>JAUCBN010000068.1:2934613-5869227 GCA_035048815.1 Abelmoschus esculentus
GCCATTATGCTACTAGAGGTCCCGGTATCGAACCATGGTTTGATACACCTGGCCACTTAGCCGAAATCCACTTATGGGTATCGATATCGGTAGCCCGTGTATCGATACCCCTGCACGAAAAATAGGTCTGCACTTAGAAATTTCTAAGGATTCTTCCCCAACATTAATCTATTCGATTCTAAAGTGTTCCTATCAGTTCTTAGAGATGTTTAGGACGTCTTAACACGATTTTTCAGCCATTTAACTCACTAATACCATTTCTACCATTAAAGCATACCAAGCTCAAACCAAGCAATACATACACTATATCTACATGTATGCAACTACCATGATATGTATGATGTAAAGAACAAGTTGGGAGTACCAACCTCTTGCAGACAAACAACAAAAACGACCTTCTTCTTCCTCTTCAAGCTTTCCCTCTTCCCAAGCTTGATGATGGCTCACAAGCCTCTTTCTCTACAAGAGAAAGATAAGAAACGATCAGAAACGTTTTGAGATGATTCCTAGAGCTTAAAAACACCAAAAGACACTGATTCTAAGCTCCAAAACCCCTCACTTAAACCTTCAACAAAGCCAAACCCTCTCTTATCTACCTCTTTTTAAAGATCACAACCACCTCTACAACTTCTCTACAAACCCAAAAACGAGATTTCAACTCAAAACCTTAAAGATCTTACCTTTTGTTCTTTTCTTTTTCTTACCACCAAGATGAAGAAGGAAGAAGAAAAGGGAGGATGATATCACTCTACTGCAGAGAAATAACTCCCCCAAAACCTTCTTTGTCTTTCATTTAGACATTTACTAAAATGTCCTCACAACAAGGCCTAACTTAAAACCCAACAAGGCCCAAAACCTCACAACTCGGGGCCCAACACCGGAGCCCAACCCTCGGGTTAACCCGACACACAGATACGAGAATCTGGGTCGTTACAACTCTCTTAATTAATTAACTTTAAATAAGAAGATAATTGTAGTAAAAGATAGTGTATTTAATTATATACCTCGGATATCCTAAGTGGTCAGTGTTTTGACGTACTATGATGTTGACCAAGAGTGTACTTTGGTATCACATTAGATGTGTCATATAAAACTTAAAAAAAATAATAAATAATCTAAGGTTAGAATTAAATAAAATTAATTAGGTAAATAACTAGTAACAACAATAGCATTATTAATTTTACTAAGTGTCGGGATGGTATTGTTCAATTGTTTGGATGTTATCATAATATACTTGGTAAATTAATAATTTAATAGGGTTTTTAATATTTAATTAATGGAGCCTAATAGGTTAGAGCTTAAAATTGACAAGATAATAACCGATCATGCATTTAAACCGTTTGGAGCAGAATTTATATTTCTTTAAAATACGAGTTAAGGTTTTCTATTATAGGACGTCTTATTCAAGCTCGTATTTAAAAGAAATGTATGTTCTTATCTAAAAGGATATCCTCATTCGAACAATATTCATCTAACAATGACGAACTAAAATTATATTATTATTCGAAATGCCAAAATGGCACGTGTAATTAATAAGGTTCCGATCTCGGACGCTTGTAAGGGTCGTCCTTATACGTAACCGACTCCTGAACCCAAATATTTTAAAAAGAATCTCTGGTTTGTTTTATAGTGTCCGACCAACCTAAATGGCCAGTGACGAGTCCAAGTCATTTTAAAACTAAAATAATACATGTTTATTAATAACACCCCAATTTTCATAATTAATACTTAAAAGTAATAAACTCGATTTTCCAAAATCAACTTGCCATGCTATTTCTTAATCAATCGGTTTTAAAAATGGTCGCGACAACATCTAATCTATATACATATATATAAGTATACATTTACTAGTGTATATTATATACATATATTAATATATACATATAATATATATATTAATGTATACGTATACATACATATTATATATTTTTATATATATAGTATACATTTCATATTTCTATATATACTTCCTCCGTCCCATTTATGGTATCTCTTTTGGTTTTTAAAATTGTTCCATTAAAGTTGTCTCATTTAAAAAGTCAAAAGTTAACAATATTTGTATTTCCTTTTTTACCCTTTACACCTTTTAATTTAATAAGTACTAAAAATAAAATTCTAAATCTGTTTTTGCCATAAAAAACAAACTACCATTCATATAACATCAAAACTAAATGTTGGAGAAACTCATTTCATAAAAAAATTCTTTCATTATAAATAATTTACAATTACTACACACAAAAACAATTCCTATACTCTTTACACATCAACACAACCATCATATTTACGTATGTTCTATATAACTCAAGTTTACAAAAAAAAAAAAAAAACTAGCAGCACAAAACAAAAAATCACAAAAGTTCAGTAGCAGTACTAGAACATTTACTATACTTAATGCTGAAGTTGAATCTGCAGAAAAGCTTCATGCACAATATTTTAATCACAATAAAGTTGGATGGGTAATTCATCATTTCTTTGTAGCTTTTGCTTACTCATATGTGGCAACCTATAATTATTTGTCCCATTTTCATAATTTCGATCATATATGATTGTAATGTTAAAAAAATATTGTTCAAACTTTTAGATGATAACTCATTAAATAAATTTTCAATAACTCTCACCAATTCATGAATGTTTGTAGGAGATTCTTGATGCTGTAAAGATTGAATTGCTCTAAAATATCCAAAATCCAACACATTTAAATCAGGACTGTTTGGAGGTTGAAAAAATAGCTGAAAATTAAAATCACCCATACTTGCAGCTTGCAAGAATTGCTCATCATCAATGTCAATATGAGGCTTTGTATTGTGTTGTTGAATAAAAATTCTCTTGTCACTGAAACTAGGCCATTTAACTCTAATAGCTGGTAAAATCTTATCAATCAAGCATGATCTTGTTACATCCTTAGTTACTGATAACATAGGTTTAGTCTCTAAGGTTCTAGCTTGTCTATTTTTGCTATTTTGTCTTGTCGGTTCTTTGAATACAAATGGAAATATTCCTATTTTTTCAAAAAAAATATACAATTAGAAAATTCATCGAAACGAGGTCGAGCCACTACAGTTAGAAACATCACTTTAGTGATAAACCTTTTGCTCTTACAACTACGAAAAGGTTTAACTTCTTGTGGATGAAGATAGTACCGTTCAGATGTTTTTGATAAATAAAACCACTTTTCATCAATATGTACTATATTAAACATGTCAATAAGCAAAGGATTTGAGGTAAAAGTACCTGGTTCAATCATTAACAAACAAAATTGTAATTTGGTTTTTTGTTTGCATCAGTCAAACAAGGCTTGATTGCATTGGTATGTGGTTTAATAAAACCTTCCTTAATTCGTCGATGAAGAGTAGACTTTGACATATCTAAAGTTTTGGCCATTGAACGAATATTAGTTCATCTACGAAGTGGAATTTCTAAAATACGATCCATATCCATAAAAATCCTCTTCTTTGTCTTTCGATGATATGCAGAGCCGGCTCTAGGGGTGGGCAGTAAGGGCGATCGCCCAGGGCCCACCCCTATTCAAGCCCCCAAATTTTAATTTTTTATTAAATATATTTAATTTTAATTTTTTAATATTTATTATTATGAATTAATTATTTTTTAATACTTATTATTATACGAGATTAATTTTAGTAATTATTATTATGGTTTTATTTTTTTCATTAGTTGTATTAGGTCTACTCTTAAAATTTATTTTTCACTATTTTTATTATGATTCTGAAATCTCAATTTTTTGCAATGCTTGTTGTTAGGGGCCTATCTTTTACTAAACTTATTATTAGGGGTACTCTAAAAAAATATTTTTTAATATTTATTAGTATATACTATTAAAATTTATTTATTTTCTTTATTTGTTATTATAGTCGCGATTTTTTCTAACACTTATTATTGAGAGTCTAATTTTAAAATTTATTTTTTGATATTTATTTTAAAAAAATCTATTTTTAATATATTTGTTATTAGGGTCTAATTTTTTTAATACTATATAAGAGGTTTATTTTTGTCAATAATTATTAATAGGACCATAGATTTTCAATATTTGTTATTAGAGGTTAGGTTTTTCACAATATTTGTTATTAGATGCTTACTCTTAAAATTTATTTTTCTCGTATTTATTATTAATGATTAATTTTTTATCAATATTTATTATTAGAGGCCTAATTTTTTTTCTAATATTTGTTAGTACGCATATAATTAATTTAATTTATTATATTTTTTATTAAAAATATTTTATTATTATTTATTATTAATAGGAACGGCTCTGATGACATGTACTATCAACATCAACCATCCTGCCTTGCTCCACAAGCCTTTTTACTTATTTCCACAATCTACCCACAGTTTTTGTAGAGACTAAAAATATAGTTACAATTTGATTAATTGAGCCTTTTGACAGCTTTTCATTGTTGCTCTGTTTTAATAGAGTTTCGATCAAAGCTTGTCGTTGCTCTTTACTTAATTTCTTATTTGATTTTCTATCATTTGTCGATTCTTAAGAAAATTCTATTATGGTATTGGTATCCTCAGAATCCATCGTTGTAAAAAAGAGAACTTTTACAGATATGGATTCAAAGCATAAGAAAGAGAATAAAAGAAAGAACAATTTTTTAATCTGTCAAATGATTTAAATATGGTCAAAAAATTAAATAATCATTTAAAATTTAGTACGAAAATTTTGGCAAAAATTTTGCCTGAAATTTTTAGGGTAAAAATTTGAAATAAAATTTTAGTGAAACTTATCAGTACCTCTACTAATTTGGTTAAAAATTTATGTTTATTGTTTCCCGCTATAAACAATAGTTTGAGATTTTAAGGGACAATTTTGTCATTTGTCTTATTTTATTATGATTTGGGATGGGTCAATTTAGTCTCCTAAAACTATGTGCTTGGTCAATAATGGAAAAAGCATGGGACAGAGGGAGTATAATAAAAATTCTATATATAGAATATATTTTATATATAATATAAATTTCATATATTAAATATATTCTATATATTAAATATATTTCATATATAATATAAATTTTATATTTTTATTTTTGAAATATATTAAATTATATTGTATAGGTATAAATTATAATGTATTAAAGTACATTAAAATTAAATTTTTATCGAATTTAACTATTATTAATTTATAATTTTTGCACCCAACCCGAATCAAGTCAAAACATTAAATCAACCTAAAATACTTGTATCCAATTTTATTCGACCTGACAGTACCTGACCTGAAACTCATCCAAATAACTGATTTTAGATCCCTAATTATGAGATTATTTTTAACATGAATACTTTTATACTTAGTTTAACCGAATTTAAATTATTAACAATTTTTAATTATATCGAATTTTACGATAATAAAATTTTTAAATTTTAGTAAGAATTGACTACCAACCATGTAATGAAAAGTCTTTATATTATCGATAATCAATTGATCTAATAAAATGAGATATTAAGAATCTGAAATAAGATTAGATTTTAATTATAATGTCGATAAAATTAGGTTACTCCCTCTCTATATAGTGTGCATGCTTACTCCAAAACGCAAACATTCAAGCAATTGGAAGCCTTAAACCAGTCTAAAATGGCCGCTCAAAACTTGGTTTTGTTCCTCATTTTCCTTTCTGTTTTCTCAGGTAACAAACAGATGGAAAAAAACCCATATTGTTACAGTTCTTTCTGATATCTTTTTTTTTTCACTGCAAGGGTTGTTTTTAATCTGTTTTTTGAAACGTGAATTCAAATGACATGAAGGTGAGCAACGAGGAGTGGAAGGTTTGGAAATGGGAGACAAGAAATTGTTTGTGTTTGGGGATTCGTATGCTGATACGGGGAATAACAGGAAAGCTTTGGCAAGTTCATGGAAAGTCCCTTATGGAATTATGTTTCCCGGTAAACCTGCCGGACGTTACTCCGACGGCAAAGTGTCGACTGATTTCATCGGTAAACTATACTCTCTCTTCTCTTTCACTTTGTGAGTAATGGTGAGGACTTGGCACATCCAGAAATATTTTTGTGATGATCACATAAAATTTAAGAGCGGACCCAATCCAAAAAATATTATTTTAAAGTACAGATGACACCTCAAATTATGAATCAAATTTCAAATTAATCTCCAAACCTTAAAACGTTTTAATTCCATCACCAAACTAAAGTATCATTCCAGTTAGGGGTGGGCAAAAAACCCAATTACCCGGTACCGGACCTGGTAAGATCTGATATATTTTTATCTGGTATTGGTTTAGATGGGACTGAGACTGGATCCAAAATTAGGTCCCGGTTATAACCGGGACTGGGACTGGGACTAGATTTTGATTTTTTGGACCCGGTACCCGATAGGACCGGGACCAATAATAAATATCTGGTATTTTTTTGTTTATTTCTCTTATCAAGCTTTCACTGTATGAATATTATGAGTATAACTAATTTTAAAACTTTAATTTTCAAGTCTACAATATTCTAATTTTATTATTTAATATTATTATTGGTGGTTGATTTTTTTCTCCAATTTCTCAATTTTTTTTAAGAACAAACTAATTGATCGGGTATCCGCTATTGGAACTGGTAGCCACCTGTAATGGGACCAATTCTTAAAATTTAGGACCCGGTATGACCGGGACTGGTTTCAATTTTCAGAAACCGGTGGTTACCGGGACCAATACTATTCAAATTGGTCAGGTACGCAGTCTTGCCCACCCCTAATTCCAATAAAGTCTTTTTATTACTCTAACTAAATGCCAAACTAGACCTACCACGATTCTTCTTTTTATCAAGTAAACTAATAAAAAGATCTGATTGGAACAATGCTTTAATTTTCGCATTCAATTGAAATGTATAGAAATTTTAAGTCAAATTTAAAAGTTTACAATAGAAAAGGGGTCATTTACCTATGAATTTTGTGTTATTTTTTCTACAAGCAGCGGGTTACATGGGAATGAAGACACCAATACCATACAGATGGAGGAAACAACTAGCGGGTCGGGTGAAATACGGGTTGAACTTTGCTTACGGAGGAACTGGGGTTTTCGACACGGCGGCTCCGTATCCGAACATGACGACCCAGATTGATTTTCTACAACAGTTAATCAATGACTCCGTTTACACCATGACGGACTTGAAAACTTCTGTTGCATTCGTCAGTGCTTCAGGCAATGACTACGGCAATTACTCGGCCAAGAACGGCTCTACGGCGGTAATGAAAACATATCATTTTAATGAAAATAACTAGCAGTGTTATCATTCTCACGTACTAGAAAGTAGAAGGATTGAATCTGGAATTGTAACAGAATAGAAGGACTAAAATCATAATTATACAGCTAATTTTTTGAACACGTAATAGAAGAATATTTTACCGGTGACAGGGTTTACCGGCCTTTATTTCAAGCGTTGTGAGGCAAATTGCTGTGAACCTGAGACGCATACATGGGTTGGGAGTGGGGAAAGTAGCGGTGGGTTCCCTGCCACCATTGGGGTGTCTCCCTTTGAACACCGCCCAGTCCTCGTTTCGACAGTGCAACGATACTCCGAACGCCCTTGTAGATCTCCACAACAAGCTGCTGCTTCAAGCTGTCGACAGTCTCAACAACCAAACCAACACCGTTTCTTTCTTTATCCTCGACTTCCACGAAGCCTTTTGGACCATTTTCAATCGAACACAACTTCATCAAGGTCTTAACATTCACATGCATGCATGCGTACATACGTGTACTTTGACTCTTGCTAAAGTTTTGAAGATGTAATTTATTTCATGCAGGAAGACCAACTTTTGAGAACCCATTGCAGCCATGTTGTATGGGAGTGAGTGCTGGATATTCATGTGCAAGTGTAGATGAACATGGAGCTAAGAAGTATACGCTTTGTTCGAACCCGAAATCCATGTTCTTTTGGGACATACTTCACCCGACGCAGGAAGGCTGGCGAGCGGCATTATCAACATCAGCTTTTCAAAACAGCCTCAGGCAACTTTTCCAGAACTAAAGTTTAACATCAAAACTTCTCTGTTGTAATTGTGACCTAATCTTCACAGTTTTTGTTCTTGTTCTCTGCATCTGTCAAGTTTGAAAACGGTCAAATAGGTCGAACAAAAGTTTGAAAATGAATACAATGATAATAAACAAAGTTTGAAAATATAATTGAACTAAGAACTAAAAAATCGACAGAATCGTTAAACCAGAGCTCCGATTAAATAGGTCGAGCACTTACCATATATCTTGTACAGGTCCACATTATTTCTTCACGAATACTAAAAGCCATTTCTAAGAGCTTGAAGTGACATGAAAGCATATCAAATATTTACATTCACTAAATGACAAGTTCAAGGTGTATTACACTCATATGCTAGAAATACCATCACCATTTGACTCGTTTGGTGTGTTGCGAGTTGTAATCGGTGCATGGTTACAGGGGTTCCTGTATCCCAACGGTGTCGTAGGAGTACGTGGTGTTCTTGGAGTCAAGAATGGCAAAGGGGTGTTTGGTGTTCTTGGGGACAAGTTGACAAACTCTAGTGCTTGTTTTCTCAGTTCCACAGGGTAATCAGCAACACACCCGATCCTTGGCCCGGCACCGGTTGACCATTTCAGTGACAGCTGATGTCCCAGTTGGTATGATTTTGCCGCCTTCTTCGAGTTGATCCTTTGTAATATAGCAATTTTAGGCACCTCAGTTCTTGGGCTTTGAAGACCACCGGATAAAGTCCTGTAAGTATTTGTGGTCTCTGGTTGGTTAGTTTCAGATGATTCTAATGGCAAATTATTCTCATCATTATCGATCTCGCGTTCAGTAGGCACTGAGCTTCCTGAAAATTCGGAAACAGTAACATTATCCCTGGATTTTCCATCATCATAGCTGTCGGAATCATCAGTGGCCCGGCGAATATGAAGACGATATAAGGGTAAGTCATTGTATTTATTACAGGAGTCAGTGAAGGAAAATGCATGATCCTAGTCCTGCAATTTGACAAATTCGACAAATGCTGATGAGAAAATGGATAGATTGAAAGGCTACCTCAACTTCACCGAGGTTCACTCCATTCTCCTTGAGAAAAGAAATAAAACTGTCAAGACTATCGTCTGTTGGCCGGTAATGTCCCCTATATGCAGAGATGGACTGAAAAGCAAAAGAAATCATGTTTCAATGCATCAGAACATAGTATCATATATCAGCCATTCAAATGCAACCACCAATATCGGCACACTACTGAATCCTAAATCATTAAAACTGAAAACTTATAAAATCAAGACCCAACATTCTCAGTACATGGTATAAGATATCCAGCAGGCAACAAAATCTTAAATCATTGTGAACTGACGAATAAACGAAATCAGATCTCCTACATTGTATCAGACATCCACAGCATTTCAAATGCAACCATCATTACTGCAAATTTACCTTTAGTATCCCCTGCTCCACCACCAATCTACCGGCTGACAGCGTCACTCCCCCAGCTAAGAAGCTAGAATGATGAAACATCCCTTTCTTCTTCTGCAGGGTACCAAAAAGAGACATTGTCAGGTTTCTATAAATCTAGTAAGCAAACAATTGCCATTCGAGTCAGAAAATTTACCTCGACAGCATACAATTTCTTTGAGGTGCTCATAACAAATATCCATTTAGCCTCTTTTAATCCTTCGAATGTATCAAGGACATTTATAGTTTGTTTATGGATAATCGTTCCTTCAGCAACAATATACTCATTATGTTCCCTTTCTTGCTGTTCACAACAACAGCAAAGGAATTGTCACTTTCTTTCATCTCATTTGGAAAATATAAAATCTAGATTGAATCAAACACGAGTGGCAACAGTACCGGTCCAAGATACTTGATGCATTGTTGCCGAAGCTTCAATCTTGGACATTTTTTGAGATCAACCTCTTTTCCTTCCCCTATATCTAACCTGCATGAAACACAGAATTTCTTATTTAAAAAAAATCAAGTCCACTTAATGATTTGGACTAAAGCATAACATTAAACATAGTATGATGACCAATTTAAGTACAGGAACTAGATTTCAGGTTGAGTTAGAACAGGGATGAAATCATAATTTACCCCTAAAACTCCAAGAACAATTAACGAAAATTAAATTCACAAGTTTGGTGAGGCTTACTAGTAGAAAAATGCTTGACCTGCATCAGCTTTACACCATTCATCGTAGTAAATATGTAGGTTATGGCCATAACGATTTCGTGGATCGATCTACAGTTAACAAAATGGAATTCCATCAATGAAATTATCCAAAAAGTTTGAAATGGATTTTGTTTTTCTAGAGAAAAGATTAGGCAAATTCTCGATTTAGTCCCTCTGTTATGCTTATGTTTGAAATTTAATCTCTATATCAATTTGGCTTAATATTATCATTAGTTAATCCAAATAGTTAATTACTTAGAGTAACTTACAGCTTCAATCCAATGTTGAAAAGCCAGTTTCTGTGCTTTGGCGTCTATGGACAACCCTTTCCCTACCTGCAAAAATTCCCAGCTTAAACTTAGAAAATATTTTAAAAATCAACAGCAAAAGAAAAAAAAAAGGGGAAAACAAATTAATTTTAAGTAAAAAACACCTTAGAAGCATTTAAGCCAACGCGATTCCACCTTGAAGCAGCAGTTTCCGGTTTCAAATAATTAAAGAAAGAAATTGTGCTGAGATTAAGCCTTGCATAATCCAAAGCCAGACACCTGAAAATTGATGCTGTTAAAAAAGAGAAAGACGAAGATATTGATTTTTATTAAAGTGGTACCAGAGTTCTTCAGCAACAACGGCGGAGTCTGCTAACATACGCCGTGTCCGGTAACTCCTATATACCTTCTGGAGCCTAACGACGGCGTTGGAGTGACAATAACCGTAACCGCGCGTGTGATTCGAGCTCGGAGAATCTCGGCTGTCGAACAACGACTCCAGCTGTATTTCCAAACCACCTCCATTAGTCTCCAACGGAAAATCCGATTCGGTTACTCCGTTTGGGCTATCCATGGAGATAAATTCGGATTCAACAAGTAAGCCGCTGCTTTGAAGATCGGAGGAGGAAAATGTCATAAAACGGAGACTTTGACTGGAGATCGAAATTCGAAACAGGTGCTTGAGTTTCAATTACTTCTATCTTTCTACTAGACTTAGGCAAGTTTAACATTTGCTTTTTGAAAAGTGTGAAAAGTTCTTTCAAAATTTTTAAGTTTAAAATATATGTGTTTAGTATTGCTATCAAAAAATATTTTTTAAAAAATAAATGACTATTTTAGACATGATGTTATAAGTTAAAATATATATATTTAAATGATAATTAAATTATTTTATATTATAATATTAATTTAAATTATGATAAAATATAAAAATATTAATAAATGAATGCATAAATTATTTTTAAAAAGTGTTTTTTAAAGTATTTTTAAGAAAATATATAACTTTTATATGAATATATATAATTTTTAAATTAAAAAATAATTTATTTTAATATAATTACGTATTTGTAAAAATTAAATTATAATAAAACATAATAAATGAAGGTTAAAATTGTAATCTGACTCTTAAAAGCACTTTTTCAACCGTAAAAGCTAAAAATTTTAACTTTTGCGTTTGGCTTGAAAATCACTTTTCAAACGCAATTTTTTTTTCTTCCAAAAGTTAATTGTTTAGCATTTCTTCTGTGTTTCAAACCAGCTTTTGGCCCAAAAGCTAGTTTGAAAAACAATCCTAAACGGAGCCTTAGTCAAAACTGAACGATTTTTCCAGAAAAAAAAATATATATATATATAAACAATTTTTCCACTTGTAAAATTGTTAAAACTATAAAAATCTTGGGTAAACTATATAAATGGTCTTTTAACTCTACTTTAATTATTTTTTTATATCTTCTGACTATCAAATATTACAAATCGGTCTATTGATTAACTTTTTTGATATAAAGTGATCACGTGTCATTAAAAATTTGACGGAAAATTGATGTGGACGTTAACATGCTGACTTGGATAACCATGCGATATCCCTAATCTCTATAATCCAAGTCAACATGTTAACGTTCACATCAGTTTTTCATCAAATTTTTAATGGCACTAGACTACTTTGTATAAAAAAGTTAATCAATGGATCAATTTATAATATTTAATAGTCAAAGGATGTAAAAGATAATTAAGGTATAGTCAAGGAATCATTTATGTAACTTACTCAAAAACCTTATATTTTTTTATAAAAATCCATTGCCTTAATTCATTAACATAAATAAAAATTGATGGGTGAGTGACAACCGAAACAAACAATATTACATATTACTTAATAATTAATCATTCACTAATTACATATAAAAAAAATAATGATTCACTTTTAAAAATTAAGATAAACAGTTCTAAGTGCTTGAGACCATAAATAACATAATAAACAAAATTCACCTAATTTTTTTTAATTAATGGGTCAGTGTAATATTCTGTCACACATTTAATTCTCTTTAAATCTTAAAATTTACGGGTTACAGTCCATGTTTTAAAATTTATTAAATAATAATTTAATCTTTATAAAATAAATATTTAAATTTAAAATATAAAAAATATATTTCAATAAAAGTTTATACGTATTTCATGACTATATTTATTTATTTATGTCATACATTTATATTATTTTTAGGATTACCGTATTGTAGTTATATTATATTATAATTAGGATCATGGTTATAAAACCTTTTGATACGAGTATATCGTATATATTGCAAGATTATAACTCTCTTTTAAAAAAAAATATGTTTAATAGAATGTGTAAAATATGTAGCGTCACTCAAGATCTTTATCTTTCTTTTTTAAATAAAATTAATACTCTTTATTCTTTTCAGACGTGATATTCTTTTTTATTTAACTTCATGACGCCTTCGTCACGAGTCAACCATAGTAGTTGACCCTGTTTATAGGCGTTCAGCATGAAATCAGATAGTCAAAGGTTACTCTAATACCACTTGTCACGAGTAGGGGTGATAATGAGCTGAACCGAGTCCGAACTTGACTAGGCTCGGTGAGCTCGTCTCAACTCAAAATAGATAATTTTGCTACAATTTTTTATATACAAGATAAGGCCTCGTTAAAAGCTCTTTTCATAACAAACACCAAAATAAAATTCAATATTGAAAAAGAAAAAAAATACTTAATAAGTTTTCACCCTGATTAATTCGGATCGATTTGTGTCGCCTGAAACATATTTAAGTAGAATCAAATTATTTATTATTTAAATCTAACCTATTAGTTATGCATATTATAAAAATAATATAAATACATTAAAATTTATGTTTTATATATATAATCAAATAACTTGCATGAAAAGAAGAAAAAAAATAATACTAATACAATAGATGTGTTTAGTTGATAAGAGGTTGATGATGGTTAAAGTATTGTTTGGGTGGGGGAAGAAATTAACACCACTAGATTAGACCCATGAACATGTCCGTACATGTCGTGTTGGAACATGTCAGTTATAGCACTAATGTCCATCTCAAATCTCAATCATGTTTAGAAATGGGCACGGGTCGGGTTGGGTTGGATTTTCAGTCTATTTATACTCGATCCGAAAAATCATATCCTCAATCCGTCATTTGATCCGATCTGGTTTTAGAGTAAAAAATCCGACCTGACCCGACCTAATTTTTAAGCTTTAAGATCCGACCCGATCCAACCCGAATCATTAAAAAAATTAAATTTTATGGACTTAATTATAAAAAAAAATAAAATTTAAGGATTTAATTATTAAAAAAATAAAATTTTAGTGACCTAATTGTAAAAAAATAATTCTAGTGACCTGATTGTATAAAATATATATAAAGATGGATCATTATTATAAATATCCCTAGAATATATATAAAAAAATTACACTATTAGTCTCGGATTGGGTTGGGTCGGATTTTTTCCACCTTAAACCCAAACCCGACTCGAAACCACCTTTAAAAAAATCCAGTCCGACCCGAATCTATTTTTTTAAAAAAAATCAAATCTAATCAAATATAGTCAAAACGAAACCCGTCGGGTTCGGGTTCCGTAACCATCCCTAATCATGTTACATATGAAAATCTAGCATTAGCAATGAGCTCTCCATTATCAATCTACTTTGCTTTAAATGCTGAAGGCCTTATGGGCTTTGCTTGTTTAAAATATTGGATGGTTTATATGACGGGTCCATAATTGAGCCCAAAGGTTGGGAGCCAGTTTCATGGTCATATCCGCTCGGCAGGATACACATTTTTTTTTTATACAAATAAAAATCTTTTCACTTTATTTAAGTGATTGTTTGAGGCACTAACCTTCTAATTTAAGTGGTTAACGAAACGATTGTTGTTTTTAGAGGCTAAAGATTCGAGCACCAATAATTACAGCAAAGTGATTGAGCGATCAATATCAAATGGTTGAGATTATTATATTCTAAAACAGATACTATTGTAATCACGATTAGATAAATCAAAAAAAAAGTGATTGTCTCAAGTCATAAAAGCAACGATTCAGAACTCACCTATATTCGGACTTCATCGATTATAATTATAAGTGTTTAATTTTTTTATTAAATATATTTAGTTTTAATAATAATTTATTTTTTAATATTTATTATTAGAAATCAATTATCATTGTTTAATATTTATTATTAGAGTTTCAATTTTTTTAACATTTGGCATGTTTTTATTTTTTTTAATATTTAATACTATGAGTTCTAAATTTTTTAATGCTTGTTGTCGGGGGATTAATTTTTTAATATATACTTTTAATATTCGTTAATAGATACGTATTATTAAAATTTATTTTATTATTTATTATTAGAATTTTATTTTTTTTAATGCTTGTTATTAGGATTTATTAACATACTTTAAAAAAAATCAATATCTACTGTAAAAGATATAGTTTTTAGTTTCTTCCGTAAATCATTAAAAACTCGAGCACGAACCTGTCTAAATGTTGGATTATTTGAAAGCTTGAGAATTGAGCTTTGATACTATGCAGTGTTCCACCGGAGCTACCGGAATACTATGAATTCGGAGTTCCGAGCATAATGTTATCGGAAACGGTGATCAATTCTTTTAAATAATGAATTTCTGGACAAACGCAATAAAAACTATCGTATGGGACTTAAAATTAAAATAGACCCAAAATTAAATTAAATATTTATAAAAAATATATAAATATATATAATTATGTGTATATATAATAATTATCTAAAATTTTAAACATAAAAAATATTACTTTTATAAAAATTAAAAATATTTGATTTTTAGATATTTAATATTTAATTTTTTTGTTAATTAAGAGGATAATCCAATAATATTTTCTATAAAAAAATATATTTTATCGATTATAAAATAAAAACCTTATTTTAATAAATTACATAAATCTAAAATCTTTAAACCGCTGCTTTTGAATAATATGTTAAAATAGTTGAGGATTAGAAGCCTCCTCCACATTTCCTTCAACTATTCTACATGCATGAACACTAAACTAATAGCACGTGCTTTTTTTTTTCTCCCTCCACCTTTAATACATGTTCAGTCATGGATCCACCTTTCCGCTAAGATAGACACAAGCTCATCCTAAACTTTTTAAAATATATATATATATATTTAATTTTTATGAATTAATCTTAAAATTTTTATAATATTTAAGGTCTGTGTCCACTCTGAGATTTTAAAAATTTATATGTATCTACATTTAAATAAATTTCTGACGTCTACGTATTTATATTATAAAATTTATGTCTTAAATTTATAATCCTAAATCTTAAGTTAAACGCTAAATCCTAAATTTTAAAAATTTAACCTTAAATTTAACCTTATAATCTAAATCGTTTAAGTAAATCACTAATTCGAAAAACTAAAAAACTTATATAAATTAAAATTTATATAATTTATTTATCAATTTTTTTCTTAAATATTATATTAACATTTATGTTAACCAAACTAATGTTGAACGAGCTAAACAAAAAATAAATCGAAATATCAAAACTCCACAACTAAAGATAATATTTATCTAATTATTCTCCATATTTGTTTTTCCTTGTAAGTAACCCATATATACATAACCAGTGACGGATCCAGAAAAATACTTGAGGTGGACATGTATGAAATTTTTAAATTTCAGGGTGGGTACAACTCATAAATATTAAAAAAATTAAAGGACTAACTCATAAAATTTTAAAAATTTAAAGGCAAATGTGTGAAGTTTAAAAAGTTCAGGGTAGGCCTGGGCCCACCCTATCATGCACATAAACCCCCCAGTGTGTATAACCACTGGGACGAAACTACATGGAGGTAGAAAAGGGTAATCGTCCCTCCACCCCTGAAGACTTTTTTTCTTCATTTTTGTCTCCTAATTTAATTTTTTAAATTATTTTTTATGAATTTACCCCCTTACTTTTAAATATTTATGTTTTACCTCCTTTAACCCTAAATACTGACTTCATCCTAATAACGACGTGACTTATAATTATTGTTCCATTACTCAAATGTTGAACAACACATTGTTGGACCAAATAACACATTATTTCTTACATTTCACTCTAGAAAAACAAGGAGATAACCTATGTCATCAACACATTCCATATTTAGGTTTGATTTATGTTGTCAAAATCCACATGCCATGCCATGCCATGAAGCACCTCATGACTAGATGAAGAGAACCATCTTAATTTTAATTATTTTTTCCTAAAATAGAAAGATTTTGATGTCACCTTTGGATGAGACATAGGGACATGGAATAACAACATTACACATAAGTTTTTTGTGGGTATTTCTTTAGAATAATATATACTATGGAAGTTGTGGTCCAAATTTCAAAACTTGGTACCACAAGAATTTTATTTATATACACATAAAATACTACATATATACTCTTGTCCTTTGTCAGCTTGTGGTGAATTAGAGAAAAATTGTTCCAATTTCGGTGCGAACAAGAGAGTGAGAAATTTTATATTGGATTTATTTTCAAAGGGTATCCTATGCTAACTATTTTATTTATTTTTTTAAAAAGATAAATATTTTATTTTTAACATAAACATAAACTTGCTTCAATGCTTAGCCATGTCTTTTCTTGTACTTTGACATATAATTTGACGATTTGTATTTATTATAGGAGAAGTAAATTAATTTATATCATTATCAATGTACATATTTATAATCGATAAAGAATAAGAATTCAATGAGTGATCATAATAAAAAAAGTTAATATTTATTTTAATAAGTTTATATTTAAATAATTTTATTTATAATATATATATTTTAAGAAGTCTAAAAAATATATAAATAAATATTATATTACGATATAATGTTATTAATAAATAATCAAAATTTTTTTTAAGAAATGAATTAAAAAATAATCTTATAATAATAAAACTAATAAGTTTTGACTTAAAAAGGGTTGGGCCATCCGGGATTGGTATTGTGTAGGCTACTGGTCCATAAACAAGGTACGGACAAATGAGCCGACATTTTCTGACACGTGGATAATTTGACACGTGTGCATCGGACAAAGCTTTAGCAATGGATGTTTCGACGGTGCAATACATTCATATGTCACTGTTATCTTCCTTGTCTTTAGTGACCTTTGTCTTAAAGTGTGGGAAGGGACCCATTTTGATTTCCTAACATTAATGTTGCTTGGATTTGCCTGGACTGGTCGTTTTGTATTTTTTGTTTATTTATTTATTTAAAAATAAAAATAAAAACAAAGTTGTAGAAGCAAGCCGGGTTCAAATAAAAAACAAAGTGAAAAGAGTTACTTTCATGCCATGTTTTATACGTGAACAATATAGAAGGTTTGTAAGTAAATATCTCAGAGAGAATTCCTGGTTAATTAATTAAATATATTTATTTATTTTTTTAAATTATTTTTTATAGAATAAATTTTTACTTAATAAAAATTATTTTTAAATTTAATTTATAATAAATATTAATAAAGATTCATCTCATAAAAAAAATGAGATAAAAAAATTAATTAAATAGATGTATTAAATTTTTATGAAAATTTACATTATTCCTCGTTAAATCCAAACATCTAAAGCCAAATCAATTAAATTGGACTGAAGAGAGAGAGTCTGGTCCATGGATTGGGTACGTATTTCATTGTTTATGTATTGGTGGGATGTACGTAAATTTTGCAGACATACAGGCAGGGATTCAGGAGATGCTCTTTGGGAGGAGGACATGGCCCGGATCGCGAGCTATTCGGACTCGGCTCGGTTAAAGCTCAAAAGCTCAGTTCGAAAAGCTCGTGAACAAGCTCGAAATAATTATATATATACATATATATATATTTAAAATAATTTGTTTAACAAAGAAAAATAATAAAATAATTGAGTAAATCCACTAAAAAATAAATTAAATAAAACAAATTAAATGTTATCAACTAAAACAAATTTATAAAACTATAAATAAAAAATAAAAAATAAAATATAAATAAATAAATAATAAAAATAATATAAAAAATTATCAATTTCGAGCCAAACTGAGCCGAGTTCGAGCCGAGCCGGGCGAGCTTTGAGCCCGAACCGAGCCCAATAATATTATTTTCGAGCCGAGCTCGAGCCTGAAATTCCGAACTCGGCAAGCCTCAAGCCGAGCCGAGCCCAGATATGCCTGTTTCCGAGTCGAGTTGAGCCAAACCTGACTTAGCTCGGGCTCGACTCGACTCGTTATCACCCCTAGGGAGGACTGTCAAACGGATCATTTTTTTTTCCTTTCAAAACATCAACGGTGGATTTATAAAAAAATATTATTTTGAGATTTTTATTTAAAAATATAATTTCTTTTAAATTATTTTTAATAATATTATTGATTATTGTTTAAATTTAAAAAAAGATAAATTATAATTTGTCTTTAAACAATATTTTATCTAAAAAAAAGATGAATTATAATCCATCTTTGAACAAGACGGATTGTAATTTATCAGTTTTATTTATTTTTTTATTATTTTTGAGTAAAACATTGTTTAAAGACATATTATAATCCATTCATTTTATGATTTAATCAGTAATTAACAATATTATTAAAAACAATTCGAAGAAAACCATATTTTTTAAAATAAAAAATCTCAAAACAATATTATTACAAATTTTCCTGTAGAAACAGTAAAAATATTTTATTTTTATAAGTACTATAATTTTAAGGATTAAATATTCAATTTACAGTTTATAATTTAAGGATTTAAATGTTTATGTTTAAAATTTAAGATTTAGAGTTAAAATTAATAAATTATGAGTAAAAAAATTAAAATTTTATCATATTATCTTAAATCTTTAACTTTTAAACCTCAATTCTATCCTTAAAACTTAAATTCTAACCATAAATTCTAAATTTTAAATCTATAAATTCAAACTCTAATAGAATTTTATAAAGATTTAATTAAAAAATATTGCATACATCATATATTTTCCCTTAAATTAATCCTCCACAAAAATTTACTCTTCAACTTTTTCTATGCTTTTTTATTTTTAAATATTTATTATATCTTAATTGATAATCGAGTACGTAATTTAAAAAATATTTATTTTTAAATATTTATTAGAATCATATCATATAGGTTTATTATTCATGTCAATAAAAAATAACTATCGATATTAAATATTTAAATTATAATTTTTATCGACATATGTATATAATATTTTTATGACTAAAATAAAAGTTTAAAATTTTATTTTAATAATTAGAGATGAGTAAAACTTGATTTGTCTCAAAAAATTATTTTTTTTTGTTAATTTAAAATTTAAAATTTTAAAAAATAATTTTATTAATTAATAGATTTATTCGAGATATTATACTTATAGTCAATTTAAGACCAAAGTCATTCATTTATTTCTTTTTACTTCTACGACTCTACAGTTTGCAGCCATTTATTTTATTTTTTTCTTTTTTTTTTCCTGTAAAATGTAATAAATTATTTTATAGGACTTGTAATTACTATTTTCTTTATTTCTGTTTATCTTGCCTCGATATTCTAAACCTTCAAAGATTTGAATCCACGAACTCTCCTCATTCCTTCCTCCAGTACTCTTTCTATATATTTCCATCTTTATTTATTTATAGGCTATAGCCCACCTTCTTCTTCATCAAAAATCTCATCTTTTCCTGCATTTTTTCCTCTGGTTTAAAGCTGAATTCTCTTCAATTCTTTCATTATATAATTTGTATTGTCAAAGTGAAAAGCTTTTGATGATGGCTAGAAAGCATTTGCACGAGTTACTCGAAGAGGATCAAGAGCCATTTAGTCTCCAGAATTACATTGCTGATAAGCGTTGTAGACTACAGAAACCATCACCTGCAAGCCATCTTCAACCCAAACAACTAAAACCCATCTATCAGAACTCAAATTTTCCTTCAAATTTCTGCAAAAAAGATTGCTTTTTCACCTCCCATGATTCACCAGACTTGTTAAAGAAACTCCCTTTGTTTGAAGGTAAAAGCCCCAACACCGTATTTCTTCTTGAAGCTGCTCTTAGGATCCAAAAGCAATCTTCATCAAAAACCAAATACCAAAATAAAAACAACAATGGTGCTGCTTCTGGGTTATTTGGTTCCATTCTAAAGAGGTTAAAGCATCGTGCAAAAAACCAAAAGGGCGAAACAGCTAATGGTGGATCAGAAGTTTCAGTCAAGGACAATTTGAGGTGGGATTCAGCTGTGGGGGGAAAACAGTGTAATGAGTGAAGAGAAAAGTGGATGTGAAATGGGGTTTTCAAGTTCTTGCAATGAAGAAAAATCCATGAAAATGGAGTTGGGTACTTCGTGTAGCTGTGGACAATCAGAGGATTTTGACCAGAATTTAATGTGCAATGGAGTTTTAGAACATAACTCAGCTTTTGATAAGCAATTTTCTCAAAGTACTTTCCATTTCGTGCTTCAAACAACCCCATCTCCTAGCCGCCATGGAAGAGAGGTGAGTACATTTAATTCAAAGATTACTGCTGTTTTTTAAGTAAACTCTACTTGGAATCACTTTTTGCTGCTGTATCTTTTGCTGCAATTTGATCTGAATTGGCGTAGTCTCCATTGATTTGACTGTTTTTGATGTGATTTCCATGGCTGGTGTACTGGTCTGTAACATAAGAAGGAAAATTATGAATTGCAGAGCTTTAAAAGATTGCACGGTGAAGAAGAAGAAGAAGAACAATGCAGTCCTGTTTCTGTTTTGGACCGTCCCTTCGAGGATGATGATAGACATGTTGACCACGACGATGACGACGATCTCGAATGCACCTATGCAATAGTACAAAGTACGTTTATTTTTAATAGCTTTCAATGCTTAAACTTGTTAGCCATATGTATATAGAAGATGTTGGTATATGTAATGTAGGATCCAGGGAGATTTTTTGTTGCCATTAGATGTTAGCTTGTACACCAAGGTAGGTTAAAGTGATCTCTGTTGAAACAGACACCGTTCACGAGTGATCCACATTTCATGGTTAGGAGATCTGTCTGAATTGTTGAGCTATTTTAATCATCTTCTTGGAAATTTCTGTGTTTAGTTTGAACAGTCCCATGCTTTCGATGATTTCTTATGTTGGAAAAGCTTAATTTTGGTTCTGCGTTTACCATTATATTGATTCCCTTTTCTTGGTTTTCCTTGTTTTATCACCAGGAGCTAAGCAGCAGTTTCTGCAGAAACTTTGTAGATTCGAGAAGCTTGCCGAATTGGATCCGATGGAGCTCGAGAAAAGAATGTCGGAACAAGAGCAAGATGATGAGTCATTTTCATCACAAAGTGAAATAAACATCAATGTCTATAATCTAAAACGTGTCCCCGATTGCATGAAAAGGCTAGTATCCGATCTCATTGCCGAGGAAAAGACGGCACCACAACGTGACGGATGCACCGATAAACAAGCAGCAACCGAAAGGGTACTCAAAAGGCTGGATTCGTGGGAACATGTGGAATTTAACACCATAGATATGATGGTGGAACAAGATTTCAGAAGAGATCAGATTGAGGGTTGGAAGGGAAATGAAGAACAGCACAGAGAGATCGCAATCGAAGTCGAACGCGCCATCTTCGGATTACTGATGCAAGAACTGAGTGAGGAACTAGTTTTTTACACCTCCCCCATTGAATTGAATGGCTAAAAATTTTGAAGCTAAGGAGATTTTTTTGAAAAATAAACCCTGTTAATTAGAGAAGTACAGTCTGACTTGCTGGTAGGCCAATATCAGAATATTTCTGTAATCTGTACCATGTCCATTAATGGAGTGACTGTACATTAATTCATTGTGGTTCTAGTGACCCATTGGTAAGAAATGAATGGCAAATGGATCCCCATTTTGGTCCTAAAATTAGGGCAAAGAGTCTCTTTGATGTTGGTCTTCAGTTTGGTGTGGCCTGTGGGGTGGCTAATTGGCTATTGTAAGTCCTACCAGACTTGAAAATATGGACACTTGTGTGTGTGCTTGCACCGAGCACGTTGCAGTGTTTTTCTCGGTCCCCAGTGTTGTGGCGGTTTCAATACATATCATCACTGATCGGATGAATTTATTTTGTTTAATATTTAATATATTTTTAATTAAATAGTGTCAAATTAAATATGTTAAATAAAATAAACTAAAAAATAAAATAAATTTATTCAATCAGTGATAATACATGTTGTTATCTGATTGAATAATTAATTTTATTAATTAAATTAAAATTAGGATGAAATTGATATAATAGGTAAATAATATAGACCAAATGTATAATTTAATAAATTTCTGTTAATTACCACGTCATTATCTCATCACCCTTTGTTAGAATTTTAACGACGTCGGTCAAAATAGACTAATTTTATAAATTTAGTGGTTTGATTGACGAATTTAATGATTCGGTGGTTAAAATAGGTATTCCTATATAATTCGGTAGTCACTGAAATAATTTACCTTTAAAACTATAAACATCATTCCCAACGTTTGTTGCAGGTGGTGTCTTACTTGTGATTCTGTAATTATTGGCCTAGATCCCTAAATAAAGTTTAAGGATCTTTATTAATTTAAATAAAAGACTTAATATTCAAATAGGTATATAAATTATGCTTGTGGGTTATTTTGATGTCTAAATTATTTTTAATTCTAAATAAGTGATTAAAGTTTTAATGTAAGTCATTTTAAATGCCTACCATTAATAAAAATCGTTTGCCAATAAAAAATAAAATTTTTTAATTTCTTTTAATTATTTTTTAAATAAAATTAAATATTTATTTTTTAAATTGATTTTTAAATTCTTACAAAATAATCTTAAATCCCTAACCCAAACCCAAAATTTCCAATTTATCATTTGTCACCGTTTACTACCTCATTGGAGATCATCGTTATCGTTGTCGGACCATCATGATCGTTTCCCTCAATCAACCATTGCCTATAACCGACGGTAGGTATACCAACAACTTCATTTTCGCGATTTTGGTTCCTTTCAACATTAGGAAGTCGATCGATACATTAACCACCGATTACCATCGATTTGTGGTTAGGGGAAACGATCATAATAGCCTGCGGTAATAGTGGTGGTCTCCGATGATACTGTAAATGATGATAATAATGTATCGTATACAAGTGATAAATAACTTGATTTTATTTAAATAAATTTTATGTTCGAGATATTATGTATGTAAAAAAATTCTTCTGGAAGGTTTACCTACCAAAATTAAGTGTGCAATGCGGGTCGATTCAGATTAGTCAGGGTGAGATTCTCATGTTAAATCTAATAAAATTTAAAAAATGTTAAATCTAATATTTTTAAAAAATTGGATTATAAGGTGAAAAGGATTATAAAAAAATCACACTTCAAACATTAAAAGTTTAATGCAAAATAAAAAATATAATAAAATTTAAGATCGTAAAAGATGTTAAAATACCAAAGTTAATCCAGTCAAAAGAACTTGAAAAGGCTTTTAAATTACGTTTAGTAAATCGTTACTTTATTCTAAGTGTTCTTCGAAGAAAATAAAATTCTTTCGCTAATTGTTCTTCACGAATTAACACAACAATAAAAAAGAAATCATAACTTGCACAAGTTAACTTCTTTAGTTGACAAAATATTTGATGATACTCGTGGTCCAAATTCTAAATTATTAAAAGATAAATTAAACTGCATAAAAATATATAAAAAATATTATTAAAACATATAACAACTGTCATAAAAATAAATATGATATCAATTTGGTATCTATTCTAGAATATACTCTTAATTATTGGACATTGATCATTCAATTACTATACTGTAATACTAATATCCGAACCCATAAACTTCAAAAACAACAATTGTTCCTTTAACCACTGAGATAAAATAATTCATTCCCCACATTGATATAGTCATATTTTATTGCATGATATAGTCATATTTTATTGCTTAACTAACATAGATTAATGGTAAAAGAAACCATTGAAGAAGTTTTCATTTACAATTCAACCCCTACAACTCTAAAAATTCATTCCCCACATTCCAAGTTAAGCATACAAGTTTCCTATAAACAGAAGATTAACTATATCTTCTTTGATATTCCAAAAATCTAATAAAACAAAAGTATTTTTAGATAATATTAATTAAAAAAAAACAATTGAATTAAGAAATAACAAAGAACTTAATCAGGATTCTTACAAGCACACATGACCAAGGAGAACTCATCTCTTTCCTTGAGCTTGTGTTCTTCCAACTGGCTGTTCTTTTCTTCCAACCAAATCCTGCAATCCAATCCACTCCTTGTCCTAAACATGAACACAGCACATCCTGATGTCTGGTTAAACAGCCAATCATGCAAATCCCACATCATATCTATCAGCAATCCATCTAAAAAGATAATATGATTCCCTCTGAAATTCCACCTCAATCTCTTCACTTGGAACATCTTCTTCTCGTCAATGGTGACTGTCAATTCAGGGTTTCTAAACCCTGTCTGTTTACTTCCTTCTTCGTTGTATTTGATTAATATGTCGTGAGGCAATCCTTTGTCACAGAACCGTGCCTTTGTCGAGTAAACGCTGGTGGTGCCGACGAAAACTTCAGTTCTCGAAACCAATGTAAATTTGGGTGTTGGATTCTGTTGTTCATTCGTATGGATCATGTTCGTATCCCCAAGAGATAAACAAAGCTGCGAATCAAATAAAACGATGACCGAAAACCTGGAACTCGGTTCGGGTCCATTGATGTACCGAGCATCGGAAACATCCCAAGTGACTTCAACATCTGAATTACAGGCCTTGAATGTTTTACTGCCTTTGCTCTTTCCTAGACGGTACGAGTTGGGGTTGAGTTTCGATGCGGTTTCACCGACGTTGATCGTTAGGCCGTGACCGAGACGATTGCTAGACCATGTGAGGGTGATGAGAACGTGTTTATGAGATGAGATTCTAGCTTTGTATATACATTTCACGGTGTTTGGGGTGGAAGGGGTCATGTTTGGGGAGACATAGGTTTGGTTCGAAGGGCCTGAACAATAAGAATCCGACACTTTGATGGCATGTTCGTTGTAACAAGAAGCTATGCTCCTCATTGTAAGAGAAAATTTTCCCGGAAAAGAAATTGAAAAAAAGATGATGGAAAATTTCAGACTTCTTTTTTCCCCACTTCAATTGGAATATATGCTAGTTAAAGAAACAAGGGTTCAATTTATTCTTCCTTGTACTATATTAAAATTACGGATTTAATCCTCCTACTTTAATTTCCTCTACATTTCCACCAATGGATTGAATTGTAATTATTCAAAACATATTCTCTACTGCTTTGAAAACAAAAATTAGGATCAATTTATAATACAGACTGCAATACGAGGACAATTAATGCAATTAACTCCAATAAATAAAATTTATTAATTTTTTAACGGAATTCTTTGTTAAAGAAATGGAAGATTGAAGGTGACAAAGGAATTATTACAGTCTGTGTTTCCCCATGTGGTCTGTCTTTTATTTGCTAGTGGGAAAATGAAACAAACTGACTGGGTAAAGCCAGACGTGTACATTAATTACGTTTCTTAATTGAGAATTAAAAAAAAACATGACCATTTTTCTTCTTGTTCTTGAGCTTCATGTGCCTGTTAATCACAATGATTAAGAATCTAATTAAATTAACATCGATTAAACTTTTGACTTTACCCCACTACTACTAAAAAAAAGAAACTTTAAATTCTTAAGAAATAAAAAATAAAACCCAATTTAAATATTTTGATGAATGATGAACACAAGCCATTAGGTAAAACAAAGAGGAGTTTGGTTAACATGTGCTATTGGGAAACATTGGGATTCATTTTGATGAATCGACTCTGATTCGAATTTAAAAGTTTTATTGGATAAATTCGAATTCAGATTTAATCTAATTCTCTATTCATTGTTTAAACTTGAAGTCGATTCAAAATATATAAAATAAATTTAACTCTCCCGAACTAATATGACCGGTGGCGGATGCACTTATAGGGTATAGGGTGGGTCTATGCCCACCCTGAACTTTTTGAAGTTTACATATTTACTTTTAAAATTTTTTAATATTTATGAGTTGTGCACATCTTGAAATTTTAAAATTTTATTTTTGTCCACCCTTAAATATTTTTTGGATCCGTCACTGAATACGACATGTTCGATTTAAAAATATAGCCTCCATTGATGAATGACGATGATGATGAATAAGAATGGATGATAGTGATTTTCTTGGTCCTACTAATTAAAATCTGTCTTTAGATTCACCTACTAACAACTAAAGAGTAAATGCAACAATGGGGAAGGATCCCCTAGCTACTTACTATTTCGTCCCACACCCTCAGTTATTACAAAAATAAACCCTAAACTAATACGTGTCCTTAACTCCTCATTTATTGTCATATTAATGGTTCAATGCTAACCGTTTTTATAAAGTGAAACTGACGTGATTAATCCAGATACCGAAGGAAAAAGGGTTTTCTCTTCTCTAGGGATCTAATTCATCAAGGTTTTGAAACGGACCATTAAGACATGTTTTTATTATAGAGTTAAGAAGGAAAGCCACCCTAATTAAGTAATTAAAGACATGACAGATGGGAAATATCAGCCTGGACATGAGTACTGATTGGACAGTGGACATTGGACAAACCTTAAAGACAGAGGAAGCTTGAGCTTGGGGTACTGTTCGGTTTTTGAAGAACTGTAGCCTGTAGGTTATGCAAAGTTTGAGATATGGGGTTATGCAATTAGAGTTTGGTACTATTGTTATAGTCCATGTACTTGGAAACATAATTTTAACACAATTATTTGATAATATTATAAAGGTAGATAACGGATTATTTGAGTCGAATCAGATTCGATTTTGATTATATTTAGTTTTAATTTAATATGGGTTAGATTTGGTCTAATGTGATTTTAACTTGAGTTTATAGTAATTTCGGTAGAGTGTTGGGACCGGCATGGTCACATCAATTCAGTTGCTTTTTTGGTTAATTGATATCAGGTTTGGTATTTTCAGTTAGATTGATTTCGGATTGGGTAAAAATCAGTTCAATAAGGGATCAATATATTTCAGTCGGTTTTTAGGTCATACCAGTTTTTACATTCACATATAACTTTTATAAAGTTAGTAATATTTGACATTTAGTGGGTTGTGCGATAATTCATCTCAAATTTTTCTTTAAATATCTTTTCTTTATTTTAGATTGTTTTCATTTTAAATAAAATTGGTTTGAATCTATTTGATTATCTTAAAAATTTAATTAAATCTATATCAATTTAACTAAAAATTAAATTAATTTTAATTTAATTTGTTAGAATTTTCGGATTAATTTCGAATATTATTATAAAATATTATATAATAAGCCAAGACAAAAAGATTATTCTAAAAGGGAGACATTATTGATAAAGTGGCAAGGGAGAAATTAGAAATGTAATATTGTGGTTGTAAATAATAAAAAAAAAAGAAATTATAGATTTTTCTATTAATTTAAACTAAAAATTGTAAACACTTAATAATATAGTCGAAAATTAAAAAAAAAAATGAGGTACTCGGCCAGAGTCGGATGATAATGGGGGTTAGGGAGCCTTGCCCCCCGAAAATTTTAATTTAATCATTTATTCCTTCACATTTTAATTTTCTTTAATTTGGTCCCATCCAAAATTTAAAATATTCTTATTATATTCTAAAATTTTAAAATATTTTTAATTAGATACCCTCCTAAAATTTTTCGTTCTCATAAAGTGTTGTATTTTTCTAAATTTAGTTAAGCCCCATTTTTTTATTTTAATTTAAACGTATAAATATTTTAAATTTTTTAAATAAATCACCTCAAACTCTATTATCAAGATCCGTCTATATTCCCCGTCCGAGACCTAGAAGCTTGCAGGTGAGGGTTGAGGAAAGACAATATTTTTGGTATAAACGTATCGAGTTCGAAAATAATACGATGTAATAAATTGAATGAGTTGTTAGATTCTTGAAGTAGGTTATAGGAGAAAGGTGCTTCCATACCAGGAAAAGAATATTCACAGTTGTTGAAGATAAGCCTGGATTAATCCCAACAAGAATCCAGACAAAATCTTTTGTGACATTAAAGTGTTCAAACATGTAAGAACTTATGTACACATTATATATCCTTTTCATACTAATCCACAGCAGTTCCCCCACATTGTTGGAGGGGACAATATTTGGTTTCATGGTTCTTCAACATAGGAAGATGTCCTTTTTCCATTTTTCCACATGAACTATCCTTCCATTTTTCCGATCGTCTCTTCGGACCGATAGACCGGACCGGCCGTGAACATCTGTACTTGTGAATGAAATTTTCAAGATTTACTTAAAGAATTCCCCATGAGAGATGGCAGGAGTACTACTCCTAGGAAGAAAGGAATAATTTTCTCAGTTGTCTATTAGGGTTGATAAACTTAAAAAACAAATAAATAATATCTTAATTAGGGTTTAGATTCGAGTCATTTTATGTTTGACACTTTGGTTCAAATTATTTTTTACTCCAAATTTAATACATTCGAATCGTAGACTCTTTACAGTTAAATTGAGATTAAATCGACTTTGAATTCGAATCAAAATTAAATCCAATAAGTATGCTAAAACTTGTTGCAACGCAGACCACCATGGATTTGGTCTTTCTAATTTCATGTGTTATGTCTTAGCCTGAATCACTACCATTGTTAAAATTCCAGGGACTAAAAGTATGATTAAACCAATAAAATCTGGCAGGTAGTGAAGTATTAAAGTAATGTAGACAGATCATCATTTTCCTATGATTTTGGAGTTTTGGGATTTATTCTCCCATCTTACATCCAACAACTTGGTCTGAAATGATTAATATATAAATTGGTTTTAACATTATACATGTCTCTAAAAGGCTAGGCAATAGACATGTCCTTTAGAAAGTTTAAACTTGAGTACATCTAAAGTATAAACATGTTTTAACTTAATTATTTGGATTATGTCTTAAAATTGAATGATTTAAACATCTAAAATTATAGTTTAAAATAATTCAAAATGAAATCATTGAAAATTTTTAAAAATTTTAATTTGACTTGATCTAAATTAGAAGATCTAAAGTCAAACAAAATTACGATCACTTTATAAATGCTATCATTGGTCTAGTGAGATGAAATGTTGAAACTCGTAAATAATGTTAGATGTTTGAACCGTGATGTTATAAATGAAATAAGCTAGGTTAAATAAAACACTTTATAAAGAACATTTGTGGTACTTATATATTGTATAAACCATCACTTAACTTTACTTTCGAACCTATTTTGCTTACAAATGTTTCAGAGTATCGGATTTACTCATTGAAGTTTAAACATTGAACGTTTTTGTCATTCATTCATTAATTTTTTTTAATGTCATTCATTACCAAAGAATGGAGAAATTTCTCCAAGATTCAAACGGTGAAAAACTATATCGGCACGAGGGAAATAATATATTAAGAAATAGGTTTCATCCGAGGTGAGAGAGGGAGATCGACAAAGGAGAAGCTGAAAGGTCTTTGCTTGATTCATAGACTTTGGGTCACTTTCCGATAAAATAGAGGTTATATTCGAACTCAAGGGGTGAGATGAAATAAACGGTGAAAATTGGTATCGAACGATGACAACGGCGAACCATAGAGTAACAAAAATATTTAATATCTAAATTTCAGTGACTAAAAATATTTAATATCTAAGCTTTAACGAGTAAATTGAATTTTTTAAAATCTTAAAAAGAATAAATTAAAATTTTCAAAAAATAAAGAATAAAATTTTGAAACTGGCCAATTTATGCAATTCTAAAATTAAAAGGGACTAGAGAGGTGTTTTAGCCAAAAGTTAGGAGGAGAAAGACAGCAACAGTCAACCTGTCTTACACTGACAAAGTTTGGTGCCCAACTTATCAAATATCAACCACTTTGAAACCATTGGTTGCACCAGGGGAAAATGGTATGAAACCCTAAAATGAAAGGTGTAATTTAAGGTGAGCGTTCGATCGAGTGAAGTTATTTAAGTTGACAAGTCATATTTTATAATTCAAAATTTTATTTAAATTTTTTTGATTTGATTCGAGTCAAGTATTCTAATTTAAACGATTTTCTCTAATCATAAAAGAAATGTATATATATTTCTTCATATTTTTATATATCAATATATATATATATTAAAAAAAATCGAGGAATTCATCACAAACTTAAAAATAATCCTCTAATTATTAAAAATTCTGAGTTATTCAAATTTTTATTTTATAACTCAAATTTTATTTGAATTTTTTTCAAGTCGAGTTTATAAAATTTCGAATCGAATCGAATTGTTTGGTTTTTCGAGTTGAGTCGAGTTTTTCACAGCTTCAATTTAATTCACTAATTTTCTTTTAAATCATTACTTTTTATTTTCTACTGTAAATTATTTTTTCTTACTTTTCTTCTTAACCCACTATTTTATCTCAATTTATTTGAAAAAATAAAAATGAACAATGAACATAACATGATATATTATTATCGGATATTGATTATTTTAGATAAAATTATAGTTTAAAGGACAAAATGTTGGGAAAATATTTAGGGTGCAAATTAAAAAAAATGTATATTTTAAGATGAAAATGATGAACTAATTATCTAGACCAACCAAAGGACTACTAGAAATTGATAGTAAATAAAAACTTACTCTACCACTTTTAATGTTACGTAATGTGCTTTAAGACAATAGGAGAGATAAAAAGGTAAAATTATCTGAGAATTTAAAATTTTTAAAGGGTATGATTAATTTAATAAAAGATTATCGATCTTTTTTACCCTAATATTTTAGAATACATAGCTTAATTAGTTTTAATCTAAACTCGATTCAACCTACCTTGATTACAAAAATTCACGATTTAAACTTAAAATGATCCGAAACAGGAATGATACAATCATTCTCTATCTATTTATATTCAAAATCCTCTACGATTGAAGTGGTAATATAATACTAGCATGTTGTAAATCTTTGCTTCAGAGATTTAAATTTAAGTCCGCGATCGTTATCTGAGTCGTTATTTTAAGGCTTTAATACTATTTGAAAGCGTTATCGTGAAAAATAATGATTCATAATAATCATAATTCATCGATTATTGTCTACAACTGTGATCGAGAACATGACTGCGATTTAAATCATTTCTTTGCATCACCAATTAATGAATTGTTTTGTCAATAATTTCAAACTTTTGAAAGTTATGATTGAAGAAGAGACAAGGATCAAATTGTAAAAGGTAGGAAAAAAAGTTGGTAAAAACACATAATGAAACAAAGCCTGTGCAGGTTTCCAGCTCAAGGGATGACAAACCCATTCATCAAGAGTTGCTCCAAATGTGATGCCGACTTTATTTTTGTCTGCCATGGTGTCTTTGTTTTTGTCGGGTTTAATCCTGTATTCTACTCGAATGTGAAAAAATTATTATACATATTTATATTTTGATCTGTTTAATAATATTTAACTCTTTCAATATAATTTTTAAATAACTATTTATTCAATTACGTGTAGGGAAAAATGTGAAGATTTACGTTAAAAAAATAATATAAAAAATATTATTGAATGTGACTACGGACAACGTGATGAATTAACATCGTCTAATATTTTTTCTCAAATTTAAGCTTTAATCGATATATTTTAATTAATAGATAAACACATCTTTTAACCAATGATGTTATAAAACAACATTGTTTAAAAATAGTTCAAGATTATTCTTGGTTTAGATATAAAAAGAATCGATATGAAAGTTATATCGATTACGGGTTTAATCGTTAAAGATTATAAAAAAGCATAAAAGATAAAAATCTCGGTGATAGATTCAAGATTTTTATATAATATGATTATAGTAAAATATGAGGTACGAAGATTTTTATACAAATACAATAAGTATCATTAATTATATAGTCCCAAAAATCAAATGAATCAATTTTAATATTTTTATTAAAAAAATTATATTGGCTTTTTAAAACCTCATTTTAATATACTCGATTAATCGATGATATCAACTTAATCAAAATCTTAAGTGATACCACAGATAAAAAAAAATTTACCAAATCAAAGTAAAAAACTAATCTAAACATAGTAGAAGGATGCAAACTAATTTTGACCAAATCATGTCATATGATAGAACCTTAATCTGGCGCCTTAGACCAACTCGGCCATCTCAACACTTTAGTCTTAAATTTCTGATCTTTCTTAATTTAATTAAATCCTCAATTTCCCATTATATTAATACAAAATTACAATCGGTGAATTATTAATTTGTCAATTGCTTTTTAATGTATTAATTATGATCCCGTGGGTGAAACCATAAGACTTCACAAGCTTCAAACATTTATACATACACAGAATGTATGGTTCCTTAATTCTAGACACAAGGGACCAAACCTTAATTATAACAAAAAAAGAAAGACATGAAAAAGCAGAGTTGCTTCTCATTAATGAATCTCAGGCACAATCTTTTCATACAGAACTATGAGGGAAAAGAATACATATATGATACAAATTCCACAACTGCATGTGTTACTTCTATGAAAAAAAATCTGGCATGTCCCATTTGGCTATTCGGAACAGACGTGAACAACCACTACCACAAATAATCAAAAGAATGCGAGTAATAATATTATCCCCAAGTAGTTCCAGTTAACATGGTAATTTTCGTAAACAATGAAAGGGAGTATGCATGTGCATATACGTCGTCGTCATAAGTGTGCGTGTTAATGCACGCATGGATTGATGAGCACTGTAAACATGATGAGGAGAGACGATGAAGTTCCATCCAGTAACATTATACACCCTCGAGGGATAGTATGCCGATGATGCCAACTATGACCTCATTATTGAAAAGAATCCAACAGAGGATAGTATGCCGATGATGCTGAAGCATGTAAAAGTGCGTACCTTAGAAGACTACCTAGCAGCATGAATCCCTCCATCTCATATAATGCCAAAAAGAATGATGTATTATGTGCAAGAAGAGAACTTCGTAGGAGTTCCAACCATTCAGGTAAGCAATGACATGTCAGCATGCCCTGGTTGAGGGGTAGAAGGCTTATTAATCAGTGACTTCAACCGTTCCATGATATCGGAAAATGATGGACGTTTCCAAGGCTCACTGCATTCAAAATCGACAATGACAATGAAGAAACAGGGAAATTTGCTTAGCAAGCTCCACATCACAAAAATATTTTAGACTTACTTGGCCCAGCAATCCTCGATTATGGCAGCCACTTCAGGATTCAAATCCCGAGGAATATCAAGCCTTTTGCCCTTAAAACCAACAGCTGCTACTACCTGCAAAACAATTTAGATTGGGATCTGTTTTGTCAGAAATTAAAACCCAGAAGATTGTCATTGCAAGATAATGTGTAAGTTTACGAAATAGTAAAACAACAGAGTTCATTGGCAATAAATTAGACAAAAAAGCAGATATATCAATAGTTAATGTTCAATGAGAGGTATGTTGATCCAGAAAGTGCAAAACTTTTAGCTCAGGTCATACAACTCGCTCATTCAAAGTGCTTATAAAAAGTGGTTTGTTCCTCTTCAAAGGAGCTTTTAGTTGCCATCAGATTATTATTTCCTTTTAATGAAAGGTTCAACATGCGCCTTGTCCAGCACATCAAATCTAAATCATCAGCAAAATGAGACAACATTCGAGGGGACAAAATCTATAATGCATTAACAAACCTGTGCTGGATTTAAGTTTCCCCACGGTAGTTGCAATGTTGCAAGCTCCCACAAAATTACACCAAAACTGTATACATCAGACTTCTCGTTTGATGGTTCATCACGGAGAACTTCTGGAGCCATCCACTCAGGCTAATATAAAAATAAATGTATTTGTTAAGATTTTGCAGCATAAACAGTGATCGATGGTAATTCAAATAGAAATACCAAGAATATTGTTAAAAAAGGTCAGTGTAACATACAGTTCCAGCTGCTGATTTGGATGAAAGAAATGTGTTTGCCTTCAAACGAGAAAGCCCAAAATCACAAACCTGAATGTACAGACCAGGAAAGTGAGGAAGAATTATGTGAAGCAACTTTCAAGAGAAATTTGCATTAAGAGGACAATGGATATAATTACAAAGAAAGCAACAAATTAGAGTAGGTTGGCTCCAACTATATATAATGCTGGATAGGTTAACAAAAAAACTAGTTCAGAACCACTTCCAATAGTAAAATCCTGTGGCTGGCTATATTTAACAAATTCGAAGACATTATGAGGCTTGAAAACTATCTAGATTCCATTATCAGTTAAGAACAAAGAAGCCAATTACCTGGCTTTTATACATTGAAAAAATAAGTAAATGAAAAAAGCAAATGATTATGCTTTGTATGACAGGATCATTAGATGAAAACACTATGCTCTTTGAGGCACAGAAGAAACATTCTGGGACTTACCTTCACCGTGTATTTTTTGTCTACCAAAAGGTTTGGTGATTTTAAATCTCTATGAACAATAGGGGGGTTGCGTCTATGAAGATAATTCATTCCCTTTGCCTGTGCACAAAGGAAAAAAGATGGTCGTTTAGACCATAACATTAACAAAACATAAGGTAGATGCATAAGATATTGGAAAATAAAAAACAAAAAGAAAGTAAACCATTTGAAACCCACCACATCATAAGCCATACTCAAGCGACGCCTCTCATCCAACACATCTCCCACACCAGGCTTACGCAAAAGCCTATACAAACTACCTCTGCAAATTAGAATCAAGGTTTTAATCCACTTAACAATTCAAACCTCTAAAAGTAATAATAATAAAAGCTTAGTTTGGGGTTGTGTTTGAAAAGTTTGGCTTGGGGTAGAGCTTTTGCAAACAAAGGTTTTGCAAAAGCTAAAAATCTAGCTTTTACAAACCAAGGTTTCAAAAGCCAAAAACAAGGGTAAAAAAAAAATTTGCGGTGGAAAAGCTTTTTCCAGTTTTAAGTGTTTTTGATTGCTTGTGCGTTTGAAACGGGATTTTCAACCAAAAGCACTTCTATAAGCACTCAAAAACAGGGCCTAAGTAAACAAAGCCTTTTTCCCGTTTTCTTTATCCATTTTTTTAAGGAAATCCAAATATATTACTTAGCCAAAAATGGCATCATCCAAAACAAAAGGTTCGATACAAGAAGGAACATCAAAGGAAAAATAAAACAAACAATCCAACTCAAGAGCCCAGTGAGCAAGACTATGAGCAACCCTATTTGCCTCACGGCTTACATGGGAAACACTAATAAAAGAACACGAGTGAACTAAACAGTGAGCTTCCCTAAGATAACAAGCAGCAACCGAGAGGGGCATTTCTCTTTCCCCACCCCAAAAATAAATAAATAAAAAGCAACAAACCTTGATAAGTATTCTGTGACTATGGACAAGTTGGGGGGCTGAGTAACAGCACCCATAAAAAGAACAATATTTGGATGCCGTAGACGTTTCATAATTGCAACCTAACAAAAAATTGAGGTGAAAAATACAATCATACCAAGAGCATGAATGAAAAACCGATGTTTCTTAATCATAGGAACAAAATTGTTCAAAATGTCAGCCAACTCATACCTCACTCAAAAATTCTTTATAACGCTCACCATGCAAATCCTGCTCCATGAGAATTTTCACAGCAACATCCTGTAATTAATGAAAGATTATATGGAGAAAGAGGAATCTTCAGCTGCACTTGTAACATGTAACCTTTGTATCTTTCATTCCCTCCAGGATTAGTTGCAACCAAAGAAAATTTATTTATCTGGTTCATAAATTCTGGTGATAGGTTGTTTAGCCCCCAGTAAGCCCAAGATGTCTTACCACAGAGAGATGATGCATTCTAAATTACTGTCAACAAGGGGAAGTGTAGGATTCTAACTCGAGACTACTTTTATCAAACAAACAAACTCACCAATTGAGTCAACATCTTTGTCATTTTTAGTTAGTTCAAACAGAGAACATGAACATCAAGAAAAATTATTCAGTGAGGAACTTCAGCTCAAAAGCGGTGAATACTTCAAGTAAAAATTCATCAAAGATGGACCAAACTCCAAAAATAAAACACGATAGAAGTGCAGAAGGTCCACTCTTACAATGAAACAGTACCAAACAGGTGAGAGAAAGATGTCTACAAATGTAGATAATTGAAATAACAATTTCTCCCCATGATAATTGAAATAAGTTGTCTGAAATTTATCGAACATTTATATTGTACTTTGCATATATAGTGAACTATTACTGCAAATGAACCAAGGTGCATTGCCGGAATTACCATACTCAAAAACCCTTTACATTTACAGACATGTCTAAAGAGAAATAAACAAATTCTGCAACTTCAGAAATACTAATACATTTCAGTAACGAATCTATCTACAAACATTTGTGAAATATATATATATATATATATATATATAATTGTTAACATTTGCTCATTCACAAGGAACTGCACAAACAAAATAGGCCCCAGAATCTCATTAGATGATTACAATTCAACACACAAGAAAGCAGTGATAACAATAAACAAGATGCAGAACAAAAATATAAAAAATTAAATTTTCATAACATCTAACTTTATCCTTATGACAATAATTCATAAACAGATTCTTACCGAGCCATTCCATTCGGCGCGATGAACAGTTCCAAAAGAACCTGAAAAGAACCAAGTCCAAACCAAAACATGAATTATGACCAACAATATGGTTTCTCAGAAGTACATTCCGTGAAAATAGTGTTCTTAAAGACAGACGAGAAAATACCAGAACCAATTCTCTCTCTTAAAACGAGATCACTCCATGGAATGTCCAAATCATCAACTTCAAGGACAAGTTCTCTACTTCTTTTACCAGGAACAAGTTTATTACCCTTAGCGAACCTTGAATCCATAGCAGAACCCCCCATTGGGCCAGCCAAGACTAGATCTGGTACATTTCTATGCCCAGGAGGAGGGATGTGTTTTAAAGGATCTTTAATGATGTTCTTTGAGCTTATTATAGACTGTGAATACTGGGAATCTTTATCATGAGCAGGTGGCTTAGCACTATTACGTAGGGGTAACTGTGAGACATCATTCAGATTACTTGACATCTGAACAAGGTTATTTCTGTCTGTGCCAATGTTACCAAGTTTCTTTTCGTCATCCATGAAAATACCTGAAATGACAGACAACTATAGCTTATTTTCATACCAGATGAATTACAGATATAGAAATGGCAGCCTCAACAGTGTTATGAAAGTGCAATTAACAATAACAAAACTAGATTAATCGATTTAGGAATACATGTCCAAGTAAAATTTCCACAATTGAAAGCCAGTGCAAAAAATTTTAGTGGCAAGATTCATAACTGTTAAGTTAGAGACGTAATTATCTTATCATCTATTGCTTTCATCAGTGCAGATGCTGAAAATTTTTATAAGAACTTGAAACAATACAATTCAACTTTGAATCACATTGTACACAATAAGGCACTTCACAAAATATGAAATATGGGAGGTAAAATATAGCAAAACAAACTACATACTTCAAGCAAAATGAAAGACTTAGCTTGAAATCTAAAAGCAGATAAGGGACATTCAGTAAAGCTCTTTATATAGATAGTGACAGAAAATATACCTGTTGTAGCATCATCAAATACAAGATTAAGTGATTCACAGTCCGAAAAGTACTGTTTAGCCAACAACCTGAAATCAGTGGCAGGCATAGCTGGTTTGAGATGTGGAAAGCGCAATGGGGAAGAAAATGAGATGGAAGAAGGACCATTGAGCAAGGAATCGGGCTCGCATAAGCAACCTGGGTTCCCAATTAGATCAACAAGATACTCCCTGAAATCACAAACACTTGAAAGTAGGACGAGTTCTCCAGAATAGTAATAATAATAATACCCAACTCAATATCAAATTCGCTCAAGAATCAAAACCCAATCTCTAAAAACTATGAAACCTAAGTATATAAGCTTCAGAAAGGTCATGAGAAAAAAAGCCCATCTACATTAGTGAATTAAACCCTTCTAGAATCATGTATAGGATAGACATCCTTCCATAACTTGTAAGTTTCTCCATCAGATTGGCTTCATGAGATTATTCTTGAATATAGAAAACTTTAACCAATGTAAGACAAGGCAGTTTTTCACAAACGTTGATCAAAATGGGAAGAAAGAACCACAACAAGCAAATGCACTGCTACCAAGCAAGTGGAGTCGCAGGTGGAATTAAGCAAAATATAGTTTCAAAAAAGTTGTTCAATTTCCTCATAACAAACAACAACATCAATTAAAAATGCGGGGTTCTTTTGTCAGCAGAACATTGTAATTTAGAAAGAAATCACTAAAAGAATGATAACTTCAGAGTTTAAAGGACATAGGTTGTAAATCAGAAACAAAACAGACATAACTAACACCAAACAAAATCTCACGTTGCTGATATAAAATACCTGTCAAGCCCAAAGCGAACAAGGCAAGAAGAAGCATCATCTCTTTTACAATATTTGCATCCCTTTGCAATTCGACAAGGTAGGTCAATTGTGTCAGCTAGAACCTGCATAAGTCATGTTTGAATTGTCAATGAAACCCCTTCTCTTCAAAGTGGAAAACATTTAACAACAGAAAACTAGCTCCACAAGTAGTGAAGGAGTACAAAGTTAAAAATAACTAAGCAAAAAGTCATACCAAAACCTCAGGTGAAATGAGAACATTATAAACTTAGGACCTTACCTTGAATAGTAAAGCTCGATGTCTGCAAAGGCCAGCTGACAGGCTACCTATGGGAACCACAACTGAACCCAAGCAATCCTTTAAATCATCACTGCAGTCCCTCCAATATGAAACCAAGTTATCTTCTTCAGTTGCAAATGAACCCCTTCGGTTTGAAATAAAACAATTAATCACCAAGGTGAATAAAATGGTATAAATTTTGAAATTTTGAACATTAATGGTATAGATAACTCACCCCATGCGACCGCAGACAAGCTGTGCTAACTCGTCAAGAACTTCTTTTATGGTTATGCAGCTATGCGAAATGTTATAGACTCTATTTTGGAGTTCCTTTAAGCCGAGATCACTTCTTCGGTCAACCAATACCACTTCTAGTGGTGAGCCAACCGCATGATCAACAGATCTTAAAGAGTCAATTGATGGAATTCGACCATGCTCATGCAGATCAGTGCACATAGTCCAGACATATGGATTAACTCCATGAATTAAATAAAACCCATCAGGAACCTTTTCGAAATATGATAAGCAGCCACTCACCTGAAGCACATAACATAGAAAAGGCAGAATATTCAAATACCCAATCTTTTATAAACCAAATCCTGAAACTTAACTAAACCCTAGTTTGCACATGACCTGTGTTCCAGATGCTGTGCAGCTATATACTCCCATTGTATCCACATTCATGCCAATTGCCAAATCTCAGAATAGTGACTAAACCCTAGTTTTCACATGGTACGTATACCAGATGATGTGCAGCTATATACTTCCATTGTATCCACATTTATACCAAAGATCAGAATAGTAAATGTCACCGGTCACAAAATTCGGAATAAATAATAAAAAATCCTCACCCCAAAAGTTCATATTGATATAATCCTAAACCAATGGGAAACTACCGTTGTGAGTTGTGACAAACCATCTTTTCACCTCACACCAAATGGAAAGAGCTCATGCACTAACATCCACTTTATCTAATTACCGATCTTTGACATCATCTAAAAGTAAATCCATCCGCTATCACGATGGTTATATTCACCTAGGCATATTTGTTCGATCTCCTAACCTCACTAAGCATCAAGTAAATTTAATCAAGGCAAGTGAATAGTGTGATGAACAGACAAATCTACAAGAAACATACCCAGAACCGATGGGAAACTATCTCAGCAGAGCCAGAACTAGTTGTTGTGGAATCATTCGAAACCGGACCCAAAAAATTTGGGTCATCGGCACAGGTAGCTTCCGAAGAAAGCCTCAAAGCTAACGCTAGCTGCAACTGATAACTCTCCTCCGTTTGCTGCGCCCAGCTTCTCCCCGACGACGAACCCCCAATTTTCGTCCTCAAATCCCCAAGCCCAGAGCTCCCATTGTGACCATAAGCGAACGCATCAATCTCGTTAGCCGCCGACGTAGAAAGGTTCGGCACATAATAATCTCCCGACAGAGAGCTCTCACCGAAGCTACTCCCGCTCGATTGCCGTTGAATACCGATCGACGCAGCAAAAGTATTCCCTCCTCCCCCACCGCCGCCTCCACAGATTCGATTCGCTTGTAGCGGGGCGTGGTTTTGACTCTGACTTTGATCCCAATCAGTCAAACCTCTCTCCAATTTCAATCTGTTCTTGCTACCCGTGGCTTCGCTTGAAATCGATTCGTAATACGGAAGCGGAGCTCCCGATATAGACACCGAGTACTGTTCGTCGGGATACTGACTAAGCAGAGAGTAATTGGTTCTTCTCTCGGGCACTTCCATCGAAGCTCTAAAGGAATTGCCGATCACAAAACCCTAGAAACCCTATGAACCGCCATTGAAGAATATTTGAAGCTTTTCATCTCTTTTTTTTTTCAATTTTCCCTTCCTATATACTAATATTTTTGTTTTTCCTGAACTTTTGTTTCTCTTTCTACACTTCTAATGTCGGAATGAGAAGGAAAAGGTTCCATTTTTATTCGGTGGGCGTAATAGTACCATTCTTTTCTTATGTTAATTTCCAATGGCAAAATTGCATAAAGCATCACTGATTTTCGAGTAAATGTTCATTTTAGCCACTAATGATTGGAAATTATTAATTTAGTTTGTACATCATATTTGGTGTAAGTTTTTTAACAAATTTTTCAGAGACTTAAAGCGATATTAAGACTTAACCCCTTGAACCAACTATTTTTTTTATTTATTATAAAAAATAATTTGAGATTCATACTTTAAATAAAATTAGATTGCAAATATAAATATAAAACAATAGTCAAAAAATTTAAGATTAATAATAATAAAATAAGATAAATGAATATATAAGATTAATAATAAAATATATACAACTCATCCGATTAAATTTTGAAATTAAAATGGTGTTTAATTGTTAGTTGTCCTACAAAATGAAAATGTTAAATTAATTTAATGAAAAAAAATATGAACTTTTAGGTAATATTGAATCTCACTATTATGAACTTGTTTACGGCCCAAATGCGATGCTTAGGGTTTGGAAACCTTCCTTTGATTCAATGTCACGGCTCCCACACGAAATGAATAAAGATTATAGACGATTCATATTACTGTTTTTTTTTAAAAATAATGAGCAAATAACCATCTTTGAAGTATTTTTTGAAAGTGTATAGATGAGGTTTCGAATAAGGAATTATTGATTTCTATTCTACTCCACGAAATCTTTACAACGGTAATTGATACTCAAAGTAATAAGGTTGAAATAAAGTAAGGAATGAAAAATCTCATTATCCCATATTGATGGGATAAATGAAGTGGGAAGTGTTTATATACACTTACTCACATAATTATCATTGAATGATTTAACTCTTGGGTTGAGGTGCACGATATGGGTGATCCAAATGTTTGGACCGAAAGAAGTCTTAATTTAGAATTAATTTGTAGTTGATTGCTCTGGATAATTAGAGATGTAATTGCAAATTATGATATTTAATTTGAATTAATTACCGGATAATTGACAATTAATCTCGGATTTTTCGGATTTTAATTGACTTGGCGAAGGAAACTGCAATTGGGCAGGCCTCAATACGATTTCGATTTATCGTTTCCAAATTTTATTTATTTTATTTCATATCTTTTTGGTTTTTATTTCTGTTCGTAAAATAATAATATTATTTTATTTTATTATTATCTTTATTCTTGCAGATTTGATTGTTTAATCTAAGACGAACAGATAGTGAAAATATGTGTTCATGGTTCTTGTTCCGCTGTGTATCGGGAGAAAAGAAGTTTTCTTCACGATTCCAAAATTGATTAAAGGCAACGGTTGAATACCAGGGAGTTTGTCGACGAGTGCAAAACATTCTTCTTTGGAGGGCACGAAGCCACTGCTTTGCCACCCACGTGGACATTGTTGTTTTGGCAAAATCAATTGAGAGAAGAAATTGCTCCAGTAATTGGAGATGCTGACCATGGATTTTAAGAATTTCAAGATGTGAACTGTGGTTTTGCTTCACTGTTTGGTTCCAATCATGAAGTTTCCAGACGTGATAGTTTTAATAACGAAGTGGAAGTGATTTGATCAAAAGGCGCCGGAAATCTTGGCACGTTTCCAGGCTTTCAAAAACATTTTGGAATATTTGAAATTCCTTACTGCGTAAGCCCTGGAAAGTTTGGTTTACCAGGAAATGGGTCAACAAATCATTCAACTGCAAGGTTTCAAAACGCGGTTAATGTTTGGTTTCCAAACGTGGTCAATCGTGAGAAAAGGATATTTTCGGACGTTTAAACCGGATATGGTGAATTTATTCTTCGGAATAAAATTGAAAAAGCAAACAATTTATTTCAGGAATTATCATGTCGTTTTTAAACGGGTTTGCTAAAAATATCAAATTGGGACAAACCTGTTTTTACAGAAATTGTCATGGAAAGTAACTAAGGTTACGGATTTTGATTTGAAATATCAAAATCGAATAAACGAAAATTTAATTTTTGATTTATTTGAATTAAAATTAATTCCGTGTTTGTTTCCTTTATTAAAAGAGAAACAACGGATATGGTAAATTTAATTTTACCTTATGTGAATACATGATTGCATATATTGATAAAACCTTATTATGAAAATAAAGGTTTAACTTTAGACAATATTGTCTATTGATCAAATAAAGCATTTATTCAATATATGATTAAATTGCTTATTTGATATGAAATATGGTAATATTAAAACCATATATATAAATTTAAGGTAATCATGGATTTCTTAAATAAGTTTTATGGTATTTTGTGATAATACCATATATACGAATATTTCATTAAGGTAATATTCCTTAATGATATAATACATGTGTGCATGTATTATGGTAATTTTAATATCATAAATTATGATATTAATTCGATAATAATATTTTTGATATTATTATGTTTAAGGCAATTTATTTATTTGTATGGCATGAAAAGGAATATCCTTTTATGTGAAATAATAATTATTGAGATAATTATTATTTGTGTTTGGAAACACTTTGTATTATTATTTTAATTAATAATTTTCCTTGAAAAAGTGTAAACACAAAGAATGTCTTGATTGGTTTGGAAACAAAGATCTCGTAAATAATTCATTTTGGGAATTATTTCTTACCGTTTTAATGGATTTAATTGATCTTCCAAATAACAATCAAAGAAATTTAAATCAAAGGATTAATTCATTTTGAAGAATTAAATTGCTTTGATATTGATGTTTGGGTTTTAGTGTCACTAATCCCAATATTTAAGAGAAATAAATCAGTAAATTTATTTCTTTGATAGAATCTTGTGTTGATTCTAATTTTTAAAGGAAAAATAAATTATCAGATTTATTTTCTTGCGAATCTTTCATGATTCTTATTTAGAAATAAATCAGTGAATTTATTTTGGAAATTGAGATATAGTAAATGAATTTGTTTTCAGGAATTTAGTTCTTGCCGTTATAACGGATTTACTTGGTCTCATTTTCAAATAAAGTGAACAAATCTGTTTAAACAGAATTTGTTTGTAGAAATAACATTGGTTACTAATTCTACAATGTTTGATTCGACCAAAGTCTTGAATCAAAACATAGAAGAAAGTGGTTCTCTATGTCAAATTTCTTAAAGCCTATTCTGATGTATGTTATGAAATACACAGTGTTTAAAATTGGCTTAAGAATTGTGAGGGTCATTGGACCGTAAATGGAAGATGTTGGTGCTTGATTCTAAATTATGGTGAATCAAAGGAAGTGACTTAATTGATCACTCAAACTTGAATGATTTCAAGAACTTCCATAAACGGGTGAGTGAAAAAAATATTAAAAGTGCATGTCTAGGATTGGTTCTTTGAAAAGATTTGGTTCTTAAGTGTGTCTAGTGCACCACCTCTCTTATCATAAGTTACCTACCTGGTGCACTATTTATTATTATTCTTTCTATTAAAACCCTACAATCTAACAAAAGTTCGAAATTATAATTTTGTTTCTAATTTTTAGTCTTTGACAAAATTTCTGATTAACAATATTTTGATTGTGACTATGTTATACAATCAGTGAAATTCATAAGGAAGAATTTCAAAATGTGACAACAAAGATGTTGTATATTTGATCATGATGAACTTGCTCAAAAGATCAAAAGAAGATCCTCCTAGTACTGGAGAGGATGAGGTAAATATGTTTACCATATTTTGCTAATGCAAATATTACTATGAAAATACTGCTAGAGCAAATATATTGAAAGTAAAAAATGACTTCAAGCTGCAAATTAGGCGATATATCTTAAGAAGCTAAATTTCATGAGAAAATGCTTAAATTGTTATGAGATGTGAAATAAGTCTTTGGACTATACTTCCAAATGAGATCAATATTATGATAAAAATTTATCATAATAATTGATAGGACGGAAATTGTTTGAAGGAAATTTATTACCTTCATGATAAAACAATTTAGTTTTGCTTGAAAGCAAAGTTGATATAAGGAAAGTATTCCTTATAAGAAGGATGTTGAAACTCAAATTGATTAATTTGAGGAGAAACTCTTTATGAGTAATGTTGCAACATTAAAAGGTACAATGAGTTTGAAGATAAATTCTAAAAGAACTAAATCTTCAGAATGTGTCTAATGTGTGAAAGAATTGTTCTATCAATTGAGTGTAAGACACTATATGAGTTATGGAAGAAAATAAAGTCTTCCTATAACTACATAAAAATGTGGGTGTATTACACACCAAGGTAATATTTCATTATCAAAGAAAATAAAAATAAGTGGACTATATTGGCTATATGAAACATAGCAACAAATATCAATTTTTGTAGAAAAATATGATAATGAAAAAGAATGAATCATTCTTTAAATGCACTTCCTAGAGAAGTTGATCCAAGTTTCATAAAACGAACCATGGATATGAAAAATAGTCCGCATGTTCAACAAACGGTTGAAACAAACATATTGTCATGATAACAAGTAAGTGTGACAAAGGATAATCTGTCAAACCGACTAGGATATATGATCCTATGTTGATGACATACAATGAAATGGTAAATGTACCAAAGACTTGTCAATTCAAGATTGATATGGAAAATATGAGATTGATAAATTTGATTTTGGGTATCCAAATTAAACAGTCACTTGAAGGTCTCATATTGACAAAGTCACACTACATGGAAAATGAAGTTTGGCCAGGATGTTTCCGGTATAGCCAAAACTCCAAATAAATACGAGTCATATACAATCTAAGTGAATTGTATTAGACAAAGTAGTGCTTTTATTGTAATTTAAGCAGATTCATAAAACAATCCAAGGTCAAACCTTGGATAATAATTGTGAGAATTTTGAGATATCTTAGAGATACTCAAAATTGTAAAGCATTATTCCATAAAGATTCTTCGATATAATTATCGAATGAATAAGCTATGTCATGTGTTTTTTCAAGACAAACGTTTACAACCAGATTTAAAATAGAATCTGAGTTTTGAGATTCATATAATCCTGGAAAAAGTCAAATGACTTTAAAATGTCTTAGAGAATAAATGGCATGAGCATGTGCTAACAATGTTTATTGGTAGAGCACATAATTTTATGAGCAGCGGTAATTTGAGACATATGGGTCATCAATTTAAAACCGTTAGACAACTGATCTCAAATAGAGTTATCGCTACTGATTTGATAAAATCAAAGGATAACATTGTGGATCCACTAACCTAAAGGTTAAATTGAGATCAAGTTGAGAAAACATCTAAAGGAATGTGACTAAAGCCCATGAAAAATAAAGGCGCTATGTGAAGGAAAAACCCTACCTAGCTGACTGGAGATCCCAAGAATTTGGTTCAAAGGGACAACCTAATTGCATAGACCTGTGTGGTCACTGTGGGGTTCCTCCCTAAGTCCATTCCTATGATGTGAACAGTGACAAGAATTTGGTAAAGGTTAAGCAAAAGCTTTTAATGACCATTGTGTGCTTCGGTGAGACGAGCAACATAAGTCACCTATGTTAGAGTGAAGTGGGGCCGCTTCAAGGAAACTATTGGGCATAGTTCTCTTATACTCTCGCAGAACCAAGAGATGTCCATGGCCATAAGGGCATAACCATGAGAGCTGTATCTCTTGTCAGAGAGATAGGTGTGTGAAGTATGTCATTGTTTACACCAACAGCTGACAGTTCAAGGACATCGCGTCTACTGATTAGCTAGTAAAGTAAATATACTTTCACAAGGGAAGGTTCAAAGGTGAACACCTACCTATCCTATGCATCTATCAATCGTAGAGCCTATCACCACAATGTGCCAAAATGTTTTGTACAATCATCAATTTCATTCATGTGGGGGATTGTTGGAAAATAGTGAGCAAATGACCATCTTTGAAGTATTTTTGGAAGTGTATAGATGAGGTTTCGAATAAGGAATTATTGATTCCTATTCTACTCCGCGAAATCTTTACAACGGTAGCTCATATGCTCAAAATTGATGCTCAAAGTAATAAGGTTGAAATAAAGTAAGGAATGAGAAACCCCATTATCCCATATTGATGGGATAAATGAAGTGGGAAGTGTTTATATACACTTACTCACATAGTTGTCATTGAATGACTTAACTCTTGGATTGGGGTGCACGACGTGGGCGATGCAAATGTCCAGACCGGTCTGGCCTTTTTTGGGCCTACGGATATTTTACCCGTTGTGCATATTTTTTCCTTAATTTATTTTTGAAAATATCCAAAAAAAAGAGCATTAATTCAGAATTAAATTTGAATTAATTAGCAGTTGACTGCTCTGGATAATTAGAGATGTAATTGCAAATTATGGTATTTAATTTGAATTAATTACCGGATAATTGACAATTAATCCCGGATTTTTCGGATCTTAATTCGGGAAATTCAGCTCACTGTTGTCCTAATTTCCACTATAAATATGAGATTGATTTCTCAGTTTTAAATATATCATCTCAAACACTCATCATCTCTCAAAACATTTTCTGTTTTTTTCTTTTGGTAATTGGCGAAGACAAGAACGGTTCGGAAACTTAGCAAATGTGCTATTGTTGGAGTTCCTCTTGTTGTTGTATCTTGGGAGACAGACTACCAATAAACTCAGCACCATCGGAGTGACAAAAAATCTATCTTAAGGAAACTGCAATTGGGTAGGCCTCAACACGATTCCGATTTATTGTTTCCAAAATGGGTTTGATCTAAGATTTTATCTATTTTATTTCATATCTTTTGGGTTTTTATTTATGTTCGTTAAATAATAATATTATTTTATTTTATTATTATCTTTATTCTTGGATTAACCACCTATTATCCAATATTTTTTATTTAAATGAATTATATATTTAGTTTTTTTTAATTATAAGTGAATAATTTTTATTTAAATAAAATTATAAGTATTTATAGACGATAAAATGAATAAGGATTATAGACGATAGTCTAATGATAGTTTCGGCAATGATTGTTGATCTAAATTTTGAACTTTTTACTGGGATTTAAGAGTTTGATGGTGTTGAGTTGATCGATCTTGAAGTATGGCCAAGAGGGGGGGTGAATTGGCAATTAAAAGATTGATTGGGAAATTTTCGGTAAAAATAAAAAATTTGATGACAAACGATTTATAATGGTTCAAGCTTCGAAACAAGCTATACATCCACTACCTTAGCTCCCACTAAGGATTTTGAAACCAATTCACTATTGAATTCGATCTTTTTCTCGGTTCAAGGGATAACCGTTACAAACAAATCAATTTTCTACCCAAAATTGATTTAGACCTCACAAAGTGTTACGAGAGATTAGAGTGGGCTAAAAGGAATTCTCTCACAAGAAATAAATGCCCCAAATACAAACAAACTCTCCCCAACCTCAAATTGCAAATTATCAAAGTGAAATTACAAGAGTTGGGAGCAAAGATATGCAATTAGGTGCTTTGAGTTGGATTTTTTTTTGTGCTTGGATGTTGCTTGAGGTTCAATAGTTGTTAATGCTGCTTGAACATCTTCATTTTATATGTCCTCATTGATTTCTAACCGTTGTGGTTGTTGGGAAATGAAATAAAGACGTTGAGACTTCATCTTTCCGTCATAAATGCTCTTCTGCAGACACAGGTATCAATACTCGGGAAACCTGTTTCGAAACAACCTATAAAAAGAAAGAGACGTTATGCATTTAATAGGGAGGGTATCGAAACAGGTATCGATGCCATTACTAAACTGTAATGGTGGGTATCGAACCATGTTTCGAAACATCTCAACCATCATTTAAAGTTTTAACTGCCACCAACGGTCAACTCATTTAATGCTAAAATAGTCGTTGGGAATTAAAGGGTGTATCGATACCAGTATCGATACCCTGAGTCCTATTTTAAAAGATTTTTAAAACAAATAAAAATACTCGATGTGGTTCGATACTAGGTTCGAAACATGCGTTTCTAGTGGCATAATGGTATCGGACAATGTTTCGATACTCGTTCTTAGTTTCAAGAATAAGGCTTTAAAATGCAGTAGGGTATCGATACCGGTTGAAATGGTATCGATACTCTCGTATCAAAACACTTAGAAATTTTATTTCAAAGTTCTTGGTTTGACTTGAAATCAAAATTTTGACTTAAGGACTTAAAAATTTATTACAAAATAGTCCTTATTCATAATTGTTATATCAAAATCAATTTTGGTTTTACAATCTCCTCTTTTTTGATATAACAAAACCATTATGAATTTTTAAGTTTAAAAGGCACACTTTTAGGTTCCAAGACTTTGAAATAAATTTTAAAAGGACTCCCCCTTAATAGGTGCATAACTTTAAATTCTACAAATATTTCTCCCCCTTTTTGTTAGATCAAAATCAATATGAGGCATAACGCATAACAAGCATAGCATATAATTATAATCCATAGCATAAATATTCAAAAATCCAACAAAATATTCCAAAGCATAAAGAAATAACATAGATGCATAAGTCTATATGAAATGAGAATGCATCAAGAACTTAAAGAAAAACATAACTAGTCCTAAAGCCAAAGCAAAGCAAAGGTAAAACGCTAAGAATCACTCATCGCCCATATCCGCATCATCATCACCATCCTCATCTTCATCACCTTCATCGTCATCTTCATCCTCATCATCATCTCCATCTTTGTTGGAAGTGGTTTGCATGTAACGGAGAGCTTCAATGGAGATCCTCATGGAAGTGCTTTGATTCTCCAAGCCCGTCAATCTCGTATCCAAAGCATCAAAGCCAGAATTGAAATGAGTGGACAAAGAATCAAACCTTCCATCTAGAGAGTCGAACCGAGCATCCATACTAGCAAAGCGAGCATCCAAACTATCAAACCGTGAGGTGAGAAAGTCCATAAGCTGGCGTTTGGTGCAAGTTGTCTAAGAGGCTCCGGATCAACAACGGGAGGAGGAGGAGGACCGCGAACCCATTCACCATTGGAGGCATATTGAAAGTGAGAGCGATTGAGAGAAGTTTCTCCTATGGGTTCCTTTACCGATTCCACCTTGTCGTAAGAGCAATCAATTCCCAAATGCAAAAATATAGAACTGAGAATGCAAGCATAGGGAAAAGACTTGACAAGAGGAGTGGCACGATTAGAGATATGCCACACAATGTCGAAGAAAACAATCTGAGCAAGATTTGGTCGACGAGCTTCACGGAAACACTTCAACCAAAAACTATCAACTTGACGAATCCGGGAGTACTTACCGTTTGATGGACGAATCCACCAAGATATAATGAGGTGCAAGAACCGGTCATGAACGTCAAGCGAGATAACCGACCCGGTAAAGTATCCGAGAGAGTCTTCGTCGTCAAGGCCAACATCCTCAAGACCAAAAGCATCAACAAAGGTGCCGACATCGACTCGGAAAGTACGGCCCATAAGGTAAGATTCAATCGCCACAACTTTGCTCTTATCCTTAGATAGAATGCACTTAGCATTAGCATAAAAGAGAAGGACAAGAGTCGGAAAGAACTTGCCAGAATGGGTGAGAAAAGGCAAAAACTTCCACTCGATGATTTGATCGTAATAACGAAAGGGGAACTTGTAGGATGTCATGAAGTCAACATCCACACATCGCTCCTTTTTAAGCGAATAGTCACGGAAGTTGTTAAAGTTATCAACTCTACCCGGACCATCCAAACAACGATCAAACACCACAGGCAAATTTACACGAGGAGGACGAGTAGTAGATGAACTCCCGGCCTCGGTACGAGCACGTTTCTTTGTAGCCATGATCTAGAGATTTTAAAAGAATTGGATTAGTTATATTTAAAAATATGTATGCTCTATCAACCTAATTCAATCCTATTAATCTATAATTCAAGGTATTTGAGAAATTAAAAAAATTCTTGAAAAACCAGTGAAAACTAATACGAGAAAATTAATTTATATTCGAATGAAAAAAAAATTTGATTTTGAAAAATTTTCGTAGGATAATGAAAACCCATACAATAAGCATTCAAAATATGTTCAAAATCTAAATTTTAACAACCTAAAAATCAACGAAAATAAGTTTTTTCGAAAATTACCTTGATTATGGATTAGGAAGAATTTGTAGTTTTTGGAGCATCAAAAGTTGATATGATCTTGGCTTTGATATGTAGAATTAAATCCCCAAAGAAAAACGTTGAAATTGTGGTGAAAAATGATGGATTTGATGGGTTTTTAAAGGAGTGGCCGACTAGGGTTTAAGAGAGTTTGTTTGGGTAAGTTTTAGTTTGGTTAAAATTAGGTTTGGGATGATTTAAAGCAATCTGCCGCCTCGAGTATCGGAACAGGTATTGAAACCGGCTGTTTCGATGCTAGTACCGATACCCTGGTATCGATACCAATTCTTCCCAAAACTACCCAGATGAAAACGATGAACAGGTATCGAAACAGGTGTTAGCTGTATCGATACCCCTTAGCGAGCTTTGCATTTTAGGCTTCTAAAGTACTAGAAATGAGTCTCTAAAGCCCCTATAAGCATACAAATGATGTTATGACAAGATTATAGTGCAAAAAAAAGTTCATACTCCCCCTAGCAACATGTATAGAAGCAACAAGATACAAAAACAACATAGGCATGATTTTTAATCAAGATTCGAGCAAAAAGCATAAAAACAACACTTAAGAGGTCAAGATAGACTAGTTAGACCTAACTCTCTCCTAAGGGTCCAAAAATGCTCCTTATCCAAAAGTTTAGTAAAAATGTCCGCTAATTGGTTTAGGGTGTCAACAAACTCTAAAACAACATCATTTTTAGACACGTGATCTCTAATAAAGTGGTGTCTAATTTCTATGTGTTTGGTTCTAGAGTGTTGAATGGGGTTCTTGGTAAGACATATGGCACTAGTATTATCACACTTAAGAGGTATGCTTTCTACCTTAATGCCATAATCTAAGAGTTGTTGCTTCATCCATAAAACTTGAGCACAACAACTCCCTAAGGATATGTACTCCGCTTCGGTGGTAGACAGAGCTACACTATTTTGTTTCTTAGAGAACCAAGATATGAGCATACTACCTAGGAATTGACATGTTCCGGAAGTACTTTTCCTATCTATCTTACAACCTCCATAATCCGCATCCGAATAAGCATGCAAATCAAAGGATGAGACTTTAGGATACCAAAGACCTAAACAAGGTGTGTCTCTAAGGTACCTAAAAATTCTCTTAATGGCTACTAAGTGTGATTCTCTAGGACTAGCTTGAAACCTAGCACACAAGCAAACACTAAACATGATATCGGGTCTACTTGCGGTAAGGTAAAGCAAAGAACCTATCATGGATCTATACAATTTAGAATCAACACACTTACCTCCTTCATCCTTGTCAAGCTTAGTAGATGAGCTCATAGGAGTGGCTTGAGGTTTCACATTCTCCAAGACAAACTTCTTGAGCATATCCTTGATGTATTTTGCTTGATTGATGAAGGTGTCATCCTTCCTTTGCTTAATTTGGAGTCCCAAAAAGAATGAGAGCTCCCCCATCATGCTCACCTCGAATTCACCTTGCATTAGCTTAGAAAATTCTTGACAATAACATTCATTAGTAGATCCAAAAATTATATCATCAACATAAATTTGAACTACTAAGATGTCATTTTTAAACCTTTTTATAGAAAGTGTAATATCCACCTTCCCTTTTTCAAACCCTTTTTCATTTAAAAAATTTGAAAGTCTTTCATACCAAGCTCTAGGAGCTTGTTTCAAACCATATAAAGCTTTTGTTAATTTAAATACATGGTTTGGAAAATTTGGATCTTCAAAACCCGGTGGTTGTTCAACATACACTTCTTCATTTATAAAACCATTAAAGAAAGCACTTTTGACATCCATTTGAAAAAGCTTGAAATCATGATAACATGCAAATGCAAGTAGCATCCTAATGGCTTCCATTCTAGCTACGGGTGCATAGGTTTCATCGAAATCTATTCCCTCTTCTTGAGTGTAACCTTGAGCAACTAATCTAGCTTTATTTCTCACAATGTTACCACTCTCATCTAGTTTGTTTCTAAAGACCCATTTAGTTCCTATAGTAGATTTATTATTAGGCCTATCAACTAATGTCCATACATTACTTCTCTCAAATTAATTTAACTCTTCTTGCATAGCCAATATCCAATAATCATCACCTGAGGCTTCTTTGATATTTTTAGGCTGTATGCATGAGAAGAACGAGTAGTTACCCCCTTGGATGGATCACCCAAGATTTCACCACTTTTGACATAGTTGAACTCCCTTGGGTAGCTCACTTCCCTTTCTTCAAGCTTTACATCTCCTAAAGCTTCTATTTGAGGATCTTGTGTTTCCTCATTGGTTGGAACTCCATCCACCTTTGATGCTTGTCCATCATCAATGGTTTCAATGATTCCTACATCATCATCATCACAAGATTCCTTCCTAAGAAGGAGGTTATCATCAAAAACCACATGTATTGACTCTTCTACAACTAAGGTTCTTTTGTTGAAAATTCTATAAGCCTTTGAATTTAAAGAATATCCAAGAAAAATAGCTTCATCACTTTTTGCATCAAATTTACCTAAATTGTCTTTTCCATTATTCAAAACAAAACACTTGCACCCAAAAGGGTGAAAATAGCTAATGTTAGGCTTTTTGGATTTTAAAATCTTATAAGGAGTTTTCTTTAAAATTGGCCTAATCATTACTCGATTTATAATATAACATGAAGTGTTTGTGGCTTCCGCCCAAAAATATTTAGGTAAATTATTTTCACAAAGCATGGTCCTAGCCATTTTTTCTAAAGTTCTATTTTTCCTCTCAACTACCCCATTTTGTTGAGGAGTGCGAGGAGCCGAAAAATTATGGCTAATCCCATTTTCATTACAAAATTCTCAAAACCTAAATTTTGAAATTCGGTTCCATGATCACTTCTAATATGAGAAATTCTTTGATCAAGATCATTTTGAGAAATATTTGAAAATGTGATGAATTTTTCTAAGGCTTCATCTTTTGTACTTAAAAATAGAACCCAAGTGTATCTAGAATAATCATCAACAATAACAAATGCATATGATTTTCCACCCAAGCTAGTAGTCCTAATAGGTCCAAAGAGATCCATATAGATCAATTGTAATACTCTACTAGTTGAAACATCATTAATGGACTTAAAAGAAACTCTCTTTTGTTTACCCTTAGCACATGCATCACAAATTTTATCTAAGGAGAACTTGAGTTTAGGTAAACCTCTAACTAGATTTTGGGAGGCTAGTTTCTCTAAAACACTTATGCTAGCATGTCCTAGTTTTCTATGCCATAACCATGCATCATTTTCATCACTAGCAACTAAGCATGCATGAGAAATGTTTATGTCATCTAAGTGCACCATATAGATATTTCCTATGCGATGACCTATGAGCATTGTTCTATTTGATTCTATGTCTAGTATTTTGCAACCATGTTTATCAAAAGAGACATAGAAACCCTTATCACACAATTGACTTATAATATATATCTCATAATATAAATTCAAATATCTCATAATATATACTTGAAAATATCATTCTGTTTTATTTTAAAAAATTAAATTAAATATCTTTTTAATTATATAATGTGATACTTTTAATTTGATTTATAAAATTTATGATAAAATTTTAAAGTTAATGTCAAAGTAGTATTAGAAGCAATCTCTCGCTCTATTTTATCTCCGACCTCGATCATTTAAAAGTTTACATTAATACCAGTCAAAATACATCTATGTCTATTCTAAACAAAACTATACTTACACTTGCAACAACTGTGAATTAAGTTAATCAAATTGCTTCATTTAAGTAATTTTTTTTGGAGACTGGATTTAATGAGTAATCATAGTAAAATCATATGTGGTACAGTAATTTCTAAAACCTTAGTTAAACCCCAGCATTAGTATAATCGGGTAGAAATTTTCTACCTTTTTACTGTACCTTTTTCTATATTTTTTATTTAAAAAATGAATTTTAAACTCTAATCTTATTTTTCTAAATTCTAAACCTTACACTTTAAAAAATACATTATACCCCTAATTTCTTAAACTCTAACCATAACTCTTAATCTTAAACCCTAAATCCACTAATTTAAAATAAAAGCACTAGTAAAGACATAATTAGAAGATAAACGATTTACATCCTAACATAATCTGCTTTGGGTTATTTAAGGCAAAACACCAAGAGACTCAAATCTGTTCGGACAGTTTCATTTTTCATTGATGAAGAAAAAAGACCTGAAGAGTGAGGGACAGTGACTGCTTTGTACTGTTAGCTATGGCCTTTTTGTGTGGAGTGAAATGAAAGCCAAAAAAATTCAGACCACAATCACGCATTCAATCGCTACTAATGATGCAGGCAGGCAAGACATGGAGACTAAAAAAATGTTATACCGAAATTAGTATAAAAATTATAAAAATTTAGATATTAATTTTTAGATATATATTGAATTTCTTATAAAAAGTACAAGCGTCCCTCCCAAATTTTTTGGTACAATTATATTTTTAGTATTTTTAGTTTAAATATTAATTAAATAAGGGTTTTTATCCCTCCTAATTTTTTAATTTAAAGGCTTAATAGATTCTTATCCCTCCCAACATTAGATCCTACCTCCGTAACTGAGTGTAAAGATTTTAATATATACCGATTTTCTTATAAAAAATATCAAAATTTTTTATATATACAAAAAAAAATTAATACCGAAATTCTTACATTTTTTTTAATTTTAACCTCTTTTTCCATGTACATTTCCAAGCAAAACACAATTGGTTTGGTTATATAAATACTTTGGAGAAAACAACCCAACATTTGCAGACAATGTTTGAAATGAATAGACCCTTCTTGGTCCTTTTCCCCAAGCATCAAAAGAACCCATCTGCAGTAGCTTTAGAAAGGGATTAAAGTGTAGCCAAACAAAGACTAGGTGTTATGAATAATGGATAGAGATCAGCCATGAAAGCTCAGAATAAAGGGTTAGGTTAGGTCTCCAACCAACTTTGCTTTATTATGACTTAAAGTGGCTTGCTTTTTCAAACAAAGGGACCGCAAAACATTTGTAATGACTTAAAACCTGTCCGAATTGTCCCATTTGTCGGATTGTGTGGTGAAAGATTGGAAGTGTTAGAATATAAAACACAGATGACTGCAGTCTGCATGCCAGTTTATCTAGGTATGGGGACTAATTTGTAAACTTTGGAAACATATAGGGATTGACTAGATATTATGACTAGGGGTGGTCAATACCGGGTACCCGGCCAATTTGAATAGAATTGGTCCCGGTCTCTGTAATTACAGGTTCCTAAAAATTGAAACTAATCTTGGTCTTGGTCACACCAGGTACTAAATTTTAAGAATCAGTCTCGTTACTGGTGAGAACCGGCTCTAATACCAGATACCTGATCAATTAGATTATTCTTAAAAAAAATAAGTAATTGAAGAAAAAAACTTTCAACTACCAATAATAATATTAAATAATAAAATTAAAACATTATAGGCTTAAAAATTAAAGTTTTAAAACTAGTTATACTCATAATATTCATACATAAAGAGAAAGTTTAATAAGAAAAATAAATAAAATAAAACCAATACTTGATATTTGGTATTAGTCTCAGTCCTATTGGGTATCCCCGAGTACCGGATCCAAAAAAATCAAGATACAGTCCCGATCCCAATTATGATTAGGACCTAAATTTTGGATCTAATCCCGATCTCACTAAAATTAATACTAGATAAAAATCTATCAAATTTTATTAAATCCAAAACCAAAACCGGATTTTTTGCCCACTCGACCCTAACCAAAACATGGAAAATTTGACCTATGTAATTAGCTTATGGTCCTTGCCATGCAAGTGAGACTCTGAAGATTTGGAAAAAATTTGGTATTTTGAATTTTAAACCCAGAAAAGAAAACAAGACAAGGAAAATAAACCAGACTGAAAAATAAAAGAGAGTGGTCTGCATGTCCTTTAATCATTACCACACTTGCTTTTAATCACTTTTTCAGCCATGCCAACATCATAACATGACAGAAAAAAACTCACTCCCTCGGAAAACACCGACACCGTGTATATGGATAGAATAGAGGCTAAATTAAACTACTTAGCATGGAATTAGACACCAACCATTTAATTTCAGTGGTTAAAAGAATAGTTGTTCTTAAAAGTCATGAGTTCAAACACTTGTAATGTCAGTATAATGTTTGAGCGATTAATGTTTGAGTGATTAATGTTTAAAGGTAGAGAGTATACTCTGTAACTGATTAAAAAAAACTATAAAATTAGTATTAATTTAAATATATATTTAAAAAATAACATTATTAAATTGTAAGTCAGTGGAGAGCAGCAATCATCCACACAACCATCCTCATGTTCCCAATTTCCAGTTTATATTTATCACATAGAATCATAGTCCCACTCTTTTAGAAAAGGTTATGTGTTATTTTATTCTCAAATCAAAATGATTAAAATAGTAATATATTTAAAATAAACAAGAAACATAATAAAAACCCATTTCTAATTAATTTTAGTATAATAATGAAATAAGTGGAAATGATAAAGATATCGTATATTTTTTAAATCGTAAATGAAATTAAATAAATCATAAATTATTTTAATTTAATTAAAATTTAATTTAAATTATTAAATATTATATTCAAAATATTTATGAATTACTACCGATAGGGGTTGGTTAAGTGGTAAACAGTTTCGTTTCGCTTAAGTAAATTTCAGGTTTGTTCAGTCTGGATTAATTAAGGTTAGACTCTAAAACCAGAAGAACCATAAAAAAAATATTTATGAATTACTCGAAATTTATTCGTGATTAGATTCGACTTGAATTCGAAGACTCATTTAAATAAAGACACTCTAGTTTACATCCTCTAGTCTTCCCGCTCTCGATATCCAAACAATGAATTTTCCTTACCAATTTCTCTTTTGCTTTCTTTCCTCTCTGTTCCTTCCACTTTCCTTCTCCCTTTCTTCTTCACCAAACGACACCAATGCCCTCACTCTCTTCCGCCTTCAAGCCGACACTCACGGCATCCTCCGACCCAACTGGACCGGCCATGATGCATGTTCCTCCGCCTGGCGCGGCGTTAACTGTTCCTCAACCGGTCGTGTCACTGAACTCTCCCTCCCTTCCCTCTCCCTCCGCGGACCCATAACAGCTATTTCACTCCTCGATCAGCTCCGAATCCTCGATCTCCACGAAAATCGACTCAATGGCAGCGTTTCTATGTTAACCAACTGTACCAACCTTGAACTCGTTTATCTTTCCGGCAACGATTTATCCGGCGATATCCCACCGGGAATCTCGCACCTCAGACGCTTACTTCGACTTGACTTGTCCAATAACAACATACTAGGCCATATTCCTAAAGAAATCTCCGGTTTGAAGCGGCTCATTACTCTTCGGCTTCAGGATAATGCATTAACGGGCCAAATCCCAGATTTTTCTTCTTCTCTTAAAAACTTAACCGAGCTTAATTTAACCAACAATGAGCTTTACGGGCGGCTACCGAGAAATTTGTTGACGAAATTCAGCGAAGAAAGCTTTAAAGGAAATGAAGGGCTTTGTGGGCCAACTCCATTCCCGATTTGTTCCTTTACAGGGTCTTACCCGGTGGATTCACCCACCCAGACCGTTCCGTCCAACCCGAGTTCAATCCCTGAGACACCGATTAACGGACCCAACGACAAAGCCAAGGCACGTAAAGGGTTAACCCCAGGTGCTATTGTTTCAATCGTAGTAGCAACTAGCGTGGTGTTTTTAGTGGTGTTTTCTTTTATCGTGGCTTATTATTGCGGCAGAAACAGGGCAGTCGACAGTTTTTCGGCATCCGGCGGCAGCCGAGGAAGTAGCTACGGAAATGAAAAGAAAGTTCATGCAAATGGCGGCGGCGGTGCCGATAGTGACGGAACTAACGCGACGGATAATAGTAAGTTCGTGTTTTTCGAGAGAAGGAAACAATTTGAACTTGAGGATTTGTTGAAAGCTTCGGCAGAAATGATAGGGAAAGGGAGCTTGGGAACTGTTTACAGAGCAGTACTGGACGACGGGTCCGTCGTCGCCGTTAAGAGGCTTAAAGATGCGAATCCATGTCCGAGGAAGGACTTCGAACAATACATGGATATTATCGGGAAAGTGAAGCATCCCAACGTAGTGAAATTGAGGGCTTATTATTATGCCAAAGAAGAAAAGCTTCTGGTTTATGATTATCTCCCTAATGGAAGCTTGCATTCACTTCTTCATGGTACGTTATACTCTCGTTTTCATGTTACTTAAATCATTTGGTTAAACTGGTTTTAATTTGATAAACAGGGAACAGGGGACCGGGGAGGATTCCATTGGATTGGACTACAAGGATCAGCTTGGTGTTAGGGGCGGCTCGAGGGTTGTCCAAGATTCATCAAGATTATAATGAAGCAAAAGTACCACATGGAAATGTGAAATCTTCCAATGTGCTTCTTGACAAAAATGGGACTGCTTTGGTTTCGGATTTCGGGCTGTCTTTGCTTTTAAGCCCCGTTCATGCTATAGCAAGGTTGGGTGGATACAAGGCTCCCGAGCAATCAGAAGTTAAACGGCTGTCCCAAAAGGCTGATGTTTACAGTTTCGGAGTGTTGTTATTGGAAGTTCTCACAGGCAGAGCTCCATCGCAGTACCCTTCGCCGACACGTCCCCGAGTCTACTTAGAAGAACAAACTGCCGATCTTCCAAAATGGGTCCGATCTGTCGTGAAGGAAGAGTGGACAGCTGAAGTGTTCGATCAAGAACTTTTGAGGTACAAAAACATCGAGGAGGAACTCGTGGCAATGCTTCATGTGGGGTTGGCTTGTGTGGTTCCTCAGCCTGAAAAGAGGCCAACAATGGCGGAAGTGGCTAAAATGATCGAGGATATAAGGGTGGAGCAGTCTCCTCTAGGTGACGACTACGATGAATCTCGCGATTCTATTTCGCCTTCCGTGGCTACCACAGAAGATGGATTATAACTGATTACTGATTTTGAATTGCAAATTCTGTGAACTTAATTATCCTTTCTGGTTCTCTCTTAGATCCTTTGGTTTGCCTTTTCTGTTCCTTTTTTATGTTTAAAACCCTTTATGTCTCTCATTGTTGCTGGTTATAAGATCAGTGCTGATCTTTATTTATACTATAGGGAACCATATTTTACATTTTAAATTAGATCATTTGATATTTCCAAATACCAGAAACTCAAAATCTGCAGCTGAAAGTAGAACAGATTCATAAATGAAGAATGGGGGTGTTAGCGAGGAGCTAACAGCCTAACAGACACATATTCCACAACACACATTTGAGGTACATTCTTTATTCTTACAAGAGATGATGACTATATTGGTGTTGGTCAACAAGGTGATGACCAACAACATCTCCATTTAGGTTTTAGTCAATGATAATTGACTGCTGCAAAAATCTAAAAATCCCATGAATTCATGGTTGTGGATCATTCGAATGCTTTTCTCGATGCCGATGACTCCCATTGTGAGAGCACTGGCAAAGATGACACCGGAAAGGATGAAAACTATAAGAGAGGCTCTTCTGAGGATTGCTATCAGTCTTCTTACAAAATACTGTCCCCAGAAACCAGCCAAGATAGACACTCCCATCAGGTACAAAGCTGAAAAATGGATTCAGAAAAACTGTAATAAGAATTCGAATATCCAACTCGATTAACTCGAGTTTGTAACACAATATAACAACTATGGCTTACCGTAGGGCATTGGGAACCTCTTGAGCAAGTAGAATTCGACAACGGACAAGGATGAAGAGAACATCATTACAAATGTTGCTGTTGCACTAGCCACCTGTAGATTCAAATGCACAACAGATTTTACTTTCGTGTTCCGATATCCATGTCTGGATATGTCACGAGACTCGGAACAGTCGACTTCAGAAATCCAGTTTTATAAACTTACCTGTGGAATCACACCGATTTCAAGGAGTAGAGGACCCAAAATGAATCCTCCACCAGAACCAAGCAATCCACCCACAGTGCCTCCCAAGACGCCACAGAGTGCACAAAATGCAATGTTCAATGGAGTCCATTGAATTGAAGCTTCACAGATTGTTTCAGTGTTCCCGGTGCTCGTTCGCTTCTTGTGATCTTTGTATAATTTGATTGCTTCATATCCAAAAACCAGTAGGGAAACTGGGAACTGAAATGTTAACATAAATTCGTTTCAATCATTGAATCAAAGAAAGCACAAGTTTTGCAATGTTCTCATCAAATTCGGGTTTACCTGTAAGCAGAACAGCACCCAATACATTGTGCTACAAGGAACCAGATCATTCTGCAAAAAGAAAAATACTCCCAACATGAATGAAGAACATTATGATCACCCAAACATGTGATAAACTGAGATAAGATTATATGCTTGCCTTGATGACTTGGATAACAGTGAAAAGGACCCAGACTATAACTAGTAACAACAGTCTTTTCCACCTTAGATTGAAACACAGTATTTGCTGCAAAATTCGAAAATGTATCAAACAGTGTTCGGACTAGTGCGAGTATCGGATTCGGATAGTATAAGAAAAATGAAAAGTAGGTGCATGGGAAAAGCTTGATTCACTAACCAGTTGGGATTTCTCTTCTTTCGGAATCAATGGCTCATACTCTGTATCTATCAGTACTGAAATTCAAGAATTTAAGGTGCAAAAAAATGAAGTTAACATCTTTTTCAAATATCCTAAAGACAGATATGATAAGGAATTCATCTTTAATGAATCTTACGTTCACCCCTGGAATTAGCTGTTGTTTGTGTCTTGTTGAGTTCATTCTGCAATATTTAACAAATTAAATAAGAAAAAAGGGGTTAATCTTAGAAAGATGAAATTTTTGTGAAGAAGACTTGATATTATCAAGTAATTGGGGAAAAAAGAACCTTTAAAAGTGTTTCTTCCTTCCACATTTCAATTCCCTTATAGAAAGACCTTGAAGAGGTACCTAAAACAAGAAAGAAACAGAACATCTCAATGTCTAAATCAGCAGGACACAGCACAAACATAGTATTAAATTGTGTTCGCAAGCCTCAATGTAATGGAACTATCGCATGATAACGGTTTTGGAGGTGTTGAAGAAACCTATGAAGAGTATGATGATGAGCACAGTGATGAGCCAATAAGGAAAAACGACGCTCAAGGCAACACCAACGGTGATGCCAAGCATCAACATAGGCTGGAAAAGAAGAGCCAGATCGTAGTCGATGATCGGCACCTCCTTTGTCGGATGCGGCACTCTAAGATTATACCAAACTGACGATGCCGATGCCCCCATGATCATGCCTGCACCCGTTCATATATTGTGTTAAAAAAAACAGCTTTGTTCCCAAACCTCAATGTTTAACTTTGTTGGTAAAGACTAGATTTTTATTTTTTTGATCTGTTTCAAAGCCACTGTTCCATTGAAGATAAAGCAAAAAAAGGGGGAAAAGTTTACATTTTGAAATAGCTGCGGCAGATTTGGTATCGAACCCAACAATCAATGTAAGCATGGGAACGAAAATGCCGCCGCCTCCAACGCCACCCACCGTTCCACAAGCCGAGCCTAGAAATCCTATCACCGTCGCCAGTACAAGCCTCGAATTCAACTCCAATTCCTTCCAAATCAGAACAAAAGCCATTTAGAAACCCGAATACAAAACAAAAAATCTGCCACAAAAAGAGAGAATAAAGGGGGGGGGGGGGGGGGCTTACAGGCCAAACTTGATCAGAGTCTGATAAATCTGGGGACTGTAAGAGATTCGAGTTACGGTTGACGGCGTTGTCGTTGTTGATGAACAAAACAGAGAGACTGGCTATTGAAAAACCAGACAGCAGATACAAAACGAATCCTTTGGTCGTCGTCGCCATGTCAAATTTGGAGATTAATCTTTGGTTTTCAGAAAGAATTCCGCCGCCGCCGCCACGACCAGAGATTAGTCTTTGTGTTCTGCTTCAGACAAAGAAACAGCAGCAGCACCACCACCACCAGCAGCAGAGATTAAAAAGCTAAAAGAGAAGAAAATAAATACTTCCAAGTACTGGAGTGAATAAAAGGACTCAAAGACATTATTGTTGTTTTATAGAGTGAGGAAGAAGATGTGTAGCCGTGTATTCAATTTAATTTCGGTTTATTTTAATAAATTGATTTTTAATTTAGTTAGCTTCAGTTTTTTATTTTTATATTAACATTAGTTTTTAAAATCTTATACTTTATTCTATAAATTTTAAACATTATAAATATAAAGTGTTAAGATATTTCTCATAAATATTTATTAAAAATTATTTTTAAAATAAAAATAATTAAAAATGTTTATAAAATATTTATTTTATTTTATAAAAATATTATAAATTAAATAAAAAATTCAGATTATTTTTAATTTTACAGTTAACTATATTCTGTTTTAAAGATGTGACCTTACCTACTGACCTACAGCCTACACACCTGCAGTCGCCAATTCAGAACTTATCAGGATACTCCGAATCACACATCATCTCCACGTGTCTCAATCCCATCCGTTAAACATCTTCAATTACTGTTCTGTTTGAAACATTCTTGACCCACAGATTTTGCGGGAAAAGTAAAATAATTTATATAAAAATAAAAAAGTGTTCAAATTTTGTACGGCTTTTTCTTTGTAGGGTTTGTTTGTTTACTAGGAATTTGAACTCAATCATGATTCATGGGGATTGAATTTGGAAACGTGAAAAATACATCTGACAATTTTGACTAGAATTTAAAAATATGAATTTTAATTTAATTATATTATTTTAATATATTGTTATTACAAACTTAGCAAACAAATATAATTTTAGATATTATCAATTATATATATTTAAATTTTTATATATAAATTATATAAAAAATATAATTTTTTAGAAATTTTAGATATCAACAGTTACCTTAATTATACTTTTAATAATTGGATGACCGAAATGTAACCTTACCCATAAATGAGTGATCCAAATGTAATTTTCAATAATTAGGTGACCTAAATGTAACCTTACCCATAAATGTGTGATCCAAATGTAACTTTCAATAATTAGGTGACCCAAATGTAATTATACCCATAATTAAGCGATCCCTTGTTGTAGTTTACCCAATTAATATTAAATTTTAGTTTAAACCTTAATTAAACCTAATTATTAAAGCTTGCATTTAGGTCACTCAATTATAAGTAAGGTTACATTTGAGTCACCCTTCATATTTGAAAATATATATCAATTAGGTCGTTTTTTCTTCTAAATCACTTGTATACCCTTGTTAACATTAAAAATACTTCATTTAAAATCATTAATTAATCTAATACACGAATTGATAAACTTTTTTCAAATATGAAGAGTGACCCAAATGTAACCTTATCTATAATTGAGTGCTTTAAATGTAACATTTTATTAATTGGGTGACCTAAATGTAACCTTACCCATATGTAAATAACCCAAACATATTTAATAATTGAGTGACCCAAATATAATCATACCCATAATTAAGTGACTTTTATTGCAGTTTACCCTGTTAATTTTAATTTAATAATATAATCAAAATATTAAACTTATAATTAAATTATATTAAAACATAAATGCCCCACGCCTCGGTAGATTGAAGTCACGTTTCATTGTACGATGGAATTTTTATTTATTTATTTATTTTTTGTATTTTTATGTCCTAAAAGATGCACCCAATCAGTCTATGCAGATAAATTAATTCAAATTGGATACGTTTCTTTCAGAGAAATAAAAAAAATAAAAAATGAAAAAAAATCCAGCCATATCAATTATATAACTTTCTCCATTTTTTAATTTATATTTTATATAATATAAGTTGATCATAATAATATAAGATAATATATATATATTTTAAATAATTGTACTATATTATTAACCATAAACATCTTTCAAGATAACTCGTTTAATATATATAGAAACATAAAAAATAAAAAGAATCATGAACTGATAAAGCCCAACGAATAATTTTAATTATTTTTTAATAAAAGTGTATTTTTGTGAATAATTCTCTCGCTGCAGCCATGCGATCTGATATGTTAAAATAATTTTAATTATTTTTTAATAAAGAGTATTTTTAGTAATTTCATGGATATAAATATTATAAATTTAATGTGATGCTTATAAATCCCAACATCAACATCGATTCATAAAAAATAAAAAATAAAAATACAGTTAATTGAAAATGAAAGAAAATAACCTAAATTTCAAGTTTCAGATAAGAAGCAACAAGTGATGAAAATCTAAAACAAATATGTGACTCGGGATTGTTGATTGAAAAATACGACTTACGAGTATAATAAGACTGAAGCTTAGTTCTATCTTTCCTTGCTTTCAACACTTTTTAATTATGTTTTATTTTACTTATTTAATTATATGAGATAAAATAATTAAATTTTTATGTTATTAAATTAAAGTCAAATTTATTTATTTTGTATAATATATTATTTGGATGGTATGTGAAAAAATATATAAAAAATATATGTATATCATATAAGACTATAAAAATTTGTTTAAGTGAAAAATATTTCGTGCTATAATAATATAAATAATTATAATTAAATTTGTATTGAAACTCAAAATTAGATTAGAATAAAAAATAAATAAAGTTAAAATTATAAAATAAAACTCATAAACTCCATTAACTTAAATATTTTAAATCAATTCGATTTAACTTGATCGACCGCTTAACTCTAACTATAATATCATAAATCAATGTATATATTTACAATTTCAATTTAGGTCGTTATCATATACAATATATATACACAACGACAACGTTAAGAATCAAAATTAAAATAAAATATTACTAACCAAGAAATAAAATAAAATTCATATAAAACAAAAATTAAACTTCAAATAATATTCTATTTTTAGTAAAAAAATTAACCACATCCGTACAAATTGGATCTCCAAGAATAATAACCATCTCTTTAAACACGGAAATAAGATGATTCTTAAAGATTAATTACACATTAAATTTATCTATGTGGTCCGACTTAAAAAATGGGGTATTTTTTTTATTCCTTCACCATTGAAAACAATTCCATGAATGTATAATTCATGCCAACATATCCCACATCGAAACTATGATGCTACATAGATGTAGACCCCATCTCCTTATAAGCAAGTTATTAGGTCCCATAAGGACTAGTTTTGTACCAAAACCTGAAAATATCCTCACTAGTTGGGATAATATAAAGCAAAACAAAGACAAAGTATATAAAGTTGATTACAAGAATAAGAATATATTATGAGAAACTAAAATACACAAATCAAATCATAAATTTTAGCAAAGTAAAAGGATTAAACCCTAAATTTTGTTGGAAAAATGATATGGTACATGGACATTTGAACTTAAATTTGAATGGGTTCCATTAGTCAAATTAATTGGGACTATGTGTATTATTAATCTACAACAAGAGTAGATTAAATTTGTATATTTACATGCTCAAAATGTTTAATGGGTGAATGAGAAATTGTTGCTCAATGTAACACCCATGATGTTGGAAAAATAAAATGAAAAATAGAATATCCCAAATTTGTTGGGAACTTAGATTTGGAAAGCTTTATATACAAAAGCTCTTCACATTATTATTGGAAATAAGTCAAAGGCTTGGATTAGACACCATAGTTGTGCCTGGCACTTTGGGCTAGCATTAGTTGACTTTTATGAAAAAGTCAAAAGATGGGCCTTGGGCCTTTAGACTTCTAAAATGATAGATTTTTATTTGATTTTTTTGATTTTTTTTTTCAACAGATACTATAGAGTTAAACCACCTTTTATGGAGTTGCAGACCCTTCAGCTGATTGTAACCTCCAATTTATTTGGATTAATTCTCTGATAAATACCATTTTAATTTCTGGGAGTTGTAACTCTTCAGGAATTGTTAATTACAGATTAATTCTGTAATTAAACATGTCCCCTGCATGAACACTATAAAAGGTGACCCTTTTTTGATATTTCAACACACTGGAAAAAACCCCCACAAATATCCTATAGCCAGATAGTGTTCTGCTTCTGTAAAGTTCGTTGTTGCAGTAAGGTAGTGTTGCTCTCCTTATTGTATTCTACCGTTGTATCCTGGGAGACAGACGTTCTATAGTAACTCCGGCACCGGGAGGGGACGAATCTGTTTTAAGGACACTGTGATAGCACAGGCCTCGGTTAAAGTTTCAGATTTTTTTTTCTTTACGTTTCTAATTTATATGTTTTATTTCTATTTTGTTCACAGAATTGTGTTTAACATATTAATAACTTGCTTTGTTTTGTGGTAACAAATTTAACCTTTTAATATATATATAAATATATATATACACGCATTGTGGATTAGGGGTGAGTATTCGATCGAGTCGAGTCAAAAAATTTCGAATTGACGAGTCATATTTTACAATTCAAACTTTATTTGAAAATTTTTCGATTTGAGTCGAGTTTAAGAAATTCGAATCGAGTCGAGTTTTCGAGTTCCTATAAATATTTAATTGTAATTATTTATCGTGTTAAAGTATGATTTGATTCCAATTTAGACGACTTTCTCTAATCATATAAGATATGCACATATATATATTTTTATATGTAGCAATATTTCTTTATATTTTTATATATCAATGTTTATATATCATAAAAAATTGAGAGATTTGTCTCAAACTTAAAAAATAATCCTTTAATTATTAAAAATTTCGAGTTATTCGAATTTCTATTTTACAACCCGAACTTTATTTGAAATTTTTTCGAGTTGAATCGAGTCTATAAAATTTTGAGTCGAGTCAAAACAAGTTGAATATTTTCACCTCGAGTTGAGTTATTCGATTTTTTCGAGTTGGTTTTTCTCACCCTATTGTTAATTAAGGAGTTTGTGCATTCCACTTGAAAGTTTTAAAGGGATCAACATTTAGAAGTTATAATGGGTGGCTACTAATTATGTTGAGGAAATATTTTATGATATGTTCTTCGACCCCATTAGAAAGAAGAAAATAATCTTTTTAACTGTAAGAATTTTTTAACTATTTTTTTTTACCTCAATAGTTAAAAAATGTTCATTATTCTTAAAACTTATGAGTTAATATATATCTAGGCGTATAATTTAAGATTTAAAATTTAAACAGCTAAGGATTTTATCAGCCGTACAGTAGGAATCCACCTTTCCTATAAATGACAAAAGATATGTAAAGTTATTCTTCTTCCTCAACCCATTTTATTAGCCCCCCACCTTCATTTCCCTTTGCTCTTGCAGTTGCATACCCATTTCTGTTGATTCAACATGGTCTCCATTGAGTTCAACCCAAACCCGCTCTTTATTTTCATCTATGTCTTCTTTCTTTTGCTCCATGGCGGCCATTACTGTTCTTCCCAAAGAGCTTGTCCGAGCTGTGGTTCAATGGAGGTCCCTTATCCCCTAAGCACTCACCCTGGCTGTGGTGACCCGACCTACTCTCTTCGTTGTGATTATCCGTCTCGTAAGCTTTACTTTGATGCATTGAATGGAAGTTCTTACGTTGTTACTCGAATCATGGCTTCGTTTTACCGCATGGTGGTTCAACCATCGCCGTGGTTGCCCGGTCGATGTGAGACTCGAGATATGGGTGTGAGTGAGGGAATATGGTTGAACCAGACGCTTCCTTTTAATATCACCTCGTCGAACACTATCTTTCTCTTTAATTGTTCCCCACGCTTGTTGATGTCTCCTTTGAACTGCACTCCCACCAGTCTTTGTCACCATTATTTGGAGAGCTCTGGACATGTCGAGGCCAACCGAGTATTGCAGTGTGCTAATGGGGTCGATCCATGTTGCACGTTTGTCGCCGGGGGTATGCCGTCGGCGTACAAAATCCGGCTTCACAGTTCGGGTTGCAAGGCTTTCAGAAGCATCCTTCATTTGGATCCACAAAAGGCTGCTTATGAATGGGAAGAAGGGTTGGAAATTCAATGGGATCCTCCCCTTGAACCTGTTTGTAAAACCCAAATAGATTGCCTTGGAGCTTCAAAGTGTTCACGTACTGCTTCAAATGGCCTATCTCGCTGCCTCTGCAACAAGGGATACAGTTGGGACCCTGTTGTTGGAACTTGCTCGGGAAAGAAGAAAAACAAAAGAGCTAGTGTTAGCTTGAAGGCGTCCATTGGAGTGATCTCCTTTTTCATACTAGCTATGGTGGTTGCTGCAATTGCTTCAAGGAAACCATGGAGGAATTCCAAGAAGGAGAAGGCAAAGCTAATGAAGGAAAGGGAAGACATGTTGAAATCAAGCAATGGTGGGAAACCTGCCAAGATATTTAGGTTAAAAGAGGTGAAGAAGATGACCAATGATTTCTGTAGAGACAGGTTCCTAGGAAGTGGTGGGTTCGGGGAGGTTTACAAGGGAGAGCTTCCAAATGGGGATATTGTGGCAGTTAAGTCGGCCAAAGTTGGGAACATTAAAAGCATCCAACAAGTCCTCAATGAAGTTGGGATTCTCTCACAGGTCAACCATAAGAACCTGGTTAGACTCCTAGGTTGTTGTGTGGAAGCTGAGCAACCATTGATGGTCTATGAGTATATCTCGAATGGGACCTTGAGTGATCATTTGCATGGCAAGTATCCCACCTTTTTAGACTGGAAAACAAGGCTGAAAATCGCGTTGCAAACGGCTGAGGCATTGGCTTATCTGCATTCTGCTGCATACACCCCTATTTACCATAGGGATGTCAAGTCCGCCAACATACTTTTAGACGACAAGTTCGATGTGAAAGTTTCGGATTTCGGGTTATCGAGATTGGCTATCCCGGGTTTGAGCCATGTCTCGACATGTGCTCAAGGGACACTCGGGTACATGGACCCTGAGTACTACAGGAACTACCAGTTGACTGATAAAAGTGATGTTTACAGCTATGGAGTAGTATTGCACGAGCTGCTGACTTCACAAAGGGCCATTGATTTCTCAAGAGACCAAGATGATGTGAATTTGGCTATTTATGTTAGCCAACGGGCCAGCAGTGGTGCAATCATGGAAGTTGCAGATCAACAGCTGCTTACCAAGGATCCCTCAGCTGATCTGCTAAAGAGTTTTGAACTTTTCTCAGAACTTGCATTTGCATGTTTAAGAGAGAAGAAATCAGATAGACCCGGCATGAAAGATGTTGTCCAAGAACTCCATGGCATCATTCAAGTTATAGAACAAGAACATGTTGCTAAAGAGGTTAGCCTGGAGATTAACTGAAAGAACATCAATATTATATATAATTATATAGATAATAGATGCAATTACTGAATATTCATATATGATATAGCAAAGGAAAAGTTGGGGAACCGTGGGGGAAGATGATGCTGAGAGGGACATTGGTTTTGAATATTACACACAACAGAAGGGAAAAAAGTAGATTCCAAAGATGGATTTGAGTGGACTGAAAGATGGAAAGAAAAGATTGGGATCGGATTCTTGCTTTCTTTTAGATGATCAAAAGGGCTAAGAGAGACTGGAATCTGCAAGGATTTAGTAAGAATTTCTACCTGTGGATATAAAGCAAAACAAGCTTTTAGATTTGGGGAAAGCATCTGCTTATATATATATATATGTATATACATATATTTATATATAAAGCTTTAATGAAGGGGTTGTCATACTAGGAAAGCATTACCTAGATTTCAGTTGTTTTACCAATATGTTATTTATTTATAGAGTAAGTGTTCTTGGAAATATATATTTGTGTAGTTCCTGTATTGCTTGAATATATCTTCAACTTTGTTTAGTTGGTGTATGTGTGTGAACTTCTAAAAAAATGCATGATGCAATTCCATGGCTGGGGATTTTTGTTTTGCTGGTATTCTGTGAGATTTTCTATCCAACCAAACAGCAACTTCACTCAAGAACCAGTTGATAGTTTGAGAGACGTAAATGATCTAGGAATGGTAAAAGCTGAACCTATGCAGTTTTTTGAGATATGGGTTGGTTTGCATTTGCAAGAACATGTGATCAACTTGTAAGAAAATTAAGACAGTAACTGTGTATTTGTTAAAGTATGTTCTTCGATCACAGACTCGTGATTGACCGATTGTCATTGTTGTTCACTTTGTCAACTTCATTTATGGATGTTCGGCGTGGATTTCGAAAGTTAAAAAATCACTTTGATACCACTTGTTACGAGATCATTATCCTTTTTTTGAAAGACATAATTGATAGAATATGACGCACCATTTTTTATATATCCTAAAATCTTTTTTTTTTTCTATGTGAAACTAATGATATGTCTTTTTTTAGACAATATTTATGACCTTTAAATACATAAAAATATCAAACTAATTATAGTTAGTATAAATAATAAACAACTTAAAATCATTGAATCATGTTTTGAATGAACTATTATGTATATAAAAAATTTATAAAAAAATTTATCCATTAAAATTATATATACAACACGAATAATTTAAATTTTATATTATAAAAAAATTGGATTCGTTATTGACTTCTTTATAGCGTTGGGTCATTATTGGTTATTACAATATTAATAATGACAAAATGGATCAACAATCTTTAATCATAAAATAAGCCTTTTGGACATCCATCCACCATGTTGTTCTTTACTTTATCCAATAGAATTTGGACAACGTCAAATGTTTATGCACGTGCAAATTACCATAAAAAGGTCAAACTTTTATTTTTTATTTCTGAAATGGGACTAGTCAAAAAAATAATTACTTCCAATATTAGTTTTGTTTATGATATAAGTATTCCCTATTTTTTACTGTGGTGATTAGTAATCAAAGCTCAATTAAAGTTAAGCCTTAATTTTATAACCAAAGTGTTACATAACATCCTAGAGTCAACTTAATATAATTCTCCTAAATATTTTATTTTAAAATAAAATATAATTATTAATAATTAAAATTAATAAGACACCTCTTAATATTATTTTTGTGAAAAATGAGTTTATCACATACATCGAATATTATTAATGTTAGACATTATTAAATTATTTGATGAACACTACTAAAACAAAGTTCAAAACTTGAGCAAAACTTAAGGGTGGGGATTCGTAAATAAATTGTTCGATAAACTGTTCGTGAATTATTATTCGTATAACGTTCGTTTATTAAGTTAAATAAATGAGTATGGATAATTTTTTTATGTTCATTTAATAAAAGAACAAACACAAACATATGTGTATTTGGTTTATTTATATTCACGAATAAGTTTGTTTATCCACTCGTTTATCTAATTCCTTTATTTTTATATTTTAAATATTGGTTAAGGTAGATACTAAACTGAACACAGGATAAACTTTAGATTTCAAAATTTAAAATCTAAAAAATTAAGGACTATTGTTGTAATTTGATCACTTTATGAAACATAAACAAACATGTTCACCAACACTAAACAAACGAGTACAATAACAAAATTTTAAGACAAAAATAAACAGAAAATATATTTTTTAATAATTCATTTATTATTAAGTAATGTTTGAAAATATACTTTTTAATAAATTATTTTCGTTGATAAAATTTAGTATATAAAATAATAAATTTTCAGGTTTAATTGAGGTGATTTATTTGGTAACCCAAATAGAAAACCAGTACGGTGGGCCTACCAGGCCTTAACAAACACAAACTAACAGGCTTGGACCACACTCGTTTAAAATCAAATGAAGGCTAAAATCGACAATTCCCATAGCCTTTCACACTTGGTATTATTTACGGATCTTGCCATTGGCCTTCTCCCTTCAAAGAAAACCCAATCTCATTTTACTTTTTTCTCTACCTGGTCGGTTTCATCTCCCAACGACAACCCCCACAAATATTTCAAATTCTCGAAGTCTAAATCGAAAGCCGTAAATCTCTGCGATTCCGATCTTCAATTCCTCGATCAAAATCAATCTGTCATGGCGTTTATCTGAGCGTATTTGGTAAAATCCTTCACTCCGTTGCTGTTGAATTTCTCGATTTTTTTTTTATTTTTTTTATTTGATTTTTTCCAATTGTTTTTTCCTTGCAGAATTTAAGTGGATTTTGTGAGTGAAGTGAGTGAGTCATGAAGCGGGAGTTGGATTACGGGTTGGAGGTCTCACTCCTTCCAACTCGGGATTCTGTGACTCAGTCACAAACTCAGGCCAGTTCTGGTAGTAGTTGTGAAAGAGTTAAAGGTACTCAAGTGAATGGTTACATTGTTTACACTCGAGTTAAAAAGTCGAGAATAAATTTCCGTGATGAATTTTCGGAGAACTTAGGAAACATAAAGCTCAAGGATTTTAATAAACCGATAAATTGTGTCAAAGAATGTTTAATTGATGAGGATCATAAGAATAAAGGTTTGAAAGAAGCAAGTGATGTGAAGAATAATGTAACTGAAGGTGTGATTGGAGTTAGACCGGGAAAGGAAAATGTAGTGGGGGATAATGCTGTTGATAAGAGCTTCCTTGATCAGTATATTGTTGAAGGGGGTTCACTTGTAGAGGCTTTGATTGAAGAGAGCCGAATTATTGGAGAAAATGCTATTGTAGGGAACCTGATAGTTCAGAAAATTGGAAGTGATGGTAGGCCTGTTGTTCAGTCTAGGCTTTGTAAAGTGTCTGGTAATAATTTGGGAATGATCATGTCTAAAAAGGTGTCGATGAATGAGCTTGAGAAATGTCGGGTTGAGGAAGGAAGTTATGAAGGATCTTCAATACAGATTGTTGACAGTAGTGATGGAAATAATGATGATTTACTCTTGAAGACCCTGAAGCGGTCTAAACAATCATCATTGAAACCCAAGATTGAAGCAATTGACAGTTTGCAGTGCCAACATCTGACTGTTGAAAACGTTTTAGTTTCAAATTTTGGTGGAGATGAAGCAACTGAAGTTAGTGACTTGACGACTTCAAGGAATGATTTGGAATTTAAAATTTCAAAAGAAATTGCTCTTAATAGGTGCCCAATGACAGTTAAAGAGCTCTTTGACACTGGTTTGCTGGATGGGGTTCCAGTAGTTTACATGGGTACAATTAGTAGTAAGGTGGCTCTTTGCTTCCTCAGTTATTTTTATTTTTGAATATGTTCTTTTCTTTGTTCTTTTAATTTGAAATTTAAACGTGGCAAGTAATTTAAGGCTTAATACTAGTTGTATATTAATTTCAGTCAGCTGGTCTTCGGGGCATCATTACAGATGGAGGAATTTTATGTTCTTGTTCCTTGTGCAAGGGACGGAGAGTAAGGAGTTTCTTTCTAAAGTTGGCGTGTTGGACATGTAACTCCCTGAAGTTATAATTGCTATTATTGAACTTGCTGCCACTTTGTTTCTTATTTTAGGTTGTTCCACCTTCCCAATTCGAGGTTCATGCTTGTAAACAATACAAACGTGCATCACAATATATATGCTTTGAAAATGGGAAGAGCCTGCTTGAAGTGTTGAGGGCATGCAGGAGAAGACCTCTGCATATGTTAGAAGCAACAATTCAAAATATCCTTCATGCTTTACCTGAGCAAAAATGTTTCACTTGTAGAAGATGCAAAAGTAACTTTTCTTCTTGTTAAATTCATTAGTATTGACAGAGGCAAGTAACAAGGATGGTTTTGATTGTATTGGGGTCTTATTCTTTTCTTTTTCCTAGGTTCATTTCCTGTAGTACATGTTGTCCAAGTTGGATCACTTTGCAATTCTTGTGTGGAGTCGAAGAAATCTCTGTGCAGCTCAATGAATGCACCTAGTGCACGAGCTAGGTATGCTTTCTTACAAGCATTGTTTGTAAAAAATAGTAATTGATGTCTCTTCTGCGATAGAGTTTAGTTGGTAGGGATCTTAATGTTTGTCACTAGGTGAATATTCTTTTAGTTTGGCAACTGCACTGTTTTGTGTCTGAATTTGTAGTTTTATGATTGGGTTATCTAAACTGTTTGCAATTTGCACCATCTGTACATGGAAACTTAGCATTTATTACTATTCACTTTCATGTAGTGTAATACTCCTTGATGGTGTTAGATTGAAACCTGTGATTCGGAGTATTGGCTGGGTTTTCAATGTCCATTCAGCTATAACGAATTGACACATGTAGAAAAATACACATGCTACATTTACTTGAATGATTATTCAGCATGCACACCCTTCACATAAATTCATGTTATTCATTTTTCCATGGGAGCATATGTAACTGAGTTACGGTATGAAATTAAATATGACGAAGTTGTAAGGAAATGTTTGTTTATATTTTTCACTAAGTTTCCAGTATTAGTGCCTAGATAAATGTCTTATTTTATATTTACTTTTTTTTTGTTATTTCAGATCACAAGAACCTGTTTTGATGTCACAGTCTTTTGGAAGTGCGCCATTGACTATCATTCCACAAAATAGAAGTCAATGGAAGAAAGAAAGCAAGTTAGTATCTCTTAATTATCTTCTTCCTTTTTCTTTCTTTTTCGTGCTGTCTTTTTTGTCACAAGATGAGATGAATTACTGATATTTTATGCCATCTTTCTTGTGCCTCTCTCTACCTTGCTTCAGGTCATCAGAGCTTGATTTGACTTCAAGTTCACCTGAGTGTTCTTCTTCATTTTCTACTTCAAAAAATAGAAGAACATTGATGACATCAAGAAAGTTGGTGATTCATTATGTCTTATGACTGTTGTTTACTGTTGCATAATTCTGTCTTTAACCCTTTTCCTCCCATTCATGGGAATAAAAATAGTCTAATATGAAGATCTATAATGGTGCTAGGTGCTAGTTTAAACTTCAATTCTTGTTCCTTTTTTTAGGTTTTAGTTTGTAGATCATGCTTCCACCTTTGTTATATCCAGGTTAACAAAACCAGGGTTATTCACAAAGTCCTTGAAGAGTGCTTCAGTTGCATCAGTTCATATTCCCTCACAAGATAAGGGCCAAAGGAAAACAAAGAAGAAGTTAGTATTCTTTGTTTTATCCTTTTTGCTTTTGTGATTTATCATGGTATAGGCTTCTGACTTTTGTTTTGGTATTTTCTTCATGTTTATTTCCTTTTCCCTTTTGTGCTTTCATTTGAATTTCTTAGGTCAGTGAACCTGGTTTTGACGCCAAAGACCTTCAAATGTGCCTCATCGCCAATGTATTCACCCAATGGAAGTCAATGGAAGATGACAACAAAGTTGGTACCTTTTTAATATATTTCCAGACTAAGCCTATTCTTTTCCTTTTCTTGATGTAATATCTTTTTCCTATTTTTTATTTTACTTTTTTTTTAGAGATCAGCGATTGCATAAGTTGATATTTGAGGAAAATGGACTGCCTGATGGAACTGAAGTTGCATACTATTCCCGTGGACAGGTAATTGAGATAAAATTAATCTATTTTATGCCAAAGTAGTTGGTACCTCGGTGGTGCATAAAGTGTGATTAGTTTTAATGGGCAGAGATTGCTTGAGGGCTACAAAAAGGGTTGTGGAATAATTTGTCATTGTTGCAATTCTGAGGTATTGTGCTTTTATTGATGGAGCTTCAGAATTTCAGAATTGTGTTGTGCATCTGTTTAGGCTGTTTCCTTTTATCGTGCAGGTTAGCCCCTCACAGTTTGAAGCTCATGCTGGTCGGGCTTCTCGTCGAAAACCGTATGTTTTTGTATCAATACATTCGAGTTTCCTTCCTATGTTTCTTTTCTTTGTTAGGTATATGATTATATTTGTGCTTTTTGGCAGCTATGCATACATTTATACATCTAATGGGATGTCTCTCCATGAACTGGCAATATCACTCTCAAAAGGTCAACATTATTCTGCTGAGGATAATGATGACGCATGCTTCATTTGTGCTGATGGTGGAAATCTTTTGCTTTGTGATGGATGCCCAAGAGCCTTCCATAAAGGTTCAATTGTACATGCTAAGATTTTATTTTCCCTTTAAAATGGTGGGATGCATGGTTTAATTTTGTTTTCTTGGTTACAAAGCTTTATTTTGTGTGTGTACGTGTGTGTCCCTCCCCTCGGGGGCTGCATACTGTAAGGTTTTATTTATTTGTCAATGGTATGACTGTAAAGTTTTTTTTTTGATACTGTAGCTTTACTTAGTCAATGTCATTGCATATGAGCCTGATTTTTTATCTCCTAGCATCTGGCACGTTATTATGTGTATTTACTTGCATTTTGCTTTTATATGTACTTTTTCTGAACTTCATTTTGAACTTTAAGAAATTCAAAACTTGGTTTCTGGCGTATCCTTCCATTTTTCCGTCTATTGAGATTCAGTTTCTTGTTTCTTGTTTCTTAGTCTTGAATTAAGATGGTTGTGCTAGCTCTGAATTACCTGATTGATATTGGGTAGTTTTATTGATCTATGCAGAATGTGCATCTCTATCAACAGTTCATGGTCGCTGGCTCTGCAAATATTGCCAGAATATGTTTATGAGAGAAAAGTGTGTGGAGCATAATGCGAATGCTGTTGCGGCTGGAAGGATTTTAGGAGTTGATGCTATAGAGCAAATAACCAGCAGATGCATACGTGTTGTAAAAAACATCGAAGCAGAGCTTAGTGGATGTGCTTTATGCAGGTGAGGAATCCACACTAGGATGAATCTGATTGAAGCTTGTAGTTGAAGATTATTCTTATGCAGCGTTCACTGTGACATTTCTTTAACTTTCGTTAGTTTTGTGCTTGACACCCTTTGATTCGGTTTGATATTGTTCTCTTTTGTTTATGCCATATAGGGCTTGCGATTTTAGCAAATCAGGATTTGGTCCTCGGACAGTTTTACTGTGTGATCAGGTGGTGTTAGTTTTTCATTTCATCCTGTTCTGTTCATTGCTTTCACATCAGCTGAACTTGTTTCTGTTTTAATTGTATTTCCACTGATTTGCACATTCTTTCTTTTTCTTTATTTTTAAATCATTATGGATCAGTGCGAGAAAGAATATCATATTGGCTGTTTGAGGACCCGTAAAATGGCTGATCTAAGGGTATGCATGTTCTGTTTTTCTTGTTGTTCCTTTAAATATCCCATATGAACCTCTTTGTTCCTGTCTTTTGGATACATTATTCTGTTAATGGATGAAGATACCGCGTTCACTTGGTTAAACAGGAAATACCAAGAGGGAAGTGGTTTTGCACCTCTGATTGTAGTAGGATTCATTCTACGCTGCAGAAGCTGCTCATCCGTGGGTCAGAAAAGCTTCCAGACTCGTTTCTGGATGTTATAAAGAAGAATGTAGAAAAGGGTTTAGGTGCTGATATCAATATTGATGTCAGATGGAGGCTGCTTAGTGGAAAATTTGCTTCCCCTGAAACTAGATTGTTGCTTTCTCAAGCTGTTGGCATCTTCCATGTAAGCCTTGTTCATGTTTTTTTAGATGTTTCACTTTATGACCTATTGTTGTTTTCATTGTTGATAAGACAATGCAATGGCTCTGCATTTTATTTGTAATTATTATATTCTTATTTCAAGTATTTATTTAGAAAGTATGCTTTCCTGATTTAATGTGTTGCATTGAAACATCAGTTGCACTGTAACTATCCTTTATGCTTCTCATCCTCATTCTTTCCTTGTTTTCTTTTGCCTTGCACAATATTGTTATCATTAACATAATCTCTTAATTTCGTAGAATTTAGCAGTGTTCTGCCTTGCACCTTACCTTTCATCAACAAAAGTGCCTCAGACACTTTCAGGCCAGGCCTATTTGGTCAGGCGCACGTGTAGGCATACTTTTTTTTTAAGGTGTTGGGCATAAAAAAAAACCCCACCTGATTGAAATTCTCTTTAATTTCTTTTATTTTTCACCTTTCCCCCCCTTTCATTAGATATATCTTTTCTAGTAAGAAAAATGATAATATCAAACTCGATGCTTTGTAATATTTCAGCATTCAACAACAAACATTGACCACAAGGAAATCATGCATATTGACCTATAAAAGAATTGTTTGCTTTGTAGATAAACTAGACTCTACTTTTAAAGTTTATCATGTATTGTAAGCTTTTATATATGCATACATGTTATATGCACAAAAGCTCAGACGTATACATATTGTGCTTTACTTTACTCAGGCAAGTGCCTTTTTTGCACCTAGCGCTCAAGGCAATGTAAGGGTCTAAGATCCTTGAGTTCGCCTTGCACCCTTGACAACATTGGAACTTAGTCATCCTTAAGATTAGATTGTTATTTTGCTGTTATATCATCACTAAAATTTGGAAGCATCTAACTGTTGCCTTGCTTTTGCATTATCTTCATGGTGGAGCTTTTAGTATACGTAGCACAAGAAACTGATTTTCATATTTAAGCCAAAAGGATAGATAAATGGATGCATTTTTTTCTCTGGCAAAAGATCATAATGACCCATTGCTTGGCTAAATGCAGCTGTGATTTTCGTATTTATTTCAAACTACAATTTTCTCGTTCTATATAGCTTTGTACTTTGTGGAACTCTAATTTCGTATTCAACTTAAGTCTGGCTGTATTCTATTCTCTAATATATTTCACTGAAATTTTGTTGATTTCCCCCCTGTATTTACTTGTTATTTTTTGTCAAGGAATGTTTTAACCCTATAGTTGATGCAACAACTGGGAGGGACCTTATCCCATGCATGGTTTACGGGTAAGCATCAGTCCTTTTTTATGCTTGATAAAATCTGGTTGCATATTTACTTGAGTGGGCGTTGATCCTTCTTTCTTCTTCTTTCTCACAGAAGGAATTTAAAGGGCCAAGAATACGGGGGAATGTACTGTGCAGTATTGACAGTCAAGTAAGAACATTTGCATGACATTTAAAGCCTTAAATGCTTGTGTTATTCGAATAATGACTGTATTCTTTTTTCATGAATACTGCAGCTCATTCGTTGTAGCAGCTGGAATAATTCGAGTTTTTGGACAAGCAATTGCAGAACTCCCTTTAGTTGCTACAAGCATTGCTAACCGTGGGAAGGTAAGGCTAATGGTCCCAAGTTTTTTCTCTATAACCTTTGCCTCAATTCCCTCTTTTCTTACACGGCTCTAGTCAACTGGATTTCCAATTGTCTGCCTTCTCTCCCTCTCTCTCATGAATTGTTTCCTGCCCCACCAAACAACCTGAAAATTTTCCTTCTTGCCGACACCTTTGGAGTTAATTTTCCTACACTTGTCGTTGAAGGAAATTATTAGTTTTGAATTCATAATGTATATACCTCATGTATCTTGATTCATTGGAGTTAAATTTCCTTATAGGGCTACTTCCAGTTATTGTTCACTTGTATTGAGAAGGTGCTTGCATTCTTGAACGTCAAAAATATTTTGCTTCCGGCTGCCGAAGACTCAGAATCAATCTGGATAGAAAAATTCGGTTTCAAGAAATTAGGACTAGACCAGGTACTTCAATACATAGTAATTTATGCTTATATTGTGTTGTACAACATAGTTGCCATGTTTTCTGAATCGTCTTTCTCGTGCTTTAGTTTAGGGAATATAAAAGATCCTGCTGCCAGATGGTGATGTTCCAAGGAACTTCAATGCTCCAAAAAGAAGTTCCTCCCAGCGGAGATTTTATTAATACGGAGCCGACAGAGTTATATGACAGCGCAGTCTAAATGAGAGCTATGTTTTGAAGCCGAATGAGGTGCCCATCTCTATGTTCCTGTTTAATTTGATTCTTGCATGTACGTAGAAATAGATGTACATAAATTGTGTTATTCCCTTGCCAGTTAAACGTCAAAGATAAAGAAGTGAGCTCCATTTGTGAAGAATGGGTAGGAGCTCCAATGCGAACGCCGTTAAAATTTTCTTGTCCAACTATTAACTCAATTTGGTCGAATGGTGAATAGATATACCGGAGGTAAGTAGGGTTCATCTTTGATTTCTCGGATTATTTCTGTTAAAATTCCGACTACGGCGTGACCGCAGTTCCATGTTTTGTTCATTCATACATAGGACATCCATGTTTATGGTATTAACCAGTTACATAGTGGCTAGTCTTGCTTTTGCATCAAGTCTCCGGAGGTTTGGTAGTTTGATTAGTGTAGTAAATTTGAGGTTTTTAACCTTTTTTCATCCCATTTACAAGGAACTTACTGTGTAATTACCGTGACTGTCTCATCTTTTTTTCACATGAAACTTCCCAAAAAAGAAAAAAAAAACCATAGATATTAATATTGTGTGTATTTATGTAATGTTTATGATATTTTTATCTGATGTGTGTAAATACTTGGCATGTGAGTTGTGTCACCTTAGGTAGACTAGATTTCTGAGTGAAAAAAATGTTTTTAAATTAATAAATTTTTATTTAAAATAGTTATATTGTAAAAGAATATTTTGACTAATTATAGTAAATGGTATATGTTAGTAAAAAAATTGTCTTATAAATAAATTACTGTTGTGAACTTTAACGAAGTTTTATTTATTAATTTCATAATTTGATAATTTCTATTTTTATCTCGTGGTTTGGTGTACACACACATGAGTTCATTAGTTTATTTTATATATATTTTTGAGCTGAGTATTTTTTTTAAAATTTAATTGTAAAGTTTTATAATTTTATGATACTTATCGATTTTAATTTAAACTATTTTTTTATAATTATATGATATTTATAATATTTTTTTTCATGTTCTGACTTCTGAGTGTAAGTAAGATTTGTATTATTTGGTAAATGATATATTTTTTTTTGTCACACTTAAGATATCTAGTATTGACTTTTTAATAGTTAAAATTTTAAAACTTTGACCATAAATATTTTAAATATTTTAATTTATTAAATTTTATAAAATATATTTTTAAATTACTTGATTAAAGGTTTTTAAAACATATTTTTTAATATTTTTATCAATAATAGATTTAAAAGTTATAACGAGTTAAAATTGAAAAAGTTTGATTAAAAAAGTTAATACTAGAATAGTTTACTAACATCTAAAATTATATGATACTATTTAAATTGAAGTTAATGAATCGAAGAGAACGTAAAGAAGTTAATGGATTGGTGGAAAACTTGCACAGAGTTTCACTAAGATGATTAAGATAAATAAAATAAAAAATTAAAAGATTAAATTGAAAAAAAAACGCATTCAACTAATATAATTGAAGTTACAAAGTCATTTAAGTTTTATTCGAAAGTTTTAAAGTCGGTTTAATTTATAAAATTTCAGTTAAATAAAATCATATTAAATTTATAAAATTCGAAATTATTAAGTTCAATGCCTTGGGCGTCAAGTATACGGGAATGGTATATTAACACTCTTCAGTCAAGAAGTCATAGTTTTGTGTGTCGTGGGCACCAAGCATATGTGCTGTTCAGTCAAAAGGTTCAAGCTTGAATTTCTGACATATTTTTCTATATTTTAATTTTAAATTTCATTTTTTATTCTTGAATATTTACATTTTTATTAAACTAAAATCAACTCACAAAAGAAGTAACAATCTTGTTAAGTTAAAATTTATTTTATTTTATTTTTTGTGACGTTTGTCTTTTAAAAAAATAAAAAATATACTTAAAATAATAAAATAAAATATTTAAAAACATTATTTTTTGAAAAATTAGAAAACTATAAAAAACTTTAAATTTTGAAATATATATATATATATACTAACAAGTTATTATTTTTCATTCAGTTGATTAATTTGAAAAAAAAAATAAGAATTAAAATAATTTTATAAAAAATTAAGGTATAAAAGAAAAAACTTTAATAATCGGTTTATATATCAAAATATAATTAAATTATAAATGTGATAAACAAGTTGTAATTAAAAAATTTCCTTGACAAATCATTTTTTATGTAAAAAAATCCCACTTCAACAAAAGTAAATAACTTAATAGTATTGATAATTTTTACCCACTAATAATTTTTAACATATTTTTCAAGGTAAAAAAAAATATGCATTTAAATTATTTTTAAATGATTTAATATTATAATATATGAAATATATTAAACTTAAATTATGATTAATAAAATGTATATACCATAACATAAGGACCAAAACGATAATTATTTTTCTACCTTTAGAAGTTGCATCGAAATATCCAGTTCAATAAAACTAGATTAGTTCCAAAATCACTTTCATCCATCTTCTACAAGCATGATGCAAACGTATATCCTTACGTAATGTAAGTAAAATTTAAAATTTTCAGACATGTTCAATTTTTTATATAAATACGATAATTATATATTTTATTAGATATATTTTTTAAAAAAAATATTAACTTTAAAAATATTGGATAATATGATAATTTAAATTTTTTAGAGATATGACTGTCGTGATACCCCATGTATATAAGTAGGGATGATAAATTGACCCAAAATCAGTGCGTTTTGACATAATTTGACAAGAGCCTTTTTTTTAAATCGAGTTTGAATCGAATCAAGTTATTGAAAAAATAAAATCAGGTCGGATCAGATCGAGTTCATGGTAAAAATTCTCAAACCTGACTCGATATATTTATAGATAATATTTAATATTTGTATTAATTTCAAATTTAATCAATTTTTTTATTAAAATATCAGGATAGACTCATAGTTAGATTATATTTTTTAGTATATTAAATTAGATAAAACAAAAAATAAAATATATTAAAATTAAATTAATACAAATATTTTTAATTTTTAAATCAAGATCGGAACAATCAAAACCCATGAAAATCCACTTGGTTCGCGTCATATATATATATATAAGTGACTACATTGATTAAATTATTTGAAAACCGACCATTGGAAAAAAAACAAACAAATCCCCATATCCAATTCATTTACATTTTGGCTTTGAACACCCTCAAATTCCCCTTCAATGTCCTTAAACTCATCTTCTCCGCCTCATTTTGTACTCGTACCATTTATGTGCCAGGGACATCTTATTCCAATGATAGACATAGCCAAGATATTAGCCGATCGTGGTGTAACCGTTACTGTGCTCACAACACCCAGGAACGCTGCACGTTTCAGCGGCTCCATTGAGTCCGGTGGTCTACCTGTACGTGTCGAACAGGTTCAGTTTCCGGCTGCGGAGGTCGGCTTACCCCAAGGATGTGAAGCAGTGGACAATCTCCCATCAATGGAGCTGATGGGAAACTTCTTTGCTGCACTGAACTTCATGCAACAACCGATGGAGAAGATTCTTGAGGAGCTAAAACCCCGACCGAGCTGCATTATATATGACAGGAATTTCACTTGGATAGGTGAAACGGCTGCCAAGTATCAGATTCCGGGGATCTGGTTTGATGGAAAGAACTGTTTATCTCTTTTGTGTAATCATAATTTAACCAAATCCAAGGTCCATGAACGTGCCTCCCATGGGGCGGAGACTTTTCCTGTGCCTGGATTGTCTGATAGAATCGAATTCACGGCAGCGCAGCTACCTGTGAACCTCAACCCTGGTGTTTCATCAGCTCAGAAGGAACAAAGTGAAAAGGCCAAGCTAGCAGAAGAAGGAGCGAATGGGTTGATTATAAACAGTTTCGAGGAGCTGGAAACCGAGTATTATGAATCATTTCAAAACGTTATGAATCAAAAAGTGTGGTGCATTGGTCCTGTTTCACTAATCAACAAGAACAATCTCGAGAAAGCTCGAAGAGGAAACGATGGTTCATCAACCGATCAAAACCAGTGCTTGAAATGGCTGGATTCAAGGCCATCAAATTCAGTAATCTACGTTTGTTTTGGTAGTCTCAGTCGACTAACACCCGCACAGTTGATCGAACTCGGTTTAGCCTTGGAAGCGTCGAAAAGACCATTCATTTGGGTCATCAGAGGAGCCCTAGGAGGGTACAAGGAAGAAGAAATAGAGAAATGGTTAACAGAAGATCGATTAGAGGATCGTTTAAAGGGAAGAGGGCTATTGATAAGAGGATGGGCACCACAGGTTTTAATCTTATCACATCCGTCGGTTGGAGGGTTCTTGACACACTGCGGGTGGAACTCGACGCTGGAAGGTATCTGCACCGGCCTGCCGATGATAACTTGGCCTTTATTCTCCGAGCAATTCGTGAACGAGAAGCTGGTGGTGCAGATACTTAAAGTTGGTGTTGGTGTTGGCGTTGAAGTAGCTGTGCAGATGGGAGAGGAGGAATTTGGTGCTGTTGTGAAGAAGGAAGATATTGTGAAAGCAGTGGAAAGATTAATGGCTGAAGGAGGAGATATGAGGAAGAGGGCAGAAGAGCTTTCGAAAATGGCGATGAGAGCAGCTGAAGGAGGAGGGTCGTCTTATGTTAACATGACTCGACTAATTGAATATGTCGACCAACAAAACGCCGGTCGAAATGCAGTCTCACCGAGTCAACTCACACTTTAGGAGGCTTCACCATAGCTTTTTGATGGTTACCCGAAGGCAGTTTTTTTTTTGTTTTTTTTTGAAAAATTTAATCACAACACAAAAAAAAGATGGCAACAAGTTATCAAAACTTATTTCTGCAAAAGTCCATGACACTTCCAAACCAGGTTAGTTTACAATAAGCCAGCTGATCTGAGAGCAGCTTTAAAGTTCTCTTCACTGCTCCAGTCAGGAACCTGCATCCAACACATTTGAACCAAACAGATGAACAAAATCAAAACCACAAATAGCTAGACATGGGAGGGATTACCTCTGCTACTTTCGTGCCAAAATGATTTTCGATTTTTGACATTATCATTTCGTCCGAATCACCGCATAACAAGTTGAACACAGCTCCTGTAAATCAGATAGAAATGTAAGTATATAGGTTTGAATAGTTTGCTCTTCCACCATGTAGGTGATGCCTGCCAAAAGTAAGACACAGGGATGGCATTTTCATTTCAAGAACTTGGTAACTTACCCTTGCAGCCAAATCGCCCTGCTCTGCCAATTCTATGCAAGTAAACCTCACAATCAGGCTCCGTGCGATTGTCGTGTTTCACAGGAAGGTCATAATTGATCACCAAATTGACCTGTACAAAAATACAATATCAGGATGATGCATTTTGTAAGCAGCGAGGCAAGTCAGAAAGATGAAGGGAAGTGGTACCTGTTGCTGGTCAAAACCACGGGCAAGAAGATCGGTTGAAATGAGGACTTGAGTTAATCCATCTTTAAACTCTTTCACTATCTTGTCTCGGTCTTCTTGTCTGAGAGCACCTTGAATAGTTGTACAATCATAACCAAGGTCGGCAAGGGACCTATGCAACATTGTAGCACTATTCCTTGTGCGGACAAATATAATTGTCTGCCCTACACGCTCTCCAAATTCAAAAATCCTATCCTTAACCACCATAACCTTAGCAAGCTCATCTGGAACACTCACTTTATACTGCTTCACTGACTCCAACGATAGTTCTTCCTTCTTGATGAATAATTGATTATGATCATTGTTCACCACCATTGATACAAAGTTCTTGACAATGTCATTAAACGTGGCAGAAAACAGGAGAACCTAGGAATCGATTCGAATCCAGGCATTCAATCAATCACTTTTTTCCATGACGACGAATGAAACTAAATTGTGATCATACATGCTTTTATTACTCATATAGAGTAGCCTTTGTAGACAAAAAATACACATTCGTTCATTGACATCAACATTTAGAAGGGACTCTAAAACAAACCTGGCAGTGAGAACTGATCTTTTTAATATTCTCCATTATATACAAAGATTCGCCTTTAAATCCATCCTGAAATCATCGAAGAACAATAAGTTAATCTAAACAAGAAATTTACTCAACCCATTGAGTCATGCACGACATAATCAAAACAATGTCCATCTTTCCGAAATCAATAATCTAACCTTTAAATACATATATAAGTAAAGCTCCAAAATTTTCCTCAAGAAACAACATTCCTAAAATATAAAATTGCAACAAAGTTTCTTCCTCTTCTTCTTTTTCTACTATAAATTATAAATGCCACCATAAGCACAAGCAAACAAACTATCAAAACAAAGGTTACCTCAGCAAGCATGTGATCAGCCTCATCAAACACAAGAATCTTCAGAAAACTCACACCCAATTTCTTTGCTGACATCCAGCTCTTAATAGTGCCAAGAGTACCAATAACTACTTGTTCCATAATAGGAGGCCGTTGATGTATGGGAACATGATCCATTGGAACAGCACATTCTGAAGTTATCCCAGTATACTTCCCCATCTTCCTAAGCACTTCCAAATTCTACGAAAACGAATCCGAAGTCCATCATCAAAAAACCAAACCCAAATTTCATTAAAACATTGGAAATTCAAAATCACAAATACTTAAACCTGAATAGCCAGCTCTCTAGTGGGACAAATACACAAGGCTTGAGGAGCTTTTAACTTCGGATCAACACGAGACAGCATTCCAAGCGTAAAGCAAGTTGTTTTCCCAGAACCGTTGTGAGCTTGAGCAATTAAATCCTTGTAAGGGGGATTCAAAATCATAGGCAAACTAATAGCTTGAATTTTACTAGGTTTTTCAAATTTCATCTCAACGTAAACTCCCTTCAATAGTTCCGGTGACAAATTCAGTTCCTCAAACGTCGATGCTGACGTGTACGGTGTATCCCCTGATGTAACCTAAAAATTCCAAACAAAAATTAGACGTCAAAACCCTGAATCTCAGTACCTACATTCTTCGAATTTTTGACATTTATTTATTTTTCTGCTGAATTTAATTCCTGGATTCGTTTATCTTAAAAATCGAATTCTAAAAGTTAACAACCTTAGTTAACATTTATTAAATTCAAATATATTTTGAACTTTAATTCTAAAAAACTAAGCAGAGAAAGATTAAATTTCAAAATTCAAGAGTACACGGCAGAGATATAATTAAACCTAATTAGAAAATAAAAATAAAAATTAGATTCAGGGATTTATACGGCTTTGATATTGGAGTCTTGAGGTTCATTGATGGTCCTTTTGTTCTCGTCGATCGTTAAGTTTCCAACGCCGGCTGCCAATTCGCCGGACGTTGCTGAGGTGGCCGGTTCCATCGCCTTTTGGATTCAAATTCTCTTAAAATCGAAGTTTTTATTTGATTAATATTGGCAATGGAGGAGGGATTAATATAGTCGTATTTTAAGTTGCCTAATAGTGACGCTGTGACCGTGAGAGATTGAAGTTAGCAAGGATTCATAACTGAACTGGACTAAGGTCCGATTTAAATAACTAAAATATGGGGAAATTACACAAATAGTCATCACATTATTTGAAGATACCTATTTTGATCAACGAATTAAATAATTTATCAGTTGGGCCATTAAACCTTTTAAATTAACCTATTTTTATTATTAATTATATATTTGATCGTTTTATTTACTTATTATGTCAATTTAGTCCTGATTTTAATTTAATTACATAAAACCAATCATCCAATTAGATGATAACATATGTCATCACTCCGATTAGATGAATTTATTTTATTTAATATATTTTCTCCTTAATTAAATGGTAACATATGTCACTTGTTCTTACTTAGTTCGATTTCAGCTATCCTCTTTGCACTATTGGAATCCATTGCAAACATATTTTAATTCATTTCAGGGTTAGAGACTTTTGAGCAGGGACGGTTCACAGATTTTAGAGACCCTGTGCAATTTATTGAATGAACCTTGGAAGCAATTGTTCATAATTCTCACTAGTTTTAAAAATGTGTCCTTTAGAAGCAATTGCCTCTTTTTAGGGGTCCTTGTGCAGTGGTTTTATTACACCAAGGTGTTTCTTATGTGACAGTGTACTTGTTTAAACTCTTACAAGGCATCCATGATTAGTTGGTTAAGTTGCAATCTAAGAAAAACACAACAGTAACTGTAGGACCATTGTTTCCATTACACCATACCCTTTATAGTTTATTCACCCACTTCAGACAAACACAAACTCAACAAGAAGCAATCATATATTTGATACATGTTGATGGTGAGCTTTCTCCCAACTGAAAAGAAACCATGTCTAGACACATTCAATCAAGAAGCAATCATATCAGATTTGGACAGGTGACTGAATCAAATTATAAGGAAATGCCAAAAACAGGAAAGACCCAGAGAAAAAGAAGACTTGGACAGTTGCTTAAACGTTTAACACACATAAGTGGATAAGGTTTTGGAGCCTTGGACACTCAACTGGTCTTGCTTGCATCAAGTGGGACCAGTTTTTTATTCAACTTAGTGGTGTAATTTTCATCAGCTCCAACACTCTGGGGTTAAGGCATGGTTCCTTTTGGGGTCCCTGCAATAGTCATACACCATATAGTATCTTTGAACCCATCTCATAGCTCTATATTGTTGCACGGTTAACCCGCCGGATCGAAAAGGTGATGCCGCTACTGGTTGACACCAAGCCGGCGCATAGGCCGAGCAACCACCTGCTTTGAAGTTAGAGTACTTTGCAACAAATGGTTGGTATCTGTAATCAGCTTTGTATTTTCCATCCTCGGTTGCCCATGGTGAGGCATCCCATATTGAACCGTACACCCACATTGGCCTTAGAGGGAATGTTGCATCACTTTTTCTTGGATACCTCCTTATGGGCACATCATCCACTAGAAATCTGATACAAATATCAGATAATCAATTAGATAGAATACATACAAAACTCGAATTATTAATCCGAACTTACATGATCTCGTTAGGATTCCAAACAATGGCATAGTGATGAAAATCTCGAGTCGGATCAAACCAAAGATGAAACTTGATTTCCCTTCCAATGATGTTGCCGTCGCCGCTCCCTCTTACGTACACATTGGTCTGCAGAGTATAAGGCTTCCCAAACGTAGTCCCCAGGAACTCCATATCCACTTCATCATGGAACCCTGGATGAGCTTCATTGTTCGATAGCTGCCATTTTTAAGTTCTTTATTAGACCAACAGGGAAAAATCGTATTGTCACGGGCCATTATCCTCTTGTCTTTAAAAAAAAACAATAATGGTCCGTGACAATAATACGAACATCATGCATACACATATTTCATATACGAGTAATTCTCACATAGAAAGCTGTTATGACGCCTGCAGTGTAACCAGGTTGAAGCTTAATGGAGGCTCCGAAGTACCCGGAACGGAAAGGCCGAACCGACTTGAATCCACTTCCTTTTATCCGAAACAACAAGCAATAAAATCAGAAGAAAAACTAGGATCGAATTGAATGAAAAAGAAAACAGTTATGAAATGATGTAAGACCTGAAGTTGTGTCGAGCCAGATAGTTACTGAGTTTTGGTCTACAGTTTGGTGGTTGGGACCCCAAAGGTTTGTGAAGCCATTATAGAAGGTGATGGACCTGAATTTAGAGCTTGGCCAATAATCAGGAGAAGGTGGCCAATCTGCACTGGTTGAAGGAAACAATAGAATGACAATAATTGAGAGAAAAAGAGCCATATATGAGTGACAGAGGGAGAGCAAAGAGGAGAGAATTCAAATGCTATTACTTCTGAATTTCTTTGGTTTAAGGTGCCCATATATATATATATATATAAACTACAGTTAAGCAAGGTAAAATCGGGTAATAATTCAATTAGATTTTAAAATTTAGAATATAGAAGAATTTCATCTATATTTGAGAAAATGTGTTCTTTTTTACTATACATGAGGGATCAAATCATTTGCATATGATATTGTATGCAAGTCGCTATTTGTATATGACATTTTGTCATGAAAATAAGTCAAAAACTGTCCTTATGGCGTAAGTTTAGCTGAGTAAAAATGATTATTAAAATCATAACGCCATATGCAAATGACATTATACTAATAATATTGTAAAAAATGACTTATTTTCCAAATATGAATAAGATTTTTTTATATTCTAAAATTTAAAATCTAACTGGATTATTCTCTTAATTTTATCGTTAAGAAGTGCAGAATGAAATTATGAGAAGATTAAATTATTTTATATTTAAAATTAATAAATCCTTAAAAATAATTTTGAAATAGTATTAAAGTTTAATTTTATTAATATCAAAACTAGTATATTTTTAAAATAATTAAATTAAAACTTTTATATTTTTTTATTAATTTAAAAATAAAAAATATTAAAGAAATAAACCAAAAAATATAAGAAAAAATATGATCCAATTTTAATAGTTTTAAAACTTTTAAGAATTAAAGAATATAATTAAACTATAGAAAATGGATAAATTATATCGATTTAATTTTTGCGATGTTCGACTCACGCGGTTAAATATACTTATGATATATATATATATATATTCATAAAATCTATAATTTGATGTAATTAATTTAATCAATAATTATAAATAATATAATTGAATAATTTTAAATAGATTTATCTTTATTTTATATTATTTATGAATGATTATTTGAGAAATGTTTTTATTACGTGATATAACAAAGGAACCGACTACTTTATTTTTCGAAAGTGATTGATGTTGACACTGTTTATCTGCCATTTTCATAACCGTTGGAAACTAAAATTAAAAAATAAAATAACCTAAAATTATTTAATTTAATTATTGATACATTCACGTATATATTTAATTGATTAATTAAATTATTTATCTTTATCTTTTATACCTTTTATAACATAAATTTTAAATTTATTAAAATTAAAATTTTATTTTTTAAATAAAAATATTTATAAATATACTTAATTTTTTTAAAAATATTCTGAATAAAGTTATATCTCAAGATGTAATAATAGAATCTAACTTCATATACACTCTTCATTTTGTATGATCAGAAATAAATCTGATACAAAATGTTAAGAAAGTAAACAGTGTATTAAGAATATTTTTAGATTCGAACGATCAATTAAATATATTAAAATAGAATAAATTAAATTTCGAGTAAAATTAAAAAAAATAATTAAATATTAAAAATTTACATAATGATTCGACTTTTAATCAAATTTATAAAAATTTTGATAATTTGAGCACTAAAACAATTTCTTTATACAAAGAATGTTGACATTGAATTTCTTGTTCTTTCATGGCTACTTGAAAGTGCTTTTTAAACACACTAATAAACTTGTTTCTGACCTTAGAATTGATTTAAAAGCGTTGAAAATTAAATTTTCAGCATTAAATACTTTTATGGTATCTTAATATGAGTATACGATTTTAAATATCGGTATATACAAGTGTTACGGTCCGCGAATCTAATATTAAGGTTAGAGATCTAATCTCAATATTATTATTAGATTTATTGTTCGTGACACATCCCTTAAAATAAAAAGAATTGTTATAATATTTTTGTAATGGTTATCAATATGTAATATTTTTGTATCGAGAGTACTCATATCAATAAAGATTTAATTGTATTTGTACGACGTTTGGCTACCGGGAAATTTCAAAATATAGAAAAGTAAAGGATTGATCCAAACACAATTTAATGTTTAAAACACAGTCGCTTATTAAATTTTTCACTGACGTATTGATTCAAATAATATACAAACTAATGTTATTTAAACAGATTTTGAGATTATGATTTTATGTATATAAAAATTTACGTAAAATTCATATATATCACAAATAAATTTAAATTAATCAAAATAAAATCTCTAAAAAATTAAAAGAACAACTACTCATTAACCCCAAATCTCCTCACAAATCTACTCATTAACAACCTATGTCTTTGTCATTATTAGGACCAGCATCCATAAAAGTTTGAAAATATGCAATCAAATCTATGGTGGTCCAAAAATATATCGTATTGAAGACATTATTTCATGGTAACCTTAATTCAAAGCTTATGTATTAAAGTATTTTTTAAATTTAAAACTTGTCATAAAATTCAAAGTAAATAACAAAGTTTCCTGACATTAATGGCCGTAGTTTCTTTTCTAACCAGTATGTTGTGGTCACTACTGGAAATTGGAAAGGGAAATAATATGCATGCAGCATGCATAGCAGCAGGGTCTAATATTCTACAACCAGACATCCTTCATAGACGAAAATATTGACAAAATCACACACCAAACCAATGTATATGTTCTTGGCTATCGTGTCGGTAACATATATACGATTTGGATTTACTTACACATAATGTAAAACTTATAGTTTTACACGTTTTTTAGATCGTTAGATAGGTGAAAAAGATAACTGATAATAACTTATTTTCTCTAAGCGATAATCTTCATATAAATTACAGTTAATCTTGATCATTTATTTTACTCATCCAACGTTTCAATTACGTATAAAATCATATCCTATATATATAAATACACCAAACTTAATTTGTACGTATTTTTTCGTATTATACAAACTAGTATTGGGTGTGAACAGTTTGACTTAAATTTGACGGTAATTAATGTATGTCACATAGGAATAAGGATGTGGAGCACAGTTCAGCAATCTAAGATTTTCCAGGAAAAATTATGAAAGCTTCAGGCTCTGAAGTATTGATGAAGAAATTGTTTTAGCCGACACTTTAAAGTCGATTCCATCTTGAAAAATTATATCGTATAAGTCAGTTATGTCATACCAAGAAATCGTATTTTTATTTAAATTATGTCAAGTAATTATTATTGTTCGATTAAATCGAGATTGAAATGTTTTACTTTCATTATAAGAATTAGATAATGTATTTTTATATATTTTTTTATATCTATAATATAATTATTATATTTTTATTGAACATAGTGTATAGAAAAAGCGAAAACCTGATCTTTAATCTTCTTTCCTACTTAGGGATGATAACGAGTTGAGCCCGAGCTTGGTCAGGCTCAACTCGGAAACAATGTTATTGAGCTTGGTTCGGGCTCAAAACTCGGTAAATTCGAAATTTTAGGTACGGGCTCGGCTCAAAAATAATATTACTAGGCTCGGCTCAGGCTCGAAGCTCGTTGGGTTCGGCTCGACTCAAAATGAAAAAAGTGCCTAATTTATTTTAGTTAATTTATTTTTAATAGGTTTCTCATATTTTATTTTATTATTTTTCTTTTGCTAAAGAGATTACTTTTAGTATATATGTAGCATATATATAATATAATTATTCAGAGTCTGTTCACGAGCTTTTCTAGTCGAGCTTAAATCGGCTCGACTCGTTAAAATTTCAAGCCAAACCTAAACCCGAGTTAAACTCACTTGAACCGAATTTTGACTAAATCGAACCCGAATAACTCGTGAGCTAGTAAGAGTCTTCATCACCCCTACTCCTACCTTATAAACAGAGCCTCTGATTCTAGCACCGGATAATCAACCTCTTCGAATCAAAACAACCGCGAAAACTTCCAAATAAAATAATATCATCGAGCAAACAATTGGAAAAATCGGAAACTAACCTCTCTGAAATGGTTAAATAATCAATTACGGAGTCGCTCATCTTCAGAAGGAAAGTCGCGAGTCCCTTTAGGTGGATTCACATCGATCCTCTGAACCTTCTCCGTCACCGGAGACGGAGATAGAGCTCCGGACCTTTCCCTTCCAACGCTATTGCCGCCATTGCCAGATGATTGCTCCGAAGCGAAGGAATAGAAGGTTCTACTTTTAACGGAGACAAATTGCCTCGGGATTTGAAATTTCCAACGTGCGAGAGAGGATTGAGAGAAAAAGGAGCAAAGGTTTTAACGACGAACTCAGGCGCGGATTCAGCAGCGGAGGCATTTGCGGCAAAGGCATTAACCGTTTGCTACTTGCTATTTGCTAAGCTGTTTAGCTTTGCTGCATTTGCATATTTCATAACCAGAAAAGCAAGGAATTACAGCAACAGTAACAGATCCGCAGGAATGTTCAAAGTCCAATCATCCGGACAAGAGTGTTCAATTTGAATATTTAACAACAAAAAAATAGAGTAAATATTGCGAAGCAAGGTGATTTTTGGACTATGGATAGCAAACAACATTATAATTGGCTATTCAAAAAGCTCCTGAAATTGAAAAATGAAACAGCTTCGGTTTTGGAGGCTGGTAGAATTTGTTCGACGAGGAAGATCTGGGAGAGGCTTAAGGTTCAAAGGGAGACAATGACTTGCATAGGCTGATTTGATTTTCTTTACATGTGTCTAAGCATGCTTTGATCTCCTGGATGGTGGTGCTCGATAGACTCCCTACAAGAGCTAGTCTGGCTCGGTTGGGGATTGTTAATGAGGATGGATGCATTCTATGTGGTGATTTATCTGAAACTCGTGATCACTTATTCTTTGAGTGCTCTTTTTCCAACCAAATCTGGTGCATGGTTCTTCGCTGCAGTGGTCTTGAGAGGGGGGTTCTGGATTGGCCTGGGGAGCTGGCCTGGACAATAACAGTGAAGGAAAGGTCGTTGAATACTCTGGTTTTCAGGCTTGCATGGCAGGTTTCCTTGTATCTCATATGGGAAGAGAGAAACAGAAGGTTGTTCCAAAGCGTACAGCATAATAGTTTTGAGGTGTTCGATTGTTTAAAGTCTATTCTTTGCATTCGATTGCAGCACAAAAATATTAGGATACAAAGTGTATAAAGCTTAGTTGGATGGGGGTTTTAGTTCCATACAAAGAAATTGTATAGTTGTAACAGTAATTTCTGCTTTTGCTTAATACAAGAAATGCTTATCAAAAAAAAAAAATCCGTAACTGATCACTTAGGATTTTTTCAATTTGATCTATCAAAAGAAGAATTTTTTTCATACAAAAAACAGTTGGTTAAGAATAGTTAGGGTAATTTTTTTAAAAAAAATTGAAAGTTAAAAGCGAAACTAATAAGTGATCTCAGAAAAAAATAAATGATATTCGAGATCTGAACTAAATCTTTTTGTCTGTGTGGTGTACAAAATATGTATGTACAAATATTATTTTTTACATCTTTATACTAATAAAAAAACTTATTTAAGTACGAACCATCTTACCTCAGTAGTTAAAAGAACGATTGTTGTTAGGTCGTAGGTTCGAGCATCAATAATACTAATACAGTGATTGAGCGATCAATGCTCAATGATTGAGAGTATACTCATGATCGTGAGTATACTTTAAAATAGATACTAATGTAACCACTATAACTATTAAAAGAACTCATTTAAGCGGTTTTTTTAATCAATAAATTTTACGTCAATCAAATGTTGCAATCCTCTCATACTAACATCTACATTAATGGTTTTAACTAATCAAACCACTTAATGTGGTTCAAACCTTTAATTTTATCTCAAAATGCTATTTACTAAACATAGTCTTTATCTATACTAATATCGTTTACAAGCTAATAACTAAATAATAAAATAAGATCGTACAATTAAAGATGTTTATTGTTCAATTAAAAATTATAGAACTAACATATATATATATTTAAGCTCAATTCCCCTCAATGATCGAATTAATAAAACTTATTTCATCCGATTAATAATTTTAAAAATAAATTCAATCCGGTTAACCATTAACCCTTAAATAACCCAACTTCCGTCTCACATCTTTCTTCACAAATTCCGAAAATTCGACCAAAACCCCCAAAATATCTTCTTCGTTCGATTACTCAATCAACCAAAACCCATGTCTAACCAGGCTGAATCCTCCGACTCGTAAGTACCCAGATCTGTTTCCCCTTTTTCTTTCATGGGTTTCATTTAGATTTCTCTCATCTCATTGTGGCTTTATGTTTTCAGTAAGGGGGCTAAGAAGGATTTTAGTACGGCGATCTTGGAAAGAAAGAAGGCAGCGAATCGACTTGTTGTCGATGAGGCAATCAACGACGATAACTCCGTTGTTTCCCTACACCCTGATACCATGGAGAAACTACAGATATTTCGCGGTGACACTATTCTGATCAAGGTTTCTAATTCAAATTTGGCTTTTATATAGTGCACTTTTTTTATTGATTTTTAACTCTTGCTTAATGGGTATTTGCTTTATGTTTACATGTTTGTGTGTTTTAGGGGTTAATTCTCACTTTTTTGTTTAAAATTTTGGGTTTTATTTGACGGGATTTCCTGCGTTTTTATGTTGTTTTGTATTGGTCTTCAATTGGGTCTCTCTCGTGGTAGGCTGGATGTATGAAGGAAGTTGTTGCATGCTTAATTGATATTTGCTTATGTTATCTATTAGTTGTGTTTAGGGTTTGGTAGACTGGGTGCGCGATGGAAGCTATTGTATGCTTATGTTATGCTTAATAACGGGTATTTGCTTATGTTAATTTGTGGGTTTAATTATCACGCTTTTGTTTGAAATTTGGGGTTTTATTTGAGGGATTTCCCTGCTTTTTTATGTTGTTCATTGGTCATATTTGGGGGCTTTTTTTTGTGGTAAGATTGGATGCATAGTTTTTTTTTGTTTTTGTTTTTTTTTGTTGAGGGTCAATATCATTTCTCTAGTTTCTGTTATTTTTTAAGGCGAGGAGGTTAATTTGCTAGGTCTGTCGTCAAAGGTCAAGTCTTTACAGAGGAAAGTGGATTAATATTTTAGAGGGCATTGTGGGATCCAAGCTTGCTTTAGCATAGCTAGTTATTGAATAGCTACTTATTTGCTACTTGTCATGTGGATTTCAATTGTCTTAAAGCTTATATCTTTGCTTATAATTTCTTTTGTATTATTCTTTTGTTCCACAGGGTAAGAAGAGAAAGGACACCATCTGCATTGCTCTTGCAGACGACTCATGTGAAGAACCAAAGATCAGGATGAATAAGGTTGTCAGGTCAAACTTGAGGGTTAGGCTTGGTGATGTTGTCTCTGTGCACCAGTGTCCAGATGTTAAGTACGGGAAACGTGTGCATATCTTGCCTGTGGATGACACAATTGAAGGAATTACTGGAAACCTTTTTGATGCTTACCTGAAACGTGAGTTTATTTCTGATCTTTTATTTCCAAGCCATGGTCATGTATTTGTGGTGTTTTCGTTGCTTACTAGGCAGGTTAAGATTAACCACTCGTAAGCTCAATGATTGATTGAAAAATATAAAATGATTCTCCTTAACACTATTGAGAACTGGATTTAATGTTGAATTAATGATAATGTTGTCTATAAATGCTGACTATGATAATTGTGGATTTACAGCTTACTTTCTGGAAGCATACCGTCCTGTAAGGAAGGGGGATATGTTCCTCGTCAGAGGTGGAATGAGAAGTGTAGAATTCAAGGTTATCGAGACTGATCCTCCTGAGTACTGTGTTGTCGCACCAGACACGGAGATATTTTGTGAGGGAGAGCCTATCAGGAGGGAGGATGAGGACAGATTAGATGAGGTAGGTTATGATGATGTTGGTGGAGTGAGAAAACAGATGGCTCAGATTAGGGAATTAGTGGAGCTTCCATTGAGGCATCCACAGCTCTTCAAATCAATTGGTGTGAAGCCGCCAAAAGGAATTTTGCTTTATGGACCTCCTGGGTCTGGAAAGACTCTTATTGCTCGTGCTGTTGCAAATGAAACTGGTGCTTTCTTCTTCTGCATCAATGGTCCGGAGATCATGTCAAAATTGGCTGGAGAGAGTGAAAGCAATCTGAGGAAAGCATTTGAGGAAGCAGAGAAGAATGCACCATCTATCATATTCATTGATGAAATTGACTCAATTGCTCCCAAGCGAGAGAAGACCCATGGTGAAGTTGAGAGGAGGATTGTTTCTCAGCTCTTGACATTGATGGATGGGCTTAAATCCCGTGCACATGTTATTGTGATTGGGGCCACAAATCGTCCCAATAGCATCGATCCAGCTCTCAGAAGGTTTGGAAGATTTGATAGGGAGATTGATATTGGTGTCCCTGATGAAGTTGGCCGTCTTGAGGTGCTTCGTATTCACACAAAGAACATGAAGTTGGCTGAAGAGGTAATCTCAAAAACTAAACTTTTATTTCTTTCCTTTAAAAATTCTGTTCACCCTTTTCCTCAGAAAGAATGAAATGTTGATTCTACATTGTTTTTCCTGACATAATGCACAGGTTGATTTAGAAAGAATTGCCAAGGACACCCATGGTTATGTTGGTGCTGATCTTGCAGCCCTCTGTACCGAGGCGGCGCTGCAATGCATCAGAGAAAAGATGGATGTGATTGACTTAGAAGATGAGTCGATAGATGCAGAGATACTCAACTCTATGGCAGTCACAAATGATCACTTCCAGACTGCTCTTGGAACTAGCAATCCATCAGCACTGCGTGAAACTGTCAGGATTTCCAAGATTCTTCTATTGTGATTAACATATTCTTCTGATTATTAGTTCACAGGTCAGTTCTGTCTCTGATCATTCTTTTCTTACATTCTCTCAGGTTGTTGAAGTTCCCAATGTCAGTTGGGAAGATATTGGAGGACTTGAGAATGTTAAAAGGGAGCTTCAAGAGGTAATATCCAAATCGGTTTTCATTACTCGTCTGTTTCTCCTCACAAAAATTAGCCAACTTGTTACATTGGTGTGCAGACTGTTCAATATCCAGTGGAGCATCCTGAGAAGTTTGAGAAGTTTGGGATGTCACCCTCAAAAGGAGTACTATTCTATGGCCCTCCAGGATGTGGTAAAACACTTTTGGCCAAAGCTATTGCCAATGAGTGTCAGGCAAACTTCATTAGCGTCAAGGGTCCAGAGTTACTTACAATGTGGTTTGGAGAGAGTGAGGCTAATGTCCGTGAAATTTTTGACAAGGCACGCCAGTCTGCACCTTGTGTCCTCTTCTTTGATGAACTTGACTCTATTGCTACCCAGGTATGCTCACAGCCTTTGAATTGCATCTTTACAGATTGACTAATGCTGTAGTAATATGGGTTTCAATGCATGTATTGTTTCTAGAAAGGAAAACATGGGGTTGTTTTGCCTGTCGTCATATATTGCTCACTTTGTTATATATTGCAGAGAGGAAGCAGTGTAGGTGATGCAGGGGGTGCAGCTGATAGGGTTTTGAACCAACTTCTTACTGAGATGGATGGCATGTCTGCCAAGAAAACAGTTTTCATCATTGGAGCTACCAACCGACCTGACATTATAGATCCAGCACTTCTGCGTCCAGGTCGTCTTGATCAATTGATCTATATTCCTCTCCCCGATGAGGAATCTCGCCATCAGATCTTCAAGGCTTGTTTGAGGAAATCACCATTAGCAAAAGAGGTTGACCTTAGAGCTCTTGCCAAATATACTCAAGGTTTTAGTGGGGCAGATATTACTGAAATTTGTCAGCGTGCTTGCAAATATGCTATTAGAGAAAACATTGAAAAGGTATCTTAACAACTGTTTCTATCGCATTGACTTGTTGTATGTGTGTTTTTCCTTGGCTGCTTGAAAATGTGACATGAGATTATATTTATCTTTTCAGGACATTGAGAGAGAAAGGAGGAGGGCAGAGAACCCTGAAGCCATGGAAGAAGATGATGAGGATGAAGTTGCAGAAATCAAGCCTGCACATTTTGAGGAATCGATGAAGTTTGCTCGTAGGAGCGTGAGTGATGCTGATATCCGCAAGTACCAGGCATTTGCACAAACATTGCAGCAGTCAAGGGGATTTGGAAGTGAATTCAGGTTTGCTGAAACTGGTTCAAGGGCTCCAACATCTGATCCTTTTACAGCTTCTGCTGGCGGAGCTGATGAAGACGACCTTTACAGTTAGATATGTGTGTGTAGTTTTTAAATGGACTATTACGTTAAAGCCCCGTTGGCAGAGCTGTCGAGCTCATTCGAGTCTGAAAAACCGGTTTTGTTATTTTAGAAGTCTTCAGTTTCTACACGGTTTAAATTCAGTTTAGCCTTCATTATCAGATAAATGGAACAAACATACTGTATTCAGTTTAGAAGTCATTTGTGCCACCAGTCTTCTCTATTACTTTGCCGACAAAGTTAGTCGAACTCGAGTTACTCGGATTTTATAATTTCATTATATTTTTAAAATTAAACGATTTGGCCCATGTGTCATTTTCCCCTTGCATTTTTAATAATTAAATATAATATATAAAAAAACAAAATATATCCATCGTGTATTGTACTTGTTAATATTACAAGTTACAGCCTTTAACTATTCAGTAAAGTTCTCCTTAGTAAAATACTTTCTGTCAATGATTTATTTTTACTGACATTGTTTTTTAGCAGATTAAGTGTTTGATATAAGTTGTAAATGAAAATGCTATGGTAATTTGGAGCCATTAGTTATTTGACATGAGGTGAATGCACAGAAATCATAACGGTGGAATATAGTTTTCCACCTTCAATGTAGCCACTCATTTCTCCCCGCCATTTCTTTCTTTCCCAAAACAAAGGCCCTCCTTTCAAACCCAAACACACGTTCACTCCACCATTTTGAGTAAAATTCTATCGTTTTCTCTTAAGGGTCTAAGTCTAAGGCTATCCAATTCTTCCCCCTATTGTCAATCTTCATTTTTGGTCTGCAGATTTTCAACCATCCCTATTTGAAATTTATTATTTTTCTCTTGGTTTTTGGCTCCACCAATGTTCATGGTCTTGTTTGAAACAAGGATAAAAAAAATTCAAGACCATGATGTTTTAAAAGACATTATATAGCTTTGACAATGTCATGGTTCATTCAAAGAATTCAATTACAGTTAGTTGTTTTAAGTTTTTCGAAATAGGATTTTTGATCTGTAGACTTTCCCCTATTGATCAATATGATAGGAGTTATTAGACCCCATCTTTTGTTTTTTCTTGTCCTTTTAAGTTTCTTTCCTTTTTCCCAGTCTGTAGATGGGGATGAATACAGTGAGACACAAAACCCTGCTGTCCTTCCACAAGTAACAGAACTCATCCACAATGAGATTTCGAATCTTACTATGATGTTGACCAGAGATGTCGGTAGCGAGTTGAGATACTGCATAAAGGATATGTAAGTTTTCTCACAATTTTTCTGTTGTTTTGTCTCTGTATCATGCATGGCATCCCTCCTTTTTACCCATATAGCCTGTAAGACTTTATTTTTCTTCCATTGGTGAATTAGTTTTTATGTTTTCTTTCTTTTCAGGAGAGAAGATTTGAATGGGGCATTTAATTATACAAAAAATATGGATTTCATTACTAATTGTATCAAGAAAACAAAAGGTATGAAGCTTTATCCGGGTGCAATGTTATATTTTCTTGAACTTGTGACATTATGATGATTCATATCATCATATGCTTGCTGTTATGCCTAACTAAAATATTGTAATAAATTAATGATTACCATGATTCAAGTCTCGTTTTCAACATTTTGCTATGCTGCAGACTTAAAAATGGTAAAAATGGGCCATAAATTTTATAGGCAGAGTTATCTGATAGCCATGATTATCATGTTTCAAGTTTTCTGTTTGGTGTTTTCTTTTTCCATGATTCCATCTTTGCAACGTATTGCCATATTTGTTACCTATGGAGCTGATGATGAAATATAATTTTAACAGGAGATGTCACCCGGAGACTATGTACAGCAGCAGAAGTAAAATTTTACTTCAGTAGTTTATTTTCGAAGGGGGCGAAAACCAGTCATGTAAAAGTTAATAAGAACTGCAATTTGAAATCTTGGGTTGACGGATGTGAACCAGGATGGGGTTGTTTTGCCAACTCAGACCAGAAGTTTGAACTAAAAGATTCAAATTACATGCCTGTCAGAAACAAAGATTGTCAACCTTGTTGTGAAGGATTCTTTTGCCCTAGGGGTCTTGCTTGCATGATACGTAAGTACATAACATTTTGTTATGAAGCTCTAATAAAGACCGATGGAATTTTCAAAACAACTGGAATTATTTATTGACTGAAGTGGAACTGAATGAAGAACATTTATTGTCTTTTTTCATGTTCATGCAAAATGAAGCATGCCCTCTAGGTTCTTATTGTCCACTTGCAACGCTGAATACATCAACCGGAATTTGTGACCCGTAAGTTCATACTTCTTTTCTTCTACTCTCACATGATCTTATTGTTTACGTTAGGTGTAATATTTATTGGTCAATAAATTTTTCAGATATAATTACCAAATTCCTCCTGGAAAGTCAAATCACAGTTGTGGTACTGCAGATATTTGGGCCGACTTCGGACATAGTAGGGAGATTTTCTGTTCACCAGGATCATACTGCCCTAATACCCTTAATAAAATTTCTTGCAGTAAAGGGTATTTACTTCTATCCCTGAACTCATAGTATCAATAAAGTTGTTTACGTTTGCTGATAAGTTCTTTTGATGCAATTTTAGGCATTACTGCAGAAAGGGTTCCACCACCCAAATATGTAAGTTTGTTTTCTTATTTTATTCTTTTAACAGATAGACTTCCTGAAAGTTTGCTTTGAAATTTTGTTCACACAATGCCCTATATATTTTATAGCTAGAGAACTTGAAAGGATTGTGAAGAAAAATTATAGAACAATCAAAGACATTTTTAACAGAGAATTTTGGCTAGTTGATGAAATCCACCAAATTTATAATATGTTTCAGTATTCTATTCAATATATGCAAAAAGTTCCCATGTGACCTATGTGAAAATATCAGGAAGTGTCTCAAAAGTATATTGTTTTAAATCAACTTATCAAAATCTTTCCTAGCCTCAAGGTGTCTAACTTATCATTGATGTATGCATAAAGTTTCCATGCAACCTATGTGGAATTATCAAAATGTTTGAATGCATATTTCCAGAGAGAAAGTGCTTCAAAAGTATAACCTTTGAATCACCTGATGGAAGATTTGTTGTAAATGATTTATGAGCCACAAAAATTATTTACAATTCCATACCATTGATTCTACCAACCTTCCTTACTCCAAGCCCCAAGCTGTCTTTAACTTTCAATTGACACATATGCAGCAACGTTTGCTGAATGTTGTTGATTCATTCAATAAAAAAGGGGGATATCTTTTTTTAATGGGATTTTTATGAATACTTTGCAGCTTGCTTCAAATTAACAACCTGCAATCCAAATACTTCGAACCAGAATATTCACGGTTATGGAGTCATGCTTTTTGTAAGTGGCTTACTAACTTGTCATTGATTACTCTTCTTGAGCTGGTTATGCTTGTTATTAATGTAATATATAGGGTTGTTCTTTTCACAATATATATATATGTGTGTGTGTGTGTGTGTGTGTATAGGTATGTTCATCAACCATGTCTATCAAATTATATACATTTTACATAATTCTTTGAAGCATTCCTCATGAAGTTAATTTCCATGAAGGATTTCATTTGCATGCTTATGCAGAATTAAATTGTATTTCCCTTTTCTCTGTAATATGATCTATTTTAGCTTTGCTGCTGCACCGATTTCAACAAGTTGACCTGTATTTTTTGTTGAATAAGTAGGTTGCACTCAGTCTTCTGCTGCTCATTATTTATAATTTCTCTGATCAAGTTATTAGTACTAAAGAAAGAAGACAAGCTAAATCCCGAGAAGCAGCGGCAAAGCATGTGCGTGAAACTGCACAAGCTAGGGAAAGGTGGAAAGCAGCGAAAGAAGGTGCGAAGAAGGGGGGTTGGCAGTCACAGCTTTCAAGGACATTTTCTCGAGCAAAATCACAAAAGCGAATTGAACAGCAGGCATCAGATGCAAGTAAATCTACTGATCCTGAGTTACCAACACCGCAGTCTGAGGTATCTGAGCAAGCATCTAAAGGTTCAAAAGAAAAGAAAAAGGATCCAGGCGACGTCACAAAGATGTTGCATTCCATTGAAGATGATGATCACAAGAGTAATGAAGGTTTTGATCTGAATATTGGAGGGAAAAATGCGAAAAAACAAGCTCCAAAGGGTAAACAATTGCATTCCCAAAGTCAGATTTTCAAGTATGCCTATGGTCAAATTGAGAAGGAAAAAGCACAACAGAACCAGCACTTGACCTTCTCAGGAATAATTTCAATGGCTACGGATCACGATATCCGGACCAGGCCTATGATTGAGATTTATTTTAAGGACCTATCCCTTACTTTGAAGAAGAACAACAAACATCTGCTCAGGTGTGTCACCGGGAAACTCAGTCCTGGCCGTGTATCAGCAGTTATGGGCCCATCAGGAGCTGGGAAAACTACATTTCTCTCTGCTTTGACAGGTAAAACTGCTGCTGGATGCACTGTTACAGGCCTGATTCTTGTGAATGGAAAAAATGAACCTATCCAAGCATATAGGAAAATTATTGGATATGTGCCTCAAGATGATATAGTGCATGGGAACTTGACAGTAGAGGAGAACCTTAGATTCAGTGCAAGGTGCAGGTATGTGCTTTCAAACTTGAGATACAATCTAACTGTAGTCATCATCTCATCATTTTTATAAAGACCACTTAGTTTTAAACTGGATATCTTCCTGTGGCTGGTTGATGATCATTGACTTCAAATATGCATCTTATGTCTTGTGTTATTTTAAGAGACCTTAGCTCATTATAATCACAAGTTCAATAATATTAGTTGTGTTTATATTCATTGGAATTGTTAAGTCTTGATGCAGTATATGTGCTTAATGCAATTTAAATCAAAAGAAAATTGTGAAAATCAGGAAGGATTTTATGAAATCTTGATAATCAGAACCTTTTAGCTCAATCAACATGGGAGACTTCCATTGGACTACTCTTCTAATGGTCATGTTGTAAATAACCATCCATCTAGAACATAATATATCTGTCTTTATGTTTGATACTTCGCATCCTATAAGTTTCATTCTTATTTTATTATTTTGGTGGAATCCATGTTGCTGAAGACTATCTGCGGACCTGCCAAAACCCGATAAAGTTTTGATAATTGAAAGGGTTATTGAGTCCTTGGGACTACAGGCAGTAAGGGATTCACTTGTTGGGACAGTGGAGAAGCGAGGGATCTCTGGAGGCCAGAAAAAACGTGTAAACGTTGGAATGGAGATGGTTATGGAACCTTCTTTATTGATCTTGGATGAGCCTACTACTGGTTTAGACAGTTCTTCATCACAGTTGCTCCTTCGAGCTCTTCGACGTGAAGCTCTTGAAGGAGTAAACATCGCTATGGTACTTCACCAACCAAGGTATGATTCGTTCTAAACCCCAACATAAGAGAGACAAAATAAGCTTTTTATTGACTGAATCTTTGGATACCATGTTCGGAAGGTGCTTATTTGAGTTGCTTTTTCTTGTTAGTTACTTCTTTTCACAGCAAATTGATTGTTTATGATATGATGGTGCATTTCTATACATGCAAGCTGAGCTTGTATGGAAAAGTTCAATAAAAAAATGTATGCCTGTCTGCGTCTGTGTATGGTTTCTCATATGCATATAAAGCTTCAAATGCAGAAATTACATGAAGAAATAACTGCATTTTGGTTTTCCAATTTGTGAAGCTAATTGTTGTTGTTTTTTTCTTTTCTTTTCTGATTCAGCTATACCTTGTTCAAGATGTTTGATGATCTAATACTTCTAGCCAAAGGTGGTCTGGTTGCATATCTTGGACCTGTAAAGAAGCTTGAAGAATACTTTTCCAGCATAGGGATCAATGTACCTGACCGTGTCAATCCTCCAGACCATTTAATCGACATTCTGGAAGGGATTGAGAAGCCAACATCAGTGACCCGTGAACAGCTTCCTGTCCTATGGATGCTACACAATGGTTACCCAGTACCCGTAGATATGCTCGATTTGACCGAAGGACTTCCTACACCCTCTGGTTCAAATCCAAATACTCCTGGTGGTGATGCTGGCGAACAATCATTTGTCATGCCCGAAGATTCAAAGAGTAGTGTCTCGAAATCTAAAGACTTGTCGAACAGAGTAACACCGGGTATACTTCGCCAGTACAGATACTTTCTTGGAAGGTACAACTTACAAGCCACCATCAGTATTCCAATCATATGAATATTTGACTCATAAATATTTCAGCCTAATTTCCTGTTAAGGCACCTTCATATATGATCTAATCTCTGGTTGACTAATCTTTTTCCATAACAACATAGGAGTATTTGTTGTGGATCAAACACCTACTTGTAAAAAGATGGTCTCCTTGTTGATTAAACTAGATGATTTATCATATGGCAAAATTTCAGGGTTCTTAAACAGCGACTACGAGAAGGTCAGATGCAAGCCGTCGATTTAATGATCCTACTACTTGCCGGAGCCTGCTTAGGAATTCTTGCACAAGTCACAGATGAATCACTAGATAGCACCGGCTACACATTTTCAGTCATTGCCGTGTGTAAGTTGAAGCAATAAAAGCTCGGCTAACATACTCATATTGTCATTGTGTTTTAACTTCAAATCACCTTCATTCGCAGCACTGTTGTCGATGATCGCAGCGTTGAGATCGTATTCGCTCGATAAATTAGAATACAAAAGGGAGACCGAAGCCGGGATCAGCAGTCTAGCTCATTTTTTAGCCAAAGACACAATTGATATCTTCAACGTCCTCATAAAACCAGTAGCATATTTATCAATGTTCTACTTCTTCAACAATCCAAGATCAAGCTTTCAAGATAACTATATCATATTGATGTGCCTTGTTTACTGTGTCACTGGCATAGCTTACGTATTAGCCATTGCCTTTACACCTAGTCTGGCCCAACTGGTATGTTCTAAAAGCTTTATCATTACATCAACTACTGGAATAATGGCTATTTTTCTTATTTCTGAATTGTTATTTCCTCAGTGGGCAGCACTTGTTCCTGTTGTTTTGACTCTGATTGCAAACCAGGGAAAAGATAGTACAATTCATAAATATTTTGGCAAATTTTGCTACACCAAATGGGCTCTGGAAGCTTTTGTCATTGCAAATGCTGAAAGGTTAATAATGTCTCATCCTTTTTCATTTTTTTCTACTTTTCTTCATAGAGATGATCTTGCAAGAACTTCTAAAAAAATGAATATATTCATATCCGACATTAGGGGTGCAATTTGTAAATGAGCCCTCGTCTAGTCCGAATAATGATGAGTTTGAGTTTGAGTTGAGTTCAATCGAGTCGAGTATTGACTGAGCTTTGATTGAATCAGACTCAAATAACTCATGATATGTCTTGTTTTATTTACAATTCTATCCAACAACATACATCTTAGTTCATTTTAACCTAAGAATAAAAAAAATAGTGTATTATATTTCAAGTAGCTCGCTATTTTCCGAGTTGAGTAACTCGATTCAGTATATTAAGAATTTGAGTCAAATTCAAACTTGAGAATTCAACCAAATTGAGTATCAAACTTTAACTGATGTAACTCGTAAACTGTCTCGTCTGACTTACAGTTCCATCCGATGCTCATACTCTGTTGTAAATCTCACTGAATTGACTGTGAAACTTAGCAACAACATCATATCTGTTAAATACATGTTAAATACGTAAACTTTAAAACCAACATGATATCTTTATCACGTCGATCTAAAATATCATTTTACTTTACTTAAAGTATTCGTCTTCGATATATATTCGAATTTTCATAGTTTGACCTCATTTATTCTTCAGGTACTCTGGAGTTTGGCTATTAACTCGTTGCAAATCATTGGATAGTGATGGTTACAATCTCCATGACTCAACTCTTTGTTTACTCGTCCTTATCATCAATGGCGTTATCGCTCGAATTGTAGCTTTCATCATACTGGTGACTAGATGAGTTTGGAGAAGAAATCAACATTTTTTTTTTGTGTGTGTGTAAGAAGAAAATTTCAGCATTAAACAGAGAAAGTCAGGGAAAATTCATGACAAACAGTTGGAACTCGTATCCAAGATTTTGTGTTGTAATTATATTATTTGTTTGTTGTATTTTTGTATGAAGTTTGATGATTTAATCAGTCATTTCATGATATAAACTTTAATTTCTTTATATATTTTTGTCTTCATATTTTATTTGTAGTTTTTGGAGTATTTTAGAAATTAGTTTTGAGTTCATATCAAAAAATTATTTTTAAATTAATAATCAAATTGGTATGTTATATCTTCCGAAAATAAAAATATTGTTATCTTTTTAAAAAAAAATAAGTATATAAAATTAAATATATAAAATTAAAAAGTGACAAAATTATAAAAAAAAATATTAATAAAATATTAAAAATAAAAAAAATAATTAAACAGTAATAGGTATTATATTATAATCTCTTGAACAAATAATTAATAATTAACAATTGACATTCTTTCTTTATCATTAAGTTATGGGTTTAATATCCATTACAATTTTTTTTCTCTTCCGTAAAAATTGTTTAAAAAGAATATTAAGTATTATAAAATATTTAAAAAATGATACGGTTATTTACGCTAAAAGATAAAATGTTTACAGATTATTTTCTTTCCATTAATATTTATAATAAAAAAATCTCTATTTTCGTCTGTATATATTATCATAGGACCATTACATCTTAAAAACATATTTAATAGGAACATTACATCTTAAAAACATATTTAATATGACGTCCAACGTAACCGTTTATATATCTTAAGATCTTTCTTTTTTTTCGATATAAGATTAATATTCTTTATCTCTTTTTGGACGTGACAATATATTATACAGGGGTGGTTTAAAGATTTTGGGGCCCCTGTACAATTTACTAAAATATGGTACTTAAATGTAATTGTCTATGACCTCCATTAGTTATAAAGTTGTAGTTCTTAGAAGCAAATGTCCTTTCTAGGACCCCTGTGCGATCGCGTATATCCAAAACCTCACTAGTTTTACTGAAGCAATAGTAATAGTAATAATCAATAAGATTTTATAATTAATTATCATATTTAAGAAATAATTATAACGTTTTAACAATTATAACTATCTTTCTTAATAGTATTTTCAAAAAATTTCAATGAATTTTGAGATTAACATCATTTAATGAATGTAATTTATCAAAATTTGGGGGCCTTCTTTTTCGGGAGCCTTATGTGGTCGTTCCTATTGTGCCTATCCAAAACCTCCGTTGATATTATACTTATATTATATATTGTTAGATTAATAATATCAATATTTAATTTTATTTTTTATTATGTTATTCTATGAATTACATTGTATCTAACAAAGTATGCCCCAAAGCTATCAATCATGTGTTTAATGATTTTAGACTGAATTCATCTGATGCAACTAGTTCAGTGGTACAAGTTCCAAATGCCCTTTTAAATCAAAGGGAGACACATTCAGATTTATGAATTATGGTTACGATGGCAGATTTGCAACCGACTCCAATGCTCGATCCACGAATTGAGCCATCCTTGACAAGCCTAGACGCAGCACCACTTGCTGTTGCACTGAATTCCAGCTCCTCTATTTGTGTTGCACAAAGAAACTGGGGTGGTGGCATACGAGCAGCAGCCAGCAGCACCCCACCTCCGAGCCTTAAATCCACAATCCATGTCACCCCTCATTTATCAGATCCTCATAGGTCATTTTCACATGCTACCAGCAAGTAATCAGCAGATAAACCAGCTACCCTCAGAGTCATGCTAGACCCATCCTACAATTGCTGCAGACTTGCAAGGCTTCAATAGTTACGTTCCACTACATGAGGCAACTGCGGCTATCAACAATCATTCTCGTTCTGACCTGAAAATCAGTTAAGACATTACCATACCTTTGGTTCGATTTCTTCCCGACACAACCGAACGAACTAAGTAGATATTGTTTCTCCTTTTTGATGCTGAATCTACTTATTTATCAGATGACAGTTGATGAAACATAGGTATACTTTTGGGGTGATGTAGCTCTATTTTGCAAAATTACATTGGGTTTCTTCGGGTGCAAATTGAATATCATCATATTTTTATTGGTGCCTTCACTTTAAATTAGTAGGTTTAGGGTTGAAGATTAAAGGTTGTGGTTAGGGTTTACGGTATTAAGGATATCGTGTATTTTATAAGGCGTAGGGTTTAGGACGTAGAAAATTAAGGTTAAGGTTTAAAATTCATTTTTCTTAAATTTTTTTAACAGGAGACATAGAATAGACATGAGATTTCTATTCGATTTTTCGCCATTTTTGACCAAATTATCATACGGATACTAACTATTGTTGAGACATGTACTATACTATATGTTCTTATTTATTTTCCTTTGATTTTATTTTTCATCAAATTTATCGTACCACAAACTTTTCTAACCGAAACAGAATGAAACTCGAGTCACAACTTTTAACAATAATTTTGAATTCTAATTATATTCGTATTATACATATATAAAAACATGATATTCTGAAAATTCAACTAAGCATAACTTTACAAGTATTGAAAGAATTTGTAAAATAGGTGTGCCTTAACATAATATTTGTTTAAGTCTCCACCAAAATACATTTGTGAGGTTAATGATTTGCACCTTTTGAACTCCATAACCTTTGACTTGAAGCCTAAGAAAAGAGAACTGATATTATATTTGAAGGTTTCATGATATCATCACTTACGTAATCTCAACCCTAGAGAGATTAGGGGGGTTAGGAATATTTTATTGCTTTAGCAAATACTCAATTTGTCTTTATTTAGTTAAGGCAATAAATGAGTGTTAACTTTTCTTTATTTATTTTGAATAAAAATGGTTTTTCTTTTAACTATATTTTTTAGTGTTTTTATTTAAAAAACGGGTTTAAAATTTAAGGTTTAAAACAAAGTTTATAGTTATGTTTTAAGAAATTAGGTGTATGATGTATTTTTAAGATATTAAAATTAGGGTTAAAATTTAAAAATTATTTTTTAAAAATATTTTTTAATGTGAATAAAAAATATAGACGTAGAAGATTTTTGTTCGTAATTCTTAACCGTAAAATTGTTTTAAAGTGTTTTTAGGAATGATGGGTTGTAAATCAAAGTGTACATTACTTGAATTTGAAGGTGTGATTTTAATTTTATTCTCTGCATGCCATTGAGTTCCTACCTCGCATATGGGATATCCTCAACCGGTAATCATGCCTCCTACGGATAATTCAATTCAATTAAGGGCCGTAGAAAAAGGAAAAAAAATTGATGATTGAGGTTGTTGTCGTTTCTTGTGTTCCGAGCTAATTCCTGTTTTGTTATAAACATGAAGTTCTGTCGGAAATAGACAAGAGAATAGCAACGAGACACTGAACCCTAAAGTATTTAAAAACATATTGAAATTTGGAACCCCAATGACACCTGGTGTGTACTGATTCATGTCTCGAGTTTCATTAAAAAGTTGGTACAGTAGAATGAGATGGGTGTAAATGGTTTATTTTTTTTATACGTGTTTTTGCTTTAAATTAGAGGATTTAGAGTGTAGAATTTAAAGTTTGTGGTTAGGGTTTAGGGAATTAGGGGTAAGGTGTATTTTTTATGGGATAGGGTATAGGGTTTAAGATATAAAAAATAAAGGTTAGAATTTAAAATTCAATTTCTTTAAAATTTTTAACATGAGGCATAGATGGAGGCACGATAAAGAGGTAGAGGATTTCTACTCGAATGAGATAAATTAAGTTAAGAGGATCGTCCCCATAATAAATCTCTATTGTCAGAGACAGAGTTAAAGAAAGGTGGAGAGGGGTAATCGCCCCCCACCCAAAGAATTTTTTTCACTTTTATCCCCCTATTTAATTTTTTTTTAAAAATTGTTTTTTTATGAATTTGTCCCCTACTTTTAAACATTTATGTTTTGTCCCCCTCAACCTCAAATCTTGGTTCCGTCTCTGTCTATAGTACTTGATCTAAATAAAAAGAGAACAAGGCTCTTTCTATCTTCATTAGTACTGTTCACCTCTATCTTTACTGTATCTGATCTAAATTAATCAATCAACTGATAGAGTGTATCGAAAAGATATACGATTTAGTTGCTTTCTTTCTCATCATCTATTGTATTGAAAACTAATACTATAATGTTGTCCGAATGGATTTATACCTGAAACTGTTCATCCTGGTCATTGAGTCTTCTTCACCAAGCAGACATGAAATGAATATGTCTTTCAAAATGAGAGTTTGGACCACATGAATGGCCGTCATTTTGGAAATTGTGAAGATGTTTATGATTAGAACATACTCATGTGTTTACCTCAGAACAGAGTTTCCTTAACATAAGGAAGCTGCATGATTCCTTTCCATGTGAGGGATTAAAGAGTGACTACAAAGTTTTAGGATATGCCATCATTCTTGAATGACTTTCTTTCATGGTCAAAAGGAGTCAGAAACAAAACATGCAAATCTTCATCTTTGGAAATGGAGGATAATACTAGTCGATCAAATGACCAAAAATATTCATATTACTTCATCTGATATGGTTATGAATTCTTAAATTTATCATAGAAATATATTATCTTAATCAGAAAAATAATTAATCGTGATGACATGAACTAACTGAAATATATATTGCGTTTGACCTACACATATGTTTTTTATTTTTTTTAATTAATATGAAAACTAATAGACTAGATTACATAATAGTAGTTTTGCAGTAGGAGCTTTCAACATCTCTTATGAGTAAGCACCATATAGAATTAGGAGAGCATCATGGATAAGGATGTCAAAGTGAATCAAGATGATATGTCTAGCCAATGTATCAGCAACAAGGTTAGTTTCGTGAGGGATCCAGGTGAAATCTATTGTCCAACTTCGGTTGTGAAAAATCAAGATGGCCCGAACAAGAGGAATGGTGCTATGACTAAAGTTAAGAGTCTTTATCGCTTCTATAGTACTTGTTGAGTCAGATTGTATTTGTATAAATTCAAAACCATTTTACCAAATCAAACATAACCCATCATAGACTGCCCATAGTTCCACTTCGAGAGCATCCGACACTAAACACAAAAACATATTGATATACACATCCGACACTTAAATTCAAATAACATAAAAAAAATACAAAAATACGACATGCATACGTATTGATATACGTTAACTTCGGAGAACTAGTGAGTCAAAGTAGTACAAATGCCTCTACATGCGGGTTCACTAAACACAAAAACATGAGTTAAATGCGCATGCAAGCATGCAGAAGCTTACTAATAATTAATCAATATTTGCATATGGTGCTTAGTAATGGCCTATTAAGCAACAGTAATAATGAGTTTATAATCTCTAAACATAGGGTGTGGGCAGGAATCAAGCTGACAGAACAAAAAAGAAAAGGGCAGTCACTAAACAACAGCTAGAAAGGCCAATTCTGGGGATTGGGGATGTTCAATATAATAAGCAACACCCATATACCATAGCTTCACTTCCTACAATCCTGGCAAGTGAAGTAACTGTGAAGTCTAAGAATGAGCTAATACAACAGGTGATCATAAAAAGTAAATAAGAAATGAGCAAATGGGAGTTGTCAGAGATGGATTTCGAAATTTTTTTATTGATAATCTAATTCCGTACTCCTTAAACTCGTGTAATTTTGTATCCCTATATTTTTAATATACATACTTATATCTTGCATCCCCTTATAAAAACTTTTGAATCGTTCTTGGGAGTTGTTTTAAGATGAGGTGGGAGAGTTGTTTACAAATGTCTTAGAATCAATGGGTTGGGTTATAATTTTGGGTTTAGAGTTTATAACGTTATGTTTAGTACTGTAATTGAATATATAATAATAATAATAATAAAATAGAACTCACATGTTTTCTTTGTATAGGACTATGAATGACCTGATGAATCGGTATCATGTAATAATTAATCTTTGCATGGACGGAGCTAGGATTTAATATTGGAAGGAGCAAAAGCCCTATTTAATTAATATTTGAACTAAAAAGGACTAAAAATACAATTATACTAAAAATTTTGGGTGGGGCAGCCCCTCCTACTCCCTTTACAACTCCGTCTCTGCATCTTTGTATAGAGCATAGGCCATAATCCACTAATGTTTTAATTCAATCACAAATGCACAATGCTCTATATATAGCAGTAGCACTATCTGAAGCTTTGAATTTTTCCCATAACCTAGCTCTGAAAATTCTTTGTTTTATGGTTACTGTTGGTCGATTCCACTAAGGATTAAAGAAATACACCATCTCAGAATGTCCAGGTCTTGCCTTTTCTTGGAGTCATAAAGTATGAACATGCTTTGTCTCTATAGAGGATATATAAACAAGACAAGAACAACTGATTAATTAACTGGAAACTGGAAATATGTTTTTTGTTTAATCTTGGTTCACAAATCAAACACATGGGTTTATTGCTCTCATCTGCCGTAGCATGACATAATCAGTAAACTCAAAAAAAAAAAAAAAAAAAAAACTTTTATAAGCTCACTCTCACGTGATAAGAATAATATATATGTACGAGTTATTTTTCATATATTATTTATCTATTTTAAGACTAAATATTAAAATCTTAACACTTATACTAAAAAGAACCTTAAAAATAAAAGATTCATATAGTATACACAATCTATGAATTAAAATATTTTCCGTTATATATATATATATATATTTGCGGAGTCACTCATTAGGGGTGTCACATGACACTTTAAATTTTTTTGAAGATTTTTTCTTTATAAAGAGATGTTTAAAATAAAATTAAGATAACTTTAAATAAATATTATCACCTTTAAAAAAATTTAACATTCGTTATTTGTATTCGCTTTAAAAATCTGTTCATAAAAAATTTAAATTCTGGCACTAAATTAATTTTTCTGACATTGTGTGTATGTATTTATGCAAATCATTAATGTTTTACAAAAATACATGTTCCACAAACAAGGTAACAACTTGTAGATGGAGTAAGAGAAGACAAGGGAAGTTGCATTTTCATTTGGTGCAACTGGCAACTAAGCAACTTGGCTAAAGACAGTCTTGTGTTTTGTTTCAATTACCATAAATTCTTGGCTAAAAAAGGACAAATAGGGCTTGGAAAATATAAACAGAAATAAAACAAATAAGTGGTCCACGCGTGCCAAGATAGCTGTGTGTGTGAGAGAGAGAAGAAGAAACGTGCTGTGAGGGCACTCACGTGTGGTGAGGTTTTACTTATATATACACGCATGAAGAGAATGCTTCCCTGTGGAGTGAGAAGTAGTAAAGCAAGAAATATTAAGCTTTTTTGCATTGTTTTCACCATTGGTATAGGTTTTGCTTGGGAAGCAAAGAGACGGTGATAGAAAGTAATATTCTTGCATTACTTTACCCCCCCCCCCCCCCTAGTTTGTAAGAATCCAAAGTATACATAAACAAAGAAGCTTGTTTGTTATATAGTTAATGGAGATGGAGAGTGAACCACAGCAGTCAAAATTTGGGAGGATTTGTGTGTTTTGTGGAAGTAGCCAAGGCAAGAAGAGTAGCTATCAAGATGCTGCTATAGAGCTTGGCAGAGAATTGGTAGTTAACTAAAAGCTCTGACCTTTTTTTTCTCTGTTTCTTGTAGTTTTATTAACACCAAATGGAACCTGTTTTGATATTTTAGTTATTAGAAACATGTTTTTTTACTAATATGGAGGAAATGATTCTGCAAGAAGATCTTTTGAAAGTAGCTTAAAGGCTAAAGCCTTAAAACTTTTGTTTCGTGTAGTGTTTGTAACATGTTTGTGAATTGGTTTATGGTATCTGGCATTTTCAAAACCCCTCAAGTTTTTAGCTTTCTGCAAGCATCTTTCTCCAAGGTCCTTTTGGAGGTTTCAATCATTTTCAACTTTTCTAAATGCCTATTCAAGAGGTAGAAAAGAAGGGCACTGTTCTTCTCTGGAACCCCATTAAGTTATTGAAAGTTTGGAAATTTGAATGTACAAACAAGTAATAGTGCGTTGAATGATCCCCCAAAAAAATCCTTTTCGATCTTATTGTTGGCTAGTCTTATGAATGTAGTCTGAAGAAACATTGGTTTTTTCTCAAATGAGTTCCTTGAAGATAACATCCTTGAACTTTGAACCATAGTCACATTCCTTCCTTCTAGTACTCCAACGTCTCTCATTCTAGGATTTGTTTGCTTCTGTTGCTTTGCAGGTTTCAAGGAACATTGATCTGGTCTATGGAGGAGGAAGCATAGGTTTGATGGGATTGGTTTCACAAGCTGTTCATGATGGTGGTCGCCATGTCATTGGGTAATCTCCAAGTTTCCCCATTTTCTAAGACAATAATCCAACATGTTCTTGAGAAACAAATTCATTGAAGTAGCTCTGTTGTCTTCCTCATTACATAACTGTTCCTAGTTTTGGGTTCCATCACAACTGATTATTTTCTCATGTTACTGTCTCTCTCATTCACTGCAGAGTTATTCCCAAGACGCTCATGCCTCGAGAGGTATGTCTGCTACAGCCAGTGAACAATGAAAGTCCTCACTAACTTATTTAAATTAAAAACAAACAAGACATGAACCTACCTACAAGTTCTTCACCAGTGAACATGTTGTTAGTTGGTTGGTTGGTTTTATTTCATTTCAAATCTTGTTTTCTGTCTTTGCTTTTGCTTCTGGTTTCCTCTCATTTCCATCACTTTGATTGGTCAAACTTTTCTCTTTTGTATTCCTTTTCACCACTATTTTTTTAATATTTCTTGTTTGGTTTTCTACATTTCTCTGGTTCTTTGAAGAAGACTTGATAATGATAATTGCAACTTGCCACTTTACCTTTTTCATTTCCTGTAATGGGATCTTAATATAAAATTGGTTTCTTTTTGTTTTTGTTTTTTCTCTGTTGGCCTTTTCTAAAATTGGTGGGGGTGGCATTTATGTAGCTAAAACATGTATTGGATGGGGACAACTCTCAGAATTGAACTCTTTGAAATTAAGTCCATTATGTCTGCAAACTCTCATCATTGCTTCACTGCACAATACTCCAAATGTCTCTATTTTCTTTCTTTATTGTCTCTTTCTCCAGGTTTCAGTACTCACATTTGTTTTTCTATGAAAAACTTTGCAGTTAACTGGTGAAACAGTAGGGGAAGTGAAGGCTGTTGCAGATATGCATCAAAGGAAGGCTGAGATGGCTAAGCATTCAGATGCCTTTATTGCCTTACCAGGTTAGAATCAACCAGAGGCAAAATCAATGAAAAAACTTGAAGCTATCTGGTGCTTTTACTTCAATTTCAGCATGCAAATTTGACCATATCTCATGTGTTGTTGTAGTTTGATACTATTAGCTATTTTTGGTATATGCTATCTGTTGTGAAAGCAACTATGGGATGCCTGAAATTAATCAAATTATCATAACTTCTTGAGTTTTTCACTTACAACACAGACCCCAAGACCCCTGTTTATAGATTAACCCTTCAAACCCTAGTTCCTGACCTATCAACATCTTTACACTGAAAATTAGACCTTTCTGAGAAACTCTCTTTCCTTGTTTTTTTCTTGCCCCTCCTATGTATTCCCAATGTCTGTGGTGTTACAGTGCCCTGCCCCCTTACCATATTGAGAGTGTAAGGACATCCTTAAAACTTTCACTAAAGAGTGTTTGCCAACTAGCACCTGCATTTAAAAGGGAATCTTATTGACCTCTTTCAAAAGGCTACACCTTTTAGTTCTTTTTCAGCAATGGGAACTCGGTCATTATGATAAATCAAATGGTGGGGAAATTAAAAACCTTTGTAAGGTGATAATGAGGTTGAATGAGTAGGGAGCAGAGGGTTATGCCTCTATTTTCACAAAGGATGGGAGGGAACAATAAGTGCCTTGTTTTTGGAATGTGGAGCAAAAAGATGGGGCAAATGATAGTCAAGAAACTCCTTCTGGTGCAGCATGCCATGAACTTTAACTGCTCTTAAGTTATCCTCATTATGACTCCATAGTCTTAGGAATTTCACTAAACTTCATATTATTTACACTTTCCATATGTTGAATTTAATACTCATATTCGACATTTACACCCGAGTTCGAGTAATATAATTAGAATCATTTTGTTTCAAAAAGTATAATGGATGAAGAAAACTCATGTGAAATTCATGCAGGTGGATATGGAACTCTTGAAGAGCTGCTTGAAGTGATTACTTGGGCTCAGCTAGGAATACATGATAAACCAGTATGACCCCTTTCCTCCTGTACAGACTGATCATCATCCATGGAACTTAACACTGATTTCTACATAAATTTCCACAAATCCTTTTCAGGTTGGCCTACTGAATGTCGATGGATACTATAACTCGTTGCTTTCGTTCATCGATAAAGCCGTCGAAGAGGGATTCGTTAGTCCTAGTGCACGCCAAATCATTGTTTCTGCACCCACAGCTAAAGAGTTAGTAAAGAAACTGGAGGAATATGTGCCCTGCCATGAAAGTGTAGCTTCAAAGCTGAGCTGGGAGATGGAGCAATTTGGCTACTCTCAATCATATGATATGTCCAGGTAGTGCTTGGAGGTGCATGAAGGAGAAGGTATATATTGGAATCTGTTAAGGCTCTAGGGAAAAGACATGAAATTTTACTTCAATGGAGGGAAACTCTTTTTTTGTTTGTAAATTACTGCCATTGACATCAATATCTGAAGCTTAAGAACCTTCTCTTTTTTGCTGGAAATTTGATTCTCTTGACTAAATTGTAAGTACAAAATGCTTATGAATAGTGAAACTAATGTCCCATTCAAACCCCACATTTAGAAAGTCAAGATTTAACAGATTTGGGGTTTGAGTTTTCCAGATTCTTTGTATCCAAAAATGGAAACTATAGACTTATGTCAACTTTTTAGCAAGATTAACTACTTGAATTCGAGGAAGTTCGGGATAAAAAGAGATTAAAATAAGGTTGTATTAAAATTATAAATTTTTTGTATTAATTTTTCAATACGTATCAAATTTCTTATAAAAATATTGATATATATTGAATTTTTTATAAAAAGTATAAAGATTTTGGTATAGATTAAAAAATTAATTTTATAACTTTTATAATAATCTTTGTATAACCTCAATTTAATTTTTTAAACTCGCCTCATTTTAAAAAAGCTCTTGAATTCGAACATGAATTTAAAACCAAAAGGATGAATGGATTGAAGAGTGTTAGGAGAAAAAAAAATTATAACGGACGTTGAATATTGTTGAATACTATTAATATTAAACATCGTTAAACATCATTACGTTAATTAATAAAAATTTAAAATATTAAAAAATTAATATATAATTAATAATATTTAACGATGTTCGATGTATGCTACAGTGAATAACATGTAAGAAACAAAGTCATGACTCATGAGTCATTGTTGGCGGAAGGGACACACCCGACATGATTAGGGCAACTGACGACGGCCTGGACGGTTGGAAGCAGGTCCTTCTGCCAAGTCATGATTAAAGGTATAAATGAATATAACATTAACTAATTATTATTTTTTATTCGTTTATTAAATTAAATAAATAAATATAAATAAAAAATTATATTTATTTCATAAACGAATAAATACGAATAGAGATATATTTGATTTATTTATATTCATATAAATTCATTTAATCAATTTCTTTTTTTTATATTTTAAATATTGGTAAAAACATAGATAATTGAATAATTAATAAATCTTAGAGTTTAAACCGTAAAACCTGAAGAATTTAAGAACTAATGTCGTACTTTCATTATTTTAATAAACATATTAACGGATATATAAACAAACGTTAAACAAACAAACACGAGCATAATATTAAAAAATTAAATAAATATAAATAATAAATAGTTGAACATTGATTTTCTTCCACCCTGACATTATAGTCGACACTATGATTCTGAGTGACGTCTCAGTTTTCATGTCACAAAAGCTTGTGAATCGGACTGATGGCGTCCGCATTGATTTACGGTGGATACAGAGTCACTTCCCAAAGACTGAGTCGGAAGAGTTACTATAATTATTTTAGAATAATATTCTCTTTTTATTTTTATTAAAAAATAATTTTTTAATTTTATTTTAAAAAATAAATCATTTTTATATACGTAGATGTAATTTATATTGTGTGTAACGCAGTTTATTAATTCGCATATTACAAGACGTGAAGTATGATTGATGTGGATTATATGTTACATATTTTTCTTTAGGCTTAACTCAGTTTAAATATGTAACATATAAAAAATACTAACGCAATTTATATTTCTTATAAGATGTAAAAAATACTTCACGTCTTGTAATATGCGAATTAATAAACTAATGCAATTTTTAATTTTATTTTAAAAAATACTAACGCAATTTATATTTCTTATAAGATGTAAAATTATTTATATATCATCGTTTTAATCTATTAAATTATTTATTATAATTGATTAATAATTTATTTAAATTTGATTAGTAGCTGAAATTATGAGAAAAAAAAATATTTTTTAACAACGCTAAAATGAAAAATAATTAAATTTATATAATTTTATATTAATATTTCCAATTCTTTTTCGATACAATTATAAATGTAATAGGAATATAAGAATTTTTGTATATATTTCCTATGTGAACCGGCGTCATGTCCTTGCAAGTGAATCGATTTGTCCCATTGATGATTGTTGTGGAAAATATAAAAAATATTAATATAAAATTATATAAATTTTAATTATTTTTTATTTTAGTGTTGTTAAAAAATAATTTTTTCTCATAATTTAAAATATAACTAATTTTATATCTTATAAGAAATATAAATTACTTATAAGAAAAAAAATTAGGTATTTATTTTAATAAAAATTACATTAGGCACCTATTTTTTAAAAAATATATAGTTTAGGTACTTATTTATAAATTAAACAATTTTCTTTTAACACTGTTACCTTAAAACACTAAGGGAATAAAACTTTAGGCACCTATTTCAGCCAAACAATACATTAGCCACCTATCTCAGAAAAATATATAGTTTAGGCACTTATTTCAGCAAAAAAAAACATTAGGCACCTATTTCAGAAAAGATGTATACTTTGGGCACCTATTATTGAGTTAAGCCTTTTCTTTAAAACACTTTTAAATTTTTTACATCTATCTCTCTTAAATTTTGAAAATCTTTATGCTCCTATTACTAATAATATTATACTCAAATTCGCATCTTACAAGACACAAAATATATTTAAAAATATTAAAAAAATGAATCATGTAATCCATATCAACTATATTTCGTGTTCTTTAAAATGTGAATTAGTTTTTTATATCATATAAAATACGAATTACGTCTATATGTACAGAAAAATATTATTCTTTAAAATAAAGTTTTAAAAAATTATTTTTCAAATAAATAAAAAAATTATTCATCCCACTAAGCCATTCTTTTAGGGTATAAATGGCTTCTCTTTTTATTGTCTTTTTTATCTTTACTTTAAAATAATAAATTTAAAATTAAAATTTATAGTTATATTTAAAAAATTAAAAATAAAATATATATTTAGGATATAAAATTTAAAATATAAAAATTAAGATTAAAATTTAAAATTTAATTTTTAAATATTTTTAATATAAGATATCAAAAATAATATAATTATGGGGTATTTTTTTATTCATTCTTTAGTAAACGATACACTCTTTCGTTAAAACATAGTATAAGGGGATAGGACTTAGGAGTCATTATTCTTTTAAAAAATTTAAAATTTAATTCCTACGGCTAAAAAAATCAACTCTCTCAAGAATTTTTAAAAATATATTAAACTTTAAAATTTTAAATATTTTTATTTTTCTCATAGTTTATTTTAAAAAATAATTAAATTTCTTAAAATTATTTAAAAAATTAATTTAAATCTTTAAATTTTTTAAAAATGATTTACCTCCGAACTCTTACCTAAATTATACCGCTACGTGTGATAATATTAAAACAGATTCTGGTGTATATATCATACAATAAAAATTCATAAATTTTATCTTTTATAACTTTAAAATTATTTAATCATAAATTTATTTATTTTTAAAATATTTATATTTATTGAACTTAATGAGATAAATATTTTTTTTATTTAAAAAATAACACCATTTAAATTTTATTTTGAATAATATTTTTTTCTGTATACATAGACTCAATTTATGAAATTTTAACATCTGAATAATATTTTTTTAAAAATATTAACTTTTTTATGAAATTTAAAATCTAAATATCAAATCCAAACATCTTAAAACTTAAAATTTAACCATAAACTTTAAATTCTACACCATGTACAGTAAATACTTAAATTTTAAATCATAACTTAAAACCTTTAAGTCCTAAAATTAAAAAGGCTTGTGTAAATTAAAATTTATATAAATTTATGTATCAAAATAATTTTAAAAAAAAACTAGAGGAAACAATTGATTCAATTTTTTTAGTACAGTTCAATTATTTATCAAACCGGCCATTTGAACATTCATAGAATTAAATGATTATAGTTAATAGTTTAAAAATTATTATCAAACCGAACTAAACTCGAGTTAATATAATAATCAAGTAGTTAAATCCTGGAAGAATAATGAGTTTAATGCTTATATTACCAAATCACAGTAATTTCATCGTGCAACGGGAGGTCGCTATCTATCACCCACATCTTCACCGTCTTAACCTCCGGTAGGCAAAACCAGCAGCCAAGCAGTCTATTTGTTAAGGCAAAGCAAAAGCTTCTGGTGACTTGCTAGCCCTATATATATATATATAACAGACAATACATGGATATCTCAACTTCTTAAACTGTTGCTTCCAAGGCTTGTGTAGCCCTTGTATTTGCTTTATTTACAGTATGAAATCAAACACTTAACTACCAAAAATTTCCATAAACCTACCTTATATTTTCAACACTATAAGTATCAAGGTTTTTCTTCAAACTATCATAAGCATTTGAAAATGGCAATGCAGCTTCAGACTCACTTTGGCTCATTTTTTCTCTGCATTTTATGTTTTTCCTGGTTTCTGAGTTGTCCTACTGAAGCTGCTGTGAGGAAGTATCAGTTTGATGTGGGTGCTTTCTTTTTCCTTTTTTTGTTTTGAATTTTGTAATAATTTTCTTTTGTAATGAATGGTTAAGGACTTTATACTGCTTTCTTTATTCTTCTGGGTTCAGATAAGAGTCAAGAATGTGAGCAGGCTTTGCCATGCAAAACCAATTGTCACGGTGAACGGAAGGTTTCCGGGACCGACTGTTTATGCTCGAGAAGGCGATCGAGTTCTCATCAACGTTAAAAACTATGCACGATATAACATTTCCATCCATTGGTATGTCATTTGCCTGCATACATGCATACATATAGGGAAATGGTTGAATCAACTAATTGTTTTTTTACATATGCAGGCATGGCTTAAAGCAATTTCGCAATGGTTGGGCTGATGGACCTGCATACATAACACAATGCCCTATCAAGACCGGACATAGCTACACCTATGATTTCAATGTCACGGGACAACGAGGAACATTGTGGTGGCATGCGCATATTTTGTGGCTAAGAGCTACGGTTTATGGCGCCATTGTCATTGTGCCAAAAGAAGGAACAATGTTTCCATTCCCTCAACCTCATGGAGAAACTAAGATAATCCTAGGTGTGTAACTGGTTAAAGTCACTAAATTTTCAGAGTTCTTTGATATGGAGAAATGGAGTACCTAATGAGGCCAAGTTTCATATGCAGGGGAATGGTGGAATTCAGATGTCGAAACACTCGTTAACCGAGCCAATAAGTTGGGGTTGCCACCGCCAACGTCTGATGCACATACAATTAATGGGAAACCAGGGTCGCTCTTTCCGTGTTCTTCGAAACGTAAGCCGTAGCTTCATGCTTAGACCAGAAGAAAAATACTAGTTTTTAAGAAATGTTCATCTTCAAGCAATATTCTAATGGTAAGAGACGTGACTTCTTTCGATTTTAGATACGTTTTCAATGGAGGTTGAGGCAGGCAAAACTTACCTGTTGCGGATTATCAATGCTGCACTCAATGATGAACTGTTTTTCACAATTGCTGGTCATAACATGACTGTGGTAGAGATTGATGCAGTCTACACCAAACCTTTCACAACCAGAGTTATCTTAATTGCGCCAGGACAAACGACCAATGTTCTAATCAAAGCCGATCAGCCTCATACTTCATGGCAGCCAGGCCTTTCATGGATGCACCAGTTCCTGTTGATAACAAAACTGTTACTGGAATCCTACATTACAAAGGCATCCCAAACACAGTTGTCCCATCCATGCCCAAATTACCTGCACCAAACAACACCAATGTCGCCTCGAGCTATAACAAAAGACTTAAAAGCCTAAATACCCCACAATTTCCGGCAAACGTCCCACTTAAAGTCGACCGCCGTCTATTTTACACAATTGGTTTGGGGCAAAACCGATGTCCGAGTTGTCAAAATGGTACACAACTCACAGCTTCTTTGAACAACATTACCTTTGTGATGCCAAAGGTTGGTCTTCTGCAGGCTCATTATTTCAACATCAAAGGAGTATTCAAATCCGACTTCCCTGACCGACCTTCTGTTCCTTTTAACTACACTGGCGCACCACTTACGGCAAACCTCGGCACATCATTAGGAACAAGGCTCAGTAAAGTGGCTTTCAATTCCACCATTGAGCTGGTATTACAGGACACAAACCTCCTCACAGTAGAGTCACACCCGTTCCATCTTCACGGTTTCAATTTTTTCGTTGTTGGAAGTGGTGTGGGGAACTTCGACCGCTCCAAAGACCCTGCGAAGTTCAACCTCATTGATCCTCCCGAAAGAAATACAGTTGGAGTGCCAACCGGAGGATGGACAGCTATTAGATTCCGAGCTGATAATCCAGGTAAATTTTCGCAGAAACGACCCTATTGACCAATTGATACCAGCTAATTGAACTTACTCAGGCTTCTCACACTATATCTGCAGGCGTTTGGTTTCTGCATTGTCACCTGGAGCTGCATACAATGTGGGGTCTAAAGATGGCTTTCGTCGTTGAGAACGGGAAGTCACCCGAAGAATCTATTATACCACCACCAAAGGACCTTCCACCTTGCTAGAACATAGCGAGAAACGAATATTGATTCTTTCATGATTGAGGAACAAAGAATTGTTGCTGCATTGTATGTATTTATTTCATCTTTTTCTCTTGTAAACTGCTCCCCTGCTGCAGTTCCAGGCTATTCTTTCCGGATCAAAATATCCCATGGTCAAAAATGCTTTATTTGAGTTTGATTCCACATTTATGAGATACCAAGTTTCTGTTGGACAATAAGTGGTTAATCCAAGAAAATAATAATAAAAAAATGATATAAAATTATTATTTTAAACGAACAGTAAAACCATAAAAAGTAAATAAATTTCGATCAAACCGAATTTGATTTTTATAAATCGGAATCGTGTTGAGGCTTGCCCAATCGCAGTTTCCTTAAGACAGATTTTCTGCCACTCCAACAACAAGAGGAACTCCAACAATAGCACATTTGCCAGTCACCGGAAGAAAAAGCAAGAGAGAAAACATTTTGAGAGATGTTGAGATGTTTTAGATATTGTGTTTAAAACTGAGAAATCAATCTCATATTTATAGTGGAAATTAGGGCAACAGTGAGCTAAATTTCCCGAATTAAGATCCGAAAAATCCGGGATAATGGTTAATTATCCGGTATTTAATTCAAATTAAATACTATAATTACCAATTATCTCTCTAATTATCCAGAGCAGTCAACTGCTAATTAATTCAAATTTCATTCTGAATTAAAATTCTTTTCTGGATATTTTCAAAAAATAAATTAAAGAAAAAATGTGCACAACGGGTAAGAACATTTGCATCGCCCACGTCGTGCACCCCAACCCAAAAGTTAAGTCATTCAATGACAGTTATGTGAGTAAGTGTATATAAACACTTCACACTTCATTTATCCCATCAATATGGGATAATGGGGTTTCTCATTCCTTACTTTATTTCAACCTTATTACTTTGAGCATCAATTTCTCATTCACTACTCAACAATTTTGAGCATATGAGCTACCGTTGTAAAGATTTCGCGGAGTAAAATAGGAATCAATAATTCCTTATTCGAATCCTTATCTATACACTTCCAAAAAATGCTTCAAAGATGGTCATTTGCTCAGTATTTTCCAACAATCCCCCACATGAATGAAATTGATGATTGTATCAAAACATTTTGGCACATTGTGGTGATAGGCTCTACGATTGATAGATGCATAGGATAGGTAGGTGTCCACCTTTGAACCTTCCCTTGTGAAAGTATATTTACTTTACTAGCTAATCAGTAGACGCGATGTCCTTGAACTGTCAGCCGTTGGTGTAAACGATGACATACTTCACACACCTATCTCTCTGACAAGAGATACAGCTCTCATGGTTATACCCTTATGACCATGGACATCTCTTGGTTCTGTAAGAGTATAAGAGAACTATGCCTAATAGTCTCCTTGAAGCGGCCCCACTTCACTCTAACATAGGTGACTTATGTTACTCGTCTCACCGAAGCACACAATGGTCATTAAAAGCTTTTGCTTAACCTTTACCAAATTCTTGTCACTGTTCACATCATAGGAATGGACTTGGGGAGGAACCCCCACAGTGACCACACAGGTCTATGCAATTAGGTTGTCCCTTTGAACCTAGTTCTTGGGATCTCCAGTCAGCTAGGTAGGGTTTTTCCTTCACATAGCGCCTTTATTTTTCATGGGCTTTAGTCACATTCCTTTAGATGTTTTCTCAACTTGATCTCAATTTAACCTTTAGGTTATTGGATCCACAATGTTATCCTTTGATTTTATCAAATCAGTAGCGATAACTCTATTTGAAATCAGTTGTCTAACGGTATTAAATTGATGACCCATACGTCTCAAATTATCGTTGTTCATAAAACTATGTGCTCTACCAATAAACATTGTTGGCACATGCTCAGGCCATTCATGAGTATCCTCCAAGACATTTTAAAGTCATTTGACTTTTTCCAGAATTGTCTGGATCTCAAACTCAGATTCTATTTTTAATCTGGTTGTAAACGTTTGTCTTGAGAAAGCACATGGCATAGCTTATTCGTTCGATAATTATATCGAAGAATCTTTATGGAATAATGCTTTGCAATCTTGAGTATCTCTGAGATATCTCAAAATTCTCACAATTATTATCCAGGGTTTGACCTTAGATTATTAAAAGCACTACTTTGTCTAATACAATTCACTTAGATTGTATATGACATTTGCATATTCCATTTCAACAAGTATTGGCTCATATTTGGATTTCTGGCTATACCGGAAACATCCTGGCTAAACTTCTTTTTCTATGTAGTGTGACTTTGTCAATATGAGACCTTCAAGTGACTGTTTAATTTGGATACCCAAAATCAAATTTATCAAATCTCATATTTTCCATATCAATCTTGAATTGACAAGTCTTTGGTATATTTACCATTTTATTGTATGTCATCAACATAGGATCATATATCCTAGTCGGTTTGACAAATCCTCCTTTGTCACACTTACTTGTTTTCATGACAATATGTTTGTTTCAACCGTTTGTTGAACATGTGGACTATTTTTCATATCCATGGTTCGTTTTACGAAACTTGGATCAACTTCTCTAGGAATTGCATTTAAAGAATGAGTCATTCTTTTTCATTATCATATTTTTCTACAAAAATTGATATTCGTTGCTATGTTTCATATAGCCAATATAGTCCACTTATTTTTATTTTCTTTGATAATGAAATATTACCTTGGTGTGTAACACGCCCCACATTTTTATGTAGTTATAGGAAGACTTTATTTTCTTCCATAACTCATATGGTGTCTTACACTCAATTGATAGAACAATTCTTCCACACATTAGGCACATTCTGAAGATTTAGTTCTTTTAGAAGTTATCTTCAAACTCATTGTACCTTTGAATGTTGCAACATTACTCATAAAGAGTTTCTCCTCAAATTAATCAATTTGAGTTTCAACATCCTTCTTATAAGGAATACTTTCCTTATATCAACTTTGCTTTCAAGCAAAACTAAATTGTTCTATCATGAAGGTAATAAATTTTCTTCAAACAATTTCCGTTCTATCAATTATTATGATAAATTTTTATCATAATATTGATCTCATTTGGAAGTATAGTCCAAAGACTTATTTCATATCTCATAACAATTTAAGCATTTTCTCATGAAATTTAGCTTCTTAAGATATATCGCCTAATTTGCGGCTTGAAGTCATTTTTGACTTTCAATATATTTGCTCTAACAGTATTTTTCATAGTAATATTTGCTTTAGCAAAATATGGTAAACATATTTACCTCATCCTCTCCAGTATTAGGAGGATCTTCTTTTGATCTTTTGACCAAGTTCATCATGATCAAATATACAACATCTTTGTTGTCACATTTTGAAATTATTCCTTATGAATTTCACCGATTGTATAATATAGTCACAATTAAAATATTGTTAATCAGAAATTTAGTCAAAGACTAAAAATCAGAAACAAAATTATAATTTCGAACTTTTGTTAGATTGTAGGGTTTTAATAGAAAGAATAATAATAAATAGTGCATCAGGTAGGTAACTTATGATAAGAGAGGTGGTGCACTAGACACACTTAAGAACCAAATCTTTTCAAAGAACCAATCCTAGACATGCACTTTTAATATTTCTTTCACTCACCCGTTTATGGAAGTTCTTGAAATCATTCAAGTTTGAGTGATTAATTAAGTCACTACCTTTGATTCACCATAATTTAGAATCAAGCACCAATATCTTCCATTTACGGTCCAATAACCCTCACAATTCTTAAGCCAATTTTAAACACTATGTATTTCATAACATACATCAGAATAGGCTTTAAGAAATTTGACATAGAGAACTACTTTCTTCTATGCTTTGATTCTAGACCTTGGTCGAATCAAACATTGTAGAATTTGTAACCAATGTTACTTCTACAAACAAATTTTGTTTAAACAGATTTGTTCACTTTATTTGAAAAAGAAGATAAAGTAAATCCGTTATAACGGCAGGAATTAAATTCCTGAAAACAAATTTATTTACTGTATCTCAATTTTCAAAATAGATTCATTGATTTATTTCTAAAAAAATAAATTTGATAATTTATTTTTTCTTAAAAAATTAGAATCAACACAAGATTCTATCAAAGAAATAAATTCACTGATTTATTTCTCTTAAATATTGGGATTAGTGACACTAAACCTCAAACATAAAATATCAAAGCAACTTAATTCTTCAAAATGAATTAATCCTTTGATTTAAATTTCTTTGATTGTTGTTTGGAAGATCAATTAAATCCGTTAAAACAGTAAGAAATAATTTCCAAAATAAATTATTTACGAGATCTTTGTTTCCAAACCAATCAAGAAATTCTTTGTATTTACACTTTTTCAAGGAAAATTATTAATTAAAATAATAATCCAAAGTGTTTCCAAACACAAATAATAATTATCTCAATAATTATTATTTCACATAAAAGGATATTCCTTTTCATGCCATATAACATTAAGGTCAATATTATTTTTGAAATAAATAAATTGCCTTAAACATAATAATATCAAAATATTATTATCAAATTAATATCATAATTTATGATATCATAATACATGCACCCATGTATTTATTAAATCATTAAGGAATATTACCTTAATAAAATTCACTTATATGGTATTATCACAAAATACCATATAACTTATTTAAGGAATCTACGATTACCTTAAATTTAAATATATGGTTTTAATATTACCATATTTCATATCAAATAAGCAATTCAATTTATATTGAATAAATGCTTTATTTGATCAATAGACAATATTGTCTAAAGCCAAACTTTTATTTCTATGAATAAAGTTTTATCAATACATGCAATCATGTATTTACATAAGGTAAAAATTAAATTTACCATATCCATTGTTTTTCTTTTAATAAAGGAAACAAACCTGGAATTAATTATAATTCCAATAAATCGAAAATTAAATTTTCGTTTATTCTATTTTGATATTTCAAATCAAAATCCGTAACCTCAGTTACTTTCCATGACAATTTTTGTTGAACATATTTGTCTCAATTTTGAGATTCTAGCAAACCCGTTTAAAAATGGCAGGATAATTCCTGAAACAAATTGTTTGTTTTCTCGTATTATTCCAAAGAATAAATTCACCATATCCGGTTTAATCATCTGAATATACTTTTCGTCTCTATAAAATTTCTCAAAAGAAATTATTAGTACAAATTATTTCTAAAATAATATTTATTATAATTAATAAATATTATTAAAGAAACAAACCAAAAAAATGCCTTAATTTAAGGCATTTACCATGATTTGAAATCAAATGTGGGTGGCCGAAAATCTTTCCAATTTTCCCGGCAACGTGCAACACCATCGTTCTTTCCAATTTCAATTCCAATTGAAATTCAGGCAAGTAATGCATTGAATGTGAATAAATTCACATGTTAACAGCCCTGAAGAATGCAAAAAACGGTGAAAGCAACATGCTTCGGCCGTACATTGCTTCAATAGCAATAAACGTTTTGTACTTTTCGATCGATTATCATTTCGATCGATACCGCAATCGAGTGATACACCGATCATAATAATTTGTTCGTCTTGGATCCAACCAAATATAAATTTTGTCTTAAGATTGTTGGACAATAAGTGATTAATCCAAGAAAATAATAATAAAATAAAATGATATAAAATTATTATTTTAAACGAACAGTAAAACCATAAAAAGTAAATAAATTTTGATCAAACCGAATTTGATATTTATAAATCGGAATCGTGTTAAGGCCTGCCCAATTGCAGTTTTCCTTAAGACAGATTTTCTTCCGATGGTGCTGAGTTTATTGGTAGTCTATCTCCCAAGATACAACAACAAGAGGAACTTCAACAATAGCACATTTGCTGAGTTCCCGAACTTTTCTTGCCTTCGCCAGTGCCAGTCACCGGAAGAAAAAGTAAGACAAATCCAGACATTTACATCGCCCACGTCATACACCCCAACCTAAGAGTTAAGTCATTTTATAATAGTTATGTGAGTAAGTGTATATAAACACTTTCCACTTCATTTATCCCATCAATATGGGATAATGGGGTTTCTCATTCCTTACTTTATTTCAACCTTATTACTTTGAGCATCAATTTCTCATTCACTACTCAACAATTTTGAGCATATGAGCTACCGTTGTAAAGATTTCGCGAAGTAGAATAGGAATCAATAATTCCTTATTCGAATCCTCATCTATACACTTCCAAAAAATACTTCAAAGATGGTCATTTGCTCACTATTTTCCAACAGTTTCACCAATGAAGCTTTTCATATACTTGCTCGATAATAGTCCTTTCGTTTTCTCGATTCGATTAATCTGATTGTTGATATTATATACCAGTACTAATGCAAAAGAATCAAGATTTTGTTGTATTTATATAACATCAAAAGGTATCATGATACAACTGCCAGAAATTAAATGAGATTTTTCTATTAATTGACCTTCAAAGCTCCAGGTACCACCACCTCAATATTTTCACAACTTTGTTGTCTGTCGGATGATGGGGTTGCTCTTTAGATCGTAAAGCTTTCGATCTTTTCGAACAACAAGACTGTGACCTATTAGATCCTAACCTTCTAGTGAAATTCTTCCAACGTCTCTTGGTTTTCACCAGCTTCTGGATCTCCTATTTCATATTCGAACAATCCTTTTCGAGCTCAGAAACTCGATGCTTCACATCATCCTCAGCATCATTGGTTTCACCATGTTCTGCAGAGCCTATAGGATGAGACTCATCTTCCTTGAGTCCTAAGTTTCCATTAGATTTTACTGAGTTTTCAAGATTAACAGAGACAAAGAACCATCCTGAAATCGATGTTCGTAGTTGTAGTTGTTCGAAGAAGAGTACTTGGACAATCACTCGAAGTGGTAGTCTCTCATTATGTTCTGCATGTGTGCTGGCTTCAATTGAGAGCTTTTGACAGTTCATCAATCGACATAGTTGCTCCCTTTCAACATCTGTATCCATGGATGTGTCTGCAAATTGTGAATTATGTAAAACGAATCGAATTAATAACATTGAAATCAGCCATGGGAGATGATACTACCTTCAAGTATATATCAATTACATGATAGAAGCCATCATCAAGTGGTCTTGCATAATCCGGGATGCTAGCAGCAAGTGTCTCAAACTTGGGAAGCTTGAAATTAACATCCGGGGCTACTTCTGCTAAAAATTGGTCTATCAAACAGACCACCTTTGTCATTACCCCTAAAGAATCGGATCCGTTCATTAACTGCCCCTCCTCGACTATGTCAGCCGGAGTCCGCTGCACATCGAACATCACTACATTGTGTGCAGTGAGTTCGATTCTCACACCATAGCATAACTTGATATAAGCTCAAAAGCTTTGGCTCCACCGGGTAAATCATCAAGCAAACTAATATTTGCTCCAGCACCGGTAGAACACTCTTCAATCAGCTTCCTTAGCATCCCACATCTCGAAAGCAACGGAAACTACAATCGGTATCGAAACGAACCGTTACCGAATCACCCTAGCTCGAAAAACAGCCATTTCAAAGACAAAATACAGCTGAAATAACACACCTTGTGGATATAGAAAGACATTTCTCCAATGTTAATGGTAACATCACTAGGAAGACCACCTGTACAGATCCTGAAAAAAGAAAGAAGACTAATATTCGACATCTATAAATCCGAAGATCACCGAAAATCCGGTATGCTGCCATCTCGTTTTCTCTTTGAATGATTGTTTTGATAATCCAATCCACCATTTTTGAAGCTTGGAATCTCATTAACTAGAAATATAAGCCTAATAATCATAACATTAACAATAAATATATAAATAAATATAACAAATCGCAATGTAAGTTACCAAGAGTGACCTTCACGATGAAAAGCTTCAGACTTGGAACCCAACCTCAAGAGTGCCATTAATATTGTTATTTTTTTTTTGACGTATTTAATGAGTAGGTTGTTTGCTAGGTGTGTATCTTGTTAAGGAATTACGATTAATGAACAGACATTAATTTATAATTATTAAAAATTCAATTACTTTATTAAATGTTTAAGAGTGAAATGATTATATATAATATATATATATATATATATCGAGTCATCATATGTATTTATTATCGAGATCATTGATAATAATTCAAGCTAATGAACATGAACGGAAATAAGATCATATATCAGGAGAGACAAAAGTCTATTAAGTCTTTAAGAGAGGAGTAAAAATCTTATTTTATTAGTATTTAAATTTAAAAAGAATGTTAAATACATTTATACCCAAAAAAATTAAGAGGGGTAAGAGTCTCTCCCATGCTACACATAGTTCCGTCTTTGTTAATGAATTTTGGTTCGAATTTAATCGAATATCATTATAAAAATTCTTTAATTCAAATTAAAGTTATTCCAGTCAAATTTTGATTAAGGTTATTTACATAATTTATATATTCAAACTCAAGTTCAAAATTAAATATAAAAGAAGTTTAAAATTTGGATTTAAGTTGAATATATATTAAAGTAATAACATAATAATATAAATACTGGAAATATATTACAAATATAATGAATAAGTTAGACTAAACTCGAAAATAAATAAAATTTAATTTATTTTTTCTAATAATTTCAGATTAGATAACCCAATGGGTGAATATGAGCCCTAGAGATTTTCCCAAAATCGTAGAACCAATTTCTTTATTTTAAAAGCCCATAACTTTTCAAACCCTAAAATCCCTAATTTTCCACCCCTATAAACTCTTCAACACTCTACTCAAATCATTTCGCCGCCGCCCAAATCACCACTCTTTGCTCGTTACCCCACCTCTCAAATTCCTGACCTTAAACATGCCGCCGAAGTTCGACCCGACCCAAGTCGTCGACGTCTTCGTTCGAGTCACCGGCGGTGAAGTCGGAGCTGCTAGTTCCCTTGCACCCAAAATCGGTCCTTTGGGTCTCTCCCCCAAGAAAATTGGTGAAGATATCGCCAAAGAAACCGCCAAGGACTGGAAAGGCTTACGTGTCACCATGAAACTTACCGTCCAGAACCGTCAAGCCAAAGTCACCGTAGTCCCCTCTGCCGCCGCTTTGGTCATCAAGGCTTTGAAAGAACCTGAAAGGGATCGTAAGAAGACGAAGAATATCAAGCACAATGGGAATATTAGCCTTGATGATGTGATCGAGATCGCCAGAGTCATGAAGCCTAGATCAATGGCCAAAGATCTGAGAGGAACCGTGAAGGAGATTTTGGGAACTTGTGTTTCTGTTGGCTGTACGGTTGATGGGAAAGACCCAAAAGATCTGCAGGAGGAGATTTCTGGTGGGGATATCGATGTTCCATTGGAGTGAAAAAAAAAGAGAGGATTTTTCGTTTTTATTGTTTTCCTTTTAAAGTTTGTGTTTTTACAAGTTTTGGGTAGTTGTTTAAGATATGATGCTGTTTAAGCTTCCCGGGGTTCTATGATCATGAATTTTGTGTAGGTGGTGGATTTATGTTATGAATAAAGATATTGTTGGTTTAAAGCTTTGGATTTCCTTCTATTAAGTTTCATTTTGTTTCACTAACAGGCATTTCAGCTAGCTATATCATCAGTTCCATGGCCTGTTAGATCTTTTTCAGCTGCATTCGTTTGCTTCTGTGTTGGATGAAATTGTTGAATGTCCAATGGAATTTTTGAGTTAAAGCTTCGGATTTCCTCTGTTTATCTTCTGTTTTCATAGCATTTTGGCATTTGTTGATTAGTTCAAGTAGTCAATGATTTAATTTTGAATGTGATAATCCAAGGGGTGTTGATGTTTTAGGCCAATGGTTTACATGTGGTGTTTTGTTGATGCTTTGATTCACAAGAACCCTTTTCATGGCTGGTCTTGAAATCATCTTCTAATTTTGGTGAAACAAATTCATGGCTTCCCGAGCTTTCAATCCTATATTTAGATCAACCAATAGCATGTCCATGTCTTCTGCGGAATGTTCTCAACTACTCTGTTTAAGCTCTCTAGTGAAACCTCTTTTGGCATGGACATCTTCACCAATCTCAACTGATTTCTTAGTTCTCTCTCTAAGTTCTTTTTTCTGGAAGTCCTCCCCAGGCTTTATAAGATCCCTCTTCTTTCTTGGAAAAGGAGGAAGAGAGGTGTTTCCATTGTTTTAACCCTTTGTTAATCATCATTGAAGGTTGCTTCCAAAATGGCCAAGGAAAGCAGGCAAACAAGTTCTTGGATGGAAGTAGCTCCGGCTCCTATCATTCACCCGGGAAAGCCTTCAAATTTCAAACAAGACAGTTCCACCATGTTATTGGCGGTGTCTCTAATCTCCCCACCACTGATGGACATAAACACCCTTTCTTCTAAGGGCCTTGAAGAGATCCATGCAGTCCCCCTTCACCACTCCACTGTTTTCGATTCGGTCTGAACAGTGTAGAAAAAGCTCATTGATGAAGCATATGGTTCCGCCTTCAAACAAGTCCGTGAATTTTCAATTCCACTGCCCCTGCATTCATCTTCAGAACCACAAAATCTGCAGACTGGACTGTTTCTTTAATCCAGAGAAGAAAGTCGAATCCTTCATCTTCAACAAATGGATCTGAATTGTCGCTACTATCGAAATCAGTGGAAGCCTTATTTCCTGGACCTGTTGAAGCTCTATTTCCAGCAAGGCCCGGGTACATACGACGAAATAAACATTGGAGTTGGAGTTCAAATGCTCACCTGCTCCAATGTCAATATACACCAAACGTTGCTTAGAAGATATGTTAACGAACTCAGGCAAATAAGTAATACTTCTTCCAAATCCAACCGGTTTATCCTTCAAAAGAGGCTCAATGTTAACCAATATATCTTTAGGGTTTGCCATATGGCAATCAACCGAAAGCCGATACTGCTCGAAGTAAGTGGCGTTTTCCAGTTTCTTCTTGAACACAATCAACATAAAGTTTCCCACATAATCAACATGAATAACAGAGGAAGCTTTCAGTAAGGACGAAACCAGAGTCGTAGACAGGATCAAGGTAGTCAATTCCGAACCACTAGGACCAACAAGCATGGACCCTATTCCACCGGGATTAAGAACACGATTGATCTCAAGAACAAGAATAGCAGGGGCTGACACCTTATCTAGGTCCCTAGATATCACAAAATCATAAGAATTGTCATCATAATCGAGCTCATAAACAAATCTCTTATGCTTGAGAAAGTAAAAAGGGTGCCTGTAAACCCCGGTAACATCAGAGAATCCCAAGTCTCTCAATGCCATAACAGATGACATTGAGCCTTCACCAACACAGCTTTTGCAGTGTAATTCAACATTTACTTTCCCATCAGCTCTTTTAACCACGCCGGTCTTCAAGTTCATGTCTTGCTCACATTGAACCGATCCAAATGAACCCCAAACTTTGGGGAACCAAAAGTTGCCTGGGAAGACAATCGAGCTTGAAGAACGAGGTCCAATGGCACAACCTGCTGAGGTAGAAAGGGTATACGAAATATCTGGATCATCCCCAGAGATCATTTGCAGCAAAGTAACAATCGACAAAGCAACAGCAAGCATGAAAGCGCGTAAAACGACAGGCCTCCCCAAAGACCCATGAAACATCATCGACTTAAAGGTCTTAAAATCCATGGTGTTCTTTAAGAGCAGCATGAAAGATCCAATATCAAAAAGGAGAGAGTTGTTTCTTTCTAATCAACTAAAATGAGGAAACCAAGAGAAATCGAAGCCAACGCAACAATGTGAAGAACAAATTTAGCGAGTGCAAAACCTGGAGGATGTGTGATTTCCACCCACGAGGAGACTCATTGATCTTTGAGCAGTTAACCATACCTTTATTGGAACCCTTTTTCTTGACTTCATTTGAAACAAAACTCCCTCCATTTCCCCCCAAGACTCGATCTTTAACCACACTACGTTACATGTTTTGACAAATTAGCTTCAAACTCAATCTGGGTTTTTCAAGTTTTAATCGAAAAAGAAACCAAAAATGAAAACTTTCAGTGAGGGTTTCTTTCCCAGATGAGATGTAACTCTGTAAGAAGCAAAGTGTGGGAAGAGGGTGAAGGCTTTAGCCGAAGCAACGAAAAACTTGATAGATCTGGATCTCTCGCCGGCAGCTGCTAAGCAAAATTATGATGGTGGTGGACAAAGTACACAGAGGAAGATGCTGGGGTGACGCATGGTTAGAATTACGAGGCAACTATAGGAAGCTTCCAATCTGTGAAGACGGGCTCATCAAAGATCAAATCATGCTGAGATAGCCCCAAAATAAGGAAAAATCGAACAAAAAAATTGATTCTAACTCATGCATGAAGCTCATGATAACAGTAAAATCTTATGTTTCAACCAAATCATCAAATAATTTGCCAAAGTTTCAGGACAAACTTGGCCGAGTTCAGTTTCCGAAGTGATTTGCATGTTCAACATCAGTTTTTCTTTTTAATGGTGATCCAATAAAAATCATATTGTAATGGTGATGATGCATCACCAATAATAAATAATAATTCGCAGGCACCTCTCAGATATACTACAAATCTTAAAGGAGCAAGCTTCATGTGATTCCTATCAGTATGCTATATATAGCCGTTTGTACTTACAATGGAAGTTCTTTCTTCTTCCTTATCTCTTTGGTGCTGTCAATGGCATTTTTGTCTTTGAATATACAACGGAGTCAGTTGGTTACCCTTATTGCTTCAAGAAAACCAACTGCGTAACGCGGTCAGTGTTTGTAGCTAGAACTGTTAATCTTGCTCGAAAGTAATGGTTTATCCTTGGAAACTGAACTTAACACAGTTCCGCTGCTGCTTGGTTGACTTTCTGCAACACCGGGTCTCATCCAGACTTTTATGTGCCCCTCTCGACAAACAGTGAGTATAGATTCTGGGGTAAAAACCAAGTCCGAGAGTGGTTCAGCATGAATGCGATGAGCAACCAGTGGTGAAATTTTTGGAACATCTCGAATGCTTGGGGAAGGTTGCAGGGTACCCAGTGGGGATACATTGTCCCAGTGGGACGATTGGCTCCCGGTGCTGTAAGTGGGAGATCCACCAGGAGGGCATCGACGCAATGGCACAACGATTTCATCCATTTCCAGGTCCCACAATAATAACTGTGTATCCTACATAGGAAGCAGTAATGTGATATGTGAAGTGTACAACAGGGGATGCATCTAAACTTTGCTCATTGTTCCATTTAAAGAAGGAACCATACGAGAGGTTCATCAGGTTTATTCTAGAGCCTAAAGAACCTAAATCAAGTATAACCTACAATGTATAGTAACCAATGCAGACCTAAGGTTTCATACAGTTAAGATCCTCTGAACATTTCTTACAATCTAAATAGTCAGTTAAAGGGCTATATATATCACCGCGATTCCGTCCTAGAAACAGACAACAAGATCATTAGTAAAGAAAGAGGTAACCACTGCCTCTAGAAATGTCGCTTCAACCACATTAACACAAGTGCCTGACATCTATAACTTTCAAAAGCTAGCATTTGTGGAATTACAGTTGAATCCACAAACACAGAAAATGCATGATGGAACAGAACCATGGAAAAACATGGCATCAAGATAGAACCTTATAATTAGGACAGTTATTATCTTCCCAGGCTAACAACATTTACATACCTGACCAACAGAACCGAACCGGTACCTCACAGTCTCCCCTGTGCCATCTGAATTAGGTGATGACCAATACGAATCGAATGAAACTCCGCTCACCTGTGGGCATCATTAGAAAAGAAATGAATACAGAGCCATGTATCATCCACAACAAATAAACGATCATTATAAAATAAGAATCTTACCCATGAGTTGTGGCCCTCTCCCCATGCCACAACCTTTCGATCCTTCATACTCCAAACTTGAACCAAGTCGTCTTCACCTCCAGCCAGAATATAGTTTCCATCCATACTGTTCAATGGAGTTGTCAATAGCAAATTCTTTTCTACAAAGGTGATAGCTTAAATTTTATACAAAAAGAATGTAAAGTGACCTCTGGATAAACAGCAATGCACAAATTTAAAGAGTTTTCTTTGGATAAAATAAATAAATAGAGCACCTCCAAGCACAACACAGTAGAGCGCCATAATAGCTTTTGCCACCACATACAAGCTGTTCTTTTGAATAGTCAAAAACTCGCAGATAACCTGCACTCGATGCTTGAAAAATAAAAACCTCGAAAGTTCAAATGAACTAGAAAAGGAAACAACCATAAAATGCAAATGGCATCAAATTGAACTGATACCATCTCTTCCAACGGTTGCTAAATAGGCTCCATCAGAGGAGAAAGCAACACTATTAATTGAACATTGACATACATGCCATCTCGCAATTGGGTTACTCTGCAAGTAAATAATGGATCGTCAACAATCAAAAACAATACAAGGAAAGAAGGGAGGAAAACCTATATGGCCTACTCAACCGTGTTAGACAACGGTCGGACAAATACCAATTAAAGAAACAACCTACTCAACTATCATGGCATTAACTGTAATGTAATAAAAAGACACATGATAGAACCAATAATGACCCCAGGATTTAGATGATGGTTTTGAGGTAAAGAATACCAATTTTCAGGAGGCATGCAAAACTAATAAAGTCTCAAATAGTTTTCAAAAATAAACACTGACAACTGACCAGTACCTTACTGTGCCGTGCATGTGCAACAGAAAACTGAGTTTGGTCTTTGACAACAGAGAACGAAGAATCACCAGCACCATCCTTGTTCTAGTGGGCAGAAATTGAAAAAAGAACAACAATAATAATTTCAAAAATAACTTACTGCATAGAACATCATGAAATTTGAAAATTGATCTCTGATAAGTGAAAAAAGCCTTCTTAAATTATTTGAAACTTGCCTTTTCGTAAATATACATATTTCCATCAGCATGAGCAACCAAAAAAGCACCATCACCTCCAGGAATCCATGCAATACTAGTACAGCGACTGCTGGAAACAACTAGCATTAATCAGATAGGAGACAAACCTGACTCAAGATAAACAATTATTAGTCGCGGAAGGCATTGTTCCTTTAATTATCCTCATGTGGAAGCCCAAGAGGGAAGCAAATTCAAGAGAGGCCCACAAGTTCAGTATTGCTAACAGAGTTAGCAATTCTCAGAGAAAGGCCAAGTCAACGTATAGCTAGTATTTACACCGTATAAGTACAGTTAAAGTATTGAAAGGTCAGAAAACAAATGAAGCACTCAGCAGCTAGGTCTGAAGGTGGCTAAAAAATTATAGCTATGGCACTAGCCCTGCAAAACAACAATATAAAACCCAGAAAAAGACATTTTCACAATGATTAAATTGAATATGCACTATTTGAGAGGAAAGATATGTCTCCATAAGATGTCATAGAAAATTATCCTGCTCCAAGAAATTGGGTTTACAATCTATCTTCAAACCATCCAAGAACTAGAAATACATATGTACAGAGATAAAATAAATGATGTAGCAATTTAAATCTTGCCTGCCATTTACAGAACCATCTTTATTGAAATGTTGTGCCCCAACAAGCTTCTTTCCAACATCCTGTAATTGCTGTCTCAATGACACTGAGTAAACTACAATAATACACATAGAACACATAAATTTGCAGGGTTTAAACATTGGGAATAAAATTACAAATCAAAACTAGCTAAAAATAATTACCATCTCCGGAATTCAACCCAATAAGCAAATCGTGTCCGTTCTTGGCATCCTGATCAAAAGCATGGCATACAGGGTTTGAATTACTGAAATGGATAGACTTTAATGGATCCTACATTCAACATTATGATTCTTAATATACCACCATGTCCAATCCTTCTCATTCATCAAAAACCTTAACAGACTAAATGCCAAATTACCTTATCCTGAGAATTCAAATCACTTATAAAAACAGCATCACCAACATTGAAGATTAAATAAGTTCCTTTCCCATCAAAATTTGTATTAGCCATTGAATTACTCGGACTTGAACCACCCAATGACCCAATCCTATTAGTACTACTAACACTTTTACCCCCACCATTTCCTCCACCAAAACCAAGTGCACGGCTCCCATTCCCACTACCTAGCCACCTTGCCGCTGCTGATCTTACCACACTACTAGAAGTGAAGTTGGACGATGAAGCTGTTGGAGTTGACGAAGACGGTTTATCCTTTAAATGTGCTAGGGTAACCTGCCAATCCGAGAAATCAATACTGAAACATAACCCCAAGAATATCTGTTCGTTCTGTGCTTAATTAAAATTTTTGACTTTAGAAACATAAGATTGACGAAAGTCCTTAAAATTCAATCTTTCCACAATGTTCAAACTGATACTACAAACTAAATAAATAAAATCTGTTCATTCGGTGCTTCCAACATATGAGAATAATTTTAATAAATTGGAAATGCTCACTGATCATAAAACTTAAGTACCAAAAGCACCAACCCAAGAAAGAAATCCCATACTGAAAACAAATGGACCAACTTGAAAGTGATACAAATAAAAAATGGGTCCGGATTAAAACCCAATAATTTACGAAAATTGACACTCCAAAGAAAAAAATAATGCTAGAAAATTTGAGATTACCTGAGTCACAGTTTTGCCATGAGAATAGTGAAGAAGACCAGAAGGGTAAGTCTTTTCATAGTGAAGCTTATATCGACCTTCTGGGGTTTTAAAATAAGTCTTCAAACTCGGTGATTGGGCGTTGTTCGCCGATGAAGATGACGTCGAAATCATACCGTTGGCTGTGTTGATCATGTCGTCTCTTATCATGCACCAGATAACATCTGATCATTACACTACAGCCGGATTCCTCCTCCGCCTTCGCCTTCTCAAAATTGATTTTTTTCTTATTTCCCAAACTCCCAAAAATAAAAACGAAAACTTCAAGTTCCTTGCTTTGCTCTTCAATGGCTGTGTGGATCGGAAGTTTTTCTATTTGGGGTTGTTAAGAGGGTTTGACTATTTAGAAGTTAAAGAGAGAAGTCAACGAAATGGACGGCGGAGATGAGGCGGAAGATTGAAGAGGTTGTCCTTTCAGGCCTTGAAGTTGTAAACGTGCAAACTGATAACGAAAGGCGAGAGACAATGGGAACAGGACAGAGATGGTTTCCATTTATTTTCAGTTTGTTTCAAATTGTGTTTTTTTTTAATTTAAATTGATAATTAATAATTTGTGATTATCTTTATTCCAATAAAAATAATTACTCATTTTTAATGCTTTAGTTTTTAATTTTTTTAATATTATCAAGCAAATAATAAATATAATAGCAGAATTTTTATAATTATAAAATATATAATAGAAAAATGACGTAAAGAGGACGACACTTGGAAAAGTAATTGAATATGATATAGTAGAGTGATTTATAATCTGACCTTGGTCATAAACTTTTAATTTAATCAAATTAAATTATTAATTTTTTATTAGTAGTAAATAAAGAAAATATTTTTATTATTCCGAAAACAATTAACGGTCAGTTTTTTATTTTAATATTGTTAATTTAGATTAATATTAATTTATTGACATAAAAAAAACACGTCAATTTTTGTTGAAATAATTAACAATGTATAAATGATTTAATTTATTAGTAATCAAAGTTTAATAATTTAATTAAATTAAATCAAAGATTTATAACCTATATGAAAGTTGAAGATAAATTTTATGATTTAAATTATAAATGTCTCGATATATTATAAGACAAATATTTTAATATATAAATGGCGTAAATTTTAAATTGTATTATCTTTTTATTTTAGAGTTTATGGATTGAATTTAAAATGTTGTATGTTTTAGAATTTAAGGTTTAAGTTTATAGTATAAATTTTATTATCTAAGTTTTTAGGAATAAAATTTATATTTTAGGTTTTAGGTTTAAAATTATAAAATATATGCATCAAAGTATTCATCATATAATAATTACATGTGTTAATAGGTAAAATACATAAATAGGGTTGAGATAAAGATTTTAATATAATAAAATTAAGAAAATGGACTTAATTTAAATATTATAAAATTATTTAAAGTACGAATAACTTAAAAAATGTGTTTAAAATATTCTTGAAAAGATTTTAACTTAAACAAGTATTTTTAAAGGGTTTTAAAAGTTAAAAATTGACCTTACGTTTTGATACTTTATTCTCGATACTGATATCTTATGGCTCGTATTGATATGATTTAATCGAGTATATATATGTTTTATTTTGAAAATTTTTGGTGAATACTTTTTGTACCGGTATTGAGGCATCAATAAAAATACACAAAGACTAATACTAATACTCTTGTATCGAGCACCAATATTCTTTGTGTTTTTGTGTAACGATTATTTTTATTTAAGAACAAGTATTGATACTCTATCTCAATCACCGATGCCCCATGTACCATAAGAACGTTTAATGCTAGAATTAAAGTCTTTAACGATTCTAAATCAACTCTAACAATTAACGACGATCATAAAATCATTAAAGGGTTTAAAAGATATTTTCAAACAACTATAAAAATTAAAAAAATAATTTACCAACATTCTTTGTAGAGATTGTGCTAAAATTATCATATATTTTTTTATAAAAAAATACTTAGTAGGAAGCTAAATTAATAAAAATAGATTTAGTTGAAAAATCGAATCAATATAAATTATTACATTTAAATTTTAAATTCAAATTCTTTCCATTATTACTTTTACAAAGACAATTTAACCCTTTTAGTAATTCGATTGATTAACGATATACGGGTCTAATAAATAATTCTCCAACTATATATTTTTATTAAATTCTCTAATAAAAAATTATAAAATATTATTATTAAAATAACGAATGCTTTTGTTATCATTAAAAATTAAAAAATATATATCAGTTATTAAAATTAACATACTAACAAAATTAATCCTCAATTTTTATCTTTTATGAAAAAATACACACAACTGCAATGATTTGCCAAAAGTCTTATTTATAGACAAGTATATATTAATATTTAAGGGTTAATTGATATTACTTAATCTATTTAGATTAATCAAATTAATAAATTAAATATTAATCAAGTTAATTGCCAAAACTCCATTGATTAGTTAAGCGGTCCATTTTTATTTTTCTAAGTATTAAAATTTTATAAAATTAAATATTAATAATTATATATATTTTATTAAAAAATAAAGTAAACTATTAAGTTGACCACTTACGTTACATTCAATAAATGTATATTTTTATTCATTAATTTCAAAAAATAAAAATTATAATCATTTATATTTTTATTGTATAAATTTACTGTCATTAAGCGTTTATCAAATGTTAAAAAATAAAAGGGTAAACGACAAGAATAATTATTTTAATTTTATTTTTATTATTTTTGGTCACATTTTAATATATGTTAGTCTTGTGATGTGTCGTGTTAAAAAGATTAATTTTTAATTTAACCATTGAACTTTAAATAAAATATTAATTTGGTCCCTGGATTCTTTGAAATTTTTTTTATCCACACTGTTGGAACTCATTATATTTTTAAATTTTATGGTATAATTATATTTTTAATTTTTTTTAGTTTTTTAATATTAATTAAATAAAAGATTTTATTCTTTTAATCTTTAAATTTAAATGTTTAATGGATTTTTGTCTTTTCCGACATTGAATCTTAATTTCGTTTCTGCATACAGCAAAACATGGTTATAGAAATTGAATATTGAAAATGTGAAGTTATAATAGAAAAAATAAAAAAAATATAATCGAAGAGAAGAAGGGAAAGAGATAACGGGTGATGAAAAGATGATGATTGGAGCTATCATCGGTAAGACTGACGATGTTATAAATGAATTAAAAGAAGTTAAATTGATATTTGAAATTTAACAAATAAATTTAAAATAAGAATATTTTATCAATATATCACGTCATTAATCTAAAGAGTGTTTACGGTTTATAGATCAAAATATAAGTAATTTATAACATAGGCGATCAAATCTTTACTTTTTGTTTAGTTAAAGGGGTAAATTTGTCTTTATAATAAACTCAAATCAACAATGTTGTTCTTATTTTTATTAATTTCATCTTTGAAGTTATTCGATTAGATCAATTTTGTACTTTAACTGATATTGATCGTTAATATAATAACGTGACAGTTAATGATATTGACATGACAATACATGATCTCAATAAGATAATACATATGTTATAATGATGCGACCAAAAAGATTAATTGATTTTTAATTGACTTTGAGCGTATAATTGATTTTTTATATAATTTAGGGAGTAAATTTACTTTGATTATTTTTTTTTTATATAAAAAAGAATGCAACTACAAGCCTCATTAAAAATCTTCCTAAACCTAATTGGAGAAAAAGAGTACTTATAGCAGCATTATACAAACTTAATCAAAAACTTAAAACCCACAAAACATCAAGCTAAACTAGCGGATTTATCCCGATCAAGTAAAATCCGAACTGCATTAGGTGGTTCCAAGAACACCCGCACAAAATCCTCAGTATTTCGCATGATTTTAGCCAACAGGTTTGCTACACCATTAACCTCTCTTCTCGCATGCATAATCCTAATGTCTCATGCACGTACAAGCAACCCACTAATCAGTTGAACAAGATTACGATGGGTTACATCAACTAACTGCCCCTGTATCAAACCCACGACCGTAGTAAAATTTTACTTGAAAAATTATAAATTGAATGTATAAAAAATTGATTAAAAATGGTGTAAATATCCTTAAAAATTTTAAAAATAAACAAAGAGAAAACTAAAAAAAAAAAATTAAAATGTTTTATTTAAAAAACATAAAATTAATAAAATTAAATAAAAAAAGTAAAATATAAAAAACATTTATAAAATATTTAAAAAATTAAACACTTTCGCTTAAAAGATTTCGACTTTGTTAACGTGAGTATTATCATTCGTAAAAAATCAGTGAAATTAATTTTTTTATTAAAGTAGTAGTAATAATAATAATAATAACTATTTTTTTTCGCTTTTTATATCAAATTAATATTTAATGTAAATAACAAAAAAATTATTTTATTACTGCTTTAACATGAAAGATGATTCATTAAATATATTCAAAAAGTATTAATAAACTTAACATACCAGAAATCTTGAGAAAACTAACCGTTACAGAAATCCACGTGTCGCTTTTCTAATCCGCCTGTCCCCTTCATTCACTTCTCGCTATTTTTCTTCGCAGTATTCCTTGTTTGTTTCCTCAACTTTCCCCAGTTCTAATCCAAACCAAAAAGATTCTCTTTCTATATGTTTTTTCCTATCAAAAGCTCTGGATTTTTACGGTCTTTCGTCTTCAACAAATCCCTCAAAACAAATAAGGAATAATAATTGTGATTATTTACCTTTTTCTTTTTAATGGGGTTTTGATAATAACCAGAATCTGATACAAAAATAATGTTGCCACTTTCTTACAAGGCCAGATCCATTGTTTCTGTTAATTTTCTCTGTTTTGTCTGCACGATCTTTGCTACAACAGAGTTTGATTTCGGGACATTAACTCTCAGCAGTATAAAACTCCTCGGCGATGCTCACTTAAACAACCGGAGTGTGAGTCTCACTCGCGACGTACAAGTACCTTACTGGTGCCGGCAGAGTTTTGTATTCGAAGCCGGTGAGATTCAGGCAACCTGGAACTCACACCCCTTGTAGCTTCTCCACTTTCTTTTCATTCTCCATCACCAACCTCAACCCTTCATCGATCGGCGGTGGTTTAGCCTTTGTCATTTCTCCCGACGCAGAATTCGTCGGTGCTGCCGGGGGGTCTCTGGGTCTTCTTGATGAAAAGGGTCAAGGTCTGGGGTTTGTCGCTGTGGAATTCGACACTCTAATGGATGTTGAACTTAAAGACATTAATGGAAACCATGTTGGGTTGGATCTTAACAGTGTGGTTTCTTCTCAAGTTGGCGATTTGGGAGTTCTGGATATTGATCTAAAGAGCGGCGATCTCGTTAATTCGTGGGTTGAATACGATTCTTTGTCGAATGCTTTTAATGTCTCTGTTTCGTATTCAAATTTGAAACCGAAAGAACCCATTTTGTCATTGATTTTGAATCTGGACCAGTATGTTAATGATTTCATGTATGTTGGGTTCTCGGGATCAACCCAAGGCAGCACTGAGGTTCATAATATAGAATGGTGGAGTTTCAGGTCTTCTTTCGTGTCAAATTCAGAATCTGCAGCTTCTCAGTCGCCGCCGCCGCCGCCAACGTCTACTTTAATGAACCCAACGGCGAATACAGCTGAATCTCCGCCGCTTCTTTAGCTCCTTCAGGTTCCGATTCGATTTCCACCGCTCAACAAAAGAGCAGTAAGTCATCTTCTTGCCATAACCAGCTTTGTAAACAAGGTCCAGGGGCGGTCGCCGGAGTGGTAACCGCCGGAGCTTTCTTTTTGGCTTTATTTGCAGCAGTTCTAATCTGGGTTTACTCTAAAAAGCTCAAAAAAGCTAAAAAGTCGGAGTCTTTCGGGTCGGAGATCATCAAATCGCCAAAGGAATTCACTTATAAAGAGCTTAAAGAAGCCACGAGATGCTTCAATGGTAATAGAATAATCGGCCATGGCGCCTTTGGGACTGTTTATAAAGGTATTTTATCTGATAATGGCGACATTGTAGCAGTAAAGAGATGCAGCCATAGTACTCAAGGGAAGGCAGAGTTTTTGTCTGAATTATCAATAATCGGGTCTCTCAGACATCGAAATCTTGTGAGATTGCAAGGTTGGTGCCATGAAAAAGGAGAAATCTTGTTAGTTTACGATTTAATGCTCAATGGGAGTCTCGATAAAGCGTTGTACGAAGCTCGAACGCCATTGCCATGGATTCATAGGCAGAAAATAGTCTTAGGCGTTGCCTCTGCATTGGCCTATTTGCATCAAGAATGTGACCATCAGGTCATTCACAGAGATGTCAAGACCAGCAACATAATGCTCGACGAAGGGTTCAATGCTAAGCTAGGAGATTTCGGTTTAGCGAGGCGTGGTGAGCACGATAAGTCCCCGGATGCCACTGTGGCTGCTGGCACAATGGGGTATCTAGCACCTGAATATCTCCTAACTGGACGAGCCACCGAGAAAACCGATGTGTTCAGCTATGGCGCTGTGGTTCTCGAGGTCGCTAGCGGGAGGCGACCAATCGAGAAAGACGGCATTGGCACTAGTTTGAAATGCAATACCAATTTGGTAGAATGGGTTTGGGGTTTGCATCAGGAAGGGAGATTATTAAGTGCAGCTGATCCAAGGCTCGAAAGCGAGTTCGATGAGGATTCAATGAGGAGAGTTCTAACGGTCGGGCTAGCTTGTTCTCACCCTGACCCAATGGCTCGACCCACAATGAGGGGTGTGGTACAGATGCTGATGGGTGAAGCCGAGGTTCCCCTAGTTGCAAGAACCAAACCTTCAATGAGTTTCACCACTTCTCATCTATTGTTGAGCTTGCAAGATAGTGTATCGGACTGCAACGGCGTGATCGCCGTCTCTAGTTCCTCGTCGGAAAATAGCTACATTGTCCCTGAGCTTGTGTAAACCAATGGACTCACATTATTCATTTGTTTATGGTGTATGTATGACAGAATAACAAGTCATGTAGTGTTCAGTAAATAATGAGTCCTAATAAATCCGGATTCGAATATCAATATCCGTAATTCGAATATCCGTAACCTTTTAATGAGAATTGCAAATTCTGCTAATGCTTCCTATTCATAGATAGAGTTAAAGGGTTCTTCAAATAGTGTTTGGGGACCAAGAAAATGTTTGGTAGAGTGATGGAATCTTGAATTTTCCTTACTGGAAGGTTGGGAAGTTGCTTTCCCAAGCAATCGCCTATTTTCAACAGCCGACACTAGAGCTTTGAGTGGAGGCTTGAGAAAGCATAGTTGTGAATTAAATACCGACTTTCAAATAATTAATGATTTAATAGTTAAACAAATATTTAAAAATATATTTTTTTAATAAGTATTTGACTTATAATTTAGATTAAATAGGTGTTAAAATTATGATTTATTTATAAAAATATTAACAATCGTTAAAAAATCATTCAATCAAAATATGATACATGATTTATTTTTTATATTTTTATTTTTTGAATTTCTTTAAAAATTTAATTTCTTAAATCCTAAAATACGACAATGCCTACAAATCCGCGTTTCATTATTCACCGCTTAAAGTGTTATATACCTCACCGTTCGACATGTTTTATCCTCTACCTGTCAGTGGTATTCGTCAATAATAAATCGATTCGTCGAATTTGACAACGAGATGATGAGATATCAGTAGTGGGATTCGATGAAGATAATAAGAACATGTAATGGTTAAACCAGTAGTCGAAATACATGAATTTAAAGATTTAAAGTTTAACGATTTTTAAAAAATTAAAGATTATTAGATTAATTAATATAATTTTATTTTTTATTTTTCTCATTTTAATTTTAAAAAAATTATAAAATATATCATGTGTTCATATTTTATTGAGAAAAAAACGTCAGTTATAAAAAAAATCATAAATATGTCATGCAATTAAATATTCGATACTTATCCAAAAATATAATTTATACACTTTATCTTAGTTTAGTCCATTATTTAACTACTCCCCTAAATTAATTGTTAGATTAATACCAATAAAAGAGACAAAATGTACATACTTGTCAAGTTGGTTATAAGCATTCGTAATAAGAGATTTGACAAAGAAATTGGATGGGCGTTTTTATAAAATTTAATTCTAATTTTAATTTTAATCTCACACATAAATAAGAAAAAACTAGATTTTAGAGAACGGAATATTGACGTTTCTAATAGATTTATTTTTTTTAAATATAAATAATTTAATTAATTAATTAATTATATTTATTCGTATATATAATTTTTATTATAAAATAAATTTTATTTTATATAAGTTGTTAACTTTTGATTAAGTCTTTAGTTGTACGTTTCTCTCTTTTTGTATCCTTTTCAAAGCATTGAAAACTTGCTGCGGAAAGTGGGACTAAGCTGGCAGGGACAATTTGGATATTATGGAAAAAGTTAAAATTAAATTAAAAAATAATAAAAATTTAATATTAATTTTTTTGTATATATTGGAATATTTATAAAAGTAATATAAGAATTTTGATGTATATAAAAATATTTATTAATATTTTAATATGCATAAAAAGTTCAATATTAAAATTCTTACTTTTTTTTAAAATTTTTAATATATCCTTATTTTAGGATGATTTATCTTAAAATTTTCTATCAAAACATTCAATGTTTTATTTTTGAGTAAAATACAGTTGAGGTCACTTAATACTTTTAAAATAAAAATCATATTATTTTTTAAAAATAATAATTTATTTGTTTGATTATAAATTTAAAATAAATATGTTATTCTCTTTTACAAGTAACAGTTCAGTCTTCTAATTATAAATTTAAAAATAAATATATTAATTTTCTTTTTAATTAGAGGTTTAAAAAGAAACGTATTATTTTCTTTAATCTCTTAATTATAAACTTAGGAATAAACATGTCATTTTTTTTCTATAAGTAAAACTTTAATTACCCATAGGTTTAGAACAAAACATAACATTAAATTAAAATTTTGTAACAAAAAATCATTCTGTCGTTAAAATAAAAACAAGGACATGGTATAATAACTAATTTAGTCCTCAAAAAGTATGTATTTTATTAATTTAATTCTAGTTCAAAATAATTTAATAAATTTAATCCTTTATATTTAAACTCAACTAGTCAAATTATCACATTTATTAAATATTGGACTGATGATCAAACTATTTTAATTCTTCTTTTATACAACAAATTTTCTTCTTAAATTTAGCTTGAAAGTTTATATTTTATTCAATTTAGTCATTTAAAATTATTTTCAGTCAATCTAATACTCCCTTTTTTACGGTCTGTACTATAACATCATTAAGTTTAGTGTTGAAGCCGGCAGTTGATACGTCCCTACAGACGTGTTTTAACTCATAATGTCTACTTTATCATCCGCACTTTGGTCCTCAAATTTAATAAAGATGTCCAAAATAGTCACCAAAGAAACAACCACCACTCACTTCAACAGCATAACTCATAAACATCAAAGAAAGGGGATTGTATTTTCAAAATAATGAAATATTACAATTAATCAATTTTCATTTATAAGTCACGATGACATCATAAATAATAATAATAATTTAATTCAACAATTAATATATGTTTAACATCTTAATATCACGGCCCGCAAACCCAGCGATGGGGTTGCTGCAGTCTAATCCGCCCAACTCTATCCTACCTTTGTAGTTTTTCTTTCCTCCATCTATGTCCTTGTATTTTTCTTTTTCTACAACTTGACCCCCTAGGTTTTTCCTTATTTCCAATTTGACCCTTGTCACAGAAATCATTGACACAATTCATTACAATACAAATACAATAATGTGATTGAGTTGTCAGTTCTTTAATTATTTTCAATTGGTTTGTACAAGCAGTGTCGGTATTGGATGTTTCCTTCTCTTTTATAACAAGCAGTCTCCACAGTGTTATAACAAACAGATATTGAAATGGACAAACAGAGTGGTGGGTTCCAATCGTTGTCTGATTATAAAAGTTTGTAAGAGATAGTCAACTTGCAAGGTCATGAAGATGTGGGAGATTAATGAGATCATAATTTATTTTAGGATTAATTACATATTTAATACCCCATTTTTACATTTTTTTGTTTTGGTACCCCATCTTCTTTTTAATAAGTTGGTACCTAACATTACGTTTTGTTTCTATTTTGGTACCATTGTTAATACCCATTGTTAAAACTTCAACAACATTCTGATTAGGAGAGAGAAAAACATATATGACATGTTGACTAGTCAATCTGTTATACCCAAATCCGTGATGTTTGTCAGTATATGATTTTTTTTTTCATTTAGAATCTCAACCAGAATTGGGTTGCAATCTCAAACAGCTGTGCCATGGCTGGACCTTGATGCCAGTGGACATGGCAGAATGTATGCCTGTGGGATCCTTTTCCACAATGCCAATGAAAGATAGAAGAAAGACTCTAAATTTGCAGGTTCAACAGCAAAACATTGTAAAACTTTCATTAGATGCAAGTTAGTACCTGTTTTTATTGACTGTAATCAAACAAGTGTAGTACTAAAATTTAAGAAATGGGAATGATATTAAGTATATGTTTTGTAATGATGTTTTCTTTCATTGTGGTATGACAGGAAATAAAAACAGCAGCATGTTCTGAACTAACATACACAGCATCCTTAAACATCGTCAATGCTCCCATTTCCCTTCTCGTTGAATCATCCATAGGCATAGAGGTTGTAGCTTGAAACCCTGATGTGAAGATGCTTGCCTGCAAAATGAAAGATATATGAGTTACAGAACATACAGTAACACCGAGCATAATCAATCGACGTCAAAATTCAATGGACGCCCAACCTATCAGAATTCAGAACCAAGCCAACTATACAAACCATTTTGCTACCATATCCAATATCATGTTTCCATATCAAATTTGAACTGGAAATTCTTATCAGAACCAATGTTCATTTTCCTGTTAGTGTTTTACAATTAACTCAGAATATATAAAAGCTTCCACCTTTCTTATGTGGTACTTTATCGAACCAACTGAAACCATTCACAAGATCTGTTCTGTTTCGTAATCATGGTAACCTTAACTCGTCACACTATGTTTAATCATTCTGCGCTTGTCTTATTTCTCGATCATTCTAAAGATCAACTCCTAATGTTAAGAATACCATAGGTACCTTGAACATACAAGACATCCTAAAAGCTTCATTCACAAATCACCATAGTTTGATTAGATAAAAACATTATCCCACATGTTCGAAGCAACTAATGTGCCTGCTTCAAAACTAATTACTCACTAATAATTGAAAGCTAACAAAGAAATTTTTAAGTAAAAGGCCTCCCTTTTAATGAAGACAAATACTTGTTGATTGGTGCTCATGTTCAAATTTCAAAGAACATTTGTAGGATTACCATTTCATTCAAACCAGGGGATTGTTTTCATTAAGGCTTGAGATTAATCCTTTTTTTTTGTGTGTGTTAGCCCATGGTGTCCCCAAGCCACATTAGACTTGAGATTAATCCTTGTCAGGGCGGGAGCGTTGAAGGTAAAGCCCTCCCGACCAATGCATTTCCAAGGATTCAAATATGTGTCCTTATCCGTATGGGGGGGTTGGGTGGGGTTAGGATGCTACGACCTCAACCAACAGCTTGTTGGTTCTTTCCTCTTATCATTACAACTTTGAATGATTTGCTTTCATGCATAGAGACGAAAATAACATCTTTCTATAGTCTTTCCTCTCCCTTTCCCTTCCTACCAAGCACATTTAGAATTTATTTTCTTTCCAGGATAGATCAGGATAGAGACGAACCTATTCTAGTGATAGATCAGGATCACATGTTTTGGCTTTCATTACAAGAAGTCCCTAAGAATTCGATAAGTCACTGTCATGCAGCGTCAACAAAAAGTGTTTAACCCATGAATCTGAAACTTAGTTCATACAACTATTCTTAAGAAGTGACCTTCAATAAGTTCAGAATTCGAATTCCAACATCTACAACGCTACACTATCTATTTGAACAAAAAACGTAAAAAGTGCTTGATCCATGAAGTCATGAACCCTGAGGCACTTCACACAAGTCACAACTATCCTTAGAAGAATGCAGACATCTACCAAATTCAGAATTCAAACCCCCAACATGTGTAGTCTATTACTATTAGTACCAAAAAAGGTGCTTGATCCGTATTATAATTGAACACCTAAGAGATTCAAGGAGAATTTCCACATATAGGTAAAGAGCCACACTTGCATTATGTATGGGAGGGAAATGATCAAATATGCACCAAGAAAACTAGCATCAGTCATCAAATAAAGATTCCAATACCACAAATGCAACAAAAAATTGAACATAAAACCGAAAAGAATGACAAAATTGTTCCATACCCAATATGTTGTTATTCAATCAGCTACTCTTGGTAGCCATGGCTTTCCTGGCAGCCATATTTTTCCTAGCAGCCCTTGCATTATCATACTCAAACTTCAACACATCTGATATATGAGAAGTATCCTTAACATAAAAGAATCTCCCAAATGGACTCTCTTCAATCAAAGGGAAATAATAAAAGAGCTTAGAATTCACCAGCCAGAACCAAACCCCACCGAGAAAAATCCCCAGTGAAGCTCCGGCAAAAACCTGGGCCACCGTATGGTAACCCAGATAAACCCTAGAATACATGGTCAAAACAGCCAAAGACCAGGGCAAAAACAAAGCAGCCCACTTGGTTCTAACATTCCAAATCCCACCAATCCCTTTGCAAGTCAAAAGGGTGAAATAAACGGCGAAAAAGAACATGTATTGCGAGTGGCTCGAAGGCCAGCCATGGGAATCGCACATTTCTAAAAGGGCACAGGTTTCGGGTCTGGCTTGTTGGACAGATTTTTTGATGAGTTCGTTGATGAACTGAGATACAACTAGGCCCAGAGCGAAGAACATCGCTTGAAGCTCTCTACGGAAGATGAAGTGAGAAACGAAGCCGCCGAGGGAGATGAAAACGGGAACCAAAGAAACCCAGGCTAAGAAAAGGCCGAGTCGGTCACCTCTTTGGTACCTTACGTGAGTTAAGCTCACCGCTTTTAATGCATTGTATTCTGTCATGGTGGGAGATTTCGATCTGGGTTTTAGGAGAAGTTGAGATCAAGATTGGTTTTAGGAGGGATTTAGATCGGGAGATTTGGATTTAAAGCTGTTGTTTTTTAGCGTTTGTTTAGGGGGAAACTGCTGAGAAAGTAAAGCAAACGGGTAGAAATTCCGAGGAAGTAACCGGAAAGGAACATCTTTAAAAAAAAAAAAAAAAAAACTGGAAAGGAACAGCCAATGAGTTCGCTACACGTGGAAATAGAAAAACTCATTCGATTATAATTAAGGTTATATTTGATTATTCTTTGTATTTAAAAAAATTATCAATATATATTATATTAATTAATAGTTTTAAATAAAATAATTTAATATTAACGTAGATATATAAGTAATTTAAAATAAAAAATAATTAAATTAATATATATTTTTTAAATATAAAAATAATTTAATTATAAGATTATTTATAATTAAGTGATTTAAATATAATATTTAATAAAATAATATATTCAAAATTATATTTATATTTATATTTATCAATGTATCATTAGTTTTAGAGGCTTCTTATTTAAATGGCATTTTCAAGAACTCGAGGGCTAAAATTATAATTGGCGGAAAACAGCAATCTATCAAAAGCGGCGGCGAATTTGCGCGCTTTGCCGAAACCACTTTCACAGCGTTCCTCAATCAGAATGGCCGATGACTCCACTGCTTCCCATCGGAGAGACCCCATTAAATCATCAGGTTCCGTCGTATCTCTTCCATTCTAGGTTTTCCCCTAATACGATGCGTTTCTGTTTTAATCCGGGTCGTTCTTTTTTTTTTTTTTGTACAGTTGGGAACGTGGCGGCTCAACGACGACGGCAAAATGCGGTGACTGTGGGGAAAGAGAGGAGAGAATCGCTTGTTCGAGCGAAACGGTTGTGTAGAGTGGGAGCCACCGGTGACGGCGATGCTCCTGTCGAGGAAAATGATATGATGACTGATGAAGAAGGGTTTCTTTTAGATGCACAAACTTCTTCAGCTGTCGAAGAGTTAAAATCCGCCGTTGCTTACCAGTATGTTTATTAGTTGTTTAATTACTAGTTGAATATTGCATTTAGTAATGTTTGATTGGGTTGTTTGTTGTATGGTAATATGCTAAATTATGAATCTATTGTTTAGGGGAAAAGGTGCAATGCAGAAGAGGGTAAATGCTCTTCGTGAACTAAGGCGGTTATTGTCGAAATCGGAGTTCCCTCCTGTAGAAGCTGCCCTTAAAGCTGGAGCAGTTTCACTGCTTGTTCAATGCCTTTCGTTTGGTTCTCCAGATGAACAGGTTGAAAATAGTCCAAAGTTTTTTGCTTTAACACTCTGAAGCTGCAGATAATTGTCTTTTTGTTGAACATTTCTTGTTCATATATTTGATTTTTTTTTTCTTAGCTGATGTGTGGAGTTTTTGAACAGAGTTATTATAATCATTTAAGTAGATTATATTAGTTTCCCATTTGTTTTATGTTTTCTTGATTAAATTGCAGTTGCTTGAGGCAGCTTGGTGTCTTACAAATATTGCAGCAGGAAAACCGGAAGAAACGAAAGCTCTGTTGCCTGCATTACCGTTGCTCATTGCTCACCTCGGAGGTTTGTGGTTTTGAGTTATGACAGCTAGTCCTTTTTTCTTCTTTTCTTCCCATTGTAGTTGAACCCTAAAATATAGTTGTTTCATCTTCCTTTTGAACCTGTATTTTTATGTTTCTAGAAATCATGCGGTTAGTAGCTGCAAGTTTGTCTGATTTTTCCTCATTTTGCAGAAAAGAGTTCCTTGCCTGTTGCTGAGCAGTGTGCATGGGCTTTGGGAAATGTTGCTGGTGAAGGGGAGGAGTTGCGAAATGTTCTGCTATCTCAAGGTGCTTTGCCACCTCTTGCCAGAATGATGCTGCCAAACAAAGGTTCAACCGTGCGAACAGCAGCTTGGGCATTGTCAAACCTTATCAAGGTTTTGACCCATTTCCAGTAAATCACTTTTGTGTGCATTACTTATGTAGCAGGGACTGTAGTGTGGTTTGGTTACTCATATCCACTTTTAAACTTTCTTTTACCTCACAATTCTTGCTTGGACTTAGGGACCTGATGCTAAAGCTGCAACAGAGCTCATCAAAGTTGATGGAGTACTTGATGCAATTCTTCGTCACTTACGAAAATCGTAAGTGCATATGTCCAATTAAATATTTAATTCTGAAGAAATGTAGCATGATTTTTGACGCACTGAAAAGTTACTTCTCAAATCCAGGGATGAAGAGCTGGCCACTGAAGTAGCATGGGTGGTGGTGTATCTCTCAGCCCTTTCTAATTTTGCAACTGGTGTTCTGGTGAAGAGTGATGTCCTTCAACCTCTTGTGGAAAGATTGGCAACATCAAATAGTTTGCAACTGCTCATTCCGGTAACATGGAATTAGTTATGACTTATACTTGCTTTGTCATGAGTTTATGCTTATATGCTTCTCTCCTGCATGATACCATTGTTTCTAATTGGCTGATGGTTCAGAATGAAAGCAAGCTCATGAAAATAAAAGTAAAAAGTAAAAAAGAAATGCAATTCATCCAAATCCCAAAACCATGCCTGCTATGGGGTTCTGAGTTTGGGATTGTTTGGTGCAAGTGTTCTCTCATGTAGTATCCATTTGTCTGCTGCACGCCAATTTTCACAGACAACATTTTTCGGGGTTTCCGTTCTTTCTGTTTGATGTTTATAACAAATAACGAATACTGTTTCATACAGGTGCTGAGAAGTTTAGGCAATCTCGTAGCTGGTGATTCACATGCAACTTCTGCTGTTCTCATTCCCGGGCATGAAATCACAGGTTAATATTTCTGCTTTATGGAGATGGTTTATTGCAAATTTTATCACATTATTTATAAAATGTTGATGATCTTAATTGCCTTTTCAGATGGTGTCATCAAAGTCCTTGTAAAATGTCTGAAGAGTGATCACAGGGTCTTGAAGAAGGTGACGAGTTTACTTAATTTGTGATGTTGTTAATCTTCATTGTTAATTCTAACTTGAAAATCTTATTGTTCACGCAGGAAGCATCTTGGGTTCTATCTAATATAGCAGCTGGTTCCATTGAACACAAGCAGTTGATATATTCTAGTGAGGCCGTGCCTTTACTTCTACATCTTCTTTCAACTGCACCCTTTGATATAAGAAAGGAAGTAGCATATGTGCTGGGCAACCTATGTGTTGCCCCTACTGCAGGTGAGGGAAAGCCAAATCTGATCATCGAGCACCTGGTTTCCCTTGTTCAGAGAGGCTGTCTTTCGGGTTTTATTGATTTGGTTAGATCTGCCGACATAGAGGCTGCCAGACTAGGACTTCAGTTCACAGAGCTGGTAAGCAAATCTAGCAACTATCTGTCAGTTTCCCTTTTTAGTTGTCATGGAAAACTTGTTCTACTTGCTGCAATGTCTAAATCGAGCCACATTATAAATGCACTATGAATTGTCCTTAGTGTTTTAAGGAAAAACAGAAACCGCATTCGTTGTTCTGTGTGTCATAGGTTTTGAGAGGAATGCCAAATGGAGATGGACCTAAACTAGTTGAGCAAGAGGATGGGATCGATGCCATGGAAAGATACCAATTCCACGAGAACGAAGACTTGAGAAACATGGCCAATGGTTTAGTCGATAAATACTTCGGCGAGGACTACGGAGTTAACGAGTAAAGTAAGGTTTTACAACTGATACTCCCTAGCTTCGGATCGATTTCGTTGTGGTTTGTAGTTTCCTTTACCCATCTTTTGTGGAATGTAAATTTAAAATGAGTTGGTTCATCAAAGGACTCATCGGCAATGCCCTTTGCCAACAAAACTTGGACTGATAAGGCTCAACCATGTTGTAGGATGTCTGATAGGCTGATAGCATGTCTGGGAAATATGTCGAATTGTTTGTTGTTATCCTTTTTTTGGTCATATTATGGTTTTCGCCAATATAATTTCTCAAATTATGATACTTATTCTAATTTAATTCTTAAATTTTTAAATGTTTTAATTTTATTTTCAAATTACCTTTTATTCTAAATTGGTTTCTAAGTTTTTAGATATTTCATTTTCATCCATAAACTTGACACTGTTTTAAATTGATTCTAAAACTTTTAAATATTTTATTTTTATCAAATTATTATTTATACTGTATCATATTATTACATTATATATTAATGTTTCATAACAATTAAAATTTTTAATAATAATTTTATTAACATAAGATATATTTAACGAAGGTTTAATTTAAAATAAAATTTAATGATTAATTTGAAATAAAATATATAATTTAAAAATAAAATAAAATATTTGAAAATTTAAAAATTTAATAAAATAAAAATTATAATTTAAAAACGTATGGTGTAATAATCGTGATAAAATAAAATAATTTAAGAGTAATCTACTAATCTAAATGTAATTTAAGAGTAATCTAGATTTGAGTTCAGCTCGAAAACGACACGAGCTTAATCCAGTCAAACTCAAATACGCATCTCAAAAACATTTTTAGTGTCAGATGCTGCAGGATTTAAGGTTGGATTTTCAGCGAGTTTTCACTGAACTGAAACGCCATTATTGCAACTCGAAAACGACAGAACAAGAAAAGATTTTGTCTTTTAAACTGTTTTAGTTACCAAAATTTGGGTGCCAAAAACAAACGTAGGGAGATGATTTTACTTCGAGAACCAATCAAAAACAAGTGGGGTAAGTCGCTCACAAGCAAAAAAAAAAAAAGGAAGCTGTTTCTTCTTCATATTCCCTAAAAGCTTTATTATAAAGACCTCTTGCTCTTCTAATAGGCGGCAGCTGAAGAAATTTTCAACTTTCTCATCCTTTGTACTTTGTTTTTCACAAGACAAAGGAAAAAAATTACCCTTCATGTTCTTTGAGATCCGGACATTAATGTAATCGCAGGTACTTTGTTGGGTTCATGGACCCCAATTCCAAGTTGCTGTCTTTATGTTTGAATTTTCTGGCATTATATTGCTATTTGTCTTCCAAAATCTGGGTTTCTTTCCTATTTTGGAAGTAATTGTTGGTTTTGAATTTTCCTTCTTAATTTGCGGTACTGAGTATTTGATTTTCCCCTTGATTTCGTCTTTATGATTTAGGGTAGATTTGCGGTACTGTTTTTGGAGAAGCAGGTGGATTTGGGTCCTAGTGATTCTGATGCAGCCATTTTAGGAACTGTCAAGTTGTCCCCTAATCATCAGCCTGAAGAGGTGAAAGTTATCGACGTCGAGGCAGAACCGAGTGAGCAACCTTACCCTGTGCCAGTTACCCCTGCTGCTCCAGCTCAGGTTGTTGCGAATGTTGTTCGTTGTCAACTCAATGCTGGTGCTAGGTTTGCTGGAAAATCTATTGAGGAAGTAGCAGCTATCAAAATTCAAACTGGTTTCCGAGGTTACCTTGTATGTGTTGCAACACATCCCAAGTCCCAACCACCTCTGTTGATTGTTTTTTCAGCCATCGATGCAACTTATGTATCGGATTCGACTGACGGTGATTTCTTCTTTTCAGGCTAAAAGGGAATTGCGTGCTTTAAGAGGACTGGTCCGGCTGAAATCAATGACTGAAGGGCCCGTGGTCAAACAGCAAGCAGCCGCTACCCTTCGGTGCATGCAAACTCTTTTTCGTGTGCAGTGTCAGATTCGTATTAGAAGAATCAGGATGACAGAAGAAAATCAAGCTCTTCAAAGGCAACTCTTGCAGAAACATTCAAAAGACATTGTAAACTTGCAGGTAAAGTTAGTATATGCGATGTAGAAGTTGGACTGGTGCAAATTGATTCAAATATTCACCGAAACTCGGATTCTAATATATATAACCACTTAGTTCCTCATCAGGAAAGTTCCCTTAAACGAGGATTCCTTCCCACTGACCATTGATTATGAATGTTTAACTAGATGGGGGAGAACTGGGATGACAGCCTGCAGTCGAAGGAACAAATCGAGGCAAGCTTATTGAACAAGCACGAGGCAGCTATGAGACGAGAAAAGGCCATGGCTTATTCGTTTACGCAACAGGTGACCTTGTCTTCTAATCTTATATAATGCTCTTGCCTCTGTGTGTTAATAGTTTCGTTTTCCGAGTTAGTAAGGTAATATATTCTTAGCTGAGTAATGAGAGTAAATTTGAAACACTAACCAGTGGAATAACTATTAGATCAAAATATAAATAATCCGACATCATTAATTATGTGATCTTAACGTCCGAAGGTAACCCTTTCCCGTGTTAGTAGCTTTATCCTAAAAAAATTATGTTTGACAGCAAACCTGGAAGAATGCTTCTAAATCCATGAATCCATTATTCATGGATCTGAACAATCCATCTTGGGGTTGGAGCTGGTTGGAACGTTGGATGGCAGCTCGGCCATGGGAGGGTCGTGGCATGGCAGAAAAAGAACAGAACAACAACCAGTCATCCTTGAAAAGTAGACGCAGAACCATCGGAGGAGAAATCAGCAAAGCTTATGCTCGTTCCCAACTCAATTTGGATAAGCAATCCCCAAAGGTTAGCCAAATTTCGAGTCTGCAATCCCCTTCTACTCCCAAACCAACTTCCATGCCTGCCCGAAAACTTAAGTCAGCAAGCCCGAGGAGCAGTGTGGTTGCTCCTGATGATGACACAAGAAGCATGGTGAGTATGCAGTCCGGAAAAAACCGGCGACACAGCTTTGCAGGCTCATCGGTACGAGATGGTGAAAGCCTAGCTAGCTCTCCATCACTTCCAAGTTACATGGTACCTACTCAGTCCGCAAGAGCTAAGAGCAGGTTGCAAACTCCACTGGGACTTGAAGCAAATGGAACAACACCCAAGAAAGGACCAACCCTGTCTACCAAGAAACGACTTTCTTTTCCACCGTCATCCGCCAGGCCGAGGCGGCAGTCCGGTCCTCCTAAAGTGAACATCAGCAGCAATACCAATACAGAAGTTGCTGTGGTGAATGGAGATGACAATTAGTCCCTTGCCTGCATTACTTCTTTGTTGTTGTTTATTTAGGCATTTGATATTTGCATTATTTAATTTCTTTTCTTTTTTTCATATTTAGGAGATTTTTTTTCTTTAAAGTGATGAATGTATGCTATTTTATAATTTGTTGAAATAATTCAATTAACTGAAAATTAATATTTTGTGATTTATTTTTCAAATATCTTTGTAAGGTATATATATTTTAAATATGTATGATGATTCAAAATGCAAATTGTTTTATACTTTATTTTTCCAAAAAAATATAAAAAAATGATTAATAGATAAATAACTTAATTATCATTTAATTTGAAGAAATATACGAAATAGATTTTATAACTAATTTTTATTGAATAAGAAAAACTGAGATTTTATAACTAATCAAATTATCTATTTAATTATTTTTCATTCTATTTTTTTATCATATAAATTAAGTTTAAAAATAATTTTTATCGAAGAAAAAATTACTTGATAAAAAAATAAGTTGAAAAAAAATTATTATTTTTTTACAGAAAAAAAAGGTCTCGTTAAAAAACCCTAACACTTCCAACCCCAAGAAGGGTTAGAAGCCTCTATGGGGAAGAAGTACCCTAAAATTTTATTGAGAAGGAGAGTTAAATCTCTCGGAGTTTATAAAAGCCCTTATAAAATCGGGCATGTCGGAGTCAAAGTGAAGATTACATAATGTGTATATGACCCTAGATGCAAGAGTATGAGCTGCATTTTTGACCCCTCTAGGTACATAAGAGATCCGATAATTAACTAAACTCTCCATAATAATGCGAATTGTAGACACCAAAGGCTGTAAAGTTGAGAGATCTGGTCTACCCTGGTTGACTTTATTTGCAACGGATGACGTAGTAAACCAGACATATCTAATAATTTTTTCTTTAGAGTAATATGGTTAGAGATTTAGGTTATAACTTATAAACCCTAAATTTTAATCATAAACTTAAAATTCTATCAATGACCGTTAAATTTAAAACTACTACACTTAAACCCTAAACATTCAAACCTTGACTAAAATCTCTAAACCCTAAAACTAAAACATTTATATAAATAAAATCTCCACAAACATTTGTACAAGAAATAATTACTTAAATTTACTACACAGTAAATATTTAGCCCAGACCGAGCTTTAGAACCAAGAATGGCAGCCCAGCCCCTACAAACACCCACCATGTGGTAATGTATAGGGTTAGGGCATTCAAGGTTTAAACTTTAAACTCAGCGGCTGCTGATTCTCCGGCTTCATCTTCATCTTCACACACTCAAAAACCTAGTATCAGTCGAAGCAATCTCTCTCAGCCAACATGGGGTATGTTTTCTTGTTTCCAGTTCCAGCATAAAACAGTGGCCTTTTTTCATTTCTAAGCATAAAGAAGCTGGTCTTGTTAGTTGAATTAAACGAATGGATTAAAAAAAGAGAGTTTAAGCTGGTCTTGTGAGTGGCTAAATACCATACCTATAACCTACCAACCATAACATTAGTATTTCCACTTTTTAGTTTTGGTTGCTGTTTTAGGTGTTTTAACTCTAAGATGCTAGTAATGAGTTGAAATATGGATTTGGGTTTATGATTTTGTGTATGAAAAATAATATTAGCTTATTGAAGGGTGAAGACCAGGTGGAAAAAATGTTAGAATTCCAGATGAATTGCATTTGAGTAGTGCTTGTTTGAAATTTCTTTATGTTGCCTTAGATTTATATGGCTCGAGGGTTTACATCTTTTCCCCTTTGAGGACCTATTAACTGATGAGATTAAGGGTATTTCATTCAGGAAGACACGAGGTATGGGAGCCGGACGCAAGCTGAGGACCCATCGCCGGAGGCAGCGATGGGCTGACAAGGCATACAAAAAATCCAACCTTGGAAATGAGTGGAAGAAGCCATTTGCTGGTTCTTCCCATGCCAAAGGCATTGTCCTTGAGAAGATGTATAAACACCCTTTTCTTTTCTTTTAGGTGCCTTATGTTTTCATGGAACTCTAACTCGATATTTGATCTAATGGCTTTCTAACATCCAGAGGTATCGAGGCTAAGCAGCCGAACTCTGCTATCAGAAAGTGTGCTAGAGTTCAACTGATCAAGAACGGGAAGAAGATCGCCGCTTTTGTCCCTAACGATGGCTGCCTAAACTACATTGAAGAGAATGTAAGTAGAACTGAAATTGTATGAAATTAATTGTTTCAAGCACAGTTGGTATAACATCAGTTTGACTTTGCCGGTACACTTTTGATGATAATATAATGGCTTCTGTAGGATGAAGTGTTGATTGCCGGATTCGGACGAAAGGGTCATGCCGTCGGAGATATTCCTGGTGTTAGGTTCAAGGTTGTAAAGGTCTCAGGTGTTTCACTCTTGGCACTCTTCAAAGAGAAGAAGGAGAAACCTAGATCCTAAACTAGGATGTCTCTTACTGTCTTTTTTTGTTAGTTAAAATCAAACTAAGAACATTCTATTGCTTGGTAGCCTTTTGGACAACCTATTTTTATTTTGTGGAATATTACTTTGGTGTCATTTTGAACAAAAAGATTTTGTTGCTTAATTTGTTCTTTCAAACTGTTGTCTCCTGCTCATGCTATGACTGAGAATTTATCATTTAGCTTAAATCTTAAATCGTAATCAAATTAAAATAATTTATTTAAAAAATTATATTAAAATCGGGTTTATTAATTTTTAAAAATTATTTTAGTTATTTAATAAATTTAGATTACTAATTTTTTGATCAATTATATCAATTAAATATAATAATCAATTATTTGATTAATTGTAATTTTTAATTTGGGTAATAATTTTTTACTTTGTTTATTATATAATATTAAATATAATAATAGGATATGTTTAATAGTTATTTTATTGTAATAAAAATTTTAAAACCGTTATAAAGTCAAAATTTATTAGTTTTATCTTGGTGTAGGGGTGTAAACGAGCCGAGTTGAGCTCAAGTAGTACTAAGCTCGGCTCGACTTGTTAAAATTTCGAGTCGAGTTCGAGCTTGAGTAATTTTAAATGAGCCTGAAATATCTGAGCTCGGCTCGACTCGTTAAGAACTCGAGTCGAGTTCGAGCTTTTTTCGAGCCTAACCAAGTCAAGTATTGACTGATCTATGATCGTGTTAGACTCGAGTAACTTTTATTTCTTACGTCTCATTTAAAGCCTAATGAAGAAAAAAAAAACTTTAATACACAAGTTGTATAAACTCGAGCTTGTTAATTTTAGGTTTTAATATGTTAATTTAGGGTTTAAGACTTATGTTTAAGATTAGATTTTAAGGTTTTAAGTTTAGAAATTTAGATTTTAAATTATAAAAAATTTTAAAAATAGTATATTTATGTTTTCGAGTAGCTCATGAGCTTTTCGAGTCGAGTATCATGTAGTTCGGCTCGTCAAGAACTCGAGTCGAATTTTGACTGAGCTTTGACCGAGTCAAACTCGAGTAGCTCGCGATCTGTCTCGTCTCATTTACAGCCCTATCTTGGTGAATTAATTATCTAATTAATTATTTCAGTTAATCGATTATCTTATTTAATTAGTATAATATAAGATAAAAAAAATAAATAATTTAAATTTATCAATTAATTATATTCATTTTTTAAGTATTAATTGATTCCGGTACAATTTTTTTAAATAAATTATTTCAATTTTGGTACAGATTTTTTAAACATTTAGTGATTATATCACAAGTTTTGAAAATTTAGTAACCAAAATTAAAGTGCCTTTAAAGTTCAGTGACCATTTATATAATTTAACCTATATGTAATGAAAATTAAGGGATTTAACTATAATTATGCCAAACCATAAGATCTGGAGATGCGGGAAAAAAATCATCATCTTTTATTCACCCAAGGGGAGAGAACTTGATCGAACACTCGAAAAAAATCCAACTGGTAAGAATCATTAAACTTCATATTGCTTTCTTCCCAATTTACAATGAATATTTATTTGAATTGAAAGATACCCTTTTTATTTTTCCATGTAGAGATTTGAAAAAAAGGGGGAATGGAGAACACTAATTCATCATCTGAAGGAAAAAAATTCAGGGTCCGAAAGATGGAACTTTCAGATAAAAGCAAAGGCTTTATAGAGCTATTACGACAACTTACTGTTTGTGATTCAATTTCAGACAAAGAATTCGAAGATAGGTTTAAGGAATTAAGCATGTATGGTGATGATCATGTTATCTGTGTGATTGAAGATGAGATTTCAGGTAAGATCATAGCTTCAGGGAGTGTGTTTATCGAGAAGAAGTTCATAAGGAACTGTGGTAAAGTTGGGCATATCGAAGATGTGGTTGTTGATGCCGGTGCGAGAGGGATGCAATTGGGGAAGAAAGTTGTGGAATTTCTTGCAGATCATGCTCGGTCCATGGGGTGTTATAAGGTTATTTTGGATTGCAGTGATGAGAATAAAGTATTCTATGAGAAATGTGGTTTTAAGCAGAAGGAGATTCAGATGGTTAAGTATTTTGTTTGACTGTAATGTTTTGGATTTTGCCTTGTTTTATTATGTGCTTTGCTTGTTCTGATGTTGAGTTCAGTGGCATATTTCTTTGAATATCTTAATATTTCCACCTTATGTATTATTGGATTGCATTGCTTATGATGAATTATTGGATTGAGCATAGCACATATGGTGGCATTCGATTCGACTCTTCATTTGTTCTTGAACTACTCATATTCGACTCATTCTATGAGTACGCGGTTATGGTCTTATGGCTGGACGACATACCGTGTCTGATCCCTGGTCCATGTAACATAGAATTTTACAGTTATGTTGAACTTTATATAGGATCATGTGGTTTGGTTATTCATCGAACCATAAGTTAGAGAACGGTTTATCTTATCAATAGGTGGTAATTTAGCCAAATTTTGCCAGATATCATTCAAAGTAGATGATGTGAGGATGGCACATGGTGTTCTACTTCCACTTCTACATGATTTCTAATGCTTAGGAAAGTTTCTGCTTTAGAACTTGAATGTCCCTAGCTTTAAAATGGATGCATTTGTATCTTCTAATTAAGGGCCACTTGCATCCTGCATGTGAAAGATAATCCTTTCTGAAGAAATCAATTGTCGGATTAGCATCGGGAAAACGATTATGCTGTTTGTTGATGATATACCTTGCCTTAATATGGATGGATTTGTATATTGAATTGTACTCTGATTACATGCTAACCTGATTATGCATTCTGTGTTTACGCTTCTGCATACAACAGACAATCCTTGTGCAGAAATCGAATTTCGGGTTCTGCTTAAGAAATGTTGTTGTTTTGGGTTTCTAGTAGCTGAAACAATGAACACTGCTGTGCTAATATTTTCTTCAGTCTTCAGATCATTTCATTTATAGCTTTTTGAGCCTTTTGAATTCGAGCTCGAACTTATTTTTTGATTTCGGGTTGAGTTTGACAGTTTTGAGCTCTTGAATTTTTGAGTCAAACTCAGCTTAAGTTTATCGAGTTCAACACTACTCGAACTCATTTGACTCATTTACTCCCCTGCCTCGTCCTAGCAATTATACAAAACTATTGAAAGACGGTGAAGAAGCGCAATTAAAAAGATGCATAAAGAGCTCCACAACTTTTTGTCTAAATTATGATTCAAGATGAAAATCCATTCACCGTTCAGGGACTATAAACATGCAACAGGACAAGCAAAGCAAACTTGAATCTAGTCAGAAAATTGATTCAAAAACGAAAGACAATTACTTGTGTCGAAGGAGGAGCGGCGGCTGAGTGATAGACATGAAGTAAACAATCACAACCTTCTTCCGCGTCTGCCACCCTTTCTACGGGTACTATCGGTGGGAATTGGAGTAACATCCTGTGATGAATAAAATGTTAATTTGTCAGTTTACAACAGTGAAGTAAATGTACCCAATGAGACTGAAACAAAAGGACTGATTGTACCTATGCGTCCGATTTTCATGCCTGAACGAGCAAGGGCTCTAAGTGCTGATTGGGCACCAGGACCCGGTGTCTTGGTCTTGTTACCTCCAGTAGCTCGGAGCTTTATATGAAGGGCCGTAATACCCAATTCCTACAGATAAACGTTCATGAACAAAAGTAAGTTCAAGGCAAGGAAGCATAACACAAAACAATTCAAACGGGTAAGCAATAACGACCTTGCAGCGTTGAGAAACGTCTTGTGCTGCAAGCATGGTTGCATAAGGGGAAGACTCATCTCTATCAGCTTTAACCTTCATCCCACCTATGTAAAATTCAGAAGTTATGTTATAAAAAATTAAACATATTCTTCATAGAAACAACCCAGAGCAAGGAAATGAATATCGATACATAGCGAATTAGCAATGTTCGATTAACGGGTTAATCACTAAAGCTTAAGAAATCCAATACTGGTGTTCTTCATTTGAGTGACTACAACAAGCTAAAACAGCTACAAAAATCAAAGATAGCAAAAGAACCATTTTTGAAAGATCAGCACAAACCATACCAGTGATGCGAACCATTGTTTCTCGTCCGGACAAATCTGTGACATGCTGCAATTGCAATTCAATGCCATTATACTAAATGGAACGAACTACCAGAAAACAAAACCAATGTAAAACAGAGAAGGTTATGACTTACTATAAATGTGTCGTTAAAAGAAGCAAAAATGTGAGCCACTCCGAACACATACTCGCCTTCTCGGACGGCAGGTCCAAGGGTGGTATTCTCCTCCTTGGGCTCCTTAACCTTTCTCCTCGACTACAAAATACCAGAAATCAACAAAAGTGTCACCTAAATCTGCCTTAAACTAAAACAATTCTAATAAAAAACGGTCCTATGAATCTAAATAAGCACCATTGGAAACATGAACAAAGTTAAATCCAATGATTCCAATAAGAAATATCCCTTTCAAAAACTAGAAGACAAACGTAATAAAAGCTATCTACTGCAATGTTTATGATGCAAACAAACAAACAAAAATAAATCAAGAGATCACAGTTGGTATGTAAAATTCTACTTTTAGATTTCTACTTTCTGTACCGGAAACCTAAACTTTTTTTTTCTCAGCTACCAAACAAGATTTAGCTTGACATTGAGTGAAAAGTTGAAAATCAAGACTTACCATGGCTTCAGGCGAGAAGCAAGAGAGCTGTCAAATTAGGGCTTTTTGAGAGCGCGTTTGCAGAAGACAATCTTAGCCGTGAAAAGGATGGCTCCGAAGTTCGTTAAAACTTTTTTATAGTTAAGGTTTTGGTAACCTAGAGGGTTTGAACCCCCGACCTTATGGTTAAGGTAACACACTTTAACCAACTGAGCTATTCCAACTATGTTGTTAGGTTATGGTAATATAAATATTTAAAGGATATTCTTTCCATGGAATAAAATGCCTCTAAGGATAGGGCGAGTAATCAAACGAATAGAGCAACTCAAAAATATTTTAGTTATTCAAGTTTATGAATTATATTTATCATTTAAAATTTATTTGAAATTTTTTCATGTCGTGTTTACGAAATTTGAGTTCTTATAAAAATTTAATTTTAATTATTTATCATGTTATAATATAATTTAGTTTTAATTTAAACGATTTTCTCTAATCATACAAGATATATATATTCATATGTGACAATATTTCTTCATATTTTCATAAATCAATATATATCATAAAAAAATGAGAGACTCCTCTCGAACTTAGAAATAAATTCTTTAATTACTAAATTTTTTAAGTTTTTCGAGTTATTTAAATTTTCATTTTATAAATCAAACTTTATTTAAAAAAATTTCAAGTCGAATTTATAAAATTTTGAATCGAGTCAAAACAAATCAAATATTTTAACATCGAATCAAATTGAATTATTTGATTTTTTAAAATTAAATCGAGTTTCACTCACCTTTATCTATGGAGCCATTTGACCTTATATAAATAGGTCGTTCTAAGTGGCTTATTTGATTTTTATTTTTCAAATGATAAATTGTTTTTACCAATGGTTCAAACTAGGGCTTCTTTTTTTGGTATAATTAAAAAAGTCTACTACATAACTAATGTGAAATTCATTTAATTTTATATATTTTAGGGGTTTGAATTTAGGTTTAGGTTGTAAAAATCCGACTCGACCCAGAATTAATAATGTAATTTTTTATATATATTTTAGGGATATTTCAAATAATGATCCCTCTTTATATATAATTTTATACAATTAGGTTACTATTTTTTACAATTAGGTCACTAAAATTTTATTTTTTATAATTAGCTCCCTAAATTTCATTTTTTTATAATTAAGTCCCTAAAATTTAAATTTTTTTAATGAATTAGGTCAAGTCAAATCGAATTTTTCACCCTAAAACCTGGTTCAATCGGGTGCGATGGGCCGAAAATCTGACCTGACCCGACAACCCGTGCCCATCTCTAATTATAGATAAGAAATAGATAGATAATTGTGATTTTTTTAAATACTTGTTTTTTCATTAATGTTAATCATTTATTTATCATAATCCAACAATTTAATAAACATAAAATTTAAAATCCATATATATTATGTAAGAGAAATTTATCTCGTATATAAGTATACGTAAAAGCATGCATAGACCCATGATATTATTGGACACAATTTTGACAATATATCCCCTGGCGTTGGCCTAGACCATAGCTGATAGCTACCTAACGAAGAATAATAATGTCAAATTCCAACGTCGTTGGGTCGTATTTATTAAGTATAGGGACAGGTTCTTTACGTTTAAAAATTGCTCGTTGGAAGTCTTTTCTTCTCGGACAGCTGTACCTAGGTGGTGATAATGAACCTGATCAGTTCGCGAGCTATTCGGGTTCGGTTCGATTTAAGTGAACTCAATTCGGGTTTAAGTTCGGCTTGAGACCTTAACGAGTCAAGTTGAGTCAATTCAAACTCGACTCGAAAAGCCCGTGAACATGCTTGGAATAATTATATTATATATATACTACATATACACTAAAAGTAATCTCTTTAGCAAAAGAAAAGCAATAAAATAAAATATGAAAAATCTACTAAAAATAAATTAACTAAAATAAATTAGGCATTTTTTTTCATTTTGAGTTGAGCTGAGCCTAACCCGACGAGTTTCGAGTCCAAGCTGAGCCCAATAATATTATTTCCGACCCGAACCTAAAATTTCGAACTCGTCGAGCCTCGAGTTCGAGCTATGCCCAATAACACTGTTTTTGAGTCGAGCCTTGCCAGACTCGAACTCGGCTCGTTATCCCCCTAGCTGTACCTGGATTTCCATTGAGTTTTATAAACTTATTATTTTCTTCTAAAAGGTGGTTTTTTTTTTATTAAGTAAAGATTATAACTTTTTCTCATACTGGAATTCAAACTCATACAAAATAAAACGATAAAATAATTTTTTATACACATAATAAAAAAATTATGAAAATTGTTCTTGAAATAAATTTAAAAATAAAAAATAAATATAACTCTTGTCATCATTATTTTAATTCTGAAAAATGTTAATTTATTTAGTAATGTTACATATAAAATAAAAAATATGTTATATTTAATAACTTAATACAAGTGAACTACTACAAAATTAATTGATTTATTGATTATTAACGATCACATACCGTTAAGAATATAGAGATTTAATCGAATATAATTTTGTTAATAAAATGTGTTATTTAATACAATTTATCAACTTTAGAATTCAATTGAGTGCAAAAAATTATTTAATTAAATATATTTTAATGAAATTTGATTAAATATTTAACACAATGTCAACGCTTTTTTGTAATAAATATTAAGAAACGTGTTAAAATTTATATCGTTCGTCAACTTGGGTCTTTGACATTTGTTAATTTCTTCATCTAGAGAAAATTTCAAATATTATATACATTTTTAAAAAAAAATTTAAGGTCAACTTCTCGGTTTATATTCGAAGTTTGAGGTTATTTATTTCAACACTATCATTTTTAACATTCGAATATAAATTCTTTTATATAAAAATATTATACATCTTATAATTACATATAATATTTTTTCTGTCCTACGAAGCAGTGGCGGATCCATGCTTTGAACAGGGTGAGCCCGTGCCCACCCTGAACTTTTTAAAGTTCATAGATTTACTCTTATTTTTTTTAATTTTTATGAATTAGTCCTTAAGTTTTTATAATATTTAAGTTTTGTGTCCACCTTGATATTTTGAAATTTTATGTGTCTACTCTCAAATAAATTTTTAGATTCGTCACTGCTACGAAGAATGTTATTTATTGATTCTTTTGAAGTTAAAGTTTTTAAACTTTGACTATAATTTTATTATATATTTTAAATAATTAAATTTATAAAATATATATTTAATTAAAAGATTTTTAAAATATATTTTTTATTAATAATATATTTTTTAAATTATAAGTTAAAATTGTAAAATGAAAACCTAAAAATCAATAAAAGATAATCTGAACGAGGAAAAATTATTAGGTGAACTCTATTCACCACGTCATCTGTGATCCCAAACAATCAGGACCGTTTATCTCAAATTTTTTCAAGTGAATCATCATCTCTTTCCTATATATAATATAATTTTTCATATACGACGGACTTTTATATTTTTTTAATAAAAAATTATAAACAATAAAATCGACATGTGTTAAAATCCACAAACCTAAGATGCTTTTCTCCGGCAGGTCTGCTTGGAAAGAAAAATTAAAGGAAAAAAATATATATTCTGTTCAGTCATTTGACTTAAAAATATAAAATAATTATAATATAATCAATATCATTGTTAAATTCCAACTTTTTGACAAAAATATGTAATTTGTCAATTTGTAATACAAAATTCCACAAATAGATCCTTCTCCCAACTTGGTTAATTGGAGAGGGAAAATATGAGAAAGAAAGCTAGTAAGATAAAATATTTATATCGATTTATGTATACTTGTAGATTACGTTATTCGAATTCGGGTTACTTAAAAGAAATAATTTATATTTATTACCGTGATCATTAATTGATTTACGGTGTTATAAACATTTTTTTAAATAATCTTAATATGATTATAAAGTATTATATGATCATAGTTTTTTTAATGCTTGATAAAACACATATAATTTATAAAAAAAAAATTACTCAAACTCGAGTCTCATAGATTCAACATCAATCATTTTTTTTTTGTGTAAAGTATATATTAATGTTCGTAATCCGCGGGTTTCCGTCTCAACCAGAGGCTAATAGAATCCATATGCATCCCTTTTCGGAGAGAAATTTAAAAATATAGATTAATTTGTAAAAAAATATTTTATATACTCATTTATAAAGAAAAAAAACGTGTATTAAAATTTTGGACTCCATTTATGAGATTTTGAAAATATGCCACTACTCCCGATGAGAAATTATTATAATGATTTGTTTTATCACGTTATTTATAATTTTATCTAATAAAAAATATTATATTATTTCGCTTTACCACGTTATCTATAATTTTATCCAATGAGATTTATCTATTTAATAATATATAAGAAATGTATGAAAATTCACCTTAAAAAAAAGAAATAGACGGATAAGTTATATAATAGGTCATTCTTATCATGTCATCCATAAGACTATTAAACAAATACATCTATTTCATTAATTTTTTTCATTCTATATTTTATCAATTGAATTTTTTTAAATTTAATTTACAGTGAATATTTACTTGATAAAAAATAAAATAAAAAATTAATGAAATTGATGTATTTGATTGATCTCATGGTTAACGTGATAGAAATAACCTATGACATAATTTCTTAAATACTTGAAATTCACCTTAAAAAAATAAATAACAAAAATTATTATTAAAATAAAATCATAAACAATCGTAATAAATTAGACCCATCTAATAATTTTCTACTCTAAAAAATATTGTTTCTAAAGTTCGAATTTAAATTCTCTCATCGAACATCGTGTGCTGCCATTGCACCCAATACTGTGTACAAAACCATTGATTTTTTGCTGCAGTGTGAATGATACAGAATTTCCCCAGAAAAGAGTAAGAAAGTTTCCAAGTCCCATGTGCCTTCCTTTTTGCCTCATTTCTCAAGCATTTCTGGTCTCCTTGCCTGACCAGTGACATGACACCTACCATAGTCATCCTGCCCAGATTTCTCTCATCACCCCCCCCCCCCCCCCCTCCCCTTATAAATCACGTTCCCTTATCACGGAAAAAACATAACTAGAAAACAATGGATGATATGCCACCAGGGTTTCGATTCTATCCAACTGAGGAGGAGTTGGTTTCATTTTATCTCCATAACAAGCTACAAGGAAAACAGCAACACCTCGACAATCTTATTAACGACCGAGTCATTCCGGTCGTAGACATTTATGGCTTCAATCCAAGCGATCTCCCACGTAAATTATGATCCATGGACTTGTCTTTTAAACTGTTGTTCGGTCCTTTTGAGTTTACTGGCGTGTAGTTTTCTTGTTTTTATATGCAGAGTTTTCGGTTTCTTTGTGCCATAAGGATCCAGAGCAGTGGTTCTTCTTTGTCCCGAGAAGTGAAAGTGAAGCTCGAGGAGGGAGACCCAAGAGGCTAACGGATTCTGGGTATTGGAAGGCTACTGGTTCGCCTGGTTTCGTTTATGCTTCCGATGGTCGACCGATTGGCTTTAAGCGAACCATGGTTTTCTACACTGGAAAGGCTCCGAGTGGGAAGAAAACTGACTGGAAAATGAATGAATATAAAGCTTTGGAAGGAGAAGTTCCCTCGGCAGCAGTCGCTAACTGTGCTCAACTTCCCCCGGTATGAAATTTTAACTCTTAATCTTATTTCATTGCAGAATTTTAATATATTTCTTTTGGTTTATAGCTGAGACAAGAATTTAGCTTGTGTCGGGTCTATAAGAAATCAAAATGCTTAAGATCATACGACAGGCGACCATTGCCGGATGCAGTGCACAACGGCGTGCAACTGGGGCAGATTCCTCACCACGTTGAAGTACATGGTTCTGAGTTGACAGAAAGGTTGCCGGAGAGTTCATCTTTGTGTGATAATCAAGGGAACCGAATGACTGAAACCGGAGAAAACCATGAGTCCGTCGTGGTAGCTGATGGTGAATCTTCCTTTTGGAATCTAGATGGGTTCTGGGATTCAGAGAGTTAATGGAGTTTTGCTATATTTTATGATTCTCTACTTAGTATTTGAATTAAATAATGATCGTTTTTTTTATGATATAATTTTGGATCATTGATTATAAACTCACTAATAATACATCTTCCTTTTCTAGAGTTTTCTCTTTATCATTAAAATTAAAATTAAGATTTATCATAAATCTTTTTAAAAAATTACGAATAAATCTTTTATTTTAAGATTTATTAATTATTATTATGGGATTTTTCTTTATGAGAAAGGGGTTGAGCATCAGCTTAGGGTTACATTATAATATTATACCGAGATTTATTAACGGGATAATATTAAATTATACAGTATAACATTATTTTAAGTTTTATATGTTTTTAGATTATTAGATAATTGGAATAGAAGATTTAAATCAACAGTTAGTTATTTAAAGATTATCACTTGAATTCTTTTTGAGAAATTAATCTGGGACATCTGTTTCAATCATCGTGTAAAACTTATAAAACTTTATATTATATAACTTTATCATATCTCTTTATTGATCATGCATATATCATTTTTCGAATTAGTATATTGATTTCGTTGTTATTATAATTAGTAGAGGTGCATTCGGTTTGATTTTGATTTAATTCGGTAATTAGTTATTTTAGTAACCATCGGTTTTCGGTTCGGTTAACCGTGGTTTTCGGTTTTTCCATATTAACGTTGATTTATAAAAAAATTGTATTTTATCTTGACAAAATAGCTTTATTTTATGATTTTTAAACATTAAATGATAAATATTTTAAGATATTTTTCATAAATATTTATTTAAACATATTTTTAAGTAAAAAAATAAAAAATAAAAATACATTTATAGTACTTTAAGTATAAAATATATATTTTTACCTTACAAAAATAATTAAAAATCAATTAAAAAATCAAATTTAGTTTGATTCGATTAACAGCAATTAACCACAGTTTGTAAATATATGAACCATAATACGTCGGTTCGGTTCGATTTTTGATTTTGCGGTTAACTATATCTAACCCTAATAATTAGAAACCGTGAATATGATAATAATTTATTGAGATGTCTAATAGATAAAAAAAATTATGGACAAGTCTATCACAATTAAAATAATATTTTTATCTAATTAATTAAAAAAATCACTACAAGTCTGTAACAATAATGTCTATAATTTGGTGCTTGATTAAATAAATAATTTCATATGAGATTTTTACCACTGATTTTTTAAATTGTAGTTTAATATTATTTTTTTATTTAAATGAATAAAAATACAATATTATAATTTCCAATTTCCCAGCGTGTTGGAGACTAGTTCATCAGCAATGATAGATGATAAATATCAACTTCGGTTGACCTCATACGACGTCGTGCTTCAAACCTTGCGGTACGAACTCCAAACTTCAGCAGTTTCCTGACATTTTCCCGTCTCTTTAGAGAATGATGATCTTAAAAAACTGTTAAAAAATAATTATATATTATTTTATAAAAATTTTGATATAAATTTTTTAGTATATAATGATTTTTTTATAAAAAATTTAAAATTTTTTATATATATCGAATTTCTTAAAAAATATACGAATTTTAGTTTATATCGAAAAGTGTAAGATTTTTAAAAAAAAATAATATAATAATTAAAAAGCTTTAAAACTCACTCATATTAACCGATAAATTATGACGTGTGACACTTCTATAATACGATTAAAATAAATAATTTACATAATTTTTTATTAAAATAGTAAAAATATATATAATTATATAAAATTTTATAATCTACCCATTTTTCTAAATTGATGACTTTCCTATACGAGATAATAGGAATGCAATTGTACTGTTTTGGAAATTTAACTTTATATATTTTAAAAGTTTTTTTTTTGTATTTTATATTTATAACTTAATTAGTATTTTCTAAAATTTTTAAAAAAATTATATAATTAGGTTATATATAAAAAAATTATACTCCTAATATAAAATTTCAGGTCCATCTCTTTATAGACTATAATATCTTTTACATATAAGCATTGGAAGTAAATCACAATAATTTTAAGAATTTATAGAATATTATTATTATTATTATTATTATTATTATTATTATTATTATTATTATTATTATTATTATTATTATTATTATTATTATTATTATTATTATTATTACAAGGTGATTATTTTATTCACTGATAGTAGATTTTTTTTATAATGGTTAGAATAAGGGACAGTGCTATATATAGGGTGAGAGGGAAATAACCCTTCTTAAATTTTTTGGTATAATTATATTTTTAATTTTTTTTAATTTAAAGTTTTTTTTTTGGTATAATTAAAAAATATTTTTTTACCCCTTCCAATTTTTAAATTTAAAGGTTTAATAGATTATTGTCTCTCCCAACATTGAATCTTAACTTCGTCCCTGATTAGAATTTAGAGTTTAAATTTATAATTTAGAGTTTATGCTTTATACTTTAAACACTAAACATTTAACACCCAAAATTTTTGAAAAATCATATTTTTATATACTTTTTATATAAAAAATTAAAAATATATATAATTGACACCCCTTTATAAATAATTAATACTTTTTAAATAATATTCAAGAAAATGATACCTTTTAAAAAAAAATTCTGGTTTTGCCCCTGAACACATTACTCTAAAATATAAACTATAACATTTAAACCTAAATTTTAACTCTAAATCTTAAATTTTAAACTCAATCCTTAAACCTAATAAAAAATTTTTTATTTGATTAAATGGTTAAGTTTATTAAATTAATTGAAATTAAAATTCAGTTGATATATTCAAATTAAATATATGTATATAATTTTTTGTTAACTACCGTATAACTTATTTTTATTAGATTTTAACGATAAATAATTAAATTAGTATGTTTCAAATAGTTGAATAACATGATTAATAAATTTAATAGATTAAACCAGTGGCAGATGCACATGAAATAGTGAGTAGACTCGTATTCACCCTAAACTTTTTAAAATTCATATATTTGAGCTTGATTTTTTGAATTTCTATGAAATAGTCTTTAAATTTTTAATTTTTATAATTTGTGTCTATCGTAAAATTTTGAATTTTAAAAGTTCAGGTAAGTACAAATTCATATATTTAAATTTGATTTTTAAAATTTTTATGACTTGTATCGCCTAAAAAATATTTTAATTTATACTCAACCTTATAAATATTTTTATATCCGTCACTAAATTAAACCTATAATTAAAAGGTTATCGATGTAATTTACCCTCAGTATTGCGTATAATCTTAAAATTTCACCTTCTACTGTGTTACGATGTTATTAAATTATTAACAACAAATCGATGGAAATGATAAGCATCTTTATATTAAGTAAATTTTAAATTTTATGTATATATTTTTTTATCTAAATATTTTTAAATCAAAATTAAATATTTAATATAAATTCATCATATAAAATTTTAAAAGTTTAAGAAGACTATAAAAAAAATTATTATTAATATTTAAAATGAATCACACTTTTGACGTAGGGGACAACGTCCTTGCCTCTCTGTCTTCCACCTGTCTATTTATACTTTCGAAGAAAGTAGAAGCGAGACCATTCAAAACGACACGTTTAAAATTTGGAAGAAGGCTTAATTTCATGGATACCCTTAAACTATACAACTTTTCTAAGTTCGGTATCTAAACTTTTTTATTCGAATTAGTACTTAAACTATATTTTCTAATCAATTTGGCCCCTGTCGTTTAGTTCATCCATTAAGACGATACCACACAACTAAAAGAAGTCCAGAATTTGAAGAAAAATCAATAAAATCCAGAAAAATTGTAAAAAGTAAGAAGATACTGCATCATAAGGCAAGAACAAATTCATTTGTAACCATTTCTTTCTAAATTTTCTCAGCAGCCAAACTAATCTTAACGAGAAACAGAATCTGTGCATGAAGACTGGCAGGAAAAAAATGAATACAATTGGATCGATTCTAGTAGTAGAGGGGAAATAGAAGAAAAAAAAACACACCAGGAGGGCTTGAACCTCCAACCTTGTGGTTAACAACCACACACTCTAACCAACTAAGCTATTCCAGCTTTGATGATGATCAATGAAATAAATTTTTTAAATTAGTTAATATTAGTATTGAAAAGACATTCATCTTGACAAGAGGAGTCTTTGTCTAGCTAAGACTTAAGAGCTACCCCAGCTCTATACCTCAAATATTAAGAACACTCTGATGGCAGCGGTGTGGGGCCGTTTTTGTTTGCCCCGAATCCATTCGATCTGATATAATAAAATTATATGTTAATATCAAAATTTTAATAAAAATATTAAATATAATATATATCGTACATACGAGATAAAAAAATTTCACCTCAGATCTGAAAAGACTCAATCCAAGAATCAAATATAAAATAATTTCGACCCCACCGACTCGAGTAGGGTCGAAACTTGCCGGATCGAGATTTTTTTTTTCATCTTCTAACTATTATTATCATCGTATCCACTTGAACCGGTTCATACTACCAGAAGTTAGTTCAGGCTATTCGTTTTGGTCAATTGGATTAGGGAGGTCAGCTGGTTGTTTGATTTTAGTTGATTGGTTAACAGAATAAATTTCTTTTCTGAGTTTAGTTTAGCATAATTTCCTCTTACTCCATAATCTATATAGATTATAACTTATTAAATCAAGTAAAGTCAAATATATTGTTGTTAATCTAAAATTGTAGAAATTAAAAAATAATTTTTTAAATAGAATTTACTTATGAAATAACAAATCCATTAATTTGATAACAAAAAGATTTTATTTTTTTCATATTTAATTTTAGGTCTAATATCTCTAGATGTCTATCTAATATGTATATCCACTGGTTTCTCTACCAACTTTAATAGCAGTATGTTATATTTTAAAAGATTAATTGCAGTTTAAATTATGATTTTTATTTTAAATTAATTTTCAGGTTTGAAATTTATAATTTTTAAGTATTTTTTAAAATAAGGTGTAAAAAGAGAATGATTTAAAACAAATATTTTTATTTAAATAAAGTTTTTTGGGTACAAATGGTCGAAACTTCGACCATTAAGCCATTGTTCATCACAAACGAACCATTTTCTCATACACAAGTTTCAGGTAGCTAAGTCATAATCACTGCAAAGAACACACACAAAAACAGAAATGAAGAGCGGTGATCATGCAGCCATTGATGTGCCGGAGTCCAGCGCTGTTGCAAAAGGCACAGCGCCTCTCGTAGGGTCTCAGAGGGAGCAAAAGACCGGGGTCAACAAGGGATTGGGCATCGCCGATTTCCTTTTGAGACTAGGAGCCATAGCCGCTGCTCTTGCCGCTGCAGCAACCATGGGAACCGGCGACGAAACTCTGCCTTTCTTCACTCAGTTCTTCCAGTTTGAAGCTAGTTATGACGATCTCCCCATTCATGTACGTATCATATACATATAAAAACATAAAAACATAAAAACACTTATATCTTTCTCTCTGTCTATCGTAGATGAAGAAACTGAGACATAAATGCAGGTTTTTCGTCATTGCAATGGCACTGATCGGCGGCTATCTCGTCCTTTCGCTTCCTTTCTCCGTAGTTACTATCGTCCGCCCTAATGCCGTTGCACCCAGACTCTTATTATTCATTTCAGACACTGTAAGTAACTCCGTTAAATCTTTAAACGTAATCCAATATCAAGTTTATATTTTTTGGTGGAATATATATATGGCAAGTGGCATTGACTCTGACCACTGCGGCCAGTGGTGCGGCGGCAGCCATAGTCTACTTGGCTCACAATGGAAATCCCAACACAAATTGGCTCGCCATCTGCAACCAGTTTGGTGATTTTTGCCAGAATGTGAGCGGAGCTGTGGTGGCATCCTTCGTGACTGTTATGGTCCTCATGGTTTTGATTCTACTCTCTGGTTTTGCTCTCAAAAGGCATTGAAGGATTTATAACTTAGTGATTCTTCTTCTTCTTCTTCTTCTTCTTCTTCTTCTTCTTCTTCTTCTTCTTCTTCTTCTTCTTCTTCTTCTTCTTCTTCAAGTGTGCTTATAGTTATTAAAATTATCATTGTTTGTCTGTATGAGATTCAATTGTTCTGGAAGGAAACTACAATTATTGTAATGAAATTAACACTTATAGTAGTTAAAATTTATAATTCTGTCGCATTTAAAAGGTTTAATATTAACTTTTTAAAATTAAAATTTTAAAATTTTGATTATTGTTATTTTAAATATTTTAATTTATTAGATTTTATAAAATATATATTTTTAAACTACTTGATTAGAGGTTTTTAAAATATATATTTTTTATATTTTTATCAATAATAGATTCAAAGTTATAATGAGTCAAATTTAAAAAAAATATCAAAAAAAATCAATATCAAACAAATAAAATGGGACCGAGAGTGTAATACATATTAAACAATTTATTTTAGAACACTATGATATTTTGGGTATCTATTTTGATTAAAATATTAAATATTTACTTTTAAAAATGTATAGTTTAAACACGTATTTTGAGTTAAACTTAAATTTTAATATTTTAATTTAAATCTTAAATTTAACTCAAACTTTAAAAATAAAATCAAACTGAATCTCATATATGTAATTTTATATAATATGAACGCATGTTTATGGAGAGAAAGAGAGATAATCAAGTTACATAACATCGATGGATAACTAAAACGGATAATTAAAATTAATATTTTTTTTTAAATGATAATCTTTATACAATTAAATATTTATCTGAATTATCCATTTTAATTATCTTTCATATAAAAAACATGTATTGACGTAAAGGAAATTATGTAGGAAAAATAGCAAATCAGATTTGTAAGTCGGTAAAGAAATTTAAGAATCAATATTTATTTTGGTTAAAAACAATATTTAATGCAAAAACAAACCCAATATTTATTATCAATAGATTTAATAAGATAAAATGTTAAAATTTTCAAATAAAATTAGATATTTAAATATTAATATTAAAAAATAAAAAAATGATTAAGAAAAAAAAATCAAATTATTAGATTGAGAAAGTTATCTTATATAAAATTTCTATAAAACCTTATATAAATCATTCGAATAATTAATCAGGTACTAATAATTAAACAAATTAATGATATTTATTTAAATTAATTATACTTCCCAAAAAACCGACAAGAAGAAATACAAGATAAAAAAAAAAAAAAAAACTACTTTCACTTCACTTGTACGGTTGAAATTTTCTACCTATTCATTCTAAAAAAATAAATCCTATAAATGCATTAAATGATAAACTTTATTGATTTGGTGATTATTATTTTTTACAGTAATTTGGTGACTCATTATTATATTTTAGAACTTCAACATCTACAAATATTAATGGTGACACTTTGATCAATTCACTAGGGAATTAATTAATTATAAATGAAAGAATTTCTTTCACAGATAAATGAATAAGATCAAGTTATACAACGTAATTTTTTTTTAGTTTTATATGTTTTGAGATCGTTTGATGATTAAAATAGATAATTCAGATTTAACAGTCGGTTAATCTAAGTTATCCATTTTAATCATCTAACGATCCCAAAAATATATAAAATTTAAAATTTTTTACGCTGTATAACTTGATTTTATATACAGAATATTTATGGTAGGAAACCAAACTAACAACCCATTTAATTATTACTTTTCACATTAAAATTTTCACCCAAAACTTCAATATATGAAAATTTGGTGATGTTGGTGTTGCCATTAATACATACATGCATACATATGTATGTATATTGTGTGTGTTATTGATTTTTAGTTATCAGAGTTCTGTTGGGGCATTCAAATTGGTTTTAGCTGCTAGTCTTGGTGCCCATTAAATTTCTTTGTTGTTTGAAATTAATAGCTTAGTTGGCCATTTGATGTTTGGTTCTCGAGAAAATTAAAGATTCTGGGTTTGTAACCATAAAGCTTTGAATGTTCTTAACAATTCTTTACATTTTCTGGACTCAATTTAGACTCTTCAGCAAATCCTTCTATTTCATTTAATTAACCTCTAAAAACCCATTTCTCTCACTAAATTTCTCACATTATAAATATCTGATCTTTCTCCTTCAAAATCACTCACCATTCCAAGCTTCCTTCACCTCCAAGTTTAGGTATTCATCATCTTCTTCTTCTTTTTAATTTCATGTATGTATGTATGTATGTATGTATGTATGTATGTATGTATGTTGAAATGAATTCTTTTGTTTCTTTGATTTTTCAGCTTAATCTATAGTCATACTACGTGCGAAAAGATGAGTGGAAGAAACGGTCCCAAGCGTGAGTTGAAACTGAACATACCACCAACGAGGTCTAATCCAAGAGTGGAATCTCCGAGACAAGCGGCGGCGGTGTCGCCGACCTCTTCTCCGAGCTCATGTGTATCCTCACATGACATAAACATGACCGATACAGTCGGATATTCGAGCAGTCCCGAGGTGAAGTCTATGGCTCTCGTAAGTTGTCCGAGGTGCCTAATGTACGTGATGCTTTCGGAAGATGACCCGAAATGTCCCAAATGCAAGAGCACTGTCTTGCTTGATTTCCTCCGTGACACTGCAACAACTAGCAATGTTAAGACGATAAAAAGATAGGTCGGGATTCCGATCATATCGGTCCATCGGGACTTTTTACATTTCTCTCGGTATAAACGATGAAAAATTTGTTAATCAAACGATTAAGATTCATAATCATTTTCTTATTTTGAATCTTAACCGTTTAATTAATAAATTTTCATCCTTCTTACCAAATAAACTCGAGTCTCTCTTTCCTTTGTTTTTCTCAGATATGTCCTTTAGGGTTCCAAATCATAGAATTTAGAGTATGGGCATTTATGGTATTTGATGTCTCTGTTTTGGTCTGTTTTTGAGGTTGTTTTTCCTTCTTTAGCAGATTACTATGTGAACTACTTCAACTGCAACTGCCCAAATTTTCTTATAATATATTATATTTTCATAAAATTAAGTTATTGTACCGCTTTTTATTTAAAAAATATTTATACTATATTAAAATAATTGGTTGTGTTAGTTTCACAAAATTATCAGATATTAATTAATATTTTTTAAATAAATAAATTATGCAGCATAACTATACATTAATCAGATTTTAATGAAATAAAATTTTAATTGTTATCAATTTCGGTGCTTCATTATATAGTTTCTTTTTCTAACCTGGCATGTATATATTGTTATTAATCTCATAAAGTTTTTTATTATAAATTTAAGGTTATTATAAAATATAATTGTTTGAGTCAGAATTTTTTAAGATGATCATCATTATTTTTTTTACTATGTCTATTTGTTGGTTTAAAAATAATTTTTTAGTTTTAAATTAATACTATAGTTTATAAATATAAATTAATTAAATTATTTTAAATTAAGATCAAATAAAAAATAATGTAAGTAATGATGAATAGGAGTATTTATCGAGCAAGTTGAGTAGTGTTCAGCTTGTTCTCGTTAAAAAAATTTATTTTTTGAATTGACTCGTTGCTCGTTGTGCTCAATAATATTTTGCTTTATTCATGTTCGTTAAAATTCTTGTTGCTCGACTCAACTCATTGCTCGTTAAACTCGTAATTTTTTATCTTATTTTTTTAAATATAAATAAAAAATTAGTGATACTATTAGAGTTTAACATAAACATAAAAAATTATGAAAAAAAATCTGAAGAGAAAATAAATAAACATATCATGAATGAGTTAGAGACAAAATCGATATTCGAGTGAAACTCTTTTTAAATTTTTTAACAATCTTTAATAACAAAAAAAAAACTTGAGAATTTTGGATTTTTACTTTCAATGGTATATTTTATGTGAGAAGTGAAAAATGAATTTTTTCTTTCTTTCTTTTTCTTTTATACAAAAAATAATACTAAAAGAGTAAAAAAAATTAATGAAAAAGAAAGAAAGAGACTCATTATTATAATTTAATTTTTTAATATAAATAACTTTTTTAATTATAAAAAATACAAAATATTTTAGAAATTTTAAACTAAAATTTTTATAAATAAATTATCTAACAATTCATTAATATTTTTAGAAATTTTAACTAATATTTAAAATTTTTAGAAAGAGTTAACAAAAAATAATAAAAGAATTTATATAAAATATATTAAAATGCTTACGAATTCACGAGTCGAACTGAATGACTTGACTTACTAAGATCATAAATCGAGTTTGATTTTACATCAAATCAACATGAATCAAGCATTAATTCAATTTTAATAAAATCTAACTTAAATTATTTACAAGCCATTCAACTCATAAATAATTAACAATTAATAACTTAATTAATAAAAACAATTTAAGATAAATATTTTTGCTTAATGTAACTTTAGTGACTAAATCGTAAGTTTATCCAAAAATACAATAAAATGTCCCTTTTATTCTCCCCCATCCCATAGTTTTGCTTTTCATCGCCTTTCTTTCTCCAGATTCTCCACTCTTGACTTCTATATCTTCCTCTTTTCCTCCCTTTCCAATCAGATCTCTAGAAACCCATTGAAGATAAACCTCCGGTGAATCTCCCATGACGCTTGGCTCAGGAGGATCGAGTGTCGTGGGTTAGCCCCTTTGCTCCCCTTTCACAATTCTTCTTAGATTCCATTATTGGTTTTTTTATTGATTTTGTTGTTTTATCGCTTCCTGCACATATAATCAGCTATTATTTATGTTCCTGGACAATTCATGTGGATTAAGATAAGAAATTTAAGGGTATTGTTTTATAGGTTTATTGTTTCGTTTTAAGTTCTGGGTGGCTTTTTTTTTTATATTTGCTTTTGAATTGGTTTCATTGATGTTGTATTCGGTGTAAAGTTTTAGTTTCTTTGCTTATATTGGGTCTCTATCGAACAATTTGAAGAACTTGTAGTTTAATTATGAATATTATGTTAGTTTATTAATTATGATTTTTCATTGAAAAACTCATGAATGTTTGGTCGTTTATGTTCTAGTAGTGCTTGGCTATGTTTTGCAAGTAAAATCTTGAATCAAAGTACATGGAAATGTGCATTTTCTGTGTGTATTGCAACTCTTTTCCTCTTAAAATTACAGTAGATGGGCGTTGAAGATTATGAAGTTCTTCGGCTGTATGAAGATGTTGGAGTTGTAATCTGCACCTTGTTTGAACAGATAATATCTATAAGTCGACTTAATGTAGGTTGAAAAGGCAATAATTGTGCTTATTAATATGGCACTATAAATATGTTTATCATCTAGTGTTATTACCAATTGTTCTCGTTGTTTTCGAATACCTGTTGTTTGAATAAAATGAAACCAATACAAGATTGTGATCCTTGAGCCTAAGTGAGACACATGATTAATCTATGGCGGTATCCGCAGGCATGGAACCATTAATCATGCTTATGTAATCAATTACCTTTTGGAAACCTTCCTCGGAGACTGAAATTCTATCGGTGTTAAACTCAAAGTTAGGATTTATTGTGTGATTTAGCATAATGTTCATTCCCTTTATTAAGTTTTGTATGCTCATTTTACAGTGCCTCGGAACTTCAGATTGCTGGAGGAGCTTGAACGTGGAGAAAAAGGTATTGGGGATGGTACTGTCAGCTATGGAATGGATGATGGAGATGATATTTACATGCGCTCTTGGACTGGCACCATTATTGGTCCTCATAATGTAATTGCATATTTTATGTCAACCTTCATATTTTTCTGTTTTCCTTTAGATGAAACGTAGTGTCCATATGAACATAGACGAAGCACGGGGTATTAAACCCATCATTTCATGTAAACAGAGAACATTAATTTTATTCCTCTGCTCGTCTTTGGGACTACCCTACTCCTTGCTTTTGAAGTGAACAATGGTATTTTGGAAACTATCATTTTGTACATGCCTTTCTGTTTCGTTCTTTGTGTTGATTCTTTTTCCTGTTCTCAGACCGTACACGAGGGTCGAATCTATCAACTGAAGTTGTTCTGTGATAAAGATTATCCCGAGAAGCCACCAAGTGTCCGTTTTCATTCAAGGATCAACATGACTTGTGTTAACCATGAAACCGGAGTGGTATATACTTTGTCATGCAATGCTTGTTTTATTCGTTTCATATCAGTCCGTTAATCTTTTGTTGCATTTCGTTGCTTAGTTAGTTAATTTTTTAAATCAACCATATATTCATATGGTTATAGTATGATGATATGAAACATAATGATATAGAATTTGATGTTATCAAATCTCAACAGGTTGAACCGAAGAAGTTCGGACCTATTGCAAATTGGCAGAGGGAGTATACAATGGAGGATATTCTGACACAGCTTAAAAAGGAGATGTCTTCCTCGCATAACCGGAAGTTGGTCCAACCACCCGAGGGTACCTACTTCTAGCTCTCAAGATCATATTATATATATATATATATATATATATATTCTTGGATCTAATTGCATCTGTAGTTTTCAATGCTTGTTTGATCCTTGCTTCAAGAACAAACCGGGGAAAGCCCTTGGAAAAAGCTTCTCCAATTACTTCTCTAAAGCTTCATCCTTTTAATCTGTTGAACGGCTGCTGTTTGTGTGTCAAAAATTAAAAAAACTTTGATCTTGAGGGGTATCATCAGGGTTGAACTTACAGAAAACCTGGTCTCACCTTGATGATGATGATGATGGAGCCCTCTGCTTTCCATTTTCAACCTCACTTGAAGAACTAAAAGAAGCATTCTAACAAAAACCCAATCTTTCCTACTCACTGATAAAACAATCCAATAATAACCCATTAGAGTTGGAATTTTTAAATTTGAGGGTTTAAGATTTAAGTTTTAAGGTGTTAAAAGTTTTAGTTTTTTTTAATATATAATTTATGTATTAAAATATAACTTTTAAAAATAATGTTTTATATTGTTTTTGGGTAAAATATACTATTTACCACTCAATAATCTTCTTATTTCTATTTTGATTACTTAAATTTTAAAATTTTCTATTTAATAATTAAATTTTATACATTAAATCACTCATAAATATTTTATTATTATTTTAGTATAAGATGATATTTTTTATTATTATTTAATATAAGAATAATTTAAAAATTTTGTCTCACTTTCTTAAGTTTGAATTTGACTTTTATTTTGTAGAAAAATGTTTCAAAATTTTCGGAAAAAATCAAAAATGAAAAAATATAAACATTTATATCATAATTTATAAATTTTAAAATAATTTTGAGTGAAATAATTATTAAATTTGAGCTTAACATGTCAAACTGAATCATCTATTGCACTTTAAAGTCAAACGGTCACCATTTTTAAAGACCTATAATAATCAACTGTAATCGATGACGATTACAACTATTAACAATTATTTTAAATATTTTAAAATTTTATTATTTATTTTTAATTATTTTATATTTAATAATATTAAAATTTTAAAAATAATAATAAAATATTCAAAAATATTTTATATATAAAGTTCAGTTATTTTGTAAAAAAATTTAAAGTTATATTTTGTGCATGTTTGGAAATAGTGGTGAAAGTGAACACGGTTTCCATGTTGAGTTGATTGGTCCGGGGCGGCTGTCTAATCCTAAACTTTAACCGATTAAATCATTGAATAAATTTATTACATACATAGAATATTATTAAACACTATTAATATTAAATATTATTAAATTAATTAATAAAAATTAAATTTTAAAAATTTAATATAAAATTAATTTAATTAAAATTTTATCTAAAATAATTTATGATTATATGTTAATTCTTTAAAAATTTTAATCTTTATTAATTAATTTAATAATATTTTAGAATATTTAACATTAATAATATTTAATGGTATTTGATGCACGTTATACAATTTTTTTAAATATTTTTTTAATTCTTTCTTTCCACTATCTTTTACGAGTTTGTATTTTTTTAACTTATATAAATCCATTATTCTTTTAATCCTGAGATGAAAAAGAATAAAATTTTTATTCAACTACCCAAGTTTGGAAAAATTATATTATGGGTCAGTCCCACCACGTCATTTATGAGACTAACCAATAAAAACCATTCACTTTATCAATTTTTAATTTTCAAGTGAAGATTCACTTGGGATTGATGAAGTAGGTCATTTTTATTGGTTGGTCCTATAGACACGGATGAGACTGACCCATAATATATTTTTTTTCAAATTTGGCAGTACGCTACCTTTATATTAAATAATAATTTAACATTAATTAATTAATGAAAATAAATAGGAGAAAACCGTCTCTATACGGTCTACAAATACCCTACCCCTCGCGTAGATTTTCTTTCGATCTTCCAAACCCTAAATCCCCCCTCCCCCCCAAAAAAAAACAATTTAAATCAAAATTCGGTTGAAAAAGATCGAACAAAATGTCAGATGAACCGCCTCTAAGAAAGGCGGTCGTGATCCGATCCGTTTGGTCTCACAATTTGGAGTCCGAATTCGAGTTAATCAGATCCATCGTTGACGACTTTCCGATAATATCGATGGATACGGAGTTCCCCGGCGTTGTCGTCAGGCCAAATTCCCCCGGCGGCGGTGCCCTGTTCGTACGGCCGGCTGACGTCACAGCGCATTATAAAAGCCTCAAAGCGAACGTCGATTTGCTGAAGATGATCCAACTCGGCTTAACTCTCTCGGACGGTAACGGAAATTTACCAGATCTCGGCACAGAAAACCAGTTTATCTGGGAATTCAATTTCAGAGACTTCGATGTAGCGAACGATGCCCACGCTCACGATTCCGTCGAGCTTCTCCGTCGTCAAGGCATAGATTTCGAAAAAAATCGGGAATTCGGGATCGAGTTGGTCTGATTCGCGGAACTGATGATGTCATCGGGACTCGTTTTGAACGACGACGTTACGTGGGTGACTTTCCACTGCGCTTACGATTTTGGATACCTCGTGAAGTACTTGACGGGCAAGTTGTTACCGTTCCAACTCACCGAGTTCTTGGACCTCGTGCGCTTGTTCTTCGGAGACAGAGTCTATGACGTCAAACACTTGATGAGATTCTGCGCTGGCTTGTACGGGGGACTCGACCGAGCGTCTAGCGCTCTGTCGGTGAACCGGGCTGTCGGGAAGAGCCATCAGGCTGGTTCCGATAGCTTGCTGACATTAGACGCGTGGTTGGAGGTCAAAAGAAGGTATTTTGGGGAAGGGGATGTTGAGAATTATGCTAATGTTCTTTATGGTTTAGAAGTTGAATCTTCATGAAATTTAAATGCATTCTCTGTTGATACATCCTCATGTTTGAGAGAAATGGCATTTGTTTTTAGTTAGATCTTTAGATTTTGTACACAATTTCTGTGTTATTAATCAATCATCAATAGTAGAAATAGTTTCAGTTCTATTCACTTATTTCCATATTCCCCATATATACTAATTTGTGTTTCATCTGCTAAACTAAGCTTTAATCTTTTAATTACATTCAAATAATCCTTTAAGCTGCACTTTGTACCTATGAAGCCTTAACATTTAATTATACTATAACAGATCTTTGGTGTTATTCGAGTACAGATCAAAGATGATAATCTATTTGATTACCTTCAATGTTCTTTTTTTTAATATTTTAGCCTTGTTTATTTTTTGGTTGGATGCTTACTTTAATGGTGAATAGAAAGCATGTAGTTGCACTCTTAGGCCTTAGCCCTCAGTTCATCACTGATGTATGGGTATCATGATTTATGATTCAAGGTGGTTGTCTCTGACTAAATGAACTCCCATAATAGACTTCTCAAGAAAAATGAGGGTCCATTGTCAAGAATCATGATGTAGAGAGATGTGAGAAAAATAATAGTTATGGAAGAGGAGTTGTAGTCAAATTAGATAAGTTTATTCTAATTTGTATCCATTTCATTAAAAGTTTATGAACAAGTTGGGTAACATGCCTTGTCTTGACATTGGCAGTTACAAGTGTTAATCTTTGAGTCATGGCTCGATTCCTTTTAGGCTGTGTTTGTTTCAAGTATTTGGTTTTCCGGAATTCATTTCCCCCCTTTCCCCATGCTTGGTTGGTGGAAATTGAAATCAGTCAACGGAGAAAACTATGGCGTAAAATGATTTAAGGAAGTTTTTTCAGTAAGTCATTATTCTTCACTTATCGGTTCACCATTTTCTCTTTAACTCATACCGACTCCCATTTCACTGTCGTCACTCTTTCTTTTCATTGGCAGTCTTTAGTTTTCTTTTTCTCGCCGGCGCTATTCGACTCTGTTACCGCTACTCCCACGTTTTCACTACAGGTACGCTTCGCCATTCATCTTCCTTTTCAATAAATGTTTTATTGAAAGATTTTTCAAACTTCTAAATGATTGTTTCTTCTCTTTGTTTCTCTACTAATAAAAAATGAGCAATCAAACAGGGAACTCTATTGGGTTCTAGACTGGGTGTTCCAATATCTACAAACCCAGAGAAATATTTGGGTCTCCTTACTATGGTGGGTAGAAGGAAAAAAGAAGCTTTTTCTGGTTTGAGGGACCGAATGAATCAGAATACTGGTTTGAGGGTCTCCTTCAAGCAATACCCACCTACACCATGCAATGCTTTTTACTCCCTGCATCTACCTGCCGCGACCTTGAGCTTACTATGAACAAGTTTTGGTGAAGAAATAACAACTCGAAGAAGGGCATTTCCTAGTGAATCTTTTTTTTTTTATCGGCTTTCAAATTCAAGGCCAGTTTAACGTCTAACATACTTTGTAGAGTATCGTCATCCGGGTCTCTGTCTTTCAACTGTGATTTCAAAACTCGTTTGGCCTGGGAATTCTTTCTTGTACGTTTCTTACTCCACTGGGTGAGGGATGCGCTCAACCTAAGTGTTGGTTCTTGGGTATTTTACCACCGGCTGTTATCTCATTAAAATCATCTCTTATTACCAGCCATGGCAGAGTTTGGTCAACACATAATTGTTGACGCAAAATCCAGGATTCCTCACCCTCACTCTCCACTGGTCGACCCTAAAACCCAGTGAATCTCCAAGTGAAAGGGAGAACATATTTATTATTATACAATATAGGATTAAGTTTGTTATCGGTAAATCAAATGACAACTCCAAAAATATATATTTCAGATATCAAAATATAAAATATTTTAAAAGTGCAAGTGTAGATAAGCAAGTTGATTGTATTTTAGAGGATTCGCATGCAGAACCATATATTCTCAAATCAAGAAAATGGGTTACTGATCCGCAGGATATCAGAGATTCAAGGGGAAAAATAAATAAAAATCTAATATCAATCAACTATTTTTAGCTGATCACACCAAACCACAATTAATCTTATGATTAAGCTTACGAATTTAGTTCTTTATTTATAATCTAACTTGGTAGTGGTACTACTTTCACTGTATATAGGGTCTAGTTTCTGCTGTGCATGCAGCAACCTAACTTCAAGAAAATACTTTGGAAAATGTCCAAAACCATATGCATAGCACAACTAAAGTATTAATATTATCAAAATAAAATATTTTTAGAAATTATTTTCTAAAGATCTATCAAAACCTAATCATCGTTGATTGTCATCTAAATGCACCGATTCTCTACACATCTACACTTGGTATATCTGGCTTTGATATTTCAAACTAATTAACTCAGCAACTCAAGATCAAGAAAGGGGTATTAATTGGTATATAGTCAGACTCGGTGGACGGTGTCAGCCGTGTGATCCCAGTACCGTCCATAACATGTATTGTGTTCAACATTAATCCAACGGACCAACCCAAAATTCCAACATGTAACACTAACTTGTGTAACTAAATCATAAATTGCTCAACTGTGCAAATAATTGCATTCACACCCCGAAAGTTACCAACCACATTTATCCAGTCATCCATGTAAATTAAAGATAGAGTATAGGTTTTGAGTACTTGGTTAGTGAAACAAATTTTACCTATGAGTACAGTTAAAAGCAGAAGATGGCACTTCAACCATCCTGGATGGCGAGGATTGGGGCCTTGGGGTACTGATATCGACCATTCCAAAATTAGCATCAAGCATATCTACCCCACTCCATTCAGCACCTGCAATTCTGGGAGTTAAGTATTACACTTTCAAATATTGTTCCTATGAATGTATATTGGATTGCAAAAGAAAGAGTTTGGGGAAGTGCTTTTTCCAGCCTTTGGGGTTCAAGCGTATGGAAGAGCTACAAAATTTATTGAAGGATACAGTCCGTCTTCCACATATCTGTTATGCTAACGTCAGCATCTGATAGAAGCCAATAATCTGCATCATTCTGAAAACAAGACAAGAAAAGTGATGGTCAATCTCAACCCACGGAAACAGAAATGTACATATTTCACCATACAAAGATGGAGCCGAGTGTTTTCTTTTTATTTCTTTGTTCTGATTTTGAAGCATGATGAAACCCTGGGAAGATAGGGAAACTGATTTTGGGTCTTAAAGAGGCGTAACAACCCAGGGTCCAAATGAATTTTAAATCCACCCAAACTTTGCAAGTATCGTTGCGAGTAACAACAGATCATACATCCATTCTTCTTTAAACCTTGCTGCAGAACTTACATCAATATTCGAAGGAACAATTCTCATCATTCCCCCAACAGACTCCTGTGAAGCATTAAAATCACAGCCCATTTGATGAGTTTGCACTGCTTGTGGTTTAATTTCCTTTCTGGTACCATCCACATTGACCTCAATTTGGTTTTCGTTAGAGCCAGAGCTTGAAGCGAGTGAGACACTTGCAGGTGGCTCAACACCATTCACCTCTTCAAACTTCTCAAATTGGCTGAGGAAAAACAACAATTTGGAAAGAAAAAAATAGAAGGATGTTAAAACAAGAACCTTTGTTGTCCATCATCAGTTAGATTTCATTGAGAAAAAAGATGGTTCAGAAACATGAACAGATAAATAGCTTAGCATACAAAAGGGAGCAATACCTGACTAGGTAAACATCAATGGAACCCATAGTGCTTCTAAGGATCATCCTGTATCGCCGTTGTGGGTAGTCAACAGCCTGGAAAATGAAGAAGCACAATCATGCATTCAATACATTAAAAGTAAAAATGGTACTGACTCATTAGAATTCTCTAGTCATAAGCTTACTTCATCAGGATCAGGAACTTCGAGAGTTGTTCCATGTGGAGCTTTAATTGCTATTAGGGTTTCATTCTGCCAGAAGGAATGTGGAAAGTTAACCATAGTAAAATCAAGATGTTTAGGAGAGCAGTGTCAACTGCAGAACATGATTGTGAAGGGATACATTTAATCAGACATGGAATCAACAGACCTGAAAACAAGGTAGACCTTTGATGTCTTCTTCAGTCACAAAAAGCCACCTGTAAAAATTGAAGATGGGTTAATGTATCACTGTTTGCAAGGAATCTGCAGTTAACAACAATTAATTGGATCCAAGTGCAAGACAGAAGAGACATTATTCTTACCTCTGATTGTTCTCGTTCTCACTCAAATCCCTCAATCTTTCCTGCATTTCACTACAATATTTTAGAAGCATCAGCAATCCTAAACAGATTTGAGAAAGTAAATGTAACCAATGTTACAAGAGAGTAAGTCATGCATGCATAACCTTATTTGATCATCTAATGTGTGCTCTTCCATGGTAAGGTTTTCAATTTCTGCCTGCATACAAAAGAGAAACTAATATCATATGTAGGGAATACAAATTGGTCAATCAGCAGTGATACAACATTCTCTCAAGTCATAAACCAAAATAAAGAAACAGAAACTCTTATACACAATAACAAGAAAAATTGTTGCCTGGAGATATGTAGGTAAAACAAAATCAATACTACTTCTGCATACCTGTAATACAGAGAGATCAATATCTGCTTCTCCAGGCCTTGAATCATCTACACCCCTAGTAAATTTGATTCAATCCTCAAATAAGTCCCATGTTCTTTGAAGGTTAACCAGAACGAAAAAACAAATAAGACAATAAAATTCTAGAAAACGTTTAACATCATTAGTAATTACTTCCAACGTATTTTGTTTTTCAGCTTCTTTTCGATAAGACCAATGCCTTCCAAAACATTTGTTATGTCATATATCCTCCTCTTTTGCACCTGTTAAGGGGGGGGGGGGGGGGGGGATACCAATAAATAAATAAACAAACAAATAAAACAGCCATTTCAATAATATGAAAAACACCAAAAGGTACATAAGCTCATTTAAATTTATACATTACCTCCAACATTTCTGCAGCCTTATTTAGGTCAAGGATACCATCTTCAGCATGCTTTATGAGATTGATGAACTTTTTTGTCAAGAAACCTAAAAATTTCAATCACATTTCACCACGTATAAAAGCTTTAGGCACAACCCAAAAACTATCCATGTTTTCTTTAAACACACATGCGTGCACACACAAACATATATTTATATTATTGAGGTTACCTAAAGAATTGTCATAACGGCAGCTGCCAGCAGGAGTAAGAGGAGATGGAGAACCTGCCATACCATATGTAATGTCAGTAGTTCTATTTTCTGTCTTTCTTTGCACATTAGTGATTAGACTACACGCTAAAGTAATGAAACTCATATATACATCCTGGGACTGAAACATATAAGCTCATAGCAAACAAAAAAATCGTGACATAATAAAGTGGTTGGAGAGGGGAAGTTTCTCACTAGCATGTGCCACAGGGGTTTGGGGAGTAGACTTATTGGCCTTTGAGGCCTTTGATCTACTATTTATCCTTCCTCCTTTAGCCGATACAGGTGTCTGCAATGGGCTATTGAATATGCTGGTAACTCCAGGACTATTTGTCCATTGACTATGTTCAACTTCCCTGTTCTCCACTGTACTCTTTCTTTTTAATGGCTGAGAAAAAACGGCAGTGTTTCAAAATGCTGCTAATAAAAGGAGTTACAAGTTTATCTCAGAAGCTAGTATGGCCATGCCAAGAAAATTTTTAAAAAAAAAAATTAAGTGTGCCTATATTTAGAGTTTAGACTAAAAGCAATTATTTTTTTTTAAAAAAAAAGAGAGAGAACATATGCAAATATATAATGTGCATAAGAAAAATTATTGTGAAGTGTTAACCATAAAAAACTTCAGAATCACTTTACTTTTTGATTCAAAAGGCTATTGCAAATGCCAAAGTTCATAGAGATCAATGTCATGAAGTAATCAAGTATGTACAAAAAACAGGGATTCACTTGTTAGTAGGTGGAGGACAGTGAGAGAGGACTATCATATTCATTTGAGCAAAGATTTTGAGACAGAATGAAGATTGTAATTTGTGAAAGGGGAAGTCATAACAATGTCAACTGCAACGTTTATCAAAAAGCCATTAAAGCTGCAACATACAAAGAATTTACAGACTTCAAGTTTTTTATATGGGGCATGACATCTAATATTCTGCTTTTAACCCAACAATGCAGTACAAGCACAAGCTTCCTCTCTGAGCAAATTTATTACATAAAACTAATATACTGTCAATTACAATAAGGTTTGAAATCCAAAATATCACAAACTAAAACCCACTAGATAGATAGATAGATATTCACTCCTTAGCATGTTGGCCAAAGGTTATAGTGCGAAAAACTAGTTTTTGAGGCATGAAAGTTTATAAGCCATCGAGTTTCAGCTATTGGATGATCCAGGAGTTTCAACTTAGTTCAGGAATGGAGCACTTTAATCATCCAATACATCACCAAAAAATCATAAATGCGCTATGAACAGTTCACTTATTAAAATGCAACCGTAATGATTCCACTGAGTAAACGAGGCACCGGGAAAAGTTCTTATGAACAGTTTTTTTATATAAAAAATCCATAAGATTAAGTACATAAAATTGAAGCGTATTTATTGTCATTAAAAACTTGCGATCGAACACAATCTAACGATAAATATCAAATGAGGGTATAAGCAAAACAAAGAAAAATGCATATGTTGACAGTTGACTCACTACACCACAGTCACCATTTTTTAAGAAAAATAATGAAAAATATATTTCATGAAAATTATAAAAGCTCACAGTAGATCTAACGACAATCGCTTCAACTTCTTGATCGCCGATGATTCCACGAGTGTTACCGGAAGTGGTTAGATTATTATCACTGTTATTAGAGGAAAATCTATGATAATCATCGGGATGAACAAAAGGCGGCTTTGTCGAGGCGAAAGCCAGATGGCGGCGTATCGGCGGAACAACAGAAGGACCCGACGGAGTTGGTGCCGAAACGGCAGCAGTAGAAGGAGGAGGATGCGGCGGCGTGGAACGAGCGGAGGCTCGAGCCAAACTGGACATTGAGATTTGTAATTTAGATGGAGAAAGAAGGAATCGAAGAGAGAGGCGAGCCTAGAAATTCAGCTGGAGAGAAGAGATTGTGAGGGTTAGAAAGAAAATGGGGGAAAGTGGTGAAGAGGGAAAGGGTTAAAGCCTTCAAGGAGGGAAAATGGAAAGGAAAGAAATTTGAGATTATAAAGCTTTTTAAGGCATAATACAGGAAAATGTTTCTAAAGTTTAATCGATTATTTTTTTTAAAAAAATATTTTTTTATCAATTAATAAATAACCTGAAACGACGTAATAATTATATATAATAATATATGTTTTGATATTATATAAATAAATATATTGATTTTATAAAATAACATATTAATTAATAAATAATTTTTTTTAAATTTATTCACTCGAAACTAAATATTTTTAGAATTATAGGTTTATAAATTATTTATCTATATTTAAGATATTTAAGGATGATAATAGATCAGATTTGGATCAGATTTTATAAAGTCTAAGTCTAATCCAATTAATAATCAGACTTTCAAAAAAACTCAAGTTTGAATCTAAGTCCATTTATATAAATCCAAATTCAATCTAATAAATTATCTAAAATTTAAATCTAAAAATTCAAATTCAATTATTTTTTTAAAGTAACAACTTAAACATCTATATCTTTAAATGAAAAAAAAATTATCAAACAAATATATTTAAATTTATAGTACAAATAAATCTTAACAAATATTACGATTCAATATAAAACAAATTAAAGTAACAACTCAAATTGCAATTAAAAACTCAACAATAAATAAATTATCCTTACATAAATTAATTTTATTAGTCTACTAATATATCTATTTTTTACATCACAATTATAAAATGTCTAATAAATATTACAAGCTAAAAAAATAAATTAAAAATTTAATTAAAATGTTCAACTATTAGCATTGGACATAGAAAAAAAGTTTTTATTGTTCCACTGAAACTCAACAAAGGCCTATAAAATAAGAGAAAAACATAAATAGAATTATAAAATATATTAATTATTTAAAATATTAATCGTATATAAACTTAATTTGGATTTCAATATATATATATATATATATATATATATATATAAATCTAAGAATTTTAAATATTTTTATTCGAATTTATATATAGATCAGATTCATATCGAATATAGATTCAAATTGAATTCGGATCAGATCATGATAATATTCATATTCGATTCACCTCTTATTAGGACACAAATTTTTTTTAGATTTGGATTCAAATTTTTTTAATTGAATTTAAATCAATTTTTTTTTTCAAATCAAAATTCAAATTATATTATGATCCCTATCTACATTTATTTTTTAGCATATACATCTATCTAAATTTCTTAATACAATAAAATCTTAAATGTTGACATTATTGGGCTTATTTATCCGGATAAATTTTGAATTTTTTTCTTCTAAAATTAGATTATAGTAACTTAAAAATAATAACGATAATAAATTATGTAAAAAATTCTAACAATAAACTTTAAATTTTATACTTTACACGATAAAATCTTAAATTTAAAAAGTTTGTGTTAACTTTAAACTTGTGTATCAAGATATTTTCGATTATAAATTCAAGTCGTAGTTGTATTACGGATAAATTACATAAGTAGTCATCAATTATTAAATTTTTTTATTATGATCACATTATTATTAAAAATTAAAAAAATAGTCACTTTTTAAAGGTTAATTGTTATAGCAATTAGTCGTTTTTTAACCGAAAATATTATAATTTTTTAAAAAATATACTTAAGCACAAACTTCATGCTTAACTTAAAAAATATATCTATAAATTAACTATTAATTATCATTTTTAACGGTTAATTATCGTTTTTGGTTGTGTTTAGAAGGTCAAACTCGATTGTTCACCCAAAAAAAATCTAAAAACAAGTAAAAATATTTAAAAAATTGATCTTCAAATCTTGGTTTTGTCTACCATTTTAATCTTGGTTTGGAAGCACATTGTTGTTTTCGGTTTAAATTATTTTATGGATGAGTCTATCACGTGCGTCGAACACCGTTGAACACCACTAATACTGAACACTGTTGAACATTATTAAATTAATTAATAAAAACTAAAAATCTTAAGGACTTAACATGTAATTAATAATTATATATTAAATCTATCACTCTTTTATTAATTGTACGTTGAGTCCTTGAAATTTTTAATTTTTTTTATAAATATATATTATCAAAGAAGATGTTGTTTACCTTATAACCATTTTAAGATTATTAAAAAATTAAACAATTTAATCCATTTACTTTATTATGTTTTTCTAAGTGTAATTTGATAACATTATTATTATTTTCGTTAAAATGATGGCATAATTAAAAAATAATAATTTTAAATATTCAATTAAATCTATTAATAACGTTATAAAAGTAATATATATATATATATATTGAATTAAAGTAAATCGATAAATCTCAGGTTTTATATAGTAAGAATGAACCATTATCAAAACTGACAAGGCAAAGCATTCTTTTGAAGTAATTTATATATTTTTTTAGTTCGATGAATAACGTTTTTTTCTGATTAAATTAGATTTTAACTTTTTACTTTATAATTTAAATTATATATTTTTTTTATCGACGGACATTAAAATAATTTTATCATTTAATTAGAGTATGATACATGTTATTTTTTATTTTTTAATTTTTAAATTACTTCAACATATGAACTTCTTTTAAAATTTCAAGGTTTAAATTTTTTTAATCAAAACCTCGAATTACATGTACCTCATCGTTAAGCATTCTTTATACGATGGAGGTTTATCGTTCACTATCCAAATGTCATGTACCTGAATATTCGATATTTTCTATTTTTTATTCATCGGTCATCGATCAATTTTTTTCATCATTGTTAGGTATTCGTCAATGATACAATCAATTATTCATTTTATCAATTTTGGATGGCGATATGACGAGGTTTTATGTATGAGGTCCACTGAAGACAATAATGACCGGTGATAGTTGAATCAATGGTCGGAGAAAATGAATTTATGAATTTTAGAGTTGTTTTTTTAAAGAAAATCAAAGATTATTGGATTTTTAATAAAATAAAAGATTTTTTATTTTAAAAATTAAAAAATTAAAAAAAATTAGGTTATATGTCATATTCGAAAAATTATATCATGGGTCAGTCCCACCACGTGTCTATGGGACCGACCAATAAAAACTATCCATCTTTTCATGTCATATTTTTTTCAAGTGATTTTTCACTTGAAAAATTTAAAAAATAATGAGGTGGGTAGTTTTGGTCGGTCCCATAGATGACGTGATGGGACTGACCCATGATATAATTTCTCGTCATATTCTGATTGAATAACTATAAACATATAAATGAGATTTATAAAAAAATATTTTTTTTAAAAACATAATAAATTATTCATTCTTTTCCATGTGCAATTTCTTTAGTATTCGTTATTGTTATTATTATTATTATTATTATTAAAACTTTTATTTATTTTAGAAAAAAATTATAAAAGCTACACCAAAAAATCGGTATGCCTGCAATACACCAAAACATTTTCTTTTAAAGCAGCAATAAGCAAAAACCGTTAATGGGTCCCGCACTGACCGTTGGTGCTTTCACGTCTTGACAAATAAACATGACTTTAAAAAATTCCCAAAATTCTCTCTCTCTTCTTCTTCTTCTTCTTCTTCCTATATCCCTAACCCTAACCCTAATCTTAATTACAGTTCCCATGTCTTCCTCTTTCCCTTTACCGTATTTCATATTTGGCCCTTCAAATGTCTCGCTTTGATCTACAATTATGTCACGCGTACCTTTTTCTCTTTTATAATCCACCAGATGCACATGATTAATCGTAACCACCTATGTTTTATATGATTTGATTATTGTATTTTTTATGAACGAAATAATTCCTGGATTTTGAGCGGTGGATTGATTTGAGGAGTGTATTTTTTGTTGGGTGGTGATAATGTCAAGCATCCGCGGTGGGGATTTCAATCAAAAGATTGATTATGTATTCAAAGTGGTTTTGATTGGGGATTCAGCGGTTGGGAAATCTCAGCTGCTTGCACGTTTCTCCCGGAACCAATTCATCTTGGATTCGAAAGCCACAATTGGTGTGGAATTCCAGACTAAAACACTTGTCATTGATAACAAAACTGTTAAAGCTCAGATTTGGGATACTGCAGGCCAAGAAAGGTTAGATTTTACTTGTATATGCCTGAAAATTTTCAATTAGTTTATCTGCATGAATTTAGATTCGAGGAAATAAAAGAATCTAGAGTAAAAATGTCTGAGGAACAATTCTTAGAATTCTACATGTTATATCTTTTTACCTCTCCAAAGAATAGTGTTAATACTTGTAATAGGAAAAATGATGTACATTCGAAATGAGGCCGAAATGACATGAAAGAAACAAAAATCTGATAAGAAAGAAATCATCTCTCTCTCTCTCTCTCTCTCTTTTACAATTTTAAAGGATGATATTTGTCAATGTCATAGTTGCTTGGCTTATGGTTAAATTCTGGAGATGATGATGCATTGGTCGCTTAAAGACTGCTTAATTAGTTGAATCCAAGGGATTTGGTGGGATGGGATTTTCTAATTTGGTTAATGTGAGTCAGATCTTTATTATGCTTCTTTTTCAATTAAATTAGTGCTCTCAGTAAAAGGCAGTTCAGAGAGGAAGGCAATGCCTTAGTCATAGCATTTGAGCTGCTTAGCCTGGCTAATACTTCTGGGGATGGTTTTTGGTGGTATTCAGTGGAAAATTCTTAGTCCTCCAATCAAGCCTTCAAAATTTCCGTGTCATTGTTGTTTAAGATACAAATTCATTTCCTTCCAGTTACAGATTCTAAATTTTTTCAAATTAGAAGAGATATTTCTGATGCCATAAAGCATTTTCATGTAATTTATGCTTTGTCTTTTCCTTTGTGATGGAGTTGTATAATAGTTTTCTCGGGAGTACAGAAATAGTAGGTTTGAGTATTGAAAATTGTAAGTGTTTGATAATATAGAGGCATTGGAAACTGAAAGAAGAATAACAATCATAAACAGACATTTACATGAAAAAATTCAGGTGATAGGAAAACTGCACTAGGTGTTGTAGGAGAGAATTATTGTTCAGCGAAGTTTCATGAATCTAATCAATCATCTTTACTCAAGCAGATTGATGCTACGTTAACAGACATCATCTTTTGAGATTAGAGCAGTTGAAGCAGATCGGTTAGTTTGAGTAAAAGATTCATGACCGTATAAATTGAAGGATAGTGAGTTATTACCAAGTTATTTGTACTCGAGCAGATTAGTGCTACATTGGAAAAGATATGTAGTTCGTCTTTCAATAATTTTTGAGTAGTTCAAGCTAATGAACGAGTTTGAGTAACAGATTCGTGACTATATGTGGAAGGATGAGTTCTTATCTAAATAATCCAGAAGTTCTTCCAGAATGAGATTGCAGCTATAACATAAGCCCTCATTAATTGTTTGAATGCAGCATGCATGCTAAGTGGTCATTATCGGTCATGAACATATCATCCAATCTAATAATCAAACACATCTTAGTATTCATGCATGTGCTGAAAGCAAGAAATGATTAATGTGACTGTTGATGGACAATGTACCATTGGTGGCTCAAGGCAGTTGACCCCTTCTAGTTTTGAGGACAAAGGGACACAAGTGGTGATGGAGTTAGGCCCAAGCATGGTGGGTGTTTAGAGAGCAAAAAATGGTGTTCTGGTTATGGATAGAGGAAGAGAGGAAGAGAGAGTGAGAATGGGAACACATCCCCTTTTGTTTGGAGAAGAGAAAATTCCTGTATTGCCTCTGTCCCTAAGTGAAGGGTGACTGATGAGAGTTCTGGTGGGTCCTTTAATATGTGTTTACTTAGAGGTATAACAATGACAATTGATTTGCTTTAAAACACTATTCACACCCTACTGCAACAACAATCGGGTGTTGCTAAGCTTTTCTCAGACATGGTAATCACAGTTCTGGCTTACTCTCTATGAAACGATATAAAATTGAACCTTCTTTGACATGTGCCAAATTGCTTCGGTTTGGGTATTTTCAGTCTCTATATTTTTACTTATAGATTAGATCCCAAAGTAGCATGGCTATGGCTATGCACCGAGATGATCTCAAACTGTGTTTTGTCGCGTCAACCAACTGCATTTCGGCCCTTCATGCTGCATTGTATGCTGAAAGTCACCCCTTTATTTGTTTTCCTATCAGGTACAGGGCAGTGACTAGTGCATACTACCGAGGAGCTGTAGGAGCAATGTTAGTTTACGACATGACCAAGCGTCAATCATTCGATAACATGGCAAGGTGGTTAGAAGAATTGAGGGGACATGCAGATACGAATATTGCCGTAATGCTCATCGGCAACAAGTGCGACTTGGTGAACCTAAGAGCAGTCCCAAGGGAAGATGCACAAGAGTTTGCTCAAAGAGAGAACCTGTTCTTCATGGAGACATCAGCTCTAGAATCAACCAATGTCGAGACTGCATTTTTGACAATTCTAACAGAGATATACCGAATCATCAGCAAGAGAACCCTTTCAGCTAATCAGGGGTCAGATGCCAATGGCAGTGCGGGTCTTCTTAAAGGAACCCGGATTATTGTTCCCAATCAGGAGCCGCAAACCCAAAAGGGCTGCTGTGGGGGATCATTCTAATAACATACTCCTGTTTTTCTTTTCTTCAATTTTGCTAAACTTCGTTTTGATATATGTTTTCCATGATTTTTTGATTTAGGCTTATTTGTTGTGTAATTCTTATCAACTAGTATAGGTAAAGGTTACTCTTGGATACATTGGTCCCTTGATAATTTAATTATTTCATTTTCTTGCTCTATTGAACCAAAAAAACATTTTTCATAATCACAAAACTTTCAATTTCATGAAATGGATATGATTCTAAGTTATATGATTTTGTGATTTCAGTTGAGAAATTCATGAGAATAGAGGACCAAATTTGAGGGGGGAAAGAAATACCAACTTAAATTCTAGTGGACCAGAATCAAATGTGAAGAGCAGTTAGGCAGTGCCAAATTCCATAATATAAATTGAGTCCTAGTCCTAGAAGGTAAGTTCATGAGGACAGGTTACATGACACTAAATGCCATATAACTAGCCATTTTTTCAGCTTCGATTTCTTTTCTTCCCAACTCCCATGGAAATACTTGTCATGAAACTAAGAAACAATATCTATGCATATATGTGTGTTTAAACTAAGGAAAAAGAACAATTACCAGTAACCAGAAGAAACCCAGAAGGAAGTTGCTTCAAGAACACAACTCTCTTCCCCATAAATCTACCAGCCAACAATATCAACACCGTCCCAGGTGTACTGCTTGCTCTAAACAAAAAGAAAAAATAGAACGAAACAATGAGAAACATGCAACCTTCAGAGAGATCTGCAAAGGAATAAAACATTTCATTAAATTAATAAACCAGTAAACCTGAGCTTGGTACGTTTAGGCTTGCGCTTATTGTGAAGAGGCTTCTTGACATCATCAGCTGGATAAAACTTGGGGGGCTTTTCGGCGGCAGCGGGAGCCTTAGGCTGGGGGTCATGGCGAGAGAAAACGCCGCCGTGTTTGGCCTTGATGGACCGAACGCCACGCTTGTGGTAGACCTAGAACACTTGTCAACACCACGGACGAGAGCTTTCATGGAGATTGGAGAGTGAATTTGAAGGGAGTGTTTCGGCTTATGAAAAATATAGTGGGTAAATTACCTAAACCGACACATATTATGGGTAAAGTCACGATTTGGCCATAATACTTCTTTTTAGTAATTAAGTCACTATATTATTAATTTGGATTTGATGTGATCAGTGATCACCTACCGTTAGTACCTAATGGTAAGGACAGTTAAAAATAAAAGAATATAATAATATATTTGATCAGTACTATTTATAAATTTTTTTAATTTAATTTTAATTTATAAATTAATATTAATTATTTAATTAGATAATGACACATGTCAATATCTTATTCGAAGATTTTAATTATTTATATTTAATTTAAAAATTTTATTTTCTTCTTTAATCAGATAGTGACACATATCATCACCTATTTAGAAAAAAAAACGATTTAATTTTTTTTTACATTTAAAAAGACTCAAACTTGAGTGTGTTTAAAACATAAACAATAACTTTGTACATTAAATCACTAAATTAAATATACATGTCTTATCATTTTTTACATTTATTCTTTTAATTTTATATTTACAATCATGAAACTAATTATATATATATATAATTATAAACCCTAAATTATAAAAGACAAACTCTAAATCTTAAATCATAAATACCAATTATATATATACTCATTAAATTAATTTTACATATATAATCAACAAATTTGATCTTTGTTTTATCAGAGAGATTATAATTCCCAATAGTCATGTATATCTCATTAAAGTTTCCGTTTTAAAAAAATAATGAGAGCTTGTGTTAATAAAAAAAAAATAATTTCAAAATTAACACCAATATAACCACTCCACCCACACGCCATAACTAATAACATCATGTGGATTATTAAATCATCAGGAACCAACACATCACGTTCAACATAACACCATAACTACAGAAAATTTAGAAAATTTCAATGATTTTTCTAATGTTATTAATTTTAGAAAATTTGAATATGATTTAAATTTGATTTGATCATAGAAGTTAAGGTTTAAAATTTAAAAATAATTCGAATATGAAATACCCGAATAAATAACTTTAAATTATTTGATTTGGAAAACCAAACTACAAATCCAAATGAACTTTTTTTTGATCATCAACAGTGGAAAAATAGAACGGAAATGGAAAAAAATGAAAAAAAATGCCACCCACTTTGTTTATTAGCATTGCCTTGATACAAAAATGTGCAGCGTAGATATCCCAGCACCCAATCTCTTGCTGTTGCCTGTTGGCACAAGTCTAGAAGCATTTCCTGTGGACAATGGATGGTCCAGACTCGTCATACTCTGCCTTTGCAATCCACATCTGAAATAAAAATATAAGATGTTAATCACAGTAAGTGTAAGCATTAAAAAAAAGATATGTTTTAATATTGAAATTTTATTTTATTTTATTTTTGTATTTTTTAAAGATATGTTTTAATATTGAAATTTAATTTCCCAGTGATATGATATCAGTTTTTTCGAAGTAGAAAAAGAAAAAGAAAGATTACCTGCTGGAAGGTGCTGAGGGATGCCAAAATAGAGCCTCCAATCCAAACGCTGTACTTCCTCTCCGGTGGTGCAACCACTTTAATCTTCATACTGCTTGGAGCTAATGCCGTGATTTCCTTGCTCATCCTATCGGCAATTCCGGGGAACATAGTGGTGCCACCGCTGAGGACAATATTTCCGTAGAGATCCTTTCGGATATCCACGTCACACTTCATGATCGAGTTGTATGTAGTCTCATGAATACCAGCAGCTTCCATCCCGATCATGGATGGCTGGAAGAGAACTTCGGGACACCGGAACCGTTCAGCGCCAATGGTAACAACCTGTCCATCCGGTAACTCGTAGTTTTTCTCCACAGAGGAGCTGGTTTTTGCCGTCTCAAGCTCTTGTTCAAAGTCAAGAGCAATGTAAGCTAGCTTCTCTTTTATGTCCCTAACGATTTCTCGCTCGGCGGTAGTTGTGAAAGAGTAACCACGTTCTGTTAAGATTTTCATGAGGGCATCGGTGAGATCACGACCGGCCAGATCGAGACGCAAGATGGCATGTGGAAGAGCATAGCCTTCATAGATAGGAACTGTGTGGCTCACACCATCTCCAGAGTCCAAAACAATACCTATAAATTAACCTTGCTTGTTAGGTCCAAAAGTCAAGTGAAACATAAGATCTTTAACACAGGTAATCTTTTGATCCAAAAGCTAATAACCCATTGAAGGGACACAATGAGAAATTTGATCAGATTTGAAAACTATTTGAATCGGATATCAATATATTCGAATTTGACTCACTCAATAGTTCAAACTATTCATGTTTAAGTTCGGGTCAAATTAAAATTTTTAAATCGAATTCAAGTGGTTTACTAATATAAACTAACAATATCTTGGCAAAGAACATTTCCAACCACACATTTCATTAGATTTCATTTAACTTTCAGAGGAACATAAGATCTATAATCATATCAATATAATGTTGAACGAAGAAATGGTAGTTGAATGTGCTAACCTGTTGTGCGACCGCTAGCGTACAAGGAAAGAACGGCCTGGATAGCGACATACATCGCAGGGGCATTGAATGTTTCAAACATAATTTGAGTCATTTTCTCACGATTAGCCTTAGGGTTAAGAGGAGCTTCGGTGAGGAGAATCGGATGTTCCTCAGGGGCAACTCGAAGCTCGTTATAGAATGTATGGTGCCAGATTTTCTCCATATCATCCCAATTGTTAACGATACCATGCTCAATTGGGTATTTCAATGTCAAAATACCTCTTTTGGATTGCGCTTCGTCTCCCACATAAGCATCTTTTTGGCCCATGCCGACCATCACTCCGGTATGCCGAGGGCGACCGACAATGCTAGGGAACACCGCTCTTGGAGCATCATCTCCAGCAAATCCGGCCTGAAAAGTTTAAACGTCAATCAGCATCGAAATAAATCTCCGATCAACAAAAGCAATTATCGGAAATACTAAAATCGAATCAAAACAAATATAAAGAGATCAGAATAATGAAAACTAAATCAAGCTAAAACAGAGAAACGAGATCTGATGTATGTTTACCTTCACCATTCCAGTTCCATTGTCACAAACAAGTGGCTGAATATCTTCACCGTCTGCCATTTTCTATCGACTGTTTCATACAAAGACGAATACAAAATATCAATAAACATATATGATAAGAAAAATTATCTAATATCTGAATCGAATATATTCATCACCGGACAACACTGCAAATGAACTTCAAATTGTGAAAATCAATATGCAAATGTTCGATTCAACTGCAGATCTCAGTTTCTTATTTGAAAGAATTAGAAAATTAGAAGATGAAATTTCAAATTCCAAAGCACGGTAATGCAGAGCATAATGCCATAATCATCAATAATTACAAGCAAAAATAGGTGAAAGTTTTGAGAGGTTTACCTTAACAATATTCTGAAGTTGAAGATCTGAGCATCAAAATCCGATCAAATTAGAGCCAAAAGAATAATATTCAGATGAAACAAATAAAAAATCTGAATTCAAAAATTATAATCCGATTCTCACATTCTGTTGCAGTTTTAACGGACTGTTGAGCTCCGCAGAATAAGGCGGTTAACGTACGTGCGAGCTTCTCTTTAAAGAAGGCGAATTGTAAATTCACCTCAGAGACGATTTCGTCAGATCCTGGCCGTCCGTTTCCTATTTTCTATCTCCATCTACGGGACCTATTTTCCCCCACAATCATGGCGGAAACTTTTCTATTGATTGATGACTGGAAATTTTCTTCTCCGTAAATTTATCTTTATTTATTATCGTTTTCTTATACTTTGATTTACCCATAGGACGTTCTTATGTTAAGCGGTGTTAGACGCCCGTTATAAAATTTTTCTCCGTATATTTTTTCAATCAAAGGTATTGATTCAATGGCCAAACTAATCTAAATAATATTTATTTAATTTACTCTCTTTTATTTATATTTTTTAGAAATAATATATTAACTTTCACGATTTCACGGTGAAAATTAATCCAACTTCGGTTAATCCTATGATGTACTTCAGATAATATATTAATTATCTAGTCTCATCGGTTAAAGGAATGGTCGTTGTTTCTAGAGGTCCGGGTTTGAGCACCAGTAATATCAACACAGTGTTTAAGCGATCAACATCTAAAGGTCTAGAGAATACTCTAGAACATATACTACTGTAACCACTGTAGCTGAATCAAAAAAAAAAATTACAAAAATATTGTTCAAAGTCGACATCTCTTGGTACCGACTTTAACTTTTTATTTGATTTAAACCATTTCACATTCAAAGTCGGATTCTTTTGTAGACATCTTTAAAGTTACTATTCAAATTACAAAACTTTAGGAAATAAAGTGACTGGTACAACATTTTGGGAAAATAAAAAAATAAATACAATATTTATGTAAATTTTTGTGTTATTTTTTATATTTTTAAAAAATATCTAAAATAAATATTTTAAAACTTGAAATGGGAATAAAATATAAATATTTAAATTAAGAATAAATTTATAAATAAATTAATTTAATAAATATATAAAAAGATATTTAAATCTGAATTGACAGGTGTCTTGTCAGAAAAATATATAAATTTTATTTTAAAAAAACATAAATTTAAATTTATCTATATAAAAAAAAACTTGTTTAATTAACATGGGTCCATCCAATTTTTTTAACATTAATCCCATCGTCCATAAAATAAAACCATCTCTCTCCATCAAGAATCTCAAACATTAAAAACCAAAACTAGAATCCCAAAGTCTGTAAACAGTTTTAATTACCATGGTCACCAGGAACTGCACTTACATCGTCGTCTTGGCCTATCAGGCTGCTCATGGATCGAGCTTTAACCATCCCCAGCTTCATCAACGTCGGCTTCCGATCTTCCTTCTTGCCCATATTATCATTCGATCGGCTTTTATCACCGGTAATACTCCTCAGCTTCCCTTTCCCCAGATGATGCTCGCACAGCGAGTAACCCACGAGTGTTTGTTGGCAACACCGCCATCCCCTTCCGTTAACTCGACTGCACCTCGATCCTTCCATTAACGCACCGTTTCGATCTCTCTTTTTCTCACTGTTATGATCGTTACCTTTCTTCACTGTTCTTTTCTTCAATGGGAACGCTTTCTCTCCTAGCCTTTCACCAAAAACACTTTTCTTCCTACAAGAAGAAGCAAACCCAGAAATTCCATAGCCAGATATTGGTTGAAATGGGGATCATGCCAACATGCACGCCAAAGAGAATGATATTTGTTAAACAAAAGGAAGAGAGTTAAAACTAACTAAGATTATAATAAATAAAATAGTATTTTTTTATATTTTATTTGTTCAATTTTAATATTTTATGATAGGTGGTTTTCTATCTTTTTTAGGATATAATTTTTATTGGTTTTCATAATTCGTTTTATCTGTCGTTTAACACGATTCTAATATTATATAACAGTTGTTTGGTACTCATATAAAGATTCTTACAAGTCACGTCGTTATATTTTTTGGTTTACTTATGTCGGTGATAATAAAAAAGATTGATCGTTACTCGTTTAATGGTGTGTTGGTTGATATAATTAAAATTTATAACGAAACAATCTGTCTACTAGTTTGATTCGTTCATTTTTTTTATCCCGTAAAATATCTTGTTTAACTAGAGATAAAAAAATTAACGAAGGTTTCTGAATTTTAAAATACCTTAATCTTTATTGAAGGGTTTGATTTTCTTTGTATATATGTATGAGATTTTTGGATTATTTTTTTAATTAATTGTATTTATAATATATTTAATGACAATAATTAAAGCTAAATGAAATAATTATTAGATGGATTTTGCTCTCTACGTTATCTATTGTATCATTCAATAATTAATTTTTTATTTATTTTTTAAAGTGGATCTTTATTTTTTTACTACCTACCATTAAATAGATGAATTTTATTAGATGATATCATAAATAATATAAAGAGTGGAAAATATACAATAAAAGAGCATTGGCTAGCTTTCTTACCTGGTAATATAATTACTCTTCTCCTCCTCCCCATTTTCTCCTTGATTCAAATCCTACAGGAAGTTAAAAATACAAAAGGATCCAACTAGGGTAAACTAGTATTTTCATTACCTAATATATGAAGCTTTTTCATTGGTGCAAGTTAATCCAAGTGAAAAGAAATTTTCCGACAAGATGGGTATTTTTATTACATCAAATGACACTACTGCACTCTTTTTAACAACTTCAAAAGAATCAAAACTATGATAGAAAAATGACCAACTAATCTTTGAATCATTGAACTAACCAGGTCGTCTTCTATCTTCTTCATCTCTTTCCCAACTGTTGCTCTAATCGTTGTTGTTTCAGGGAAAGTGGATGAATCACGGTCCTGGATCGGTTGTTGTCGTCGGATCGGGTGGCTTGGAAGATCATTCGGAGGAGGAGACTGCCGCCGTGGAGGGTGTTGCACCACCGGAGACTGGTTAAGGTTGGGATCTGATGAAAGAGGTGAAATCGAAGAGAAAGGTTGGTGAAACTGTCTTTTTCTGATCCTCATATCCGATACAATATATCTATAAATTTCCTCTGAGGAAGTTTTGAAGAAAACCAGAGGAAGAAATTTATTTATATTTACATGAAAGGAACGAGAGAAGCACTAAATTATACATATAATTTATTTTTGATATTTTAGTTTAAATAAATATTTAATTATTTTTTTTATTTTGGTTATTTTAGATGTATGACTATTAAAAAATTATTAATCAATTAAAATATGATATATAATATTTTTAAATTTATTTTAATTAATTTTTAGATAAAATTGAATTTTCAAATTCTTTCATAAAAATAATAGTTTCTTATTTTTAAAAATATTATCAAATCCTTAATCCAAAATCTAAAATATTTAAATTATCATCGTTGTCATCATTAATTGCCTCATCTAAGACTATCATTACTGTCGTTGGAACATCACGATCATTTTTTTAACCAATCATCGTCGATAAACAACGTCAAGTTTGTTGGTCGGTTTTTCTTTGGCGATTTTAGTTTTCTTTAACCTTATGAAGTTAATCGATACACTTACTATTAGTTATCGACGATGGGTGATTGGGAGAATAGTTGTGGTGATTCAACGAAAGATATCGTAATCATCGACAACGAAAATAAATGAGAAAGTTAAAAATTTTGAATTTAAAAACATTTTATGAGTTTTGATTTATTTTTTTAATTAAATTAAAAACTATATTTTTAAAAACAATTATAATTTACGATTAAACACTTAAAACATCAAAATAAAACTTTAAATATTTATTTAAAAAAATATTTAAACACAAAAATAAACTACAAATATAATAAGACTTTTATAACTAACAAGCAAGTACAAAATAATTATAATATACTACTACTGCATTAAGTCACAGAAAGCCTGTAAGGGTGGAATGCACGTGGGTGGGACTGGATACTTTTATTGGTTACACCTTTTGTAGGACATTATTGGGTTCCTATCACTAGACTATGGATTTGTATCTATATTTGATAATTTGATTTGAGATTTAAATTAATTTATTTAAATTGAAATTTGATAACCGAAAATGAAAATAAATTAAACTGGAAACGATATGAATTATATTTGAACTAAAATGAATATGTCGATATTTAACCAAATTGAATAAATTTGGACCAATTTCATTTAAATCGAAGACAACTCGAAATAAAGAAAATAAAGAAAGATAGAACGTGAACTTTCACACAATTCATTAAAAAATTAAATATATTGACTTTATAAAGACAAGATATAAAACATTGACTCGATTTGGAAAATCGTTTGAGACCTATTGATCTCCTATTGACCTGATATTAAATCCGATCCGAAATCAATTGGGTCAATTTAACTAAGAGTAGTCAAACTCAAAATAACCAAAATTGATCCAAATAACCCATTTGTGACCTCAAAATTTTATAATATTTTAAAATATAAGTGAGTGAAAATATATAATATAATGATTTAAATACGTATTATTTTTAAAAAGAGTTTAATTAAATAATTTAATAATTTTAATAAATATATTTATAAATTAGAGGATAAATTTTAATATATTTAAATAATTCGATTTGAAACGTTTTAATTAACATCCATATTCAAAGGCATAAAATGGTCAATATTCCTTATTTTTACTTTTTAAAAATCAACATCCATGTGGTTTTTGGTCTTATAGATTTAATGATTTTATGTTAATGATTTGTTAAAAATGTTCCATAGGCTCCGATTTTAGATTTATTTTATAAATTTTAAATGTAGTATTTTATAAAAGTTTAGCAAACATTGTGGAACTAAAATATATTAAAATAATATTAATAATTAGTTAATTTAATAGGATATGATATTAGATTTTTAAAATAAAATTAAAAGTTCAAATCACATAATTGTAAATTGGTTAAATACATGGATTATAAAAAAATATTATATTAATAAATAGTTAGCAAAATAATTGATGTATGTGACTTTTTTTTAGTAATAGAAAACTTAAAAAACGTAATGTTCTCGTCTTAGGAATGCCCCTTACGTACGAAAATCCTGGTGGTCGTCCATTAAAAAATATTCCCCAGTTCCGGTCGTCTCCGGTACTTCTCGAGCGGTCGACGTCTCCTATGCCGTCAGTGGGTCAAGAGCTGGTTAAAAAAAATAGTAGCGATGAGCATAGGTCGGATACAACTATGGTGGATATGATTGACGAGAATAGGTTTCTTTTTGATAAATATTATAAATAATTTTAATATTTTAAAAATTAGAATGTATCGTAGATGACAACTTTCCTTTACCAAGAAACCTGATGAGGGCTCGAGGTTCACGATCTTGGCAAAGGATACTGTGCCGGAAGTGTCACCGGAGGCACCAGAGAGGGACTTGATACGAATCTTGATGTACCTATATGGACACTGGAAAAAAAGACGTCGTGGTCCGATTGCTATAATTTGTATTATCAAAGGGAAAATAGTGGGATTTTATAAGCCTATGATGAAGAATGTTCATGATTTTATCTATAATAAGATGCTATAATTTCTAGTGTGTTTTGTCCCATGCTTTTTAGACATCAAGATAGCATCTAATATCATATCATGATGATGGATGATGATGATGGTGATGGTGATAATGAAAGGAAGCATGGCAAAATGCTTAATGAGTATGTCTTGAAAGGGAACTTAATAATATATGAATGGATTGCAATTGCATATATATTTTGTTCATTAGATGAGTAACAAGTATTTCAATAAAAAAATATAATATTTATTTTAAAAAATAAATTTAAATCGTTTTATCTGCCAGATACATACACATTATCAAAAGATTAAGAATATGTATTAATAAATTAACGTTACAAATCTTGTATCAGTAAACACCTATAAAAACAATATAAAGCAATTGAATCCACTACAAACATGACTAAACGAACAACATATAATAATCACGTAACAAAACCGACATAAAATGTCAATTCATAACCAATTCAATCATAATACCATCAATCTTTCACCGAGAGATTACTAGCATTGTATAAAAAAAACAAAACTCAAATTTAAATCGACAATCAACACTAAAATCACCTTCGAATTAATATCTTCGACACTTATTCGATCAACACACCACTCCAACTCATTCATTAGTTCTTTTATATGATTCAACGAATCTCCGACATATTATTACTTAAATATGTTTATTTCTCTGATTCTTTATTCAAAGACCTGCAAATCTCTGTAATAAAATGCATGCCATCATTTCCAAAAACACAACAACAAACATCGACAATAATGCTAAATAATTATGTTCGGTAAAACAACACATTTCAATCATTAATTTTTATTTTTCACTCTGATCATCCTCATGAGTATGTAGTAAACGTTTAAAAAAAACAATTAGGTCCGAAAGTGTTGAAGAATATTTGATGAGAAATCATTTCTCATGCTGGGGGTGATGATGATGACACATGATTTTCTTACACTGATTGGGTGTGAGCCTAATAATCATTAACTTTGTGAAGTTATTGAAGCATTAGGTAACATCTTTAGATTTAAATAAAAAATAAATATTTAAAGTATATATTTTTAAATTTATTGTATTTAAAGTTTTAACCGTTATAATTTGGATGTATTTTAGTTAATTACCGTTGTCATAGTTAGCAATCATCATCGACTTAACTTTAACACTAATTTTTTGCATCCTAAATTCTAAAGTTTAAAAATATTTTATACTCTTAATTTTTTAAACCCTAAATACAATCTTTAACCTTAAAACTTAAACCCTAAACCTTAAATTAATTAATTTAAAATGAGACATCAATAAAAATATGATTAGTATCAAGGACGGAGCTGTGCATGTGTTAGAGGGACAACCCTCCCAAATTTTCTGGTACAATTATATTTTTAGTCTTTTTAGTTTAAATATTAATTAAATAAGGGTTTTCTCCCCTCCTAATTTTCTAATTTAAAGGTTTAATAAATTTTTGGGTAAACTGCAATAAAGGTCACTTAATTATAGGTAGGGTTACATTTGGGTCACTTAATTATTAAAAGTTACATTTGGGTCATTCATTTATGGGTAAGGTTATATTTGGGTCACCCAATTATTAAAGGTTACATTTAGATCACTCAATTATAGATAATGTTACATTTAGGTCACTTTTCATATTTGAAAAAAAGTTTCATCAATTCGTGTATTAGATTAATTAATGGTTTCAAATGAAGTACTCTAATGTTAACAAGGGTATACAAGCGATTTAAAAGAAAAAAACGATCAAATTGATGTACTTTTTCAAATATGAAGAGTGATACAAATGCAATCTTACTTATAATTAAATGACCCAAATATAACTTTTAATAATTGAGTGACCCAAATGTAACCTTACCCATAAATGAGTGACCTAAATGTAACTTTTAATAATTAAGTGACCCAAATATAACTATACTCATAATTAAGTGATCTTTGTTGTAGTTTACCCTAAATTTTATCCTCATTAGATCCTAACTCCGTAAGTCAAAACAATTTGCACCTATATGATTTATATAGATATCCACGTGCATTTGTCGACCTGGCTTTGTCGGTCAAATCTTTTTACTCGCACGGGGAAAATGAAAAAAGAAGGGAGTGGTGGGTCTTATTAATGTCACCAATCCTCCATTAAAACTCCACTCGTACCTTCTCTTTCTTTAACCCTCTTTTTATGATTGTAAATCAACCATACATAACAGATTCAAAACCTTCACTCACAGTTGTTTCTCAGTTTTTGATAAAAAGGAAAAAGATGGAGTTAGCTTTGAGCTTGGGTAAACAACCCTCAAACCCAAAGCCATTTCCGTTTCTTCAGAAAAAACCAAAGTTATCCAGGAGCAGGGACCTAGGGTTTTGCATGGAGATGGAGGTTGAAGATGAAAAAAGGGTTCCTTTAGATCCACCTATTCAGCTTCGCTTCCATTGCTTCACTGGTAATATTCCTTCAGTATTTTTCATTTGACCTAAAAATGATGGGTATTGTGAGATACGTTTTGATATGGGTTTTTCTATTTGTTATTAATCTTTGTGTTGTTACAATAGATGGAGACGGTCGAGGGTTAGACTTAGACGTGAACCGGTTGCCACTGGCGGTGGCGGAGGAATCTGAGGAAGGAGTGGCGGTTTCATCTCCGAACAGCGCGGTGTCGTATTTTCAAATGGATTTCGGGATAGGAAATGGGAGTAACAGAAGGAAGAGAGAGCTAAAAGGCGTCGAACTCGAAGCTGAAAGAGCGAGTGACGATGATGAGTTGAATGGATCAACTCGGAAGAAACTCAGGCTCTCCAAAGAACAATCTGCCTTCCTAGAAGAAAGTTTCAAAGAACACAACACTCTGAATCCTGTAAGTAAAATATATATAAAAATGACAAAGAAAAACATCTCCTAGTCTCAGGTTTCTAAGTTGTTCGAACATATTTTTTCTGGTATGTTGTTTCAGAAGCAAAAGCTTGCCTTGGCCAAGCACTTAAATCTTCGTCCTCGACAAGTGGAAGTTTGGTTTCAGAATAGAAGAGCAAGGTATTTTCCCCCCATAAATTAGAGAATTTTTATTTATATTTTTAAAAAATAATATTGTGTGGTTGGGTGCAAATCATCTGACTTTTAATTGTGCTTTTATTGGTGTCTTCATTTTAGACTAGTAGGTTTAGGATTTAGGGTTTAAGGTTAGAAGTTATAGTTAGAATATAAGAAATTAGGCGTAAAGTATATTTTTTAAGATGTAGAGTTTAGAGATTAAGGCGTAGAAAATTAGGGTTAATTTTTAAAAATTAATTTTTTTAATACGAGACATAATAAAAGATACAATTAGAAGATATAATTAAGAGCTAGAGTATTTTTACTCCAATTATTAAAAAATTTATTTCGTAGTTTTTATGTAATAAAACAGGACAAAACTAAAGCAAACGGAGTCAGATTGTGAATATTTAAAGCGATGTTGCGAGACACTGACAGAAGAAAATAAGAGATTACAAAAGGAACTCCAAGAATTAAGAGCTTTAAAAATTTCTCAGCCTTTTTACATGCACTCACCCGCCACCACCCTCACCATGTGCCCTTCGTGTGAGCGTGTCGCCACCGCCGCCGGCTGCCAACACTAGAGGATACTTACCCTTTTCTCCTCTACTAACACCGTGACACGGAGGCCGGAGCACGACGTCAGGCCACTTGATCAAATCATATTGGTTGTGACTTGTAAAAATGCATGGATACACCCTTCTTTTAGATTTTTAAAAGTGTTTTTGCTTGCAAGAATTTTTTTGGATTTTTTAGATTTTTTTCATTTTCTTCTAGGAGCTGTTCACGAGGAATAAATTAATTTATTTTAATTACTATAATCTTTAGCATAAGGGTTCATGTTTAAAAGTTTAATATGATCATCGCTACGTGTTGATGGTGAGATTGAGGTGATCTTTAACGGTTATTTTTTTTTTTATAATTTGGACGAAGAGTCATTTTTATATATGCTCACTAAATTTTTTAAATATTTATAATTTTATCGTTAAAATTATAAAATTATTACAAAATTCATTAAAAATGTATTAAAAAATTTCCTTTCCTCTTTTTCCATCCAAGAAATTTTAGCCTTATCCTCACTGTCGTTGGTTTTTAATAAGAAACATGGACGTCCTGGTAAATTACGTAAATTATTATTATTTTTTTAAAATTTATTTTAGTTATTAAAATTTTAAAATATTCTTTTTATTTATTAAAATTTAAACATTCTAATATTTTTTTTATTATTTTATTGTTCACTATCTTTGGAAGTGTATAGTTGATGAAGGTTTTTTGATATCAAATTTCACCAGTCGTTTCATCTTGCTCCCTGAATTTGAATTCGACCTTTAATTCGTTAAAAAGTGTCTTAAATTCCACAAATCGAGTAAAAGTCTTGATTTTTCTTTTGTCGATTTCCGTCCTTCATTATCGGATGGAATTTGTTTCTCAGTATATTATTTCTCTTGTGCTGATGAAAATTTTCATTGTTCAAATCTTGGAGAAATTCCCCGTTAGTCAATAAATAGACATCGCCAAAAATTTAACAAAAGAATGATAAAAAAATTCAATGGTTAAACTTTAGTAAGTAAATTGAACATTTTAAAATTTTAGTGATCAAATTAAATTTTAGAATAAAATTTAATAATAATTTACGTAATTTACCCAAATTAAACCGATACATATCCAACAAAATCCTAATTAAGGATAGATCATCCATCTCAAGATATGTATATTTTCATGTATAAACATGGAGATTGAAAAGATTCAAACCCAAATATATAAACAGAAAATAGAAAACTATTTTCATATTATGAATTTAGAATAAAACACGACTACTAATAGAAAATAAGAAAAATAGGAAAAATATGGAATTTAATTAAGAAACATGCAAACGTGAATCCACGTAGAGTTAGGTTAGTTTTAAGAATAACGGTTAAACTATAAAGAGGAAAAAAAACAAAGCAAAGGGGAATAAACCTAAAAGAAGAAGACAAAACAACCTTGCAAGAAATCTCTATTTTATTTTTATTTTTTCTCTTACATATTAATATTTTGTTTTTATTTCTCTGGGTTTTGTTTGTTTGTTTGTTTCTTCTCTGTCATCCTCCTCTCCCCACCCTCAAATTTCAGCCTTTCATAGCTTATTAACTACCTTTCTCAGATCAAAGTTTTTCAGGTATGTTTCTAAGACCCTTTGTTCGATTGTAAATGTTGAAATTCGAATGATTTCTATCGGTTATTGTAATAATATATCGGATATTGTTAATATGATATTGTTACATTTTATTTGCCATGCAGGAAAAAATAGTTATCTCTGCATGAAAAAGAATACTGACAACTTAACATCATAAGCTATGTCGTGCTGCGGAGGTGCGGAGGAGGAACTCGACCGTCCTCCACCGAACCAATATCAAGCCCCGCCTAGTCAATACGGTGGTGCCGGTAATGGCTCCGACGCCTTGGTTAAATTGTGTTCTTGATCCTTATATAATACTCGAATGATGTTTTAATTTATTTTTTATAGAGAGTGGAAGAGGAAGAGGAGAGCCAAGGGGTGGCCCAACGACTAAAAGTGGGGCAAATTCTCAGCAAATTCTACCGATTGAAATACCAGCCATTCCATTAGAAGAATTAAACCAGATGACTAATAACTTTGGTACACAGTCTCTGATCGGAGAGGGTTCTTATGGCCGGGTTTTCTATGGAGTTCTAAGTGACGGTCAGCCGGCAGCTATTAAGAAACTCGACACCTGTTCTTCTTCCGAACCAGATTCTGACTTCGGAGCACAGGTGAACATACTATTAGTAGGTTCGATATGATTTAAACATTCGATTGACATGTAAATTTAAGGGTTTTTTCAGTTATCAACGGTTTCGAGACTTAAACATGAACATTTCGTGGAGATGTTGGGGTATTGTTTGGACGACAATAACAGAATCTTGGTGTATCAGCATGCAACAAAAGGATCTTTACATGATGTCTTGCATGGTAAAATACCCATGCTTAGTTTCACCATTGATATTAAGAAATAATAATAATAATAATAATAATAATAATAATAATAATTCATTTTTATTATTCCTTTATGTTTAATTTACTAGGGAGGAAAGGGGTACAAGGGGCCGAGCCAGGACCAGTTCTAACATGGCAGGAAAGAGTAAAGATTGCATTCGGTGCTGCGAAAGGGCTCGAGTATTTGCATGAGAAAGTTCAGCCTTCGATCGTCCATCGTGATGTGAGATCGAGCAATGTGCTCCTTTTCGATGATTTCGTCACCAAAATTGCCGATTTCAACCTGACGAATCAATCTTCAGACACCGCTGCTCGGCTTCATTCCACTAGAGTCTTGGGTACCTTCGGGTACCATGCCCCAGAGTAAGTTCTTTATACCTATGTGATTGAAACAAAAGCTCCTATATGAAAAGTATCTTGGCTGAGGTACGAGGATGATCTGAACCCGAATCTAAAACTTACACTCGAGCACGAGTAACACATAGACGAAAAAACTGGACTAGTTTAGAGTTTTCCTGTATCTGCAGAAGTTGATTCTATCATACATCACAGTCTAGTTACTTGACATGGGTATAAGGATGTAACTTGACACGCACGTAACTCGACATGGGTATAAGGATGTAAAGCTCACGCTTGTATCCGAATCCGAATAGCATAATTAAGAGGTTTTTTTCTGGGTATTTTTCTAGGTATGCTATGACAGGGCAAATAACACAGAAAAGTGACGTATACAGTTTCGGAGTCGTTCTTCTGGAGCTCTTGACAGGGAGAAAACCAGTAGATCATACAATGCCCAAAGGACAACAAAGTCTAGTTACTTGGGTATGTTTTTCCCCCTCTTTATATATATATATATATGTGTGTGTGTGTGTGTGTGTGTGTAACACCTTTACACTGATTTCAGGCAACTCCAAGATTGAGTGAAGATAAGGTGAAACAATGCGTGGATCCCAAGCTAAACAATGACTACCCACCAAAGGCAATCGCCAAGGTTATATTTCTCTCTTCTGCTACATTAATCATCTTCCTATGACTTACTGCTTTTCATACTGTACTTTTAAATGTCAATGAAAAAAATCGACCTGCTCCGTGAATCCGATTTAAAAAAAAAACATTCCTTTAAGATCGGTCGGAGTTCAACGATTTCGAGATTTCTGCTGGATCATCTTCATACACATAAAAACTTGAACAAAAAATTCATTTAACATAGGATTATAAGATCTCTAATATGCATCTTGGGTGGTTTTGTATTTGGCTATTATATAAAACATCAGCTAGCAGCCGTTGCAGCACTTTGTGTCCAGTACGAGGCGGACTTTCGACCGAACATGACGATCGTTGTCAAAGCTCTTCAGCCTCTTCTAAATGCACGACCAGCAGGACAAGAACCTCCACAAGCATCATAATATATATATGTTATATAATTTCCTGACATAATAAACAGTAGTAGAGGCTTGTGTAGGAGTAACTCTTTTCTTCATGTTTTGTATTTCTGATGTAATATAATTTCCCTGTCAGGGTTTTACTTTGAGTGAAGAAGATGATACCGTTTCCTGGAGATTGGATGGTATCATCTTAAAACCAATTGCAATGTATTATTTATTTAATTTTTTGGTCTGAAATGCATTAAAGTGGTGCTATTTGTTCATCTCCCAAGATTTGAATCTTTCATTTTGTTTCATGTTACTTTTGCTTAGTATATTTCTTCGAATTTGGCACACAATAAGCTCGGTTTTGTAATTATTATCTCACCCCCTGAGTCTTATTCACGTGCTGCAACAGATAAAACTGTATGTGTAAGTTAATATTTTTTTAAGAGATAACGTCAAGAGAAGGTAGCGTTATACCCTTAATACGGTAAATTTTGTTGTAATACCTTAAATATACATCCTTTCTTTTATTCCCTAATTATTTTTATAGAATATAATATCCCATTAAAATTGTCAGTCTAATATTAACTTTTATATAATTTTATTAACTATAAAATTCGTAACCCTGACATAAAATTACGTGTTCATCCATATTATCGCACTCGACATAGTTCCCTTTCAAACCACAACCTCATCAACTACGGCTTTAATGTCGAAAAAGTGTTTGTAAATTTCATAAATGAAGGGTGCTTGTTTTAAAAGGTTTACATAGACATACAAATACGTTAGACCTTAAAGACAAAAGCGAACAGGACAGTGACTTGTCACGTAATGGCTACAAAAGTTGAAAGAATTATGTTCCGCAAGTGACGGACAAGGCGAGTAGAAACAAACTTAGAGTTAATAAATGACAGGTTCTACAATTAAAATGATCGTTAGATTATGATTAAAAAAATCACCAAACCGGAAAAAAAAAAGTTTGTTTTTAATATCAAAATATAATATATTCATTATAATATAATTAAAATTAACATAAATATTCTAAAATTTTAGTATTTTTATATATTTTTTAAAGTTAAAAAATTAGATACTAAGGATCAATTTAGAATTACTTTTGAAAAGTGTAGTGAAAAAGTTCTTTTGAAATTTTTGGTTTGAGATATATGTATTTAGTATTGCTTCCAAAAAGTGCTTTTGAAAAAGTAAATGATTACTTTAGACATGATATTTAAGTTAAAAAAAATATATTTAAATAATAATTAAATTCTTTTATATTATAATATTTACTTAAATTATGATAAAATATAAAAATATTAATAAATGAATACATAAATTATTTTTGAAAAGTGATTTTCAGAAGTGCTTTTGATAAAAGTGTTTTTCAAAAGTAATTTTTTTAGAATTTTAACATGAATATATATAATTTTTAAATTAAAAAAATAATTTATGTTAAATATAATTATGTATTTGTAAAAATTAAATTATAATAAAACATAGTAAATGAAAGTTAAAATTGTAATATGATTCTTAAAAGCATTTTTTTCAACCACAAACTAAAAATTTTAGCTTTTGCGTTTGGGTTGAAAAAATATTTTTTAAACGCAGTTAACTGTTTAACATTTGTAACGACCCAGGTTCTCGGTTTAGTGTGTCGGGTTAACCCGAGGGTTGGGTTTCGGTTTTGGGCCCCGAGTTGTGTGGTTTGGGCTTAGGCTTGTTGGGCTTGAGTGGTTTAGGGCCTTAGGGGTTTTAAATGGAGGACAAATGGGTATTGTCTAATTAGGTGTCAAAGAGGGTTGGGGTGTTATTGTTTTCTCTGCAGAAAAGTAAGGGTGAGATCACCTTGTCCCCCTTCCTCTTCCTCCATCTTTGCAAGAGAGAAGAGCAAGAAAAGATTCAATCTTTGTTGTGGTAAGTCAAGAATCTCGTTTTGTGCTTGAAGGGTAAGTTGTAGAGGTGTTTGGGATCTACAAAACAAGGTAAGAATGTATAAGTATGGTGAGAATGAAGGTTTAAGTGGGGGTTATGAGTTGAGTTCGGGATTAGGTTTTTGGAAGCTTAAATCTGAGCCTTTTAGTGTTTTAAGCTTCAGGAATCATTCCCAAACCGTTCTTAATCGTTGTTCATCTTTCTCTTGTAGAGAAAGAGGCTTGTGAGCCATCATCAAGCTTGGGAAAAGGGAAAGCTTGAAGAGGAAGAAGAAGGTCGTTTTTGCTGTTGCTTTGCTAAGGTTGGTACTCCCAACTCTTCTAATCTTTATGCATTTCATGGTAGAATGCATAGCATATAGAATCCATGTATGTATGCTTGGTTTGCTTGAAAGAGGTCATTAATGGTGAAATTCGGACTAAGGTGTTTTGTGGCATAAAATTGATGTTAAAACATCCTAAACATCTTTAGGAACTAATAGGAACACTTTAAAACCGAATAGATTAATATTGGGAAGAATCCTTAAAATTTACTAAGTGAAACCTGCAAGTTCGTGCAGGGGGTATCGGTACCGGTGGCCCGTGTATCGATACCCCTGAGGGAAAAATATGATAGTGAAGAAGGGGTATCGATACAAGTATCGATACCAAACCCTCCAGTGGCATATTCGGTGGTCAAAGGGTATCGATGCCAATATTGATACCCATGTTTCGATACCTTCTTTGGGTGGGTATCGATATAGGGTGTTTCGATACCCCATATAGGAGTATCGATACCCCTGTGTAATCTTGTCAAGTTTGAGTGGAGAATTGAGGTTAGATAATTATATTAGGAGTCTCGAATATTCTTAAAAGCTATAAGTGGATTGTAAATCAAGATTGATAATTTGTAACCCCGAAAGACTAAGATATGATAAGTCTTGATATGTTTTGATGTAAAGATCCTAGGTGGATCAATTGTGTGTTTTGAGTCTTTATTTGATGGAAATCCGGATATCCAAAAGTGTTGCAACACGTCAAAGGCTATCCGATGTAACATTCCGGGTGATGATTGGAAGACCATTCTGAATGTAGGATCCCGATGTTGTATGGACGCGAGCCTGATTCGAAGATACTCGATGTGACGTTTCGAGTATGGGATTTGGAGGATCCCGATGCTGTGTGGACGCGGGCCTCAAATCCCGGATGTAGGATCCCGATGCTGTGTGGACGCCTCATCCTTGAGTATGGGATCCCGATGTTGTGTGGACACAGGCCCTGCTCGTAGTGTATGATCCCGATGCTGTGTGGACGCGGGCCTCACTACCTTGTGTTGTTGTTTTGACATGTATATGTTGTGTGCATTATTATACATTGTTTATGCCATGTGGTAGGCAAGCATGCTAGATCATCATATCATGCACGATATTTTATATGTTATGCTTTACTGCTTATGATATGCATGATGTTGGCCGAGTTCGGCGTACCCATTGAGCTTTCGTAGCTCAGCGTTCGAAATGTGTTTTCGTACGTAGGTTAGGTGAAGCCGATTTGTGGAGCACCATCAAGGTTTGGATTTCAGCATCGACCGTATTGTCAGAGTACATGTATTAGATTTAGTGGGCTAGTACTATGTCGAACCCTATGTAATGTAACTCTGTTTATTTTAATTTGGGTCGAATGTTTTTAAACGGTTTGTAATTTTTGGAGTTCCGTCCACTTATTATCTTTTGAAATTTACTTTTATCCGAGTTTGGGCTTTATGATATTATTTTGGATTTGAAATTAGAATTATTTGTTGGACTTTTGAAAGAAATTTTGGAATATAGGTTTTGGGCCAGAGGCCCAATGTGACACCCGGGTCAGGTGTTACAACATTGCTTCTGCGTTATAAACCAGCTTTTGACTCAAAAACTGGTTTAAAACGCAATGTTAAACGCAACCTAAGTCTTAACTTTAAAACATAAATTTTATAATCTAATTCTAAATTTTAACTTTAAACGTTAACTTATTATTTTTAGCTTTAAAACGTATATAAAACCATTACGAAAACATATAATTTTTGTTTGATAAAAATTTACTGTGGATATATTAAATATTAATCGTCCCCAAAAAGGCATGAAATAGGTTGAGACAGGTTACAGTTGTGTTGGATAAATGGTATAAATTGAGGTTAACATCTTTATTAATGGAGGACCACGGCTCGTTGTACGCTTACGCCAACCGCCAGCAGAAACTATAAATTATAAAACTGTTGACCACTAACTATAAAGAGCAAACACCAACCAGTATAAAGAGAGAAATTAACTGTATCTTCAGTTATATATATGTATATATTGAAAATTAAATTTATAATTTGAAATTAATATTAAAATTAAAATTTTAAAAATTAGGATATAATATATTTTCAAAATTTATAGTTTAAAATTTAAAATATAGAATTATAATTTAGAATTTATTTTTTTACTTTAATAAAATAAAAAAGCGAAAATTATACTTGCTTGGTTGCATCTCGGCTGACAATGACTATTTTGGGTAGCTTGGATTATGGGTGATAACGAGTCGAATCGAGTCCGAGCTTGGTCATTGTTATTGGGTTTGGCTTGGGTTCGAGGCTCGACAAATTCGGAATTTTATTTTCGAGTTCGGTTCGAAAATAATATTATTGAGCTCGACTCGGACTCGAAGCTCGTCGGGTTCAGTTTGGGCTCGACTCAATAAAGAATTTTGTTATATTTTTTCTATTAAAGATAATACCTCGTTAAAAACTCTTTTCATAACCAACACTGAAACGAAATTCAATATTAAGAAAGGAAAAAAATTGACAAATTTATTTTAGTTAATTTATTTATAATAAATTTCTCCTATTTTATTTTATTTTTTTGTTAAAAAGATTATTTTTAATATATATATATATAATACTTTCTCTGTCCCATTTAAAATTTTGATCATAGTTATTTTAAATATTTTAATTTATTAAATTTTATAATATATATTTTTAAACTATTTGATTAGAGGTTTCTAAAATATATATATTTTTATATTTTTATCAATATTAAATTTAAAGTTATAATAAGAATAATTGACCAAAAAAAGTCAATATTGGATAAATAAAGTGAGATGGAAGGAGTATAATTATTCAGAGTCTGTTCACGAGCTTTTTGTGTTGAGTTTGAGTCAACCCAATTTGATTCGTTAAAGTTTTAAGCCGAATTGAATCCAAGTCGAACTCTCTAATTAAACTAAGTTTTATCCGAATTTTAACCGAACCAAACCCGAATAATTCGCGAGCCGATTATCGCCACTAGCTTGGATGCAAACTTATATTTTTAAGTGGAGTGATTATTGGTCTGTGGTAACTAGCACAATTATGAACTGGACAATCAAAAGACTTCTTAAGCTACACAACATGGCAACGATGATTTGACGTTTGAATAATAATTAAAAATATATTATAATATTTTTATGATACGTATTTTATTATTTTATTTTATTTGTTAGGTCATTAAGTTTGTTTTGAATGTGGTTGCTGCATCAGCATGAGCCATAAGGTTTCTCCTGGTCCTGGCCTCACATTTTGTCCTCAGAGACATATACATTGATTGCCGTGGTGAGCATTTAAAGGAGTGTTTGTTTTCCTCCTAACTTTCTTTTTATAGTAATGAAGACTTAATGAAAAATAGACTACACACTCAGTAGGCGGCAAAGGAATAAAGAATCTAACAGGAGAACGTACGAAAGGGGATGGTTATAAATAGAGGTGATAACGGCTAAAAAACATGCATATCTGAGTTCAATTCGGCTTGAGGTTCGTCAAGTTTGGAATTTTAGGGTTGAGCTCGACTTGAAAATAATATTATTGGATTCGTCTCAGGCTCAAAACTTGTCGGGCTTGGCTCGACTCGAAATGGTCAATTTTCTATATTATTATGTTTTATTATTTATTTATTTATTTGTAATTTGTTTTTTATTTATTATTTGTAGTTTTATAAATTTGTTTTAGTCGATAATATTCAATTTATTTTATTTAATTTATTTTTAGTGGATTTATTCTCAATTATTTTATTATTTTTCTTTGCTAAACAAATTATTTTTAATGTATGTATATATATATGTTTATACATAATTATTCTAAGTCTGTTCACGAGCTTTTCGAGTCGAACTTGGGTAAGCTCGGCTCGGCTCGGCTTGTTTAAATCCCGAGTCCGAATCAAGCTCACTCGAACCGAACTTTGACCGAGCGGAGCCCGAGTAGCTCGCAAACCGATCATGCTTATTATCACCTCTAGTTACAACGTCTTGAAAGATATTTTTAATATAATTTTTGTTTCGTAATTTAAAATATTAAATATTATTTTTAAATTATAAATTTTAATTAATAAAACAAATCCATTTAATTAATTTTATTTTCTCATTTTTTAAGTGAATTTTTTAATAATATTTATCGTAAAATAAATTTAAAATTAGAGATTACCGTCCCTATTCTCAGCCACTCACTTTCATATTAATGGCCATGGCCATGGCTGCCTCATTCCTCCGTCGATGAAATCCTTCTTTTATAGACCCCACCTCCTCCCATCTTAGCTACCTCCATTTCACTTTCTTTCCTCTCCTGCCCATTTTGGATTCCCTTCAACTCTCTCGTTCTCACTCTCAAAAAGAAACAGAGAAAAGAACTTTATGGAGAAGAAGAATAACAAGGAAACATACGATTTCATGAACGTGGAATCCTTCTCTCAACTACCCTTTACCCGCCCTTGCCCTAGTAAAGAAAAGGGTATTCGTTTATTCGGCAAGGAATTCGGCGGCCGCGACGGGGTTGCGGAGGTCACCATCAACGACTCAGACACGACGAAGGATAACGAGAATGAAGATAAAGATAATAACAACAACAATAATAATAGCAACAGACACAGAAGATTTGAGTGTCACTATTGTTACAGAAACTTCCCCACTTCCCAAGCTCTAGGTGGTCACCAAAACGCTCACAAAAGGGAACGCCAACAAGCGAAACGACATCACCTAACCATGTACCACAATTCTTCTTCGTCCAATGCGCATAATATTTATGGGATTTTTAACTATAAGCTAGCCTCAGGCTCAGCTCCACCAACGCCGTCAATGGCGGCTTACCCTTCGTGGAGTGTTAATAGCAGTAACGGTAGGTTTTATGGGAACCGAGAGTTGTTTTCTCAGCCACCACTCATCAATGGCGGCTCACTGGGGTTATGGAGAATCCCATTCCTTGCTACAGTTCAAAATAACTCGTGTAATTTCAACCATGACCGTTCATTCATGCATCAGTTGCCTATGTTCACCGGCGATGAGTTGCCTCCGTCGCAGGTGGTGGTCTGTGGTTCGAATTCCCAGAGTCGTGGGTACGTTTATGAACCGAAATCTAGCGTTAGAGATCATGTTAGCTTGGATCTACATTTGTAGTGATCCTGTTACAGCATTAAGAACATCTTAATCTTATGAATTATGAAGAGTTGGAGTTAATTAGTTTGTCATCTTATTTTCTTACCTTTTCTTTCAACTGTAGACTTGTAAGGCACGTCATTCAATAAATTTTTTTAACAATCCGCTCATATTCAACTATTGATTTTTTTAATATTTATTAATAAATCGAATAATTAAAGACATTTAGAATCATTAAACCTTTAATTTTCGTATTACATAGTATATAAAAATAAAAATATTATAAATTGATAAGTTAAGTTAAGATTAAAGATTTACTAATAGGTTGAGTGATCATGATATTTATATTATCCTAATTTGTATAATTTTAAATCTTGATATTTATCGCGACTAATTTAGATTAATTTGTGACGTGTATCTGATTTTATTGAGTGATTCTTAGGGCTATAAATGAAACGAGATAGATCGCGAGTTACCCGAGCTCATCTCGATCAAAGCTTGGCCAAAACTCGACTCGATTGAACTCAGCTCGAGCTCAAACTCGACTCAAGTTATTGTCGAGCTACATGATACCCGACTCGAAAAACTCATGAGCTACTTGAAATTATGAATATATTATTTTTTTTTATTTTTTTATAAATTAAAATCTAAATTTCTAAACTTAAAAGCCTAAAATCTAAATCCTAAACATAAATCTTAAACCCTAAATTAACGTACTAAACCCTAAAATTAACAAGCTTGAGTTTACACATTTTGTATATCAAAGTTTTTTTCTTTATTAGGCTTTTAAATGAGACGTGATAGATAAGAGTTACTCGAGTGTAACACAATCAAAGATCAGTGAATACTTGACTCAATTATGCTCGAATAAAATTCAAACTCGACTCTAGTTTTAACGAGCCGAACTCATATTTTTCAGGCTCGAAATTTTAACGAACCAAACTTAATACTACTCGAGCTCGACTCGTTTACACTCCTATTGATTCTTTTAATGCACACAAAAACTTGAATTTAATATTTACTTAATAATAAATTTTGAATTGAGATGTTAGATTTTACAAAATTAATCGTGATCAAAATAAAATTACAGATATGTTGGTTACATACAGCCGTGGAGGACCTGTAAAAGAAATATTTTATATCGTTGCACCACCTGTGGTATATACTCTAATCAAGAAAGTATTTTAATCGCTCCTTTTCTATACATAATTGGAATAAAATATTAAAAAAAGAAAATTATTATTAATTTTTTAAAATAAAATCTCTTCGGCAGATCCCAACCAATGTGACAGTTTTGGGCTTTTCTCGATTCATTAAAGCAAAAACAAGCCCAAATATGATCAAAGCCCAAACCCAAAAAAACTCACCTAGAGAAGTTAAAGCAGCGGCTATACGAAGATCAAAACTAGGGTTTTGTTTACCCATAAAGATCATTGCAACTGAAAGGAGAAACGGCGAGAGTGTGTAAAAATGCCAGCAGGTCACGGTGTTCGTGCTCGAACAAGGGATTCATTCTCCAGACCCTTTAGGAAGAAGGGTTACATTCCTTTGTCTACTTACCTCAGGACCTACAAGATCGGGGACTATGTTGACGTCAAGGTAAACGGCGCAGTTCACAAGGGTATGCCTCACAAGTTTTACCATGGCCGCACCGGTCGTGTTTGGAACGTCACGAAACGAGCTATCGGCGTTGAAGTCAACAAGCAGGTATAAATAAAAATCTGGGTTTGTTTCGAAATCTCAACCTTTTGCTTGAAATAGGAAATTTGCATATTGAAAAGGAAGATGTAGCCTGCATTGTCACCTGGTCGTGTCTGGTTTAGAACTTTCTCGACATTCATTTCTGTCTTGTTTAACCCCTGTGCCGATTCTTGTCTAAATCACTCGTTGGGGTGAGCTTAAATTTATATTTTTGTGCCTGCATCTGAGGCTGTGTTCTTGTTATAAATTTGAACTTGGTGTGGTTGCATTTAAAATGCTTGTCGATTTCAGGTAGGTAACAGGATAATCAGGAAGAGGATTCATGTACGAGTGGAGCATGTTCAACCCTCACGGTGCGCTGAGGAATTCAAGCTTAGGAAAGTGAAGAATGATGAATTAAAAGCAGAGGCCAAGGCCAAGGGTGAAGTCATTAGCACAAAGAGGCAACCAGAAGGACCTAAACCTGGTTTCATGGTGGAAGGTGCTACATTGGAAACAGTCACTCCCATTCCGTATGATGTTGTTAATGATCTCAAGGGTGGTTATTAAACCTGACCCCCCTTTCGCTGTTTTGGTTTATTTTTGATAAACTTGAAGTGAAAGTTGATTAGTTATTTGATGTGTTTGTGCTCGTTTTCATTGGTAGTTTCTGTTGAAGATACTGCTTTTGCAGAGATTTTAATAGGCAAAGGATGCCTTGAAATGCATGTTATAACTTAGATTGGTGTGCATGATAATTTGAGTATTGAATGCGTTCAATGTAGAGATGTACATGGGTGGGGTTGGATTTTTGGTCCACCCACACCCGATCCGAAAACTCATACCCACTACCTGATTTGGTTGTAGGGTGAAAAAATCCGACTCAATCCGACCTGATTTTTAAGTTTTAAAATTCGATCCGATCCGAATCATTTAAAAAATTAAATTTTAGAGGTTTAATTGTAAACAAATAAAAGTTTGGAATCTAATTGTAAAAAACAAAATTTTAGTGACTTAATTGTATAAAATATATATAAAGAGGGGTTATTATTGCAAATATCCCTAAAATATATATGAAAAATTACACTGTTAGTCTCGGGTCGGGTCGGATTTGATTTTTTCCTCCCTAAACTCAAACCCGATCTGAACCTAATTTTTTTTTAAAAAAATTGACCCGATCGAATTGGATTAGAACCCATCAAGTTCGAGTTCCGTGCTCATCCCTAATTCAGTGTGTTTAGATTTAATTTTGCCATATTCAACTTTTGATGGGTTTTGAATTCTGGAGAGGATACAATTAGCACGAAGAATTAAAAAATGTTTATAACTTGAGGGTTTATGTAATTGTTAAGGTAGGTTTACTATCTTAGTAAACGACAGATTTAAAAAATGGTTGTATTAAAATTGTTAAAAAATTATAAAAATTTTAGTATTGATTTTTTAATATATATTGAACTTTGTTAAAAGTGTATAGAAGTGTAAAAATTTTCATATATACTGAAAAATTAATCTCGAATTTTCATAAATTTTGTAATAATTTCGATATAGTTATTCCATTAATAGGTGTTTTAAAAATAATATAATACCTCTAATTCATTAAACTTTAATCATTACTTTAAACCCTAAAAAATAAACTCACTATTTTAAAGTGGGGTATCAAAAAAAATACAATAAAATGACAAACAATTTATACCCATTTAAAAAAGAAAATCCAATTAAAAAAATCCAATTAGAATAATTTTTTTACTCTTAATCATGTCTTTTAATTTTTAAACCCTATACTTCTTATTTTAAAGTATGAATACTAAAAAAGACGCAATAAAAAATAAAACATTTATTAATAAATTAATTACCATATTAAATCATGATTTTAAATTGATTTAAAGTAAAATTACACACTATATTTGATTATTTAAATTTAATATAATGAAAAAATATATATTGTCTTATCGTTTATTAATAAATTACGACGATGTCTAAAGGATACTTTTCGTGCGGGGATAAAATTAGGATCAAGCATCGAGAGGAACAAAGGTCTATTAAGTTTTTAAATTTAAAAATTGAAAAAAATAAAAATCTTGTTTTATTATTTTTTAAATTAAAAAGGACCTAAAGTGTAATTACACTAAAAAAAATTAAGAGGAGTTGGTCAATTTCTCTTTTGAACACTTGGATTATTTTTTTTAATATTAATAGGGGTTCTCAATCATCTAATAAATATCTTATTTCAGTTCTAATAAAACTAATTATCAATGTATTTTTATTTTTTATCTTTTATTTTTAGAGTTGATTGATTTGATTTTTAACACTAATTTTAAAATCGTGAAATTCAATTATAGTTTTAACACTAATTTAATAAATAGATGCTATTTTAAAAAAAAATAATATATATATATAATTTTTATGAATCTTGGAATACTATTTAATTCTTAAATATTGAAATAGATCCTGTCCGTTCAAATTTTAAATTATATTGATGTAAGGCTCAATTTAATCCTATCCGGCCCAATAGCTCATAAATAATAATGAACTCATATGTGCTGCCGGGACAATCGCATCATACGCGCTCCATTCGCGGCTTCGATTAACGCGCGCTCTCATTTCGTCTTCGTTAGAGAAACAAAAGAGCCCGCAGAGAGTGTATAGAGAAAAAAACCGAAAAAAGGAAAGAATTTTCAGTTTCGATTATTTGAACTGATAAATAAAAGATGGGGGCTAATTCGTCACCAACGGACTCAACCGCCGATCTTGATGAACAGATCTCGCAGCTCATGCAGTGTAAGCCACTTTCTGAGCAGCAGGTATGTTTTTTTATCTTACGATCTGTTTGTTTCCCTAGAAAGAACGATCATTTTGATTTGTGATTGATCTATTAGTAGGCTCTGTTCTGCTGAGAAATGAATATCCAAAATGATTTTGAATTGAATTTATCATTACAAATTTTCAATATATAATTCTTATTTTTCTTGCTATTTTCATTTGTTTGAGTTATTCAATAGAAATTGCGGCGTTTATTGTCTCTTTATTTCAAAGCAGAAAGAGAATCAAATTCTGATCTATTCTATGGCGATAGTTTTGAAAGAAATCAGAGTATTTGCACGGAAAAATTAAGGTGTTCTCAATGTATAGTAATTTTTTCTTGCTATTTAAATTTTAATTTACATTTATTTAAGTTATTTAATAAAATTGCAACTTTTTTTCTTCTGCATTTTAAAGGAGGAAAAGAAATTCAAATTTTGATTTGTTTGATTTTGGTAGTTTCAAGAGAAATCAAGGCATTTTCACGGAAAAAGTGTTGTTCTCACTTTGATAAACCGAAGTACTTGTGTGTGTGTGTGTATCTTGAATGATTATAACTGTTAGTAATCTTATTCTTGTTGCCTTGTCAGGTCAAAGCATTATGCGACAAGGCAAAGGAAATATTAATGCAAGAAAGCAACGTCCAGGTTTATTATGTTAGCTGATCTTTAGTTTCTAATTCATGGAGACATTGATCTGCATGTGTTTAATTATCAGTTACTTTTGGAAATGTTGAGATTGCTCTTCTATGAACTGGGAAGATGTAGATTCATTTTATTTTATTCTATCACAGCCTGTGAAAAGCCCTGTGACAATTTGTGGCGATATTCATGGACAATTTCATGATCTTGCTGAACTTTTTCGAATTGGAGGGAAGGTACTTGTTTTAACTGTTTCTGTGACCCCCTTTCTGTATTTAGTTCTGTTTCAGCTGAGGTAGTGTGTGAATCATTGTTTGAGAACTCAATTTAAAAAAAATGGAGATCTGCAGGACGCAGGTGTATCTTGTATCTGTAGCACCAATATTTCACTTTCTTCTCTCTTGAAAGTGTTAGACATTTAAAATTTTTTCTCTGGCTTTTTCAAGTATAAGTGCTATGTTTTGATATTTTTTCCCATTCTGATTAATGTTTTTCCTCTTTTAATTGTTAGATAGTGACCTATGTGTGTCATTAGGGGATTCTTAAGAAGTATTAGAACCTATCAAGTTCTCATACACTTTTTGCTTACTTTTTCTTTTTTCATATGTTCATGATCAGATTTTTTATTGAGCCTATACCTCGGTTGGTTTTATCTTAATTGACAGTGCCCAGATACAAACTACTTGTTTATGGGAGATTATGTTGATCGTGGGTACTATTCTGTTGAAACTGTTACGGTATGTACAATTGTAAATGTTAAATTACAAAATACATTTTTTTTTTCTACCTTTGCCCTAAAAAAATGTTTCTTATTTCTGCTAAAGCATGGTCTAGAGACAGAAACAATATACGATTTTTATGGTTTCCGGGAGCATATCCTCCTTTCAACACTTGGGGAGGAGGGGGGGACCGACATGCTTTGATATTAGTGACTTTTAATGCTATGGATTTGAGGTGCCTCGGCCTTTTGGAAGATTTCTTGGTTATTAGGCTGAATGATTGGTTAGAGGGATGATGAATTCAGATTATCCTTTGGATAGGGTGCTTTGGATTTAATGTAACTGCATTTTATCTTATTTAACACATTTGGTTCTCTGTGGTGGATGCACTTCAATTTGACCTAACTCAGCAGGTAGCCATGTACTTGATGCGAAACATTTTACTGGTGATTTTTATTACTACGTTCCACTTCAATGAAACTATACTCTCTGCTAGGTTGATGCTAGATATTTAAATCAGTGGACTCATATGTTGTTACCTACTGTTACTTTTTCTGTTCATAAAGATGCATGTTATTTTACTTTCTTTGTAGTTGGTCTTTTATTTGCTAGTATAATCTTTTAAAATTGAATTAAACAAATTTACGCAGTAAGCCATTTGAGCATTTCATTTGGATGATACTATTTTCTTCACTTTCAGCTATTGGTGGCTTTAAAAGTTCGTTTCCCGCAGCGTATTACCATTCTCAGAGGAAATCATGAAAGCCGCCAGGTATGGCGTCTACATTTTCTTTTACCCTGACTTGTCCAAATATGTATGCACAAGCACACCCAAAATTTTGACATGGTGGTACATTTTGTATATGTGAGTCTTATTTCAATGTTCGATATGAAATTTTGACAAACTATAATGTGAATGTCCAGCTAATTCTTGAGGCATTTTTCTTTTTGGCAGATCACTCAAGTTTTTGCACAACCTTCATTTGAAAGGGTGTAGTTTTATGAGCCATTTATATATGAGCTCTACTAAAAGTCTTCATATTTATGTATTTCCGTTTCAATGATATTTTTTAAGCTACGCCCTTTTCTTTTTCATTTTTCCAGTTATGATATTAAACTTCTTTAGTTTTGCTTTGATTGATATGATCAATTAAACTAGTGGATTAGAGTTTCTGGAGTTATACTCTTAAGAGAAATTGGAGTCATATGGAGACGGTTAGTTTTTTCTTCCTCTTGCAAATCCATGTTAATATTTTTATCGTTATATATTTACAGGTACGGCAATGCTAATGTTTGGAAGATCTTTACGGACCTATTTGACTATTTTCCATTAACTGCTTTGGTAAGCAGAACTAATATGTGGTACCAACTATTTTGATTTCAAACCTAAATTCTAGGAAAGAAAGAGCTATGGACATGCATATCGGCCTTAGTATCTTTGATATTTGATATTTATGTCTTAGTTCTATTTCATTTGGTTTTGTAGTTTATTACTATTCTTGTGCTCCATGGACCATGGTCGTTTTGTTTGAGCAAGAAAAGTTTGGGGGTTTATAGCATTGCACCTCTTAAAAATGACACCAAATCTTTCTGGAATGTAATGGAAGCAACTGGCTGTTTCTTGTATTTGACGGTCATTGTAAAATCAAGATAACCAACTTTATTACTATATTGGTTTAGTCCCAGCTGAAGAGATATGTTGTCTTGGTAATGTTCAAGTCAACTTTGTACTTCCTAGAACCAAAGGGAAATTATGGTTGTTAAAATGATCAGGTGTTTCCATTCGGTAATGTAGTGCCGTTTTCTTCATTTTAGGTGGAGTCAGAAATATTTTGTCTGCATGGTGGATTGTCCCCCTCAATTGAGACCCTAGATAACATAAGAAACTTCGATCGTGTTCAAGAAGTTCCTCACGAGGGGCCCATGTGTGATTTATTGTGGTCTGATCCAGATGATCGATGTGGTTGGGGCATCTCACCTCGTGGTGCTGGATATACTTTCGGCCAGGTAATTAATATTCAGAGTTACCATTGTTCAAGTTTTTGTTGTTGTCTTGCCTTTCTATATTTCAGTATAATATCGAAATTTTGTGCTCTTCTCTGCAGGATATATCTGAACAATTCAATCACACAAACAGCTTAAAATTGATTGCTAGAGCTCATCAGCTAGTTATGGATGGGTTTAACTGGGCACATGTAATCATTCTTGTTTTTATTCATTAAATTATTATTATTTACACGCCACGGTATAAAATGCTCCGGGGGCTGGGGGTTAATTTCCAATTATTTCCTTGTAACAGGAACAAAAGGTGGTAACTATATTTAGTGCGCCTAACTATTGTTATCGCTGCGGGAACATGGCTTCGATTCTGGAAGTCGATGATTGCAAGAATCACACGTTCATCCAGGTCTTTCTTTCCCTCCTCCCTCTTTTCGTTTTCCTATCATTGCACACACATGCATATGCAAATCAAGGTAAAACTTAAAAGAACAACAACGAACTTACGGAACTAAATTCCCGAATGCCTTTTTCATGTGTAAAACCGTTTAAGTTCATCTTGCTGCAGTTTGAGCCAGCTCCAAGGAGAGGAGAACCTGATGTTACTCGCAGAACACCAGATTACTTCCTCTAAAAAAACTCTTCCAACTCCATCCTGTTACACATAGTCAGGTAGCGGTCAATCTTTCACCCAAATCTCTTGCATCTACTACCTGCCAGTTTCTTACATTCCATGTTTTTTTTATTTGAATCTTTCGACATCGATGATGAGTACCAAAAACATGTGTCTTAGGCTAGGAAGATGGCCAATAATGTTACACTCGAATGTTGTGTCGAAAAGATTGCATAGCTGATGAAGTACACACCATCAGAATGTAGATTTTTGTGTTTGTTTTCGATTTTTCTGTATTCCTGCCTTGTTCTGATTCATCCATCTCATCTTTTTTCGACTCCGTACTGGATATGGAAAAGTACTATGTTTAGTGGTTGTTTTCTATGTTATTCGGTCTCGGGTGTGCGCGTCGGATATAAATATGCACCTAACATATGTATATGTTCGATCGTAACTATTCCCAGAAATATGTGGAAGATAATTTCAACCAAAAAAGAACGAAGAGTTGGAGCAAAATCAGAGTGGCATGGTGTGTTTTCTATGTTACTCAAAATTAAACCTTGGATATTTAAAATATAGATTAAAAATTTTACGTAATTAATCTTTATTTAATAAAATTTGAGATTTTGTTAAAGAAAAATTAACCTTCTTGAACAATTCTTTTAAAAAATTAATTTAATTATTGACATCATTAAAAGAATTTACTATTGTGTATGTTTATTGAGTTTACAGTGAAGCTGATATGATCATATCGGTATATTGATGATAATTTTTTATAAAAAATAAAATAAAATTAAAGTATCACTAATGAATTAGAATTTTTGATAAAAGAATATACGATGAAAAGATGTAACTAAAAGGTAAGTGTGTTTCAGATTCGAATAATATAATTTTTAAGTGTATGCAAATTTATTTAAAATTAAGATATTAGTGCCATTTTATAATTAGCGTTGATTTTACTGTGTATTGACAGTAAAAATAAAATAATTTTACGAACGTCTTAATTTTAAGGGATGTAGATTTAGTTTAGGATTTTTATGTTTATATGTTTAGAATTTAAGAATTATGATTTAAATTTAAAGTTTAGAGTTACAATTTAGAAGATATAGATAAAAATCTAAATCTTTAATATGTCACTCTAAAATTTAAACCCTAATTAAACTTTAAACTATGATTATAAACCCTAAATTCTAGACATAGATTTTAAATTTTAAATTCTAAACTTATCTCCTAAATTAAAACTCTAAATTCGGAGAAATTATATTATCAGTAAGTCTCACCACTTGTCCATGAGATCAACCATTAAAAATCATTTATCTCATCAATTTTTTCATGTTATATTTTTTTCCAGGTGAATCTTCACTTAAAAAAATTATTTTTAAAATGAATTAACAGTAAATATGGGATAATTTTGGGTATAGAGATTTTTTTAAATTAATATTTTAGATATAAAATGATTAAAAGAATATTAGAGATATAAGTCAAAATGAATAGTAAACATAGACCACACCACCAAAAGGTGGCGAGGTTAATTTTTTTCAATCAGAGAACGTCAGCTTTTGCTGGCGAGGTGTTTATCTGCTGTATATTTTTTTATTAATTTTAAAGCTAATTTAATGGCTGATCAAGACAGCTTGTCCGGTGAAAGGGAAACCATCAAAAGGTGGCGTGATCTTATTCACTTAATAAAACCAAAAAAATAAGGAACAATATACATTCAAATTTCCTGTAAATATAAGTGAAGATTCATTTAATAAAATATTACATTGAAAAAAATGATAAGATTAATGATTTTTAGTGATTGATCTTATAAATGACCCGATAAAACTTACATGATTTCTCATAAAATAAATTTATAATCTTTAAAATAAGACGCTTTTAAAACAAATATTTTCATCACCCGCCCCATCATATATTCATCACCCGAATTCCAAACCATTATAAAGGGGAATCCGAATGTAGTAATCCTGCATGCCAAACACGAGCAAACACGTCTACTTAAAACGCAAGGACGAGATCGGAGTTTTCAGTCAAACGGAAAAAAGCCTAAAGGATCGTTAAAAGCAGTTACAATGAATATAAAAATGAAAAAGGAGCGGTCTCAGGCCTATTCTTTTTAGATTTTTCTTCTCCTTATTCAGATGGAGAAAGCTTGTCTTTGATCATAATCGCTCAATTCTCAACATTTCAAAATGGAGGTACTTTCCCCCTTTTTTACGTGCTTTATTTGATTAAATGGAGTAATTAGAGTTTGATTCTCCATTTATGATCTTCTAAGATTAATAATTTAGTGTAGTTCTTTTATGTGTTTTTTAATTTTGTTTTGTTGAAGGTTTTGATGTTTGGATCTGTAGAAAATTAATTGCGATTTGCTCTTAGGTATGGTTTGAATTATTCCTTTTAGTTGAGTATATAGTTTTGAATAAAGCCAGATTTTGGTGGTTAAGTCGTCAGATCTCTAAATTCTTCGGGATTTAGAATTGAATGAAGTATTTTTCGCTTTTGTTTCTATTTTTTAAACTTTTCGTGTTACATTTGATTAATAAAATAATTAGAATTTGATTCTCCGGTTATGATCCTCTTCGTTGCCCAAAATTTGGATTGTTTATATTGTTTTGGTGATTTGATCTTTAGAAAATTAATTCAGATTCGTTTAATACCAAATTAAGCACAAATAATGAGATAAAAGATTAAAGAACCTGAAAATCTGTTCTTAGGTTGGGAATCTTTGGGTCTTAATTTATTTTACATAGACTTTTCTGGGTTGGTTTTCTCCTGTTTGAAATATTTCTTAATTTTTGTTTACCCCTTAAATAGTCAAATAGCTAGTTAAATATATTTCACAGATTGATTGATCAAAGATATTAAATTTGATGATCGGCATTGTTTTCGGATGGAATCTGGTTGTTGATAAAAGTTGTTTTCTGTCTTTGATTTTGTCTTACAAGTTCAATCAATAGATTTCTTGTTTTAGAAAGGGTATTAGACTTGGAAGATTTTTTGGTTGTTAAGTAGATTTGTTATCAAACCAGATACTTATATGTTGTGGTTGACATCATTTATGTAGGCATCATCAAGTACGGGTCCGCCTGCTACTACAGATCCCCCTACTACTACTAACCCGCCTGCAAGTACAGACCCCCCTGCAGGTGATGTAGAGACTGTACCAGATATGATCAAAGATCCTGCCTTTCACTGTGATCTTTGTGATGCAGAACTGCTTTTCAAGATAACTCAAGCACTCCTCCCGGGGTTAGCTACAGCTTGTGTCGACAATACAACTGGTGGTGTTTTCACGTCCCCAGGTTCAGTAGCAGCAGAGATAAGAAAAGAATTGGTGGACTATCTTACACAAAGAACTGAAACTTATGTGGCTGAATCTGTTGTCCTGGAAGGTGTTCCAGAGACGGAAACATTTGACAATCCTTATGATATCATTGCTTTTCTTATTGATGAGTTTGCTGTTTCGAAGAGGAATTTGTTTAGTCGGGTTTCAGCATTGCTACTAAGTGAGAGGAGAGAAGACAGTATCGATGATTTTGCTCAACAGATGGAAGTTAATGGGTTTTGGCCAGTTGACAAGAGACAGGCGATTGTACAAACTTTGCTGAAGAATGTTGATGTCAAGAACGAATATCACTGTAACATGAAATTTGAAACTGAAGAAGAACTTTCGCTGCACATGCCAACTTGCAGCTTTAGAGTAATGACCTGTGAAAATGAAGGGTGTGATGCAAGATTCTCGGCTAATAAATTGGAGAAGCATGATTCAGTTTGTCCTTTCAAGATAATTCCATGTGAACAAAAGTGCCCAGCTTTCCTCATAAGACGTGAGATGGACAGACACTGCATAACTGTCTGTCCGATGAAGCTCGTGAACTGTCCTTTCTTTTCAGTGGGTTGCAAAGCAGGCGTACCTAGTTGTAAGATTGAAGAACATCAATCTGAAGAGCTCCATTATCACATCCTTTATATTCTTCAAGGTATGTACAAGGAAGCATCTGAGGAGGTTTTAAAAGAACGGGTAGATCTAATAGAAGAGGTAAGTCAATATGTGATTGAGAATTCTTACGTATATTTCTTTAAGCATTGGGAATCTTTCTTTACTGTTTTTTAAGTCATCGAATGAATCATCATGATGAACTTATAGAGATGTTTACGAACCCGGTGTCTCGAACCAATCAGTTAGTATGTACTTACAATACCAGAGCAACTCTATGATCAATTGCTTTTCAGTATATGCTGTATAGAACATCTACTTGTGAAATTGATTCTTGCAGGATTCATTGTTGTTGCTGCGTATCACTGATTGTTTCCCAAACCCCAAGCCTTGGGCAATTTTCCTTCATAAACGTCATTAATGGCCATGCTGGTCTTTATCTGCTTTTGTTTACATGTAGATGACAATTTCTTGTCTCTTTTAATCAAAGTTCTTACATTTACATTTTCATGGCAGAAAGCCGCTGGTAGGCTGGCAAATGCCAAAACTGTGCGATCTCTAACATCGAAAGTCAAGGATGTTAACGCAAAGCTCCCACCCTTGGTAATTGAGACAAAGAAAGAGCAGGAAGCACCTTCAGAGACAGAAGTTAGTGGCACAAATGAGAATACTGAAAATGCTGCTGGAACTAAAGTAGTAAACTCCGAAGCAGCACCTCCATCAAGCAAAGATAGTGGAGAAGCTAAAGAAACTGAAACTAAAGATTCTGAAGCAAATCCAAGGTCACTAGAAGTTCCACTATTAAAGAAAGACGATGAAGAAGTTTCCGAAACCAAAACCAGGGATCTTGAGGCAGTGCCATCATCACAAGAAGTTCCGCCGTCAAAGGAATATAGTGGAGAAGCTTCGGAAACTGTCGTCAAGGATGCTGAAGCAACAACCGAGAATTCGGTCAAGGGTTCGGAAGTTTACACAAAGAATGAAACTAGCGAAGATTGAAGATGGTAAAAGGCACTTTATACCATCTGATTTCAACCAGGCATACACTTGAGATGAAGAAAGCTTCAGGCTCTACAATATATACCTGTATGTGGATTCTTTCATTTTGGTTGAATTTTGGGTTAATATTTTCTACCCTTATCTTTCTGTTAACTTAAAATTCCATTGTTAGTATGTTGAGAAACTAAAGAGGACACTTGGTTATTCTAATCTCTTCCATAAGAAGAAATTTAGAAGATAAATAAATTTCGGATTTTCTTTTATGTTTTAAACTATTTAATTTTTACACTTTTTTCATATAGTATCTATTTTTTATATATCGGGGGATTTCTTTAATTAAAGAAAAACAAACTAAAATGAGAAATAAAGAAAATATATTGAATCTGATGAAGTTCCACAGCCTTCTAAAACTCTTGTCTGTAAATACCTTAACCACGAATTATAACCACAAGTTCTGAGACTGACCCTGTGAGCTGAAGCCTCCATTGTATAACCTCTCATTCTGGAACCTTTCCTCCCAGAATATCCACAAGTTCTTCCGGATGGACCTGATCGATCTCTTGAATAAACAGCTTCAACAGACTGTCATAAATATAATGCCAATGGTCTGCTACTGGAACTATATCCGGAACAGACGGAGCCACCGTACCGTCTTTGAGTGAAGAAAAAGTCTCCAACACCAGTCCCGGTGTCATATTCCTGGTTATCTTTCCGCTGCAGTGGTAGATTCAGTCTCTCTCTACCATTTCTTTCCTCTACTGCCCTTTCATTACTTTCGGAAAGTACTCAGTCAGCTTGAATGCCCAAGCCTGATGTCTACCATGTTAGGCACTTGTCAAATACACAGCCTCTATAAGCTTGAGGTTTATCTCCATAGGCAGGATGGATTTAGGGGTGTTAGAGGGTGTAGTCTTAAAAATTTAAAGTTTCCTTATAATAATTTATATATTTTTTATTGATAATCTAATTCCTCACGTTTTTAATACAATTTCTTAATAATTTGTACGTTATAAAGTTCTGGGTCCGTACACCTACGCTTCAACCTTTCCTCGTAGAATCAGCAGTTCCACTGGAACTGCTAAATAGCATGGGAAAACTGATAACACGACGAAGTTCGAAATTTTAAAGTTATTTTACGTCCAATATAAAAGATTGAATTTTTAACTATTAATTTATGTAATAAAAAACTTTTATTATCTCGCCACAACCCTGTGATCAAAAATATAAAATTATTATAAAATAGTATTATATAATATTATTTTTGTTTAGTTTATTATAATATGGTATTACTTTTGACTTTTAGTATTAAAGTTTATAAATATATTTAAAATAATTTTTATCGCCGTAAGAATAAATAAATAAATTCTTTACATACAGATTAAGTTATTTATTTGTTTAAAGAAATATTGATTTTACTTTTTTTATCTATATTAATTACTCAAAATATGATTTCTAATTATCTAATTCACAAAATATCTTGTATTAATATAACATTATCGTGTCAAATCAATACAAAAATTATAAACATTTGGATTTTTTAGGCTTAATATATTTTTTTTCGCCTTAAACTCTACATGTTTTTTTAATTTATTCCCTAATTTTTTTTTAAAATTCGCTATGACCTCTAAATCTTATAAAATTAGATTAAATCGTCTTTATTTAGAAAGTAGTTTAAAAAAAACTGATATAATTTAGGAGGTGATTTAATAATAGTGTAAAGTATAACTGTATAAGGAAAAATAATTCAAATAATCTTGAGGGTTAAATTGAAAAAATATATATATAATAACGTTTTTTTTAATAATATTGTTAGAGATTTTTCTCTAAAAAAATGTTGAACCACTCAAATTATTTCTAATAATATAATGAATTACTGTTTAAATTAAAGGTCGGATTGTTTTCATTCCGTCTTCAAACAATGTTTCAATAAAAATAATAAACTTTGTTCAAAGACGAAAAAAACAATCAGTCTTTGAATAATGTTTTTTCACACCAGCATTATTTTAATAGTGTTTTTCCATAATAAAACAAATTAAAAAAAAAACATTGTTCAAAGACGAGTTTCTTTCACCCGCCTTCTAAATTTAATAGTAAATTACAATATACTAAAAATAATATTTTTAAATTAAAAAAACAATATTATAATAAATTTTCCATATATAATTTAAGAGAAAAAAGTGTATTAAAACAAGAGCATGCTGATCGGCGGTCTAAACATGCCTAATCATCGACCCACAAATCAATAGCCATGGGCCTAGGTTGAAACCCCAATTCATACAACGAAATGACTAAAATAGGCAGATTCAAAAGAGCTAAACTGAATGGGTATAACCGTCATTCCGAAAGACATGTCTATATAAAACAAGCATATCTAGGGTTTATCATTCGTCCCTCCAAACTCTCGAGAGAAAGCAGCCGCTCCCCTATCCATCCCCTCGTCAAGGTTCAATCAAGTTAGTTATTATTAATCTTTTGCATTTTTTGTTATCGTTTTTTATTATATTTAACAACAGATTTGCTTCCGTTAGTTATTTTAAGGAAAATTTTGCCTAATTTTTAGCTATTTTTCGTAATATAATGGTTCATTATATGAGAAACCATTCCTTTTAATCTGTTTTCTGCAGAATGGATAGCCAGATTAAGTTTGCTGTGGTTGTGAAAATTATGGGAAGAACCGGTTCCCGAGGTCAAGTGACTCAAGTGCGAGTCAAGTTCTTGGATGATCAGAACCGGTTCATCATGAGGAACGTGAAGGGACCGGTTCGTGAAGGTGATATTCTCACGTTGCTCGAGTCTGAGAGAGAAGCTAGGAGGCTTCGTTGATCGGGTTTTTTATATATTATTTTTGTTTGATGTTTGGATATTAGCTTGATTTTAATGATCTATTATGCTTTTTGAATCACTTCCGATAGATGTTGAAATGGTTGTCTCTTTGATCTTATGATGTTGAAATGAACTGGATTTTGTTTTTTGTTATCTCTTTGATCTTTTAAATTTTTACGTTTTAGTCCTTTATATTTTATTTGAAAAATGGTATAATTATGAATTTGTCCCCCTCACCTTTGGAAGTTTATATTTTTGCCCCTATTTCTAAATCCTGGCTTGTCCCTGTTTTAGACAACCTGAACTGCATACAACTAGAAATTGTAAATAGTTGTACCGTGTTGAGGAATCTAAGTCTTGTTCCACATTCACTTCTTAGTTTAACTCGAGTAGGCAATGGATTGTGCTCTATTGCTTCAATGGCGTTGCGGAAAGGATGAGATGAGCACGAATTGAGGTTCTGGCATTTGGAGTGGTAATGATAATGGATTTTCTCCGTCTTTTAACGACATTGAGGGCGGTTTTGACGGCAAGGTTATCAAAGATGTCCAAGCGTCTGAACCTAGGACACATTGGTGGTGGAAGAGGAGGTGGAGTATGAGAGGGACACATTGGTGGTGGAAGAGGAGGTGGAGGAGTATGAGAGGCAATGGTGATATGAGACATCCAAGCGAGATTAGGACTCCATGGTTGTGGATGAGAATACTGAAAAAAAAGTTCTAAAGTCCGGTGATTATAAAGTTGGTGGTAGCGTTGTCATAGGGGTGATAACGAGTCAGAGCTTAGTCAGGTTTGGTTCGAAAATAGTGTTATTGAGCTCTAGTTTGGACTCAGGCTTGAGGCTCAGTGAACTTGTCAAGTTCGGTTCGGGCTTGTTGGTTCAGCTTAACTCAAAATAAACAATCTTGTTATATATTTCTATAAAAGATAAGATCTCGTAAAAAACCCTTTTCATAACCAACACTAAAATTAAATATTGAGAAAGCGATAAAAGTGTTATTTTAGTTAATTTATTTTTAGTGGATCTCTTACTTTATTTTATTTTATTGTTTTTCTTTTGCTAAAAAGATTATTTTAAGTGTATATGTAACATATATAATATAATTATTCTAAGCCTATTCATGAGTTTTTCGAGCCGAGTCCGAGCTTGGGTAGATTCGATTCAGCTCGTTAAAGTCTCGAGCCGAATATGGGCTTGAATTGAGTTCATTCGAGTTAAGCTTTGACCGAGTTGAACCCAAATAACTTGTAATCCAGTTAGATTGATTATCACCCCTAATCATACCAAGGTGGCCTAAATTAATTAAATTTATAAATTTCAAGGTTTTATCTTGTCAAATTATTTAAAACTGGGCTCAAACTGAAAGAATATACTCTTAAAAGAGTTACCATTATTCTAATTTAAGTACTCACGGCAACAATTTTATCAATTACTTACCAGTTGGTGACTTGGTTAATCTCAAATAATCAAAATAGTTTGACTTCAAAATCGAGTGACTAAATGATTAAATTTGAACATAGTTTTAATCGTTCCTAAATATATTTGGTCACTTTCTAATAAAATTCATGAATCAATTTGAATAAAAATTACCAAGTTCAAGGAATAATAATATTTTATTAATTTTAAAATGATTACAAATTAGTATATATTCATACATATCATTAACACTTTAACAATATACACACATGTAATAGGACCATCTTTGTAAAAAAAAATAAGTTAATTTTTTAAATTATGATAAAATAATATTTTAAAATATATCATCTGTATCAATGATCGAAAACGATAAAAAAAAATAAACTTGTAATATATCTTTTATATTACTCTGTTAATGCATGAATCACATCTAAACTATCGAGCAAACACCAATTATCTTGTGATTAATTTGGAGATTAAAATGAGTTATTGGGCTTCTAGAAGAATTATTGGGCCGGAAAATTACTATTTTGGGCTGGAATATATCAGTAAACCAACCAAAAGCCCTAAATCCAACGCCTATTTGATCCATAGGAAACCCTAGCGTGCGTATCTTTCTCCATCCTCTACTGAAAGACGCACTCTTCGGTCGCCACTGCTTCAGATCTTTCCATTCATTTAAACAGAGGTATTTCTTGTTTGAAATCTTTTAGTTTTTATTTATAATCCTAATTTCCTTCGTAAGTCACGTTTTGATTCTCCCATTCTTCAAAATCCATTTTTATTTATGATTCGGCTGTTGTTTTCGCAGGTATGGCGACAGCCGTGGCAGCCACCGAGGTCTCTAGGGACCCATCTCAACCCTCCAATGAAGTCAAGCTTTTCAATCGCTGGTCTTTTGAGGATGTTCAGGTTTTTCCTTCTTTCCCGTTTGCCTCACTATGAATAGATATGTTTTGATTTCTTATTTAAAATGTCTCATTTAATCTTTATGCTATTTTGTATTGACTTTCCACTTGACTTACAATTGTTCAAGCCTATCTGCAAATTCCTTTTCTGTGGTTGGATTTAGTGTAAAATTGTTATTGTTTCATCATTTTATAAATTCTCGTCTTATTTAGCTGTTATTTGTCTATAACCTGAGCTTAATTGTTTTTTGTGGCTTAGTTTGATCTGATAAGATGTTAAATAGATTGGAATTCAAGTGCCCATATGAATTGATTAATGGTTTTTGAGTTGGTTTATGAATTGTGGTTAACGGATTCAGGTTTGTGAATTATGATTTATGAACTAGGGCTTATGAATTATGGTTATTGTCTAGAACTATTGATTGGAAAGAATTTGGTTCCTCAATTTGCTGTTCCTTTCAAATATTGTAACTCTTGGTTACCATGGTCCTTGACCGGAATGGTTATTGATTTTTAGGTTACTGATATCTCTTTAAGTGACTACATTGGTGTCCAAGCTTCCAAGCATGCAACCTATGTGCCACACACTGCTGGGAGGTACTCCGTAAAACGCTTCCGGAAGGCTCAATGCCCTATTGTCGAGAGGCTTACAAACTCACTGATGATGCACGGACGGAACAATGGGAAGAAACTTATGGCAACTAGGATTGTGAAGCATGCCATGGAAATTATTTATCTCCTGACTGATCAAAACCCAATTCAAGTCATTGTTGATGCTATAATCAACAGGTAGCATATATGAAACCTTAAGCTTAGTTAATTCATCCATTGGTGCTGGGGTGTTTTATTATTTCAATCTCTAATAAGCTTTTGCATCTTTTTGATTGATTTAACAGTGGACCTCGTGAAGATGCTACACGTATCGGTTCTGCTGGTGTTGTCAGACGTCAGGCTGTTGATATTTCTCCTCTTCGTCGAGTGAATCAAGCCATCTACCTCTTGACCACCGGTGCACGTGAATCTGCATTCAGAAACATTAAAACCATTGCAGAATGTTTGGCTGATGAGCTCATTAATGCCGCAAAGGGTTCTTCTAACAGGTAAAGTACTTTGTGTCTCTTTTGTTGCTCAATTAGTTTCAATCACTGTATGCTCCATTTCTGCAAAAAGGGTTCTTCTAACATGATATACTTGATTGTGCAGCTACGCCATCAAGAAGAAGGACGAAATTGAGCGAGTCGCAAAGGCCAACCGTTGAGGCATGACACCCTTCTGGGGTAATTTCATTATTTTTATTGGTACTTTCTAGGTCATCTTTTTTTTTGTCTCCTAAACCTGAAGTAATGTTTTGTTTGCTATCTGAGTTGGCATGTTAGTTTCTGGTTTTAATGGAGTTAATCAGTAGAGATATTATTGGAATTAAAGAATTTTGCTGTTTGTGGTTTAATGAAATGCTTGTTATATTGAAATATAAGTTTACCTTTGCTGGTTGAAATTACATGTTGTTTCCTTGCACACTGGATTTGGAACTGATTATGGTTTGTGGTGGTTTAGTAAGTGATAATAATTTTATGGTAAACTACATAAATGGTCCTTGACTATGACCAAATTATTTGTTAAGCCCCAGATAATGAGAAATTATAAATAGGTCTTTTAACTAATTGTAACTAACAAATTGGTCTAATTTTCCTAAAAATTAAACGAAGTTGAGCACCTATTAACAAATTGGTCTAATTTTTTGTTAAGCATCAGACAATGTTCTTTTAATTGTTTTTACTGCTTATATAAATAGAGTCTGTAGATATTTACCGTTAATAACAATTAAAGTACATAGTTTGACTATCTATTTTAAATATTAACAAAATAAAATTTTTAAAAAACTATTTTAACAAAAAAATATATATTAGACACTTGTATTTATTTTTGAATTAAGCTAAAAATTTATTATAATCGTATGTTATTTTTCTCTTAACGTAACATGATATAATAATATTTTATCACCAATATTCATTTTATTTTATAAATTAACTTCAAAAGTATTTTTTTTACGTATCCTAATCTTTCCATTTTATTAATCCCTAAATTTATTGTTTTTCCCTAAGTACTTAATTAAGATAAATGCTATATATCTGGAGATGTATTAAGTCAGCAGAAGTTAATTATTACAGCTCATTATTCTCTTTCTAAAAAATAATAATACATACATGTAGTCTGTAGGCTTTTAATTGTGATGTATTGAGTAGGTGTTCTTTCGTAATCTAGTGTTTACTTGTTTAATTGATTCAATATCAAGAGGTAATAAGGCAGCAAAAGATAATTATTACGGGTCATTATTCTCTTTCTAAAAAATATATTTAATTGGATGTATATCGTCACCGTATTATTATCTCAAGACCTCTTTTTTTTTTTATGTGGAATTAATGTTTCTTATATCTTCTCGTCACGAGTTTTTATTCTCGTGATTGGTCTCTTATCACGGTTGTTGACCTTATCTACCCCTCTCATAGGCGTTAAGTATGAAATCAGGTAATCAAAGAGTCGTTTTGATATCACTTATAATAGAGTCATTATTCTTTTCTTAAAAAATATTAATAAGATATACAACGTCACCGTGTATATATATATATATTAAAACATTTATTTTTCTTTTTGACGTGAGATTAATATTCCTTACATTTTTTCAAATGTGACATAATCATCAAGGAAATGTTACCTAAGCAAAAACTTGATAAAGTCTCTTTCTAATAACTAAATTGTTGAAGCTCAATTTTCACTTTGAATTTCAAAAAGAAACAAAGTTCACAAAAAAGATAACAAAAATAAAATTTATTTATTTAAAATATTTAATATAACGAGACAGGTAGTATAAAATTAAAATAAATACTAAATATATAGTAATGTTTTAAAATGAATAATAACAGTTGGTTTTATTGTATATAAAAATTAATAAAAAATATTTTTAAATAATAACAATAAATTAATAAAAATATTTTAAATTATAGTAATGTACAAACTAACACATAAATAAAAATGACAAAATAAGAAAAGAATTAAAAAACTAACCGAATAACTCAAATAAATAATAAATATAAATAAATACCAATATCTACAATGAAGAATAAACACAAAGTATAAAAAAATAATATTTTTAATAAAACTAACATTTTCAAACTCAATTGTGACTTATCTTTAAAAAATAAAAGACATATCAATAAAATAATGTAATAAATATTATTTTTTAAATATCAAATTTAATTATAATAAAAAATAATAGACAAAACCATTTATTTAATTCGAAAATATTTTAAGCATTTAGAAAAATCAAAATGGAAGTTTGACTATACAAAAGATAATAAAAATCAAAATATATCTATTTTAAATATTTTTAGAGAAGAAATTATACATAATCTAATCTTTAGCGTCCTATTATCTATCTTCTAGATTTCTTTTTATTTTATTTTTTAAATACAAAATTAAAATTTATCTGATATGACAACAATTGATTGGATGGTGCAAGTTCAAATTATAAGCAATTCCGCATGGAATCTAAACTCATTAAAATAACTCAAATAGTTTTCGTTTATGGTCGACACGAAAAAAAAAACTGAATAAAGGAGAAATCACTTCCCCCAACAACCAAACAGACAAACAAAAAACCCCAAACGGAAAAAAGTTAGGGTTTTTCCAATTCGGGATTTGTTTTCTTTTTTCAATTTCCCTCCTAATTTTCCCTTCCACCAAACACTATTGCTATAATTACCAGTTTTGGGTTGGGAAACGTTTTTCTTGCTATTGGGCTTGGTGTCAGACGGTTGATTTTCTTTTGAAGAAGTTTGATAAAGGTTAGAAACTAGAAAGAGTTTGACTTTTCTTCTCCAGAGGTTTATTTTCCCGGGGAAATCCTTTTTCCCAGCTCGCTCTATCTCAGCTTCCACGGTTAGTTTCATCCTCACCTTCTATCTTCTTCCTGCTCTTCTTTTCTCTTTGTATCATTTAAAATCTTTTTCGATTAGATTTTCTGGAGATTTTTGTCCTTTTAATATTATCTGAGAAGTATCGTGTTATTCATAACTTCCGCGTATTGTTTATAAGGATTCCTGAAAATTTTGTCTAAAACGGAACTTTTTAGCTGCATATCTTTCATTTTTTTCAGGAACTTTTCATTGTGATTGATTGATCCAGGAGGAATTTATGTGGTTGATGAGTGGAGTAAAAAAAAGGGAGGGGAAATATTCATTGAAGGATCCATGTTTCAAGAGAGAACTTTAATAAGTTCTTATATTTTCTTTAGATTCTATTGTTTTGGTATTAATTGTCAGTAAATAATTAGATTGCTTGAGTTGAATGCATATATTGATAGATGGAGTCGGAAGTTTATTCATCTGCAATTCCAAGAGATTTGGTGAAATGTCGTGATTGTGATTGTGCTACCGGTTCTTTGATTGGTGATCATTCGAGTACTTGGTTTCGGTCTGTGAAACGAAAATATGATGAGTTCAAGGCAACAAACAATTTCTATGTTCCGGGATTGGATCTTAACTCCAATGCCAAAGTCCAAATCGAGAATGAATGTGTTGTTTTGCGGGAGACAGTTAGCAGCCAACAGGCCGCAATACAGGATCTGAATAGAGAATTGGAGGAAGAGAGAAATGCATCATCATCGGCTGCTACTGAAGCCATGTCAATGATATTGAAGTTGCAGAGAGAGAAGGCTGAAATCCAAATGGAGGCACGTCAATTTAAGAGTTATGCCGAGGAGAAAATGGTGCATGAACAGCAGGAGATAATGGTGTTGGAGGATCTGTTGTATGAGAGAGAACAGACTATTCAAGCTCTTACATGCGAAGTTCAGGCTTGCAAGCATAGGATGTTGAGTTATGGGTTTACCGAGGAAGAGGTCGAAGGTGAGCCTAATGGGCAGATTCAAAACATGGCTGAGGACTTTGATGACTCAGTTGTTCTTCTTCCATATGATTATCCACCTCCAAAGTGCAATTTGGACGAGAATCTTGCTGATGATGTTGAAGATATTGAGAAATATGCATTTGGTGAGGCCCCCCAAGAACACCTGAGAAATCTGGAACAAAGGATCTGCCAAATGGAGAGGAATCTGAGCAGCAGTCAGCTGAGTCAACTGGATGGATGTTTCTCTGGAACAAAGAATATTTCAGAGAAGGTAATAGTTGGCCACTCTCCTAGGCGACAAAGACATTCAAGGGGGCTTTCAGGTGATAGTTCAAACTCTTCCCTGCCTAAAGAGATCAGTTCGGAGGTTACTGGGGATTCTCCCAGGTTTAATACTAGCTTCAAGAAGGCGGAGTTCGTTTCAGAAATGGACAAGATTTCCAGCTCAAGAAGAATGGATAATGCTTCAGAAGTTGGAGATGATATGAGTGACAGAGTGTATACGATTGATTCGATCCATCCTGGGGTGCCATATGAGGGAGCCTCTGAGCCTAAACCTAGAGCTGAAGGTCGTCATGATTATGCACACACTCCAAGGGATGCACTTGATCTGCTTGATGTTTGTGATCCCAATATCAAGAAGCTCTATTCAAGGCTTCAGACCCTTGAGGCTGATAGGGAATCAATGAGACAAGCAATAATATCGATGCGAACTGAAAATGCGCAATTGGTATTATTGAAAGAAATAGCTCAACATTTGTGCAAGGGAATGTCACCTGAAAGACAAATGACCTTGAGGAAGCCGTCTATTCTTGAAAGCCTTCCATTCATGTCATTCTTCAAGGTAATCTTTGTTTGAACACAAAGTTGTTGTTGTTTTAATATTTTACACCACCAAGCTCTATTATTGACGTTCTCAAGTCTGTATATTTTTGCATTATTCAATCTCGCGATGCCTTATTCTTGAAACTTTAAAATTTACTTTGGCTTTATTTGCCAAGTGTTCTCCATATTTACTGTTCTTTTATTTGTAATGTTCTATATAACTGTTGAAATAGCTAAAATATAATATTCTAAAGGTCTTTTCAAGATGAGTTGCATGTTTCAAAAATTAATTGACATTAAAACCGCCGAGCTATATGATTGGTCGTTTCTTGCATGTCATCTTTTGTTGCATCAAATGCTTGCTCCTTGATTTTTCAAATCATATATGTATCTTTTTACCCCTTTTCAAGCTTCATTCTCTTACTTCTTTTAACTACGTGTATTAATTTAGTGTTTATTCAAGTTTTGTTACAATAGGAGTTCAATGCAGTAAGCTTTCATGAACAAGTTCACTTTTACTAATTTAATAGCAATTTTGTTCCACTTGTTTTATTGAATTCTCTTCTGGAACCTCCTCATTTGAGTGGCATCATCAATAGAGCTGATCTATGTTTACAAATCTGAACATCTAGTTCCACTTAAAATTTATTTTCTTTTGATTTTATTTATTTTTTCAGTGGATTCTGTCCTTTCTTTTCTGGAGGCAAAGAGCTCATCGAAACAAGTAAGTAGTATACCTGTTATATAAATGATTACTGTTGGGTTTACCTGTGTTTTAAAACTGACATTCTGTCCAATTTATCTAAGGACTAGCACTGTTAGGTTAAAAGTAACAAATTCATTATTCCACTTTACGGCATTTTAGAACTTGGCCTCTAATCAATAGAGATGCAAGTGTCGGGAGGGACATGAACTTAAATGCATAATTTTGTATATTCTCATATAAATTGTTTTATTGTATTCTATATAGGTACCTGTATGGATTATCACCAAACAACGTTGGATTGCTAATGCTTCTCGACAAGGGCCCTCGATTGAGGCAGTGGAGATGTCTTTCAAGTACACAAGTGTGAAAGTGATCCAATCCGCTTCCATTTCAAGATGAAGCTTATAATCGTAATGGTGATTGCCGAGTGGGTTTGAATAAGCTATGTATAGATATTGCATCCTTTCTTATGGATTCCTTGGAGCAGCTTTTGGTATATTGTTAACGTTCTTTCATCTTACATTGTTTTTCGTTTTCTCTTGACGATTGAATACATTTTGCTGTCTGATCAGCAAAAAAACGAGTGCTGTGAGCATACTCGCTCCTATGGTTTGTCAGATTTCAGTTTAAGGTATGATTCTACTGCTGGTTTCCTGTACATTTCAGATTTTTGTATGATTTTCATTTCAAGTATGCTATGTTTATGCCTTTCTAAGTTGAGCAATGCTTAGTTTCATCAAGATCCATATCGACACTTAAGGATCCTCCGAACATATATATAGCAAACCGGTTTCGGACACATTTCTGTTATCCAACATCTACCCCAAGTAGCATAATCCTTTGTCATTGCACTATTAAGAAACTTTTGATGCTTTACCCTGTCATTTCTCTCATTTTGGATCCCCAAGTATATTTCTTAAAGTTTGCTTATGTTGATCCGGAAAACAGTTAATTGATTTACCTCATTGTGGTTTGTAGGATTCTGTAGAGAAGCTGTATTTGAAGTATTGTATGATGTTAAGCCCTTAAGTTAAAATATGAATGCAAATCAGGAGGGAAATAGGTTCATGCTTAAAAAATGTATTTTCTAATTTTATTTTTTGTATTCAGCGTACGGATATTGTATAATTTTATGCATGGTTAGTAAATAAAAGAATGATGTATTATTAAAAACAAATTAAATAAAATTAATTTTAAAATTATATTGTGATGTGTTATCATCTAAATCAGTGATAATGCGTAGAGTTAATACACCTCAGTGTATTAAAAACAAATCATTTAATATTTATGCTTAATTTCCTTATTTATATGTACAATTATTTTTATATTTTAATATAATTAAGGATTATATTTAATATACATATTGCGTAAAGAAATATATAATCTCTATCTTATAATTTAAACTTTAAATTACACATATTTATATTTGTAACGTATGTATTGAAGACGTCAACCAGGCGCATCTAGTGTAGTGGTATCATAGTACCCTCCCACGGTACTGACCGGGGTTCGATTCCCCGGATGCGCATTTCAACTCTATTTTTAGTTTTGTTCTTAATCTTAATGAACTTTCAATTTACGTTCTAATAAAAAATTAACACTACTCGTTCATAATAAATATCTTTAATCAAATCTATTATTTTTAAATTATACTTGTAAAAAAATCAGACAGAGACTCCTATGGTTTGGTTTCTTGTCTATGGTTAACCTAAATAATCGGGAGCAACAAGTCAAAGGAACCCCACAAAACCAGACAGCAGTTGTTCTAATAAAAACAGCTTCTCTTTCCTTGTTTTCGATTTCCATTACCCAAGTCTTCATCTGTAAGACAATATCTGTTAGTTTGATTTGATTTAATTCTTTGTTATTATTTAATGTCTCATCGGATAATCCTTACGACTCCAACCACTACCGTCTACCGGCGCCAACCGCTGCTGCAAAGCCATTCCACAACGTCTTCCGTTCTTTCCAGCTTCGACGATGGTAGCCATAGCGTGATCAGTAGAAACAGCTCGGGGAAGAGTGCAAAGTTCGGGGAGTTTTGTGGGGGAGCGACGGCTGAGTGTGCAGCTGTTTGTTGTTGTTTCCCTTGTGGGATAGCGAACCTCCTGGTCTTGATGATTTATAAAGTCCCGGCGGGTCTTTGTCGCCGTGCTTTCCGCCTGAAACGGCGGAGGAAGTCGCAGAAGAAAGGTCTGTTTCAACCGATGAGTGGTTGTGGATGTGTAGACGGCGACTTAATCCATCAGCCTATGGATTTTGTGACAGATATTTTTGTAGACGTGAAGGTTTCTGAGGAAGACGACCAAGCTTTGTTTAAACTTGAAGAAGAGATGTGGGAAAAGTTTCGAGGCAATGGATTTGGGCGTACTCCTTCTCAAAGACTAACGTGATATAAGTTAAAATAAATTAAAATAAGGTGTAAATCAAAACTATTGTAAGAATTTTAATAATAATTTTTGGGTTTATATTAAAAAATATTTTTTATAAGAAATTCAATATATATATATTAAAAGTTTTATATTTTAAATTTTTTATTTTTTTAATAAAAAAATCACTATATATTAAAAATTTTATATTTTTTTATAAAAAATTTAATATATACCGATAATGATATCGAAATTATTACCATTTTTATAATAGTTTAATTATGTTTTATTTCAACCGGTCCCACCCAAAAATTTCATCTAAAATTTTCAGTTTTCAGTTTTTTTTAATTTATGTGTAAATTTTATATTTTAATAGATTTTTTTTATATTTTTATAAGTTAAATATATTTGTAATTTTAACATTTTAAAAAAGTTTACGGAAAAAATAAAATAATTGAAATTTGTTTAATAGTATGTTGCTTGAATAAATTTTGCATGGGTTGTTTTATTTTATTTTATTTATTTTTAATTTTTCTTCATGTTTTAATATATTTATTTTCCTTCCAACCAAATATATGAATGGTATAATAATTATAATATCAAATTCCATTCCACCCAACCAAAATATTGAATCAATCATTTTATTTTATTTTATTTTACTTTTCTCAGTTCTATTATATTCTCATATAATTATTATTTTTGAATAGATATTTTTATATAATTATTACATTTCATTACAACTATTCAGTTTAACTTAAACAATCAATTAATTATTATAACAATTATTAAATTTAATTATTTATAATTTAATTTTTAAAAATTATTAACCGATAATCTAATTACAAGTTAACCTATTATATTTTTTTTACATGTTTATTGTTTCTTTTAAAAATAACAAAATTATATTTTTAATAAATATTATATTAAAATATTCAAAAAAAAAATACTTAAATAGATATTTTAAACATTAAATTTCTTATTTAATTAAAAAATACATGTATAGTATAAAATTTCGACACAATATAAAATATTAAATTTTATATTTAATTTAAAATTTAAAATTTTAATGATGTTTAACATATAACAATACACATCAAAATCTTAAAAAAAAAAACCCTTTAACTAACGTAAAACAAACATAAGGTAAATGAAAGAATCTTATATTTAAGTTTTCGCCGACATTCTTTAAAATAAAATATAAAATGTTAAGTCAATCCTATATTTAAAAATATAAAAAAATTGGTAAAAATATAATATAATACTAGAAAATACAAGATAAAAATTAATTATGAATTTGATTGCAAAATAAAGTTTAAACTTTGGTTGAAAGTATTTTATTTTTATAAATATATTTAATAAGGGTTAACTTAGTTAATCATTTATGAAATTTTGTAATTATAATAATTAACTATCATTTTTAGTAGTTCAGTTAATCAAAACTGTTTGAACATAATAATTCAATTTACTAACTTATAAAATATTATAATTATAATAATTAACGATTACGATTAATTATATACACTACGGTCACTATTATCTTTTGTTACAAGTCTTCGTTTAATATTATTTTATTTAAACAATATTACTGTAAATGATTACAATTAAGGAAACTCATTTCCCCTCAAGCTTTGAAGAGCTAAACTAAAACTAAACTCAAAAATTCAAAAAAAAAAAAAAAACTAAATAAAATTGCCCTATGAAAATGTTATATCTTTGCCAAGAATATCTATTATGTACCTTTCTTACCAACTTTAGGAACCATCATGGATACAAATTCATTATAATCAATCCGACCATCCTGTGAACACAAACAAAAACACGAACACGAGATGAGTCAAACATGAACATTTGTTCACGAGGGATGTGGTTATTATTGCGGTTTAAGTCGAGCGACAACGAACATGTTTGCATATGCATGTAGGAAATGGATTAGAGATATGCTTACGTTGTCTGCATCGACTTCTTTCATGATTTCATCGATGCGTATGTCTTCGATACCGAACTCTTGACAAGCTTTTTGAAGCTCATCGGGAGTGATGTAGCCGCTGCCATCTCTGTCGAAATACGAGAAGGCTGCTAAAAGATTGTCTTCCCTCTCAATCTTGTTTAGATGCAATGTTGCAGCTACGAACTCTTCGTAATCGATTGTACCACTGTTATTAATGTCTGCCTGGGATTCCCATATAAACAGAAGATAATCATGTCAAATTGGTATGATAATGGTATCAAGATGCTTTGAAGTCGTTAGTATCGATATGTGTTACTCGGACTCGGGTCTGAGGGATTTTTTTATCGAAAAGAGAAAAGTCAAGGGAACTTACAGCCTGCATTAGAGCACGAAATTCGGATTCAGCAAGATTGGCACCAAAATTTTTCAATCCCACTTTGAGCTCATCATATGTGATTTGACCACTACCATCTGTGTCTATCATCTTGAACATTTCTTTCAACCCAGCTATTTCTTCTTCAGAAAGTCTTTGGGCAATGACCTTAAAAACATAATGAAATAATTGATATTTTGACCAAATAAATATCATTCAAATGTGGGGTTTCTGTATGTGATTATTCTGAAGCTTTATAGGCCATTGTAAATGGCGAAAACTTACTCTTAAGGCCATTTTCTTGAGCTTATCCATTGCAGAAAATTGCTTCATGCGTCTTAAGACAACAGAATCGAGTGGCTTGTCTGGTGCCACCCCATCAACTTGAACCCAAGGGTGGCCTGCAAGTTATCAAAGATCAAATTAAGCTAATTACTCAATCTCATGGTGGAACAGCTATAGATCATCAAGTTTAATCCATTAGTCTCTGAGAAATCGGATGAACTTATGGTCTGCTAGGAGCCAGGATCTGAGAATTCTAAGTTAAAACAAGCTTTAAATCACTTATAACGAAACTTACGTAGTACTTCGTGAGCCGTTATCCGCTTCTTCGTATCTCTGTCGAGCATTTTCCTCACTAGTTCTTTAGCACTTTCAGAGATATTAGGCCAGGGATCAGATGAGAAGTCAAGTTCACCATTCAAAACCTCGTTAAATATTTCTTGTTCAGTTTCTATATCAAAATAACAAGAAATAGACCAAATGTTCAAAACAAGATTGCTAGAATAACTTATGAGTTCAACAAAGCAAACACTAACAGAAATTATATCAGGTGAACATTTACCGCCCCAAAATGGAGGCACCCCACTTAAGAGGATGTAAGTGATTATCCCAGCACTCCACACATCTGCTTCCTGACTATAACGCTTTCTCAATACCTCGGGAGCAACATAATACGGGCTTCCAACAACATCGGTTAAGATATCCCCTAAAAATTTTCAAGAGCTTCTTTAAGAAAACAATACATTGGTGATTTCAGAACATTGTTTATTTAAACTATAAAATGGAAGCGATAAAGGAGAGTTATTTTTTGAACATACCAGGCCTGAAGAATATTGATAATCCGAAATCAATGGCTTTAAGAGGTGCATTCTCCTCTAGATTCACAAAAAGGAAATTTTCAGGCTTGAGATCCCTATGCATTACTCCCATGGAATGGCAAGCTTCAACGACAGAAACAATAGTCCTTGCTATTTCAGCCGCCTTTCTTTCACTATAATGTCCTCTCTTTACAATCCTATCAAAAAGTTCACCCCCTGCACACAACTCCATCACAACATGAACCGACATGGAATCCTCATAAGACCCTTTGATGGATATAACATTAGGGTGCCCTGACAAGTGATGCATTATTTGAATCTCTCTTTTCACATCATCGACATCATCAATAGTCATAAGCTTCCTTTTTGCAATCAATTTACATGCAAACTCTTCGCCGGTACCTTTCTCGATGCAAAGGAAAGTTGTTCCGAATTGTCCTTGGCCTAACTTCCTCCCCAAGTTATAGAATTCCTTCAAATGACCTGTTTTGGTTTGCAACACTGAATCAACCTTCAACCCTGCACAGGATTGTCTCTTCACATTATGAGCCTTTCTGGTTTTTCTATTCTCAGCTTTACCCTCATCGAATGCTGCAAGTTGAGATGGCTGGGAGTTAAGTCTTTGAGACTGAGATTTCGATTGTTGTCTGTGTGTTGTTCCCTGGACTTTAGATTGTTGTCTTTGGGTTGCTTCGGTGGATTTTGATTGTTGTTCCTTCCCTGTTTCTTCCCTAACAATCTTCATCTCTTCCGGAGGTTGTTTTTGAACCGTGTCGGATTCTTTACTTTCACCATCATTGCCATCGCCATCCTGTTTTTTTCCATCATTCCCGGCTTCCCCAGCCGATCTGACACAGGTATTTCCCATCTGAACACTTAAATTCTCACACTTTTTCTTCTTTAATCATCCAATAATATCTAAATTCTCCCATAAACTATAATCCCATTTCTTATCTCCCGAAAATGTTCCTTTTTAAAAAAAATAACGTAAAAAATGGAAGGTTTAGCTAATCTAAATCACCCCTATATCTTCACAGAAACAATTCATCGAACACGAATGACTCAATGACGAATGTAACGAATCAATTAGAAGAATCGACAAATTATTCTCAAAATTCCTCCACAATGATCAATGATCACTACAAACAAGATATTTTCCTAGAATAATCAATGATCATTAACAAAAGGAAGAACATTTCCAATAACCCAATGTAAATAAACAACCAGAATCGACAAATTCAATGTCAAAACAATAATGTGAAATCACAAACAATGGGGAAATAATGTGGGTGTTTTTCATTTTTTTGTATAATCAAAGAAAAATAATGTCTTGATTTTTCTGCATTTTTTCTCTCCATTCTAAAGAGAAAGAAAATGGAAAGAAAGAGAAAAGGAAAAGAAAAAGGGCAGGTTTTCTGTTAGATTTGTTTCTAAATTTTACATGTTTAAATGGGAATAGTTAAAAAAAATCATTTGTTCACACGTTAAATAACTTCAAAATTTTATAATTAATACTTATGATCAATTTTAAATAAAAAATATTATATAAATAATAATTCGAACCAAACTGAATCAACCCAAAATTGAAAGAATTTTTTATTTATTTATGCAATACGAGTCTATCCGAATCAATGATAAAACCTTGATAACCGAAGGGCAAAAAAGGCAATGCATTAAACCTTGCTGATGAAGTCAACTAGTACTAGTAGTAGCCACCTAGGTCTTCTTCCAGGGTCGGAGCATCGGTTACCCGTGACTCAAACTAAATCAACCTAACCTATGCTTCCTCCGGTTACTCACTTTTCTAACTTCATTTAGGTCATTTTCATGGAACCCATTTGCCTTTATGGTTCCATTTCCATAGGAACTTAAGGCAACCTTGTAAGTCGCCATGGATTCCAATACATTTGCTCGATGTGAAGCGTAACTTTTTACTACTTTGTCATGGTTAACTTCCCTTGCCAAGGAATCCGAATCTTCGTGCCTGAAGGAAATTCACAGATCAAAACCGGTAAACCTGACTATGATGCCAATAATTTTCAAGTGCAATTTGGTTGAAAAGAAAACCGGGACTGAAGACAATGATGAAAGAAGAGCAGGAGACTTCATCTCAACTACTCTTCCCTTGAAAGCAACACTTCTGATCTTCGGTCCCCACAACTTGATTAAAGAAAGATATGAAAATAGGTATCTTAACAAGGTTACCTCGTGTCGTTAATGTCACTGATATTCTGAGACTTCTCCGAAGTCGTCTCCGGGTTCAACACAAACTCTTTGGAGTGAGCTTTAACGTCAACCTCGGCTTTTAAATTAGCATCTTCATCTGCAGAATAAATTATGTTCTTCACAACACCTTCCCAATTTACCATTTCTTCATCGCAGAAAGTGGAAGAACTGCTTCGGGAATTAAATCCATGTTGTTCTTAGGGCATCTTCCACATCGGGACGAATCGGAATCTTTCTCTCGCCGTTTGCATCAGTAAATTCATTGGTTGAACCTTAATTCCCTCCTATGGGGTATGAGACTGTACTCTTTTCACTTTCTTCTTCAATTTCGCCGAAAGCCTTTTTCTTCGTGTCTTGTTCTTTCTTCAGTGGAGTCTCAGCAGCTCGGTCATTAGCATGATGAACATTCTGTCGGATCACATGTGTCATTATGTGTGCCTTCAATCAAAATCTCCTTCCGCAATATGTGGCTTCACTTTCAACCTCGTGTACTTCAAGAACTTCGCCTGATTTGTTACTGGTGTAAAGTGCTTCACGTGTTATAGCAAACAAAGGATCTACCAAGGCCTTGATGTAATCTTCATCACAGTTGGTCACAGAAGCCACAGTCTGCAAGCATTGTAAATCCGAAAAACAGAGATTAACCAGTTCATCATAATAATCCGCATCATGAAAAATGTAATTCTAAATCTGGAAGCCCTCAGCAAGAAATCCTTTACGATGAATATACAAACATATATGTATATGTATATCTTAACCTTTTGATAGAGTCTGAAACCATTTCCAACAAGCTGCCTCGAGATGAAAGTAAAAATTTAATTTGTTGAGAGTGGGATTTGAACCCACGCCCATTCGGACCAGAACCTTAATCTGGCGCCTTAGACCAACTCGGCCATCTCAACTTTTGGCATACTGATTCATTCAGGAATTTATTATTTTATTTACAAGTCCCTCAAGTAGGAAGGGGAAGTGAGTCTTATACTGTTTTTTTCCATTAGAATTTTAAGATATTTACGTTGTCCGATTATGATGTTGGCTGTTTATATGGGCTGCCAAGTGATTCAGAGTTTAAGCCTATAATTTAAATTTATTCGTATATATTTAGAAATGTTCATTATTCTGTTAAATCAAATCAAAAATTAATTAATGTATAAGATAATTTTAGGTTTTAATTAATGATTAAGAGTTTTTTAAATTTTAATTATCGATTAATTTGATTTAAAATTTATTAATTATTAATTAATTGAATTAATCAAACTATATCATATAATTAAAATTGAATTCGCTAAGTATATCATAAACAGTAATCGAATATAATAATGGCAATAGAATTTTACTGCAAAATAGCAGAAGGAATTCAAATTCTCATGTTACAAATGAAATGAAGAAACACTCTCCAATCAGTTGAACCCAAGGAATCGAATTTGAGAACCTCAATACATAGAGAAGAGAATATAGATAGATTTTAGGGTTTATATAGCTTTCATATATAATCCATGGACTTAAGCGAAGAAAGAAGCAAGGAAGGCTCCAACCAAGGACCCAAGAACGGGCAAGGTTGAGGTTGCAACGCTGGATTCTGGGCCTGGTGCAGAAGCTGGTGCGGCACCACCCAAGGAGGAGGAGGAATCAAGTGGGGAGGCGGCTGGGGTGGCAGCTGGGGCGCCGGCGCCGGAAGCCATGACTGCGCTCATGGAGGCGGCGACGACGATGACAGCGCAAGAGATCTTCTTCATGTCCATGGTGTTGGAGGGACCTGCCTTTGTTTGGTGCTGAAAAACTTAAGGTTGCTTTTAGCTTTCTGGGTTTCTTTCCTGCAGGTGAGGAGGAGGAGAGTTCCTGGGTGGTTTTATACATGAAATTCAACACCTTCTTCTTCCTTTAATTTAGGGTTTCGGTTTTGGTCGGATGGTTTTGCATGGTTTTAGGGTACAGATCTTGACTCTTAACATGCAAAATTCAAAATTATTTTGTGGTAGTTTTTTTATACAAAATAATATTTATGATCTTTTCTCCTTAAAATCTGCGTTTAAGCGATAATATTATAATTTTTATTTAGAAAAAATAACTCTTTTTAAATCTAGAGGTTAGAATTTGTTTGTACTTATCATTTAAGAAAATAATTTATTTTAAACATCGTTTTTATTCAATTTGGAGAGAAAAAAAAATATGTATTAACTATATTTTTATTATATTATTTTAATAGGTGTCATTAGATACATAATTTTAAGATACGAAAATAAATTATTAAAGTAAAATTCAATCAAATCTAAAACATATAATAATTTAAAATTTTAAATATATAAACAGGAATTTAAAAAGTGTTTTCGATCGCATCGTGTTTATCATGGCTACGGACATAACGGTTGTTGTCGCGATCCTGAATTTTTTAAAACTCGCACAATTTATTATGGAATTTTTTTTAAATAACGGTATAATAACGACAATAATTGTTTTGGATAACAGTTGTTATTGACCCTTATTGGTGTGAATTTAAGTATCACCATTATTTTTACGAATAACGATTCCAGATAGCAACGTTACTGTTAAATAACGGTCGTTATAACAGTAACAGATTATTTTTAAATCCCTGTATATGTATCCTAATATTTTTTTTTAAAATGCATCCTAATATTTTTTTTAAAATGCATCCTAATATTTTTTGAGAGTAATGAAACATTCTAGATATAAATTCAAATTTTAAATCTTAATATATAAATTCGGTTTAATTATTATTTTTAACTTTTCTGTATACGATATGAAATAATATTAAAAAACATATAGAAAAATTACAATTTTTTTACTATTCCTGATTGCGGCCAACTATTATCTAGTGTTAATTGGTTGACCATAGTTAACCGCAAAATTGAAAATTAAATCTAATCGATGTATTGTAATTCGTAAATTTACGAATTATGGTTAATCACGGTTAATCGAATTAAACTGAATTTGATTTTTTAATTATTTTTATAATGTAGAAATATATATTTTATACTTAAAATATTATAAGTATATTTTTATATTTTACTTAAAAATAAGTTTAAATAAATATTTATAAAAAATATCTTAAAATATTTATCTTTTAATGTTTAAAAGTCATAAAATAAAGTTATTTTGTTAAAATAAAATAAAAATTTTTAAAAACTAATGTTAATAGGGAAAAACCGAAAATTAAAATTAACCGAACCAAAAATCAATAGTTACTAAAATAATTTATCGAATTAAATCACCGAACCGAATGTACCCTACATTATTATCGACATTTTGACAAACCCTATTTTTTTATTTCTATTTATAGGGGAAAAGGGATTTTAAAAAAATACTGTTATTAAGTTTTGTACCCAAGTCTTAAAATAAATGAATAAAAATAAATAAACAGATCTTAGGTAACCTGTTTAGACAAAGGAATCGAAGACAGGAAAGCTAACACCTCTGTATTTTTCCTTTTTCTAAGCCAAGACCTAACCTTTCCAGTTCAGAAACAACAAAACACAACAGCTTCGAGTATGTTGATGTCAGGTTCAATCAACTGATGAGCTGTGTTTTTTTAGGGTTTGGAACTTATTAGCTGTCAACTCCCCTACTCGGTACACCCCACGCGCCCTTCACTCTCCCTATAAAACATCACTCTTGCCCATCCCTAAAATCCAAGTTCTTCCCTCACGGTTCTACGAGCAGCAAAAAGATTCCAAATTTCCTCAGCTTCTTATTATTATCTCTTTTTTCAGAAATGGCGCGAGTTAACATGTCGAAATCCTTGTTGTTGGCTTTGGTAATGGCGATCTTAACCGTTGCCTCAGCGCAGGTTAGCGAGGCTCCGTCTCCATCACCGGATGCTGGAGCTGGATTCTCCATCGGTGCTTCTACCGCCGCCGTTGTCTTCTCCTTGATTGTTTCTGTTCTTGGTTTCTTCAGGCATTAAATTTGATGGCTTGTTTGTGTTTGTTTTATATATTGATTTTATGATACCATTTTTTCGTACTTCATTCGGTTGTTGTAATGAAGTTGATTCTTGTAATAAATGACTTCTTGTTTGAATTTTTGTGGGTAATTCTAAGTATAAAATTAAATTTAGACGAATAATTTGATTCTTGAATCCGAATCTATAAGTTGAGATCGGGACTTTAAAACCAAAGTAAATCCGATCTATAAAAATCATTTGGGGTTTATTTTCACCGCCGAATGACGACCGCAAGTCTCGAGAAACGCGCCGCCTCCACCATTGGGAGTGGTCTCAAATGAGCAGCCGATCTGATCGTAAAGCAAGGGTTCTTTTCGACTTTATTTATAATTTTTTGCCCTTATTATTAAATCATAATGTTTTTCATTTAAATCTATACATATTTATAATTTTCATTTTAATTTACAAATTAAAATAATAAAAATCTTTAACTTTAAAAGGGCATTTAGTTCACATATTATAATATTATATTATAATATTATCTTTAAGAATATAAGATTACCGGAACTATAGACACGTTATCGAGAATGTTATATTACATTATTTAGTTTATTTCTTAAGAATATAAGATTATAATATTTGGTTGAAGAAATATAAGATTAATTGAAAGTTAAGTTATCAATTTATCCGGATGATATATTTTTTAAGTAAATTAAACATCCAATTATTAAATTAAAAATATTTACATAAAAAATTATATAATTATTTTCGTTACATAACCTAAATTTTACAAAAAAATATATTTATAATATAATTTTTAAAAATGTATCTATATATTTTTATTCCTTTTAGTTTTTAACAATAAAATATTAAATGTTAATAGATTTAAATTTTAAATTTTTATTATATTTAATCATTTATCAAATAAATCAGGATAAATAATAAAAAATATAAAAATCATAAAAATAAATTAACCTAATAAAATTTTAAGACTATTTATTTAATTTAAAATATAATTTGAATACCTATAGACAATTATTTAAAGGCTAAACCATTATTGTACAAAGGTTTTAAATAAAACAGGCAGCGAAGCAAAAGCAAAAGCAAACCTTTCCGGTTCACCCAGACAACAAAGCGCAAGATCTTCATATCTAGTATTATTATGTTCACTCAAAACTTATTAGCTGTTAGGTGAACGTTACCCAGCTGTCACTCTCCCTCTACGTATACCCCACGCGCCTCCCATCTCTTTCCTATAAAAACACACCAGCTCTTCCCCAACGCCATCAAAACAAACTTACTTTTCTCTTCTCTTTTAGAAAATGGCGCAAGTTAGCATGTTGAAGGCCTTCTTGTTAGCTTTGGTAATGGCGGTCTTAACCGTTGCCTCTGCGCAGGTTAGTGAAGCTCCGTCTCCCTCACCGGACGCTGGAGCTGGATTCTCCGTCGGCGTCTCTACCGCCGCAGTTGGCTTCTCCTTGATCGTTTCTCTTCTTGCTTTCTTCAAGCATTAAATTCAAGGGCTTGTTTGGTTTCCCCCAACGCGTGCTTTTCCCTCTCTTTTTCCTATGTATTTATGATACAATTCTTTCTTACTTCATTATTTTACTGTAATGAAGAGGATTTGTGGAATAAAATGCTTCCGGCATGAATGTACGATTCTTTTTCTTTTCTTTCTGTGTGGAATTTCTTTCTTATTTTAGCAATTAAACAATTCTTGAGTCCAAATCCAAAAACATTATTATAAGAATTGGAGGTCCAAAAAGTTTAAATAATTTTATAAAACTAAACAATAACTATGTAAACAACTTTATGTTTTTAGGCCTATTTCTTACAACTATGGCTTTGATTTTAGATCAGGACCTAAGCTTTAGAAAGATATATTTGTCTTCTAAAAGTGTTACAGTATTATAATGGGTAAACTGCGATCAAGATCATTTAATTATAGGTATAATTATATTTGGATTATCTAATTATTAAAAGATATATTTAGGTTACTTATTTATGAGTAATGTTATATTTGGGTCACCCAATTATTAAAGGTTACATTTAGATCACTCAATTATAGGTAAGATTACATTTGGGTCACTCTTTATATTTGAAAAAAAAATATATCAATTCGTATATTAGATTAGTTAATGATTTCAAATGAAGTATTATAATGTTAACAAGGTTATACAAGTGATTTAGAAGAAAAAATGACCAAATTGACGTGTTTTTTCAAATATAAAGGGTGACCCAAATGTAACATTACTTATAATTGAGTGATCCAAATATAACCTTACCCATAAATTAGTAACCCAAATGTAATTTTCAATAATTAAGTGAGTCAAATGTAATTATACCTCTAATTAAGTAATTTTTGTTGCAGTTTACCCTTTTATAATACATGTATAAAATTGTTATAATACATATATTTATGATGTAAATAGTTTAGATATGATATATTCTGAACAAACACATTTGTTCAAGCTGTTCATTTCGTTCACTTGTATTCTCTTAGGTCATGAGTTTTAGACTTATTAAGAACGCTCCTTCCTTTCTCTTCTCAGAATTAGGATTAAGATTATGATTAGATTTAAGATTTGTCAATATATATATATAATGGTCTAATAATGATTACAAGATAGTATTTGCTCATAATATTCTTAATTATACAATAATACTATTTTTTATTATTGATATCCAAACTATTAATTAACTAATCAGACCTTTTTAATCTATTTTATTCTATTCACGTTGTTAAATTATAAACCTTTAACCTTAATTAAAAGATTTATTATCATTGTACCAACTTATTATTAATAAAGTATACGACTCTATAAAACTTAGTTATAGTGTTTTAAAAGTCAATACCAACTTATAAACCACAATTTGATAATGTCCGAATCAGTTAACCTTTCTCTGTCCACGCATAAAACAAAAATTGAAGTTTTTTTTTTTTTTAAATGGAATTGGGAAAGGGGGGAAGAGTGTTAGGAGGCCAAGCTGCCATGGTCTACTAATACCGCACACGGCACATGGTGTTGGGTAAGGTTTCACATTCTCACATGAGAACACGCCAACCGACATAACCTTTTCGGACCTTGAAACCACAGCTAACAATTGCAACGTGTCTGAGTCAAACTAGCCGCCCTCCATTCTTTCAGCCATTTCATCAAACACCTACCGCCCTCAACATTGAGCTGTTCAAAGCAACCTCCTTGCACAAGCTGGTTCCTCTTCATTTCTTTAGTTGAACTACCAAACCCTAAATTCTTGTTAATATATAGAACCCCAAACCCTCAAATCTCAAATTGCAAAAAAACTTTGAGATTCTTTTTTACAAAAAAAAATGTATATTTTCTTTATTAGTTTTCATAAATGGCGAATCCCTCAATATCTAGCAAACAATTTGCTTCTTCACAACCTAGCCTAGCCCAATGGGTTAACGGAAAAAAACATACTCCTTCCGTACCATTTATAATTTCTAATATTAACCTTTTAGAAATCAATATTTTAAAATTTTGATCATAATTATTTAAATATTTTAATTTATTAAATTTTATAAAATATATATTTTTAAAACTACTTTGATTAAAATTTTTTAAAACATATATTTTTATCAATAATAGATTTAAAGTTATAATAAACTAAAGTTAAAAAAAATAACTAAAAAAATCATTGAAAAAAACGAATATAGTAATAATAAAGTACAGTTCGAGGCCCAATGTACATATAAGGCATGAGGCCTACGTCTAACTGCATAATAAAAATTAAAAAAATACATACTATTTCTAGTTGAGGAATTATTCTATGCATTGTCGATAGATAATTTATTTTATTCCCTATTTATATAAACTTTAAATAAAATATATGACAATAATCACACTTGTGAAATACTTCTTTCCACTGTATGTACATGAAATAATTTTAAAAAACATCGAATATTCCCTATTAATGTTAAAGAAATATTTTTAGGACAACAAACCTCGGATCCCACAAATAATAAAATATAGAACAACAATGGCAGAATAACAAATGAAAAAGAATATTATGGTGGAAATACATGTAACAATGAAGCTAATAGGAATAGGAATTAAGCATTAAAACTTTAGTTGAATGTTACATCATAATATTCTGAATGCAGAAATGGAAATCTAATTTAGAAAATATTTGAAGCAAGCAAAAAACAACTAAACCTGATCATAATTTCTTTAAAACATAAGACAAGGATTATCCTCAATCTGTTCTAACTGTTTTGTTGTAATAATGAGAATAATAAATGGTGAAAATTGAAGTTTCCATTGTAAAACTGATCTCAATCTCTTTTGTCTTCACCTCCTCTTCTTCTTTACCTTTACTTCAACATTCAATCACCTGCGGAACCCGAAAAACTGATGAAAAAATATGAATGTTATTTATGAAAACCTTTTTGTTGTCTCTACCTCGGGAGGGCTCAATGAAAACTGGTTTCAGTTTTGCTGAGCCACAAGTTGATCGAGCTGCATTTGCTCGAGCCATGCACCCAACGCAGCATTATCGACCGGATCAGAGTTTGTGCTAGAACCCTCACCCGAAACCGTTGTTGCTATTTTCTCTTTGATCTCAGTGGGAGATTCTTTAACAAGGGATTGAACCCATGATAAATCGGGCTCATCGCCATTACCAAGCTCAAATGAGGAGGACCTGTGATGCTTTCCTAACCCATCAGCATTGACAGCCCAGTCCGGCTTCCCATCGGAGGATCCCCATCTTGACCATGAATTAACTGGGGAACCAGCAATGGCAGCCGAGCCAGAGCCAAGCTCCCTAGAGCTTAGGCTGCGAAATTCCTGCTGCTTCTCTCGTTGAGCTAACATTGAAACACGAGAGCTCATTGGTGAGATAGGTTCGATGTTTCGAGGGGACATCCTACCGGATAGAGAAGACTGCAAGAGAGGGTGCTCAACATTTTTAGGAGAAAAATTTGTATTTATTGGTGATAGCAAGTTCTGCTGCTGCTGAAATTGATTGAGAACCGCAGACTTATGGGTTGGGGAGAAAACACCGGCAGCCATTGCTTGATCAGAGTATCGAGGAGATGAACTCTCGGCAGAAAAGATATCATCGAGATTTGATGGGTTCAGGGTCTTCAATCGTCCTGATCGGTTGAAAGAACTTGAACTCATCGACGGCTGAGAAAGACCAGAAAACTCATTCATCAGCTGATGTTGATGCACATCAAAATCAGGCAGCAAGTTGAATTCTTCAGCTTGAATGTCTCTCGCATTAAAAGAAGAACGCAGGCGACTAGATTGAAGGTTGCTTCCCGGAAGATGCAGAGCTGGAACATTGGGTTGAGCCCAGCCAGCATTAGAATTTGACATGCCATTCATAGAGGGAGACATGGGTGGAGTGAATGGTGTTGGAGACATAATCGATACGGATGAAGGAGATCCTGGCAAGAGACTCATGGCTGCAGCAAAATCCATAGCTGTAGCACCGGAAGTACTTGATCGAGGAGATGGAACAGCAGAGCCAGTAGAGACATAAAGAGGCCGGAGTTCCTCACCCGTGTGAGCAAAGAAGCAGACTCTCCTCGCACAACTAGTACCATCCTTGCACAGCCGGGTCCGATATTGAGCAGGGTGTAACCAGCATTCGAAAACACCATGAGCATATTCACACATATCTCCTCGCCTGCATGCTCCCTTGCGAAAATCAGGGCAAGGAACACAACTGTAATGGAACTTCCTAGGATCCCTTCTTCGAGCGTTCTCTCCGGGGTGAACAAACGGGCACTCAGTCCAATCATGGGAGTAGGCACGCGAACAAGGTCGCACCTTGAATGAATACATTCGGAACTCATCAGTTGAATAGATGCTATTCTTAATGTCTGGAAGAGACGGGTCAATTGGGTATTCTTTCTTCTCCGATGTCAGAGAAATGGGAGCATCACATGGCCTTGACTTCATGGGAGAATCTGAACCAGATGACAAATCATTTTCCTGTGATGGCGATAGAGGAGGGGAGCCGGAATTCTCAACGGCTAACACCTTTGCATTCCGAACAAAACCAGAACTCTCTGTTGCAAGGAGATCTTCAAGAGTTAATTTCACAGCTTGAAGCTTCGGAGGAACAACAATAACATCAAGGGGAAGATGACCATTCGCATCAACTATATTTACATCAGCACCGGCCGCTAAAAGCAGCTTCACAACATCGATAACATTAACAGCCCCACCCGAGGCAGCACAGTGAAGGGCGGTGCTTTTGTCATGGCCGCATACGCGATTAACATCAGCATCCGAAGATGAAAGGATCAGCTTAATAACATCAATGCTACCATAGGTAGACGCAACCATCAATGGAGTTCTCTCCTCATTAACCATCTGCTTCGAGCCTTTCTGACGACCATACCATAATCCAACCTCATCGACACCGAAAGGATCATGCTCAATCCATCGTTTAAAGCCCTCTACATCATTATTAGCAGCAAGCTCAAGCAAGCTTGCAAAAGTATCTTCAGTCACTATAGTCAAGTGATTCATATCTACACTAGGAAGTCTGCTAACTTCAAAAGAAAGTATTCAATATTATCGGAGACGGCTTCGGATCAAACCACTTCAATCCACAACACATGCTTTCATTTGATAAGAATCCAACTGAGAATTTATTAAACAAAATCAGAATCACATGGAAAAAGATGAGTTTCATATATATATATATATATATATATATATTCCCTAAGAAAACAACAGCAAAGGCCACCAAGTCAATGATTATCAAGAACATGTCAACCAAAATAAAACTAGATTTAGAACAAAAGTGAAACTAATACTAAGGTAATTAACACACAAACATAATTACAGACAACAAAACATTGTGTTCCATTAAACAAAATTGAGAAACGATAGTTTAATCAATATCAGAAAATCAGAACAAGCTTTATATACAAAACATAATATCAAATAAAACAAAAAGATCAAACACATGAACATGAACATCAGTATAATTTATAAACATATTTTTTGTTGAAAAAGAAATTAAACACTCACCGGTCACCGCATATTATCATTAAAATCTAAAGGATCTTGCAAAATTTCTTTCAATAGTCATCAATATGAAACTATAGTGAAAGCAGGAGTACATAAAAGATCGGATTCAGGAGAAATCAAAACAAAAATCTCAGCTAAAATGAACTTCAACTAAAACCCAAAATAAAAATCCTTACCAATTCAAAATCCATAGATCTACCCGGAAAAAGAAGAACCGAATCTTTCAGATATATCTTCAAAAATGAAAATAATAATAATAATGATCTAAATTAGATTTTTCTGTTTTTAATGGGTATTTTTGAAGTGAGAAGGTGAGAGTCCTGAGAAAATGAAGAGCAGCTTCTCATCTCCATTTCCTATGTTACTGCTACTTTTTCTTTCATTAGAATTATTGTTTTTATTTTTTAGATAATTAAAAAGAAAAAGGAAATAAAAAATAAGACAAAATGGAAAATGACGTTATTCCCCTTGTTCCTTGACCAATCAAATTGTAACGCCACGTCGTCATAAAGTTATTAAAAATTAAAGTCAAGGTTACTTTCGTCATGGGGATTGTCTTATTTTCCACGTGGTATGATTTTATTGGTCTGTGATGTTTAAACTAGGACAACTCCCTTTGACAGACGGACGACCTAAGTTTTGTGTAATAATTTTACATTGTCCGCCCCACAAATTGCTTAGAAATTCGACTTAAATTCACCTTACATGACGGTTAAATTTTCGAGAAAATAAAAGTGATTATTGGCTGCAACTTTACTTATGGAGAGCACCATGTAAACGCTGAGTTGGCAGGTTTTTATTGACTGGTAAAACGTAAGGATTTTCTCTTTTCCTTAAATACCCTTGATTAGTTGGTGAAAAGGCATCCGTATCCTTTTCATGAACCCATGCGATTCTGACACCTCATGAGGTGTCAACTAGGGGAAAGGTAGAAAAAAAATGCTTTTTACTAAAGTTTAAAGGCGACCGAGAACCGGTTGAGGAATTGGAAAGGTGGGAGAGATGACTGGTTAGGTGAGTAAAAGGAGGGGATGTAACCGGATGTGCCGGTTAAAGTTTGGGCATGCTCGAGAAGTGGGATTGAACTCTTTTAATCGTACAAGGGCGGACTCCAAAGACCTCAATCAAATTTGGTTAATTATGGATTCGAATAACAAAATGAAGAGAAAAAAAAGGCGTGGAAAGCCAACACGTGGAAAATTTTCAGTATACACTCTATCTATTTAAGTATTTTCTGAGATCAATGTTAGAAAAAATATTGAAAATTATAAATTATAAAATATTTAAAAACTTGTATAAAATTTCTGAAAAATAATTATAGGTTATTTTTTATTAAATAAAAAACTATTATATTTAGTGATAGTAAAAAGGTGGGACGAGATTTGAGATTTTGGGCTTGTTTTTGTTAATTATGGTAAATAATTTTAATATTTTGAAAAATAAGATGTTTTGACATATATTTTGATATAACGAATTTTTTAAGGTTGTTTTAAAAGATAAAAAAAATCTAAATTATATCCCAATATATCTTTTTTTATCGTACTATAATTTTTATAGTAAATTTTAAAGTATATTTTAATAATAATTTTTGTACTGTGATTTTTTATCGTAAATTTTAAAATATACCTCATTATATCTTGATTTTTGAAAATTTGTTTTTGATTGTAATATTTCTCAAAAAGACGAGATTTTGTTCGTCTTATTCTAACCTAAATTTTAAATTATTTGTTTTGATTTTGATCTCAACTAGATTTTTATATATTTTATTCTCAATTCAACTTGATATAAATAAAAAAAATAACTTGATTCTAATCTAAATTTGATATTTTAATAAAAATTAATTAGATTCAACTCAAAAAAAATAATAAAAATATTAAATATAATATATAAAATTATAATACATGTATTTTTTTAGTTGGGTCAGAGATTTTCACCCTTAAACTAATAACTCAACCTAACTCGACCCAAAACCTAACAATATTAAAAAAATCTGACTCTGTTAAATCGGGTTGAGTTAGAACTCGTTGTACTAGGGGGGTTTATCATCCTTAATTATATTCTCATACCGATTAGAACTCATATAAGATAAAATAATATAAATATCTTTAATCATTAGATTAATTAGTTTATTTTAAAATTTATTTTAGTTTTTTTTAGACAACGGCATTTATACAAAGTCTATTTATATTTTATTCTCTAACTCTAAATTTCAACTCTGTCCCTGTATATTTTAACCTCAAATAAATTATTTTAGATTAATGTGTAATATTATTAACTAATTAAAATAAAAGCAATCAACCCCTATTATATACAAAGTCCTTCAAAATCATGCAAATATAGTTGTTCTAGGCAAGTTTGAATATCATGTTGCACAAGAGTTAATCCAAAATAATTAAATAAATAAAAATATAGAGGTTTGTGCGAACATAATTTTTTAAAATAAAATTTGATTTTTTTGAGTATTCGATTTATTTCATCAGTCTTATAAGATATAATAATGGATTATTTTTTCTTTGTTCTTCACGAAAAATATAAAATGTTTTAAAAATAAAAAGATTTTCAAAAATTTTAAAACTATATTAAATACAACACTTATATTTGATTGAAATATTAAATATATTTATAATTTTGATTAGACTGTTAATTAAATCGTTAATATTTATTTAATGTATAAGTACATTTTTTTTATGAACATGTCTATTTAACGGTTAATATTTAAAACTTAAATTCTTAATCCTAAATCTTAATTTTTAAACCTTAAACTAAACTTAAAATTTTAACTCTAAAATAAATCGTTATTTTTTTGTTTTGAACCTTCGGATTGAATTTGGATATATAGTTTGTGTTCGTGATAGTTTCTCGTGACACTCGACTCTAATTTACGTTTTTTAGTATTCTTTTAATAATTTAATCTCTTTATGTTGTATGTTTACCAGTATAGTTAGATTTGTCCATATATTTTTATTTGAGTTTTTTAGTTGAATTTTTAATTATTTTTTATGTATAATTATTATGTAATCTAAAATATTAGTTTTTTATCAATATTATATGAAAAATAACCAAACCATATATTTAATTTACAATAACCTTTATTATGATTTTAAATATTTTTTAATAAAACTAATAAATTCCATTAAAAATAATTTAATATTTCATGCATCTCAATCATCTAACCATGTATTAAATGATATTTATTATTACTTAATTTAGCAGTTAAAAACACCCTTTTCCATTTACCATAAACTAAACCCAGAGTGCTTACCAACTCAACCACTAGTACTAAAATGAGAGGTTTGTCGAGTAAGATTTCCATTTACTATAAATTCTATATTAAATTTATATTATATTTATACTTTTTAATATAATATATATCTATTTTATATAGTTTATATTAAGATTTATAAATCTCTATTAATAATATTATTTTTAATGTTTAAATTTATTTTAAAAAATAATGTGTATTGAATCAATGTTGGTATTATATTCGTACTTTTGATTTTTAAGTTTCAATTTATCTTAAGGACAAATCAAAAAATAGTAATTTATCTAAGAAAAATTCTACAACATGCGTTAAACAATGTTGAATATCACTAACGTTAAATATTGTTGAACAGTATTGAATTAATTAATAAAGATTAAGAATTTTAAGGACCTAATGTATAACTAATTTATTTAAAATTTTATTTAAATAATTTATAATACGTTAAGTTTTTAAAATTTTTAATCTTTACTGATTAATTTAATAATGTTCAACGTGTTTAATATTAGTGATATTTAATAGTATTCGAAGTACGTGATAAAAATTTGAGTTAATTCACTCAAAATTTACACTTATTTGCTGTAATGTTTTTAAAAAAATAACAAAATTTGCATATTAATCGATATAATAAATTAATAATATTATAAATTGTTGTGGATTGTAAACAACCAAGGAAGCTGAAAACCAGACATTGGGTCCAAAGCTCTATAAAGACTTGGGGGGTAAATTGGTCCATTTCAAGAGTGGGTTCTAAAATCCAATGAACTGATGTAGATGGGCCTAATTAGAGTTCAAAGGAAAAGCATTTAACAACCAACCACGGATCAAGACCATAATGGAATTAATTTGAGGGGTATAAAAGTAATCAAGTAAAAAATTTGTACAAGATTTGGATCAGAGAGGAATAAGTAAGCATTTGAAGTTAATTTTTTATTTATTTATAATTATCGATATTCGATATATTAGCTAATTAATTCAGATTAAATATTATTATTAAGGGTGTATATTTTTAAAAACCAAATCTGATCAGGGATAAAAATTAAATATTATATTTTTTATCAATAAAATAATGATTTATATTTAATTACAAAAATTAATATTCGATTTTCGGATCGAATATTGACTTTTCAAATTACAAGTAGTAACCTTATCTTTTTAAATAAGTCTAAAATATAATAATGAAAACAAACAACAAATTAAAAGAGAGCAATAAATTAAGGATAATGGGTTTGTGAATTATCTCGTCGACTAAAACATTATCTAAAAATATTTTAAGTTGGTGTTTTCAACGAATAGCGAAATTTAATTTATAATAAAATTTGAACTTATTATAAAAATATAAAAATTAAAATATTATTAAAAATATAATATTTGAATTTTATTAAATTTTAAATATTTTCATTTTTTAACTTATTATACTAACTTGAAATTAGGGGCGAATAAAACTAGAATTGACTTAAAAAATTAAATAATTCTACTCGATTTGAGGTAAAAATATTCAATTCATATTAATTTAACTCAAAATTTTATAAACTCAACTCGACTGAAAAAAAAGAAATCAAATAAAATTTGACTTTAAAATGAAAATTCGAATAACTCAAAATTTTTAGTAATTAAATGATTTATTTTTAAGTTAGGGATGAGTCACGAATCCTTTATTTTTTTTATAATATATACCATTATATAAAAATATAAAAAAATATTACTCATATAAAAAATATGAACATATATATACATAAATATCTTATATAATTAATAAAAATTATTTAAATTACAATCAAAATCGTACTATAAAATAATAAATAATTAAAATTTTATAAAATTCAAAAAAGTAATAATAATAATTTAAATAACTTAAAATTTTTTAATCGAACAAACGTTCACCCCCAATTTAAAACAAGAGTCAATACTGAAAAATTACAAGCTTTATCATAAACAGTGGGACCCTGATATATATTTTTTTCTTTAATAAGTTAGCCGGAAAAAAAGAGAAGGAAAGTGAGTGTCCATCCATGCCCACCGATGAGCTGTCCCTCTTTTCCTTTCCCAAAGTTTCTAGGAGCTTCAAACGTGGCGGCGTTGCACTGGATTTAGAGGCGGCTTATAATTCACTCCTTCTCTGGGGGACACGTGGTATTCACCGTCACACTCGTCGGGGGTCCCACAACCATCTCTTCCTTGCTTGCTACCTAACGCCACGACAGTCTAACGGCGATGGTGGTGGGACCATCGTGTCAACGTTGTTTTTTGGATCTCGTGGAAGCCAGTAGGACAGGTGTACACTTTTCTTTTTGGCGTCATATATAGTGGCACTACATGTAAATATTTAATCTTTACTTATCCCATTTTATATTTATGAAAATATTTTTAAATAATATTATATATAGATATATAACTTTATAAACAGGTCTTAAGTTAAAATCTGTCTATATTATTATTTTAATTTATTAGTATATTATATTAATAGTCAGTAATGAATTTAAAGAGAAATTATTATGAACTGGTTTCACCACGTTATTATGATCCTTAATCACTAAAAATTAGTTAATTAATTTTATATTTTTCATATATTTTTTTAAGATGAATCTTTAACTTTTTATTATCATGTAAATAGATAGTCGATGATTACATAGATATTAATTAGAAAAAAAAATAATATAAAAATATAAAATTAGTTGACTAATTTTTAATGGATATGGAGTATGGACTATGGATAACGTGGTGAAACCGATTTATAAAATAATTTTTCGAATTTAAAGGTATTAAGTGTACCTGTGTCTTTTAAAAGTATGTTTTTTTTATATTTTTGTTAATAATTTAATTTTGTATTTTCTTACATAAAATTTTAAATCTGTCTCTATTTATTATTGTATTAATACATGGATGTCCTTCTTTAGTTATCGGATTTGATTTAATATGAAAAATCAAACGTTTAAGATTTTGTAACGATAAAATAATAATATATATCTTATTTAAGAAAAAAATGAATATTTAATTATTTAAATCGAATATTTAGATATTCGAATATATAATCAAGTATTTTATATATATAAATAAGGAAAGGTCAAGAAACGTGGGTAGAAAAAAATTGAAAATTAGGTAAGAAAAGAAGGAAATAAAACATTTTAAAAAAAGCAACATCGTACACTTTTGTTGTTGCGACTTAAAGAAGGATGATCTCGTCAGTATAGAAGAAGCAGAGGCATTGACGTCATCATCACGCCGTTTAAACGGAAAAGGTCCTCTCCGTTAACTCACCCAAATTAAGAAATAAAAATCTTTTAAGCGGGAGGAAAACGACGTTTCATTAACACCTCCATTTTAAAAAAAAAAGAAATAATAAATTATTATGGCTTTAATTTATTTATATTTATTTCTGGTTTCGTTGCTCTATCACACTTACTGACTACACTGGCATATATTATCTTCTTCCTTTGAAAGTTCAGAGCGAAAACGTGGAGATTTTATTTATTTATTTATTTTTATTTTCGAGCTCTCATCTCAGTAAGTTCTTCTCTATCTCCTCTTTCGATTTTTTAATTTATTTATTAAATAAAAAGTGATATTCGTATTGGTTTCTGGTTGATTTCATGGATTCTGATTCCCTTTTTTTTCTCTCCTGTTTATTGTTTATTTATTGTTTTATTTGAGCTTTTTTTTTCATTTTTTATTGATATATTTGTTTTAATTACTATTCATGGATTTTTTTGGATCAGAAAGTCGATTGAGGATCAAAATTGAAGGTATGTATGTGCATGCATGCATGTATGTACGCTTATGGATGATGATCTGATGTATCTTTTACTATTGTTAATGTTCTTGCTAAATTAGGTTTCCTTGATTTTTATCCTTTTTAAATTATATATTATAGATTTAATGTAAGATGATTATTACTTTAGGTGAAGTTCTTGAGCTGATTTGAATTCTCTTTAGATGGATTAAAAGAAATAATTTTTGAGGGACAATATATATTGATTATTGTTTATATTAATAATTTAGTGTTATATTTTAGTCCATTAATTATTTATTTTTGGATAATTTTTGTAATAAAATAATATATCAAAAGAAGAGAAGCAACAGTAAAATGGAAATTTCTATGAAAAATACAGGGTACTTTTTTAGCCTAGCTAAAGTAGTTAAGCCAATTGTGTAGAACTTTATCAAAGGCAATTACTTAATCAGGGTCTTATTTGAATAGTTATGTTACTCGAACTTTTCATTTTCTTCGAATTGTATGCGGTATAAGGGTATGATCCTTCAAATATAGAAAATATTTGACAAGTTTGGGTATAAACCCAAGCATGATTCATAACATAGGAAAGTAGTCTTCAAGAAATACTAAAAAGTAGGAAAGTGTGAAGTTATTAGTCGCTAATTGACTTGTTTATGAAGCTAAGTGAGTGTTTCGGCTATGCCCACAAGCTTGGTATAAAGCTCATCTTAGATCATAAATTAAGTTCTCGTTTAGCATTGTTGTTGGAATGTCTTTTTGATAGTTTAGTTCATGTTTCTTGAGAATAAAAGCAACAAGAAACATGGCATTATAGCTAATTTGGAATTTAATTGAAATACGGTCCCTAGACGTGTCTTTGATTAATGCCCCAAACGCGTTCATGGTGTATTGCTCATGAATACTTGCAGTTATATACATGTTTAGTTCTAGTTTGTTTATAAGAAATGAAAAGATAAAAAGGAGAAAAAAATCCATGCATTTATATAAAAGGCAAATCCGATTTTATTTTTATATTCTTCCTTATATGCTGCATCAACAATGTCTTTTGTATCCTCAGTTATCTTTATATGGTGTGTTCTGTGAGATTAATTTACTCATGTACTATTAAGCACTGTCTGCTTTGATCTGCGCATATGCAATCGACTTTTATATGCATTTTCTCCTGAATGTCCTAGCTCGAGGACAGACATATATACACACATGTAATGATAATTATGATATGCTTTTCTTTTGTGTATTAATAGCTGCTTTTTGGATAACCAAGCACTTGGTTGGGGCGTCATAGATTTTAGATTACTGAAGATTGAAGCATGCACCGAAAACCAGATGTTACAAACCAACCGGAATCCAATGCCTATAACTATAAACCACAAACAATTCGGGTTCAACCTTGGTGGTGCAGCACACAGCAGGATTCTATCTTAACGGATGTTTTAGGAGAAACACACAGCAGGACTAGCTTATCTCCGGCCAAACACACAAATGGAGGTTTAGTGACCAAAACAACTGAATCTCTGAGCACTGTCGGGACTGATGATAAACTTTGTTCTAGTAAAGAAAAACCTTTTGCTATGTTGCCACATCCAGGTAATATGCATATGCTGTATTATGCAATGAGATTGCATTTTGTGAGTGAACATGATCTGCAACCTTAGATTAAGGCTTTTAGTTCATGTTAACTTACGTTCCATTTTTTCATATCATGTTCATATGTTGTGAAGCTAATGAAGGTTTTTCTTTTATGAAAAGATGGAAAATGTGCCAATGAACAGACATATATACAGCACGCTATACCTGTTATACATCCGACAATGGGTGAATATGTACCACCACCAGCCCAGCTGGAGCTCGTTGGCCACTCAATTGTAAGTTCTCTTTCCTCTCTTTGGAGAACATAAATAATTTATGAAAACCATTTTACATAGCATATGATATTGAGCTGTTGGATGTATCTTTTGTTGGATTGGTTTGATAGGAAGGATAGAAAATTGGAAGACGGATTGTATTTCATCATCCGATGGTTAAATCATCTTATGTTTCTGTTATAATTATCGGATTAAGAAAACCTATATGCCCACCTTTCATATTTTAGGCTGAGGCCATCCTAGATATTTACTCGAATGGTGCAATGATGGAATTCTAAAAGGAAAAACTCTCTTGCAGGCATGTCCGTCCTATCCATATGCGGATCCATATTACAGGGGAGTAGTGCCTCATGCACATCAATCTTTGGTATGGATTTATGCAGAACATTATTCACCTTAAATATTTTTTTTTATCTTCTTAATGGCTTGGTTTTGTATAGGTATATTCACCTTTTGACTGCATATAAATTTATTTGCTGTGATACTCATACAACAGGTGAAATAGTTTTTAGGCAAATTAGTTTGTCGAATATCAGTTCTCAAGGTAGGGTGTCAATGAAAATTTTGCAAAAAATAAACTGAGAATTAAGATATATACTTACGTAACTAGAAAGTGGTGTCGTTTACAAATATATACTTTAATATTTGTCGAAGTAATTATGCAGGGTTTTTTATGCATCCAGATCCAAGCTTTAGATTTTTTTTTTAAAAGTTGAATTTACTGTTAAAATATAATGAATATTTATGAAATGTATTGAAATATCATTTCAGGTGCATTCTCATGGTCTTGGCGTGCATCCTGCTAGAATGGCATTGCCTCTTGAAATGGCAGAGGAGCCTGTTTATGTGAATGCTAAGCAATACCATGGGATTCTGAGACGAAGACAGTCGCGTGCAAAAGCTGAGCTGGAAAAGAAAGTGATCAAAGTTCGAAAGGTTTATTTTTTGGTCTAAATATAAGCACTTACATATAATTAATCAGTTCATTTCATCGGTGTTTTGCATCGTAATACAGATGGTCAGTACTATAGTCAAAGGCAATATACAAACATTAGGTATTTTGAGAGCCTTAATGTTTGAGCCTTTACTCAAAGCTGGTGTTAAGTTTTATTGAATGAGATGGTTAATTATGCTTATTCATTGTGAAGAATGATGGTTTCTTTGCTGTTTAAAACCGGGACAACACTGTTCCGACAATATAACATGAAAACAATGCATATGCACGTATTGTTATCCTGAGATTGATGCTTGAGGTAGTACCATACATGTTAAAATTTGTATTTCATGTGCATTTATGAGTTCTGAGTGTCTATTTGTTGTGTTTTTCAGCCCTATCTTCATGAGTCTCGACATTTACATGCTATGAGAAGAGCAAGAGGTTGCGGGGGTCGGTTCTTAAACACGAAGAAGCTTGAAACTGATGCATCTAAGCCCACGTCTGGCAAAAACATTGAGACTAGTTCAGATCTTCTATCACAACATGCCAACAACTCAGGGAGCTGTAATTCTTCTGTTGGTCATCGAGAAGCAACCGAAACTGAACTTCAGGGAACAAATATGCTGCAAGCATTCAACAACCGCAATGGAAACTTTTACTCCGACAGCAACGGCTACTATCTGCATCATCAAGGGTTTCATTTCTCTACCTCTCGTTCACTTTCCGATAAAACATTGGAAGTAGGAGACTGTCCTAGGCAGCAACATGAGAGACTCATGGCAGGTGTGTCTCACAGGGCCCTGACAATCAAATGAACCATCCAAAGTGGCCTGCTGACGGCAAGTGTTCGATCAAGCGAACCGGATGAACTCTCGACTCATGTTATATATATATATTATGTTGACAGGCAAATCATTCTTGGCTTGGCTTGGCTTTGTAATCGGCACTTTTTTAACTTTCTTTTTCATTTTTACTGTCTGATGTGTGAAATCTGAGTTACCTTTTAATTTACGTTGCCCTAGCTAGTCTGATTGGGGATGGTACTTTTAAATGATTTTATCATGTTTCCTTGTGTTCTTCAATTTTGAACGAACATGCAACAACTGCACTCATCAGGTTCGAATGTGGGCACGTGTTTGGTTTGAAATATTTTCATGGTACAAATCGTCTGCTTCTTCCTTATGCTTCCATTTATGCCTTCACTTCAAATTAGAGAGTTTAGGGTTTAAGGTTAGGGGTTTTAGTTAGGGTTTAGGAAATTAGGTGTAAGATGTATTTTTTAGGGTATAGGGTTTAGATTTAGGATATAAAAAATAAGGGTTAGGTTTAAAATTCAATTTTTTAAAAAATTTCAAAATAGGCATGAAAAGAGATAAAAGATTTCTATTTTATTTTCATACATTTGAAGCTCGTATTATAAATATAAGTAGAAATTATCTATTATTTTTTGTTGTATGATAAAAAAAAAAAGTTGAAGGTTGATTGTTATTCAATTCGTGAATTACAATAAATTAACCTATTGATCAATATCAATTGTAATAATATTAATGTAGCAGCCCATGATGTTAATATGGCATTACAATTTACATGTTTGATATGATAATGATATTACTATGTGTGAAAATGTGATGATGTGGTATAATGATTAAATTATTTTTTAGTAGAGTTTAAATATATAATTAATTTTTTGTTAAGTTTAGAGATATAATTAATTTTAATTAAAAGTTTGATAATTTAGTTAATTTTTAAATTGAAATAAAAAATTTAAATTTTAAAAATAATTAAATATTCATTTAAAAAATAAATGTTATAGTAAATTTAAAAATTCAGTAAAAACATAAAATAAAAAATATAAAAAATAAAATTTTTAAAATATTTATAAATCATCGAAGGTCTTTGATTGTTAAGCTTACTAATACCCCTTAAGCATATTTTTAATCGGATCATCCTTGTATTAAAATAATAAAAACCAAAATTCTCCTTTATCTTTAACATCAAATATTAATCAGCATAATTTGATATTAGAGAGAAAGAAACTTTATGTTTTATTATTATTTTAATAGAAGATTGATTCCATTGAAATTTGAATAATGAATAGTAATTCTTAGACTAACGAAGTCAAAGAGTCTTTTAAAAAAAGTATCGATTTTTATTACTTTATAAATATTTTTAATTTTTATCTTATTATTTTTAAATCTCTAATACATTTTAGTTTTTATATTAATTTTTATTTTCATTATATTTTTAAATATTTTATTTATTTTGTTAAGTTTATAGATTTTGTAGGAAAAAATAAAGATTTTTTCTTTTATTTTTAAAAGTTCTTATTTTAATTATTTTTAAAATATCAAGGATTCAAAAGTTATTTCACACATTCCTTTCTGTAAAATTTCAACATGAAAATAAAATTATTGTTTAATTTTATTCAAAAATTAAATAAATTGATTAGAATTAATTTGAATTTAAATAAAATATTTATCTAATTTTAATATTTTTAAAATTTCAATAATTTATTATTTTTTAATTTAAATATTAAATAAAAATTGAAAATTTTAATTAAAAGAAATTATGACATGAATTCGATTTTTTTTTAAAAATTATCCTCTTAAGTTCGTGTATTATTACTTCAATATAATGGACTACATATCAACACTATTAATTATCACATTAATATTTGTGTGGTTTCGGCATTACACAAATAGTTTTAAAAAATGACCTGCAGAAATAATAAAACGAGTGATTTTATACAAAAGGAAATTTATTATTAATGGCAGTACACCATAAAAGTTTTAAAACCAAACATAGTTCAAAGTTCCAGATTTAAAGCCGAAACGGCCAACAACACACAACAGTTTGAAAACCCAAATATAGCTGATTCAAACAAAAGTTTAGACATTATTTAAAGCCAGAAAAGGTCACTTATAAAAACACTTAGAAGAAACCACCACGGAGGCGAAGGACAAGATGCAGAGTAGACTCTTTCTGGATGTTGTAATCTGCAAGAGTTCTCCCATCCTCCAGCTGCTTCCCAGCAAATATCAACCGCTGTTGGTCTGGTGGGATCCCTTCCTTGTCTTGAATCTTTGCCTTGACATTGTCAATGGTGTCTGAACTTTCAACCTCCAAGGTTATTGTCTTCCCAGTTAAGGTCTTCACAAAGATCTGCATACCACCACGTAAGCGCAACACCAAGTGAAGGGTTGACTCCTTTTGGATATTATAGTCTGCCAATGTCCTTCCATCTTCAAGTTGCTTGCCGGCAAAGATAAGCCTTTGCTGGTCTGGGGGGATACCCTCCTTGTCTTGGATCTTCGCCTTCACATTGTCAATGGTGTCTGAACTTTCAACTTCCAAAGTGATGGTTTTCCCGGTAAGAGTCTTTACAAAGATCTGCATACCACCACGCAGGCGCAACACCAAGCGAAGGGTTGACTCCTTTTGGATATTATAGTCAGCCAATGTCCTTCCACCTTCAAGTTGCTTGCCGGCAAAGATAAGCCTTTGCTGGTCTGGGGGGATACCCTCCTTGTCTTGGATCTTTGCCTTCACATTGTCAATAGTGTCTGAACTTTCAACTTCCAAAGTGATGGTTTTTCCAGTAAGAGTCTTCACAAAGATCTGCATACCACCACGAAGGCGGAGAACCAAATGGAGAGTAGACTCCTTTTGGATATTATAATCGGCAAGAGTTCTTCCATCTTCAAGCTGTTTTCCTGCAAAAATCAATCTTTGTTGGTCTGGTGGGATTCCTTCTTTGTCCTGAATTTTGGCTTTCTCATTATCAATGGTATCTGAACTCTCAACCTCCGAGGTAATCGTCTTTCCAGTGAGAGTCTTGACAAAAATTTGCATGCCACCTCGAAGACGAAGCACCAGGTGAAGAGTAGATTCCTTTTGAATGTTGTAATCAGCTAAGGTGCGGCCATCTTCAAGTTGTTTCCCAGCAAAAATAAGCCTCTGCTGGTCTGGTGGGATCCCTTCCTTATCTTGAATCTTTGCCTTTACATTGTCAATGGTGTCAGAACTCTCAACCTCAAGGGTAATAGTCTTTCCAGTGAGGGTTTTGACAAAGATTTGCATGCCACCACGAAGACGAAGCACTAAGTGGAGAGTGGACTCCTTCTGGATGTTATAGTCGGCCAGTGTACGGCCATCTTCGAGCTGCTTTCCGGCAAAGATAAGCCTTTGTTGGTCTGGAGGGATTCCTTCTTTGTCTTGGATCTTAGCCTTGACATTATCAATAGTGTCGGAGCTTTCAACCTCCAAGGTAATTGTCTTTCCAGTAAGAGTCTTGACAAAGATTTGCATGCCACCTCGAAGACAAAGCACAAGGTGGAGGGTGGACTCTTTCTGGATGTTGTAGTCAGCCAGTGTGCGACCATCTTCAAGTTGCTTGCCAGCAAAAATAAGCCTTTGTTGATCTGGGGGGATTCCTTCTTTTCTTGGATCTTTGCCTTCACATTGTCGATGGTGTCTGAACTCTCCACCTCGAGGGTGATGGTCTTACCAGTGAGGGGTTTAACAAAGATTTGCATCTATTGAATCAAAGAATCAAAACAAATTAGTTTCCCAACAGCTCAGAAAATTAACTAAAAATCAAAAGGCACCAAACCATAAATTAGAATCTTAGACCCTGAATCACAAATTATTAATTATATTATCAAATTTAGAATTAAGAAAATAAAATCTGCAGGGCAACCAAAAAGCACCCAATTCTAACTTGCATAGGTGAAAACTTTAAAACTTCAAAACCCTAAACAAACCTAACTTGCATAGGTGAAGACAATATAATTTCCAAGAACAAACCTCAACAAATTTGAAATTTTACATGTTAACAGCTGAACCTAGGACAAACATGGTTGATTCATTAAGAGATCTACCAATATATTCAAGATAACGTGTCGATTGGAACTCCATTAAGAAATCCACCAACAATTTCACCACATCCTCTTTTCAGGTATCATGTTCAAGATAATACGACTAACAAACAAGATTTGACTAAATAAAAACGATAAAATCCACAATTCATAGAGGCCATCAAAATATCGAAACAACAAATATTAAAGCAACAAAGATTGAAGATTGATTAAAAGATCCACCAATAATTGAACTATCCTCTTTTCAATAATGATACCGAAGAAAATACGATAAACAAACAAGATTCGCTTGATTAACAAAATAAATAATACAAACGCAATCGATTACCTTGAAAAGTATTCGGAAAAAAGCTTCGCAGCGTTGAAAATGGAATAGTCTGCCGATCGAGCGAAACTAAGGTGGCTAGGGTTGGGAGATTTACGCCTTTCTTTATAGAAGGGATTTGCCGAGTCTATAACGATATTGCCAATAATAAAACCAAACAATTCCTGCCACGTATGTTTCAACCGAAGCTCACGCTCAAGGTTTGTTATAAAATAGAACGAAAAAAGAAAAGAAAAGAAATACTAGCTCGAAATAGGCATTTATCTATATTTTAGCTTAAAATAAAAAATTTTATAATGTTAAAAAAATATCTTTAATATTTAAAATAATTTAATTATTAATGTCTTATTTTAGGTTATATTAATCTCTTTACAGATAAAAATCATTTGTTAATTAACGATAAAATAACTTAAGTATTTGACAAAATGAGAAAATATTTTATAATTTATATAAAATTTAAAATTATTTGTCATGTATCATTTTATATATCATAGTTAAAATATGAGGTACTTATTTAAAATTTTAGATTTGAATCTATGGACATATCTAATTTAAATTATTCGAATCAAATTCGAATTAATGGAAGTTGGGTTGGTTACATCAACTCCAATGACTTGTTCGAAAGTCAATATGGGCCAAACATATGGAGCCCCGTTCATAGATCTCAAATTTAAGGGCACACGAAGCCCAAAAAAGATCAAAATCAAGAACTGGAATTCTTTAATTTCCACGAAAAAAACACAGGGAGAATTTACGAATCTTCCTCCTCTACTAATAAACGTCTCATCCGGTCCTGAAACCGAGCGCAGATCATCTGAGAACTGAGAAATGGCGGTCGGGAGAGAAGATGTGGAGATTATAAAGCCAAGAACGGACAAAAGGGATTATCGAAGGATCGTCCTTAGTAATTCCCTTCAAGTTCTCCTCATCAGCGATCCCGAAACTGACAAGGCAAATGAATCTTCCAATTCATTCTTTAGTTCCTTTTCATTAACAATCCATCACGATTATCCTTTTCCCCCTTTCTAATTTCTTTGTTTTTGTTTTTCAGTGTGCTGCTTCTATGAATGTAAATGTCGGTTCCTTTTGCGACCCCGACGGCCTTGAAGGCCTTGCCCATTTTCTTGGTACTTTTTTGTCCAATTGATTTATCTTCCTGTTTTTTAATTGTCAGATGCTTTTTTTATATACTTTGATTTCTGACAACGTGTTACTTAAGTAATTCTATTGCTCATAATGTTTTAAATATATCTGGCCCGATTTGTACTTTGAATTCTGGGTTCATCTTCTGTGATCATAATTTATTTGAAATGAATTTGTTGATATTTTTATTATTGTTATTTTTGGTGTTGTTATTGTTTGTTTGCATTGATTTAATTGTTGAAATAACTTTGGTCTAGCAATTGGATAAGAATTGCATGGTCGTGGGATGGTTATGATTTTACTTGGTTTCTTTGTGTTTAACATGTTGTCCTTTCTTGCAGAACACATGCTGTTTTATGCTAGTGAGAAGTATCCTTTGGAAGATAGTTACTCAAAGTATATAACAGAGGTATTGCTCTTCTTAAATGCATTATGGTCACCTATTGATGCATGCATGCAGTTTTAATGTTTACTTTTGATAAAGTAATGGCACTCATTGTGTTTTAATTACTAAATTGCTATATAAGTATGTAGGAATTATTTAAATAAAACAATTTTGAGATGAATTAGGGTTCTTAATATCTCTTCTCTTGCTACTAAATGCATGGTCACTTGCATCATGCAACTACAGCTACTGCGCCTCTTTATGAGGTAAAGTATTTGGACCAGTTATCAGGGAGTTACTGATATATAAAACCATATATAGATAATCACATGAATAATGGTTTTATTGAAACAGAACTTTTAAAACTATTGAAGTATCAATGTTATGAACATAAATAGAAACGCAAGTATTTTAAATTATCATTATTGTTTTCCCATAATAATTTAAGATGTATGTGTTGTAATATCTAATTAATTGTTAGCTAACTTTGAACAAATTTTTAATGGGATGTGCCCATAAAGCAAGAGGCTTATGGTGAAGTAAAACCACTGGTATGACTTGTTTTTAGATAATATTCTTTTGATATAAAATTTACATGGGGTTTTATGTTCCTGATTTACAGCATGGGGGCAGCACAAATGCTTTCACAGCTTCTGAGATGACCAACTATTATTTTGATGTCAACACTGATTGCTTTGAAGAGGCTCTGGACCGGTAGATGTATTTGCAATCTTTCTTTAGCTGTTATTTTCATCAATGTTGTTGTAATGTATGTGAGATTGGGTCCTTTCATGTCATTCCTCACTTGCTCTATAGGTTTGCACAGTTCTTTATCAAACCATTGATGTCAGCTGATGCTACTACAAGGGAAATTAAAGCTGTTGATTCTGGTTAGCTCTTTGGTTCTTAGTTCACTTTAACACATGGATTTCCTCTACTTTAATCTATAATTAATCAACACAATTCTTTCTTTTTCTAGAGAACCAGAAAAACTTATTGTCTGATGTGTGGAGAATGAGCCAGGTATTATTTTCTTATCGTTGAATCGCACTTTTTCGGCTGAAAGATTGCAAAATCCCTGCTCTGAACTAATTTAAAATGTTAATAATTTTTTCTTTTATTGTTATTATTTACTCTGGAAGGCACAGATCCTAGAATTGGCCCCCTTTCTCCCAAATCACAATTGCAACTTTATTATTTTGTGATTCCACTCCCGTCAATGCTTTTTATGGTGTTCATTGTTATCACTTTTTCTTTAGTGATTAAAACCAAACCCCAAAATATATTACGTCATAGGAACATGAACATCTTTTAATGTTTTCCATTATTTACGTAAAAAAATCCATATTCTGCTTGTGCTCGTCATGTTTAGGTTCTCATACTAATTTGGGGTTTGGCTGGACTTCACAGAGAAGCAAGTTACTTACTAAAGTGATTGGTTCCTCAAAGTGGTGAACTGAGCTTATTTTTGGAAGCGTTTTTTCATCCCTTGATATCGATAGACGAGGACTATTTGGAAGCGTTCGTCATAGTTTCATTGCTATTTTCCTTAATAAGCAAAAGATATTTGTGATTATTGAACACACTGGGTTGCTGTTGGTATTTGAGTGATTGTTCATGGATCTCCATGCAATCTAGTCATCTCAAGTGGTTGATTTATACTGTTAAAACCGGTTAATAGTTGATAATTGTTTGAGTAAGCACACTTTTAGAAGCTTGCCCATCTTTTTGTTTCTTGAAAATAATTGAATTCTCAGTGTTCCTTCTTTTAGTTGAGTGGAAGAATTTTTTTGTTGGATTATGGGTATTGATAGTGATAAAAATTGATTCAAAACATTTATGCAGTATTAGTTCACATTCTTACCTTTTTTGTGATTCAAGTTCATGTTACTTAATACTTTTCACGGTGATTTTTCTAGATGTATTCCCAACTGCATTTTTTCCCTTTTATGCAGCTTCAGAAACATCTAAGCTTGGAAAGTCACCCATATCATAAATTCAGCACAGGTTAAAACATTTTTCTTATTTGATCTTTCTTCATTCCTTACTGACCCCTTCTATCTTCTTCTCTTTAGTTGAATTCATTGTCTAAGCTCCCTTGAGGGAATGCATTCTTCTTTGAACCTGGTCAATTAACCTAGTGACATTGGAGACGGATTATCAATAAACTGAATGAGAAGGTTGACAATAAAAAACATTTATCACCCTGATGGCGATTACTTTAGCATTTCTACATATTTTGTTTTCCCCAAGACTCCTGTCTGGAGTCTTTGAGTCAGAGAGCTTACTTTTTAGACAGATGCTAAGATTTTTTTTCTCCTACCTGGATTTCTTGGATGAATTAGATTTTAAGTGCTCAATTTAATTTCTATACTTTTTGAGTATTCTTTTGTTTTTCTACATTCCTTAAATATGCAAGGATGTGAGTTTGATCTGGTTCTTAATTTTGAGATACAGATCTCTCATTCCCTCTCTCTCAAAAATTCCTTTGGTTTTCTTCCTTTTATGTTCTTTTATTCTGTTGGATGTCTCTGATAAGTGATACCCCCCTGGTGATCTCGTCACGGTGCTCTCTTTTGGCAGCTTCTTTTGTGTGTGTTTTGAACTTGTAAAGAAAGAAATGACACTAGTCCATATTCTTATGCTCTTCATGTTCATGTACAGGGAACTGGGATACTCTGCATGATAGACCAAAAGCAAAGGGAGTAGACACAAGGCAAGAACTCCTTAAATTCTATGAAGAGAAATATTCAGCCAACCTCATGCATCTGGTTGTTTACTCAAAAGGTTGGTAACAAAAGTCATCAGCAACATAATTAGGGGGTTCGGTAAGAAGAAAAGTTTTTGCTATATTTCTTTGAATCTTCAAAATTACAATTTATTTGTTCTCTAATTTCAGAAAGCCTTGATAAAATTCAGAGTCTGGTGGAGGGCAAATTCCAGGAAATTCGAAACTCTGATAGAAGCCGTTTCCAGTTTCCTGGTCAACCTTGCACATCAGAACATCTTCAGGTATACGGTGCTGATTATGTTGCCTATTTGTTATGTTTGCCAAGTTTTGAGCGAAGAAATCAAGACTCTTCCGCAAGGTTCAATATTCTAAGAGTTTTTTTGGGGGGTCTCCTTTCCTGCTTATTTTTTCTTTTCAATTCTCAGATTCTTGTCAAATCCGTCCCAATAAAAGAAGGCCACAAATTAAGGATTGTATGGCCAATCACTCCAAGCATTCTTCATTACAAAGAAGGGCCATGCAGGTATCTTGGTCATCTCATTGGCCATGAAGGAGAAGGATCTTTATTTTATGTTTTGAAAAAATTAGGTAGGTTGCACATGTTGTATGCTTTAGATAATCCAGTTTGAAATTTTTCGTAAAATTCTCGTGTCCTTAAAATTTGGGATGCATCCTTTTAATATCTAGGTTAAATGTAGGCCATGCATATCCATTACGTGGGTGAGATAGATAATATTAGAATATAAAATATGAAAGAATTTGAGTCATCTTAAAATGTCTTGAATAAATGCATGCAAGAGAACCTACTCAGAAAAGTAGTCTTGTAAATAGGTCTTTGGACCCTGTCTCTGCATCCTAGGAAAAGCTGAAACCAAAGATGGTCTTATTTAGGGATGAGCAAAACCTGGTTTGACTCATAAAAATGAATTTTGAGTTAATCAAATCGAGTTATTTGAGTTCGAGTCTAGTTAGATTTTATAATTTGAATAAAACGAATAAAATATTTCTGTAAATACCACTTCGGTCCGACAGTTTCAAAATATGTATATTGGATTGCAAAAAAAAAAAAAAAAAAACTTCAAAAGTTCTGAAAATTATAAAAACGTCAAATATTTTATAAAAATTATAAAATATATAATTTTTAAAATCTATGAAAAGTTTAATTATATATATTTAAATTCCTAATTTATAAATTCGAGTCTTTAAACAAATAAATTATTAAATCTAAAATATCTCATTTTACTTTAAAATAGTTTTCAAATATGTATGGCCTTAAATATATTTCTTTAATTCGGAATTTAGTTATATTGTTGGCAAGATTTTAATTTGACTTTTTTTTTTAAAAATTTAACTCAACAAATTTATTCGACTTGATTAAAAAATCAAATTGAGTTGGGAAGAAAAGATATGACTTGTCAACTCAACTAACTGGATTTTTTTTTTCACTCAATTTGATTGAGCACACTCACCCCTAGTCTTACTAGTACAAGTTTTTTGTTTTATGTTTGTTTTTTTGTCAAGTCAATGGTGTCATTGTATTCATTACACTTAACTCAATCATGGGCTTTTCTAGTCTTGGTTGGCATTTTGATCTTTCTATTCTTTCCCTAGAAATATGATGCTTCTTTAGTTGAAGTTCTTCAGTTTAACATCTCCTACACTTCTGTTTTATGTTTCCTCTAATCTCTATATATTGTAAGAGCTGTTTCTTTTCTTTTGTTGCATTTAATGCAATAGGATGGACAGCACTTAAATGTTCCAATGGAATTGTAAATACAATGTGAAGTTTCGCAAAATGTGTTGCTGCGTTTTGAATCCTGTTATTAATTCACAGTGTCAACATATTCTTTACTTCTTTAGTTTCTTAACAACTATAGATTTTTAGATTAATGGATATTGCAGAAAGTTAGGGAATTCTTTTCCTAAATATACCTACTGATATCTAGGATTTTTATCAATAAATAGCTGCAGATACGCGGCTGCTGATTTTGTGTAATAGGAGCAGATATGTAGCTGCTGATTTTGTGTAACTTTTCCTTAGACCAGTCTCTTTTGTAAACTATAAATAGGAGCTGTTGTTATCAGTAATATATGCAGAAAAACAGAGAACATTCTTCAAATTTCTCTTATTTGTCACATACTGCATGGATATTTTGGAGATCTCATTGAATGATAATTTGATTGGTATAATTATTTTGCTCCTCTGTTGTTTCAAACTAGGATCATTGTATTTAACTTGAATTCTTCAATAATTTTCTTAGAATTTAAGTATCCTTTAGGTATGGGCCTATGGGCCTATGGGGTTATTGTGTGAGGACCATGATATGTTTACAATTGCACTAGGATATTTCATCATTTGCCATTACTTGATATTTGTTATTGCAGCTCCAAGTGCGGAAAAGTTTAATAATAAGTTAAAGGGACTTAGCAGCATTAGCTCAAATTATAATGTTCACACATGGACAGATAGGCACTGTGCCCCCTTCCTTTTTTTCCCCTTTCCCTTTTCCCACTATTTTCTCCTTTTACAAGGAAGGCATGCGCAATGTTGCACATGTTTGCATATTCAAATTTATTTATATGTGTAAGGACATTATATGGATTTATTTGTGTGTAAGTGAATTTTGCTCATACATATGCATGAAACTTTGTAGGATGGGCTACTGGATTGTCTGCTGGTGAAAGTGAATGGACTTCAGAGTTCTCTTTCTTCAAAGTAGTAATCGATCTTACTGATGCTGGCCAGGGTTAGTTCTTATTTTCATTCACATTCTCTCTTTCATCATTTGGTGTTTGATTTGCTTTTAATCATAGAAGTATTCTTTATTGGTAAAGGTTACAAAGGCTTGTAAACTTTGCGTGGGAAACACTGATGTTTTTAACTTGACTAATATTGTTTCCCTTTGAGTAAATTTCAGATCACATGCAAGACATAATTGGGTCATTATTTAAATATATTCAGCTGTTGCAACAATCTGGCGTTTGTGAATGGATATTTGATGAGGTATGCATATATTATTCTTGAATAATTATAATTCTTTTTGGGGTCATTGACCCTCCATTGTGTCTGTTTATTATCATTTGAATATGTCCTTGTTGCTTGTGGGTGCAATCATATGTCTATTTTAACATACTGCACATCTTGTGAAAAAAATGCTTGGATTTGTGAATTTTGGCAGGAAAAAAAGATTAGGATTTTTTTTGTAATTGAGTTTTGGCTTAAGGGAATCATGTTAAATATGGGTGAGAATAAGGGTTGATGGGTAATAGAAAGGAACGTGTGGCTACAAAAAAGAAAGGAAATTACAGTTCAGAGGCAGAGGTTTTATGCTGGGAACAGTATCCTGATAAGATTGTTGTGAGAGTGTTTTTTTTTTCCTGATGGGAATGGATTTAAAGTACGGGAAAGCTAGAAAGGGAGAAAAGCTGGTATTTCAAGAGTGGAGATTGAGAATACCTAGACTTTTAGCTACAATTTATTATTCTATTAATCAAAAGCATTGTGAAATATAAATGACTGGTATTTCAACGATTTTTAGACTACACTAAACTATTTCAAAGCATCAATGATAAAAAAACCACATAACCAACTTGGTCTCCAAGAAAATAAATTTAACTCAAATATTCTACATTCTACACTTGACTGCATAATCCTAGGACATTGAAATCAAGGAACTACAAGTTTTACCCTTATACATGAAAGCAACCTTAATTTATAACATAATAATACAAGATCAGATTGGTGTCTTTATTTTTTTTTTGTGATGGTATTTATTCTGTTGAATATTCCTTGGTAGCTGAAAATCAGTTTATTACGCTATTATTAATACGGTTACATTTTGAATCTCTTTGTGGGTTGTCCTTTACTCCTTTCCCTTTTTTTGAAAAATACAAGCAGGAATAACTACTTGATCTCCTTTCATAGCTATAGGCACATTGGCCAAGGTGATTTCAGAATTCATGTCGAGATTTTGCTCAAATTTTCCATTTGCATTTTGTGCATCAATGATTTGATTTTAGTGGTAGTCAGTATCTCAGTATCTTATTATATTAATGATCCTAAGTTAATTTAGTTTGTGAATGAAGCTATCGGCTGTTAGCGAGACGGGATTTCACTATCAGGACAAAATTTCTCCTATTAACTATGTTTTAGATATTTCAACAAACATGCAGGTAATTAGATTACATCTCTCCAATTTCTTTTTACCCCATTTTGTTGCTTAACTTTTGTTTAAGGGTTCTATTGTTAACATTTTTATATCTTTTTGCTTATAGTTCGGTCTACATTTGTATTGTACTGTAGTTTTATGGGGAAAAAAACTTTCAAATTATAATTTTTCCACGAAGGACATGACTAAAGCTACTTGTTTTTGCTACTTTAATTAAAATACACAAAGAGGATTGTTAAGCATGGGAATATACTTTGTATCTTATATTTATGGAAAGCCAACTTTAGTAGAATTTCATATCTAGGATTGTTAAGTATGGGAATATATTTTGTATCTTATATACTTTGTATCCTATAATATTGATGATCTCATGTTGGAGCTTTTTTCCTGATACATTCAAAGGTGATTTTCAGATATATCCTCCAAAAGATTGGTTGGTTCAATCATCATTGCCTTCGGATTTCAATCCAACTATCATACAGAAGATACTAAACGAGCTTTCTCCTGAGAGAGTCAGGTATGTGTTTGAGCAAAGTTAAACCAGAAGATTTGATTCAGTTGTCCCATGAGAGATAACGCTATTTACCTTCATTTTATTGCAAGTATATGTCTGTCAAATTGTTTGGGCCTCCATTTGGAACTTTCATACATTTTCTAAAACAATCATTCTCTCTTATTAATTTGAAGCTTTTGGTTGACATTGGCATCCAAATTTTATTTTCTGTGTTTATGTGAACTATATTGTACATATTATCAAATAAACGGGTTGCCAAGTTATCAAATGAATTTACCATTAGTCATTGGAGCACCCCCTAAACAAAATTTCTATTTATCACCCCCTTATTAGCAGAAATGTTTTTGAATCATATAAGTTAAGAGAACGTGTGGTTGTGCTCCAATATAGTTTATTTCTGATAAGCCCACTTTTAACAGAATCTTCTGGGAGTCAAAGAAATTTGAGGGAGTGACTGATAAGGTTGAGCCATGGTATGGCACTGCATATTCCATTGAGAAAGTTATCCCCTCAACGATTCAGGTCTGTAATCTGATCTTGCTGATTATATGTTAATCACATTTGTATGATAACTTGTCTATTGATGGACTAGTCTTTTGATTCTACTGAAAAGGTGCTTCATCAATTCTTCTTTGACTATAGGCATGGATGTCCTCAGCTCCTAATGAAAACCTGCATCTACCAGCACCTAATGTCTTTATACCAACAGATTTATCTATTAAGAAAGCACAAAAGAAGGTTTGATGACTCTTTCCCTTGATTTTATTATAATAACCTTTTTACAGATATCCTGACTTCTCATATGATTATCCTTTGGAACAGGCCATGTTTCCAGTTTTATTGAGAAAGTCATCCTATTCAAAGTTGTGGTTCAAGCCTGACACAGTGTTCTCTACTCCAAAGGCATATGTTAAGATAAACTTCAACTGTCCCCATTCTAACAACTCTCCTGAAACGGAGGTTCTTGCAGAACTTTTTGCACGGTTATTGATGGATTACTTGAATGAATACGGTATGATAAGTGCTGTTTGTTTTTCCATAGTTGTTTAATGTGATTTTCTTGTATGATTCAACACTCTCCTCCCTTCCAATATCTTTTTTCTCTTTGTTGAGTGTTTTATATGCAAAGCCTTCTGTAGTGACAGTAGATTGTTCTTATCATTTTATTACTGTCTTCTTTCCTAATGCTTTGTTTTATCTTTCATGCTTCAGCTTATTATGCTCAGGTTGCTAGTCTTCATTATGGCATAAGCCTCGGAGAGAGTGGTTTTGAGGTACTTTTTCTCCTTTTTTCGCATTGTGATTCTGTCTAATATTTTTTTTCTTTGAACTAAATAGGAATATCTATGGTTTAGTTAATGGATTTTTATGACACTTGAAAGTCTTAAGGTATTTCTCATTAAAAAGGATATATTCTTTATGAAGAATATTTACATAGATGGAATTTAGATTTCTGTCTTAAGAATTTGGAGGTGGGATTATATATTTCAAGGTTAAAGGTCCTCGTTTCTTGAGTTTGGCCAATTTTCTAAGGAGGTTTAGGTTACTAGGGTCATTTTAACCCGTGTCTGACTCTGACTTGTTCACATTGAATTGGTTGGGTGGGTCTGTTTATAAATTTTTGTCGTGAACAAAGTGATACCACTTATCTTCTATCTTTCAAACAATTTTATATATTTTTCTTTTCTAGAAAAAAAGAAATAGATTTTCTGAGTGGTAGAAGTTAATTGAGATCATTGACTGCAATTTAAGAAAACCTGAAATGCTGCTTTTCTCTGTTATTTTTTGTTTATTGAAAAGAGTCTTCTATGCTATTGCTCTTAGGAGTATTACTGAAATGTATAGCATTATAACCTAAATTCTGCCCTACTCTTGTACCAATAATATGGAGTTTGCCTTCTGTTCAAGTTAGATTGAAGTTGAAATTGGCATATGGATTCTCAAAGTATACATAATTTGACAATCATAGGGAAAAATATTCTTTCTTGGTAACCGTTTTCTCTCTCCCTTTTTCTGTATGTATGTGGCTATGTGCACACTTTCCAAGCAGTTTGTAGAACTCGTTGTTTCTTTTATTTCTCAATTAAATGGTATCATTTAATTTTCTTTTCATTTTAGGTAACATTACTTGGTTATAATCACAAATTGAGGATCTTGCTGGAAACCGTTGTTGATAAAATTGCAAAATTTGAAGTGAAACCTGACAGGTTTTCAGTTATCAAGGTAATTGACTGAGAGCTAATATAAAATGCTATTTGACTTGACTTCAGAAATAAGACCTACCTTTTATCATTTGTGTTGTTCGTGCTCTTCTCCTTCTTGCATGTCTTAATTTTTGTTACTTATTGATTTAAATAAGAATAAAAAGGTAATGGTTGTGGTTTTTATGTCTGAGGGTTAATTACATGCATACTTTTAGGTGCTGTGGTCCTTTATTTCTCCTCAAAATTGTCACTAACCTAGTTTAATTTATGTCCCAGTTAATGCGTTTGTTGTCTCTCTTGTGGAATTAGTTATATATTTGTTTGGTTTTTATAGAGACTTATTGACCATATGTCATGTCGAGCTCACAGTCATCCCGATGTTTATTTCTAGCTAGTGTGAATGTCCTGTGGCCATTTTGCAAAAGTTTCATCCATTGTTCCATCACATTCTCATGTATATATTTTAGTCCGAAGAAGAATGTTTTCCCATGGTCGTATAGATAGCCTTTAGAGTTTCAAAGTACATAACTGTTTGTTATACTTTGACCTCAAATCGCCTTTAGAATTTCAAATACATGTCTGTTTGTTACAATGTAGGCATATTTCTTGTAATAACTTCTAACTAAGAAAATTTTACTTTAAAGGTGCCAAATTCTTGTAACATTGGATTGCCATTCCATTTAGAAAACAATAATTGCCTGTAGAGTCTCCTGTTAGCTCCTTATACCTTTACCACACTAGCTTCATATTTTGAAGAGATGTGGTATTCTTATGCCATCTGCGAAAAGGCATTGTCTGTAGCATGGCAATGGTCTTTCTAATCTTCACCAGTCTCTGTTAATGAATTTTATTTTAGGAGAGTAGAAGAGTTATTTTCGCAGACAAATATATACGGGAAATTTAGTTATGGATGTTAATTTAAATTTCATATACTAGTTTTGTATAGCTAGCCACAGTTTATGCAGCTGCCTGTCTGCCAAATGCAGTGCTTTTCTAAACGGACTTTGAATTGAAGGGAAAGGAAGGATTTCCTAAAGACAAAAATACTTGTGTATTTCAAGTAATCTGTGATAAAAGAAATTGTTTGGGCAGATTGTCTTCTCTCGTCTAAATAAAAGTATGCAAGAATAGGCTCCTGACATGTAGTCACTTTGCTGACACATGCTATTGGATAGTAGTGCTAGATTTTTTTGTTTAGCCTTTTTATTGAAGTTGAATATATTTGTTCATCAATGGTGCACCTGATTTAGAAACCCTTTTTTTTGTTAATTAATACATTTGTTAATAACCTTATGCTTTGCCTTTGCATTCTTTCTTTTTATCAGGAAATGGTTATTAAAGATTATCAAAATTTCAAGTTCCAGCAACCATATCAACAGGCTATGTATTATTGCTCATTAATACTTGTGGACCAAACTCGGCCTTGGATGGAACAACTTGAAGTTTTGCCTCATCTTAATCCAGAAGACCTTGCAAAATTTGTTCCAATGATGCTCTCACGGACCTTCCTAGAGTGTTATATAGCGGGTTTGTCTTATCTTTCTTCCCTTCTCGCTTCAGTTGTATTCTTTTCACATCAGGTTGTTCTTGTTTGGTTCTAATATTCCCATCCTTTTGCTTTTGTTTTTTTCACCCATAGGAAACATTGAACATGAGGAAGCTGAATCAATGATTCAGCATGTTGAAGATGTGTTCTTTAAGGGTCCAAACCCAATATGCCAACCACTGTTTCCATCTCAGCTTCTAACAAATAGAGTGATCAAACTTGATAAAGGCATGAATTACTGCTACAGTAAGGAAGGCCTTAATCCAAGTGATGAGAATTCTGCCTTACTCCACTATATTCAGGTAAATGTGTTTGTCTGCAGAACATAAAATTTTTGGTGACCCCATATTGAGTGAATTTTCATACCTCTATAAAGACAATGATGTTATGTTTTGAATCAATGCACAACATGCTGAAAAGTAACTAATTTATGCCATTTTCATTTAAGGAAACATTGCTCTAAATATTGGAGCTTTAGTTCAGACAACTTGTCTTGAAAGGACATGTCATTGGTGTTTAGCTTATTCATGTTTATGAGGATTTTTTTTTTCTTGACCAATAGTTGAAATGTTGCATCACGCATTTATTCAACTCAACCTTTTACGACTTTGAACTCTTCCAAAAACCATGTGCTGGATGCAAAATTTGAAAATCCTGTATGTTTCTCTATTGGCTCCTATGGCAGTGCTAAGCTTCATGAACAAATTCCTTGATGTATGTCAGTACAACCTAAGTCTGAAAGGAACATTTGCATTGAATAAACAAATGTATGTTTGTATATGGAAGCAACATCGGTATTCCTCAAATCCATTGCATGATTATGTGGAGGATGATATGCTTTAAGGCTATAATTATGGGAAATACTTTTACTCTCTACTGCTAATTCTGGATATCTTGGGGACAAGCACATGGTGTCTTTCCATTAATCAGATGCCAATGCAGTTATTATTTTGTTTAAGTTTTACTACTTCCTAGGTCTTAATGTGTAAGGCTCGTGTTTTCTAATGTCTGAAGGAATGTTCTTGTTACGCAGGCTTATCTCTAAATATGTAAAATGTTTTTTTTTTCCTTTTTTGTAAATGAAAGGATGTCTAGGTCTTAAAGTGGTTGCCGCACTTCTTGGTGACACAATTGGATTTTACATGTCACCTTCCTTCCCTGCTCCAATAGAAAAACAGAGCCTTATCTGTTCTTTTTGTTTGTTTCTATTGTAGTCTCTGTGTTTTTTGCTTGGTGTGGGTGGGATTATATTGCATGATTGCATCTTGATTATCTAGACTTTATTTTGTTCTGATGTGAATCATGTTTGACTGGCCAGGTTCATCGTGATGATTTTATACTGAATGTGAAACTTCAGCTTTTTGCTCTTATTGCAAAGCAATGTGCCTTCCATCAGCTTAGATCCGTAGAGCAACTTGGATACATTACCGTCCTCTTGCTGAGGTATGATGAAAAATTTTGACCCTTATTTTATTCTTGTATTGGTCTGCCAAATTTTAAGGCCTTTAATCGTCTCCCATTAGAAATGATTCCGGGATTCGTGGGGTGCAGTTCATTATCCAGTCTACAGTAAAAGTGAGTAGCAGGTTCTTTCTTTTGTATATACCTCTTGCCTTGATCAGTTAAGTTAAGAACACAATCTCTCTTAACAGGGTCCTGGACATATTGATTTGAGAATTGAGGCATTCCTAAAAATGTTCGAGGGTAAACTGTATGAAATGACGAATGATGAATTTAAGGTAAGACGGAGAGTAAACTGTATAAGCCATACTCCATTGTTTATCTAATAATAGGCAAGAGATTTTATTGAAATGCTTTCTGTTGTGTTTTCTTCCTTGTCATGACTTTTTATTAGAATTCCATTATAGTTGATTGCTTGAAAATTTGCTTTGAAACATTTGATCAAGATTGCATGTTTACGACTTTTGGGGTGTTCCATTTTTTTTTCTTTCTGGATTTGAGTGTTTGTCCTCTAATCATAAACTGCCAACTTGTTACACAGAGCAATGTAAATGCTTTGATCGATATGAAGCTCGAGAAGCACAAGAATTTAATGGAAGAATCTCAATTTTACTGGCGAGAGATTCGCGACGGGACTCTCAAGTTTGATAGGAGAGAAGCTGAGGTATGCCCATCAATCTTGATATTTTCTAACCATTGAAAAGGAAATTCATCTACTTTGATCTTTAAATACTTCATCTTTACCATCTGTTTCGAACAGGTTGCAGCATTAAGGGAACTTTCTCAACAAGAACTGATAGAATTCTTCAACGAAAACATAAAAGTGGGTGCAACATGTAAGAGAACGCTTAGCGTTCGAGTGTACGGGAACCAACATTTGGCCGATTTAAATTCTCAGGAAACGGAAGCAGTCCAACCGAATACAATTCAAATCGACGACATCTGCGGTTTTAGAAGATCACAACCTCTGTATGGTTCATTCAAAGGAGGCTTTGGTCAAATGAAACTGTAGTACAAAGAAGGCTCATCCCTTGTGGAGCTAATACAAAATTTAGGTATGTACGCTTGCCCTGTGGAAACACATTTTTTTCCAGTTGGTTTTCATAGAATTGTTCTACATCGGAGAGAAACAGAGACTACCTTCTGCCTGTGATTTTATTTACTTAGGTATGCAATTTAATGCATTCATAGAATTGGACGCATAGTCTATTGTTTCTTACTTTACATTCTCAAATAATGTATGTGATATCATCAGGCTTGGGTAGCGGGACAACGAGATTCTGGAAGTTTTTGAATTTTGATAGTATATTTATTTTTATAGAAATTATTTTATTTTTCTTTATTTTCTGGGTTATAAGAAATGATGGGTATATTTAGATCCATTGTTTTTCTTCCTGTGATATTTTCTATGAAATTAATAAAAATTCAAAGGCTATTATGAAAAAAAATCATACATTTTAGGTATTTTTGTGAGTTAATTTCTTTTTGAAAAGAACTAAATGAGTTGAACTAAGACAGTGTAAACCAAAATAAATTGTATTTAGTGCAGGATTTTTTTATATTTTTAAATTAAATTCAATATTTATTTCACCTTTTGTTTTTATAATTCTATATAGTTCATTATATTATTTTTTTAACCTAAATAATAAATTTCAGATTTTATATTTATATATGTATTTTGGTTTTAAAATTTTAATTCAATAATCATATATAAGCGCGCCTCGTACAAACCCTACCAGACAAAAACATGAAAATTTAAGTTTATTATTAGATTTTAATATAAGAATTTAGAAAATTTAAGATAAAATATATATTTTAATTTTTTTTAATATTCAAATTAAAAAATACCGAAAATTATGTATTTAGTGTGTTTTTAATGCATTAATTATAGTTTTTTTTTTTTCAGAATAGCATCCTTTTTCCGCTAGAGTCATAACATTAACGAGTGTATTTAATGCATTAATTATTATTATACATATACGTGTACTTTACTTATAGTTTATGTAATAGTATTTATGAATGATGATTAAAATTGTATATGATAGTAAGGGTGCGTATTATTCGGTTTTAACCGAATTAACCGATCGAACTAAAATTCTTTCGGTTAACTCGGTCAAATTAATTTTAGGTAAATTTGGTTAACGGTTATTTTTTTTTTGAAAATTTGGTAAACGATTAATTCGGTTCGAAATCATTTAATTAATCGAATTATCATATATTAAATATTATATATTTATTTTTAGTCATTTAACTTTTTAAAAAATTATAAAATGCTCATTAAATTTTTTAAAATATAAAATGATTATTAAATTTTTATTAAATTGACATGAAAGTTTAATGACTTAAAAGATTATTTTAACATAATTTAGTGATATGTTATGTAATTTAACCAAAATTTATAATAAATTTCAGTTAATTCGGTTAATTGACCAAAATAATTTTGGTTTGTTTAATTCAGTTAAAGATAACTCGATTCGGTCAACGGTTAAGATTTTAAAAATTTTAGTTAATTCGGTTTTGGTTAATTTGATTCAATCATCCATCGAATGCACACCCCTATACGATAGCAAAGGATGAGAATTAAACTCTTATGTATATAGTTTATCATATTTTATTGATTGAGTTGTGATTATGATCGTTTTTGTCAATATATTTTATTATTAAAATATACATTTATTAACGTTGTTTATAGTTGGTTTTTACTTTTCATCGTTAAATTTTAGTGATTGTTTGTTTCTATTTTGTTTCGAGCTTTTAAATTAAGATTTTTAGGTTAAATCTTGTTATGATATATAACATTAATTTTTGTATTATTAAAAATATGTCTGATCAAGTATGTTTACTTAAATTATAAATTTTCATTATATTTTTAATTTTTTTAATCAATTATGATAAAAAAACAACTTAATCAATTGTTTAGAAATCAATTTCCCTACACTATGTTCATAAAAGACTCGCTTCCTTACATACATTTGATATTTTAATAATACATCCGTTAAATTTTTTATTCTAATCACGTATATATCATATGAATAATTTAAATATGATATATTAAAATTAATATCGTTAAATTTTGGAACTCTTTTTTTATTTTAATTATAAAAATATTAAAATAATATAGTATAATATATTAAATTTTATTTAGGTATAACTACTTATGTCGATAAAATGATAAAATTCATAAATTCTTTGTTATTTTCCGAAGCAAGTGAATTAGTGACAAAACAATAAATAAAATAAAATACAAATGTGATTGAAGCAAAAGAGAGAGAACAGGCAAAACCAACATGGCACCGTTGCCATCGTTACCGGATCTTTTCTATAACGATTAACGACTACTTTCTCTGCCACAAACACAGAAAATATTTAAACTCTTTTCCCCTTCCTTCTCCAGTCATTGTTTTCGTTCAGTTTGTTCCTTTTTTTTAATCTTCTGTCATCTCTAAAGGTAACCCTCTTCTCGTCGAGGGAAAGCTATTGCCTTGAACTTTTCCTTCTGGGGGTTATAATTTATAAGTCATCTCGATATCCACTTTTTCTTTTTTCGTGTGATGTTTTGTTGATCTGTGTAAGCTTGATATTGTCTCAGTTTTGGTGGGTTTTGTTTCTTTCCCTTTTTTTTCATCTGCATGAGCATGATATTGCTATCAAAATTTCGGGGTTTTCGATCACAATGTTTCTCTGTTTTCTGCTTGTTATTAAATATTTCTTCTTTAAATTCTATGTTGCTAAATGCGAAGTGCAGGAAGCTTTTGTTATCATCAGCTATGGATATGCTGAAGACTTGGAAAAGCTGTGCTGTTATAGAAAGCAAAACTGATTTTAGCTTTTTCCCTGAATTAGACTATTATTATTATTATTATTTCTCCAGTAAGTTATATTTTTTGTAAACTTACAGACAGCTAAAGGTTGGATTCTTAAGCTCAGTGATACAGAAGAGAATTCCTAGAAATGGCTAGCGCTGCAAAAGTTCTGGATCCTGCATTTCAGGGAGTGGGTCAGAAATCGTATCCTTAAAACAAAGGGTTTATGTATATCAGTATATGTGATATGTCTTTAATTCTTTTATACGAGTAATATGGGTATTTTTTTGGTCTTTTGATCATAATAGAACTGAAACCAATCACTAAGCCTTTTCTAATTACCAACATGAAAAAGAAGAAGATAATGACATTCTCGTTTCTTCTTGTTGAGGTTTGTGCTTATGTTCCACATGTGTCCTGATATTTTGTTTGCGTAAAGGCTGTTGGACTTGACATCTTGTAGTGGGATTGAAATCTGGCGTATTGAGAATTTTCAGCCGGTTCCATTACCAAAGTCTGACTATGGAAAATTCTACATGGGGGACTCTTACATTGTCTTAAATGTATCCAATCTACTTGTCTCTCCTTTACCACCCACATGACATACATTTCTATGTGCCTTATTCGATTTTTTATATGTATTTTTGTAGACAACGCATAGCAAGGGTGGTTCCTACATGTATGATATACACTTCTGGATTGGGAAAGATACCAGTTAGGTGTGCTTTTTCTGCATCTTCTTATCCTATTTTGTTAAGGATTTGAATGTTCCTTCAAATGAACTAAAACAACATTTTGAGATGATGTTTCTGTATGCAGGATGAAGCTGGAACGGCCGCTATCAAAACTGTTGAGCTAGATGCAGGGCTAGGAGGCCGTGCTGTGCAGCACAGAGAACTTCAAGGCCATGAATCTGACAAATTTTTGTCATATTTTAAGCCTTGCATTGTACCATTGCAGGGTGGTGTTGCTTCTGGATTCAAAAAAACAGAGGAAGAAGTGTTTGAAACTCGGCTCTATGTCTGCAAAGGAAAACGAGTTGTCAAATTGAAGCAGGTATCTGATGATCTTTACATAAGTTTGATGAGTATGGATACAAAGAAGAAAGAAAGAGAGAAAAAGAGTTTCATGAACTATTTATAAATTATTCAATGAGGCTTTTTTGGATGATGGGAATGCCATTTTGGATTATACTCTCGCAGGTTCCTTTCGCTCGGTCTTCACTGAATCACGATGATGTATTTATCCTGGACTCTGAGAATAAGATTTATCAGTTCAATGGTGCAAACTCTAATATTCAGGAAAGGGCGAAGGCATTAGAAGTTATCCAGTTTTTAAAGGATAAGTATCATGATGGAGTGTGCAAAGTTGCAATTGTTGGTAAGGATGATGCATTTACAGTATTGATTGATGATTTTTTTTCTCTCTCCAGATTTTCTACTTCCTCTGCAAGTATTAATTTGATTTCGTGCAAGTTTACTTTATCTTATTCTATATAAAAATGCCACTTTTTAATGATAATTGTCCTGACAGATGATGGGAAATTGGATACGGAATCTGACTCAGGCGAGTTCTGGGTCCTCTTTGGTGGTTTTGCTCCTATAGGCAAGAAAGTTAGCAGCGAAGATGATGTTATTCCTGAGACTACTCCAGCTAAACTTTATAGGTAATGTATCTTCTAAAACTTTGCCAAATACTATTACTATGTACCCTGTTTGTATGTTGGTAATGATACTTTAGTTTTGTTGTGATTGTAACCAGATTGCTATAGGTTTGTAGGCCCAACGTCTTGCCATAAGGAAATCATCCTATAAATTAAGCAATGTGCTTAGAAACTGTCCTAATCTGGCTAGTATTTTTTACCCTATTATTTCATCCAATGGAAGTGTGAAGCCTTGTGATATGAAAAGTTGCCAACTCTAAAACCGTCAGCTTTTATTTCAAACCATAGACCTATTCTTTAGTTTTATCGAATCTGTTCAATGCCATATGTTTCTAAATTTTCTTTGGTAAGTAATTCATATCAATCATCTTTAAGAGCAAGAAATCTAAAATCAAATTATTTAATGTGTTACTGATATCATGAGGCATCATTATAGATTAAGACCAGAAATATTTAATATGTAGACTCGAGATGGTTATAATGATCATAAAAAGCCTTCGTGTATATAGGCAATAACAAACATATTAAGTTTATTTTAGTTGTTAACCGAACTAGTTTGAGAAAGTCCTTATGGTCACCATTATTACGATTAATATAGATGAACTTAAGGCTAGATACCTGTTTTCTGGTGGACCATATCCTTAGGAGAAATTTTAGTGAGTAGACACTCCTGATTAAAATGCTTTTGAGTTAGTATTAGGTTATGTTACTATTGTTTTTAAAGGTTACGTTTTTGTTAACTAATAATTTGGAATCACCGGTTCTTGTAGCATAACTAATGGTGAGGTGAAGCCCATAGAAGGCAAACTATCGAAAAGCCTCTTGGAAAACGACAAAAGCTATCTACTAGACTGTGGTTCTGAGGTTTTTGTTTGGGTTGGACGAGTGACACAAGTAGAGGAGAGAAAAGCCGCCAATCAAGTCGCTGAGGTAGAGCTAGAGGCGTGGTAGTGGTTTCTTTATGTATGCTAAGAATATGAATTCTCATTTCCTACCTTTTATCTCCAGGGCTTTGTTGCTAGCAACAATAGACCAAAAGCAACACGCATAACTCGTCTCATCCAAGGGTATGAAACCAATTCATTCAAGTCCAACTTCGACACTTGGCCGGCTGTATCTACAGCTCCTGGTGGCGAGGATGGAAGAGGAAAAGTAGCTGGTAATAATTACTTAAGAATCTAAAATTGACACTAGTATATTTTGCGGTTACCATTATTTGAATAACACTTTTTTTACTGTCAGCTATGCTGAAGCAACAAAAAGCTGCTGTCAAGGGAGTGACCAAAACTGCTCCTGTACAAGAAGAAGTTCCTTTGCTTGAAGGCGGTGGAAAGCTGGAGGTCTAGTTAACAGTTTTAGTTAGTTATTGATATTTAACTTAAAGACAAGAAAAATTATATGACTATGGTGTTGCTTTTTTTCAGGTATGGTGCATCAATGACGGTGCCAAGACGCCATTGGAAAAAGAGGATATTGGTAAATTCTATAGTGGAGACTGCTACATTGTGCTTTATACATACCACTCGGGTGAGAGGAAAGAAGATTTCTTTCTGTGCTGGTGGATTGGAAAGGATAGCGTTAAGGTAATTTACATGATCATAGTTGGGTATTAAATAATTTAAATAATATGCCCTTCTGTCATTCATCTTCAAGTTTTTGTTAATGATAGATGTACTGCCTTCGATATAGCAATGTGAAACTGTCGATTTGATCTTAAATAATCTGGACCAGAGTACTGCCAATATGATCTCCTTGTCAGCACTTAAGAAATGATAGATATAGCCCCATTATCTATCATTCGACTTGTTGATTGTTATGTGTCTGCAATAAGTTGACTTCAAAAATTTGTGCAAGTCAACTTGGACTACCATTGTTGATTTTTAGTATCTGCAATAAGTTGCACTTTCTTTGTCAATGTTGTTTTTTAAGAATTGTTTTCTAGCTCATTTGGCGGCGACAATATCTACTTCATTCAACTTGTTCTTTGCATTGAATCTAAATCACATCTTTTCATTATTTCTGCATCCATAGCTTCCACTCTTCATGTGCTTTCATAGAAGAACGTTCATTTTCTGAAAGTATGTTTCTTAATTCAGGAGGACCAAACGAAGGCTGCCGAGTTGGCTAATTCCACATTTAACTCACTTAAGGGGAAGCCTGTTCTGGTACCATGTTACCTTTGTCTGAGTACTGTTAGTCTAGTGCTTGTGTTTCTCATAGGTGCTTCGTGCAGGGTCGTATATTTGAAGGTAAAGAGACACCCCAATTCATTGCACTTTTTCAACCTATGGTGGTCCTCAAGGTATTTAATTTGACCTCAAACTTTTAGAATCTCATTATCAATGTACCATTGCATGGGGATTTTTTGGCTTGAAATTGTAAGTTATCAATTTTTGTGTGACTGATTCCCATTTAGGGTGGACTAAGCGCGGGTTACAAAAAGAGTATAAAAGACCAAGGCTTGACTGATGTAACATACACAGCAGATTCCATTGCTCTGTTTCAGATTTCAGGAACTGCTGCGCACAATTCTAAAGCACTGCAAGTTGATGCGGTATGCATTAGTTGTTTTTTTGTCATTTTTTTCTTTTAAATTTTCGTCGGTTGTTTTGATTTTCCAATGAATTAGAATGTATTTTCCCCCTAAAAACATACATGCAAACAAGTACTTTAATTTTACAAAGCATCCAAGTATTTTTAGACCCTAACATTTCCCATTGCCACCGATGACTATACAATCTTATTTTCATACTGTTATTTTCATAATATTTCCATTATTTTACTGGTAGTGAGGTACAAGCTACTTTTATTGGACATCAAATGAGTTGTGATGACTGTATTCCTGCATTTTTTCTTTCTTTCTTGTGATGCCTACCTATTCCTTTTGTACCTAAAATGCATACTGCTGGATATCTTTATTCTTGGATTTGTAACCATTGTTTAGGTGGCGAAATCGCTGAACACGAATGAGTGTTTCCTCCTACAATCTGGATCTTCGACAATTTTCACTTGGTATGGAACTCAAAGCTCTAAAGAAGAGCAGGAATTGGCTGTGAAAGTTGCTGAATCTTTAAAGGTATACTCTACAGAAAGTTACTTTTTTGACAAGATTAAAGCACGTAGATTTATTGAGAAGCCTGGTAATAACTTGATATAGTTACAGTTTAAAATCTAAGTTCCAACGATTTGAGTTGACCAATTAATTGATAATACAGAAGAAGGTAACAACAGGAATACATGCCTATGAATGCCTTAAGTCTTATCTAATGATTATGATTCATTTGAGTTCAGTGTTGCAGTTAAGTATTTCACTTGATCACAATTCTTCAACTGATTATTCCTGTTTTCTTCTTTTCAAGATGTAGTTATTTAGATACTTGCATTTTTACCTTCAAATGTCTTCTAAAGATATAGTGAGACAATCTTAATTCCCTTTCTAGCTTAAATCTTGTGATTTGCTCATCGTTGGTAAAGTACAATGGTAACACTGTTTAGTCCTTTGAAAATTGCCTTCTCCTATATCGATCAATCATCTAATAATCTTTTGTATTCAGCCGGGAGTTACTCGGAAACATTGTAAAGAAGGAGCTGAGGTCTCTACCTTCTGGTCTGCACTTGGTGGGAAAGAAAGTTATTCCTCCACCAAAAAAGAACCTGATGAGACTGTCAGGGATCCCCACTTGTTCAGTATCTCGTTTCATAAAGGTTTATTCTTAATCAAAAATGTGATGTGCTTTGCCTCAGTTATCAATGAAGCTTATCACCTTTCTAACTGTTTTTCCATGGTTTTATCTTTTCTTACACGGATACCTCAGGAAAGTTTCAGGTGAGTTTTTCCTTCTGTAACTGAAAACTTGTTCTTAATATATCCAATCTCCTCTATATGTAAGTTTACATTCTATTGTGCAGGTTGAGGAAGTGTACAATTTTTCTCAAGATGATCTCTTGACTGAAGATATTCTGATACTCGACACACGTGCGGAAGTGTTTGTTTGGGTTGGTCAGTGTGTAGACACCAAAGAAAAACAAAGTGCTTTCGAAATTGGCCAGGTAATACATTAACTTCAGGTTCTTCGTCGTAATATCCTTTTCGTATGCTCGTTATTCATTTTAGAAAATTCCATGCAGAAATACATAGACAGGGCTGTATCTCTAGAGGGTTTGTCTCCAAAGGTTGCACTTTTCAAAGTCATTGAAGGAACTGAACCCTGCTTCTTCACTGCATTCTTTTCATGGGATTCTCATCGAGCTATTGTATGTGTGTCCATGACTGGATTTTTCTACTTTATCCTTGTTGTCACTTCAATTAATATTGATGTTATACTCGGTTTTTCTACATAAATTGGTATGAAAATAGATACAATTCAATTGAAACACTTTGGATCAATGCAAGTGTTTTCTAGATGTAGAAATGTTGGAATGCATGCATAGAGTCTCTATGAGATAATTATACCTGGAACCAAACCTTGCTTCTTCACTGCATTCTTTTCATGGAATGCATGTTATATGGTTCAGAGAATCGACTAGCATCGTGAACTCGTTTTAAAGAAAAGTTCTTTCATGTTTATTTCTTGCACTGCATCTATTTGATATTTATGCTCAAATGTTATCTGTCAAACACAGGTCCTAGGAAACTCGTTCCAGAAGAAGGTGGCATTGCTCTTTGGGGGTGGCCAAGTAGAGGTAATTTCTTCTCTATATTGAGTTTCTGTTTAGCATGCCGAGAAGTTTGGATCATAAAGCAAATGGAATGTTCAAGGAGAAACAAGAGCTTTCATGTCGGATAATGCATTTGTTTCCCCCTCTTTCCAATTGGTTCGAAGATTAGTTCAGCTTTGTTTCCCTCCCTCGTATTTGTTACCGGATGTGTCTGATTATTAATTCCTTTTGTTTTTGCAGCCATTTCCCCAAGCTACATGTCAAAATGTATTGTTGTTTTAATATATAATGATCATTACTGAAGTGCTGTGTATTTTGAGCAGGATAAATCCGATGGAGGTCAAGGACCTAGGCAAAGAGCTGAAGCTTTAGCTGCCTTAACATCTGCATTTAATCCAGCATCAGATACCAAAACTTCAGCTCCGAAGCCTGCCGGTGCTGGTCAGGGATCGCAACGAGCAGCTGCTGTAGCTGCTCTCTCAGGAGTTCTTACTGCGGAAAAGACCATTCCTTGTAAGTACCCTTGTACTCCCGGACCATTCCTTAAGACCAATACCCGTCTGAACTCGGAGTAATTTCCGATAAGTAGAATCCATGTACATTTTTATGCATAATTCTCACACTGCATCTGATGAGATTGTTCAGCTGACGCAAAGGGTGAACTGGATCCTTCCCAAGGACATGATTCTCAAGACACAGGTGAAAACAATGCAGATGAGTCAGAGCAGAACCAAGAGACAGGTGATGATGGGAATGTGAGTCAAAACTGTACATACAGTTATGATCAACTGAAGTCCAAGTCCGAAAATCCTGCAACCGGAATCGATCTCAAACGTAGAGAGGTTTGTCCCGACATCGATGTTCTAAAGTCCACTCTTATCCTTTTTCGAATTATATCGGTGTTCTTACTCCCATGTCTTTGATTTATCAGACTTATCTGTCCGAGGAGGAGTTTGAGGCCATATTCGAGATGACGAAAGAAGCATTTTACAAAATGCCAAAGTGGAAGCAAGATAAAAAGAAGAAGGATGTTGATCTATTCTAGAGCTTCATGCACTTAAAACAAGTAATTCAAGTGTTCATTTCATTCTTACCAGCAATCCCTCATAGAAATTTGATCTTTGATTCTGTCCGAAAAACACCGTTTCGTTGTTACATGATGCCTGCATTACCATTTTTGTCCGTTTTCCTTCTCCAACGTCCGTGTAATTAGTATTCGGATCGATTCCGATGTTGCATGGATTACCATGATCATATATGGTAATTTTTTCAGGTTAAGTACATTCTTTGGTTTGTCTGCAATATATCTCATCTTTTTTATTAATCATTTAAGAACACATGCTTGTCATACTCATCTCTTGATTAAAGGTTGAAGGTTACCAGCCATTTAAATGGGGTAAAAGATTATGCTTTGTGGATATTTTTATTAGTCAATCCCTAAATCGGACTATGTAATGTACTTTATCCGTTGAATTCGAGAGGTATTTTACCAGAGGTTTATATTGTATTAATTTACTCTTGTGTGCGTGATTCTTGTTAAAGCATATACTCGGGGTGGGTACAGGACGAATAATTTTAAAGCGGACTCTCCATTCATTAGATAGAGAAAATCACTAAGATCTTGTGATCCGTTGCCAAACTTATTTTAATTTAATAAGCATTCTTAATAAATTTTCACATAACCGACAGTTAATTTGAGTTTTACGTTTCAATCATTCAACAATCCAAAAAGATATAAAATTTAAAAAAAAAATTATATTATATAACCTGATTTTATCCTATACATATACATATAAAGAGTTATAAAAATGGTTGATGGAGTAGAAAAGGCTATGGATATGAAACCCTAGTGGGATTTTTTTTTTCTTTTTTAATTTTCTTCATTAGTGTTGATCTAAAAATTCCTTGAGTTTATTATTTATTATACTACTAAGTAATCATTATTTCACATGCAAATTCCTTGGCGTGATCCACTATGCCTTAATTAGCAATTAATTACATCTCATTTCAGTTATTATTTTATGTTAATGTAATCCTCCACTCTAATTAAAATAAAAAAGTACCCCATCATACGTGTGCCTCCTATGGCAGGACAGGATTATAAAGTCCATTCTTGCTTTAAAAAAATAATGGCAGCAGGGCACTTTATTAACTTTAATTATATTATTAATTTTTATCAGACTAATACATTTAATAAATATAAAAATATGAATGAACAGAAGGGTAAAAAATAGTTGGAGATAAGGTTAAGATTTAGAGTTTATAGATAAAATGTAATTATTTAAAATAGAAAAATAAATTATTTTTAAAAAATAATAAAAGTGAGAAAAAACGATTGTCCCTCACTTTATGTACTTTTGTCTCTTAAGATAGTTATCTCTCGAAAATTAAAAATTTATATATGATTTAGATTTTTTAGTTTATATTAAAAAAATATTTTTATTCTTAAAATTTTATATATTTATGTTTTAACGTAAAATCATGTGTGTGATAAAATATTATATATTTTAAATAAAATTTAATTCACTTTTTCTATATAGTTATTTTAAAAATCAATTATAAAATATAATACGATAAAAAAATATTATAATTAAAAAGCCATAAATAATTCCTTTTTTTTAAATTAATAGAGGAATATTATATGAGAATAACAACAGCAAATATGGTGAGACAGATGGCGTGGCTAATGAAAAACGCTAAATCAGCTTTATAAAATATGCGTTCTTGTTTCCAATAATTACGGATCTAATTTATTTATTTTTAAATAATAAACGTACAATACTTTAAGTATAAAATGTAATTAAGAGATATAGTAATAGTTAATTTAAAGTGGTGGTGTATTTGGTTCGATTTTGGTTTAATTCGGTAAGTTATTTTAGTAATCATTAATCACTGGTTTTTGGTTTGGTTAATCTTGGTTTTCGATTTTTTCATATTAACGTTAAATTTTAAAAATTTATATTTTATATTAAAAAGTAACTTTATTTTATAACTTTTAAATATTAAAAGGTAAAAATTTTAAGATATTTTTTATAAATATTTATTAAAAATTTATTTTTAAGTAAAAATAAAAATATATCTATAATAATTTAAGTATAAAATATATATTTTTACTTTATAAAAAAATAAAAATTAATTTAAAAAATCCAATTCAATTTAATTCGATTAACCACAATTCATAAATTTATGAATCATAATATCTCGATTCGATTTTTAATTTTGCGGTTAACCATGCTCAGTCCTAATTTAAAATCCATACATATAGATGAAGAATATCGTTATTTTATAATTTTAAATCTAAACCCTAATTCCCAAATTATAATCCCCATCCCAAAATCATCCCCTTCCCCTCCCATGGCCGCACCCTCGTCTACCGAAATCTGTCAATAAACTAAAATCAACCTCAAGTTCCTTTTTTTGAATGGGAGAGCCAGGTGGATAACGCTCTTCGATACTCTGTCTTTGTTCGAGATCAAATCTGATGATCCAAGAGGCAACAGATCGGTTGATAAAATCAAGGTACTTAGATTCAACCATAAAACTTTTTAATGATCCGCAGGGTCGCTTACAGTGCAAGGTTATCAAAGAGTTTAAGGGGTTTTTTTCTCGTTGTGTTTTATAGTTTACTCTTGCATCACGGTATCTTGCAACGGCGCCAACTAGAGATGTAAAAATCTAACCCGACCTAAAAACTTGCTTAAAACCTGTTCGAGTTAGAATTTGATTTGACCTGGGACTGTAATGATCCGAACTTGATCTGTATCCGACTGTTGTTGACCCAAACCTGAGTTGGACCTGTTACTGTAGTAACCGAACCCGAACTGTATCCGACCGAGAATGACCTGAACCCGATTTTAACCTGTTACTGTAGACCTGAAACCCGACCTGTATCCGACTGAAACGAACCCGAACCCGAGTCTGACCTGGCAAATAACCGATATTACCCGACTGAATCGACCCGAGACCTGATTTTACTCGACCTGTTTTGAACCCGACCTGATAAATGATCCGACTTGTTTTGTACCCGACCTGTTATTGACCAGAACTAATATTAACAAAACTTAATATTTACATGACATATAATTAAATATACTACAATTTGATAAATATAAAATATTAGTAAATATAATTAGGCTTAAAAATAGAATTAGACATGAGAATTAATTTAAGATTAATATTTAAATATAGTATTATATATTTAATTAAATTAATTTATTTTCTATTTTATTTAATTTTAATGTATTTAATTTTAATTATAATTTTAAATTGAATACATACATTATATTAGTAATATACATACATTAACTCATAAACAAATTAAATATATATATATATATTAGTATACATTTAAGTATATATAATATATATTATATACTAAAGTATTTTATATATATTATAAATATAGTATATATTACGTATAATACATTAATTCATAAAATATAATATATATGTATATCATATATATTAAATTATATTATATACATAGCATATATTAATGTATATTATATATATACATCTAGTATATATACATATATATAAAAATAAATATACATATATTTTTATTAAGTATTTTAAGTCAAATTGATTTGAATTTTAAAGTAAATTTAAAATTAAAATTTTGAGAGAAATTTTTTAATTTTAGGAGGGATTTTTTTATTTTAACGTTTGGAGGGAATTTTTGATTTTAGGGGGGATTTTTTAATTTTAGCTTTTAGGGGGACTTTTGATTTTAGGAGGGGATTTGAGGAGATTTTATAATATATATACTATATAATATATATTATAATACATATTATATTATATACTATAAACATACATATTTATATATATAATATATATGTATTTATATATATATGTAATATATGTAGAATACATATACATATAATATATATATATATAACATTATATATTTACATTATTAACATACATACGTATATATATGTATAATGTATTAATACATACTAACACATGTGACATATTAACTTATTGACATACATATATATAATACATGTACTAAACTACTAATACTATATATTAATATATATATTAAAAATTAATATATATGTTAACATGTATGATATATGTATAATATTATATATATACATATAACATATACATGTAATATATATAATACATATAGATATAGATTATAGCATACATGATACATATATATATATTAATATATACATGTAATATATACTAATATATATATATATATAATTTATAATTACATATTGATATAACATACATATATACATGTACTATATACTATATACAATTATACATATACATATGTTATATATACATAATATATAATATACATTTATTAATTATTATATATACATATAACATACATATATGATATATTAAATTATTGATATATATATATATTAATATATTAATGTACTATGTATAATACTATTCCTACTACTAAATACTAATCTACTATCACTATGTATACATATAACATACATTGATACATATATTATATATATGAAATTAATCTATATATAGTATTATTCTATTTCTAAAAATAATATTAGTCCATTTAGTATTACTCTATATATAGTATATTTTCTACATATAATATAAATTTCTTATATAGTATTAATTTTATATATACTATTATTCCATTTATAGTATAAATTTTATATATTGTCTAAAATTTATTTTTAATTTTTAGAATATATTAAACTATAATATAATTATAAATTTATAATGTATTAAAGATAAATTTTTAATATTTTTAATTATCATTAAGTTATAATTTTTGTAATTTAGTCCTTATAACTTACAAGTTATTTTTTTAATTGATTCTTACTGATTTTTCTAATTTATTTTAAAGTTTTTAATTTTTAATTTTTGTAATTGAGTCTTTACAGATTAATGTTGATTTTTTAAAATTTTAAAATTTTAATCTTTAACTTTATGGTCTAATATTTATTCGTTTTTTACGTATTTATACAAAATCAAAATTAATAATTTAAATTACTATGAATATAAAATCAAAATTAATTCGACCTGAAATAAAACCGACTTGAAATGAACCCGACCTGAAATACAACCGAACTGAAATGGATCCGACCTGAAATACAACCGAACTGAAATGGATCCGACCTGAAATCTACCCGACCTGAAATGAAACTGTCAATTATCCGATTTGGACCCGAACCGTTTGAACCCGACCTGAAATGGATCCGACCTGAAACGAACCCGACCTGAAATGGACCTGACCTGAAATGAACCCGACCTGAAATGGACCCGCACCCGACCCGAATCGAGTCAAAACATCAAATCAACCTGAAATGACCTGTATCCGATTTTACTCGACTTGACAGTACCCGACTTAAAACCCATCCGAGTAACTATTTTTACATCCCTAGCGCCAACCTATTAGTCGACTAAGAGAAACTTTTACTTCATTTACAGATTTCGGCTCGCGAGGGTGTGGCCAGAGGAGAGGGGAAGGAATATTTTTGGAGTTTATCCGTGACGGTGAATAAAACTTGACTTAATTTAAAAAAAATTAAATAATTTAATTCGATTCAAGTTAAAAATATTTAATTTCTTTTGATTCGATTCAAAATTTTATACTTGAAAGTTTTTCGAATAAAGTTTAAATTGTGAAATCGAAATTCGAATAATACAAAATTTTTTAATAATTAATGTATTTATTTTCAAGTTCGAGATGAGTTTATCAATTTTTTATAATATATAAAAATATAAAAAATATATATTATATGATTAGAAGAAGTTGCTTAAATTAGAATCAAATCGTAAATAATTATAATTGAATATTTATAGAAATCAAAACTCTACTCAAGTTTTTTAAATTTGATTCAAATTAAAAAAATTTAAATAAAATTTAAATTGTAAAATATAATTTAAACTCAGAGTATAATTGGGGGAATTACGGTATAGATTTGCAATTATTCTATTGACAGCGTATCTGAAATTAGATCGCAGGCGCATCCACGTGGTGCTAATCTATATGTTCACGACTTCCTACGCCGATAGTTCAGAATTTCATACAGTTATTTCCTTTGAAGATAAAATTGTTGAATAAAAAATACAAGTATACAAGAAATAATCAAAATTACAAATAATATATAAGGATATTTTTTAAAATTATACTCCTACTTGATTTTTTTAAATATATAATATATTCTATAAATTTACATTTTAAATACATAAACACCGCAAAAATTTATTGTCACTTCCCCACAATTTGTTTTTGCGGTTTATTTAACGTTTAATTGTTTTTAAACTTATATAAATATAAATTATATTTTAAACGTAAATATTTAATATTTAATTATTATATTATTTAAAATATATTATCATAAATATGTTAAAAATTATTTGGATTAAATATTATTAAACACTATTAATATTAAATATTATTAAATTAATTAATAAAGATTAAAAAATTTAAAAATTTAGCATATAATTATAAATTAATTAAAATAAATTTTTAATTATATTAAATCTTTAAAATTTTTAATCTTTATAAATCAATTTAATGATGTTTAGTAATATTTAACATTAGCAATATTTAGTAATATTCGACGTGCATAGACTCATCAATTATGTTATTGCCGTTAAATTTTTAACAATTTAATTTGTATGTTTGTTAAAAATGAATAATTTGATTAAAAAAAATTATATAAATCAAAGGTTAAATTTATCCTAAAAACAAAAATTAAAATAAAAAATCATAAATTATCCTTTTACCCATAAAAAATAATTCAAAATTAGAAATGCCTATAATCTAAAACTATTTATACAATTAAAAAATATATATAATTTGAAAACTAATTAATATATAATATTTTACTAACAATCCCTGTAAACGTAAGAACTTGTTTCGCATAAACATATTAACCGCATAATTATGGAATTAAGAGTACTATTACCGGGTTGGATTATTGAATAATCTGCTGCGGTTGAGTTGGAACTCGAATTGGTGAGTGAACTCGGTTTTGGAATGGACTCATTGGATGTGATCAAATCAACATTCTTCAATAGACGTCCATTTCCCACGAGTTGACTCAGGATTTCTGACTCAGATATCGAATGCTTCTTCTTGTGTTGCAGTGTAGCTCTAACAATCTCCGTCAACATTGTATTGGCTAACCTCCGAATCCGTCTAGCTCCGCCCATCAAAATCGCTGAGTTAATTTGAGAATGAGACCGAGTTTTATCCGAGTTCCTCTTGCCATGCTTGCCGGAGCTGCTTTCCTTTGGAAATAAATAAACAGACTCGGGACTCCGAGTCCTGACATGGCCGAGTGGATCACTCAGTAACATCAAGTTCTTAACATCCAGTAGCATTATATGCTTGAAACTCCGCCTGGTTCTTCCTAAGAGCATCGGATAGCAAGCCCATCTTCTGAAACTCATCGACACGTGATCTATAAACCCAGCCAGCGAGTTCTCTGGATCCAACTCGTTCACATCGAATCCCACAACCGAGCCGTAAGTCAACTGAGTTGACTCACCTTCATCTTCAGTTGAATTACTAGAATTCCCTCGCCCTCCCTTCTTTCCCCAAATAGTCTCCCGTACATCTTTCTTCCCAGATTTCCAAAACTGGGTCGAGTCAAAACCGAACACCGAGTCACGGGACCCCTTATTATTGGACTCTTTGTAGTGTTGAATGAGTTTCAAGGACGACTCGTTCTCTTCATGAATAACAGTGCCGAGTTTCGAAGATAAGGAAGAAGAGACAAAAAGGAAAACAATGTCGGCTTTCGAAGAGATACCAGACCTATGGAAGATTCTTAAGAAAAGCCTGAGCTCACCTTCAGTCAAATCTTCAACAATATGGCTGACTATAAGATCGTTCATGGCTTTCGTCCCACGTCTATACAAAGTCCCCATCCTCTGCAAAGCGAACGAAGAGGGAGAAACCCCGGGGTTTTGCTTGAGATTCAGTGGTGTATAATCCCACATCGGGAAGAACCATTTAAAAGGAAGAGGAGGAGATTGGGTCTTTTTGGACAAGATTCGACGAGGGTTTTTGATGGTGGGGGAGGGTTCGAAAGTAGATAGAGTGAATGGGAGAAGAGTGATGAAAACCAAGAGAACGCAAATCGAAATGGTGGATTGAGCTTTAGAGGAAAGGAGAGTGGAACTGGTTCTTCTTCTTATGAATCTTCTTGGTGTAGTAGTAGAAATAGTATTTTGGTTATCAATGGAGGAATCGGTGGTGATTTTGGTTTGGTCTCCTCCGCCATGGAAGAACACCAAGAGTAAACTCATTCCCTTGCTTTCTTTGTTGGCGTTGCTGGTATTGGCGCTTGGTTTCACTGCGTCGAAACCCATTTTTCTCTTTATCTAGCTCTTTCGATTTCACATCTTTTCATGGCCTAAGCTTCTTCTACTTTTTTTCCGGCTTGAAGTGTGGTGTGATTGTTGTTTTCACAAGGTCAAAGAGGAGGCGGCCGAAGGCTAAGGCTTGCGTTCAATTTAATTATTATTTGGTAAATATTATCATAAAATGTTAAATATAATGAATTATTGCCTAAGTAATTCACTACAATAAAGTTATTTAATGGTAGGATTTAGTTTAGTTATTAGTATAGTTTCATATATACAGTAAAATTATCTAATGAATATTACAAATACATAAAAATATGAGTTTAATAATTAAAAAATATTTAATTTATACTCGTTTTTTTAATTTAATATTTATTCTTTTATCTATTTTAATCTTAATGTTTTTATATTAATCAAATAGGTATCTTATTGTTATAGTTTGTTAATTTTCATTAAATATCATATGTCAATTTTTTAAAATTTTAAAATTGTATTTAAAAATAAACCTAAATTTAATAAAATAATCTTAAAATTTAAATTTTTTAATGCCCAAGCACTAAATTTTTAGTAAAAATTGATCGGTGTCGTATAAAACATATTGATCGAAAATATTATGCATCTATTGGTTCAAAATACAGTTCATACACCTATATAAAAAACGGGTGCAATTTGGACACTTAGCCTTATATTTAGTATTTTTTTATAACAAAAATATTATAAAAAAAATCTAAAAACATATAAAAAAATAATATTCAATATACGTGACTTCAAACTTCTTTAAAAAAAATTAAACAATACTTGATATTCATTTATTATCGTTCATATATCATCTTAACAAACATATATCATTTTAACAAACAAACACGAACCAGCTTTATTCGAAAATGAAAGAAAATATATATTTGTTTAATTATTCGTGTATATTTAGTTAGTTAAAATTCAACAAACAAACATAAATATATCATCGTTCAGGTCGTAGATGGATTTATATGCTACTTTTACCATTAAGCAAAGAATATATGAAATTAAATAAGTAATGAAAAATAAAATAGAAGAATGGAGGCATCGAATACAAAGGAAAACAAAAATATTTCCTACACAATCAAAATATAAATTACAAACATAAAACCTCTGCTGCAAAAACTCTTAACACTGACTGATTTACCTAAAACCTACCTATTAGATTCACTTAATTCTTCAACCAAATACAATATTTTTTCAGACCAACTATCAAGAAATTTCGTAAAGTTCGACGAATCATTTACCTAAACCTCCGTTTTGCTTCTCCGTAAGCAACGACGCCGAGAACGGTCATTGTATAACCAGAAATGCCAACAACTGTGACGGGATTTCGGAACAAAAGTATCGAGATGACAACGGCCACTGCTCCTTTTGCATTGCCTAATACCTGGATCACAAAATCATCACCAAAGGAACATAAGGAAATGCAAGAACTGGGAAAGAAAACACAATGATAGCGTATTCTTGTAGGAGAAATATGTAAAAATAAAAAATGTTGAATTGATGGTGGGTTATTAGTTCAGCTTTCAGCTAAGTAGGTATTAATATTATACGAGGGAGTGCTCGAGGTCGAGGATATAGCACAATGAGCGTTTTTGAGTTTCAGGTGTCCGTATCCGACATGGATTCCTTCAGTGCCACTTGAGAACACAAGTCAATGAGGCCAAGCTTGAATTAGACCACACCTGGCTAGGTTTTTGTTATCCGGACTGTCCCGACCTGACGCACCTAATATAAAAGGCTAAGGTTAAGGTTATACCCTTCTGTGCCACTCTGGGAACAGGTTTATCGTATCAAGGTTCATGGAATATAGGCAGCTTGTACCAGTGCTTCTACTTCATCCTATTTGATAGAATAACTCGATGAATTGACTTGGGACATTGTTTAGTGCTTACGGTCAATATGTCCTATTGTAATTCATAGATATTGATATCGAAAAGAAACTAGAAGAAGGAAGAAAGATTGAACCTGGAGTGTTAATGCACTTGTATGTTTAGTCACCAAGAAATTTGACAAATTAGCCGAATAGGCGAGTGTTGAGTTAATGAAAAGAAGTAGCCACATGTATCTATGCTGTCTTCCAAGTGATATCGTAACTTCCACAACATTTGGTTCCATTATAAGTGCAGCAGGCACTAGAACTAGAACAGCAATCGGGGACATGTAGAGTAGCAAATTCATCGAGTTCAACTTTTCCCTGCAAGAATGGTCCAACAACACAAGAAGTTATGTTACGAGGGAAAGACTGAAATGTTTACAAGGAAGAAAAAAAGGCGGCAACCATGGGAGAGAAGGATTCAAGACATACACATTGTATTTAACGGATTACAGTGTTAAAGGATGACAGTAAATTAAACTTAATATTAGCATATGAGTACATGGTCTGGCATTAACACGAAACTTTTCTTTGGTTAAACCCCAATTGACTGCTCCGTATCATCCGACTCTGAAAATTCACCATGATAAGGGAATAAAAAGGAAAAACAGAAGTAAATGCAACAGACTTCTGTTCCAGCAACTATTAACCGAACATGTAAACATATGTGCTAAGCGAATTGCAGTTGATGAACAAATAGAAACAGAAGTGTTATACCCTTCTGAAGACAGCAGAATCCCCTGAAGAACTGATTTGAAGGCCCTTGCAGCAGTTGCACTTATGCACATAATGAATCCAAACCAGTGAAAGCCCGGTTCACCCTGCCACCAATAATAAAATTCAAGGGTTTTTAATTAAAGAAAGAGACAAAGGTCAATTAGAACTGCAGAAAAGTTACTTAGAGTTCCATGTCTCTTTCCTAGTTAATAACAAACAATTAAGGTCTAAAAAGAGACACCATACATATACAAGCACATGTGCACAATGAACCCATCTTCTTCCTTCTTTTTTCCTTTTGTCATTTTCATTCCAGGATGTCAGGTGAGTGAGACGATTGTACTTAAAATAGGTCAATTGTACATAAAAAAGGCATTACTGATGAACAAGTAAGCAATTCGAGCCAGTTTCATTTGTTTCCTCTTCTAGAAGTCCAAGACTCGAGCCAGTTTGCTAGAATAAGTAATGAATCTCACGACATACTCCGGATATTGCTAATCACAATGCAATCAATATCTCAGGTAAACATACTTTTGTACCATTACACTACAACTTCAATTCTAAAGGAGGTAATTTTCACCTTCACCACAATCACAATGCAATCAATATCTCATAAATTTTCTTAGGTTCCGATTACACTACAACTTCGATTCCAAAGTAATTTGCACCTTCGCTACACAATTAATGCAGAAAATTACCATCGAGTTACTAAGTAGCTCAGTGCATCAGTGCATGCCAAATATTACATTTGAATGTTTTGGCACGTCTATGGTTAATCATCACAAGTGACTCAATAAATCATCCTAAAAATAAACAAATAAATTAGTTAAATCGATATTCAAGTTTTACTATACCAACCATGTAACTTAAACCAAGCCAACCCACCTATATGTAATTCAGTTTGTTCAGATTTCCATTGTATCTAGATATCCTATTCTTCTAGCTTTAGCTTAATGCATATTTCATAAGGTTTTACCAAGACTTACAACAAAAGGACAGTCCTGGAATATTTCTAACCCAAAAGTTATGTTCTTCTCAATCGACTCTTCTTTTCCCTTGAGATATCTATTGAGGTAGCATCCTCAACATACATAAAAAAAACTTAGAAAAATTGAAAATACATATGTTAGACACACCCGTTTTCCACACTCCACTCGTGTCCAAGTCCAAATAACATAGCCTACAAGCAACAACAGATTGAAATGCTACAAAACTTTATTGGTTTTGTAGTTTCAGTTTCTGAAACTAATTACTTAACTAAGCATAATATATTATGGACTAATTAGAGGGGAAAAAAAACGATATATTTTTGCTCCAATAAATTGACTAATATAATGCATTCCCATTATGTATGTTACTCAGACTCGGATTCGAGCATCATATATGGTGGGAATCATCCGTCAGGAACATGGCTAGAATTTTCTGAAATTTTTTCTGTATTTAGTGTCGTATCCTAATATCCATATGTATGCGAATGTACCGAAGACTCCGAGGAGTCCGAGCAACATTGTTGATCACTCACTGTTTACATTATATAACACTGAAAATTTACTCAAGATTTATGATAGTAAAAGATCAAAGCACACAATTACAACTAATTATCATACACAAATAACATCAATACAATCTCAGATCTATCATCTTGATCACCACATATACACATACACATACACATTACACTAAAACAGAAACATGTAATGAATCTAATTCCAAACAATAAAAAAATAGAAACTTTCTTCTTCTTTTATCAATCAAAGATCCCAAAGAGCTGAAAGGGGAAAAAAAGAAACATACCCCACTGGCAATGACAACCCCAGCAACAACAGGCACAAGAGCAGCATAAGTAACCCACGCCTCTCTCTTGAAAGTCATCAAGTAAGCAAACACGGCGGTAAAAAACGGTGTCGTGGCACCGACAGCTTGGTTGAAGGAAACCGGGAGGTACCTCAAAGACACGTTTCCGCCGACGACCGAACCACAAAAGACGACACCCAAAGTTGCAATCTTTAGAAACTGTGGCCTGGATTTGATCTGTTGGAGAGGGACGAGCTTGATGAAAACAATGGAAACGTAGCTGAAGAAAGCACAGGCTGACATGTGGCACATTGTTAAGAAAATTGGGAATTTGAAACCGTAGTTGGAAAGCAAGTATTTGTTCAAGAGGAGGACTCCAATGTTTGAGGAGTACCATAGGATTATGAGTGAAGCTATGAAGAGGGTTTGGTTTTTTGACGACGATGGTTGCTGGGTTGATGACATTTTTGGAGATTTCAAAGCCAGAGGAGAGAACGGTTGGATCTGTTATTTTCTATGAACTCGATGAAGAAGATGAAACAAAGAACTGAAGGAGCTGTCATCTAGGCTTCACAATCACTAGGAACCTTTAACTTTTCAAAGGGTAAACTATGGAAATGGTCAATTTTTTTATAAATATTCACTTTTGTCTATCTAAGTTATAAAAATAATATTTTAGTCACTTATAATTATCGTTTAATAATATTTTAGTATTAATCTGTTTATAATATCACCAATCTAAACTAGAATAAATTTCACTTATTCAGATAATATCTTAAAATTTAAATTATTATTAAACCTTAAAAAACCTCAAAATTAAAAATGACATTGCTTTCAGAAGGCAATAATAAAAATGACGTCTCTATTTATACCGTAAATTTTTACCTAATTTTTAAAAACAAATTTAAAAACACTTGTTTTTTTTAATTATTTTTAAAGGACGATATTTCCCCAATTAAGGCCATTTACCTTGGTGTTCGTACTTGATTTTATGAGAATCGTAAGAAAATGACACGTGTGTTGACAGCTATTGTTCGAACGGTTTCTGTCGGTGGCAACGACAATTTTTCCGACACTCCAAACAATATGGGGAATAAGAAACGTTTATCCTTAATGGGAAAAAAAATTAATCTAAAAATAATAAATAAAACTGGTAAACTTGGTAAATAAAATTAATGTTAAAATTTGAGGTTTTTTAGTATTTTTTTAATTATTAATTATTAATTATTAATTTATTAATCATTTAATTTAAATCAAATTTACTTAATAATTTTATATATTATCATTTGTTATCTTTAATGGCCACGTAATGTTATTTTTAAAAGATATATTAGATAACATATATATCATATTTAATATTTTAGTTATATTTTATAATTTTAAAATAGTTTATTTATTTTTGATAAAATTAATTTATCATTATATTTATAATTTTAAAATTTTAGTATTGAATATTTATTTTAATATATTAAAATTTATTTTTATGGGTACAAAGATTAATTGAAAACCGCAAAAATTAGTAAATGATAAATATTGGACAACCAAATATTTAATGTGAATACATCAAAACCATACCCAAAAATATTAAAAACAAAATAAGATATATGAAACATACTCGATCCTCCCATGCCATCATCCTAACGATGGAGATTGTTCATGATACAAAAAAGATACACTACAGTAATCTATAAACAAGAAAGTTGAAATTTAAGTAATTACAAACCATATTTAATTGTTTGATAAATCTGGATCGAATACTACAAAGACTCATTATAACGTCCTAACTTAATTTCTATTATTTACAATGTTAAGATTTAGACTCCTAACCTTGTATAAAAGATCTAATGTTTCATCTCATTAGATCAACTGATTGTTGGTAGCATCTTCGTTTTTTTATGATTCTCAACTCTACATCGAGAATCTACTTTCCTTTGTATATATGTTGTTCTCTCTTGACTCTTTTATATAACTATTGATATTTAATTTATTGATCGATTAATTCGGATCTAAAGTAACAAAGACCTATTATGAGACAACTTTCTTCATTTACGACGTAAGCTCTAAGCTCTATATATCTAAGAGACCTAACTCACCTCCCAAACCAGTCTTCTCTCTTTTTGATGTTTGATCTTCATTTCTTTCCATTATTTGAAAAAATAACACTGCAACAACAAAACAAAAAAGCATGTCAAATAAAAAAAATAAACAAAATGAAAATACAAAGAGAACCCTCTTTTGAATCGAAAATCACAGGTCAAATAAAAGAAGAAAAATCAATAAAAATGCAAACCTCTCTATAGTTTGAGCACTTGTTCTCTTTTACTTTGGTTCAAGTTGTATTGAACTGCAACTCGGTGCTCTCAATTTGCAGTGTCAATGAAAAATCTGAAGCATTGCATTTGAATGGTTTTGAGCTTCTTGTCGACATATCGTGCTTAAACTCCAAATCTCTGGAAATAAGAAGGGAACGAAATTTAATAACTGGATTAATAAGGTTTAACAACGAAAAAAAAAGAAACCTGCATGGTATATTAGAAAACAGAAAGGTGGACATAATTTAAAAATAATATATATGAAAATTTATTTTTTTAGGAACGATTTTAATTTAAGATTAAATTTTAAAACTTTTGAAATTAGGATTTAAGGTTAAAGTTTAACATGACAAACCTTTGTGTCTTATATTTCATTTTTATATATCTATGTGATAAAAAAGTTGTCTTTTATTATTTTCTTTGTTTTTGTTTTTGTTTTTAATTTTAATAAGAATTTTTGTTTTTATAGCCCGTTCTTTCTGTCCTTGTGACATGCTTTTCTTCTGTCTTTTTGACATGTTTTTGTTTTGTGATTTGATTCATCTATCTTTATCGCATGTTTCAGCATACCCTAGCGATCGATTGTTGTTCGCACAAAGATTTAATCGATACTAGTTTCTGATTTTTGTTTTCTCGGTGGTCACTTGAAAAGATTTATCCCCACTCGGTTTATGGTTGTTTACTGATAAAATCAATCCTGGGTAGCAATACTTTTTGCATGACAGTTTGGATCGCCTACAACTCCTTTCTTCGTTATGCATCTCGTTTGGACAGAGACAAGGAGATTCAGGAAGCTTCTGAATTTTATTGGTATGCTTATTTTTATAGAAATTTTTATTTTTCTTTATTTTGGGTTGTAAAAATCTTTGAATTGTTTAATCTAATTATTTTACTTCTTGATTGCGATATAATTATAATTTTTCTATAGATTTAATAAAAGTTTAGTGACATTTATCAAAAAAAAGTTATCTTCTCTAAAAAGTGGCTCTAATATAAGGAATATGAGTTTAGTTTAAAATTTATTTTTTAATGTTGTGAATTTAAAGTTTATGGTTAAGTTTTAATATTTAGGGTTTAAAAAATAAAATTTAGAGTTTTGGGATCATAGTTTAGATTAAAAGTTTTAAGACTTAAATGAACATATTTGTGGAAAAATATTTCTACTACCTGTAGATCAAATATTATTTCATATTTTGCATAATTCTTAAATTATCCTTAATCTTTTCTTCTAAATTCTTAAATCAAATAAATGTGTTTAATATTTTTATTATCTGAGACTTATTTAAGCAGAACCAAGCTGTTTACTATTTTAAATAAACCCCTGTTGATTATACCCTTAAAATTTTAATATAACTCTCTAATAGTTAACACGTTGATATAAAACCATGTGTCCATCCTTCCTAAACTAAGCTAAGTTTAAGTACCTAATTAAACCTAAAAAATTACAAATTGCACCTTAAAACCCAATGTATGTACCAAAATATACATCAACCTTCTTTTCACTTAAAATGTCCTTTTATTTTCCCTGTTGGCAAAACAGCAACTTAAACTCTAAAAATACAAACATAAGTGCAAAGATGCCTATTGAAGTTGAATCAAAAGAATCGTATGTTCCCAAAAACAAGTACAAAATAAATGTTAGTATTCACTCATTGATGAAACAATTATATACTAAGAATGCATCGAATATATTTTTAATAAAATAAGAATGTAAAATGTAGGCAGTTATTAATACCTTTTTTAATTAGATTTGACTAAAATAAATGAGAAGTTTTATTCAATTGAATAACAGTATATATTTTTAAATTGTATATTAATACCTTAGTGAGTTGCTTTTTCCATGTTATATTAATCTAATTAATGAGAATTATAGATTTGTAAGTTTCAATTGGTCATGGTTTAATTTCAAATTTGAGTCGACAATTAAAACAACATTGATTAAATAGTTAGGTTTTTGTCACAATATTCTTCAAATATCGCATGACTTTTTTATATTATTAAAAAAGTTATTAGATATTTATATTGTATTTTAAATGTCCATATTTAATTTAGCTAAAAAACTGTGAAAGTTTTAAAATATATTAAAGTTTCTAAATTATATATTCTAGAGAAACGATTTAAAATATATTATACATATTATATGGATAGAAATCATCTGTCTCTTCTTTATGCCTCTTTTCGTGTCTCCTTTGAAATTTTTTTTTAAAAATTAAATTTTAAATCTTAACCCTTATTGTATATATCCTAAATCCTAAACCCTTCACCCTAAAAAATACATTTTACCTCTAATTCCCTAAACCTTAACCAAAACCCCTAACCTAAATCTTAAACCTTCTAATTTAAAGTGGGCATAAATAGAGACATAGAGAGGAGACAGACGATTTACACCCATATTATATACATGCACACACAATGATTAAGCCTCACTTTATTTTGGATTTATTTTTTACATATACTCTTTTACCTCTAAAAATTTAAAATTTATATATAATTTATAATTTTTATTAAAATCTATTTTCGTTCTCTAAAATTTAATAAGTATATATATTTTTTATAATTTTATAAGTCTACCTCCTTAACATAAAATAATGTGTCTATTCTAGATTCATGTATTCATGCAACGTAAAATAAAAGAATGTGGTGCTAACATCATGCAAGCATTTATAATGCTTTTAATTATAAATTAAATTAATTGTGGGCGCTCCCTTCCTACATGAAAAGAAATAGACCGGCCGGTCTAACTCTAGATTATTATCACGTGTTTAGGTCATTTGGACCAAAACCACCACGTGTTACTCTTAAATACTCGAGTTTTTGACACTTGAACTAAGTACATACTTAAGTTGTACTTAGAAACAAACTTTAAATCATTTATTGTTTTGTTATTTTATTAATAATGTTAATCTTTTTAACGACGACAGTGACAGAATCAAAACAGGTAAAAAACATAATCGTCCCCTATGGCCTACCCTAAATTTTTTTACCTTTTTCTTTTTACTATTTTAATTTAATTTATTTATAAATTTATCTCTCATTTTCAAACATTTATGTTTTACCCTAAGGAACTTTTCCACTGAATAACATGACTACATTTAATTGTATCATGTATAAATGACAATATTAAGTATTTAAAAAATAAAATTTCTAAAAACATATTAAAAATTCAAAAAGAATGATCTTTTTAATAAAAAAACATTTTAAAAACATATTAAGTATTTAATTTTATTTTTTATAAAATAAATAACATCATCATTAATATGTGACAGAATCTTATATTGTTACGATTTAAAAGTCAACATTGTTAATAAAAACATCAAATAAAATATTTAAGTCAAATAAAATAATAAATCGATATTTATCGTATTTTTTTTATAAAAAAATATTAAAATTATTTGTAACTATGAACGCTCCAATTTATTAACAAATATAACTCACATGAAAACAGCTTGAAGAGTCAAAATCAATGAATTTTCCCACTGTCTGCCGTTTTCAGATAACCAGATTTGCCTCCCAAAGAATTCTGACTAAATTCATTTCATCTTTACTACTCCATCTAATGAAATTTTAATTCAAATTTAAATGGGTTTTTGTACTCAATTCAAATGCTAATAACTATTTTCTTTAATTTTAAAATTTAATAAATTTAAATAATAATAAATTAATTAACTCTAAAGAAGGGGATTAATCTAATTATGTGCCATATTTGAAAGAGAATTTTATGAGATTACAAAACTACAGATTTAAACCTGCCAAATTATAAAATGTTTAAAGTGTGTTTTATGAAGAAAAAAATATTTCCCCATTTTCCCACTTTTTTTCTTTCTGGAAGATGAGAAAAAAAAATCATCACCATAAGGAAGAATAAATGTAAATAGGGACCAACCTAGGAGTCTAAAATCTTGGGCTGAAATTAATTAAGGGAACGAAACAAATAAATTTTTAAAATATATTTTATGAAAAAATTAATTAATTAAAAATTTTAAAACGCTTTCAAAATATATTCAATAAAATATATTTTATTTTTTTATTTCAATTTTAAATCCTAACCCATTGATTAAAACTTCTAAAAGACTCATAAATATTTTTAGGAGTGCCCACTGTACACTTTCTAAAGCAACAGAAGGGAGGACCAAATCTAATTTAATTTCATATATTATAAATTATATTTTCTTTCATTTATTTTCTCTCTTTTCTTGTCTCCTTGTTTTAGCTTAGAAACTACTGATTTTTTTTCCGGCATTGACTATGCTCTGAAAACAAAGCTGACCCAGAACAACAGATCGGTGAGGTAAGCTAAACATATAAATATAATATTAATATATATAATATATAATATTTTTTATTATTGTTTTATTTCTGTTCATCTACATTGGTGTAAAACTCAATTCAGCAGTTATTTCTTTATCACGAATCTTTAGAGATATTTGCAACATCTTTTTGTTAACAAATCCTCATTTAATTATGTGAATAATACAACTGTTTTGTTTACGGGAATTAAATTACATGACTTTTTTGCTTTATCTGGTTTCTATTTTTTTATTCATGCTTTCCTTATTTTTCAGGACAGAAATGGTATAGTTGCCTTTTATTAGTTTGTTGGAAATTTTACTTGGGAAATGGCTTCCTAAATCATTTATATCTAAGATGTTCATTTGCTGGACTGATTTTCTAGCTGAGAATTGTTTGTTTCTTTTTTAATTTTCTTCAGGTTTTCTGGGTGTTTTTTATGTTGAGAATAGTAGGTGGAGATTTGGTGATTTGGGAGGATAAGTTGAAGCAATGGGGTGGGATTTTTTTTCATGAGAATATTGGAATTTTTGTGATTTTCCTGGGAAAATTTCAGGAATCGGTACTTGCTTGAAGCAAGGTATTTTGTTGTTGTTGTTGTTGTTGTAAGAATAGGAAGAATTGGTTGCTGGATTTTGCATTAGAATCCGAGATGAATTTTGGAGAAGAGTTTTCAATTCCACAAGGAAAAGAGTTTCAGTTTATGGGTTCTTGGATACCAGTAACCCCAGAAAAGCTGATGCTACCCGGATCGAATCCAATCCGGGTGAATGGGCAAGGGAACCAGTTTAGAAAAGAAAACTGGCAGGAATTTGGTCGAGTTCCTACAGGATATGTTCAAGATGTCCTAAATGACACCGGAGTTTCTCACAATTTCAACCAGGATCAACATTTTGACAGTCTAAATTTGGCAAGGAATAACAGAATGATAAATAATATTGCAGGTTCTTATAGACAGGTTCTTCAAAATGGAAGCACGGAATGGAATAATCGTACCTGGGAAAATCTTCTGGAAACCGGAAATGCCGCAAATGGTTTTGCCTCTGCAAACCAATCTGCAAGCATAGGCAACGGGAACACAGTGCCAATACCAAATTCGCATTCTCGAGAAGATAACTGGAGACATTCTAGCTTACATCAATCCTCAAGTTCAGACTTCATAAGAGATATCAACAGCTTCCTCCAGATGCCCCAATGTAAGTTGTTAAATCTGTTTAAAAAAGGAAAATTGTGCAACTAAGATTTCATTTGAATGTCTGCATCTTCCAGAACTAAATATATTCACAAAGAAATGTAAATGCCATGGTAATTGATATTGATATTACTATACGTTAACTATAGTAGTTTGTATGTAACAGTTAGTTAACGATTATCATGCATAGGATAACTTTTCAGAGCTTTGTTGAAAAATTAGAAATTTCTCGTTATTTATGAAGTTACTAGAGTTAAGCAACTTTATGAACTAGTTCAGTTTGTTACAATGCCCTGGAAAACGGAAAACACGTATCATTGGTTCAACCAAATTGTGTGATACTCGTCATTAATGAGTCTGTTTATTAAAGGTAATTTTCTTACAGATGGATTTCCGATACCGTCAATGCCAGAGTGCAATTTAAACTCACCAAGGACAGAAGTCGGTGCAGCCTCTCGTTTCACCACCTCATTTCAATCCATGTTAGCAGAACTAAATCATACTGAGAAGATGGAGAACAAGCAGATCTCCGCAGCACCAACTTCTGCATTGGATGAGTGTTTAAATTGTGATAAGGAAAAGCAGGAAAATTTAATTGCATGCAATGAAAATGGAGTTTCTCAAAAGAACTGTGAGCTCTTACAGAACGTTGTCGATTCCTCATCTGCTGTCATCTTCGCTCCAATGGAGGAAAAGGACTCTGAAAGGGTAAGTGCCCAAGGCATAGATCTGAATAAGACACCTCAGCAAAAGAAACCTAAACGAAGAAAACACAGGCCCAAGGTAATTGTGGAAGGCAAACCCAAAAGTACTCCAAAGTCTTCGGCTGCAGAAAACCTTAACTCCAAGGACAACCCAAGTGGGAAGAGGAAGTATGTACGCAAAAAAGGACTGGAGGAATCAGTAACTGAACATGCAGATTCAACAAAGGAGTCCGGCTCAACTTCTGGAACTCCGGAGAAGAGGAAGCATGTACGGAAGCGGAGCCTGAAAGAATCAGCCAATGAACTAATAGATCCTGCAAACAAATCTGCTTGTGGTGCTGGGACAACTGCAACGGGGAAGCACATGCATGAGAGCAACCAGAAAGAACCAACGACTTTGGAAGGAGATTGTACAAGGGACTCTGTTCCTAGTGCTCAAGCAACTCAACAAGTAGATCTTATGAAGTTGGCTGATCCTAGTCCTGTGCCTGCTCAAAGATCCTGCAGAAGAGTATTGAATTTTGACTTGGAAAACACAGGAAATGAAAGTCTGGCCTATAAACTTAATCACCCAGCAATGCTAGAGGGAAGTAAGTCCTTTGAATCTCCATCTCTGGGATTTCCCGATGAGGGATACAGTGGGTTTAGAACAAAACTCACTACACAAACTACTCAAAGTGGATTCGCTGCGGGAAACCAGCAACTACAAGCTGAATGTAGTCGCCCTGCTTTCTTGAAGAATATGGTGCCAATTGATTACATGTCCCTGCCAGGTATCACAGCTGCTATGGCCTACCAACTTCAAGCAAAGGAGATGATGGAAAATATAAATATGACAAGGAATGTAAACATGTACAGTGCTGATTTGAGCCAAAAAAGCTACAGAAATGGGTACACTTTCACACAGCAAGCCATTCAAGTTGTTTCAAATAGAAGAAGCAACTGGGAAAATAACGGGACCAAGGAACTCATGCTCGAGAAACACCCTCAATCAGTAGCAGCAGTTTTTTCCAACTCTAATGAAGGTAGGGGATCCAAGAGAGATCACTATCATGCCATTGAGCAGGGACAATTTAGCAGAGCAGGTTCAATCAGTTCATTGCTATCCCAAGGGATATTTGAAGCGGATGAAGGTTATAAGAATGGCAGCTGTAATGGGTCACCTTTTCTACGGGCTTCGAAAAGAAAGATGAACGAGGATGACACCTGTGCATATATTTATGGAATGAAGTGCCCAATGTCCCATGCTGCAAGACTACTTCAAACAAAAGGCACAAATGGTGTTAATGAAGGACAATTTGCATCACTAAGAGATTGTGGAACACCTAACCCCCATTTTCAAAGTGATAAGATATACAGCAGAGAAAGGGGTGCATTCAGCGAACTCACAGGAGACAGGTATGTTAACTCTACAACTAGAGGTCTAACTTCTTCAAAGCAAAATACTTCTCCCCAACTGCATTCAGGCATGGAAAAAGTAGGAAACACAAATGCGTTGACTCTCATCCAAAACTTAGCCACAATCAAGAACCACAATCTCCTTCTACCAACTACCCCTGAAAAGATCCTTACACCTCAATTTGGATTGGTCGGCAAAAGATCCCATACCGATGTTTCAGAAAAGAAGAAAAGAGAGCTTGGTGTATCTAGAAGTGTTCCATCCAGAACTGGAAAGATGCTGCAAGAAAAGGAAGAAGTGTATGAGAACCAACAGCAATCAATAAAAGCAAGAGGTACTAACAAATCTTTACCCTTCATAAACTGTTCTTGGTAAAATATTCTACTCACCATCACTAAATCAACTGTTCTTGGTAAAATATGCAGGGCCATTAGAAAAACAGGCATCTCTCAATCCAGTTGAGGAGATAATAAATAAATTCAAGGGTCTCAGTCTCGAAGAAAGGAACAACAAACCCAAGGGAGGACTGCAGAATGCACTTGTTGTATACAATGGAGCTGGAACAGTCGTCCCATATGAGGGGTTTGACTTGATGAAGAAAAGCAAAGTACGACCTAGAGTGGACCTTGATCCAGAAACAAATAGGGTATGGAATTTGTTGATGGGGAAGGAAGGAGAAGACATTGAGGACACAGATAAAAAGGAAAAATGGTGGGAAGAAGAAAGAAGAGTTTTTCACGGCAGAGTTGATTCATTTATCGCACGAATGCATCTTGTACAAGGTACAGCCTGTTACATTCTTGGTCCCAATATTCTGTAGTACAAAGACTTCTGCATCTGCTTTCTATATCAACATGTCACCCTGGACCTTCTAATCACATAAAATCTTTACTTGAGTCTTATAGATTGCAGCATGTATGTTGACCTAAGTGTCATGGAACCTTGCAGGAGATAGGCGCTTCTCAAAATGGAAGGGATCTGTGGTGGATTCTGTAATAGGAGTCTTCCTAACCCAAAATGTTTCAGATCACCTGTCAAGGTAAGTTAGTTTGGTCATACTGGAAGTACAAATAAACATGAAAACTGAAAGTATAAATAAACATTTCCCCCCTTTCCTACCATGCAGCTCTGCCTTCATGTCTCTGGCAGCAAAGTTTCCTTTGAAGTCATCAAGCAAGACGGACTGCAATACAGATGGGGCAAAACTACTATTCGAAGAACCAGAGGTCTGTGAACTGAATCCAGATGAAACCATCAAATGGCATGAAAAGCCATTCAGTCAACAACTTGACAGCCAAAGCTCCATGACTCCCAACAGGTCAGCAGATTACCCAAGGAACAGTGAGTATTTAGGTGTAGAGAGAACAAGCTTCACTGGAACATATAGTCAGAGCTTGGAGGAAGAAGTGCTATCATCACAAGGTTCTTTTGATTGCTCAGTTAGTCAAGCAAGCAGAGGAATCAGAAACTACTTAGGCTCCCATTCAGAAACAGAAGATCCTACTATGAGATGCAAGTTCCTCAACATTCATGGTTCAACTCCTGACCAGATAGAATACAGTGCCTCATTGGAGGAACTTTACCATTGTGCAAATGGGAGCTCACTGTTTCATGAAGGATTAAAATATAAACAATCAGAAGTTACTGAAGAGGGTCTATCATCAAGATTGGAAAGAACAGAAAATCTCAAATGGTCTTCCTCGTTCAATCAAGATAGCTATATTAGAAGTCAACTGCAGGAAAAAGCGTTTGGAGTGAGTAGCCATCCACTACACATAAATTTGGAGTCTGAACCATGGGAAGAAGAGGGCCTTGAACCTTTCAGTGAAGAGTGTGTGTCTTCCTGGGCGCCAACTGCTTCTGGGTTCAGCAAGCCAAAACAACCAGGTCATAGTGGAGGTAAAATCACAGTCCAGCACAATGGACAACCAATAAATCAAAATATGGCCACAACAGTCTTGAAGACCTTATCAAGCGAGCACATAGTGCACCAAGAAGAAGTTCATACTCGAAGCAATCAGCTTTGCAACAATCATCAAGAAATGAGGAAGAACTTCCAATCAGAAAGCGCATCAGTCACAATGCCTCCAACTTCTGATGTAATCACCAAGATGCACAAAAGTACCTCACCGTCTGCTGCAGATGCCCTCAAACTCACAGAAAGATCTGATGATGAAAGAATGACTGATTTGTCCAAGGGAAAAGCTATAGAAAGCAGAGAGGTTCAATCCAATGCAAAGGAACCGATGTGTTCTTCTGGAAATCAGCATGGAGAAAATAGCAGCTTAAAGCCCATGAGAAGAAAGTCTCAGGAAGAGAAAAATAATGCAACTGACTGGGACCAGTTAAGAAAACAAGTGCAGGCCAATGGTTTAGAAAAAGAAAGAAGCAAAGATACCATGGATTCCCTGAATTACGAAGCAATGAGAAATGCCAGTGTTGATGAGATTTCTAACACCATCAAAGAGAGAGGGATGAACAACATGTTGGCAGAACGAATCAAGGCATGTGAATGAATTCAATTACTAAGGAACTGATCTTATCTAGGAGCAGCTCCAGTAGTACTTATTGTGAAATCTTTACTGCATATTCAAAAGTACTTGAAAATTTTTGCAGGACTTCTTGGACCGACTGGTTAGAGACCATGAAAGAATTGATCTGGAATGGCTAAGAGATGTTCCTCCTGGTAAAGCAAAGTAAGCCATCTCAAAGTTCACGTTAACTCTTTTAACATTATAGTTTATCATCTTCATAAATAACAAAACTCTCCATGGCATCAACTAATCCAGAGTGAATAACCACTGATCTCCTGCATCTTTGAAGTTAATGTTCATGGCATCATAAATTTGCTTATGCTGCAGGGATTATCTTTTAAGCATACGAGGACTAGGGCTGAAAAGTGTGGAATGTGTTCGGCTTTTAACCCTTCATCATCTTGCTTTTCCAGTAAGACTTGAATAAAAAGTACTTACAATTCTTGTTTGACAAGATCAACAAAACAGCTCATCCAATTTCCAACATTTTCATTTTCTGAAGGTTGACACAAATGTTGGACGAATAGCAGTTCGGCTAGGATGGGTTCCTCTACAACCGCTGCCTGAGTCACTACAGTTGCATCTCCTAGAATTGTGAGTATTAGACATTTAACGAGTCAGCCTCATTTTTTCTCATTGCCTCATTGCTCATATAATACGTTCCTCTTAGGTATCCAATACTGGAGTCGATTCAAAAATATCTGTGGCCAAGATTATGCAAACTTGATCAGAATACATTGTAACCTCATAACCCATCTTTAGATAAATGTCTATTCATAAAAAAAAATTACTGATTTATGCACTATTGGTACAGGTATGAACTACATTATCAAATGATTACATTTGGAAAGGTATTTCAGTAGGTTAAATTTTACATCAATGCTTCAGAAATTAGAATCGTATTTCGAAGGCCTTTAAAGTGCACCAGTATGTTCATGCACTAACATGTTATGTAGGTTTTCTGCACAAAGAGTAAACCAAATTGCAATGCATGCCCAATGAGAGGGGAGTGCAGGCACTTTGCAAGTGCTTTTGCAAGGTCAGTGTCCAATCTCTTTCCAGCTTGTCTTTATAATGTCAATAACCGGGAATCTAGAAATATGCACCGCTCATCGGCATGCATCTAAATTTCCAGATACAAGATCTAAGTCTTCAAAATTTATTTGCTCAGTTACTGTTTAATAACCATTTACTATGTTTTACTCTACTTGTCTGCATGGTCTTAGAGCATTGTGAAATAACTACTGTAAATTTACTATTCAATTTGGTATTCACAGTCATTTCAACAGACATCTACTGAGATCTAAAATAACATAGATATTAACATGGCCATGAATTGTGTCATAGGCATCCTTATTGATGTGGAAAATATTGTCTTAAACATAAAGGGAGTCAAAGATAAGTCACTATAAAGTAGAAAGGATCTGTCTCAAACCTATGAGATTCCCAATTGCGTAGATGCTTCTTTCCCCTATGTTTAAAATTCACACACACACACCAGGCAGGTAACCCATGTCTCCAGAAAAATAAACACAAAGTGTGGTGCTAACAAGCTTTCAAGGAATAGTGATAAAACTAAGTGTATATAGTTTCAAATCAGTGTAAAAAATCGGATACGCTTAAAACCACCTACCTCGGTCTCCAAAAGCTTGTACTCTATGTTTCACACTTGTGTCAACTTTCTTTCATGCAGTGCAAGGCTCGCACTACCAGGGCCTGAAGAGAAAAGTATGACAAGTTCAAGTGCTCCAATGATGCCTGAGATAAATCATAGCGGAGCTGTGAATCAAATTCCATTACCTCCACCTGTGCATAACTTGCTTAAAGTAGGGTCGTCTAATGGTGGCAGCAGTGAACCTATCATTGAAGAGCCAGCAACACCAGAACCAGAGCACACAGAAGTAACACAAAGTGATATTGAAGATGCATTCTATGAGGATCCTGATGAAATTCCCACAATAAAACTGAACATGGAAGAGTTCACAGCAAATCTACAGCATTACATGCAGGTGAAAATGGAACTCCAAGAAGGAGACATGTCAAAGGCTTTAGTAGCTTTGGATCCCGAAGCTGCTTCTATCCCTACTCCAAAACTGAAGAACGTGAGCAGGCTGCGAACAGAGCACTATGTGTAAGTAGATATTCCATCATCATTGTGTAATCAAAGTACCAAATACAAACCTATAATCATGGATAAACCTGTTAATATAATGGTCAGAAGGGTTAAATTATCCCAACCAATGTACCGGTAGAAACACTCTAGATAAAATTGACCTGACCTTCTGCTGTAAAAATTGGACTAGGGTTATACTAGGAAATTGCTTTAAAAAAACAGACTTGTTGGTTTAGAGGGAAAAACAATTAGACCATAAAACTTTGATGCCAATTAATCAGTAATTTATAGTGGCTACCTTGTGCAAAAACACATCACATTCTGATAAATAGCTGCAATGATGCAGATATGAACTTCCGGATACACATCCTCTCTTGAAACAAGTAAGTTATTTGTAAGTTCAATGAAATTTGAGACTTCAATGCATAACATACTATTCTAATCTCCATTTTTACAACATTGTAGATGGAAAAGCGGGAACCTGATGATCCTAGCCCCTATCTTCTAGCTATATGGACACCAGGTAAGAACAAAACTCAAATTGCCAAGCTATATAAAGCAGGCTAAGAGATAGGCATAGAGCAGTACATGCCATTTATGAAATACTTCTGCAAATATTATACAATGTTAAGATCACGCCATAGATCACCATTGTGTTGATAGGATATGTCATCACCGTTACAGTTAAAACTACACATTGAAACGTGTTAGTGGAAGAGATATTGGTTGAACTACAAGCTAATTAGATGTGCTTCCATAAACATGAATTTAATAGGTGAAACTGCAAACTCAATTCAACCACCCGAACAAAGTTGTGGATCCCAGGAACAACGAAGATTGTGCAGTGAGAAGAGCTGCTTTGCTTGCAATAGTGTAAGAGAAGTTAATGCTGAGACAGTCCGAGGAACCATCTTGGTGAGCAAGATTTACACGTATATAAATGTTATGGAAGCAATATACACAAATACCTCCAAGATTTCTAACTAATATTGGCATCACAATTCACAATTTGTACAGATACCTTGTAGATCTGCAATGAGAGGAAGCTTTCCTCTAAATGGGACGTATTTTCAAGTGAATGAGGTAATCTTGTTCAAGCTATTGCCAATTCTAATTCTTAGAAGACTCAGAAGTCAGACGAAGGGGGTCAAGTAGGATCTGGGAAACCAGAACATAGAACTATATCCTAGACAAGATATAGATGATCTTTCAGTATTCAAGAACCAACATGTTATGGTTCCTACATTCCTAGAACATATAATTTATTAATTAGATGCTTATAAGATTAATTTGTTATTACCACACAGGTCTTTGCAGATCATGAATCAAGCCTCAACCCAATCAATGTTCCAAGGGAATGGATCTGGAATTTACCGAGACGAACTGTATACTTTGGAACATCTGTGTCATCAATATTCAAAGGTAAGAAACTACCCACCAGGTTTTTGAACATTAAAATTGTTGTCCAGGTTCAACTATAAAGGAAAAAGGTTACTTACAGAATTAATCTCTGTCTCCTAGGACTTTCAACCGAGGGAATTCAGTACTGCTTTTGGAAAGGTATGGAATCTTACTTCTCATCATCTATAATATCTGCGTGCAACACACATCGGCTTCTTATTAGACAAACATATAGAAATGGGACAAAACTGTTCATTTATTACAAATAATATCATACACTAATCAAAATATTTCCTACTCGAAAACCAGGTATTGTCTTTTTTTCTTCTTCTTTAACATTTTGAACACCTAAAAAAGTTTTAAAAAACGCCCATGCATGCATTGAAGAATACAGCTATTACAAAACATCCCTAGTTCAAAGTCCTTCCAGAAGCATTGCAATTAACATGCAAAGAAATTCAGTTGAACCACATTTCACACTTTTAAGAACTAGCGGTGAACAATGATCATGCATGTATTGAAGATTTGTCATGTTTCCACCCATACTCCTTTAACTGACTCAAATTATTTGCAGGATTTGTTTGTGTAAGGGGATTTGACCAAAAATCACGAGCCCCCCGGCCGCTTATGGCCAGGTTGCACTTTCCTGCAAGCAAGCTGGCCAAGATGAAGACTGACAACAAGAAATGAACCAGACATGATACAAAGATGAATGTTACTGAGAGGTACCAATTAGCGCCAATCCATAAAGGTAATTACAATAGCCATCCAGTATCTGCCCATAAAGGAAACAGAAATTTGCAGAGTAGCAGAGAACAATTTTTTTTTACTAACAAATTGTTGTACACAACCGTTCTTTATCTAACATGAGATCCATCCACCCATGTTAGCACAGCAGAAAGAACTGTTTTAGTGAAATTTTGAAACCCATGGTACAAAGTGGGATCAATGTAGTCTGTCAATTTATCAAAACTGTGATTGTTATTTAATTCATGCTCTAAAGAGAGCCATTTTTTCAATAAATAGCCAGCAATAAATTTTCCTACTAATGCTCCAATCCACAATACAGTCTAAACTTGGCAATTTGTGTGTCTATACCGTGTGTAGTGTCATGTTATTTTTCACATCATAATTGTATTCAAGGTGTTATAAACTTCTAAAATATTTGACATGTTGAACTTTGTGTTATATAAATTTCAACAACCATGTATTCATATTTCATACCATGCTCATCTAATTTTTCATGCCAATACATAACCTGTGCAGATATATATAACCATCATAATAATTGTTATAAGAAAGACACATCACCCGAAGAATAGCACATTTTGGAAAATCACTCTTCAAAGCTAAAAACATATGTAATATGTTGTAGTAAATGTGTCACAAAAATGTGAAGACACCAACCACACTTATACCTTCCCAAGCTCAGGAAGTCTTTCTACATGCATGCAACAATTCCTTAATGGAATTTCAAAGGAAATCATGCAGTACAGAGAGATAAATGTTTCTTATTGAGGTTGGGTTATCAAACATATCCCGGCATTGGCATCCAGACAAAGATAATTGTTCTCACATGTATATGATAATTCCAAAAATATTCAATTAATTAGTCTTTACAGCCGATTATTTTTCTCTTTTAATGATTTTCTAAGGCTCACCACCAACTGACCTTAACAGGTCACAAAGTTCCTACGATACTAATTTAACATGTAAATTTTCAAGACTGTGAACATTAAATTTAAGAGCAATGCAGTTTGTGGAAAATAAACAAACATGGAGAAAAAATAAGGCCCATGCAATCTCTCAAACAAGTCATAAATATTACAATAGTTTAAATAACAAAACCTTTATGATGAAACATGAATATTAAACATGTGAGAACAATTTTATCTTACTGCATTGAGCTTGAATGCCATATACAACATTGTCTTCAAGCAGCTTCTCTGCATTAAAATTTGAAATGATGATCAAAGATCAAATTAGACATGGTAAAAAATAGATCTAAAGAAACTCAAGCAAGCTTGCATGCAAATATGATAAGTACACTAGAAAACAACAAAATAAAAGTAATATTATATATAATTATATATGCACGCATGATGCGGGTAAAAATAGCTTTTTACTTGAGGAAAAAAGTGACATACTTCAAGAAATTTTAGTCCTCTATATCATTGAAGTTTAATTCTCAATAGAACAATTCAACAGAGTATAGACACCTAGGCTTTGTACCACAGCACTCAAATGTATAAATTACATATAACATATAAATGATGTGCATAAGACATATGAAGGAATAATGTTAAACCAGAGGGGAAACAAATACTTCCTTGCACAATGTACAACAAGTAAAACACCACAATCCCTTAGTTGCACAATAGCACTATCAAGTATTATCTCTTTCATGGTGAAGTTTTGTCAATTTTTCTGTATCATCATATGCTGCTTAAGCCTAATTCAAACTGCAGTTAAAGCATTGTTGATCAATATTTATCCCAACCCTGTATATGAACATCAAGAAAAACAGCAAGGTATAAAGTTCGACAAAATAATTCCCAATACTTTTTAGACAAAAAGATTTCCCGACAGCTAAAAAATCAAAAAGCAACATGTAACCACCGAGTATAACTCCTACAATGATTGCAAACCCCTCTACCGAAATTCAGCAAAGCGTTATTTAGACACGTAATCATTGAATGCATCGACAACAACAGAAAGTTGATACGACGCGCCTTGCATGCACGTGCGCATAAGTTCTTTCCAATCAAAGTAAAAAACAATTTTGATACTTAAACATCATAGCAATCGTCCAATAATCGCGCAAGAAACACATAATTATTACAAACTTAAATAAGTTAAAAGTCGTAAATGAAAGATTCATCATAAATATCAATTCAAACAAGTATTTAACAAACAACTGACAAGCTCATATAGAATGTCACAAAAGCACTAGGAATATCAGATTTAACACTTTTACTTTCATCTTCAAATTTCCTCTATTTTATCAACAACCAAATCAAGATCAATCATTACAGCATATCATACAACATTATAAAAGAAAAATGTATCTTAAATATTAAAACTCAGAATAACCACTTTCATTTATTTTATTTTTTTGCATTTTCTGATCATCAAAACATGGATTAAACACATTTGAAAGATATTAGAACATCGGAGGCAAAATTAAAAAGGAATCTTAGAATTTATACCCTTCAATTCGCTTGCTTCTATTTTTTTTCTCCCACTTTCTCAGAAATCAAACAACAATTTTATCTTTTCGCACAGTTTAAGAGATCATGGGAACAAAATGAACCAAAGATTTTTTTTAATTTCCTCCAATATCTCAACAAATAAACTAGGATGAAGAATTATTTAGAGCCAAAACAACACTATTTTCTTGAGATACCAATACAACGATATTTGATCGAAAACAAGCTCGAAACATGTACAGGAAAAAGGCTAAATAAAAAGAAGAATACCTTCATCGAAATCATCAAAACGGTTACAAGAGTGAGAAAAGGAAATAGTTGACGAACCAATGGAGGCGCAGAATCCAGATAATCACAATAATTACCATTATTTATTATAATGCCTTTTTTTAGATTTTTAACTCTTTTAAGCTTGTTCTTCTCCTCGGTATTTTTCGGATGGTTTTCTTTTTGCCGCCATTTGTTCTTCCCTCTGCTGGTTTTATTGTAAAACCTCTTTGCTGGAGTGACGTGTGAATTGCTAGAAACTTGTACAACCGCCTTATGTTATGAACACGTGTACCTTTTTAATTGGGCCCGAGTGAATCGGATCAGAACCAGTTTAGCATTGCTTTTTAAAAATTACGATTGAATTTTTTTTAATTTTTTGTTTGAGATATATGCGTTATTGCTTTCAAAAATTATTTTTAAAAAAATAAATAATTATTTTAAACATTGTATTATAAGTTTAAAAATATATATTTAAATGGTAATAAAATTCTTTCGTATTATAATATTAACTTAAATTATAATAAAATATAAAAATATTAATAAACGATTACATAATAAATTATTTTTAAAAATGCTTTTTTAAGTCCTTTTAAAAAAAATATTTTTTAAAAGTATTTTTTTTAATTTAACATGAATATATATAATTTGTAAAAAAAATAATTTATGTTAAATATAATTATATATTTGTAAAAATTAAATTATAATAAAATATAGTAAATAAATGTTAAAATTGTAATTTGATTACTAAAAGTATTTTTTTCAACCACAAAAGCTAAAAATTTTAGCTTTTGCGGTTGGGTTGAAAAACACTTTTCAAACGCAGTTTTTTTTCTTCAAAAGTTAACTGTTTAGCATTGCTCATATATTCTAAACTAGTTTTTACCCCAAAAACTGATTTAGAGTGCAATGTTAAACGCAACATCAGTCCTATCCGTGGCTTGGTTATTTAAATTCAATTTTATTTTATTTTGTTAACTAAATATTATAAAATATAATATTATTTTAAATTTAAAAGTACAAGTTATTTTTAATTTAAATATAATTTGATTTTAACTAATTAATCATGACCAATAAAAGATGTCTACAGATAATTAAAAGCTCAATTTTATTGCTTTGTCTCTAACTTATTTAATTGAATATTAATATGCAGAAACAATCATAAAACTTGATTTCCAAATTATTTTGTTAATGTGTTTATTTATTTTCTAGTTCATTTATTTTTATTTTATTAAATATCATCTCAGGTTAGATTTATATTTGAATTAATTATTATTTTATTGTAATAAATTCTAAATATCATGTATAAACATTGTTAGGTCTGCAATTAATTTACTTTATATTTGTTTAAATTATTTGTTTTTCAGAATGCAAACATAAAACATGTTTAAATCAATGATGTTTCTGTTAAGAGATTAGGTCCAAATAGTTTTATCCGAAAGATATACGTGTTTTGTTAATAAATAAATAAATATTAATAGATACCAATTTATAATATATTTTAAATTATTTTAAAAAGTTTTTTTTATCGTTTCTTGAGTATATTATGACATATGTATGATTTATGAAGATGAGTGTGGGATACTAATATAGTAATATTGAGATTAGTGTTTAATACGAGTATATTAATTTTTTTTTGAAAATTATATATATATATATATATAAGAACAAGTTATTGTCTAAAACATTGTTTTATTTTCAGGTGTGGAATCATATGAAATGGATTTAAAAGAGCAAACAGTACTGACCTTGAAGTTTACTACAATAAGGTCTTTGGTGCTTCTCATTTGAATTTGCCCGGTTTATAAGGTACGTAGTTTTTGTTTTTTAATATAAGGTGCTTTAAAATAAGGTTAAAATAAAACGTAATCGAAATTATAATAAAAATTATAAGAATTTTGGTATTAATTTTTTGATATATATTAAAAAAAATTTAATTTTTATAAAAGTTGATATATACCGAAAACTATGGATTGACTGAACCTATGACTATTCATGATTCCATAATTAAATAAATGTTTTAGACTAGAGGAATGTTATGGTAAAACTTCGTTTGAAACGATGTGGTAGAAAGTAACATGCGACTTGAAGGACATGATCGGTTGTGGATGTCAAAACCTACCACTTTTCATTATGTAGAAATAAAGATGCTTTTTGCTCGACATCCTTTGTTCTATTATAATCCGACTTTTGTTGGGTTGTAATGTAAATAATACAGGATGGAGCTCGAAGAGAAACATCTATTTTCCAGAGGTAAGGATCTAGGGTTAGTTAATGAAAATCAATAAATTGGAACAACTTCGTAAGTCTATTTTTTATATATAAATCGAAAGGCTCTAATTCAAACTATTTTCAAATCAAAAAGAAAATTGTTAGAATTGATAAAACTATTTGGATCAAAAGTGTATCATGCGAGAATTAATTATTCATATAAGATTTGATATATACCGAAAATTCGTTATTAAATTTTTTATAATAATTTTATTTTACCTCATTTTAACGTAGAGAAAGGATTTTCTAATGATATTTCCCGGTGGGTTTGCTGTTTTAGTACCATCTTTTGACTAAGGTGTTCACGGTAACAAAGAAGAATAGAATTTGTTTGTTAATTTTTAAAATAAAAAATCTTTTTATTTATATTTAATTAAGATATATAACGAATAAAAATATATATTTATTATTATACTCGTAATTAAGTGATATGGGATAGTATATTTTATCCTTAAAAACGTATTTTACATTTAGGCCGAGACAGCTTAACGGGGCGATGTTTTTCTAAAATTTGTTCCCATGTTTTTAGAATCCATCAGGCCCGTAAAAAAACCTAAGCCCTTCAAATTATTTACTATCATTGCAACCACCGCCACTTTAAAAACCAAAAAACCTAACTGACTCTTCTTCTCTTCACTCTCCTCAAGCAACCTTGACGCAGCTGCCGTTTCTTTTTTGCTTTCAGGTAACCTAAACTCTCTCTCTCTTCTTCTTCTTCTCAGCTTGTAGATCTTTAAACGTGTCCTTTGCTTCTAATTGAATGTTTGTTATTGATCTTATATTCCATTTTCAAAATATCGAAAGCTTAATGTTTTGTTGTGGGCTTATAGGGAAGTAAAGGTTCCTTCACCAATTGATTCTGTTGTTCCTAGATGATCTCACTTGACAAATTTCCTCTATGTTAGCCTAGAAAAAGAAAATATTTGTTTGGTTGAAATGGTTTCCATGTTTTGAATTTGAATTTCTTGCGGTCGTGTAATCTGTTGGATGAAAGAATATTTTGATTTGAATGTGGTTTAGAAATGGATGCAATAATCGTTACTTGTTTCATCTAAAAATTCAGAAGCAGGAGCAGCTTGTATTTGGAAAAATGGTGAGGGTTAGCGTTCTGAATGATGCACTCAAGAGCATGTACAATGCAGAGAAGAGGGGGAAACGACAAGTGATGATCAGGCCATCCTCTAAAGTTATCATCAAGTTCCTTTTGGTCATGCAAAAGCATGGTTTGTTTCTACTAAACTCTGCCTTTTAGCCTTCATTCTAGTTTTAATATATGATGACTTCGATTTAGACGTGTATAGTACATGTATAAATTCAATTTTGCAAGTTTTTCACATATTTAGTGCTTTACATGTTCATATTCATGTCGGGGATGGGTCGGAGGAGCAACATATGTTTTAATCTGGTTTACAACAATATGAAAGATGCAGAATGTAGATACATTGGTTTGTGATTGAGATTGCAGGTTACATTGGAGAGTTTGAGTATGTAGATGATCATCGATCCGGTAAAATCGTGGTTGAATTGAATGGAAGGCTGAACAAGTGTGGGGTTATCAGTCCTCGTTTTGACATCGGAGTGAAGGAGATCGAGGGTTGGACTGCTAGGTTACTTCCTTCCAGACAGGTTAACCGAGAAACTTTGTGATCTTTTTTTTTAGTTTTTGATGGAAATGTTTTAATAAGAACTATTGGTTAATATTTTTCTAAGTTCAATAACTTATTGTTGGAAGAAAGAAATGCACTTCGATTTATGAATATTATTATTCACTTTTCTTTGTAAGTGGCATCTATGGTTGCAACTTGTTATAAATTTGATCTGAACTTCAAACTAGATTATTTGCGGTCTAGCTCGAGATATTTGGTTACTGGTTTAATTTTTTTGATAAAGGGTTGATTATATTTGATATTTTTATTTGTTTTACTGTTGCAGTTCGGCTATATCGTGCTGACCACATCCGCCGGAATCATGGACCATGAAGAAGCCCGAAGAAAGAATGTTGGTGGAAAAGTACTCGGCTTCTTCTATTGATACCTGATATCTGAGAAATCTTATTTTCAGTTTTGATTGAACTGGTATTAAGACTTGGTTATTGTTCTGTGGTTTGTCAGTTATATTTTAATGTTTGGTTTATGTTGTTTGCTACTATGAATTGTTTGGTTTTCGAATTTCCTTGATAATAGTTGAAAGAGTTTTATATCTGGGATTTTCATCCAACTTGGCACTTGATATTCATGAGCATAGCTTTCTATTTATCTTTTTCTTTTATCAAAGAACATAGCTTTCTTTGTGATCAGAGGCGAATAAAACTTGACTTAAAAAATCAAAATTTTAGATAAAAAACTTTACTCGTTTTAACTTTTAAGTCATAAAATCAAAAATTTTGACTAACCCGAGATAATTTTTTTTACTTGTTTTAACTTAACTTGAAATTATATAAATTTGACTTAAAAAATCAAATAAAGTTTTAATTGTAAAATAAAAAATCAGTGGATTTTTTATTTTTGAGTTGATTTTTTTTATTTCTTGGATATATATAATAATTTGTTGATATATATAATATAAATTTTTTTGATAAAATATGTACATATATTTTATATAATTAAAAAATATTTAAATTAAAATCAAACTATATTATAATATAATAGATAATTATAATTAAATTTATATAGGTGTTTAAAAACTCAAATTGAATTTTATAAATTTAATTTGAATTGATTTTTTTTAATAAAATTTGAATCATAAAATATAATTTTTTAACTTAAATAATTTAAATTTTTTAATTCGATTTAATTTGACTCAATCGAATGTTCGTTGTAAAGCTTATATATTCGGTTCTTGTAACATAGAGGGAGATTTGGCTAGTCTATGGATCTAAGTTTCGTTTCAATATTGTAAAGCTTTTACTCTGGCATGGTTCGATTTAGTTTGAATTTTATTATTAACATGATCCAAAGTTTTTTTTTTATAACAAGAAATTGAATTTGATAAAAATAGAGAAATTTATAACAAAACACACTAAAAAGGTGCGAAAATAAGTACGAGCTCTTTAGATTAAGTGATTAAAGGAACGATTATTGTTTCTAGAGGTCACGGATTCAAGTACTAGTGATGCTAGCTGGGTGATTGAGCTATCAACGTCAAATGATAAAGATTATATTATAAAACAGATACTACTGTAATCACTATTAGCTAATTCAAAAAAATGACGAAAATAGTGAAGAGAAAAAATTCTTATTGAAAATAAAAAATGAATAATGAAAATCATTGTTGTTGTTACTATTATAGCTGTTTTCGGCCCATAAATTGATTGAGATCCATGACCATATGGTTCAAATCATGTTTGATTTGGATGAGCCCAAAAGAGGCTGCAGCGACGACGATCGTTAGGGTTCTTCTGGATCTGGCTGTTGCACTTATAGTGAACATCCAAGAATTAATTAGTGGTAGACTTGTAATTTCTGTTAAATTATCAATTGAATATTTTCTCTTTGATACTGATTTTCTTCTCCATTCCCCTCTTTTTTCTGAATTTATATCATTATTTAACGAATTTGTTTATGGAGGTCGAAAATTAAGGAGTGAAAGTTTGTCTTACGTGAATCAATATGAAATCGCCGGCTTCAGCCTCATGGAAAACCCCTCTCAAGTTCAGGATGTAAGCTCCGTGCTCTTAATTATTCTTTGTATCTAGGGTTTTGGTATTCAGTCTTTGTTTATCAGGATTAAAGCCTTTATTTGCTAATTTTGATCCAAAAATCGAAGGCCGACAGCTGAGAATTTAATACCCATCAGGCTGGACATCGAAATCGATGGGCAGCGGTACAAAGACGCTTTCACTTGGAACCCTTATGGTATGCATCGAACCTTATCTTGTATCGTTTCTCATGAATGCAAGAAATTTTGAGGAACTTGTTATGCTTTGTTTGAAAAGAAATTAATTCTGAAATTTGGATTTAGATTTCATTTGTTATATGAATTGTGGGAAAATGCATACATTATGTTTGAATGAGTTAAAATATTTGAAGGTATGAAAACATAATTTTCAAATTCATAAATATTGATTACGTTTTCGTGTGTTCTATTACATGATTATACTAATTTTTGAATTCAAATTTGTTATATGAAATTCGAGCTCTTAAATGCAACCTTAATTTAATTTTCTAATCAAATGTATTATGTGTGTGCATGTTTGTTTCTAAAAGATCCTGATTCAGAGTTGGTGATGTTTGCAAAAAGGACTGTAAAAGACTTGAAGCTTGCGCCTGGTTTCCTTCCGCAAATTGTTCAATCCATTCAGGTAACTATAACCTGTTTTCTTCCTCTCATTTCAATCTTCAAATGAAAAATAAAAGTTGCACTTTAAAGTTGATTTGTTGTTGTGCTTAAATGTTCTCCTATTTTTCACTTTGTGTGCTATCTTTTAGTCACAGCTTGCCACATTTCGTTCATATGAAGGCCAAGACATGTATGTTGGTGACAAGATCGTTCCAATTAAGGTTTCTTTCATAAATAAACTACCAATAAGGTTTTTATAAATATTAAGTACCTTTTTTTTTCCTATAATGACTTTCTAACACCTACTTATCCATCCCATGGAATTCATCAGCTTGATCTTCGAGTCAATCATACGGTTATTCGGGATCAGTTTTTATGGGTGAGAATTGAAAAATAAATCTGTATCATCTTCTTATCATATGCATGTTCTTGTGTTTTATCATGCTTGCTTATCATTTATATCTTTTGTGAGGTATGCAATTATCTCTCAGTGATGTTTGAATCTATTATCTTAATTTGTTGTAGGACTTGAATAACTTTGATAGTGATCCTGAAGAATTTGCTAGAACTCTCTGCAAAGATTTAGACGTTGAAGACCCTGAAGTTGGGGTAAACAATTGATTTTAGTCTTTTAGAAGCATACTATTAAAATATTCATCTACCCTGTTTCATTCTATTTTTCTGCCTTCTAAAGACGTCTTGTGTATTTCTTTGCAGCCTGCAATTGCCTTAGCAATCAGGGAGCAACTTTATGAGGTAGGCATCAAGTGTTTATACCTTATCTTAATCATTGATGTTATGTGTTGTATGGTCTTGTTGTAATGGTATGTGTTTTAGATTGCAATTCAAAATGTAACTTCAGCAAGAGAGAATAGAATAAACAAAAAGGGTCGTCGGGCAGCTGAACATTTCCCTATCAGGTTTTTGTGTTGTATCCTTGCAATATAGTCATCAAGCCTTGATGTTGTGTGCATGTCGATGACATTACTCTCTGTTTTTGATCTCTCACAGTAAACCTAGTGGTGCTGCATTGGACTTGATGAAGTTATTCAGTTTCAGATCAAGTGTTGTTCGGTATGCCCTCTAGATAAATCTCATGCAGATAAATTCTCTATTGAACCTTGAAAAATTGTTATGGTCCATTTGGAAACCTGGATTTTAAGGGGTGGGATTTGGATTTCTGGATCCAAATTCATTGTTTGGGAATAATTTTATCTGAATTTGGGTCAAATTTAAAAGGTCCGCTGGGTTTTCAAAATACTTCTTGTGCTATGAATTTTTAAAAGTCAGCACATACAGGACTCTCTTACATGTTCCCATTTTATAATTTACAAAACATCATAAATTTAAGACTAGTTGAAATATTGAACTTGAATTCCGATTCATTAAAACATCGAATTCATAAATTTAATATAAAAAGAATATAAATTAGTAAAGCTTAAATGCACATTCAAATTTAGGCTGCCAAACCCAAACCTTAGATTCTTCTGTCAATGTAGTTTATGATTGTACTGTGTATTGGAACGACAAGATTGAGCATCTAATTCCATGAATTCCTAAGCACTTTTGAATTGTGTTTCTTCACAATAAGGTAACGAGCTTTTTAAATTTAAATGTAACATTAACATCGCCTTGTGCCGAACTCATGTCTTCCACTGAGTTGCACTCGTGCTTATGGATTGCATTACCTTTAATGGTTTCTAGAACCATTAAAAGATCTCAAAGATGCAGTCCAGTTTCTTGAAACTGTCCAACTAAGTCCTCCATTATACAATATCTCCTAGGGATGTAAAGCAATTGAGTTCTGTCCTTGGCAGATTTGTTGAAGTCTCAACCCATCCTTGAAATCTTTAGTCAATTTGAAAGGATTGATTTAGCTTCACTTTGCTTAGTGGTTTGGGTTTTTTACATGTTGTTTGATCTCTTATCTGCTTGCTCTGTCACTTCAGAAAAGTTCTAAAGACAGATGGTTATGGCTAGCCTTTTGTTTCTGCTGTTTCAGGAAAAGAAAGGAGTGGGATAATTATAAACCTGTTCTTGACATTTTATCGAATGAAGATGTGGATGCTCTTGAAGCCAAAGAAGAGAGGAGTGGTCGGTGAGTAAACGTAGTATGCATGAAGGAGTAATTTTTCATGCACTGCTAGATTATAATTTTATGTACCAGTAGTTAAGTTGCTATTGACAATTTGACATATCATGATAGAATTTTAGAACTAAACTCATTTTAATTTATACGTTGTCCTTGCATCAAATATTTACCCTAAATTTTAACTATAAACCTTGTATCTAAAGTTTATACAAGTGAGCTAAATTCTGTCCAGGCCTCAACCCCCAAAAAATTAAATGTCCATATATCTATTAAACAAATGCCCAATCCTTCATACTCAAAGAACCCATTATATTAATTTACATTTGGTTCTTACATGGTATCAAAATATAAAGAAAAATTTAAACTCCTCGGTCACCAATTTTCCACTCTCATTGGAGGAGTCAGGAGTGAATGCCTTCTTTTCTTTGGCTTTAAGATACTTGCTCACCAAGTTGTTGAAAATTTAGGTTCTTTCTTTTATTGGACCATTATCTACCCTGTCTAAAGGACCTGAAAGAAAAAAAATCTCGACCACCATTAAAACAGGAAAAACTTGAGCTTTCACACTCATCTCCAAGCTCGCCTCACTGCTTCCATGATCGGAATCACCCATTATCGCTGCCATTTAAAACCAAACTTCAACCATTTAAACTGTACCCAATAACCCACCATCAGTCGAACCCAAAACATGAAGCAAACCATTACCTCCTGCCACCTCAAGCTTCAATTCCATCATCCCATTTCTCAACAAAAATAAACAATACCCACAGCCCCAATCAAATCGGATCATACACCAAACCAAAAGAAAGAAAACAAAAGGTTCACCCATTCCGACCATAATCGTTCTCGGTGGTAAGGGCACTTTCGACCAGATCTGAACGGTGGCAAATTCCGGAGAGGGAGAGAGAGAGATAACGAATCCAGCTTCATCTAACGGTGGATGACATAGATCTGGTGCCAACAAGAATCGGATTCGGGGTTTACATCTTTCGAAATTTTAAGTCTGTTTTGAGAGATTCCAATCTGTGAAAAAGAAAGAATTAAGAAGAAAAAATGCTCGATGGTATCGTTTCACAGGAGAACTCGCCGGAGCGACAACAACGACGGTGTTAAAAATACACGATGACTAAGGTTTGCGAGAGAAAAAAAAAAATATTCTTTTTACTTAAAAAGAAGACAAAATGAGTCAGAAAGGAAAGAAGACCCTTTTTCTTCATGTGACCCGCATAGATCATTAACCCGCCCCAGACCTTTGTGTAACCCGGTCCAGCAGGGAAAGTAAATTTGCTAGCCCATTTTAGCATTCAGTCCAATGTTATTGGGTTGGGTACACTCTTTCTTTTAATTTATCTATTGCGTAACTCATTCTCATGGTTTAATAAAAGTATTGATGAATTTATTGGTATTTTATTTATTTAAAATTTATTTTTGTATCTTATTTAGCATTATAAATTATTCATGTATTTACTATTTTGTCTATGTATTTGTATATTTATTTAGATATAGTTTTCAAAATCTCAGCATACTATTAGATATAAATGTCGTTTCGGGTATTCGAACATCAATCAAATTCGAGTTGCCATATTATTACTTACTATTTCATATTTCATATGGTGAAGATATAGTCTTTCTTTTTCTTTCCATCAAATAAAAAAAATTCATTGGCTTCGAGTGTGAGAGAATACTAGACGTTTAGTAATTTCTCCTCCGATCAGGAGAAAAGATCCCACTGAAACGATCGATCCCAGGTATATTGTATATATGTCTGGTTGCACAAATTACATAGTATCATAAATAACTACTCCGGGTATTACCCATCCGCCAGGAAAGTTCATTAACAAAAACAGATCTTTGGTATATTTGAATTGTATGATCATACTTACATGCATGTTGAGTAATTATATATTAAATTAAATCGAATTTTTATTTCTTAATAAATACGATACAAACTCTTAGATACTAGCGTCTGGGTTTGGTGGGTTACGAACCCTTCTCCATACATAATTGATTTCTGAATTCAAATTATTTTTATATTTGATTTATTTTTCAATGTTTGATATCTTATCCAAATGATCAATTATGATTTAAACTTTATTCTAAAATATAATTTTTAAAAATACTCTCATTTATTCAAAATTTTAAAAGTAAAAAAAAAACGAATTATTATTTAATCACTACAACATACTTTTATATCAAAATATTTTCGATATATTCTATCTTTGTTCAAACCAAATAACATGTTTGTAAAGTAGTCCTAATTTTAATGAAAATTCCACTACTCGGGGGCGTAAAAGTCATAGAACGTGCAAATAGTGGGGCTTTTAGAGTAAATATGATAAAGTAAAGGGAGTATTAAGAAAAAAAAGGAAAATTATAAGCTCTAAGCTTTAATGTTCACGGTTTTGGTTTTTATTATATTTCTTTTTCCAACTACATTTATTAATCTAAAAAACAATTGAAGTAAAAGCTCACATTGCCCACCATTTGGCTTCTTTTAGCCCTCGCTGCACCTTCCTAGCAACAGCGTCTCATCTCTTCAGCATTTGATTTCACATTTTTCTTTGTTTTTTTTTTCTTTTTCGCAGCTTTCGAAATCGAGTGTTGTCTTTTCCATTTCATGTGATCGGTAAGTGTCTCTTTTTTGCAACATTTTTTTACCTAAAGTTTTTGGCTTTTTGTTGGGTTCTCTTTCTGGGTTTTGGTCTTTATTCTGTTTGGGATTCTTTGTTTGGTTTGGTGATTGGAATTTTTTGGGTATTTTTTGTTGTTATTTTAGCCTTTGGATTTGTATAATTTTCATTTATTTCCTTTGTTTAGCTTGCTTGATCTTTGATTTAATTTTATTCTTTGTTATTTGATTAATCATTGTAAGCCCCTTTTTGAGCTTCTTACCTTTTATATTCTAACTGAATTTCTCTGTAGATGGTAATAGCATGGTTAAATTCATATGTTTTGATGAAATTTGTTACTTTTCAAGGTACTATCTAGCTATTAAACCATAAAAAATAATGTGATTTTTCAATTTTTCATGTTGATGGTTTAGTTTGATTAGTTTCTAATTTGATTGTTTGAGCTTTAGTTGGTTTGAGAATTTAAAGAAAAAAATTCTATGTTAGTGTTGAATTTCTGGGCTTGATTTTGCTAATTCTGTTCTTTAATTGTATTTTTATGTTAGATACTTTTGGGGACTAAAAGATGGTGGCCGAGTCTTGGTTTCATAATCTTTGGAAAATTCCGCGGAGGCATGAGGGAATCTCTGAGAAAATCGAAATCGGAGTATTAGCATTTGAAGTCGCGAGCTTGATGTCTAAGCTTGTGCATCTATGGCAGTGTTTGAGTGATAAACAGGTTGTTAGGTTGAGAGAGGAAATAACAAATTCTGTCGGGATTAAAAAGCTGGTGTCCGAAGACGAGGAATACATTGGACGCTTGATATGTGCAGAAATGGTTGAAAATATTATCCATGTGGCGAAGTCTGTATCTAGGCTTGCGAAGAAATGTAGTGATCCGGGGTTGAAGAGTTTTGAACTTGTCTTCACCGAGTTGGTCCAGATGGGTGCCGACCCTTACGGTTGGATATTTTCGTCAAAGAAGATGGACAACAAGATTAAGAAGATGGAACGTTTCATTTCGGTGAATGCAACTTTGTATCAAGAGATGGAACTGCTTGCGGATCATGAGCAAACACTAAGGAGGATGAAAAGCAGTGATTCAGCACTGGAGAATTTGCTTGAATTCCAGAAGAAGGTTATGTGGAAGCAGCACGAAGTGAAGAGCCTACGGGCAAGCTCTCTTTGGAATAAGACTTATGATTATACTATTTGCCTTTTAGCAAGATCAATATTCACAATATTCGGTAGGATCAAACATGTCTTCGGAATTGAACACAGTATAGATGTTGGGGATTTGAGGGTGATGAATTCGGATTTTATGAATCGCAGCCAATCAGTTTCTGCCGTAATGCATTCTTCGGTTCATCCAACCGAAAACACTGGCCTTCCCAGATTTTCTTCAGGCCCTTTAGGGATTTTTAGCACTAAATCGGGTCCAATACCAACACCAAATAAAACAAATTATTTCCATTCGGGGCCTCTTGGTGCTTCAACCCCAAAATCAGGCTCTATTTCCGGAAAGAATGGAAATCTCAACTTCCATTCAGGTCCGCTCGGGAGGCCTGGAGGAAGGTCTGGACCACTTTTTGGAATGGATAAAATCAGCAAGATTTGGCAGACTAACAACCGCTCGGCTGCTATTAATGGAAGGAAATCACATTTGAAAAGCAATAGATTGACTCAAGTGGGACCTTTTAAAGGATGCATGGTAGCGGTTGACAGTGGTACTGTGAGAAATTGTTATGTAAGTTCAAATGGTGTTCATTCTGGAATTCTGAACGGAACCAAAGATAGAAACCTTAACCTTACTGAAGGAAATGCTGCTCAGAGTAGTTCATCGGTGTTCAGATCTCAATGCCGGTTGTTGGATGCTCCACCTGAAACTCTCGGTGCTTCTGCTTTAGCATTGCACTATGCAAATGTCATTATAGTAATTGAGAAGTTAGCAGCATCTCCTCACTTGATTGGTCATGATGCCCGAGAGGATCTGTACAACATGCTGCCCGCAAGTGTGAGAGCTGCTCTGAGGGTGAGGCTAAAACCGTATGCAAAGAGCTTAGCTTCATCGCTTTATGATACGGAGCTTGCTGGAGAATGGACTGAAGCAATGTCTTCCATATTAGAGTGGTTAGCACCACTAGCTCATAACATGATCAGATGGCAATCCGAGCGGAGTTTTGAGCAGCAGAACTTTGTTTCCCGAACTAATATGCTTCTGGTGCAGACTCTCTACTTTGCAAATCGAGAAAAGACGGAAGCAGCAATCACTGAGATTCTTGTTGGTCTTAATTATGTCTGGAGACACGGGAGAGAATTCAACACAAGGGCACTGCAAGAATGTGCAGGCAATAGAATATCTGATGAATGTCTGCATCTCGAGAAATGAAGTTCTTAACTCTGTTGCAGTATGATATCTCCAAATATCAATGATATCGAGCTGAGTTCGGGCTAGATTCTGTCTCCAGCCAGACATCTCTGTTCAATTTGCCTGCATAATCAAAGATGAAAGAATCATCCAACCTACTTGTGAACTACAAAGCCGAAAGCATTCTTTATCGTGTCAGGTATAGTTTGAGCTTTGCCGGTGATCTAGTTTCGAAGATTCCTCGTTTATAGTTGATCAATTATCGTCGAAATGTGTGTATTAATTAGCAATATTGATACCCTTTGAAGTTAATTGTATATTTACCATACATGCTGTTTATGTTACGAGTGCCACTCGGTTGAGTGTTGTTTTATCCGCAGGCGATGCTTGATAACCGAAGCAGGCATAGCCAGGTTGCTCGGTCCGAATTCGAAGTCGAATATCACCAATTTTAGATGCAGGCTGAACATCTTGCATCTATGAACTTGCAGTGTACTTCCTCATTAACATAACATGGTCCCCAAAAATAAGTAATAACGTCTACCATTGTATTTTATTTTAACATCATGTTTAATAGTTGATCCAACAAGACGAGTGCTTAAATATTTTAAGCAGAGTTAGGGTTTGAATTTTAGCACTAAGAAGGGAGCAAACTGAAATGAGATGATCACTCCTAGTCTCCTATAATGATTTTTTTATTATATTTAATTTATTAAATTATTATAAAAAAACTAATAAATAAGATATCAAATAATAATAAAAAGACTAAAAAAATTAAATAAATAATAACTTGTGATCATACCAGTATATTTAAAAGAATTATGACTGTAGACATGTTACACATATATTTGATTTTTTACATTATTTACTACGTATGATGTCATAAAATTTGATTTTTCACTAAATATAAATATTTTTTTTTTAAAACATGGCGGTTTTAGAATTTAGGTGTAAATATTTAGAAATTTTATATACTAAATTAAGACTATAAATCCTATAATATTATTTTTTTGTTAATGTGTCATCATATCATCTTATTAACGGGTGTTAACTGTCGAATGACCAAAACAGTACGAACGAATACATAAATGACAGAAATAAATATTTTTTAAAATAAGTGATTAAAATATAATAAACCTTAAATATAAAGGACCTCTAGTAAAATTTGCCCATTATATAATTGTTTTTTATGTAATAAATAAATAGAATCGGATTAAATCATTTATAATCGGTGATTTGAGTGTAAACTTTGTCCTATATAATTGGTTTGGTTTGTTGGATCGAAACAGAATCATGAAAATGAGATCATCAACGAAACCACCAATTGGTTCATGTGGCGATGCCGAGAAGCCGAAACCATAGCCCCGCCCTCTGCCGCACGTCTCTTTCATTTCCTTGTTCTCTCCAATCATCAGATTCCTTTCAAAAACTTCAAAACTAAGTAAATTTAAATAACAAATCCGGATTAAGATATTTGAACTCAGTAATCAACGGTCATGGCTGCATCGAGGCCGCCCCGATCGGTCTCCTCCAGAGACATTTCAGTCGGTTGCGAAAGGTTGGAAGGTGCTACCAGCTGGGACACCCTTGAATGGACCAAAATTGAGGTTTTCTTTCAATTTTATGTTTCGAATTCCATTGTTTGTGATTAATTTATTGTTTTTAATTAAAAATAAGTAACTTCAATTGCAGCCAGTTACGAGGTCGGTTTCGCATGTCAATCTTGAGTTTTTGCTTGAAGCTGAACGAGTCGTAGAGGAGGTAATTCGAATTCATTTATACTTTTCTCTTTTCTATTTTTCATTTCCTTAAATCATGGGCGCCATCTGAATTATTGGTGTAGGCGTTTTGTACATAGAATTTAGATCATGAATTATTGTTTTGATTGAAACGAGAAATTCAGTGATTGCTAATTAAATATTAAATCAGGAAAGCAATTATAGAATCTTGAATCTTCATTTTTTTTAATGTTATGAAAAGCATGGCGAATAGTAATGGCATTTTGGAATTTACTTCTTTTTCAGGGTCATGGTGTTGTTCTTGTTAATACTGATGAGGCTGGAACCTTGTTTGTTACAAACTTTCGTCTTCTCTTTCTTGTGAGTCACTTGCCTTGTGACTTTTAGTTTCCGGTAAACTGTTGACATCTTGCATTATTTATTTGGCAAACATATGCCATCATCATATTAGAATGTTGGGTGAGTGAAATCATACAGGGTAGCTGCATCATATTAGAATGTTGGGTGAGTGAAATCATACAGGGTAGCTGCACAGACAAGGTTTTGGATATTTTTAACTTGAAATGGTTAACATTTTCATATAGAATTGTAGAAAATTAGTTTTAAGACCAGATAACTTACTCAGTTACTTTACTTGATTCTAATAATGGCGTTCAACCTCCAGTTTTTTAAGAAAGTAGGTCAAATACTCAAGTTTTATGCATGTCTAAGAACAATGCTATAGTTTTGTTTTAGATTGATATCACCGATTCACCCTTAACTTTGGAAATCATTTATTTTCACTTATTGTATGGGTTACATTGGTATCAGGATAAAAATTGACAATCTAACATGCTTCATTATTGTTTTATGGCATGCTCTTGATATAAAATTATTCTGCATGATGGGTGTTTATGTTGAGAAGATGAAGACTTTTTAGCTGAGATGACATAAGAGGTGGAAGAGACAAAATGCATTGGAAAAGAAAAGTAAAATCATTTCTATTAGAAGAAACGAGAACTATGATGGCTCAAATGAGTTAATAATGATGGAAATGAACAGGAAATATCTTGTCCGAGGGGCTTCATTAATGTTATTGCATTTTGCAAAACTTCTATGACATTAGTATTCACCATTCACGAATCTCTGTTTTATGTATGTTTTAGTGGTACATGCATTTATTCATTCTTGTTACAAATTCAATGTAATTGATCAATTTTCTCCCTTTTTCCAAAGAGTGAAGGGACCAGAAATATTGTTCCGCTAGGTACCATTCCACTGGCAACAATTGAGAAATTCAACAAAATGGTAAGTTTTTGTTTGCTGTTAAGCTTTGAGATGTGAGCTTTGCATTATATGGAGAGATTCAATTTGAATATATGTCTCAGTACTTATTGTGGACCCTAACATGTAACGAGCAATACAACTGAAGTTTATGGGATTGAGTCTTAAGTGTGATTTTGTATCAGTTTTGGAAGGAAAAAAATGGTGATATCTTTATTCGTTTGTGAGATAGTTGAGCAATAAGTTCAATCGAGTGTTTTTCAGAATTTCGTAAGGCTTACAGACGTATTGGGCTGGAAGTCATTCTTGATTACTCTTTGGATGCTGTGTTTGTTTTTTATGCTATCTAATATTCATTTTTTATGCTATCTAATATTCACTGTGTTGTTATCTGCATTCCATTATGTGAGCTCAATTAGCCAATTGGCTCATGATACTTGATAAGTCTTAAACTGAAAGGCCTCCTTCCTATTTCCATAAGATTCCTAGCCATCCTATAGCTATCCGTACAGAAAAAGGAAATGAAAATGTTCAATAGCGTAGAAAGTCTTTTGATCTCTTAATTTTTCATGTATATTATTCTATGTTACAGGGTTGATATGAACTTATGTTATGTCTGTGTGTGTGTGTGATTCTTTGTCATTTGAATGTTGATAGTAGCATCATTTATTGTTCTACACTTCTTCAGTGGATTTTTTATTTTTTGTTGTCTGGAATATGTATAGGTGGTAAAGATTCAATCTAATTCACGCCAAACTAACAAATCTTCATCACGTCGTCTTCTCCAGATCATTGGTATGATATGAATATCTTTCAATACCTTAGTTGTTTAAAAGACAAACTTTTAATATTATTTTTGCCTTTGGATGAGCATGCTTATTCACTAGGAATTTGGGATACGTAGAGTTGGTAGCAGGCTAAGTGGAGGTATTTATGTAATTAGCAGCTACTGAATCTTTTTGTTTGCTTACATCTCTGGTGGGTAGGATTGCATATAAAAGTAAAAGCTCAAAATAGTAAAGATTGCAAGGTTGTTGAAAAGAGAATTTTCCAAATGCATATTAGTTATCCATTTTCCCCTGTTAAAATATGTTTGAACCTTTGAAGTTGAAGGGACATGGGGCTACAAGAAATGGTAGGGGCTTGAGGAATTGACGCTTGGAGAGAGAGAGAGTAGAGACAACAGTTAGGCTTTACATTTGTATGCTGAAGGGGGATAAGTTTAGAATTTATAGTCATTATACACCAATGCGGAAATACTTTATAACAGATTTTTATAGGGTGAAAAATGTTACCTGTATTTACTTCCAAATCCCAAGTTTGATTTGAAGAATTGATGTTTTAGAGGAGTTGGTTGGAATTTGGTTCACACCTAAACTCGCTCATAGGTAGTGTAAAACCCTTAACATTCTTGCAGAAGATCCCTTTAGTGTTCCCTCCCAATGGAACTCTAGGAAGTAACTTAACAGTCTTTTAAACTTATTGTTTGTAAATTATGACCCAAAGATTAACAACCAGGCTAATTTAATATTATATATGCACTTTTGTTTCTTATTCTAGTGAAGTTCTATTCACTTGGGGTCATTAGAACTGCTTTCTAATTCAATTGTTATGGAAATAGTAATGGACCTTATGACTTCGCTTTGTTTTGCAGGAAAAGATATGAGAATTATTGTGTTTTGTTTTCGCCCTCGAACAAAACAGGTAAGATTTTGCTGTCAATTATCTGAGTTCCTTATTTTAACTGATTTTGTTTTAGTTTATTTATTTAATTTTGCACTTGATCATTGGGATCAATTCTAGATGCATGTATCCAGCTACAAGCTCTATTAGTATTTTATTCTACATACTATGCTCCATAGAAATTAAAAACTGGAAAAAGGTGCAATTTATTATGCTAAGCTGAGAGCTGCTTTAAGATTATGTTAGGCTTTAGGTGGGCAACAAATCATACCTCGTTATCCACACTTACAACTCTTCTGCTTTATATCCCCCTCTGTATGTAGGTTTATTTCTTCCATTTATAAGTTTCATTCTTGTTTTATTTTTCTCTCTCTCTCTTCTTTTTGAGCTGACAATGCAGTGCCCTCAATTATGTTTTGTTCATATATTCAAAGGAAATAAATATGCAGGATCGAGTATTGAGAATAATGAGTCCATGGAAGTTTCTTCTGGGCATAGTTTGGATGTTTATCCTCCTATGAAAAAGAAAATTTTTGTTTTAACGTCATGGATTCTTAAATACCTGTAGGTTGTAGCGCTTGCACAAGTCCAATTTTGTCATTTTACAGTGTAGTTCATTTATAAAATAAATAGTAAAACTATTATATTCTTTGGCAGCATGGCCTGGAGACAAGTAATTTATTTGAAGAATTTAACGAGGCTGTATTTTTTATCCATGTAGAGACGAGTAATATATGATGCATTGTCCAGATGTACAAAGCCAGAGAGAATTTGGGATATTTATGCTTTTACTTGTGGACCATCCAAATTTAGTAACCCAAATCCAAAGGTGCGGTTACTGAATGAGTACTTTCGCCTTCTTGGAATAGGTTTCCATCATGCATCAATGAGTATGGTTGAAGATGGTTCCTTTGCATTGTCTAATGATTTGTGGAGAATAAGTAATGTAAATTTCAACTATGCACTGTGCCAGAGTTATCCGTTTGCATTGCTTGTTCCGAACACTATTAGGTAAGATACCGGGATCTTTGAGATACAAGAAGGAGCAAAAAGAAATTAGATTGAGTTCTTTCCCCATTTTCACTTTTGAATTACATCAATTGTTGATGGGGCCATTTTGATTTCTTTTCCTAGAGCTAAGGAACTAATTTTTTAGCCTGGTTACTGATGCTAGTGATGAAGAAATTATCCAAGCTTCAAATTTTCGTGGAAGGTCTAGGTTACCTGCAATTTCTTGGTGTCACCCTGGTATGGGATGTATATGATTGTTTGTGTGTGTGTGTGTGTGTGCATTTTCAATAAAATCTGCCCTTATTTTGTGGTTGTGATGTGAAATTATGAATAACAGGAACTGGAGCAGTTCTTGCTCGTTCATCTCAACCTTTAGTTGGTCTTATGAATACAAGGAGGTATTCCTAAGTTCTCAAATAAACACGAAAGCACTTCAGTGAAAATAATTCACAAGAAAATGATGCTGTATAAGAATTTTATTTATGACAAACATGTTATTTGGTTTTTCATTTAAGGTTCAGAATATGCTGCATCTGATTATTCTTTTTTGTTATTCTGATATAGCAATGCTGATGAAAAGTTGGTTGCTGCACTTTGTGCTTCACTCATTGATGGAAAGGATTCAAGGAGGTATTCCTTTTTGTTCATTCCTACATGCTCTCATAGGTCCTTTTTCCCTTTTAATAAGTATTATGAACTCATTTACCAGATTTAAAATGATGATCTCATTTTCATCATGACATGGGAGCTTGCTCACAAAGAAGCTCCTTGAAGGAACCAGTTTTTTGTTTTAATTTACACAAATTAAAAACTTTTAATGGCATGTTTCTATTTTGCTGTTTTCCAATGGGAAGAAAGTAATGTTCCTATAGTGTGAAAATGGTGGCATTGGTGGCCGGAGTAGACTGAACAGCAGTGGCTGGTGATGTGATACAAAGGGACAAGAGTGATGATGAAAAGGAATGGCTAGGGTTTACTGGAAATAGATGTATATCAGATCTTTTTATTAAAATGGATCAACACATACTTACAAAACCCAATCTATCACAGACTTGTACAGCTCAATGGCTTAACAAATTACTAACAAAATAACAATTGAAATGGCCCAGTTAACCAACACTGGCCCAACTGATTTTAAACTACTAAATCATTGTCTAACATATAAGGACTACAGTTTTCCTTTATTTTTGTATAATTCATTTTGCCAATTCAGGAAGCTATATATTGCTGATGCGAGACCAAGGAAAAATGCATTGGCAAATGGAGCGATGGGAGGGGGCTCGGAGTCATCTTCAAATTATTTTCAATCTGAGGTCAGTCTAAGGTTTGAACTTGGAAGTTATGTTGTGGCTCGTGAAATTTGTCAATATAGTTTTTATTGACCTCAGTTTCTTTTATTCTCCGTGTCAGATAGTTTTCTTTGGGATAGACAACATACATGCAATGAGAGAAAGTTTTGCTCGGTTTAGAGAGTATTTAGATACTCATGGTGCCGCATCATCAGATGGAATGTCATCATTCTTGGTTAGTCCTACAGTCATGGTCCTATGAAGATCTTAATCAGTTACTTTTGTTAAAGGCAAAACCTTTTCATAGTGGAAGTGCATCTAGAGAGAATCATGATGATATGTATTTGGTGCATTAAGCTGGGAATTTTTTTTAAAAGCATTAACATATTTTGACCTTCTTTGCTAGAGGAATTATATCTAGCAAATTCTTTTTTGTGGATAAGAAGTTAGCTGGTAACTTCTTTGTATAAATTCCTAGGTATATTCTAAACTTGATTTCTCTTGTTAGGAAAGGATCTATTCAGAGATTTATCGTATAGTAGTTGCCTATTTTGAATATGAATTTCTTATTCTAGGCTGTTCCCAGTGTTTACTGGTCATTCCAGTTTTTTAGGTCTCTGAAGTTGGGTATTGATCAAGGATATATAGACAAGCATTTCATTTGAAGTTTTATATAGTCTTGCTTACCATATTGAAGTGTTAGAGTATTGTGGTTAACATCTAATCTATCACAATTCTAACTGACAGAGACATGGCGGTTGGACTTGGGGTGGGGGAAATCTCAGCAGTATGTCTGCTTCAGTATCAACCCTCGGTGATAGTGGTTGGTTAATACATGTTCAAAGTGTCTTGGCTGGTTCCGCTTGGATTGCTGCACGTGTTGCTTTAGAATCAGCAGCTGTTCTTGTACATTGCAGGCCAGAATTCTTAATCCTCTATTTTGGTGTCTGTAAATGATGTTAATGACATTACATTTTTTTAATCCTCTATTCTGGTGTTTCTTGCTTCTGTTTTTGGCTATTTTATTGTGCAGTGATGGATGGGATAGAACAAGTCAGCTGGTTTCACTTGCAAACCTGATGCTTGATCCATATTACCGCACATTCACTGGTTTTCAGGTATTTTTTGAACAATGAACTTCTTGTCAACCACCATTCATTGTCCTTGTTTTTGTATTCTCCATTTCTTGAACCAATCTGCACATTATGTACCAGGCTGTCCTTGTACCTTTTCCTGGTTCACTTTTTCTGTGTGAAACTTCATCACATGTTTGCCATTACTTTCGAGATTAGTAGTTGTTATGTATCTGACGATCTCGAGTGTCAGATTAATAGTTCAGCTCATCAGAGGGAGACCGAAATCTCTCATCTTATCAAAGGGAGACTGAAACCTTAGGACTCATTAAAAGAGAGACCCGGATCTTTTTATAGTTTTCTGTTTTTGATAAAATTCAGACAGGGTTTTATCATTTCATGCATCCTTTTAAATAAGGACCCAACTCATTACATTAAAGGAAAACTATTCTTAAAATGAAAATAAATCAACTGAAATAAAAAAAAAAAAACTCATAATCAATGAACCTATGTAAATAAATAAAAGCATAACCTAAGCCTAGATTAAATAACCAAATTAAGGGTGTTTCCTGGCATGGATTTGGCCTGTAACAATGATACTAATATCATGTACCCTTTCCCCCTCCCCCCCCCCCCCAAAAAAAAAAAAAAAAAAGTGCTTTTGATATTTCATTTCATTTGGTTACAACTCACATGAAATTCTGCTAGTTTTTCAATGTGCAATGAACTTGGTATAACCACAGATTGAATTTCCTCTTAAGTTTTGGACTATTTTATCTTGATACAGGCACTTGTTGAAAAAGATTGGCTAGCTTTTGGGCATCCATTTTCAGATCGTGTTGGAATGCCAAGCATCTCTGGATCTTCATTTGAATTAACCAGACATGCTTCTTCAGGAAGTTTTTCATCATCACCCTTACGTCAATCTTCAGGGTCCTTCTCACCTCAAGCATCCAATTCGTCTCATGCACAGAACAATTATTCTCCCATATTCTTGCAGGTACACTTGCTGACATGTTATTCTATGAATAAAGTAGCATTTCTTTGCAATTTTGTTAAATTTAATGGACTGCTAAAATATGATCCTCATGAGGTTTTTGTATACAATAATGTTCATTAGTTTAAAAGACACCCTTTGTCCTCCCTGAGGGATGGAAATGGTGAAATTATCATTGAAAGGCTGATGGAATATGCTGAAAAAGAAACATGTTTTGCTGACGAAATCTCATCTGGTCTTTTGCAGTGGGTTGATTGTGTTTCACAGTTGTTAAGGATTTATCCATTTGCTTTTGAGTTCTCCTCGGTATGTATCTTTCTTTAACACAAGACATGCATATCTTGTTTTTCACTTTGTAATTTTTTATGAGGTTGACATGGTTGTTTCTTTTGTTATATTCTTCGTCTTATCCATAGTTAACATTGTTACTTTATGGTGGTTCAGACTTTCCTGGTAGATTTCTTGGATTGTGTGCTGTCTTGTCGTTTTGGAAATTTCTTGTGTAACAGGTAATTTGAGAAGTGTACCATTTCAAAAATGAGTTTTTTTTTTTGTAGGGTGATTCTATGTGTTTGGCCGTGTGATGAAATTCAAGTAATTCCTTAGATTGGCATATAGATGTAAATGTAATCCAAGTAACGTGGAATCCTCTGTCAACTTATTTTCAGGAACTGAAATTCATCTTAAATTTTATTTTCTTTCCATCCCTTTTTTACTCAACCCAGCATACCCTTAAGACAGAGCTAGCATATTATCAATCATCTGTTTACTTCGATTATAGCCTCTTTGATTCTGAGATTACATTTGGTTCATTCCTGATGATGTTTAGAAAAACTAGTCATCTATGCCTTTATCCTTAATCTAAATTTATGCTCCCTTCTTTTCGTATTTTGGCACTTATATATTTTTGTTTAACAGTGGCCATATTTATTCCAGAATCAGTGTTGTCATCTTCTGCACAAGCTTTGAGTTCATTGTACCTTAGATTATGAGTATGATATGTTTCATAAAATTTTGATGAACGTAGATTGTTTCTCCAGTTATTAGTCCAAACACTGCAATAGTGTAAAACCGACTAATTGAGGTAGCTGTAGTGGTACATGAATTATTATTTTTGAAGGTGACCTGTTGAATCGAAATAAATGATTTTCCTTTCTTCATTTGCCTTCAAATTTCCTGGACTTCCTAATTTCTCTGGTATTTTTTTTTATTTAAAATTTCAGTGAAAAGGAGAGACAAATATGTGCTGTAGATGAAGCTTGTGGATGTATATGGGCTTATTTGGCTCATCTGCGTTCTTCGGAGGGAAGGTCCCACATCCATTATAACCTCTTCTATGATCCACTGAAACACGATGGGCCACTTTTACCTCCAGCAGCTGCTTTAGCCCCAACGCTTTGGCCTCAATTCCATCTTCGCTGGGCATGTCCTTTTGAATCCCAAGCCAGTGAGCTTGAGGCTGAATGCCGGAACATGGCTAAAAAGTATTCCGAACTGCAGAAGGTATTCAATATTACGGTTTGTGTCACTTAATTCTTCCCTCTGGTTAACCAGAAATACAAGGTGCATGGGATAGGCTGCGATTTTTCCGAAATATAATTTATTGGGTGTTGTGATGCTAACAGGCTAAAGAAGCGGCTGAGATGAAAGCTAAAGAATACTTGGTGTCCATGGAAATATTGTATGCAGATCTACAAAATGAAAAACAGGTCAGCAGTTCAGCGATGAACTTGGCAAAGAGAGCTAGCAAGGAAAGTGCTGCCATAACTCGAGCTGTAGAGTCATTGGGGTGCAGGGTTAATTTTACAAATAGCAGTGATTGTACTATTGATGGGGAAAGCATTCCAACAGAAACTTCCCAAAAACTCTCTCTTCCTAGAAGAGAACCCGAAGGTACGACGGGACGCGATGACAATTCAGATTTATCGGTTTCTATTACAGTTGTGAACGATGATGTTGTTGCTCGTAGTAGTCCACTTGGTCGAGTGTGTGAAACATTGTGTCCTTTACATGCACAAGGCAGGGGCTGCCAGTGGCCAGATGCTGCCTGTGCTCAGCTTGGTAGTCAGTTTGTCGAACTGAAGGCAAATTTCGATGCATTTGACCGGCTTTCTATTTACGACCGATATTTTCAGTCTGAATGAAATTCTGGGCGTGTAGGTTAGCCGAAGTAATCCGTTTTGGCCTGAATAATCGGATTTGGTGCTAGAAACTGGAAATCTTTGTTCTCTTCTATAAGCAGGTCTGGAGATAGTGGCACAAAGGTACTGACCCTAGCTTTTTCGACGGGTTTCCGGATACGCTGTACAGAGAACATAGAGTCAATTCATTGTTATCAATCTAGTTTTAGCTACCATTGGAGGACAGAAGCAAGAAAAAAAACTGTACATTCGAAAGGCGAAGCAGCTAATACGAGTCGGTTCTTGGTGCCTTTCTTAAGAAGGTATTTTTAGTATTTGCTATATTTACTTGATTCTTTTCTTGAACGAAGATGTAGTTTGTGTACAGAATTTTAGACTTTCCATTCGCCAGCAATTCCCCCCTCCCCATTTAATAATTGATTTATACGGAATACTACCGACCTGCTAGAATTCAATAAGAAAAATTAGGGTGTCATTGAGTTGAGTCAAACTCAACTCGTAATTCGAGGCTTTGAACGATGGCTCGAACATCGCTCGATTTCAAGTTTTGTTTTATAAAGCTCAAAAAGATAGAATTGCTAGACCTCACACGGTTAGGCTTGTTTACCTAGTGAAAAATGAGTTCGGTGTTTTGTACACAAGCTCGAGTCTGGATAGATTTTCAATACACAATAATTACAATAAGAATAAGCAGCAGCTTGATTCAGTGTGAGATAATTAATTAGTTCAGTTGGATATATAGGTTATTTAAACTTTTTATTTAAAAAAATAAGGTGTTGAAAATTTATATTAAAATCTAAGTTAAAAATTATAATACAGTTAGGAAAATATTACTTGCAAATGAAGATTTAGATGACATTTTTTTTATTTTTTTAATATTTTTTAAAATCCGAAAGAAAACACCATAATATTCTTTTACTTACACTGTAAAAATTAATCTAAAATTCAAATATATTTTAAAATAAAATTTTGAATTGGATTATTTAAAAAAAACCTCTCCTTATGAAACATCTCAATGAGTTTTACTCCTTTTCCTGTTATTTAGCATGCTATGGTTAAAAGTACAATTTTAAATAATAATTTTTAATAGTCTAAAAATAAGTTATAAAATAATATATATATATTATTTTTAACAATATAAATATATTATATAGACAAAACTATTTGAATAAGATAAACATCATTTTAAAAATGGTACGTACTTTTTTCAATATGACTGGTATAATTTTTGCCGTGAAATTAGTTTTTTTTTTCGAAAAATAAATGAGCCTCCTTAGAACCCATTCATAATCAACATTAAACCGAGCAAGACTCACTGTTGGAATTATTAACTAATTATGATATTAAAATCCAATTAAAATGTTTACGATTAAATTCATTTTAAAACTTGGAAAAACGTAAAATATACAAATATTCTTACCTTCAATAAGGTAATATATGCATAAACGAGTGCAAATCATCTATCTCTTTTTTTTTATGTCTCCATTCGTACCTCTGCTTTAAATTAAAGGGTTTAAGGTTCTAGATTAGGGGTTGTGGTTAGGGTTTAAGGAATTAAGGGTAGAGCGTATTTTTATGGTGTAAGGTTTAGGGTTCAAGATATATAAAATAAAGGTTAGGGTTTAAAATTTAATTTTTTAGAATTTTTATTAGGAGATTTGAATGGAAGCATGATAAAGAGACAGAAGATTTCTACCCTAAACCTAAACCCGAACCAAAACAAAATTCCATATCACCAAAAACAGCTCCTTTGTATTCTCTCTATATAGTAAGTTGGTTTTGAGGGTTTACTTCTGAGAATATCATAATTTGTTCTATAATCCATCACCCCTTCATCTTTTTTTCTTCTCATTTTTGTTTTTCACTTGAAACTGTATTTCAGATAGTACGTATGTAAGACATCTGCAATACACAACTACGAAACAAAGGAATGAAAGCTTACGATGAACCAGCAGCAGCCTGCAACACGAGACACGGTTGAATCCGAGAATGATCAACTTCGGGATGTTAAAGTGTTTCATAGTTCCCTAAGTTCCTCTATAACATCGAAAGAAGTCCGATGAATGCAGTGCTTCATGCCGATAGAAGTCTCCTCACCGGTTTTGAAGCCCTTCGATTGCTTTTTTCCACTGCCATGCTCTTTGTTTTGAATCATCAAATGATAATACCTTTCTTGGCTGAAAGACCACAAATATAGATCAGAAAGTGGAACAATGAAGAACAGTAATCCGGTGACTATCTATGTATGAGAAAAATGGAATAAAAAGCACCAGGGTGCATGAGAATTCCATTTCCAGATTCTCGGTGCCAGTAATAAATTCGATGAATTCATTCCAATCCTACCAGGACATGCTCGTATACTCACCGTGCAAATCTTGAAGTGCGATGGACTTGTGACCTGAACGCTGAGGTCATTAGGATTATCAGACCAAATAATGTTCCCTTTCACGACCAGTTTTGAAGGATCAACATAGATCAATTTTGGCTTGTTGTTGAGGATAAGCTGCACTTTCTTTCTGGATAATTTCTGTAGTTTCTTCACCACTGAGATCATAAGAACCGATTCTCCCGGATCCAAAAATTGTTGCCTGCTTAAAACAGAAGAGCAGAAAGAAAGAAACAAAAAAAGAGTTAAGGCTCCATTGGGTAAGGATTGAAAACCAATCTAACTGGATGGTTGCACTAACAAAATAGCACATGTTGGTATGTAGCTCAACCTTTAGGTTCAAACTTTTTCCTTAATACAAGACATTGACAAATACCATTTTGAGTCGTAGGAATCAATCGAGGCTAGTCTAGTTATATGGCCAGATGATTCAGCCAATGTTGAGGCACTGACGATTCCATCGTTCTTTTCGGCAGAACAATCTCCGATGTGCGTAGGATTCCATGAAGAATCGCTATAATCATCACCCTCACTTGATTGGGCCTGAAAATTTTAACATAGGATAATAGAACTTTAAACTCTGAAAAGACAATATGCAAAAAAAAATGGATCCTATCATAAACAATGATTGAAAACACATGTTGCCATCATACCCCTGTCTCTAAAGCAAGCTTTGGAGGGGTTTGTGCTCTTAAATGACTCCAATCAACTCCCTTAAAGAAAGGATGCATCTTGAGTGTGGCATAACCATCAGGTCCGGCACCCGGTCTTTTATTGGGAACTAGATCCTGCACCATAAGGTTGCATTACAATTCTGATCCTTTAGCCCAAAAGTTAACATCACACACAACATAGGATAAACTGAAGCTAATATTTGAAAAATGTAATGACATTGGATGTGCATGACTCCAATTGTACCATTGTTAAAATAAATAAACTTCATGTAAAAGTTCTATAAACAAAAACATAACCATTAGTTGCCTATTAGGGGAGTGGAGCGGATGTTGAAAACTGATAATAAGGGAAATTATCTCATAATTTCAAAAACGAAAGTTGATTTCCCACCCCAAATTGGTGCAGAGAACCCCATGCATATCGTAACCTATGCAGTTTCTGAACCCTTTTATTCCATCTTTTTTCCATCATAAATGTACAGAAAAAATAGATGCACGTCTCATAAGAGAAAAAGGTAGCAGCTTCAAAAAGTCTTAAACATACAAGTTTATGAATGTACAGTATATATCAAATCCAAAATGCAGAAAATGGTGCTCACCAGTAAGCGATTAATAAGGTCTCTAGCTTCTTCAGAAAAATAATTTGGAAATTTTATATCTCGGGCTATGATTCTTTGAAATATTAGCCATTCACTTGCATCTTTAAAAGGGGAAGTCCCTGAGAGCATTTGGTACAAGGTGCAGCCAAGTGCCCAGAGGTCATTTCTGTTTGAATATGTTGAGAAGAACAAACTAGTTATCATATGAAAAAAATCACAAGTGCTTACACTTTAATTATTTAGGAAAACAAGTGGTAGGGGGAAAAGAGAAGGCAGCAAAGGAGGAAGTGAGGGGGAAGAAAAATATTTTTTTTTTAAATCTAAAATTATTTGTAGCAAGATTAAAATTCCATTTCAAGTTCAAAAATGTTAATCAGGACTGTTAGGCAAGCTCATTAAGAGATTGAAGGTCTCTTACCCGACAGTAGCTGGAGAAGAGTTTAGGACTTCAGGAGGAACATATGCAGCTGTACCCACAAACGTGCATGCCTTATCATCTGGAGAGGACAATGTTAGTCTTAAACATGGCGAGGGAGGGAGGATTTCAACATGATATAGTCATGATTTTACCTGAGGATGCATTAGGAAGGACTCTAATTTGGCTATCCTGCATGGTTTTTACACTGCCAAAGTCAGCAATCTTAATATGCCCATCTGTAGTGAGAAGCAAGTTCTCTGGCTGCCATGTCATGCAACAACAAACATTACTATATTACAATTGTTGATCTAACAGAACATACATGTTGTGAAAATACCTTAATATCTCTATGTATCAATCCCATGCTGTGTATGTATTCAATGGCATCTACAACTTCGGCAGCATAGAAGCGAGCTTCATCCTCTGATAAACGACCTTTCTGAACAAAAAGATAACCAGATGATTGATAATATGTCGACATCCCATGTGCACATATTTATTATTTATAATAAACGACCTATGCAGTCGGCAACATTTTGCAATGAATTTTAAAAAGCTTCAAAAGTGGTGAGTGATTAGATTTATTATCATATATATAAATGATCGTAGATAAAGTACACATATTTATTATTTATATTGTCAAAGAAATAAGGAAAAATATATAAATTGAAAATAACATTCACTGGACTGAATAGTAATTTACATAGCAACTAATTCAATTTCAACCAACTCAATGATATGCTCCAGAAAAAATCTTTCACATTACACACCCTCTTTTATATATGAATTAATGTAGGATCACATGCCAATAGTAACTTACTCTTGTTATTTGGTCAAAAAGTTCTCCACCTTCACAGGATTCAAGGGCCATGTCTTCACAATATAATCAAGGGAAAAAATGTCAAACAACAAAGCAAATTGAATGAAATGGCAATACATAATTAATGGAAGAGAACCGAGAAAGAAAAGCTTTTGTAAAAACTAACTAAACAAGTGTGCACATGATACTTATGGAAGTTACTTTACAACCAAAAATACGTACACAGTGAATAAGTATCTTGAAATGTAAAATAGAGCCGCACAACACCAGGATGGTCCAGTTGATCAAGCACAATACGTTCCAGCTTTACATAACCTGTTTTATTTTCCTTGGTGATGAACTTTTTGTCCATAATCTTCAAAGCATACACCATTCCTGTATCCTTCTTCTTTGCCCTAACAACCTGATGACAACAATAATATGATATTCAGAATAAACGAGAAGAAGCCCCAATAAGAAATTGTGAGTGAAAATGGAAAGAGAACATACTAAATAAATAAGACAATATATATTTGCCATAAAAAACCGAGAACATTACTACAACCAAAACTAACGATAATAAAAATAAGCTGCCGCCTGCCATGCCTTCATATTAATCAACCAACCATGTGTAATTGTTAACTCAACTAAAGGGTGTTTATTTTATCTGCATTGCCTGTTAAAAGATATACCCTGAACTAACATATCAAGCAGCCATCACCACCATACAAATTCCATGTAAATATTTTAAAGGAGTACCTTGAAACAAGAAAAAAATCCAGTTCAAATCATTCCTTCTCACTCTTAACCATGCAGGTAGTATCTGCCTCGTCTGCTCTTATCCATTATTTACATTAATTTAAGCTCTAAGCCATTACCACGCACATAAGAAATGCCTCCATTCACACACTTAATGTCAAGTACACAGCTGAAGTGCTCAAATAATGGGGGAAGCAAGTTATTTCAGCCTCACATTTTCAAAACTCAAAGCAAAATAACAATAAAAAAGGGTTTACCAAGTGCAGTACATTCTGGGATGGTGGTAAAACAAAATAGCAGAAGGGGAAAAAGAGACGAACATCATAAAAATGTCCTTACCCATGCGAAATAAAATCAAAAGAAGAGCAACACATAAGAACTTGATCCAGCAGTAAAAGGAAGAGCAGTAGGTTCAAACTCCCACTGCACTCATGGTGCAGGTTGAATCCTTGTAGCTTTGCTAGTAATGGCAATAGATAGAGAACGCATAGAGAAAACTAAGTAAACGATCAGAGGGTAGTTATGATTCTCCCCATTAGACCCTAAAAGATTTTTTTTATTCTTCTCTTAAGCAAGCAAAGCCTAAATATCACCCATCTTCAAGGAGAAATAGTATTCATCTTATAGGAAACAAAACAGAATAAAACATTGTTATGCGACAGAATTTTATGTTCTTTTCTTTGCATTAAATTCCTACAAGTTAACACCTTTCATTCAAACAGCTTAAATCACCAGTAAAAAGCCACAAAATTCAAAAAGATAACTAAATTTAGCCAACTCCACCCCAAAAAAAACAATTCACAAAGCTAAAGCATTCATATATTAAAATAATCAAACATAGAAAAAAAGGAAGCAAAGAAAACCAAGTGCCAGAAATAGAAAGCATAACCAAATTATAAAATTATTTTAAAAAAACACTAACCTTGGAGTAAGAACCAACGCCATAGATCTTACCCAATTCAAAATCCTGGATACTGAAATTCTCCTGAGGAGCTCTAAATGCAAAGCTTTTGGATCTCTGAACATTGTTAGAAGAATTATGTTTGCTATTGTCATCGGTTCCCTGAATCCTAAGCTTTGAATCAAAATCCTTGTCCATAGCCAACATTTCTCTCTCAAAAAATTTCCCTACTTTGCCATGTACACCATACTGTAGTAATTCTGGGGAGAAGCTTTGCTTTTTCGATTCTTGTTTCCAGTCAAAGAAGAGAAAAGAAAAAAAGAATCTTTTTTTCCTATTTATTTAGTTAGAAATTAGAATGGATCTGGAAAAGTGAAATTGATTCTTTTCGTGAGAGTATTGTCAATATATATAAATAAATATATGAAAAATTAGAAAATTATTTCATTTACCCCGAATAAAAAATCATTCTCTAATGTTTTTTATTCTTATATTAAAAAAATAAATTTTAAAATTTAATACTATTTTTCACGTCTTAAACTATAAATTTTACTCCCTAAACTATGCATCTTACTCTTAATTTTCTAAACTCTAACCTTAATTCATAATCCTTAAACCCTAAACTCTCTATTTTAAAAATACATACACTATAAGTCTCTAATTCTCTAACATTTTTTTTCTTTAGAAATAAATGTCTAATATTTCTTTTACTGAAATAAGTATCTAAAATCTTATTCTATTAATATGTAAGGTAGCACCGATAACAAAATCTGTTTAACTCATAAATAAGTGCCTAAACTATATATTTTTTGAGATATATATATTTAATATTTTTTAGAATAGATACCTAAAATTTTATTCCGTTAATATTTTAAAGTAACATCGTTAAAAATTCATCCCTCAATAATAGTTTGACATGTGACTTATTTTTTATTTTAAAAATAAAATAAATTAATTTAAAAATAAAATAAATTCATCACCAAATAATCTGTTTGCAATATAGAAATGTTATTGACAAAATGTGTTGTTATAGAACTTCTAGCCTAGATAAGGAGTTCTTAGCTCCAACATCAACTGATGGCTCTGCAAGAATATGGAAGACAGAACTCAGAAGAGTGTTCCTTTAATGACTGTAACTCCAAACTTGGTACCTTTACTTTAAACAAGCAGTTTCTCATTGAATGATGCAAGTTTTAGTCTTCCTGACATCTTTTTTTTTATGAAAAGTTCAAATTATGCCGTGCCCATCTTGAAATTGTAAAAGTTTTATATATTTATTTTTGATTTTTGAAATTTTTAAGATTTTATGATTGTGCATACCCTGAAATTTTGAGATTTTTATGACTTGTATTTATCTTAAAAATATTTTGATTTGTGCCCACCCTCACATATGATTCTGGATCCGCCACTGGACGGGAGAGATTTTATCGTGAACCATTTTCATCACGTCATCCGTGATCTATGTAATCAGGAATGTTTCATTAAGTAATCGTCTGATAACTACCCACTCACCTATTACATGTAAGAAAAAGGTGATGATTCACTTTAAAAAATATATGAGATGGATGAATCTAATTGATTAAGACCACGAATGACGTGATGAAAAGGTTTCGTAATATTAATTTGTTCTTATAACAGACAATAAAGCAGTTACTGCAGTTTATGACATAAGCACGTTGAATAAAATTGGACATAAAAGATTACATGGAAAGCCTGCTTCTGTAATATCTGTTAGCCTGGATGGAAAATAATCAAATATCTTGCTCTGAAGCATTGCATCATTAAGAGCTCTATTTCCATGGTTATATTTATATCTGGATCCTGGAAGTGTGTGGTCAGTTGTGTCTGACATGGGTATGGAGATATACCCCTTTAAGGATCCTCCAAATACACAGGAAAACTTAGAATTATTGAACATATATGACACCTACATCCAAGTCTGAGTATCGTAAGCCTGGATTTTTACATTCCAGACACTGGTGTATGATGGTTGGGAAAGTTTTGTAGAATTATTACACTTATAATACTTGTCAACGTATATGTTCTTTTGATGAATACCCTGATCAACTGTTTTTATCGTAGTGGAAGCAAAGATGGAGACATTTGTGTGGCAGAAGTAAAGAAAATGGAGATGAGCCATTGGAGCAAGAGGCTTCACCTGGGTACACCCATTGCATTGCTAGAGTTCTGTCCTACTCCTAGGCTGTTTTCACTTTGTCTTAACATGCTTATGTGTATCTTTCTTGAAAACAACTATTTTTAAATCCTGGTTTGATTTCCATTGTCGTTGCTTTGTTGTAGCTGTAGGCAGGGACAGAGACAGTATTTGAGGTTGAGGGGAGTAAAATATAAATGTTTAAAAGTAGGGATAAATTCATAAAAAAAACAATTTTTAAAAGAATTTAAATAAGAAGGCAAAAGTAAAAAAAAATTCTTCGAGGTGAGGAGGAGTCGCTCCTCTCCACCCCTCTTTAGTTCCGTCCCTGACTGTAGGGTTTCTTACAACTTTTAATCAATGGGGAGCAATGGTGACAAAACGGAACATTCTTGCATATTGGAAAGGTATTCCTCTTTAAAGATAACATTGTTGAGAGGGAGAGCTACGAATCTCAAATACAATAATTATCTTACGTGAACAAAAAAAAATTGGGATTCAATCACCATCGGCGACAACATTTAACAATGACAAACAATATTCGATGATCGGAGAGTTTAACCAAATTTTGAGGTCAAATTAACATTTTATTTTAAGTTCAAAGTCGAATTAAAAATTTATCCTCTCTAATGACCTATGTCATCAATTAATTGATCATGATCAAAATACAATAAATCGGTAATATAAATGATCAAAAATTAACTTTTTCAATTACAATGAGTAAAATAAGACATCACAAAAACAAAAGTGACTTTATATGTAATTTACTCAAATTATAATTAGTATTCTTTTTTCTCAGATAGGGTAAATTACATAAATAGTTCTTTGACTATACCTCAATTATCTTTTATATTTTCAGACTATCAAATATTATAAATTGGTCCATTGACTAACTTTTTTGATACAAAGTGGTCATGTGCCGTTAAAAATTTGACGGAAAACTGATGTGAACGTTAACATGCTGACTTGGATTATAGAGATTAAGGATGCCACATTGTTATCCAAGTCAGTATGTTAACGTTCACATCAGTTTCCCGTAAAGTTTTTAACGGCACAAGACTACTTTGTATTAGAAAAGTTAGTTAATGAACCAATTTGTAACATTTGATAGTTTGAGGATATAAAAGATAATTGAGGTATAATAAAAGAACCATTTATGTAGTTTACCCTAAAAGATAAACTTAAATATTTATTCCTAGAGGCCAGAAGCGGGTCAAAATTAGGGATGGGCACGGGTCGGGTCGGGTTGGATTCTCGGTCCACCCGTACCCGACCCGAAAAATCACACCCTCCACCTACCACCCAACCCGGTTTTAGGGTGGAAAAAATCCGACCCGACCCTGGTTTAGGGTGGAAAAAATCTGACCCGACCCGACTCGAATCATTAAAAAAATTAAAATTTTAGGGACTAAACTGTAAAAAAATAAAATTTAGGGATCTAATTGTAAAAATATTTAATTTTAGTGACGTAATTATAAAAAAAAATAATTTTAGTGATCTAATTTTAGTGATCTAATCGGATCGGGTCGGATTTTTTTCACCCTAAATTCAAACCCGAATTTTTTTAAAAAAAAAAATAACCCGATCAAGCCGGGTCGAAACCCGTCGAGTTTGGGTTCCGTGCCCATCCCTGGTCAAAATATTTTGAACTATGACAGTCCAGGTCGCCGCCCCGACCCTTCACAGAAACCAATAGCAAAATGGGACACAGTTGTTCTGTACTGCTTATATACCCTTCCCGCAGGGTTTTAAAAACAATTTTCTAAGCATTAAAAAGAAGAAGAGGACATTCTCAATCTGACATCTTTCTATCTCTTTAGGTAAGCGCTCATTCTCCGCTTCATTTTCTTCTAGTTTATTTCTCTGGGTTTCCTTTGAAATTCATTTCCATCTGTCATATATTGATTATCTTGGTAGTTTTTCTTGTTCTACACTAAGTTTCTTTGTGGAATCTTTTCTTGTTTTGCCTGCGTAATGTCTTGTCTTTGTTAATTGATCTTGAGTTAGTGTTTTCTTTTTTCTTTTTGAAGTTCTTTTGCTGAAACTTGAAAGGGTAACACTTTGAATTGACTTGGTTTCAAGGCTGAAACTGTTAGCTTTGCTGGGTTGAGTAAGGCTCTTTTTTTTTTTTTTGAATAGAAATTCCAAAGATAACAGAAGCGTATGGTTTTCTTTAATTTAGAGTACCATTAGATTACTGATGGAGATTAGCTTGTTCTTTCATTTAATCAACAGAAATGGCACTGGTATAGGAAACGAAGTGCAAATAGTGAAGCTTATATCACAAATAAGTATACTAACCTTTTCATTTAGGTATCTAAAATAGTTTTTTGGTCAAAACTAAAGTATATTTTTTGGTCAAAATAGGTACCTAAAGTATATATTTTTTTTTGTCAAAATAGGTACCTAATGTATTTTTTAATCAATGTCACATACAACTTTCAGGAATCTAGATGAAAATTTTATATACTTTAGGTACCTATTTTGACAAAAAGAATACTATAGGTACCTATTTTGACAAAATATACTTTAAGTACCTAAATGAAAAAAAAGTTGGTATATTGTGGGTACTTATTTGTATTATATGCCAATAGTGAATAAAAAAAATGTGACTGATGCTCTTAATTTAAGCTTAAAAAAGTTGTATTATGCATCTCTGTCTGCTGCATAATTTAAGCTTCACTATAAAAGGAATTGTGTTCATGGGTTATACTTCTCTGATCTTGATCTTGATTCTGTATTGTGTAGGCCTTAATGTTGTGAGCTGGTGATAAACCCTCTAATCATCATGCATGCTATAAAAGGTGGGTGGGTTGGGCAAACTTTTGCCGTAGCTAAGTGCAATGAGTCCGGAGGGAAGAAGTCTCGTGTTCGTCGATCAAAGGAGGAAAGGAAGGCAATGGTCGAGTCTTTTATAAAGAAGTAATCCCACACGGTTCCTCTTCCTTTTTGTTTTCTACTACTGATTAATTTAATTGTAGGCTTGAAGCATCTTTATTTAGTCTTTACCGGTTTTATCTTTTTTCATTCTAATACACTTGTATATGCCCCGTTCCATGGTAGTCATACTCATAATAGAATTGCTCTGTATACAGACTACAGTAGGATATTTTAGACATTCAGGCTTCTAAATTTATCGTCATAATAGTATCTAACAAACTAATTGCAGGATGACTGTGATTGCTTAACATATGAGTATTAACTTAAAATATATGCTTGGATATTGACTCTGATCACTGCTAACTTTAAATGTGTGAATAGTGGGTCATCGAATACAGGGGCATTGATGTAATTTATGATTGTCCATACATGCCAGTAATTTTGTTGTTGTTATATATATGAATGAAAATAAATTTGATACAATCAAATGAGGCTTTTATTAGCTTTTAGAAGAATAGTTTACTGAAGAACAATTGATTTTTTGAAACCTAAATTTATTATAGTTCTTTGAAGACACATTTGAAGTTATTTTCAAACTGAATATACTTTGTTCGATATAAGGATTTTTTTTTTTTTTTTTGCAAATGCAATATATGAAATGTTGCTTTCTCGAAATCAATATCAGAAGTGAGTTGCTACATTTTCGTACCATTTATTTGGTTCACTTGATGCAGGTAATGGACATTAAACAATAGAAAATGTGTCTCTTAAACTCGCTCATTGATGAACTTTTTGCAGGTATCAAGAATCAAACAATGGGAATTTTCCATCTCTTAACCTTACCCACAAGGAAGTTGGTGGGTCTTTCTACACAGTTCGAGAGATTGTACGAGAGATAATTCAGGAAAATAGAGTGTTGGGTCCTGCAAAGTTGACTGAAGGGGAGCAGAACACTGATCTGTTCTTGCAACAAAATCCACTGGGTTCCATTTCAATTGCACCCGAAACTCTGTTGTCCATCCAATCAAATGGAAGTTCTTTTGCTCCCAGTCATCATGAGGATGCTAGTGATGATTCAGTTTTTTCAGTTACTGGTGAACTTCCTATGGGATCTGAATATAAAAAATTTTATGGCGAGAAAACTATTAATGGGAATCCTGTAGGTGTAACCAATGGAACTGATAAGGTGGAAATTGTAGAGGTGCAAGTAATTGAACCTCCAGAAAGTGATAAAAGTGAAAAGGAAATGGATACATCCACAGCTGAAGTCACTCAAATAACAGATGTAGTAGTAGAGACATTTCCATTGCGTCCTGTCACTAAACTAACTGACATCATTGATGGAATGTCTAGTGATGTTGGGAAATTAAACGAAAACTTGGATCAAACAGAAAACAGGAAGGTGAATGTGAGTCAAGAAAATGGCAGTTTTAAGTTGGATGATACGAATTCCTCGGAGGTTTCTGTTTTGATTGATGAGAATGAAGTGGAAAACAATGAGGATGTGTTGTTGGAAAAGAACTCTGATTTAGCAGATAAGAAAGTTGTAGAAAACATTTCAGATCCATTATTAGAAAGCTCGGATTGCTCTACTGGGGGAACTGCCGTGGATGATACTCACAACTGTGCAGCATTGGAGGTACCTCTTGATGATGATATTTCAACTTCCGAAACAAATGAACAAAACCAAGCGATTGATGGAGAGGTGAGCTTTTGTCCAAAACCTTTGTGCATGCCTATGTTAGACATCAAATAAAGTGATTGCTCAATCTGCATGATAAACCGGTTTTGTCTATTACATCTAAATATTTGTTTTCTCTTGCTATTATTCACTAATTATAAGTTTTGCTTATAGAAATGGTCTGTGGTTTTGACTGTAATTTAGGTCGAATAAACGGGGAGTTGTTACTTTGAGTACAGTGCAGGATCTATGTGCTATTTGTGCCGTGCCTTGCTATGAAATCACTAAAAAAATTGAAGGGTGTAAAAGGGATTACATACTGACATGTTCATGGGACACTATACTCAAATCTTGTTATTTGAGGAATTTCAAAAGTGTGGCTTTGAACTATGTTACTCGGACATGGGTATGTGTCCAACATAGGTATGGTCAGAATTTTCTAAGTGTTTTTTAATGTATTTGGAGAATCCTTGGAGATCACATCCCAATGTCCATGTTTCCGACACGAGTGTCGGACATAGCTACTTCAAGAAAAATGAAAACTTGGAGCAACATAGATACTTTGGAGTTCTTTGATTCTCTTCCAAATCCTCTCCCCCTGAAAGGTGTGTGTGGTTCACACACATTTCAAAATTTAGACACTTCACTAAGTGTGTTTGCTGAAAAATGAAACAATGCTATTTGCTAGTAATTTAACATGTCTAAGATGCTATCACATGCATTTGTTCACATTCTTTTGGTGTCTTATGGCAGCAAATTGTAAATCACCTTTTTGTAGGCGATTTTAAGTTCACTCGAGTTCTTATAGTTTATTTACCTACCATTGTGTCCCCAAATAAACAAATACTATGGACCAATTGGAGAAAGCTAATGACTGATTTAGGTTGAACTGATGTGTTCATTTTCAGGGTGGAAAATTCTTCCCTTTAAATCTTCTGTCTTTATACTACATGGTCTATATGGCTGTATATTTTCTTAACAAACTGATTAACGAGAAATATCAGTGTCGGATTGAACGAGAACCTGATGGTTTTGTTTTTCATCAGGCAATATATGTTCCAAATGGCATCCACTCGAAAACTCATGGCGCTTGCCAGTCAACACTGGAGGGAGCTGTTACGGCTGAAGGTAAAGTTGACGTGCAGCATGTCAACTCGAAGAAAGGAAGCAATAAAACATTTGACCGAATTAATCTGTTAGTATTTCTACCCTTTGCTCATTTTACTTTTTAAGTTGAACCAGTCTTTACACACTTGGGTTTCAATGGTATAGAGTTCATTACAACAATATTACGTTGGTCTCTATGGACAGTGAATCGTGGGAACGGACATCGAAAGGTTCTGCGGAAGAATCTAACCCCATTTTGGCTATTTTCAAATACGTTGTCACCGCCTTCATGAAATTCTGGTCCGAGTAACAGGTTTTGGAGAGTAATACAAACTTTATTAGCGAATATACAACTATAGAGCATTTGTGGTTATTTTCCTGTTGTGTTAGCTTGCTAAATGTTTACGTCCGTATTAAGTAACGACTATGGTATTACAAGAGTTCCATGGTTATATCGGTGTCACAAGTTGAATCTTACGACGGTGGCGGTAGAACAATGTTCTTTCTGTCAATCGACTCGAATCGATCCGACTGTTAGAATGGGATAATCTTGAATGCAATCTTGTTATATGGATTACAGATAGTTGGATGTTTGTTCATATGCGAGCATGTAAGATGAGAAGCATGAAATGCAGACCTTATTCTGTGTCATGATGGAGGGAAAATTCCAGGACCAACATGTTAACGATTATTTAAAGTTGTGCTTCAACTGCCTATATTGTCTGCTCGTCCATGTTCGTGAAATTGTAATTCGGTCCCCTAAAATGATAAAATTCTGATTTAGTCCTAAAAATTGTAATGTCAGAAACTAATGTTATATTTGGTGATATAGTACTTTGGATTTTATTCTGTTATATATAAATTATGAGAAATATAAATAATAAAAAAAAAATTGCTTTCAGTTTACAAATTTTACATGTCAATTTGTATTTATAATATTTGTTATATAATTTTTTTATATATATTCATGCATTTGCAAGGTGTTTGGATTATTTTACGGGTAAATTATATAAATTATCATGTAACTTTATTCTTAAACTTATTTTGGTCATTAAAGTTTCAAAATATTTAATTTAGTCATTTAAGTTTAGACATTAAATGTTTTATATCACACTTAAATCTCAAACTGTTATAGATATCTCGTTCAATCTCAAATTTTACCAACCATTGTGTCAGCTTTTTAAGTCTGAATTCAATCTTTATTTTGTAAAACGTGCTCTGAAATTTATGAATTAAACGTTTTTAAAACTTCAATAACACTAATTAAACACATTAAAATATAGCACTTACTAAAATATACCTACTTGATTAACTTCAATGATCGATAATTAATACTAAGATTGATTATCAATCATCGACTATAAAACAAAAGAAAAAATAGTTTTGAGGCTCTAAGTCCGAAAGAAAAGTTTATTTTAGCCTAAAAATAAATTATATTTCTAAGAGATAATAATAATAATAGTAATAATAATTCATATAGTTTGATTATAACAATAATTCATATAGTTTGATTTCTCTAGAGAACATGAAAAAATAACTATATAGGGACCATACTATCTTTTGTTTTTGTTTTCTCGTACAATTGAATCATACATTAATATTTGATATTTTTTTCTCGTATGATTTATAATCTAATTATTTTAGCCTCATGCTACATTGGTTTATTTTTAAATATTCATATATGAAATAAATGAACACGACGTATATAATTTTTCAAATATATTTAAAAAATATATTCATATCTAACACATATCTGTACTTATGTTCGATTTCTAATCATGTTAGCATATGTCATGCTTCATCAAAGACTATAAGAAAATGGCAATAAAATAAAGATCATAATCACATGTAAATCCAAACAAAAACTCAATAATACAAGTAGCAAGGAGTAGACCAGCTTCAATGAGCCAACGAGTTAGATAAAGAAAATGAAACAACTACGCGTATTAATCAAATTGTTTTTTTGTTTTTAAGATTTAAATTTTCTGATATTAATCTTACAAAAAATAAATACAGTTTACACGTATATGTCTCAAATATTATTGCTTTTTTATAAAAATATTAACTATGTAATAAAACAATATATCAGTAAAATGCGAGTAGGATGGGTGGAAATCGTCTATTTTTTATTTTGATTTATTTAGTGTTTGTCATTTTAAAATATTGGATTTAGGGTTTAAGATTTAGAAAATTACAAGTATAATGTATTTTAGAGTGGAGAATTTAGGGTTAAAGTTTAAAATTTAATTTTAAAGTATTTTTTAGGGCGGAACATAGAAGAAGACATGGTTGGAGACAAAATTTTTATCGGTTTAAGTTTGGCATGTGCCCAACTTGAACTTTCTAAGCTTCGCATGTAGTTTTATTTTTTTTAATTTTTATGATTTAATTCTTAATTAATTTTAATTTTTATGAATTGTACGCACATTAAAATTTTAAAATTTTATGCGTGATTTTTAACCGTCACCAACATATAATAAATTTTGAGTGAAACAACCTTTTAAGGGTAGAAAATTTTTCCTTTAATACTCTCCTGTAACTTATTATATCACTACTACTAATTAACAAGAAAGGTTACAAAAGAATGAACCCTAAAACAAGTCTTGTTGTGAAATCTTCCTATCCCAATATAATACAAGGAGAAAGGAAGAAGAAAAGAATATTAAAAAAAGAACGAAAAAGCTTAAGACACAAGGGGAGACATTCTTAAACAAGCTTTGACACAAGGAATAAAGTTCGGAGATTTGGAACGTTGTTGTCTGGTTTTATCAGTTCATGAACAACCTCAAAAAGAGTTTTTTAAATGCTGTATATATGTATTTTCCCCAGATAAATTCTGGGTAAAAATGATTATTTCACAATTTACGAAAAAAACGATTTAATATTGGATTAATGAAGGGTTTATTTGAATTAATCCAACATATAATGCAAGGGATTTAAGCTGCGAAAAACATGAAGGTGAGAGTCAGCCAAACCAGACATATTTTCACGTGGACAGATTGATTGTCTTTGGTGAAGATGAGTTGGTATTTGGTGAAACCAAAACCAATAAATTTTCCCATTAAAATACTCTCGGAAGAGATCTGGTTAGATAAGAGTATTCGAGGCTCTAACATGGGATCCTATGCTAAACAGATAGAGGAGAGAGAAGCACCAGAATCTAACACTTAAGCCCTACGTCACTCTTATTTTCCCCTCGTATAATCATATCGGATTTCTATAAATTTCGGTTCGAATTAATCGATTAATGAGTTGAATGTATATAATTAAAAAATATATGTGAAAATCAATGAAAAAATATCACTGCTGAGTAGGGATTAAAAAATCTACTATCAGTATAGCGGTCGTTATTTAACAGTAATATCGTCGATCAAAACCGTTAATAGCATAAATAACGGTGAGACTCGGAATCACACCAATAATGATCAATAACGACGATAATAATATGTTATTCCCGTTATTATCTCCTTATTTCAAAAGCACCCAGAAAAATAAGAACTATCTGTCAAATCTCATCTTCAGAAGTTCAAAAATTTTAAAAAAAATCATAAATAAATTTATATATATTATGATTTATGGTAAGTGATACGAGTTTAAAAAATTTCACAACCACAATACCTACACTAACAATTGTTATATCTGTAATTACGATAAACGTAATACGATCGAAAATATAATTGTAAACGTATTTAAAAGGTTAATTAAAAGTTTTAAATAAGTGAGGTGGATTAATCAATAATGATATGATTTCATTGTAGGGTTTAGATGCCAACCTTACAAAATTAAATGGGTAGATTAATGAAATGTACTTCGAGCAGATTTACAATATTGTCATGCAAACAAATATAACGTTAATTTATAATTTAACTGCTACATATATTTTTAGTAGTTTAATTATAAAATTAATATTTATTCGTATATATTTTTAATTTGTTGATTTTGTATATATTTTATAAAGCGATTGAACTCGTGTCTCTTAGGATGAACGTATACTTTCTATTTTTTTCACTGTAATTACTTGTTGGATTCAACTACATGATTTCTATTTTTTTCACTGTAATTACTTGTTGGATTCAACTACATGATACGTTTAAAAACATATGAATGTGATCATTTATAATAATCAAAGGTTAATCGTATTATTTAATTTAAATGATTGGTTAATCATATTAGTTATTAACCGTAACCTAATAGTTAAAAAGATGGTTAAGCGTTAACTTTTTAAATAGTTAGTCATTATAGTGATTAATCGTTAACGAGCAATTCAATTACAGGTTAACCTATAGTCTATTATAATTTTTTTAAATATTCACCGTTTCATTTTGTAATAATAAATTTATCTCTTCGATAAATATTATATTAATTTTTTTAAAAATATACTTAAATAAAGAGATTTTGAACACAAACTTCATATTTAGTTTAGAAAATACATATAAATTAACTTATAAGATAATCATAAACCACTATTTTTAGTGATTTAGTTAATCAAAACCGTTTAATTTTAATACTTAAGTTAATTAACCTATAAAATAGACAGTTATATATATATTAATAATTAAAATTATTAAAAATAATAACATTGACTTAAAATTATATTATATATTTGTTGCTAAACATGATTATGATACTAAATAACTCAATTTAACATAAGAAGTGCGGATTTTATACTAAATAGTTTTTTTAAGAATTTAAAAATTGTAAAAGTATGAGATTAAATTAATAATATAAAATACAAAGAAATTTAAGAAATTCGGCTGTCCCTAGTCCCTTCGGTCTTTTCATGCTTAATTGAGATAAAATAAATAAAAAAATCAATTTATTTACAGAAAGAGTGAATTAATTTATTTAAAACCGAAGTAAAATAAGGTTTTCATAAATAAAAAAGAAATTCAGATAAAAAAAAAAAAGTTGTGGAGTGTGTTTTACACGCGCTATGACCGAAAGTGGGTAATTAGTTAGACAGAATCGATACCACCTTTTGTCTTCGACGTAAATTTCACGTTCCTCATGTTATAATTGGAATCCTCTAAAGCGAAACAAAATGGAGGAATAAAGGAAAGTGGGGTCTTATTGCCTGTATCGGGTCTCATATGTTATCTGTTATGAGAGGCTGACACGTGTCCGTTTAAAAAGGTTGCTGAAAAAATAAAACCACAACCTCGAAGAGCATATTTTAACTGAAAAATCATCAAGGACGTGGATATTAATTATTGATCCAAATCAAATAATTTGAATTTGAAATTTTATTTCGTACACAATTATTTAATACATATTTAATTGAAACAAATTTCAAGTTTAATCAATTAAATTTTAATTTTAATTAAATATATTTATAGTTAAATCAACAAAATTAATCGCATTTCTGATATAATAATTCAAAATTTTGAAGTCATCAAATACATAGGTGTAAGATTAAATTAATTATTAATCTAAACCTTAGGGTTAAATACTAGAAATCTCCACAATAGAGTATACTTAATCCAATAAGATAAAAAATTATTGAGATATTATTTTGATATAACATTATAAAAAATGTTTTGTAAGTATTTTTGATTTGTATAAAATATTTAAATGTTTTAAAATAATAAAAAATAGTCGTTCATATATGTATTATATGTTTGATATTAATACATGAACAACCATATCGATAAAATCCTTAAGTGTACCGATACGAGCTTGCTTCTAGATTTGAAAAAGAATTTTAGTGTCGATGCGAACTTTTTCGTACTGATACCACTAGACATCGTATTCATACAGACGTATTGTGTATTAGTACGCCTTATCTTATGTGCAATACCTTTTTATAAGTTTTTTTTTTTGATAAATTGAACTTTATTCATTTAAGAATACTAAAAAAACACTTTACAAAATATCAACCACCCTCATTTATCCCACCCGAATGAGCTATTCACATATCTCGAATCTCATTGCTATACTTTGATCAAAATTTTTAAAACAACAGTCAACTAATTGGAGTCTAACATCTTTCTTTATGAACCAAAAGATCTCCAATGCTTGTTTTTGCTCTTTTTTATGTACTTTGCAGTTGCGTTCAGTCCAAAGATGATAATTAAGACTACACCATATCAATCGAATCAAAATTGTTTTCATAAATTTACAATATAGTAAATATAGAACATATTTTATCTAAACTCGATCCGACCCTAAATTAAAAAAACATATTTACCCATCCCATAATCCTTTTGATAAGATCGTAACAGATTAAAAGTTCGAAGATTCAATGTCTTTTATCACCTTATATGTTAACTTATTTATTTGTCTCGTGGTATTAAACTATTTTTCGAAACTGTCTAACCAAAATAAATAAATAATCTCTCAAAAAAGCAAAAAATATTAATATAAAATTGTTTTACAAATTGGGATTTCAATATTTTCTTCCCTGGAAAGAAAAATAAATAAATTTTTTATTATTATTTGATATTGGAAATAAATAAATAAATAAAGGTTGAAGAATGGAACAGTAAATTGTTTAGAGAAGAATATAAAAGGATCCCACACTGCCTACTCCCTCAGCCTTTCTCTTACCTTCCATTACACGTCTTCTTCTTCTTCCTCTTCTTCTTCCTGTCTCTTTCTGGTTTGTTTTTTTAAAACAATAATGTCTACAGATCTTGGATTACTACAAGATTTGTCGAAAGCAAATTTACCCAAACTAAACATTCAATCTTCCAATCAAATTGGAACCGAAACTCAACAAGAAAACAAAGATCGAGACGACAGTAGCAACGAGTGTTCAACGCCGACCTCGGAAGAAAACAAGATCCCGGCGGTTTTGGCATGTCCGGGAGCACCAAGGAAACCTAGGAAAACACAAGTTTCGTGTAAACGGAAGCTGTCTGGATTCCAGTTCTTCGAGATCCTCAACAGAGATGAAGTGGATGCGTTTTTCGAAGCTGGTTTTCATGATCCCATCGCTAAAAGAAGGTGCCCACGTACATGAAATTATTATTAATAATAATTATATAAATGTTTATTTTTGGATTTTTACATGTAATTTTTTTCATTTATTTCTGTATGTATGGATTTGAAATTACACGCAAATCTCTACCACCTGGATTCAAAACAGTTTAGATATAAATCTGTAATAATCAGACAGTTTTCTTTTTCTTGTTCTTATTTTTGTTTGGTTTATGGATCCGATCTATATACATGTTAAATATTTTTCATTTATATTGCTCTAGTTTCCGATTTAAATATGTGAGTTTACTTATATATTGTTATTTTATTTTTGTTAACATATATTGTAAGCAGGGATGAATATTTTATCCGACCTGATCTAATCGGATCGATTTTTATGAAAAATTAAGATCAAATCGGGTGTTTATTGAGGGAGAAATCAGGTCGGGTTTGGATTTAGAGTGTAAAATATTCCATCTTATTCAAGACTAAATACATACTCCCTCCGACCCACTTTATTTGTCTAGTATTGATTTTTTTGTCAATTTTTTTTAAATTTTGACTCATTATAATTTTAAATTTATTATTGATAAAAATATAAAAATATATATTTTAGAAACCTCTAATCAAGTAGTTTAAAAATATATATTTTATAAAATTTAATAAATTAAAATATTTAAAATAACTATAGTCAAATTTTTAAAATTTTAACTTTAAAAAGTTAATACTAGACTTTTTAAATGGGACAGAGTGAATAGTTTTTTATAATTTTTTAAGAATATTTATAATAATACTTCTCTCTCTATTTTTTTTATAATTAGGTCCTTAAATTTGATTTTTTATTTATAATTTAATTTTTAAAATTATAATTAATTAATTAATTGTAATTTATTTTTACTTTTTAAATAATTATATTTTATCCTTATTTTCAACCCTAATATTTTTCATAATTATAAGGGTTATGTTAACCTGTTATTATGGATGAAGTCAAAATTTAAAATTAAAAAAATATATATATATGTTTTTTTATTTTTTTTAAAGTGTTTTCTTTGTAATGGGGTAATTTTTAAAGTACAGTAGTTGGCTTTTGGATCTGCCATAACTGATTTGATTTGATATTTTCGGAGATGATTTTTTTTTTCTTTCTCGAGAACGTGATAGAAAGCGGGAATGGTGCACTGTGCTTTGGGCAGATGCAACTGTTTTGTCTCTTTGGGTAAGAAATCATTGATTTCAGGTTTGTATATAAAAAAAAAATAGATTTTATAGGAACTTTGTTTTGTATTTGATTTTACGTAGGGACAAAAAAATTATGTTTCGTACGAACTTTAATCACAATTCAAACTACTTTCGGTTACAACAAAACAATTATAGATTACAAGCTTTTTTTTTTTTATTATTATTGTTTCGGTTAGGTTTTGGCCTAACTAATTCGGACCAACTCGCACACCTAGTTTTAGTGGGTGCGTCTCCCAGGTTCTAGCAGGGGTTTTCTACATACACAACGTCTCGAACCTGAGACTTGCTTAAGCAGAACCAAACTATTTATTACTTGGACCAACCCCTGTTGGTTAGCTTTTTAAAAAACTCTAATTTTAACTTTTGATTATTACTTCCTACGTCCTATAAATATCGTTTTTTATTGATTTTTTTTTAAATTTTTTAATTTTAACTCTTGATTATTTAAAATTTATTATTGATAAAAATATAAAAATATTTTAAAAAACTCTAATTAAGTAGGTTTTAAATATATAGTTTATATAATTTAATTATTTAAAATATTAAATATAATCATTAAAGTTTAAAAATTTAATTTTCAAAAAGTCAATAAAAAATAATATTTTGAGACGGAGAAAATATTAAAATTTATATAACAAAAAAATTCAATAAATAATTTTAGTGAAAAAGTAAATGATTACAATGATCTAATTTTTAAATTAGTAATCAGGGTCTTAAATTCGTATTTTGGATATTTTAAGCGAAAAAGTTATTTGAAAAAGAGAGGAGAAAGGGAAAAATCATTTTCTCTCTCTTTTTCCATTATTTTTGCTTTTTTATCAAAGTTTTTATGTTCGATTTATCAAAATTGAAGTGTTTGTGTTTAATTATTTCTATGTTATTACGTTCATCTTGTCAAGATAATTCGATCAGTACAAAAAACGATATGATTAGAATTATCGTTGGAGAAAGCGAGAGAAAAATTTTTTTGATCAAATTTAAGACGAAATATTTTCGACGGCCAAAACCAAAATCAAAACCATTAGCATGTTTATCAACAACAAGACAATAAAATTGAAATTCGTTGTCATCGTCCGACCATCAAAGTACCCCTCACGTTCCCATACACGCCGCTCTTAAGAGTTGACGTACGTCAACTATATAGAGCGGGTGTACAAATATATTTGTATACCGCGCTACAGTTGAATTATGTCATGTATGATAACTTGTATGATTTGAGTATATGTTTATACGATCAATGATAGTGTTATGTGTTTATTTATCTCTCCTTGTTGCTCGTACTAATTTACATACTTATATTTATGATAAACATAAAGTATAGTAGAGTAAATGCATATCACTGAGTTTTGTAAGCTCAACGCTTATAATCATTATTTTCGTACATAGATTGATCATTGAATCACGAGATTGAGGAATAATATCAATTAGGATTCCATCAAACGATGTTTTGTCAGAATGGGATGCTTGCATTCATAAGATCACGGTGTTTGTTGATTATTCATAAGATCTTACGTAACCAAGTCTGTAATATTATTTTTAAAATAATTCGTTTTTTTAAATATAAAATAAAAATAGAACAAATCCCATTAAAGGGGCAAGTAATGGACCCGGCCTTTTAACTTTAAGCCCATGTTTATTTAATATCCCAAAAGATTAATTATTAATTGTGCCACGTGTTTGGGACATAAAATTCCAAAAATAAATAAATAAATAAATAAAATCCAAATTATTCTGCAATGACAGAGAATAAGTGATAAAATATTTGGACTGTTTGGAGATTTTTCAGACAAATTCAAATAATGATAATTAAAATATCAAAACAAAAATTATCTTAGATTTGAGAATATAATTAAGACAATAAATAATGGGAATGTGAAATCATGGTTGAACTATCTTCAATAAATAACTAAATTAGTTTAAAAAACTCTATTTGTCTCTTTTATTTTTAATTAGTTAAAAATTATATTAATTTTAATATTAATTATTAATTGTTAATATTTATTATTTTTTATTAAACCAGAATATTAATCCATCAAAACAACAATTTTAACTTAAAAAATATATTAAATTAAGTTTTTAATTCGTAAATTATATTAAATTGATTATTTGATTGATATTGATCGTTACAGTATTAACGTGTTAGTTAATAATACTGATATGATAAATTATATTACTGACGTAACAATTAAAGATGTTAATGTAATAGTACATATTTAATGATGATGTATTAGAGGGACTGAATTGATTATTTTAATCTAATTTGATGATATAATTGATTTATTTTGCTAAATTTAAGGGCATAATTAAATTTAATTAAATTTTAATTATTTATTTAATATTTAATTTTAAAAAAAATAAGAACTTTAAAAACTATTAATATTTTAAAATATTAAAATTGTATAAATATTTTATTTAAATCTCAAGTTAATTTAAATTTAAATAATTAAATAAATAATATAATTTTTAAAGTTAAACTAATATATGAAAAATCAACTAATATATTAGTATAAATATCCTTTGAGATATGATAATTTTAAAAATAAACAAAGTGGCAATTATAAAAAAAAGGCTTAATTCAATAATAGGTGCCCAAAGTATACATCTTTTCTGAAATAGGTGCCTAATGTTTTTTTTGTTGAAATAAGTGCCTAAACTACATATTTTTTCTGAGATAGGTGTCTAATGTATTTTTTGGCTGAAATAGGTGCCTAAAGTTTTATTCCCTTAGTGTTTTAAGGTAACAATGTTAAAAGAAAATTGTTTAATTTATAAATAAGTACCTAAACTATATATTTTTAAAAAAATAGGTGCCTAATGTAATTTTTATTAAAATAAATACCTAATTTTTTTCTTATAAGTAATTTATATTTCTTATAAGATATAAAATTAGTTATATCTTAAATTAATCATTTAACCTTTTAAATTATGAGAAAAATTATTTTTTAACAACACTAAAATAAAAAATAATTAAAATTTATATAATTTTATATTAATATTTTTTATATTTTCCACAACAATCATCAATGGGACAAATCGATTCACTTGCAAGGACATGCCGCCGGTTCACATGGGGAATATATACAAAAATTCTTATATTCCTATTACATTTATAATTGTATCGAAAAAGAATTGAAAATATTAATATAAAATTATATAAATTTTAATTATTTTTATTTTAGTGTTGTTAAAAAATATTTTTTTTCTCATAATTTCAGCTACTAATCAAATTTAAATAAATTATTAATCAATTATAATAAATAATTTAATAGATTAAAACGATGATATATAAATAATTTTACATCTTATAAGAAATATAAATTACTTATAAGAAAAAAATGAGGCATTTATTTCAATAAAAATTATATTAGGAACCTATTTTAAAATATATATATATAATTTAGATACTTATTTATAAATTAAACAATTTTCTTTTAACAGTGTTACCTTAAAATGCTAAGGGAATAAAACTTTAGATACATATTTAAGTCAAAAAATACATTAGGCACTTATCTCAGAAAAAATATACAACTTAGGTACTTATTTCAGCAAAAAAAAAAACATTAGACACCTATTTCAGAAAAAGTGTATACTTTAGGCACTTATTACTGAGTTAAGCCAAAAAAAAACAATCTCTACTTTTTTATAAAAAAAACATAAACATAATAAAAATAAATAAAATATTAAAAATTTATTCAAAATATAACTTAATATAAAAAATTAATATGTATTAGAAATTATAAAATGATAAAACAAATATAAAAATAAAAAATATTTATAAAATATTAAAAAATTAAATAGTTTTATCCAAAAAGTCTTTAACTTTATTAATCTGAGTATTGTTATTCATTAAATAATTTTTTAATTGAATCTTATTCTAGAATAATAATAAAATTAAAATTTTATTTCCCTTTTATACGTTAAATTAATGCTCATTAATATTTTAAGTAAAAGAATAAAAAAATGATTTCATTACTATTACAACAATGATTCCATTGAAAATATATTCAAGAAATATTAGTACTCTTAACATAACCAGACGAAGTATATTTTTTACATTTTATAACTTATGATTTTTTGGATTTTATGTGTTTTTTTATATTTTTAATTTATTATAATATTTTATAGATATTTAAATATTTTTTTATTATTTTTAACTTAAAGACGAAGTAAATTATTTTGTCATATCATCATCCTGAATCACCGTATCAATAACATAGACTATCATATCAACACCGTTAATTATCACACTAAATTTGTAACGATCAAAAATTAATTTAATATAATTTATAAATTAAAAAATTAATTAAATACATTTTTCAATAATATACTTAATTTATTTTTTAAATCAAACTCAAAAATAAAAATATCTCTTTAAACAATTTTAAATCATTATTATATTTGTCTAGAATCATAATGGTTTTACAAAAGTAATAGTAATAAGAATAATCAATAAGATTCTATAATCAATTATCACGTTTAAAAAATAATTATAACTTTTTAACAATCATAGCTCATCTTTTTAAGAGTATTTTTGAATTTTTTACAATAAATTTCAAGATTAACATCTATCGAATATAGTTTATCAAAATTTTAGATTCTTTTTTTTATAGACCGTGTGCAGTCGCTCCTATTATGTATGTTCAGAACTTCTATTGATAAAAAAATTTATTTAAAGACGCCCCAAAATCAAATACGTGATACAAATCAATTTAAATTAATTAAAATAAAAATTTATAATAAAATATTATTACATCTCGAATCAACCTATTATTAATCAATTGATTGAACTTTTGGTTCCATTTTTTTAAAATCTATGATAAAATTTAAATATTTGGAAAGAAAATGAAAATGTGTGGCAACTAAAGGATCATATCTTGAAAGTTGAAACAAAATCATAAATGCACGTCTAAGATACTCTAACAATGACAAATAAAGCTTAGCTGTATTGGAGTCAGATTATACTAATAATAATACCAGGAGCAGTTACATTTGTTATGACTGCTATTGTCGTAAATAAGAAATTATTTTATACGAGCCTTTTAACCCAAGTGGTTAAAAGAACGGTTATTAAATTTAGAGGTCTTAAGTTCGAGCACCAACAATAATAATAAAGTGATTGAGCGATAAATGTTAAATAGTGGAGATTATATTTTATAACAAATATTATTGTAATCACTATTAGCTAATTAAAAAAATAATTATTTTCTTACGTAAAGGGGTAAAAAATATATGAAAAATTATAGATGAGTCTAGTTCATCACGTCATATATAATTTTGTTTAATAATAAATTTTTATTTTATTTTTATGATAATTCTTTATCTCTTTCTTATATATCATTAAATATATAAATCTTATTAAATGAATCATGAATATTATAATAAACCGGACCGTATAATAATTTCTAGAAATATATCCTATTTAATACAAATCTCTATCCGCCTCTCTATATAGGAGATATTATTAGATGAACCTTGTTCACCACGTCATCCATGATCCAAACAATCAGGACCGTTGATCTTTAAATAACCACTTAATAACTACCCACCCACTAAGTACATGTAGGAAAGAGATAATGATTCACTTGAAAAAAAATTAAAATCAACGATCCTGATTATTTGGACCATGAATTACGTAATGAACAAAGTTAACCTAATAATTTTTACCATATATACAGAGAGAGGTCCAGCACACCACTTAGTGCTTATCTTAGGACAGTAAAGGAGAGAAGAGTAGTTATTTTGTGATATGGGTTTCACAGAGAAGCAAGAAGCATTAGTGAAGGAATCATGGGAGGTTCTGAAGCAAGACATCCCTCGTTTCAGCTTGATGTTCTTTTCTCTGTAACAAACTCTCTCTCCTCCTCCTCCTCTTCTTCTTCTTCTTCTTCTTCTTCTTCTTTATGTATATATTTATTGATTTTCATTGATGGATTGTAGGATACTGGAGATAGCCCCGGCTGCCAAGAACATGTTCAGTTTTCTGAGGGACTCAGAGGAGATTCCTCACAACAATCCAAAGCTCAAAGCTCATGCTGTCAAAGTTTTCAAGATGGTTAGTCTCTTCCTTTCTCCTTATTCTAAGTTTTAAAAGTCTGGGTGGATTTAACAAGTGATACCCTTTGTTTGTTTGTTGAAATAAAAGACATGTGAGTCAGCCATTCAGCTGAGAGAGAAAGGGAAAGTGGTGGTGGCTGATACAACTCTCAACTATTTGGGTGCGGTTCATGTCAAGAGCGGTGTGCTGGACCCACATTTTGAGGTGGTGAAAGAGGCACTCTTAAGGACAGTGAAAGATGCAATGGGAGAAGAGAAATGGAGTGAGGAGATGAAGGATGCGTGGGCAGAAGCTTATGATCAGTTGGCTAACGCTATCAAGGCAGAGATGCACAACAGCAAAAAGACTGATGCTTAATCTTAATTTGTCATTGTGGCTTGTACTGCTATCAAACCAAGTTCAGACTTTGATGAATAAAGAACTTATTATTAAGGACACATTCATTTTCTAATGTTTTCTTTGAATTTGAAAAATATACATAACATTTTGTTTATTAATATTGAATGAAGAATGATGCTAATTGTTATTACAATTATACAAAAGCATAGGATTCACCAACTGATCTATTCAACGCTGCTGAAACTTTCTGCCTGACAGATCTCTGCAACTCGAGCTGCATATCCATGCAGGCTTCCAGCATCCTCTGCCTGTGGCTCTTGCCTTGATGGAGCCTAGCCATATCAGCTCTAAGATCATTAGCCATCTCCCATTCCTGTTCGATATAAGCAACCTTGTAAATAACTTAAAAGTCACAGTGATGAAAAGTACCAGACACAAACCTTTAACTTCATTTAAATAGCGCAAGCTATTAGAAATGGAGATTTGCACTTCAATGACTCGAAGCAGTCACTCCGACACAAAAACCGGCCTCGGAAAACCTCATCTACAGCATGTCGGAATGCTTTCACAGCAGTTCAACAGGACAAGAAAAAGGGAAAACTAATAGGATGAAGAAAAGAGAGCCGAACATAAGCATGTAAAAAGGTCTGATATTGATATATACAAGCAGTTCATCTTTATAAGACTATAACCCATGATTGTGCAGAACAGAGATGTGTGTCTTGTTAAGGCAGCATGTCTGAAGTGTCATGGAGAATTTGACAGAATAGCCATTCAAAAACAAAGGAAAGATTACAAAAAATTGTTAAACAAATGTCAGCATATTTCAATATAAGTTTCCTGGTTGAATAATTTGGTACAGGCTTTTGCCTTCTGTTATTAAAAACACTGGCAGATGTTTGGTAGTAATTCAGACATAATATTCAAATAACAAAATGAAGGCAATAGAAAAGAGGGAAAATTGAAATGGGTGTTAAAATAGTACCTAATATACATAAATATGGAAAAAAATCAGACCTGCCGGATTCGAACCAGCGACCTAAGGATGGCCATGAGGGTTACCCACTACAGTCCTCCGCTCTACCAACTGAGCTAAGGTCGGAATGCATTTTGCCTCCTGGTAATTAATTTTAAATAACTTGTTTATAAACCTATTTTCGCTGGCTCTCTTCCCATTTACCATAACTTCTTGGTTCTGAGGGCCTACTTTGCCCTTCAGACACCCCTCTTTTTAGCCAATCTCTGGGCTTTGAAGTTATAATTTAAGCACGAATTATTTTGCCTTCATCGTTAAAAAAATAGTTGTTTTTGAAGGTTATAGGTTCGAGTATAAATAATATCAATATAATAATTAAGCGATTAATATTTAAAAATATTTAAAAAATAAATAAATAAATTTAAAAATTCCCTTTTACTTCACATCCCTCTTTGTTGCTTGCCTAAAAAGAAAATTTTCTTTTTTTATTTTTAAATAAATATTTATTTACGCTATAATTCTAATATAATGATTAAATATATTTATATTATTTTATTTTGTATAAATTTAAATCGATATTAAAAATATAAATTTTATTTATTTAATAAAAAATAGAATTTCCCATAAAAAAAAAGAGTATTTATTTTATCTTCAAGCAAGCAAGTTTCTCTTTCCCAACATCATTAATAATTGAATTAAATAATTAGTTAATTAGACTGTTATGAGTTTGTTAATTAGCTAGGCAATATAGGTTATATAATATGTAAATAGATGTAATTGGGCCTAGGCCCATAGAGATATTGTAGACCTTTTAAGAAAATCCAATTTAATCTCTTTTCGTACTTTCTCTAATGATCCAAAACCCTAGCTGTTTGTATCAACCGTTATTCTCTCTTCTCCACCGTCCCGTCACCGGCTACCACCGTTTATCATCAACGACGCTTTTTCCGCAATTCTCACATTGAGGTGAGAATCACAGAAAGAGAGGAACTTAATTAAATCCATGATCATAAGATTATTGAAAAAGATTGTAATCATCGATAGTTCTTTTACTTTATCCTTTGATTTTTGGGGGAAATATTCCATGATGATGGTGAGGATGGTGTGGTAGGTCACGTGATCTAGGCGGCACTGAACTAGATCCCCCCCCTGGTGGGACTGGGTTTTTCCCCCCGAAAATAAGGATCGGCTAGGTTTTTGGTTTTATAATTGAAATATTCATATGCTCTGTGTGGTTGTTTAAGAACTGATTGCTTTATATTGAATTCTACTGTTTGACTGAGCTTTGTTCATTTTCTGATATTGGGATTAAAGATATTGTTTATTTTCTGTGACCCTGAATATGGGAATTTTTACAAAATAAACGATGTTGTATAGTTTGTTTTTTTTTGTTATTGTATCGAATTGTGATTTTCAGTTAAGCTCTGTTTGATTGATGAAGAAGTACTAAAATATAATAGAAAAAAGAACTTGCTATTTTTCTGTGTGAAACACTGTTTTTTTTGTGTTATCTATTAGTATCTTTAAACACAAAATCCATTTGTAAATGTAGAAGAGAACTGTATATCTTAAGGTTTTAGTGATGGGGTTTGAGTATCTTGACTTATTAAATTATAACTAGTTTATATATTTAATTCAAACATTTTTGTGGATGCAGATTTGGAATAGTTACTGGCAGTAACATAGATATGCTACCTACTATAGATAATGGTTTAGAAAGACCTAGCGGGAATTTGGAAGATAGTTTGACTGAGCTAGAATTGATGTTGCGAGCACATCATAATCAATTTGTGGGTCACGAAAGGGATCTTAATATATATAGGAGTGGCAGTGCTCCACCCACAGTTGAGGGATCACTGAGTGCTGTTGGTGGTCTTTTTTCTAATCCTGATTTTCGAGACATTAATGGTATCACTGGTGATGGCAGTAATAGTAGCAATAATGGAATGTCTGAAGATGAAATTCGCTCGCATCCTGCATATCTTTCATATTATTATTCCCATGAAAACATAAATCCAAGGCTGCCTCCACCATTATTATCAAAAGAGGATTGGCGCGTTGCACAAAGGTTTCAGGCCCGTGGGTCTTCCCTTGGTAGCATTGGGGACTGGAGAAAAATAAAGTTTGATGAGGGTGATAATAGTTCATCACTATTTTCAATGCAGCCTGGTCTTTCTGCTCAACAAGGAAAAAATGATTTTCTGGAGCTAAGGAATTCCAATGCAAGGAATTTTCCAAGGAAGAAAATGTCAGCTGACTGGCTTGATAAAGGTTCAGACAGTTTGGTTGGGTTGTCTGGTTCTGATCTTGGTGCAAGGAGGAAGAGTTTTGCTGACATTCTTCAGGTGATGTAGCCCCCAGTTCTATTGAGTGTTGTTTTTTATTTCTTTATACCTCGTTGTGACTTGTGACGTGATTGATTTGGGTTGTTCTGTCCTATTTTCTTAGGGATATTCTTGTCAATATGGATTTCCCATTAGGTGCTTTCCATTGTTTAATGTATTTTTTTTCTTGCATTTTGTCCTTGTGGCTGTGATGAAACAAGTTTTTTGTTTTGACTATCAATGTTCCTTTCAATCATTGGGGTCAAGTTCTCTAAATATATTTATGTTTGGTTAAAATTAGGTTGAAGACCCTCCTTTTCTCAGATTGTTTACAGCTTCACTCCAGCATCACCATTTTGCTTTCCGTTCCCCTATCATTTAATTCTTTCTTTGTTGAAATTATCTTGTGATTGCTATTCTATTTACTCTGACATTTTCTAGATGAAACAACTTCCAGGATTCTCAAGAATATATGGGTACTTCAGTGTATATTTTGTTTGCTTGGTGAATCTGTTGTGGAACTCTTCTCTGCTTCTTTGCTTGTCTTTCTTGCTATAAGAACTTGTACCCTTCATATGGTGATCAGAATAACTGGTGCAGAGGAAAGAAGGGTATTGATTTTCATCTTCTAGACCCTACATTGTTTCGCTTGCCCTTCAAATAATTTCTGTGCAACATTTATATTGGGATGTATTCAATTATTATTTATGTGTCTTCGATAATGTTTAGTTACTTTTCTTTTAGTTCTTGTGTTTGCTTTTCAATGATACAATTTTTTAATATTTGTATTCTTTTGGATTTTTATGCTTGAAACATTTTGATATTGATTAAAGTTATCTGATATAATTCTATTGAAAAGGGGTACTTGATTAAGTGAAATACCGTTGTTTTAGTTTAGCATGTTCTGTGGAGGAACTGACATGATAGTCTCCTCCAGGATGGACTTGATAGACCTGCCTCCTTATCAGGTCACCTTTCACGGCCAGCAAGTCGTAATGCTTTCAGTGATATGTTAGATGAAGCTAGCGTTGCTGATTCTGGACCACCTGGTTTTTTTAATGGACCAGAGTTAATTGAGAGCCTACCTGCCGGATTAGCTCATCCAGGTATGGTTGGAGTTCATAGCCATTGTAATACCACTTCTACCTGTTTTGCATCTGCTGTGGGTTTATCGTTATCGAGAAGTACAACCCCTGAACAGCATTCGGTTGGGAGGTCTCTTGGTTCTGGACTTCCTCCTGTTGGGAGCAAGATCAGCCACACAGAAAAAAAGAATATGATGATTGGATCTAATGTCCAAAATGGGCATTCAACAGCTGTGCCTGAACATGATGAAATTGCTGCTACATTATCTGGATTGAGCTTGTCGAAAACTAGAAACATGGATAAGAATGTTCACATGCGATCTCGTATTCAAGCTGATTTGGATAATCAGCTGAACTTTTCATTCAACAAGCCCAATGGCTATGATCAGAGTGTGCAACTGCATTTCATTGACCAGACCAATTCAGAAAAGCTCCCATTCTCTACTAACTATGTTGACTTGGCTAGGAAAAGGGGGATTGCGCCAAATATTAATGCTTCTAAGATTATTTCTAACGGGCAAGTCCGCCTTCCCAGACGATCCTCCTCTTCTGCAGATCTCTATGCAAAAGCTCATTCGGGACTTGGAAGTTCGGAAAGATCTGATGTTGGTCATACCAACATGAATCTTGAAAACACAGAGTTCATTAGCCACTTACCTGGTACTTATTCTGTTATCCAGAAGTTGAATCCAGTGATTAATAACCATTTAAATTCAAGTATTGTATCTTCTTGAAGCTTTTATTTTTTTGTGGGGTGCTTATCATTTTATACAGGTTTCTTTGATGTATTGCGTTGTATATTTTCTTTCAGGTTCCTCTGGTGATAGAGCAAGTTTAAATAAAACTGGAATTCAAGGGTCTGATATTTATCCATATATGGATCCTCGATATATCCAATACTTGCAGAAAACTTCTCAGTACGGGGCACATGTTGCAGCTAGTTCTAGTTCCATGCTTGCTGGGAACTATGCTGGTACTTTACAGGGGGATTTGAATGGACTTCAAAAAGCATATCTTGAAGCTATATTAGCTGAACAGAAACAACAGTATGAACTGTCACTTTTAGCTAAAGCTGGTGGTCGGAATCATGGGTATTATGGGAGTCCTTCATATGGTCTTGGCATGCCATTTACTGGAAGTCCACTGGAAAATTCTGTATTCCCATCCATTGGTTCTGGAAGTATACAGAATGATAGAAATGCACGCTTTAATTCAATGATGAGAAACACAATAGGGGGTTGGCAGTCAGATACTAGTAATATTGCGAATGGAAGATACTTATCATCTTTATTAGATGAATTTAAGAACAACAATACCAGGTCTTTTGAACTCTTAGATATCATTGACCATGTTGTTGAATTCAGGTACATGTAATGGTGCCTTCTCATATGTTATTATAAGTGCATTGATGCTTGTAATTTACCGAGTCTAGTTCTATTGTGCAATGCAGTACGGATCAGTATGGTAGTCGCTTTATTCAGCAGAAATTGGAAACTGCCACGGAGAATGAGAAGAACAAAATATTTCCTGAGATTATTCCCCATGCTCGTGCTTTGATGACTGATGTTTTTGGAAATTATGTCATACAAAAAGTATGTGCTTCATGATGGTCTTATTTAAATCTGTGAACCATCCAGATTATGAATTTATAATCAATTAGTCTAATTCTTGAGTTGGATTTGCAGTTTTTCGAGCATGGTACAGAAAGTCAAAGAGCAGAGCTAGCCAGTCAGCTTACTGGTCATGTATTGACTCTCAGTCTTCAAATGTATGGTTGCAGAGTGATTCAGAAGGTGCATGGACTAATTCGCTCTCTTTTTTTAATAAAAAATATCATGCTTTAATGGAGTTAATTTTTTAGTCTTGATAGCCGTAGCCCAATCTTACAATGAAGTCATTTTTGTTTACATTCCCTGTCTCAGTATACCATATGCTGTATAGAATCATATTAATGATATGAGTTACAATAGATGTGTCTGTTTTGTTGTTTGGAGCACTTGTATACAGTAGAATCCTAGTCTGTTACCAGATGAAATAACATTTTGCTGTTGAATTTGGATGTAGAAGGATGGTATAGATAGAAGTTCCAATACCTGTGAATGTGTAAAATATTTCTACTTATTTATTGCTATTTAATGGCTTAACGTTTGAAATTTTTCTTTGATCATGGTATGAGATGAAGTCCTGTTTTATCAGGATGGTGCACAAAAAGTTAATGTGAATTGCTTGTATGTACTTTGAGTTTAATGGGGTTATGAAAGGCTAACTAAAAGTCTGATGACTGTAGGCTTTGGAAGTGGTTGATGTGGATCAGCAGACTAGAATGGTAGCAGAGCTTGACGGTTCGGTCATGAAATGTGTTCGTGATCAGAATGGTAATCATGTTATACAGAAGTCTATTGAGTGTGTTCCTGAGGATCGAATTCAATTTATCATTTCAGCTTTCTATGGCCAAGTTGTTGCACTTTCTACCCACCCTTATGGTTGTCGTGTCATTCAGGTTTGAAATTTACTTATCTTACCCTTTCATTGCTGGAATATAGCATTTATTTTTATTGATTCTTACTCGCTATTAATGCTGACTGATAGAGGGTGCTGGAACATTGCAATGATGTGAAAACCCAAGAAATCATTATGGAAGAGATCATGCAGTCTGTATGCACTCTTGCACAAGATCAATATGGGAATTATGTTATTCAGGTATCCAAGCTTCATTTTGAATCTCCATTATTCCTTTTTTTGGAAATTTGATCTACTTTATCTGCCAGCAGAGAATGAAGTTTAGCCTGTTCTTGTCTTGTGTTAACCACTATACCTATTTACGCATAACTGCATATATACTGCCTATTGTAGTATGTTTCGGGAATAAGTTTGTGATAACATATTTTCTTTCTTTGAATGTTTTTACACATTATACTGCTTTCTTTTGGTTTCCAATTCATGATCTGTTCCTTCTTATCTGATCACTGCTCCTCTTCTATTTGGATTATCTCGAAACGGTGCCACGAACTAAGTTTCAAACTTAGTTTCTTAGTAATATTACTCTTTATTTTGCCCTTTGGACTGATGGGATTGTATTAATTATGTTTCCTTGTGTGATAGCATGTTCTTGAACATGGTAAGCCACAAGAGAGATCTGCTATTATCAGGAAGCTTGCTGGACAAATTGTGAAGATGAGTCTGCAGAAATTTGCTTCTAATGTTGTCGAGAAGTGCTTGACTTTTGGTGGGCCCGAGGAACGTCAAATTTTGGTCAATGAAATGCTTGGTTCTACTGATGAAAATGAGCCATTGCAGGTATGTCACAATACTAATTTCCTTTCCCACATACTAACAACGATATATGTAATATACATATACACAATTCTGTGTGCCTTGTTTTCAAATAGTTTTTGTAACAAGTTTAACTTTTTGTAACAAATCCGAAGTTCAATTATTCTCTTCTCATTTGTTGAATGCATGTAACTACAGGCTATGATGAAAGATCAATTCGGAAACTATGTGGTGCAGAAGGTTCTCGAAACTTGCGACGATCAGAATCTCGAGTTGATCCTTTCTAGAATCAAGGTTCATTTAAATGCCCTGAAAAGGTACACGTACGGGAAACATATTGTTTCTCGTGTTGAGAAGCTTATTGCAACCGGTGGTATGTATCCCTTTTTTCTCTTAAATTTCAATTTACAATATTGTTTTTACCAGCCATCAGTCACATTCATGCCAAGTTATAAAACCTGAATTCCTCTCCTGCAGAAAGGCGCATAGGATTACTATCCTCATTAGCTTCCTCCTCCTGAACAATCCATATATAACCATAAATGGCACATTTTCTTTGCTGCCACAACAAGACTGCAAATAGATGCAGTTTGTACAGCCTGACATAAAAGGTGATCACAGCATTGTCATCCCGATTCCCTCATCGTCGCAAATTATTTATATGTAGACAAACATAAATCTAGTCAGTCTGCAGAATAAGATGATCGTTGTCAGTATTTTAGTTGTATATTTTCCTCACTGTTTAACTCGGAAAAGAAGCCTCCACCACCACCTGTGGTCGTTTCAGAAGAATGAGATCCGATTATGGCTTCCATTTCTTCCCATATCCATTCTGTCAGCAGATATAGATTGTAAAATCAGAAGTTTGGTTGTAAATGCCCGAAATAAACAACAGGTAGAGTCGTTTGAGAATTTCTGGTTGCATATATGTGTAAATACTCTGGTTTTTTGAACATCAAGTTCTGCATCTGTTGATGAGATGAAAATTTTTAAGATCTTAGTTCTGGACTGTTTATTACTATGAATTTCTATAGTGTTTTTACTGATTCTTTTGAGGATTGAGATTAGGGTTTCAAAAAAAGAATGCAAAACAGACTTCTAAGTTCAAGGAGATAAGTAGGTCATGATTCTGTAAATTGCAATAAAATATTATCTTTTATTATTTTTCCTTAATGGCATGATAAAGAAGAAAAAAAGTGTTGTATAGGATCCAACACTCTTTAAATTGTGTTCAATAATTTATTATCAGATGCTTTAGCTAGACATATTAATTTAGATTTGAATTTAAAGATCTATCGTAATTAATTTGAATTTAAGTCTTATTTGAGGATCATAAAAATTAACATGATCAAATTAGTTAATATTAAAATTTAAACTAAAAAATATTCAAATGTGAAATAGTATAATTTTTTTACGTAACTTGCTTCCAATTATCAAGCACTCAACTTTAACTGATTCCTTGTTTCTGCAAAATCAATTTCATCTTTATCATTTTTAGTGTTTTTTTTAATATTATACAATTGTTTTTATTGTGTTTGTCTTGAATATTATTGACGTGGATCCGAAATTTCCTTATAGATGATTTTTTTATCGAATTATAGACGGAATTTTGTGACCATCATAATAAAGATATGACCCTCACACAATATGTTGCGTAGAAACTAAAAACTAGAAACTAGAAACTACCTGTTGGCTGTTGGTTCCAACCTATCCAGACACAAACTTTGTCACAATAATGATTTGGGCAGACCAGTAGGACCCTAGACAGGCAGGGCAGCATTGGGACCATTGTGTCACGGTCCGTGTATCGTAGCAACGCGGGACCGGGCGAGATGCTTTCTGGTTGTGCTTAACTCTTGGGAGCGGGATAGCATTAAGGGTGTAGTACGTGCCGAGCAGCCGTCCTATCTTCGGATGTGGGTGCTGAACGCGCACCACACTGGTCGGGAGCTGTCCCCGCTTCCCTGATGAGCTCATGGGAGGGCGAAACCAGTAAGCATCGAGATGGTTAAGGCTGAACATCGGGTATGTGAGAGGCCTGAGGTGCCGCACGGGGTGGTTGTCCCTGCGTCAAAACTCTGACCCCGTGACAGATGGTATCAGAGCGTGGTCGTGTGCTAGTTGTTGCGTTTGCCAAGCGCCCCGTTGCTGCGGAGCGAGTCATGTGGACGAGCCAGTGTAGCTCGCACCCTAATGAGAAGGGAGTGTTCGCGAGTGAGTCCTCTAGAAAGAGATTGAGACGAGGACGGGTAGGCAGGAAGCCGCAGCGAAAGTTCTCCAGATGGTCGAGCTGTAATGTGACACCTTGGTAAATGGGCTGGTTGCGAGCAGACCTTTGCCCAACAGTGGAGGGCGGCCCCAATTAGAAGGCGAGTTTTGGGAGAATTGCACACTAGTTCCTGGCGAATTTAAAGAAGGGAAAGAGTTTCCTCCCCATGCACGAGGGCGTGCATGAATCGGGTGGGGGAGATTATCACGGTCCGTGTATCGTAGCAACGCGGGACCGAGTGAGATGCTTTCTGGTTGTGCTTAACTCTTGGGAGCGGGATAGCATTAAGGGTGTAGTACGTGCCGAGCAGCCGTCCTATCTTCAGATGGGGGTGCTGATCGCGCACCACACTGGTCGGGAGCTGTCCCCGCTTCCCTGATGAGCCCATGCAAGGGCGAAACCAGTAAGCATCGAGATGGTTAAGGCTGAACATCGGGTATGTGAGAGGCCTGAGGTGCCGCACGGGGTGGTTGTCCCTGCGTCAAAACTCTGACCCCGTGACAGATGGTATCAGAGCGTGGTCGTGTGCTAGCTGTTGCGTTTGCTAAGCGCCCCGTTGCTGCGGAGCGAGTCATGTGGACGAGCCAGTGTAGCTCGCACCCTAATGAGAAGGGAGTGTTCGCGAGTGAGTCCTCTAGAAAGAGATTGAGACGAGGACGGGTAGGCAGGAAGCCGCAGCGAAAGTTCTCCAGATGGTCGAGCTGTAATGTGACACCTTGGTAAATGGGCTGGTTGCGAGCAGACCTTTGCCCAACAGTGGAGGGCGGCCCCAATTAGAAGGCGAGTTTTGGGAGAATTGCACACTAGTTCCTGGCTAATTTGAAGAAGGGAAAGAGTTTCCTCCCCATGCACGAGGGCGTGCATGAATCAGGTGGGGGAGATTATCACGGTCCGTGTATCGTAGCAACGCGGGACCGAGTGAGATGCTTTCTGGTTGTGCTTAACTCTTGGGAGCGGGATAGCATTAAGGGTGTAGTACGTGCCGAGCAGCCGTCCTATCTTCAGATGGGGGTGCTGATCGTGCACCACACTGGTCGGGAGCTGTCCCCGCTTCCCTGATGAGCCCATGAAAGGGCGAAACCAGTAAGCATCGAGATGGTTAAGGCTGAACATCGGGTATGTGAGAGGCCTGAGGTGCCGCACGGGGTGGTTGTCCCTGCGTCAAAACTCTGACCCCGTGACAGATGGTATCAGAGCGTGGTCGTGTGCTAGCTGTTGCGTTTGCCAAGCGCCCCGTTGCTGCGGAGCGAGTCATGTGGACGAGCCAGTGTAGCTCGCACCCTAATGAGAAGGGAGTGTTCGCGAGTGAGTCCTCTAGAAAGAGATTGAGACGAGGACGGGTAGGCAGGAAGCCGCAGCGAAAGTTCTCCAGATGGTCGAGCTGTAATGTGACACCTTGGTAAATGGGCTGGTTGCGAGCAGACCTTTGCCCAACAGTGGAGGGCGGCCCCAATTAGAAGGCGAGTTTTGGGAGAATTGCACACTAGTTCCTGGCTAATTTAAAGAAGGGAAAGAGTTTCCTCCCCATGCACGAGGGCGTGCATGAATCAGGTGGGGGAGATTATCACGGTCCGTGTATCGTAGCAACGCGGGACCGAGTGAGATGCTTTCTGGTTGTGCTTAACTCTTGGGAGCGGGATAGCATTAAGGGTGTAGTACGTGCCGAGCAGCCGTCCTATCTTCAGATGGGGGTGCTGATCGCGCACCACACTGGTCGGGAGCTGTCCCCGCTTCCCTGATGAGCCCATGAAAGGGCGAAACCAGTAAGCATCGAGATGGTTAAGGCTGAACATCGGGTATGTGAGAGGCCTGAGGTGCCGCACGGGGTGGTTGTCCCTGCGTCAAAACTCTGACCCCGTGACAGATGGTATCAGAGCGTGGTCGTGTGCTAGTTGTTGCGTTTGCCAAGCGCCCCGTTGCTGCGGAGCGAGTCATGTGGACGAGCCAGTGTAGCTCGCACCCTAATGAGAAGGGAGTGTTCGCGAGTGAGTCCTCTAGAAAGAGATTGAGACGAGGACGGGTAGGCAGGAAGCCGCAGCGAAAGTTCTCCAGATGGTCGAGCTGTAATGTGACACCTTGGTAAATGGGCTGGTTGCGAGCAGACCTTTGCCCAACAGTGGAGGGCGGCCCCAATTAGAAGGCGAGTTTTGGGAGAATTGCACACTAGTTCCTGGCGAATTTAAAGAAGGGAAAGAGTTTCCTCCCCATGCACGAGGGCGTGCATGAATCGGGTGGGGGAGATTATCACGGTCCGTGTATCGTAGCAACGCGGGACCGAGTGAGATGCTTTCTGGTTGTGCTTAACTCTTGGGAGCGGGATAGCATTAAGGGTGTAGTACGTGCCGAGCAGCCGTCCTATCTTCAGATGGGGGTGCTGATCGCGCACCACACTGGTCGGGAGCTGTCCCCGCTTCCCTGATGAGCCCATGCAAGGGCGAAACCAGTAAGCATCGAGATGGTTAAGGCTGAACATCGGGTATGTGAGAGGCCTGAGGTGCCGCACGGGGTGGTTGTCCCTGCGTCAAAACTCTGACCCCGTGACAGATGGTATCAGAGCGTGGTCGTGTGCTAGCTGTTGCGTTTGCCAAGCGCCCCGTTGCTGCGGAGCGAGTCATGTGGACGAGCCAGTGTAGCTCGCACCCTAATGAGAAGGGAGTGTTCGCGAGTGAGTCCTCTAGAAAGAGATTGAGACGAGGACGGGTAGGCAGGAAGCCGCAGCGAAAGTTCTCCAGATGGTCGAGCTGTAATGTGACACCTTGGTAAATGGGCTGGTTGCGAGCAGACCTTTGCCCAACAGTGGAGGGCGGCCCCAATTAGAAGGCGAGTTTTGGGAGAATTGCACACTAGTTCCTGGCTAATTTGAAGAAGGGAAAGAGTTTCCTCCCCATGCACGAGGGCGTGCATGAATCAGGTGGGGGAGATTATCACGGTCCGTGTATTGTAGCAACGCGGGACCGAGTGAGATGCTTTCTGGTTGTGCTTAACTCTTGGGAGCGGGATAGCATTAAGGGTGTAGTACGTGCCGAGCAGCCGTCCTATCTTCAGATGGGGGTGCTGATCGCGCACCACACTGGTCGGGAGCTGTCCCCGCTTCCCTGATGAGCCCATGAAAGGGCGAAACCAGTAAGCATCGAGATGGTTAAGGCTGAACATCGGGTATGTGAGAGGCCTGAGGTGCCGCACGGGGTGGTTGTCCCTGCGTCAAAACTCTGACCCCGTGACAGATGGTATCAGAGCGTGGTCGTGTGCTAGCTGTTGCGTTTGCCAAGCGCCCCGTTGCTGCGGAGCGAGTCATGTGGACGAGCCAGTGTAGCTCGCACCCTAATGAGAAGGGAGTGTTCGCGAGTGAGTCCTCTAGAAAGAGATTGAGACGAGGACGGGTAGGCAGGAAGCCGCAGCGAAAGTTCTCCAGATGGTCGAGCTGTAATGTGACACCTTGGTAAATGGGCTGGTTGCGAGCAGACCTTTGCCCAACAGTGGAGGGCGGCCCCAATTAGAAGGCGAGTTTTGGGAGAATTGCACACTAGTTCCTGGCTAATTTGAAGAAGGGAAAGAGTTTCCTCCCCATGCACGAGGGCGTGCATGAATCAGGTGGGGGAGATTATCACGGTCCGTGTATCGTAGCAACGCGGGACCGAGTGAGATGCTTTCTGGTTGTGCTTAACTCTTGGGAGCGGGATAGCATTAAGGGTGTAGTACGTGCCGAGCAGCCGTCTTATCTTCAGATGGGGGTGCTGATCGCGCACCACACTGGTCGGGAGCTGTCCCCGCTTCTCTGATGAGCCCATGAAAGGGCGAAACCAGTAAGCATCGAGATGGTTAAGGCTGAACATCGGGTATGTGAGAGGCCTGAGGTGCCGCATGGGGTGGTTGTCCCTGCGTCAAAACTCTGACCCCGTGACAATTGCATCATGCAAAACAATAGCGACAGATTTAGGGGTGTTGGAATACAGTTAAACATTTAATTTATATGTATATATATTGATAATTTAAATATCTCTTAAATTCTTATAATTTTATTTTTTTTATTTTTAATATATATTTTTTATAATTTATATTTCTTTATATCAAATTTTAAGTTGGTCCTTACAAACCAAGTTAATCATTCCAATCTTTTTCTTTATACTTTTCTATAATGTAATTACCGGAGAGCGAGACACTACCGGAGAAAAATAAGTTATATTTTTAATAAAAATAATTACTTTACGTAAAAAATTATTAATTGATTGATAATATATAATTTAATAAAATGGTACGATGATAAAATAATTTTATATTTTACAAAATAATTTTAAATTAATATAATATTTTTATTTATATTAGATTATATTCTCATATAAATTTATTATATCATTTTAATATCAATTGTTTGGTTACCACAATCATGGGCTACGTGTGATGTTTGGACTATATAAGATAAGTTCATTTGTTCAGCTTAATTAGATTCGACTCGACTCGACTTTATTAACCGAACAAAAACCTGATTTAACACAATTTTATTAGCTAAGGTTAGACCAACCAAATCATCTATCGTTAATGCCCTAAAAACGACACTTAACCTATTAAACTAGTCTTATTTAACAACTTTATTCTTCTCCAAAAATCAAATTATCCATTTTAATTTAAAAAAAATGTATAACAAAGTGGATGATTTGAAATAAACATATTAAATAAAAAAAACACTCGAATATTAATATCGTTTTAAATATGAGTTGACTTCAAATTTTAATATTAAAAATTTGAATTCGGAACACTTATAATAATATATTTACATTATATTAATAAATTAATAAATATCTTTGTATTTTAAGTAGGTGGAAGTTTCTTGGCATCTTTAATTTCCCAACACGAAATTTGTCCGTTGCACATTATGGGCTGGGCACTTGGACCCCCACAATCATTTTCCCCGGTCCATGCCAAGTTTAAATTAATTCACAAAAATTAAAAATATCTAAGACTCACATATAATTAATAATATATTAAATTTATTAATTTTTTTATTAATTATATGTTGAGTCCTTAAAATTTTTAATTTTTATTAATTTTAATAATGTTTAGCAGTGTTTAACATTAATGATGTTCACCGGTGTTAGACGACTATTGTAAAATTAATAGAATATTTTAAAAACGACGGTTTAAAAAGTTTAAAAGTAATTATATTCGATTTTTATAAAAAGTAGTAAAAATTTTAGTATTAATTTTTTATATATTGAATTTTTATATTTTTAATAAAAATTTCAATATATACTAAAATTTTTAAATTATTGTAAAAAATTTATATATCGAAAAGTCGATATTTTAATGGTTTTAAAGGTGAACAGGAGATAATATTTATTTATTTTTAATAATTTTTTATAATATAAATGTACCTTACCGACGAAATTATTTTAATTTTTTTAAAATAAATATTATTTTTTAATTAAAATCGCTCATTAATTATAATAGATAACAGTGGCGTGTAATAAGTGCAATAGCTATCATATCCATTTCGGTTTATGCTTTTTGTATGGATATTCAAACGGTGCACTTATTTCTTCTCTTTCGTCAATAAATGTTGATAGTTACGAATTATTTAATCGAATAATTAAAAATATTTATTTTTATTTTATTTTACATAAATTTAAATTTTAATATAAAATATAATAATTCTATTTAATAAAAATAAATAGATATTAACAACTAATTTTTATGTTCATTTTTTAATCTATACTTAAATTATAACGCTTGTTAACTATAAATTTATTATAAAGAAAATAATAATATAATTATAAAATAATAATAATAAATTTTTTAATTAATGAAAACTAAAAAAATAATTGTTTTAGAAAAAATTATATATTAAAAAAATTATCTCTATTTAATATATAAAATAATAATTGAAATGAACTTAACCATCTTAAACCCGTAAAATCCACACATAGTTATATACGTAAAAATATATAAAAATAATCTAAAATTTTAATTTTAACTTTTAATAAATTATTCATCTTTATTTTCTCATATTTATTATGAATTTTAAACTCATTAAAAATTATTTTTTAAAGATTTTTTTCTTCTCATATAAATAGAATTAAGATTAGAATTAAATATTTTTTATACATATATCAGGTAAAAAAAGTGCACAACATTTTTATTTAAAATTTAAAAATATAATATAAATACATAATGTTAAAATTATAAATATAAAACTCTAAACTAAACACATAAATCATAAATTCTAAATTAAATATTTAAACCCTAAAATAAATAAATTATATAAATTAAAATTTACACGATTTATATATCGAATAATATTCCATTCATTAAACCACTCAAAATCTATTGTTTTACCAAACTGTCACTTCCAAGGACCTACAAGAAACACAGACTACATGCAAGCTGGATAAAGAATTTCAGTCTCTTGAAACCATTTCACTAAAACTAAGTTTGAAAAAAAAAATGGTACCCATCTCTACCATCTTCTTCTTCCTCCTTGATACTTTTTCTTCCGTTTTCACCCCGGTTCCGTTCCGGCTCATTCCTTCACGGAACGTGCCGGAGATGTCGACGACCGGACTCGATTTCTTCCATCCCGATCTCCTGATAGTTCAACAGATGCAATTCGGGTATGCATATTCAGTTGTTTAGATGCATATTCAGGGTTTAGAGATCAAGAAGTTTGAGAATGTAAGAAAATTATAATCCATGTTTCTAATATGAATATTTAGTATATCAGTTGCTGTATGCAGATGCTACATTATATTTGTATTTAAATTTTAAATTAATTAGATGTTCTTTTAAGGATGTTTATATAAAATTAGAGTTAATTGAATTATATATCCTTAAATTATTATTCTTATTTTAAATTGGTTTTTAAACTTTTAAATGCTCTAATTTCATCCTCAAACTATGATTATCATTTTAAATTAGTTCTCGGACGTTTGAATATTCTACTTTCATCCCCAAATTATGAATTTTGTTCTATTTTTATCCTTAAATTATTGATTATACCACATCAAATTATTACATAATACACATATGTTTCATCACAATTCATAATTTTATGACGATTTTGTTACATAAGATATAATTAGCATATACCGACGGTTTGGGAATAAAATTAAAGTGTTCAAAAGTTTGAAAATCAATTTAGAACCAAAATCATAATTTAAGGTTGAATTTAGAATCTTCAAAGTTTGGGGGACCTATTTAAAAATAAAATTTATAATTTAGGGATGAAATTAAAAAATTTAAAAGTTTAAAAATTAATTTAAAATAATGATTATAGTATGAAGATGTATGATGCAATTAACTCTATAAATTATTTGTTTAAACTCGAAATTTCAATACAATTTTATTCATAAAATAAAAATTGAGCTCGACTATTCGATTAAATTGATCGACTATAAATAAGGGATCAATTCAATTCAACACGTAAGAATCAAACAATTAATAACTCAATAAAAAATCAATTAATCAATAAGAATTCAAGTTATATACATATATATATATAATTATCATTTAATTGAATGGTCCTGATCTACATTAAAAACAAAACTTCAAGAAAAAAATGATAAAATAAAATAATTGAATAATTCAAATATATTTTTAATAATTGGGTGATCCAACTATAATTTTTAGTAATTAAATGACACAAGTATAATGACGAAGAACGAGAATAGTTCAATGACCTAAATAGAAAAAAAATAGATTGATGACAAATAAAAAATTAATATTAGTGACCAAAATAAAATATATATATATGTATATATATATATAATGTTATTAACGATTTAGCACAAAATAATAGCTTAGTGATTAAAATAAGAAAATAAAAATAGTTTACTGATCAATAATGATATTTCCCCTTTTTATAAAAAATCCAAAAATAAAATATCTGCATCGTCGTGTACAAAAGTCCTTACAGATATTTTTTGGGAGAAGATCTTTAATTCCTTACCGTTCTTTTCACCGTAATAGCCAAACTCTGTTTTTTCCGTTGACCTTCTGTTTTTGTTTCATTGTCTGAAATTTCACGTATCAATCGATCAGAAGACAAAGAATCTGCGTACGTGTGTTTGTGTCTGTAAGAAAAATGCATCTATGGCCATCAGCTAGACTAAGAGATTCATTCAAGATTGCTTATTTAAGAAAACTTGAATGGAACCTCCATCGAATGAAATCGGAGAAACAATCTTCTTCTTCGTCCCCAAAGACTCCAACCGAACAACAAAATCTCTTAAATGACCAAGAACCAGCCCACTCCAACTCTGTTTCTTCCGAATGTTGTGCTGGTTTTATTGTGATCTGTAGAGAGGTTTTCATGGTCCTTTCTTGCTGTTATTGCTGCTTCTGCTGTGGAGGTAACTTTAATAATCTAAATTCCCCCCCTTTTCTTACCTTTTTTCCGGGAAAATTTGGTTGAAAGATTAGTTCTTTTAGTATGGGTTTTTGATTTTATGCTGGATTATGGTGATTCTAGACTTGGGTTTTTGAGTTTACTCGATTTTGGTGTCTCCTTTAGTATATAGGTTGTTGTTTAGGCTGAGTTTAGGCTGTTTGATTTAGGGTCATAATATTTTGATTTTATCATTACAACTTTCATCAAAGTGTCTCAAAGCTGGTTGTGTTTTGATGTTGTTCTTCCGAGTTGTTATGCTTGACTGGTTCCCTTTCTGATTGGAATTTCTGGTGAAGTTTACATTTCTCCCCCAAAGCTTCTTCTTGTTGGAGTTGATGCTTCCAACCCTTCATTGCTGTCTTTATGTTTTCTGGAATTGCTTTTGAATTTCACCAGACAATCATGTTTCACATTGATGGACTGTCATTGTCTATCTTTTTACACGGTTTATATATGTTTTGTTTTGTTCCTTTTCCCTCTTGTCTATAACATCTTTGCTTGTTGCTTCATTGTCTTCAGCTTGTATCGATGAAGAAGATAAGTAATGTTTTAGGCGCTGCAATCCATTGAATTCTTCTTCATCATCGTTGTATTTGTCGGATCCACTGTTCGATTATCTAGCATATGTTATGTTTGGACAGTTATCCGGTCATACAATCCAGTCATGGCCTCTCTCATTAGCCATTCAAATGATGCACCTTTAGAAGAAATAATAGATATCCGATCCGATCCGTCGTCATCCGTACTTGAACATACATTACAGTTGTGTCTTGCAGCATCCTCTAAACAATGAAGAAACATCTGTCATCTTCTTCAAGATGTAGGAATTTTAAATATAATAAGAGCAAATGTTCTTATCGGTCAGTCGCGACCGATAGATATATTCCTTAAAAAACATGCTAGTTTTTCAATTAACATCATGAGAAGCCTATCAAACATGCCTATAAATTCATGTAGTTCATTTCGAAATTTATTAAACTCCTTATTTGCAGGAAGCGAGTTTAGTATTATAAAGTCATACGATAAATTAATTGAACAATTTCTCGTAGAACTTACTATACGGATAATACGATAAATTATCTACGTGATCAATTTGAAAGTTATTTTTTAATAATCGTAAATGAAATATTTTTAATTAATTATTTGAAAAAAGATATTGATTTAAAAAAAGATCACCTAGAAGCCTTTTGATCATAACTAAGCAAATATTACGTGGAAATTATTTTATGTTTTTTATAAAGATAAAAGAAGGGTAGAGTTGTCATTCTGTTTTTAAATAAGTGGCCATTATTTATTTACCCCTTAATTTTCTGGTTAAATCTCAAATCAAAAAACACCGCTTCTCCTGGGTACGTCTTCTCTTTCAATCTTGCTCTTTACTTTTCCTTATATTTTCTTAATCTTTTCAATCGTTTTTGATCGTTTCCAGTAATGGCGATATTGTTGAACTCTCCAGATCGTTACTTTTTAACTTAATACTTCTTTGTTTTAACTGATTTGGAAATTATATAAATCTAAAAAGAAGAGAGAAAAAACATTGATCTAACCATTTAGTTGATCGATAATCGTAGTTCACTTAGATTTTTGTATTTTTTTAGTGTTTTCCTTTTCTGGGTATTCTTTTTCCTGGTTTTTTGTGGCTTAGATTTGATGGGTAAGTTGCTAATTGGTGGCATTGTTGTCGATTATCTTGGTGATCGAATAATCTTTAGGTATAAGATTTTGATGCATCAAAGGATTTGGGTTTTTGAACTTGACTTGTATTGAATTGTTTGTCCTGGGGTTTATGTCTTAATCCCGGAAAATGGATTATATGGTTGCCTTAATAGACACATGTAATTCATTGGTAGGCATGGAAATAAGATCCTTGGAGTTTTAGATGTCTCTTTGGATTTTGATTTTGGTATGGATCTAAAAATGTCAATTGAAATTTGTGAATTTCGAGCTAAGGATGTCGATAAGTCTGCGAGTGTGTGTGTTTATGTTATTTGGTGGCCTTCTGTTGTTCCAATGGATTTTATTCTGTTTATTATGTGACTTCATTTTATTGCTATACAATTACTGAAGTACTGTTTTTGTCCCCCCAAAAATCTTTATTTCAGAGTAATTGTAACATAATTCAGCAAATATGGAAGCCAACAGGAGCCAAAACGGTATCCAACAGCTGTTAGCTGCAGAACAAGAAGCTCAGCACATTGTCAATGCAGCAAGAAATGGTAGCACTAGTCTTATTTTCTATATTTTTCTCATCACACGGAGAAATTCATTCATTTTTCTTAATTTTTTGTATTGATGCCACCTTAGTTCAAGAATGATAAGATGACAGTTTCTATGTTGATTCCCTTTACCTGTTTGGAAGCTACTTTCAGGATTTGTAGAACACTTTTTGCACGCTTTATCTCACTTTATAAAACAATGTAATCATATAAACGTGTGCAAGCTTGTGTGGACTTTGGACTTTGTGGAAGCTACATGATAATTCTTGTATGCTTTTAGGCTACCCCCATTTAATGACTACTAAGATGGAACTAAACGTCGAAGAGGAGTTGATTTGTCTTTCATGGTTGCTGTTCTAACTTCTAATAGTAGTAGTCATTGCTTTTTCTGGAGGATTCAATGTCGACTCATTTCTGTTTTTTTTTTCCCTTCAGCAAAAATGGCTAGACTTAGACAAGCCAAGGAAGAGGCAGAGAAAGAGATTGCTGACTATCGTGCTCAAGTGGAGTATGAGTTTCAGAAGAAGGTAGCTGAGGTATGACTACGTAGATTTTGTGATCAAGCCTGTTTCAATGACACCAATGTGCTGAAAGTCTATATATGAGAATCCACCCTTTTTGGCTTCTATCACAACTGTGATGCAAAAAATGTATCTTTTTATTGAATCTACCCGTTGCTGAAATATATCAAATATTCATGTTTGTGGATCATCATACAGAGTAGCGGAGATTCAGGGGCTAATGTGAAGCGGCTGGAGATTGAAACAGATGAAAAGATCAATCACTTGAAGAATGAAGCTGCAAGGATATCTCATGATGTTGTAGGGATGCTATTGAAGAATGTGACAACCATGAGGAACTAGTGATCTTGCGTGAAGAATGACTGTTCAGTCGTCTACAACCTTCAATCAGCCCCTATATGATTAAGTTAAAACTCAGAGCTCATACTTGGGAACAATTTCATGTCATTAATTTATCATTTTTTGTTGTTTCATTTGTGCCATGTTTTGGATGATCATGTTCCAGTTCTGAAATAAAATTCAATGTGTGTTCCCAAAGAAATTGTTTCTCTTCAATTTTCCCTGGAACTTAATCTCAGATAACACTATGGTTTACTGGAATCATGGACAACTTACATAAATGTTTGACATTTGTTCAAATAAGTGCCAAATGTTTTTTTTAATGAAGGGTTCATGGTCCATTAAAACTATAGGTGAAGGTTCTAATTACACATAACAAAGTCGTGAAACCCTGATTCATTACATTGTTTATGGATTACATAGGGAGTTTTGCACAATGGGTAATTGAACAACATATTGAAAATGTTCCACCATCATCTCAAGGCGAAATTGATCTGGGGATGATGATGTCTCCGATGTTGTTGTGCCATGGGTCAGCTAAGTGACTCGCCAAGTTCTCCAATGGTCCGGTTCCAGGGTAAGCTGATTGTTGAACACAAAATCCCACGAACGCCAACATCGCCAGACGACCTATAAACAACGACAAAGATCAATCATAAGATGATCAACAAACTAAACGTCTTCGGTTCTGGTTAGATTCGAGTCTTTTCAAAAGAAAGAAAGAAAAGGGTTTGAAGTTGGTACCATTCTTGATCTCCTTGACCTTATATTCCTCAAACTTTTTAGGGTCCTTGGAGTATCCCAAGGGATCGAAAGCACCGCCGGGGTACTTCTTCTTCTCGGTATCTTTCTCCATGCTACGTTGGTGCTCGACGAAGGCGATGGCAAGGAACTCGATTACCAATATTGTTGGAAGAGTTCCCCATGGAACCGGGTTGCCTAAGTAAGTGGCCTGTCCACCGGGAATCGCTGCCCATTCTTGAGCCTTTACCCAGTTTCCTAACCCCAAAGCCTCAGGAACCAATATACCAGGCTGCATATTTAACATGCATAACAATATAAGCATTTCTAAATTAAAGTAGAGGGACTAAAGCCATAATTTGACCGCAGAAAAAACACTTACAACTGCAAGCATAGCCCATCTGCAGTGATATATCTCAGATTCCTTGTACCTCTCGAGATTCTCCGGCACCTCACCGAGTCTCAGTGGGTCAAACCCAAAGTCACTGAAAACCAAACATATAATAAAACACAGATTTGTAAGAGAAAAAAAGAGATGGAAACAGACCGTCTTTTTTTGGTTTGTTTGAACTTTGAAACCTCACCCTGGGGCTGAACCATCAAGATAAGGAGGCCTAGGCTGTCCAGGCATCCAGTCTGCCGTCATGCTAACACGGTGGCTAACATTGGCTCCAAAGCTAGGCAAGGCCATAGCGCCGGCGAACTTGGACTTGGAAGAGGAAAGAACTGAAGGGAAAGCGGTGGCTATGCCACAGCTCATCAGTGTGTTGGCTGCCATGATTGTTGTTGGGGTTTCTTTGGTGTTTGGGGACGTAAATGAAAAGAAGATAAAGTTTGGATTGTGGAGGTTAATAGAGAGAGGGGGTGGATAAAGGTGATAGTAGGATATGGAGCGTAATCTAAAACTTTATTTTAATTGGCTGAGTGAAGGTAGGAAATCTATTGTTATTGGGCCACGTGGAGTTTGTCAATCTTGGTTGAGCGGATATGTGGGGTGGAACACAAGGGGATATTGTGTTGTTTGAAAGGTGGAGGTAGATTTGTAGATTTTTGGATAGTACGTGGAAATAACATGATAATGCACGTATGATATAATACAATTCTTTTATATAAATAATCGAATAAAACTATTTAACTCTGTGTTAGTAAAAAAATTATTAGGTGAACCCTGTTTATCACATATGACTCTTGACCTTGTAGAAACAGCAACCGATATCAACACGATTAATCTTATGTCCAAGCTTCTGTCGCATTTTACAGACAGAAGATCTATTACCTGTGAAGAGGAATGGTTTTGATTTTTCGTTTTAATTGTTCCACATATTAGAGAATGCATCGAAACTGAAAGGCTCCCCTGGTCCGAAAGATGAGAGACTTTCGATGGAGGCCTTTGCCGCCCGATGGGGGTGTTTCTGGTTCTGCCTTCTTAGCTTACAAGGAATTAGATCGTTCTTGAAAAGAGAGTTTCTTCGAATTCTTCCAGGTTGATGTTACGAGTAATCTTTGTATACATATCCAGTAAGATGGACCTGGTACGGTCGTACTTCTTAAAATTTTTAAATTCTTTTAAAATTTTTATAATTTTATTGATAATTTAATTATCTATATATTAAACTCTCGTAATTATGTATTTTTTATATTTCTAATGTACCTATAGTTTATATTTTTTAAATAAAATTTTAGATCCGTCCCTAACTAAGACGATGGTGATAAACAAGATCCAAACACTATGAAACAACAATATATACATAATAAAAAAGATTTATATCTTATATACTAAAGGTGGAAATTGAAAGTTTGCTCGTCCGTCTTAGTTTTAGGTTTTAAAGGTATGACTTAAATGGAAACAATATTTCTTTTTTATTTTTTTATTAGCAAAATAATTCTTTTCAAATTTTATTTTAAAGAAATAGTCTCTTTCTGCGCACATAGACATAATTCACATTGTGTACGACGCAAAGTATGATCGATGTGAATTATATGTTATCTTTTTTTAAATTTTTTAAATATAATTCATATCCGATGGGAATTACTTTTAAATTTTAAAAGTCTTTGTACTATTTTTACGATATTTTGGACGTAATTCGCATAATTTTAAAATATTTTAAAAAATAAATAACATACAATCCACATCAGTCATACTTCACGTTCTTCAAAATACGAATTAATAATTCACATCGTGTAAAATACGAATTAGTAATTCGTATTGTGCAGAATACGAATTACGTTTATGTATACAGAAATAGAATTATTCTTCGAAATAAAGTTCAAAGGAAATTATTTTTCAAATAAATAAATAAAAACTGAACATTCATCTCACTAACCCTAAAAATAATAGAGTAAGATTTAAAATATAAGATTTAAGATTAATTCAGAATTTAGAAATTAAAATTTTATTTTTTAATATAATTAAAATAAAACTTTCAAAGTAAATTATATTATCCTAAATCTATTGTCCCATTATTGTTTTAAAGGCTTAATCCCAGAATCATGTTAGAAGAGACATATATAGAGGTTGGTTTCATTTAAAACGGAACTCTGTGCACGAACCCTCTAGTCCAAGTGGTTAAAGGAACGGTTGATGTTCCTAAAGGTCACGGGTTTGAGTACCAGCGATACCAGCAGAGTGATTGAGCGATCAATGTTAAATGGTGGAGATTATATTTTAGAACAGATACTACTTATAATCACTGTTAACTTGTTTAAAAAAAATGGAACTCTGTATCTTTCATTACAGCCGTAGGTCTGATCTGAACCAGTTGACCAATCCACGTTTGAGTTTGGACCAGGACACAATCAAGGATCAACAAGTAGTCATGTCTGGGATTAAGATTATATAATAAACAATTAATCAAAAATTATTAAGACTAATTGAGCTGTAATAAATATTTTTTATACTCTCTAATTGCTCAAGGCACTTAAAGGACACGTGTCAAAACCGTTGCACAAGAAAGCTAGATGTCCGATTTTTATTTATCAACTAATTTACAGCCACTAATCAAACTTATGGATCCACCAATTTCGATTATTTTAACTATTTTAGTTTCTTTTTCCCTCACATATTTTTTTACAAAATTAGAAAATAATTTTATTTAATGTTTTATTTTTTTAAAATAAAAATAAGTCTTATTACTACTAATTATAATGGTTTTATAGTTAAGGAAAATTCTACGATGGACATCGCTGAACACCATTAAATCAATTAATAAAAATTTAAAATTTTAAAGACTCAGTATGTAATTAATAAAAGTGTGATAAACTTAACATATAATTAATAATTGTATTATTAGTCCTTTAAATTTTTATTCTTTATAAATTAATTTAATAATATTTAACGGTTTTTTACGCCCGTTGTAAACTCATCCGACAGTTAATTAATTTTTAGTTAAAAATATAAAATTGACCAAAAAAGACAAACATATAAAAACTATCCAAATTACTTACCAAAATGGATAAGGATACACAGATAACTGTTAAAAAATATAAAAAATATTATTTTTTAAATTAGTAAATTCATCAAATTATTATAAAATAATTAATAAATATATATTATAAAACAACTTAGTAAATTTAATGATTATTAAAATATAGTAAATAATTTTTGAAAATTTAATGAACAAAATAATTATTTTTTCATGATTTTATTTTATTCTATAATTATTTTTCTCCCTTATTATTATCTATTCCCTGCTTATTTTATTTGTCATTCGAAAAATATATATTTTAATTAATTATTTTTTTCATAAATTGGAAAATAAATATAATTAAACGGAGGTCTGTGCTTCTTCTTCCTCTTCTTAGGTTCTTCCTTCGCCACCCACCACCATATCTCTCGTTTTTTTTTTCCCTTATAAAACTTGTTTAAAAAAGGAATAAATTTAGATTTTTTCATTAAATCCTAATTCAGTCCCTGAATTTCCAATTCTCTTTGTTTCCCCTCCTTGTTTTATCACTTCAAATTCTAAAAAAAAAAATATTGTTTTATCTTTTCGAAAGGAACACAGAACTCAGACGAACGAACCCATTTTAGAGATAATAATTTTATCCCTTTTGGGGTGAAATTGGAGTCTTCTTCCACGAAATAGACAGGAAACTAATACCCATTTGGCTATTTTGTCAGTATGGATAAGATTGATTTGCTTTAGAAGGCAGCGCCGGTTTCTTCAGCAGATCCTCTCTCCAAGTAAAATCTCCTCTTAGTTCATCAAATATCATTTTGTTGGCTAAAGATATAGTTTTTCTTCTTCTTCTTCTTTTATATAATTTTGTGATGAAATTGTGGCTCTAGATTGGTAGGTTCTTTTAGTTGGTTCGAAATATTTAAGAAAAGTGAAAATTTTGTTTATATTATAGGGAAGCAAGGATTTCAGGTTGTTCAGATTGATTTTTGATTCGATTGAAGTAGTAAAAGCTTTTTTCATCCTTTGAGTTGGCTGAAACTTTTTGGGTGTGTGTTGGATATGGTTCTTGTTGAATCTCCATAGAGGAGAGAGAGTTTGTATTGAAGAGAGGAGTTTTTGAGGTGGTAGGAGTAATGTTGTCTAAAAATGATCCAATGGAATCGATTTCGAATTCTATTCAATTTGTAAAGGAAGCACTTTTACCTCTTGAATTGGGCATCAAGAAAACTGCGAAAGATGTTGAAAGTTGTTTCGGGGTGTCAAACAATAAAGGAGATAATGTTAAATTGATTGCCCAATCGAATGTTAGTGATAGGAATGATAAGGTTCAAATCTTTGGTATGAGGAAGAGAAATGGTAGTTTTGGTAGTGGTGTTAATGATGGGCAGTGTTGTGTTGGTAGTGAAGAGAGAAAAAAAGGTCTACCTATTAAAGTTCCCATCAAGGCTTTTATAGGAATGTTTTCGCTGGCAAATGACAAGAACAGTGGGAAGGTTGAGGTGGTTAGGAAAGGATTGAAAGAAAAAGATGTGGATACAGATGAAGGGTCTTGCATGGATTGCTTTCGGTTTGCGATTACTTGGTCAGTGTTGGTTAACAGTTTTGTCCAGGGTATACCGAACTCATTTAACTCTGGCAGGAAAAGAATTCAGAGAATTGGTGACAAAGATAAAGGGTGTCGACGTTCATGTACTCGTGACATGAAATCAAAGGCTCCAGTTGAGTGTAAGCACATCGAGGCAAGGGATCAGTTTAGTGCAAAGAATGAGGGTTTGGAACATAATGATGGGAAACATGCACCCTTCGAATGTTTTATAGGGCTTATTCTTGATCAGTTGACTCAAAATCTACAGAAGTTTGATCACCTTCTACAGGAAAGTAAACATATGCATGGTGATTGCCCCCAGACTCCATCTCCACCCCATCTGTTTGATTACTTTAAATCAGCGACAAGTATTTGGGAAGGTCGAAAAGTTGATGTAAATGGGTTTTTGGGAAATTTGAAGTTCGCTAGAGTGGGAGGTCTTCCATCAGGTATGGTTGGAGTTGCATCTCAAGTGAACGAAGAGGGCGATGATGGTGTTAGCACTGGGAGTAGGGTAGATACAGCTGGTAATTCCCCACAGAAGCTGGCCAGTGAGATACTTAGCATTCCTCTATCAAATGTGGAGCGCTTGAAATCCACCTTATCCACCGTCTCACTAACGGAATTGATTGAGCTTCTACCACTTTTGGGCCGCTCTTCACAAGATCATCCTGACAAGAAGAAATTATTCTCTGTCCAGGATTTTTTCAGATACACAGAATCCGAAGGTATGAGTTCTCAGTCAGCTCAGCAAACAATTACCTTCGTATCATTTTCTTTTCTTGTTATGGTTCCTTGAATAGCAACATCAATAAATATGTTATGCTGCAGACTATAAGTAGCATAATTCTAAACATAGTTTTTCTTGGTTTGGTTCAAGGAATATCAGCAAAGAAATATATTATGCTGTTGACTCTATGTAGAATAATTTCAAATCATCGTTTTCTTTAAACTCTGTATTGTGCCTCCCTTCACGCTAAACCTGTAGAACTAGTTAGTCTTGTAATCTGGTTTCGGTTATCACGCTTCCCTTACTCCTTACTGAATTTGGGGATTCAGAGTTTCAGGTTGTATCTTTCAAGCATAGCATAACTTCTGCTTTTGTGCATGTGATTGGTCATTGATACCTTTAATTTTTCCTTCTCATTAATAGATTAGTCAGTTATCGAACTTTATGCTAAATGTGTTCATATTCTTTGAGTTCTCATGGCTTTAATTTCAGGTTGGATATTTTACCATGGCCAAATTTGATTAACTATAGTGCAGTAAAATAGCTATGAACTAATTTTACTGGTGCATTTTTCTTTTAGGGAGGAGGTTCTTTGAAGAACTAGATAGAGATGGTGATGGACAAGTAACCTTAGATGATCTTGAAGTTGCTATGAGAAAAAGAAAATTGCCACAGAGATATGCTCGGGAATTCATGCGCCGCACTAGAAGTCATTTATTTTCAAAATCTTTCAATTGGAAGCAGTTTTTGTCTTTGATGGAACAGAAGGAGCCAACTATTCTTCGAGCCTATACTTCTCTATGTTTAAGCAAGTCTGGGACCCTCCAAAAAAGTGAAATATTGGCATCACTTAAAAATGCCGGACTTCCTGCAAATGAAGACAATGCTGTTGCTATGATGCGATTTTTGAATGCAGATACTGAAGAATCTATTTCATATGGACATTTCCGCAATTTTATGCTTTTGTTGCCTTCTGATCGCCTACTTCAAGATGATCCTCGGTGAGATTAATATTTCCATTTGAATAGTCTTATTTATAAAACCCGTGTGAAGTGCATGCTCTAGTTTTATTTATTATTGCCTTGCCTTTCGTTCAGGTTGCATCTTTTAGAAGTTAAAACTATAGATCGGGTCATGGTGTTACCAAATTTGAATTTGTAGGTCCAGTTTGTGGAATTGTTTGTTTACTGCAGAACTGCTTTGTGCGTCTTGGTCCAGATACCTTGTTAAAAATGTTATTGTTACACCAACAACTAGTTGGTCTAGTGGGATGATGTATTAGATCCCTTAAGCAAGGTCAGAAGTTTGAATCTTGGCATTGTGAATGGAGCAAATTGGGTTGAGGGCGGTTACAAAAATGTTATTCTTTTATATTGATCAATGCATATGTTAGTATAAAGTTTTGGTGCCAGGCCTTAAAGGTTATTACAAAAGCTAAATTTAGTAGCAATTACACTTCCCTCCATTTTCTTCCTTTGGTGAACATACAGCTTTTGCTTGCACAGGCACTCCTTTTGCACTAATTTTCTGGTGACTAACTTTTGAAGTTAACACCATTTTGTATCACATACAGGAATATCTGGTTTGAAGCTGCAACTGTTGTTGTTGTTGCACCGCCTGTGGAAATACATACTGGAAGTGTTCTTAAATCTGCATTAGCTGGGGGTCTTGCAAGTGCACTCTCCACATCTTTACTGCACCCAGTTGATACTATAAAGGCACGCTATTCAGCTTAATGTTGTTTTTACATAATAAAATATACTCTTTGTGAACATCAACTGCACTCGGTAGCCATCATATCTTTTGCAAGGGCAGATATGCATTCCGCATGTTAGTGTTTATTTGTCAGTATGAAGAGCTCGTGTGTGTCACTCAATTTCGTAACCATTAATGTTCTTTCAGAGATGGTGAAAATAGTTTCCTTGTGGTATTTATGATATATTCGGTTCTATCATAGAGGGTTTTTATTGAAACTTTTGGTCCGTTCTTTTCTTCAAGATAAACCAGCTAATGTTGTTAGACACATCCATTTTAGTTTTTACATATATTTTTTGGAAGTCATTCAAGTACTTCATAATTTGATAGTGTTCCCCAATACCTGAGTTTTTTTTCCATTTTCTTTGATAAATATAGTTCAGGCTTTGTCCAAATTGTGCTAGTCATGAAATGTTTTCAACTTATTGCACAACTGGTTTTATGAGTCTTCTTGCCCTCTACTTAATGAGTAATGTTGTGTACTTCAATGTTTGTCATCAGATTTGTTTGTCTCCTTCCCTTGGTAGAGGCATTTTCTTGCTAGTTCTAAGTTCCCATTCAGACTCTTCACCAGTCCTTGTTCATGATAAAAAAATAAATAAACGCTTCTTTTCGGTGCTTTTACTTTCAGCACGAAAAAACATTAAGCAAAAAGGAGTCAAAATGGTTTTTATGCTTAAAGATGCATGTCCTCTTGCAGGCTCTCTTTTTGAAACGGCTCATTTTTCTGTTCATCTTATGCTATGTCATTCTCTTTTGTGGAATACATCTTGTGACAATCAACCGGGACTGCACTGATACTTTTTTTTCTTTTCCCTTTTTTTTTTATCAGACTCGGGTGCAAGCATCGACCCTGACCTTCCCAGAAGTTATTTCAAAGCTTCCACAAATAGGAGTACAGGGGTTGTATAGGGGTTCGATCCCTGCAATTCTTGGACAGTTTTCAAGGTTCTATATATTTTTTGCTGTTTACCTTGTTCTTTTCTTTTGTTTGGCTTTTGTTTTGTGCCATTTTTCTGAGTGACTTTCTTTCAACATTGCAGCCATGGCCTGCGAACAGGAATATTTGAAGCAAGTAAGCTTGTACTGATCAATGTTGCTCCAAACCTTCCAGACATCCAGGTTATTCTTGTTGCACTGTTGTTCAATTACGAATATGTTTATAATACTAATTGTTTCTTCAACATAACTTTGAAAAGTAACATCTAACTTGAAGTTGGTGTTTATCGATCACTCTGATTTTTGAATCCTGTTATTTTATTGTGTTTTTATGTGCTCGAGAAGTTTAGCACTTACTCCTTAGTATGCAAGTGCATCTGAATGTGCTTTTGTGGCTTTGTATCTCTTTATTTGCATGCAGAAGGAACTGATCTTGCACAGCTAATTTACAATTTTAGGAAAGAAATGATTCCTACTAAACGTCTGTTATTGATATGAGGAGTTAAAACTTGTGTTTTCATGATACGCAGGTTCAATCCATGGCATCGTTCTGCAGCACTCTTTTGGGAACAGCAGTGCGGATTCCTTGTGAGGTACTAAAGCAACGTTTGCAGGCTGGCCTTTTCGACAACGTTGGAGAAGCTCTTGTTGGTACTTGGAACCAGGATGGTCTGAAAGGTTTTTTCCGTGGAACTGGGGCCACTCTTTGTCGTGAGGTGCCATTCTATGTTGCTGGGATGGGCCTTTATGCTGAATCAAAAAAGGTACTCATTTTTGTCTTGAAATCGAGTATTTTTATTGATCTTGTGTAATTTTTTTGGTGTGTTCGTGTGTTTGCAATTTTTCATCTCGGTTCTTCATTTTGTTTTAGCTTGCCCAAAAAATTCTCCAACGTGAACTGGAACCATGGGAAACTATCACCGTTGGAGCTTTATCCGGAGGGCTAGCTGCCGTTATCACCACCCCTTTCGATGTCATGAAAACTAGAATGATGACTGCTCCAGGGGGGCAACCAATATCAATGTCCGTGGTAGCCTTTACCATACTCCGTCACGAGGGACCTCTTGGTCTCTTTAAAGGAGCATTACCCCGGTTTTTCTGGATTGCTCCCTTAGGCGCCATGAACTTTGCCGGCTACGAGTTGGCAAGGAAGGCCATGGTCAAAAATGAAGAATCGTCTATGGATTCACTCTCCCAAAAGAAATTTGGCAAAGTGTAAGTATGCTACAAATCCTTTGAAGGAACAGTACATAATCTAGAGCTGTCCTCTAGATTTTGTTGGAAAATTTTGTGGTCTTGGGGTATACTACCAACTTCAACTTCAACTTTAATTTGTTGACAACACCTTTTTGGGGGCTAAAAACTTTGTATTTCTCTTATATATACCCTTGACTTTCTTTTTGAAGTGTCCTCAGCCAGGATGATTGGTTTTATTGACTTTTGGGTTACATTTTTGTATCTTGAATCCCTTCATCATATATATCTCTTGTACATCATTTTGCAGTGAATGTGTTGTGAAACGAGAAATTACATTATGGGTGAGTTTTATCACGTCATTCATGAGAACAACCACTAAAAACAATCTATTTTATTATTTTTTTATGTCATTTTTAAGTGAATATTTACTCATATTTACTGGTAATTCTTTTTAAAAACAGTTTTTTCAAGTGAAAGATTCATTTGAGGAAAAATATGATATGAAAAAATTGATAAGATGAATGGTTTTTAGTGATTGATTTCATAGACACGTGGTGGGACTTACCTATAATATACTTTCTCGTTTTTAAGGTTTTGTGTGAGAAAAAAATTATTTAAAGTGCTAAAAGTTTTTATCTGTAATTAATAATTGGTTAGACAATATACATTATAAAAAGGGTTATGATAAGAATATCGAATATTGTTAATCATTAACTTTACTTATTCTCTTTTTTTTTTCTCTCTATCCTTTTTCTCAGTTCTATCAATGAAATTAATATTGAATATTTTATTTTAAAGTATTATTATCTATGTTCATAACATTGATGCTCAACAGAATGTTCTTTCGTTAATTGGAGAATAAATTTCGATGCTCTCACTTTACAAACAAAGTTTAATTTAAATAAAGTTTAATCTTTTAAATATAGATTTTATATCTATTAGGATTATTTTTTTTCTTTAAAGTTCTTTCTTTTCTTCAATTTTAAGTAAGATTAGAATTAAAATTTACAAAAAAAAAAAAAAATTATATCTTTATTCTTTTGTATCTCTTTTCTCTTTTAATTTAAAATAATTTATAATGAATTTTTTAATCAAATGATCGGATATCAAAATTAAAATTTCATTATTAGATAAAACTTCGGATAAGAATTGATATGTTCGTATATAATCTTATCAAATTTATTGCATTTTACAAGAAACTGTGAAGTATATATTGAAGGCCATAGGTAATAAGTTTTTTAAAAAAAATAAAAAGTATAACTTTCCGTTGCCGGGACTTGAACCCGGGTCTTTCGGGTGAGAGCCGAATATCCTGACCAACTAGACTACAACGGATGTTGAACCGAAGTGAATAAGAAACTTATTTGTTTATGTATAACAACGCATAAGAATCCTGACCTTAATGACTTGGTTTTATTGTTAAGTGTGTGTTTTGTTAAAGTATTATTTTCAAAAATCGATTAAAACGATTAATAATTTTTAAATTAAATATTTAAAATTTTCTGTTATCTTTCTTCCTAGGGATGATAATACATGCATGTATATTCAATTGTTTCATTTGTTTTCTATTATTATTATTATTATTTTTTAATTATCACATTCAAATTAAATCAAATATTACAGGAATTTATTATAAAATAACTCTTTTAATTTGTTTTTTAATTCATTATATTAAGATTTGATCCCTTAATTCCAAGTCCTTACATATTAATATATTAAATCAGTTAATAGATTTAAAATAACATCATTTTTAGATATTAAAAATTTTCATTAAATTTGACTTAGATAATTAATATTAATTTATTTCAATTAAATAGAGAGGTGTACACTTTTACAATAAAACCAAAAGTCATCAAGGTTTGGATTCTTACGCGTTGTGATACATAAACAAATAGGGTTTTTATTTATTCAGGTTCAACATCCGTTGTAGTCTAGTTGGTCAGGATATTCGGCTCTCACCCGAAAGACCCGGGTTCAAGTCCCGGCAACGGAAAATTATGCTTTTTATTTTTATTTTTTTAAAAAAACTTTGTACCTATGGCCTCCAATGTATAAAACAAATAGACCCTTAATGCTTGTAGTTGATTTCTGTTAGTAAGAATGCTTTCAATCATGCTATGGCGCATTCTAAAACATGCAAAACTCATTATTATCAAGTACGAATTACAACATATGTTGCAGAACATATTGGATAAGATAAACCAAACAGTTTCTCACAGCTTCAAGGTTCAAGCAGGCAAGCAGCATTAACAAGTTCAATCAAACATGAAACAGAAAACAAGTCAACAAACCCGGGATTTCAATTGGTTTTGCTTGAACTGAATCTCCGATATTTATAGAATGGAGGCAAAGTTATTCTCCACCTAGACGAAGAAGATGAAGAAAATTATCATCCACTGATATCAAGGCTGATAAACCTCAGGAAGCTTAAGACCAACACTTGCAGCTGATTTTCCGAGTACTCTTTTCATTTCCTCTGACCTATCTACCGCAATGTTGTAAGAGAACAATAGTTCCTGCCAAAGAAGTAACAAAACCGGAAGAAAATCACACTTGTTTCTTTGAGAAAATTTCTGGCATTTAAAAGGACAAAAATGATGCCTTTTCTGGTAACATGATGCAGTGGCGGATGCACATGTATGATTCACATTTGTCTTCAAATTTTTAAAATTTTATGAGTTAATCCTTAATTTTTTTTAATATTTATGACTTGTGCCCATCCTCAAATTTTAAAATTTCATACGTGCCTACCCTCAAATATTTTTCTGGATCCGCCACTGACATTCATGGAAGGATATAAAAAACAGTAGTCCATACAAGAAGGATAAGAGAAAACAGGAAAACCATAATTAATTTATCATTAGAGAAACCAATGACAAGCATCTTAAAACCATCTCTACCAATCCTTTGATGAAAAGAAAGCCTTGTATTAATCAATTGGCATGTCTAAGACAGGGGAGGTTCAAAGATTTAGGAGTCTCTATACAATTTATTAAAATGAGTCCCTCAATTTTTTAAAAAATAAATGTTTTTTTAACTTGACTAGTGTGTTGTACTCTGACTTTTGAACAAAAATGAGTATAACAGGACTCAAAATCTATGAAGTACAACAATATTTTGTTTCTCCCATATGTTTTAGTTTTACCACTAGTCTATAAATAATCTCTTGGTTTCCCACTTATAAGCATTTGATTTAACTCATTTTGGACCTTCTTTCTGGACCCTATACAGTGGCTTCTATTACACGTCCAAAACCACCCGAACTCTCAGAAACTATATCACATTCCCACAAAATAATATCCAATATGTTTGGAATCTGGATATAAGCAAAGAGGATATTGTCTTCCAAGAACCATTCCTAGAAAAACTTTTGAAATGATTGAAGATACCCGTGTTGGGCACAAAGCCCGTATCCCACACTTACACCCAAGTTCACCTTGCATAAGTCCAACAAGCAGCAACCATTGATAAACTAGGAGATTTAGAATCCTTTTGATTACTGGTTTTCTAGTTTAATGGCACATATCCCCTTAGGGTTGGATTAAATGCTTGTATACTTGAGTAGTTATGGGATTCTGCTATCATCATTCTTTATTTTCAACTTTGCTTAGGATTCTATCTTGGTTGTTAAGGGAGCAAGTAACATGACTTAATGTTTTGTTATTTTGTTTTCTTTTTACTAATTTTGCAGTTGGGACAAATTTAAGAATGGTTCTTACCATGTTTGAACTTTTGTTTTCTTCGGAAAATTTATCATTGATTTTTAAACATGCATGTTTTATTCAGATATTTATCTGCTGAAAGATATTCTGAGGCATTGGATTTTCTTGAGTCAGGTGCATGCCTCCAGTTGAAGCATGGCCAGGTTATTTCCCCCCCTTTCAGTTACATTGCTTCGGAGCTTGTCAGTCAAGTTATTTTTCTTTTTTCCTGAATATTCTGCGCAAAAACATCATGTAGTTGACATTCGTTATTGAAATTTGGCTCCAGAATGAATTGAAGATGATTGGATGCTAGTGTATTTTTTTTATCTTCTTAGGATAATCATCGGCGTAGAATATTGATTTTTTTTTTTCAGATTGGAACAATATAAAATGACATCAATACAGTAATTGCAAATATAAGACGACATCAATACAGACATTGCAAATATTTCACGGTTAATACACTTTACATACATGGTTGGCCTACCTCCTAGTCAAAATGTTATATAGGATGTACGAATAATGCAAGTTAGTGTAGCAACTAGCAAAGACTAGGACATATAAGCTATCTACTAATGCCCAATATTCTATGAGAAAGGCAGCTTAAGAATGTTGATATATTTGATTTGGATATTACTTGATAATTACTTAAAAACGATTGTGCTGCTGTGGAAATAGAAGTGGTGAAACTTGCATGAGGAAATTGTTGGCTGGTCTTCTTAATTGTTGTTCTTTACTTCATGGTCATTGCATTGAAGTCACAGAAGTGAAAATTTTCAGGTTACTTGTGGGGCAGAGCTTGCAGTTTTGTTTGTTGATGCCCTTGTCAAAGGGAAAATTCCATATGGTGAAGATATCATTGGTCAGTACATGCGATGTATTTTAGTTTGATTTTCTGATCAGTACAAACTGTGATTATTAGTTTTTCTGATGCCTTGGGTACCTTTTACATGAGAAAAAGAAATCATATAGGGGAGGGGGGGGGGGGGGGGGGAAATGACTATATAGTGAAACATAGTTGTTTGGTTCATTTGGTTCTGCTATTTCTTTTCTTATGATTATAATGTGCATGTTAGACCGTGTCAGGAAAATCTATAATGTGTTTCCAAAGGTGCCACTGCCTAGTAACGTGGCAGATGATGATGATGATGGTCGAGAACTTAATGAAGCTCTTGGGGCAGCAAAAACACGTCTGGAGGGCTGCTCATCATTCATAAGAGCTGCTATAAAGTGAGACATTGTTCCCTTATTATTTTGTTTATTAGCTATTTTCTTTCTTCTAATGGTTGCCGTGCTATGTTTTCATGAGAGAATTTACTAGGCTGAATAGTGTGGTTGCTCTTATACCAGTTATTGAAGTTAATTATGGAAAAATGCTCAGCCTGTCCGGTTGTCATGTTATATATGGTGGTTAAATTTATTTGATGGGTGAATTACAGCCTCCCCCCCATTTGCAATATGTGTGGAGGCATAAGATTGTACTCTTACGATCTTGAAATTAAACTTTACCGAGTAAGATAATATGGAAATGAAAGACATGAAAACATAAAGAATAAAAGACTATTATTTGCGTTTAATATTGCTACTGCATTTTCCTTTGAATTTATTATTTTGGGTTTTAGGTGGTCTGCAGAGTTTGGTGCTTCCAGGAACGGTGATCCACAACTGCATGTTATGCTGGCTGAATACATATATTCTGAATCTACTGAACTGGTAGGTTTAGAAGTAAAATTGACTTTGCTTTTGCTTCAGTCACATTTTCCTTATCTCTTATTATTATTATTATTATTATTATTATTATTATTATTATTATTATTTTTTAATTTTGAAGGTCCTAATGGATTGCAAAATACATGCATGTAGGCCAATAACCAAGTTAATGTTTTGCAGATAGCGCACTAACATTATTCGAGGCATTCATTTTGTTTAAATGTGTTCTGTCCTCAAACTTTAATAATTAAAATATGTAGTCCTGTATAATTTTTAAATGTGAATAGCTTCAGTAAATGCATGAAATATGTCCTTCGGGTTGAAAGGTAACAACCTCTTGGGATAATATGTATGAGCATTCCATGCAGAGAGACAGGGTTGGTGTGCCACTTAAATTCGTTCTAATGTGTAAAAAAACATGTAAACTGCTCTCTCTACTAACCATAAGTTGGTCATGTACTTGATAGTGATATACCGATTTTTGTTTGTTTGTTTGTTTGAACTAGTTTATTTACACCTATTGAATTCTTTACAGCATTTTTCGTGTACTGAGATTTAGGGAATTCGGGATTTTGTCTGACATACATTTTGCTTGTAATTTTGCAATTGGAACATTGGTGGGTCCATCAAAATTAAAGTTAGATAATCAGTTAAGATTTTGCTATGAGTGATTGGAGGTATATTATGGTGTTATCATAATGCTTGGGAAATAAATTAGATGCTTCCTTTTTTCCTCCATACAAGCCTTCAAAAAGTATCCTTATATCTGGTTATCTTACATTATTTTTTCGTCACTTTGTAGTTCAAAGGCCCATTCATCAGTTAACTTGCATGTGGATTGTGGATGCCTATAATTATTTGATTTTTTTTTTCTTTTTTTGCAGAACATGACTAAAGTGTCCTATCATTTTGTTAGAGGAAACAACCCAAAGAAGTTTGCATCTGCTTTAGTAAATTTCATGAGCAAGGTTAATTTTCATCGTCTCTCTATCTCCACCCCCTGTTATGAATATGGTTCGAGGCACGCAAATCAAAGTCATGTTCCCTGTGCAACAGTATGGTATATAACAGATGAACAGTGGTATAAATGCAATATTGTTCGTAATTGTAGATATTTTGAACCCATCCTTGCAGTGAAGTTTTTAGACTTGACAAACAATATAATCAAGGTGAAACATACCCCCTCCTTCCCTAAAATTGAAGCTGGGAAATTGTATTCCTTCTTGCGGAGTTAAGTTTTCACTGCCAGTGTATCAAAGACGTATTTGATATTTTTGAAAAGTTTCAATCATCTTCAGATTGCACATGTTGGTACTTCTGCTAGAGAGATTATACATTTAAGCCCGTTTCGTATTATTGGAATTAATTTGTCACTTCTAAGACTCCTTCCATTCTAAAATTAGAACATTAGCCATAAAAAATGCATGGAAGATTCTTTCAAGAAAAAAATGCATGGAAGATGGCATGGCTCAATCAATTTACTTGAATTTCCAGCTCTGTCTCTATGACCAACAGTAGGCTTTACTTTTCCTTTGATACTTATTTAGTGCAATCAACTGATATGCATTTCAACCATGCAGTGTTATCCTGGTGAGGATGATCTAGCCATTGCACGGGCAGTTCTTATGTAAGCCTGCTGAAAATCTGCTCACTTGACCTGTAATTTGCTGTTCCTATTGCCAATACTGTTGAAACACGGACTTTAATCTTGAACTCGCATCTTAAATTTTGTTTTTCTAGAAGTCAAAATTCTACAGTCCAAAAGATGATGTTCTGTATTTCATTGTTTCCCTTTACAAAGTGGTTCTTTGTATGTTTATAAACTTAAATTGATTATTAACATGCCGTATTCCACTACCAACCTGCAAATGGATTTCTTTTCTATGATACTGTTATAAATTTCAATCTATGATAGGGAATCTAGTTCTGTATCTCTCCTTTTCTTTTCTGAATCATGGTCCAAACTTGATAAATTTTACACTGTTCTGTTAATAATGTAGCAATAAACTGTATATGAATAAAGACAATTGTTTTTACATTATAGGTACTTGTCTATGGGTAATCTCCGAGATGCCAATTACCTTATGGATGAATTTAAGAGACTAGTGGAATCCCAGGAGCTTGATTTCCCCGAATCAGATTTGATTCAGTTTATCACTTTTCTCTTGCTAACGTAAGTATTTTTCTCTTGCTCTTTCATCAATTCTTTCTCCATATTTATAGGAAACGGTCCTACTATCCTCTGCGCAAATAGGTGTGGATGCAATTTTGAGTATAATGTAATGTTGATAATACTGCCTGCTTTGTCAGAAGTCATTGTTCTCAACAATTTAATTTAAGCCTTAAGGATGATCTTAAGTGCATATACTTCCTCCACCAATACAGAGAATTTGTTTACGAGATCAAGGGACAGGACTGCGGGTTAAGTTGCCTTTTTTTTAATCTTCAAGTCAGTAACTGGTTAGATTTTCATAGTTTATGTACTTGTACTGTATTGCATTAGGCATTGCTGTAATCGAAAGGTATAACCCATGTCCAACGTGTATCCAGACTTTGACACAGTTTTATGAACCTTCAGACCCCAGTCCCTGTAACATGGATAAAAACTTAGAAAAAATTGAATATACCTCGGATACATGCTCATATCCACTCAGGCTCCAGCCCGAGTAACATGGATAAAAAATACACTAGTGTTATATACTTTGACCTGTCTAACAAAACTCTCTTTTCACTTTTAATTAAAACCACCATAATCAGTTTTTGCCTTGGATTTAGGCTACCGTATTCTTTCCATGTTGGGTAAATTTAACATGGCCTGGTAAATTGTTCTAAAGACTCTTGTATGCAGATTGGAAAGAGATGCCTTGCCTCTTTTTAATATGTTGAGAGTGAATTACAAGTCTAGCATAGACAGAGAACCTGCATTCAACGAGGTGTGATTTCATATTTTGCTACATCTTTTTATGTATTGATTTCATCATCTCTCTGGCATATACTAAAGCTTACACACATCGAATTCTAACACAAACCTGATTGTGCAGTTGCTAGATGAGATTGCAGAAAAGTTCTACGGTGTACAACGTAGAAATCCCCTTCAAGGGATTTTTGGCGACTTATTCAAGGTGATTATCGACATATCCGTAAAACTTTATGGTTTTTGGATCATAATATTCCTGGCATAAAAACAATAAAATCATATCCGAATATCGAAAGCTTCTTTTAAACAACTTGTTTGCAGTTATACTTCTTTCCTGATAGATGATTTTCAGTTATAAATGTGTGAACTCTTGGCTAGTGGAAACTTTACAGGGACAGGTTTCTTACTTTCGCTTTCTAACTTATTGTGTAGATGATGTGATGAGTACAAACATGGCTGCAACCCGAGTTTTTTTCGAATTTGTTGGGATTTGCCGATTCCTTGACATATCCAGAGTGCTGATTTTCATTATGTTTTTGGTTTGATGGCAAATTCCTTTTAATGCCAAATTGTTTTAAATACATTTTGTAATATGTTTCCCATCGACTGGGAGTGTGAGATTTATCCGGAAACCAATGAAAACTGGTAATCATTTCACAACCTTTACGCATTGCAACGTGTATACTGTATATACTATGACTTTTGATAATATACAATCCTTCCATAAGAAGCTCATCCATGAAAGAAGTTGTTGCAGGATTTAGCATCAAAAAACAACAAATTTGGATGATTTAACCACTACTTCAGCTTACAATTCCCCATTGACATCAATGGCCTTAAAAGAAGATCTTGGTTCTTGACCAGCTTTTTCTTCTTCAAGCTTTACATTAGGCTTGGTATCCTTGGAACTCTGGGTTCGGTTTTGCTGAGAACCGAGTTTTTTCTCCTTTACTTTCAGTTCTAGTTTTAGAACTATTTTGCAAACCAGAATGAAACTTTACACCACTTGGAGTTAATTCCCTGGAATTTCCCTGTCAGTGAAAAAGAAAATAATTCAACAGCAAGAATCACTTATCAACAAGGCAAATCGATAAAGAAACCAACCAATTCAAAGAATCCAGACTTTGGCAATGGTAGTCGAAGGCCAGAAGGCTTTGCTTCTCTTGAAACATTCGATGGTAGATGACAACTTCCCTTTGAGAATTTGCCAACATCTTGACGTGGAAACTTCGACTCTTTATCTCCACTTGGAGCAAGTTGATCATTAGAACAGTTCTCAGAGTTGACATGATCCAAAGAAGCTGAGGATTCAGAAGACCAACAATCAATGGAAGTCAAAAGTGGTGTGCTCGGAGATTTCGGTGTGGACTGTAAACTAGTTGGCTGAGAAGAATCTATCAGTCTGCTTTTGTGTAGGGTTGAGGATATTTTAGGGGTCCGAACACCTGCTGAATCCGAAGTAGCCAAATCATTCTTTCTTCTGAGAGAGCTTGGGGATTTAACAATGGAAGCACTGTGACCATAACCAGATCCTGAAAGATATTTAGAGGCAATGTGGGAACGTGAAGAAGATGGTTCTGGAGATGGTGTACCATGGTCACCGATACAAGGTTTCTTTGACATGTTTTTCCCTATAATCATCAATCAAAACGAAAATCCAAAGACAATTTTATGTAAAACAGAAATGAAATACAAACTCTGTATGACTAAACCAATAATTTATGACAGTTTTACCAGGTACAAATTTTCTGATTTTATTGTTCACTTCCTTTTTGGTTGCACCAAGCGAGAAAGGGTTGGCCTGGTCATATGCCTTGGAAAACTTATGGAAAGATGATGGCTCATGTTCTCCGGTTCGAGTACCGGACTTTAATTTCAACCATAAGTAATGAAATCATGTCAGTCAATCATATAAAAAGGTCGAGTTCATACACAACTCAGCCATGCACAGAAATTTCATGAATAATATATAAAAAACATAAGCAAAGAAGGAAACAATACAAGAGAAAAACAAAACAGAAACAATATCAGAAGAGAGAATGCAAGAATACCAAAATGTAAAAGGAAATACAGAAAATTGCTTCACTTCTGAGGTTTACTTAGATATTGGATGATATAAGCTTTGAAATGAAAATTGCTAAGGTGCCACATATGTGTACTTGGTTGTGCACATACTCGTATACGACGCCTACACCAGAATCTTGAGTAACAAAGCAATGAAGTCTGTACCAGTATTCTGAATGGAACATACCTGTGCTTTTGAAAGATTGGTGGCTTCTTTTGATGTCTTCCCCACTCCGTCTGCAGGAATTTTTGGTCTTCTGGAAGCTGGAGAGGGTTTAACCTGAAATTTTTTAAATGAATGTCTCAAAAAGGCATAAAAAATGTCCGATTTAACCCCAAAAATTAAAAAAAAAATACAAACCCTCGTTGAAGTAGTATCCAGCCTTTTTGAAACTGCAAAGAAAAGCAGAATTGATAAGCACTAGGCAAAAGAAAATTCAAGAACCAGTTTATGTTGTAAAAAAAATCATATGAACTTCAAATTATTTATTAACTAGAATCATTTAATTTTGTGCTTTCGAATCCTAACAAACCCTATAGTATATGTGTTTTCTAAATACATGAAAAAGCTTTAACATGTCTGACATATCCCCAAATCCGACTCAATGTAAATTAGTTTACTTGCAAAAAGAAAGAAGCAGACTGAAATGTATTGACCTGAAAACTAGATAGAAATTATTTGACTCGGTTAAGTTTCCACTGAAGATAGTTCAAAGCAGTAGATACTTACAATGGGGATTTGGGGTGCCTGTTTGACTTTGAAGTTGGCACCTGGAACTCAACAAATTGGATGTTTTGGTTGACTTTTGCATGGATGCTCTCATATCATCAAAAAGATCAATCTCAAGACATGACAAGGAGTAATCACTATCCAACGTAGAGTCTGATTCAGTAGATTTCCATAATTGTTGTTCAATTTCCGGAAGTACATGTGTTACTGTTTCAGACTTCCTATATCCATTGTTTACCAAAGACAACTCTTCCGGATTCAATACCCCTGAGCATTAAAAGAGGAGTGGAAAGTAAGAATTAACTCTGGAAAACCATATGATGAGGCAAATATGTATAACAAGGAACCCGAGCATATCAAATTGGTTCATGTTCTAGGCAACTACCAAGTGTAAAAATAAGCCTACCTGGACTGGTGAAAAAGGCAGCATCCCAAGCTAAACTTCTGCGGGCACTGCACTCACCAATTCTACTTGCTGCCATGGATTCAGAAGGTAAACCACTTGGTTCTTTGAGTACCTTATCTCCAGCATTCAAATTCAAAGTCTCAAACAATTCTTCAGGATCCAAAACTCCTAAGAACATGAACAAACAATTAAAATGAATGACATTATGACAATGAAAGCTAAAAGGCCCTCCAGAATGATGTTGAAATTACTTTGGAATTTTATCAGTCATTTTGAAAGCATAAAAACCAACCTGGACTAGTGAAAAAGGCACTGTCCCAAGCCAAACTCTTGCGAAAATCGTACTTGGATTCAAATCCATCTGTCTTTTTTTCTTCTTCCTTTTGCTTTGGTTCATCTTTTGAAGCCTCAATCAGTTTTCTGTTCCTTGAAGCCTCTGCTAAATCAATAATGTTCCATCAAAAAATTTATTTAGTCAATGAATGTAGTAAGAAAGGGAAAGAACCATCAGATATTCAGATTAAATGCTAATATCATTCCCAGTTTTAATGTCTTAAAGTTAAATTTCATAATAAATTGATCCAAAATTCAATCCTAATACCCTTTTTCTGTAGTGGAATTTGACTAAACTTGAAGATCATCAATACATACTTTCCTTAAAATATGATAGCCTACCAAACATAAAGTTTTTTTCTTTGCCGAAAAATAGTACAATCTAAACCTTTCAAAACCAACAATTAAAATATGATAGCCTACCAAACATAAAAAAAATTCTTTGCAGAAAATTCGTAAAATCTAAACCTTTCAAAACCAACAAAGAATAGAAGAAAATATGTTTAACTTCCTTGTGTTTTTCCCAACATCCAAACAAAGAAAATAATTAAACCCCAGAGTGAATAAAGTACCTGGAAACTGATATTCATGCAAAGTATTTCTTTTGGATGACATTTTCTTCTTCAAGATTCTTTTTTCTTGCATTGGAGTTGAAGACATATAAAGAAACTAACAGAGAAAACAATAACTGACTGAGACAGAAAAGAGAGAGGGAGGGAAAAAGTGAAACTTAAAAAAAAATAGAAAACTAGATTTTTGACAATTAATCTGTAACCATAATTAATTTGATTATTGAAGCGCTTGTTTGTGCATGAATTAAGACAGGAAGATTCTATTTTTTGTTGTCTTAAAATGGGAATATAAATAAAGTCACCAAAACGACCAAGATATTATATACAAACCCAAACGATATGACTATAATAACTGTAAAAGCAAAGTACTTTAAAATAATAAAACTAACCGATTAAACTTTAAAGTACTCTAGATTATATAATACTCATACTATAATAGGAAGAAAATTTTATAATTGTACTTTTTGATAATATTATTGAAAAATCATATATTTTTTTTTTGTTTAAAGGCTAAGAAAATAAGAATTATAAAAAAATGTTGATTGAAAACTAGTTTATTAACACTGTTGTTGAACATTGAAAAAAAATCATGAATTTTATAATTACTTTTTATTTTTAAATAATTTAGACATTCTAATTTGTATAAAAAGTAAAAAAAATGCCTACAACCTCTTCTTTTCATGTGCAAGGTTAAACTTAATCCTTGATATATATTTAAGTTTTACTTTCCATCTCTCTTTTTCATTCACTTTAATTTGATATTTCCATTTTTTTAAATTTTAATCTAAATAATAATCAAGAATAATTGAAAGAAAGAATGAGAAAATAAAAACAAGGCTTAAGAGTAAAACAAGAAAATGCATATTTCTCATTGTCCTTCATATTTCATCTTTTCCTCTATGAGTTTATAATAAAAACAGGAGTGAATAATCCAAAAATTGGAACAATAATGATTGCCCAAGACTTGAAAACTTTGCCTTATGAACATGTTGTTTTTGTTGTTGATTTTGGGTTTGAAAATCTAAATGTTGTTCAAAAACATGTTTTGTGTAAATACGTGGGTAAATTCTTATATAACTAACAATTATGCCAGCCTGCTTAATCATAGCAATATTTTCCCAGGCTTATCGAAATGCATATAAGGAACCAAAGCATAAACTGGTGCTGCAGCAATGGAACATAAAGACTGAAAATCAATAACTCATCGCCTCATCGATTAAGCATCGGCATGAACAATAGATAGGCAGACATGATTTTCACAATGCAATTCTCCTGGTTCTCAAGGATAGCATCCATGAACAGGTCAAATCATCTAAAAATGCTAGTATATTACACTAGTCTGATCATGCAACGCCATGCAGCTTATAGTATAATTCAGGAATGAATGAATCTGAACTGACAGGACTTCGGTTGCCTTCTTCGGTCACAGGTTGAAACAAAAGCCTACTATAGCCACACTGACACTGGAACCTCAGGATGTGTTCTCCCCTATATTGATTGCGTCAAAAGTATCAAGAAAAGGATTAACCACACAAGGCAACGTTATCAGAGCTAAACAGAACAGAATTTGTATTATAAAACATCAGTCATCAATCATCATGCAATGCAAGACTGATAGTTACTTTATCCAGCTTTAAACCACCAGAAAACTGAATAAATCTGCAGCTTTATACACCTTAAAACGAGATGGATTCAAGATGAACTAATATAAACCATCAACTTCGACCTCAGTTGAACTATGCAAAAGAGGTCATTATTGGAGCATTTATCCCCTGACCAAACTAGCCTGGAGATCTGAACTTTGGACTCCAAAAATGTAAAATAACAGCTGCTCCTACTTCTGCCGTTTGAACTTAGTGGTGGCATATATAGTAATATAGTTTCAGTAATTTCATATCTTACACATTATCTGCCTGTAAATACCAAAACCATTAACCATACTTGTCCACTTAATGAATTTAACTGCAAGAAGGGGAAAGAAATTCACTAAAATTGTGCTCTCATAGTTTCCACAATGGTTTGTGCGAAGCCAGAGGAGAACTGTCATTATTCTAAAACTAACAAGTTAAAAAGCTTTCATACAGATAAGAGAAGCAATACCTGAAAGTTCAAGAAAATTTTGCCAGTGGAGATACTAAGTTGAATGTTCCTTGCTTCCAGACATTTCAGGGGGAGACAACTCCATTTCAGTAGTTGTACAAACAGTTGGTGTTTCCTCACCATTAGTTGTGAGAGCAGTTGAAGCTTCCTCACCCAAGGTTGTCGGGATAGTCAAAGTTTCCTCAGGCAAGGTTGTGGGAATAGTCAAAGCTTCTTCACCAAAGGTTGTGGGACTGGTTGGAGTTTCATCACCCATGTTAGTAGTTGTTGGAGTTTCCGAGCCTGATATTGTGGTAGTTGGATTTTCCTCTGCCAAAGTTGTCAGAATAGCCGGAGTTTCCTCGTGCAAGGTTGCAGGAATGGTCGTGGCTTCCTCAACCATGGTTGAAGGAGTGGCCAGAGTTTCCTGACCCAATGTTATGGAGATGGTGGCAATTTCTTCATTGACGGTTGGAGGAGTAGGAGTATCTTCACCGGAAGTTGGTGGAATTGTAGGAGTTTCTCCACTTGAAGTTGGAGGAACGGCCTGGGTTTCTTCACTGAAGGTTTCAGGAATGGCTGATGTTTCTTCGCTTAAGGTTCTGAGAATTCTAGGGGTTTCTTCTGCCAAGGGAATGGCTGGAGTTGCTTCACTCAAGGTTCTGAGAATAGTAGGTGTTTCTTCTGCCAGGGGAATGGCTGTTGTTTCTTCGCACAAGGATTTGGGAATACTAGGGTTTTCGTCAGCCAGCAGAATAGTTGGTGATTCTTCAACCAAGGTTCTGGGAATACTAGTGGTTTCTTCGCCCAAGGTTGTGGGGGTTTCTTCTGCCACAGGAATGGCTGGAGTTTCTTCACCCAAGGTTCTGGGAATACAAGGAGTTTCTTTGACCAAGGGAATGACTGTTTCTTCAGCCACAGGAATGGCTGGAGTCTCTTCGCCTGCGGTTCTGGGAATGCTAGGGATTTCTTCGGCTAAGGTCACAGGATTGGCAGGAGTTTCTCCACCAAAAGTTGCGGGGATGCTTGAAGTTTCTTGACCTTCGGTAACAATGCCTGAATTTTCCTCACCCAAGCTTACATCAACTGTTGAAGTTTCCTCACCCAAATTTGTCATGATGGTTGAAGTTTCTTTGCTCAGGGTGGGATAAGCTTCCTCAAATGTTGAAACAACCATTGAAGTTTGCTCACTAGTAGTTGTGACAACTGTTGAAAATTGTTCACTTACAGTTGAAGCAATCATAAAAGTTTGGTCACCAATAGTTGTTACGACATCCATTGTTCCCTCGGCTGCGGTTGAGGAAGAAATTGGCAATGTTTCCTCATACATGCTTGTGGCAATGGGCAATGTCTCATACATGCTTGTGGCGATGGGCAATGTCTCATACATGCTTGTGGCGACGCCTGAAGTTTGATTGCCTAAGGATGTCGAAATGGACAAACTGCCCACACCAAAGGATGAGTGAAGCTCATCATGGAAAGTTTTAGCAATTGGTAAAGTTTCCTCGCCAAGGGTTGAAACCATGAATGACACTTCCTCACCTAGGCTAGAAGGAAAGTGTGAAGTTTCCTCTCCCAGGGTTGAGGCGACAAGTGCATGATCCCTACATAGGGATGATGACATGAGTGGGTTCTCCTCAGCTAGGGTTGGAGCATACAATGAAGCTTTGAATGATTCAGATATAGTGTAGTTGAGTTGATAATTTACAGCCACTGGCCCAAAGATGTTGAACTTTCCAGAACTATTGTAGGCAACTTCAGCATCAGATGATCTTCTAAATACAACTCTTGCACGGCTGGTTTCACGATCAACTTCTGTTTCAGATTCCTTTAATGGTCCAAAGTGCTTGAACATCTTATTTAGCTTTGTTTCCGAAGGGACAGAATTAATCTCAGTGAAGTTCATGACAAGTTCTGCTGGAGCCCTCTCATCAACATAGCCAGGGGGTTTCTGAGTGATCAAATCATGATTACCATCAGAATACCGTTTTCGAGACTTGCGTCCTTTGTGAAGTGGCTTTTCCAATTGAACAGGCACTATTTGATATTGTCCCCTTCCATTTCCATGTGACAATTGCTCTTCAGAACCATTTTGGACTATTCTGTCAGTCCAGTAAGTGTCATTCATGTCCTCAAACTCGAAAGTTTCTGGGGTACCAAAAATAGAATTGGGCGACTTTTTCCTTTTGTCACCTACTTTGTCCCCAGGATGTTGATCCACAACAATTGAATCTCTGAAATTAGAGAAGAAGTTGACAATTAAACTAAAATAATTTTTCATTGGATCGCATGCTGCTTCGTGAAGTTGTGATAACAACAACTCCAGTGATGAGTAATCTGCCATAAAACTCATCATATTTTGCAGGGCATCCTCAAAATTCTCGATAGGAACATCAATTCCATCTGCAGCAAGATTTCCATTGCCTCCATCAATCTTCTGTAACCTATCCCCACTGGACTTCAGAATTGATGGAGATCCAGTCATTTGACTCGCAGCTCTACGGATACAGTCACCAATTTTAAAGGAAGGCTTTGGGAATTGAGGGGGAGGAGTTTGAGACACTTTGGCAAGAGAAATTGTCTTCCTCCCATCTTGCATTGACTCCTCAAAGGAATCAACACCCATCAATTCAGTCAAGCTTCTTTCCTTTTTACTAGGATACAACCCATCCTTCAGATTATGCTTACGCTTAAGGTAATAGCTTCTCTTAGTTTTTGAAGTTTCCTGGCCACTGGAGATTTGCTCACCATTGGTATCCATAGGAGTACTATGCTCAATTACCTTGCCGGTGTGCATTTTCTCTTCAGAATGTGAGGCATTAGTTTCATTTTCACTTAAATCTCCACAGGATTGGAATTCAGGCAATTGATGATAACCTTTTAAACGATAAAAAGACAACAATTGAGATTTAGCAATCACAAGGTCGAGTCGATCACCCCCAGCAGCTGGAGACTCTGCTAATGCTTTCATATAGTCAACTAATTTATCAGGTTCAAAAGAACAAGCACTCAATGACTTGTCAACAACATCTCTTATACTTGATTCTTGCCTAACACCTGCATTCTCAACTTTTTGGAATTTTATCCTGTCATAAACATCCTGTGGTATGCAAGAGCAAGCCAAACCTAGCTCTGTCCGTCTAGACACTTCTTCCAAAGCACAATCAACTGCAGTTTGGAATGACTCTGAATTACTCTGCTTCTCAATCTGAGAGAAATGCGGTCGGAATGGCTTCAAAACAGAAGTTTCATTCCAAGCAAATGTTCGATCCCCAAAGTAGGCTACCAGATAGTTATCTTTCTTAAGATACTTAACTGCCTTCTCAGAAGCATCTGAAGGATCAAAGATCTGTCCTGGCCACCATGGATGACTCCTCACCTTTCCCCATACTAAATCAGAAACAGACAATTCACCTTCTTCCTCTGGTGGAAGCTGGTACCTAGCTTGATGCACCTTTATTGCACTCGCAGACCTTAGAGCCATTCGTTTAACAGTCTTTTCATCGACGTAGGTTTGCTGTTCAGGATCAGAATCTTCTTCTTCAACTTCCATTTCTTGCAATTGGTCTAAACCATCATGTTCATCACTAGTAACTTGTTCTTCAACATTCATATCTTGTGCTACCCATGAATCATCCTTAGAAGCTGCACTCTCAGCTAGTGTATCTTCATTTCCCAAAGAATGTGAGCAATATACTTGGTTCAATACATTGTTATCAGCTTTCGAGGCTTCATGATTTTCAGAGCCGATACCCACTGTCTCATTTTCAACGGACTTTTCTTCCACTTTAACGTCTTTATCAACATCAAATCCAATGGTTTTTGAATCAGGAACCTGCTTTTCAACATCCATTGCAGCCCCAAGACTTAAATCAACTTCCTCTGCCCCACCAATGACTGTAGCAACCTTTAGGCTTTGGTCATTTCCTGAGCAGGATAAAATCTGTCGAAATCAATATTGTTGTAACCATACATATATATATATGTGTGTGTGTGTGCGCGCATTACGAAAGAATACATGATCGACTCTAGCAACTTTACCTGAATGATTTTTGGAGCTACGGTGAGGAATATCAACTTCCATAGACCTTTGTTCAGAATCAGCACCTTGCTTATCAGTTTCCTTGTTTGTGTTAACCTGCAGAAGAGAGGGAAAAAAGTCAGGCTGACTTACAAACTAGTGTTATTAACCATTGGCAGAATCAAAATTTCGAAGTACCTTCTCATCCAATCCACTTTCAACAACCGATTCTGTTGATTGACATGAATAAACCACATCTGCATTGATATTGTAGAATATTTGTCAGTGCTACCCACCTACTCTCAAAACTTCAATGCTCTCTTTCAACTTGAAATTTCAAAGTATGATCAAAAGAACTAATTTCCATACCTTTAGCACCAGAATGGGGAACATCTTCAGCAGTAATATGTGTCTTCACACCTGACGAATTAGCATCTAGACCAACACCCGCAGTGTCCTTTGTGGCAGATATAGTTTCACAAGAACCATCCAGAGTATTCAAACTGTCCCCATCAATTGTCATTGCAGGTTCCTCAACAACTTCAGTTTGCACTGTTGAATTTTTGGATGCAACGGATGAAGATTCAACAACTTTCTGTTTTCCATGTTTTAGGTCATTACTATCCACCAAATCACCAACTTTTTGTGCTGCCAAAGCTTGATTTGCATCTCCCTCATCTTCATCCTTCCCGTTAGCATGTTCTGTATTCTCACCAGCTTCAACCCCAGAACCAGTAACCTCCATACCAACTTCGCCAGTGTCATCAGGACCATGGACCGCTTCATCATTCGAAACACTCCCAATCATATCTCCATCTCCCCCATCAGTAGTACAAATACCATCTACATAAACATGAGAACCCAGAACTTCCACCATTATATCATCTCCATTACTAGGACCCTCTTCCCCTCCTTCCTCCATCTGAATTTGACCATCGCAACCCATCCTCTCCATTACAGTTTCACTAACAGTTAGTGAAGATTCCATAGAAACACTCAGGGACCCCCCTTTCTCTTTAGCCTCATCCATTCAATACCGACCTGAGTATTTTCAAAACCATTTGGAAATTGAAATTAAGAATAAAAAAGCTAAAATACAAATTTTTATAACATATAAAATTATAGTGATAAAACAGGGGAGAAAAAAAATAAGATACAGTCTCAACTACAGTTCACTAACAACAGCTAAAAAATATGTAGCATTACTAACTAAACCGCCCTTCTCTTTAGTTTTATCCATGAAAGAACTAATCTGGGTATTTCTCAAAATTGAGAAGAAAAAACTCAAATATTGAAAATTTCAAAAAGAACGAAATGAAAAGTAAAATCGATAAACCCTAGCAAGAAAACTTAACCTAAGACTGACATAAGCAGGAAACTGAGGAATCGCAGGGGAATGGGGATGAGATGATATATATCGAAAGCTGAAATCTTTATATCATGAATTACAAAGAAAGGTGAAGAATTTATATTCACCTTCGATAGATCTCGTGAGCGGGGTGGACTCAAGGGGGCTTTGAGGGTTTGGGGTTTTGAAAGAGAGAAAATATATGTACTTTCTTCTTTTTTTAGTTTGGTTTTTCGATAAACAGAAAAATATATACTTTATATAATTTCAATGTAGTCTAAAGAGATCGATGACAGTAAACATATATTATCACTAGTGTTATCATTCCACGTGGCATGTTGCAATTGGATTCTACGAGAAGTTGGTGACATTCATATTTTTTCGTACTACAACGATTTTTTTTCCTTTTTGTGTACATTTGAGGATAAAGTTATATTGTAAATACAAATTTTGGATAAGAAAATCTTTACAGGTAAAAATCAAAGTGTCAAGAATTGGTCTAAGATGAAAGGGATCAACTGTTTCGCATAGTTTTAAAACTTTTTTATTTTCTATATGATGTAATACTTAAATTATCTAGGCCTGGAGGAGGCTGGCAGTTTTAGGTTTAGCACCGTTTTACATAAGAACTGTTTCTCATAGTTTCTTGTTGATTTCAGACAGTTTAGCTTTAACTTTTCTATCTTGTGTTTGTGTTTAGTTGTGTTATGCTTCATTGTGTTTCTGTCGTGCTCTTCCATGTTTCTGGATGATGGTGGAGAGCGTTGAAGTGGCGACTGAGCGTGGGGTTTTGGAGGGAGTGAAGAAGAAAACAGAGGGTTGGGGGTTAGGGAGAGGGGGCGAAGAATGAAGGGTACGGCATTGTTTTTGTTTTTCTTCTTTTGAGTTCGTCCTCTGGTTTTGCCATTTTATCACGCGGCCGTTCCAAACGAGAGATTTCATGTTTGGGTTCCCCCTCTCCATCTATGTTGTCATAAAGAAAAAACACCCAACAAGAAGAAACTAAATGTAGTCATCTCTCACCATGAGAAACTTTGCCATCCAGCTCGGGACACCAACATTTCTTCGATTATCGAATTAGCAATGGCGATTAGAATAAGCAAAAACAATTTTTCGCAGGTGCTGAAAGAGAATATAAGAGTGAGCCCTAAGCATAACTGCATAAGATATTTAGCATGTACTGTCCAAATAGCATATCAGCCAAAGCAAAAAGCATCTATCAACAAAATCAGTAGAGATGGTAATAGTTCACCAAGCTTGGTATGAAGGATGGGAAGGAGAGGGAAGGGAAAATTGTCAATCTAATAGTTAAGATGCAAAGTAGAACACTGATCATGTATCTTAACTATTTGATTAACAAGTTTTTCTCATTCTCAATCTTTCCATCCGTAGTAGCCTAAATCCTTATTCTGGGCATTAGGGGTGGTTATAGTCTTTGGTTTATACTCTGATATACCATTCATTACACAGTGTGCCAATGTACCATTTTAGATGTGCTTGGCAAGGATCGACTCAACAACTCCTTGAGCTATGGGGTGATAACACTCACGAGCCTCAGAAAACACTCTTTTGGCAAAAATCTTCTCTTCCTCCTTCCCGGCACCTTGTACGAGCGCCCTGTAAAGCGGACGAAGATACTTCATCCTCCCAACTTCCTTCAAAGTTTTCTCCACCTCACCGTAGAAATTTCTGCACTTTGACAAAACTGCTAGTTGAAGAAAAGCCACTTTGATTTCATAATCCTTTGACTCCGATAGTCTGTAGCGTTCATCCAAGGCTAAGACCTGCATGAAAAGAATCATAGACCAGAGATTGTGTTGACAACAAAATACGGTGATTTGGTTTTCAACCAAGGGAAATATATTGAATGAAGAGGCCAACAAATGAGCTCTAGTGAAACCAACGGACACAATACCAAACATGACAAAAATATAAGATATATTCTCTTACATGATCGAGTAAAAATGTAAAATATTCAGACAATTTAATAGCTTGCCTAACAAATCATTTGTATAGAGCACCATATACATGATTCAGGCTAAATCTAAAGGTTTAAGAACAGACTCGAGTTTACCAGGGAAAATAAGGTGTAGATTACATCCAAGAATCTTAAACCTTAGAAAAAGTCTTGCATTGCAGAAAACAATAAAGCTTTATATTCAGCAACATAAGCAAACCCATCCTCTGCAAAAGAATATTGTTCCCCCAAATGCAGCCAAAGAAACTAAGCAACTTGGAAAGTTTCTGGTGGCAGCTAATTGACTTCAACATATGTGCTCGCAAACCAATAACTGGGTGCATAAGCACTTTCAATCATTGAATAAAAAAGGATAAGAGAATTAAGTGACATTTTGACATGGTCCCTGATGCGCAACAAATAAAGTCCCTTCCTAGTAAATAGGTTATGCGGTTAATATCATAGGATGTGCTGCTTAGCTCTTCTCGAACTATATCCTAATTAGTTCGCAAAAAAATAAAGTTCCTTTAGCAATTTTTCGTTGATACACTGTCTTCAATGGATACAACCCACCCCTTTTCCTTAGCATGCTAGTTCCTAACCTAATTTCCCTTCCACGCCCACAATAGCACACAGCTAGGCTCCAGCAAAGTAGTTTAATGGAAACCGCTAACTAAAATATTATCTTTATATTTATTTAAGGGAATACAAATGAATAAAAGTAATCTTAAAAATGGAAGTTCAAAAAAGAATTTATAAAGCAGAAGAAACCGATGCTTTCAGAGAAAACCAATACTACCTGAGAAGCCTCGAGAACTCTAGGTAGGTTCTCTAAGTAGAGCTCCCATTCCTGTCCACGCCAATCCGCAACTTCATCCTCCCTCGGCATCCTCCCAAGTTTGAATTCATTTGCCAATGACAAAATTTTGGTGTATAGATCAGATACCGGCTCATATGCATCTGGAGGGATACCAGTTCCCTCGGTCCACAACACCAAGTCTATATCTTTCTCAATTCCAGGGATTTCAGCTTTCAGGAAATCAAGAAATGTCTTGGTATCAATTGATCTGAACTTGAAGGTGTCAATATAATCCTTGATAAATTCATCAAAGGTGGGTCTTCCAATCTAAACATTCCAGTAAAAGAACACATAATTATTCACTAACATTATTTAAAAACAACGTGAAAACTTCAAAAGAAAAAGCCTTCCAAGATACCTGACGTTCAATGCGCCACAGGAACTGAAAACCCTTCTCGTACGGAATTTCAGAATAAATGGCGTCTGGATCAACTCCTTCCTGATTGTTTTTGAGCTTGGTGAATTCCAAATTATCCTTAAATTTCTCCACTTCCTCCTTTAAACCCTTCCAACCAATCCCAGTGTTTAGTATAGCTCTGTCTTCACCCTGCACAGCCTCAACAATCCTCCTTTCTGCATATGTTGTAAACCCCTATGACCACAAAGGAAAACAAGGCAAAATTACCTGATTTGCAAAGGTCTAACGATATCGCAGAAACCGAAAATCTCAGCATAATGAACCTTATATCATTCTATTTATCTATAAAATACAAGCAAAAGAATGGTATAAAAACACACACAAAAAGAGATTATTACCTCATTCAACCAAAAGTGTTCGTTGTTCTTGTTAGTGATCAAGTTTCCTGTCCAACTATGAGCGAGCTCATGAGCCACCACTTGCGCCCCACTGGCGTCTCCTTTAATCACAGTTGGTGTCAAAAACACCATCCTCGGATTCTCCATTCCACCATATGGGAAACTTGGCGGCAGAACAAGCAAATCGAATCTCTCCCAAGCATATTCCCCAAACAACTTTTCCCCTTGCCTGATCATCTCCTCCGTCCCGGCGAACTCCTTCGCCGCAGCATCCAAGACGTTATCCACCGCCTCAGCATAAACCCTAGTCCTCGGCCCCACTTCCCTAGACCCTAGCTCCCCAACTGCAAAAGCGAACAAATAAGTCGGGATCGGCTGGTTCATAATAAATTCCTCAACTACCCTCGTTTCGGAGCTCCATAACGAATTAAACCCATTTGGCAACAAGTGCGAATGCCCTTCGCCGGAAACCGGCGGCCGCCTTTCCACGTGGCGGGCGGACATAACGGCGGATAACTCCCGAGGAATGTTGAGCATAGCTTTGTAACGGATTCGGGCGGCAGGGGTGTCTTGGCATGGGAAAATAGAGCGGGCGTGGATGGACTGACATTGAGTGTAGACGAAAGGGTATTTTTTGTTAAAAGTTTGGGGCGGACAGAGCCATTGGAGTGCGGTAGATGAAGGGGAGGTGGAGAAAACGATGAAGAAGGAATTGAAAACCGTGTCGTCTGGGAGGAAAATGGAAAGCTGGGTTCCTTTAATCGGGTCAGGGGAAGATGAAAGGGAGAAAGGGAGTGGCGAAAGGTTGGTGGGAGAGAGGACTTGGAGGATGGTAAGAGAGCGTGTGTCGAAGGAAAGTCGACCGGCGAAAGCGCGAGAGAGGATGAAGAAAGCGACACCGTGGATGGTGGCGGAAGGGAAGTCAAAGTAGAGGGAAAGGGATATGTCGGTGGTTGCAGGGTTTCTAGAGTCGCTGAAGGAGTGGGGGTCCAAGGGTGCCATTGGAGGGAAACAAGAAGAGAAAATTGGCAGGTTTGTTAGGGTTTGCTGGGAAATGATTCAATGGAAAGGAATTTAACAGGCAGCTTGGGTTTATCAATTTTATTCCATTTGGAGTGGGAATCAAATATTTATAAGAATTTATTAAAGGTGTAATTGGGATTTTGTTCTGTTCATCCATTTTTTATATTTTCCAGGTAGAATTTCATGTTAAATGATTCGAGATTGACTTAGTGTATAAATTAAGTGGTATTAAAATTATGGGTAAAGTATTAATATTGCAATTAAATTTTATTTAGAACATAATATGGTAAAAAATTAAATTATGTAACATATATAAATTATATATATATATATATACACGAGTAAAAAAAACGATGTTTATCTTAAGATATTCTGATTCAATTAACTTTATCCATAACTTGTGTGTACGTTCTTTTTTTTAATAACGATCACTAATTTTATTACGAATGGATATATCCGAAATTACAATGAAAGTTTACAACATAGTAATCCAGATATAAACCTAGTAAATAAAACTAGCGTAGATCATAAGAGGATCAGATAAGGAAAAGGTAAAAACCTAATCCAAAGACTTGAATAAAAAAATGGATACAAATACCATCAAAATCGACGATAATAGGTACAACATAAAAATGCATATTACAATGAAAGAACGTTGACAAAAAGGATATTACCATAACTCAATCGCGACAAAAGAATGGTAGATATAATCGCGTATCCAAATCTAGTTCAAGGATCCGTGATAGGGAGATCAACAACATAATGAAAGAAACATCATATTGATCAGTCGTGGCGTCGTCAGATTCATCCCTAATAAAAGAACATAACGAGAAGAAAAAAACGTGTCAAAAGACAGAAAAATCATATCAAAAGGTAGAGTAAAAAATATAAATAAATATTATCTTATAATCACCTTTAAATTATTAAAATATTACAAATATTGAATTATCATATATATATATATAATATCAGGGATAAAGTTAGAATTTGGGGTTGAGGGAGACAAAAACATAAATGTTTAGAAGTAGAGGGGAAAAATTCATAAAAAAATAATTTTTAAAAAAATTTAAATAAGGGGACAAAAAAATTCTTTAAGGGGTGAGGGGGCGATTGTTCCTCCCGCCTCTTAATAGTTTCGTCCCTGACTAATATGGGATCGAACAAGGGGATTAGATGGGGTGATCACCCTTAAAACTTAAAAATTCGTATGTGTTATTTTTTATATATATTATACTAAAAATCTATTTTCACCCTCTAAAATTTTATAAATTTATATCTAATAATTTTATAAGTTCACCTCCTAACATAAAATTATGTGATCATATTTTTTAATAAGGTTAAGTTAATAAATGTTTTCAAGCTATAAATTGAATTATAATTTAAAATTTATATTTAATTTAAGTTCGAATCATTTTAAGTTTCATAATCCTAACCTTCATAACTCTAAATAATACGGACACTTACTAACCTAACTCAAAAAACACAAAGCTACTATGACCGCTGGTATACTCCTACATTGTTTTAATAATGGTAGGTCATATATTCTGTTGAATACAGTAGCAGTGGATGAATCTCCATTGATTACTTAAGCTCATCAGCAGTAGGGATGTAAAAACAGTTACTCGGATGGGTTTCAGGTCGGGTAAAATCGGATACAAGTCATTTCAGGTTAATTTGATGTTTTGACTCGATTCGGGTCGGGTGCGAGTCCATTTCAGGTCGGGTTGAAACGGTTCGGGTCCAAATCGGATAACTGACAGTTTCATTTCAGGTCGGGTTCATTTCGATTCGGTTGCATTTCAGGTCGGGTTCATTTCAAGTCGGTTTTGTTTCAGGTCGAATTAATTTTGATTTTATATTCATATTAATTTAAATTATTAATTTTGATTTTGTATTAATACGTAAAAAAACGAATAAATATTTGACCATAAAGTTAAAGATTAAAATTTGAAATTTAAAAAAATCAACATTAACTTGTAAGGACTCAATTACAAAAATTAAAAATTAGAAACATTAAAATAAATTAGAAAAATCAGTAATAATCAATTCAAAAAAATAACTTGTAAGTTATAAGGATTAAATTACAAAAATTATAACTTAATAATAATTAAAAGTATTAAAAATTTATCTTTAATACAATATAAATTTATAATTATACTGTAGTTTAATATATTTCAAAAATTAAAAATAAATTTTAGACAATATATAAAATTTATACTATAAATGGAATAATAGTATATATAAAATTAATACTATATAAGGAATTTATATTATATATAGAAAATATATTATACATGGAGTAATACGATAATAGGACTAGGATGAGTCTACCGCGTGCGTCGAACATTGTTGAACACCACTAACGATGAGCATCACTAGACACTATTAAATTAATTAATAAAAATTAAAAATTTCAAGGACTAAACATATAATTTCAAATAAAATTTTAAACAAATTATATATATTATATTTTAATTTTTTAAAATAATTTATTTAAATTACTTTAATTTAAAAATAAAAAATATTAAATTCAAAACCTAAAAACCTAAACTCAGAGGCTAAAAATATTAAACATTAAATCCTAAAATCCAAAACACTAAATCATAAACTATAAACCCTAAAACAATAAAACCCTAAAATCTAAAAATATAATCATACCATAAACCCTAAAATAAAAAATTGAAACTCTAAAAATATAAACCTAAACTTGAAGCCCAAAATTAATTTAAGATTTATGATTCTAGAGTTTTAGGTTTATGGGTTTTGATTATTTTAGGGTTTAGATTTAGGTTTTAGTGCTTAGAGTTTAGAATTTTTTATTTTTTTAAAATTAATTTAAATTAGTATTTTATTCAATTATTTAAAAAATAAAATAAAAATATATAGAAAGTAATTTAATAAAAAATTTATTTTAAATATTTTATAATTATATGTTAAGTCCTTAAATTTTTAATCTTTATTAATTAGTTTAATAGTATTCAACAATGTTCATCATTAACGGTGTTCGACTCCCATTGTAAAATTTTTCAATTGGACTAATATTATTTTTGAAAGTAAAATAATACTAGAATAAGGAATAATACTATTTATGGCATAATATCATTTATGAAATAATATTATTTTTTCAAATGAAATAATATTATAAATGAATTAATATTATATATATATATGAAAAATAAAATTATAATAAATATTAAAATATGGTATACATTACATTATATATATTTATAATGTATACAATTATTAATTATACATAATACATAACATAACTATATTAACATGAGTACATTCTAATTTCTAACATTCATATATATAATATATGTATTAATGTATCAATGTGTATATATATATATATGATATGATATATTGATATATATATATATATATATGTTACATCAATATGTACAGAACATAACTACATTAATATAAGTGATAATAAGTACATTCTAACAGTTATTAATTAGTAGTTTAGTACATGTATATATGTAATATGTAATATGTATATATATCATATATGTAAATATAATATGTATGTTATATCAATATATAATTATAATATATATATATATACACACATTAGTATATAGTACATGTATATATTAATATATATATGATGTATCATGTAAGCTATAATCTATATATATAATGTATTATATATATATGTATGTTATATTGTTATATGTATATATAATATATTATACATATATCATACATGTTATTATGTTAACATGTATATTAATTTTTAATATATAATATTAGTAGTTTAGTACATGTATTATATATATATATATGTATTAATGTATGTTAATAACTTAATGTTACATGTATTAGACTATTAGTACACTATACATAATTACATATTTATACATATGTATGTTATGTTAAATTGTTAATAATGTAAACATGTAATGTTATATACTTATAGTTATATGTATATGTATTATAGATTCATAGTATTATACATATATACATTATATATATCATACATACATATTTATTTTTAATGTATATATATGTTAATATATGTATCATATTATATATATATAATATGTATAATACATATTACATATGTATATTATAAATATATTATATATAAATATAATATACATATATTGATATATAACATATATTACATTTACATATATATATCATATATAAATACTATATATTATACATACTATAAAATATATAAATACTATATAATAATTAATATACACATAATATATAAATTAAATACTATATAATATACACATACTATACAAATACTATATAAATTAAATACTATATAATAATACAATGATTAAATTAAAAAGAAAATAAAATTTTGGGGTTAATTTTAAACGAATTAGGACCCATTTGTAAGAAATTAAAAACAAAATGGATGACTTGAATAATTAGACGTGATTCAATTAAAAACACGCGGATCTTTTTGGCCCGACCCAATCACTATATAAACCCAAAAATCAGGATGAAGGCTCACTTTCTCATTTCATTTTATCTCTCTCTTATTTTTGTCAAAATTTCTCTCTTATTCTTTCTCTAAATCCTCTACCTTCTCTTTAGAATAACACCCAATTTCTCAAAAAACTTGTGTTTTTTCGATTGAAACACAAGTAGTTCTTCATTGTTCTTCATTGTTCTTCAGATGTTCTTCATTCTTCATCTGATATTCATCCAAAAAGCCTCCCAGATCTTTCACAAACACCAAATCCTCTCCAAAAGGTGTTTCTACTCGATTTAACACCTTTTCTTTCAAGAACTTAAACATTGTTCTTCCCAAATTCATCTCAAATCTTCAATAAACATTCAATCCTTTCCTAACCTGTTTCTCTTCGATCAAACCCCAACCCAAATCCCTAATCCTTAATCCCTAAACCTAATCCTTAATCTCTAAATCCTAAACCCCAATCCTCAATCCCCAAACCCTAACCCTTCTGATCCTTAAACCTTAAACCCTTCAACTTCTTATCCCTTCGTATTCCTTCCAGAAGCTTCAACCTTTCTGATACATATCCATTCGTATTTTGTGTAAGTTCATTTAATTTCTTTTATTTCCTTTTTCATATTCATTGCAAATATTAATTATATTTATTTTTTTCAGGTTCTTCATTGTTAATTTCGTAGCTGTGAATCTGTTCTGTAAGTGTTGGTAATCTTCCTGTTCTTTAGGATTCTTATCTCTTCTTTTTATCACTGTAAGTGTTCGTATTCTTTCTGTTCATATTCATGGTTTTGTTTATTCTTATCTCTTCGTTTTTTATTTTTATCTCTGTAAGATCTCTATTTATCTCATGTTCTCTAAAAATGGTTTGTTGGTTTACTGTTTTTTTGGTTGGTTTTTCATCCCATGTTCATTGTCTTTTTGTCGGTTGTTCTTTGTTATTTTCTTGTTGTTCATCCCATGTTTACTGGCTTTTTGTTGGTTGTTCCTATCTCTGTAAATGGTTTAATCCGAGTATATGGGTTGGACTACTTGACCTGCGTTGCTACTATGTCAAAGGAGGTTTTTAAAGGACCTCATGGACTGGTTTAACAACGCCAAGTATAAGGATTAAACCTTTGTTTAGGTCTTAGGGTTTGTTTGCTTTTGGTCTAATATATTTTATTCTAATGTCCTTTGATTTTTTTTTCATATTAATTTCAGTTATTAATTATTTGTTTTTTTTTAGGTACATTATTGTTATTTGTGAATCTGTTCTGTAAGTTTTTGGTATTCTTTCTGTTCTTTCGGATACTTATCTCTTCTTTTTATCTCTATAAGTTCTCTATACTTGTCTTTTTATTTTTTCTGCTTTATTTTTATTGTTATTTTTTTGGTTGGTTGGTTCTGTTTATATCATGTTCTTTGTTATTCTGTCTTAGTTGTTTATATTTTAAAAATGATTATATTTATCACTCTTCAATATGCATTATATATAATGTTTATCACTGTTATTTCTTTATCTGTTCTCTTTTTTTATTTATTTATTTATATGTCCTTATTTATTTATTATCTCACAAAATCTATATTGTTTTTAAGTAATATGGATGAGTTTTCATATGAATTGGAATATCATGGACCTGGTGACAGAGGTCCAAATGAGCTATGTGAACCACACTCTGAAAGGGGTATGTTCCTCTCTTTTATATCTTAATTTCTATTATTTTTTATATTTTCTTGGTTTTTATACACTTTGTTTTCTTGTTTTAAGAGGATGCAAATGAGGGAGATTCTAAAATTGTTCGCAACTCAAAGAGAAAGGTTGTTGGTGGAAATACCAATGAGTTTGGGAGAAGAACATCTCCTGTTTGGGATCATTACTCATTCATTAAGCTTCGAGAAGGTATTTATGCCCAATGTAAGTATTGCAAAATCAAAAAATACAAAGCTGATTCTTATGTTGGTACCTCTAACCCGAAAAGGCATACTGAAAAATGCCAAACTTATAAAGACTATCTTGTTTCTAATATTAGTAGTAGTACTGAATCTTCTTTTGATCAGAAAAGGTATTGTGAGTTATTTACCGAGGCTATTCTCTGTCATGGTTATGCAAGTGTAGTTGAACATGATAAACTTAGGGCTTTGCATCACTATTTAAATCTAGCTGCTAGAGATATATCTAGGTATACCATTACCAAACATTGCATGTTAAAGCATGAAACACATAAAAAATTGTTGTTTGATTTTTTGCATTATGTTTCAAGTCGTATCTGCTTTACATGTGATGGATGGTCTGCTTGCACTTCTCGTTCTTACTATGCTCTTACTGCTCATTATGTTGATAATAATTGAAAACTTCAATCGAAAATTTTGAATTTTTGACGTTTTCTCTCTCCCCATGATGGTGAATCTATTTATAAGTTTGTGAAAAATTGCTATGTGAGTGGGGTCTTGAGAAGAAAGTTTTTACAATTACACTTGATAATGCTTCTGCCGATGATAAAATGGTTAGGCGTCTGAAAGATGATTTGTATGCCATTTCTCCCCTCCCATGCAGTGATAAGTATTTTCATATTCGATGTGTTGCTCATATTTTGAACTTGATAGTTCAAAAAGGTTTGAAGGTAATTGACTCTTCTGTTATTAAATTGCGAGAAATTGTTAAGTTTATTGACTCTTTCGATTCTAGACTTTACATCTTTGAGTTGGCTGTGAAAGATTGTGGTTCTTCTTTTTTTGGTAAGTTAATTTTGGATGTACCTACTCAATGGAACTCTACTTACTTAATGCTTTGTAGGTCACTTGAAGCTAGATTAGCTATTAACTTATTTATTAATAGGGAAAATGACCTTGATATAATTACTGATTTTGAATGGAAAACTGTTTAATTAATTTGTGATTTCCTTGAGCCTTTCTTTAAAATTACTAATATGTTTTCTGGTTCCAAGTATCCTACTGCTAATTTATACTTGGCTAATATTGTGGCTATAGAGAAGTTGTTGTGTGATGCTCACAATGATCCTTGTGAGGGTATTTCTAAAATAGCAGGACCAATGCTTGAGTTGTATGAGAAGTATTGGTCTGATCACTCAACTATTCTATCCTTTGCTGTTTTACTTGATCCTAGATATAAGTTATAACTTTTGAAGGAGTTGTATGTTGTCCTCTATATTAAGGATGAGGTTGACAGAAGGGTGAGTATTGTTTATAATAAGTTTGTTAATTTATATATATTTTATCAAAGTTTGTCATCTGTTCCTCCTCTAATTCTTTTGTTCAAAGCAACTCTTCTCAAAGTACAAGTCTGTCCAGTTCTAATCGACCTTCAACTTTTAAAAAGTCTAATCTTTTTCAGGTGAGCTGATTTAATTTTTTTAAGTTCATATATTATTTTTTTTATTTTTTACAGAATGTTAATACCCTTTATTTTCAGAACTTTGATGCAAATTTAGCTGCCTCAATGAGTGAAAAATCTGATGTGGACTCATACATTAATCTTCCCCTGATCTCTCGTTCTGGGGATAGCCAATTTGATATTTTAGAGTATTGGAAGGCACACGCTATTTCTTTCTCTGTTCTTGCGCAGATGGCAAGAGATATTTTAGGCATTCCAATCACTTCTGTTGCTTCTGAATCATCCTTCAGTATGGGAGGGAGAATTTTGAACAAATTGAGGGCTAAACTTCTACCCAAAAATGTTAAAATTTTTGTAACAACCCGTAATTGGTTGTATGGTTTTGAACCGAAAGAAAAGAATGAAGATTATCTTACTGTTGTGTAAGACTCTTCAATTCTAAGTCCTACTGAAGATTTAAATCAAGTTAAAGGTAAATCCTCTGATTTTTTAATGTTTTTTTCTTTTCAATATTTATTAATTTATAATTTTATTTTTTTTACTTTGTTTTAGGTTTTCTTCGGATCTGAATGGTACTGTATGAATGCCTTTGTGGAGTTGAAAACAAGTATTTTATCTTAATGCTTATGATTTAATTTTATTGTTAATTTTTAATGCTTATGTTTAGATGCTTACTGTTAATTGTATGATGCTTATGCTTATGATGATATGGTTTAGGGTATATTATGCATACTGTGTTATGACTTATGTTTAGATTATATGGTTTAGGGTATATTATGATTATGATGCTTATGATATGTCTTATGTTATGATGCTTATGTTTAGATGCTTAGTGTTAATTGTATGATGATTATGATGATCATGAATGGTATTGTGTTATGACTTATGTTTAGATGCTTATGGTTTAGAGTATATTATGCTTATGATGCTTATGATACGACTTATGACTTATGATGCTTATGTTTAGGATACGCTTACTGTTAATTGTATGATGCTTATGTTTAGATGCTTACTGTTAATTGTATGCTTATGGTATAACTTATGATATTATGCTTATGATGTTTATGATATTATGCTTACTGTTAATTTTTTTGGTATGTTATGAGTTATGACTTATAACATAAGATTATTGTTGCTGTGGTTGATTGCTCTCTGCTGTTGGTTGGTGATTGGATTAATGTTGCTGGTTTCTCAAAGCTATTGTTTTTTTTATCTAATTAGTTGCCCTTGGTTATTTTATGTTAGTTTCTTAGGTAAGAAGTTACCCATAATTAACCTTGCTAGTGGTTTTTAGATTTTTTAGTGCTTGATGATGATAATTCTGGTAGCAAAGTATTTGCATATAGCATTGTAAAATTTTTGCTATAAGATCTGAGAGCTCGCATTTTATAATTTAAACTTTTGCTATAAAATTTTTTCTTTTGTAAGTTATACATTATTGAATAATACAACAATTACATTTCCCAATTTACAGTGTAATTTAAATTTATATTCTGAAGTGATTTCAATTTTTTGCTTTTCAATTGCTTAAGGAAGTTGTATAATCTTAATTTTAGCAAATTAAAATCATATCTGATGAATATTGAGTATTTAAATTTAAACTTAAATTATTTTGACTTGAATAATTTTTAGCAAATTATTAATGTTTATGAAGTTTATTAATTTGAACTTAAATTATTTAAAATCATATCAGTTGGACTTGAATAATTTTTAGCAAATTATTAATTTGGTTATACATATGACTTAAATTATGTTAAATTTTATAAAGTTTATTAATTTGCTAAACTTATAAATTATAACTTATAAGTTATAAATATAATATCAGATTTTTTAATATACAATTTAAAATTAATAAATATTTGTAATATAATTTATATAAATATTGGTAATACGTATGTTATAAATATTAAGATATAAATGTATCTATGTTTATAATAAGATCATTATAAATATTATATAAGTATATTTTATGTACAATATAAATATTTGTAATAAAATTGAATTATGAATTATTAATTAAAAATTAATATACACAAATTATATAAATATTATGTCCATATTAAAATTATAATATATGTATGTTAAGTAAAATATTTATATAAATATTAATATGTATAATAATAATATTATTTTATATTTGTATTAAAAGTATGGTATAAGTAATTAACTAATTAAGTATGTTATATATCTTATTTATATAAATGTTATGTTGATATTAATTCAGGTTAATAACAGGTCGGGTCATTTATCAGGTCAGGTTTAAAACAAGTCGGGTTTAAAACAGGTCGGGTAAAATCAGGTCTCGAGTTAATTTAGTCGAGTAATATCGGTTATCTGCCAAGTCAAACTCGTGTTCGGGTTCGTTTCAGTCGGATACAGGTCGGGTTTTAGGTCTACAGTAACAGGTTGAAATCGGGTTCAGGTCAATCTCGGTCGGATATAGTTCGGTTCGGTTCCTACGATAACAAGTCCAACTCGGGTTCAGGTCAACAACAGTCGGATACAGATCAGATTCGGGTCATTATATCCCCGAGTCAAACCAAGTTCTGACTCGAACAGGTTTCAGACGTATTTCCAGGTCGGGTCAGCTTTTTACATCCCTAATCAGCAGGGACATCTCAAAAAATACAAAACCATGAGAATACTAGTCCGGTGCGGGAGGGACAACCTTTCAGTTTCATGATAGGAAAAACAGAGACCCCTCGTTGGTTTAAAGATGAGCCTGCAAAACAAACCAGGGGAAAATATGATTGTGATTCACGATATTTAATAAAAACTTAAATTTAGTTTTGAAGTTGAAATAAATTGCACAATATATATAGTTTATATATATAGGGATAAGATCAAGTTACGTTAAATTCTTTAAGTTTTACATATTTTTTTGATCGTTTGATGATTAAAACGAATAGCTCAAATTAGCAGTTGATTATACGAAGATTATCACTTGGGGAAAATGTAAGAAATTAATTTGAACCATTCGTTTCAGTCATTCAACAATCCAAAAACCGTGTAAAACTTACATTGTATAACTTGATTGTATAACTTGATCCTATGAACCATTCGTTTCAGTCATTCAACAATCCAAAAACCATGTAAAACTTACATTGTGTAACTTGATCCTATCATATATATATATATATATAGTTTGCATACTCGTCAGAAATGGTAAGTTGGGGGACCATTTGGAGGTTAATATTTCACAGAACTTTTTGTTATTGTTTAAGCCTCAAATTTTGATTACCATGAAACGTTTCTTGTAGCTCTCAACCAGTTCCTTTGGATCACACCTGGTTTGTTTGTAACCTTCGTTTTTGTTCATCTCCTGCCAAGGATAGATTTACTACCATGTTACAGAAAGAACCATTTTCGACATGGATCGTGCTCTCAAGAATAAAGCAATGTCTAGCAATACCTGAATCCAAGTTGCCAATTTAGGTCTGCCATGAGTGATATCATAATTCTTCACATCCAACAAAAACGGATGAAATCTTTCGATGAACGGTGCATAAGCTATATCCACCTGAAGAAGACATGACAACATTCATGCATATATCATTGGTATGCCTTTTCTGTTTAACTGACATTTTTTTCACATACCAGACTGAACTGCCCAAGGAAGAAAGGCCCATCCTCAAACTTGGAAAGAGCTATTTCAATGTCATCAAATGCAATGCCTGGTGCGGTTTTCAGATTATGACCATGGTGACATGACTTCATTTGCAGATCCCGAAATTAATAGAAGTGGTCAACGTTGAACTCACCTGCATCGCTATCCTCCCCTTTGAAGGAAGAAGTCACTGTTTTGTAGAAGGAATTGATGTAGGAGAATAACTCATCTGCGAACTCTCTCTTTGCAGGATCCTGTTATATAGTCTATGAGCATGAAAGTAGAACTATGGAGGTGAGAAACAACTAATCAAGAGCTTTTAAGATTGTACATGGGGGAAAAGTGAAGGCCCTTCAAAGTGAGTATCTATGTACTTGATCAAGTCAAGACTCTCGCCTTTTACTTCATTATTGTGTTCTAATGCCGGCACCTGCATCGATTTTCCATTAACTTAGTGCAAGAAAGAGGATTGCAGAATGTTGGTACTCTGCTATTTCACATTTTCAAATCTTTTATCATCTATGTTGCTCGGACACTTTGGATACGGGGATATTATCCTTGAACACGGTGTTCGCATTCAAATCCGAGCATACACAATATCTGATACTCACATTCAAATCCGAGCATGCGTGTTAACATCAAATGTTTCACAGTTTTGATCTGACCTTATTTGGCGGGTAGACTCTCTCCTTGTACCAAGCAGGTCTGTTCTTGAGATCAATTGGAACCAGTTTTATCTTCTCCTGCAATCCCTGATTTCAGAAATGGGAAAGAAGAATTAAAATAATTACAAAGAGTAATGGTGGAAGTTGTATATGTTTGTGGTCATGAGGTAAATCAAGATTCAAAAGCTATGCAATTAAACTAGTGTAGTGGTTTGATTACACAACGTTAATTCTACATCAAATAACTAGTTGATCTAACGGGATGAAACGTGCAAGTAAGATCATGAGCTTCTAATCCTGACATTATGAATGAAACACCTAATTCGTTCCAGATTAGTCAGCTAAAGAATCGTATACAGATGCCTTGTAAAAAAGAAAGATCGAATAGGTTCAAAGTTACCAAAGGAGATAGAGCAATGGAAACCACCTTACAGTTCCGTGTGATCCAAACACGCTGTGCGTAGGGACATGTATAAGATATATACAACCTTCAACATTGCAACAATGAAAATCAAATTCATCACAAATCTAGAAAAATTCAAGAATCTTTACCCACATTCAAAACATGAAGCTGATAGAAACAAATAAACCCAGCAAACAGATTGCTAAAATTACACTAATACTAAACTAAGTCTCTAATCCTAAAACTGAGATTTTCTACATACTTTTAGTTTTCAAATAATTACCCTTAATTTAAAGCAAAAACTTTCCCCAACATAACCCAATAATAGTTTTAAGCTAATAGAATTGAAGCGAATTTCTACGAAACCTTGTTGTTCCATCGAAGAGTGGAGGTGGGTCTGAAGTAGAATCAAGAGCTGGTGGAAGATCCTCTTGCACATATCTGTTTATAGATACAAAATAATTACTTTTTTGGTCTGTTAACCCTAATACAAACCCAGAAAATCAAAGAAACAACGATTATTCCGACAATTCTCCCTCCCCCCTCTTCATTTTGTATGTGAATTCAGAAAAAAAAAAGAAGTGGGTTACATACCCAGACGACATAGCCGAAGAAGTGGCTGTAGATTTCCTTGACGCAGGCACTGGGAAGTGGGGTTTACAGTGAAAAGACAGAATCGGGTGGGCCTGGTTGAATGAAGATAAGGTTGATTTTACGGGTAATACTGCGATTCGATTGGAGGAGAAATGAATAGGATTAAGAACAGCGTGATTTGATGAACATTGAGAGGTTGAGGAAGCAGTAATGTTGCAGATTTTCAAAGACGCCATGTCTGTGTCTTGTTTTCTGCAAAATTCCGACTTGGAATTGAGATAGACCTGTCAAGCTCAAGCTCTCAGCAACTTCGGCCGATTTTTTTTAATATAATCAGCTCCATCTGATTCGCACGTATCATTCTATTTTTACCAAATTTATAATTGGACCACTTTATTTTAAAATATTACAATCGAATCATTCCAAAATTGATTATATCATGCCTAAAAAGAGACAATGAGCATTAATCCCACATTGGAAGAAAAGGGAGGTCTTGGGATATATATATGGTGGCGCTGCACATCTTTTCAAATTTTTTTAAGAAGAGGATAATAACCCGGTAACAATTAACACAACCCCAAAATTGATGAAGAACTTGTCGTTAATCTAGCGGCAACCTTCATCAATTAAATGTATCTTTTTATTATTTTTATTATTTTTTTATCAAATGAATCTTTATTTGCTTATATAAAATTCCCACACAAGATTCTAAAAACAATAATATTACCTGGTCTGAACTGAAAGAGACAACGAAACTCGAGTTAAGACTCATTGAACAATGGTGATAACCTGGATGCCAAGCTTTGTTTTGCTGCAGGAGAAACTCCGTTCTTACCAATGATGGATTCCAGAACTGAATTTCCAAGAAGTTTATTCTCTATCACTGCTTTCCCAACTTCTGGCACTGACATGTCTTGGGAAAATCCAATCTGTTTTTTTCACAACAATGAATTTGCCCCAAACTTAGAATCTTTTTAGAAGTTTCACTTCTTCCTCGTAAGAATATCACTTTTACTCAAATAGTCCTATTCTGGGAAATATACAGGTACAAATTACAATAACATTAACATTTGACCTTTCAAACAGATGGTTTCTTTTTTTGGCTAAAGCATTACAAGAGTCCTATAAGTTAAAAGGTTAATGATTTATTCGAGGTATGACCGCAAAAAATGCTACTAAAGTTTGACCGAATATAATTTTTATCTGTAGAGGGGGCATTTTGATCTAAAATGAAATTCGAATAGGGGGGCAAAGTAACACTAATGTTGGTAATTTTTTTGGCTTTATGCCTTTATTCGAGTGTACCAAGAAACGAGTCAAAGATTTTTGTTATGATCCTCCTAAATTCGAATGACAGTCTATTTTTTCACACATCAGCTTCTATCTATATAGTATGTATACACTTATATCTCAGATATGTTCTACTTCATGTTTGAACTGAGATTTAATGCCCAAATTGATAGCTAGACTGACAGAAGAAAGACGCTACTGATAAGATACTACTTGAACTCTAATCATTTGGCAATTCTGGATATCAATCATCCATTTCTAATGAAGAAAAAAAAAACAATGGGAGTTCAATGATTATGAAAGGTTTTCGGACTTACTGTTAAGGAACCACTGGGTGATAATGTGAACAGAATGGAGGAGCCAGGTACGAAGTTTTCATCCTTAAAGGTCTCAAGGAATTCTTCAATGGCCTTTGCTTCTTCATCAGTGTAGATTCCAAGAGATTTCCAGATGACAACGCAATTCTCTGCTACTTTCTCAGAGTATTGTCGACCTGTTAACGGCAAGATCATTGTTACCTGTATGAACTTCTCAAAGTCACCTACAGATACAAATTAAAAATGCATACCAAAAACATTAGGATCAAGATAGGGACAGCAATAGGACAGAGCAGGACAGAAATTTGCTCGATCTGATTCGATTGTACTTATAAACCAAAATCCATTTTCCGAAACCATTAGCTCTGGCACTGATAACAACTATGATCATTGTTAGACATATGAACATCTCAAAGTCACTTGCAAATACAAACTACAAATGCTTACCAAAAACATTAGGATTGAGATAGGGACAAGCAATAGAGCAGGACAGGATGGTATTTTGCTCGATCCGACTCGATTTTACTTATAAACCTAACTCCGTTGTCCCAGATCCTTAGCTCTGACACTGATCTCAACAATGACCATTGTTAACCATATGAACTTCTCAAAGTCACATACAAATACAAACTACAAATCCACACAAAAAAACATTAGGATTTACGTAAGGGAAAGCAATGGGGCGGGACAGGACAATATTATGCTTGATCCCAAACTTCATTCAATACTTTAACCCTTAACTCTGATGCAGATCACATCAATTTTACTGATTCTGCTACGATCAACAACATAAATTATCAAATCGTTTCAATTTTTTAATTTTATCACTATTTTCTTAGTCAAAATTTTGTAGTATTAGTTTTTTTCAACCGATACAAACAAACAAATAAATTAACAGGGAATGAGAGTTTTGGAAATTACCTGTAACGATGTCTCTAAAAAAATCTTCGGATTCCGCCATCTCCTCGGCATTCTTACCCTTCCACTTATCGGCAAGGCAATTCACGGCGTTATATTCCAAGTACACGCCGATCGCGGTGACCTTTATGAACTTTCCTCCTACATCCAATCCTCTCTCCCCTGGCGCACATTAGCATTGACACATTAAGAGAAGAACAAAAAGTTTGGAAAGGAGATGGAACGGATTTCAGACAGAACGTGAGGAATCCAACACTTACCTGCGCCACCGAGGAAGAGTGTGTTGGTAGAACCCGGAGGCTTCACCGTTGAAGGGAATGTAACGTTCTCCACCTTGACTTCGGTGATAGACGGAGAAGTAGACATTTCCCGGCAATCGATTATACGTTTTCTTTTATTATCTTTTATTTTGAGGGGTGGGAATTGGGAGGGAAAGGGTGAGTTTTATATAGTCTATGTGTGGAAGGGATAGAGTTGACAAATGGATCATTCAAATAAGTTTGATTTGAGTTATTTTGTATTGATTTGATTTTTAATTTAAATTTATTCGAGTTTAATTCGAATTCAATTCAGGTTTATATTATTTTAAATCGGATCGATATCGGTCAAATAATATTAGTTCAGTTGATTTTTTATGTCAAATTTATATCAGATTGGGTGATTTTTAAGTTGAATTGATTGTTTTTCGTGTAATGTTAACAATTTCTCGATTTTCAATTTAAGTAAATACATGAATATAATCTTTTAAATATATATAGTATGTATATACTTACAAAAAATTAAATTTAAGTCGTTTTTTGTTCAATTAATTTTCGGTTTAGATTTCTTTTAGTTCGGTTAGTTTTCAATTTAAATTATTTTTGTTCCGGTTGCTTTTTATTATCGAGTAGTATCTATTCTAGAATATAATCTCCATCATTTGATATTGATCGCTTAATTACTGTACTGGAATCGCTGGTGCTCGAACCCGTGACCTCTAGGAAGATCAATCATTCCTTTAACCACTTGGGCTAAAGGGTTCATGCGAATAAGAGGGATTTTAACAAAATGATTATCTTATTAATTAAATTAGTTTCTATTGATTATTTCATTTATATGTTATCTTACGAGCTAAGTAAGATTTGCAGTGTATATAACACAGGAAAACATGTCATAATCATACCTTTAATTAAAAAAATTATATGTATTTAAATTTAATGTACAACATTATGATAAAATACTTAAAATTTAATAACGTTGATTAAAAATATAATCGCTTCTGATAATTTTATATACACTTATTATATACAGATAATATATAATTAGTCAATAATTTTTTTTTATAAAAACAATGTTCATATTATTTATAATCTCTCTATTCTAAATAAAAATATTTATATTTTAAATATACTGAAATCTATTATTTCTTGAATTTCATAACAATAACAATTTTAACTAAACTAACATAAATACTTGACAGCAGTGAAAATTGTAATAAATGGTGCTAAGGATAATCACATGTGCGTCCTCTTGCAGTGGACCAAAGGGTTAAATAAGTTGCCTCAGAAGTAGGAGGGGTATTAAAAGATATATTTGATTATTCATTGATCCATCTGAAAATTTAGATATTCGTTAATTTTTAGTTTTAAATTGAATATCTGATCTAATTTTAAATTTTTTAGGTCGAATACGTATCACAATATTTTAAGTTTTAAATTATTCGAAAATTCAAATTTTTATTAATATTAATCCACTCATGGCAAGATAGACATAGACGAGCATGGAATTACATATTACATGAGTGGATTAAGAACTCTTACGCAGGGGAGGTTTAAAGATTATGGGGTCTTGTACAATTTATTAAAATATGATTCTTAAAAGGTAATTGTCCATTACCTTCACTAATTATAAAATTGTAATTCTTAAAAGCAAATATCCTTTCCAGGAGTCCCTATACGATCGTTTCTATTGTGTCTGTCCAAAACCTTACTAGTTCTACCGAAGCAATAACAATAGTAATAATCAATAAGATTCTATAATCAATTGTCATATTTAAAAAATAATTATAACGTTTTAACAATTATAATTCATCTTTCTCAATAGCGTTTTTAAAAATTTTCAATGAATTTTGAGATCAACATCATTTAATGAATGCAATTTATCAAAATTTGAGACCTCTCTTTTCTAGAGGCCCTATACAGTCGCTCCTATTGCACCTGTCTAGAACCTCCACTGTTCCTAGGCTTAACACGATAATAATTGGATGTTATTCAGAAGGTTAGAGGGTTTAAATCCCAACATTTCGAATCTTATCCGCTATACTTCGGTTAAGACCTTTGTAACGAAATGTGAATTCAGATTATCTATCTACATAAGTAACAAGTGCCATTTGAGTTAGATTAAAGACATGCTTATAAAATTCTACATATTAAATAAAAAAAGGAACTGCCTTCAACGAGCTAATCTTGGTAGCTGGAAAAATGAAAAGGAACCTTCCATTTTGAATCTGCATACTCTTTTTAATCCCATCACTATCCGCAGCAACCCGGCTTTTGAGCACTGGTTGCTCCAGGGTCTTCCTTATTGATTTTGAGTGCGGCTGGCTGTAACCATAAGAACAAGGCCTCCATCATTTTGAACACAAAGCAGTTGAAGGGATATTCAAGGTGAACAAAGAAATGGATAAATTCAGAAGGGAGAATACCTCGGCCTTATTATCAGATTCTGTAAGCCTTTGCTTAATGTCGGTGGCTATCGAAAAGAAAACCTCCTCCACATTCAAATTTGTCTTTGCACTCTGCAGAATTACATTATTCCCATAGTGTCCTAAGAAATGGTCAAATACCATTACAAAAGAAGATATCCCGGTCAGCAGTAAACATGCGACTTACAGTTTCGAAAAACTTGATGCCATACTCATCAGCAAGAGCTTGACCCTTGGAGGTTGGCACAGCCTGGGAAAGAGGAGATTCATTCCGATTATTACACAAGAAACGTGTCTGGCTCATGTGTATATGTACGAGGAATAAGGGGTCGACTCAAGACCTAATGAACTGACTATCTAATCACCAATACAAACAAGATAAGCAATTTTATAAATACTCAAAAAGGGAAAGTCTTACCCTTTTGCTCTCATCCATGTCAGCCTTGTTTCCGACAAGTACCTTGTTGACATTGTCTGAAGCATGTTGTTCAATATTGCGAATCCAATTCCTAATATCTGGACATAAATAGAAGTTGGCTCTATAAGACTTGAAATAGATGTAGGATCCACTGTAAGAAACTCCATACCAACAGAAGGAGATCCTAAGCCATCACAACAAAAGCAGTAACGAGGCAACCGGTATAAAAACATAAAAATCCAGAAAATTACTGTTGAAAGATGACTCATCGGTAACATCATAAACCAGCAAAATCCCCATAGCTCCACGATAGTAAGCTGCAGAAGCATGATTCATCAGCAAATTCAGACATCAAGCTTAATGGTCCTGTTGTAATAGTTTGAAAGAAAATAAAAAGGCAACCAGAAAAGCTTAAACACACCTGTTGTAATAGTTCGAAATCGCTCTTGACCAGCTGTATCCCAGATTTGCAATTTGACTCTCTTACCATCAAGCTCAATGGTTCTTATTTTAAAATCAATGCTGTCAAGGAAAATAGAATAGTCACCGAGAGAAATTGTTTCATAAAGTTATAAAGCTCTTTTAACTCTTAGATAATCTACAGAATAGATTCCTCAACCGAAATATAACGCAGAGTAGTGAGCAAAGGAGCGGAAGTGTTGGAGACTATAGCCATGAATAGTTCATTGAGCACCATCTTGACGAGGGTGTACAATTTTTCATGTTGAATACCAATTACCAAGGGTTTGTCTAGGACAGTTGAATGAAAACTTAGATTACAGTAATTGCAAACTCCATTCCATCCCTTAAACGTTGCAGTGTCATTGGAAGTAACCAAACGGTTCAAGTCATAGTCAGTTCTCCTCCATTAGTCACGATATTAAGTCCCTCTAATACTACACTGTGAGTGCTCCTCTCAGCATTCACACTTCTGAAATGCAAGAACTGTAAATAACTTTGAACAAGTAATTGACAGGAGTTTCCAGGGATACAAACCCGATGGTCGTTATGAAACTAGTAGTAAAGGAACCGTCAGAAAAACGTAAAAGCAGACAACTCTTCCCCACTCCTGCATAAATTCAAATCACAAAATCAGTTGGGAAATATTTAAAACCAAGCTATGCAAATTACACAACAAGCCTCTTCAACAAAAACTTGTCAAATGTAACAAAAACAATTCTATTTCCTACTCTGCATCAGATTCGGATCATATTTCAAAGCTTCCTACCATCAAGTTTTGCATGACGCAGCACAACAATGATCTCAGCATCAAAATTCCACTTCAACAATCAAGAAAATCAACAAAAGGGTATCCCCATCTTTTACACCCAAACTCAAGAATCGGTGATTCCCACTTCTGCAGGTGTGTATATATATAGACACACATACTGACATACACTACCTAGATAATCCAGTAAGCATATGTCACTTCCCATGTCCTATATTACAATGTAATATTATATAGCTCCTTCCATCATGATCCCAATCTGAATTCAACAATGTACCTATGGCTTCATTAAATTGTAACAAATAATAATGGCCATAATCAATTTGAAGAAAACCCATTTCCTTAAAACTAATGGAAAATAAACAATACAAACGTGATATATAATTAAATACAATAAATATATAAGAAAAGCCTGAAAGCCATAACATCTCAAACGAAAAACCATATTGCATATACTTTCTTTCACAATGGAATCTAAGCAACATTCAATCAAACTAAAAAGAAAAAAAAATGTTCTTTTACCCAATAAATTAAAAAAAAAAAACTTACCACTATCACCAATCAAAAGAAGCTTAATGAGATAATCATAATCAGCCCGAGCTCTAGCTGGTGGTGCAGCCATGGATTCTGCCAAATACCACAAACAAAAATCCCAATTTTAAAAAGAAAAATCTGTTCTTTTCTCTTACTTATCTGCATTTATAAAACAAAAATACTATAATAACATTCACTTCCAAAATTATAAAAAAAAAAAAATCAGATTAAAGTTAAGAAAAAGGAGATGAGACAGAGAACCTAAGACGCAGAGAGTAGCAAGCGATTGAACAGAGAAAGCCCAACTAATTTGGGAATTTCATTTTTTTGTACTTGGAATTTCCTTTTTTCTTGTTCTTCACTTTTTGATTTGGTTTCCGCAATGTGATTGGATGGAAGAACTTGTTTACATAAACTCGGCCACATGGTATTATTATTACTTAAGCTATTTTCTTAAGAAATTTTGGATAAGTTAAAACTAAATTTTCTCCAACTTTTTTTGAAATTAAAAATAATTGTTTGTTTGGATAAGTGTTTTCAAAATAAATTTAAAATTATTAAATTTAGAAATACAAATTATAAATGAAAATAATAAATATATATGATATTAAAATTATATATATATATAATAAAACATATAAAATATATGTGTATTATCATATTTTTTGAAATGTATAGACATGATAACAAGTAAAAAAATAAATAAGCAATATAAAATTGATAAATAAAATGATATATATATATATTTTACTTTTATATGTGTTAATTACGTTAAGTGAAACAAATATATATATATATATATATATATATAATCTCAGTATCATAATTAAATATTTTTCATCAAACTATTTTTTAAATTTATTGAATTATAAAATTTGATAATTTTAATCGTCTATAATTAAATAATTATAAAATCATTTTAAAAAGGTTATATGATTTTTTAAGTGGGCAAGAACAAATGGCGGGGTATAATTTCTTTTAAGGTGTATTAATACTAATTTTAATGAGACTCTAAAAAAATCAATTTAGGTTAATCGGTTAATGAGTCAAAAATTAATGATTAAATTAAATTTTAATTTTTAAAGTGCGTTAATGTTACTTTTAATGAGATTTTATAAAATTCGATTTGAATTTTAATAAATCATAAATTAATAATTAAATAAAAATATTTTTAATTAGTTAAATACTCTTTTATAATGATTAAATCATTAATATAACTAAGTGAATAGTTTTAAAAGTTTTGTAAAAAAAATGTCACATTTTAATCGAGAAAGAAAAGTTTTAAATTTTATTCAAAAATTAATAAATTCATATTAATATTAATATATATTTGTCATTTTAATTATCCTTCTAATTCTTACGGTTTCACCTTAATTAATCAGAATTAATTCACATCGTACACATGGTTTTGAAAGGTGAGTCTTTCAGCGAGAATTTACTTTATATATAACGTCTTAAACTCGAAACTATTTAAATGTTAAATTCTAAATGTTAAATCCTAAATATAATAATATTCCATTAAACTTTACCCTGATTAATATTCCATTATTTTTCGACATTAAATGTTAAATTCTAAATATAATAATATTTAATGTTCAAATAAAAAATACACTAATCACTGTTTAATTAATATTCCATTATTCGGAAGCATGTGTTTATTTAATGTTACACTTTCAATAACCCCAAAAGAAAGAGGCTGCAGCAGATGGCTTACATGGCAATCTTAAACAACTTTAGAGCAGTGTTCTGATCTTTGCTTCCGAGCATGTTTGAATCCGGATGTAATGTGGAAGTTTTGTCGGGATCGATTGGTTTCCGACTAGAAGTGTGATATGCTGCAACCGGATTGGAGTGTCGTCGTGTCGAGAAACATACAGGCGCCGGAGCAAAACCATCCACCTACCAACAACGTAATCGATCAGAGTTCACCATCCCATCAATATTCTTCGTACTCTGTCCACAAGCTGATTTCTAGCTCGATTGCTCGTTAACGGAAATTCATGGCTGTCGTCCAAAAGAAATCGGTAGACTTCCCACTGGCGATCACTAGCTGAATGTCTTCCGATTTCAGCCTACAGCAACAGTAAAGAAAACATTCTCATGCATGCTAACATATATATTAAGCGGAAAAAAAGAGAGAGCTTAGAACAAAAACAAGAAGCTCCAAGGTAAATCCTTACCGAGAAAATGCATATCCCGAGCATTTTAAGAGCCAATGTAACATCAAAAAAAACTCGAGGCCTTCCCTTTCCAGACAACTCGACAGGGTTAGCAACCAAGAGTTCAGTATCAGGGCCACGGTTCACAATAACCACTCGAAATGGGTGAAGCATCTCCTCTTTTAAACGAGAACATAAAGCATTTTGATGCTTGGGATCCACAATCTTTTTTCCATTTGCTTGCCGAATAAGAAGGTCTAAATTTCGGTAGCCTTTCACACTTGAAGAGAATCTACCATGGGCGATCTACATGATATACAACCACCATCATGTATTGGTAAAATTACGAGCAATGTCAACCAATAAAATAAAGTTCATCAAAGCCACATTATCAAAGTAAATACTAGTGATTCCGTCCTAGTAAATTCAGAGAAATAAAAGCATCCTATTTCCGGTGTTTTCCGGACAACAAAGAGCCATGACAACAAAGGCACGATACAGATATAAGAGAGTCTAGAATCTAGAAATTGATAAATACTAATTTGATTTCAAATATATTGAGCACCTCACAACAAAGAAGATTGATACTTTTTCATAGTCAAAAGTAACTTCAAAGAAGTAAAATAACACCAATCTCATGAAAATTACCTGAAAATCAAAGTCTTTTGACGTCCTCAAAATGTCGTAAAAGAGTCCTTTCTGATCCGCACATTGTATTTGTAGCAATGTATGAGCAGGGCTCAACATATTGTCTACAGTAACAGTGGCCTTCTTCAGTGTCACCAGATCAGATTTGAGTTCCTTTGAGCTGGCTTCTTTGCTAGCGAACTCATAAGCAAATAACTCTTCTGAAACTGCTGGAGGGAGAGACGGCAAAACCTTCAGACTGTCATACTCCGGCCCTGCCAACTGAAGCTCACAGCTGATACAATAATTCCCCAAAACAGCAATCAGATGCTCCTTGGTGTCATCTCGTCTCTTTTTTGTATGTAAAAGTTCCCTGTAATGAGACAATTATGCATTAACAGCGGATAATAAAAATTTCCACAAGATTAAGTAGACTTAACTTAGGAGACAAAAAGGCATACCAATTGCTTTGCCATATGGTAAATAAGTAACCTTTTTAGACCAGATTATAACATTTTGAATTGTAGGGCATAGTTTCTTAACTTGTCTAAAACCAAAATGAATCTCTATTTTGCAACATCACATATTCATCTCGATCTCGGCTAAAAATTTACTAGACCACATATCTTAATCTACAAAAATCAACCATTCTAAAACCCAACATTCATAAAGGTCCAAGAAAGAAATTGAAGCAGTAAAAACACAGAAATTAAACAACAAATATAACATATATTTGCATGCACCCAAGACAAATCGGTGTCGGAAACATGTTATACAAAGTCGAAAAAAAATTTGCATGCAGTAATTCATTCAACCAAAACCTCCTTTATAACATAAAGACTCACATTCCATCCGTGATGAAAAACAAGTCTATAACTCTTCCATCCGGCGTCGTCATAACTTTAACTCTTTGAATTGAAAACTCAAGGTCCGACAGTATCCTTGTAACATCTATAAACAAGAAAAAAGAATACCATCAGTTGCCTGCTATTCTAAATAATCATAGTGAAAGGATCAATCAACAACAGCAAAAAGAAACTAAAAGAATTCTTGGTCCCTAACCGTGAAGCAATCCCTTGCGGTCCAAGCAACAAAGTTTCAACAAATAAACCGAAGAATGGGCTGAGCTTACATTCCCATCTCCTCCTTGCAGATAATTAAAGTAAAAATATGGAACCAAACACGAAGGGCACATCGACAACAACCTATTTTTCAAGCTTTCCCAATCAATTGTACACGAATTCGAAACATTGAGAACCAACCAGAATACTACGTAACACCATCTCCCATCCGTCGAAAAATCTAACAATAATTACAACAAAAACATTAATATTATCAATTTTGCAAGCAATTCATTTAAAATTTTAATTGAAAGAAACTAAAGGTACCTGCTCGGGTGATTGAAAGCCCGAATTCGAGAATGGTGCGGCAAAGATCGCATCCGAGACCGGGCTTGTCGGGGCAATTAACGGTGACGACGGTTGGCTCCGATGGATTTTTGGGTAATTGGATTAAAACAACGTCTTCACTTGGAATCCCCATTGTCTTCTTCGTCGACGCCGGAGTCGATGTCGGCGTAGGGAGAAGATTGGGGTTCTACGGCGGCAACGTTTTGAGATTGTTGAGAGTATTGGTTTTAAAAATGGAGGGATGTTTTTAGGTTGTTTGTCGGGGTTTAGGTGGGACCCTCGTTTATATTATCCATGTCATATGGTGACGTGGTAACACGTATGTAAGGGTATTTTCGAGATTTTGTAACCGTGAGCGGGTGGTAACGAACGAAGGTACAGAGAATCTCTGCTGGACTTTAGTGGGGGTGAGGTGTTATAAAATTATCACCATAAAATATTAAAAGGATAAGATTAAATTAGATACTAATATATATTTTTATTTTTTATAAAATTTTTAAATTATTGAATAAATAAAATAAATAACTAATTGATTATATAAAAATTATCATTTTAAAAATAAAAAATAATTTGAGTCATTTATTTAATTCATTAAAATTTAAAATAATATAAAACTCGTAAAATTTTATATCATATAACTTAATCTTAAATTTAAAAAAATTATATATTCAAAACTTATTATAATGTAATTAGTTGATGTTATTTTTGTTATAATGTCAAATTTTATTTTCTATTATTGTTTAATTATGCGATTATGATTACGTGGGGTATAGATCGATTAATATTAATCGGGATGAAATCTTGAAAATAAAAAATATAATTAAAAAATTATATCATTATCGTTTTTGACACGTCATTCCTAGGATTAATTAAATACATCAATTTTATTAATTTTTTTATCTTATTTTTTATTAAGTAAATCTTCACTTTATAAAAAATATTTTTAAATTTAATTCATAATAAATATTAGTGAAGATTTACTTGATAAAAGATATAAGATAAAAAAATTATTGGAATAAATATATTTAATTAGTTAATTTTATAAATGGTGTGACGAGAATAATCCATAATATAATTTATTGTTTAATTGCCGCTTACAAATGAGAAATTATATCATAGGTAAGTCCCACCACGTGTCCATGAGACCAACCACTAAAAACCATCCACATAGTAATTTTTTCCATGTCATATATTTTTTAAAGTGAATCTTCACTTGAAAAAATTGTTTATAAAATGAATTAACAGTAAATATGAGTGAAAATTCACTTAAAAATGATGAGATAATTGATTTTTAATGGTTGTGGTCCCATAAATAACGTGGTGAGTCGTACTCATGATATGATTTCTCGAATACAAATATATTTATATTTATTTTAGTTAAAATCTCAAACATAAAAAACATAAAATTTTAAAAGTAAGGGATAAATTTATAATTAATATAATTTTTAAAAAATAATATATAAAATAAAGATAAATTTTGTAATTCTTTTGGGTGTGATAATCACAGAAAAGAAAATAGAGCTTTTGAGTTTGTTTGTTTTTTTCTTTTTTTTCTAGCTCTAGGGTTTTAGACCTGTGCTCTTATTCTTTTTGCAGGTAAAGCTGAAGGGGTAATGTTTCTAATGCTTTTGAGAATCATACAAAATAAAAAGAAAGGAAAATAACTGACAAAGAGAGCTTCATATATAACTGAGTAGTCGCCAATCGCCATGGAATGAGATTCTAGTTCTAGTCAAACTTAAAACACCTGGGCTGGGATCTTATTTTGTGTTTGGTGAAGATGGAGACATCTCAGGAATCCTGTTAGTATTCTTGGGGTTCTCAAAGAATGTATTTTCTGAGGGAAAGTTGAAGAATTTTCTAGTTTTGTTTTGTAATGTAGAATTAGAAGAGGAGAGAATTGATTGGGGAGGAAAATGAAATCTTTGAGCAGTGTAGGACTTGGTTTGATCATAGTTTTTGGTTCTCTGTTGTTAGCTCTGGTTGCTGAGTTATGCTATTTGGTATGGTGGAAGAAGAGATTGAGCAGCAAAAGGGACTTCTTTTACATCTTCTGCTTCAAAACTTCACCAGCTTTGAATCCTAGGGAAATTAGAATAACAATGGATGAACCAACACCTTTGGATGAGCTGATGAGGCCAACACCAAGGGTTCTGTTCACCATTGTTGAAGAAACAAAGGAGGATTTGGATCAGTTTGAGGAAGAAAAGTCCAAGGGAAAATGTGGGTCAATGCTTGAAACACCATATTTTACTCCTGTTGCTTCCCCACCATGTTTCACTCCATGGAACCCTTTGCTTGAATCTGCAAGTGAAGCTGAGTTCAATAAAACAAGGTCACCTCCCCCAAAGTTGAATTTGTTGAAAGAAGCAGAGGAGAAGCTTCACAACAGGATGTTAATGGAAGAAAGAGTGCATGATGATGATGATGATGATGGGGGCATGACACCTCCTTCAAAGTACCTCAAAGATGAAGAAGATGAATCTTTTATCACAATCAATGTTGATAGGAGCAAAGAAAGAGTGTTCATCAATCAACAGCAATTTCATTCAAGTTATGATTCTCAGGTACTTCCTCTAAGTTCTTCACCTTCCATACAAAATTTCAGAATTTAGAGTTTAGGATTTCATTAGTATGGTATTCTCTGCATAATTATGCACAGTTGATTCATATTACTTTGTATATCCTTGATTGTTCCAAAATGGGATTAATATATATATATATATATATATTTGATTTAGTTAATAGAAATTATTACATGAATCCGTTCTATCACCTAGGATGTGGTCTCTAACCAATTAAATTAAGACATATTATATATTTATTTTCATATCATATAACTTATCTAATTTAATGTCTTTGATTTAAAAAAGAAAAAAAATATTATCAAAGATTTCTTGTGTATCTTTCACTTTATTCTTTAAAAATTTTCTCAATTAATTTTTTATAGAATTAGGGTTTAGGGTTTAGAGTTTAAGGTTAGGGTTCATGTTTATGGTTTATGGTTTAGGGTTAGGGGTTTAAGTTAGGCTAGGGTTTAGGGTTTGGGATAGGTTAGGGTATAAGTTTAGTGTTTAGGGTTATAAAAAATAATTAAAAAATTGAATAATAAAGAGGAAGATAACATAAAAAAATTGATAATATTTTTTTCTTTTTTAAATCAAAGTTATTAATATCGATAATTTGGATGATGAATATGACATAAAAAAAAAATATGATGTGTCTTAAGTTAATTGGTTGGGATCATATCCTAGATGGTAAAACGAATCTATGTAATAATTTCTCATAATTTAGATAATTTAACATAAATCGCTCAATTACTTTACTGTAAATATTCAATTATTTTAGCTTTACTTAAACATTAAGAATTAGATATTAAATTCCCAATAACTTGGAAAAAAAAGAATTTGATCGATTTGTCATCATGCTATTTACCCATTTGATTAATTTATTTAAATTTTAAAATATAAATATGAATTCAAACATTTGATCAAGGTTAAGAGTAATAAAGAATATACTAATAAAATTATTATATAATGAGAAAGAGATGAAATAAAAAAGAATTTAAATTTAAATTTTAGAAATAATATTATTAAAAAAATTATAAGATTATTTTTAAAAGAGATAAAATAAAAAAAAATATTATATTTTTAATAATTTTAAAGTAATTATAAGGTAATATATATTCACTTTCCCTACTTTCCCGGAAAGTAAATACTAAACCCCAACCCCCCCCCCCCCAGTATATAATTAGACCCTGAAATTTTTTCCGGTGAAGGTCTGACCAAACTGCCACTCGGAAGGGACGATGTTCCACGAAGTAGAGGTCCTACGATCACTGCCGGTCACCCTGAATGAAAGGGATTGACCCACCAAAACGGCGTTGGATTGCCAGTTTTGACCCCAGTTTCGGCTCAGGCTCATCCATCCGGTTTTAGAACCTTTCACGCTTGCCTTCACGATGTCACCGGAGCCACCCACGTTGGTGATTAGCACCAAGTTGAAGTAACGGAAACCGTTGATTGTGAACCTTATTCCACCCTTTCTCCGGCATGGCACCCTGGAGGAGAATAACGATACAAAAAAAGAAAGAAAGGGAATCACTTTTTTTCTGTTTGTTTCTCGGGAAATGTGAGATAACAGGGGAATGCCTTCTTATTTACCTGCGATAAGAGACTGGGACAATGCCTGCACGGTACTCGGCAATCTTAAGGAACATGGGCATGGCGAGATCGAAGTGAGGGCGAGGAGGGTTGCACCATCCCCCATTATCGCTCGGAAGAGCATAATTCGGAGGGCAAAAGTTGGTGGCAGTGATGAAAATGGAAGGGCTACCAGAATGGCACCATTGTGGATCACTGGCACATTTGATCTCAAAACAGGCACCACAGCTGAACCCATTGTTGAAAAGAGCCGTGCTCAAAGCTGCTGTGTTGACTCCATAGCCTTGGCTGTAAAGGTTTCCATAGCCACAAGCTCCACCTAACAATCATTAAAACAGGGTTTAAAGTTTAAACCATTTTCTTACCTTGAATCATAAAATGGACACAATTTTTGAATTACCCATTGTCCCAGAGGCATCACTGCCACCATAGAAAGTGGCATGGGCACTTTGCCAAGCGCCACCAGAGTAAACACCTGGAATTCTAGCTTCAACAGCTTGGGAAATGAGAAGCAAAGGGACCAAGCAGGTAATACCCCGGATTGCCATATTTGACCAAAGAAACAAAGGGTAAAAAGCTAAAGGATGAATGAAGGGAAGGTGAGAGTATGAAGTGGTATTTATAGAGTTATGATTTATCGTTACATTTTATTTTTATCGTATGTGTATCGAATATAAATCATCGTTATATTCTTTCGACCCTCTCTTTTACCCCACAAATCTTTAGGATTTTATTTTTAATTTCCTTTAGATAGATGCAAACTTTCTTCATTGAATAAACTAATCTAGATGATTAGTTATGCTGTTAAGTGTTCATAGGATTCATGCAATTCTTTAAGGTATAATTTACAAGATAAGTATAGGTAAGATTAAGAAGTAATAGATAGATTGCAGTTAAGAATCTAGTCAAATTCCAATATACTTCAACTATTCTTACGATATAATGGAAAATTATTAGGTGAACCTTGTTCACCACATCATCCATGATCTTAATCAATCAAGACCGTTTATTTTAATGTTTTTAACGTGAATCATCACCTCTTTCCTATATGTAATTAGTGGGTGAGTAGTTATTAGGTGATTATTTAAAGATGAACGGTCTTGATTATTTAAACCATGAATGACGTGATAAACAAGGTTTATCTAATAATCTCTCGGTGCAATGGGACCCAAAAAAGAATAATAAAATGAAAAGAATGTGCAAAGAGATTGGCAGCAAAAGGCACAGCAGTTGGTGTAGGGCAGTTGACAGTTAAAGAGAAGGCACTTGTCCTAAATTTTCGGTATGAGTTTAGGACAACTTTGTTCAAGGCCTACCGAATTCTCTTTTGAGTAAGAAGAAGAATAGATTCAACAAATGATTTTGAATCATGTTTATAAAAAAATGGACTATATCATTCAAAGGGTCAGTGACCCTAAATCAATGGCTTTCATCTCATACGAAATATATTTTAAATTAATCATATTTATAAATATTTATAATAGATCTTTATTATATTTAATTTAAATTAATTCATCGATAATTAAATATCGATGATTTATTGAAAGAATGATTAGTGGCATCTTTTAGCCGACCAGTTGCTTGCTTGGCTCAAGGGTTCATAGCACAAGTTGCAGAGAAATTATATTATGGATGAATTTTATCACGTGTCTATGAAATCATTCACTAAAATTTACACATCTCATCATTTTTTCTATGCTATATATTTTCTCAAATGAATCTTCATTTAAAAAAACTATTTTTAAAATGAATTAATAGTAAATATGAGTGAAGATTTACTTAGGAAAATATGATATGAAAAAAAAATGATAGATAAATGATTTTTAGTTGTCGATCTCATAGATGATATGGTGAGACTTACCCATAATATAATTTTTCCAAGTTGTGTCTCTTCATTAGGAAAAATTATTAGGTGAACACTATTCACCACGTCATTCGTAGTCACAAATAATCAGAACCGTTCATCTCAAATTTTTAAGGTGAATCACCACTGCTTTCCTACATATAATTAGTGGATTGATAATTATTAAATAATTATTTAAAGATAATGATTATTTAAATCATAAATAACATAATAAACGATATTCATTAATAATCTCTCCTTCATTGCAAGGAAAAAACATGTTCCTATATAATTTGTTTGTCTTAACGAGCTTTACGCTATTAAGAAAATGATTCCTAGTTTCTTGAGCACGCAAAATTGGAATCATATCTTCAACTTTATTATTTGCTTTTTTTTCTTTCTCTCCAATGTAATGTCATTTAATCTAAAGCGTTTATCGAGCGAGTTGATTGTGACTTAATTAGTGTTTAATTCGTGCTCGTTAAATAAATTTATTGCTCGATTTAATTTGTTGCTCGTTTAACTCATTAAAATTGTGCTCGACTTATGTTAGTTAAAAAAATTATTGCTAATTAAGCTCACTAAAAAAATATCTCATTTTTAACTAAAAATAAAATTTAATAATACTATATGTGACATGATATTAACATAAATTAATAAATTTAATCAAAAAAAATTAATGAGTTCGCAAATTTATCGAATCGAGATAGACTTTACTTGACTCAACTCAAAAGTTTATCATGTGTTCAAAAAAACAAGTTTGTTCGTAAATATAAATAAACGAAGTGCACACATATTTATGTTCGCTCATTAATAAATAGATATAAAATTTTATTTATACTCGTTTATTTAACTTAATAAATAAATATATGAATGGTTTATTAATAATTCGCTGAACGTTGTATTTATTTATACATATAAATTGAACTAAAGAAGAATAAGTACGTATCCTCAATTCCCTTCACTAAAGTAGGCTAGGAGTAAAAAAAAAAAGCAATCCAATGCTGCCTGTCTCTCTCAGTTTCTGTCTTCGAGACGACGAGGTTTCACACTTTCACTTGTCATTGTAAAGCACGTCCACCTACGAATTCATCTTAGGTTGTTCATGTCTGCATGATTTGTTGTTTAACACATCATGCACTTGAGAATTCTCATGCTAGACTGAATAAACAGATGTCCAGAGCAACACAAGTAAAGAAAGAGGAAGAAGATGGCGTGTACAGTTGGAACAAGATATGGCAGCCGTAGCCATAGCCATAGCCATAGGAGTAGGGCTGAGAAACGTTTGGGGTTTCCATTTGGAGAAAGGTGGAAAAGATGGAATGCTGATGGCGCTGGCAACTGGATCATAATATATCAAGCAGCTGCTCACCTCAGTCTCTGCCCTGCTGCCTGCTGGCTCTAAACCGTAGACACTATTACTCTCCATTCTCCAACCTGCATATGCAATTCTGCAACAACCACATTTCCTGCAGATGAAAATATTAAGGTTTCTGCTGCAGTTTTATGTCAAGAAAAGGGTAAAGAAATAGCCATGTAGTTGTATTTAATACCTTAGTATTTGGTTGGCATTTTGATTATGGGGTCAAGCTATGAAGCTATCAACTAAGCTTTCCCCTCCGTCTCCTCCCCTTGGCTACATAACATGTGTGGGTGAAGTCAGGACCCTGTCAACTTCATCAAATATGCTTGCTCAGTACGCAACTCAGATCTAATCCCAGGAGCCATTAATGTTTGAATTCTTTTTCAAATTCTCGGATTGGTTAATGAAAGATTAGAGCAAAAACCTAGTATCAGACAACAGTAAACAAGTGTACGTAGGTATATTTGGTACATAGGATTACGATGTTTAACTGTTGTGGGTACTCAGTCTCTCTCTCACTCACCAAACCATTCATTACTCTCACTATTTATATCCCTGTAAACCATCTCTTTCCATATCCCACTCTTCTTCTTCTTCTTCTTCTTCTTCTTCTCCTCCTCCTTGTTTTAGTTTTCTAGGGTTTTCTGCACCAATGAAACAAGCACTGTCCTTTTATCTGGAGTGCGTTTTCCTTGTTTCACATTTCTACAACTTGGTTTTGTTTTAGGATTAGGGTTTTTCTTCTTCTGATGATGCAACAGTCATTGTTTGCGGATGGAGCATCATCAAGATTCACAAAATACTTGTATGGCAATTCAACAATGGTGAAGATCGTTCTTTTGCTTCACCAAGTAGCCCTTTCAATGTATATATGAGAATCTTGATGATGCTGCAGCGGCAAGAAATGGCTAAGGTTTTATTTCCAATCTGATTCGATGATGATCTGTACTGATATGTTCCAGTTTTATTTCTGTAATAAACTAAACCTACGAAACCTTTAAAATGTTAGTAATTAGGCAGAGATGGAGCCAAGGATTTGTAGTTGAGGGGGGCAAAACATAAATGTTTAAAAGTAAAGGGCAAATTTATAAAAAAAAAATCAATTTTAAAAAAATTTAAATAAAGGGACAAAAGTGAAAAAAATTTCTTCGGGAATGAGGTCATTGACCCTTCCCACTCCCATATAACTCCGTCCCCCACTCCCATATAACTCCGTCCCTGGTATTAAGGTTATTAGCGGTAAAAAAACAATATTTTTACAAGTGCAGCTACTTAAGGGTTAAAAGTTAGAGTCGTGAGGTTAGGGTATTTATAAATAAAAAAGTTTTGGTCTAAAACTTAAGTACCTGACAAAATTATTAGATAGGATATTTTGTTTGATAAAAGTAAAATTTTTAAATTATTTATTTATTTTAAATCGAGTCATCTAATAATTAGATTAAATCAGTCAAATCGATAATTTTAAACAACCCTATTACCACCGTAAAAAAATACTCAATATATCAAATAATGATTCATAAAAAAAAACATTTATGTTTTTTTTTTAATTTTAATTTTTATTTTCTAGATTTCTATGAGAAGACAGATTTAAATGTTCAGAGAAACATTTTTTTTATTTTTCTAACAAATAAACAAAAGTAGAGATTTGTCTCTTTATCATTTATTTTTTTGTCTTTTATTGAAAATTTTAAAAAAATAAACTTTAAGCTTTATCTTTTTATATCCTAAATCCTGAATTTTAATTTCTTAAATCCTAACCCTAAATCCTAACCTTAAACCTTATACTCTAAAAATATACTATACCTATAATTTTTTAAACCTTAATCATAATTTCTAACTTTAAATTCTATACCCTAAAAAATATATCGTATCTATAATATTTAAACCCTAACCATAATCTTTAATCTTAAACCTTTAATTTAAAACGAAAACATAAAAAGAGGCATGAGAAAAAGATAAACGATTTCTACCTAATAAGTAAAAGAAAGCTCGAAAAGTAGTGAACGTGGTAGCAGAAAACTTGTGAAAAGTATTAACCTTCCAACTCATAAACAAATATTTAATCTTTTCTCAACTCTATCTCCACAAGAAACTCTTACTTTTTTTTCTTCTTCTAAACCTTGTATTATTTAATCAAATTATTTTAAATTATTAATTATTTATTAATTAATACTTTTTATTTAATAAACTTAAAATAAAATAATATTTAATCAAACGTTACATATATATATATATTTTAATATTATACGTAAATGCAAAGCATCCCAGGTGGATACCCTCTACCTTTCCTATTCCTTTTTCATCTTCTTTAACTTTATTATAAATACTTCCCCTTGACTCTTTATTACTTGCAGAAGCCAGATTTCACTTCACTGTTCCTCCATTGATCTTTTTCTAAGCTCACCTGGTTTTCAGCCATGGCTTCCTCGAGTCTCACGCCATGCTCAACCGCACCACCAAGTTTCTACTTTGACGAGAAATGGAACTTCTCCAACAAACAAACTTCATCTTCTTCTTTCATCGTCAACAATCCATCTGATTCTTCATCAAAAAGATGTGGTTTTACCAGGAAATGTGCAAGATTAGTGAAAGAACAGAGGACTCGGTTCTACATCATGAGGCGTTGCGTTACCATGCTTATTTGCTGGACTGACTACGCAGAGGCATAACTACACCTTGATCTCTTCTGTCAGATGGGGTTTTCCGCCATTTTTGATGGTGAAATTAGCTAGCTTTATCAGCTTCGGTTTTGGTTCATCAATGGCATCCAAGCAAGAAGAAGAAGGAGATACTTATCAAGTTCTATATAATTATATACTTGTATATAAAGAGTTTTAAGAAAAGCCTTTCAATCTCCATAAAAGTATCTCTGGGTTCTTCTTAAATCGACTGTTAAAAAGAAGATCTTGATGACCTGGTTCGAGTATTATTAAAAAATATATATTTTAATTAATATGAAATAAAATATAGTAATTGAATTTGTAATATTTTTTAACTTGACTAAATTTTTATTTATAAACTACGTAAAAATTATATAAATTCATATATATATATATTTTTTAAAAATCTGAAATTTTAATCATTAATCCTCGAAACATAAAATTTAAATCTGAAATTTTAAAATTTATAAAGGTAACTATATAAATGGTTCCGACTATACCTCAATTATCTTTTATATTCTCTAACGATCAAATGTTATAAATTGATCCATTGACTAATTTTTTTAATACAAGTTGGTCCTGTGCCCTTAAAAATTTGACGGGAAACTGATGTGGACGTTAACATGTTGACTTGGATAACTATGTGGTATCTCCAATCTCTATAATCTAAATCGGCATATTAACGTCCACATCAGTTTTTCGTCAAATTTTTAACGACACATGATTAATTTGTATTAAAAAAATTATCAATAGACCTATTTATAATATTTAATAGTTAAAAATATAAAAAATAATTAAAGTATATCAAAGGATCATTTATATAATTTACCCAATTTATAAATTAAACCATTAAAGTAAATATTTAATCTTAAAAAAAAAAAAGTATAAACACTAACATATTATATAATTAAATAATTTTCCTTTTAATATATATTTCTGAGGAGAAGTTATTTGGGCACAATTTTCCATGCACGTGTCTAAAGAAATCTGAATGACCATATTAGCCCGCGACTTTGAGCTTTGACCAGCCATTAGACTGCTTTGGTCTCGGGACATATTAGTAACTTACCTTGATTAATTTATATTATGGTTTTCAGTGTTAATTTATTTAATGTGGAAATTGACCCTAGTAAATATGTTGAATCAACGAGGGTAAAAAAGTCATAAGGGATTGAAAACAGCTGTGGTGTGAAAGAAGATACTGTGGGTGGTAACGTGTGGGGATCTGAAACCCCTGGGAAATTAAAACCCAATAATTATAATTAAATTTATATTAAAATTTTAAATTTTAAGTTAAAGTTTTTTAAAAATAATTTTAAATTATAAATAATAATTCATAAATTTATTTAATTATAAAATATTAATTTAATTCAATTCGATCAAATGCTCATCTTTATTTAATATTAAATATTTTAAAAAATATATTTTGTTTTAAATTTAGTGATACATTGTTATTTTGATCGTTAATATTTTATAGAATTATACATTATTAGATATTTCAATTAAGTAATTTTCATCTATTTAATATTTTATGTGTTTTAGTTTCAAATTTGATATATAAATTTTATATTTAAGTAACACGTTAGGGGTAAAAAAGTCAATATTGTAAAAAAAATCAGAAATTAAACCGAGCTCAACAATTGATTTTATTAAAAAAACAAATAATAATATCTTAAAATATCGTAATTTAATATTTTGTCTATAAAATATATGCATCGTTGAAATATTAAGATAACTAATAAGAATTGGTGTAAGTGGTAAGTAATTTAGTTCAACTTAAGCATATCTCGTTTTTGAGGTGTTATGTATATAAAAAATCATTGTCAGAAAACTTACATACCAAAATTAAACGTACGATATGGATTAATTTAAATTAATTAAGATAAAACCTAAAAATCAATTAAAAAAATAATATTAACCTAAAATCAATTTTACACTATTAAAAAAATTCAGTTTAATGACATGTTAGTACCCATTTTCATTGCAGCCGAAGTTGAGGTTATCCGCTACCAAATTCCCCATTTTCAGGCTAAGACAAATGTATATAAAAAGATTAGGTACGAGATGAGACAGATCACGAGTTATTTGAGTTTGATTCGGTCAAAGTTTGGTATAAACTCGACTCGATTAAACTCGATTCGAGCTCGAACTCGACTCGAGTTCTTAACGAGCCAAGCCGAGCTGAGCCGAACTATATGATACTCGACTTGAAAAGCTCATGAGCTATTCGAAAACATAAATATACTATTTTTTATTTTTTTATAATTTAAAATCTAAATTTTTAAACTTAAAACCCTAAAATCTAAACCTTAAACACTAAATTAAGATATTAAACCTAAAATTAACAAGTGTGAGTTTATACAACTTGTGTATCAAAGTTTTTTCTCCATTAGACTTTAAATGAGACGCGAGAGATAAGAGTTACTCGAGTCTAACACGGTCAAAGATCGGTTAATACTTGGCTCGATTACGCTCGAAAAAAGCTCGAACTCGACTCGAGTTCTTAATGAGTCGAAACGAACTCAGATATTTCAGGCTCGTTTAAAATTACTCAAAGTAGAACTCGATTTGAAATCTTAATGAGCCGAGCCGAGCTTACCACTACTCGAACTCGACTCGACTCGTTTACGCCCCTAAAAAATCTTTTTTTTGGCTTTTTTTTTTGTTTCACTTCCATTTATTTCCTTTTTCTCCCTCTTCTCACTTTATTTTGGGTCCTCATAAATTTGGTCAAAGAAAATTAAATATAACATCAAAAACATAATGTAAGACAAAATGGAGGATAACAATATGCAATGAAAACTATTTTTTTTAAACTTTAACGTATAAAGCGGTAGGGACGAAGTTAAGATTTAAGATTAAAAATAAAAAATAATTTTTTTAAAATAAATTGTTTTCTTTAAAATTTAATAAAAAATGAAAATATAAAAATATATTTAGAAGGAGAATTTATCCCTCAATCTTATATAGTTTCGTCCCTAAAGTATTTCTAGACCTTAATAGGTCATGGAAATATAGTATAGAAAAAGACATTGGTACCCCCACAACTCTTATTTAAAGATGATTAATATCATTGATTTTCATTTATATTAAAATTTCTAAATTTCTATGCTAATTATGATTAAAATCCTTTAGGTGGCAGGGTTCCTAGACTTGGGTCCAAACCCTAAGACTTTAAAGCACTTAACCATGGTAGGTGTTCATGCCCCTCCCTCAGCCACACTTTTGTGGGTCTAGACCTACACTCTGAGAATCTCACACATAACAGGACATAAGGCTGTAGGAAATAGGCAGAAGCTTTAAGGTTCTTATTTGGTCAAGGGTCACATCAATGACACGCAAGCTTGAGTCATATAAAAACCATATCTTTCACACAAAAAAATTAAAAATATATTTTTTATTATTAAATAACAATCACTAGATTTTTAAAAAATTCACAAAAAAATATTATAATTACAATGTATTTAGGAAGAAAAACAATAGAACTAAAACTAATTTTTTATAACCCAAGAATAAAAAAAGTGAAGAGATATTTTTGGATATAATTATATCATCAAAATATAAAAGCATTATGAATCTTTTTATCTTTATCCAATCAAGACGTATAGCGTATGAATGAGTTGTGAGCGATCTAATCTATTAGGCAGATTATTTCGTTACTCAAGACTAATTACATCGATATACAATCATCAACCAAGTGAAGATCTAACTTTTCATTATCACCGATAAAAACATAATCAGAATTATCATCGATTAAAATCTCTATACGAACAACAATCGACCACTAAAATATACTGAATTAATTATAGAACCCCCTTCTTAATTTGCAGGCCATGTCCAAACTACTCAGAAAACATCTTCCGTCGGTTACATTAAAATTAATATAAGATTCAGCTTCAAGTATGGAAGACAATATAAAATGTGTGTTTATATTCTATGGGAAGAGAGTACTTGTATTGAGTACAAGTTATCTACTAAAAAATAAAACTTAAACTCATTCTACGCTCGAGTTTTAAAATTAAAGTTTAAGATTTTAATTTAGAAAATATAAAATCCACGATTAAAGGTTTATGACTTAAAATCTAAGATCATATTAATTTAAAAATTTAATTTTTTAATATTTGTGTATAAAAAAATGCCTAGAAAAAAAGACTTTTGTCCTGAGGAATATTAATGATTATGAACAGAAATCGTTTGTTATATTCTGTGTTTATTTTTTTTCTCCAACACTAAAAAGTTAAATTATAATTATTAATATCAAAATTTAAATCTTAAACCTCAAATCTTACGACCTAAAAATTATATCATACACACAATTTTTTAAAATCAAACATTAACATTAAATCTATCTCTAAATCTTAAACCCTAAAACTGATATTTTAGGATAGAACACAAATAAAAGAAAAAAAAATCTATTCAATTATTATATTATTATTATTTATGGTTCAATTTTTTTTTTATTTCATCGTTTAAACTCTTTAAAACCATATAGATCTTGACCGCTAATTAAGGGTTTATTAACTTTCTGAGTCTGAGGAAAAACATTAGTATTATTCTGTGTAATTAGTTGAGTGATGAATCCATCGAATACGTTAAGGAGTAGGCTAATGAGCTCTTAATTATTAAACAAAACATGTTTAGTGATATTTAATTATCATAAAAACCATCTTTCTGGTTGTTGCCATGTTGTTTGAAGAACGTGATCAAGCTTTTCCCACTGTATGTTTCTTACAGTTATTTGAAATAATATTACAGACAAGAGGTTCTCGGTGTCTAATATCCATTACAGTACCTTCTGAAGCTGCTACAATGCACATTGAACCCTAACTTCTTACATGAGAACCTTAACCTAGTTCCCAACTCATGTTTCTTCCACTTCAAGCTCTGTAACAACAAAAACCAAAATTTTTGAGGGAAATGAACTGGAAAGAAAACACCATGGAGCTGGCTCGGTATTGGATGTTGATGAAGAGACAGTCTTTGAAGTTGAGTTACAGTTTGGAAGAAGAAGCTTTTGCAGAAGATGCAGATGGCATATGGCCTCCCAGATCATATAGCTGTAGTTTTGCAGGAGAGAATTCCGGTCGGCTCAGGCTCTGGGTGATCATATGAATGTTCACAGAAGGGATAGAGCTAAGCTCAGACAATCTCATAGTCCGGACCATGAAAATCCCAGTCCTCTTAAATCACCTGGACCTAAATTCCCACATCGACCTGCTGGTAGTGGTAGTACTTGTTCCATTGTTGGAGAAGAACATGAGAGACAGTTGTTTAGGTCGGATTCCACTACAAAAGCAAGTCCCGGTAATGTTATTTCGAGTTCTTTTGATGATGTGGCATTCAATTATAAAAGAAGGAAGATTGGTGTTTCAAAGCTGCCATTTTTAGTTGTTGGAGTTAATCCTGCAGTTGCAGTTGCAGGTTCCATGGAGTACTTGGATCTTGAGCTCAGACTTTGATATTGAAAAGCTTATCTTCAGAATTATTAGAATCATAAATGATTAATTGGTGAATGATACGGTAAATCTGTAATTGATACGGTGTTTTCGGTGATTTATTGGTGAATGATACAATATTAATCTTAGATCGGATCGGGTTAATTGTTTTCCGCCTTAAACCCGCCTAAAATTACTTTTAAAAACATTTGATTCGATTTGATCTAAATTTTTTATTTAAAATATCTAACCCGATCAAATCGAATTAGACTAAAACCAATCAAATTTGAATTCCATATCCATCCTTGACTTTAAAATAAAGTTGAGTAGTTGAAATTACTAATCCTATAAAATTTTGTATCCCAATCCCTCTAAATATTTGATAGTTTAGACACTATCATCTTATCATCGGTGAGCTGATCCCCGTCTCCTTGCCAACGTTATGTCACGTGGAAAATTAAATTATAAATATAAAGAGTACAAAATCAGAAGAATTTAAAGGATATAAAACTAAATTATTAATTAAAATTATAATATAAAAAAATAAAATTTTTCGAACATGCGGTTTTACCCTCAGACACTCTTAGATCTATCCTTACCTCCGCTGAAAAGTACTAATCCCATAAAATTTTGCATCCCAATTCCTCTATCATTGCTACTCGTATAGATGAGATGCAAGGAGGATTCATAAAATTAACTCGGAACGTGAGGGGTAGGGGTGAGTATTTATTCGAGTCAAAAAATATTATGTTATTCGAATTGACAAGTTATATTTTAAAATAAACTTTATTTGAATTTTTTTAGTGCGAGTTGAGTTAAATTCAAGTCGAGTCGAGTCGAATCGAGTTTTTGAGTTCATATAAATATTTAATTTTAATTATTTATTATGTTATAGTACAACTTAATTCTAATTTATACGATTTTCTCTAATCATATAAGATATGTATATATATTTTTTCATATATAATAATATTTATTTATATTTTTATATATCAATATATATATCATAAAAAGTTAAGAGACTTATTTTAAACATAAAAATAAATTATTTAATTACAAAAAATTTTGAGTTATTCGAGTTATTTGAATTTCTATTTTACAACTCAAATTTTATTTAAATTTTTTTCGAGTCAAATAGAGTATAAAATTTTTATTCAAGTCAAAACGAGTTGAATATTTTCATCTCAAATCGAGTTAAATTATTTAAATTTTTTCGAACTAAGTCGAGTTTTGCTCACATTAGTGAGCAGTGGCCGAGAGTGGTGTTGCGCCAGCAAAGAAGGAACCTTTGGAAGCACGCTAATCAGACACGTGTTAAATAATGGGTTCGGAGAAATTATTATACGAACCCGTTCCATCACTTAAGATATGATCTTCAACCAATTAAATTAAGGCACATCATATATTTTTTTCATATCATATTTACACATAAGTATTGTCCAAATCATCAAATTTAATGTCTTTGATTTAAAAAAGAAAAAAATATTATCAAAGATTTCTTGTGTCATCTTTCTCTTTATTCTTTAAAATTTTCCTCAATTAGTTTTTTTTATAGATTTAAGGTTTAGGGTTTAGGTTTAGTGTTAGAGTTTATGGGGTTAAGGTTTAGAGATAGGGTTTAAGATTAAGGTTAGGGGTTAGGGGTTATGTTTTAGGGTTTAAGATTTAGGGTTTAGGATTTATGGTTAAAGTTAAAGTTATGGTTTAGGGTTAGGGTTTAAAAAAATAATTAAAAAAATTAAACAATAAAGAGGAAGATAATATAAAAATATTTAATAATATATTTTTTTAATCAAAGACATTAAAATGGATGATTTGAGTGATACTTATGTGTGAATATGATATGAAAAAATACATAATGTACCTTAATTTAATTGGTTGAGACCGATCATAAGTGGAACGAGTTCATGTAATAATTTCTCATCCTTCCTATGACGTGGACGCTTGACTTGCATGGTTCGTCCAAGCAAAATTTATCTGGGATTTATTATGACACGAAATCCATAATTAAATATCTAATTTAATATTTAATTATTTCAAATTAAATATTATAAATATTCATTATAAAATGTTTTTTAATTTATTTTATACAACGGTCCTTTCAAACTCGTGTGGTTGGGTGATTGGCCAACGTGTCCAACTTCCTTCATGAAATCCGCTAACAATTGTCATTTCCTCGTCGAATCTAATGAAAAAGAGGGTGCAGACGACCTTCTTGTAGTCAGTAAAGAGACGTCACAAAAAATGTACGGATCGCATCACTTTAACACAACGATGACGGTCACTAGGCCCGGGATTAGGTGTGCCTTCCCCAGATGAAATTACTAATTAGAGCGGCTCATACACTATAAAAATGGGTCCTTACGAGTCATATTCAACGAAGCTTCTTCTTCATTGAAGAGGAATTTAGTAGCCAAATGGGCAATGGCTGGACTTTACGGCGGAGTCGTCGGAGAAAGTGAAGTGGTATAAGAGCTTCTCGCTGTCGGAGAATTGAGTTTCCTCCCTTTAAGATAGCAGCCGACGCCGCTGTTGAACTTGAGCCACCCTTAGAAAACGACCGGAAAAGAAAGAAGCTGGATCGGGATCTATTCCTTCCGGGATCTTCTCGGGACCGTGTTAACGCGGTTCAGAACTCGGATACTAAAAAGCTAGCAAAAGATGACGGTCTTAATAACGATGGCCTGTTTTTTAATGAAACTGAAATATCTGGGGGAGGAGGAAAGGAATGGCCGAAGTTCGGAATGTCTGCCGTTTGTGGAAGGAGACGAGATATGGAAGATGCAGTTTCGGTTCACCCTACGCTTTGTAAACAAAGCACTCAAGTTCAAATTTCGCCGGATATTCACTTTTTCGGCGTCTTCGATGGCCATGGCTGCACTCATGTACGAAACTAAATCTTAAAAATATTTCTTAAATTCAATTTTATTAGTTAAAATGGATTCCTTCAGTTATAACAGAACTTTTGTTTTTATTGTGAAGGTTGCAATGAAGTGTAGAGATCGGTTTCACGAGATACTAAAAGAAGAGGTCGAGGCATGTGGCCGTAATACGGTGGTCGAGTGGAAGAAGTTAAAGAATGGACAGCCGACGATAAGATTAGTTCGATTTCGACTTGCCGATGTGAGCTTCAAGCTGCAATGTGCAACGCCGTTGGATCCACCGCGGTGGTTGCTCTTGTCACACCGGATAAGATAATCGTCGCAAACTGCGGTGACTAGCGCGCCGTTCTATGTCGGAACGGGGCAGCTTTTCCTCTCTCCGACGATCACAAGGTGAGGCAATTTTATTTTCTTTCTTTTTAAATATTAAATCAATTTCTGACACAAATAAATTAAATTTAAAACAAATAATTTATTTGATTCCAGCCGGATCGACCCGATGAATTGCTCCGGATCCAAGAAGCCGGCGGCAGAGTAATTTACTGGGATGGCCCTAGAGTTCTTGGCGTTTTAGCCATGTCTAGAGCAATCGGTAAGGTTTAAAACGACTTTTCCCCCTTTCGAACTATTTTTTTAATTTTATTAAAAATCTATCTAATTTTTTATTTAATTAATCCTCAGGTGATAATTATTTGAAACCGTTCGTTATACCGAAGCCGGAGGTGACCATAACGGAGTGAAAAAGCGGAGATGACTGTTTGATTCTTGCGAGCGACGGATTATGGGATGTCGTGACAAATGATACAGCATGTGTGGTGGCGCGTATGTGTTTAGCCGCTGAAAGGCCACCAATCCGACATGGGCTCGCGGCGGTCAATGGTGGCGCATCCGAAGATTCTGATCAGGCGTGTTGTGACGCTTCAATTCTGTTAACGAAATTAGCGTTGGCAAGGCGTAGCACCGATAATGTTAGTGTTGTCGTTATTGAATTGAAGCAAAATTCTGCAGCCGCGGTAATTGAAATATGAACATAGTTATTTTTTTTTTTATTCGACCTTGATATATAAAAAAAATAATTTTAAAGATTTAATTATAAAAACAATTTTAAGGGTTAATTATGAAAACTATAATTTTTAAGAATATATTATAAATAAAAAATTAATTTTAAAATTTAATTACAAAAATAAGGAGAAGAGTATTATTATAATTATCTTTAAGATAATTTAAGCGAAAATTATATATTTAAGTTAGGTCGAATATTTTTATCTAAACCTGAATTTAGTAAATTCTTCTATCAATAAAAATTTAACCCGATTTAATAATTTTTCATTTAAAAACGAGTGATCAGATTAAAACAAGGTAAAATGTTCATCCCTTACTCTTGTTCAGTATGTCATACGATCATTTAAGTCTTTTATAAAAAAATTATTTATAATTTTTTTAATTTAAATTTAATTATTAAATTACAAAGTATTCCTAAACTTTTAAAAAAATAGACAAATATTTAAATTTGATTAAATCTATATTAAACAAAAATTTAAAAGAGAGACTCCTAATGACAATGAATATAAATGGGAAATCTCCAAGCCTAATTTTTAATTATAATATAAGATATTTTATATAATTTTTTAAATTGAGAAGCGGATCGACCCAAAGTTTGCTTAATTTATCTATAATTATTGATTATTTTAAATCCATCTACTAATGAATGATAGGTTTATAGAAATTATTAGATAAATTATGTTTATTATGTTATTTAATGTTCAATTAATTTGATTCGTTCATCTTAATATAACTATTCACTTTTTAATTTAAAAAAATGATGATTTAACTTAAAAAAAATAAAATTAACAAATCTAATTGATTTAGACTACAGATAAATAATAAATATAATTTATCTTATAATTTTTTTCGATGGGTGAAACCACGCGAAGCACAAATTAACGTTAAAATAATAATAAAAAAAAGTTTTTGATTAACAACTCATCAAATTAATTAATTAAACGACAAATTTTGTTTAAAATAAACTAATAAAAAGTAATAAAAACAAATTCTAAAGTTATCCACCTCATCAAAACGAGAAAGACATGTTAGCCACTTTATCTCTTAATTAAATGGAGTTCCAAATATTGCGCGACATGGCAGCAAAGTCTTTTTCATTCTTAATGGCAAAAATATAAATTTTGGTACTTTAGTTTAATTTTAACATTTTTATATTAATTATTAGAAATGATAATAGATCCAACTTAGATCAAATTTTATAAATCTAATTTCAATCCAACTAATAGTCAGATTTAAAAAAATAGTCTGAATCAAAGTTCGATTATATAAATCCAAGTCTAATTTAATAAAATATTTAAAATTTAAATCTAATATATTTTAAAGTAACAATTCAAATAAATATCTTTAAATTAAAAAACATTATTAAACAAATATATTTAAATTTATAGCACAAATTAATCTCAACAAATATTACAATCTAATATAAAATAAATTAAAGTAATAATTTAAACTACAATTAAAAAACTCAACAATAAATAAATTATTCTTACATACACTACTATTGACTTATTAATCTACTAACATATCTATTTTCGAAATCATTATTATAAAATGTTTAATAAATATTATAATATAAAAAATAAATTAAAAATATAATAAAAATATTTAACTATTAGCATTTCACATATAGAAAAAGTTTCTAACTATCAAGCTTTTATTATTCCACTAAACCTAACAAACAAAAGGAAAAATATAAATAAAACTAAAAAAAATATTAATCATCTAAAATTTTAATAGTATAGAAACTTAATTAAAATTTTAATATATATATATATTTTAAATTTAAGAATTTTAAATATTTTATTTTGATTTATATCTGGATTGAATTTATATTAGATATAGATTCAGATTGAATTCATATCGGATATATCTAGATTGAATTTATTTAGATTTAATAGTATTGAATTCATATCGGATCATGTCAATATTCATATACGACTTCACCTGACCCAAACTGTTGAAAATCTCTGCTTTGCTTTGTTTTGCTTTAGCTCTGTTTTTTCATTTTCCTATCAAAGGTATTTTATTTTCTCTCCGTTTCTTTGTTATTGTTTTTCAATTTTCTTTCTTATTTTTGATTTACTGAGTATCTTCCATATCTCCGGTTCGTAGTTATTCGTTAATATTCCGTGTTTGAAATCAGAAGTTAAGAATTCATCGTTGTTGTTGCTTGTTGAAAGCTTTTGATTTTCCTATCGATTATTTGTTTGTTTGTTTTTCTCTCAATTCTTTGCGTTAGGTTAGTTTTCCGATAATTAGTTTCTTTTTTTGTTTAAACAGGTTGTAAATAGCTTCAAAAGCGTTAAATTTTGATTAAAGAAACACCAAGTTTAACGTTAATCTGATCACCATTCTTAATTAAACCAAATTTATGATTTTATGAGCGAGTATTAGTATTATGAATAAGTTTAATTATCAAAACTGTGTGGAGAGTGGAAACTTCATTATTTTGATTTGTTTATGCTTCTATTTCTCCGCCGCAGGAAAAAAAAAAACTACTAGAGGAAGTAGATTGAAGGTGTTGTTGTTGAAGGTTGCTATAACCGGTTAAATAACTGCTCGGTGGCATTGTTTTAATTTAATCGAGTGTGGTTTCTCTTGATGTGGCCTGTATATTTTTTGTTAAACAAGATTCTTAAAGCAGGCGAAGACAGGGAAGAAAACGATGGGGAACACATGAATGTGGCACTGGCAGCTGGATGTTGCCCTTTCGAGTTGCCATCAGATAATCGAACTGGTCGTGAGGCAGCGTTGCCTCGATCACATTTTGTTCAAGTGAGTGTATTAGTATTTACGGAATGCTGTGCTGTGAGTAGAATTTGTTTGTCTAAACTGTAGTTTGGTGTTTATAGGTTCCACATATTAATCAACTGTTCTCTTGGGACTGTGGACTTGCTTGTGTTTTGATGGCTTTGACTACTATCGGCATTAATGGCTATAGTATTCAGAACTTGGTTGAGCTTTGCAGCACAACTAGGTATGCTGTCATTACAAAGTACGAGAAGAATTATATAAAACTGTGTAATTTTGGATGTGATGTACATTTGTACCATTTTATTTTATCTTTAAGATGGGCTGCATTTTGGATATATAAGTTGATACAAGCCATTTCTGATGAATATTTTTGTTGACATCTTGTATGCAGCATTTGGACTGTTGATCTGGCCTACTTACTGCAAAAGTTTTATGTTAGGTTTTCCTATTACACTGTAACATTTGGAGCTAACCCAAATTACTCTGGGGAGACATATTACAAGGTAACTTACCTTTGCATAATGTGCGTTTTCATAATTACTTTGCATCCATATTTATCGGGTTTTTGCTTGGTTTCAAATTGATGATCAAGTTTCACATTAGCATGCCTGTTTATTGCAGCAAGCTATTCAACATAGCCTGTGTCATTTAAATTATATGCTTGCCTTATTAACAGCTAGTTAGCGTGCGATTTTCCATCTACCTTCTGTTTTTGTAGATCTAATCAGCTGTGTTATGTTCTGCACGACTACACCACAACTTGAATAAGTGGCACGCTGCTTTATTTTCATTGGTTTTCATCTTTGGAAGGAAATTACATCTGGAAAAGTTTCTGTGGGTTTTGCCTCCTATTCCTCATTCCATTAGTTTAGTGTCAGGATGTCATTGTGCCCTTAAGTTTCCATGATTTTTTATCTTTTCAAGTTGATTTAACTTGTCGGATTATTGTTTATATCATAATAATCAAAGTAATTACTTGAGTATTCTGCAGGAACATCTGCCTAGTGATTTGGTTCGAGTAGATAAGCTATTCCAAAAAGCAGTTGAAGCAGGGATCGATATACTGGTACTTATCCCCGAGCATGTTTTCTTTTATCACTTTGCATTTCTATTGTTATAGTCAGTATTTTATCTTGAAACTTAAATGAATGCTTAGTACTGAACCAAGTCCCTTGTTCATTTCAATAAAAAAGTAACTCAAAGGCCTTGTTGCTATTGAAAAATCAGCTCCTCTTACCCTGTATGAAATAATATGGATGGTCTTGGTCTCAATTTAACTTTTCCATTGGGGTTTTAACTGCCCCCATTTTACAGTGCAGGTCAATCAGCAAAGAAGAAATCTCTCGCTGGATCTTGTCAGGGAAGTATATTGTGATTGCTTTGGTTGATCTATACAAATTGAGGTATGTATTCATATTTCTTACAACTTTTTCCTAGTGAACAGGGATTATGCAAAGGGTTAAGTTTTTGCATGATAAGTACTTGTATAGTATGATATCCTCGTGTACTGAATTCTTCTGTCAAAATCATTGCAGTCGATCTTGGGTTGGGGATGTTATCATCCCTGGATTTCATGACAATGATGCAGAATACACAGGTTAGAGTTGCACATAGTGTTAAGAATGTTGTTTATCGTATACAAGTTAAAAATATAAATAAAAAATGCTAATAATGAGACTATATATCCTTGGTACTTTGTGTTTTAATGAAAAACAATGTCCTGTTTAACAGATGCAATGCTTTGTCAGGCAAATAAACATATGCTTGCAAATGATTTTCTTGAAAGCTGTCAATCTTGAATCATTCTTATAATGTGATTTGCAACTTTATAAATGTGAAACTGGAAGTTGTGTAGTTCTCCCTTGCTTGGCAAATTGTTACCAACTAAATTTATAATTCTGCCTGTGTAATTTGCAACTTTATTGCTTGTGAGTGCTAATATTCATTCCATGCTTTGAATATCTATAATTCAAATACTACTTAACATAAAATCGAGATTAAGAAATAAGAACTCTTGCAGGATGAGTTGCTGCATCTATGAACTGCACTATATGATTTAAGTTCATAACAGACGGCTCTTAGTAGTAAAATGATTTCTCTTCCGTTGATCTATCTTTTTCTGCTCAATAATATTCTAGTGTTATATATTATCCATGAACTTATACAATTTTCACATTGCATTAGATTATTGAGAAATCTGCTCTCTTTGTAGGTCACTATGTTGTGATATGTGGCTATGATGCTGAAGCAGACGAGTTTGAGATTAGAGATTCTGCAAGTTCTAGGTAAAATGAGCATGTCGAGAAACTTAATACAGCAAAAAGACATTAGGAATGCATGCCATGATGAACTTTCCTGATATTTTAATGCAAAAATAAGTCTATCTACCAGCTATGGATGAGAGAAGAAAATACTTTGAAAGATGTATTAAGCTACACGGTGTTCATATAGTTGATTTAATTATAAACTTGCATCTATCTTATTAGTGATGTTTCCGTTGATGTTAATTCAACTCCACAAACTTGTTTTTGAGAATTTGTTAGATCATATGCTACAAGCATAAACTTGGGAAACAATGTGCAGGAAACACGACAGGGTCTCATCAAAGTCCCTTGAAGAAGCACGCAAGTCCTTTGGTACTGACGAAGATCTTCTCGCGGTAATCTTTCAATAAAACAATAAAACCTCTTCCTCTACTATGTTGCTGCATCATAGAACTCTATTAGTGTTGTTATTTTGTTGAAATGCTTTTCCACAGCATGTTTTGTTTCATATTACCATGCTGTGGACATGACTCCTCTATTACTATAATTTATTTAATTTTTGTTTAAACGAAGTATTTAATAGAGTAAATCCTATGCACGAGTCGCCCTCTATCCTTTCAAGTACAAAGCTTTTCGTTCTCCAGTCGCCTGCAGTTAGTGGTATCATTTTCAATTCATGAAGATACTTAATTGCTACAAAAATAGGCTAGATGCCATTTAAACTGAGTTACTTGAAATTTATCCAGGTTACATCAAACTTTGTCAGCATAAGATAAACTGAAATGTATTCTCACCTAGCGCTATTCATCCTTTGTTTGATCTTTACTACGTTTCTATGTAGATATCTGTCGACGAGAGCCGGAAATAGAATTACCCCATATTATGATTTTCTCTGATTAGTCTATATGTATAGTGCCTGGTATTCTTCATCTTCATCAAGCTGCTTTCATCATTATCTACATTGCACATACCGTGTATATGATTTTCAGGATTTGTTGGTTTTAATCTGCAAATCAGGTGCATTTGTAAAATAATTTGTTCATTTTGTATATGAACTGTACATTATAATGTATTTGTTGTGTAATAAAATGGTGTATTTTTATATCTTTTCCATAATGTTAATTGTTCATATTCGATCCCGGTCGCTACCAACACTTCCTTTGGATTGATATTTGGAGCACCAACACTTCCTTTGGATTGATATTTGGAGCAAATACATGTTCGACCATCCGATATAAGGTACGAAGTTTGAATCTTAATGTTTACATCGCTTTTCGTACTCTCGACTTTTGATCTCTGAACCAGAAGAGCAGGAGAAGCCACCCAGTTCACTAAATGGTGCAATGCAAATACAAAACACATAACTTGATAACATTCTTTCTTGTGTGAACTAAATCCAACAAAAACACAACATAGAAATTATTATACAGAAGTTGATGAAGCTCTAAATACTGATATAAACAACATGCTGATTAAAGAAAAATTATAGCTCGAGTGAGATATAGATTGCAATCGTAAATCAAGACATCTTACTTCTCGATTATCATTGTCGTTTAAAACGAAAATGACCCTTTTTGCTACAGGTTCTCATGATGGTATATTGAAGTGAAAGAGCCAAGAGATTACAAAGGCAAAGACCATACAAGCCAGTAGGAAATTCAGAAACCGATGGCCCTGCCAGAAGTTTCTCGATTCTGCGCCACGAATTGCAACAGGAGCTGCTGATGCCGATGCCGATGTGGGATCAGTTGAATCGTTCCACTGTTCCGTCATCTCCATCTCATTAAGACCAGAAACATTCCAGGCAGTTGATCCACAGATCTCACAAATTCTGGGAAAATCATTGTAATCATAGAAACAAACATGGCAAATAAATAGGTCATCCAAGCATGTAGCAGGGAAATATGCATCTAGGGATAATTTGCAAAAATATAGAATGATCAATATCTATCCAATGTGTTCATGACCATGCAATTCTCTTATCAAATAAACTTGAAAATAGTTCAGCATATTCGAACTGAATTCAAAGAAAGACGATAGATTGACTGTTTTGGGTTCGAATTATTTTTCGTCAAGTAGCAAATTACTAAAATCTTCATAATGCATATGAATCTATACTGCAACAGCATTTATCCTAATTACATAAAATTTCTGAAGGGCAAATCATCAGGCAAAAGTTCAAGTACTTCTGTTCATCTTTCATTACAAGAAGACATGTTAAAACACTTACTTTTCTGACAAAAATGGTGGGCTAAAGCATATAGAAATGAAAAAATAAAAAGACAAAGCATCCATTTATTGGTACAATTTAACTTTCCACATAAAACGAACTAAATGCAGAGAAAACATCTTGTTGATTCCATCTTTAGCTTTTATCCTTATAAAATAACATCAGATTTCCCTAATTTAATATAAGAAAAACCTTAAAACATCCCAGAAAACAGACTAAAGCAATGTCTTTTTACCTGTTTCCCTTAATTTTGAACCATGTCTCGGCACACTGTTTATGGGCAGCAGCTAAATCATCTTTACAAGAACATCCCAACTCTATAGGCAAATCACATTCTTGGTTACTGGGGTCCAAGCTGAGATGGCAAATCCTGCAATCTCTCTCCACATTAGCCGAATGCAGCTTGGTTTCAGCCTCCAGATCCACTTCCGTGGAAGAAACTGAAGATCCCCTCTCCTTTATGATCTCGGTTGTCCCAGATTTTGCTTCATTCGAACAAGACGATGAACACCTTCCACTGTCTTCTCTGTCTCCCTCGTTGTCTGTCTGGTTTGCTTGCTCTCCTTCTCCTCCATCGTCAATGTCGATGACAACGACAACCCCTTGCTGTTGTTTCGGTAAATCTTCCATCTTTTTGCAAGACCCAGACAGTGAATCTTCCATGTAAATTGTTCTTAAAACAAAGAGATCGTCATGTGTCTCAGCTCATTTACACATTGAACAGCAAATGTAGCACTGTTTCTTTTACCTTTTTAAAGTCTTCCAGTAAAGTCCTTGCAACTGACTTGTCTGGTTTTTTCTCTCTCTTGTTTGTCAGTTCAGAACAAGACAGGGAGTAAACAGGGAGGGTGAACAGTATACAACTAAATGATATCTCATATTAAAATATGTAAGAAAAAAATGCATATAAATATATTTGTAAAAAAATCCTGTTAAAAAAAATATCACCGATGTCGAACACTATTAATATTGAATATCAATAAATTAATTAATAAAAATTTAGAATCTTAAAAATTCGGTATGTAATTAATAAAAAGGAGATAAACTCAACATATAATTGATAATTATATGATTAATTCTTTATATTTTTATTCTTTATAAATTAATTTAATAATATTCAGCGATGTTCAATATTAACGATGTTCAGTGACGTTCGACACCCGTTATATACTCATCTATTAAAAAAATTGTATATTACACATCCGTAGGTTTTATTAAAAAAACCCTGTCAAATAACTTTTGACTTCTATTTTATTTGGTCAGATATTAATTTTGATATATATTTCTATTTTAGTATTATTTTTAATATATATTTTTTATCTTTAATTGACAATCTTTTGATTCTTTATTTTTATTTTCAATGTTAAATTTAAAAAGGGTTGGTTGCCTTTTTATGATAGCTACAGTCGGTTTAACTGCGCCTTGGAAATTAGGATAGGACGGTCTAAGAATTTGGTAAGAGAAGGGGAAGTAGGCGTAGGACCTTTTTTACAAAATTTTACGATGTGGATCAAATAAATATTAAATATTATTAAATTAAAATTTTGAAGATTTATTTATTATATAATTATAAATTATTTATAAAATTAGTTAAGTTATTATTTGATATAAGATTATATATTAACTTTAGTTAAGGTCCTGGATCATCGAAGAAATTATATCATGAGTTCAGCTCGTTATATCATTTATAGTCCTTAATTAATAAAAATTACCTATTTCAGTATTAATTATCTATGTCATTAATTTAATTTTAAAAAATAAATTTTTTAAATGACATAAAAAAATAAATAAAAATTCATTGATTAAAAAAATAACATAAAAAATAGTGATGAAGTAAATGATTATAATTGAATGAGATCATGGCTGATATAATAAGACAGACCCATGATATAATTTCTCTGATGATCGAGGTCATCACCAATGACAACTTCCCACATCACCACCACCTCTCCTCCTCCTCACCACAACCGCCACCAATTGATGTTAGGTGAAAGCAGCGGCGGATTGAAGATCGAGGGATTGGGTCTTCCGGGCTAATATGTGTTTCTGTTTCTTTTACTGTCCTAATCAACTGGATATTGATTCATCCAATACATGGCTCAATGGGACTAACCAACCAACCGAATATGAAAATCTGGTTAGGATGGTTGTGCCAAAACATGGGCCTTCAAAGGATCCATTTTCAAACTTTAAGTTCAGAGTTCAGTGGTTATATAAAGAGTAAAAACATGAAATGGGGTTATATTTTTGTTTTCCTTAGCTCGGTTCGTATTGTATATTAAATTTTAATGTATAAGATTTTTAATATTGTTTTTGCATATTGAATTTAAAACATATATAAATGAGATATTAAGTTGTTCATCACTTGGATCAATCTCGTTGATTAAATACTGTATATTTTGATACTTAAGTCGTATAAAAAAATATTATATAACCCTTTGTAAAATTTAAATTCTAAATTACTAAATTTAAAGTCATAGACTCTAAATTCTAAACCTTACAACTTAAACCCTTAAACTCTAAACTCTAAATCTAACAAGATTATATATCAAAGTTTTTTATTTTAAAAAATGAAATACATACATTATTTATAAATAAAATTTAATATAATTTACGAAAAATACTTTGATACAGAAACTTGGAAAATTTTTGAAAATATTGTTATTTGAAATTAATTTTAGGATTTTAGGGAGTTTGAAGAATAATTGAGGAAGTAGGTCAATTGCTACAGTAATAAAAGACCTCGCCACCCCACCTTCTCTTGGCGAGATCTTCTCTCTCTTCCTCATTCAACTGAATAAATTAAATAGATCAACAGTACCTTGCCATCTCTTCTTGGCGTGGTTCAAGAAGAGAGAGAAGACCTCGCCAAGAGAAGGTGGGGTGGCGAGGTCCTTCTATTACTGTAGCAATTGGCTTACTTCTCTAATTATTTTTCAATCGTCTCTATAATACTAAAAATAAACTTAAACACCTATATTTCTCAAAATTAACCCATAAACTTGAATAAACTTCAGTTTAAATAAATCTTTTAATTTTAGGTTTTAAAGATTTAGGTTGTGCTTTACAGTTTAAAGGTTTAAGTCATAGGGGGTAGAATTTAAGGTTTATGATTAGAATTTAGAGTTTAAGATTTAAGGTTTTAAGATTTAAGTTTTAGATTTTATAACCTAAATATAAAAAATTATATAAAACTTTTTATATAATTTATGTATCAAAATACAACTTATAATATATACGGTTAAAAAATATATAACATTTTTAAAATCTATATAAAACCCTAATTTTTCAAATTAAAATTCTCCATTCAAGAAAATGATGATTAAGTATGCTTCCACCGACCAAGTATTGATGCAACTATGTTGTTGTGCCAGAACATGCTTGGTTCTTTTTAATAATTTCTGCTCCTAACATCAATTCTATAGCCTTTAACCTTTGTTATTACTTGACTTGTAATCTCAGAACCAGAAATCCACTCAACACAAATCTTCATGGCAGTCCCTCTAAGACAACTTTAAAAGCTACTTTTCAAAAAATATGTTTCTGCCACAAATTAAAGACAACGTGGATTGGGACTGTAATGATTCTTTTTTATTTGTAGCATGAATTTTGTGAAATTTATTTTTAATAAAAATCTCTTTTCCTTTCAATTTTCTTAAGTTTAGTCGTAAGTAGACTTTTTTATCATACCTTTATTCATGCTTCTGTTAAAATTTTTTAAATTTTAAAATTTAACCCTTATTTTTTATATCCTAAACTCTAAATCCTACACCATACCCCTAATTCTTTAAACCCTAAACTATAACTTCTAACCCTAAACCCTATATCTTAAACCTTCTAATTTAAAGCAAAGGCACGAAAAGAGACACGAATGAAGGGATAAGAAGAAGGTAGAGAATTTACACCCTGTTCTCACTGCTTCCTTTAGAGACTTGGTTGATCCCGCCTCTGATATTTAGTAAGTTTTTATACGCTAAACAATCCAGTAAAGGGTTTTTAATAAAAAATGATATTTATCTTAAAAAACTTAAATTTAAATCGTTTTTTACTAAATGTTTTTGTGTGCATACAAAAAATTATATATATATATATTAAACATAGCATGAGTCAGCTCCCCACCATCCCTTGTTTCCTCTATAAAACAGAACAGAGGAGGGCGAGGGTCCGTGTGGTTTAAGACTGCAGGTGCAGATGCTAGAGTAGGTATCCAAAGGGATCGCATTGATCCTTTATTTTAAACACTTTCTTCTGGATCATGCCATCCCTTGGGATTCCTACTTTGGTGGCTGAATATCACTCACTCTAGACCATTATCCTCCCTTCCTTTCCTTCGCCGGAGAAAAAATCCGATGACTCGACCTCTAAAACCATCGGAAAATGGACTGCCGTAGAACGTACTCCGAACCATGTAAGTGGTCACGATCATTTGCATGTCTTTGTTTGTTTTTCACACTTGGGATGGGTAGGGTTTCTTGTCTAGTTTATTCATTTTTTTTATGGACAGTATTTTTCTTTTCTTTATACTTAATTAAGCTTAGGCTCTTTAATGATTTCTCAGTTATCTTAGAGAACCCCGTTTTTTTTTTTATTAAAAATGTAATTTTGAAGCAAATTAACTAAGTTTTGGGGGTAATTTTTAGAGAGAAATGGGTTTTTAATGTAATTTAATGAATGGAAATATTTCCTCTTGAAAGAAGTCATCTCTGAATTTATGAATTTACAGGGCAGCTAACTATCGCTAAGGTTATGGGTTGTAGTTAAGGTTTATAGAATTAGGGATAAAATGTATTTTTGAAGATGTAAGATTTAGAGTTTAAGATGTAAAAAATTAGGGGTAGGGTAATTCAATTTTTCAAGATTTTTAAACAAGAGACATGAAAGAAGGCACGATTAGGAGGTAGAAGATTTCTAATCTCGACAAGAACACAAGTAAGGAAGTAAAAAACCTCTACCTCTTTATCATGCCTCTATCTATGTCTCCTATTAAAAATTTCTAAAAAATTAAATTTTAAACCATAACCCATATTTTCTATATCCTAAACCCTACACCTAAACTTTACACCCTACCCCTAATTTTACTTTAAATTTTTAATTTTATGAATTAATCCTTAACTTTTTTTTTAATTTATAACTTATTCCCCTTAAAATTTTATGACCCTCAAAAATATTTTTGAATCTGTCACTGGTTACATAAAAATAATGTCGATCGACATTATTTATTTTTTATCATTAAAAAAAATAGAGTTAAATATGTGGTGAAATTGAAAATGGGGTCCAAATGGTAAAGAATTTTGTTGTAGACATTTATAGTTTACCAATTGTCCTTTGAATGTGAAGTGCGTTTTGAATGTGAAGTGTGTAAATATGTCATTCAAATGTCTCCTCCTTTCACTACACACTCTTTATCAAAGGACACACAAACTACCAAAACAAAAACAATTTTATTCTTCTTTTTCTTTTAAAGGATGAGGGAGAGAAAATTTAAAGCCATTAGAGAAAGCTTGGATGCTCCTTGCCTGCCTCTAGAGACCCTAGCACCGCTGGGGTTTCAGGATAGGTGTAATAGGAGCGACCGCACAAGGCCTCCGAAAAAGAGAGAGCCCAAATTGATAAATTATATTAGATGATGTTAATCTCAAAATTCATTGAAATTTTTGAAAATGCTATTAAGAAAGATGAGTTGTCATTGTTAAAACGTTATAATTATTTCTTAAATACGACGTTGATTATAGAATATTATTAATTATTACTATTACTATTACTTCAATAGAACTAGTTAGGTTTTGATCAGACATAATAGAAATGATCCTACAAGGGCCCTAGAAAAGACATTTGCTTCTAAGGGTTACAATTTTATAACTAATGGAGATCACGTACAATTACTTTTAAGGACCAGATTTTAATAAATTATACAGGATCCCCAAAATCTTTGGATCGCCCTTGCCTAACACCTTCACTAAAATATATTATAATTTGATTCGTTTTTGTTAAAAAATATTAAAATTCGAATTTTAAATATTAAGAATGTTCTAAATTTTGGGTTCTAAGCTTTAATATAATCCACATTCAATTAGTCACATATGCCTTCAATTAATGTGATATTTATTGTTTGGGGACCAGTCATTATATATGTTGTATTTTGACTTTCTTTTCAAACTTCAGGGTCCATCATGTGGAAGGTATGATATCCGTAGGAACTATTGCGACCATTTTAAAACCGAAAGTGTGAAAAATAACTTGGCGATTAAGTTTGGAAAAATTGAATTTTTTACCACTTTTAATTGTTATTTATGAAAAAATCGGGGTCATGTTAAAACTTGTATTATTTTAATTTTAAAATAACTTGGAGTCGCCACCGACCACTTTGGTAGGCCAGACACCATAAAACAAACCAGAGATTCTTTTTAAAACATTTTGGGTTCGGGAGTCGGTTACGCGTAAGGACGACCCTTACGAGCGCCCGAAATCGGTACCTTATTAATTACACGTGGCATTTTGACATTTCGAATAATGATATTAATTTAATCCGTTATTGTCAAATAAATATCGCTCGAATAAAAATATCTTTTTGGATAAGAAAATATGTTTCTTTTAAATACGAGCTTAAATAAGACGTCCTCTAGATAGGAAACCTTAACTCGTATTTAAAGAAATATAAGTTCTGCCCCAAAAGGTTTTAAATGCATGACCGGTTATTATCTTGTTTATTTTAAGTTCTAACCTACGAGGCTCCATTAATTAAATATTTAAACCCTATTAAATTATTAATTTCACCAAGTGTATTATGATAACATCCGAATGATCGGACACTACCATCTAGACACCGAATAAAATTAATAATACTATTAGTGATTCTAGTTTTTGCCTAATTAATTTTACTAAATTCTAACCTTAAATTATTTATCATTTTCTATGTTTCGATGACGCGCCGAATACGATACCAAAGTACACTATTGGCCAACATAATGTTGTGTCAAAACACTGACCACTTAGTGTATCCGAGATATATGATTAGAACGTCATCGTTACTAAATTATCTCCCCTATTTAATTAATTAATTAATTAATTAATTAAAGTGACTAATCCTAAAAGGCTCTAATTTAATTAACTAGGTGTAAATTAAGTGACATCCTAAACGGACATTTTATATGGTTTTAAAAAACATGCAAGTAAACATACAAATTAAATAAATAAAACATTAATTAAATAAAACATATAAATTAATTAAACATTGATCGAAGGAATTAAGAAACTTTAAACTCTAATTAATTAGGACTAAAAGATGTGATTACTGAGAAAAGTTTACCTGAATTAATTCCATGGCGTTGGCTTCATACTTGGAGGAGAAAAGCTTCGTGGCTATTAAACTTTAGATAGTCAATCATATCCGACGTCATCATCTTCTTATTTGAACAAAAGACTTGGCTTTGGTCTGCAACATGTTTTGAAGGTCGAAGACCACTCATTTCTGGATTCCAACTTCCTCGATAGCTGCTCGTCAATTTTTATTGTGGAGAGAAACCAAGGAAGCAGTGCTGCCGAATGCCTCCCTATGGGTGATCTTCAATTTGGTGATGACCGAACAAGAGATGCCCGAGACATCCAAATGGAATCACAGCCACCATCACTACCTCATCACTGCCTCATCATTCCTTCATCATTGCACCATTATCACTTTAATCATTGCCTCAATAATGGCCATCATCATCATTACTGCCATCATTATTCTAATCATTGCCTCCTAATGACCAAATTTCCCTCACTGCATTTTGTTTCACTCGGTTTGGTGATGGGAAAAAAACGCATCCCCCCGCTTGGAACTTCCCCTCGAGAAAAATGCAACCGACCCCCATGTCTTTGATTGCAGATGTTTTTGTTTATTTGATTAAAACACTCGATAAAACAGATGTTTGCTTCACTGGAAAAGAGAATGTAAATCCAAGTTCTTTCATAATTGAAGATTGCATGGAATCATTTCTCTTTTTCTACAAACCGATGCAACAATAAAGATATAAAATCAAAAAGATCTTCACTTCTGCCTGTCATCAACTGCCCGGGAAGGGGTTATTGCTCCACATCTGGATCCAAATCAGACCTTTGATTTGATTTTCAGTTTGGATCGTCCTTCAGAAGGTAAACCAGTATGCATTTCCACAACCACTGCATCCACTACTTGCCTTAATCTCCCCATGTTCTGCAAACATTGTTCATCCTGCTCTTGATGCACGCGTCCGTGCCACCTACAACACCAAGTGCAAAAATCATGAGTTTGCTTTCTAATTACGCAACTCTTGGAAAATGAAATTGATGAAATCTCCCTTTTTCGGTTTGGCCTTGGGTCATATGCAAAGGAACCGTCCCCCACCGAATAGTTTTCTGGTCTTCGTATTGTTGCAATGAATCCTTTTGGTTTGGTGATGGTGCCGATCTCCCATCTCCCTAGAGACTGTCGAATACATGGAGTCCTCCACCGAATAGCCTCCTTTGTCCATGCTCTGTACCTTTAGTGATGGAGAAGATCCCTCCCCCATGAATTGTTGCCGAATGCCGCTTAAATCTCTCAAGGTAACCCACATTAACTCCCCAAGTAATCAACTTCCATTAACCATTTTTATTCTTAATTATTTATTGCTTTTATTATATTTTTATTTTATTTTATTTTTTTTGAATTTTAAATATTTTAGTTATTATCTATTTTATTTATTTATTTAATTATATTTACGTAGGCCTTCGGACGAAATTCGGGTTCTACAGGTCAGACAGCCCCCACCTTAATCATTGTGTAAGATTAGAGATTTATAACCTTAATTAGGACTGTCTGATTAATATACACACACAGTTACAGCTATAAGAGAATATGCATGCAGCATCCGGGAATGGGGTAATATCAACCCTAAAAAGGGAAAAAAATGCAAGCATCCTTTTATGCATCTTTTAAATTAAAAAAAATAAAATAAACTTTAAGTCATAATCCTTATTTTTTATATCTTAAACCCTACCCCTAAAATTACACTTTACCCCTAATTTCTTAAACCCTAACCACAACCTCTAACTTTAAACCTTAAATCCTCTAATTTAAAACGGAGGAATGAAATGAGGCATAGGAAAGAGATAGACGATTTTCACCCCAAATCTTATGACTTAAACCTCGAGTAAAAATTTTCTATCTCCTAATTATGCCTCTTTCCATACCTCCTATTAAAAAAATTAAAAAATGAATTCTAAATCTTAACTCTAATTTTCTAGGTCATAAACCCTAAATCATATACCTTAAAAATACATCCTACCCTAATTCTCTAAACTCTAACCATAACCTCTAACTTTAAACCTTAAACCTTAAATCCATTAATTTAAAGTAAAAACACCAGTAAAGACACAATTAAACAATAGACGATTTGTACCCATAACCTCACATTTATTTCCATGATTGTGTTGAAGGTCATGATGAAATGACCAATTTGTGTATTTTTAAACTAAGTGGCATTTATAAAAAAATGTAATTTAGTTTATTTGAAATATAAAATTCAATTCAACTTGAATTTGAATTTGATTTAAAAATTAAATAAATTAATTTAATTATTTTTTTAAAAAATGGTACAATTTTCATTTGTATAAATATAAGTTTGTACAAAAGTGTCTAACCCTTTCTCTAAAACAATGGCATTCTATTCCCCCATAAGCACAGAAAAGGGTGTTGTTTTTTCTTGGAAAATTGTACATCAAAACGTTATACATTTGACATTTTCATATTCAACGTCACCTTCGAGTCCGAATAACATAATTTTTTTTATCTGAAGCTCGATTCGACTCAAAAAGACGTTAATTTAGCAGTAACGGATCTAACCTTCCATTGCTGGAGCCTGGAAACTCTAGTTTTGATGCTGGAAAACTATGTTACTTCTCGCAAATGCAGCCTGGGTATGGATTTGCATAAAAGCTTTCTTCCTTTTTCACAGCTTTTCCTGGCTTTCTTAAAACTGCTCCTCCTTTTCTGTTTGCATGGAGGACCTTGACCTTCATCGAAAACTCCTCCCACGTCATCAGTCCCTTGTCCATTCGATCAATCAATCTCACAAAGTTTTTTCTGCAACATTGTCCAATTCAATGGTTAGGTATAATCTGAAAAAGTTGATCAACATTGTTTAATCCTCGTACGTACTTGTCTGGTATGATAGTTTTTCGGAAACCTTCGTATTTACGATGTCCCTGCACTGCTTTAGCCATGTTTCCGTCGTAAGTGAAAACGAAAACATCGCTCTCCAGTGCTACGGTGTAGTCCACCGCCGCCAGCTTATTCTGGCGATCACTGAACGGCGATATTTCATCGTCCGTGGCTAAATTTGAATGAGTGTATAGATTTGGGTACTTCTCTTGGAGTGCTTTAACGCCATCTTGGCCATAAATATTCCCAGCCACTATGTAGATTTTGGTATCCGAAGGGAATCCAATTGCCTTGAGGAACACGGCAACCTCATGCGGCGTCATTGGACATACCCCTTGCCGCCGTCTTTCTTCGCCGTTGATGTGCTTTTCCTTCCAATGCCGGACGCTACGTCGCAATTGACTTAGCTCGGCGTCTTCGGCTTTGCTCAGATTGTGACTGCAGCCGGTGAAAGCTAGCATATCCTTTTCATACCTGCACACAAATTTCCTGTTAACAAATTCAAGTAACCATTCAATGTTTAAAGCTTTAGGGTTTTTTTTAACCTTAAATGAAGAGCAATGTAAGGCTTATTATCAGCCCTAAGTCTAGCAATCAACTTCTGGGCAAGTTCTTCGATTTCGTCGGTAAATTTAAGCGCTTCGTACATCGCACGGCAACGGAGCCTCTGAATAGGGTTCGGAAGGCCGTTGTTGGCCAATCGGCTGTCGGTGTGGGTGAAGTTAATCACCTTATGTTTCTTCAACAAAGAAGACATTTGATCTCTGTAATAACTAGCCTACAAGAGAAATACTCGATTAATCTTAAACCCTAAATTTTAAATTAATATATTTTATAAAAAAATAATCGATACTTTAGAGTAAGAAACTGGGGCTCGTTCAAGGGGTTTAATTGATGCATAAGTTGGTGGGAGACGATCAACGATACTTATATCCTCTTGCAGATATTCAACGAAGTGTGTCCAATCAAATATATCTTTAAAATCGTTGCAAATATTCGAATAAATATGTTATCCAAATAATTTAGATTTTCTTAAAATAAATAAAACTATATCATATACATATTTATTAACCTAAGTGGCAAACTTGATGTTATTTTGAAGTAAAAATTTTGTAGTAATTATTAAAACTTGAACCTTGGATCGGTCCAAAAGGAATTGTGGTCTAAAGATGGGAGAACCAACGTGGCATTCATCAATTTTGCAATGGCAACCATATCACTTATCTGCAGATAAATTTATATTAATTAGTACGACTCCATAAATTAAGAAAAAAAATATATCCAAAAAATAGAAAATAAAAAATTTACCCCAGTTTTCATTTGATTCAATCCGCCATTGGAATGAACAAGAATATAACCATTTGTTGGGTAGGCTGAAAATAAGTAAACTATTGGTATTAAAAAAAATTACTATATAAATATAATGTATTATTATTTTATATATCGGTGGTAAATAATAAAATTTTCACAAGTAAAATTATTTAGGGTGTAAAGTTTTAGTTTAAAATTTAGAGGTTAAGGGTTTAGGTCGAGGTTTAAAATTTAAGATTTATTATTATAATTTATAGTTTAGGGTTAAAGTTGTAAAGGTTCAGGTTAAAATTTTTAAATTTTAGATTTAAGCTTAAAAATAAACATATTTCTATAAAAATATTTACACAGATAATATATCAAACAGTAACCCATATGAAATTATAAAGAAAAAATATTAATCATACAAAATAAATTATGAATAAAAAATAATAATTTAGCTTACTTGTTTCTGATGTTTGAACACATTTATAATACGAATCAGAGGCGGGCTGGGTCCAAATATCAGGGATCTGATCATGCAAAAAATAAATAAATTGGTATTAAATATAGAAAAAAATAATATATAGTTTTTTTATTTAATTATAATAATTACAGTAATATCTGATCTAAAATATAAAATTTAGATCTAAAATATAAAATTTAAGATCAAAATTTAAAAATTATATATAAAATATGTAATTTAAGGTTTAAGATTATAATTTAAAATTTTATAACCCTTAAATATAAGGTTATTTAAAAAGGTTATTATTAATTAACTAATATATATTAATTACCATTTAATCTTGTTGATAAGAAAGTAGTTATATTTGATTATTAAGGGGAAAGATTTAGGGTTTCTAACCGTGAACTTGGGTGGCGATGAAATCTGATTGGATTCAGAACTAATAATATCAGAATTTTCTTCCGTGATGATTTTGTTTGCCCTAATCGAAATTTCCATCGATCTTGCTGCAACGATTTTATTATGATTGATCTTCAAGTCACGGAGAGTGTTCAACAAAGCAAAATTTGCCAGAACGGTCATGAAAGCTAGCGTCGTCAATCCCCAAAACATCCGAATAAACAAGTACCTCCTCGACGTCGAAACCTCCGGCCAAAACCGAAGTCTCCGACGGAAAAACATCGCGCTTCTCTTCGGCAAAGCATTGCCGTCGATCGACTCGGAAACCTTTTTCCTTGCCATAAATCTTAGAATCTCCGAAGACACGTAGGTAACACTCGAGGAATCACCTGTTATACTCGTCGGCGAAATAATTAACATATTTATTACCAAAACAGCAGAAGAAAACAGAACATCAATGAACAAAGGATTTTTTTCGAACAAAAGTCAAATCTGTTTCAAACGAAATGGGTTTTATGATTTGGCATGGTTAAGAAAGATGATTATTTTAGGATGAAATGCGAAATATGAGGCGAAGCCGGACATATCTTTGTTTCTAATATATATTTTATTTTTAGCTGTTTTTAGATATTGTTGATTTTTATTTATATAACCAATTTTTTTTCTTCTTTTATTTCTAAATTGTCAAGTAAAAAAGGTTAAGAATAGATTAAACATAAACCCGTGGAATAATTTCGGTGGTAAAAGACGATATAATTCATCCAAATGATCTGTGTTCAAACATTATATATGCACAGCGTGTGTTATGCATGCATGCATGTGAGAATGATAAGAATCCATAGTTTCCTTAATCCTTGTTAAATTTGCAGAATAATCACAAACATATAAGCTGATGAACCAGCGGAGCACCGGAACTGAAACATATTTCGGAACCCAGATTTTTGTTTTTGGTTCTCACGTAAGCATAAATCAAACACACACCGGAAATCATGACGAAAGAAAAACTCGAAAAGCGATATGTGATTCCAACGTACATGTTTAAGCTTCAGGAACAGGTGCAGCTGCGCGCTTGATAGATGCAGATTTGATGAGGTGATTGTAGCTTCCTTTCTCCTTGAAAAGTTGGGAGAAGTGATGTTTGCAATACAAAATGCCCTCGAGTGCTGCATAATTTGATGGAGTTATAGGGCAGCCACCATGAGAGCACTTGAAACATGACTTGTGGTATGACTGTCCTTCCACCGTTACCTGTCGAAATGTCGGACAACAAGAACCCGCATTTTACAGTATGTATGACCAGTGACCTCTTCTCAAAAGTGTAGTTCGAGTCCTGATACAAATGTCAAATATGGTATGTATCTCTATATCTATCCATGTGTGAGAAACGAATCAAATTCTAATCGGACGAAGAAGATGACGTTATGCAAGCAAATTGATTATTTCGAATGGAACACGTACAACTCTAAATCTGATTATACACTTCAAGAAGGGGTGCCCTTTTTAAAGAACAATAACAACATACCAGCAATGCTATAAAGCATCCCGTAGAAGGAAAACCGAGCTGAGCAAATCTTGCTTTTGTTAAGAAACTATTATAGGATTTACATTACTCATGATTTTATCGGTTCGGGGAAGAGCAAACCAAGGAGTAAACATCGTAAAAATTCAGATGAATGTATGGGGTCACACAGAATGATTTGAGAGTAAAAGTTGTGTTAAGAAGATGGCAGAGAGTAAAGATACACATTTCTCAACCAATGATGTATATTTTGAAGTTTACCTTCTCGAGTGGATATGCCGTTTTGCCACATGTGGCACATTTTTCTTGTGTTCCGGAGAACATGCTGGCAGCTTTGCTAGGTGATCTTGTCTGAAATTAACCGAGCTATTTGGAGTTAGCAAGAATATCGAGTAAGCTAAAGTCCTAACCTATATCAGACTATAATGAATTATTCCCATTTGATTGAAAACGAGGTTTCACCAGCTCAGGAGTTAACTTCTCAGATGACTTTGCAGCTGCCAAAACACAATCAAAGGCAAATCGAAAACCAGTAAAACGAAAACTATCAAGAAGTCAAATAAACGATATTATGCACCGAGAGAAAAATAAATACGTGATTGGAAATTCTTGTTGAAATTCCCGGACTCCTTGAAAAGTTGCTCAAAATGAGGCTTGCAATAAACGACACCTTCCATCGAGGAGTAATTACCCAACTGGAAATTCACAACACGAATGCAGCTAAGTTAGATGCAAAGACTTCATTACTTGAATCAACAAAGATCCATACAAATTCCGTAATAAGATAAGAATGGTGTGTGTGTTATTCCTTAAAACATCGATTGATTTACGCATTCGAACTAAGATCAACTAAATTAACCGATGAGCAAAGTAAATAGAGCTTAGAACTTCAACCAAAATGCAACAATTGGCAATAGAAAACTTCATATATTTCCATGGAAACAAACAAATGGAAAGCAACTAAAAGACATTACCTTCAGTGTCCCTTTGCAATGACTGCACTTGAAGCAAGACTTATGGTAAGGGATTCCATCAGCCGACAAAAGTTCGACCGGATAAACAGTCTTCTCACAAGCCTTGCATTTTTGCTGGGTACCGATAAAAGACATTGCTAGAACTCGATTCGGATTGAACCGTACTGTTCTTTATCTGATTCAAAGGATGAGCTTGAATTTGATTTCCTTTCTTATATTTGCCAATGTTAACTGCTCAAAGATGTTCAAACACACAATTCATAATAAAATTATGCCAAATTCAACAAAATTAGCTCTAACATTTTGGAACTTAGAAACAGTATTCTTCTCTATCTAAATCAATGGATCGGCTTGAATTCGATTCCCTCACTTAAATTTTCCAATATTAGCTGCTCAAAGATGCCAAAACACACGATTTAGAATCAAATTATGCAAAATTCAACGAATTGGCTCTAAAATTTTGGGGATTTGAAACAGTTTATTCATCATTAATAATGATCTAAAGAAAACATATATGCAATCAATTGAACCAGTATAGTCTAGGCTACCTAAACTAAGCAAAGTTGAACATTTTATACTCATTTTTTAACCATAAAACCAACATAAGCAAAACATAATCTCAGGAACAAAACCCCTGAATCTGGGATTTCATAAAGAATCATAAACAAAACGAAAATCCCAAGCAAAACCCAGATAGCTGATCAAATCTGAGAAACACGTAACCCAAAACAGAATGATCAAACAATAAAATATAGCAACTTTAAGGAAAACTGGGTTAAAATTTAAAAAGGAAATTAACCAATGTACCTAAGAAGAAGACCTCCCTGGATCTATGGAATAGGGAAAAAGCAGAAATCGAATAAGAAAAGAAATGAGAGTTATAAAAGAGTGAAAGGGTCTTCTGGGTATTTATAAATGATGATGATGATTGATTTTGCAGCAGAAGTTACTGAGAAATTATTGGGATTTAAATTTGTAAAGAAATAAGAAGAAAAAAAATACACTTTTGTGGGGATGAACTGAGGAGGGTATATTTTTCTTAGAAATATATTTTTTGTTTTTATTTATTTAAATAATTATATTTTAAAATATCTAATAAAATATATCTAAAAAAATACTATATTTAAATAAAATAATCTTTATTTTTGTCTCGTCTTACATTCTTTATTTCAGTCTATCTGGCTTTTGCTGTCCGAAATAATTGTGTTAATTAATTCAATTAAATTTGGATTATTCTTTATAATCAATTGTTTGGTCAATTGAACTTAAACAAAGGTTTTATGCTAGAGTTTCATATGATTCTATAATAAATGTTATGGATTATTATATCATTATAATTAATTGTGTTTATTATTAATTGTTTTAATTAATTTTAAAATTATAGAGATGACAAGTATTATCATACTTTCGTAAAAATATAATTTATAATTTTTTTTAAATTAAAATAAATTATTTAAATATATAAATATGATGATTAAATGTATTATTATATAAAGTATTATATCTGTTATTTTATTCTTTAATTGATTGTTGATAAATCAATGATCAATTTAAAATAAAACTAAAAAATTATTGATAATATTAAAACAATCAAAAGTATATTTATCGAAATAAATAATTTACTTAAGCTTAGTATCATTTGTATACTTCACCTAAAATAATCTAAAATTTTAATATAATTTATATTATATATATATTTTTATTTTTATTCTACCGTTTGATTATTTCTTTTCTTTATTTTTTTATTATTGTCAGATTTAATATCAATACGATTGATCAAAATGATACTCTTTAATTAATTGTTGGTCTGAATGTTTTGAACCATCAAACTGGACTCAAATACAATGTCACAATATCTGTTTTATTCACGATTAAATTTTAATAATGATTGTGTAGTCAATATACCTTATTATTATAATATACAATTTTAATATTTTTTATTATTGACTTTTAACTTTAGAGTTGATGATGTTTATATTTATTTTATTTGACATCTTTAAAATAGAATTTTACCCTTTCTTCATATATTTTTGTTTATAATCTAAAAATATATTTTATTTATAAAATATATTTAAATTAAATTTATTTATTTAAGTTATGAAGTCTCATCCTACTTAAAAAAATTTCTTTTTTTTAATAAAACTAATATAAAAAGTTATTATTATTATTATCATCATTATTACTAGGGGCGGTAGGTTTGAAACATTTTCACATGCCAGTGGCCACTATGTCAGATATTTAGACAGCTTCTAATCATAACATTTGATTACCGGAAATCACGATACAGTTATGTTTTTTCTTTAAAAAATATGGATGGTGAAAAAAAATCAGAATATGAATATTTTTTTATTAATTTTTTAATAATATCGGATAAATTAATCAATTATAAAAGGATTTGAATTCAATTCCAATGTTTATAAGATTTATATTTTATTAAAAGATAAAAAAATATTTATGAATTGATATTATCTCTTTATAATTATTTTTAGTCTATTAAAAGATATCTAAAATAATTGACTTTTGACCTTTGCCAACCAATCATATTTAGCCATCTCAGACTCACATGTCAAGGCTAAAACCGTTATTTCCATTTACTTACTTCCTTCTCTCCCCTTCCTAAGCAAAGCAAATCATTTACTGCCACTCTCCCCCACACTCAAAATTCTAAAATAATAAATTAAAAGAAAATCACTTTTTTTTTTTTAATCCGGCGAACGTTAGCAAATTATCGACCGCGAACCGTCGCAAACATCCATGGCCGCTTCCTATCGACCGCTTCCAGCTTCAGCGCTTGATCTCGACCTTACCGTCGTCTCCGCCAAGCATCTAAAAAATGTCAACTGGCGAAACGGTGATCTCAAGCCGTACGCTGTGTTCTGGGTTGATCCAGACCACCGCCTCTGTACCCGGTCGGATGATTCCGGATCAACCCGACCGGTATGGAACGAGCGGTTTACTCTTCCCCTTACCGCCCCTCTCCAAGACACCGTTTTAACCCTTGAGATTTTCCACTCCAAGCCATCGGAAACACAGAAGCCGTTAGTGGGAACTCTACGGATCGAACTCAAAGAATTATCCGACCCGGATGACCGTTCGAAGATCCGAACCTTTTGTCTCCTCCGACCGTCGGGTCGTCCCCAAGGTAAGATTCGGGTGAAACTAGGGATCCGCGAACGTCCCCTTCCTCCACCGCCTGATTACCATTATGCCCCTACCAGCTATTATTACTCAAATACCCCTCCACCTCATCCGCCAAGATACTCTGCTTCGCCCTACGCTTATCTTCCGCAAACGCCGCCGTACTCCTCCATCCCCGATTCTTATCCTCCTCATTACTCCAGCCACTACTATCCCACTCCGCCGCCGCCAATGCCTCCGCGTCCTTTCTTGGAGCGGTCTCACAGCTACGGCGGTCCATCAGCACCGTTAGATTACTCTCCGTATGATCACAGACCCAGAGTAGTCTCTAGGCTCGGGACTGGATTAGCTGTTGGAGCGGCTGCGTCGTCTTTAGATGGAATGAGATACGAAGAAGGAAAGATGGATTAAAGGGTGGAGCACGACGTGTCATCAAGGGAGAGAGATGATTATAGTGAGCATCGTCATCCGGATTATTGACTGGTAATTTAATTGCGATGAATATGATGATGATCCATATAATATAAATATATATGTAAATAATCTGTGATTTGCTGACAATGGGTTTGTGTTCTTAATGTCTGGGTAATTAGAATGACCCGAGAAAGAGCGAGTTAAGAATACCTCTTGATGTTTGTTTTGTCTGTCTGCTACGAGAATAAATTGTTAGTCTTGAACTTTACTAACCTGTCTTCAATGAATGCTTTCTTCTATGTTGCTGAATCTGATGGAAAGTAATTGAATTGGGATTAGCTATGTGTTAAATCATAGTTCAGAAATGCTTGCTTTATCTTCATCTTCATTGAATGCTTTATCTTCATTTTGTATGCCATCATTTTTTTTCTGAGATTGAATGGAGTATTGAGCTGACCTGCATACCAGTTTACGGCCTGTAAAAACTCATAGGGTTGTTCAATCATGTTTTTATTGAGATAGAAGGGGTTTTGTTAGAAGGGGTATTAGGTCAAGGGCCAGGCATATTAAACAGAACGAAATATTAAAAGAGATTCAATTCAACTTCACTGATTGAGTAAATAGTTTTACAAGTAAACAATTAAATAAACTCATAGGGTTGTTCAATCATGCTTGCTTTCACAGCACGATTGACCTACAAACAAAAAATTAATCACTTTAGACCCAGCTCACAGGATCTGAGCAGCTGTGTTCAACTTTTCCGCTAAACCAAGTTGAGTCCTAGTAATGCTCGACAAGTATAATAATAGCAACTGATCCTGCACGATGCAAAATCATCTAGAGTCAGTTCCATAAATGATTTCACCAAAGCACAATTGTTATGATGTTTGGAAATTAATCATACCTGCAGACTATCATTTACAAGCTTATCAAAAGCAGAAGGCGATAGTTTAGGTAAAGCTTCTACTGTATCTGAAATAAATCTGCCAATGCTATTATCTGCTGCAATACCCCCTTCCTGAGAATGCAAATGAATGTTATAAAAGGCAGCAGTTGGGACATGAGAAAGAAAGAAATATAATGGAGCTATTTACTCACCACAACATCATCAACATATTTGTAGATATCATCTATTAAAGCCAAAAGTCTTTGCATTGTGACTTCCATTCCTTCCAAATCAGTTGGCAGTTTGTCAACCGATGTTGTCTTAAGGATATCAACTGATTTTACAACAAATTTCTTTAATTACATTGCATTTTCTCACATGCAGTCACGGATTAAAGAAAGATGGAAAAAACTTGCAGGGCATAAGTACAAAGTAACTAAAAATAAACATTCCTATTCTTACGCAAGCATAGAACCAGGGAGAGAATGTGTACAGGTACACATTTGTTTAGGCGCACAAACACACACACACACACACAGAGAATAGCAATATCATAAATATATAGCCGAAACAAAATGGAATCAAAGACGGGACAAGTCATACATACATCCAACTCGCTCAGCTTCAACCATTTGTAGATCGAGAGGAATTTCCTGGAATTGAGCAGCAAGTTGTCTGTCTCCAAGAACTAAATTGACAGAAACATAGGCCTTTATAGTACCCTCTCCATTCCTAAATCCGGTATCGACTGTGAGATGGACAGGGTTAGGAACTTCCCTAGAATAAAAATCATGGATCAATGCACTACCGCCTGTGACTCCGAGACCAGTAGAATACCTGGCAAAGTTTTGCACAAATTAATGCCCATGTTGGAATTATTACAGAAATATGCAAACTCACATTTGGTGGGCAATTAGCAGCGGTTGGGAAACATATTGAAGAGACACTTTCAACACAAATAGTCTCATATATATTTGCTTGCATGACACTTAAAAAGATCTCGAGCTCAGACAAGTATTTCATTTTTCTTTCCTGAGAAAAACAACAAAAATAGGTAGGGAGTTGAGAATTACCATCCAACAATGACTTCTTTTGGATTCACTTTTTGGTGGGAGACTAACATATTATGATGGTATTCAATGTCTAAAGCAACCTGAAACAATAAACAAAAATTATCATACAAATAAAAAAACTAAACAGCTCTAAGCCTATCAAAAATGTCTTTGTCAGTATTACTTCTGAAGTCAATTCTTAAGTGACAAACAATAGTGAATATGAACAAAACATGAAAAGCAGTAACTGCAAAATATTTCATCAACAAAGAACAAAAAAACAGCTCAATTCATTAAAAAAAAACTGATATCGGTAGAAAAACTGTTTTTTAAATATTTATTTCAGCATATTTCTCTAAAAACTTTAGAAAATAAACAGTAAAGGGGTCCAGATTTAAATACAAGCTAAGCAGATCTCAATCAAACAAACAAATTTTAAAAATACAAAAATTTGAAGATAAAGACTAGGGTACCTGTTCGGCGGATTCGGTGTGAGGAACGGCATAGGAGTTACGTATATCGACGGTGCCGTCAGAAAGGACGGAGCCGAGAAGCGTACCAATTACGCGCTCGGCTTGGTCGGGACGCCTGACGTAGCAGTCGCAGATGTTAAAGACGACGAGAGGGTGAACTTTCGCTGACAGGTTCGCCGTCGACTGCGTCTTGAATTGCAAAACGGTACGATCGCCGGCCTCCATATTGTATCGCCGATCTTGTTCGGTTCGAGAGGGAAACAACAGAAATACAGGAGAGAGAGAGAGAGAGAGAGTGGTTAGGGTTTTAGGAGAAACGAATCGACTTTTTAACGTTATTTTATATGGTCCGAAATATTATTATCAATTGGTTTAACTAAAGAATTAGTCACTAAACTTTATCCGTATTTCATTTTGATCATTAAAATATAAAAAAATTCATTTACACCATTAAATAATTCGAATTTAATTCATTTTAATTGTCCTCATTTATTATTTTTAATTATATTTTATCCTCTTGAATTTGATTTGTGGTGTTTCTATCCCTATACAAAAGGAAAAGGTTATGATTAATTAATCAACTTTCTACTTATTTATTTTGCTTAACGTTTTGTAGATGAAGATAAATTAGAAATGGGGTATTATACTAATATAAAGATTATAATGTTTAAACCATGTATAATAAGTATTTTTAATCGGTTGATTAAATTATTTATTTTTATTTTTTAATATTTTTAAGTTATAAGTTTTAAACCAACTACGAGTATCTTTTTTAGGGGTGAGTATTCGATCGAGTCGAGTCAAAAAATTTTGAGTTATTAGAGTTGACGAGTCATATTTTACAACTCAAACTTTATTTGAATTTTTTTTCGGTTTGAGTCGAGTTTAAGAAATTCGAGTCGAATCGAGTTTTCGAGTTCCTATAAATATTTAATTGTAATTATTTATCAAATTATAGTATGATTTGGGTCTAATTTAAACAACTGTCTCTAATCATATAAGATATGCATAAATAGTTTTTTTTTGCATATATAGCAATATTTCTTTATATTTTTATATATCAATGTATATATATCATAAAAAATTGAGAGATTCATCTCAAACTTAAAAATTAATCTTTTAATTATTAAAAATTTTGAGTTATTCGAGTTATTCGAATTTCTATTTTACAACTCAAACTTTATTTGAAATTTTTTCGAGTCGAGTAAAAAGAATCGAATATTTTCACTTTGAGTCGAGTTAAATTATTCGATTTTTTTGAGTTGAATCGAGTTTTACTCACCCTTATCCTTTGTCCTTCCTTCTAGGCGTGGGTGAAGTCACGTGGGGTTGGTAGGAGTCAAGCTCCCGTGGTCCATCCTTACGGTTCATTTAAGTACACTTCAATAAAAATACAATTAATTACATTTAAGTACACTTAAACTCACAAACTCTTAATTCAATGAACTTAAAATCCAGACCCTAAGCATATCTCATCAGTAATAGAAGCAACGAATCAAACCAAACCAAACCCATTTCATACTTTAGAACGACAGCCGTGGGCATGGACCAGAGTTCTGGACGGTATTATAAGTCACGACCGACATAAAAACAGCTTACTTTATAAACAAACAAGGTGAAAGGAAACAAGGCTCCCATGGAATGGAAAACCAGACTACATTTTCTTTGCAGGCAAACAAACAGAAAATTGGGAGGAATCTTTTGAGTTGCAGATAGCCAGATACATGAAGATCACAATCCTTAACGTTCATCTCATCACTTTGATTTGAAAGGAATGGCTCTGATCACAACTTGATGGTAAAGAGCTGCCAGGGCTGCACCAATGAAGGGACCAACCCAGAAAATCCACTGCTCAAAAAAACAGAACTAGGTGCATCAGCATCAGAAAAAAAAAAAGTTTGGGCAAACAGGAAATTGTAGAGTCTTACATGGTCATCCCAACCCTTGTCCTTGTTGAAGATGATGGCTGCACCAAGACTACGAGCTGGGTTAATACCGGTTCCGGTGATTGGGATAGTGGCCAAGTGCACCAAGAACACTGCGAACCCGATCGGCAATGGTGCCAAAATCTAACACCAAATTTCAAAAAACTCACACCAGTCATTGTTTGATCAGACATTAATGTGCTCGAAATGAATAAATAAACGCCATTGAAGAAAAAGGAGCTTACAGGGACGTGGGAGTCTCGAGCACTGCGTTTGGCATCAGTGGCTGAAAACACAGTGTATACAAGAACGAAAGTACCAACAATCTCAGCACCAAGTCCATCTCCTTTAGTGTAACCATGGTTCACGGCGTTGGCTCCGCCACCCAAAGCACCGTACCGGTTCTTCCCCATGAAGCCTTTAACCACACCGGCACCACATATGGCTCCCAAGCACTGCATCACCATGTAGAAAACCGCCCTGGTCAACGATAGTTTCCTCGCTAGAAACAACCCGAATGTCACCGCCGGATTAATGTGACCACCTATATCCCACCGGTCACCACAACATTTCATCATTAATGATTCAACGACATGAAAATCATTTCAAGTAAGAGAGAGAGAGAGAGAAACCAGAGATTCCAGCCGTGCAGTAAACAAGAGCAAAGATCATGCCACCGAAGGCCCACGCAATCCCTTGAATCCCAACAGTTGAACACTTGGTCGGTTCTTTAAGAACTCCCATGACAGTTAACACCGAGATATACAAGAAAAGGAAAGTAGCCACGAACTCAGCAATCCCAGCCCTGTAAAAAGACCAAGAGGTCAACTCACTAGGCTCAAACAACGGTGCCGGCGGTGGCTCTGTGTAATCCTTGTCATCTTGGGACTGAGCAGCAGTCCCAATGGGCTGCCTCTCGGAAAACTTGTTGGCTCCCAATCTTACATCTTCTTCTTTGCCCTCCATTGTTAAACAAAAAGAAGAAAACTGAAAACTCTGATTATTATTTTTTTGGTAGTAAATGGTGAGTTTGAGCTTGATGTTGGGTGGATTTTTTATAGGCCAAGTCTGATGAAAAAAATGATTAAAATGAATTATGACCGACCAATCATTTTCTGTCTGGGAATTAATTTAGTTGGAAAATGTCAGTCATTGGCATGTTTTTGTTATAAACGACAACGGTGGTGGCTGATACAACTGAGTTGGCTCCGTTTTGGCCACAAATGAGTGAGCTGACGATGAAACGAGGCACCGCCCAGAGCCAAGCCTGTCAAAGTGAAGACCGGAATATTTATTATTTTTTATAAAAAAGTATTATATTTTTTAACAAAATATGAAATCAAAATGAAAAAGATTAAACACTAATTAATGTACTCGACTTTAAACTTCTTAAGAAAAAAACAAACTCAATTCATGCTTATATTTATTTGTGTTTGTTTATTATATATATTTAAATATTTGTATTTATTCGATTAAAATTAAACAAATAAATACGAACATGCATTCGTTTACATGCCTAATATATATAACTATTATAATACATGAGAATAGATACGGCATGTGGTTGGTTTGGATACCCTTTTATTTTATTCTATTTTACTAATATAAGCATTATATATTTGACAAACACCTAATTATTTAATGGTTTTTGATTAATTTTGTTTTAAAAATGAGTTTGGTTTCATTATACGAGCTAATAATTATATTCCAAAATTGTGAAGAAAAACAGTCATCCAGGCAATCGTTTTAGGAAGATAATGATAAGATGATTATAGTAATTCAAGGGTGGCATATAATGTAAGGATTAGAATCTAAATCAAATTAAAATCTTTAAGCTTCATCAGTTTGTGCTGGCATGCAAGAGCTTGAGGTTAGACAGAGCCACCATGTCATATTATATTTAGAAAAATAATTAATTAGGTTAACCTTCATGACAATAATTAATCTCTGACAACGATGATTCAACACGATTTGAATTAATTTGGTTTGATTCAATCTTTAAATGTAAGAATACGTTCACGCGCAGTTGACAACATATACATCGTCTTTCGTCAACAAATAACAATCATTTTTTTGACTGATTGTTTTAAAACTGTTGGTTCCGATGACAATCTTCGTTTACAATGATTTTAATGATTTGCGATATTTTAGCATTTTTGTATTTTTTTTCTCTTTTCACCTCGATGAATGACAATGACAACTATATAATAACCATCAACAATTACACTTAAACGACTTACGAATCAAGCCTCAAAGCTTTCTTTCTTTATTTTTCTCTCCCTATAACTCACTTCTCAACAAAATATCTTACATGTTTAAACATTCCTAACACCTCAATACTTAGAAAAGTATAAAACACATTGGAGTTAAAGATGTTTGTACCTTGTTTGAAATCCGTGTCCAAGGCCTGATGGGGACGTCCGTTTGGGGTCAGCCTGTGGCTGTTACTAGGTGGATCAAGATGAACTCAAATGGAGGCATGCAAGTTTTGATTTGTGGCGGGTTCTGAGAGACCACTATGGGTTGAGAAGAGGGGGATTCAGGAAAGGCATTGGCATTTGCTCGGTTCTTAAAGCTGATCAGTAGGGTTTATATTTAGGTCTTGAACTCAAAGGAAATAATGGTTACTGTCGGCTTATAGCGGCAGTCGACAGTATGGAAACCATTCAATGTATTTCACAGGAGCAAGGCAGGTCTATTGGGGATCATTTATTTATTATATTCATGCCTTGCTACGAAGGATATATCCAAAGGGAAGGAAATAGGGTTGCTGATATGCTCGCCAAATTAGCATCGGTCGATGTCCTTAAGACCACGTTCCTTGCGGTTCCACCATCGGAGGAGGTGAAGTTGTTGCTGTAGGAGGAGAATTCCTCCAATGTTAGCAGATGTGACCAGTCAATATATCATTAGCTACTATTGGATGATGATGTATCTAATTCTGAAGCCATAATCAATCATTTAAACAAGACTTCCACATCATGTAAAGCATATAGATAAAATTACCACAGATTCTCCAAAAACTTAATGCAATCCAAGTCAACAAAAAGAAACTAGAGAAATGTAACTGACAAGAGTCTTAAAAAAACCAACTTCACACTCTTATGACAAGTAATCCAACATTAGTCGAATAGGCTGAATCCCATATCGTCATCAGACTCTTCTTCGGGCTCTGCTTTCTTCTCCTCCACCGCAGCTGCAGCAGCAACAGGGGCAGCAGCAACAGGGGCAGCAGCTACAGCAAACTTACTAGGATCCTGGATGGCATGCAGTAATAAAAAAATTCAGCACATAATAGTATGGGAATTAAAATATAAGCTGACAAATAACATAGACAATCACATACCGCCAGGTACTCCTTCACTTTATCAGCCTGAGGGAAAGAATACTCAGTTGCAACTGCAACAGACAAGACATTCTTGTATGCATTGATGAACATATGTGGTGCAGCAGCAAGAGTTGGGTATGAAATGGCAAGAGACAGTGCAGTAACCATGGAGACACCAGTAGCAAATTTCTCAATCAGGTCTTCCTCAGTGAGATCCAGGACCTCTGGGCTAAAGACTGAGCCATTGTCATAAACAGATAGGACAATGAGACCATATGAGAAGGGCCTAATTCCAAGCTTGGCAAGAAGAGCAGCTTCAGAAGAGCCAACCTTGTCACCCTTCTTGATAAGCTCCACAGGTGTGATGATTTCAACAGTACCCTTGTTAATCTTGGTTGGAATGTTCAGCACCTAAAACACCGAACAGCTATGATCAAAATTTAGCACCAACTTAAACAATCAGACACATTAAACGAGATAGAACACACCATCTAAAACTCAGAAACTGTACCTGGAAGAAAGAGGTCTGTGATGGGTCAAGCCCAGTGTTGCCTGGTGGAACAACCACATCAATGGGTGCAACCAGACCAACACGAGCAGGAGCTCCAACCTGTCAATATCAGAACAATGAATTAAATTTTAATTCAAAATATCATTAAACACAACCCCAATGGGAGTTATATTTCCTAATTTCTCACTATCTGTACAAAATTATTAAACAACATACTAATAATCTCATCTTCCTATAACTGAACATGTTTAACAACATTATTAAATTAAATAACAATAATCACTGAACATATTAAACAAGTTCGTATCTTGTTAAATTATAATAAAGAAACGATCTTGATAATCAAATAATCCGTAAAAAAGACTACCAAAAATATTCTAATCTCCATAAGTAACAGCAAGCAAGCAAGCAACAGTATCATACCTTGTACTTTGCAACTTCCTCACTGACTTCCTTCAAGTCACCTTTGGTAAAGATCAAACCAACATTTCCCTGTATCATAAATTCCCATAAAACCAGTTACTTGATTTATCAAACATTAAAAATGCACTATTCTATACATGAATGGATATAGAACACTTTAAACTACCTGGAGCAGAGGGATGAGGTTAAGAAAAGCCTGGTTCCCGGTCTTTTCAGCATGCATCCTAATCGACCTTTTCATCATAGTATTCTTACCCATGAGAACAACGGAGTCACCTCGGAGCCCCTTCCGGATGTTCTGGAGCTGGTTAGAACCCACGTTGTCAGCGGCGACGATTAAGATCTGGGTGTACTCGTCTAAGAGCTGGCATAGCTTCGCATCGTAGGCGATTTTCTTGTCGGCCTTGGAGGGTTTCACTGCCATTTTCTACAGAGGGTTAGTGAAAGTGTAAAATTGCAAAATCGAGGGCCAGGACGAAGCCGGACGGTCGTTCAAGGCGGACAGGCAGCCAACGCCGTCTCTTTAACCTCTGATTCCGTTCGAGAATTCTTAATGAATAAAAACTGGAGGCTGATAAAAATGGAGCTGAGGGTTTCAGCAGGTTTATATACGTGGAAACTAGGGGTTTTGCGATGCTTATTTTGGGTTTGAGCTCGCTTAAAAGATTTGGGGATTTGAGGCCCAAAGATTGAATCTTTAATATATAATTCAGTACAATTTTTAATATAATATAATTTTTCAATTTAATTTGAAATTGACCCCTAAATTTTTTTTATTTTTATAATCTAATCCCTACTTTTCTGAACATTGCTTTTGAAAGAATTCAAGCACAATATTTCCTTCTTCTTCTTGGTTCAACCCTAAGTTTTTCTGTAACTTTGTGATACCGGATTTATTATGAAGACTAGGAACAGTTCCATCAATTCAAACCCAGAAGCTTCTCAAAGTTTAATCAAAAAAATCTATGGCGTCTTCTCAAACAATGACGCTCAATTTTTGTCCCTGATTTCGTCTAATAGGACCACGGAAATGGATTTGGTTCGAGGACTTGCTCGAATGTTGCAAGGGTTTTCGGGTTCATTGTTTTATTGGGACCAAAAGGAGCGGCGATTTTGCGTCAGAAGTGGGATTTACGTGCCCCATTTGTCTCAGTCCAGCCTAGGCGCAATCCTCAACCAGTTCATGTACACCGCTACGTGTTTGGAACTTGTACAGATTGTGGTTTCTAAGGTGGAATCGCAGCTTAGATCTCCTCCTCCCACTTTGAGAGCTTTTGCTTCCTCCGTTTCCTCTTGGCTCAAGGTCATCACTTTCACTTATTTTTCTTTTATTCTTGTTTTATTGAAGAAAATTTATTCTAATTCGGTTAACTGAGCTAATTTAACATTTAATTATTGACCCATTTTTTAAAATTTGTAATTTTTCTGTTTATATTCAACTGTTTTTGGTTTGAGGATCTGCTTGGTACTGATAGAATCTTAGAAAGTTTAGATGGAGTAGTGAGTATAATATGCGATATCCATTATTAACATATATTTTTTCTATAGAAGAAAAACCGTAAACATTGATTTTTATGTTACATTCGATTATTGACTCAAAAGAACATAATTTTTCCTTATACATCCAAATGTTGCATCTAGAAGTATATGTAGTTAAGATGCTTTTTTCCATCATATAGAAAGGTTAAATTGTCTTGTGCTGGTATGAAATGCTTTGAAAGCTTAGTCAAATTGTTGTGTCTAGAGTAGAGGTTGCGTGATATTGCTTTGAAGGAAGAAACGAAGATTGGCAACACAAATGCGGGATCTACACTGACTTTGTTGGGATTAACAAGTTCTTTATCGAGGTTAGTATATTTTGTCTTTCAAACTTTCACCTAAATAAATTTCAGACATTTAGTTTTACTTTTCATTATTCTCAATTTCTTGTGATTTTGTCATCATATTATTTCATGGCATCATCATGCGTCTTATTCTTGTGAATTTTCTGATCCTTTTTCATTTATATTAGTCTTTGCTCAGGTGCTGAATATCTGTTGCAAATAGTTCATGGAGCCATTCCCCAAGCATACTTCGAGCCTATGTCAAGTATTCCGGCTGCTGACATTGCTACTTATATCCTTGACTATCTCTATCTAAAGCTTGATGAAGCATGCCTTGTACAAGGTGGTGAGGTTGTATCTATTTTCTCATTGGTGATTAGTGTTCTTGTTGCTTCATATTTGTATGAACATCTGGCAAATACAAACTTAGAGCTTGTGCTAATTTCAGGGGGATGTATATCAGATGCTGGTTCATATATTTGTTGGAAGCTTATTGCCATATATTGAGGGTCTTGATTCTTGGCTTTTTGAAGGGACACTGGATGACCCTTTTGAGGAGGTAACTTTGATTCAATCTGAAATTTATCCTAAATCCTGAATTTTTATCTGTCAGAAATTCCATCTTCACAGAAAGCACCACCATTAACTATCTTTTCCAAATTTTCTCTTGATGCATTTTAAGAAGATGGTCGTTTGGCACATGATTTATTTCTGAATGATTATGATAGTTTCCAATTAGAATTCCATTCTGCCTTATATGTTAGTTGCATTCAGTATGCTTCATGTCTCTGATATATGTACCATTGACATAATAATTGAAGTTGCAATATCTTTACACAATAGAGATCAGGTGGGTTTTCTATAATGTGTTTCTATTTTTCAGATTCTAATGCATTTGTTCTAAGTTCATCTATAAGTTCCCAATTATTGTCTTTTGTTTCTTGTTGCAGATGTTCTTGTATGCTAATAAAGCAATATCAGTTGATGAGCCTGAATTCTGGGAAAAGAGTTATTTGCTAAGGATAATGCAAAATTGCAATTTAAAAGTTGATCCCTCTGCCCCAAATTCTGCTCATGATTATTTACCTGGGATGAATAACAAAAGGGGAACTGCTGAAAAGGAGTTTGTTTCTACATCTGGTTCTGTGAAAGGAAGAGAACAAAGCAATAGAGACCTTGTAGTATGTCCTTTATTTATTAAGGACATAGCAAAATCAATTGTTTCTGCCGGGAAATCATTGCAGCTGATCCGTCATGTTCCTATGACATCAACAGGGTCTTCTTGCAAAAACAATGATAAAGGAGATGCTGGTTCAGGGAATTATAATGATTGTGATTTAAATATGATGAACCATGGGCAGGGAATGACAGGGGTAACTCTAGCTGAAATCTTTTGTGTGTCATTAGCTGGCCTTTTAGGCCATGGTGATCATATTTTTCGATATTTCTGCCAAGGTGACCACTGCAAAACAGAGACTATTTCTTACTTGTCTGCATATATGAAAGAGCAGATCATGGAATCTGGTACTGCTGAACCCTTGCCTGCTTCAACACACTCAGAGAAAATCTGGTATAAGTTCTTGGTCCACTCATTGTTAAGGAAGGAGGTTATAGATATAGAGCCTGCAGATAAAGATTCTTGTTCTTTACCTGATATAAAAGCAGACAATATGATTACAAGAGTAGAAAATAAATATTTGGTCCAAAGTTCTTTTTGTCCTGAAAATCCAGTCATTACTGTGTGTCAAACATCCCTCGACAAGAACAGAAATTCATGGAAGGCACTAAATTTATCACAAAAGTTTTGCTTGCCCCCCTTAAATGATGAATGCTTAAGAAAAGCAGTTTTTGGACAGAAAAGTGAGCTTTTCTCTGGACCCCATGGAACAAACTATACGTTTGGTTTCCAGTTTGGTGAGTCTGAACATCTTCGTGCCCAGCATGACACTAAATTATTGGAAGTTTTGTTACCCTTTCCTACACTTCTTCCTTCTCTACAGGTACTGCTAGACCAATGTTTTTTAAACTCAATATGTACTGCTAACCCCATGCAAACATTTTTCAAATTTAACTGAATCTGGAAACAGGATGATATCAGCATGTCAAAGCTCTTGCCTTTCCAAAAGAATAGCACCCTTTCATCAAGAGTACTTAGCTGGATTCAAACTGTTCAACCTAGAACTGCCCCACTTCCTATGGTTATTATGCAGGAATGTCTCACCGTGTACATCAAGAAGCAGGTAAATTGCTGAAATATGCCTTTGTTATTCACTTATGTCTTTAACATGAAGATTTTTATAAATCTAAAGTGTTTAGACTTGATGTCATAGGTTGATTATATTGGCAGCCTTATTCTGTCAAAGTTAATGAATGGTTGGAGATTAATGGATGAGCTCGCAGTGCTGCGTGCCATATACTTGTTAGGTTCAGGTACTATATGTTTTGTTGACTTCTAATATATTGGTTTCCTTGTACTTGTTAGCTCTGTATACCATATTCTACTTCTCTGACATTTCCTTCACACCTTCCTATCTTCAGGTGATTTGCTGCAACACTTTTTAACAGTGTTATTTAATAAGCTAGATAGAGGAGAAACCTGGGATGATGATTTTGAGTTGAACACAATATTGCAGGTGAATTCTTGTATTACAATTTAGTTTTTTAGCATCCTTCACATTTTTTGGGATGCTTAATTTGTTGCTTTTTCCCACATTGCAAAATTTGCAATCGCCAATCTCTTTCATGCTAGTACAGTTATCTGCTTTGTACTTGTTTAATTGTTGTATTACTTCTATTGGGATAATGTTATATAACTTTGTAAACTGCAGGAATCCATTAGAAACTCAGCTGATGGCTCGCTATTAAGTATACCAGAGTCTTTGGTGGTGTCCATTTCCAAGACTCATGGTTTTGATGGCGACGAGCCAACAAATACAGTTACTTCATCTCCTCGTAAAAGTCGTACACAAAGCTATGGAATTGATGGCCTTGATTCTCTGAAATTCACCTACAAGGTCAGCTCCTGAAACCATAGTCCCCCCCCCCCCCCCATTTTAATTTATTCTCCTTAACAAGTGAGTCATTTCCTTTATGTGCATGAACTGGATGTGACAGGTCTCTTGGCCTCTTGAACTGATAGCTAATTCAGAGGCGATTAAGAAGTATAATCAGGTACTATTCTCATTTTGGTTGTGAGGTGTTGTTATCTAGAACTATGCATGTTCTCAAATATTTTCTGCAATGTAGGTCATGGCATTCTTACTGAAGGTCAAGCGGGCAAAATTTGCACTTGATAAAGCTCGGAGATGGATGTGGAAGGTTCTTTATTTTAGAGTGCTCTTCTATCAGATAATCATTATTTTCTCCATCGTAGAAACATGTGATTGTGAGAACCAAGCATGCTCTTGTCACTATTTCTGTGATGCCAACTTTAGTCTTTGATTTTTCTCTTTCCAGGATAAAGGCACTGTAAGAAACAACCGCAAGCGTCATTGGTTAGTGGAGCAAAAACTCCTCCATTTTGTTGATGCTTTTCATCAATATGTGATGGACAGAGTAAGTTCTTTTTTCCGAAAATCACTGGAGTAAGATTTTGTTTATTTATGATTTTTATCAACATTTTCTTTATTAATTCAATATCAATGTCCTTATCTGATTTTTTTTATATTTTTTTATGATTGATTGTCTAAACAACATTATGGAGGATTTCCTGTTATTACACAAACGAAAATGAGAAGAAAGGACAAGTAGAAACCTTCTTATCTGAATATAAAATGAAACTGTGTTCACAAATGGCTCAAGGCATAACCTGAATGTCCATAAATAAGATTTCAAGACAGCTAAGTTTGAGCTGTAGCTTCTGAAGGATTCTGGTATTAGCTATTTAGCAAATGTAGAAGTTCAGGAACAAGTATTATTATGATTGCTTTGTGGCTCTCCTGGTAACAAGTTTCAACATGGACATGCTGTTTTTCTGACAATTAACAAATTGGGTATTGGACCATCTAATTTGAATGCCTTTATGTACCTTTAATTCATTTAAGTGGTATGGTGTACTTTGGTGGCTTTTCAGATCTCTGACTAGCTTTTGGAAATCAGGTGTATCATAGTGCATGGCGTGAACTCTGTGAGGGAATGGCAGCAGCTGGATCCCTAGATGAGGTTATAGAAGTACATGAGGCCTACTTATTAACAATCCATCGGCAATGCTTTGTGGCTCCAGATAAGCTGGTAAGTTTCTCATATATTTTTATATTTGTGATCCTTAGAAAAATCGTGTGCATTCTCTGTAGGTTAAAAAGTTTTTTAAGGAATTATGTTTGATATTGCTTGATTATCTCATTGATTTTCAGTGGGCTCTGATTGCAAGCCGAATTAACAACATTCTTGCACTAGCTCTAGACTTCTACTCCCTACAGCAGACTTTGAGCAGTGGTGGAGCAGTTTCTGCAATTAAGGCTAGATGTGAGATGGAAGTAGACCGTGTTGAGAAGCAGTTTGACGATTGCATTGCTTTCCTCCTTAGAGTAATCTCTAACCCTTCTCAGTTGTGTTTGCCTTTTATTTATTCAGTTTTTTTTATATAGTTTTCAGCACATTCATGTTTTACGAGAGCGCTAAATGTGTATCCGTAGAGATCAACATGCTTCCTTACATGCATGTACTGTGCTTCTTTTTTTCCCTTTTCCCAGAGAGCAAGAGAAATTTTAGTTTAAAGAATGGAAACTATGATATCCTAAATGGGATTCTCTAATTCAAAGGCTTGCATTCAAAATGCAGGTTCTGTCTTTCAAGCTCAATGTGGGGCACTTTCCACATTTGGCTGATCTGGTTACTAGAATTAATTACAACAATTTCTACATGTCTGATGGTGGAAATTTGATGACTGCCCCTAGCTCTGAAAGTGCTGCTGCAAGACTCGGGAAGCCCTTTGCAAGTTGAAACCCAACACAGTTCTTTTCTGTTGCTTATGGTCCCCCATCTCGGAACCAGGTTTGATCAAGGAAACTTGAAAGAGTCTCCAAAACTGCTTGTACATATGATCTTCGAGTTTGAAGAAATCAATTAGATTTTGAAAGTGATCAACCACTGTCTTTGGAAACCAATCACTTAGTTGATGAACCATGCTCCCATTAGATTTTAAGTTGTTAATGGAATGGAAGTGTTGTGGTGTTTTGTAGATTTAGTCAGTTGGCAACATGTTGTTATTAGGTCCTGGTTTTACTTTCTTTTACACGTTCATGGTATCAATGCCTGCACAATTATTCATGGAACCATGAATCTTTCTACTCGAAGTCTTTGTGTGACTAATTTCTTTAGACTTGCCATATATAATATACATTTTTTTACCTGTGTCTTGCTTAATCACAGTGAATAATCCAAGTGTTAAACCCGAAAATGGATCTAAATCAACCTGACTGGTCTAATCTGCAATTAGCAACGGGAACAGGTTGAGGCAAATTAGTGATGTTTATGAACCTTGTAATAATCTGGGAAAAAAAATAACGTTGTATAAAATGAACCATTAGCTGGGAAGCCTTCTCCAACATATCAGAGCCAGGTTTCGATCCTGGGGCCTGTGGGTTATGGGCCCACCACGCTTCCGCTGCGCCACTCTCATTCGTCGACACGTTTGGCCATACTAGATATTTGTATTAAAATATTACAACCTTCAGACTAAAGTTTTTTAGCGTGTCAAAACTAGTTCTCAACTACTCACCGTGTAGGATTCGGAGGAGAAAGATTTTTAGCATGTATCTAATTTCCCTTGTAAATACATCAATATTCGAATAAAATCACAATGATGTTCTTCTTGGAAATTTCTCCTCTCCCAAGTCTCAAAGACTGTTGCAGAATTAAAACAATAATGTATGGACATATAGCATGGTTGTACATCATCTGGCATGAACTTTGGCAGAGGATCTTGCACCTCGCTCACTTCCGAAGTCATATTGTATTTCGCTCCTGTCTAAACAAATGCCATTACTGCCTGACACTAAGCTCCGAACTAGCATTACTGCTTGTAGCAAGAGGGGAATCCGAGACACTAATTGTTCTACCTCTTGCAGGACCTGATCTTATACTGTACATAGATGATGCTGGAATGTTTGTCATCAATGGCCGTAAATTACCGGAGCTCCCACTGACATGCAACATTGCACCATTAGGGAGACGGCTTCTCGAAGGAGAGCACGACTGTCAGCTTGGTTTACCATTTGGACCTGGTTCAACAGAAGAAGATCGAGAACTTGGTGCTCCAGGCCTACCTCTTGTGGCTGAAAGTGGTCTATCAGGCAGAGTTGTTCCTAAATTTGGTGGAGCATCAAGGGAGAAACCAGCCATCTCAGAAGGCTTCCATGGTCTAGATTTTACCATTGGAGGGGTACCATCTGATGGCACAGAATTTCTGGATGCTGCATGTGTTGGCCTTGTAACTGAAGGATACAATTTAATTGGAGGAGCAGATAATATATACTATATTATAATCATCTTAAGATTATTATTTTTATATCTTCGGAATAAAATAATTGTGCCCAAAAATATATTAGACACAAACGTTGAACATAAAAACTTCAATATAAACATCTGGAATGTCAATTTGTAACAAACATTTCTGGTGATGTTTCAACATTAGCTAAGGTATAATCCAACAATTCAATGTTTTCAATCCTGCTTGGTTTTTTCACAGCAAGTTGAACAAGTTGCTGAAATAAGTCTGGTTTTTAAAGATTCAGATGAGAGTTGGAAGGGGTTAAAGAATGTACAATTTGGAATTACAACCATTTTTCATTTGTTAATCAAACATCATCTGCATCACTCCCACCCACATGTCTTCCATGGCTGACCCAGTAATTGCTTCCGTCGGGACCAGACACCTTAAACCTGTTTGACAGCATGATACACAAAACCTCTGTTAAGAACATCCTTCCCTAACCCAAAACGAAGTTTCTATATTTCAGATTTGTTTACTCACCGTTCAAGGACGGATTTTCCTTCCTTGTACTTCTGGTTCTTCTCATGGGCAAATTCCTACAAGGACAATTCATGTAAATAACAGAAACAAGATACATTAAACCATGAATTTCAAAATTGTAATACTAAAAGCTTACATATTTCCAGCCCACAATCGATCCACATCCAACACAGAAGATGTCTGCCACAGTGTGCAACCCCGTCATCATCATTCTATCTTCATGTTCTCCAGAAGTAACGTTTACTCTGAGGAACAATGGGAGACGAAAACCACATATGAAAACAAGCATTCTGTACAGATAACTTGAATCCCATTTTCTCGAAAGATCAAGCAAGTGGGGGTGTCTATAAAGTCCATCCTTGGAATATACATTGTCGAAAATGCAATGTTATTGCCTTGTTCGAAACAAACAAAACAAATTACTAGAATCAACAAATGAATTTATTGAATTCAACAAGCACATTTTTTTCATCATCCATTGAGCAAGAGATATTAAGAGTAGTTGTTTAAAACATTAATTAAGTGTCTAAAACTAAGAAAACTTACACCTTACTGAAGAGATATGCCTTCCCATGCCTGCTGTGAAAGGACTGAATAAAATAACACAAGCAAACACATGGTTAGAAAATGTGCTTATAAGAGAACCCCAAACAATTTTTTCTCCAACACCATGAAAATTGTTAGTACCAATGTGCAAGCACCCCCTCCCCCGGAATTGAGTACACCGATATGCCTAACTACATAATACTTTATCGATTAAGCATCCTCATTCTTTACCATGGTTATGATACACTAACCAGTTCCTAAGTCAAGTATAAGCATTTTAACTTTCAAGCGATTCGAGAGCATAAGAATACGACTCTGTTGGAAGCACGAAATGTCGATTATCACAGAACCAAATACGCAAAATCGGACATTCATGATTGAGAATAGCATTTTCACAGTGCATAGTAAGTTTAATCTCAAACACAAGTCCTTATGAAAATAAATTTAACATCATGTTTGTCTTAAAATACCAACAATTTGCTATCATCAAAGCGCCAATCCCTTGCAAATGACACCAAAGTAACATCTATGGCTCTATGCCTAAAAAGAGATGGTAGCAACATAATTGAAATCCTCCCAGCATCCAGTTTATCTATGATAAATTTAACATAGAAGAACCATTGAACTTACAAAAACAAAATACAAACTCCTAGTTTAACAATACAATAAATCTCAATTTAATCAACCATGGAAACCATTAATTATAAATCCCATCCAAAATGAAAATGTGATCTAAATACTTGATAAAAAAAGATAGAACCTTAGGTACCCCCTAATCATAATTAAAACCATTACACAAACCAAACAAATTAGAAACACCCAGATGAAGATTTCAGGCAAGAGTCAAAGGAATCAGATTTAAGAAGAAAAACAACCTTGGAAACAATATCATCACAAAGAGCAAGATGGGTTTTGCAGTGCTTGCAGCTATAAACCTTCCCTTCGAGATTCAACACAAATAACCTCCCCATGTATCCACCACCAATCAGATCTTCACGAAACACACACACACACAAAAGAAAACTAAAAACAGAGATCTTTACGAAATAATTGACGACTGAAGTAAAGGGTAGTCAGATTTGAAGGAAATTAAATGGATTGCATGTGAAAATACCAGAAAGGTATACTCTTTAAGTGAAGGGAAAGGAAAGGTATAGCTTTGGAGTTTGGGTTTGTTGAAATAATATTTATTTTTTAATGCCTTGCTGGCTTATCTTTCTTTGGATAAATCATTCAAATTTCAAATATATCCTTAAAAATAGATAATTAAATATTTTTAAATTATTTAAATAAACATCTCTTTTAATTCTTATAAATATTTTTTTATTTTTCTGTAAAATGAGTCGTAAACTCACGTTTTATTAAACACGAATTCTATATTAAAGCGAATTAAATTAAATATAAATAAATTTTACGTGGACTGAAAAAATATATTTATCTAATTAATTATTTTTAGAGGCATTTTCATTCTATGTTGTTTTGCTTACGCTTTGGTGTTCTTAATTGTTCAATTAACCAGAAAAGTGGACTAAAGAAGCCGTCACGTTTCACCATTTATTTTATCTTTGGGTAAATTACATTGGAGGTCACTCAACTACTAATAGAATTAATTTTCAGTAGTTATGATTTAACCTCTCAAATATTAAAAAATACAATTAAGTCAATTAAAATTTTAGTTACGCCCGAGTTATTTGAACATTTAACGAAATTTAGTAAAATGTGTTATGAATATATTTATTCATGGTGGATATCCATATATTAAGTTAAACTTTAATGGGCTTTAGTATTAGGGTTTAATACCCATTGAAATTAGGGTTTCCATCTTATGCCTATAAATATAGACTTTTGGCATAGCATTGTACACAACCCTTACTTTGAGAATATAATAAAATCTCTCTCCCTTTTATCTCTCATCTTTATTCTCCTATTTTATTCTTGTTCTTTACTTTATTCACAACACGTTATCAGCACGAGTTTGCTCAGAAGATTTTTATTTCAAGTCTCTTCAAAGATTTACCTGGTATGTTCTTTTCAATCTTTTATATTTTAATTTACAAAATAATATATATACGATGATGATTATAATTTTTCTTTCTCATGTAAATATTCTTATTTTTGTCTAATGATATTATGTGTTTATTTCATGCCATTAATATTTTATTTTGATAATTTAATCCGAGTATATTGGCTGGACATCCCGTTCTGCGAGGCTACTGGTCTCAAAGGAGGTTCTTTTTAAAGGACCTTGTGGACTGGTTTAACAACGCCGCGTATGAGGATTAAATTTTTTGTTCTTTGTATATATTGTATATATATTGGTTGATCAATTACTATTTAATAGTATGAATATTATGAAGTCTATATTTGCTTGGAAGCAATATTTTTTTTTGTGTCGAAAAATTCGACTATAGACTTATCACAAGTTCAAGTTATGAAAATTGTCTTGATCAAAGAATTTTTATGGGAGGCATTCCCTGAAGTGAATGCATGCATGATGATTATTCCATGCGATTATTGGATTTATGACATTCCTTAAAGTGAATGCAAGCATGATGATTATTCCATGCGATTATTGGATTTATGACATTCCATGAAGTGAATGCAAGCATGATGATTATTCCATGCGATTATTTGATTTATGTCATTCTCTGAAGTGAATGCAAGCATGATGTTTATTCCATGCGATTATTGAATTTGTTTCATTCCTTGAAGTGAATGCAAACGTGATAATTCACTATATGGTTAGTGAATAAAACTCAATTATGTGTCAGAGTATCATTGATGAGGATATGTTAGAAAAAAAAAACATACTCCACTTTTCATGCCAACAATGTTGTCCTTCAGACACAATATCGTGAAAAAGGCTTTAAGAAATATTATGAGTTAATTTCTTGCCTTCTTGTGGCTGAGCAAAATAATAAGTTGCTTATGAAAAATCATGAATATCGCCCAACAGGCTCCGCTCCATTCCCTAAAGTGAATGTGACATTATATAGCGGAATGAATAAAAGTCACATTAGTAATTATGGTTGTGATTGAAGTCATAAAATAAACATGGATAAGATGATTCTTTTGAGAATACTTATATCCACAAGAAGTGGAATCGTAAAGATGCCAAGAATGATAGAGATCAGATTAAAAATCTTTATGTTATCAAAGTGATGGTATAAACCATTGATCTCGTACTTGTCATACGCCGAAGCATTACGGACTTTATTCATAATCATGAATGATAAATTGAAGAAAATATAATCAGATTTTCTTTGTGGCGAAAATAATGGCGTTATTGATCCAACTCAATTTGATATTGATAATTTTTCTCATAGTCCTTCAAGAAAATAATTCGCCATTTATTTTATTTCCCTTATAACATCTAAAAGAAATAATTGATCTTTATTTATTTTGTTTTATTTATTATATATTTATATTAATTTATTTTACATATTATTTATTTACGCTTTATGTTAATTTATCATTAATTTATTTTATATATTATTTATTTACATTCTATGTTAATTTATCCTTTGAAGAATATTATCACTTCTAGAATGAAATCTACAATGAATTGTGGCTATTTATGCCAAGCAAACAGTGCAAGTACTCATACTATACTTAAGCATAAGAAATATTTTCCCATTTAAATACAAGGGAAAATGTGAGTACTGTATCTCAAAGTACTGAAATATCAATGCTTCGGAGCTTATCTTTGATAAATAAACGAGTTGATATAATGTGCTATATTTAATATTTTCCATTTCCCGAAGTGAATGGTACAAAGCATATATTTTTCATTCCCCAAAGTGAATGAAATAAAGCACATATTAAAAGGTGCATAATTATGCATATTTTCCCATTTTAAATGCAAGAGAATAATGAGTACTATATCCGGAAGTACTAATATCACAAAAAGCTCCGACAGAGCAAATATGTTATTGCCAAATGAGACTTTATCTCATATTTACAGTGTATTATGCTCGTCAAAGTCGCAAAGAGACTTATTGAATTTTAAAGATATTTACAGAAATATATTGAGAATATTAGTCAAGGGATGCTGACTATCTCAATATTACGAGTATAAGGAAATCTTGGCAAAATTACATGCACTGTCATCCATATTGTACTACATAAGAATTAGTACAAGTTGAAGCTCATGCTATTGTAAACAATATGTTTACTGATAATTTTATTTGGCATGACCGGTTAGACTATCCCAGTTCAATTATGATGCGAAAATTGATTGACACTTTCATGTGATCATTTATTGAAGAACTAAGATTTTCTTCATGGTAATATTTCACGTGATACTTGCTATGAAAGCAATTTGATTATACAATCATCAACATCTAAGATAGAGTGCTATTAATTTTCTGGAACGGATACAAGGTGATATATATATATATAGGCCCATACACCTTTCTAAAAGATCATCTAGATATTTTACGATTTTTATCAATGCATCGACTAGATAGTTATATGTATCCTTGTTATTAACCCGCAACTTGGTGTTTGCGAGGCTACTTGCTCAGTTGATAAAATTACGAGCACATTTTTCAGATTATTTTCTAAAGACAACCAGTCTTGATAATGTTGATGACATGTAATTTTACATGTAGTATCACCAATTCGCATCAAGCCAACAAATGATTATAAGTTCTCCCCATTACAAATGGTTTGTGGTCAGAAACCAAATATTTCTCATCTTAGATTTTTTTTTTAATGTGTGCGATATATGTTCTAATTGCTCCACCACAACGCACAAAGATGAGTTTTGTTGGGAATATATATAAGAGCTTCTGATAGGGGATTTATTTACAATCCGATTTACTGACTATCATTTTAATGAGTCGGTTTACCCAATATTAGGGGGAGAAAATAAATAGCTGGGGAAAGAAATAAGTTAGAATGAATTATCATTTTTCTCATTTTGATCCACGTACTACACAATGTGAACTATAAGTTCAAAGGATAATTCATTTAGCAAATCAATTGCCAGATGATTTTGCTGACCCTAAAAGAGTGACTAAGTCACGTATACCAGCTATGAATGCTCCGATTAAATTTGATGTCATGGAAGGACAAACTCTAGTTGCTAATGAGTCTAACTTACGCTTAAAGCGTAGTAGACAAGTAAGTTCCAAAGATAAGAGATCCTCGAAAAAGAAAATGAGCTATATTTTATGATGGTCTGATCGAGGAATCAATGATTACGAAAATCTCTAGAAGAGATTAAATGGTCTCCAACAGAGACATTGACATGACTCAGGTACCTGATAATAAAGAGATCTCAATAGATTATGTCATGTCTGGTAATAAGTGGAACTGAAATTAAATCGACGTCGTTAATATATTTGCATGCAATATAGCACAAGAGATTTTATTTGATGATGTGGATCATGAATCATTGTCAATTGGGCAATGTAAACAAAGAAATGATTGGCCAACATGAAAGAGGCAATTGAGGCGAAACTAAAATCTCTTTTGAAAAGAGAAGTATTTGGGCCTATAGCCCGTACATTGAAATGTGTAAAGCTCGTGGATATAAACGAGCCTTCGTGAGAAAAAGAAATCAAAAGGGGAAATCATGAGATATAAGCTCATTTGGTTACACAAGGATTCTCACAAAGACATGAAATTGATTATGAGGAAAATATATTCCTCGGTGGTGGATGCAACTACTTTTAGATTTTGATCAGTCTGGCAATAAATAAAATTACTCGGTTTCTGCCTAATGGATGTTGTTACATCCTATTTGAATGAGCCTCTTGATAGTAATATTTACATGAAACTTCCGGAAAGATTTAGATTGCCATAAGCAGTTCATTCAAGTTCTCGAGAACATTATTCAATCATATTGAATATATCTTTTTATGGCTTGAAACAATTTAGGCGTATTTGATATGATCGCCTCATTGAATACTTATTAGCATAATGCTATATGAATTATTTCCCCGAGCATTTTTATTAAGAGATTTAGCTCTGAATTTTTATTGATTGTGTATGTCGATGATTTGAATATCGTTGAGACTCGTGAAGAGACCTCCTCAAATCCTTGTGCATCTATCGACATACAGAAAAATATTGAACGAGACTTTACATGCATAACGCATATCTATTTATCACCTTTATGGTTGTTGTTAAGTCTCTTACTGTAAACAAAGATTTTTCGCATCACGAAAAGGGTAATGATATTTTTAGTCTAAAGCACAATATACACATTTTTTTGATCTGGAAGCATCGTATCTTAGCTGGTCCAGAAATATTATTTAAGTGCTACGAGATCATTACCTTTAAATAATTGTTATGCAAGAGGCAAAGCCGTGTTTGGCTAAACATATCCTGAAGATATGTGAATGTTTTTTACAAGATAAGATGCAAGTTATCTTGTACAGAGATAATACAAAATTTATATCTCAAGGTGGATATATCAAATATGATAAAACGAAACATATTCCTTCAAGTTTCGTCCCTCGTGATTTTCAGATGAATAATATTCAATGAATAATTTCAAGCAATGATTTGGAAGATTTATCCATTAGTGCATGATCTACTTCAACATTTGAAGATTGTATTCAATATTGAATTATGAAGATTCAAAGATCTTATGTGATATTTTCATGAGGGGGAGTAAATACGCGTTGCACTCTTTTTCCCTTAATCGAGGTTTTGTCCCAATGGGTTTTCCTGGTAAGGTTTTTAATGAGGCAACATGTTATGCGTATCAAAGACGTGTGTACTCTTTTTCCTTCACTAAGAATTTTTTTTCCCACAGGGTTTTTATCTTAGTAAGGTTTTAACGAGGCACATTATCTTCATGGATATCGAAGGGGGAGTGTTATGAATATATTTATTCATGGTGGATATCCATATATTAAGTTAAACTTTAATGGGCTTTAGTATTAGGGTTTAATACCCATTGAAATTAGGGTTTCCATCTTATGCCTATAAATATAGACTTTTGGCATAGCATTGTACACAACCCTTACTTTGAGAATATAATAAAATCTCTCTCCCTTTTGTCTCTCATCTTTATTCTCCTATTTTATTCTTGTTCTTTACTTTATTCGCAACAAAATGATAGTTTTATTCCTCAAAAGTTATATATTTTATTAATTTAATTTTAATTCAAAATAATTTAATAAATTTAATTTTTTATATTTAAATATATATATATATATTTAAATATTTATCTTCGAGAATTATTGAAATGAGTTTAAATGGTATAAAAAAATATTAGTAAATGTACGAGCATTTTAATCCAAGTGGTTAAAGGAATGGTTGTTGTTTCTAGAGGTCACGGATTCGAATACCAGTGCATTCAATAGAGTAATTGAGCGATCAATGTCAAAATGGTTGACTATAATGCTTGAATTATAAAGTTTAAAAATAATATAATAATTAATATCAAATAAAGAGAAAATATAAAATTAAATTTTAAAAGTAAAATAATACATTTATACATAGGATGAGTTTACCACTGCGTCGAACATTGCTGAACACTACTAACGTTGAACATTATTAAATTAATTAATAAAAATTAAATTTTTTAAGGACTAAACATATAATTTTAAATTATTTAAAATAAAATTTTAAACAAATTATTTATATATATTATATTTTTTAGTATAAATCATTTTTAATTTAAAAAATAAAAAAATATTAAATAAAAAACTTATACCCTAAACCCTAAAATTATTAAACCTTAAATCCTAAATTTCAAAACACTAAATCATAAACTTTAAACACTAAAATAATAAAACCCTAAAATCTAAATATATAACCATAACCCTTAAACCCTAAAATAGAAAATTTGAATCTATAAAAATATAAACCCTAAACCTTAAACCCAAAACTAATTTAGGGTTTATGATTCTGAGGTTTAGGGTTTTAGGTTATTTTAGAGTTTATAATTTTATAGAGTAGGGTTTAGGGTTTAGGTTTAAGGTTTGGAGTTTAATATTTATTGATTTTAGTTTTAGGGTTTAAAGTTTAGGATTTTTTTATTTTTTAAATTAATTTAAATTAATATTTTATTCAATTATTTAAAAATAAAATAATATATATAGAAAATAATTTAATAAAAAATTATTTTAAATAATTTATAATTATATGTTCGATCCTTAAAAATTTTAATCTTTATTAATCAATTTAATAGTATTTAGTGATGTTCATTAATGATATTCAGCGACTCCCATCGTAAAATTTTCCTTTATACATAACATAATTTTAACTTTCTCTCAAATTTTATAATCAAATATCTTAATAAAATAATAATTATCTTTTACATATTTTTTAACATATAAATATTATTTAATACAACCCAGCTTTTTTATTTTCGTTGTAACGATCGAGACGTATCTGTTTGTGACTCAAGAGGAGAACTTGACGGAAATATTGAGGCAGAGGCAATATACAGCGGCAGATGTAGCTATGCTATAGGATGGGTTCTAACTTTTTTTTTTTAATTTATATATTTGTTTATAATTTTTTAAAATTTTATAAATTAATATTTTTTTAATATTTATAATTTATATTCATCCTAAAATTTTAAAATAAAACATGGTATTATATCTTTTAAAATATAGACTCCTAAGAGAGAATTAATAGTATAGCTTAAAATATGTTAACAAACTAACTTGTTATTATCTAACATAATAAGATATTATATCTTTTAAATAAAAGTATAAATTCAAATAAATAAAATTCTTTCAAGATAATTTTACGTTAAAAATGACAGTAAAACTCGGAAAGGAAAGGCCAGTGAAGTTATTTTCCACCTACCAACTAAAGCTGAAACATGTCATAAATACAGCAGAAATAAGAGCTTGGTGGGCAAAACTCAAAATGCTGATATAGACTCCCATTTCCTTTTCCAAATTCCATTGACATCGAAGGGAAACGAAAAGCATCCTAAGAGAGAAAAGAAGAGAAATGGTGGGACCTGTTAGACCTCAGTTCGTCCTCTTCGGATCATCCATTGTCCAACTTAGTTTCTGCAATGATGGATGGGGTGCTATTCTTGCTGACATCTATGCCCGCAAAGTAATTTCTGGGTTTTTTTCAGTCTTTGTTGAGTTATTTCATTTGTCTCTGTTAATTGAGTTGACCCATTGTTCTTATTTTTAGTTCCTTGCTAAATGATAATCTGGGTCATTTGATTCTAAAGTAAAGCTTTTATTTTCCCCCATTTTTTGTGGACTGATCTGGGTTGTTTACTTTCTTTATTGTGTTCATTTTGTTTAGTAATCAGGTTATTGAATGGTAGGATAGAATTTAATGAGACTGATGAGTGTTCTTTTATTAGTTTTAATGCATTATAACTAGCAATTCTGCAAATTTGGATGAATTAATGGAGGGGATTTCTGGATTTTGTTAGTAAAAATGTTAGCCCCCTTGTGATTTGGAATTAAAATTACAAATTTTGTGATGGTAATTGTGTTCTTGAACTTCAGCATTCGAATTATTTGATCTCGAGCAGATCAAAATAAGAAGTTAATAACAGTTGAATTTTCTAGCTATTCAACTATTTGCACCAGGACATGAAATTGTTGCTAGTACCGGGTGTATGTTCTTATGCCAATTACTGCACTGTGACCATACTTCTCTGATTTACTACTGTTGTGGAAGAATTTTCCAGTCTTATTTCATGTGTGGTTTGTATTCTATTAGAATCATGCTTTGTTTGCTATCCTTCCACAGGCCGACGTACTTTTACGAGGATATTTTGGATGGAATTCGCGGCGCGCCTTAGAGGTGCTTGATCGTGTTTTTCCGAAGGTATTAAAGTTCCGATAGTTACTACATCGAACTTGTTGAAATTGTGATTGATGCTTAAGGATCAGCCATGTATTGTTATACGAATTGATCCCTTTAAACCGTTTTTTGAGTTTTGGAAAATAGTAAACTAAGGTAGCAGGGGAGCCCTTTTTCTATTTAGTCTGTGTATTATTATTGATCATAATATAGGTAAACATCATATTTTTGAAGTGATTTGAATGTAACACCATCCATAGTTCTGTTCTTTTGTACGTTGCAGGATGATTCTAGTCCGCCTTCTTTGATAATAACTTATTTTGGCGGTAATGATTCGATGGGGCCTCATCCATCCAGCCTTGGCCCTCATGTTCCGCTTCCCGAATATATTGACAACATGAAGAAAATAGCAATGCATCTCAAGGTATTTCTCAAGTCTCAACACCATTCTTAATTAAGGTTGATGCATCATTGTAGAATTTAAGAGAAACTGACTGATCTACAAGTGCTAAAGCAATACTAGCAATATATGGCCTAAAAGTTTGTAGCTTGCAAGTATGATGAGTTAAAAATGTGATTGTTGTAGATAGTGCAAAGATGAACTGATCACTTCTTCATATAATAAGATTTAGAGCTTTAGATTTGAAATGGAGCGTAGGAAATGTTCCAACATGTTTTCATGAATAAAAGATATGAATTCAACTGTTGGATCGAATCAACAACGAGAAAATGGTTTCGTGTGCTTCAAAATTTCAGTTCTTCCTTTGTTTGCTTGTCTTTGTTAAGTGGCAGCATGAACTGCATCATGACATTGACAGGTTTTTTCACCGTCTGGTAGTAACATGCAGCGCTCATTCTATTTTCTTCTCTCTTTTTTTTTTAACCAGAGCCTTTCGGATTCAACACGCCTCATATTTCTTACTTGTCCTCCGGTTGATGAAGAAAGAGTAAATAAAAACCGAAGGTGATGTAATGCTTGTTTTCTATGCCTTTTTTCCATCTTATATCTTATAATCCAAATAGTCAATCTAAGACATCCTTTTGGTAAATCAGTCAATATTTAAGCCACATTGTTCGAACAAATGAGTTATGCCAGACATATTCTGAAGCTTGTATAAAGCTCTGCCAGGAATTGGATGTAAAGGTGGTTGATCTGTTCACTGCATTTCAACGAAGAGATAATTGGAAAACCAACTGCTTCACCGCGTAAGTTTTCCTCTCTACGATTTAATATTATCTTCTTTTTTCCCTGATGCAATGATATTTTCTAAGTTCATTGGCTTTATTTGTGAACCATCCATGTGCTTGATCCTTTTCATCTAACTTTTATTTGCCTTTTCCCCTCTTGCCAACTGTTTTAGGGAACCATTGATTTTGTTAGGGTACTTTCTCGTCCAATAGCATTCCATAGATCTGAAACTTCGATTTTTTTTTCTTCTTTTTCATACGAAACATCATATTCGATGAAAGAGTTGTGGATTTTGCTATTTGTTAAAAGATGATAAAAAAAAAAGTGAACGTGAGGACATTAAGAATATGGTAGAGTAATAGTGTCTCAAAACAAGTCCAAAGAAGAACAAGAGGCTGAAACCAAAGTCCTTTATCATTGTACTTGAATGAAGTTTATTATGGTGCTTGAACATAAATCATAGTGAAACTAGAAACGAATTGTAATTTTTGGCTTGCTTCTTTCAAAAGTTACCCTCTTACAGTCTTACTTATTTTGCAGTCAACTAACTGTAATGAAGTTTATCTTGAAACTGAATTGTCGAGTTTATGCTTTTCATCAGAGATGGAATTCATCTATCAGCTGAAGGGAGCAAAATAGTGGTGGCAGAGATACTAAAAGTACTGAAAGAAGCTGAGTGGAAGCCATCTCTGCACTGGAAATCCATGCCAACTGAATTCTCAGACGACTCACCCTATGATCTCGTTGCCGCTGATGGAGAAACCACATTGAATCCATCCGAATGGACATTTCACCGAGCTATTCAATGGGACTAGAGTTCTCTATAAGATCGTCGTCTCTGAATCCCATGGAAATTAATGGATGATAAAAGTTCTATAGATGAAATTTGTAGGAATGACTAAGCTATAACATCCGAGTACTATGGTAGCTTCTTGCAAATCTATCAAGAGTTCAATTCAATTTAGTGCACAGACACATTGGCTTGCCCTGGCCTGCAGTATACAATCCGAGCAGATCTATATTACACACCTAATTTTGATAGTTGAATTTTCCAACGGAAATCTTTTGCATACATAATATCTCGAATTCGAGATTAGTTTAAGCAATACCAAGATTCTTACAACTTGGACCACCCCATAAGTTAATAAAGTTTTGGATATTAAAAGAGCAAGGATTGAGGATGTTTCAAATTTGGTCTTGGGTGTTTGGTAAACGGTAATGATCAGATCAAATAGCATCAGAAAATTTTGAACATCTTGAAAAATGTCATTATCCAATCTAAAAACGGGATTTGCACAACAAGAAATGCTTGGGAGAGAGTGTTCCATTGACAAAACATGGCCAAGTGAGTTGTTTTCATAGATGTGCAGAGATGATAATAATAAAGCTTATACTTTTGGCCACACCTTCTTTCTTGATTCTGCAGACACTAACAAATAAAATATGGGTAAAAGGAAGAGGTAGGCCACCCTCATTATTCAACATCTTTTTCATAATTGTATTGACCTAACCCTAGTTGAATCCAAATCATTTCCCCCCAGAAATTCAAAGTCAATTTCCTTCATGCAAAACACACTGAACTTTTAAAAGAAAAAATTTCTAATGCATGGACCCAGTTTTTGAACCCAAATGGGTGTAAAAAAATCTTGGGGGTACCCTTTTTTGGTGTGAAATGAACCCAAATGGTCAAATTTGAATCCAAACACAGAATTAATAGTAAGTTTATATGATTTTTAATCTCTTCTCTTTGCTGTCAAGGACTCAATGTGCACAAACATGGAGGGGTAAAAAAGTTACTAAAAAATGAAGCATCTTTACATTCTAAAATGATGTATATCTAGAAAATCATTGATATAAAAAAATGACAGGTGGGGGATTTCATTCTGAAACAAAAGAAAATGCACCACTAGAGATGCTTCCATGGCTGCCATCACAGACATTCAATGCCCTCTCCAAATTAGAAACAATGTCACCAATTATGGGCCTTTCTTTTCCTTCTGAATTCACACAATGAATTGCTGTGTATGCCATAAGCTCCACTGCTTCAGCTTCATTAAGCTCTGGTGGTCCAACTCTTGGGTCCAATACCCTAACCATTTCACCTGCAACAATTGCAGGCATTGCAAAATCTACTAGGGTTATTGGGGAGCCACCACTTTCATCATTCTTGAATATAGCCCTTTTCCCTGTAAGAAGTTCTAGCATTACAACTCCAAGTCCATAGACATCACTCTTAGTTGTTAATACGTTTAAGCCATAGTACTCGGGGTCGATATAACCAACTGTTCCTGCAGCCTTCATTGGTCTGTAATCGCGGTTGGATTCTGAATCCATCAAGGAAAGTCCAAAATCCGAAACTCTTGCCATCCAATTTGTATCGAGTAATATGTTGGAAGACTTTATGTCCCTATGGATTATGGGTGGAACAGCATAATTGTGAAGATATTCGATTCCTCGGGCCGCGTCCAATGCAATTCTGATCCTCATTTTCCATGAATTTATCAAACTACTGCTTTTCTCGACGTTGTTCTTATCGTGTAAGTGATCGTGAACTGCACCATTCTTCATGTATTCATAAACCAGAAGCCTTTCATCCTTCTCTTCACAATACCCAACAAGCCTGACCAGATGTTTATGATGAAGCCTTGACAAAAATGCCAATTCTGATTCGAATGCCGTCTCTTTCTCTTGGAATTTCTTGTTTTTTTTACCTGTTTCACCTCTTTTAATGGCCACCTCACGGCCATCCCACAACTTCCCTTTGTAAACAATCCCAAAGCTCCCGGCACCAATCTTGTTCTCAGGTGAGAAATCATTGGTAGCAGCAACAAGCTCAGCCAAGCTGAATTCCTCTGCTCTATCAGCATGTTTGGATGATGTTCCACTTCTCTGTCGTTTCATTGCTCTTGAGCTATGACGTCGGATCGAAAATGACCTTGAGGAAGGACTGTTGTTTGATCCTGGACCACCATTGGAGCCAGTTCTAGTGATTGTTGGCTGAACTGAGTTATGAACTTTCTTTCTCCCACAACAGACCCCAGTCCATAGGCAGTAAATAATACTACAGATCCCCATAAAACCTCCCACTGATCCAACTATTATAAAAGCTAATAACCCTCCCCTGAACGGAGACGACTGCTTCAAAACCTCCGGAGGGGGAGGAGACGCCGGTAACTGCGGCGATGGAGAGGTAAAATTGAAACAAGGTGAAGGTCTACAAATGTTACCAGTGCCAAAACAAAGCCTACTTGACTGAGGATATAATCCACATTCATTACAAGGAGATTGAACGCAAGGCCCTGGTAAAATCACAGCTCCCAAAGGTAACTCATTTGCAGAAGCGTTGTTACCAGGCCACCCTGGACCCCAACAAACGATTGAAAAATTCCTAGTGGTTAATCCACACGTAAAATTTAAACCTGAAACAATGGATTCCAATTCGATTCCTTCAACAGCAGTCTCGTTTATGGAACCCCAACAAACAACTGTGCCATTCGATCTCCTTATTGCACAGCTAAAACCTTCACCCAGAGCCAACCCAGATGCAAAGTTTAAACCTTTGTTTGAAGGAACGTTTAATTGACCCTTGGAGTTATCTCCTTTACAGACTAAATCTCCGGCTGAGTTCACTCCACAAACATGGGAAAACCCAGCTTCGATATTCGAAACTGATAAGTTCCCAAATTGTTCTTCAATGTCTTTCACTACTGAGCTACGTCCCCAGCAAACCACCCTATTGTTTTCACTCAAAACAATCCCACATGAAAACCCAAACCCGGATGTGATTTTACCCATGGTGTAATTACCGGTGGGTAGCTCATCGGTGTTATTTTGATCATTTCCGAGGGGTCTCCAGCAGGACACAGACGGCGTCGTATTCGTCGTCGCGCAAATCTTCCCGTCGCCGATGGAGAGAGATTGTAGCAAAATGGTATTGTTATAGTACAGCCGTTTGACGGGAAAATTTGGGGCGTTTGTTTCCCAGCAGAGGAGGGTGTAACCACCGGAACGGAGGGCGCAAATGCTTGTTTGACCACCAGCAACAGTGGAGTAAGAGACGTTAGGGAGGATGGAGACGGCGTGAGAGGAAGCTTCTCCAGCGCGGTAGCAGATAATGCGTTGAGTCGGTTCGGCCGCTACGATGGCACATACAGTGGCGGTGGCGTAGGCGACGGCCAACGTTGAGCCAGAACCCAAACCATGGATTAACGTCGGGAAGGAGAAAACGGTACATAAACTAACGGCGGAAAGAAAAAGGTAGTATGGTTTCGTCATTTAAAAAAGGTCGAGTTTGACGGCGGAAAAGGTGGCGTTTCCGTCCGTCAGCTTCATCTGGCGAGAGAAAGGAAATGAAATAGTTTGAAAGTGGGGACTTTCAGGTTTTTAGAGCGTTTTTAGGTGTTTGGGACCAGACGAAATTAAATTTAATGAAAATATAACTTATTTTTTCTTTTATTTAGTATATTTAATTTATTAATTATTTACTTCCTCTATCCCAAAAAGTTTAGTTTTTACTTTTTTAAGTTAAAATTTTAATTTTTTAAATATTTTAATTTATTAAATTTTATAAAATATATAATTTTAAACTAGAGTTTTTTAAAAAAAAAATTATATTTTTATCAATAATAGATTTAAAGTTATAAGATGAGTCTACAACAAGCGTCGAACACCGCTGAACATCATTAATGTTAAACACCGTTAAACATTATTAAATTAATTTATAAAGAATAATAATTTAAAGGACTAATCATGTAATTATTAATTATACGTTGAGTTTATCGCTCTATTATTAATTATATATTGAGTACTTAAGATTTTAAATTTTTATTAATTAATTTAATGGTGTTCAAGAATGTTCAACATTAATGGTGTTTAGCAGTATTCAACATCTGTTGTGGAATTTTCCAAAATTATAACGAATCAAAGTTGAAAAAAAAATGACCGAAAAAAATCAATACTAAGCAAATGAAGTGGAACGGAGGGAGTAATTTAGATTAGTTAGCATAAAAATTCATTATTAAATAAATTTTTTAATTATTATTATATTATTTAAAAGGATGAGTCTACCACGTGCGTCGAACATCGTTGAACACCGCTAACGATGAACACCGCTGAACACTATTAAATTAATTAATAAAAATTAAAATTTTAAGGACTAAACATATAATTTCAAATTATTTAAAATAAAAATTTTAAAATATATATTATTTTATTTTTTAAAATTATTTTTTAAATTATTTTTTAAAATTATTTTTAAAATTATTTTTAATTTAAAAAATAAAAATATTAAATCAAAAACTTAAAACCCTAAAGTCAAAGGCCTAAAATATTTAACCTTAAACCCTAAAATTCAAAACCCTAAATCATAAACTCTAAACCTTAAAACAATAAAACCCTAAATCATAAAATCTAAAAATATAACCCAAACCCTAAAATAAAAAATATGAAACTCTAAAAAGCATAAACCCAAAACTTAAAACCCAAAATTAGTTTAAGATTTTAGGTTTAGGGTTTTGGTTATTTTAGGGTTTAGGATTTTATGATTTGGATTTAGTGTTTATGATTTAGTATTTTTAGGATTTTGGTTTTAGGTTTTGGATCTAGGATTTTAATATTATATTTTAGGGTTTGTAATTTAATGTTTAGTGATTTAGATTTTTTATTTTTATTTTAGAGTTTAGAGTTTAGAGTTTATTTTTTAAATTAATTTTTAGGGTTTAGTATTTTTATTTAATTAATAAAATAAAATAAAATAAAATATACATAGAAAATACTTTAATAAAAATTTAATTTAAATAATTTATAATTATATTTTGAGTCCTTAAAATTTTTTAATCTTTATAAATCAATTTAATAGTGTTCAACAATGTTCATCATTAACGGTGTTCAGCGATGTTCGACGCCCGTTGTAGAATTTTCCTATTTAAAAAATCTAATATCTCATTCATTAGATCAAACTATTTATTGATTATTTTTTTTTATTTAATACTAAAAATAATATAGAAAATTAATATCAACAAATTTAAATATTTTAAATATTATTTAGTTCAAATTTGAAATTAACTCCTAAAGTATTTATTATTAGATTCTGTCGTATATAATAAATTTAAATATTTAAAGTTATTAGTCTCCTTTTAATATTTTCATTTATTTTGAAAGAATAATTTTTGGATTTTCAACATTATTCATCATTTAAAACCCTTGAACTCTTATCATCTCCTTTCTCCCTTAATATTTTTTTCGCCTACTACATAAATTACTATAGTGATTTTTTTTGAATATAATGATATAATTATAAAATAATATATATTTAATTTTATAATTATTTAATATTAATATTTAAATTCATAAAATATATTATCTTTTATTATTAAGGTTATATAATAATTACGGTTAATCCACTTAGTTTTCCTCATGGACATGATTTTCAAAACAAAACTAAACTGATGTTATTATGATTTGTCGTGAAACATGAAGATGTTTGGAAAACACAATGATGGTCAGATTCCAAACTGAACGCCATGTCGATACTTAAAAACTCTTGTACGAATCAGTGGTTAAAAAAACAATTGCAATTTTTAAATATTACGGATTCGAATACCAATAATATTAATACAATAATTGAACGATCAATATCCAATAATTAAAAGTATATTTTACAACAGATATTATTGTAACACTGTCGTTAATTTAAACTGACACAAAAATAATAATTTTTTAATAGTTTATTTTGTGTATAAGTTGACTAATGAGTGACAAAAAAGTAGTATTTGAGTTAATAGTATATATAAGGATCATTTATATACACTCACACATTATATTATTTTTGAAATATTTTTTTATTTTTTAAAGTATCTCAAACAATTTTTTAATTTCTAAATCTAAATTTTTTATGTTAAATTTATTCTTTTCGAATATCTTTTCGTGTTTAGATGTCTATCTTGTAATACGATTCTCATTAATTTTTATAATAGTTTGTTATTCGTTTATTGAACAATATGATATCTTAAAATTCTCTTTTATGATTGAACTGTAATTTATTGATTTTTGTTTTATTTTAATAAAACTTAAAATTTTATTTTTATATGAATAAAAATCTTTTACGTATTTTGTTTCTTTATTTATGCCTCGTACTAAAAAAATAAATTAAAGATTAAGGTTAATATTTTAATATTTAAAGTTTAAATCGTAAGATTAGAACTTGAAATTTATATTTTTAGTATCGAAAAGAAAGAGGCAATGATTTTTTTATTAACTTATTTGTTTAGAAAATGTGAAGAATGTAAGAAATTGATAGTTGGATAGGCATTTTGCTGTCTTAATTTGACCCAAAAGCATGACATTATTATTGTTTTTGTTTGGAGTATGAGAGAAAGTAGGCACATGCCAAGAACTTTGGAGAAGCAATTGATGATTTAGGGACCCTAAAGCTAATCATAGTTACTTAAACATTCAGTTCATTGTAGGTAATAAATTCCAAAAATAATAATAAAAAAAAACCATCCCCCCGTGGCTTATGAATTATCTAGCCTCATCGGATAAAAAAACAGTTGTTTCTGGAGGTTACGGGTTCGAGCACCAGTAATATCAGTACAGTGATTGAGCGATCAATATCCAATAGTTGAGAGTACACTCTAGAACAGATATTTACTGTAACCACTGAAGCTGAATAAAACATTTCTTTATAATGCAATTAGGGGTGAGCAAAACTCGACTCAATTCGAAAAAATCGAATTTCTCGACTCGAATCGAGGTGAAAAAACTCGACTCGTTTTAACTCGATTCGAAATTTCATAAACTCGAATCGACTCGAAAAAATTTTAAATTAAGTTCAAGTTACAAAAATGGAAATCGAATAACTCGAAATTTTTAGTAATTATAAAGGTTAATTGCACATTTAACCCATGTAGTTTTATTTTCAGTCCCTTCTTTTTTATATTTTAATTTTCTTTTTTATAATATGGTCACGTTCTAGATTCATTTTTTTATTTAATAAATTTTTTATTTATATTTTTTTATATTATGTTATTTTTTTAATTTTTGTATTTAATTTATCATTATTTTTTGTTTAGTCTTACCTAGATAAGAAGTTATTAATAAAGTCTGTAATTTAATAAAATAACATATTCATACCTAAGATATTTGATTGATTGATGGTAATAATAATTTAAAATCTTTTTTTACACATATAAAAAATAATATGAAAAAATATGTATATAAATTTAAAGAGAAAACCGTTTAAATTACAATAAAACTATATTATAGTATTATAAATAGTATAATTAAAATTTATACATAAATCGAAAATTCGACTCGAACTCACAAAATCCGACTCGAATCGAAAAAATTTCAAAAAGAATTCAAATTATAAAATATGTTGACTCAACTCGAATAACTCAAAATTTTTTAACTCGACTCGCCCCACCCGAACGCTCACCCCTAAATCCAATAATAGAGTGATGGTGATGTCCAAGGGAGGTCAAAGATGATTGGGTTGGTTTCAGCTGCTATGGAAGAAACCAAACAAGGAGAGGTCGTATGTTTACACCAGTTATAGACTGACATGTGTTGTGTAATCAATTATTGTCTAACAAAACACAAGTCAAAGATTAAATTACGGTTACATGTTTTAGTTTAAAAGTAACCAATATTATTGCAGTCATCGTCTCTCGGAAACACTATTTTCGGGTGGGTTTCTTAAATTTTTGTAAATGCAATTAGGCAATACTAGCTATGCATAAACTACAAATATTGAATAAAAATTCTGTCTTAATCATAAAAATTCTTTGTCGTATTCCCCTATGTCTCGTCTTAAAAATTAAATTATAAACCTTAACCTTAATTTTTACCTTATAAACCTTAAACCCTAAACTCTAAAAAATACAATCTATCCCTATTTTCTTAAATCCTAACTACAACTCCTAACTTCAAACCCTAAATATACTATTTCACCGAAAATAGTTATAATAAAGGGACTGGCGATTTCAATTTCGCTAAACTCTAAAAAATATAATCAACCCCTAATTCTTTAAACCACAACCCCAAACCTTAAACCCTAAATTTATTATTTTAGAGTGAGACATCAAAAGAAGTATAATAAAGGGACAGGCAATTTTAATTTCTACCCCAAATAATCAATGATTGAGAACAACATTTACAAAATCCCCAAAGTTACATGCACACCCAACAAAATCACAAAGCTTATAAACAAAATTACACTAAGAATCAAAGAATTTTTAGCATATCTTCGTCTAAATACATACAAGTTTTACCTGATCAAATAAGCGATATCATCACGTTCTTCGTTTTACCAGCTCTGGGGTGGCATTCTTTGGCACCTCTACAATTTGGATGCTATACAAAGGTCATGAATAATATAACAAGATGCTGCATTTGGATGATAGAGATTTGCACAAAATGTAACAAGAATAATCAAAGGCGTGTCTATGATCTTTTTTCCTACATGGACCAACAAGAAGAGGGGATACCCTGCTTTTGAAACCATTCAGGCATGCGGAACCTGTCGTAAAGAACTGGTCTCACATCTCTTTGCTGAGAAAGGTGCTTGAGAAGTGGAAGGAGGACATCCAGAAGCTTTTCAACATAAAAACAGATGTTGAAGTTGTCAGTAAACAGACATGTATATAAATCGATATCGCATGAGGGTAAGGGATTTAGCTAAGTGCAAATCGTGATGGTACCTGTGTATCATGTGGGTGCCCTGCAGAAAATGGGATGCATGGAATCCCATTTACTGGTTGCAAGAGGAAACTGAAAGGATTGTTATCAACAATAACGGTTCGGCATAAATCTGTAGATAGGCAGGAGAGGTCTTTCACATGCTCTCGATACTCCCTGTTTATGTTGGATGAAAAAAATTACCAAACGAAAAAAAAAAAAATCTTCTGTGGAACTTGACATGTAATCACCAAGATGTATGCTTATGCATCCAACATAAAGAAAGCACAAATTTGCTCTAAAACATCTAAAGCTTGGGCATAAAGCATGTTTGTTGTTTTTGGACACCTAAATTAATCCCTTTATCAGGCCAAAGAATATACCCTTCATATTTTAGAAAGGAAATTAAATGACTTTATGATGATTTCTAAAACTTTATCAAACAAAACTGAAAACACATTAACATCAGCACTGACGCATTCATTCTGTGCAATTAATCAAAATTACCTTAGCACATCTTAAAACAAATTCATAAAACCCTAAGCAAAACTCTAAAACATTTCTTCTGGAGATTCAAGTTGACTGGAAATTTGAAATCATATTGCATAAAGATAGCATGAAAAAAAGACAGGGAACTAACATGTGCAGGTTTACATGGATATCCCAGGGAAATGAGTCACCCTTAAATATCATGACTATGGTCAATTTAACATAGGAGGATACACGAGCATGCAAATAGTAGGCAATGAAATATCAAGAACCAGTATAATTCCAAAGGCAAGAAATGTGCAATGTAAAAGATGTAAAGGTTTCATCGATTTTAATCTACAAATCAGAGAGAACAAGCCAGACATTATAAAAGGAGCATGTGGAGGAAGCATACTTACGTACTAATTGTAGAAGGCCTATAAAGTCGAAGTCTAAATCGATTTTCTGCATCAATTCTGTCAACAAGTGGTCTAGCATAGCCTGTGGGCAGCCATTAGAATCCATGAGATAATGCAAGAAAGTGGGCAGCAAGAGGAAGAAATATAAGAAGAAAATCAGGTAATTAGTTGAAAATTAAAACAATGTACAATTATGAGCAAACCTTCAAGGCCAGCAGTAAATAGAACAAGCTCAGCAAATTCACTTAGTTGATTTAGAAAATCTTGCAACCCTGGGCGCTCAAACACTGTAACGTAGTTGATCTTAGGCTTCCCTTCAAATTCCTTCAAAGACCAAAGCACCCAAATGAGAACTGCCATCATTTAAAATAAATCAATTATTATTCATATCAAACCTTGTCCGAAGATACACACTCCAACTCAAACCACTTCACTCCAGCATCCATTGCTTGATTACGAAGGGAAGGTGGCAGACTAGATGTCTCGTATGCACATACTAGAGTTTCATCCAAGTCAAGAACTACCTGCAGGAGCATGAATCGGACAAAGAGTCAAAGATAGAACCCCACAACAATAATACACCGAACAAACAATAAAAAGATTCACAATACACCTTTTTTTTTTGTTTTTGCTTTACAGTTTCACCTGTTTTCAAACCTTACATTAAAGTAAACAAAGTTGGCATCTTTATTACAACACAGGTTATACTTCTCATGTGCATATCCTTGCTTATTCACAAGTTGCACATAAAATTTTAAAAACATTCTCAAACATTCAAAGTTATTTTAGTTAACTTGAACTTTAATTAAACCGAGTTATAAAAACATACTAAAAGAATTTTTTTCTATATATAGATATATAAAAGAATCGGGATATTTGCTTGGTACATATTGTACCAGGTTTAGATAGACTTTTTATTATGTTTTTATAGTTTCACCTGTTTTCAAACCTTACCTTAAAAGAATCAAAATTAGCATCTTTATCCGCTCATAGATTAGAGAACTTAAAGTCTTAAACATCCCAAAATTAGGCACAAGAGACACTTAAATAAGTTTTGCCCTACATCTGATATATTTTTGTTATTCGATTCGATTCCCAAATTGGCTTACATACTAGTAAATATGTTAATCAGACTATTTTCCTAAAGCATCAGTCTTGACATTTATGTAAACAAATTCAGGCATGGGTATTGGGTATAAGGTATGATCTTCCAAATATATGAAAACCCTTTTAAACATTGAGCAAACGGACGGATTCATGCTCGTATCTGGCACAACAACAAAAAAAAAAAAAAGTTACAGGTTATGGACACAACTGAATTGGCTCAAGTTAACACTCCAGTCTGCTTTTCTGTTTCCTGTTTGTGCATCTGCCAAAGCAATAGTAATAACCCCAAAAAAACAAATACTGAAGTCCCCTCTTTATCTTTCCATGCTTAAATTTAACTAAATTAAGTAGAACTATGTCCAAGTCCATGACAATGTTTTAATTTTATGAACTATTTAGCTACTTCTTCAAATAAGGAAACTTATTTTGAAGCAAATAAAGTTCAACAAAAGCTAACTATTTTTCTAACAAATTTGAAACCTCTATTTGCAAAACAATCTTGTTTATGGAAAATTTAAAATAATAGGCACTTATTCTGAAACAATTATAGAACATGATACAAGGGAAACGTGAAATTTATGAGAAATAGTAAAACTACCGTGAGTTTTTTGATGCGGTCTTCATCAGCGGCAACATGCGAATCCAAAACGGCAGCGATCTCGACCGTAGCGGGAGACTCGATTGCATTCGAATCAACCATAGGCAAGGTTTTGAAACGGTGCGTTGAAGTCGAATTCGTCGACGACGACGAAGAAAGTAAAGGATACTGACCAACAGCTCTGATGATCTGCGCGAAGATCTGATAGAAAAAAGTCAGCCAATTCAAAAGCGCTCTCCATACTTGCAACGACTGAGGCGGGTACACCTCGGTCTGAGCCAACTCAGCCATCGAAACTCGTACGTTTTACGCTAAGACAAGCACTGACTAGAGAAAGTGTTTCCCTAATATGAACCGGAACGGCTCGTTCGATACGGATGAAATCTTTCCCTCTTCTTTGGTTAAGACATTTTTCTTCTCTTCTCTCTGAGATCAGCAATTTTATCAGAGGAGTGGCACAGATTAGAGGAAATCTGGAGAAAACAAAAATGATATAGAGTGACGTTGTTTCACGCGCCAAGTTAGGCGAGTGGATAGGTTATAAACTTATTAAATATGATCTACTAATATGAAATTATTATATTTAAACTCTCAACTTAAAAAAAAATAGCCGATAGGTTTTTCCCAAATCAGCCGCTTACCTTTGTTTTTTATTTTGTTTTGTTCGCAGACAATATTTTTTTTATTTTTTAAAGATTTTTATAATTTCTAATAAAATTTTATGTATTCGGGTTTTTTTCATATATTTTATTGTAATTGTTTTTTTATTTTTATAACACGTTTTTGTCTCATGACACATTTCTTTTGATATCTTTATAATCGATTGATGCTCGTATAAAATTTTTCATAATATTTTTTTTATTTAAATTTATCGGTGATCAGAAATAGTTATCTCTTTTTATGATTATTTATCGAAATAATAAAAAATATAATACATTAATATCTTTTAAAAAATATTTATATTTTTAATTCATGAGTAATGTACCAAAATAAGTAGCATTCTGGCAGAAGAGATACATTTAGCGGCGGGTAAATCACAAAATTGACAAGAGGGGGAGGGGCAAAGCTGTCTTTCTAAAAAAAGCAAATTAACGGTTGATTATTGCTGCTTTTATTCAAGAGCAATGCAGTGGATTACACGCGCTATAAGAGAAGTGTGAGTGTGTAAAACACGAGATGAAGCAGTATAAAATTTCTTTGTGTTTGGTTGGAATCCGCCAATCAGAAAAGACAAAGCTTGAGTTCTTTATCACACTGTTGTCTATAATTATTACTGTCGGAGGAGGAATCGACTGTCTCTAACCCCAACTGATCTCATTTCCACACAGTACTTGGACATTTGTATTTAATAAATAAATATATGATAAGAAAATAGGAAAACTCGGTTGAATATTGATGATAAAAAAAACTCAAAAAGACGATTTTTTTTTTAAAAAAATTATGTTGAATATTGATGATGGGAAAATATTTTTAAAATATTGATGACAAAAGTTTATTTTTCGAAGTATCGATATTTGTACGATAAAATTAAAGATAATTTTTTTTGACATCGTCTTTAAACAGTACCGAATGAAAATTTATATGAAAGCTGAGCTAAAAAGCTCCAATTTTGAACTATAAGTATAACATTGAGATACCAAAGTCTTTCAACTTTTGACTCAGTTTCATGTAATTTTTTTTTTATTTTGTACTATTTAAAGACGATGATAAAAAAATTTATAACTTTAAAAAATTAAAAAATAATAATAAATAATTTAATCAATTAATTAAATATAATTATAGCCTAAACTATAATTGAAGTCCTTGGTTTGCCCTATTCTACTATATTAAAAGTAATACCACATGCCAAACATTCATAAATACTGTTTGTTCTCATGTAAGAATGTGATGATTGAGACAGTCTAATGTGTAATCGGATTGAGGTACGACACCAATAAAAAATATTATAGGATATATATCTAAAATTAAAAATGTTATATTTTCTAATAATATTAATATAAAATAAATGATATTTATCTTTAAAAAAATCAAATTCAATCATTTATCTATAAGGAATATGTCTTATTAAATGATTAAAAATATATAAAAACAAATAATATACTATAATCACCTTTAAATTATTTTTTTAAATTTTTTAATATAGAAAGAAGCAGGTTAAAAAGATGCTAAAAAGTATTTGTATAGAAATTATTACAAAAATTATAAAAATTTCGGTATTATTTTTTCTATATATAACTATTTTTATAAAAATCTCGGTATATACCAAAATTTTTAATTTTTTATAAAAATTGATAATATCAAAAATTTAATATCGAAATTGTTATAAATTTTAACAATTCCGATATAATACTTTTAACCTCTTTTTAAGCTTGTCGTTATCTAGAACTACCTCGTTAACGGGTAAAGTTCAAAGAAAAAGTTAAGCAAAACAGGAGCCCAAACACACAAAAATACCCGAAGGCCCGAAATACAACATGATTCAGTACGGACAAAAAACTATTTGTTAATTACGACTGTAAGGGAATACGAGTACTTCTACAAAAACATAAAAATGAGATTAAGGTTAATTACGTAGGAAAATATTAAATTATTATAAAAAACTATATAAATAATAAATATTTTACAGTAATTGACATATTTACCAACTTACGTCAATTATTTTAACTTCGTGATATGTGTCCTAATTGCGTAAAAATTATGATTTTATAATAAAATATTAATAGAAATTTTAAGCATTTTATGTAATTACTATATTTTTATCGTTTGCTTTAAATTAGCTTTTATTATTAGAGGATTATATCTTTATATTTATATCGAATTATACGTTGAGTAAAATATTAATATGATTAAAAATCGAATAACATGTGTTTTCATCATTATTTATTAATTAATAAGTATGATTTATATTATCTTGGTATTTTTAATGTGCCTTAATAGGAAAAGAAAATCCAAATTGACTTGTTCCTCACGTAAGGTCACCGAATATATTATTGTTATCGTAAATTCATTTACGTAATCTTGGAAATCATTTACTAATCCATGTGTACATAATTTTTAGTATTTTTTTTCTATATTTAAATTAAAAAAAATAATATATCATATTGTTTCTATAATGAATCGATGTATGATAATATTCAAAGATGGTATAATCTTATAATTTGTATTTTATTTAATTTTTTGATGCAACTTAAATAATTTTATTGATAAATAAAAATGAATTAGAATATAATCGAGTAGAGAGTTTAAAATATCTAAAATAATAATAAAAATATATCAAAGAAAATTACAACAATCTATTATGAGTTTCTCGAGAGTTGTCCAATCATGAAATAGATAAAATCACAGACAATTATTTTACATGCGTATTTTCAAAAATATGATTTGTTATAGATTATATCGACAAACAATTCAAAAGAAGACCAAATTTTAAGTGATCACTGACAAATACAAATCAAAACAAGCGTCATGAGGATCACTGTTTAAACACCAACAACTCGTAAAAATAATCATAAAATTTATCACCAAACAAAGATGTACCATAAAAAAAAAAAAACAGGGACGGAACTACTAAGGGATGGGGAAGGACAATCACCCCACCTTGAAGATTTTTTTTACTCTTGTCCCTCTACTTAATTTTTTTTAAAATTGATTTATTTTATGAATTTATCCCCTACTTCTAAACATTTATGTTTTACCCCCTCAATCTCAAATCTTAACTCCGTCCCTGAAAAAGATAAACAAAAAACACAATAAAATATATAAAAAAAATAAAAATATATAATTATAAACAATCGACAACTAACATCAGCAACTAAAATTTCAAAAAAATGTTAATATAATAATAATAATAATAATAATAATAATAATAATAATAAAATCTCAAATAATCTATTGAATGTGTTGCCGTATTTGTTTGAATTTCACCTTATACATACATGTATATATATATATTAAAAGAACGTATGTATATAAATACATTAAAAACTATGAACGCACAATAATACTTTGAATAATGTTCCACCATGAATATTTATCTATGTTATTCTAGAAACATGAGTATGTCCTCTCCTCGTATTTTAATAATATGTATTAAAAAAATTGTTATCCTTAATTATAAATATTAAAAAATAAAACTTTTATAATAAATATTAAAAAAATTAAACTTTTAATTAAGTATTACAAAATTTTAAACCTTAATAACAAATATTAAAAATAATTTAATTTTTAATAAATGTTATAAAAATTAATTATCAACCATAGCCCATAGTATAATTTTTATCAAAGTATAAATGTTGTTCTCTTAACATTTTAATTTTTGTTCAATCAAATGTACGGAGAAAATATTCTATAATTTTTTTCTTTCCTGCCAAACAAACATCATATTAAGAAAATCATTTCCCCATGCCTCTTCTTACAACTCTAATTTAAATAAATAATAAATAAATTCACGCCTTTTTAAGAAAACCACAGCTTTGGTTCCCAACCTATAAAAAAATTCTATTTTCTATGCATATAATATCGGTTTTAATTAGGGGCGAATAAAATTTGATTCGACTAGAAAAAATTGAATAACCTAATTTGATTCGATGCGAAAATACTTAACTCGTTTTGATTCGACTCAAAATTTTATAAACTCGACTCGAAAAAATTTCAAATAAAGTTCAAGTTGTAAAATGAAAATTCGAATGACTCGAATCACTCAAAAAATTTTAGTAATGAAAAGATTAATTTTTAGGTTTGAGATGAATCTCTCAATTTTTTATGATATATATTTTAATATATAAAAAATATAAAGAAATATTGCTACATATGAAAAAAAAATCTATATATGCATATCTTATATGATTAGAGAAAGTTGTTTAATTTGGAATCAAATCATGTTATAACTTGATAAATAATTACATTAAATATTTATAAGAACTCAAAACTCAACTCGATTCGTTTCGAATATTTTAAACTCAACTCGAACCAAAAAATTTTTAAATAAAGTTTAAGTTATAAAATATGACTCGTCAACTCAAATAACTTAATTTTTTTTGACTCAACTCGATCGAATAATCACCCATAATTTTACCCACTGAGTTCTGTTAACAAATAAATTACTATAACTTGACTAATCCACAATCCATCTTTATAATCACCCGTTAATCAAAATTAATAAAATATAAACCCCATTACCCTTGCTGGCACAATTTCCCTGAGAACAAGGCTACAGGCTGCCACTACCTGCAAAAAGCTAAGAATTATTTATTGGATTCGTAACTGGTCACGAACAGTTATCCTCTGCCCATCAAGGCTATTTCTTATTATTGCACGGAAAGGGAGGGAAAAGGGATGTACAAAAAATATTTAAAAAATATTATTTTTTAAATTAAAATATTTATTTTATTTTAAATATATATTTTTTGAATTAACTAATAGTGATCCAGTAATATCTGTTTTAGAATAGAATCTCAACCATTTGACAATGATCGCTCAATTACTCTGTCGGTATTACTGGTGCTCGAATCCATGAACTCTAAGAATAATAATTATTTATTTAACTACTTGGACTCATGCTTAAATATTTTAATTAAAAGATAAACTATTTATATTAATAGAAATATAATTCTATACCTTATAATTAAGGAATGGAGTAAACAAATTTAAAATTTTTTAATTACTTAATATTTTTAAAAAAAAATTATTTTTTATATATACTTTTCAGATGTCTAGTAACACTAACATTATATATAATTGAGTGCAGGCTCAGCCATGTGCCTTTTCTAAGGACATGGAAAGGAATTTTATTATATTTGTCAAGCAGTTTATTATTTATTAATCAGCCATGTGCCTTTTCTAAGGACATGGAAAGGAATTTTATTATATTTGTCAAGCAGTTTATTATTTATTAAAAATTCAAGGGTTGATATTTAGATATTACTACTTTTTATTGTTTTTTCGATTTTTAAGGCTTTGGTCTAATTAATTCGGATCGATTCGGATCGCACATTTAGTTTTGGTGGGTAAGTCTCTCAATAACGATTTTTTGCGTACACAACGTCTTAAACCTGAGACTTACTAAGTGAAACTAAACTGTTTACCATTTGGATCAACCCTATTAGTATTTTGATATTATTATTGAAATATATAATTTTGTGTTTATTAAAATATATATTAGTTTATTAAAATTTAAATTTTAAAATTATAATTATATATTTAGATGGTAAGTTTTAAAAGTTTTAATTTAAAAGAGTAATAGTTTATATTATATAGTTTAAATATTGTATAATTATATATACTATCTTAATATATAACTCATACTATCATGTATTTAAATTCTCAAATCTTTAAAAACTTATTTGGTCCACACGTGAGAAAAATAATTCACCCACACGTGTGGAACACCACCTTCTCTATATATTCAACAAATTTATAAATATTTTTATCATATACATTATACAGCTAAGATTCTTAATTTTGTTTCCATATCCATGGCATTTTCAACTCACAAGCAACAACAATATTTGATAAACTTGTACGGCGCCACCGCCGCACCGCCGCCAACCCCTTCCGCTCAGCCAAACCATCACAACGCCACATCATCGGGTGCCGCCGTGGATGCACTTTCCAAGCTCCTTCACCGCCTCCCTCCTACTCTCTCTCTCCCTAAACGCCGTTCCTCCCCATCCGCCACCACCTCTCCTCCTACCCTCTCTTTCTCTGATCCTAACCTTAACCACCTCCTCCTCTCTTCCGCTTCCGAACTCGGTTTCTTCCAACTCACAAACCATGACATACCTTCCCAACTCGCTAACTCAGCTGAGATTGAATCTCTCTCACTCTTTGAACTCTCTAGAGACCAAAAAGAATCCTGCTTCCCTAAAAACTGGCCTCTAGGCTTCGACGTTGATGACGAGGAGGAAGACGGGGATGGAAAGGGTGAGTCGTTTTGCTTGGATGCTGCGTGTTCAACCGAGTCAACCGATCTCTCATTGAGTTCCCTACGAGAGTTCACACGGACTTTAGAGAAACTGGGGTTGAAGATCATTGATACGTTGGCAACTGCCGTCGGGTTTGAGAACCCAATAGGAGAGGATCCGACACGGTTCTGCTCTTTGGTGTGGATATCAGAGGGTTTCAACGGTGACCGTGAGAAACCACCTGGCGGGTTTTACCCGTATATAATTGGGTTGCAATACCAAATCAAACCCCAAAAATATTCCTTGTTGAAGGATTCGGGTTCGGTCTCGGTTTCACCCCAAGTGGATTCGATCATGGTCACTCTCGGTGACATTGCTCAAGTAAGCTTCATTTACTCGTATTAGAAGTGTGTATGGTTTTTAACTAGCAGACTAAGAAACTGTCTTGACAGGTTTGGAGCAATGGGAAACTAAGTAAAGTGAGAGGAAGACCTTTGGCAAGTTTAGGCGACGGAAACAAGTCTCGTTGCATATCCATGTCGCTATTAGTGACGCTTCCAGTCGACGTTAGAGTGATGCCTCTGCTTCCCAATGTGATTGATGAAGTGGATCTAGGAATTGGCGACGAATATGAAAATGAAGAGGAAGAGCAGGACAAGAGATTGTTTAATTCATTTTCGTTTGAGGACTATGCATGGAGAGTTTATCATGAATCTTATTTCTTTAAAGATCCGCTCCATAGATATCGTATATGATGTTTTTCGATAGCTTCGGTAATTTCTGCATTTTGTTAGAAGCTATGTTTTTATGTTATGATCATGTTTAAATATTTATTTATATAAATTTTATGTCGGGTTTGATTTTATTTAGTCAGATTTTGTGATAATGTTGTTTGTTTTTTAATAATTTAAAGTTCATATGACGAATATCAATCGAGTGTTGCTAGCATTAAAGATCAATGGTATATGAAAATTTTGATTCTTTTTTGTGATTTTATGGATATATCAAGATTGAGTAATAAAAGAAATTGATTTCTTCTTAAAACATTTTAGTTAAAATAATAATTTTGTTAGATTTTTACCAAAAAATTATTAAATCTTTTATAAGTGACATGATTTGTATTTTAATATCTTTTATACTTTTATTATTTTTTATATATATTAAAATTTTAATATTTATGATATACTTCTTCACTTGGTTTCTTATCTTGCCATACGCATGTATGTACCCAGGCCACGCTGAACGAAAACGAATTCCCAAGAGGCTAAATTCAAACAGCTAAGAGTTGGAAATTAAGTCCCAGTACTTTTGTTAATCCTTTTGACCAATTGCTTGGACTTGATTATTTGCTAAATCACTGACAAATTATTTGCTAATCCTTTTGACCAATTACTTGGACTTGATTATATTATAATGTTATGATTTTCAAATTAAAAATAGATAATTAGGAATATCCAATTTAGATTTGATTTTTTAAGGAAATAGAACCGATGGACACTTCTATTCCAAAAAAACAAAGGAAAATGTTTTTGGACAAATAGTTGTTGAATCGGAGCAAAGTTTTGTTTTAGTGATGATTGTTAATTATCGATATTTTTTTTAGTTTTTAGTTCTTAAATTTTATAATTTTATATCATTGATATTTTTTTATCTTTTAATATATATTTTTTATTCGATCGTTTGACTTTTTTTTCTTTCATTTTTATATTAAAGTTGGTTTTGACCAAGATAACATTCTTTAAATTATCCTATTAATCTTCCTTCTTGTTTTGAATTCTTGGTTTGAACTCTCGAACTTGATTTTGATTTGGATACAAGTTCACAACCAATACTTTTGTTCATGATTGAGGTATAATAATAATCGTGTTGTCAATGTAAATTTATTATTGTAATAAGCATTTTTTAATATTATTTATTGTTGATTTTTACTTTTCATCATCGAACATTGGCTATATTTGTATCTATTATGTATAGTACCTTTGAATTGGGATTTTTACCTTTTCTTTAATGGTTATATTTATAATCCAAAAACATTAATTTTTGAAAATATATATAGATCAAATTTATTTACTTAAGTTATATAACTCTCATTATACTTTAAAATTTTCATCTTTTAATAAAATTAACGTTTTCGTATTAAAAAAATAGTGTTGATTTTATATATAATTTTTTATACTTTTTTTTTAAATATTGGGTGTCAGTTAATACCCTGGTCAGTAAATAACTATGATTAAATAAGCTTCCTAACCTTGCACCAACTTAAAACATTGACATTCGACAGGATGATTATAATACATCATCTCTCCAGGTTGTTTGCCTAGGGTTTTGATTTTTGAGTTCTAAAGTACAGGGAGGAGAACCTGAAATTGAGAAGGATACCCAACAAGTTTCAATATCTGATAAAGCTTCCATATCAGATTCTAATGGAGAAGACAATGGGGTCTACAAGATGGTTTAGAACACCAAAACTAACACTTCAAACTACTAATCTTAGTTTAGATTAAGACCGACTGACACAAGCTTTGAAATGACTCATAAGTTTATCTTTACGGACAGAGATTTTGCAAAGCTTTAACCATGAGAGAAATTGTGATTGTCTAAACTCTAACATCTGTAATTTCAGTACTACAATGCAACAGTGGAGTATTATTGGGTTCCTTTTCTGGTTCAATCAAATTCCAACGACCCAACACGGCACAGCATTTCCGATCATATAAGTATGCCTGAATCAATCAACAAACAATGGCAAGAACTGGAAAGATATGAACTATTTGGTCTTCAACACCATACATCTGGTGGATGAACTATTCAAGTGATCTTATTCTTATATTGTGTGTATATATCTGTTCTCAGATTGATGTAACAGGCAAGGATCATTCGATCGAGGGGACAATGTCATATAAGAGTGTTGAAAACATGGTCTAAATGGGTTGAGAAAAATGTGAATCAAACCAAACCACATTCTTCTTCAACAGCAATGTCTCCTCTTCATATCAAGTAAGAACCCACCCCTACCTAGTTTGGTCTCAAATGTTGTGAGAAACTAAGTTAACCAAAAACATAATCAATGTATATAGGAGATTGGATTGGAACACTCAAGATGGGATTATATGTTTCCTGGAAACAACCCCAATTCTGAACCAGTCCATGTACCTAGATGTGGGCACAGACCGATGGCTCTTTCTCATTGCCAACAACTTAACAACATTACGAGCCTTTCTGAATACAGAAAAGATGCATATACCTCTGTCTATACTATTCAAGACACATAAAATAGCTTCGGTGATTATTTTTATTTATTTATTTATTAATATTTGATAAATATTTATACTAGGGTTTCAGTTCAGTCAGTGTGGGGAAGATGAGAGAATATAAACAAAATTTGCGAAACACACATCAGAAAGATAAGATCGAAACGGAGAATAATTAACTAAAAATCTCAATAACATTGTTCAAATCGAAGAAAAAGTAGCCATCAAACAATAATGAGGAAAATAAGATTACTTGGATCTTTGCCTCATCTTTCTTCTCTTCCTCTTCAAACGCCTCATACGCTTCTTCTTCCACTGAAATTACAAGCCAAATCAGACATCTCAATCAAAAATTAAACAAAATAGAAGAAAAATGTGGAGCTTTCTCACCTTAGCTCTCATGGCGGAAAGGATTCGACGCTCGTTTGCTTCTGTAGTCTCAGGTTTCTTTCAGAGAGTACGCGGCAACAATGAAAACAAGAGCTTTTTAATATATATATATAATCACAAAACCCTAGAAGCCTCTATAATGAGGAATTGGGCTTTCAGATTGTATTTATATTAAGGGAATTGGGCTTTTCAAATCAAATTTTCAACTCAATTGTAAAACTAATGTTATAAATTTTTTAAAAGTAATTTTGGATATGAAATTAATAAAATATCTTTATTTATTTTTATTATACTTTCCAACATATGATAAAATAAAATATAAAAATATATTGTCCAACTCCTTGGTAAGCTTTTATATTGTTCGAATAGAGAGATTATATTATGAATCTTGTTCATCACATCGTTCGTAGTCTATATAATCAGGTTCGTTCATCTTTTAAGTAAATACCTAATAATTATACATTCATTAATTATATGTAAGAAAAAGATGATGATTTATCTTAAAAATATGAGATGAATGAATCTGGTTGGTTGAGACCACGAATAATGTAATAAAAGGGGTTGATGGTATAATTTCTCGTCAGGATGTTTCAATTTATTGTTAGCTTACCCCCAATTTCCGGATGTTTCAATATATTGTCCAATTCCTTGGCAAACCTTTCCATGGCTGGCGCTGGCAAACAAATTGGTACAGAAATTCCAACTTCTCCTTTCTTGTTCTTCGTTGGTATGAAAAAACTTACGGAACCAAAGGCTTTTGCTGGCCCTGCATAAATCCCCTTACCCCATCCGAAATCGATATCTTCGAATCTGATGTTCCTCACATCTGATACCATGTATGTACCAGACACAGTCGAGAAAGACGGTTGTTTCTTCCCAAATGTCATTAAAGCTGCCACGGATTTCATATATTCCTCTGTCGCGCTTGCTTTTGCTTGTCTTACTAATTCCACTGCATATCCTAAAGGATTTTGGTGGAGATTTCTAACGGTTGTTATGGCTGCCGGGAAGACTATAGCATTCCCGTAATACCCCGACGGCAATGGAGGATTGAATTTGGAACGTGCGTTAACAACGCATGAGATAAGGGTCTTTTCGTCAGGGTCCAAATTCATAGCAATGGTTCTGCAACGCCATAAGTAAGCTGATAAGAGTTCAAACTTGGTGCAATGACGAAGGTGGAGAGGGAGGAGCCTACGAAGAAGTGAAAGTTCATCGGGACCAAAGAAAAAGCTACGTTCGACCCTGTCGTCCAATGGCATGCTGGTAGTATCAGTGCTGACGGTTGCAAGAGCATCCACTTGATTATACTCGTGGTGGGTGAATGCGACTCGTGGCGGGTCTTGAGCATCCAAAAGATGTCTTTCCCAAACAGGTAAGACCGAGGGAATGGTGAAGCCTCGCGCCATCTCGCCAATGGCGGATATGAATTGTTTTAGGCCGATAGCATCGCACATAACATGATTCAGACGCAAGGCGAAGATGAAACCACCGCATTTCAACCTTGTTACCTGAATCCATAGTAGTGGAGAATTTATTATTGCCAGAGAGACAGGCATATCATAGAGTAGTTCATCAAAACCAGGAAATGGCGGTGGAAGTATCTCACTAAACTGTTCCAGAGTAACATCGGCATCGGCTTCTATAAACATCACACCTTCCTCATTACAATCCACAATAAGCTTACCATCAGTTCCTTCCCTTAGTCTTCCAGCCAAAGGATAATAAAACACCAAGGTTTGTGCCACTGCAACCTTAATAACTTCAGCAGGATCTTTCCCTTCCATAGAAGGATCGTACCGATAAAAGAAGATGTTTTGTATTCCGAGACGAAGAAACGCTTGATCATCGATGTCCGATACTAGTTTTTGTTCATGTGGCGTAGGTTTGTTTGGAGTGATAAATTCAGGTTTGCATCGTCGAACAGTGAACGGCAGAAGAATATCGGAAGGTGTTGCCATGATCACACAAGAATATGAGATAATAGACAAGGATATCTAGGGTTTGAAGCTTGATCGAGTATTTCATACCCTTTATATAATCGAATATCACGAAAGCTTAATGAATAAAGATATAAAGAAGGAAAGAAACAAGAGTTTAAAGTATGCTTAATTATCTTAATAATTTTTTGATTAAGTTTAAGTCAAAAAAAAAAAAAAATCCTCGATGTCTGATTTTTTTTGGTTATTTTAATTTTTTTTTTTTTTCGTTTATATCAACTTTTAATATTTTAGTTTTATTCAAAATTCATATTTAATGGACGAAAATCATCAAACAACTAAAGATTAATACTCTTCACTGACGTGATATGTCTATATAACATAATTTACTAACGTAGAGATATCACATGTATGGAAATATTAACATGGCATCATAAGTTTTAGGCTTAATGTTCAAATAGGTGTCTAAACTATGCTTATGGGTCATTTTTAGTGTCTAAACTATTTTTAGCTCTAAATAAGTGCCTAGAGTTTTAATTTAGGTCATTTTAAGGGTCTAACATTAAAAAATATTTTCTAATAAAAATGCGAAAAGTGATAATTTTTAATTTTTTTAATTATTTTTAAATAAAATTAAATATTCATTTCTTTTAATTAATAATTTTAAATTCTTACAAAATAGTCCTAAATCCCTAACCTCGAACACCAAATTTTTAAATTATCATTGTTGTCACCGTTTACTACCTCATCGGAGATCACTATTACTGTCGTCGGACCACCATGATCGTTTCCCCCAATCAATCATTGCCTATAACCGACGGTAAGTATACCGACAACTTTATTTTCTTAAATTTGCTTTCTTTCAATATTAGGAAACCGATCGACACATCTACCACCGATTACCAGCGATGGGTGGTTAGGGGAAACGATCATGTGATAGTCCGATGGTGGTAGTGGTGGTCTCCGATGATACAGTAATGATGATAATAATGATAATTTGAAGGTTTAGGGTTTAGAGTTAAAGATTTGAGACTATTTTATAAAGATTTACAAATTTTAATTTTTTAAAAAGATTAAATTAAAAATAAATAAAATAAAATAATAAAAAAACAATAATAGTCGATGATTAGGCACTTAAAATGACTTAAATTAAAACTTTAGGCACCTATTTAGAGTTAAAAATAGTTTAGGCACTAAAAATGATCTATAAGCATAGTTTGGACACTTATTTAAATATTAATCCTATTTTTTATAAAAAGTTGTTATTATTTTATATTAAATTTTAATCGATACGATGACACGTCATCAAACTAAACTGCTATATTGTTATTTTACCACAATTTATTTTATTTATTAATTACTTTATTTATTTAAAAGTAAAAAAAATATTTAGTTAAAATATTTATTATATATTTAAATATATTCATTAAATTAGTTTTGTTTTATTAAAACTATCATCATTCTTAGTTTCATCCTTGGTGCAGTATACAAGGAACATGAGGATAAATATAGTTAAACGTCTAATATTTTTTTAATTATAAGTAATTAGCCATCTCTATGCATTTAGAGCCATCTCTATGCATTTAGAGCCATCTTTAAATATTTTACTAATAATTAAAATGACAAGATGATTGGGATGGTAAATTATAATGACATCATTTTGATATTAAATAATTCAGATATGAAAAATTTATATACTTAATAAAAAATTTAATATTTTTTCTGATTTTTTTTATTTTACAAATTTTTAGATTTTTTTTTAAATTTTTTTAATTTTTTATAATAATGTTTATTAATATATTTAATATTATTGATAATATAATTTCTTTATTTAATATAACTATTTTATTTATTAGTTATATATGTTAATCTATTAATTATTATGTATATATTAATATTATTTATAAGAGAAACCGTAAAGATAAAAAATGTTATAAAATAATATAAATTTAAAATAAAAAATATCAAAAAAATCGGATTTCTTGAATAATTTAATAATATTATTTTGGTTAAATTTTATGACAAGATTTAAATTGTTTCAGTAGCTTTTTATGCTTAAGGTCTAAAATCACGTTATTTCACTGTGAATTTTATCTCTCGTCCTCCATGTCATTATTCTAATTATATTTTAACAGTCAAGAAGAAAATGAATTAGAAGCCATAATTTAATGATATATAATATAATTTATCTTATTTTTTATTTTATTATCGTTAGTGGAAATTTTGGATAAACACAATAAAAATAATGCCACAGAGTAATCGAAAAGAGAGAGTCCAAAATAAAAAATTAAATTATATATATATAATCATGTATTTATATATAATAATTTTCAAAAACTTAAAACATAAAAAAAAAGAATATCACTTTTTAAATAAAAAACTGAAAATGTTTTATTTTTATATATTTAATTTTTTGTTGTTAAAATAGATAATCTAATAATATTTTTCTATTAACATTTTAAAAAAAACTTTCTTCATCTTTAAATAAATTTTACAAAACTTCTAAAATCTTTATTATCTAAAATATAAATTTTATTTTAATAAATTATACAAAATCTTCTAAAATTTTAAACCGTCCCTTGTTACAGCCCCTAACATCTGTGCTATGTGCCTGGGACAAAACAAAGAGGCCCGGGAGTGGGACAACACAATTCATAACACCAGCCAGGCCCTGAACAGACAGTAGTAGAGAGGAGCCGTCAAATAAGTTGGACGTCCAGACATCGTGGGGAACAGCCGGTTGCATCAAGTTTCAAGGGAGAAGATCGGTGTCCGAAACCCCATAGGAACGAACAGCCCATGCCCCGTGTTATAGATTTGGTCCCTAAACCCCCATAGGAACGAACACCCGGTTGCATGAACTTTCATAATTTGATTTTGTTTAATTTGAAATTACACTCTATGATATAAATATTTTTATAGAAAAATAGATACTATTATAAACACAATCAAAAAGTAAGCCATATATATTATAAAGCTTAGGCGGTTTCGTTGATCTGTCACCATTGGGTTGTTGATCGTAGCAGTTGTCCATCACTTACCAGCCACATGCTTCTTGTTTAAGATTTAGGTTATGAAATTGCAGGTGAAATGCCACCCAATTCTCACCTAATCCTCTTAAAGCAGAAACATGAAACCATAATGGACGTACACTAGTTGGACAAGGCTTACGTTTGGTTGGGACCGCCACGGACACTCACTTTGCTTAAAAGCCAAGACAAAATTATAACCAAGACTCCTCACTCACTACACCTTTAACAAGAACCAATCTACCTCAGCATCACAACATCTTATATATCTTGAGTGAAAATTAAGCAAAACCATGATGAGTTTAAACTACATATTACGTATATACAGGGACAGAGCCAAGATTTGGAGTTGAAGGAGACAAAACATAAATGTTTAAAAGTAGGGAGTAAATTCATAGAAAAACTATTTAAAAAAAATTAAATAAAGGGACAAAAATAGAAAAAAAATTATTTGGGGATGGGGACTTAGTTTCCCCCGCATATATAGATATTAGACCATCATACCGAGAGGGAAGGAAAATGAAGATTTTAGAGGAAGGAAAAGGGTGTTACCGGTGGATCTAGAATTTATGAGCTAAGAGAAGAGAATATAAAAAAATAAAGATGAACAACTTGATTAACTGGTCAAATATACTTATTGAGTGTTTTCTATGCTTAAACTTTAATATTCTTAGATCAAATTATTTTAGTTTTGACATACATAATGTGAAGAAAGAAAGTGGTGCATTTATAAATTTTTATTCTAAAATATAGTGACATGCTTGATGAATATTTTTTATAAATAAAAAATATAAATTACTTTGTAATTACTTTAAACTATTTAAAAAATCTAAATTTAATAATCAATAAAAATTAATTTAAAATTTAATTTTATAAATAAAAAATTAACATATACATCTAATTTTAATAATTAATAAAATCATATTAAAAATATAATTTCACAACTAAAAAAGAAATATATACACATTTCATATATTCTTAGTAACAATATTAAAAAAATATTTTTATAATATAATTAATATCAATATATATAAAATATTAACAAGTAATAAATTATTCAGATAATTATTGAATATAATAATTTTCTTATATACTATTTTAATTATTTGAAATAATTAAACAATTATCAACTATTCTTATAAGCTATTTTATTAAACATATTTATACAATCATTTAATATAATTTATTAATCAAATTAATTAATATAATATTTTACTAAACATAGTTGATATAAACGAGTAATTTTTTATCAAATTTTTTTAAGATGAGTTTTTATATATTTTTTATATATCATTAAATAAATAAATCTTAATCAGATGACATAAAAAATCGAAACCATATAATATTTTTTTCCTAATCTTGCATTAGCTACACCACTCCCAACCAAATCGCCATTTAAACACACCATTAAGTATCCGTTCATCGTCAATTCAAATCACGGATTATTTATTTTCTACCTTTGACAGCTTATTTTAATATTTAACATAAAATTAGATTATATTTATATTTTCAACTCATAATTTTTAAATATATAAATAAAATTATTAAACTACTGGTAATTTTCAAACCTTTGAATCAAAGATAACTATATTTAAATGTACTCAAACCTAAATTATTTTAAATTTTGTAACAATAATATCGATCAAATTAATATTATCAAAAACTAATAATTCATAATTATAATATTAATTTATGTGTACAAATACGCAATATCACATTATAAATAAAATATAATTTTATATTATTTTTTTAATATATATTTTAATATTATTCATAATCTCTTTTAATCTCTGAATTAAGAATCATTATTTATTTAAGTACAACTACTATTTCATGTTTGATGCCCTCTTGGCTCTTGCATAGTCTCCTATATTTAGTTCATGAATCCAATCTCAACACCTCTAAGCTTCCTAGACCCTTCAAAATAATTAAAATAATTAAATACAAAAAATATTGTACTGTTTTTTTTAAATGAAGCCTCCTCTGTCTTCTTCTTCCTCAGGTGTTGTTAGAAAGCCACGTCTGTCTCCTTACCTCTTCACTTTGTTAACTTTCATTGTTTTTGTTGCTATTCTCTATGGAGAAGACTTCATCTGCATTTTTGGACAGCTTGAACCAGGCAGAGCTATACCTAGACAAGGTGAGCCTAAACACTTTCTCTCTTTCATTTCTTGCACTGCTTCATGTGTCATGTCTGACTGAGCTTTGAGGGGTTCTGGGTTAGTGAAGAAAGGAGGGAAGTTGCCATTCGCTATAGGGAGGAGTGAAGAGAAATGTGATATATTCCAAGGGAGGTGGGTTAGGGACGAGTTGACTCGTCCTCTCTATGAAGAATCGGAGTGTCCCTACATCCAACCACAACTGACGTGTCAAGAACATGGAAGACCAGACACAGGTTATCAGAAATGGAGATGGCAACCCCATGGTTGTGATCTTCCTAGGTAACTAAAATTTGAACATTAATTCTACATATGGTTATTTTAGCAGTTTTCTATGTTACTGGATTTAAGTACTGTTTTTCTGTCATGGTATAATCTTACAGTTTCAATGCGACATTAATGTTGGAGACACTAAGAGGGAAGAGAATGATGTTTGTGGGAGACTCATTGAACCGAGGGCAATATGTTTCTTTGATCTGTCTTCTTCACAAGTTCATCCCGAACCATGCAAAATCCATGAAATCCTACAATAATGATGCCCTCACAGTGTTTCGAGCCAAGGTAGTACAAGTTCATACCTTAAACTTGTTTAAGTCTCAACTGGTTTTCATCTTATAATTGTTCTTGTGTATAGGATTATAATGCCAGCATCGAATTCTACTGGGCACCGTTTCTTCTCGAATCGAACTCGGATAACGCTGTTGTTCACAGGATATCGGATCGGATCGTGAGGAAAGGGTCGATAACTAAGCATGGGAAGCACTGGAAGGGTGTTGATATTTTGGTTTTCAACACCTATTTGTGGTGGATGACTGGATTGGAGATGAAGATCTTGTATTGTCTCATTTCTTGTCTGGATTGTGACATTAACATATCAGAACATCACCATTTCTTTCTTGGTTCTGTCAATAATAGTGTATAATTTGTGCATGTTTTTCATCAGGAAAGGGTCGTTTAAAGATGAGGTGAAAGAAATAATTAAAGTGTCGACCGAGGATGCGTATCGTATGGCAATCAAAAGCATGTTAAGATGGTTGAAGATTAATATGGATCGGAAGAAGACCAGAGTGTTTTTCACAAGCATGTCACCTACACATGCAAAGTAAGTACATAACTGGTCGGATTATGACAAGTTTAAGCAGCATCTTAAGCTAGAAATGAATGGAATTCTATATGTTTTTACAGGGGTATTGACTGGGGAGGTGAAGCAGGGGAGAATTGTTATAACCAGACAACTATGATTGAAGATCCACATTACTGGGGTTCTGACAGTAGAAAAAGCATAATGAAGGTGATCGGGGAAGTGCTGGAAAAACCCAAGTTTCCCATCACATTCCTCAACATCACTCAACTGTCGAGCTACCGGAAAGACGCTCACACATCGATTTACAAGAAGCAATGGAATCCATTGACGCCGGAGCAGTTAGCCAACCCTGTTAGCTATGCCGATTGCGTGCATTGGTGTTTGCCAGGCCTTCAAGATACTTGGAATGAGCTTCTCTTTGCCAAGCTATTCTATCCCTGAAATTGTATGTCATTGTCTTCTTTGTAATTGATTTTGTCCTGCCCAAGCAACCATCTAAGAGTTTCTGCATGTGTTTGGGTGATGGCAACTGGTGGACAAAGTAGCATGGGAGGGGTTTGTAAAAGAAATATTGTCACCAAGTGACTGAATCCATTTTCTTTTATGCCATATATTACTTTAGAGTTAATTATAATAAAATAATATTTAAGAATAAAAATAAAAAATTAGAACGAGTGATGCATATAGTTACACACTATTAATTTCTTTTGTTATCAACGAAATAGTCACATCAAATAGACAATCTTGTGTTTAGATAAATGTCTAATTAACCGAAGAAGATCAAGTGAAAATGGATGAAAAGATGGAAATAAAAAAGAATTAGGGGAAATACGGTTTATGTTTTGAGGCTAAAATTGTCATTACATCAAATCGTTTGTTTTTATTTTAATGATAATGTCTTTACTTAAAAAATATGTCTGATAAGATGTGTAACGCCACTGTTTATATATCGCTTAGCGTTAAATTAGATAATTAAAGGATCATTCTAATACCACTTGTCACATAACCATTATCTTTTTCCTAAAAGACATGTTCAATAAGATGTGCAACGACACCGTTTATATATCTTAAGATCTCCTTTTTCCTTTTCGATGTGGGATTAATATTCTTTAATTTTTTTCAGACGTAAAAATAAAATGACTTGTTTGTCAGAAAATTCTAATTAAAAGGTTAAATTATTAATTAAAAAAATGTTTTGTTTATTACAAAACACTTATAATTCAGTGACTTGTCATGTATTTTACCTTAAAGGTTCAAAACAGACTGCCACGTCATCGCGAGGCGGACAACACTAGAGGCGCATGTTAGAGACATAGAGTTTAAAAGGGTGGAGTGGAGAAACTGAGGACAGAGGCGGACATTTCGAAGCTCCCTCCCCATCTTTTCATCGCTCAAACTGCTTACTTAGCTAACCTACCCTCTCCCTAATTCATTTGTCTCTTCACCATTTTGCCCTTCTCCTTCTCCTCCGTATTTCCCTCTTCATTATCGATTCCACTCCGTTCTTCTTTTTCCCTTCCAATGGAGTCCTCTGCTGCTCTCCGATCCTTTCACTGTAACTCTTCTCTCTCACGCTTCTAGTCTCTTTTATATTTATTGTTATTATCTGGTTGAGTTTTGTTTGGTTTCACTGGAAACGAGTTGAGAAAAGAAAGGATAAACTGTGACATTTCTGATTTTTTTTTTTGAGTTTTTATATGTTTTGGATCTAGTAATGGTTTCTGTTTTTTGTTCATTGTTTACTGTTTACTGTTTACTGTAAATTATAGTGTTTCCGATGTTGAAGAATTTGAAATTAGCTCCAAAAATTTCGGAGATCTGCTTATTTATTTATTTTTGCTACTTTCTTCTTCTTTTAATGATGTGAGTATCAGTTGAGATTGTTAAGCTAGATTACTTATCAATCCAATTTCCATGAAATAAAACTAGAAATGAAAGGATATCTTTGGGAGTTTCTAATAGAAGTTGTGGAAGTTCTTCCCGACACGTCTTCGTTTTCATATAGGTTTTATTATTTAGCTTTGGGACATTATCTTATTCTATAGATCTTCTACATTTTTCAGAAGACGTTTCGCAATTGTAAAAACTGAACTCTTTCATTGGTTGATTATATTGTCGAACTGAAAGAGAGAAAGTGGGTGCTGATTTTTATTCTTAAAATGCCTAGTGAACTATGTATTCCTCTAACTGGCAAGCAACAGATTCTATGTATTTTGAACATTTTCAACACTAGGAATATTGTATTTCTTGTTTTGGGTTGTCTTTTTAGTCGAGAGACTTTGTAAAATCATGTTTCTTCTACTGTGTATAATCTGTAATTTGATGTCCTTGGTACAAATAACATAATCTGCTGCTGGCTTATCTGATTTTTTTATTGGCATGATGGCATCCATTCCTTATCATATAGGATTTGAATTTCTTTACATTAGCAAAGTATGGTTGCAGTTTGTTTGCAATAGTATGTTTTACATATATGGCTTTGTTTTTCCATTGAACATTCATATGCTTTTTTAAAACTTTCGATTTTGTAGGTGCTGTTTCACAAGCTCATTGCAGACTTGAAAGGTCCAGTACCTTTCATGTGTCCTCCATTTGCTGGCCAAATTCGAGAAAATCATGTATCCCAGGCTTGATTTTTGGAGGGAATAACAAATCTTCTACAAGACGAACTGTAACTTTAACATCATCTGCGAAGACATCTGAAGCTACGGTCACAGACAAGTCAAATGGTGACATTATATTTACTTCTGATTTATATTTTATCTGATGGTCCTCATTTTCAAAAAAAAATATAAGTTAACTGCCGCTAAACCATGACTCAATAATACAACTAATCACCAATTCACCATTGGATTAGGGTTTATTCTTATAATCAAACTAGACACTTTTTTGGATAATAAAACTTGGTTCACCATTATTAATGATTTGTACTTATTCTCGAAAGCAGAACTTTTTTTAATACGTAAAGGAAGATGGTTTTTAGAGTAGTCCATTACATCAACCTTAGCATTTTCTCTAATTTTGCATGCTAAAAGTTGTTATTTATGTTTGCCACCCAATAGATAGCCCCTCTCAAGGCTCGTTGAAGAATAAATCTTCACAGAATGCAACTTTTCCAAATGGATTTGAGGTGATTTTTAGAACTGCAAATTAACTCTTTTACATCATTACTCGCAACTTTTTTTTATTCTAACTGACTAGATAATTAACGTATTAGTTACTTGAACTGTCAGGCATTGGTACTGGAGGTATGTGATGAGACTGAGATTGCAGAGCTGAAAATGAAGGTTACTTCCTTTTCTCTTGTCATTTCATATGCTTGCATGCTTCTGCTAAACTTAGCCTCATGTCCCGGTGATTAACCTGAAAATTTCCTCAGTGCAGCTAGCCATCTTCAGGTTTTGAGTTCCTTTTATGAATGCATTTTCCCACAAATATAATATATATTTTTTGAATCAGTCATCTGTTTTATTTCCACAGATTGGAGACTTTGAAATGCATTTGAAGCGGAATGTTGGTGCCACAATTGTTCCCATGTCCAACATTTCACCTACAACAGCTCCACCAATCCCGACTGAACCAATGAATGAAGCAGCTGCTACTACCCCAGCCCCATCACCACCGAAACCCTCTCCTAAGAAGCCTACTCCTTTCAAAAATATTGCCTTTGGGAAGTCATCCAAGTTAGCTGCTTTGGAAGCTTCTGGATCTAGCAACTATGTTCTAGTACCTTCTCCCATTGTACGTGCTGTTTATCAAGAGCTAGGGTTATGTTCTATACTATATCTCTTTGAGCACTGTTTTTAAGTTCCATCACTTTACTACAGGTTGGTACATTCCGAAGAGGTAGAACAGTTAAGGGGAAAAGGCAACCTCCCATCTGCAAGGAGGTACTAATTTCAGTCTCAATTGCATGTTTTGACCTAAAACATGTAAAACATTCTTTGGTTACAAATATTTTGAACATTTATAATTTCACCTGGCTTTTCTTGATCCTTATAAGTTGCAAATACTTGCAGGGTGATTTGATCAAAGAAGGACAACTGATAGGATTCTTGGATCAATTTGGTACTGAACTTCCTGTTAAGGTGAATTCAAATTATTTCCTCTTGTTAGTTTTATATAGAGAGAGAAAACTAAACTCTAAACCTTAAACATATACCCTAAATTCTAAACACTAACCTTAAATTCTAAGCCTCACAACTTGAACCCCTAAACTTTAAACCCTGAACTAAAACCTTAACCCCTAAAACAAAAAGGCACGTGTAAACTGTGTATCAAAGCCCCCCCCCCCCCCCCTATCTCTATATATTTAAACAGATTTAATGGTTTGTGTTATTGTTTTGTTAAAACAGTCGGATATAGCTGGAGAGGTCTTAAAGATCCTCTTCGAAGATGGAGGTATAGTTTTATCTGCATTTCATATTTATTTTGGTTTTAATGTTTGGATCCCTTTATATGATGATGCCTGATTAATGATGATTTTCTTTGAACTCTGCCTTTGTTTCAACTGTGTTGCAACAGATGCCGTTGGGTATGGGGATCCACTCATTGCAGTCTTGCCATCATTTCCTGGCATCAACATCAACTAAGGAAATAATGTCACCAATCCCTTCGGTATGCATTTTGTAGTTTGATTCGTTCCATCTTTTGATTGGGTAGCCTGGGCACAATCACAATGCCTACATAGCTGGTGATTTATAATCAATGTTACTTGTCTGTTGAATTCCCGGAATATCATACAATAATGGTGTAAGCGAACCATAAGTTGAGAGAGTTTTATCAAGTGTATCACCTAAATTATTTGTTTTAATATATTTTTAGACGTTTGTTGCTTTGAGTTTTACATAACTGCCTACCAGTTTACATAATGGCTACCTGCATTGTGGGGTACCGACTCGCACATGCAGAAAGTATGGAACTGCCATAAATAAGGTGGTACAACCGATTATGAGCAATGTTATCCCGGGCAAGCACGGCATTCGAAGACCTCAAGTTATTCCCAGGTATCATCTCGTCTTCAAAATGCTGAAATCAGGGACGGAGTTATGATTTGGGATTGAAAGGGGTAAAACATAAATATTTAGAAGTAAAGAGACAAATTCGTAAAAAAATAAATTTTAAAAGAATTTAAATAGGGTGATAAAACAAATTTTAAAAGAATTTAAATAGGGTGATAAAAGTGGGAAAACAATTCGCCCTCACCCCTTAGTAGTTCTATATCCTCATTGGTCATCTCACAAATGTTACGAAGAACTCTGAGAGGTTAGATTTAGGTAAATAAATTGATTTGAATATATATATTTTAATAACACCGAAAATTAATTTTTTTTAGATTATAAATAAAACTGAATTTAGATAAGGTAAAAATTTAAAGGCTTGAAACAAAATAGATATAAATATTACTTAAACTTGATGATGAAAGGTAAAACCTAATAATAAACAACTTTAAAAAAATACAAATTATAATATCAAGACTTTGGACAATATTGTCGTTATCACAACTCAATCACAAATAAGAACGGTGATTGAGAGATTGTATCTAAATCCAATTTAAAGGACTAAAATAAAGAGAGTGACCGATGAAGAGAGAGAGAAATGTTAAAAGGCAAAAGATACATACTAAAATATAGAGAAAATTGTGTCATAAGAATTATTGAATTAAAAATAAATAATAAAATAAATAAAACTAAAATAATATCGACGATCAACGATCAATATTAAAATTAATACAGGTCATAAAAAAATTAATAAAAACAAAAAAGGTACGCGACTAGGAAAAAGAGTTTCAGTTTTTTAAAACTCATGTTATGAGATATTTTATCGAAGATAGACTAACACGTCTCTGAAGAATAAAAATCTTTTGTTTTTTATGTTCATATTTATCATTCATATTAAAATATTAAGTTTAAAATTTAAAATTAATATTTATAAATTTTGAAATAACACGTATTTTATAGGTATAATTTAAATTTATAATCAAAGCTCTGCTTCTCATTAAATCTCAAGCTTGAAATCTCAGAACAGTGTGCTATGCATGTTAACTGCATTCTTATACATGGTTAGAAAGCGTACACTCTTTTTCACCAATAAAAAAGTGATGTTGCTTCCATCTGCAAATGCTATGCATGTGTATTAAGGAACCATACAATTGTCTGGGTCTGGGTGGAATGGTCGTCAAGTTTTGGGTACAGTGCACTTTTCCCCACAATTCTGGTACCACACACTTTAAGACATGGGCCATGACCTCCATAAACATATTGATTACACTTCCCTTGGGAGTTTCTGCTCTGGCATTTTCCACCAAACCAGAATGGGATTCCTTCTCAGTCTTTCATTGGGGGTACTTAGATCCGTTTCTCACTGGCCTCACAGTGGTTTAATAACATAGAAATATAACTTATTAGTGCTGAATTGAAGCTCCTGCAATGGCTAACCACCAGCAACAACTCCTTAGACTCATCACTACCCACCCAAAGGTAAACTTTTTTCAGCTTCTGATGTTTACACAAGTTCAGGTTCTATCTTTGCTGACCCTTTTTAATCCCTTATTAACCTGCTTGATTCACCTGTGTAGAATTGGGTTTTAGGTTGACAAGTACTGTCTTGTGATGACAATGAACTCCTGCAAATCTTTTTTAATGAAATATAGTAAATTTAGGGTCTTGAATTGTGTTAAGATCCTTATATTTCAAAATCTTTGGCATCTTGTATATACTTTCGGTGAGATTTCTTGTTGAATTTATCTCTTCAAGTTTGGTTTTGGTCAAAATTTTTGACAGATTGGCGGGCAAAGTGGCATTGGTCACCGGTGGAGCAGCTGGAATTGGTGAGGCCATTGTTCGTCTGTTTCACAAGCATGGTGCCAAAGTCTGCATAGTTGATGTGCAAGACAACCTTGGTCTTCAAGTCTGTCAATCCCTTGGCGACTCCCCGGACATTTGTTTTTTCCATTGTGATGTATCAAAGGAGGAAGAAGTTCGGTGTGCCGTCGACTTTGCGGTCGACAAGTTTGGTACGCTAGATATAATGGTTAACAATGCCGGATTATCCGGTCCAACGTGCGGCGATATCCGCAACTACGATTTATCCGAGTTCGAGAAGGTGATGGATGTGAACGTCAAGGGTGTTTTCCTTGGAATGAAGCATGCTTCTAGGGTTATGATCCCTCGTGGAAAGGGTTCAATAATTTCCATGTCTAGTGTTTCGAGTGTCATTGGAGGACTTGGACCGCACGCATACACAAGCTCCAAACATGCTGTGTTAGGCCTAAACAGGAGCGTTGCAGCTGAGCTAGGCAAATATGGGATACGTGTGAATTGTGTTTCTCCGTATGCCGTAGCGACCGACCTGGCTTTCGCTCACTTGCACGAGGAAGAAAGAACCGAGGATGTCCGAGAGGGTTTCCGATCTTTCATCGGCAAAAATGCCAACTTGAGTGGGGTGGATTTGACAGTGGACCATGTAGCTAATGCAGTTCTGTTCTTAGCAAGCGATGAAGCAGGGTATATAAGTGGGGATAATCTTATGGTTGATGGTGGGTTTACAATTTCGAACCACGCATTGCGTGTCTTTAGATGAGGATTTTGGGAAATTCAAATATGAACTGATTAAGAAAGTTTCATTGGTATAACTTTTTTTTCCCTCTTTCGATTGTCCCGATTAATTCGAATCGACTTGTATTGCACACTTAATGTCGGTGGGTGGATTTCTCAATAGAAAATTTCTGCATACATAACATCTTTAACTCGAAATTTACTTAAGTGAAACCGTATTATTTACCACTTGGACCAACCCTTATTAATTCTATTAATTCGAATCGACCTGTATTGCACACCTAATGTTGGTGACTGAATTTCTCGATAGAAAATTTTTGCATACATAACATCTTTAACTCGAGATCTGCTTAAATGAAACCGTACTACTTACCACTTGGACCAACCCCTATTAATTCTATTAGTATAGCTTTGATGCAATTTCAAAGAAAAATGTATTTAAATTTAAAAATCAAGTTTTTCATGTAAAAATGTATTTATATTTAAATTTAATTATACAAATTTAAAAATATTTTTAAACATATTTAAGTTGGGCTGAAAGAAAATGGACCTAAAGAACTAAGGATCCTTATTGGGCCAAGTTTGAACATAAAACTATTGAATCTAAGCCCAGAAATAATATGGCGCGGTTTTCTGCTTACTTTCAAATCTCTTCACTCCTCTCTTCCCCGCAGTCCCCAATTCAAAAACCCTAAGAAAAAAAAATCTCAAAACTTCCCAGACAAACTAATTCCCCCAACTCCCTAGCCTTAATAATTTAGCAAAAATCCAGGAAATGGAGAAGAATAGGCGAGTAATGTGTCATGAGAATGAGGAATTAGTAAATTACTTGTTGCAAAAGAGGCAAGAGCTGGCCGATAAACCCAAGGGGATAAAAGAAAACACTGACAAGACGCTTTCCAAGGCGTACACCAACATTTGCAACGCCCAACATCCCATCAAGACACTCAAAGATCTCAGTGGCATCAAGTATTCTCCTTTCTTCTTTTTCAACTGCTCAGTTGCATTTTCGAAGTAAAGTTGACTTCTTTTTTCTTGGTTCGGGTTTTGGGTATTTTTCAAAAATTAGAATTGGTGTAGTTGGTCTAGCTATTTCATTACGCAAACAGTTTTGTACTTATTTATTTTTATGATTCCAAGACCTGTTTTCTTTCTCATTTCTCATTTTGATTTTTTCTTGGAATAATTTGGCTTATGTTTGTGGATAGAGGTGTTGGAAAATGGATTCTGGTGCTTATGCGTGGCTATTTTGACAGCGGTTCAGAGAGTTCTGAACCAGAAGACATAACTAGAAAGGGTACGAACTTTCTATGTATTAGTCCTCTTGAATTGTTCAACTCTCTTCCTTTCTGAATCTGCTTCTTCTTTAACGCACCTTTAGGTAAAAAAACTAAAGGAAATAGACGTTATTTGCCCCAAAAGAATTCAGTGGCATATGCATTATTGATTACTCTATACAGGTATTTATGTTTATCTTTATGTTAAATGATTACTTTCACATGTCTTTTTCTATATAGATTTGTAGTATCAGATGGATGTATCTTGTCATTAGGGAGACTGCAGATGGGAAGGAATTTATGCATAAGCAGGATCTTATTGATGCAACTGAAGCAAGTGGGCTTTCACGGGCGCCTATTGTGTATGTTGATTTTTGACATTTAATTAAAATTTTGCTTTTCAATGCTTTTAGTGATTTTGGAGCTTGATTGGTGGTTTAACAATTGGGCTTATGCATTTTTAGGCCAGAGAAAGGAAAAGGGAAACCTAGCCAATTTGGAAATTCTCCTAGGGACTGGTATAGGGGATGGAGCTGCATGTCTAAGCTGATACAAAAGGGATTTGTTGTGAAATCAAGTTGTCCGGCAAAGTATGATTTTTTTTTTCTTTCTGAATGATACATGAGACTTTTCCTATAACATATTATTAACATTATTTGGTTGGATGCATGTTATCGCTTAGTGATTAGTGGTTTCATTGGTGTTTTATGTACGAAATCCAACTTCCTTTTTGCAGATATATGCTTACACCAGAAGGCAAGGAAGTAGCACGTGAATGTCTCATGAAATCTAAAATGGAAGATCCCTTAGAAAATTTGGTTGATGTGGAAAGGCTTTCTCAACCAGACACACAAAATGCATGTGTTCAGGAGTTATGCAATTCTGATTTGGGTACTGAAAAGGCTGATTTCCAGCGGAAAAAATCCATTGATGTTCCTCTTGATTGTCTCGAAAGGGTATCTGACAACTGAGATGCTTGCAGCTTCTGATTGAAAATTCATTTGATTTACTAAGAATTGTAGTTTCTGATTTAAGTGTTAGCCTCTTAGACCATGAAGCATTATTACGTACTGTGGAATTTTATGTTTACTCCTTGTGCTCCTGAACTTTCTAGTGTGTACTTTTTCCTGATAACTCTGATGGTTTTGTCCCCCTAATCTTTTGATTTCCTTTTTGCAGTGTTCTCGCATGGGGTACTTGAAGGAACAAGTTCTTTCTGCTTTTACTGAAGTCTCTGAAACTTCCAAGAACAAGGATATTTCTTCACTTTTGCCAGCGGTCTTGTGTCGTCTTCGAGAAGATCAAGTTTATGGTTAGATATTCTCTATTTGAATATTACTCGATAAATAACTGAGAATCAATTTCATCTTTGAAAATTCTGGGATATGATATGATTCTTCTTCTATATATGCTCAGGACAAGAAGCTCGTGATAGAGCACAAAGTACTAGGATTCAATTAAGTAAAGATGGTGGAGACAGGCTGAACCTGTCTACCTTGAGAGCCTGTTCTTCCTCTGTATGTGAATTACAATTTGATTACCTTGCATCTGTGTCTCTGATACGTTTATGATGGGATATGAAGCACTGAAAAAAGTTCTTGAAAGAAACAATACTAAAAAACACTCTAATTCAAATAGTTCAGACTGTGTTAAGATATGTTTTTTTAACTTTTGTTTGCTTAGCAAGTAATATTGAAGGAAAAGAATATATATATATATATATATATATATGTTACTAATAGCTAACCAGTTGTTTGCTCTTGAAATTTCTTAATGTTGATTGTAGTTTGTTCATTTGTAGTTCGAGTTACTATTTGCCCGTTTTTCGTGAGTTCCCTTTATGACTTGTAGAGCTGCCATCATCCTGGTTGATACTTTGATATGTTATATGTGCAGAGGCCAAGTTCAAATGATCTAAAAGCAGATATGAATATCTTAAGTATTCCACCTCTGAGCTTCGGAGAGAGGTTTGAGGATGTATATGAAGTAATTTTAATATTAGATGATCGAGAGCAATTTACCTGTCAGGGGTTAGCAACTCCAAATCCTTACCCTTTTGTTTGTTATGCGCTTACAAGTTTGAACATCTGGGAAGTGAGCAATGTGGATATGTCTTGTGTTTAACAGTGCACGGTCCAAGAAAATGTTGGAGAAAATTTGCTCAGAATTCAAAATCAAAATAAATGTGAGCTTTTGGTCCCTTTTTATATCCCTTACTTTCATCTTAATTTTGTAATAAACTGAGACACAGGCTTCATTTTCTTTAATGGTCCAGACCAACAGTTATTTGCATGCTATTCTTGTGTTGAATTAATTTTAACATTTTGATTGGCTTAAACTCTGGTTTCTTTTAGCAGTCAATTTTCTTATATAATTTTAGTGGTTCAGGGCTATCTTATCTTCGTTTTTTATTATTAATGATAAAATTGTCCATGTTAATATCATATTTATATCCATGTTGTTAATAAGCCTGAGTTTCTTCTAGAATTCTTAGTGAACTGTCTCTTGCACTTGACATATGAATTCTTATTTCTTTGCTGGTATTTCTACATGACATTAAAGTTACAGTTATGTACACAATGACTCTTCCCCAGGTCAGAAGGTTGCCTATAGGAGATGGAATCTGGATAGCTCGCCATAAACATCTCTCCAGTGAATATGTTCTAGACTTTATTGTTGAGAGGAAGAATGTTAATGACTTACGCTCTTCGATACGGGATAATCGTTACAGGGATCAGAAACTAAGGCTTCTGGTATTGATTCTTAAATTCAGTGATTCTATGTTTTAATTGACAGACCCTTAAAATGCGTAAAATGCTTATAACCAGACCCTTTGGAGTTGCAATAATCATGTAGGTGTTCATGTTTTAATTGATTTTGACTTCAAAGTTTATTGTTTACTGCCTTAAGATGCTTTAGCATCATTAAACACTTCTCATAAACATAAATTTACCAGAAATCTTTTACCTTTAAGGATCCTTGATTTTCTTTTCCTTATTCTTTTCCTATGTAGTCACTAGTCATAAGGTTTCTGATGAAATGTTTTAATCTAGGCATCATTATATGTTGGTTTGTTTTGGTTCAGATTTATCATTGGTTTCTTCTTTATGGAAGGCTCTTGTACCATGTTTCTTTAAGTTGTGCTAATTTCCTGACACAATGTTGTTCTAGTAACTTAATGCATGTCTTCTGCATGGCCTTCTCTTCCAAATATTTAAGATTCTTTAGGATAGTCCTTTGCTCTTCTATTTTAATATAAATATATTTTATTGGAGTTGCTGCAAGTTTTTGTTTATGCTTACTTCTCAACTTAAGTTTAATAAAAGCACGCCATCTTGACTTTTTTTTCCTTTGCATTTTGTAAGAGATCTGGACTTAAGAAGTTGATATATCTTGTGGAAGGTGATCCGAATTCTTCAGAAGCTGCTGAAAGCATCAAAACTGCGTAAGATTTTAAAAGATATACTTTTAGGATGAATTTACTTTTAACTAGGTTTTAGTACGCCTCTTTTACTTCACAGAAGCAGTATTTGGTGCTGCATGTTGGAACTTGTATCCTTGATGTTTATTTCTGTAACGTTAGTTTTAGGGATAGTATTCAACCCTACATCTAAAAATTGAACAGCTGATTCTCTGGAATAGTGAAGGGAAATCAATCCCTCCTCCCCCGAGTTCCTATGATGTTGTGATTCTGAAAGGATTTCTCATTATCTTTTTTTAAATAATGGTTGAGTTGGGGAATTGAATGTTGTTCTTTGTTCGGGGAGATATTGCACCAACAACAAGCCCCGACTGCACGGGTGGCAATGGATTATACTTCTAGCTTACTCTTTTCTTTATGCAGGTGCTTCACAACAGAGATTCTGGAGGGGTTTGATGTTCAGAGAACGAGCGGTTTACATGATACCCTGAGGAAGTATGCTTATCTTACTCGAGCAATAACACAATATTATGAACAACATCTGCCAGAGGATGATTCTAGATTGACTGGGGTCTGTCCTCCCTTTAATGAATTTATCAAAAGATGCCAAGAGCTGGATAGAGTGGCAGTCAGTGACGTATTTTCCATTCAACTTATGCAGGTATATCTGTTCTTTCATTAGGGAAAGATCATTGTCTTGTAATAGTATAGCTTGATTATATAATGTGCTGGAACTATCATCTTCTTCTCTAATATGGTTATATTAGTTAGAGTAGATTTTGATATCCGCCTTAGGATTTTGGTCTTATCCTTTAATATTTAATTGTCTTAGGATTTTAATATTTAATTTAATATTTATCAAATGTTTGACCTTGTTGGTAATGTTGTGAGTCGTGAGTACCCTCTTTTTTCTATGTTGGAGCTGGGAACTTCATATGAGAAAATTAATTGTTGTTATCCTAGGAAAATTTCTGTATGAATTTTCTCCTTTTTGTTCATTGTGTTTTTGTTTATCTACGAGTTTTACTGACATTGGTTCATTGTTGCTGGGAAAGGAGGGTGATGTCTGTGCACAAGAAGAGATGCTTAGGAAGCAGAGCAACAACGTGGTGAGCGCAGTTGCTAGCAAGAATATTTTTCGGTTTGTTTGGGGTTGAATTCACTTTGGCACATCTCTTTGTATTTTGTAAATCTAGACAAGCTTTGTCTCCATTCATAGCGTTGGGTGAATAATTGTCTATTTGAAGTATTAAATAAAACTTTTTTTCTTCTTCTTCTTCTTCTTCTACCATCCCTCTGGCTCGTCGTCTTGAAATAATCGCGATGAGACACCTAAAACCGTCGCAAACTACCTTTAATGGATGTATTAATTATGTTGATTTAATTAATAAATATATACTTTTAACACAAATATATATATATATATATATATATATATATTCATCCACACTTGTAATGGATGTATTAATTTGTTTTCAAATTATTTAGCACTTGGTGATGCGGAAGCTGTCGATAACGGTTCTGTTTGTTGAGTTCACAAACTGCAAAAGATGAACAAATCCACGAATTAAAGATGAAAAGAAGGAAATTGTACTAAACATTACAAGATAGTATGTTTCCAACCTCTAGCAGTAGCTCATTCCTTGTTGCGTGTGCTCTAAGGTAACCATATTCAGAAATCCTTATCAAACTCCAATCTGCTACCTGTTCATCAACCATGGCATAATTGGATTTCTCCGTTTAACCAAATAAAATTCTGTTTGAGACAAAATATTCATCATGGACTTACAAAGGATGAGAATTTCTGGAGACTGAATCCTGCCATGCCAACAATAGCATGCACTGGTGCTCTGTAATTACCATTATCATACGTGTCTATCCCGTTTTCATCATTCTCCGGCATTGCCAGGCATTGAGAGTTGGAAATGGAACATGTCCTCTCGTAGTTATGAACATGTCCGAATAGGACAAGATCAACCTAGTTCATTGGTTTCAAACACAGTCACTCGCTGCCTCAGATAATAGCCGGATCGACGCATGATGAAGCTTTTATTTTACCTTGTTAGCCAGAAGGATTGGGTCTACGACCTTAAGGAACGAGTCATCCACATCTTCTGGACTGCTGCTATACATTGGCCTATGCCTGCATTTTGCAAATATTGCAGTTGATATAACAATCTTAGCAAATAAATCACAGAATCCGATCGATCGATGAACGAGTTCTTCATTGGACCTTAACTCACCCTGTAAAGATCAACCAAGGTGTCTTTGATCGGTCAACGGACGCCATGTCCTTCGTCATCCATTGGTGCTATGAAAATTTTGAAACCATGTCATTTACATACTTACATGCATATATACATATGAATCAAGTGTGTGTGATATCATTAACAACCTGCTCAGAATTTTGGGTCACATCGTGTTCTGTTGAAATGACAGTGAAGTGAACAGGGCCTTGTTCTATGGCATACCATGGTTTATCCTTTTCCGTGGTCGGCATTGGGAAATAAGTCTCGTAAGGAACTCCGCATTCTCCACCGGAGTCCATATTCAAATAACGAGCCCCTGAACCTACATAATCCCTGAAATGTGGGGATGTTAGCTTTCTTATTGTTGCATAATACCCGGTCCTAGGCAAGAAATGTTACCTCTCATGATTTCCGATCGCCGTCATGTAGGAAACCTTAGAAGCCAAAGGGCTTATAAGATTAAGGAAGAACTCCCATTCAACTAGGAAGCCAGTTGCATAGCTTATGTCCCCAATGTGAAAAATGGAGTCTATGGTGCCATTTTTCATTTCTTCTACCATTGCTTTTACCACAGATACAGATCCTGGCTATGTCTCATTAGTGCATTATAGTAAACTAAGTTAGATATGTCTTGTACATTGTCACGAGTCACGATTCAACCATCAGACTGTGATACGTAATTTAAAAGTGTTCGTTTCGGGTATCTACATGTTCTTCAAGGTTTTACTAGTGACAATGATCACATTGAATTATATCCTTACCTGAATGTAATGCTCAGTAGAAGCATCAAGTGGAGCCTTTCCCATATCACCAAATATAAGAAATCTGACTTCATCTGATCCACCAGCCGGAGGTGTACGGAACTCAATCTTATCACTCCATCCAAATGCATCACTGAATCAAGAAATACAAGGATAGTTTGCTTCAAAGATTATCATATAATCATGTTCATCAGCTCGAAACTTAACGCAGTTGGTTTATGTAGTCATTCGTAAGTTCGAGATTCGTATCCTGAATCTGCATCCCCTTTTCACTAATCCAGAGATTACATATGTACTCATGTTCCTACTATGTGTGCATACCTTCCATATTTGTAGTTGAAGATACTTGAAGGCCGGAGTCCGGTCATCACCGCCGTGTGTATATAACCAGGGTCATGCCACCCAAAATCCTTGGCAGGACTTGGAATAAGAGAAGAACCTGTTATCCATTTTACGATCACTAACGAAATTAATCGTCAATCTTGAAAGACTAGTACTACTACTAATTTGATACTCACTGCACATATCTTGTTGAGAAAAAGTTGTAACTTGTGATATCTGTGATTTTCCATTCCCATAACTCACTCGTTGAGGCTTACTGTCCCCACTTATCCATGTTAACCTCATCTGCACCATGACAACAAAAAGTTCCGGTGACTTGTCACGATAAAATCAAATTAACTTGCCGCCTTAATTCGTTATTCGAACGTAGGATAAGTGTTCGATATAAATATATGTCGAATGCAGATTTGCATTGGGTGGTAATTACTGAAGTTCCGGTTGAATCAAAGCTGGAGAGGTGTCCATACAGAGGCGCATTAGGATTAGAAAATCGGATGGGAACGGTCCTACTCAAGATGCATGGGGTAAGGAAGCCGCCGGCGAAGAACACGAATTCGATGTCGGTTCTTATGTTTATGACATGAAAAGTTACAGTGGCACTGCATGTTCTGATCTCACATCTTCCGTTGTTATCATATTTTCTGCATTCTTTCTTCTCGCAACTTAGATAGGCTGGATCGCTGCTCACATACAGTGCCTGCAAATTCCAAATTCAATGGCGACGTGACTTTTTTAAAAGGTTATTCTACGTTAAATCTACATCAACGCTTATATATCGTGTTCAAGTCTCGGCTCGGACTCGGCTTGAGATTTTAACAAGTCGAGCCAAGTTGATCCAAACTCGGTTTGGAAAGTTTGTAAAGAAACTCAGAATAATTATATATATATAGTAAAAATAATTTTTTTAGTAAAAGAAAAAACAATAAAAGAAATTAAAAGAAATCCTTTAAAAATAAATTAATTAATATAAATTAGGTTTTATGTGTTTGTATTATAAAAATATTTTTTTGGTTATTTGAATTAATCTATTTTTTGGACACTATTTTTTCCTTTTTAAACATTAAATTTTGTTTCGGTAATAGTTATGAAGCATTTTTTTTAATGAGACTCCATCTTTATAAAAACAATTATAGTAAAATTGTTCATTTTTTAACCGAGCCTGAGCCAAGCCCTATAATATTATTTTCGAGCCCGAACTCGAGCTTAAAAATTCCAGCTTGCCGAGTTTTGAACCCGAATCAAGTCTAATATAATTGTTTTCGAACTGAATCGAACCTGATTAAACTTAAACTCGGCTCGTTATCACTCTACTCGTGTGTGGTTCTACTCAATTAAAATAAACGAATATTTATAAACCAGACAAAAAAAAAATCACGTTGTCTTAATTTAAGGAAATTGCACATTTCGTTTCTATTTAATCCTTGGGAGAGTGGGTAGGGAAAGAGAATGGTAGCATTCCAAATGAACAAGTAATGAGAATTTGAAGCTGTAAAGATAGAGATAAGTCACGTTAGAGGTGTGGGGAAGAGGCAAAAGATACGTCTCACATTACATATTTTTTTAAATGATTTAAATTCGAATATAAAGTAGCATCTATTCGTACGTATTTTTAACTTTCTACAGCTGCGTACCTTAACTGGATAATGGCAAAGAAGAGGTTGGTCACTAATGTCACCTGTCTGTACGTAAAATGACTTACTTTCCAGACAATCTCTGGTGCTGCAGACCATAAGCAATACAGTCAAAGTTCGACGACGACGACGACGACGACGACGACGACGACGACGACGACGAAGAAGAAGAAGAAGAAGAAGAAGAAGAAGAAGAAGAAGGGTATAATCTTACTTGGAATTTGAAGGCGAGATCATGCCAATCCAATCATTTTCCAAAGGAAGCAAAACCCCAGTAACAGTCACATTCACCCACTCTTCATTAGACAGAATGCTAGAATTTTTATTAACATGGATTCGGATAAAAGGATTCGGATCGGGACATGGGAACAAGGTTCTCCGATTGATAACACGAAAGTCGGATACCGCGGTGGAATTCCGATGTAGGAACATCGAGGTGGCAACCGAGGGGTGTAACCGAGACGAAGAAGATAAACATGGACAAGTAGAAAAAAAGATGAAGGAGAACAAGACTGTGACAACAGAAGAAAAGTGTTGTTCCATGGTAATGAAAGAATGAAAAATGTTTTGAGTGCATGTTAGAATATATAAGGCCTAGGTGAACATGTCTTTATGGAACGTCACTAGGGTTTTATAAACCTTTTTACTATGTTTTATTCTTTATATTTAAATTAATTTCAAGTTTCAACAAAAATAATATTAACTTTGAAAGATTTACATTTAAATAATTTTATTTATAAAATATATGATTTAATATATATTAACATGATACCAGGAACGGAACTGTGAAGGTGAGGGCGACGAAGATTTTTTTCTATTTTTATTCTTTTATTTAATTTTTAAAAAAATTATTTTTTTTATGAATTTGTTCTCCCTACTTTTAAATATTTATATTTTGTCCCCTCAACCCCAAATCCTGGCTCTATCCCTGCATTGATACGATATTTTATAGCATATCTTGGAAGAATAGCAGTGTTAGGGGAAAGTAATTCATTTATGGAGCCGACTTTCTTAAAAATAGTTAAATTATAAAATTTTGAGAATAATTACGACTTAATTTAAATTATATTAAAACTTTTATATACTTGAAATATAATTAAACAAAAGTTGAGTTATTTTAAGGGTAAACTATATTTGAGATCTCTAAACTATGAGTTTGATTTTATTTTGATTATTAAAATATATATTTTACTAATTATATCACTCAATTATCTAAATAATATTAATTAAATTATTCATTGGTAGTGGTAGGTGATAGGTTTAAGATCTTACCCGCACTGTATCCACACACCCCATATCCACCCGCTTCATATCCGTCTGTCATGTAAATTTTGAATCATTTCTATTTATAGACTTTGATTATGCCTTTTATTATGGTCTTTTATATACTAAGATATTAATTTATTTTAAAATCTATGTTAATCCTTAAGCCTATAGACTTTGAACTCAATTAATTTAGTTTGAAAAACTGTTGATTTATGATCGTGCTTGAATTAATCAAGTTGAAAATTTATAATGTGTGGATAAGTAAAATTTATAAAAGTATAAATATATTTTAATTAAGTTAATTAGCTATATATATTATTTAGTTGTAGTTAAGTAAAATTTATATCAGTAAAAATATATTTTAGTTAAATTATTTATCGTTAGTTAGTTAGATATAATTAAATTTATATAGGTGTAAATATGTTATATACACTCAATTAGTCAATAAAGTATGCAAAATTTTACTCTTTTTTATAAAGGTCTAAGATTTATTTTTACATAATTTGATATTAGTAATTGCTTATAGGCATATATAAACGAATACGTTTTGAGTGGTGGGTGTGGGGATGGATTTAAGAATGTACTTGCGTGGGCGGGTGTGGATTTGAAAATTATACCCACACCGTGAGTGATGGGTAAGTGATAGATATAAAAATTTTAAGTGGGTATAAATATGGGGAGAGGATATCCGCACCCGCCCCGCCCATTTGCCATCCCTATGTGTGTCCTGTTTTGTCCCATTCGTCACCGTCAGTAACCAAATCAAAACCCAATTTTGTCCAATTAGGGTTCTTATTTTGCTGCAAATCAGCATCCGTGTCCGAATTCAAGAAATCTGTAGACTTTCCTTTATAAAACTCGAGGGTTGTATCAAGTTCATGTTGACGAGAGTAGGGAATTCCATCTTCTCCGAACCAAACTTCCCTTAGTTTTCTGAGAACACCCACATGCACAAACATCTACTATTTCTCCCAACCTAACACTTTGTCTTTTGAAAGTCATGCTTAAAACAAACAGTTTACACCAAAACCTAGTTTATATCAAAACCTAATAAAATATAAAAATCATGCACGTAATTTAGAACCAAAGTTTGCAGGAAATTAACAAAACACAAATCAAGAATCATACTAAACAAACATTAAGTAACATAAAATATCATTACAACCACCACAGTTTGCATTTACTCAGTAAATTAAAAACGAAGAAGTGAAACTGGTAAGAGAGTAATAGGGGACAAAGAGTTCCAATCAAGGGTGTAAACGAGTTAAATCGAGTTCGAGTAATATTGAACTCAACTCGATTCATTAAGGTTTCGAGTTTGAGCTTGAGTAATTCTTAACAAGTCTAAAAAATCTGAGTTTAACTCAGTTTATTAAGAACTTGAGTAGGATTCGAACTTCATTCAAACACAATTAAATCCAATATTAATCGATCTTTAATCGTGTCGAACTCAAATAACTCATCATTTGTCACAGTCTCATTAAAAACTCTGTTAGGAAAATAAAAAGTTTAGAACATAGATTAGGTTGTTGGGTTCAAATTTTAGTACTTAAATTTTAAGGTTTAGACTTATGTTTAGGATTTCTATTTTAAGGGTTTTAGTTTAGAAATTTGGATTTAATATAAAAATTAAAAATTTTAGTATATTATATTTTCGAGTAGCTCACGAGCTTTTCGAGTTAAATATTAGGTAATTTAGTTCAGCACGTTAAAAACTCGAGTTGAGTTCGAGTTTGAGTTGAGCCTAATCGACTCAAACTTTAACTGAATCGAACTCAAATAACTTTTATATGTTTCTTAAACTAGTATATCAGTTTATTCGTTAATTTCTAACGATCAATGTTTAATTAATATCATTTAAAATAATAGTGATATAATTAACAAAATTTATAATTTAATAGTAAAGTAAAATCAATCTCCCAGTTTAAAGATCAGCGTACACCAGTGCATTTTACCCTTATTTTAAAGTGTTGGCCCAAAACAAACGAAGAGTCTATATACTTATATTAATGAACGAGTCTACCACGTGCGTCGAATATTACTGAACATTATTAACGTTGAACAATGTTGAATACTATTAAATTAGTTAATAAAAATTTTAAGGATTAAACATATAATTTCAAATTATTTAAAATAAATTATTTTTATATATTATATATATTTTTAGTATAAATTATTTTTAATTTAAAAAATAAAAAATATTAAATAAAAAACCTAAAACCCTAAACTCAAAAACCTAAAATTACTAAATCTTAAACCCTAAATTCCAAAATACTAAATCCTAAACTCTAAACACTAAAAATAATAAAACCCTAAACTCTAAACTCTAAATATATAACCCTAAACCTTTAAACCCTAAAATAGAAATTTTGAATATATAAAAATATTAACCCTAAACCCTAAAATTAGTTTAGGGTTTATGATTTTAAGGTTTAAGGTTATTTTAGTGTTTAAAATTTTATGATTTAGATTTAGTATTTAGGGTTTAGTATTTTTTAGGGTTTTAGGTTTTGGATTTAAGTTTTAGGTTTTAGGTTTTAGGGTTTGGAGTTTAATGTTTAGTGATTTTGGTTTTAGAGTTCGAAGATTAGGATTTTTTACTTTTAATTTAATATTTTATTCAATTATTCAAAATAAAATAATATATATAAAGTAATTTAATAAAAATTTATCTTAAAAAATTTATAATTATATGTTTAGTCCTTAAAAATTTTAATCTTTATTAATCAGTTTAATAGTGTTCAACGATGTTCATCATTAATGATGTTCAGCGATGTTCAACGCCCGTTGTAGAATTTTCCTATATTAATAGCTTCAGAAATAAGCTCCGGTCCAAATGTTTTAACAGAGAAATTATATTATGTGTCATTTTTATCACGTTATTTATGAGATCAATTAATTAAAAGTATTTATTTAATTATTATTTTTATTAAATAAATCTTCACTTGATAAAAAAATATTTTTATACTTAATTTACGGTAAATATTAGTGAAGATTCACTTGATAAAAATAATAAAATGAAAAATATTAAATATTTGTTTTTAATTGATTGGTCCATAAATAATGTTGTAAAATTATCCTATAATATAATTTCTCTTTTAATGACACTAAAATTTTATTTTCTTTGCATCCTATTCCTATTTAATCTCTTGGACTTGTACTCAATTTCAAATGTAGATATTGTTTAATAAAACTCGAAACAGATATTTCAAATCATATTGAATTAAGACAAATATGAAATTGTTAATACCAAACGAAAATTCCTTTTAAAAGCCGTTGGTATTATTTTAAAAAAATCAAATTATAATAAGTGTATATAATCTTAAGCTAAATTAAATATATAATTTAGATATTTTTTAATAATTAATAATATAAAAATAATTATTTTAGATCATATAGTGAAAAGATTAAAATCTAAAATAAAAGATTCAAATAAAATATAGATACTAATATTTTAATTATATTGACGACTAACAAACCATAAAAAAAATTAAATTACTGAAAGAACACCAATAACCGTAAATTATAATCGAGCGTCATGAGAAAATCATCAACCTAAATCACGTATTCAAATCCAATTCAAGGGTTTAAAATAGAAAAGATCAACAAGATAATTAAATAAGCAGGGTCTTCATCAGTTATGATAATGTCAAATCCAACTCTAAGATTAAACAATATAGTAATATATAATATTATTTTATGCTGAATTAAACTAAAGATAAAAGATAATAACATCAGTTAATTTAATGAAATGAGACATGGAGAGTGAACGAGAATTAATTCTTCTTTAAAAATTGATTAAGTTCTTTTAATAAAAATTTACATTCATCATGATATGATGCACTAAATCTTTTATGTAAGAATTAATCAAGAATATTTCGATCTAGATTGAAAGGATTAAGAAGGTTCCAATAACAACTCTATGCATTATCCAATTCGGTATTAATCAACAAAAAGATCGAATATAAGTAGTTAAATCATTTTTTTAATAAATATGTCTCATTTTCGATAATTCCAATCCCATGATTTAGACGTACATGATTAGACTAATTAATCATAATATTTGGATCAAATCCAATAAAATAGGGTGGAATTGAGCTGGATTTTATGGGAAAATCTTGTAATCTTCTTGGTTTTAAGTTTGAAGTTGAGGAAGGGAGAGTATGCATGGGCAAAACTACAAATGTGGATTCTTGAAAACATCCCACCTCAAACATCGATAGCATCGATGTCCATTTTAAGACAAGAAACCATGTTTAATGTCCGAACAACATCTTTGTTTTTGGCTTCGAAAGTGTAGTAAAAATCAAGAGTGTAACATGAACTTACCTTGAAAACACCATCGTTTCATGGTTTCTTCTACTTTGGATTTGATGAGCTTTGTTTGATTCTAACCAATCCCCCTCCGATTCCCATAAGAATACAAAACTAGATAGATACAAGGAAGATAGAGAATATATACAGATTTAGATTAATATCAACACCCTAATCGAATTTTAACTCGTGTATATTTAAAATATATTTTTATTAAATAAAAAAGTTTTTAGATAAAGGAACCTAAAAACTCGTTTCGAAAGATTAAACTTATAAGGATTAAGATACTAAATCGTTCTAAGCGGAAAACAAATTATAAGAATAGTAACTTAAGAAAAAAAGAAAAACACGAAGAACACTTAAGAACAATACAAGAAATTTTAGAATAAATGCATTAATTTCTTTAAAGATGAGATGATACAAATGAGGCTAAAAAAACCTTTATTTATAATTGATTCTACCATATTCCATCATTTATGAGTTCTTGAGTTTGAGTATTCTTTCAAATTCGAATCTATATAAAATAAAATAATATAAATATTCTTAAACACTAAATTTATCGGTGAATCTCTACTTAAAAAAATGAATTTATTATACTTTACGAAACTTATTAAATCAATAAAATTATACAATTACACATATTCATAGACCCATTGAATCAAGAATCAAAATTGAAAAGAGCAAGGACTTACTCTTGCTGGTCACCTACCACTCTCTCCACACCTAAGACCACCATACTAAACACATGATAAAAGACGCAACGACAAAATCGTGTAAGAATAAAAAAAAAAGAGAGAGAGAGAGAAATAATATATGGTATTGTATTTTGATTCAATTTTTAATTGATTATTAAATTAAGTTTTATTGTAATTTTAGTAATTAAAAATTATTTTGATAATTAAGTTTGTTTTATCATATATATAAAATATTCGACGAAAAACAAATTTTTTGTAAGTGCTTTAATTTTAAGGGTTAGAGATTTAATTTAGGGTTTGGAATTTAAAATTTAGAATTTATGGATTATGATTAGAACTTAGAGTTTATGGTTAAAGGTTAAGGTTTAAAGGTTAGTATTTAAGTTTTAGGTATATGCTAGAGATTTAGGTTTTAACCTAAAAATCTCTAAATTCTAATCATACATCTAAATTTAAATCTTCTAAGTACGTAAACATAAATTGCTAAACAATAAACCCCGAATCGAATATTTAACCCTTAAAATTTAGACACGTGTGAAAGTAAAAAAAAAAATCACCATAGTACATGGTATAATTACCCATAATATATATTTCTTTTAAAGTCTACTTCAGTTTCGACGATTCTCAAAATTTGTGTGTCCTTTTATCTTGAACTAAATTTCTTTACACTCTAATCATGTTTTTTTTTTGTCTCATACTAAAAGCACTTAAAAATTTAAATTCTAGACTTTAACCCTAATTTCCACACTTAAACTCTGAATTTTATACCTTAGATATACGTTGTACACCTAATTTCTTAAATTTTAACCATAAACTCTAAATATTAAATTTTAAACCTATTATTTTAAAGTAAAATACCAAGAAAAAAACATGATTAAGTGGAAACATTTCCATCCCTTTGTCCTAATGCTAGGAGGATGCCCCAAAGTGTATATGGCTTTACTTGTGGGTTTGAAAAAGATAACAAATAGTTGATTTGGAGGCACATGCAAATTGTAACCCCCACAATCCCCCACTAAGCAACAACCAAGGTTGTTGTTTTGCTTTGTTAGGGCATGTTTGTCCTTGTGTTGTGCTTGAGAATGATACCAATTCTGGCCACCTTTTATATTTCCATCCACTTCGCATCCTACCAAAAACAAATCAAATTCAAATTTAATGTCAGGATTCAGTTGTATATTACAATTGTGTTCAAGTGATGAATTTGAATGGATTCAAAGAGAAAAAGGAGGGAGGCTCTATGTTTAAGATCTTGTCTGTAATTCAAGAAATTCTATATTCTTTTTGAAACCTCCAAAAAGACAAACAAAACGATGAAGACAAAAACAGCCTCTTGTGGTGTTGCCAAAGAAGACATGGAAAAGACCTTCAAGACAAGAGCTTTTAAAACCCAGCTGACTCATGTTCCAAACTCAAGCCTTACACCACTAACCAAAAACCTCTTTTTAGTAAGGTAATTGGTTTAGATTTGAGTGTCAGGTAGCCAAGTTTTAAAATTTCCTTAAAGGGTTTTCAAGGATTTTGATGCATAGATCCAGTTGATCAGTTTTGTCTCAGCTGAATTCTCTCTGTTCTTTTTTACTGGTAATTCCCTCCCTATGTTCTGGTTTTTTTGCTGCTTAATTGGTACATAGAATCTGTTACTAATAAAGATATGGATTGTTCCTATGTTTATCTGTTAGAGTTTGCTTCAGTCTTCATGTTTTTTGTGTCTTTTAGACATAAGCTTACTTTGATTGTTAATGGCAGGAATGTTTCTAGAGGGACCATCCGTTATAACTTCACCACCACTTCAGTTCATGTCGTGGATGTCACTTTCTCCTGGTTTAGGATCCCCATTCCCCTGGCTCGGAGAGCTTAAATCTGAGGAAAGGGGTTTATATCTGATCCATCTTCTCGTCGCATGTGCGAACCATGTCGCCGCCGGTAGTCTCGAGAACGCTAATATCGGCCTAGAAAAAATATCCCACCTCGCCTCGGCTGATGGAGATACCATGCAAAGAATTGTTGCCTACTTCACTGAGGCACTTGCTGATAGGGTGCTTAAAGCATGGCCTGGTCTTCACAAAGCCCTTAATTCCACTAAAATATCATCAGTACAAGAGAGAATTCATGTTCAGAATTTGTTCTTCGAGTTATGCCCTTTCTTGAAGCTTGCATATGTTATCACGAATCAGGCCATTGTAGAAGCTATGGAGGGGGAGAAAATGGTTCATATTATAGATCTCAATTGCTTCGAACCGGCACAGTGGATTAATCTTTTTCAAACATTTAATGCTAGACCAGAAGGGCCACCCCATTTGAGAATTACTGGCATACATGAACAAAAAGAGGTGTTGGATCATATGGCACTTCGATTGACGGAAGAAGCTGAGAAATGGGACATTCCGTTTCAGTTTAATCCGATCGTCTGCAAGTTAGAGAATCTCGATCTCGAAAGTTTGCGTGTTAAGACCGGAGAAGCTCTTGCAGTCAGTTCTGTCCTTCAGCTTCATTCTCTCTTGGTTACAGATGATGAGATGCTTAGAAGGACCAACTCCCCATCCATGTCTAAGAACCTTAATGCCAATCTATCACAAAGAGTCTTGCAGATGAACCAACGTACATTAGGAGAGTGGCTTAAGAAAGAGCCGGTCCATGCATATAGCCCAGGTTCGGACTTGGCATCACCATCACCGTTATCCCCTCTTGCCCTGGCTCCTGCGCCGAAAATGGTGAACTTTCTAACCGCTCTTCAGGGAATGTCACCGAAATTAATAGTTATAACCGAGCAGGAGTCCAACCATAATGGCTCTACTTTAATGGAGAGAGTATTAGAAGCATTGAATTTCTATGCTGCACTCTTCGATTGCTTGGAGTCTACGGTATCAAGGGCACCAGCAGAGCGACAAAAGGTCGAGAAGATGCTTTTCGGGGAAGAAATTAAGAATATCATTGCTTGTGAAGGTGTTGAGAGAAAGGAGAGACATGAGAAGCTTGAGAAATGGATTCTGAGATTCGAGTTGGCCGGCTTCGGAAAGGTTCCTTTAAGCTACCATGGCATGTTGCAGGCAGGACGATTGTTGCAGACCAATAACTATGATGGTTATAAAATCAAAGAAGATAATGGACGTGTGGTCATCTGCTGGCAAGAAAGACCTCTGTATTCGATGTCAGCTTGGGGGTTTAGACCGTAAAGTTTAAACCCATTTTTTGTGTGCGCTTGTTTCTTCTTTCATCTTGTTCGTGTCCCTGTAAAGAACATCAAAATTTTCTTCTCTGCAATCTCATAGTGTTCTTATGACCTAAGAAAGTAAAAAAGAAAATTAATTACTGTAATAACTCAGTAGTGCACGACATATATACATTATGTTCAACTACAGGCTACAGCCTTTCCTTTCTGTTTATTATACCAGAACCAGACCGTCTTGGCCAAAGCATGACATCGAGCGAACCGAAAAATCCCTCAAACTACTGGCATTTCCATTACATCCAAGTATAATAACCATTGTAAGTTCCCTAGGAGAAAGCGACATCCATGACCATAACTCCATAATCAATATTCAAGCATCATGTTGGAGAAGCCGAAGCATAAATTCCCTGAGCTCTCTCCACGAGTTTCGAACTGGACTCGAGTTTTTCTATTAAAGGGTCTTCTGCCATGTAAGTGATATCAAATGAACCCCAATAATTTGCAAGTAGCAACTAACATGTCCACGGTTTGAATAATTATAAAATTAATTAACTTCTAGTACTAAAACAATTACTAATAATTTTATTTAAAAATTATTAAAAATAAAATTTAAACTCGTGGTGATATTAGTAAAATTTTATATAAAAAATTTCTCTTATCCGTATTATATATTTAAAAATAAAAGAGGGAAAGAAATTAAAAAGAAATTATGGAAATATTTTATTATATTTATTTGGTTACAATTTTGAATTTTCATTTTACTATTGATTAAGTCCATTGCCTTGGAGTACGCTTGGACTACCTCTTCATTTGTTCCGGTCTCCGATCATCACAATGCCCAGCTACCACCACCACCGCTCCACTCCGCTGCTATACTCCACCACGTCTGTCTCCTCCTCCTCCTCCTCCTCCCAGTCTTTCCTCTCTAAGCTTCTGCTCCTCTTAACACTCCTCCCTCTCTCTTTAGCTGCGTTAGCCTTCGTTCTACAGTGGCGTGGAGGGGGGGTATCCGATCCCACCATCACCACATCTGGCGCCTATTCCCGATGGGCACCAAGGGGGTCCCACCACGAGGTCTTCCCGGGCATGGAGACTTTTTCAACTCTCTCCCCCAAATCGCATTCTTCTGCTGATTGCATCAATCTCGGTCGTAGCTCTTCTCCTTCTCTCCCTTACTATGGGGACTGGAAATTTGGTTTTGAAGCTAATCTAAAGCCCAAGGTAACCCTTTCTTTTCTTTTCCAGGGATGATCTGAAGCTTGCTTTTTTGGTGAAAGATTTATCTTGCTTCCGGTAATTTATAGTTGGTGGATATTGCTTAGCTGCTGTAGTTTCAGCTAATGATCCCGTTTAAAATATCCAATATTGTCTTAGATCCGTGCCGTTTCCTGGATTTTAAGTGGGAAAATCTTATTATGAATTCTGACTTACCAGTGTTCGTCTTCCTCACACTAGACCTCCTGTTCGACTTCATTTCAAAATTTTGCTTATAAAGTTCTTTGTCAATTGATTATCTTTCTCATCAAATCGATATTATAGTTAGTACCCATAAATTTGTTATGTATGGAAGATCTAAATCAAGTCTATAGCTACCGTGTTTCTTGTAGCTGACTTTTCCTCTAGAGGTTGGAGTGATTGTTTGTAACGCTCAGCTATTTTGCTTCTGAAATAACAGATTTGTATTACAACAAGTACATCAGCTGGCCTGGAACAGATTTTACCATGGATGTTTTATCATAAGGTTATTGGAGTCGGAACCTTTTTCCTCTTTGTCGAAGGGCACGCTGCGTCTCCAAATGTTTCTAAAGTTTTGGAATCGATTCCTGTGAGTTTATGACTTATGATATAGTTTTGCTATGATTTTCATTTATAATTTCAACTGTTCTTCCTGATTTACCAGTGATTATTGTTGGTCCGAATTTTGCTTATAGTGTAAGTTTTATGTTTTTCCTCTTCAGGGTGTAAAAGTTATATACAGAACAAGAGAGCTTGAAGAGCAGCAGGCTAAAAGGTCAATTAACTTTTCCCCTTTTATGATTAAAATGCTTCTCTTAGATTCTAAAGCTAAAGTGAAAGTATGGTTGTTCTCGATATTTCTTCTTGTTTTTTCTGTTTAACTAGAATGTGGAGGATACTGGTAATAAGCTGTCTTTATTTTGCATTTATTTTCTGCATGCTTTTGTTATAGTTTCTTTTCTGGTTATCTAGGAACAAGTCCCTTTTTATTTTTCGGTCAAAATGGTTTTTTATTTTCTAACTTCTGGTATTTTTATGTGGTTTTCAGCCGGATCTGGAATGAGACATGGTTGTCAAGTTTCTTTTACAAGCCTTGCAATTATGAGCTATTTGTAAAGCAGTCTCTCAATATGGAAATGGCCATTGTCATGGCTAGGGTATGCTCCACGAATGATTCTATTTTCATGAATTGAAATACTTTATTATTTGCAATTGTTAGCAGAGCAATCTTAGGCTTATTTTAATTTTTTTTTCCCTTTTTGCATTTGAAATATAAGGATGCTGGAATGGACTGGATACTTCATCTTGATACTGATGAGCTAATACACCCAGCTGGTGCACGTGAATATTCTTTGAGGCAGTTGCTACTTGACGTACCTAGCAATGTTGATATGGTCATATTTCCCAACTATGTAAGTAGTATTATATAAATTGATGAGAAAAAGTTATCAATAAGAGAACTTGGAACCAGCAATCATGATTGGATATCTTGTCATTCATTTGGACTGGCCTTTGGTGTTTGATAGTGGTATTTTTCTTCCTTTTTGTTTAGGAGAGCAGCGTTGAACGGGATGATATCAAGGATCCTTTTACTGAGGTGAATCGTCACTTGTCCTTTTTTGTTGTTTTTCATTAGTTCTATAAATCTTAGGATTTGGAATTTCACAAGTGGCTTACTTTTCTATCCATACAAACAGGTGTCAATGTTCAAGAAGAACTATGACCATCTACCAAAGGAAACCTACTTTGGCATGTATAAAGAATCAACTCGTGGTAATCCGAATTATTTCTTGACATATGGGAACGGGAAGGCAGCTGCCCGTATTCAGGATCATCTTCGTCCAAATGGTGCTCACAGATGGCACAATTATATGAAAACCCCAAAGTACGGTTACTCTGTGTGCTTAAAGAAAATCCTGATGAGATAACCTGACCCAATGTTCATATATCATAAATTCTCATGTGGTTTGACATTCATTATCTTTGTGAATGAGAGTGTTTTATGTTGGCATCATATCATGAATAAGTATATCGTAATGGTAACTATGACTTGTGAGAATGGAGCTGCTTATATTCGTACCATTTTCTATGTACATACAAATGACATTTCTTTACATTTTGTTTCCTTCTTTAAGTGAGATCAAATTGGAGGAGGCTGCTGTTCTACACTACACATATGCCAAATTTTCAGACCTAACGTCTAGACGTGATCGGTGTGGCTGCAAGCCTAGCAAGGAAGATGTCAAAAGATGCTTCATGTTGGAATTTGATAGATCTGTAAGTTCAATACCTTGTGGGATTTTTTAAATATCTTTACTGTTATGGATGACATTTCGTTATAACTCTTTGATTAACTATGTAAATGTTATTTGTTGCAGGCATTTATAATTGCTTCAACTGCAACAGAAGAAGAGATGCTTAACTGGTATACGATTGAATGCAGGGTCTTCTTTTATTTATTTTTAATAAATTTCATGTATTTATAATTGTCCCATTTTTACCTGAATCCAATGTGGGGATATGCTCATGTTGAACTATATTGGCTCTGGTTATTATAGGTATCGCGAACATGTTGTGTGGGGTGACAAAGACCTAAGGCTTAAACTCTTGAGAAAGGGTATTTTGACTCGCATATATGCTCCAACGGTAAGTCCGGTTATTTTATGTCGGTGAAAATTAGTAAACGCATTTCGACTTTTATAAGCATTCATCTTTAGAATTCAGTTTGACTCCAGTGAGATTAAGAAATGCATGAAATCTTTTACCTTTCTCTTTCAACTTGTATGTTTTACGCTTCGATTATGTGTTGAGATTCCTCTGCTCTGGCTGTTTCTCATCACTTCATCTTGAATGCTCTTTGGCTGTTTCAGGTCATAATACAAGGTTTAAGAGAGTCCGGCATATTCAGCTCAGTTATTGCAAATTCCCCGAATGTTATTTCGAAGGAAAAGTTTTTAGCTTCCATTGACAGTAGCAACTCATCTAGAGTTGTTCCCCTAGCTTCTCACGATTCAAGCAAGACCGGTAGAAACAGACAGCATCAACCATCTGTTAGAAAGGTGCTTGAAACTGAAGCCGGTGCAGCTCATGAGGAATCAGCAGTTCCGCCTTTGTCGCCTCCTGCATGGACATTGACGGCATTGGAGCAATGATGGAGTGGCTGATCTGCATGCTTCTTTATGATCTATTCGGACAGTTTTATCACGTCATTCGCTTCGAACACATGGGGTCACACGACAGACAAAAGAGCAGGTATGAAACATCATGTTACACAGATTTCTGCTCTGCCATCAAATGTTTGAAGCAAGAACTGGCCGCTAAATATACTGTAATTATTGATATTGTTGTTGTCTCAGTTACTATAGAATCATGTAATCTAGTTTATTATTAGCTTTCACTTTAATTCAAAAAAAATATATGATTTCCTTACAAAAATTTTAAAACTAAAAAATAGATTATGGGTCGTATTTTTTTTTTTGCTCTTCCAATTTTTAAGGTCTTGGCCTGACTAATCCGGACCGACTCGAGTCACACACTTGGTTTTGGTGAGTGAGTCTTCCAGTAGAGATTTTCTACATACATGTCTCGAACTTGAAACTTGCTTAAGTAAAACCAAACTGCTTATGAGCAAAATCAAACTGCTTACCACTTGAACCAACCCCTATTAGTTATGGGTTATATTTTAATTGTATAATAAATATTATTTCTAATATATATCATAGAAAATTTTAAAATAGTTTCAGAAATATATATATCATTCAAATATATTTTAGGCAACAGTCTGAAAATTTTAAAATTTAGGTATTTTTTATGACTAAGTATTTAGTTTACTATTAAATTTTTGTCATGAATCATGTTAAACATTTTTTTGATAAAATTTCCACACAAAATTAATTGTATAAAGTAATGAAAATATAAATATTTAAAATAATGAAATAAGTTTATAGACAAAAACAAAAACAAGATTTTATCTTAAGTAGACGAAACTATAAAATTTTAAGGAGACAAATTTATAAAAACTTAAGGAAAACAAAAATAAATTTTAAATAAAAATATATATTTAATTGTTAAAAAATTCTAAAGTATACTTAAAATATAATAATTTTTTAAAATATACTATTTTTTTAATAACTACAATATTACGTTATTTAAAACATAGATCTGAAGGAAGACAGGCTACGTTCGAAAGTATTTAAAACGCCGTTGATACTCATCCCAAATCGATAGCAAAGGCAGAAGCAGACTCACCTCCATATTTAATTCCCTCCACAGCTCCATTCCCTCCTTTCTTTTCAATTAAAAGTAACAATTCAGGTAAAATTCTTAATTATCTTGAAAATCAATACTCGGATCTGATTGTTCTTCTCTTTGTTTTCCATTTTCAATGCCAATTCGACGACATTTTGATCTATGTATAATTCAGTTCGTTACGGATTTACCTCATTTTCCGTTTCATATTCTCCTTTTGTACGTGCAATCCGGAATTCGAATCCGATTCCAGTGTGAAATTCTGCATTTTTGTTATACAGCAGATCCCTTCTTCGATGCCCGCGTGTTTTTTTTTTTCCAGATCTCTTATTTGCCTTAATTTCTTATACTTTTCGTTTTGCTTTCTGATTTATGCAGGTTTAAACGAGCTCTAGACCTAAGCTAGTTTATTCAAGCATGGGAAGTGTTGATGTTGCAAACAAGGTAATGACAACGTTGGATTTTTTCTGTTATCCAAACATCTTTTATCATGCATTTTCATTTTTTTCTCAATCCAAATCACCTTATACATATATTTTCAGGATGCCACTGTTAGCTTGGCCGAAAAAAAGCCTACAGTTGTTTTTGTTTTGGGTAAGCAGCTGCTTCGTTTGTATTTTGTCTTTTGGTAGTTTTATATTTACATTTTCATATTGTTTGTAAGCGCCTACAACTGTTGAGAATTTTTTTTCCTGCCTTGTTTATTGATTAGGTGGGCCTGGCAGTGGGAAAGGTACCCAATGTGCTCATATAGTGGAACACTTTCATTACACCCATCTCAGTGCTGGAGATCTCCTCCGAGCAGAAATTAGATCTGGTTCTGAAAATGGGTATGACATTCATGCCTGAAAAGATTACACATGCATTGGTTTCTAGCTGATTCTGGAGATTTTATGTACTTTTTGTCTTTACACATGATTGAAATCTGGAATCAGCATCAATCTAGAAAAAGAAGATTTTAGAAACCCCCCCCCCCCCCCTTATTTTCTAATGATTGAATATCATTGTTATTGGTTGGTGACTTGGTGTAGGTTGTTTCTCTAGAGATCTGTTCAATTTCAAACAAGGGATGTTTTCATTGAACAAGATTGCCGTTTTTACCCATCAGCTCTGTAAATTAGACAAAACATATATTTAGATCTGTATGATTTTCTAAGATGGACCTACCTCTTTTGGTTCCTAAATCTGTCTGAACTGCTTGCTTTCTATTCTGCCTTTATTGCATATTTATGTTTTGGGGTAGAACTGGGCGCATGCTCTAATCTAGTTCTCTGTATTTTATTATTGGCCAGTTGTTTGCATTTGAACCTTTTGCATGTTGTGCATTATTTCTTCATTCTAACCATTTTCCACATGCCACCCTTCTCATAATGATCATATTTAATATATGTTCTCTTGTGATCAACAGAACCATGATTCAGAACATGATCAAAGAAGGAAAGATTGTTCCTTCTGAGGTCACAATTAAGCTTCTCCAACAAGCAATGCTGGAAAGTGGTAATGACAAGTTCCTTATTGATGGTTTTCCTCGTAATGAGGAAAACCGTGCAGCATTTGAAGCTGTTGTAAGTCTATCGTTCTTTTAGTTTACTTGCCCTTGGGCCTCCTTTACCAAGTCTTTTCAGTATTCAATTAGATATTTAATACGGCTAACATTTGGTGGGTCTGCAGACAAAAATTGAACCTGAATTTGTACTGTTTTTCAATTGCCCTGAAGAAGAGATGGAGAGGCGCCTTCTGAGTAGGAATCAGGTTATTCAACTCTTTTTTTTCTCTCTGTAGGTTTATCCATAGGATTTACATTAGAAGATCTCTTTGTTTCTTTTTGTCTTGTGTCGTTCTGTGTTGTTTAAACCATTGGTTCTTATCTCCATAATGAAGGGAAGAGAAGATGATAACATTGAAACAATAAGGAAGCGATTCAAGGTGTTTCTCGAGTCCAGCCTTCCTGTAATTGAGTACTATAAGGCCAAGGGGAGAGTCCGAGAGGTAATAATCTGTAAAAACTCAACCATTTGGTTATGTCCTGGATGATTGGCATGGTTACCTCAACTCAAGTGTTGTTGCTTTGACATTTAGATTGATGCTGCAAAGCCCGTTGGAGAGGTGTTTGAGGCGGTTAAAATCATTTTCACCCCAAAAGATGAAAAGGTAAAAAGTCATGGGTTTACCCTTCCTCTGCTGGAAAACGAAAGTAAGAACGCAGATGGTACAACATTTGAAATATAATAATGTAAAACGTCCGATCCAATCACAGTTGTATGATGCACATATTTTTCTTTGTAGTACTGAATAGGTAGTTGGGTACGTTATTAAATGAATGTACACAGGATGAGTACTTGAATCAGCCTAACTACATTAATCTTGAGCCTTTAACTAGACTTAATACGTTTTTAAAGCATCAAAGAAATGTTTGGTCATCAGTTAACATATATCTTCCTCTGCGTGCTCCACTCATGAACGATGCATGTTGCCTATGCAGGTCACTGCCTAGGCCGGTTACAACTCCACCAGTGATAAGTTAGCATATTCATTTAAGGCGACAATTTTATCTGTAAATTATACAGTTTTACATTCATGTTCTTTATTTGCACTTAATATAATTTTGCATGGTGCAGGTTATATGACACAATCTGCTGCACATTACTGTATTCTAATAATTTGGAATTTTTTGTATCACATTGTATTTGGTTTATATTTACAAGAGATGAGATGATTTCATTTATATTCTTGTTATGGTATATCTGTTGAGAACAATAAATCTGAAAGTCTCCAATTGTTGTTTACTCGATGGAGTAATTCTCATAATACATTACATGTATCTAATGTCAGTTACAGTTCAGAACATGGGATCAAACAGAAAATTCACTAGGAGATCAAAGATGTTGAGAACAGGGCTCTAAAACATATGAAAACAAGCAAAATTCACTCTCCTAAATGTGTCAACCTCCCAGGCTAGTCTAGTTGGTTCTCCCCTTAAGCTGGGGAGAAAAATATATTTAAGAACCTTTGGCAGACTCGTCTCCCGGTACATCATCCTCATCGTGGTAAATATTCTCTGCCATCTGCCATATTTGAAGGATGTTATCCTCAGCTACACTAGCAACAACCCAATCTTCACATGGGTTCCATGAAAAATCAGATATTTTACTAGTGTGACCACCATGAATGAAGAGCAACTCGGGTGGACCATCTTCGGCATCCTCGGGTGTCTGCTCTTCATCAATCCTGCATAATAAGATCCGAATGACCAACAATGTTATCAATGTTACTCAAATACTCTATTTTTCTCCCTCTTTTCTTAAAGACTTAGAAAAGGTTCGGTTCAGTCAAGAAAACCAAACACCATTTAGCAATGAGTTACTCACCTGCTAAGATCCCAAACCATGAGCCTTCTCCCAAGACAACAGGATGCTAAGATCGTTTCATTCTTTGGATTCCACCCAACTTGGAAAACTTCTTCCCTGATGCACATCATTACAAAGTTCAACTTCACGACTAGTTATTAAAATATCTTCAAGAGTTCGACAAACAATAATCTCATCGAAGACGGTGGATCCATATATACACCACTCATACTAGCTTTATAATTTATATGACATTCAAGAATTCTCGACTCAACATTTGAGCATCTAGTTTTAAACATATAATAATCGCATTATGTGTGGAAAAAGAGAGAAATATTTCATGAATCCACAAAAGTAATCAGAGTATGCCTGGAGGTAGAATTTCTTACTTGTGGCTGTCAAAGGTGTGGAGTGCAGTACTGATCTTGCGAAGATCAAATAACTTAACCGTCTTATCAGTAGAACCCGTTGCCACGACCCACTCATTAAAGGGATTGAAAGCTAAGCAATTGACCTGATAACATGAAATTAACAACATCAACCAACAAAGTGGGACAAACTTCACTATTCAACTTGCTAGCATTTCCAATCACAGCATATATAATCTAAAATTCTACTCTATTCGTCATAATTTGTCGTCTAAATATTTAGCACGGAAATCAAAGGCAGAACCATGGTACTAAACTAGGAAGAATAAATGAAACAAAAAAAGACCATTTTAGATCAATATGTTGTTTTGGTCATTTTCTACCTCTTTATTGAGTGAATTACTTTTCTAATAACCAAGTAGCAATCAGCCTAACTAAGATATAAAGAAAATAAATCAGCAAGGTCACCGTTGTTTATCAGAAAAGCGTGATTTTTCTCCATGTATACACAAATTACATACAAAGAATAAAAAGGAAAAGCGAAATTAATAGATAGGCACCTCACTCTGGTGAGCAACTACGGACTGGATAGGCTTGGTGACAGATGGGGTTCGCAGGTCCCAAATATGCAAGTATTGGTCATCCCCAACGGACCCAAACAAGTATTCGTGTCTTAGATGCCAAGCAACATCTTCGACCACACCCTCGTGGACCTTGAAGATCTGCATAGCATCAAGAGACTTGTTCTTGGGAGTAGCATTGATATCCCATAGACAAATCTGAGCATCATCTGAGCCACTGAGCAAATGCCCTTGCTTGAACTTACTCCAAGATAGCCCATAACCCTCAGTGCTATGTCCCCTAAGTCTCAAATCGGGACTGCAAGACCCATCCAAAGGCGGCTTTGAAGGATGCTTACTGTAGTCGAACACAAAAACCTCGGCACTGACCGTTTTAGTGGCTATAATGAAAGGACTCTGAGGCATATATCGAGCCCTATTGACCTCCCCTTCGTGATTAATTTGTTGAATAATCTGGACCTTGCCGCTGGCGCATCCGAACCCGCCGAGGTCAGACCGGTCGTGGTCGTATTGGCGAGCATCGTTCTCGGAATCCTGGAGTGGAAGCTGGACCTGTGCCAGCATGAGGTAATTGGGCTCGTTTTCGGAGGTGTGGGTGCCCAAGATCATCTTTTGGACGGAATAATCCTTTCCTGGGGGCTCGTCGCGATCGGGGAGCCATTCGACGGTGAGAGATGGCCACTCTAGGGCGTGGGTAATGACGAGATCGTAGAGGAAAGGAGTGTTCTTTTTCCAAATTTTGTACTCTTCGTTGATCAGCCTCTCCTCGATCTCGCCACGCATCTCCTCTTCGTCTTTCCCCATCTCTCAATTTTGGATTTGGTGTTTGCAGGTATTGGATTTAGGGTTTCCCACCTTTTCAACGTTTTATCTTCCTTTTCCTATTCCCGCCGAAGGGTTAGTTTGGTAAAAAAAAATTATAGAAAAGGGTTAATTGAGTTGAATAATTTAAATTTAATTAGATTAATATTTAATTTAATTTAAATTTGAATAAATTTATTAATTTTGTAATATATTAATTTTGTGTACACGTAGGTTGTTATTAACTTATAAAGTTCATTTTTTTTTAATTATTTTGAACGCTATTTAATTTTTTTTAATTTTTTAATTTATGTTTATATTAATTATACTATTTAATACATGAAATATGATTTTTTTTCTTATAAACGACCTTAAGCTATTATCTTTTATTCTCAAGTAATATAGAAAATATAAATTTTAACAAGTAATAATTAAAATCTTATAATAGTACAGTTAAAATATATTATAAGTAATTAAGTATAGTAAAAATGGGTGACAATACTTTGGAATTTGTTTTTGGAGGTTGGTGATGCGGTTTGATATTTGATATTAATACGGTTTAAAATCGATTTAATTAATATTTAGAGGTTCAATAAATCTAATAATATTATTATATTTAGATGTGGATTGATATTTTAAACTCGATATTTTGAAAAATATTTTTATAAAATTAAAAAAAAAATAATTTAATAAATTTAAATTATTTTATCAACGCAATAATGAATCTACAACACTGTCTCTAAAACTATAATAATAATAATAATAATAATAATTTATATAAAAAAACATTATTTTAATAAATTTTCAACTAGATTAGCATTTAATTAATAAATAACAATAATTGCTAAATTAAACAAATGAATCGTCCCTAAATCTTCCTAATTTTTTTTAGGATAAACTACATAAATGATCCCTTGACTATACCTTAATTATCTTTTTACATCCTCTGACTATCAAATGTTATAAATTGATCAGTTAATTAACTTTTTTGATATAAAGTGATCCTGTGCTGTTAAAAAATTGATAAAAAACTGATGTAAACGTTAACATGCTGACTTGGATTATAGAAATCGGGGATGTCACATGATTATCCAAGTTTAACGTTTACATCAGTTTTTCGTCAATTTTTTAACTGCACATGACCAATTTATAATAAAAAAGTTAATCAATAAACCAATTTATAACATTTGATAATCAAAATATATAAAAAAATAATTGAGGTATAATAAAAAGATCATTTATCTAATTTAACTTTTTTTTAATCTCCCCTAAATCTTAGTTCTCAAGCGCAGAAATTTTGGTAGCTGCTGTAATTAGAGAATTATAAAATCCAAAATTAAATGAATAATTAATTAGTACGGTGGTAAGTGGTCAGAACACGATTAAAACGAGAGCAAATCTCTTACCCTTCGCCAAGCAAATCTCTTATCATCTTCGTTTCTGCTAAGTTCCAGCGCCCTGCCCTTCGCCTATCAATCGGTACCTACTTTTTATCCTTGATTTTCTCTGTTGTTGAATGGCTTTGCCACTTTGTTTGTTGTTTTCTTGTCACAGCACATTCTTTTGTTTAGGGTTTGTTTATGTTCTGTTCCAAGATTTACAGTATTTGATTGCTTAGAAAACTGGTGTTTTAGGATTCTATGGGATTCGATTGACAGATCTATATGTTAATTTCGATTTTAATCTAGTTTGTTCGTATCGAAAACTGTTGTTTTTCTCATAAGCTAGATGATGCATGCAGGGCAAATTAAATGAGTATGGTTTTGGAATTATTTTAGATATTGATTATGAAAAATGAAAAGAAATGAAAGGAATAGAGTCATAGATTCAGAACTATTTGGGCAGGAATTTAGCTGTTAACGCTGAAATAGCTGCTTGCTTGTTTGTGAATCTGAGTTGACTCGAACTCAAATTGGTCTGGACTTGAAACAATCCGAACCCAAAATGTTTTGAATTCAAACAAGTAACCCTTAATGATTCAAATGATCTGAACTTAAACATCCCAAATATGACATGGCTGCAACTTGAAATGACCTGGAAACTTTAAAATCCAAATTAATCTTTATCTAAATGGTCTCATACTAAAATCAAATCTTATTTGTTTAATTGACAAGTCTAGATAGAATCATATTTGGCCTACATTAGTCATTTTCCTACTGGTTCATGATATTTGTCTCCTATCTGATTTGTGTTTCTTTTCTATGGTTCCCATCGAAGTCAAGTGTGTGCCAAAAAGAAAAGTCTTGTCTGCTTCATCTTGAGCTAGCAGATCATTTTATGGATAATAGGACACCCAGAAATGAGGCAACCGAAGAAGTGACACGGGAGTCACTTATTGCTATCTCCTACGCGTTACCGGATAAGATTGTTGCTTCCAAACTGTCATCAGGTGATCTGAATGGTGAAAAGCAGATTGAAAGAATAGATTCCGATGGAGCTGAGAAATACAGGTCTGAATTGATCTCCATATCCTCTTCACAATCACCTGACGATAAGGGCTCACCATCTCCATTGAAGGGACTGGAGAATTAACATATGCTATTATCCAAACGATTCGAGGAAGGGTTTTATCTACCTTGCGATTGGGTGCTTGGAATGCATTGTTATATCATAGTCTGGTATGAGCTAGAACTGTTTTTGTTGAATCATGATGGAACAGCCAATTCCGCTGTTGAACTGTGATCATTTGCTATATTACAACCTTACATGCACTTTTCTATCAATGCATGCTTTGCAAATTCATATTCTCATAATTTTCTGTGAAACATGTCTTAGATACAAATTTCTTTGTTGCCCAACAAATTTTATGTGTTATTGCTGATCAATTTTTTGACAGGGACACAGCCCAAGGAAAAATTATTATTTGGTGAACCCTGTTGACCGCGTCTTTTGTGGTTTCAATCAATCAAAATCGTTCATTTTAATTTTTTTCAAGGTGAATCATCACCTCTTTCCTACATATAATTAGTCGGTGAGCAGTTATTATACAGTTATTTAAAGATGAACGGTCTTGATTGCTTGGACCATGGATAACATGATGGACAAGGTTCACCTAATAATCTCTCCAGCCCTTGCGGCATGAGCTAAATACTTTTATTGGGTTTCTTGTTTTATTGTTTTATGTTTTAATTACTTATTTAATGGCATAATAAATTTTTCTTTATTTATTCTGTTTATTGTCCTTCATGCATAATTATTGTAAGATCTATCAAGAGAAGTCTTTTAATTATTGATATGTGGTTTACATAATTTATGGTATATCTAATGAGATTTATTTATTTAATGATAGATAAGAAAGATGTAAAAATTTATTTTAAAAAATAAGATAAAAATTATTATTGAATGCGATTATAGATAATATGGTGAATTAGATTCATCTAGTATTTTTTTCGTTTCTCAATTGTTTGTAATTTAACTTGAGTCATAAGAGAAATTATATCATGGATCATTTTCATTATATCATTCATAAGATTAATTAATCTTTACTCATATTTATTATAAATTAAATTTAAAAATAATTTTATATCTTTATTTAATAAAAAAATAAAATAATTAATAAAATAAATTTTTTTAATTAATTAATCTTACAAAAGACATAACAAAAATAACTTATAATATAATATCTTTAAATCGTAGTCATCATCCATTTGTTTACTTAATCTATTACTTAATAAGTTTTAAAAGGTTCAGATGTTGAATTTGTCCCAAAATAAACAAAAGTAAACTTTTTAATGTTTTGTTCAAAAAAAAAAAAAACTTTTTAATGTTGTCTGATTTTTTAATAAATAATATCACGAAATATTAAGTGAGTATACATAATGAATCGAGACAATTATGATAAACACATTTTTTTTAACTTTAGCCCACTCTAACTTATAAAATTATTATTTGTTTATAATATTTTATGTATCACATTCATATTTTGAACAAAATTTGTTCATTTATTTCCTCTGCTCCTTTATATATTTCGCCAATAAATTTCTATTTGTATTAATTATTTTTTTATTTATTGATCCTTTTTATTTTATTAATAATACAAACTATATAATATTAATAATACAAATTAGTAGACTAATTGTAGACTATAGAATATTAATCATCGATGAGATAAAGGACAAAATATAGACTAATTCTATTTCTTTATAGTTTACTATATATGTTTTTTTCATAAAATTTTAATATATATATGCTGATATATTATATATGTGATTAATATTTTTGTATATACCGAAATTGTGTTCAGAAATAAATTATAAATGATCTTTTATAATATCAAAATAAAAGTCGTTAGAAAACAGTGAACCAGAACATAATATTCGTTGTGAATATAAATGATATTTATATGTGAAAAACACGTCTGAAAAATTGATGCCCATTGCCATAATTTAATTCATATGGAGCTAAAATTGAAATTTAAAGGTTTGCCGTATATAAATAACAACGGTTGATTCAAGTGATAAAAAGATTAAACGATTATTATTGTTGTAATCTACTCTAAACTTTGAGTGTACATCGTTTGAAACGATCGTGTTAATCTTCGGGGAACAACCGTCTAAAACAACGATTATACATATCGGAACAAATTGTTTCTAAGACAATAGTCTCTATATCACAACACGATTTATTTTATTTTTTGTTTGTTTATTCTTTTTACCTGTCAATGTTGACATTCTGTTTTACGGTCTACTTAACAACATGAATCGAAATTGTTTTCAAGACTTTGTTGCAGCCTTGCAGGTCTCGAATGCAGCTACTAAACTTGGTGTGAAGACGTTATATTTGATGTGTAATTTTCATCTGACGGAGTGTTTTAGGGGAAATGCTGATGCATGGAGCAGTGAAGAAGCTGGTGACATTGTTGCATTTGGATGATCATTTTTAAATTTTACAATCAAAATTAACACACTTAGATCAAATATCATTAATTTTATTGATTTAATATTATTACCTTTTCAAACAATATTATAGATATAATTACGGTATTTACGGCATTAATATTTTTATTATACGTTCATAAAAAAAGTATAAAAACATTACAGTATAAATATAAACTTTAAATTTAATGCATGTAACCTTGTTTCTTTAATTAACATCTGAATTTCGTAGTATTAATATTTTTTTATAATTTAAATATATATTTTATAGTTAAAATCAAATCAATAAAATTGAGAATTTTGTAACATTCTTATTGTTTAGTTTAAGTATACATGCTGGCTTTATTTTAATAAATTAAATAAAACTTTGATAGTTAATTAAAGGTAGAATGGCAAAAGAAAAGTTTGATATCATTTCATTTATAAGTTCAGACGCCTTGTATCTCAGGGATAATGGTAGTAGAGTTCATTGAATAAATCTAAACTTTCCTGACCTGTTGCAGAGCCTAGGTTATAAAGGTCGATAACAGCTGAAGTACAACATTAAACAGCAAATTTGACCTTCTCAGGAGTATTGGCATGGTGGAAGACATTAACTTCATAGTTCAGCATCGGTGTCGAAGCTGTTTGCATGAAATTTAACAATTAGTAACTCTCCTAAATCCAAGTCCGAATTGTCTCGGCTAACTAAAATAAAGTACTATGGATACAACAGGATAGAGCATAAACTACCTTACCAGTGCTTAATCTTCATCAAACTTGATCTTCTTAGGCGCAGGCTGATCGCTACCCACCTGCAAAATATCAACCAGCACGTGTAAGCAACACAATTCAGAGAAATATTCGGATCAAAGGAAGACAATTGGAGATGGCGATCACAGATGCAAATATATTTACAGTCGAACTACAACCAGTCAACCATAGCAATGGTTGTAAATTTGCAATCACAGCGGAAGGACCGGGTTAAAATGCCCCTCAACTAAAAAACATCATAATGGAAAGGAAAATTGCATTAAATAATGGATTTCTCTCTGTTCATAGGTTCATCCTTCCAAAAGGAAAGGGAAGGAGCATAGAAAGGTAAAACAGAATGAATAGTATTTCTTGTCAATTTTCATCTTCCATGTCAAGTCCATAAAGAATGAAGGACCAACAATAACCCATATGCTTGGAGTGAGAATGAAAATGGCACACCATGGAAAGAAGTTAACCAATACCGTGGATATTTTATGCACAAATTAAAGCACTAAGCAAATTGCTCTACTCGAGAACCAATCCACATGTAAATAAAGCTATGGTTAAACTCTTAATGCACAAACCCTAAGCAATTGTTGTAATACTAAATGTTCATTCACCTTTACCCCATGTGTTGATAAATTTTGTCAATTTTCAGTGATACAGATTGAAGCAAAGAAGAGACTCGAGAGGCAGATACTTACAATTTCAGGGCAATCATAATCAATGCCAGCAGCCTCTATCCTCTTTCTACGCCTTGCATCTCGTTTTATGATCTTCTCCACCAACTTTTTATGTTCTTCCAATGTTCTTACCTGTATAGCCAAACAGACAATTCTTAAAAAAATGGAATAAAAATATCAACTAGTTATTTACAGAAAAATATGCCAGAAAGCTTCCAAGTCTGATGATTACCTTATTATGCCGCTGTCGTTCGATTTGCACATAGTCGACTGGCTTGTATTTATAATTAAAACCTCTCCATCTACATATAAAAGAATACAGATATTCAATCTCCAATTTATCAGAGAAATGCACGGAAAATGGATGCAACTCCACATGGTATTTTAACAAACTACTGAAAATCCTCAGCTTGGTCAGCAAGGACTGCAGTAGCAATGGTCTTCATAAACAAGCTACCTTCCAATTCACTACTTTGTTTGTTGGGCCAAAATATATAAATAAAAATTAAAAAATACATCAATACAATAGAAACTCTCCAGTCAGCTAATATATGCATGACACTAGGAACCCACCTACTCACCCTTCAGATTGTTCAGAATCTACAGGGGGAATATCCAACACAAGCTACATACAAATTTTTACTGTGGTAAAACTAAATTACACACTTCCTTCTAAAAGGTTTTTATCCCTCGTTTTTTAATACAATTGTAGGACTTGGACTCTTTATCCTCTTAAAATATGTCCGTCATCCCATCCTCATGCAAAGAAAAACAAGGGTTAAATGTGGTACAGTGGCACACAAGGTATTATCACATTATAAATCTGGGGATAATATGTAAATAAACCACATTTGTATGCATCATTTAAAGAAAAAAGCAGAAGAAATTTCCTAACAAAACATGCAGACTAAGAAATTTAAGTTATTGAAAAATTACTCATTGCTTACAATTTTGGATGAACATGCTCAGGAGGGACAATATGAACTTGCAAAAGATGCTCAAACAACAGATAATTATGCATGCAATCAGCTACAACTTCAGCTACCTACAGCCAACAAGAATTATTGTCAAAATAACAAGAATCACGACGAGCATAGATCATTAGACATTAATTAACAAACAATCTCCAACCTGCGGATTCTCGAATTCAATAAAGCCAAAGTGCTTTGATTTTCCTGTCTGTTAAGCAGGAATGAAAAAAAATGCAGAAGTGATATCTTAGTAATTATATTAATCAAAATGTAAGTGAACAAATAAAAAAAAAGGCATCTAAGACACTCATTCTAAAGCATTTTTCCAAAATAAAACTTGAATGCTAGTACCTACAAATAAAAGAAAACACTCCATGCAGTCTATACTTGCAAATATGCTAGCAAAAACAGAAATATAAATGAATGCACATAATAGTGAAGCTGAAGGAATTTCTTAAAACCTTCTTATTTCTTGCAATCCTCAATCTCTTAATGGCACCGAACTGCTTAAAATAAGCTGTAAGAAAATACCCAGTTATCAAGGAATTTCAAAGATAAAAACCTTAAAGCAAACATTTACTCCTATACAAAATTCATTTACCTTCCATTTCTTTCTCATAAAAACCATGTGGAATTCGACCAATATACAAAACAGTAGCTTTGTTTTGTTGGGGTTTGGTTTCTGGAAGCTCACGCGATGAATGGCCTTCCAATGGCTTTATCATGAGATTTATAAAACATTCAAAACCAATTTAGGGTTACAAAACAAGAAAGGAAATAAAATCAAAATTTTTAAAAAAATAGAAAACTTGATTCTAGCAAAGAAACATACCAAGAAATCCGCAGATGCAGTTTTGGAATCAGAGTTCGGAAACTGAGAAGAAGCCTTCTTTATAGCTTTCTTCGACGCTTTCTTTGCCTTCGCCCCCATCTACTCAAAACCCTTCAGAGGCTGCCGCTGGTGCTGTCGCTGGAATACAAAAGCTTAATACTAAAACCCTGGCACAGGTTACAGCAAGCACGAAAAATATCTGTGTATATATAATTATTCAGGCCAAGTCTTATGGGCCGAGTTTCGTTAAGGTTCAGGCCCATTTACGATTATTGGACCTTAATTTCTTGCCCAAACTTTATTTTTTAGTATTCTCGTTTATATCGTAAGCGTTAATCGATATAATAGTTAAATTTTATTAATTAAGCAGTTTATTGAATAATTTTAATTTATTTTTAAAAGAACGTTAGATACATGGTAAAAAAAATATATAATATGTTATAAATTCAATCGTTAATGATTAAGTGAAGATTAATAAAATTCAATAATCGATATAACAATTAATCAATTATTTAAACTAAATCGTGCGAATAACTTATCTTGAACACCTTAATTTCAGATTCAAATGTTTAAGGTTTTAATTAATTCGGGTTCGATTTTTCTTAAAAATGTTTAAGGTTTTAATTAATTCGGGTTCGATTTTTCTTAAACTTGAATAATACATAACACAATCCAATAATCAAATACTCCATATGAAAAGCACAAGGAAAACCAAGAATGACAACAAAAAATACAACCCAAATCTTCCATTGCTCATTATTTACCACAGCAATCCTTCCAAACCCATTTTACACGACAGGAAGAAACAGAAAAACAAACTAGAAATTACCTTATATTTATGGCATATTCTCACGGGGCTAGACTGAAAAGTGAAAGCTCTTCCTTGTAATATGAAGCAGGGGAACTCAGGGAAGTCGCTTCACAGACAGACAGTTCTTGTCGTTCATACCGAACGTTTCACCGTTGTATGTAGACCAAAGAGAGACTCCACCACCCCTTTGTAGCATGTTATAATCGAACCAAGTATCGGTGAATCCGAGCCGCTGCCTCGGTGTGCTCATTGACCTTGCCTTTGCTTTTGCAGATTCTGTTGCAGCCATGTAAGTTGGAAAAACTGGGGAACTTGGGATGGAACTCTCGTCTCCGGATGGACTCTGCTGCACACGGCTAAACGATCTTCTCGGAAACGAAAACGGAGAGTTTAACCCGTCTAGCATGTCTTGTTGATGCAAGTTTCTAAATCTAATATGGGGTAGACCATGTACTTCCAAGGTGCTCGAATTCGAACCTACATTAGGCTTTAAAATCATCACTCTTTCCTTTCTATCTAACTCAGCATTGGCTTCCACTTCCACAAGGCTGTTCCTTCCGGTTTCTTTGATGTGCACCGATTCGTCGAGCATACGAGTATTCGCTCTCTCCTGAAGGAAAAGAGATGATCACTACACCAACAAAGCATCCATAAGCAGAATAGAATTGACTAGAAAACATGACAGAGATTGAACATTACCCGATGAGAATACGAGTATTTCTTCATACGCTCTCGTTTAGCCATTGCTTCCTTCCTTCTTAAGGATATGGCTTCAGCGTCTTCTTTAGAAACCGCGCTGTCATTCCAACTCCGACTATAGTCGTTGCGCTGACCACGGCAAAATGTTGAGTGATTGAGCTAAAATGGACAGTTTAGAACCAGAGATCACACATGGTAAAAAATGCAGCACATCATATATGAATGTTTATAGAAAAGGAAGCACCAAGTCCAATGAAATTGATTAGTGTGACTCATCCCCTATTAATGCATTTACAAGGGTAGTAAAAGCTACCTTCCCCGATTTTGGATTAGTGTCGGATAAAGATATATGTCCGGTACACTATTGTCCATGTAACACAGAGTAAAAGAATAGCTAAAGAAATAGCTCGACTCGAATTATCGAACATACTTTGATAATGTCCTTGGCCTGCAACTCATCTTTTATTCTGATGTCTGGACAAATAAGTTTTGTTGTAGAAATGCTCTTCTCCTTGATCTCTGGGTACATTTTTGTACCAGATTGCAAGCACTTCATCTTTTTCATTGCTCGACGTCTCACGACTTCGCCACGGATAATGGCTTGGAGTTTCACCAGTCCCCTTAGTGCCCGTAGGGCTTTCTTTGCCTGTTCAACATCCATCATATCAGTCCAAATTGAAGAACATAAAGGCATGATGCTTGATTATTTCTCAGTACATCTAGAAAGGTTTACCCTGTAGATACCCTGGAATCGTACATCGACTTTCTCGAATCGAAAATGAATACAAGAACTCTCACAATCAAATTCAACATGATCATACTAAAGAGAGTAAGGATTTCAAAGTTAAGCAGTTAAGCTCACCAAATGTGCCCGGAAAGCAGCTTGGATCTTAATAGCAGCTCGGTTCCTATCCTTTGTTGTGAAATGACGGAAAGATTTAGAGGATCCCGCAAGACGGACGACCTCAGCCGCTGCTTGTGCAGCAGCAATCGCAGCCTCTGCTGCTGCAGCTGTCGCAATGGCGACAGTCAAAGCATGCTTTCTTTGCTCCTCCGTTGCTTGACACAATAATTTCTGCGGAGGTGCCGCCAGTGCAGGGTGGTATTGCTTGAGCTTTAGCCTTCCAAAAATCCATCTCCACCTCTTTGATTTCTGGAAAAAAACAAACATACAACTTAAAAAGAGAACCAAAAACATGAAACAAAGCTATTAATTATTCAAAAATGGAGCAAAAATTTACAGAAAAAGTATCTGCAGATGAACCTTTTCAGTTTTTGGTTTCGCATCAGAAGAGAAAATCTTCTTCACCCAACTAAACCAGCTCCTTTTCTTCCCCATTGACAGAATTCATGGAAGCATTCTATCTTTGACGCTAGAACTCAAATCTTATCTTCAAAAAGAAAATCTTGTAACTAAGAACACACCCATATCTACCATATGCTCAGAATGTATAAAGAATCATACTTTTCCATAAGAACAATCATAAAAGCAAAAGCACCATGAAGATTAAAGCAGAAGCAAAAACAAACCAGAATTAAATTCTTTGTTTCATGATATAGACATGAGTGAATAAAAAAACACAAGGACAACGATGAGCATGTATGGTGATGATGATGATGATGTTGATAATCCAAGTTAGTCTTGGTCATTGCTCTTGAGTATATAAATTGTTTTTTTTGAAGCTAAATCATTTCCAATGATGTGGCAACTGCAGGCACTTTGATGATGAATGAGTCATGATGTTTGAAGAGTAAAGGAGTGAGTGTGTTTTCCCTTTCTAATCCCAACTGTCGCCATCACCACGGCCCCCATCACCTCTTCAAATGTCTGGTTTCCATTGAATTTACAGGGGTGTCCTTAGCCTCACATGCTTTCGCTTTCTTCATGGAAACTCAGCATCTTGGCCCATCACCTTTCGCTTTAGATGAAATGATGAAACGACCCCATGGGCTTCCCTCCCATCTGCCTGATGCCATTCCCATCTTCAACAATCTCTCCCTATTTGTTCAGTTTACTTGATATTTTTGTTCAATTTTTCATTGTACATGATCCACTCGAGTAACCAATCAGGATACTGATTTCAGAGAGGATTCAGATACATATTTTTTTGGGCTTAACGTTTAATTATTTTTAATAATTTAAATTTATATATTTTATTTATATGATATTTTGTTATTAATTTAATTTTTAAAGTCGTTGAATCACATCGTTGTTTATTTTTTAACTGACTAACGAAAAATAATATTGATTATTATAATACTGATGAGATAGTTTACGATATTAATATAATAGTCCATATACGAAGATCACCCGAATTGATTACTATTTATATCGTCAAACATTATATAACAAATTGAGATGTGATTAGATTATCATGGGTTATGTAGCCTCTTATGAGAATAATTGTATCTCTGTTTTATAAAATTCAATTTAATTTAATGTTGGTTTTATAGGTTTTTGAAATTTAATACGTAACGATAAAAAAATATTTATTCGAGAAAAATAATTTAGTTTATATTTTTAAATTTTTAGATTTATCAATATACATTATACGAGTAAAATATATTAAGTATGGTAATATACGTTCAATTTTTTTTAACAATTTGATAAGACATATTTATCTTAATAAATAATAAAATTTGAATCTTTTAAAATAAATATGTTTTTATTGAATCACTTGTTAAATTATATTCGCAATAAAACATCTAAATTAAAAGCTTAAAGGTCTAAAAACTTTAAAATTTTATTATTTCTTACTCATATATATTTTTAATATAATTTTTTAATAATTTATACCCTTAATATTTTTAATATAAATTTCCATTAATTAACGCATCTTAATATTTTTAATTATTTAATGATAATACATTAAATATCAATTCATGAAATAATTGGCATGGGGGTAAAATAGGAAGTATAGGTGAATGTTTGGACCAATGGATTGACCAAATAAAGAGGAAAGGGTCATGAAAACAATGCCACTTTTGACCTAATCAACTGCTCTGAGTTGTAATGATGGTCTAGAATTCTGAATTGAAAAAAAAAAAGAAAACTCCTAGTAGGTAGCCAAATGATGAGACTGATCTGTGACTAAATTCTCAGGCTGCCAGGAACATGGAGCAATCAAGGGGTTTTCTTAGGAATCCAGACGAGTCGGGTCCGGTTTTTGGTCGCCTCGACTCTGATTCAAAAATATAAATATTTATTTTGAACCCAATTTAACCTAATTCGAACTTATAAAATAATAAAAATTTGATTAAACTCAATCCAAAAAAATTAATAAAAATATTATATACTATATATAAATATATAATAATAATAATATATAAATATATCGGGTCAGGTCGGAAAGTTTTTAACCTAAACTCAACCCCGACCTAATCTGACTCAAACCCAATTTTTTAAATAAAAAAAAACCGTCCTGATCGGGTCGGAACTCGACGGAAACGGGTCAAATTACCACCCTAATTTTTTTAAAAGAGGTTGGTTAAAAAATTTAAAATATTATATCTAATTTTTGATAAAAATTTAAAAATTATAATTGATTTTTCTTAAAATATTTGGTTTAGTTATAATGGTACCAGAATAAGATATTGATACTTAGTGTTAAAATTTTTGAAAATATTTCTTCAAATAAAAAATTCTTCAAAAATATTTTAAACATATTTTTTAAAATTACTTGAACTTTGATTAATTTTTTACAAATATTTAAAATTATTTTTTAATTTATTATATCAAAAAGTGAATACAAAAGAAACTCCTAGCTGAGTTATTTACAAACTCTTACTTTTATAAAATATTTTTATATTTTTATCTATTTTTTTATTCAACAAAACTATTGATTATTATTATTTTTTAATTCGATTCAAATTCGATTGAATATTATTGGAGACGTAAATATACATACCAAAGAAAAAATATACTTTTTAAATCAATTCGATTAATATAACAAACATCAAGCATACAAATTGAATATATCACCTAAACTAAAACTATTGATTTTTTTTAAATCAGACCTCTACATTTACTATCTGCTCAATTGGGTCCCTAGAGTTTTCTTTGTCCCGTGGTGGCTTTGTTTTTAGAAGCCTCATCATTGTTGTTAACTGAGAATAAGTATTCAGACTTTGGTTCAGATTCAATTATCTTTTTATAATCCCATCCACTAATACTATAAATGCATGGATTTATGATGACTTAACCTTATAATTATTTCTTATAAATAGCAGTCTACAATCATTTAACATATAGAAATAGTCATGAAATATATTTTGTATCATTATAAATATGGACGAAAATATATCAATGGTTTAGAGTTTAAAAATTGTATGATTTTTAAAAAAAATAAATTATATATCAAAATATCTCATATATTAAAACTCTACTTATTAAATTTTATGTTTTGTCTCTAATTTTGAATACGAACCCGAACTCTAATCATAAACAAGCAATGAAAAAATAATTCTAACTAAACATTCTATTATCTTATTTTCTATGCAAAAATTATTTGTATGATATATAAGGTAAACTGGCATGTGCACGAGTTTTTTTAGCTCAAGTGGTTAATGGAACCGTTGTTGTTCTTAGAGGTCACGGGTTTAGGCATTAGTAATTGCAGCATAGTGATTGAACAATCAATATCAAACGGTTGAACAAATATTATTGTAATCATTATTAATTAAATTAAAAAAAAAGAGTTAAACTGGCACGTTGAGGGATGTATTTATTTTCCACTTACTTTTTATAATAAAATTGTAATTTAAGTCAAACTAAATCAATTTGAATCCCAATACACCTTATCCCAACTGGAATTACTTAACAAAGCTGATAATCCAACATGTGGGCAGATCTAATCAGCCCAACAAACCATTGCAAAGACCTCACCTAACGACACCCATTTGCAGTAATTACTTGGGATTAAGTTAATACTTAGTACTTAACTAAATACTAAAACTAAAGTGGTGCAGCAAGCCAAGAGGTACATGGGCATGGCAATGCTATTTTGGAAGAAATAGAAACTCTGTCGAAACGTGGCTGCCTCCTGGCTGGACCATGATGGAAGCTTTGGTATAGGGTGATGCCAGTGGAGGATGCACGGTAAGGTAAGGTGGGGATGTGTCTATCCTTTATTTTTTTTTTAATTTTTATAATATTTAAAGTTTGTACACACTTTCAGATTTTAAGATTTTATCAATATCTGCCTTTAAATACATTTCTGAATCCATCGCATTCGAACGAAGCTTTGATAGCCAATGGCTTTATTTTTTTTCTGACTACCGATATTCCTTATGGGATTCAACTTTGTTGAGTTTAGGAATATCTTGTCATAGTTTTTGATAAACTGTTGGAGTCATTCAGCCAAAAAATAATAATAAATCTTCTTTCTCATATTTTTTTATGTTTTCGTTTTAAGTTAAAGGGTTTAAAGTTTAAAGTTAGAGGTTATTGTTAGGGTTTAGGGAATTAGGGTTAGAGTGTATTTTTTAAGGTATAAGATTTAGGATATAGAAAATAAAGATTAAGGTTTAAAATTCAAATTTTAGAAATTTTCAAACCGAAAACATAAATAAAAGCACAAGATTTTTACCCTGTACTACATCATAAAACGCCGCATCATTTAAATTAATCCAAGATTAGCAGCCCTGTTGGAGCTCTAAACTAGAAGGCAAGATTCTCTGTAGTAACCAATGAGCATTGCAGGCCACAACATCTACAAAAACATCCTCAGACGGACACAGATTCTGCTTCGAGTAAACCTGCGACAAAGATACAAACTGGATCGGTGAGTAGGAACGGTCAGAGGAACAACTTATATACCAGACGAAGCCACGGTTTATGTTGTGGTCAACAAGTTAATTACGTGTTTATCCTTTATGTCTCCTCAAACAAGTATCGATTTACTCATTAACGATCATTTATCTATTTTTTTTGTTTATTGTTCGATTATAGTTAAAAAATTTATCAACTTTTACTGCCCAAGACTCGGTACTTATCAGTTATCACACCGAAGCAAAGCGCTAAAAAGGTCAATTTTGTAAATTCAGCAAAAACCAAGGGCTATAAAAGATGACTCGAATTGTTCCCTTAAACATAAACAACTAGGAAAAATAAATCTTTCCTAGTTATGATCATTATCCCTACATAAATGCAACAACAGAACCCTTCAAATTCCCGCAACTTTTCAACCAATCAAAATTCCTGAGTTTCAGATCACAACTTTGACTCAAAATTTAGATAACCCAGAATTTCTTTCGATTTTGGTGTTGAAAAAGTCGGGTTTTTGCCACTGTTTTTTTTTTTTTTTTTAATTCTTGACTTTTTTTCTGGGATATTCTGGGTGTGATTATGAATAATAACTGGAGAAGACAAAAAGGTGAAATTCATCACCAAGGAAACCAGGGGACAAGATCATACAACCGAAAGCCATCATTTGGTAATTTTCTTTTTCTTTTTTCAATTGTTATTCTTTTGAAAGAAAGCCTTTTTGTCTTCGTAGCCGCTTCTTGTTGAGTTTTATATTCTGGGGTTTGTATTTCATGTGATTTTAATTCAGTTAAAAGAATTTAAAGAAAACCTTTGGTCCTGAAAACTTCATGCAAATTGATTAAGTTTAAGATCAGAGCTGCTAAAGCTTTTAAGATGGTTCTGTTTGTTTTTCATGCGTTGTAATGGTTTGTGTTGTACAAACAATTGTAATATTTGTTTTGAATGAATGTTTATGGAGGGATTGGAACTTGGGAGTGAGGGTAAAATTGAAGCACAGTTTGAAGGAATATTATGGTTATATATATATATATATATATATATATATATATATAGCCTATTGCTCTGGTCTTAGAGATCAGTAGATCAAATTGAGATTATGTTCCTTTTGCTTGAGTATTTAGGACCTTGCTTATGTTCTAACCTTTTACTGCGTTTGGCAACAGTTGATTGCCAATGCAAGAATTGATATGGAAAGCCACCCTGTTCTTATTTTGAGATCAAGACATGAGAATTTTTCCATATGAGCTATATATTTTCTGTAGTATGTGGAATTATTACAGCAGTGGCACTGAATATGCTTTGATCTATCAAGAAAAAGAATCTTTCCAAACTTGCTTTTTTCTAGGTTTCTCCTTGAATAACTTTATTGTTGATGTCTAATTTCTTTGGTGTCTTTCTTTTCTGGAAATTATTGCATTGTGTGTTGTGTTTTGTCCAAAACGAAATGCTAAGTTGATTAACCTGACATTCCTTAATCATGTATCTCAGCTACATGGCAGCCTACTGTTCCTTCATGGGAGAAGAAGTTTTGCAATCTGGTAGGCTCTGTTCCGTGGCAGAAGCTTCTCGAAACCAAGAGATTTATGTATCTTTATGACAACATAATCCAGTGGAATGACTCGGCTGGTGAGGAGGCATTCAATAATGCTAAGAACCGGTTTTGGGCTGAGATTAATGGCCTTCCTTGTGACATAAGACTCCCCGATCCTGATAGTTACATTGATACAATTGATTGGAACTCTGAAATTGATCCAGTGTTGCTTCTGGACTTGGAGAGAGATCCCAAGGTCCCTGACGAGAAGTATAAAAGCGAGAATGTCATGATTCTCGGTAATTCACTTCTTTTGAATCAATCGTTTGCCTGTAGGGGTTGGGGGGATGCTGGAGAGGGAGCAGTGAAGGGAAATAACATGCCTTCAAATTGGAAGAAGAAAGACTACAGGAATTATTGGGAGCACAAGAACGGCAACACGAAAGACTCTGGATATGGGAATTGTTGGAATAACTCTTGTACATTGAACCAAAGGGAGAACAACTATAATGGTTGGGACAATAATGAAGTCAGTTATGTGGATTATAAAAGAAGCGGATATCGGGGAACATGGGATGCTACTAGAAGAAACAGAGAAGACACCGGTCAGTACATGTCAAGGTACAAGACCACGAGATTTCACGGTTATAACCAGCAGAATAATCGGGGATGGAGGAATCCAAGGGGGAGGCAGAGGACAAACATATGACCAACCGTCAATCCGGCAGCGTGGAATTCATTGAATTATTGTGGTTGGCCAATTAAGCCATGATGAATTCGACGTAGATGGAAAATAAGGGGATGCAAGTTTTAAGTATAAAGGTATAAGCATATATATAATGCTATAGATATAGGTCTCAATAATATTTTACTTATGTTTCGGAGTGGATGGTACAAAAAGAGGGCAACAACAGCTTGACAGTGCCCGTATCATGTTCGGTTTATGTCGAAGTTTTGTAGCTTGCTGCTTTAGGTCTGTCTGAGGTTTTTGAATATTATTCCTAGGCTTTTAAGAGTGATTGTTTCCTGGTATGCTTGTTAATGCAAACTTATTGATGTGTATATATATAATTGGTCTGAATGGGGTTTGATTTCCAGTTCAGAAAAGAGACAAATGGTTTGTTGCACTTGAATCATGGTCTAGGCATTTTATTTTTAATGTTTTTTATTGTTAATGCAGTGCTTTCTCCACTCACTTTCTTAGGACAAACACTTTTCATCTTTATGCTTTTCCAGTCAATATCTGCCGAAAAGTATATGGAGGGAGCTGCTAAGTTGTACACTTAGTGAATACCATTATTTTAGAATTCTTCTCTGGGAATCTGAGATCCTAAACCAATATTCAGAAAATTGGTACAAACAGGCAAATGGACATCATAATTTCATAGAAAGGAAGCTATGACGTCCGCCATTCAAGCCTAGTTTTTACATCTCGCACCAACTTGCCGGAGTGAATCATGTACCTTTGGATCTCCTTTTGCCAGACGTCCACGACGACGTCCGCCTTGATGCTGCTACTACCTACACTCGTGACTCCTTTCTCTTTTGCTACGACAAGAAGTTTGGCCTTCAACCTATTGAGGTCTTTAAGATAATTTTGAGGAACAATGCTGGTGTAAAAGCTTACCAAATACCAACTATGGACAAAAGGGTGTGTTTCTATGCTAACAAAATCGGACAACATCGTATAGGATGTTTCTGTAAAGTGAAATGTGAAGATTTCCAAGGCTCCTAGTCTCTGGTGCATATCACCTTGTATTTTAGATCTTAGAGAGCATCAACCACTTGGGCGCTCTTGGCCAACTTGACCAGAATTTCATTGGATTCAGTCGGATCATTCCATCGATCGTAATCACGTACCATCTCTTCTTGCTTTATTTTCCTTGCCTCTTCAAGTTTCAGAGCAGTAGGTGCCAACATCTCAGCTCGAAAAATGACATCTTCAATCTCAGAACATGAAAAACAAAGATTGGAAAGAATTGATGAAACAGCAATTTCCTTCATATTGAAAATGGCTATAAATGATCAGTAAAGAGCCCGACCATAAAAACTTATGTCGGAAGTGGGCTCCATCAGATTAACGAATTCCTTTTTTCTATCCTTGAGCATGTATGTGGATAGAGAAAAATGAGTTTTATTTCCTGTTTTTAGTGTTTTCTCTCATCCATGTGTTTCATCTCATCACTGGACTGTGTCACTGCTTCTTTTCTCCGGTGTTTCATCACCTCATCCGTGTTGCTGTAGCTTATTGTACGTGTTTTACTGGTCTAATACTTTAGTTTTACTTTTCTTCTACATTTTCATTTCGTAGTGAAGGAAAATAACATGTCTTCAAATTGGAAGAAGAAGAAAGAGAGAAGACACCGATCAGTACATTTCAAGGTATAAAACCACAAGATTTCACGGTGATAACTGGCAGAATAATCGGGGATGGAGGAATCCAAGGGGGGGGGTAGAGGACAAACTTTGCATATGACCAACCGTGAATCCGGCACAGCGGAATTCAGTGAATTGTTGTGGTTGGTCAATTAAACCATGACGAATTCGACATAGTTAGAGAGTCTCTATAGAAGCAAGCGATGTTTAGATTGTAAAATTTGATTGTCTAGTGTTGATGTGAGCTACAATAAAGGGTTCAATATTTCCATCCAGAACAGAATTTAGGTCGGGCAATTCAAGACCAGTTTTTACATCTCGAACTAACTTGGAGGGGTGAAACATGTACCTTCGGGTCTCCTTTTGCCAGACGTCCACGACGGCGTCTACCTTGATGCTACCTACACTCGGGATGCCTTGCTCGTTTGCTATGACAAGAAGTTTGGCCTTCAACCTATTGAGGGCTTTGATTTGATTAGCAAAGTAGCTCCTTTCACCTGCACATAGAAGATGGTTTTGAGGAACAATGCTGGAGCAAATAGACGAGTATCACGAATTTCCAGAATCGTAACACTTTGTACTGAAATCAAACAACACACATCTGCCTCTTTCAATGATCACTGTTTAACGTATCTTTCATTTCATGCTCAAAAGCAACTAACCATCAATAACAGAGCTCTCCACAAGATTTTCGAGGAAAATAATGAAATTTATTAGTTCATGAGTCGAACAAAACAAAGCATGGATAATTACTTCCAAATTCTGAGAGGAAAGTAAGCACCTGAAGATTGAAAAGTTAAAGCAGTAGGGATATGCTGAACACAGACTGTATATCCAGTTCGGATTTGTTTTTCTCCAAGCGACAAAGCAGATGAAAGAATCAAATCATCATCATCGATTTGGAGGTCAGGAGTTGTTCCAAGGAATAGAGGAACGACATCTACACCTACTGAGCTAATCTGCAAGAGCTCCCAAGAAAAGAGAGAAAATTGAGGAAGTAAATTCTTTCCTCGAGATAAGCAGGTGCGAAATTCAGATGACCTGAATCGTAGATCACAAGTTCAGAAAGGAACAGATAAACTTGCCTCATTATGAATGGAATCGTTTCTCGAACTTCTTATCATGCAATGGACGCCTCTCTCTCCTGAAAGAAAACCATAAGCATACTCGAATTCAAATTCGATAGTTGCTGACTTGATACCACCGTTAGTAGAAAGGGTCTTCTCAACCACTCTACCCCTATACCCATGCTTTTTCGCCCACTTGATATACATGCTAAGAAGTTGTTCAGCCCAATCCTGAATATGAATATTATCTTTTAAGACCAAAACAGGATATAACCACATAACACTGGTCCGTGAACACCATCCAAAATGTTTTGCAGTACAAGAATCAACAAACATGTCTATCTCTATGCTACAATTTTCTATTCATCCACCCAACTTGACAATTAACAATTAAAAGCATTTGCACATAACCGGGAGCAAAATCTCGAAGCCATATGACATTTCCATTAAGAAAGATGAAGCATTCAAAGTTAAACTCAACTCAAGAAAGAAGAAAAGAAGAGTGGGAGTCTGACCTCGGATTTGCTGCCTTCGGAACCAGCTTTAATAATGACACATGCTCCTTCCATCTCATATGGACCCCTAAGGAGCTTAGATACCTCATATTTATCTAACAAATCATTAATAGCCAAAGATGCATCATATGCTTGCTCAAAGAAACTGTAATTGATGACATCTATCTCGGCCAATTGTGCAATCAGCTTGGCTTCTTCAGCCTGCAGAAACAAGTAAAGATTGCACCTCAGTTATCCAGCAAAAACTAACCAAGTATGACCAAAAGGGTATGTTTTAGATGCTAACAAAACAAGAAAAAATCTCATATGATGTTTCTGTAAAGTGAAATCTGAAGTTTTCAGAGGCTCCTAGGTGCACAACACCTTGTATTTTAGATCTTTGAGAGCATCAACCACCTTGACGCTATCGGCCAACTTGACAAGAATTTCATTGGATTTAGCCGGGTCATTCCATAGATCGTAATCGCGTACCATTTCTTCTTGTTTTATTTTCCTTGCCTCTTCAAGTTCCAAAGCAGTCGGTGCCAACATCTCAGCTCGGACAATGACATCTTCAATCTTCTTTTTCAATGAAAATAGACCTAATGCAAGTAGTGGTAACCACCAATGAAAATATGAAAAACAAGGATCCAAAAGAATTTATCGAAACAACAGACTCCTTCGATGACTAGCAGTCTCCTTCTAATTGAAAGTGGCCATAAATGATCATCAAGTCTAACCACCAAAACTTATGTACCAAAGTGGCACCATCAAATTAACAAAATCCTTTCAGTGTTCAATTCCAGCATGTTTAGTTAAGATGTTTACTTAAATTACTTCCAAACTCCAACCATAAAACTTCAGATACCCTAATAATGTTCCAATAGTTTCAAAGCATAAAGACAGTACATAAACATAGGGAAGAAAACAAAGCAACAGGCCATCATTCTGGTAATGTGAAAACACAGTAAGTCATCAATTTGGTCACTAAAATCAGATTCTAAAAGCATATATAAGGGCAAAGAACAGCAGGAAAATAAAGGGTTAGTGATTAAATCAGAACCCCATTTCGAATTATAACACTAAGAATGTAAATTCACCCAAAGAATTGAAATAAGAACAAAAAAGGCGGAAAGAAGAAAACAGACCAAGTTGTTTGTAGGCCTTGTTCTTGTCATCGATAGACTGAGAAGCTCGAATAGTGCAGTGTAAAAACTGAATGGTTTTCGAGTTTTTATTTGTTGAGGAAGGAGATTTCCATGGAGTAGACGCAGGGCTTGTTCGAAACACAGCTTCTGCCGCCATTTTGATAAGCAGATAAATATTCGGGAAGTAAAGAAGAGATGCGGTGTTGGCAAAGACAAGCGTAGAGTAGGCTAAAGAGAATAAGAGATGCGGTGGTGTTGGTTGGAAACACAAGGCCATGGCGATGCCTTATCTGAGTTACATGACATGCCACGTCATCCCCTTGTGATTTTCCCTCCTGGTAATTTTTATGTATATTTTATGCGGGGAACGACAACCTTTGACAAGTTATCACAATTAATAATAATAATAATAATAATAATAATAATAATAATAATAATAATAGTGTCGTAATTAGAGATAGGAGTGGGTTGGGTTGCGTCACTTATATTCGACCTAAAAAAATTATACCATCCACCCATCATTTGACTCGATCAGGTTTTAGGATGAAAAAAATTTGACTCGATCCGGTTTTAAGTTTTAAAATCTGATCCGACACGAATCATTAAAAAAATTTAAATTTTAAGGACTTAATTATAAAAAATAAAAATTAGGGATCTAATTAAAAAAATAAAACTTTAGTAACCTAATTGTAAAAAAATTAATTTTAGTAACCTAATTGTATAAAATATATATAAAGAGGGATCATTATTGCAAATGTCCCTAAAATATATTAAAAAAATTACACTATTAATCCCGGGTCGGATTTTTTTCCACCTTAAACCTGAACCGGCATGAGATCATCCTTGAAAAACCCGACCTGACCTGACTCGAACACAATATTTTTTTAAAAAATCTGACTCGATCAAATCGAAACACGTCAGATTCGGATTCCGTGCCCATACCTAATCGTTATTAAAAGAGAGTGTTTTGATTTAAAATTTTCAAGATTTAAAAAAAATATTTCTGTCCTATATCGTATTATGATTTGATAACGCTAAATGATTGGACACTTAAAATTATACTACATAATTAAACTTTGAATATTTTTTAATAAAAAATTACTTTAAACATTTAAAATTATATATATATACTTTTAAACATTTATTTTTTATTTTACCCTATTTTAATATAATGTGCACAACGCGTTGATATCAAAATTATTTTCATTTAAATTCTCATATTTAGGTTTTTGAAACCTTAAACAAATTTACCATTGAGTATTTATTATTATTTTGGGATTTTTTTAGATTCAATTAAAACCCAAATCTCCCATTAATATTTTCTTAAATTATAAATCAAGACTCTAAATCGGGTGACAGGTGAGAATGGCATCCTTTACTCGGATTCGGATAGTGTTACAAATTGGGGATATTGTAATGGGGATTGTTAGGGATTTCCATCGAACTGAAAGAGAGTAACTGTAATTTGGATTTTAAGTTACGAATAAAAGTTATCGGACATTTTTTTTATTTATTTCGCTATCAAAATTATACATTTATTAGCGCGGTCTCTACGAATAAGCAGTCTCTACGAATCTCTATAATCTCAATTTAGGGATAATGACGGGTCGGATTGGATTTTTGACCACCCCAACTCCAACCCAAAAATATAAATATCCACCCAAAAACTGATCCGACCCGATCCAAAATAATAAAATATATAACCCCAATAAAATAATAAAAAACTCGATTAAATTCAACACGACCCGAAAAAATTAATAAAAATATATTATATATGAGAATATAATAAAAATATATAAATATATCATATCAAGATTTTTCACCCTAAATCCAATCCCAACCCGACCCAAACCCAATTTTTTAATAAAAAAACTTATCCCAATCGAATCGAAACCCGACGGAAACGAGTCAAATTGTGATCCCTAAATCTCATCATATTTTTATTGTTTTCCTTTCTCTATCCGTCAATTTAAAGTGACTCAAGTTTTAAACAACATAATAAATTTAAGTGGGCAAAATCATCTGTTTCTTGGCAAATAATGTTGATGTTTGAAAACAAATGATTTTTTTTCAAATTTTCAGACTATGTTTATACTCCTTTAGGTAGGATTTTGATTTTATGGATAGTTGGGCTTGGGGTTGAGAAATTTTTAAGCAGAGTTTTAATTTTAAATTTATTTTTTAATATTTTATTTGAATTTTAATTGTTTTATATTTTATATTAGAATGAAATTATATTTTGTATGAAGTAACAAATTAGATGTCATATCATTTAAAATATATCATCACATAAATATGATATGTCACCATCATTAAATTTCTATCAATCTAATCATCATGTTGAGGGCGAAAATTATCCCAAACAAAAAATGCGAGTCAAAATGATAAAAAAAATTTAATTATCTATGTAATTTCCAGATTCAAAAACGGCATAGTTTTATTTGAACAATAGATTGTGAGCTGCAAAAGATGACTTACTTGAATGATTGAACCTTACCAGTTAGTCCACAATAAGCTTCCTATCTATGGAGGAGAACGTTTGGTAAAATGCCTTGAAATGTTTGTAAGCAATGTCTATATCTTCCTTCCCACAGACTTCTCTCACACTGCAAAAGGTGCAAATCAAGAGTAGAAAAAATTTCGATAAAATCTGCGGGAAAATGGAAAAGCAACATCGAAAGAGCAGAGCTTGCATTGATTTGCAGTTGCAGAGACTAAACGGTTCTACGACTCCTTTTACCGTGGTACGGTTGAATCATTAAGACTAAATTTAGTTAAGACAGGTTTTACTCGTTAAAACTGGTAAGCGGATTTCTGGAATCGCGCACGTTTATAAATAGGGCAAATGCAACAACTTATGAAACCTATTTGTTGCAAGTTATATTGTGCATGACAAAAGACTTATTTGTGTAGCTAGTTCCACTTGTATAGGTTCGGTAACATAGTACAATCGACGTACCTGTGCATAGAAAGCTGAGCAATACCGCAATCAACAGTACGGATACCAACCCCTGAAGCAAGTATGGGACCAATGGTGGATCCACATCCCATATCATTTCTTACCACAAATTCCTACAAGGAAAACATAAAATGTGAACATGTGTCTGTATAATGTTTTTGTATTCAGTCAATGCTTCCACCAAGAGAATGTTACTAAATGGATGAATCATATGGCTGAATGAGAATGAACGGGGAGCCAAACTGAAACTTCTGCAATGGTTTCCCAAATGCTGATGTTATGCTATAACTGTCATATCTCTAATGACCTAAACAATTTAGGCCTGCACGTGAGACATGTGACGAACAAGTTGAGAAGCCATATACAATGGTCGGTAATGTCAAAAAAGGGAGAAATTATATCATGGGTCAGTCCCACCACGTCATCCATGGGACCAACCAATAAAAACTACACACCTCATTATTTTTTAATTTTTCAAGTGAAAAATCACTTGGAAAAAAATATGACATGGAAAGATGGGTAGTTTTTATTGGTCGGTCCCATGGACACGTGGTGTGACTGACTCATGATATAATTTTTCCAAAAAAGGGCTCTTGTTACTAATTTTGGCTACAAGAAGTCTTTTTCTTATCCTCATGAATCAGATAATACTATGCTATTTCCTATGATTATATTGCTTATATTTGTCAAAAAAGTCAATAAGGGAGAATCTTCGTGGGACAAAGGGGGTATTTGATATATTTTTTGTATCAGCTACAATGGTTATAAGTAGTATCTGTTCTAGAATATACTCTCAACCATTGCACATTGACCCCTTAATCATTGTGTTGTAAATACTAGTGTTCGAACCCGAGACTTCTAGGAACAACAACCATTCCCTTAACCACTGTTCGAGAGCTGTTTTTCTAAATCAGTACTCTGATAAGATGTCAAGAAGTATAATGAGTCTGAGGTGTCCGTTGTTTGTTTATAAAGGGAATGAAAGTATTACTCAGAAATGTTGATCTTTCTCTCTCTCACACACACAAACACAAACAAAAGCCTATTTTTCAAAATTAGACAAAAAAACTCTAATGTATTCAATCAACACTGTGAAGATTTGTATATGCATGAAATACTTTGAGTGTAATTATACTATTTTGTATATAAATGAATCTATTTAGCCAGTTCAATATTCAAAGAGTTAAAATGATGCCGTATTACTATGCAGCAAAACCAATGCAGTTGACCCCCCAAAGCACCGAAAAAGGCACCTCAAGAAAAAAATCTCTACAAAAATTCTCATACAGAAAGCAGCAAGTGAACACATTCAATTGCAACTCCTTTGACGATAATATGGAAATGGGTTTACCTGAGTAGGAAGGTTATGAAGCTTTGCTACTTCTTTGAAGAGAAAGGATGTTACGCCACTGGTAGCATACCGCTGGTTTGCGTTGTGCTTGATCACAAGACCTTTATGCATTTCTGGTCGATGGTGTTCTTCATGCTTATCCATGAAATTTGGATGAACTCCATGGGCCATATCAGCAGATACTATATGAGAGACAGGATAAGAGAAAAGGATTAAAGAGTACATTGAGACAGCAGATGATTAATGCAAATATGCGAAACACACCACCTGAATGCAAACACAACCAGAAATTTGACAGTTCATCTTCTGCCAATCAACAGTCTTACATCAAGTCATGAATGTGCATTAAGATTAAAAATTTTCCATATTTGCATGTTACTTAATCTCAGATTCCATGTGTCTTCTAAATATTTTAACACAAGTGTGGCTTTTGGCATTCTTCTAAGGATACTGGGTGGGATTATGCATGCATACAGAAATGTCTGCTCTAGTAGTAGCTGAACATTCAGAGATTAGATAGCCGTGAAAATTAAAATGGTAAGACAACCCAGAAAACAACCCAATTGAGTGAGTGGCCCCTTATTCAACTGGGTTAATGGGGTTTAAACTGGATGCAGGAATATGACCTTTTTAATATAACTTGTAGTTAAAAAAATAGATGAAAGTTGAAAAAGAATGAATGATTTGACCACTAATTAATAAATAAAAATGTTCTGAATTCCTCTTGCAAAAGATATGTTGGAAGACAAAAACAACAAAATTCAATAACCTGAAACTACATTTTTTGGTCTAAACTGGTGAATGCAAGTTCCACTGATTCTTAACTAGTTTTCTTACAAGTGCATTTCAGACCAGACAAACAACCAATCCACTTCAACAGGTCAGGATTACCCAATTCAACCAGTTTGATCATCTGCCTTTCCCAGTTTCCAAAACAGTGTTAATCTATAAGCTGTGACCAGGTGTCTTTGGATCAAAACAATAATTGCCATGTTAACAGGATTGACCCCCCTTGGCCCTTGATAAGCTCTAGTTTCACTCGAGCTCAGTTGATATGCCTAATTTTCCCCCTATGCTTCTTGCTTCTGGAAGTTCTCAAATGTCTGGTGCTCGAACTCATGTGTTGTCATGTAGCCTAGGCTCGGATGTTAATGCCTTAATCCTTTCTTATTTCTTTAGACACATTTGCTCAATTCTTTTGGTTGAGGGCAACCCCTGATGGAATTCCATGCAAGTATGTTTTTGAGTACAAAGGTAGTCTTAAGTTTTTTCTTCAAAACTTTTCCTCCAACTAGAAGAGCCATAATCCCCATCTCCATTCCAAATTTAAGCCGTCAAACATGAACTTTACGGAGAAATGAAATATAGTATCATAGATGATAGTATTTCACTTGGGAAGAGTGAGATACTTACACTCCTATTTTGCATATTTGACATGCAAACATTAAGACCTTTCTCTCATCCTTCTCAAAAGAGAATAAAAAAGTCCTAGTGGCTAAAAAGATACTCTTTTTTCTTTTTGAGATGATGAATGAGTATTCCTAATAAGCAATAAAAGCATTAACAAGATTCTGAAAAGAAGCATTACGAAGAGTTCAATTATGCAGTTAAAAGCTTCCAGTTGATACATACCAAGAAAAGACTGGCGAATTGCACGGTCAAACGCACTCTCACCAGCATAACTATTGGCTAATGAACCAACAATGCGTCTAATTGCCTGAAACATAGTTGGTGCCCCTGCTCCTTGATATGAATCTGAACCTACCTGTCCAACAAAAGTAAGAATTCTATGATTGTATAATTCTAGAAGGAAGATGAGTATCAAAAGACTCGATATTTACAGGAAGAATACTACAGAAGCATCTTATTATAGCAATTCACTAAAAAAACACTTTGGTTCTTAAAGGTTTGAAAGTAATTAATACTTTTATATACTTCTACAAGATAACTTTAACTTTTAAAGTATTTGACTAGAAACTCTCGGAGGTAACAATTTATTTCATACAAATTTTGTACGAGGCATATTTTTGTACCGAATCCAACTCTAAGCTGCATGCACGTGCTGACAGATAACGAAAAAATTGTGAATGTCTGATGCATGTACAACATCAATTCCTTGGCAGGCAGCAATCCAGTACACAAGTTCTGTTTGTCTCAATAATTGTTAAAATTATGTATCAGATTCTAATTTTAGTGTTGAATTCAAGCTTCTCAATAAATTGTCTCAGCAAAAGATTTATTTCATTATACATCTCCTATGTAGCATTTTTAGCTAGGGTAACTCAGACTGCATAAGCGTGCTACGTAGCACACGTTGCCTGAGGAAAGCACATGCAAACAGAAAACTGGTAGCAGGTTGCAAGCCATGTTTGTAATGCTAATTGTGTAACATTTGTGTTTATGCCACTAGATTTTTAGCTTTAAACACTCACTTCATTTTGGGATAAGATGGGTTCATACAAGGAATTTAGGCTTCTTTCTATAATCTGGGTTCTCAAGCCATGTTTTTGCATCATGTTCAAAATTACTTCTTCAAAGCCATCTAGTCATTCAAATAGGCCCAAGCTCCCTTGATAAGCATATAGAAATATATATAACTCTAGCAAATGTTTACCTCCTCATTATCAAATAAAGCAACCATCCGAATAGCATGTTCACTTGATAAATCACCAGGAGATCCACATGAATCAACCAGAGCTCTCAAAGCACAATAACTCGAAGCAAGATTATCCAACCTTCCTGAGAATATAAATTCATTGTTTGCGCCTCCAAGACAGCTAGGTTGGGTATCACAAATATTCAACTCAATATTGACAATGTCATCAACATCACAGCCAAGCTCATCTGACAAAATCTGGAATCAAATGTAAGAAAAATATTAAACACAAATGTTCTATCAACACCATGAATTGCCTAGAGCAGGTTGATGGATACCTATCTTAAACAACATAACTAATGATTACATTTTGCAGAAGAATCAATTATTACTAAAAATAAAATAATAGGAGGTTGGGAGTAAAATGTTGTGAAACAAATTTAAAAATGGATAGCAATGGATGTTGCAAGGCAGCAAATACAAAAAAGGACAGACTAACCATTTGTGAAGTCTCTTTTCTTTCCTTTTAAAGATAACAAATGATATAAAGAGGAAAAAAAAAGAAGTCATCTTTTAAGAGTGTAATAACATAAAAACAGCAATTATCCAAAGTTAGATACCATAGAAAAATTATATAAGGCTCTTCCGGATACTTCACATGAAGTCACTCCTGGTCATATATGCATCCTTGCACTTTAGACAAACACTTCTCCATTGCAATTAAACAATGACCTATCATTGCAATTCACGCATGTAAAAGGCTCATTTCTTTTTCCCCAAGCAGTTAGCAGCCTTGTGAGCCTACTCATAAAATTATACCATACCAATAAAGTATTCTTTCTTCCTTTCTTCTAAAAAGAAATATCTTAAGGATTGACGATATTAGCTTTAAATAGATCATTATTTTCAAATGAAAAAAGAAACCTCAAGTGATTTTCCAAACTAAATATCCTTGATATTTTGTGTACTTTAATTGGAAAACTCACTTTGTTTCTACCTTAGCTTTTGAAGGCAGGTAGTTAAAGCCATACCTTAGAAATGAAAGGTAATGGAGTAAATGTTATAACTTAGCCTTCAAAATATGGTTTTAAAGCTCGAAGAAACTAGACCATTTAGCAAGGGGAGCTAAGGGAAAGAACTACAAATCATTCTGTTTGGTTTCTTGATCCCTTGTACTTTATCTAATTTCAAACTTCATTAGTGCCTTAATTTTTCATGCATATTTCTTATGTTGTTGTTTTCCTGTTTATATTTATTTAACTTTTATGTTGGAATATCTGGATCAAGCCAATTCAGCCCCCCCCCCCCCCCACTAGATTGTTTAACCACATTTGAGCTAATAGGCATTACAGCAAGTACAATATTATTACAATCTAAGGGGTTTTTTTCCTTCTTGTTAGAGCTTCTTTCTAACAGATTCAGAGAGTGGAGAGCTTATCTCAATCACAGCAAGTGCAATATGTTAAATCCATTTAAAATTGCTTGAACTGTATACAAAAACATATACCTGCATAAGCAGTGGATGATGAGCAGCCTTGGAAGGCGAAGTACCTTTCTCTTTTGATTCAGCAGGTGCTTCTGGTTTTGTTGCAAGTAGAGGAACAAGGTGAGTCTCTAGATTTGGTTTGAATCCATCGGTGTTCACTGTGCTAAATGATTTTAATAAAAGAAGAAAGAAAAAAAGACAATGTAGACAGTGAATGAGAAGGATGCATTGATAATCGATCCAACAAAAGCCAATATCTAGATTCGATTAAAACAAATTTGAAAGATCTTCTATTAATAACATAACTATGATTTTTTATTGTCCATTTTTTTTAAGATGGGAAAGGAAATACAATATTGGAAGTAAGTGATCTTGTGAATGTTCACTAACTTCTATATATATGAAATATCAATATGTTTTGCAATTGTATATCTTGAAATTTTACCACTTAAGCATATGAAATTTCAAATTTACACAAAAGCTGGCACATGAATGATTTTGCTGGCAGTTTTGACACAAGTGAAATTCTAAGTGTGCAGACAACATTATGGGATAATCAGAAATATACATCAAAACCAAGCATGCACACACATGCACACATAGAGATGCAAGACAACATAAAACCATGAATGAGCATAGCAACAGAATTCACTCCATTGTTTTTTGTAACTTAAAAGATATCATGAAATTGTCAATTAACTACGGAAGTTTGAGCAAATAAGATCTTCAGAATTTTTTTAGAAAAACTAAACCATAGAAAACAAACAAATGTTAATTAATCTATTATCCAGTTAAATCTTCGCTTGATTAGTTGATTAGCGTGTGGAATTCCTTCAACATGGACAATATTAATCTATTTGTTATTTCAATTCTTTTAGATGTTCTGCTATAGTCTGTGCATGGTCAAAAGTTTTTATCTCGTGTGCTTATTTTCTGGCATAAAGTATATAGTGATGAAATTTATCAATTATTCTTCCAAACTCCATCCTATTTAGGGTGTGTTTTACATGTTTCTATGACTCAGACAATAGGAATTCATTTCTAGATGAAATTATGAGAAAAATACTAATTAATCTCCCCAAAATGTTACCTAGTCAAATTGGAGGGTATTTATTAAGTTTCTATGGTATCTTCCGACTAAAATTCTTTTATAAAAATAATAGAAACTAATTGACAGTGATCAGTGAAAGAAAATATAAAAAATGATATGAACTATAGATGAGCAAGACAAGGAACTTTAGCATAAAAATAATGTCACCCCCAAAACTTATCTCCTTATCCAGTTTTATCAGCTCCAATAGGTGGTAAAAATTATAAGGGTTCACTTCAACACCAAATACCAAGGTCATCACTAGTCAATCTCAATAAAGGCATTAATCATTTAAAAAATCCAAAAGTATTTGCAATATCACAGCATAAAATAACATAATGCTGAAATATTTATTTAAGGGAGAAGTAGATAACCGGTTAAGATGAATTGCCAATGTGGGTACTCGTAGAAGAGGTCTCTTTACTTTGACAAGCTTGTGGAGAAACGAACCATCACTGGCTCTGACAATGACTCTTCCCGCAACACTTAGATCTCTGTCGAACCAGGTATGCCATAAACCACCTCCATAAGTTTGTACATTGAGCATGAGATAATTGGACTTAGATGAAGCTGAGTTTGGTTTAAGTTTGAGACAAGGACTGTCTGTATGTGCAGCAATAACATGAAAGCCATTACCAACAATGTACCTGCAAAACTAACACGAGCTTGCATAGAAAATTCTTTTACTCTGAAAGTTCTAAATTAAAATTTTCAAGATTTGTTCCACTCACTTTTCTCCAACAGCGAAAGCCACCAAACAAGACATGTTCCTTGTGAAGAAGTAGCGCCCACCAGGCTTAAGGTCCCACTCATCGTTCTCATTTAGTAAATGAAAACCAGCAGCAATTAGATGTCGTTTTGCTTCAGCTGTGTAGAAAATTATCATGTTTGGCCTTAGAAGGCAGAAGCTATATATCAAGCTCAAATCACATCATATATGATTTTAATTCAGCTTTATATTAAATTTTTACCAGATATATCTTGACTACTTCGTTTATTGTTTCATTTCATCTACTAGATGTGATCATTATTATGTCAAAATATGTTTATACTTTATACTCATTACGATCATGATACGATTTTAATTTCTACTTGTACATAAAAATACAAAAAATTAGAGATATAATTAATAAATTAGCAAAATTAAAACTAGGCAAAGAAACACTATTAAATTACATATAGAAGTTGGAAAGGATTAGTAATATGCTCAACTATTAAAACAAAAAATGAAAGAAAATGGCTGAAAGAAGGTGATGATATTCGGAAAACCTGTAGCATGGAACTGAGTCCAGGATTCGTTGAGATAATTCAAAAGATCTCCGACAATGGACGGATTCGCGGATGTCGAGGAGTCGGAGGAGGTGCAGCGGAGAGGAGAGGCGTAGAATTTGCGGCGGCGGAGATTGATGAAGAAGGGGGAAGAAGAGGAGTGCGAATGAGGTAGTCTGGAGAAGAAGGCTGATGGGTGGTGCAGGAGTGGCGCTCGACTTATCGTTGCCATCGAATACTCTTCCTTGCAGGCCTACACTCTGATCTGCCCAAATTATACTCACCGGTGAAATTAAAATTAATCTTACATTCTAAATTTAATTAAGGTTAAAGTACTAAAATATCACCGAACTTTATTTTAAAAAATAAAATAATAATTAATTTTTTAATATTATCAATAATAATTAGATTTTATAATATCTTTTAATAAAATAACAATTTAGTCGTTAAAGTTTAATATGTTATTACAAAAAAAAATAATAATAATGTACACCAAGAAAAAAAAAATGAATGTAACAAATAATATTAATAGAAAATAAAATAATATTCATCATATATTTATATAAGAGTCAAATTTGAATAAAATTATTTATAAATTATATATTTATTAAAAGGGTTAAAAATTATATTTGATTATTCAACGATAAATAATACAATAGTCGATGGTATATTTTATTAATTAATAGTGAGTAATATAATACTTAGCGGTTAATGTTATGATCAATAATATTTGTATCACTTAAATATAAATAATATAAATGATGTAAAAAAAATATTTACAATTGAATTCATGTATTTCTAATGATTAGGGATGGGTAAGACCGATACCCGGTTAATTTACTTAGAATTAGTTCTGGTCTCGATAATTATAGGTTATTGAAAATTATAACCGGTCTCGGTCTCGATTAGACTGAATCTTAAATTTTAAGAATTGGTCCCGGTATTGGTGGAAACCAGTACCAATACCGGTACCTGGTTAAAAAATTTTGAACAATAAAAAAAAATTGATTACTAATAATAATATTAAATAATAAAGTTAGAATGTTGTAGACTTAAAGGTTGAAGCCTTAAAACTAATCATACTCATAATATTCATATATAAAGAAAAATAAATAAACTAAAAAATTCAAGATATTAGATACCCATCAGGTACCAGGTCCAAAAAATCAGGATCCAATCCTTGTTATAATCGGGACCTGAACTTTGGATTTGATCCCGGTCCCGTCGAAACTAATTTAAAAAAAAAATCCACGAGGTTTAACCAGGACTGAGACCGAGACCGGATAATCGGATTTTTTGTCCACCCTTACTAATGATATAGATTAATTACTTCCACGTTTCAGATTTTTTATATAAAACTCAATTTTATTGAAAAGAAAAATTATACTACATAAAATTATAAGGATGGCTATAATTATAAGCATAAACAAAATTAATATTTGGATCATATAATAAAAAAATAAAAATTTAAACAAATAACTCAAACAAAATATATATACAAACAACATTAAAAATCAATGATTAAATGATAAAATCATTAACAATAACATTAAAAAGTATAGATAATTTTTATGATATACTAATAAAATAATTATTATCATAGCTCAATCATAAACATAAAACAATAATTATCAACTTCACAAATTATTTAAAAACGTTAAAGTTTCTCATTGTCGGATTTTGTATTTGGATTATATGTGTGAAAAACTAAAATTTTGATTTCTTTAAATACAGATTAAAACTAATAAAAATATAAAGACATTAAAAAAATAATTTATTGGATAAATTAAAAAAAAAATAGAAAAATTTTGTATCCTTGTAACTCAAAAGATCTTTGAGTTGGTTATGGATAAGGCTTCTTAAGGTGAGAGACTACTACATCTCTCAGGGGCTCAACATTTCCAACAACAACTTGACAAGTGTTACGTTATTTTGAAAGGCAATTCGAAAATATTGAGATAAGGTACCTTGGTAAACTTATCTGATTTTCACTTAACATACCCAAGCATGCTTTGATATCTTGGATAGCCATTCAGGGTAGACTTCCTACCGAAGACAGACTTCTCGTCTGGGGATGCTCATTGATGGAAGGTGTTTATTTTGTGATTGCGAACTAGAAACTGGAAGTCACTTATTCTTTGAATGTCAATTCTCGCAAAATATTTGGAGGAAGGTCTTGAAGCTTTGCAACATCTCACGAAATATCTATAGTTGGAATCAAGAGGTTCATTGGGCTATCAAATCTTTCAAAGGTAAATCTCTCCTTGTGATTCTTCGATTGGCTTGGTGTGTATTCATTTATTTTATTTAAAAGGAAAAGAATCGAAGGTAATTATGCTATTCATGTACATATGGGCGATCCATTTTATAATCCATTAAGGGCATTGTACGCAGAAAAAAAATATAGTCAACAATGATTTTATCAACATTAAGCTATGTAACAATTGGGGTATACGTGTATAGGAATACATAGGATAATATTTATCATTGTATTTTATTTCTTGTAGCAGTTATCTGCTCTTGGATAATAAAATCAATCAATTATAAAAAAAAAAAAAAAAAATCAAGCAAATGGACCTTCTAAAATGTACAAAGAATTGTGTCCATTGGGATGGGCCTAATAAGCCCAAATTAACTATTCCTTCCACTTGTTAGTGATACCCTCGCCGAATGGAGTTGCCTGATTGCTATATGAGATATTGGAATTGTCTACGCTTCGGTTTGTTTCAACTAACCTAACTACATATTATATGTTCTTTTATATAATAAAGCTATATTTAATATTTCTAATATAAATTCCAATATTTGAATATCTACACAAAATAAAATTATATATTAAATATTATGTATATTCACAGTGAAAAAATATTTTAAGTAAAATATTATATTTTTATTTTTTTTATTGAATGAGCTATCCTTAGGTAAAATGGTAATTGATTTTATATAATTCCACTAATCTAATAATATTGAATCTCTAAAAATATTAAAAAAAAGCTCTAAAACTGAATTTTAATTGTTATCAACTATTTAAAATTGAAACTATAATTTTATTTTCTTTATTTATTGAGGAAAAAAATCATTTATACTGTCATTTTGTTTGAAAATGAATCCAGGCGGCGGTTCATCCATAAACTATATTTAGAGTAGGCTGCCAACTAAAAACTCATTTTCTACTGATATTACATTCACAAAAATTAATATAAAATATTTCATATTTCAAATATTTATATCGGAGATTTTACTTCAATATTGTTTCTTAATTTTTTTATGATAATATAGTCCTTTCTTGTTTATTTTTACAATATAATAAATTACTGTTTAATTCAGAAATCGGGTGAAAAGTACTATGATTTTAAATAATGCCTGAATAAAAGATTAAAGACTGTTTAAAGTTGGGATGCTTTTTACATAACTTCACTATTTAATTTTGATTTTTTTTTTAATTTCACTATTTGAAGTTGGATGGAAAGCATCCTAACTTCAAGACATTGTTTGAAGCCGGGTGGAAATGTTTAATTATGTTTTTTTTTTTAAATTTACTGTTTGAAGATGGATGGAAAACATTCCTTCAAACAATGTTTAATATTTTATTCAGATACTGTTTGAAATCGAGGTGTTTTCTACCCGATTTTTAAATTGAACAATATTTTAGAAATAAATAGAGATGGACCATAATGTTGTAAGAAAAATTGAAAAACAATATTAGAGTAAAAAAAACCACCAAACATCATTAAAAAGAAGCCAAAAATTAGGGTAAATTTCATTAAAAAGAGAGATTCGAACACACGATATTTATGACATATTAATCGAATAAAAGTTTAAATAAAATTAATCTTTGTCAATCTTAGAATTAATGAAACTTATTTTGACTGATTAAGTTTGCCTTGAAATTTGAGAAGAAATTTTGACTAAGACTACATAAAAGAATAATTTTGTTTTGACCGTAAATTATTTTTCAAGATTAGACTAAACTTAATGTCACAATGTCGACTAATTTGATATTATTTTTAAAAATATACCATAAAAATAATATTTTTAAAATATTTTAAATTATTTAATTTAAAATAAAAATATTCGATACTATTTTTTACATTGCTTTAATGCCTATAAAAAAATTTGCTCATCAGAACTGACTACTAAGTAGGGATGACAATATAATTCAAATTCGATCCGAATTCGATTCGATTCAAAGAGAAAAATTCGATTAAAATCCGGTTAAAAAAGTCCGAATCCGAATTCAAAAATAATATCCGAGTCCTAATAGGAGGTGGATCAGATATGGATATTGTTATGATCCGATCCGAATTCAATCCGAATCCATATCCGATATGAATCCGATCCATATATAAACCTGAATAAAAATATTTAAAATTTTTATATTTAAAATGTTTGAGTTGTTACTTTAATTTGTTCTATATTGGATTGTAATATTTGTTGAGATTTGTTTGTACTATAAATTTAAAATATTTGTTTGATAAAATATATTTTTTTATATAAAAGTATTTATTTAAGTTGTTACTCTAAAAAATAATTGGATTTGAATTTTTGGATTTAGATTTTTGGATTTAGATTTTATATATTTTAGTGGATTGAATTTGGATTTATATAAATGGATTTGGATTCGGACTTGAATTTTTTTAAAAGTCCGATTATTAATTGGATTGGACTTATTTTATAAAATTCGATCCATTGTCATCCCTACCGACGGAAGAAGTAAAAAGAAAAGGCTTAACGACAAACAACAGAAATAGCCGGAGAAATTGTTTCTATGGATCAATCACTATATAATTCAGTCTCTTGAAATTGTTTGATTTTATAAGATCCTACAACGTGAAAAGTTGGATAAATCCAAATCTCAGGTCAAGTCTGCATCATAAAACGGAGTTGGTGAGACTCAACTAGTCATAGAAAAAATCGTAAAAAATTGCAATTAGACAGCCTCCGAACTTGAAATTCTTATATTTTATTATTCCATTTGTTGTCTTAATTGGCTGCGATCTTACTTGTTCATCTCCAATACCACCAGTTCTATAAGAAGTTGTTTGGATTTTCCCTTTTTTTGAGTCAAAACTATCAGTTTACTTCCTTTCATCTCCCTCCCTCGGCGTCGCAATTCTGAAAGAAAAAGAGATCCGATCCGATCTGGAAATGGGGGAGAAATGGGTGTTGATGAAAACGGCTCAAACGCCTACCAACATTGCAGTGATAAAGTATTGGGGGAAGAGGGACGAGACCCTTATTTTGCCTGTCAATGACAGTATCAGTGTCACTCTCGATCCTGCCCATCTTTGCACCACAACCACCGTCGCTGTCAGCCCTGCTTTCGAACAAGATCGCATGTGGCTTAACGGCAAGGTAAATTTCTCTATATGAGTTCAAAAGGATATAACAAAGGTGTCGTAAATGTTAAATGGATTATGGGTTTTTTATGTTTTGCTGGTTGCTATAGGAAATACCACTTTCCGGAGGAAGGTATCAGAACTGTTTGAGGGAAATCCGAAAACGGGCTAGGGAAATTGAGGATAAAGAAAAGGGAATAAAGATAGAGAAGAGCGATTGGGAGAAATTGCATCTCCATATTGCATCTTATAATAATTTTCCTACAGCAGCTGGATTGGCTTCATCGGCTGCTGGTTTTGCTTGTCTTGGTACTATATTTACATGAAAATATACATACCCTTTGATATTCTTTTTCTCTTCCATTTTACTTCGATGATCATTATAGTTTATAGGACTAATGGTTTTGGGTTCGATGCAGTTTTCGCGCTTGCAAAGCTTATGAATGTCCAGGAAGATGAGAGTCAACTTTCTGCTATTGCTAGGTATGGCCTTTTGAGTTTACAGAGATGAAAAAAAATTAGCTGTAATTCAAGTGATGTTTTATTGATTTTTTTTTTAAAAAAAATCCTATAGGCAAGGTTCAGGCAGTGCTTGTCGCAGTTTGTTCGGTGGATTTGTTAAGTGGATTATGGGAAAGGTAAGTTAGTTCTGAATGTGTTTAGCAGTTCATTTCTTTATGTATTTAACAGTTCACCTTTCATCAAGAAGGGCAGTCTCGTTTGAGTAACCAATGCTACCATTTTATTTCTTGTTTGAAATATCTAGGAGGAGGATGGAAGTGATAGTCTTGCAGTTCAACTAGTGGATGAGAAACACTGGGATGATCTTTTCATCATTATTGCCGTTGTGAGTATTTACTCAAATCCTCATGTTTCACATTCTTCCAAGTATAGTTTTACAGTTGCTACTCTGCAGTGAGATAATTATTCCCTACAAGAACACAAAATATGTTACAATTAGATTTACCTAAATTCTGTCTCGATGGATCTCACCCTTTTCTGATAGTTTGGTTTTATTGATTTCTGAGACTTCTAGTTTTGAAAGTTCAATTAAAATGCAGGAAATATACAAAAAACAATATCTGACTTGCATTGTTTTGATCATTGGAGAATGTATAATCTCAGATCAAATTCTTCCCATGCTTTGCATCTAGAGTAGTTCCATATTTTTCAACTCGGTTTCCTCGTAATCTGAGTAGCTATCTTCTTCTTCCATACATACATGCACGGGTATCTATTTTGACTCATAATTATACATCTAATCGTTTTCCATGCATATGCACATGTATGGACATTATACATGCACATTTATTGTGCTTCCATCCTTTGTGCATAATGTGAGTGTTATTGTGTTTCTTTTACATGTTGCGTATACATTTAAAATATGTTATGAAGCTTGTTAACTTTACATTTTTGCTTCATCTTTCTATTCTAATTTATCAGAAATATTCTCCAATCTTTGAGGTGCTGAGCTTGTAAACTATGTGTTTATCTTTGCTATTAGAAGAACATTTCCAACTTGGCATATGGCTGGGTCTTGTCTTCTCCATTTCTCCTGACCTGCTTCTATCTAACAGGTTTCTGGGAATGTTCCAGGAACTGCTGTCAGTTTTGCACAACTGCAAAATTTCTTTAAGAATCTGAATATTAATGAGGATACAAGCCTATAAAAGTTTACTACTTGCGATTGATGTTTGGTGTTAATTTTTATTTTTCTTGCTCTAGGTAAGTTCAAGACAGAAGGAAACAAGTAGCACCTCTGGAATGCGTGAGAGCGTTGAAACAAGTTTGCTTTTACAACATAGAGCAAAGGTGCCTTTTGGTTTATTTTTAAAATTACTCTGCAATTTGCTTGCATGGAACCAAAATGAAATTCACTTATTTTAATCATTGAAATAAGATTTTGAGATTGTTTGAACTTATTCTGACTTGTGCCTTCTTGTTACTGTTTTGGACTGAAATAGGAAGTTGTGCCAAAACGCACAGTACAGATGGAAGAAGCCATAAAAAACCGTGATTTTGCATCTTTTGCAAAATTAACTTGTGCTGATAGTAACCAGTTTCATGCCGTCTGCTTGGATACATCTCCACCCATATTCTACATGAATGATACATCTCACAGGCAAGTCCTGGTTTACGTATGCTGATTCCTTTTAGGAGTTTCGTCCTTTTAACTCTAAAGTTGAGTTCTGATGGAATGGCGATCTTTCAGGATAATAAGCCATGTTGAGAAGTGGAATCGTTCTGAAGGATCCCCTCAGGTTTGCTTATTTCTGCCATTTTATTTTGCTGCAAATGACCTTAATCTTGAACATTTATCAGTCTAATCAGTAATCCCACGAAGTTAAGAAGGGTAGTAAGACGGTTGTAAACTTTTGTTAGGACAGTAAAATGTGGAGTGCTGGGCTGCCCATGAATCATTGTTTTTTGTTGGGGTCTTATTTATTGAGTCAATATGCCCGGAGCAGTGGAATAACATTCTATTAGTAATCATACCTCAGCTCTTAAATATCATATTCTAGACTTTAAATGGCCTTCATATCCTTTTAACTCCGAGAGTTTTGTTGAGGTTGAACCCTTCAAGTGTTTGGCCTCTAATGGTGATCTAAAGGTATGAGCAATCGGTTAAGTCAGTAACCAATCAATGTCCGACCATGACCAAACCAGTCAACCTCCAACGATAACCAAACCTACTGACATACATACATAGGTCTTAACCAACCTAACCATACAGACTTAACATCAGTCGGTTAAATCAGTTAACTTTTATTGGAATTGGGTTATTGCCTTCTTTGGTTAGGGTTGTAAATTTGGTGGGGTTAAATTTTAATTATATTGTAAATATTTTTGAAATAAATAAAATATATATTCAGTCAGTTAAGTTGGACTGCTCGGTTATGAAATTCAATAACCAATAACTGACTGACTTAACCATTTTAACCAAAGCCTGAACTGAAATTTCCAAAAATATCTGACTTGACCAAAACAAAAAATATGAATATGTCGATTAAATCAGTTTTAACTGTTTTTTGCTCACCCCTAGTGATCTCTAGGTTTGTATGACATTTGGGTTAGTGTTTTTGCAAAATACGAACTACTTGATTTCTTTTTCTTTATTGGCAGTTGCGGACCGATGATTTCAGCCATTTTTTTCTTTCCCTCTAATTGTAGACAAAGAATGTCTGAAATAAAAGCTCATAAACCATGTATTCAATTGGCTAATTACTTTATGACTTGGCATTATCCCATCATGTTTGATATCTTTTATTCAAAATGTGTTGTTGATGACAACCAAGCTCATCCTTTAGAAATATATTTTTATCCACACTGTAGTGTGCTACAGACCTTGTATTTGCGTGGCTTTCCTAAAAAAATACTAACATTCTTCAGAGTACCTTTATATTCTTATGCATATATGCGCGTGCGTGTGCATGTGATGTTTATGTTACTTGCAGAAATTTATTGTCATCAATGTCTGAACCAGAGCTATCCATTTAATACCAGGAATCATTGAATGTCTGGATCAAACCATGTCATTCATCCTCTCTTAGTATTTGTGCTGGGCTTCTTGGAGTTTTTCTTTTCTTTTTCTTCTCTTTTGCTTTTTGGATTCAACTTTACTTAAGAATTTTATGGTGAAAAACTGACAGGTGGCATATACATTTGATGCTGGGCCGAATGCTGTTTTAATTGCACGCAATCGAAAGGCAGCTGCTCAATTACTTCAGCGGCTGCTTTTCTCCTTCCCTCCAAAGTCTGATACTGATCTGGACAGGTAAATGGAAGTACATGTGCTAAGAAGCATGATATTGGGATCAAATTACTCTAATACATATGATCATAAGGAAACACCCATTCATATATCCTATAGACTCTTTTGTCACTGCAATCTCACCCCTTTTTCCTACACAAAGGAACACTCATAGATTCAGTTTATTTACTTTTCCTTCTCCCCATTTTATTCAGTTACATTATCGGCGATAAGACAATACTTAAAGATGCCGGAGTGGAGGGGATGAAGGATGTGGAAGCATTATCCCCACCTCCCGAAAATGTTTCTGCCCAGAAATACCCTGGGGATGTCAATTACTTCATTTGTACAAGACCTGGGAAAGGCCCTATCCTGCTTGCAAATGAAAAACTGGCTCTTCTTGACCAAGAAACTGGACTTCCCAAGTAAGAAGAAGTGCCTTGCTTTCTGTCTGCAACTTCAGTAACTTGTCTTCCAAGGAGAGTGGAACGTCTCTGAGATGGCAAAAATGGCAGTTTGGTTTAGCTATGCAGCTTCTTCTCCTCCTTTATATATTTGTAGTTTCTTTTTTCCCCTTATGTGTTAAGACTTGAAATGAAACACTACTGAATAATTGCTTGCTTTATTGATCCTCTAAACCTCTGGTATTTCCTGCTAGTTTTCAATTGGTAATGTAAAAGACTATTGTTCAGTTCCTGCACACCACTCAGTCTCTCCTCTGCTATTTCCTGGTAGTTTCCACAATTATAGTGTATAATAAATATTATAATAATTGTTTTTATTTACTATAATTATCTTTTAGAAATAATTATGGACCAAATAAAGTAAAAAAAACTACAAAATAAAGTTATTTTTTAAAATACAGTCAAAAATATTCAAAATAAAAAAATAATATAAAAGGAAGGATCAATCAATGATGATTAAAAAAAATTTATAAAGAGCATAGAACACCGTTAAACATTATTAACGTTGAATATTATTAAATTAATTAATAAAGATTAAAAACCTTAAAGACTTAACATATACTTATAAATTATTTAAAATAAAATTTTAATTAAATTAATTATACATTAAATCAAAATAAAATTTAATTAAATTAATTATACATTAAATCATTAAGATTCTTAATTTTATTAACTAATTATTCTATACACGTATTAAGCTCATCCTTCAAAAAAAATTCTTTAATAACTCGATAGAACTGAACTATGTTTAGTAAAATTTACATATAAAATAAATTATAATAAACAGAAACGACGCCGTTTTAAATCAGATTTCATTTAAAACCATATAAATAGTACCCCAAGGAATTCCCCGATTATCTCTTTTCTTTTACTATTTAGGTACTTTTCCCCTTTTCTTGCTCTTCAATCCAAACTGAGTCGGTGAAAACATATGGCTGCGATTGTGGCGGAACCCAAACCCGCGACAGAGCCGCCGATTCCCACCACTAGATCCGACCTTGTCCAATCGGTGGACCCAATGGGTGTCGAAGAGGACGATCTGTACTGTCGCCTGAAATCCCTTCAAAGGCAGTTGGAGTTCATAGACATCCAAGAAGAGTACGTGAAAGATGAACAGAAGAATCTTAAGCGAGAGCTTTTGAGGGCACAGGAGGAAGTCAAGCGGATCCAGTCGGTGCCCCTGGTCATTGGCCAGTTCATGGAGATGGTCGATCAAAACAATGGAATCGTGGGCTCTACCACGGGTTCCAACTATTATGTAAGGATATTGAGTACCATTAACAGAGAGCTGCTAAAGCCGTCGGCTTCGGTGGCTCTTCACCGCCACTCTAATGCTTTGGTCGACGTTTTGCCTCCCGAGGCTGATTCCAGTATCTCTTTGCTTAGCCAATCCGAGAAGCCGGACGTTACGTACAACGTTAGTTTCTCTCTTTATTTTTAAATTCTGTTTTGAAATTTGTATTCGTTTGATTCATATGGATTTAGGGTTTCGAAAATTAGGACAAGTTATTTGGAATTATGATTCTGCTTCCATTCTATTTAAATGAAGGGGATTTGGGGTTAATTGTTCGGAGAAGGGAATTCTAAAATTGGGTTTTCTGATTGTTTACGATACCAGGTCCATTCCTTCGCTTTGCGGTTACCTCAGATTCTTAAATTGAGTACTTGATTAATTAACTTATTTGGGTATTTAATAAAAAAAAATAGGGTTTTGCTGCTTATTTATGCGCGGTCAGAGATATGATATTTATTAGATTAGGGGAAGTTTAAAAGAGGTAGTTTTGTGGAGAAGTACGATACACATAGCTTGAACTCCTATTGTACATTCATGAAGATGTGAGATCATTTATGGAGGACTGATGTGTTCATCACCAAAGTGTTCCAATTTTTATTTTTTATATCTAACAATGATACTTGGCATGTAACACGAGTTTGAATGACCACGATTTATTTCATTTTTGAATATGCTTGTCGTATTAGTGGCTATTGCATTATAACAAACAATATGATAATTTTAGTATCTTCTAGAATTCATAGTTATCCATGAGTTTTTTTATCTTGTGAATTTAGTATTATATTGAAAATGCATTTTCTCGCCAGTAGGACATTGACAGATTGTCTGAGTACATATCTGTTTGCTTGGAATGACAATAATTGTTCTCTTTGTGTTGTTTCTGGCATCTGAGACATTATTTCTTATCTTAGGATATTGGTGGATGTGACATCCAAAAGCAAGAAATTCGTGAGGCAGTGGAGTTGCCGTTGACTCATCATGAACTCTACAAGCAGATTGGGATAGACCCTCCTCGTGGTGTTTTACTCTATGGCCCCCCTGGCACTGGAAAGACCATGCTTGCAAAGGCTGTTGCTAACCATACAACAGCTGCCTTCATTAGAGTAGTTGGATCTGAATTTGTTCAGAAGTATTTGGGTGAGGTAAGGAAATCTAATTGTCAAGTTTCTTTTGATTGTCATTACTAAATTCATCACCCATTAATTAATGCAATACTTAGTTCTCTGCATGAATTGACTTCCCATGATAGTGATTTTATCAAATATTGGTTGCTATCATCTTCTGTTGGTGGATAATAATATCTTGAACATTGCTTTGTCTCAGGGTCCAAGGATGGTTCGTGATGTCTTCCGCCTTGCTAAAGAGAATGCTCCAGCCATTATCTTTATTGATGAGGTAGATGCCATTGCCACTGCTAGGTTTGATGCTCAAACTGGAGCTGATAGAGAAGTTCAGCGTATCCTCATGGAACTCCTGAATCAGGTCCTTTAATAAAAAATGTTGTTTAGAATTTATCCTTCAACATATACAAGTTGGTGTTTTAATTACTTAACCTCTTTTTTCTGAACTATTGCTTTTGCACCCAACTTTTCTAGATGGACGGATTTGACCAGACTGTGAATGTTAAGGTCATTATGGCAACAAATCGAGCAGACACTTTGGACCCTGCTCTTCTTCGTCCTGGAAGGCTTGACCGAAAGATCGAGTTCCCCTTGCCCGATAGAAGGCAGAAGAGGCTTGTTTTCCAGGCAAGCAAATCAATGCCTATGTCATTATTGTACTTCAAGTTCTTATCCATTTGATTCATGGTTCTCTCTGTTTGTCGTGTATATTTCTTTTGTTTCTTTCCATGTCTGGTTTAGATTGTGAATAGTAAATGTTGCAATTTATTTTTTAAGTCGATATTTCCCCTCTCAGGTTTGCACTGCTAAAATGAACCTAAGTGATGAGGTAGACTTGGAGGATTATGTTTCTCGGCCAGATAAGATTAGTGCTGCAGAGGTTAGTTGTGGCATGCTAATATTTCTACTCCCTCGATTTGGTCATAAATATTTTTGTACTCATTAATAATTGGAATGCTGGTTTGATTGAATCAGATTGCTGCTATCTGCCAAGAAGCTGGCATGCATGCAGTGCGCAAGAACCGTTACGTGATACTTCCAAAGGACTTTGAAAAGGGATACAGAACAAATGTGAAGAAGCCCGACACCGACTTTGAGTTCTACAAATGAAGAGATCAACTTTGCGAATGCCCCGATAAGTATGTGCAAACATCTGTTTCAATGCGGGGTGGGATTGGCGTACTAGTCAGAGTTTGTTGGGCATTGGGAGTAGAGCTATGCCATATTCTGAATATGTTTTTTCAATTGTGAAAAAGAGAATGCTCAGTATTAGAATTCTGAAGCAAAACTACTGGTTCTTTGATATTTGCACTCTTCTTTTTCTTTTGGCTTAAACTGCACATTTTATCTACATGGAATTCAAAATTTTAGGGTAAACTACAGCTAACATGGTACAGTCATACCACTTGTATGACTCCAACAGCCCATGTATTAGTACTGCAGTCACCTGTCAAAGAGATGGAAGGCAGATTCTGGCAAACGGAAACCAAATGCTTGGTCTCTTCGAAGGAATCGAAAAAGGGGGCTGCATATGCTTCCCGAATCCACTCGCTGCTCTATTTTTAAGCTGATATTGTGGCTTCTGATTTGATGCACTGAAATTTGTTGGGAAGATGAGAAGGAAAAAGATAATGCTGATGGGTGATTCCATTATGAGGTGTGAGAGTTTGGTCTGCCTAGGTGACCTACCATGGTCTTTCAATGGCCTTCCGTGCCTTGGTTAGAAGACATGTGAAATAAACAAACCAACAGAACCCTCTTCTTTGTGATTGTTGCTCGAGCAAATGGACTACTTTGGATTTGATAGATATTGGAGAGGTGTTATGTTCTCGTGTTCGACTCGGCACACTGGTGGACTCATTCTCATTCTGATCAGTAGAGTTCGTTAGATACATTTCCCGATCTACATGTATTACCATACCCATTAACATCTCTGCAAGCATTTCTTGTCCGACGCATGTTTTGACAAAAGTCCGGGTATGTTTCGACACTAAGTACTTGTTAACCACCGGAAGTTTCATCATACATATTTTCAGTAGGTAAAGTGGATTAAACACCGTGCAGGACATACAAACATAATCACAATAGAAATCAAAGCTCTATAATGCATGCATTGTGCTGCATGAACCTAAAATCTAGAGAGAAAAGTTTGATATCCTGAGTTCGCATAGGAATTGGTACAAGAACCAGCAAACATCTTCAAGTATTAATAACTGTCAATATCTGTTTCCGGCCTTCTAAGGTAATAACGCAGGCAATTAACCAGCACCTGGAGGTTACACAGTAAAATTTTAAGAGCAATGGAATGACACAGATCCAGCAGAAACACAAGTTTGACAAGAAACAAGCATTATAGGTCTTATTTGAAAAATAAAGGACAGTTGACACTTGGGCAACCTAGAAAAGAAATTCGATATTGTTCAGAAAATCTATTGTCAGCCTTAACAAATACCTGAGACAAGGAACTATTTAAAGCTGCTCCTCTGTAGCTAACATGGAACTTGTCTTTTGCTACTAATCCCTGTGAAGTATACAACCAAAGGTGGTGAAAAAAGTTGCAGAACCAAAAGTTTTAGTGTGCATACACGGACTCAAAAATAGAGAGATAGATACCTCTGTATCAATTTCGGCGGATTCCACGTCAATGTTGACATCAGCAATGACTTTGATAATCTCTACCAGCAGTCCAGGTCGATCTGCTGTCTCTATGGAAAGCAAGCTGATAACATGGAACAAATACATAAGCCGATTATATCATAAAACCTATGTTCTAGAAGTCATAATGCGTCGAAAATATCCCAATATGTTGGTAATGTGTGATCTAAACAGTGGAAAGCTGTGACTTATGTGCTGAAATCCATTTCCCGTAATAATTTAATTGGATGACAAACCTCCTCTTGGGTCCATCTTCCTTGATACGTATACGAGTAGCAATGTCGACATCAATCTGCACCAAAATGTTTTAGAGGCTTAGGTTCAAAGGTCATAAGATCCCAAACCCAAATAGTGCTTGCAACAAATCTTTGATAACTAATCAGAAGGCTTTTCCTATTGAAGCCTGATCTAATCCTGATGACACCAAGAATTAAAGATGTGCTTTTGCTGAGAGTGGAGGGGCAGGAAAAAACAAACTTTGAAACTTATTCATATTAGTTGACCCCCATTCTATGTCAAAAGAACCAAATTAAATCCGTTCAAAGGATTCAGCTATGGTGGCAATCAGATTGGATTCAGGAATACTCTGAAAACAACTAGAATACCATTTTGAATCCTAATTAACTTGAATTGAATGTCCAGTTTTCAAATGGCACAAAGTTTTCAATCAGTTTGCAATCTATTCAGATGTTATAAAAGCTAGAGGTGATGTTTAATCTGAGATAAATGAAGTATAAAATGCAGGATTCCAATTTTATAAAAAAATATTTATGTCCCAAGATTAAGTCCAGCATATATAGACCAGAAATAACAAAGTGGGACAATTTAAGGAGGTGAAAAAATTCAAGCCATCAATCGTTAGATAATGTCACCTTTTTCTCTGGAGCCTTTACTCCAAAAGCCGCACCCATAGCAAGTCGCTCACTAGATTCCTAGCAAGTCAAATTCAAACCAAGAAATGTAACAAAATCTAATGCATAAAATCAACAACTACATAATATCTATACTTTGACAAGCCATAAGATTGACCATCCATGAGAGGAAGAGAGGGGAGGAAGAAAAAGACTAAAAGCATGAATTCAGCATACATACAGGATGGTACTTCAAAAGATTATTTATAATGGTGAGTCGAATTCCCTCCAACATATCAGGATCTTCAACTTTGCGCCCATTGTCTCTAGCATAAACAAATCAATTAATGAATGCTGATCACTCTGAATTATTAAGAAAAATTATAAGGAGAATGATAGTGATGTTTAGTTCTGAATATATCGCATTCTCACTCACTCAATCTCACACACGCACAAACAGTCATTCCAATTATGTATTATCACCCACTGAGGGGAGGGGGGATACAATATCTAGAAGCCTGAAGGAAAGATGATAATGATTTCGAAAGTCCTTATGGATAAATCCAATTTGTAAATATATATATAATGCCCATGACATGATGGGCTACAATTTTGAGTCTTAATCTTACAATAACTAATTCTCAGTAACATGTTTATCATTTGGAACTCAACCTAGGAAACCTGTCATACTATGGCTCAAATATACACTATACAGTATAATCAGGGACGAAGCCAGGATTTAGGGTTGAGAGGCAAAACATAAATATTTAGAAGTAGGGGGGGGGGGGGAATTCATAAAATAACCAAATTTTTAAAAAATTTAAATAGGAGGATGAAAGTGTAAAAAAAAGTCTTCACCCCCCATGTAGCTTCGTCACTGAGTATAATGATCGTAAACATGGATAATTGCATGTACATTTATAATTCCCCCAATTCTCTAGCTCAAATCCCCTTGTATATTGAATTCCCCATGAATGTTATAAAATAGGACTCCCAAAGTCTTAGTTGTTCATTAGCATATGCATGATTAATGGTTTCAATAGGGCTATAGAGATCTTGGCAACTGTGCACCCAAAAGAATGTAGGATTAGACTCTTTAGAACTAGTCAAGGCTGCTAAACTAGGAAGCTGCAACTATGTTTTTTTTCCCCCAGTTTTTTCTATTAGTATTAATAAACAGAAATATCAAATCTCCTTGTTCACCATTTGGATAGTGTCTGAACCTTTATCTGTTTTTCAACAAACTGCAGCTGCTGATTTCTGGGATTATAAGATCTATAAATATCCATTAAACGACTCATTTATATGGCATCTAACTAATAGAATCATGCCATGTGTTATGCCATTGTGTAATCATCTCGTTCTAGGATAGGGATATGTTTTATTTTGAATGTATATGGAAAAAACAATCAACAAACATGTCACTGTAAATTACTCAATTAGTTAATGATTCCCCATTTCTCAAGCGAGCTTTCCTGCTTGACATCAAAATTGCAGATTTATGCATCTGTAATAGGGGAAAACTACAGTTTATGAACAGAAGCATCCAAATAGCAGTTTAAACATCTAAAGGCAATGAGTCAGAAAACTTAAGAAAGTTGAGACTAGTCAAGAAAATGAATATGATAGATATTCAGCAACTTGTTATAAAACAAGTGCTCAAAGAGGGCAGAGCAAATAAGTTGAGTCATAATAGTTCTAACAACTACTCACGATCGTGTGATGAAAAATTTTGTTTGTTTGACTGGTCCTTCAGTAACAACAGTTCCCTTTGCAACGTCTAATCCCAAATCTTTCAATGCTCTCATCTGCCTCAAAATCAACAAGGAAAGAGCGAATTATCAGATTTATCATTACTTCCCCCCCCCCCCCCCCCCCTAAAATGAAATAGTCAGGATCTATAATCTTCAAGAATAATGTAAATTGAAATCAAGGACATTAATTAGTGTAAAACAAGGAAACACTGCTCCTAGCATCCATATTACATAATTCTATGAATCATCCGAATTTATATAAATGGAGTGACCTAAAATCATGCATGTAACAACCAATATGTAACAATATTTTTGGATTTCCGCTTTATAAAAGAATCCAAAAAATGCAATCAGATAGTAATTTAAACAAACTGAGGCGAGGAGGCTCCTACCTAAACATATACAACTCAGTTACGGAATAAAACAAAGAAAGATAAAATAAGTCCCATAATTGGCTTGGCCAATAATCCCAGAAAAATTAAGTTATAATTTTTTGAAAGGAGAAATTAATATAAGTTTCCACTTAACTGTATCAATGAGAGCGCCCAGACGATCTCCAAAACTCAGCTGCACAACTGTTGCTTCAGAATCTGAATCTTGATCAATCAAAACAATTGGCATTGGAATATAATCATCATCTTGGCCAGTTTCCTGCGATGTAAAACACCTAATTAAATTAATGGCATCGTTATATATGCAGTGTGATGCAGAACAAGAATATGCTCACCAAGGGATTGATATATTTAGATTTTATGGAATGAATGGTAATTTTAGCATCTAGAACAAAGAAATGTTAAAACCAACATCCAAATAACTTCCAAAAATCACTAAGAAAGCAAGAGAGGAACGACATCTAATGCTCCTCAGTGAAATAGTAATTTTGTCCTTTAAGTTGCAAAAGCACACTTCATGACATGGATCATGAACTAGAAACACATATCCTTGGAGCTACGGTGTCTTCTGAAACGGCTCAGCTAGGTGCATCTCTAAGAAGATAAATTATTCTCTAATTTTGATTAAATTCATCACTCGTATTTGAAAACCACATTTCTTTCAGTTGTGGCTTAATCTCTATATGCAATTCCTAATGAATCAGCACAAATATGGATCTGTAACATTAAACAAATCTTCTTTCATCCTTCCTCCGCAATTATTTGGTTAAATCTAAAAAAAATGTTAACATCGGAATAGAATTGCAACATCATTATGCATTCGATAAGAAACACTGAAATTATTCAACCTAGTAAAAAATATGAATAATAAGATGCCTCCCAATCCATGATCCATATGTTAGTTAAGTGAAAGATGCAAAAGGAATATGATTCTTTACCAATGAAATTGAATTAAACGCGTCGAAACCACTGCTAGCAGCATAAACAATGTACCTGAACAAACAATATTCCAATAAATAACTAAATCGACAAAAAAAATAGACAGATCGCCGTTATCTTCCTTACTTTCTAGCAGAGAAATTGACTTTAGTGCCGCAATCAGTAAAGTTGCAGCGGAATCTGAAGGGATGGAGAGAAGTAAGAAGAGGCGCAAAGCCGGAATCGGGAACTGTGGGCCGACGGTGGCCGACGGGAGAAGTTGAAGAAGCAAAGAAACATGATTTAGACAACGCCATGGACTATGGAGTTTGAAAATTTTTCAATGATCAAATTCAGACTTGGCACATCGTTTTTCAGGGGGGGAGATAGCGATGTTATAGGCGAAGTGGATTTTTCATTTTTTTAAGTTTTTTTTTTTTTCTTGCAAGAGGAATGGAGTAGTTTAGAATAGTGACGTTACGTGGGACCTACTTAGTGGTTGTTTGATCCCACGCTAGTATTATACATGCTAGTTTATTTTTTTCTTTCTTTCTAAATTTCAAGTCTTTATTGAGAAATAATGAATTAAATATTATTTTTTAATCAAAGTTGAAATTTCATTAAAAATAAATTTACCATTATTATTAGAGAGGAATTAGGATAATAATGAGATTTAAAAAAATATTCAAGTAATAATTTTTTAAAAAGTATTTGAAAGAATATGTTAAAATAAATAGTGTTCTTTGAATCTCATCACTTCCAGATAGCGAGGTGTATGGTAAATTGTTGGATTAAATTAAAAATGTAGTGATTTTTCACTATTTCAACGGTTTACCATACATTTCATTTCAGTGACGAAGTTTGAAAAACATTGTTTTTTTGATTTATTCTTTTAAATATTTTCAATCAAATCTCACTGTTACCTTAATTTTTCCTATCATATAAAATAGAGTTTCGGGGTGACAAAAACGATGAAAGACATACCATTAAAAATAATGAAACTTTAACACGAAAAATATAATATTTTATCTTAAAAAATTTAAAAACCCAAATGTCAGTGGACCAACGAAAATTATGTATGGGCCATGATGCCTTATTGATATTCAATGGACCAACAAAATTAAGAATTTGGTGGTACGACTTTCGGGTTATATGCGGAAGGGAGGTTTGTGTTGAATACATGTCAGTGTATTTTATTACAGGATGAGTTTATAACGGGCGTCGAAAATTGTTAAACATCGTTGAATATTATTAAATTGATTTATAAAGAATAAAAATTTAAAGGACTAATCATACAATTATTAATTATATGTTGAGTTTATCACTCTTTTATTAATTACATAATGAGTCCTTGAGATTTTAAATTTTTATTAATTAATTTAATGGTACTCAACAATGTTCAACATTAATGATGTTCAACAGTGTTCGACGCTCGTTGTAGAATTTTCCTTTATTACAAGCAAATGAGAATTCTTAGGAAAATTTTTAGGATGAATCTACAACGGGCGTCGAACATCGCTGAATGTCATTAATGTTGAACACCGTTGAACATTATTAAATTAATTTATAAAGAATAAAAACCTAAAGGACTAATCATATAATTATTAATTATATGTTGAGTTTATCACTCTTTTATCAATTACATATCGAGTCCTTGAGATTTTAAATTTTTATTAATTAATTTAATAGTATTCAACGATATTCAACATTAGTAGTGTTCAACAATGTTCGACGCCCGTTGTAGAATTTTCCAAATTTTTAATACCCAATGCATGATCTATATATAAATTCGAAACATATAAACCTCAATATTTTAAAAATTAAATCGATCTTGTCCTAAAAAGCAATTATATCCGTTTATCTTCTTCGAATATTAGTCTTTTTCTCAATATTGTGGGGAGCTGAAATTTAAGTTTAAAGATCAAAACAAACTCTAATCATATTAATCTTATACTCTTCTTTAAAAAATATATTTGTTTGAGTTGTCACTTAAAAAAATAATTGAATTTCAAAATTTTAGATTTAAATATAACGATTCAATAACTAAATATTATAAATTGATAATATAAATGACTAAAATATTTTTTTCCAAAATTTATGATCAAAATTAAATAAACTAAAAACATTAGGGACCAACGATAGTTTACCCTAAAAGTTGTGGTTGAAAAAGTTTATAACTCTTGCTGGAATCACGGACGGTTAGTTAAGTCTTTTAACTTAAATAAATGTAATATATATCCGTAAGAATTATGTGTAATGACAAGGCACGTTATAATTTAAAAAAAAATAAAATAAAATTAAATCTTATAATATAAAACTTTTAAAATTTTGTACGTTTTTAGATCGTTGAATGATTAAAACGAATGATTCAAATTAATAGTCGGTTATGTGAAGATTTATCACTAAATTTTTTTTTAAAGAATTAATCTGAATCATTCGTTTTAGCAATTTAACGATCTATAAAATATACAAAACTAAAAGAGTTTTATAATATATAACTCGATTGTATCTAAAAATAAATGTAAGGTCTAAAAAATCAGCTAAATTTAAAATAACCGTTTGCTCCATTTTTTTTTCTCTCTTCAAAATAACCGTTTGCTTAAAAAAAATCAAAACAACCGTTTTCATATTTAAAACACTATAAAAGTATAAATTTAATTAATTTTATCGAGTGAGAATTAATGGTAATATTTGCTTTATTTTTAATTTTAAATAAATTTTATATATATTTTACATATGATATTATATTAATTTAATTCGTTAAATAAAAATATATCATCTTTTATCGTATTAAAATTTAATTCAAAATTACAAGAAGCATACGTTAAGTATAAATGAATTTTCAACTTTTTTATTATTTTAATATACCAATTACACAGAAACTGAATGTGTCCAAAATTAGTTTCTCTCGAACTTATCTACAAAACTAAGAAACGGAAATGGAAATTTTATTATATTTATTACTATGATGGAAAAAATAGAATAAACGGAGATAAATTTATTTGAATTTATATAATAAAAAAATATATAAATATTTTTAATTATTAAATAAATTAAAATATTTTAAGTAAATAATTTATTATTTTTTATAATATATATATATATGAATTAATAATGATTTGTCTTTATTCCTCTTTAATCAATACTCTCGCCATTAATTTTTAACAATTACCACAAACTAATCATCATTCATAAATATGATTTATATCAGGTATAATATGATAAATTTATCTCTCAAATATATACATATTTTATTATTTTGTATTTTTAGCTAAATTTGATTTTTTTAAGATCAATGATTAAATTTATCAGTTAAAAAAATTAAATTTAATATTTAATCTTAAAAAATTCAATTTTTTAAATTGAAATACGGACTGATATATATATTAAAATCGTTAAAATGATATCTCACCTTATAATTAGGGGTGAATATTTGATCAAGTCGAGTTATTCAAATTTACGAGTCATTTTACCATTCAAACTTTATTTGAAATTTTTTCAATTTAATTTGAGTCGATTTTTTGAGTTTTTATAAAAAAAATAATTTTAAATATTTATCATATTATTATAATTTAAATATCTTTCTTTAATCATACGAGATATGTATATAAAAATAATAATTTATTTAAAATTATAAAATTATTTAGAAAATTATAAAATAATTACATGTAATCATTATATATTTTTATTAATTTATAAAATAATAATTATAAAATTAAACAATGTTAAAAGATAATGATAAAATATAATTTTATAAACAATAAATTAATATATACAACTTTTATATATGTGTAGAAATAATATAAAAAATAATTTTATAGTCTAATTAATATCAATAACTACAATATATTAATAACTAATAAACTATTTAAACAAATATAAAAATGAGTCTATTATGTACATCGAACTTCTTTGAATATCTTTAACGCTGATCATAATTGAACACTATTAAATTAATTAATAAAGATTAAAAATCATAAAAATTTATTATATAACTAATTTAATTGAAATTTTATTTTAGATAATTTATAATTATATATTAAGTACTTAAAATTTTTAATTTTTATAAATTAATTTAATAGTATTGAACAATGCTTAACATTAATGACATTTAACAGTGTTTGATGCACGTTATAAAATTTTATTTAATCATATTTTATATATCAATTTATTCGTTTAAACAATCAAACATTTATAAATTATCTGTTAATTTATTAAATATTTTATACAATCTATTAATTATATCATCTATTAATTACTATCATTTATTATTTGTTAATTATTAAATAAATATATGCATTTAAATAAATCTTAATACTTATCTTTAATATGTAACTTGATAAAAGTATACACCCTATTGAATATAGGTAGGTAGTAATAAAAACCATTAATGACTGGAATCCATTGAATTAAATGGTTTTGTGACGGTGGAGAAACGTGGTTTTGATGCTTTACTACTACTAGTGGGAATTTGCTGGTTTCTGTTTGTTTCTACCGTTACGAAAACTTTCCCATTTTCAAATATATAACTGTAAATAATAATAATAATAATAATAATAATAATAATAAAGAAAATACCTCACCCTTCAATTCACACGTGTATGATGATTGTATATGTATTTATTTTTCTATTTTAAATAGGATTATTATACTATATATTAAAAAAATAAAAAATATATCATAAAATAATAATTATTATGAATCATTGGATATTAATCGCTCAATCATTGTACTGTCATTATTGATGTTCAAACCTGTAATTTCGAAGAATAATAATCATTCTCTTGATCCAAGATAATTCGTACTTTAATTTAAGTTTTTTAATGAAATATATAATGGTAGTGTTAAATATAAACCTATTTTCTTCTTGTTTTTTCCCCCATATTTTAAGAAAATGTTTTTATTACTATTTATTTATTTATATAAGGTTGGTGTCATAATTTAATAAAAATAATATTTTATTATTTTAGGGTATGTTTGAAAAGCTATCTAACAATGGTGATTCTCGACATACGTAATAAGAATAATTTTATATCGTTTAAAAAATTTAAGAACACGTCGTACAAAATCAAAAAATTTCAAAATAAATTAAGTTAAATGTTTACAAGTGAAAGGCTTTAAAGAAAAATAATACATGTTTTGAACTTTAAGTATCTAAAGTTTACCACCTTATAATTTTAGGTGCATTATAATTAACCACCGTTAAAAATTGTTAACAAATCAATTCTTATATGTGGCACGTTTAATTTTTTTTTTCAAAATTAAAATTAAATAAAGCAATAATTTTAATTTTTAGAAAATCATATATTTTTTTAATTTTTATAAAATAATTTTTCAAATCCTTAAAAATTTTCAACTTGAACCCTCGTATCGTCATCGCTTCCACTACTAATCGTCACCTATGAACACACCCGTTTAATCATAGGACCTAACCGCTTATTTTCTCTAATACAATGTGGTTAAAAACAACGAACAATATACCAATCAAACGTTAAACGAAAAATCAACAATATACCAATCAACTCGAGTCTAACACGGTCAAAAACCGATCAATACTTGACTCGATTAGGCTCAAATGAAGCTCGAACTCGACTCGAGTTCTTAACGAGCCGAGTTGAGCTTAGATTTTTCAAGCTCGTCTAAAATTACTTAAGTTCAAACTCAACTCAAAATCTTAACGAGACAAGTCAAACTAAGCACTACTCGAATTCGACTCGACTCATTTACACCCCTAATTAATCTTTAGGTAGAATGCAACAAGATGTGTCATCAACTACTATCGCGTTTATATTTGAGGTCAATGATTAGTGACTGAGGGAAGGAAATCAGAGATTCAAACAATAATAACCTTCTAACGACGACAATGAGCTTTAAGCGTCACAAAAAGAACTAAAATCAGGTCTTCCAAGATTGAAAAGATGATGAACGATAAGATGGGAGAATAAACTCCTCTTATTGTTCACTTCTATCAAAAACATCTCACAAAATAAATTAGAGACAGAATCATGATCGTTGAAGAGAGCTCTCAACCAACAAACCAAGTAGGTGCATCATAACTCCACTTAAAAAAAATTAAAAAAAAAAGATAAAAACGAAAATACGATGAAAATGAGACCGTTGAGAAAAACAACAATCGATTGTCTCGTGAATTTTTTTTTTTTTGAAAAAGAGAAGAAACATGTTTTTAGTGAGAAGATTTAAATTAGGTCATTGTCTCTCTGCCATTACTTGTAATCATGCAAATGCGACATATTTGAATAACCATTCTCATTAGTGTGTCTTATTGAATTGAATCATTGCGCGTAATTAGTCCTAATAACTTCCAAATATTTTTATTTATTTTTAATTAATTAGTCCAATAAATTATGTATAACACATTTTGTTAATTAAATATGTACAAAAATTATAATTATAATTATAATTATTTTTTGTGTCCAAAGATATGTTATGAATTTCTTTTTTCATTGAATACTTTTACTTGAAAATTTTAAATTTTTTTTTTAATTTGATATATTTTTTTATTTTTTAATATACGTTCGTTTTTTTCTTAACTCTTTAATAATACACACAAATTATTTGAACATTATTCTCCTAGAGATAACAATATACCATTTTATATTATTTTTACTTAACCCTTAATAATAATTGATATTATTTTCTTAAAAAGTAACTGATATTATTAAAATCGTGATAAACGTGATGTCACGTGTTTTTCGAGCAACAACTCAATTAAGAAATTATTAAAGAATCTCTATTTAACTGATAATAAATGTTTTTACAATACTATTTTTTTAATATTTTCATATATTCTTTAAATTAAATAACTAAAAAATACTATTTAAAATTTAAAATACATAATTAATATTTTTTATATAAATCCTTTTTATAACTTCAAATATTTTTTATTATTATTTTATTATTTTTACCACTTTTTACCAACTCCTTGTTCTAAAAAACCATGTTCTCTCCCTGCCCATTTTGCCTATAAAAATGTAAGTAGAGAGTTGAAAGAAATCATATTCCAAGCCATGGCTTCACCCATCAAGCAAGAGAGTGGCACAGAAGAAGTGAAACCCACCATCACTTCTCTCAACTCTAATGCTAATCTCCCCATCAAGACTGAGCCCCCAAGTCCAAACAACAATGAGGTACCTTTTATACATGTCTATTTCTTTATATAGGAGATTAATCATGACATTTTTTTACTAATTTTTTTATGTTAAGATTATTCGAGCAAATCTTTCGATGAAAATCGAGGGTTCAGACACAAATCCAAATCCAGACGCTAATAAGGTACCTTTTTAAATATATTTCTTTATGTAGTTTATTAATCGTGATAATTTTAAACTTTTTCTTTTGTTAAGATTATTCGAGCAAATCTTCCGATAAAAATCGAGGGTTTAGATACAAATCCAAGTCCAGACGTTAATGAGGTACCTTTTTAAATATATTTCTTTATATAGTTTATTAATCGTGATAATTTTAAACTTTTTCTTCTGTTAAGATTACCCGAGCAAATCGCTTAAATCTCCTGGTGAAGAATGAAGGCTCAATTGCGAATTCAAATTCGAACAATAATGAGGTATTTTGTATATTTTTTCTTTCTATAGTCGATTGATTGTCTTAACATCATCAATTTTTTTCTTATGTTAAGATTATACGAGTAAAATTGATTTAATCTGATAAAGTTTAAAGATTTTACTGATAATTTTTTTCTTTGATTTATCACTTTTTTTATGTGTTTGTGTTTTTAGGAATATCGTAACGGAGACGTTAAAAAGAAAAATTTTGTGGAGATCAATGAAGAAAACAAGAAAAACGTGAATATGAATCTCCGATTATCTCCTCGAGATCTGCATTTGAAAGATCGTTTATCTTCAAACCGTTGTTCTGAGATCTTATCGACTCCGATATCGTTATCATCATGCATGTTGCTCAACAACAAAGAATCATCAAGCGAGGAAGTTGAGTTTAGCGACACAACATACGAAGGACCATCACTTATTGTGGTGGGATGTTCGTACTGTTTAATGTATGTGATGGTGTCTGAAATAGAGCCCAGATGTCCTAGATGCCTCACTACCGATGTTATTGACATATTTCGCTCCAAGTAAGGTAAGAAATAAGGGCGGTTTAAGTTTGTTTTAGTTCCGGTGTGTTTGTCTTTAAAGATGTTTTAATTTTAGTTTTATTTCCAAACTTAAGACAATATAATAAATATGTTGGTATGTTTATTATCTATTTCCTTTCGATTGCTTGTTAATTTGCTTTTTAGTATATGTTATTATCGTATATGTATCGTCATTAATATTAAAATTGATATAGAAAATAATACTATCAATTAAACATATACGATAATTTATTTAAATTGTACTTACATACTTTCATACTAGCAAAATCATCAATTAAAAATCTAAATCGAATCATCAATTTAAGATTATGAGTGTCAACTTTTTCATAAAAAATCTAAAATTCTTGTTTTTTATGATTTTACACTAATATCACATGAAAAATATAAAAATTATATTAGTAATTAATTTATCAAACTATCAACTATTACTAATTATCAAGCAATCAAATAGATAATATTCTTGGTTTCATTGAGTCAATTTTACATAATAAATAAATTTTTTAATATATTTAACAAAAATACACACAATGAAATAAGTATATAGGATGAGTCTACAATAGGCGTCGAACATCGCTAAACATCATTAATGCTGGATATCGCTGAACATTATTAAATTAATTTATAAAGAATAAAATTCTAAAGGACTAATTATATAATTATTAATTATATGTTGAATTTATCACTCTTTTATTAATTATATACGGAGTCCTTGATATTTTAATTTTTTATTAATTAATTTAATGATGTTTAACAGTGTTCAACAGTGTTCGACGTCCGTCGTAGAAATTTCCAAATATATACTATAATATAAAGAATCTTGAAAGGGACCACTTAAAAATATGAACTTAGTGATGGGTCACTAGGGCCTGGCTTCTGCCAGCTCCCTGTGTTTTCTTCGCTAGGTACGTCTCCACATCGAAGACATATTATTTGGATAATAATTTAAATATTTTTTTATTTTTACATGATTTAACTATAAATATATAAACATATATGATGTCATATTTACACGATATTTTTATAATTATATTTTTATATATCTCTAAATTTAGAGTTTATTTTATATTTATTATACTTGTATATGTAATTTTAAAAATCTAATGGTTTTTGGTTTGATTTTTTTTTTATTATTGTTTCTCGATTTTTCGGATCTTTATTTAAATAATTTAGATAAATTTATATCGTATATTTAATTTTGATAGATAATTTTTAACGATTTTTTTTACATAAATAAAATTTTAAATTTTAAATTTAAGATTTTGTTTAAACGATATTAACTATTAAACTGCTTGGTTTGGTTAACTTTGATTATAGATCTTTATATTAAATTTATGTTTATATTTTATATTTTATTTTGATAAAATAATTTTATTTTATAATACTTAAATATTATTTTGTAAAATTTTGAAGTGTTTTTTTATAAATATTTGTTAAAAATTAATTTCTATAATAAATAAAATAATTTATATTTAATAATTAAATGTTTAATTTATTATTTTTAAATATGAAAGTTTTTTTATATTATAAAATAATTAAAATTAACTATAAATTAAAAATTAAATTCGTTTAAATAATCATCATTTTTAAATTTGTGAATAATAAATCATTACACATACGGTTGAACAAGTTTTCATTTTTTATTTATTTATATATATATATAATTTATTTTGGTTCATTGTTACGGTCCATTCAACAATCTCTCTTCAACGAATATTAGAACTTAAACGGAGAAATAATGTTGAATAAATATGAAAAACAAGTTAAATAAATATTAATTTTCATTTAATTTAATGTTTAAATAAACGGGATTAACATTGTTTCGGATTGGAATCTAATCCAAAAACATGTATGTTTATTTTATTTTTTAAAATATTATTAAATAATATTTATTATATTTTAAATTTTAGTAAAATTTATTCGTATCTTACAAATAATCTATTTTTTGAAATTGTATATTTTTAGAGAAATTATTATTATTATTATTATTATTATTATTATTATTTCATTAAAATAACCCTTAGATTTAACATGTTTATTTATTTATTTTTGAACAATCTTTACTTAAGGTTGGAAAAAAATATTTTTAATGAATATTGAACTTACAATTTAAGGAAAAGAAATATTTTTTTTAAAATAGAGATTCACTAATTTTATTAAAACAAGAATAGATCCGAAATTACAATGAGAGTTTACATCATAATAAACAAAACACTTAAATCCAGACATATATCTAGTAAATAAAAATAGCGTCGCAAGATCATTATAGGACCAAATAAGGAAAAGATAAGAACCTAATCCAAAATCTCGAAATAAAATAGGATACAAACATCACCCAAATCGATGATGATAGGTAAAACCATCAACAAACAACATAAAAATGTATATTACAATGAAGATACGTTGATAACAAGGACATTACCACCACTCAACTGCGATAAAAAAGTAGATGTAATCGCATATCCAAATCTAGGTTAAGGGTCCGATATAGAAAGATCAATAACATAACAAAAGGAGCACCATCTTGATCACTCGTGGAGTTGTCGGATCCAACCCTAATAAAAAAAATTAAATTAAAAGAAAAAAAAAACATACCAAAAGATAGAATAATATCGTACCACAAGAACAGAATAATTTATTAAAAATAAAATAAACGAAAAGATAAAACCCGATGGTCAACGATGATTATTAAAACCGATACCGTCGCGGGTATATATATAAAAAAGCGGCCAGAGAAAATGGAGATTGACGCTGAACCCTAGCAGAGAAAAATATATCTATTAAAACTCTTTAATCATGTACTCTAAAAATTATTGATGTATATTTATTTTAATAAATATACTTATAAATTGTGTCAAATTTAAATATACTATTAACATTACATATATTTGTTTAAGTCCAACCTTGCATGAACTATGAACTTTTTTGGGATATATAGTTTGAACTCTAAATTATATACAAGCTTGTACATAGTTTAAAGTATATAATTTAAACCCGTTCAAATAAGCTTATTATTATTATTATTATTATTATTATTATTATTATTATTATTATTATTATTATTATTATTATTATTATTATTATTATTATTAAAAATCTAATAGAAGTATATGTTTATATTTTTTTAAGGCTTAACTCAATAATAGGTGCCCAAAGTATATATCTTTTCTGAAATAGGTGTCTAATGTTTTTTTTGGTTGAAATAAGTGCCTAAACTATATATTTTTTCTGAGATAGGTGCCTAATGTATTTTTTGGCTGAAATAGGTGCCTAAAATTTTATTCCCTTAGTGTTTTAAGGTAACAGTGTTAAAAGAAAATTGTTTAATTTATAAATAAGTACATAAACTATATATTTTTTAAAAATAGGTGCCTAATGTAATTTTTATTAAAATAAATACTTAATTTTTTTTTTCTTATAAGTAATTTATATTTCTTATAAGATATAAAATTAGTTATATCTTAAATTAATCATTTAACCTTTTAAATTATGAGAAAAAATTATTTTTTAACAACACTAAAATAAAAAAATAATTAAAATTTATATAATTTTATATTAATATTTTTTATATTTTCCACAACAATCATCAATGGGACAAATCGATTCACTTGCAAGGACATGCCGCCAGTTCACATGGGGAATATATACAAAAATTCTTATATTCCTATTACATTTATAATTGTATCGAAAAAGAATTAAAAATATTAATATAAAATTATATAAATTTTAATTATTTTTTATTTTAGTGTTGTTAAAAAATATTTTTTTCTCATAATTTCAGCTACTAATCAAATTTAAATAAATTATTAATCAATTATGATAAATAATTTAATAGATTAAAACAATGATATATAAATAATTTTACATCTTATAAGAAATATAAATTACTTATAAAAAAATTAGGCATTTATTTCAATAAAAATTACATTAGGAACCTATTTTAAAATATATATATAGTTTAGGTACTTATTTATAAATTAAACAATTTTCTTTTAATAGTGTTACCTTAAAATACTAAGGGAATAAAACTTTAGGCACCTATTTCAGCCAAAAAATACATTAGGCACTTATCTCAGAAAAAATATATAATTTAGGCACTTATTTCAGCCAAAAAAAATATTAGACACCTATTTCAGAAAAAGTGTATACTTCAGGCACTTATTACTGAGTTAAGCCTTTTTTTAACTATAAGTTATACATCTTACAAAGATAATTGAACTTAAATCTTATAAGATGAATATTAGAAACATAATCAGAATTTTATATAAAGGTATAAAGAATTCAAAGATACAAAATTAAATTATTCAAATAAAATATAAAAAAACATATAAAATATAAAAAAATTAAGGGTACGACTGCACCTACTCTTAAATCCGTCTCTATAAACATCATATTTTTTATTAGAATAATGCGTTGCCTTCTTCAATTTACCATTATATCTCACATGCAATTTATTTTTATATATTATATATAAATCACACGATACATAAAAACTGATTTAAAAATAATATATCCATACACACACAAAAAAAAAACTGATTTAAAATTCGAATACCGTTATGTCCAATTTTTTAAAGAAAATTCAATAATATGCGCCGAACACTGTTAAACATCATTAATGTTGAATATTGTTAAACACTATTAAATTAATTAATAAAAATTTAAAATTTCAAGGACTCAATATGTAATTAATAAAAAAAAATAAACACAACATATAATTAATAATTGTATGATTAGTCCTTTAGATTTTTATTTTTTATAAATTAATTTAATAATATTCAACGGTATTCAATATTAACGATGTTTGCGATGTTCGACGCCCGTTATAGATTTATCCATTTTTTTATTAGAAAAATCATTTAAAGCAATCGTCATGAATTTGTGATCTAAAACTGACATAAAAAGGAAAAAAAAGATCCACATTTCCCAATTCCCTTCAAACTTCAAGCAGACAGACAGTCATCCTCAGTGCCTGATTACCAGTTACCACTCCCTTTTCCTTTTGATATAATCATAATTTCTACAACTAATTATTCACTTTTACACCTTTTAATTTAACAATGTAAAGTGATTATTCCATTATTTATTATTAATAAAGTATTTATATTATTTTAAAATAATATAAAATAAAAAAATAGTATTAAAGTTACCAACTTCTAATTTATCGACGTATCTTTATACATATTTTTTTTATAAAAAAAGTAAAGTTTAAATCACATGCAAACCACTTTCACTGTTTCACATACAAAAGACCAAAATTTTGCCTCACCAACAAGAAAAGCATAAACCCCCACTTCCACTTGTCATGATATCTCACCAATGTCTTGTCTCTAACATATATATAAAGCTTGATGGCTGCTGCCATGGCTTGATAGCTGATAAGTGATAACTACATTCTTTGCTTCATATTTCTTTGTTTTGCTTGATATCTAGATGAAACCCATTGAGCTTGAAGCTCTAAGAGTTTGATTTCCTTTCTTGGTTCCCAGTTTTTTGAAGTAGTTTGTGTTTAAATTTGTAGTCTAAAACAGTAGAAAAAACCATGAGAGCTGGAGTGTGCAGTGTGCAACAAGGTTTGACAGCTGAGGCTGCTAGTATGGTGAAGCAAGCGCTTGGCCTTGCTCGACGGCGAGGCCACGCGCAGGTCACTCCGCTACATGTAGCGAGTGCCATGCTCGTGTCTTCTACGGGGCTTCTTCGAAGAGCTTGTCTTCAATCTCACTCTCATCCACTTCAATTCAGAGCATTAGAGCTTTGCTTCAATGTCGCACTCAATCGCCTCCCTGCGTCCACTTCTAGCCCTTTGTTAGCCCCTCATCACCACCCTCCTTCCCTCTCCAATGCCTTGGTTGCCGCTTTTAAGCGCGCTCAGGCTCACCAACGCCGAGGGTCCATCGAGAACCAACAGCAACCTATTCTAGCTCTCAAAATAGAGTTAGAACATCTCATAATCTCCATCTTAGATGATCCGAGTGTCAGTAGGGTGATGAAGGAAGCCGGTTTCTCTAGCACCCAAGTTAAAACCAAAGTAGAACAAACAGTTTCCTTGGAGACCACTTCCCAAACTCCCTCCCGGAAGGAAAACAACGTTCAGACTCAGTTCGGGTTCGGGTTTACATCAAGCAACCCACTAGACCAAGTTAGGAACGACCAAGACGTAACAAATGTTTTGAGCACGCTCGTGAATAGGCGAGGAAACACGGTCATCATAGGAGAGTCAGTCGCCATTGCCGAGAGTGTTGTTAGAGGGGTAATGGATAAGTTCGAGAAAGGCCAAGTTTCTGGGGATTTAAGGTACCTTCAGTTAATCAGTCTTCCACTGTTTTCACTCAAAAATCTTGCTAAAGGTGAAGTAGAACAGAAGCTTGTAGAGCTTAAATGTCTGGTCAAGAGTTACATAGGAAGAGGGATTGTGTTGTATTTGGGTGATCTCAAATGGATTTCAGAGTTTTGGTCAACCTATGGTGATCAAAGAAGAAACTACTACTGCCCGGTGGAGCATATAATCATGGAACTCAAAAGATTAGTGAATGAAACCAAGGAGAGTGGGAGATTGTTTCTCATGGGAACTGCAACTTTTAGAACTTACATCAAGTGCAAATCAGGCCATCCTTCTCTTGAATCAATTTGGGAGCTTTATCCTCTTACAATTTCTGCCGACAGCTTAAGCCTCAGTCTTAATCTTGAAAGGTAAGAAAAAGGGTTGTTTGTTTTACCTTATTTTCCTCATCTTTACATGGCATATGCTAATCACTTTTTTTAACCATTGTTTGCTTTATTCCAGCTTTGATTCTCAGTCCCAATATAGAGCAAAGGAAACAATAGATTCGGTTACTTGCCCAGTGGCTGAAGCTGAAGTAAATAGGAATGGCAGTTCCTTTACAGACAGATTGTTCAACTTTGACAACGTTGTCTCTTCCAGTTCAAGTTTGCCTTCATGGCTGCAAAACTATAAGGAAGAAACCAAAACAAATCCTTCCCATGATAATAAGGTATTTAATATTTATCCTTCTGATTATCTCTCCCTTGAACTTCCTTAGTTAAGATTCTCATTTGCTTTTGCTTTTTTCATAGGATTACAAGACATGCAACGCTGAGGATTGGCCAGTCATCTTTGAATCTAAGAAGTTACCTAAGGAACGACAGTTTTGGATATCCGAAAATGACCCGAAGCCGGACCTCCTCTCGAATCCGAATTCTAGCCCGAATTCGGCTTCTTCGAGTGAGGCAATCGAGGAGGATATTGATGGACTTAACTCGTTCAAGGCTCTTAATGCTGAAAACATGAACGTTTTATGCAATGCTTTGGAGAAACAGGTTCCATGGCAGAAGGATGTGATTCCTGAACTTGTTAGCACTGTCTTAGAATGTAGGTCGGGGATGAGAAAAGGCAAATGCTGGTTAAACCAAAGACATATCAAAGAAGAAACTTGGCTGTTCTTCTTAGGATCCGACAATGAAGCCAAGCAGAAGATTGCTAGGGAGTTAGCTAGACTCGTTTTCGGTTCCCAAACCAGCTTCGCCTCCGTAAGTCTGACCGATTTTGGACCGAAAAGGTCCGACTCGAACGAAGATAACAAGAGGAAGAGATCAAATGATCCAGACAGCAGTGATTTTCTTCAGAGATTCGGCGACGCGTTGAACGAGAATCCTCACAAAGTTTTCTTCGTGGAAGACATGGAGCACGTTGATTATAGTTGTCTGAAAAGGATGAAGCAGGCAATTGAAACCGGAAAAGTGACTGTTTCAGATGGTGTTACGGTTCCTGTGATGGACGCCATTATCATTTTCAGCTGCGAAAGCTTCAGTTCGATGTCGAGAGCTTGTTCTTTGAAGAGAAGGCCAAATTGTAGTGACCCAGAAGAGATGAAAGAACCAGAAACGGAACAGGATAAAGACCAATCTGTTTCTCTGGATTTAAACATTGCCATTGGAGATACCAGTGAAGAAGACGTCTCTGGAAATGATGATGACATTGGGGTTCTGAAATGTGTTGATAACCAAATTGTTTTCCGAGTTAAAGACCAGTAACAGTAGAAGAAGATGCTGATGAAGAGGAATAGTTGGCAGATTCTGAGTCAAATTTATTTTCTTTTTTACTTTCATTTTCTTTCCTTTAATTAGTGTGGTATATCTGTTTGGAGGGATAGAAAGCAAGAATCAAACTAACACGTTTTACAGTGAAATTTTCTAAGTGTTTGGGTGGATTTGGAAAGACAGATTTAGCAATGTAGAACTGATAATTATCAATGTACTATTATGCATCTTTTTTCTTATTGTTAATACGTGTCACGTCTGAAAAGAGATAAAAAATATTAATCCTATATTGGAAAAGAAAAAAAGAAAGTCTTAAGATATATAAACAATAACGCACATCCTATTAGATATAATTTTTAGAAAGAGAGTAATGATTCCGTGACATATGCAGAATACTTCATTTATTGTGATTCATGCCGTAAGAGCTATGCAAAGTATCGATCCTAAGTTAAGATAAAATCAATCACTTCTTTTCATGAACACTGTATCGTTGATTTCCCTTTTCCTCCTTTCTTTTTCTTTATTTTGAGTTCAGTATTTTCCCAACCCAACATTCTCATCCCTTGAAAAGTATGGTCGGGATGATGAAAGATATAAAAAACAAAGCATCACCCAGCAGCCTATAAATCTTTAGACAAAAAAGAGGTGACTTTAGCATCAGAAAAAAGGAACCACAACTTTACATCTTTAATTATCAAGACTCAGGAAATTTAGAAAAATTATATCATAGATTATTTTCACTACGTCATTTGTGATTTTGTCCACTAAAATTTAATTAATTATTTTTTTATGTTATTAATTTATTTATAATATTTTTTGTGATCACTGATCACTCTCTATATAGCATAAAAATGAAAGTTCATCCTTAAAAAATAACATTAAAAATTTAAATTTTAATAGATAAGACCGCAAATAATATAATAGAAAGCGTATAATATAATTTTTCGAGAATATAAATGATTTTCAAAGGGATTTATTAAGTCAAAATACACTTCTCATTGGATAAGACATGCTTTTTTCTTACCAAAGCTTAATTTTAACCCTACTCATCTTTTAACATGTCTAAACTTAACCTATCATTGGAATTTGTAAAATGATTTCTGATTAAATAAAAAATTATATATTTTTTTAATAAGTTGAGAAATTATAATTTTTTTTTCATATCAGTATTTGAACCCATACAAGATAGGATAGGATGAACATCTTGGACTACTAGGCCCATCAATGGATCTCAAAAAAAATTATATATTTTAATATTAAGATTAGAATTTATATAAAATAAAAAAATGAATTTTACTTCTTCAATTATGAAAAATAAAAATGTAATATTATTAAATAAATGATATCTATATGATAAAATAACTCATTAATCCACATTTAAAACCTCATCATATTTTTTTATTAATTCCATCGTCGGAAAGTAGATTGCACCGTTCTTACAACATATATTTAATCCTCATTGTGGAGACTTAATCTCGAGTTGTGTTCCCATTAACAAATTGGTAGATAAAGAATTTAAGAAAAAAGGTAAAACAAAACAAAACAAATGGAATTTCTTTGTAGGATTATAAAACATATAGACATGGATCATTAACGGTTGAATAGTAATTAGAAATCTTTAATTTAATTTTAAAAAGATTATTAGGTGAATTCTGTTCACCACGTTATTCATGGTCCAAGCAATTAGGACCGTTTATTTCTTTAGTTCATTGTATCTTGAATTTTCTTTAAGTTGTGATAAGGTTTCTCCCGTTTATTTCTATAATGTTATCATGAGTATTTTTTTTCCTCTAATTAAGATTAAAGAGATTTTTAACGAGACCTATAATAATATATCTTTGATTAATAAAAAAAAGTACTAGAATAAAATGAAAGGGTTTTGGACAAGCATCTTATTACATAAATTTATATATCGAAAGTAAATATATTTGGTTGTTTGGTTCAGCTATTCGTTTTTATTTTCTCATATTTTCTTAGATCCATAAATTCTAGATGACTCATTTTTTCTTCTTTTAAAGTCTCTTATTCTTTTTCTTTTCAAATTAAATTAAATTTATAAAAATATGTCATAAATACTACAAAAGTATTATTACTAATTAATCAAATCTATAATATCTTTGCCTCTTTGTGAAGCAACTCAAGTCTTATGAAGGAGAGATTATATCATGGACCTTATTCATCATGTCATTCGTGGTCTATATAATCATATTCGTTCATCTTTAAGTAACTACATAATAACTACTCACTCACCTATTACAAGTAGAAAAGAAGTGATGATTCACCTTAAAAAAATATAAGATAGATGAATCTGATTGGTTGAAACCACAGATAACGTAGTGAAAAAAATTCATGATACAATTTATCGAAGTGTGACATAACAAGCAAAGTATCCTAATCTAAAAAGAGAAAAAGAAAAAAATCTGCATTTTCACTAAAGACTAAAATGCAGAAAATTGATAGAAAATATAAAAAAGAAAAAATCATTTTTGAATTTTGCTTTAAATTTAAAGATTTAAAAAGAATCTAAAAGGAAGCATAAAGAGGAGCTAGAAATGTCTTTATGAAGTTGGAACTGAATTCAAATTAAATCTAGCTTGATGAAATTATCTCGTACACCAATAATATATCAAATAATAATTCTTTTCTTTAAAACAATTTTAAATTGATTGTAGTTAATATATTTGTATTTTTTCTCAATACTTTAATAAGACATATATTATAGACAAAATTGTTTAAATTCGAATCTTTTAACATATACATCATTCATTTAAAAAATTAAAATTATTCCTTGGGTTCATATTAAATAATTATTTTAAATAAATATATTTAAAATTATGTCAAGGTAAAAAAATTATTAGATGAACATAACTCAACACATCATTCAAGATCTCATCCAATAATATTTTTTTATCTCATTTTTTGTATGGTGAATCTTTACCCCTATCCTTTTTTATAAGGTGAATCTTTGTCTTTTTCTTACATGTAAGTAAATAGATAAATCTCATTGAATGATATTATAGATGACAAAATGAACCAAGACCATATAATAATTTCTCGTCAAGATGAGATAATTTATCCTTTAAATTTTCAAGTGGCTGTAAGTAAGCAGGGGTGCATTCGGTTCGGTTTTGGTTTAATTCGGTAAGTTATTTTAGTAACCATCAGTTTTCGGTTCGGTTAACCTCAGTTTTCAGTTTTTCCATATTAACGTTAGTTTTTAAAGATTTTTATTTTATCTTGACAAAATAATTTTATTTTATGACTTTTAAACATTAAAAGATAAATATTTTAAGATATTTTTCATAAATATTTATTAAAAATTTATTTTTTAAGTAAAAAATAAAAATACATTTATAGTATTTTAAGTATAAAATATATATTTTTACCTTATAAAAGTAATTAAAAATTAATTAAAATCAAATTCGGTTAACCGTGGTTAACCACGGTTCGTAAATTTATGAACCATAATACATCGATTTGGTTTAGTTTTTCATTTTACAGTTAACCATACTCAATCCTATCAGTTCAATTTTTGATTTTACGGTTAACCATGCTCAACCCTATAAAGAAGTACCTCATCTCTTTGGTGCCATTGCTTCACCCAAGACCTCAAAACTTTGAAAAGATAAATCAGAGGTAAAGCCAAAGGAGCTTAATGCTTGGAATGGAAACCCAGACAGAGTTTCCACACACTCAACCCTTTTGCAGTCTTTAGGACATCATACATAAAGCTGTTTGGTTTACTTTTGTTGAATGAGTTTGCATGAAAGTAAGGGAAATAATTCTGGGATCTCTCAACTCAAAACCCTAAATAATCACCCAATAATTGAACCAAACCAACCTGAACAACCAACACCACTGCTGCCTCGGATCCTTCAAAACACTGCTGCTTTATATGTAGTAAAAGACCAGTCAAAAAGAAGACAACACCATCAAAGTTAACAAAAGAATAGGATGTTTGGTTTCAAATCATTGTTTTTCGTCTTCTCTTTAGGCTTTTTCTTTTCTTTTTTGTCTGGAGATTGGAACTTTTCTTCTTTTTGTTTGTTCAAGTGCTTACTCTTTAATCTTTGTTATTAGGATTGAGATTACCAGTTTGATTTTGTCAGTTTGTTGATCAATCATTGACTCAAACTTTCAGACATAACAACTTACTAAACGGATTCACTTCTTGCTTTTTATTATGGTGGCGTATTTGATGAGTAGAAATTCTTTACTTTATTATGTTTTGATTTGTCTCATGTTAAAATTTTTTTAACAAATTAAATTTTAAACCCTAATTCTTATTTTTTTATATCTTAAACCCTAAACCCTACACCATAAAAATACACACTACCCCTACTTCCCTACACCCTAACCACAACCCATAATTTAGAACCTTAAACCTTACACCTTCTAATTTAAAACAGAGGCACGAATAGAGATATAAAAAAGAAATAGACGATCTGCGCCCGTAGTTCATGTTGAATTCAGGGGCGGTTTAAAGATTTTGAGGGTCCTGTGCAATTTATTAAAGTATAGTCCTTAAAAGTAATTGTCCATGACCTCCATTAGTTATAAAATTGTAGCCCTTAAGAAGCAAATGTCCTTTCTAAGGTCCCCTGTGCGATCGTTTCTATTATGCCTGTTCAAAACCTCACTAGTTCTACTGAAACAATAAGATTCTATAATTAATTGTCATATTTAAGAAATAATTATAACGTTTTAACAATTATAACTTATCTTTCTTAATAGTGTTTTTATAATTTTTTAATGAATTTTGAGATTAACATCATATAATGAATGTAGTTTATCAAATTTTGGGTCTCCTTTTTTCGAGGGTCCTGTGCGGTCGTTCTTATTGCGCATGTCCAGAAACCATTGACGTTGATGTGTAGGAAATTTTGTTGCTCTTGTCGGTAATACTGTTGTAACTAAGGCGTTTAGTTTAAGTTTGTAAACTATCTAAATGACCATTATATTATGAGTTTAGTCGGGATTTGGTTATTATTAATTTTTTGGAAGCGATTAAATTACTATACTATTAAAATGGACATAATATGACCAGTAATATGATAGTTAAAAAAATATAACTATAGATTTGGTCTACTATTTACACATCCTTTCAATTTAATTTTAATTTTAAATTAATAAAATAAATTTATCTAATTAAATAAATAAATAATTATATTAATTTTAAATTAAAACTAAATTAAAAGAATATATAAATAAAAATAATCAAATGTATAATTTTTTTAACTGACATATCACCTTTTTATGAGGTTCTGACCGCAGGTGATCACATTAAGTCAATTTTAATAATATCATAACTTAAATATTTAGTTAAATAAAAAAAATATTCGTTGCATGTTGATCTTCGTGACAAACAACTTTGTCATTCTCGAATATAGCTTGATCAGTGATACATCAACCATAAAAATGAAGCGGAAGCGAAAGCAAACTAAAAGAAAACTTCAAAGTTTATTCCTTTTATTTTTCGGTTGAAATTGTATTTTCTGTGATATTATATTCAACGATTCTTGATTTATTAAAAATCGATAAAATAAAATTTCGTTATCGCATTGATAAATACATCTTCTATGTTATATATTTCAGATAATTAAAGGAAAGATCAAGAAATGGTAGCTGATGGTGGAGTGACGAAACCTTAGAATGTAAATAAAATGCTGCTTTGATCTACTTCACTGTGAAGAAATAAATGAAACAACTATATACGAAAAAGATTAATTCTTAAATAAGTGTTTAAGTTATGTCATTTTTTATTTAAGTGTCTAAATTATTTTTTGAGTTATATAAGTACTTAATGTTTTATTTCGTGACTCATTTAAAGTTTTTCGTTAATTCTCACTGTTATTATCTCTTGATAATTTTTTTTGACAAATGCTACTGAATTTTTATTAGATCCATAAAAATTACATTTACATCGCCTCCAAAAAGTAAAAAAATGGATTAAACAATCCAAACATTTTACAACCTAAAGAACAAAGAAAATAAAAATTCTTATGAAATTAAGCATACCAATAAAATCAGAAGCTTCCTGAATCTCCTTGTCTCTGTCCAAACGAGACGCATAAAGAAGAAAAAAGGAGTTGTAGACGATCCAAACTGTCATGTAGAGCATCGCTACCCAAGACTGATTCCATCGGCAAACAACCATCAACCGGAGTGAGGATATAACTTTTTGAAAGACCACCAACAAAGAAATAAATCAGAAACTAGCGTCGATTGAATCAAATCACAAGTGCAGATAAATCAAACCACCGGCAAACAACAATCGATCGCTAGGGTATGCTGCAACGTGCCACAAGAGCAGAAGAATCAAACCACAAAACGAAAACATGTCACAAAGACAGAAGAAAACGTGTCACAAGGACAGAGAAAGCGTGCTATAAAAGCAGAGATTCTTATTAAAATAAAAGCAGAGATTCTCCTGATAATTTCTAAATTATATTAAAATAAATAAAAATAAAATATATTATAAAAATTTTAAATAGTCTCAAAATAATTCCTAAAATCTGTAAATCCCAAATTACATCATTCTCGTCGGTGTTGACCACATTGTCAACGATGAAATAAAGCATTTTTTTGCATCGAACAATCAAAACGTTGTTCATCGTCTGTTATGTTATTGTTTGTCGTGAATTATTCGAATAAATTATTTGACAATTTCGACGTTTCATATAACGGCAATCAATTTTTTACGATGAGATGATAAAAAATAATCATGATAGTTAGACGTGAATTTAACGATTAAGCCTATGAAAAAGTAAACCGGAAATTTTATTTGGAAGGTCTTCAAAAGTGGCATTCACATCATATATTTCGAAGTCTCGTGATGTAGCACGAGACCAATTCATAAACATCATGATCTGATTAGGAAATCAGACAACAATGAACTAGACAGAACTGGAATCGAAAGAACAGAGCATGGTTTTTGCAAGGAAACTTGTAGAAACTTTATCTACATAGCAATTTATTACATGATTCCTAGAAAGTGGGAAGAAAACTAAGTTCAGAAGGTGAGGGCTGAGGCAGTATCTGATCAGACAGATGCTTCACGTCGTTTGGATTGGATTTCTGATGCTTCTTGTCTCTTACAGTCTGCTTCTCTCATGTCTTCACAAAACCCAGAATTCATACATCAGTAAACACAAGAATTCAGCACAAATATTCCAAAGCAGACAAGGAAAGAGATTAAGATCAGGAAAAGAAGATGCTTCTGGATATTGAACTTTCTCCAGGGAAACTTCTGAGATTCTGTTGCAGTCAATCTGCCGGTACAAATCGTATGGCTCTTTTTTATGTCTCTATCCGTGCTTTCACTTCAATTTAAAGAGTTTAAGGTTTATGATTTAAAGTTAGGATTATAATTAAGATTTAAAAAATTAAGTGTAAGATATATTTTTAAGGTTTAAGATATAAAAAATTACACTTAAAGTTTAAAATTTATTTTTCTTAAAACTTTCAACAGAAAACACGGATAAAAATATAAAAAAGAGATAAACAATTTTACCCATATGGATAGTGGAGAAGCAACTTGACTAGAATATGAAACATAAGTGATGACCTTGTTTTCTGACACTGCGACGTGGCAGGAGCTCCCACGAGAAATTATAAGACGATTCATGTGTAATACATTATTCGTGATTAGTTAAAATTATATGACGATTCATTTTAAATAACTATACAATAACTATTTATTTTTTAATTACATATAAAAACGAAATGATAATTTACTTTAAAAATAAAATAAACGAATCTAATTAATTAAAATTATAAATATAAAATAAATATAATTATCTAATAAATTTTAATTACCAAAGCCGTGGGGTCAATCCATCCAATTTTTTACGGATCAATAGTAAATTAAAAACACAAACAAATTCTATTTTTTATAAATTTAATTCCCGATTTAAAATATAATACTCGTCATTTATATGGAAAAGAACACGTATAAACTATTAACTATAAATAATTTTTTTTCATATTTTTAATAATATTTTTATTTTAAACGATTTAAAAATATTATAAGATACTATTTATTTATATGTATTTTTAAAGTTTTTGTTAATATGTATATTTTATAGATAAAACAATTATATTTAAGTCTCTTAGCACAAATATTATCTATTTTTCATTAAAACCATTTGTTGAATTCATATTTTTTTTGCGATATTAAATTAAACTCATTATTTTCTTCATAAAAATTAGTTTTCCACCATTTTTAATTATCAACAAAAATATCATTTTTCGATTTCTTTTATAATCATTTTAGACACTAATAAACAATATACTTCGAAATTAATCTAAGTTGAATGATTATCGAAAGAGACTCAGAGTATTTTTCATTGAATCATTTGATAATTTTTCATTGATTTTAAATTAATTCTATAAAAGCTCAATTCAATGATATTTTGAACAATTTGACTTTATTTAAAGAAAATAAAATCAGCGGCAAACTGGAGTCTGACTGTAGTCAAAGCTCCGCGCGTGGAGTTACGTCGAACATGACGAATAGTACGCGCCTTTAGATTTGGATCCAGTTCCTTTCCCAATATTTTTGCAATTTGTTTTTCATTTTATCTGATTTCCGTCGAAAGAAAGATTGTTTCTTAAAAAGTAAGTTATCGATCGCCAATGGTGAAGGAGACGGAATACTACGATGTGTTAGGGGTCAGCCCTTCTGCTACAGAGGCTGAAATCAAGAAAGCTTATTATATCAAGGTCAGTATTTCTTTATCGCTGATAAATTAGGCCATCTTTTGTTCTTACAGTTTTGATTGTTGGTAGATCCGTCCTCAGAGCTATCCTTACTTATGATCGTCTCTGTTTAGCTAAGATTAGGTTATCTTGCAGATTTAGTGCTGGTAGATCCGTCTGAAAAGTGAAAACACTCTTTGATTGTAAAAAGCAGAGCTAGATTTCATTATTCGAAGTATATACTATGCAATTTACTATGTTTTTCTTGGATTTATTTGCTTTCAATTAAGGTTCTGCTCGGTACAAGGATGGAGAAGAAGAATGATGTAAAATTAGTTAATCAAATGTTAAGATTAGTAAGAAAGTAGTTAGGAATTTTAACCATTTGGTTAACTAATTTTCCACCCTTCATCTTTTTCCATCCTCCATAACAAGCAAGACCTAAGAGTTTCCCCCTTTGTCATTCTCCATTTTAAAAAATAGATGAGGTATGGTATGTGCTTATGCAGTTCAGCTACTGCTCCTCGGCGATTTTGGCTTTCAACCTTTTCACTTTTATGTTTCGTGGTCCTTTTAAGATAAAATCTTCACTTTATTTATTGTATGCACTATGCAGGCGCGGCAGGTTCACCCGGATAAAAATCCCAATGATCCTCTAGCAGCGCAGAATTTTCAGGCAAGACTTACATTTAGCATGATCAGCTGTCTGCTCCCCGAAAACTTGATGGTTTCTCTTTTTATAGTCTAGTAATTGTAATAATGGAAGTGGAGATTCCATTTGCTTGGAGGGATGCCATCACTTTACCTGCTAATAATGTATCAGCACCACAAACTCGCCTGCCACTGCCAAATGCTGCAGACTGGCATACTAAATCAGTTTCTTTGTTGTTTAACTTTGGTAATGTTTATATGACTTTCTATATGCTATTTATTTAAGAACAGAACATAGGTAAATGAAAAATGTCACAAGGACCATTAATCTCTTTACAGTTCTTTATTCTTATGTAAATAGCTATTCCATATCAGGTACCTCCTCCATAAGTTGTGTGCTTCGTAGTCTTTAGAAATAATTTTTACTTTAAACCTTAAAACGAAGTTCATTTTTGCTATAACTTATCTTCAGGACCTTGCCGCCTCAAAATTTTTATTGGCTTGATGGAGCCAGAATTAATCACATTCATCATCGTGCCATGAATTGTTTACTTGTCTGCTATTGTTTTTAAAACTCTTGATTGCTGTTTGGGTAAAGAATAATGATCTTGTATCTGGACAGTAATAGGAAAAAAAAGAGACAAATTGTTTAACTATACTGTTATATGGACAGTCTTTTGAACATTGTGTCAGGTACAAACTGCTTCAGTTTATATCCTTATTGTGTTCTTTGCATCTGTTCTTTACCAAAATATTGGTTAGATCTTTCTGGTGAGTTCTTATTTTTTAAGTTCTACTCAGGTGTTGGGAGAGGCCTACCAAGTATTAACTGATTCAACACAACGACAAGCATATGATGCTTATGGGAAATCAGGAATCTCAACGTTAGTTTCCTATTCTAAGTATATTAATATATAAACCACCAGGTTCACAGGTTGTATAAGTTTTTTGAAAGAAGTGTATTATTCTTTCCATGGATTTTATTTTGATTTTTTTTTTTTTTAACTTGCAGCGAAGCAATTATTGACCCTGCGGCAATATTTGCAATGCTTTTTGGTAGTGAGCTTTTTGAGGAATATATAGGGCAACTTGCTATGGCATCAATGGCCTCTCTAGACATTTTTACGGAAGGGGAGGAATTTGATGCTAAAAGGTTGCAGGAGAAAATGAAGGTAAAAGTTTTTATTTATGCATGTAGAAGATAAAGAATTGAACAAAGAAATTCAATTGTGACAGTGTGAGTTGTTGACGGAAGAAATAGGACAAATGAAGTCTTAGTTCAGTTAACTTTGAATTAGAGATAGGGAAGCAGAAGCTTGGATCATAAGAAACCCTTGTTTGAATATGTATGCTGATCTGAACAAGAAATCAAAAGTTAGGATACAGAATTTTCCAAACGACTCAAAGAAGAGAAGGCACGAAGTAAAAGAGAAGCAAATAGACAAAGAAGAGGGAAGAAGAATTTGGCTTAGGTTCTAGGTGAATAGGCAATCAGCCCTTCTGTGTTCTTTCCTTGACTTGAATCTGAATCAAACAATGAGAATTAAGAATAATAAAAAAATCATTGATATTATGTATATTTCTTGGAGCAAAATGTTTCTGGTTACAGGTTGTTCAGAAGGAAAGAGAAGAAAAGCTTGCACAAATACTGAAAGATCGACTAAATCAATATGTGCAAGGAAACAAGGAAGACTTTGTTAATCATGCAAAAGCTGAAGTATCAAGGCTCTCTAATGCAGGTAGTATTTCCTGTTCTATGAAAATTGGGAATCATTTTTCATCTTGTTGGATTAATTTCTACTTGTTAACAACCAAACATTCTTCAACGCTCATTTTATTTGGCCTTCTGAAATGTTTGTATTAATGACAAAAGTGAGCAGTCATCAATTCCAAATTGAAGATTAAATTAAAGTGCTGTATGCTATTAAAAGTTAATCTGTTTTGCTGACTGATAACAGTTAATCTTGCATTTAGGTTCCAATTATTTTCCCCCCGGAGACTGGAAAGTATAAAATTTGATTATTTAATCTAGTCTGTGATCTTTTCAAATGTCTTTCAAATTTGAAAAGCTCTTATATACAATACACATGGGGCAATTTTAGTGTCATTCAGAATTTTATTGATTTAAAATTTTTTAAATTAGGATAGTGTGAGAAAGGGGCCATGGTGGCCGTAGATGCAACGGATGGTCGAGCTGCAATGTGAGAAAGAGTCTTGACGCAGGGACAACCACCCCGTGCGGCACCTCGGGTCCCTCACATACCCGAGGTTCAGCCTTAACCATCTCGATGCTTACTGGTTTCGCCCTCCCATGGGGCTCATCAGGGAAGCGGGGACAGCTCCCGACCAGTGTGGTGCGCGATCAGCACGCCCATCCGAAGATAGGACGGCTGCTCGGCACGTACTACACCCTTAATGCTATCCCGCTCCCAAGAGTTAAGCACAACCAGAAAGCATCTCGCCCGGTCCCGCGTTGTTACGATACACAGACCGTGACAATCTCCCCCACATGATTCATGCACGCCCTCGTGCATGGGGAGGAAACTCTTTCCCTTCTTTATATTAGCCAGGAACTAGTGTGCAATTCTCCCAAACTCGCCCTCTAACTGGGGCCGCCCTCCGATGTTGGGCAAAGGTCTGCTCGCAACCACCCCATTTACCAAGGTGTCCCATTGCAGCTCGACCATCTGGAGAACTTTCGCTGCGGCTTCCTGCCTACCCGTCCTTGTCTCAATCTCTTTCTAGAGGATCCACTTGCGAACACCCCTTCTCATTAGGGTGCGAGCTACACTGGCTCGTCCACATGACTCGCTCCGCAACAACGGGGCGCTTGGCAAACTCGACAGCTAGCACACAGCCATGCTCTGATACCATGTGAGAAAGGGGCCATGGTGGCCGTAGATGCAACGGATGATGGTAGTTTGTGTGTGATTGGTGGTTAGAGATTTGTTGTTTGAATAGGAAGAACAAAGATATTTTCCATAGAGAACAATGTATTTCTCTGTATTTTTTTTATTATTCTTCAATAACAAATGATTACAGAATAAGCCTTTAAATAGGCTGAAATAGAGTTTTAATATAACTAAAATTATATTTTATCTCTAATTTAAATAATATTTGTTCCTAATTTAAATAAGACTTCTAATAAATCTAAACTACTAATTAAGAATAAACTCTAATTATATATTAAATAAAAACTCTAACACTCCTCGTTAACTTAGACTTCTCCTCAAGCTTTAACACTTCTTAGATAACTAACAGATAGGTATATCTGTTTTTCATGTCTTGTATTTTCTTTTCCTCATTATCTTTATTTTTGATGGATGTTTGGTTGTACTATTGATTTTCAGTACTGACTGATATGCGCTACGTGTTTTACAGCTTATGGTGTTGATATGTTGAATACAATTGGCTATATATATGTAAGGCAAGCAGCAAAAGAGCTTGGGAAGAAAGCGATATACTTGGGTGTGCCATTCCTTGCTGAGTGGTTTAGAGATAAAGGGCATTATATTAAATCCCAAGTAACAGCAACAACAGGTGAGTGAAGCGCTGTTAACTTCGATGATTTGTACACAATGACTATGTTTTGTTGATAACCCTTTGATTTTGTACTTCTGTTTGATTAATGATGGGTCTTTTATTTAATCCTTAGCAAGGATAAAATCAATTGCACTGTTAATGTTTCTTGTAAATAAGAATTTTTCTTGGAAAGAATTGTTGCACTTAATCATTTTCAAGCCTTTGTGGTTCAGGTGCAATTGCTTTGCTTCAGCTTCAGGAGGATATGAAGAAGCAGCTTAACGCAGAAGGAAACTACACTGAAGAGGAGCTTGAAGAGTACATGCAGGCCAACAAGAAGCTGATGACTGATTCTTTATGGAAGCTTAACGTAGCTGACATAGAAGCTACTCTTTCTCGTGTTTGTCAAATGGTTGTTTCTTATGTCTCTTCTTTTATGTCTGTTAGATGACACTGATTTAGTTATTTGTTATATATTTCCAGTAATCTGTTAAACTTTTGTTTTAGATTCTCCAAGATGGCAATTGCAGAAGGGAAGAGCTTCGAGCACGAGCAAAAGGGTTGAAAACTCTCGGCAAAATCTTCCAGGTGTGCATTTCCCCCTTTTTCTATTGCTTTATCCCTTCTTAATTTGAAATCTTCTTGAAAATGCTATGGTGTGGTGTAGAGGGCCAAGTCTGCAAATGGAAGTGAGAGTGAACCCGTTGTAGGCAATAGTGCTGTACATACATTGGATCGAAATGAACCAAGCCATGACGACAATTGTCTCGATGCATCATCAATGTCTTTAAACCAGGAAGAGTTATCTCGTTCTACATTTGCATCACAGGTATGATTATTATGCCGGTCAATAGGCTCTTTGTCTTATCCATGTGAATATGGTCACTTTTGTGCAGATGGCATTATAACTTTCTAGATTAGCTGTTACCTACCGGTGATATAAGCAGGCTAGCAAAAGTATTTTGATATCTTAGTTTTTGATTACTTTGGTTACATTTAGAGAATTTGGGATTGATCTTAAGATATGGAGACCGTGAAGACCTTTCATCTGATATTTTCATGTTCCCTTTTCACACTACACTAATTTGTTAAAGCAAAAAACACACTAAATTGAACTTATTTTTTCAAAAATGGGGATGCAGATGTTAGGGCTTCATGCATCCACCCCTGTGCTGCAAAATGGTTACGCAGAAGCTGGGGTTTGATTTGAATTTGTTTGATAGAGAGATGTTTAGAATTTTTTTTTCACACGACCGTCAAATTTTGAACTCGAAATACTGCACCAAAGTAAATTTAAAGCACTACATAAGATGTTGTGTCTAGGTTCTTATATTCAAAACAGGCAAATATTGGAATTATTTCTATTTCCAGAAAGACCCTGAATATGTCACAAATTTTCTTTCTCACCCATGTTGCTACTGTTCTTATGTGGTTTAACTATTTGAAGCAATTTGAAATTGTAGAGTCCCTACGTTGAGGCCCCCAACTTTGTGGATGCTCAGTTCACCTTTAACTTTCCAAGGCCAACAGCACCACCTGGTGCACACAGGACTTACTTGAACTAGCCATGGTTGAGATGGTTCATCCTCAAAGGTGCATACTTTGTATTCGTGGATGCAGCTATCATATGTATTTTCGGGTGTCATGTCATTTATCTACACATACCTGTCTCTGGGTGGTCTGATCATTGTTTGTTATCATGTTTAATATATTTATGACAGATTAGATCTATATGCATAGAGTGAAAGAAAGCTGGCCGTAGAATATAGTTACTTCTGACGCTGGCTAAGATATTACCTTCTTGTCTGCCCTTTTTTTTAGTAGTTTGCTTTGCATGTGTTGTGGTTTTAGTTTACAATGTAAATTGCTAAATTAGTGATGCACACACCTTTTTGCCTCTCTTTTTGTTTGAAATTATAATGGATTTGGATGTATTGAAATAGAAAGGATTAAGAAGATGATAGAAATGAGGAATAAGAGGGCTGAAAATTCATTCAAAGTTCTGTGAAAACATTAAAAAAATTGTACAACTATTATCCCTCCCTATTAGGAGAAATTATATCATAAACCCTTTTTATCACGTCATTTGTGGTCCAACTAATTAGATTTTTTTATCTCATATTTTTTTTAAATTGAATCACCTCCTCTTTCCTCTTGTAATAGGTGGGTAGATAATTATCAGGTAGTTACTTAAAAACGAACGGACCTAATTGCATGGACCACGAATGAAGTGATGAATATGATCCATGATATAATCTCTCCTATATTAAGATAAACCATTCAGTTATTTGTTTACAGGTATCAACAAAGCATACGTCCACATAAGCAAACCTCCTAGAATTTCTCATTCGGTACAATTGCATCAAGTGTAATCCTTGGGCCGCCCTCCTTGGACCGGTTCAGTAACAACCCCATTCTTTCCTCTACGGACCCGGTTTGGTTGACCATATTCAGCATCTCCAAAACGTCATTGTTTGTTTCCCTGATTTTAATTACTTCATTTCCCCCAATTATCTCTCGATCAAGCCCTAATTTCTTCAGAATTCCCATTCCTTCGACATTCATCACTTTCCCTCTCTTCAATTCTCTCCCTTGAGCCATGACAGAAATGAAGTATTTGAATTCAAATGAGTTTTTTTTTAAGTTTTTTTTTAAGTTTTTTTTTTAAATGAGTTTTCTTTCTTTCTTTTTTTTATGGATAAGTTGTATAATTTATTTATCCAAGAAAAACAGGAAAAAACCTGTAACAATATCAAAACATGTGCCCTGTGCAACTATCTCTTAGGGAATTCCCCAAGCGAGAAAGTATTCTATTTATCGTATCTATGTGAATATCTCTACTGCTAATCTTGATACTAACAATATCTCGTATACATCGAAACAAGTTGCAGCAGTCCCTGTTAATAGTCTTATATTTCCTTCGGTTCCGTTCTTCCCAAATGAAATACACAAATGAATTCCAAGCAAGCCGAAGGATGAAAACAATCAGCGATCTCCCCTTCAGGTTGGAACATAGCCAATCTAGTTCTCCATCTCAATCCAGCATACATCCTGGTTATGCCACAATGAGTAAGAACAGTCTCCCATACCTGTCTAGAATAAGAACATTCAGCAAAAAGATGATTTCGTGACTCATGCTCCCTGCCACAGAGGATGCAACAATTCACTAGATTAATTCCCATGTACTGCAATCTATTAAGAGTAGGCAAACGATCTAGAATAGCCATCCAAGTGATGATGGAGTGTTTTGGAATACGCATCCCAAACCATACAAGTCTATGCCAATGAACTCCAGGACTGATGTTTCTAATTTCCTTCCAAATGCTCTCAACTTTATTGGTAATGTTCAGGGATAAAGATTGTAAAGTAGGCCGGAGCTTTAACATTTTCTTCAGATACCAACTGTAATATTGTTTGCAATCAACACTCCAGAGATCTTTACCCTTGAAGACATATTCCCGAGTCCAAGCGACCCATAATGATCCCTCCTCAGAGAGCAATTCTTTTACTAAATGAAGAAGGCATGCTTTGTTCCATGTAACAAGATCTTTTACCCCTAATCCACCTTCACTCTTAGGAGTACATATGGTTTTCCATCCTACACGAGCTCCTTTGGCAGATTCATCTTTGCCCTTCCAGAAGAAAAGCATACAGAGTTATTCTATTTTTGGTTATTACACATTTAGGAAGTATAACCTGCCTGCACCAATAATTGACAACACTAAAGATAACAACATTTATTAGTTGTAATCTTCTAGCATAGCTAAGAAGTCTGCTAGACCATTGCCTTAGCTTATTTTGTACTTTGTCAATAAGAGCAACACAATCTTTCTCAGTTAGACGTCTTGTAACCAGGGGTACACCCAAATAACGCACTGGTAATTTGCCCACCTTAAAACCAGTAAGTGAACCAAAAGTGGTTTGGAGGGTAAAGGGAACTCCAGCAAGAAATACCTCTGACTTGGTCACATTTATTTTTAACCCAGAAAGAAAGTAGAAGGTATCTAAAACACTTTGAACACCAAACAGGGAATCGAGAGTACCTTTACAAAAATAAGAAGATCGTCCGCAAAACAAAAATGTGTGAGGAGCACTCTTTTGCACTTGGGATGGAACTGAAATATTCCATGAACAGCAGCTACATCCAGAATATGGGAGAGAACATTCATAGCCAGTACAAAGAGATAAGGAGAGAGGGGATCTCCTTGTCTTAACCCCTTTCCACCTTTGAACCACAAGACAACCATTCAAAGCAATAGAGAATCTACTCCCAGTAAAGCATATCTTAATCCAATTCTAGAACTTTGCAGGTAGACCAATAGCTTCAAGAATTTATAGAAGAAAATCACAGTTCAATGAATCAAAAGCCTTTTGCAAGTCGACCTTAAGAGCACATCTAGGAGAAATATGTTTTCGACCGTATCCCTTTACAATTTTTTGGGCCAAAAGAGTATTATCATCAATACTTCTGCCCTTAAGAAAAGCAGATTGATTCTTAGTAATAAGGTTAGGAAGATATTCTTGTAATTTGTCAACTAAAATCTTAGTGATGGTTTTATAGATAACAAAACAACAAGAAATAGGTCTGAAGTCATTTGCTTGACAAGCATTAGGAACTTTAGGAACTAAGGTAATGGCAGTGGCACTAAAAGCCGATAGAAGTGTAGAAGAGGTGAAAAAACAGTGCCCACAATATCCCATGCTTTCTTGAAAAACCAAGATGTGTAACCATCGGGACCAGGAGCTTTATCTTTGTCTTGACGAAAAATGACAAGTTTAATTTCCTCATCAGTGACATCTCTATCCAATCTTGTATCGACAGGAATAGAGGCGTGTAAAATACTTTTCAGCATCTCTACACTACATCCTCTCACTTCCTCATCAATAGTATGTGACACCCTCGCCCCGGGTTAAGAGACGGAGGTGTCGACCGGACATTCAAACTTGTAACTTAGACCAATGTTGTATCTAATTCCCGAATGTTTCGATTATTTTGTGAGTTAACTCAAGACAATTATGTGTAAAGCCTATTAATTTTGAGGCCAATTTAAAACTTTTTCGTACATATACAATTTACCAATTCGATTCGTATAATCCATTCGTTTATCAATTTTAATTTTAATTAATATTGATCTTAACTTCTAATCAATTTTATTTTATTTAATCATCATTAACAATATCTTATTAATCAAGTAAACTTTCATTTTCAAGTTGAACCAAAATTGACTAAGGGTATCGATACACCCTATAGAGGGGTATCGGAACAGGGGTATCGAACCCTAGTTCGATACAGGTCAACTATGTGACCCGTTGACCATGGCTGGGGAGCCTAGTTCGAAACAGGTATCGATGCAATTTCGATTCTGGAAGCCCCAGCATCGAACCATGTATCGATGTTGGTCTTCCTCGTTGACTTGTTGACTAAGGATGAGTAGCCTGGTTCGATACTGGTATCGATGTCATTTCGTTACTGGAATTCCCAGTATTGAACCAGGTACCGATGTTGGTCTATTCCAAGGACTCAATGACTTAAGACAATAATGGCCTGGCTTGATACTAGCATCGAACCAGGGAGATCTTAATGAAGCTTGGCATCGAACCAAGCTTCGATGCCATTTTGAATCTGCCAAGGGTGGTATCGATACCCATGTAAGTGGTATCGATACCCCTGCTCGAAATTGGTAGATTTCAAGCTTTTAAACACTTAGACCCTATCCAAAAACCACCTATATGGTCCTAATACACATCTAAACCTCAAGGGACCAAAATACATACTTTTGTGTCATGTAACATTTGTTAAGTCTTTACATTTTAACCAAATCTTTTTTTTTTCAAGCTAGTATTCATATCCATGAACAATCAAATTATAACTATGTCATGCACTTTCACCATGGTAACCATCATAATCATGGCATGGTTCTAATGGGTTCATACCCACATACTTTACTTCCTATCATTGCATGCCATCATGAATAACCCTCCAAGCAAATCATGAAACTAAATCCAAAATACGTAAACCATAGCCTAACTCAAACTATGCAAGGCTAACCAACTAGGAATGTCATGCCTTATGTCTTACACACCAAGGCTCATACGACCATATATATATATACAAACCTTAAACAATTAACCAAAATGCATAAGCTAATTCACATACGAGTACTATGCCACCATGATCTAGGAGTTAGACAAAAATACAAAATACCATACGTTGCTCGCTTGGTGTCCTTGCTCGATTCACTCACGATCTAGCTCCTTAACTCGATAACCTGTTAGTGGGAAGGAGGAAACGAGTGGTAAGTACTATGAAGTACTTAGTGAGGCATCCCTATTCTAACCAAATTAGACATAACAAAATAACAATTATATCATGCTTCAAATAAGCAAACAATATAATACATGACATTGATACGATCAATATACAAGTTCATCAATAGCCCAATTTAACAATCAACATGCTTCTCATGTATATCATTTCTATCTTACAATTCAATGTCAAGGTCTATATGCTCAAACTAGCATCTAATCAATGCATATAACTCATCTTTCGTTTTCTATTTCTCAAGGTTTCATTAAACAATTCATTTCAAGGGCTACTTATAGCCATATGATCATTTCCAATACCAATAGCCATTTCACATTAAGTGCTACACATAGCATCAATTGCATTTCATTACTCAATAACAATACATGATCAAATATCAATGCTTCTCAGGCCAATACATGTACATATAGTTCATGTTCAATCATTCAATTTTTCAATTAAATTCATGTGATGCCTTGGTATAGTAGGACAAGGTAAGCGAGTCAACAAGAGTGTCACGAAGACACTAACAAGAGTGCCACAAAGGCACTAACAAGAGTACCACAAAGGTACTAACAAAAGATACCCATGGTATCTAACAATGGTGACTAACCACCAATCACGGTACCCATAGTACCAACAAGAGTACCGAAGTACTAAACAAGAGTGTCGAAACACTAAACAATGAGCTCAAGACCCTAGGCATGCCGTACTACCTATGACCACTATAGACCAAGGCTCAATAACATTTCAATATCCATTTCATCATTATTCAATTCATGTAATCAAGTTCATATTACCAAGAGCAAGTATTCAATACATGCTAATACAAAGACAATTATCATGCTTGTATCACTTCATTTATAGCAATCCAATTCATATTATCAATGACAAGTATTCATAACATGTTACCAATACATGTACATCATAATAGCAATAACACGCATATCATGCTATCAAACCAATGTTCATATCATTACATTTGTGCTTCATGCATGGTTTGCGTACCTGACATTCGTAGCCGCGTGCCGCTACTTACCTCGGCATTTCCAAGAAATACATATGTGCTAAGCTAGTTCTAATAATCTAGCAGGCAAGTCATATAATCAAACAAGTCATTTAACATTAATCATCCTTCCCTTTTACCGAATATAGATTAGTCCATTTACCTGACAAATCAATTTAAATAAACAAAGGATGGTTAGGACCCTAGGTCCTAACCCTAAGGTTTGCCACACTCACCAGGTCTTCAAGCTATTTAGGGACTGTAAATCGTGATCCCTTTGCCTCGTTTCCTTGCTACGTCGAGCCTTTCTTGTTCTACGATTTCTTCTCTCGGGTTATCTATCAATCCATACACAATAGCCTTACATTAGGATCTATCAAGGCCACCTAATTCAAGTGATCTTAGGCCTAACAATTATAAACATGTGCATTTGTGCATTACGGACAGTTTTGCTACCCTTTAGCGAATCGATCATATCTCCTAGCTCACATGTCCGATTTTAGTCCATTTTACCTCGTTGGAAAGCTAGAAGAATCCTCTATAAGGAACAATTAACCTTCTATTTTAATTCTTACCCAATAAACACCAGATTCCATTCGAAACAGACCCGGCCGGATTTTCGGGACTGCTCGGACAGCCTTACGAAAAAGCTTATATCTCTCTCTTCCGAACTCAGATCGAGGTTCCGTAAATTTTCACTTAAACTAGGTATATAGTAGTATCATGCTTTAAAATTTCAGCACCTAACTCCTTAAATCCCGACCTAGGGAATTTTTTAAAGATGGCTACTTGGAATAACAATTCTAAGCATTTTCGGCTAATTCCCAATTCATACCCTTAATTCCTAATCTTCAAACTATTTCCATGAATTTCCAGCATCTCGAACATGGAATCAACATCAACAATTTCCTTCTTTCATCAATTACAACAACTTATTGAACCAAATATCACTAATATTTCACTTACATATTTTCGATTTCTAAGTTTCTTAACTCAAATTGTTCATTCCTCAAAACTTATACCAATTAAATTCTATCTTGAGATTAGGCATTCCATCAACCCATTCTAACACAAGAATATCATAAGATTGTCAAAAACTCAAAAGCTTAAACACCCATGAATTTCGGTTATGGAAGGAAAACCTTACCGGTATAGTTAGACTTGGTTTTCTAACCCAAATCTCTACCCATGCAAGGCTTTGGAATCCTCCTTCAATGGCTTCTTTCAAGCTTCTCTCTCCCCTATTTTTCTCTTGTTGCGGTGGAAATGAAGGAGGAAGAAGAGATTTTTGGTTTTTTTGTTTGATTGATAATGGGTGGGGAAATAATCATATTACCCTTAATGAATTGCCTAAACTTGTTTTATTACTAAGGTTAGTTCATGGAATCCAAGTTTTATCATGCAATCACCAAGTTCTCCATTTAATTCAATTATGTCCCTTAATCCTCATATATTTAACACATGATTCGATTTTAATTTACATTATTCGAATCGTTTTTTTTACTAACCCGATTTTGGGATGTTACATAGTACCAATTTGTTTAGTATAAAATTGCAGCAATTCTTAGATACCTTCAAAAGTATTAATTCTTTGTCCCTCTTCATTCAAAAGAAAAGTAATGGTATTTTTTTTTTTGTGCGACAACTGCAAAATGAAAGAATTTTGTGCTTTGATCTCCTTCTGTCAGCTAATTAATCTTAGCTTTTTGTTGATAGTATTGAACTTCAGCAGCTTCAAGATCTTTAAGTTCTTTTCGAAGTTGATTTTCAATATACAAACCATCTTTACTACCTTGGCCATATAAATTTTCAAGTTGAGTTTTTTCAAGACGTTGTCTCGCCTCTGTCACACGACTTGAGATGTTGGCATAATGGTTTTGGTTCAAAGCTCTTAGACAAGGTTTTAATCTCTTCAATTTGAGAAAGAGTACTTCTAAAGGGTTGCCAATAGCAGGCGCAATCCAAGATTAAGCAACAATTCGTAGAAAGTCAGGATGTTACATCCAAAAATTAAAGAATTTGAATGGTTTAGGTTTAGAGATAGGAATTGCAAAATCGAGACTAATGATAGCTGGACAGTGATCAGAAACTCTAGGAGCCTGAAATTCTACTCGGGAGACAGAAAAATCAATGTGCCATTGTGAATTGACAAGTATCTTATCAAGCTTCCTCGCTAAATAATTATGTTCTTGTCTATTGGACCAGGTAAAGATAGGATCAACATAAGAATGATCACTGAGACCTATCTCACTCAAACAATCTTGAAACTCTTCTATTGCAGAACTAATATGAGGACCAAGTGTTTCAAAATCAGAACTTTCTGTCGCAGTAAAAGTAATATTGACCAACGAAGCCACATGTTTTAATCTAATTAAGTCTATGTAAATGTTAATTTTTTTAATTAAATGAATGTTTACTTTGTATTCCAAAGTAGCAAACTCAGCAACAATATTTACAATGTAATCAGCTCAACAAATCCTAGAAAGAAGACTAAACTTGTTCAACTTGATGTAAGTAGATGGTTTTGATTTTCTTCAATGTCGCAACAACTTCCTCGATATCAATCCTATCCTCCGGTAAGTCGGCCTAACATTCCAAGGCTAATTGCAGAATGGAAGACGCACAATCCTTTGCTGCCATTCGTTCTCTTTCTCCTGTATTTAGCAAATTCGGGTCTACAACATGATCTGCTGCAAAAGGTAATGATTCTTTCACCCAACATTTCAGGCTCATATCTTCGGCAAACATGTCGTCTGTTGGCTTCTTTCCTGTGAAAGTTTCCAAAACTATACACATCACCCTTGGTAGAAACAATTCCTTCTGAACCATATTCTGCATCAGAAATTAAGGAGCATTCATCATCTGGTAGATAATTTGAAGGCAAATACATGTCTATGTAATGTAATCATATATATGTATGAGTAGAAATACTAGCATTACCTGGTGACATATAACCTATGGTTGCTAGCGTCTTGGTTTGTGTCATTAAATCTTCTTCACCCAAGAGTTTTGCAATGCCGAAATCACCCAGGTGTGCCACCATAGTTGTATCGAGCAGGATATTGCTCGGCTTTAAATCGCAGTGAACCACCGGTGGGGTATGACCATGGTGGAGATATTAGATGAAGGATTTGAAATAATCAGGAAAAGGAACCAGTTTTTTCTCGTAAAGCTTGAATTTTGAGAATTTAAGTTGCATATAGGAATAATTACAAATGACATGATAAATTGAGACTATATAATAAACTTTGGTATCTGATAGAATAAAATCAAAGACCGTAACACGTAAATTGTAAACTATGGCATTTCCTATCACTTTCCATTCTTTTTGGTTCTCATTATCCACCGCAACCAATTGTAGGGTGTAGGTTTGCTTGACTTTATTACATGCTACTAACTTTTCATGAGTTCCGAGTTTTTTTTTATTGAAATAATATAATTTTATTGATAAAAAAAATCATACATAAAAAGTATTTTATAAATTTTGCGTTTTTGAAATTTATCGATAAATATTATTTTTTATAATTATATATTTGTGTTTAGTTTACAATGATTCTTATTATAAAATAATAAAAAAATCAACAATAATAATTTTTTATTTGATAATGAGAATGTGATTTTCTTTATATTTTTAATTATTTGATAATTCCTGACTAACTTAAACAAAATTATCTTTATATAATATAATTTTTTTCTTTTAACCCTTTCTTTTAATTTTTATATCATAAAATTATTAAACCCAAAATCATGCCTCTCTCTTTTTGTTTTGCACATCTCTTGATAATCCATCGAGTAATATAATATTTTCAGTAATTCATAAAATAATGTTATATTATGAAAATTTCATCAATAAAAATAATTTTATATTTTATGATCTAAATAATATAATAGCACGTGTTATTTGACCAATAGTGGAATTTTAAAATAAAATAATTACATGATTGAACTGAAAAAAATCATTTATTAATCTTTTTAAAAGATTTTTTTTACTTCACCTATAATTATTGATTATATAATATGTATTAATTTCAGTCATAAATTTAATTTGATATTATAATAAACGAAAAACTGCATAAACTTTCACTAGTGAATATATAATATATATTATAATAAAATATAAAAAGATCGATAATATAAACGATGATAAATAAATAATTTTATTTAAAAATATTTTTAAAAATTAAAAACTAAAAATCTCAGATTTTATATACACTTTTAACTTGAAAAATTATATATTTATATTATTTTTATTTTAAAATTATTTTCAATCTAAAAATACTTTTTAAAAATATTAAACGGAACCTTAGAATCGGAGATATTGGGCCAAAGTCCATGATCTGTTTGGTTCTAACCAAGGCCCAGGCCCAAGTATCACACGCCTTTCCTTTCCTCAACAAATTTCCCTAGAATTTAATTACCCATCAATTCACAGCATCGAAGCTGAAAGAGAAGTAAAACTTTGAGAGAAAGCCGAAAGAAAGGAAATGGGGAAACAGCCGGTGAAGATGAGGGCGGTGGTATACGCGTTGTCGCCGTTCCAGCAGAAGATAATGAGTGGGCTATGGAAGGATCTGCCGGGAAAGATCTCGCACAAGGTCTCAGAGAATTGGATCAGCGCTACTCTTCTCCTTGCCCCTCTCGTCGGAACCTACACGTAATTTCCCTTTCTATCGTTATTAACCAAATACTCGCATAATATAATCATTCCCCTTTCTTAATTAGGGTTTCCTGCGTATTTTCTGTTCCTTTAATTTCACCTAGGGATTCGTTTCATCAAATCGCCTTCTCTTTTTCGATTTCTCGTCATATCTTCTTATGGATCTGTCATCTATCTATTCTGCCTGTAATAGCTGCATTTGTTAGTTTTATGGATTCCATCGTTGATTTCGCCTTTCGTGATTTCTTATTTGGAATTCAATCCTTCTCTATTGATTTTACTCATAATAAGTACTAGTAGAGGATGAACAACATTTATGACAGAATATTGTTGTAAATTTAGCTTTTTTCACCTTGATTCACTAACATCTGAAATCAGCAAGACATCAAATTTTGAACCTTTTTTGTTTTGGGGTTTTATTGGATGGAGTCATGGTGAAGATAACTGTACTTTGTTGGTTGTTCTGCTTCTCATTGGTTTAGACTATTTTAGGTGTATTGAGCTTCTGTCTAAGATGTTAACAACAGCCAAAGTGCAACAAAATTTTGATTGAATGTTGAGATGTGTCCAGAACTTCAAAGAGAAGGAGAAGATGGAACACAGGTATTGAAACCACAAGAATCCTCGTTTTATCCGTAAAACTCTGATCTTTTACATTTTGGACCAAACTTTTTTGATGTCGAGTGGAATGATAAAACCATGCTTCTTGATTGGGATTGAATTAGTATCTGACCGGTGAGTCAGTGTTTTGTTATTGATATGGAATAAATGAATTCTGATGGTTGAGCTAAACCTTAAATCATGTTAATTTTCTATATATGAACTCCTGTCACTCCATGATTCTGGGTATGCATGCTGAAACAATTGTAATGACATAGCTACTAACTAAACTAAAAGTGTTTTTTCTGTGTTTGTTTTGATGGATTGTGCCGAAAAATTACCGTTGGCAAGTTGTAACATCCAACTTGATCTGAAGATTTTAGGTTTCCCCATTTTGGTTTTGCAAAGCATATCACAGTCGACCTGCTTTTTCATGACCTTGGGGAAAGAAAAAGAAGAAAAATTGTTCAATATAAAGCATCAAACTAAAAAACACCACTACCAATCAGGTCTGGTGGAGTTGAGTCTCTCCATCCTTAGCCTCTCTAGTTCTTTTACCATTTGCCAATGTTCCAACAACAGAGAGGTTTCTCCAAAACTTGAGGATATGAGGCGCCCCATTGTCAACCATCTACATAGCATTTATTTCAACTTCAATACAACAGAGCCAAAAACAATGAAAATAAAAGCATGATCAAAGCTCACTGTACCTGCTAAAATCTCGGCTGCCCAAGCTCCGATCTGCTTGTCTTGCAGCAACCAAGTCATCTTCTACAACCTGTGAATAACAAAATGGGTGAAAGGGGAAATGTAAGTGTTCGATCAACAAATGCTCATGGGAGAATCATATTGCACTCAATTCAATTCATACCTTCTGCATGTCTGATCCGATGGAATGTGGTAATGATCTAACAGTAGCCAGATACCATCTCCAAGCTTCCAGTGCTTCTGCAACTGGTGTTTCAGAGGATTCAAGAGCAGAAGGCTGAAAAGGTACAATTACATCTGCAGGAACAATATTAGATTTCCCCTCTGAGAAGATAAGTAACTGGATATCCGCTGCCATTTCCACCTTGTAGAACTGAAAGTCATATTCCACCTGAAATAAGTTGATTTCAATGAGTCAACTTCAACTGAGATCAGAGCAGAATCTCTCTGGTATTATTGCAACTAAAATTGAAAAGATTTGCAATATATACAAGCACATATTCCCACTACACACATTAAACTTCAGAAAACATATTCCTTGATCTCTATGCACAAACACACATTGACACACATGCTTCGACAAACCAAGTGGCAGCTTACTTTTTGAAACTCTATCAGATTTTTCAGCAGCTTTGTATTCTCAATTCCAGTGGAGTTGAGGTTTCCTGATTCTAGTTGGGTTTCATCAATCATCAGGTGTGCGCCCTCAGGTAGCTGAAGAACTCCAGGAATCAATCTGTGCAACACAATGTGAAGCTATTTTTAAAAAAAAAATGATGATTGTTAGATGTTTCCTTAATGATAGCAGACATTAACTTCCCTAGTACAGGGATACAATTAAGGATACCTGTTTGTTTGATAATCCTTTTTCGGTGCAAGAGAGGCACTATTCAGATATTCCAGTGTGAGAGGCAAGCAATTTGTGCATGGTAGCAGGTTTTTGAAAGTTTGGGTAAGCTGAGTGCCAAACACAGATACACTCTCTTTGTTTAAACCTATTAGATTTAGTGACAGCTTCCCAACAGCAACATCATCTACTCGAGTGTGAACCTGTAGAACCAATATGATCAGTTTTGCACAATCTAAGTTACTAGGGAAAAGATTTAACAGACATAATTTGGACAGAAGATGCAACAACATGAAATGAGCAGCTACCCCATCATTTCCAAGAATGGCTGTAAGATGCCTGAACAGGGATTCCCGTATCTCTTTCACCAAATGTGGCTTTGGCTGGAGTATAAGGAAGAAAGATGAGAAGCATGAGAGAAACCAACAATTGAACTGCAAACAAATCAGCAATCCATAAATTCCTTCTACAATATACCTCCATTATTGGGGAGCCCGGCATAAAGTCATGCACTGCAAGCTTCCTATGTACAATACAGTGCAAGCGTGGGACCTGCAACAGGAAAGAGTGGAGAAATTACTCAATATATTATCTTCAAACAGACAACACAATGAAATCAAACCAATCATTAAAGCAAGACATTTGTAGAGAATTTGTCAATCTAATAAAGATGTGCATCAACTTGTACACGAGTAATGCATGTCAAACCACAAAATTCCTGACAGTAGTATCAGCAAAACTTGTTTTCAATAATTTAATCTCAAAAACTACATTTTCATTACAGAGAAACTTGAACTGATCCATTATTAAAGAATTAGTGGACCTAAAACAAGCTATGTTGATAATGAAGCCACAAATGCTTCACAGCTGGAAGCAGATGATACCTTATTAGGGGGCATATGGACCAGTGCATCATCATAGAAACTATTTGACAACTCATTATTGTCATCTTTCTCAACTGCAAACTCTGAATCAAAAGTGAGGACTCCAATAAACTCAAAAACATCGTTCAGTTTCAAGTCTGACTCTGGAGAATCATATATCTGCATTTAAAATGAAAAGAAAATTATCAGCATTGGTTGAAAAGAATAAAACCACTCATCTATAGACCATTTCAATATATCTGGATGTATACTGGACAAATGCCATGAAACCATTTACCTTTACTAGGCAAGGAAGGTCATCTTTGTCAACAAATTGAAATGTACTCATGCCGGAAGAAGAGCTTGTAGTTTTAAGATCCATAGGTTCCGGTGAAGTTGAGGGAACTCCATCTTCTCTCTAGAAAAAAAAAAAAGTCTGATTAAGACCATTTTCCTACTGAAGTAGAGGTCAAGCTCCCCTACATTATTTTTTCTATCCGTTACTATGACATACAAGTTTAATCACCTTAGTATGACATAAACAAATCATGAGTGTATCCCACACACATGAATGGTCAACGTAAAGGTAAATTAAGAAAAGACGAGAAATGTGAAGTAAAATCCAACATATAATTCCGATCAAAGAAACTTGCATGAGTTAACATTCTAGAAAATCCCTGAGAATTAATTTGATAAGACAGTAAAATGCATACAGTAGGGCAACATCATGAAAAAATCGAGTGACAGTTTTTTACCATCTTCTTGGTAATTGGAGAGCTTTTAACCTCATCCTCATGAACCTGAAATAAGATACAGCATCTAAGTTCAGTTAGGAAGAGTACAATAAAACCGAATACTAAAAGGACCCAGTAAGTAGGCATTGTTCTAGAGGAGCTCCAAATGTACAAATCAAGCAACTATACTTCAGCATACCATACCCTTCGCTAGAGAACAATTCTGTGATTCACCAAAGCTAGTTTATAAACAAAACCCGAAATAGTTTAGGGCAAACACAAACTGTAAGCAAGATCGTCACCTCTTTTTCCGTGGGGTGGGGTGGGGGCACGGTATAGAGGCTAGTCATATATTTTGGTGAACGAGACTAGCCTATTTTTAGGATTATGTTATATGGTTAGGCCATAAAGTTGAGAATGAGACACACTGACATGAATAGATAAATGAAAGTGAAGCAAGACCAACCAAATCCATGGGGTCTTCATCTTCACCATCCATTCTACGCCGCTTCTCCCTGCTTTGGGATGACCAATTAGGATCCATTTCGCAAGAAGGTTCAACCCATGAACTCTGTCCAGGAACCTAAAGAAACCAATAGAATCACAACCAATGAACAACAAGAAAATGGAGAAAACCCACATCTAAATAATAGAAAGTAAACTTTAAACCATGAATTTCCTATCAACTGGCCAACATTTAAACACTACAATTAACCACCAAAACCTAAAAAAAAAATACAAGAAGAGAACTGACAGGGACACAGTAGAGCAAGCGGCGTTCCCAAATACACGTATCAGAAGGGGATTCCATTGGGTACTGAGAAACATCCGTGAACTTGTTGGTCCTCCATGAACTCCCATCCCGGTAAGCTCCGACATAGAATTCATTTCCCAACATATCCTGGATCATGCCACGGTAACGGACAAGACTATAGTGTTGAACCCATCTCAACGTCTTGGGATTAAGAATGGGAACCTTGGAGAGACACGATTCCTGGAAAAGGAAGTGACGGAAGAGTTCAAGGGCACCCCAATCCTTGCCGTCAAAGGCAGATGGATGGGTCACCGTCTCCGATCCTAACCCAATCGCCTTCTCAAACGTTAATCGGACGGCACCCAGTGGGTTCGACATGCAATCGTACGGTGGACCGCCCATTTCCCTCTCTCACTCTCTCTGTTCGATCAATTAGCTTGACCTACCTCACTTCCCGCGTTAAAAGAAGAATGTGTGTGAGATTCCCGCCAGTTCTTCCCGCCATTTGGGGTGGTGTGAGGTGGCATGGCAAAAGCCCAAACAAGTTGATGTTGACGAAATAAAGAAGAAAGATGGGCCAAGGAGAGACCCAGGTAGTAAATGGCCAACAATACATAGATGTGTTTTTATTTTTATGTGATGAGATAATTATGTAATAAATCTTTAATGGCTTTTTTTAAGAAATAATATTCTTATTTTTTTTATAATTATCGGTATTCAATTCATTAGTTAATTAGTTCGAATCAGATACTATAAAGGTTTATCGTAAAAATAATGTTTCTAATTCAATTTATCTTATCACAAGTACTTTATTTACGAGATCTCTAGTATCTCGTTCACTAAACCAACTAATTATTGATAGACTCGATTCTAATTAATAAAATTTTATATTTTACTTACAATTATTTCCTTAAACGATTTAATAGTAATATTTAACATTTTGAAACATTTTGATTTTAAATTATATTAAACAATTTTCAAACAACTTTATGATTGAAATGAATTATCTGAACGCGATTAATTTAATTGCGGATGATCAGTTGGATCAACTTTCTTTGTTGAGTCGATGTATCTGCTCCTTACTTGACTAAGATTAAAAATATGAAGCTAATTGTTGACTACATGGGCAAAAAAAAAAATATACGATAAAATTATAAATAACATAATAAACTAAACTCATCTAATAATTTTTTTCGTACTTAGCATAAATTTATTTCTCTAACCTCAAATTACATAAATGTATTAGTAGTCTCTATAAATACACATATATATATATATGCATACAAAAAAACAGATATAGGAATAGATGAATTAGAAGAGAAAACATGGGAAATTAATAACAAAAAAAAAACAATTTAGAAAGGTTGAAAGAGAAAACAAGCAGTAGCCCATGATGCCTGAGCATGCATGTATGGCAATATTTCATAAACTGATCTATATATTCAGTGACCAATTCCTGGGCTTGGAACATCCCCTTGTCTCCTATAAAAATCATTATAATCATAATCTCTTGGGGTGCTGGGAACATCTCCTGGTCCTACTCCTGGGTAATCTTGCTCTGTCTCCAAAACCTTTCTTCTTGTTGATCTGAGCCTGATGCTGGTCTCTGCCATGCACCGAGAACGAGTTGCTAGGAGAAGCAGGAATGCTAAGAGCAGAAAAAAACTGGGTTTTTTCATCTCTTTGTTTGCCATTTTTTCACAATCTGGATTGATTTTTTGTGTTTGTTCACATTAAGGTTTTGATGGAGTTTAAGGTCTGTCCATCCTAGTAATTTATAAGGGAACATTGCTGGGTGGGAATCATGATTATAGGAAATTATATAAAATAATGTTATTTGGATACACAAAAGGTAGTGCTGGAGCATGCAATGATGTAATATGATTTTTTTTCTTAAAAGAATCAGTAAATGAGAAATTAAAGTTGTTAATTTATGTGAAGAAGATTACAGATGCTACCATCATGACTCATGAGTAGTTGTCTTTTCATTACAGCACAAGAGAAAACAACTTAACACATTGATTTTTGTATGTATTCTTATTTTTTTTTTATTCAGTTATGGCGGTTACACTAACATCTATTCTAGAGTATACTTTCAACCTTTAGACATTGATTGCTCAATCACTGTACTGGTATTATTGGTGTTCGAACCTGTGACCTCTAGAAACAACAACAGTTCCTTTAATTGATGAGGCTAGATGATTCGTACTTGTATGTATTCTTACTAAAATATATATAATTGGTTATAAGAACATACTTTATTTTCATTGATATAGATCAAACTCTTAATCTCACCGTTAATAGCTTTATCTTTTTAAAATCGAAGTAAAATGAAAGTCATAAAGCTATCCTTCTCCAAAGCCGATTTTCATGGTACCATTACCATGTGATACAACTTCCTGCAGGCGTGACAAACTCAATCCTAATCTCTGTCTTCTCTGTCTCCTCATTATGAGTGTCTTTTAGGTCTATTAGTTTATGCAGCAAAAACAACAACAACAAAGGTTGAAGATCCTGCTCGACTTAAGACAGACTGATGTGATGATGATAGCTATCAAGTATTGATTTGGCAAGCTTGGTTGGTTGGTTGGTCCCTGGTTTTGAATAACAGATGCTGTTAATCAAACACAATTTGTCTGTAAAACATGATTAACAAAGTTTAAACGAAAACCTCCATTGAAACTTTCAGATAAAACTTTCAATCTTATCACAGTCGGACAAAGCTTGCTCATTACTGAGACCCTAAATTGTAGGGGAGATGTTGTCGTGTTGAAAATCCTACAAAGGACACAAGAAAATTTAAGCAAAAGTCATTAAAGGAGGGAAATTGTTATATGCGGTTCATTGCAAGGGTGGGTAAAAAAACCGATTACCCGGTCTCGGTTCCAGATTTGGTAAGATCTGATAAATTTTTATTTGGTATTGGTTCTGATGGGATCGGGACTGAATTCAAAATTTAGGTATCCAGTGGATTTTGATTTTTTGGACTTGGTATCCAGTGGATATCCAATACAACTGGGACCAATATCAAATATCCAGTATTGATTTTTTTTTTGTTTATTTTTTTCAAACTTTTTCTTTATGTATGAATATTATGAGTATGATTAGTTTTAAAACTTTAATTTTTAAGCCTACAATGTTCTAATTTTATTATTTAATATTATTATTGGTAGTTGAAATTTTTTCTTCAATTACTCAATCTATTTTAAGAATAAACTAATTGACCAGGTACCCGATATCGAAACCGATTCTTAAAATTTAGGACCCGGTGTAACCGGGACCAGGACTGATTCCAATTTTTAGAAACCAATGATTACCGAAACCTGAATCAATTCTATTCAAATTAATCGGGTACCCGATATTACTCACACCTACTTCATTTCTTATGCCTGGCCAAATACTACACAGATATTCTAAAGAATAAAAATCCAACCTAATAATGTTGTACGTTGAAGTCATGCCAAGGGAAATGGTTTAAAGATTTCCAGTCATTAGAAAGACTGTTGGGAGGATTTGTAGTGGGTTTTGACTCACAGTGTTATTGTTAATTAATTATAATTAACGATATTTGATTAAGACTTCGTGTTTGTCAACATTGGGGTAGGTGAAACATTTCATATAAGCAAGTGAACCAACAAAATAAATATATCAAGAAAAAATCGGAATTTTTTTTGACTAACGTCATAACCCCATCATCTAAATCATTTTTTGAGTATTACAATAAAAAATATTAATCAATATAATTATACACGTATTATAATTTTAATTATTTTACATGGTTGTGATATTTTAAAACAAAATTTTATTTTAAGGTATATTAATTAATTGAGTAAGCAGAAATATTTTTAATTGTTCTTTATATGAGTTTAAATTTAGAATTTTTTTTATTGTTTATATTATACATATATTGTTTTTTTTTAGATTCTTTAATTGATGATTTTATAATCTAAGTATCAATTATATAAAAATACTATAATATCATTTATATATGATGGATTTGAAACTCGTAAATCTGATCTAACTACTACATAAAATATTCATACCATATATGGAAGCAGTCCAAACCCATGAACATAAATAGGGGCGTAAACAGACAGAGTGTTTAACAAGTTGTTCGTAAACCGTTCGTATAATGTTTGTATATATTTATTTATTAAGTTAAATAAATGAGTATGAACAGATATTTTATGTTCGATTAATAAACAAACGAACACGAACATAAGTGTGTTCGGCTCGTTTATGTTCACAAACAAACTCATTTATGTTCATTTATAAGCTCGTTTATAGGCTTGTTTATGTTTATTTATATACTAGTTTATAAGCTCGTTTATGTTTGTCTATTAGCTCATTTATGTTCTTTAATAACCCTAAATTTAAAGTATATAAAACATATTACAACCCCAATCACCCTTTTTTCCTAATTTCCTACAGTGACACTCCTCTTTCAAATGTCTCTAAAAATAAACATTGTTTATGTTTTTATTTTGTTGTTGTGGTGTGCTATATATTTATGTTTTTAAACGAATATTTATGCTGGTTAATTTTATTTTATTTAATTCATGTATGTTTGTTTAATTAAAATTATAGAAATCATAAATGAGTATATTCACAAACGTTAAACGGATATGTTCGCGAACGCTAAACAAACATGTTCGTGAACGCTAAATGGACAAGTTGATGAATATATACAAACAAACTCGTTCGCGAACGCTTAATGAACATGTTCATGAACGTTAAATGAACAAATTATCAAACATATAAACGAACACGTTCGTGAACGTTAAACGAACCGAGCCCGAACACGACAAAAAATAAACGAACCGAGCTCGAACATATCATTAAAAATTTAAACGAACACGAACAGAGTTTGAACACCTTCAAAAATAAATAAACGAATACAAACAGAATTTGTATACCTTCAAAAATAAATAAACGAACACGAACATACCCTCGTCCGTTCAAGCTCGGTTGGTTTACAACCCTAAACATAACTAAAAGCCACACTAAAGTTGGACCTAAAATTGCATTGGTTTTGGTTGAACAAGGCCCAGGATCAGCAACAGTTGTCGTTGTCGCCGAGGATGGGGAAATCCTAGGAAGAGTTAGGATATACGTGTGTCACGCCTAAAAATTAAAAAAAAAATAAAAAACATTAATCCTATATTAGAAAAAATATATGGTCTTAAGATATATAAACGGTAGCGTTGCATATTCTATTAGACATGTTTTTTAAGAAAATGATAATGACAACTGTGATAAGTGGTATCGAAGTGACCCTTTAACTACCCGATTTCACGTCGAGCGCTTAAGAGAGGGGTAGTTAAGGTGAACAACTGTGACAAGAAGTCAATCATAAGAGTAAAAGCTCGTACAAGGAGCATGTCACACCTAAAAATAGACAACGAACATTAATCTCTCATCAGAAAGGAAATGAGAGGTCTTGAGATATATAAAAGGTAATGTTGTACATCCTATCCGAAATTTTTTTAGAAAAAGGTGGCACGTGGGACACAGGTCAGTGTGGAACGCGTAGCATGGAAATTGAAATTCAAGCTGTCGTGTTTCATACAAGTCAACCCCTCACGTCCTTCGCCACGATTTCTTCCTCTCCTTCGTACCTCCCCCACTCTCCATTTCCCACACGCCTTCCATGAACTTCACATAAACACGACCTGCAACTTTTTAGTTATTCGACTCAACAATACATGTCAAGCGAGTGGGATCATGTTCAGCCTAATCCATTGCTACTTTGCAATGTTTATATATGGGTATTGCACGACCAAAACCATCAATGGCTTCCCTCTGTAAACCCCAACATCTCCTTGCCATGCCTACGCTACTCTTATTATTCTTCCTCTTCACCACTTCTTCACTGTCTTCAGCTAGGCTTTTCAACGACTTACGGTCAGACGGCCTGCATGCCGCAGAGACCACCTTCGACCTTGCTCTTGACGACGTAGAAGACCATGAATCAGAACAAGGCTCGAAGCCATGTGACCAACATATGGTTGCCATGACGAGGCCGCATGTGGGGATTCTTAGGTCTCAGACTCAAACACTCGGCGGGAAATACGGACCAATGATCCTCAGCAAGCTTCCCAAGGCAGTGCCCGTGCCTCCATCCGCGCCTAGCAAAGGAATCAACAACATCGGCGGCAACTAGCCAACAACCTAAAAACGTTGCCTCTCCTAGTTATAGTCCAAACTAATATATGTATTATTTTTTTTTAAGAAATATTCAATTTATTTTCTAAATTCGACATATTTTCATCATTATCTTTTTTTTATAATACAATTAATTCACATATTAATGAAATTGGATTATCATTTGGAGCAAAGTTGAGACCCAATATCATTAGACTGCATTCGTTGGTGAGATGTTAGGTATGGTCCACATGGATTATTGGCCTACTTTGTTCGTTCTTCCCGTCCATATACATTTTTTTTTTCATTTTCGGAATTTTATCGTAATTAATTCGAATTTATATGCGTTGTATACTTAATTTTAGTAAACAAGTCTTTTACTATAAATTTTTTACATATACAAACGTCTCGAACTTAAAACTTACTTAAGTAATGCCAATCTGTTTATAATTTAGACCAACCTCTATAGATTTTTCTTGTAGGTTTCTACTATAAATTTACGTAGGTTTCGAGTTTGAGGTATGATATATATAAGAAAAATTATCGAGAGATTCATTTACTAAAATCAGATATATGACACGACATCTTAATTAATCAGGACAAAGTGTTAAAAACCGATAAAAACAACAACTAAAAAATTATGAATTAAATTAATGATTCTAACTAGCTATAATTTGTTTCACAAAAATACTTCGATTTCTGTATTGCTTATTTTTTACTTGAGATTTGTCCAATTATGAAGTGATTCATACACAATAATTCGAATATGAAATAATGCTAACCTAAGTAAATTTATTTAAGGCTTAAGGTTGCTTGATTTTTTTAGATATCAATAAATTCATTAAAATTGTATTTAATTAAAATTTCAAACTAATAAATTAAATTAATAAAAAAAAATAACTAATTTTAATTATCAATTTTAACATTGTATTCTTGAAATATTATTGTCACCTGACATACTACGATTTATCATGTGACATTTATAGATTTTTTAATAAATTATTTTTTTAGAATTTTTGAATAAAATAATCTTTAAAAACATCAAATGACAGCAGTCTAATATGATATGACATGCTATTCGATCCAAAATATTATTAAATTTAACAATTTATATTGGTAAAAAATTAATTGACAATTTTTTTTTAATTTTTAAATTTAATTAGATAAAGAAATATTAAAGAATTTGATTATTTTTTTAAGACTTGTAATATCGTTAAGCCTTTATTTAAAAACGAAATGTCCAAACTCGAAAACACAAATTTCTAAAATCCGAAATTAACTTGAATTGAAAATGATTTTTTTTTCTAAAAATATAAATATCTTTTTAACTAAAATCTAACCGATCCGTACAATCGTAAGGAATGTAACCTTACTTAAGTTATATACCCCACTCGACTAGAATTAAACCAGTGATTTGGCCCTGAAACTCTCATCTTCCCCAGGCTTCAACTTCGGATCTTGAGCTTCTTCCTTTACAAACAATGAACAACCACACCAGATCACCGCTTTCCAGAATGTCCACCGACAACAATAGCTTTGAACTCAACCCTCAGATTCAGACCCACAGAGGTCTCCAAATCAAGCAAGACGACAAGTTCTTCTCCAGGCTCATGTCCAAGGAAACATCCATGGCAAATTCTTCTTCCAGAGTCTACTATGGCGGAACTTCCGTTGCTGTTCCATTCATGTGGGAATCACATCCAGGAACACCCAAGCATCCTGCTTGTGACACGGCTCTCCCTCCTCTCACCCCTCCTCCTTCCTATCATTCATCGAAATTCGAGCAGAAAAAGACCTCAAAACCGACCATTTTCAGCTCCATCTTTCCATGTTTTAACTACACTTCTCCATCGCTGCATGGTTCTGGTTCTTCCCCGTTTGCTAATACGTCCATGAACAGGAAGTTGATCGAAACTGAGCTTAGAGGATCATTTCAGTGATGAGCAAGCATTGTTAGCCATTGGCTGATGGCTGATGGCTCAGCTCATTGGTTAAGGTACGAGTACAACTACTCTGAGATGTTAGTATTAATTTGTTGCTTTTCATGCTGGTGTATTTGTAGGCAGAAACAAAATTAATGTTTATCTATCGAATAAATCCGTAATAAAATTTATGATCATCCTCTATCTTACACTAATTTTTGATAACTTAAAAACCCTTTTTTATTATTTTTACCTTCTTATCTCTGCAAATTCTGTAAAGTAGAATCTTCCTCCTCTCTTATCCCATGGCATTTTTTTTCATCCTTTGGCAAATGGCATTAAATAAGCATGTGGGCTGATGTCTACTTTACACCCAGTGTCATGAAATGAGTGGAAAACATGTCTGAATGTTTAAGAATGGTTTTTGTTTTCATTTTTGGTGTCATTGGTGAGGTGAGTGGGAATATTTATGGGAGTGGCCATGGGAGGTGGTTTGGTCCCCCTTTAACTTCAACCTTACCTAATACGATACCAGCATATTAATAGCAGGGGTGCAGGGTCTTACCTAATTACCTGGTTTAAAGTAGAGATTATTAAGTGAACTTTGTTCATCACGTCATCTATGGTCCAAGCAATCAGGATCGATCATCTTTAAATAACCACCTAATAATTATTCACCCACTAATTATATGTAGAAAAGAGGTGATGATTCATTTAAATAAAATTAAGATAAACGGTCCTGATTGATTGAGACCATAAATTACGTGGTGAACAAGATTCACCTAATAGATTTTCGTTTCGAAGGTTATTTGGACTTGGTTGGAGGAGAAAATTAAACTTGTTAACACCAGCTTGAAGGAATTTGAGTAGAAGAATTCAATCTCACCTAACAACATTTTTAATGAAATTAACTTTGTTCGGTAATTAACGGATAACTAATAGCGAATTATATTAGATTATAATTTATTGTATTAGCTGATTTAATTTGTGAGTTGTATTAATTAATAAAAAAATTAATTCGATTCGAGGCAAATTTTGTTAATTTCTATTTAGATTTAGTTGTAAATAGGAAATGATTTATGATTTAGGTACGAGACCACACGTAATTTTTGAAAGATGGAGAACGTTTAAAAAATATAAAGGGTCAAAGGTTAAAAAATAATTACCCCTACCGGAGATAACATCCCCTCCCATGGACAACATACATCCGTATTTGATCGTAAATATTTATTATATTATAATATTAATTGATTATAATTTAAATGATTTTTTATAATCATATATTATATATATTTTTATGTATACATATGCATTTTTTCTACGATCATATACTAATAGTTCCAATTTAAATCGATAAATTAATTCTTAAAAAATAAATTATTTAAAATTTTATTTTATAACTTAAATTTTATTTAAAATCTTGAGTCAAATAGAATATATTAAATTAAAATTTAAATCAAACTATATATTTTTATATCAAATCAAAGTAAAAATTGTGGCCGAAGCTAATGGACTCTACCTTAACAAAATTAGTGATGACAACGGGTCGGGTTGGGTTTTCGGCCACCCCAAGCCCGCCCCAATATTTAAGCCTTTTGACATGATCCGATTCGACTTGATCTTAATATTCTTTATCCCTAATCTGACCCGACTCGGTATTATAAAAATATAATCCGATTCTGATCCGATTCTAATATTTTAATAAAAAATCAAATGAAATAAAAGGATTATTTCCATTGCTTTGTGTCCTATTCAGACATAAATATTACTGCCTAAGCTTGCTACACAGTTGAAGTCCACATATACCTTTTACCTATAAATATTACTGTCTACATTTGTGTCTTTATCATATGTATTGGATTTCTTGTTTACCACGTCTTTTTTACTGTTTTACCATACGGGATCAAGGTAAAATACCCCAAGCATTTCAAAACGAAGAATTTATATAATCAAGACTATCAATGTTCTTCCTATTGAATTGAATGCAAACTAATTCTTTTTAATTATATTTAGGATATTTCTAACAGATCGAGATAAATTTTGGAAAATTCTAGAATTTCTCACTCCACGCCAAATACAAATAAATATTTGTTCTAATCTTGAAGATATTATTACTGAAAGAAATAATTATATTTATTAAAAAATTAATTTTTATCAATCATAAAATAGAGAAGAATACATTGATTGTGTAAATAAGACATGGATTGTTTAAATATTCGATCCTTTTTAGTATTATGTTCAGAGACGAAGCTACCTTGACAATGGGAGGGGCTCTTACCCCTCTTAAATTTTTTTGGTATAATTACATATGAAGTCCCTCTTTGTTTAAATAATAATAAAATAAGGTTTTTACCCCTCCCAATTTTTAGATTTAAAAGCTTAATAGATCTTTACCCCTCCCGATGTTTGATTCTAACTCTGTCCCTGATTATGTTTCAACAATTAAGTCTAAGGTTTAAGATTAAAAAAATTAAAATATAAAGTTTATTTTTTTTAATTTTAAAGTATATATAAAATAAAAAAAGACAGTGATTATTGTTCCATGAAACCTGTATAAACTACATGCATGAATATCACCCCTTCCAATTTGAATCTTATCCACTCTTTTTTATATATATATAATATTTAGATTTTAATTCAAACTCAAACTGTTTCAAACTTGACTTACTTCATAATCAAACATTTATAATTATAAAATCTAAAATAAATTCATAATAATCATAAAAAGAAGTTCAAAACATACATAAAATAATTCAAGCAGACAAATATTATAATATTTTGGCTGCTAAGTATTTGAACATGAACAGGTAAATAATCACGTGACTTTTGCATAACAAAGACTTGGTGTAGATACTGATGTTTTTCTTACAAGCAACAGCAGCCATTTTCGTGTCTTGCATGCTCTTATCCAATACCGTGTAGTCAACATATAACTTCCAGGCTTGGGAGACAAGTCAACCGGACGGTTTTCCAAGTACCACCTGGTCTTCCAATCTTCAACATCTCCCCTGTATATAAACCCTATCCCCCTCTCCATTTTCTCTTCATATTTTCCGGGAAAGTAATTGTAATCATCATGGAAATTGCAGAGATGTGGGAAGATTCGTTGATGAAGGTGCTCATGTTCGTAGTTGTTCAAGCACTGGTTTACCTAATCCTTTCAAACTCATCCAACATGTTCTCCAACAACAACAAGATGAGATCGTTCAGCTTCAAGCGTGCTCGGTCCGTAAGTATTCGACGGATTCTGGCCGCTGTCTCGGATTTGCCTCAAGGTGTTGAGCCATCACCGAGGTCGTCGTCGTCGAGGAGTTTATTAAGATCTTCAACTCAGGAATATGAATATCCTGAAGAACCTGAAATGAAGTAATTCGAAACAGACAAAACCAGAAACCAGACATTATAATTACTATGGAGTCTGGTAACCTACGAAATTAAGTTGTGTATTTAATTGTACTAAAAAAATTATATACTAAATTATTTAAAATTAAATCCAAATATCAAAATGTATATTTATTTTTTCCTTATCTCTCGCAAATCCATGATATATTTAAAAAATATGAATCATAGAATAAAATGTAGAAATGTTATTAGGTCAAATATTTCGGAGCATCCAAATTTAAATATGTAAATCTGTTTAGAAATTCATATCCGTTTTATCTTGAAATTATTGAATATTATTATTCGGATCTATATCTTAATTAAATATTAATTTCACTAGATATCTAAATTTATAAAAAATTAAAATTTTAAATAATATATTAAATATTATCTAAATATATAAAATATAAATTCATTAAAATTCTATACAACCAAGATTTGAATCACCTAAAAATAAACACATTATTGTCTAACCGCATATACTCCAAATCTGACGATAAAATAATAATTTAGCATCCGATTTTAAATAATATATAAATTCGAAATTACTACCTTAAAAGGAAAGATACTTTCCAAAGTAATTATTTTATAAAAAAATGGAAAAAAATGGAATTCTAATAAATTTAAGTATATTATAATATATATAAATATGTAACTAAATCGACAGCAAAGACTCCGTGGCCCAATGGATAAGGCGCTGGTCTACGGAACCAGAGATTCTGGGTTCGATCCCCAGCGGAGTCGGTGTTCTAAGCTTAGCCTTTCAATCTTGAAAAACACCTTCTTTTTTTTTTTTTTGCAAGTTTTGATTTTAATTAAATAAGTTTAAAAATAAAATAGAAGATGAAATTTTATTTAATTAATTAAAATATAAAAAAAAATCTTCAAGATTCAAAATTTCGATAAAAATTTCAAAACTTTAAAGTTATAAATACATATTTAATTAATCCTTATGAGAAAATAATTCCTAATTATTGATCTAATCAGCCTTCTAATTCATTGTATCTTGTTCTTGTTCTATCAGGCGACACAGCTTCTTCCTCGGCCTTTCTCTTCTGAACATCTGATTTAGATTTCGATTTCATCAGATGAGGTCTAAGCTTGTTCACATCTGATAATCTAACGGGCTTCAAAAAGAACTCTTCAGCTCCATCTTCCAGACATCGGTTGATTCTCGACGGAATGTTGTCGGAAGACATAATCACGACCGGTATGTCTTTCAAAGATGAACAACCTTTGACCTTTCTTAAGAGATCGTAGCCGCTCATTCCCGGCATGCAATAATCCGTGATGATCAAATGCACTTCCGTTTGAACAGATGCATCGGCATTTGAATTTCTATCGTTGTTGTTCAGTCCGAGAAACTCCAATGCCTTGGTTCCAGAATCAACTGCAGTAACTGTAAACAAAAAAAAAAGGAAAATCAACCATGTTCTATAGGAAAAACAAAGACCTGTTTGGAAGAAAAGAAAATGGGAAAGGAAAAAGAAAAGTTTACCTTGATAAGACGTGGTCTTGAGAAGCTTTTCAATGAGTTTTCTATCGACGAGGGTATCATCAACAGCAAGAACATGGAATTTAGCTTCGGCAGCCATAGCTGTGATAGGTGAAGAAGATATGTGATTTCACTATTTCAGTGAAGCAAGAAACACCGGGATGAAGAAGATGATTGGATGAAGAGAAAATATGGATTGAGTGGTGACTAGTGAGCTTTAAAAGGGTCGGCCATGGAGAAAAAAAAAAGATGCAAATCCTATGGAAAATCATACAGTTTGGAAAACAAGCAAGATCCGGCTGATTTCATATCATACGAAATCTTCCAGATTTTCTAGCTTGATTTTTTTTATTGGAAAACATGAAAAGATGGGGTCGTCTTTCCATATTGTAATATTTGGAGATTTTTGGTACAATTCAAAATTTCATCACTCTATTTTATAAAAATTATACTTTAATCCCTATATTTTAATTTATCATAATTTGGTCCTCATACTTTAAAAAATTGAGAAGTTAATCGATTATCCATAAACAGATAAAATTGAACTGCTGAACATAGTTAATTTGAAGAAACTATATTATGGATTATTTTCGTCGCATTATCCATGAAATTAATCAATTTAATTTACAATAAATATTAATAAAAAATAAAATATAAAAAATAATAAAATAAACAGGAATGACCTATGATATAATTTATCGTTAATGTATTGTATGTAAGTTGTTCCATCATTAATTTACAGGTTGATTTAGCAAGAAGGTTAACAACCATTAAACAATTGAACCATTTTTTATTTTTCTTAAAATAAAGGATTGAATTTAGAATTATACCTAAAATATTTCTCTCCATCATCTTAATAATATTCCCCGACTCTTTCCTGGCAAATTTTGAAGTGTTGAAAGTCCATGTGGCCACTAATATTGACCTTTTGGGCCGCTGAAAGGTTCCATATTCCCATGCGCGTGGAAAAACCAACTTTAATTACTTTTTTAAAACAAATCAAATATATTTAAAATATTTTTTAATTTAAGAATATTTTTTATATATATTTTCATTTAACTAATACTGAAAAGATATTCCGTACATGAGTTTCCCTTCATAATCCCAATCATATCCTTCGTCGTTCGTGGAATCTGCATGTAAGATTCCTGCATGATTTTTTAAAGATACGAGAGATATTAACAACGTAGGTACGTATAGTTTTAATATAATATATATTTGTACCTACTACAAAAGAAATCTCATGTTGCATGGGATTGCTTAATTTTAGATGGAAGAGTTTGGTATCCGTGATAGATAAACTAATGTCAAGAAAATTGATTTTAAAGAAGATACGTTTTGATATTTGACTGCATGTACGTGAGGATGTGAAGTATAAAAAAAATTAGGTAAGTAAACGAATCGAATATGAATGAGGTAAAATTTTAATTTATATTTCGGAACTCGGGATGTAAAATTAATTAGTTGTTTGTAAGATAAATAACAATGTGGAGAGTATCATGTTTAAAAAGATACAAGGATGTTAATCTCATATCAAAGAATAGGAAAGGACCATATGAAATTATTATGTCTTTTAGAAAGAGGGTAATGGCCTCGTGACAAGTGGTATCGGAGTAACCCTTTGATTGCTTGATTTCACACCGAGCGCCCATGAGAGGGGTAGGTAGAGTGAACAACCGTGACAAGAAGCTAATTACAAGAGCGGAAACTCGTGACGAGGGTGTCACGACTCACGAGCTTCCGCTCTCGTGATTGACCTCTTATCACGGTTGTTCACTCTGCCTACCCCTCTCATGGGCGCTCTGAAATTGGGCAGTCAAATGGTTGTTTTGATATCACTTGTTACGAGGTTGAATGGGGGAAAATGTCACGCTTAAAAAAAGTCAAAATTAAAAACATTAATCCACATCGAATAAAAAGGTCTTGGGATATATATACAGTGACGTTGCACATGTCTTTTCGATCAAGTTTACAAATCTATTTTAACTATATATTTCTCGATACAATTATACATATTTCTTAAATCCTAAATTTACTCCACTTTTGACATGTCTCAAAAATTTTGATATTGAGACACTACTTCATCGAGGCAACTCCTTTCATTCCAGAAGGGTGTAAGAAAACTTGTTAACTGTGACTTGTAGGGCTTTAACCCGAAGGGAACCTTTCCAGAAATTCTCAAAGGCACAAGGCAGAACATAAGCCAAAGAGGGGGTTTGGAAATAGTTTTCAACCAACAATAGACGCGCCTCGGTTACAACCTCACGAGCTGCATCATTGCCCCAAGCGCAAAGATACCTGAGACATCGTATCCGCTCACATTTTATAACTGCTTCACGGAGTGACATGCGAGTCAGTAATCGATGTGGGAATTGACATCGTTACTAAGATTTTTGGATTCAGTTTGCTATCTGCATTTGAGGCTAAACATATCAAGATAAATGTTATCGATCAACAAACGTTCACGACTTCAATAAAAAACGAAGCTTTAGTTTATGTAATTAATCAATTTTGACGGTGTACTTGAACGGTATTCTATATTAAATTTCAAAACAAACAAAATCGATTAAATTTTATACTCATTTAACGATAATTAATCTCATATTCATACCCAAATCAAAATATCAAACCCATAAACAAAAATCAGAAACTCAGTTTTATTATGGTCGGAAAAGACCGATTAAAAATAATTATTTTGTTAAATGAACTGATATTAATTTGAAATATAATTTAACATGTTAATTTAATTTATCAAAGTTTAAAGAACTCAAATCATTAAGCATTGTAAAAATTCCAACCTACTTCCATTCCTACGAGTAGTAAATTATGAACGAATTTAAAAAGATAAAATATAATTTTTTTATTGATATAATGATTGGGTTCGAATTTAAATATGAAAATATAATTTTTAATTAATTTAATAATTAAAAATATTTTATTATTTAATTTCATTTTACAAACACATGTGTAATAGATACGAATACAGTGCTATGATTGGTATGCCTATGCCCTTAAAGTCGTCAAAATCCACAGCCTGCAGACTCAGCAGAGCCGCCCACCGAATCGCCGACTCTATTCTTCCCATGAAACACGTGAATATTCCTTCTCACAAACTATGAAGGACCACGTCTCCGATAGCGTCCGCCGGGGAGAGCGCCAAGAACACGAGCGCAGCCATCAGCCCAACCGGAAAGAACAGAAGCATCAACGGTGGCGGAGGTAGAGGCGGCAACACCAAAGGAAGAACCAGCATGGACGCCGTCAATGCAGCCAGCAATAGCAGTCCAGCAGAGCCAAAAGGACCAAAACGGTCGGCCATCACTACAATCGGTTTGCTTCGATCCACCTCGTCGTCCGCGACAAAACTCTTGTCATTGAAGAGTAACAGATGTTCCAAAAACCGAACCGAACACAGAGTATGAAAAAGAAGGGAAATGGTTCGAGAGGCGGAGAAAAATAGGAGGTGAAAACAAAGGGTAATACAGATATATATTAGTTCAACAATGGGAGTGATTAATATCAGCCGTTGATTCAAGAGACCGATGTGTTTTCTGATTTGAAAAAAAAAATTAAAAAAAATTAAAAAAAATAAAAAAAATAAAAAATTAAAAAAAAAAATTATTGCTCTTAGTCTAACCCTGATAAATTCAAACCAACCCACGTCGACACCTAGTTTTGGTGGGTCAGTCTCCCAACAGGGATTTTCTACGTACACAACGACTTGAACCCGAAACTTACTTAAACAGAATGAAAATGCTTACCACTTGGATAACCCCTATTAATAAATCTTTAATTATATTAAATTAATTTTTACGATATACGTAATAAAACGTCATGTACATATAAATATAAAAAAATAGATAATATCATCCGTAAGTCACATTATCCTTTTAAATCATTATTTATAAGTTGTGTTTTATATATCTAACGGAACCAAAAAAATCCGATACCGACCATGTTTCGTATCCAACAGAATCAATGAAACGAATCCCAAAATATTCATCTCGTCCTTTTTTTTATTATATTTGCTTAATAAATTAATTGTCTTATTATATAATATAATTGTTAACTGTTCCCAACATATCTAGTGGGTCTTGTTGAAATTATATATACGTGTGTGTCAAGTTAATTTTTGTCATTATAATTATATAATTATATTATAATGTTTTGGATGAAAAAGAGTAAGAGAATAATTTTAATAATAAAAATGTTTATTTATTTATTTATTATGCTTTAGGTAGGAGATGGGTTGTAAAGTCATTTGATATGTTTGTTTTATGACTTGTGTCGGGATTTTATTCAAGGATTCGATCAGACAATTTTTATTGGTACAAAGATTACTTAATTAGTATCTAAATAATTTATTAGTTAACATATTTGTTAAATTTAAAATGTTAGAATCAAGAGTTATATTTAAAAATATATTGATTAAAAAAAACTCTACTCCTAATCGCATGCTTTTTTTCTCTCTATTTTTTTTAAATTTTTTATATGTTTTATTATAACATTTTCTATCTGAATGTCATATTTATACATCAAACTCAAAATTATTGTCATAAAAAATTGTTTTAAAGTTAAACCCAATCCTATTAATAAAACATATACTTCACATAATTAGTAAGACCGTTTGGAGTTTTAATTTAAAGTTACGAGATTAAAAGAAAGGATTTTCGAACTCTAAAATCTATTTTTATGCTCAAATATCAATACGGGATATACTGGTAACGGTATCCATGCACGACGGTTACCTTATGTATTTTATAAAAGACGTATCATTACGAGTTAGGAACATATTAGTATCCTTATTTCATTAAAAATTTCAATAACTAATTCGCATATCTAAATATTAAAAGATATACCGATATAAATAGAGTTCTAATATACAAAATATACATTATTAATATATATGATATGTGAGTGATATATTTATAACTTTTTAGAGAAAAAATTGATATATTTGATAAAATTTGCAGAATAATCTAGTTAAAAATTTTAATTTGGTATGTATGGGATCCCAAGTAATATTTGATGATCTAAATCATTTTCTACAGTATCACATAAAAACGTCAGTTGTACATGGCTTTTTTCATCGAACACCACTTGCACATGGTGTTTTTTTTGTGTTTAACATTTTTGGTCATTCGAGTTGCACAAAAAAACGTCATATGCAGGTGGCGTTGCATGAAAAAAAAAATATGTTATTTTTAATAGGTGACTAACATATTTTAAGTGTTTTACGTTTTTATAGTTATTATTTTAGGTGTCTTACTATTAATGATTATTTTAAAAAATATGTTAGTCTATAGAAATATGACATGTAACGTGTTCTTATTTTATTTTATCTTTTGACATTATTTTTTAAAAAAAATATCTTAAAATAAATTAAAAAACTCAAAATACTCTTTAAATTTTAAATCTTAAATCTCAATTTTAAACATTTTCGTTATTAATCGTCGATGTCACGTTCACCTCTTTCGTCGTCTAACCATCACAACCTTTTTTCTTATCTTTCTGTCATCAAAATTAGTTTATCGAGATGCCTAACATTAAAGATTAATTAATAAGGATCTCAAATTTCATTGGTGTATGATTCATTTCGTTTTTTATTATATAAAAAGGAAAAATTATATTATGGGTCAGTCCCACCACGTCATTCATGGGACCAATCAATAAAAACTAGCCACCTCATTATTTTTTAATTTTTCAAGTGAAAAATTGATCGGTCCCATGAATGACGTGGTGGGACTGACCCATGATATAATTTCTCTATAGAAAGTAAATATATTTAATCGGTTAATCAATTTTTTATTTTTGTTTTTTTGTATTTTTTTAATTTTTCGATTTCAAACTTGCTATAAATATTTTTTTTATTTTTTAGAATCTCTTCTCTCTAGATAAGATTAAAATTAAAATTTGTGAATTATATAATAATATATACATATTATTTATAAAAATGAAACAAGATTTTTATCGGTCTTATGAGGTGATAAAAAACATGAATATATGAACCGACACGACCGTCTAAATCTAAAGTCTTTTATGACGGAGATTCAATGCAGTTGAACTGCATATTGTCTTTGATTTGCTGGGTTTAGAAGTTCAAAGAGGATTCCCTCCTGGCTCCTGGCCATCCAACTGCCCACCATCCGAAGATTTTGCTTTTCCAATTCCTCGTGCCATGTGTTTCTTTGGACATCCATCGCTACATTTGACTCAACTTGAGCCATCCGATCCCTGGCCCAGCAGGTTGAAGATGCACTAACTATCTTGAGGTATGGAGGCATTGCAGCAGTCTCTGGTGGAGACATTGTCAACTGGATCTTTAGGCTCGTCCGGATCATCTGGTAATGTGGCAAACTACATGAGTCCAATGGCCATGGCCGTGGGAAAGCTAGGAACTCTTGGTGAGGCTTCCACTTCCTAGAGAAAATATATTAGTACTCGGGATGGTTGCCCAGGAGCATGCACCGTAAACATCGGTCTTCCAAGGAATTGGGAGCTTCAACTGGTAAAACCTAACAGGTTGACAGGAGAACTAATCAGGAATTTGAGGATATGGCTAGTTAGGATGATGATGCATTTACATGCTAAGTTATCATAATAATGTACAGGTTGCTTATTCTCCTGTGATAGATCAGAACTTATACTATGCTGGGCTGAAATATACATCTGCAACTTTCTCCTGTGCTATGAGCTATGTGCTTCCTGCGATGACGTTTATCGTGGCTGCCAGCTGCCGCTGCCGGTACACGACCATATATGTATTCATTTTTTTCAGAAAAGATTTGGTTAAGGTCTGAATAAACTGAATTTTTGTATAGGATGAAGAAGATTGATGTAAAGAAAGTGAGATGTCAAGCAAAGATATCGGGGACAACGGTGACGGTTGCCGGGGCAATGCTCCTGACATTGTACAAAGGACCCATAGTTGATCTGTTCTGAAGTACTAAGAATTATGTCATACCAGCCAAACCCAATCTGATATTACTAACACTACAGACAAAGATTGTGTCAAAGGCTCCATTCTCCTCCTCATTGCCACCTTTGCAAGGGCTTCCCTCTTTGTAATTCTGCAGGTATAGAATAACTAAACTCCCATTTCACCTACTGTTTAGAATTTCATTCAACTTTCATACTTTTCTTTTGACACAAGGCAAAAGCATTGAAGACGTACAAGGACCAACAACTTGGGAAGAAGAACGTTGTGAAGGAGAAAAAAACCTTTGTGTCGCTATTCAGGCTTAGCCTCAATATTTTTATAGGTCACGGTTTGTAAATTTGAAAATCCGATTGTTAATTAGGGGTGTAATTAAGTAGAACATTCGACGAATTGTTCGAATCATTCATACAATGTTTATTTATTAAATTAAATAAATGATTATGAATAATTTTTTTGTTCACTTAATAAACAAACACGAATAGAGACGTATTCGATTCATTTATGTTCACAAACAAACTCGTTTATTGGCTCCTTAATCAACTCATTAATAAGCTCATTTATCTCGTTTTCTTTTCTCTTTATATTTTTTATATTTTAACTATTTAGAGACTAAAGTGAATATAAAATAAACTTCAAACTTCAAAGTATGAAGCCTAAAAAGCTTAAGAGCTAATGGTATAAGTTTAAAATACTATAAATGAACATGTTCACAATACCTTAAAAAAAAATAAACACGAATAAATATAAATACCTTTAAATATAAATAAACGAATATAAATAAAATTTTATGTTTAATTCATTTACGCCCTTAATTTTTAGTGCCAATGTAACAATGATTTGTATGGGTTAGGAGTTTAGGGTTTAGGGAATTAGAGGTAAGTGTATTTTTTAAGGTCTAGGATTTAAGGTATAAAAAATAAGAACTAGGGTTTAAAAATCAATTTTTAAATTTTTTTTTTAAAGAAGACATAAAAAAAACGCAGAGAATTTTTATTCAATTTGTATAGCAGTAGGTGCACAGAACTAGGAATCCTGGCCTTATATAGCAGGCCTAAAATAATCAACTTCTAAAATGGTTCGCCCAATTGAAGAGCCGATACTCAGGGAAGATCATTAAGCCCAACAGAGAAAAAACCCTAATTATCGAATATATAAATTCTCCCCATTTCACACTTCTTGTCCGATTTGCTGCTTCTGCTTTTCTAGTTTGGATTCTAGCAGAGCTATTCCCGGAAAAGAAAATCGAATTTTGCTTGCAATGGGGGACAAGGCAGTGACTATTAGGACAAGGAAGTTCATGACCAACAGGCTTCTTTCCAGGAAACAATTTGTGAGTACCCTTTTCAATTCTCTTGGTAACCAAACATGGTTCCATGTTAAATTTTAGTTATTGTTCTTATCTAGATATTGGTTCCTTCGTGTAGGGTTTAATACTGGTTTTAGATCTGCTTAAATAGGGGAATTACAAAGAAGAGAGAAAAACATGGTGTTTTATTACATAGCTAATAAGATGCTGGATTTTGAACTTTTATTTAATGTTTATTTGAACATGTTACAGTTCTTTGCTTAGAAAGTATAATTACAGTAAAAAGGTTTTCTTGGGCTGTTGACTGAGATGTTCCTACAGGACATGTATTTGTTTGAGTTTATTGTTAAATGTTAACATTGGCTCCTTTGTTCTTGTTCTTTTTTGTAGATCATTGATGTTTTACACCCTGGGAGACCTAATGTTTCCAAGGTAAACCTATATAATGTTGTCCGATAATGTCGTGGTCTTGCCGTAGCTGCTTGTATATTCGATTGTTTGTATTGACTGGTTTTTGGTTATTGATTTGTTACCTTTAGGCAGAGTTGAAGGAGAAGCTTTCTAGGATGTATGAGGTGAAGGACCCCAATTCAATATTTGTCTTCAAGTTTAGGACTCATTTCGGAGGCGGAAAATCAACCGGGTTTGGGTTGATTTACGATTCCGTTGAGAATGCAAAGAAGTATGAGCCCAAGTACAGGCTGATCAGGGTAATTGCCAACGAGTTTATTATATAATTCTTGAACTTGTGTGTTGTAATGCAAGACACTTGATTATCTGTGTTGCTTTCCCAGAACGGACTGGATACCAAGGTAGAGAAATCGAGGAAACAAATGAAGGAAAGGAAGAATAGGGCTAAGAAGATCCGCGGAGTAAAGAAGGTAAGTTTTACCGATATTTATACCGAGCATACTTGAAATGCTGTCAATCTTTAAAAACTTAAATTCCCGTCGAAGCTGACTATAGAACTGTTTTTGCCTGCCTCAAATAGACCAAGGCCGGTGAAGCCGCGAAGAAGAAGTGAGAGCGAAAAGGAAGGGAAGAAGACAGAGGTAATGCTTGTGGTTATCACACAGACTATGTTTTGGAACAGTGTTTCTTAGGTGTTGTTGAACCTTTGATTTTGGAAAGTAGATTTTGGTTGTTGATGTTGTCTGATATGTTTTAGTTAATATTATTACTATTATCAGATTTTTCTTATTTTGAAGATGAATTATTAAGGTTTAGGGTCTGATAATTCTTTGTTAAAAAAGCATTATTGATGTTAATTAAAAATAAATAGACAAAATGATGAGATTTGTTAATAAAAATAAAGGTTTAGGGTCCAAGTGGTAAGCAGTTTGGTTCCGTTTAAGCAAGTCTCAGGTTCGGTATGTTGTGTATGCAGAAAATTCCTGCTGGGAGACTCACCTACTAAAGCTAGGTGTGCGATGCGGGTCGGTTTAGATTAATGAGTGTTAAGATTCTGAAATCAGAATAATAAAAAAAATATTCCGAAAAAAACTATTTTCTAAACATTAAAATCCATTTGAATTATTAACTAAAATTTGCTAATTTTTGGTTTGATCAAAAGTATTTTGTATCACCCAGCCTGTCTTATTTACTGAGAATACAAGTATTTTTTTTAATTTTAGAAAATTTAAGAAAAATAATATCATTCCATAAATGGAAATAAAATGAAATTGATTTGATGTTCCTCGTGCACGCGCTAGACAAGAGCGTTGACCTGGTTATGAACCCCACACGGACCTAACTCACTCTAACAAAACCAAACGAACATCTTCCCTTTCACCGAGTCCAACACGCTTTTTTAATCAACAGATTCCTCGTGAACATCTGTCGTTGTTTACTCCTCTCTCTCATGGCTTCGGAGCTGGACGGTGCCGTTTTGGAGGAATCTCAGGACGACGATGAGGAACCATCTTCCTCTGGAAACGACGAAGAGGATGAAGAGGTGTTAGAGGAAGAAGAGGGTTTTCATTCTCCCTCTTTACTACCTCAGCCAATTGCCGTCGTCGTTTCCTCCGCCTCCTTACCCGCTGTTCCTCTTGCGGTGCCTTCTTCCACTGTCGTAACCGTCGCTTCTGTTCCAATCGGTGAATCAACTCCTCATTCCAATAGCCAACAGATTGACTCTGTTGTGTCTGAGAAAAAGCCTCCACCGCAACCTTTCGACGAATCGCGGCGGTTGTTTCAACGTTTATGGACTGACGAAGACGAGATCGAGCTTCTCAAAGGATTTCTCCATTACACGACTTCGAAAACCAACACAAATTCTTCGTCTTCTCACCATCATCATCACGACACTGCCTTGTTTTACGATCTAATCAAATCGAAGCTTCAGCTGGATTTCAACAAGAACCAATTAGTCGAGAAACTTCGAAGATTGAAGAAGAAATATAGGAACGCGATGATTAAAATTAATTCAGGTAAAGAATTTTCCTTCAAAAGCCCTCACGATCAAACTACTTTTGAAATTTCTAGAAAGATCTGGAGTAATAGTGTTGGCAAAGTAGAAGATAATGTTTTAGATTATGATGAAAATAATAGTAATAATAATGCTACTAACATCAGTTTACTTGATGAGAGCGGAGAGAAAAAGAATTTTACTCCGAAATCCCCAGCTACCAGGAAAAGGCCAAGAAGTAAAGGAGGGAAAATGGAGGAGAAGAGAATTTTAAACGATGGGTTTGTGATTTCTAACATTAATTTTAATAAGAGTGATCATGATCACGCTAATGTGGAGAGATTTGGTGCCGGCAGTGGCGGTGGTGGTGGAGGAGAAACAGGAAATATTGTGCCTGTAATAGAGGAGACGGTAAAGAGTTGTTTAACACCCTTGTTTAAGGAGTTGTTAGGTAGTTTAATGGGAGGAGGAGGATGTGGAGGAAGAGGGATTAGTGGATTGGCTATGAATGCTATGCCATTGAATTTCGGGGGCAGTGGTGTGGGTAACGGGGAGTTAATTGATGAGAGGTGGAGAAAACAGCAAATATTGGAGTTAGAAGTTTATTCTAAGCGATTGGAGTTGGTGCAAGATCAGATTAAGGCAGCTTTGGAGGAACTTCGGTCGATGGGAGGGTGATTTCTGAATATATGTGCTTATGAGTTATTTCCATGAATGATTTCTTGATCATTGATGGGTAGGTGATAGTGTAGGGGAGTAACTGGTTTTCTTACTTCGTTTTTTCTTCTTTTTATTTGCTAGAAATGATCAGTTATTGGAATAATGATTTATAATCATTTAGTCTTTGTATCAAAAGTTTGTTCTAGTTATTCTCATTTATGTAAATATGGTTTTTATACTTGGCTTGGGATTGACTTGCGTAGAATAAAAGACAATTGTTATCTTTAGTTTAATGCAACTATGTGAACTCTAACATTGTAGAATTTGCAGAATGGATTCAACTACAGTTTACCATTTTGCTGCATTGTCATTTGTCGCTTAAGTTGTTATACTTCGACTGAAATTTGATCTAATTAGATCACTTGCTATCATGTGTTGTGTTTTTGAGTGGAAAATCTGTCATTTCGATTCCCTATTTTCCTTAAAGCATCCATATTTGACACATATTTGACATATGTGAGTATGATCTTTTGAGAATATCGAAAAAGTAGTAAAAATCTGTGCATACTTGTGTTACACATGCTTTTTCTTACACTTACTCTCGGGTCCGAGCCACATAGGTTGACATTTACCGGATGGAGGGAAACTAGTTATGGGATTTCTTTTCTTCATACCTGCCTGTCCATTCTTTATAGCTTTAAAACTAATTATCTGTGATGATTTGCTTCTAATGAGAATGGTTTCTGATTGCTTGGTGTCATTTTTTATGTGTTATATTTTCCATTATTTCTTGCAAATCCCTTCTAGTTCTAGTCTTTGTTAAAAAGGCTGCAATGTTGCCTCTATGAAATCTAGTGCTCATTTCAGATTCACTGCTGGATCAAAGGATGTTTTATTCGATGAAAGCCTCAAAAGATCGAACTTTCCATTTTCTAATTATGGTTTTGGAACTTAGAGATATCTTGGTATTTGTCACTTCTGATGCATTCTACTTTCAGTCATTTTTGTTTTACTGCTTGATAAATGGATAGTAGTGTTGCCCCTATGATTTGTTACATTCCTAATGTTGTTTCATGCATTGCAACCTTGAAGGATCATACATATACCCATGTACTTATTTATTGTGTAAAAAAGGAAGAGAAAAAGGAAAAGTTTCTTTTGGGTATAGCTCTTATTTATTGTTTTTTTGCTGCTATGAATGATTTAAGATTTATAGGTTAAATTATAATAGTTTTGAATTTAGGTGTTATTGATAGAATTTTACGTTTAAGGTTAAAATTTAAATCTTTAATCATATTATCTTACAACCTAAACTTAAACACTAAGTTATAAATTTTAACCATAAATTTTATATTCTATATCTATAAATTAAAACCTTAAATTGTTAAATCCTAAATTTAGCCTCCTTTTGGGTCTCTTGGACCTTGTTCACGACATTCTTCAACCTTGTGACCCTTTTATCCGAAATAGTAATGATGTCCCTTAAACTCTTACACTTCTTTTCGATAGCTATTATATGAGTCTTTCGAGTAGTTACTGGAACCTAAACAGTACTTTATAATGTCACTTTTTTCAAATAAATTTGTTCTGATACCATTTGTGGTTTGCGAGAATTATCCTTTGTATAATATCAAAAAGGAAAGGGAGTGTAAACAGAAATGTATGGAAGTTGAACCCATCTGAAAACCGGGTCAATACTTAGTGAAACAGAAAGCCCAGCCCATTAGATGAATAACTCCCCTGGTAAACCTTATCCTCCTCCTTTTCAAACAGGGAGCATATACCCTTTCCATGGATCCTCTCGTTTCTCCTCCACCACCCAAAATATCACTCTGAACAAAACCAGCACCACTCCACAAACCTGGAAAAAGAAGAAAACCCCATTCCAAATGGCGTCTGCAACAACAAGACTCGCATTTTCTTTTCACCAATTAACCCAACCATACCCAAAACCACACCAATCCCACCATCTCTTCCTCCACCCCAAACCCACAATCTCACTCAAATCCAAACCCCAAAAGAAACAACTTCTTTTCAACTCCATTGATGTCTCGAAAGAAGACACCCCAAGCTCAGACCAAGAAGCAACCACGGAGACCGAGGGGGAAAACTTCGATAAACGCAGGCTAGAAGAGAAGTTTGCAGTGTTGAACACCGGCATATACGAGTGCCGGTCATGTGGGTTTAAGTACGATGAATCAGTGGGTGATCCTTCGTATCCAATCCCACCAGGTTTTGGGTTTGACAAGCTGCCTGATGATTGGAGATGCCCTACTTGTGGTGCTGCTCAGAGTTTCTTTGAGAGTAAAAGCGTTGAGATTGCAGGTTTCGCACAGAATCAGCAATATGGTTTAGGAGGCAACACTCTTACGTCTGGACAGAAAGCTCTGTTAATTTATGGCAGTTTGTTCTTCTTTTTTGTGCTGTTTTTGAGTGGTTACTTTTTGCAGTAGGAATGGAGATTCTGTAATAACTTTTGGGTGTTTTGGAAATGGACCAACTGGTATAAGTATTAATCTTTCTTTCATTTTGGTTTCTTTATGGCTTTTTAATTCATATTTAATGGATTCTTTTATTTTGAAATGATTTGGTTTTGCTATGGTAAAGGTTCTCGACTCGGTGCCAGTGGTAGGTCCAGGTAGGGGTATAAACGAGTCGAGCTTGAGTAGTGTTAGGTCCGACTCGATTCCGGCTCGACTCGTTAAGATTTCGAGTCGAGTTTGAGCTTGAGTAATTTTAAACGAACCTAAAATATCTGAAGTTAATATGCTACAGATTTAAATTTTAACTCTAAATCTAAAATTCTATCGATAATTTTTAAATTCAAAACTACTACATTAAAAGTTTAAAAATCTAAACTCTAATTTAATCAATTTATTTTAAATAAAAGATATTTCATGTATTATCAGTAAAAAATATTTTAAGCACATAAACTCAAACTCCTAAATTATGAATCTTAAAGTAGATCACTGAACCCTAAAATTAAAATTTTTAACAACTCACAAATATTTTATAGATAATAACTTGATGCATTTGAGATGAAAACTTAAAATTTAAAGATTTAAATTTAATAATTTAAAATTTAATGATTATAAATAAAATTTAATATTAAAATTTACCTAAATCTTTATTATATTATTCTAAAACTTAATTCCTAATTTTTAAACCTCAATTATTAAATTTTAAATCTTTAATCCTAAATTAAATCCCTAAAACGCTAAACTATGGATTTTAGTTTCCAGAAGCCGCACATTGGATACAAATCTATATTTTATATTGGGTTTCCTTGTATATCTTGACTTTTCCTCGTCACCTAACGCCAAATGACTCAAAAAAATCTTTTCCAGAAAGATATAGTTCAGCGAGAAATCATATTAGCCAGCTAATCCAGATAACATTTCTATTTTCTAAGAGGAAAACAAAACAGTGACAACTCACAAGAACACAAGGCAGTACCATATAATCACAGGAAATTGTCTCTCACAAGTTCATCTGAAAAAGGGGAGGAATTATCACTTCAGACGAGGTGAAAAGTCTTCGGATTTTTTTAGCTTATCAATCATATTTTATACCCAGATTATGCTTAGAAAACATTGCCTTTCTTTAGAGAAGTTTGGTCTTGGAGTTGGGTACTTCAAATCATGCAAAATTATAGTTTTTCCATCGTTGTTGTCTCAAAGATTTTGCTGGGAAAAAATCTGCCTTTATTTGGAAAAGTTGTTATCTGGAAAATTTGGGTACTTTAAAATCTGTAAAATTCTACTTTTTTTGTGTGTGTGTTCATGTTTAAGGTTGGATTTATGGTTTTTGTTTGTTACTCTTTTTCATGTTTTTATATCTGGGTTTTTTGTAGTGACTGTAAATTTCAGGGGATTTTTAGAATCACTAGGCATTTATGGAATCGAAATGTTTAAGGCAGATATTTTTTTGGTAGAATCCCTTTAGTGTTTAGCACTTTCGGATTTTTTTCCCTTTCATAATGAGTCTTTTTTGTTCTTCAATTGTAGTTTAATCCAAATATTTTGAAATCTCACTAATTGCTATTACTCTTAAGTTATTCAGATTGCATCAATTTTCTGTCAGTTTAGTTTGTTTTGCTTAACAATTTAGCTCTGCAATGCTTGTGCAGTAACTTGAGAAGAAATGGAGGCCAAGAGTTTAATTGCCAAAGATGTCACCGAAGTAAGCCAATGCTCATGTTATTAATAAATTGATATCAATTTATGTTTTGTTTAATTTAAGAAAATAGTTGTTAACCTTGTTAATCTTGTTGGATTTGATATAAAAAGTTGATTGGTAAAACACCATTGGTATATCTGAACAATGTTGTCGACGGATGCGTCGCTCAAATTGCTGCTAAGTTGGAGGCAATGGAACCCTGTTCCAGTGTCAAGGACAGGTATCAAACTATTTCCACTTCGACATTCAAAGTTGTGTCAGATAATATGTAGAACAAGATTTTATTGCACACAATGCCATGCTGCCATCAATTGTAGGATTGGAGTTTATATAATCTTTGATGAGATGCAAACTCCTCTTTGCTTTGCAGGATCGGATATAGTATGATTTCGGATGCAGAGGAGAAGGGTCTCATTAAACCGGGTGAGGTTGGTATTTGGATATTTCTCTCCTAGACATTTATGGAATCAAAATGTCAAGTTAATGATAGAACACATTCGCTCTGCAAGTAAAATTATGCATCAACTCTTCTAGTCTCTTATGCCACTATTAATATGGGTACTTTAAGAAAAACGAAGAGTTGGAGCAACACAGCTTCTATTTTTGTTCCTTTTAACTCTATATCTGAACATTTTATTGTGTAAAAGTAGGGCTGTATCAATGTTATTATTACCATGTGGTTTTTAGTAATCAACTTAACAGAGAAGCTTTAACTCAACATAACTTCCATTTGTCCTATATGCTGAAGAGTGTCTTGATCGAGCCAACCAGTGGTAATACCGGGATAGGATTGGCATTCATGGCAGCTGCTAAGGGTTACAGACTCATAATTACAATGCCTTCTTCAATGAGTTTAGAAAGGAGAATGGTCCTCCGTGCTTTTGGAGCTGAGCTCATTCTCACAGATCCAGCTCGGGGTATGAAAGGGGCTGTTCAGAAAGCTGAAGAAATTCATGCAAAAACGCCTAATTCTTATGTTCTTCAGCAATTTGAAAACCCTGCCAACCCAAAGGTATCATTTCAAAACATTTTGCATGCATGTTTTGGTTGTTGGGGTGTAGGAGGGTTCCATGATCTGATTCTTTCTTTCCTGCTTTAGATCCATTATGAGACAACTGGACCAGAGATATGGAAAGGCACTGGAGGGAAGATAGATATATTGGTCTCAGGTATTGGTACTGGAGGCACTGTAACAGGAGCAGGGAAGTATCTCAAAGAGCAGAATCCTAACATTAAGGTTAGATTTTCCGATACCCAATTAGATGGAATAAATTTTGACTTCAAGTACTAAATCATGTTTGGACAAGAGTGTTCTTCTGTATTGCTTATATTGCTCCTTGCATATCTTTTTTGTTCAGCTTGTAGGTGTGGAACCAGTTGAAAGTGCAGTGCTTTCTGGAGGGAAACCTGGTCAGTCGTAACGTTACAATGCTTCTTTTTCACATTGTTCTTTGTAATGTGTATTCCACTGTCTGCATTGCCATTGTTTTCTACAAGCTGTAACATCTAGCTAGGTAGATACTAGATAGGAACTATGTTAGTTCCTCGAACTCATGTGTGAGTGTCGGTCATGGGTATGCTTCCCGCCTTGCCCCCCACCCCGCACAGTTTCCATGTATTTTCCAGTAATAACCAGCATGCTAGGATTCTCTTTAGTCTATGAGATCTGCCATAACCGAAACTGGTTTCCTTTTGTTAATTGTTCCTTATGCTAACATAGGATTTTATAACAAAGTTTTACCTATTGAAATACTGCTGCATTTTTAATGTTCAAGGTCCTCATAAGATCCAAGGAATCGGTGCTGGCTTCATACCTGGTGTTTTAGATGTCAATTTAATAGATGAAGTTGTTCAAGTAAGTCTCATTTGTACTTATTTATTCCGATTATGTTTTGAGTGTGGGATATAAATGCTATTTTCCCATATGCTGTTATCTACGGGCATGTAAATGAACTTTGCATTTTTTCCATGCCATAATTCATTACCGGTTTTTGTTATTTTCACTCTATATTGCTCGGAGCTGAGTGTTAGTGTTGAATATAAGTATTTACTCCACAAGGGTATGTTTAATTTTTTCTCTCTATGTTTTCCATGTATTTGGATGATCCTTTGAAAGGTTATATTACCACGTCTACGTTCAAATATGTGCATATGCTACCGTTATTCGTTGTAATGATTGTTACCTGTATGACTGCAGATATCGAGTGAAGAAGCTATTGAAACTGCAAAACAACTTGCTTTGAAAGAAGGATTGTTAGTAAGTTTCTTCACTTTAAGTGATAGAATTTGATAAGGAAACCAATAGCTTTAACGGTACCTGTTAACCGGAAAACTGAATTCACAAGTTTTGGACTCGTTTTGTGGTTTCCATTACTGATAATTGTTTGGAATCCTTATTACAGGTTGGTATATCATCCGGTGCTGCTGCTGCTGCTGCAATTAAGATAGCCAAGAAACCAGAAAATGCCGGGAAACTCATTGTTGTAAGTTTTTCTCTTTCTTTTTTATTTTTGAAGTCGACCCTGCATATTCTGTCTAAGCATGCCATTGAAGGCAATGCCATGAAAGATAAATACGGTCATAAAAAGGTTATGGTGACATTCTATGCTGATTACTTTGACCTTACCGTCCCGACATATGAAATTATGACTTGATACTGTACTTCCCTATTTTCTGGAACCCCAAAGCTTATTGAATCTGTCCTAATCTTCTATTGTTGGAACCTAAACAGGTGGTCTTCCCTAGCTTCGGAGAGCGTTACCTCTCTTCTGTGCTGTTCGAGTCTGTGAAACGTGAAGCAGAAAACATGGTTTTCGAGCCTTGAAATGGACCAAATCCCAGCTTCAAAGACATCAACGGTTATATGATCTATGGAGATGAGAAGTTAGTTGTCAAGCGGCATGTCAATCTTTCCATATGGATGGATTCTCAAAATAATTACTGCTAGTCTTGTTTTTAGATTAGTTGGAATAAGGGCAAATGTTGTTTGAACCATGCTGTTGAAGCCCCTCTGGTCTGTTGTGAGATTAAACTAAACAAAATCATGTTTCAATACAATAATTTCTGGAATTCTCATAAATAATTTTAGATTAAATAAAATCCATGTGTTTCCATTGCAGACTCGGTCCGTATCGTCGATTATCACATAGTTGTTATATGAAGATTATCATTTTAAAAAAAAATTAAAAAGTTAATCCGAATCATTTATTTCATTCATCCAACAAGTCAGAAAATGTACATAATTTAGACAGTTTTATAAAAACATACATGAAATAAATTATAAAGTCCATTGATTCCGACACCCTTCCCCTCGAGCAGCAGGAAAATCAGTTGACAAAAAACTATATACAACCAAATCTCTTAATTTGCCTTTCATATATGCATATTTCCTTAACATCCCTTCCTTTTGAAACCCAGCCTTTTCAACAACCCTCTGGGAACCCAAATTCTCTGCATCAACAAAGGCTTCAAGCCTCACCACTTCTGGGAAATCAACAAAGAACTGAGACACTGCCAGTTTAGCTGCTTTCGTTGCAATTCCATGCCCCCAATACTTGACTGCAACCCCAAATCCAAAATTGGCCTTGAACTTGTCTTCTTCACCTGAGAACGGAAAGATCGAAACGAATCCAATCAAACGATCATCGATGCATATTGATCGGCGCCATGGATGTGGAATACATACATTCTTGATGTGATCCAAAGCTTCTTCCTTTGAAGTCAATGTTTTCCATCTAAGATTCATGGTGAACTGATCATCGCCTGCGAATAAGAGGAAATCATCAACGTCTTCGAGCTTGAATGGGCGAAGAGTTATTTTTGATAAGTCAATTTCCATCTTGGATGAGATTGTTAAACTGTGATGGAAGTGTATAGGTGATCAGAGCCAAAAAGATTATATTTTTGATGAACTTGGAGGAAAATAAAGCTGCCTTAGAATATTATATATTGGAAGAACGTGTCTGGTGAAATACAGAGTGGCTGCTACTCTTTGAATATTTTAATTCAATGAAAATGTAATATATTAATTCGGTTTTAAAGTTTGATAAACTCAAATACACTTGTAAACTACACTGTAAGTGAAAATGGCAGCCCAACCAGAAAGTATACATTAGCCAGTTTAGAATTAGCTTTGTTGGGCATCTGGTCCCCTCTCAAGGAAAGATGACCTTTCCTTGGTTGCAGCCAAAAGAAGATAGGAATGAATCATGATAAAATAATCTTCTGAATTATCTTTGTAGAATGCTCGGTTGCATGTTTATGTCACGCTTAAAAATAGGTAAGAAGCATTAATCTCATATCAGAAAGAAAAAAGGAAGTCTTAGCGTATATAAACAGTAGCACTGCACATTCTATTAGATATGTCTTTTAAAAAGAGGATAATAGTTAGCAATTGGTGATGGATCTTTTCGCTCTGGATTGAGAAACCATCTTATCTTGATGCTGGTAGTTTTCAACTTTTCTTGCAATATACTGTATTTGGATTCTGTTAATATTCATATTTGATATTCGGCATATAACTTTTCTCTTAAATATACGAAAGATTTTGAACATAGATGACCAAAACTCGACTCAATTCCTCGACCATCTTATCTCGATGGTGGTAATTTTCAACTTCTCTTGGTTCTAAATTATCCTGTCCCATCTTATCTTTCAACTTGAAAATAAGATTGATACCAAGAGATTGCATGTTTCATGCAGGTAATGGAAGTCATTATCTACAACAAAAGAATGTGATTCTTTAAGCAATTTTCTTAATGACATAAATATTCGGCATATATTTGAAAATGGGTGCTAGAATATGATCTTTCAAGACTTTGAAGTTGAATTTAAGTTTTCTGTATAAAGAGAGCTTCAATCCCAACAGCTTTGATAAGGAAGCATTAAGCTAGGAAATGGCAGCCTATACATACAATGGCAGCTATACAACCACAGATCAGGTTGCCGATGGAAGCCGGAAGTCGATCATGTCTACCAAGGGTAACACCGATCAATGGCATGTTACGAAAACCGAGATTGTTTTCGAGCAGCTCTGTGTCTATAGATACACACAAAGCAGTAGTGTCAAAGTTGTTGAGGTATCTAGGGACTATGGTGGTGTTGAAGGTAAGTTGAATTTTGGTTTTTTTCAATCATGTTCGATATAATGATGAAGTGAAATAGGACTTCAAGGTCCTTCTGAGTACTGTGTATTGGTGCAACGAATATTTATGTTGTTAGTTTATATCATGTAAATACTGGTTAGTGGTTATGGTGATCAAAGTGAGTTGCGACTTCTCCGCCTTCCGAGGATCAGGTTTCAGGACGTTCCCCCGTGTCGTCCCACACAGCACGATCCGGCGGTCGTCTGTGCATGTGTTTCCATCAAAGTTCACTTCATGTGTGTGCCAAAAGGTGTGCATTTTCGGATCGAAAACTCTCGAGACTCGATAGGTCAGCAGACATAAAAAAGATGACACTTTCGACATAAACAAATGCATGAGGTGATAACCGGATTCAAATTCAAGCAGGAGATGTCATATAATCCAATCTAGTATACAATACCGGTCTCTACGGGTCCGATCTACCCCGAAAACGTTGTAAAACAACATGTGGAAGCTACTACCAGAGATTATTGTTATATTGTCAATCCACCTTTATCTGTTGTAAACCTTCTATACAATATCATATATTACAAGAAATTATTTGAGTAAATTACTCTTTTTCTGTTAAGAAATTAATTAGAGATGACTTACAGTTAGTAACATTGACATAATAACAAATTGTTTTGAAATATTTTAACAAAAAAGGATCAGCTTGTTACTTTCTGTTAATTTGGATGATCATTTTGTAGATTTTTAATTGTGATGCAAATAAAAATCGTACTCTAGCAGATGGACTGTTTTTAACATTTACCCAAATTATTATTTTTTTTTCATTTTCAAAATGAACAAAATTAATTTGAAATAATTTGAGCATAAACAGTGATCCGCAAATAATTAAGGATGCGTTTGGTTCATAGAATATAAAATTATCTATAAAAATTAGATTATCGAAATGTAGCATTATCTTATATATTTCTGGGAATATTATATTATCTTATTTGGTTTATTTTGATCGAAAGAATATAAGATTATAGTGTTTGATCGAAGGAATATAAGATTAATTAAAAGTAAAATTTACTAATTTATCCTTATGATATATTTTGTTAACAAATTAAATTTTTAATTATTAAGTTAAAATTATTTACATAAAATTTATTGAACTATTTCTATTATATCTAAAATTTTAAAAAAATATATTTATAGTAAAATTAATATATTAAATTATTTTTAAAAAATAATTTATATTTATATACAATTATTCTCTTTTAGTTTTTTAAACAGTAAAATACTATTTGTTTAATATGTTTAGATTTTTAGTTTTTTTTGTTATATTTGATCGTCTATCAAATAAATTAAAGTATATAATAAAATAAATTTGGAAGTAGTCAAAATAATAAAAATAAATTAATCTATTATTTTTTAAAATAAAAATATCTTAATTAAACTAATAATAAAATTAATATTCAACAAAAATATTTAATAAATTTACACCATAAATAATTAGCCATCAAATTAAAAATGAAATAAAAGATGAATACAATTAATTATGTTAGGGGAAATATTGTTCAAGGGGAAGAAATTGTGTAATACCTAAGGGTGCCTTATCGAGTGAGTTGATCGCGAGTTGGGTAATGTTCGACTCATACTTGTTAAAATATATTATTGTTCGATTTGACTCGTTGCTCGTTAAGCTCGTTAAATTTATGCTCGACTCGTACTCGTTAAAATATTTTATTGTTAAGGGTACATTAACTTTCATCGATGGACCTCAGTTTGATCTGAATACAGAAGGATATACCGAACCAAATGAGGCTGACATACGAAATTGGCTAAAGGGAATCCGAGATAGTGGGTAAGTTATGGCATCTTTGCATGAACCTTTTAGCGCAAGTGATTAACGGAATGGTTGTTATTCTTAGAGGTCACGAGTTCGAGCACTGATAATTGCAGCAAAGTGATTGAGTGATCAAAATGTTAAATGATTAATATTATCTTTTAAAACAGATACTATTGTAATCACTATTAATTAAATCAAAAAAATATTGGTCATATCCCTACAATCATGTCTGAATATGTGTCGGACACATGGATACTTCAAGCAAAATAAAGAGTTGTAGCAACGTAGAGTGCAGCTACTTGACTGAAAATCAAACTAATACTTCAGTAATCATCTGCTCATCATGTCTTAAATATACAGTCAATGGAGTTCAGACATATAAGGCAGCTTGTTCATTCTATTTTGATTCCACTAGTTAAGTCCTGCCCTCCGGATATGTGGGAGATATGGCTTGAAAAGCTACTGCACCCTTTATTTGTTCATTGTCTGCAAGCTGTGAGCTGTTCATGGTCCAGTCTTTTGCAGGAAGGCCGGGCAAAGGTCCCTGATAACCATGGGATTCTCACTGGGTCAGACTTAAAAGTGGAAGTGATGGAGGAGAAACTACTTCGAGATTGAACTCGTGAGATTTTGCTAGCAGCATTTTCTTGGACCGACAGTGAAGCAATGACCAAAGTTTGTTCTTTCTCCGCTGATGTGGTTCTGCTGCTATTCGAGGTCTGGCCCTCGAGCCGAATGCTTTTACCAGTGCTGATTCTGTCGTGAAATATTCATATATCTATGTGACAGAGATCCGGCTCCCAGGCAGGTTCGTTTCAAATCTAATCACTTCATAAGTTTTTTGAACAAGTGTCTTGAAATGCTTGCCGAAGGATGTCTTTATTGGACTATTCCAGATTTTACTATCCCTTCCTTGTATTAGACCCAACGATTTACAAGCCTTGAAGAAGCCTTGACAAAGACGGCTAGTCAAAAAGAACATAAACAGCATATGGACAACTTAATGCTCATATGGCAATCTGATATACAAAATGTTCTAACATCCGTTGGAGTTGGAACCATATTCTTTAGTGCTTAAAATGTATCAGATGCAATAAATTTGTTTAATATAATATAATATTGTGCTAGTTGGGCATAAAATTCTTGAAGTTTTACACGTTTTTTGAATCGTTTGATGACTGAAATAGATGACTCAGATTAGTTTCTTTTTCCGTATAATAATTTTCACATAACTAACAGTTAATTTGAGATAACTGTTTCAGTTATTCAACGATGAATGATGACAAACATCCATCGAAATCAGTTAAAGTAGAAGATGGAACCCATTTTGTGTGGCTTTTAGCAGAGAGGAATAATCCCCAAAATGAAAAAAAAAAATCTTTACTTGAGAATATGACTCAATGGCTTTAGTTACAGTTAAGATTCCTACATTCCAATTCCTTGGGATTGTTTTCAACAATGGAATAACATTCCGTGCTCATTTCTAACTTTTCTATTTCGCCCAACGCTTGTCTTGTGACTGGATATTAAGAATATTACACGTGTTTTTTATTTATTTGAATCGATATGTTATATTTTACAATTAAAATTTTATTTGAAAATTTTTCGATTTGATTCAGGTTTATAAAATTTGAGTTGAGTCAAGTTTTTGAGTTTCTACAAAAATTTAATTGTAATTATTTATCACGTTATAGTAAGATTTGGATTTAATTTACACAACTATCTATAATTATAAAAGATATACATACGTATTTCTTTATATAAATATTTTTTTCTATATAAGACTTATATTTTATATTTTTTATATCGTTATATGTATATTAAGAAAAAAATGAAAAAATCGATTTAAACTTAAAAATAAATTTACTAATTATTAAAAAAATCGAGTAATTACAATTTTTATTTAAATTTTTTCAAGTCGAGCGAGTTTTTTAAAGCTTCTTCTATAGTCTTGAGAGTACAAGGAAGAACAAAGATCAATGTTCCCCTCTGCTTCAAGCGAAGAATAACATGCCTTGGATATTTCAGAAGCCTCAAGCCTGTAACAGTTTACATAAATGTATGCAAAAGGTTAACTGTTTCTTTGGTTATGTTTTCGCATTGTGTATTATTCTCGTGTCGAATAATCGTGTTTTGTGTACGAAATGGTCGGAGATAGATATAAGGATGAATAACATCCTCCGTAGAGATCATAAATGCAACAACAATTCAGATAACAATATGCAAAAGTAAACTATTCATGTTATATTGCGTAAAGTTATGAGTCGTTCTGTGTCGTGTTCTATATCGTACGATTATGTTTTATGTATAAAATTATCAGAGCTAGATATATGGACAAAAGGATGAAGAACAACAGAGAATGTTAAGTACATTTTATGTACAGAAATGTCAGAAATATGATGATTGGGTCCTTAGCAGGCATGAAATGAGTCACAGGAACCTTGTTTTCTGGGTCCTACAAATGGTTTATTTACATGCACTCTTTTGTACATCAAATGCAGAAGAACATGTTTTGTCTGAACAAAAATATTTTGGTCTTTCAACATAATACTAACTGATAAATGGAAAATACTTTGGTAGTGTTTTAGATCTTTAATTAACCTCAAAACTAGAAAGAGAGCATATCATGATTTAGATGCCTTCACAGGCTTTTAGTGATGGTGATTTAATTGTCATTTTTTTTCATTTTTCTTAAAATATTCGTGTTCGATACATATATAGATATAGATAAAAAAACATAACGAGTTCGAATACTGGTATTTTGAAAAACAAGCTGATACTGTAAGAGAATGCTTGTTTCTGCAATTATATTCCTAATCCACATGCCAACAAACTGTATTAGGATTCTACTTAAAATACTTTGGAGACAAGGCATTTATAGATTCTCAAACTGCATAAATATATCCTGGCATATCAGAATCAATTGATTTTCTAAAAAGGCCAGTTGTTTTAAGTAAAATAAAGAGTTCGAATATATATAATATATATTATAATTTCTTTGAAACAAACCCTGAAAATCTAGTTTTTGTTTACTACAAGAAATTTTTTCAAGCACTCATTTTAATGGGGTATCTGCATACATATATATTCTTATTCTTCAACAAGTTTTATTTAATTTTCTCTATTTGTCTGGTTTATATGATTTGCCAGATTTGGTATCTATAAGTAAAGATTAGGAATTTATTCCTCATTAGCTGTTGATCAGGTAAATATTATGTATTCCTTTTTATTTTAAATAGGGAGAATATTATAATTCCTTCATTAGCACCGGAGACTAAACATAACAAATATTATCACGGTTTATAACGACGAACATCCGGACAAAGCGGAATTAAGCATGTGTATCTCTGCTATTGTTTATATGCAGATTGCAGAGAAGATAACAGTGGAAATGCAAATGATATTTGAAATATTTCGGTTGGTGAAGTAAAGGTGTAAAGGAGATGCTTGTACTCGTAAAGTACTCGATTTGGTACGAGAAAAGGAAACTGAGCTATGCTCAGTAACAGGCAAGCTCGAGTTATTGACGAGTCAAAAATGCTTTCCACCAATAATTTTGTGTACCATGTACAATATAGCTCACAAGGCTAATAGAATAAGTTCAAATGATCCGATTTATCTCCGAATCCATCGAGTTTGAACTTGGTTTGGTGCAATTAAACCCCTATGATGATATAAAACTTCTTTGGCAAGCATGGTCACATGTAAAACTGCAGAATTCTATGTTTTCTACGTGCCAGTTAATGCAGGAAGAAGAAAGAAAGAAGGGAATAATTTGCATGCGTTCATGGATTTGTATATATTCAGTTGACATTACTATATATAAACAACAAGGAATAATATACTTATAACAATTTGATTAAAGATAAGATCATATGAAAGTTATGTAAATGGAGAAAGAACAGCGTATAGATTCACACAGAGAATCAAGAAAAACCAGACAAAAGCATTAGGGTCAATGACAAGTTGTCGTTTTCAGGGCCATGGTTTGTCATGCCATGTTTTTCAACAAATGCAAGTACAAAACTCCCTTCCTTTTCATGGGGTCTCTGATGTGCTTAGGATTCGCCATTCAGGGACCGGCTGTCTTATTCCCATTGAAGAAAGCTAAAGGATTTGGGTCCCTTTCTCCATCTTCTAAATTATACTTATGTTACTCGGACTCGAAGTTGAGTGTCTCGAGTATACATAGTTTTATCTAAGTATTTCCGTATATTCGAAAGACTGTATTTTCGTTCCCGTATCTGAGTTAAGTTCATTGGGCCTTCCAGGTGCTTAGGTTTGCTGCTAAGGGGCCGAACCAAAGTAGCCTTCTCCGGCTCGTACCTATGTTACTTGGACATAGAGTTGAGTGTTGTATAATCAATGGTTAATTTTATCATAGATTTGGAGAACCGTATTCTCGTACTCGTGTCCAAATATGTTTCGAAGAAAAATAGAAGTTGAACAAAGTACCTAACTTGGTGTAGCAGACTAATCATGGGATGTATTCCATATTCCATTTCTTTGCCGCCAAACAATCTCCAAGAAAAAGCATATTAATTTCTTCTTTTATGCATCAAATTCCAAAGTTTCAAGGTGCTTCTGTCAAAAGAATCTTCTTCTTACATTCTGCAAATATAAACCAGTTAAAATCTTTCTTTTATGTACATGTCTCCAACTAAACTCCCTTGACATAGTTAACATTGAACTAAAACTTGCTTATAATCTCATTAGTTATTGTAAAACTGAGAGGATCCATTATGATATATACGTAGACTCGAATTCGAATGAGACTTTCTTCAGACGAAACCGTGAGGCTTTCCAGTAGATTCTTAGAGGAACAAAAGGTTAGTGGATTCCCCTAATGTAAGTCACCCCCCTGGAGAATAAGATTCTTTGGGTTGTGACAGTGGGGTAGGGGAAAATGGTGGATCAATTCCCAGTACCTAATTCAAGTTCTTCAAGTATTTTAGAAAGTTGGTTTTGTTTTGCTGGAATTCAAAATGGTTTTCATAGCTTACAATCCTTTTTTTTTCTTTCAAGTCACTGTTAATAATGGATCAGGTCATGGTGTTCCCATCTAGCAATGTCCCAGATTCCATTCTTCTAAAACCTGCTTTATAAAATCCATGGTTGGGGTCACCTGTCTTGTAAGAACTTGCCATTAGGGTAGACGCGGTATTTGTCCGTGCCGTGTCGTAACCTGTAGTACTTGTCCTGTTTCTTTTTCTTCATAGGTGAAAACAAGCTTAAGTTGTGTTTTGAGTTTCATTTTGGAGATTGAAAATGTACCACCACCATCAACAACAAGGGAAGAACATCCAGGCTTGTTTGAGAATGGCAATTCCAGATAGGCATTTATTACTGCAAGGTGGGAACGTCACCAGAGATTCAGGTCTTGTCCTCTCGACTGATGCGAAGCCGAGACTTAAGTGGACGCCTGACCTCCATGAACGATTCATTGAAGCTGTCAATCAGCTCGGAGGAGCAGACAGTAAGTAAATTCATGCTATGTTGCTTGGACTCGAAGAAAGTGTCTGATACATAAACTGCATTAGACTGGTACAAATAACTGATCTTTTTGTTGCAGAGGCTACTCCTAAAACAGTAATGAAATTAATGGGGATTCCAGGCCTTACTTTATACCATCTCAAGAGTCACCTTCAGGTAACTTAAATCTAAATTATCATGAAAACTGTGTTTTTAAAATCTAGAGGCCATTCTATGAAAAAAAATCTAGGTGGCTGAACTTGTTTTTCCACAACAAAATGTTGGTGAAATTTAAGACAACTTGTTTTGCTTGCACCAAGTTTGTAGGATTGAAACCGGTCTTCACCAATCCTTGTCGTCTTTCCCAGCCTACCGTCCCAAAGCAACGCCCACGTCGAATTCTCCGAGTGAAACCTTTCAATATGATCTTGGAACTACCAGACTGTCTCGTTTTGATTGGTTTTTGACTTGTCCCACTATCCACCATCAATCTGATCTAGGAACTGTAATAATGTCTCGGTTGGTTCCCAACTTGCCTCATTGTCCACTAAATCCTCCCAATCAATCTGAACTCGGAACTGCCATCATGTCTCCGGTGATTCCCAACATGCCACACATTAGAATCCGGCAACTTAAACGTTTTACAATTTCTAACTAAACTCTCACATTTTGGTTGCAGAAGTACAGGCTCAGTAAACATCCCCATGGGCAAGTTAATAGTGGCAGTAACAGAATAGGTGAGAAAACAGTGTTCGTCTTTCCGTCCGATAAGTTAGAGGGTCCCCATGGACAAGGTTTCCTATTGAGAGCTTTCATTTTGAAGATTAAACTTTTGTAACTCAATGGATATAGGTGCAGTGGCAATGGCAGCAGCAGACAAAATGTCTGAAGCAAATGGGATTCAAATGAATAACTTAACTGTTGGACCTCAAACAAACAAGTAAGAACATTCATGGCGTTTCACAGTTTTGCAATTCAGTCATCCATATAGGTCTTTATATACTGATTTTGATGTTCATAAAATAACCAGAGGCTTACAAATCGGCGAAGCACTGCAAATGCAAATCGAAGTCCAGAGACGACTGCACGAACAGCTTGAGGTACATAAACATTGTAATGAATATGGAAATTGTAATGAATCTAGTTACTTTTCTTTCCTTGTGAATAAAATTTTGCAAACAAACCAGGTGCAGAGACATCTACAGCTTCGAATCGAGGTTCAAGGGAAGTACTTACAGTCCGTGTTGGAGAAAGCTCAAGAGACTCTTGGAAGACAAAATTCGGGTTCCATTGGACTTGAAGTTGAAGCAGCCAAAGTACAATTATCCGAACTGGTGTCCGAAGTGTCTAACCAATGCCTGGATCCAACACTTTTGGATTTGAATGATTTGCATGGCTTGTGCCACAAGAAAACACAATCGAACAATCCCCGGACGGATTGTTCGATTGATAGTTGTTTGACCTCCACCGAAAGGTCTCAGAAAGAACACGAAACACACAACAATGTGGTTTGTTTAAGACCATACAATCTTATAACAGAAGATCCATGGCTGCCCCAAACCGAACTAAAGTCGTTCGAAGAAATAAAGGAGAACAAAATTGTCCAATCTTCAACAGGCAAAATTTCAGACAAAACCATGTTTTTTGCAGATAGAAGCTCCAATGGCAGTGATTTGTCTATGAACATAGGATTACATGGAGAGAAAAGTAATGTCTTCAACAACAACAACAACAACAACATAAATGTAGAAGATGGACTCCATTACCTTGCAACAAAGCTTGATTTAAATGTCGAGGAAGAAAACGACATAGGTTCGAGTAGTAAAGAGTTCGATCTGAATGGTCTCAGCTGGAACTGAAAAGATTTCTTGAGCTTCATGCTCAGAGAAAAGTGAACAAGGCCAAGTTGATGCTATTTGTAATATAATTTGGATTAAACGTCGGTGAAGAAAGAACAAAAATCAATACAATGAAAAAACATTATTTAAATATACTAAGAAAAAATAATAGTTATTGTATTAAATACTTTTGATCTCATTAAAATATGTAATATAGCAAAATATTTTTATTAATATATTAAATGTTTAATTAATTTAATTAATATTTTCTGAATATCATTCTTTCTATTTTGTTTAAATAAAATTAACATTTTTAGATAACATACTTTTCATATATCATCATCGTCAAATAATATTTGGCTGAAAATTTTAATATTTTTCTATGAGAATGTTCTGAAACATTCATTTAAATAAATTTAAATAAAAATAACTAAATTTCTTATAAATTTTAAAAAAATATTTATACCGCTAATTAAACATTATATATTAATAATATAAAAATATATTAAATAAAAGTGTTAATTTTAATTTTTTTATTAAAATTATTTAATAGTATCAATATGGGTGAATTAATTTATAAATAATAAAAATTAAATAATGTATTTTTAATTAAATTAAATATTTATGATGTGAATAAAAGTAGATATTAAATTTATTTTTTAAATTTATGGGTTAAATTTTAATATTTTAAAATTAAAATTTAAAGATGTATAGTAATTAATTATATTCTAAAGCATAAATTTAACAAAAATTGTATGTTAGTACAAATGAAATGATTTTAAGAAAGAAAGAAAAAAAGCCGAAATGAAAGCCCTAATCCGATGTCGTATTGTGTTGTGAAGTTGAGCCCAGTCTACCCCTTCTAAGGTAAATAAAAGCCCTAAAATATGCGAAACGAAATGAAATCTCACAGAAGTCGAGCGAAATTCCACTACAAAAGATCGAGCAATCAGTCTCAGATACGAGTCTCATTTGGATGATAAATTCTCTTTAAATCGCCCTGGAAACATCCCGATTCAAAAATGGGAGCGAGTCGCAAGCTACAAGGAGAGATTGATCGTGTTCTCAAGAAAGTCCAAGAAGGTGTCGATGTGTTCGACAGCATCTGGAACAAGGTTTTACCATTAAGAATTCATCATTTCAAATAAGTCGCTTTTTCTTTTCTGTTCTCTTTTTTTGTTTGGTTTCCGGGAAATTGCAGGAAAGTAGACTCTAAAAAATGGTAGTCAATTGTAGTTTCCGTGAAATTTGATCGAACATTTGTTAATTATTGTATTTTTCGTTATTAATGATTTAATTTGTTTTCAGATTTAACTTGATAAAAGCGGAAGAAAGAAATGTTAAAGAATGTAAAGATTTTTTTGTCAAGTAATTAGTTTTCCGAGGAGCTAATTGACTGTTAATTGTTGATTGTTGTTTTTTTCATGGTGTGATTTAGGTTTATGATACCGATAATGTAAATCAGAAGGAAAAATTTGAGGCTGACTTGAAGAAAGAAATCAAGAAGCTGCAAAGGTATAGAGACCAGATCAAGACATGGATTCAATCAAGCGAGATCAAGGATAAGAAAGTTAGTTACTAGTTTTAAGTTCTTTTAAATGATTTGTTTGCATTGGTTATTTGATTTATCATGTCTCGGTATTTATCTTATAGTTGTTATGTGTTGTTGAAACACTTTACCTTTGATAAAAGTCAAAACTTTATTCTTATGTTAATTATATACCTGTACTAATTGTTTTGAAACTGATTATTATTACTCTTTGTTTATGTTGTTTATCAACGTAGATTAGTGCCTCTTATGAGCAGGCCCTGGTGGATGCTCGAAAGCAAATTGAGCGAGAAATGGAAAGGTTTAAGATATGCGAGAAGGAGACTAAGACAAAAGCATTCTCTAAAGAAGGCTTGGGCCAACAACCCAAAACTGTAAGTTTCCTGCACGGTTTTTTGTTTTTTTCTATTACCTATGAATGGATAATAATAATACAAACTAAGCCTTTTTCCCACTACTGGTCCCCCCCCCCCCCCCCCCCCCCCCGCTTTCTTGTTTATAAACTCTCCTTTGCTTCATCTTACCAAGCTTATTGAATAATCTTCAAATCTTGAAATCTTCTTCCCCACTAAATGAAACTAATGTTGATTGGAAGCATGATGTCCCAAAATTCTCCACTCTATTTGAATTACTGTTGATGTGTCAATTTCATTGTAGGATCCGAAGGAGAAGGCTAAGTCAGAGACAAGGGATTGGTTGAACAATGTGGTATGAAATTTATCCTTTCTACCCCTTTTTCTTGCTTGTGTAAAAAATGGCTTCAACTCCTTTATGGTGCAAGTTTCATTTTTTTCTCATAATATCTTTGCTGAACAAACTAAGTATCATTTTTTCAACTTCAACTAGCGTTGAACTTTTCCTTGTACAATTTTGTTGGAGCAATTATTAGATTACTTGAACTTAGTTATATCTTGAAGCTATTATGTAATGATACACTCTTTTCCTGAGTAGGTTTCAGAGTTAGAATCCCAGATTGATAATTTTGAAGCTGAGATTGAGGGGCTGTCTGTGAAGAAAGGAAGGACAAGACCACCGAGACTGGTAGAAAGAGAAAATATGAACGCAAGTCCAATGCTTTGTTTTGATATAACTTTTTTTTCTTGTTTTCTTTGCTTTAGACACACTTGGAGACATCAATTACACGACACAAAGCTCATATAATGAAGTTAGAATTGATTTTGAGACTATTGGACAATGATGAATTGAGCCCGGAGCAAGTTAATGATGTGAAAGACTTCTTGGATGATTATGTGGAACGTAATCAGGTTTCATTTTTTATCCCAAAGCTGCAGTTTTTTAGGGTGCTAATGGGGCTTTCCATTTTATCCTAATTTGTTTACACTTTTTATAAGTGCATTATCTGTATGCTCTTTGTTGGTCATTTATGTGGGTTTCATTTTTATTCTTAGGAGGACTTTGATGAATTTAGTGATGTTGATGAGCTCTACAACTCATTACCTCTAGACAAGGTAGAGGCTCTTGAAGACCTAGTTGCAATCGGTCCACTTTCCAAGGTGAAGTCTTTTAGTATCATCACTTTTTGCTTGTTGATTCTTGTACCATGCCTTAAATTGCAATTCAAATCAGTCTTCTTGTGACATTGTTACTTGCTAAGACATACTATTTACTAGCGAATTGTATTTTTGAAAGTTGTATATGAACAATAGCTGGAGTAGTCATAAATAGATTAGGGTTGCTAGACTGTTGCCTTGAAGCAATGTGCCACATTGACGCTTAGCTTTGGTGTGAAATGGGAAAAGGTTATCCCAGGCTGATGGTTGGAGGAAATTAAAGAAAGGCCAAAACCTTGACTTCTATTTAGCATCGTGGGACGTAGGACCTCTTTTGGGTGAGTAATAAGTAGAGCTACAAAGGCAATGATGAATGGATGAGCAAGAAAGCTAAAGCCATAGGTTTTGATTAGGATGCGTACCTTTGAGTTTGAAGGGGGCATTCTACAGGATGTCTTTCAAATATGTTTGCTACAAAGAATGAAATGTTGGGCTAACAAGAAGCATATAGTAAACATGAGTGAGGGTGAGATGTAAATCCTAAGAACTTAAATGAATGTGTGGTGAGACTAGGAAGGACATGGTTAGAGAAGAGAACATCCATCTTCAAGTCAGGACATTGATGATAAGTCGAGAGAACTGTTTACACTTTGCAGATGTTTGGCTGTAGACGCAGATCAAGGATCTGCACTTATTAGAAGGATGGAATACATTAACCTTTCAAAGGATAAAAGGTTGAAGGAGAGACCAAAAAGGACATCGGTGGAAGTGATAACAATTGGTATAAAATTTTAGATCTTTAAGGGATGGTGACTTGAGGGGGATGATTGGAGGAGAAGCATTCGAGTCTTTGTTCTTAGGTAGATTCTTCTGTTTTGGTTCTTGTAGCCAACCCCAAATATATTGGTACTAAGGCTTGTTGGTACCTAAATAAGATCTTTTATTTTGCCAAAGAAGGTCTTTTATCTTGTGTGTTCGTTTGATTTTTTTAACAGAATGGTGCATGAAATGGCCTCTTTCATTAAAAATAACCTGGAAAAAATCTTAATGTTTGTTAGGGTGCTCCAATCTTGAAGACTTCTTTGGCAGCGCCAACATCTCAAATGCCTGTAAGTGTTCTCTTTCTCTGTTTATATATATATTTAATGGTGTTGTCATATGATTAAAAAATGTGTCAATTTCTCCAAAATAACCTGTTTTGTCATTAGTTGATGGTTTGCGTTTGACAAACGGTTTCAATGTATAAGATTGGTCTTTTATTTTTATCTCCTCCCAGGAGCATGTCGAAGATACTGCTTCCCAGGATAGTAATTCTGATATTGCAAAAACTCCACCTTCAAAAAACAGCACTATTAATTCTTCTGCAGCAGCAACACCAACTGGGAGCCATGCAACCCCTGCACTGAATCTTCCGCCTCATAGTTTGTCTGGCGCTTCGACTCCTTCAGTTCTTCCGGACTCAAATTCTGCTCAAAGTGTCTTGGAAAGCACTAGCACTACCAATCCTTCTTCTCCTGTAAATTTGTCTAATTCTACAAAAGATGAAGATATCACAAACTTCCCTGGACGCAGGCCATCTCCATCCCTTGTCGATACTGGAGTGCGGGGCATTAGTAGAGGAGGCATATCCAATCAGCTTTCTTCCAGTATCCCCCTTGTTTCTGGAAGTGTGGCTTCTGGCAATGGAGCCCTTGGTGTTGTCCCTTCGGCCTCTGACATGGCAAAAAGAAATACTTTGGGGGTTGATGAGAGACTTGGGAACAGTAGCATTGGTCAATCTTTGTCATCTCCTATTAGTAACAGAATGATCTTGCCTCAGGCAGCAAAGGTTAATGATGGAAGTGCACCTGTTGATTCTGGTAATCCTACCGAGTCTGCTGGATTACCTGGTAGAGCTTTTTCCCCTTCAATGGTTTCTAGCATGCAGTGGAGGCCTGGAAGTTCTTTTCAGAATCAAAATGAACTGGTATGCTAGTTTTTTATGGATCAATGTACATGCCAAATGTGTTAGGTTTGATATTGTAGCTAATGTTTGTATTTCAGGGTCAGTTTCGTGGAAGAACTGAGATAGCTCCAGATATAAAGGAGAATTTTTTGCAACGGTTTCAGCAAGTGCAACAACAAGGCCATAGCAACCTGCTTGGCAGCATATCTTCTCTTGCTGGAGGAAATCATAATCAATTTTCAGCACAACAACAAAGCCCTCTCATGCAGCAGGTGCTCATTCGAAGATGAATTCCTTCTTTCTTATTTCATATTACGTATGTATGATGCATCTATGCACTGCTTGTTGGTGGTAACTCAGACTAGCTTTCTTTCATGACTGAAAATGGTAAATAATCTTTTATGATTATGTTGGCAGCTCAATTCTCAAAGCTCATCATTCTCTATCCAACCCGGTATGGGGCTTGTTGGCCAAGCACCTGGTGTTAATAGGGTCACTTCTGCCAGCTTACAGCAGCAATCAAACTCTATCCACCAGCAGTCTAGTCAGCAAGCATTGGTCACAAATGTTCCGAAGGATTCTGGTAACATTCAGTTTCTTTGGTTTTCTTTTGGACCATAATTCTTTTTGATAGGTGAGGTCTTTTTGAGGGATTTCTGAAGGATATCATATCATTTAATGTTTTGAGTGCATGGATGGAGGAACCATTTTGGTTTCTCTCTTTTCATTTTTTTAGTCTTTTGCTACCCCACTTTTGGTTTCACAGTAAATCTATTTCATTTCATAAAATTTCTAAAGAAAGCTTTTCCAAGCATTATAATTTGTAAGAAAATGCTTTCTAGAGCAATTGTTGGAATCTTCAAACATGTTGGAATAGAAAGCTATCATCAGAAAACTTGTTATCATAGTAGTTTATGCACAGCGGCTGTGAGCTGCTATTCAAGTAGTCATGGGGGAAATATAATAGTGCTTTAGTCTCTTGATTAAGAGCTTAATGTATGTTCAGATGTTGGCGTTGCAAAAGTTGAGGAGCAACAATCGCAGAATTTACCTGATGGTTCAAGTTCCGAAGCCATTCCAACTTCTGGAATTGCCAAAATTCTCATGAATGAAGATTTGAAAGCTCCATATGCAATTGATTCTCCTGTATGTTGAGTACTTCCTAATCTTGTTTATTGTACTGTGCGTATTATAGTCTGACATCTGAGGTGAGACTTTTTGTAGACATGTTCAGTCTTACTAGAATCATCATCAACATTTTACAATTTATTTTGGTAATCCATAGGCAATCCAGTTTTTTGTCTCATGTTTTCCACTATATATGTCCTTGGTATCTAAAAGCGCATGTTTCGGGCTTGACTAGATAGACTAAAGTATACTAAAAAGATATGTGGGCAGAATAATATATTTTTCTTGGTTTAAAAAATGTATTGTTTTCTAGATGGAGTGTGGTTTTAGGTGAATGTTGGTCTCAGCAAAGGTGAGAAACGAAGATAACAAAAGTGGTTTATAAATGCTTCTTTGTGCAGGCTGCTGTACCAGGCTCTTTGTCAGAACCTGCTCGAAACATTAGGGATATTGATCTTTCTTCTGGACAGCCCTTACAATATAACCAATCTTCTAGTGGTCTTGGAGTTATTGGCAGGAGAAGTGTTTCCGATCTTGGTGCCATTGGTGACAACCTCAGTGGGTCAACCAATTCTGGTGGAATGCATGATCAATTATACAATTTGCAGATGCTTGAGGCTGCATATTACAAACTTCCCCAACCTAAAGACTCGGAAAGAGCAAGGAGCTACACTCCAGTATGGCATTTCCAATGATATATTTTACTTTCAAAATAAAGATTATAAATACGATTTGTTTGTATTTTGCAGAAGCACCCTACGACAACCCCTGCTAGCTACCCTCAAGTACAGGCACCGATCGTGAACAATCCTGCCTTCTGGGAACGCTTAGGCATTGATGGATATGGAACTGGCACCGATACACTGTTCTTTGCATTTTATTATCAACAGGTACATAAATCTATCTATCTATCTCAAATATTGTATATTGGTGAGAGTTCTCCAATGTGTCCAATTTTGTGCAGAACACTTATCAACAATATCTAGCTGCAAAGGAGCTGAAGAAGCAGTCTTGGAGATTCCATAGAAAATACAACACATGGTTTCAGCGGCATGAGGAGCCAAAAATCGCTACTGACGAATTCGAACAGGGAACGTATGTATACTTTGATTTCCATGTAGCAAACGATGATCACCAACATGGATGGTAAGTTGGCTTGGAATTACAGTAGCTTTATTAATTATTTAAAGCATATCCCGTTGTCTGTTCTCTGGACTTACAGTTTAACTTCTTGTTCATTTTGTTATAAACATTTACTGTTTTTCAGGTGTCAAAGAATCAAGACTGAATTCATCTTTGAGTACAACTATCTTGAAGATGAACTTATGGTATAGGAGATTGAGAGGTTGGTATGGATTTACAGCTTTAATCTTTCGCTCTTAGTTTGATCCGACGTAATAAAAAGAAGGATATATTACCTAGATAATCTCTAAACTATTATTTTACTATTAGTTTGATCACGGAATAAAAATAACTTATATAATTAAATATTTAATCTTTCATATTTATAATTTTTATTTCTTCTCTCCGCTTTTCATATAAAAGTTTGATGACGCTGTATTAAATAGTATTATAAAAGTGGAATCAAATTACATCAAACTAAGGTAAAAGGGTTGAATTTTATATTCCAGCATAGTGGAAAACCATAATTAGACCCATATAAAAAAAAAATTTAGTCCTGAACTCAGAATCTAAGAATCAAAGAAGAAAACGAGAAACATGGGAATGAAGCAATACCGGAAAGAATCTCTGTCGTCGTCGAAGTGGACTCTGCAGGAAATGAAAGCAGAGAGGTTTGTGGAAGAATGTACAAGTTTTAGTAAAGAGATTTTGATGAGGGGATGAAGAAGACGGTACTAAGAACATGTTCAGATTGTTGCAAGAAAATATTTCCAGATTTCAAATTTTCTGAGAATGTTTGGAAATATAATCAATTTTTATTTCATTTTATTAGTATTAAATTGACCGATTAGATGGTGTTACTGTTACAGAACCTATTTATAATGTGATGTGGTAATCAATGGATTACTTTATGTGGGGATTGATTTTCGTCTTACTATGGACCAGTTAGATGTGACTTGCAAGTCCAAGCATGGGATAAAAGAAAAAAAATGGTCATTAGCCAACTATGTTGCTCAAGCTTGGGTGTGAAAGTCTGATTAGAAGAAGAGTTTTTCTAATTCTTTCATATATTTGAAATATTGTATACCCGCACCCATGTCCGAATGTGTTGTGCAACATGGTTACTTCATGGAATGTATACTCAGAATGACATAACTAGGTAACCACTACAAAGAAGAGGACTAAAGGTAAAGTTTCCAACCATTGTTGGTGCTTCATGAACTCTAGATGGACAGGATATATGTTCTCAAAGGATGTGTTTCATCTCTCACCTCAGACAAACAAAGTGAATTAGTAAAATTGTGGGAGTTATCCCCAGTGATCACAATCTTCCCCATCACGAAAAAATAAGCACGATCTTCGGTTGTTTCATTCGAAAGATTAGGCTGGGTACGAGTTCTGGCTCAGACGGCATAAAACATTAGTAAGATAAGTCTGTCTTTGGTTATGTAGAAATCTTATTGTTGAAAGAACTTGATCCTTCAAATACTTGTAGTAAAACATTTTTACTGATTTAATCCAGTCAGACAACCCTAAATCAGGGTATAGAATAAGCTTCCACATGATAAAAAAATGGTAGTAAAACATATTAATCAAACGCCAAGTACAAATAGGTCTTACACCTTGGGGATTTCAACTCTTTATCATTAATAAAAACAAAGGGAAACAGACGAAAATCACAAACAAAACGGAACAACTCACAATATCTGATATGAATTAGCTAGTCTTGTTAATGAACCAACCCAAAGTACACTCCTATTCTATATCTTAGAAGACAATTAGCAAGCATTCCCAACACCATGAACTGCTTTTGTGGTGTCGTCGCATTCAGTTGCAGGAACAGATACATTCTCTTCTGCGGGTTTCACATTCCCATTCACCTTCACTAAATTATCCATCACGCCTGCCTCCACAGATTTTTCAAGAGTCTTGTTTGACATTGTTGTATTTTCTTTGCTATCGGTTACAGCATCACCATTAGGCTCCAAACTCGAAACCTGATTCAGAATATAGAGTAATTAATATTTATGCAATTTAGGGAAACCATTTATACGATTCTAAAAGGAAGAAAAGCAGATTGTAAGTGATTTGAGGCGAGAAAATGCAAAACAAGAATACAATTCAACCAAGAGTCAGAAATACCTGTTTCTGTGACAGTTGATGCTTAGTCTTTTTCTCTTGGATTATCTTTTCCCGAGCATCATAGAATTCAAAATCATCGAGAATGCATGTCTTACTGGAATGATCCTTAAAGATTTTAAGAATTTGAACCCCCTGCTCAAAATTAACCTATAGCAGCCACAGACCGCTTTACAATGAGAAAGATGAAAAATCACAAAAAGGAGAAATATATGAACTATGTTACTCTGACTCCTCATTATCACTAAGTACTAGTGACCAACACCCATATCTGACACATACTAGGGTACGGTCTTCCAAATGTAAGGAACAACTTGGAAACATCAACCAAATTCGGGTGCATACCCACATCCAACACTCATTCTGAGTGCAAGTACAACATATAGGGAAAGAGAGAATACCTCTTGGGTGTCCCTACTATTCGTCACAGGTTTGTTCTCATTGTTCTCGATTGTTATGTGCCTCAGTGAAGTGTTTGGCACATCCTTGATGATGTGCCACTTCACAGGGAAGCAACCAGTCCACTTGTCTTGTTGCCAGTATTCTACAGTTTTGTCAAAATCAACCGGGCCCACCATCTCTGCTACCCCAACAAATTGTCCACTGGTATTAACCTGGAAAAAGTTCAGGCATATAGTATCTTCAAGCAAATTATATGATCACTTAATCATGACAGTGGATAAATGACCATCATTCTTACCGAGAATAGTAGAAACACGGGACAGCTATCAGGCTTCTCCTTGGCCTCATGGAATGCTGCATCAAGTTTCTTGTTGCCGGTACATGTGCTGGCCCACACATTGTATTTGATGCTTTTGTGGACATCATCCTCGCTATAGGATTTAATAACAAAGAACTTCGCATCTGAAAAACTCTCAAGAAAATCTTCTTTATTATACTGCTCGATATCTGGAATACGAGAAACACTGTTCTCCTTATTGCTCTCAGTCAGTGGAAGGTTCGGTTCTTTGACAGATACTGTTGCATGACCGAGACCATCTGGATTCTTATACGCTTTTACTCTGGGTCCTTTGTTCAGCTCACTTAAACCATCCATATTTTCTTTTCCGTAACCACGACCCTTCAATTTGTTGTTGTAACCAACAGAATACCACCCTAGTCCTTTCTTCCAAGCATCATAACCATATGATCCAAGACCAGAACCAACCCTCATGGCATTACCATAGTGATCGTAAGTCATGTTATTGTACATGAGATTCATGTATGCATATGCTTGGGCCACACTCGATGATGGTCTAGCATTGTGCAAATTCTGGATTCAAATAATTACAACAATCACGTCAATTGGTAAATGAAATAAAACAAGAAAATCAAATACCCACCTAGAGTGTCTATCAGTGCATATACCTGGGTTAGAATTTAGATATCAAAAGAGCAGAGATTCACATATAAGAAATGAAGCAGTTTGAACATACCATAACATGAGGGAAATGGTGAAGGTTCTGATTCCTGCCTGATGAAACATTGTCTGCATACGAAGAGAACCCACTATTAGCAGCATGTTTGGATTGCACATTAGAAGAAATCGACGTATCTATCCAAGGAATTGTCGACTGAATCCCATTATAACTAAACTTTGGATCCTGAGAAGCTTGGGATGGATTACCTGTTGGCAAGCCTCCTCTTTTGTAGGAAGCATTCGGATTTAGAGAGGAGCTGTTAAAATCTGACTTCAATGAACCTGACCCTTTATTACCATTCAAACCCCCACCATTCCGGATGGTACTTGAATTTCCCTTATTTGTTTCAGTGGATAAGGAAACCTGATCACCTAGACCAGAAGTTGAAACGCCTACTTGAGAAGCATTGGCTTCACTAGTTTGAAAAGGTGGTTGGTAATAGGGACTTGGATAGTGGTATTCTTGCAGTGCATGCAGTTGATCATCACGCCCCATAGCAGGAAGAGGTGAACTGGGCACGGAATATGACCCATATGGCATATAACCATAACTTTGCTGGTACATATACGAGCCATTATCACCATAAAAATCCTGTCAATAAACATTAAGCTTATCACCATCGGAATGTTAAAAAACACCATATGAAAATCAAATTGTCAATGATAAATCTCTAAGCAACTTCAAGAAAGAATTAACCTCCTTCAGGAAATAACAGTGATATTTGCTACAGCATAAATCCAATCTATCTCAAACATTTCGAATTAGTCTCATCACCACTTATCAAACATCAAATCATGATGTAATGGTATGCACCAAGATTTACTTTACTCTAAATCCTCATTTCACTTGATGTATCAAAGTCCAAAATCGATACCCGATGCATTATCCAAACATGACCATGAAGATATGGTCATCTAGAGATCTTCAAATACATGGAAAACATTAAAAACAAATGGAACATCCGCACGTTGGACACTCATCCATATCCAAAACTCCCATCGGAGCCTTAAGAAACATATAGTAGGATAACAGCAAACACCTTACCCATGCAAAGAGGTTTGTTCAAGAAAACCAGTGTATACAAGTAACCATGAAAACAATTTCAATTACAGGGCTTGAATAGCACAGAATCAGATCAGTATCCAATCAATATATCTTGCTAATAAAAATTACAGCTTTTATCAATAACGAGTAAGAAACAATCATCTCATAACCGAAGCACTACCTTTTTGACGGTCTCGGGACCCTTTTTGGTTTTTGTTTGTGAATTTAGTGACAGGTTGTCCAATGAATCTGCAATTTCTGTGATTGTAGAAGTAAAGGATAAAAACAAAACCGACAAATTGAAAATCGAACTCTATAGATTTTCAACTATATCAGAAGCATATCACTTGAATCAACACAAAACAATAGTTTAATCTACAAAACATCCAGTAAATTTATCTTAATCTACAACTAGCATCAATATTCAAAGATTAAAAAAATATTGAATTCATAAGCGTACAAATCCATCAAACATGAAGATGAAATGTTTAGCTAAGAATACAGAATTAAGCATAAACCAATTAAAAGAACTTTTCAGTAAACGATACTAAACCCCATCCAGAAAAACACATACAAATCTCAATAGCAAATAACCAAAGGCAAAATCTTGAATAAACCAATAGGAAAATATAGATTTTTTAATAAACCCCTCTAACAAAATTCAAATACCTATTGAAGGTATTCCAATAATATATAGAAATTAACGAATTAATACCTCAAAACAACAAGCAAAATCTATATAACTAAAAAGGAAAACATTAGAAACCAGTATTTGATAACAAAGTGAAAAAAAATATTTATCCACAAATCTACAAAAACAAAGCATACCCAGAGGAGCAAAGTTAGCAAGGATACGATCAGAGTTGGCCATGATCAAAGATCAAGGGTGTAGATATAGAGAAAGTAAAAGGAAGAAATGAAAAACCCTAGACTTGGAAACACTAGGAAAGTTGGGGACGAAAAGAAGAAAGGCGTGGAGAAGGGGTAGCCGCCAAAAACCCTAAAGCTTGGAGAGAGTGGGGTTTAAGATTAAATATTAATTTTCTAGCATTTTCTTTTTATAATTTTGATATATTAATTTTTTTTAATTTTGGCATCTGGGCTTTTCCTTTTGTTCTTCAAACACTGTCCACTTTTAATATAATGGGCTTTTCCTTTTGTTCTTGAAACACTGTCCACTTTTGTTTTGACCTTGTTCATTCATCCAATAAATGGAGCTATGGAGGCATCCCTGTTATAATTTGATTTCCCCCTCAAGAAAATGAAGCAAATCAAGAACGATGAAACAATCAATCGCAGAATTTACCTGATGGTTCAAATTCCGAAGCCATTCCAACTTCTGGAATTGCCAAAATTCTCATGAATGAAGATTTGAAAGCTCCATATGCAATTGATTCTCCTGTATGTTGAATACTTCCTAATCTTGTTTATTGTGCTGTGCGTATTATGGCCTGTGGGGATTGATTTTCGTCTTACTATGGACCAGTTAGATGTGACTTGCAAGTCCAAGCATGGGATGAAAGATGAAAAAAATGGTCATTAGCCAACTATGTTGCTCAAACTTGGGTGTGAAAGTCTGATTAGAAGAAGAGTTTTTCTAATTCTTCTTCCATATATTTGAAATATTGTATACCCGCACCCATGTCCGAATGTGTTGTGCAACATGGTTACTTCATGGAATGTATACTCAGAATGACATAACTAGGTAACCACTACAAAGAAGAGGACTAAAGGTAAAGTTTCCAACCATTGTTGGTGCTTCATGAACTCTACAAGGACAGGATATATGTTCTCAAAGGTTGTGTATGTTTCATCTCTCACCTCAGACACTCAAACAAAGTGAATTAGTAAAATTGTGGGAGTTATCCCCAGTGATCACAATCTTCCCCGACACGAAAATAAGAAACACGATCTTTGGTTGGTTCATTCGAAAGATTAGGCCGGGAACGATTTCTGGTTCATACTGCATAAAACATCAGTAAGATAAGTCTCAGTCATTGACCCAAGGAAACCAATCTTGACTCCTAGCAAAAAGGAGCTAAACCTATGTATTCCAAGCCCAAAATATTCATGCTTCCAAGGCAGTTCACGAACCAGATGAAACCTCAGTGTCAACATTGTTAGAAAGGGTGTTAATTCTAGTTGATACAAATTGGATCTTAAACAAATTGCACTGCAATTCCGGAACAGAATATTATCCAGCCTTAGTTTGGGACTTGCAGTGCAGTTTGCTTAAGATCCAACTTGCAATCTAAGTTCACAGTTGATGCAAATGCTCCTAAAAACAGAACAATACTAATGCTAAGATTTCCATTTACCAATTGCAGTCATATATAGAGGATTAAGAGCAGTGTTACCAAAGTTTCAAGGCACTCTATAGCCACTCAAACTCTTATATTGCATGTTTTAGAACATGTCTGTATATATATCTGCATATAAAATAAACTTAATATATGTAAACTGATAATAAATTCTAAAAGTGGTATAGTTTATCCTACAAAACCTGAAACAAATTCTCCTTTTTGTTGCCCAATATGCATGGTTTCCTTATGGTCCAGCATCTGTCTTCCCACATGTCTGATCAAAACTATCTCCCAGAGCAAATTCCCTTACACAATCCAACCCAAGAAATGCCTCTCCACAAACTTATCATCAAGAAAAGGTCCAGCAAAAATTAGAGATACATGCTTCCCATGCCAAATTGCAGGCTTCAGAATCAAAGAAAAGAGAGGGAACAAGTAGACTTACTTGGGAGTGGAAACAATACCATATGGGTGCTTAGAAAGAAGAAAACAAACTATCTGTAAAACTAAATTCATAAATTTTAAACCCTAAACTCTAAAAACTAAACCCTCTCCACATCTTAAACCCTAAAATACATAGGACCACAGAGGATTTTGTTCTTTCTAAGCATCCATCTGGTATTATTCCCGCTCTCCGGTAAGTCTACTGGTTGACTCCCTTTCCAAGCCACCTTGTCCGGCCATTTCCTTTCTCTCGTCCAAAATTTCCACCAGTATCGTATTTTTACTAAAATTTGATCAAATTCGACATCTTTATAAATAAAATAGGGTTTCATAAGGAGAGAAAACAAATTAGGGTAATGGAGGTGTAAAACTACAGAAGAAAAGAGAGGGAGAAATAGAGGATCAGTTTGAAAAGAAGTGTTTTTATAGGGCTTTGGTTAGAGTCTATAAATAAGTGAAACAGACCCAACAAAAGAAATGAATTGGGTTTAATTTAACTCGTAAATAAGTTATAAAAATACAAATTTGCGGGATCTCTCGATTCGAATCCCTAAACCCCCAAATCTCTGATAAAAATGGCAATCGTAAGAACCAGCGTCTACGTCTACGACTATCTGGAGTGTAAGTTCTAATCCTCGCATTACTCAAATTTCCCACGTCAAATTTGAACTTTTTATGATTTTCTGATAATTTATTTCGAGCTTCAATTACATATGTAATTTAAAGTTTCCTTTTTTTTAATTTCCAACAGACACCAGCACGCTACCTGCTGAGCTTCAGAGACTCCTCAATACGATCCGCGAACTTGAAGAAAGATATGGAGGTCAGTCAAGAAAATGCCTTGAGTCTATGCACGGAAAAGGTTTTGTTGGCACGGCAAGGCTTATGATTTGGTGAGTATTTGCAACCGGCTATGGGTTACTTTGTAAATGAGTATTCTGCTGTTGTTGAGGATTGAGGTTTCTTGCTGTATGATAGTGTGAAACGCCATGAAATTGACATATCTGAGTTCAAGTCGACAGTGTTAACAAACTGAAAATAGTTGCTTGGTAGCTATTAGTGTGTTTAATTTGTCCCTGTAATGTTTGAATGAAGAGTGAAGAGGACAAGAAATCTGGTTCAAGCTGAATAACAGCCTAGTTGTGGAAGTAATTCGATTGACTTGTGACTAACCTAACTAGATAGCTTGTATATTATTCCGTTTCCTTTCTAAGAGAAGTCGATCTACATCTTGTGCAGTCGATTTACAGATGCAGTGTAGTCCAAAACCATCCTGGGTTGTTTTCATACACGACTTCTCGAACTGCTGTCATTTTACGAATCATGTTGATTTAAAGCTCACCAAATTTAATACCTGATACTTGTTTCAGATAGATAGCCATGTTATAAACGTCTGGATGAGGATTTGACTTACTTTGCTGAAGATCTAAAGCATTGTACAGTAATGTCAATCAAAATTGAGCATCATTTATTGGACAAAATAATGCTTCAGGTTGTTAACATTTGTCACTATACTTTTTCTTCCTGCAATTTTATCAGAAGGAAAAGTTTCACCTGATGAGCCTGCAATTCTTCCTCCGTTGCCGATTGTTCCCAAGCTTGAGAAATTCAAGCTCATTTATTTTACACCCAATTGAAGAGGCTGGATTACAGAGATAGAGGATGGGATCGAGAGAGTGATGGGGATTTCGAGCTCATGCCTCCTCCAGGAAGCCATAAGAAAGATGTTGCTATCCCACTTGATGTTGATCAACGCATTGATCCAAATGAACCTACTTATTGTGTCTGCCATCAGGTTCTGCCATTTTTTTAGTTTTTCGTTACTGATTTACTTATTATTTTTCATTGCTTCTTGATTTAGAGGTATTGGTTTAAGTTTGAAGAATAATTTTGTACCTTATTTAGGTGTTATTTGGAGCTATGATTGCCTGTGACAATGAAAAGGTGAGTTATATGTGTATTTCCTTACATGCCTGTATTATAGTTAACCGTTAATCATTTAGATTTCTCATGATAGTCACATCAAGTTTAGGATTCACAGTTTTTTCAATGTTTTCATGTATTTGGAAGGTTATTGATAGATTATATCCCCATGCCATGTTTGAAGATGATTCGAACATAGGTGTCAAACACGGAACTTAAGAAAAATGAAGATTGAGAGCAACATTTTGGCACAATCATAATTTGGTTGGTACTTGTTTAACATTTCTATTTATTTAGTGCCAAGGAGGTGAATGGTTTCATTATGCATGCGTGGGGCTGACACCAGAGGCAAGATTCAAGGGAAAATGGTACTATCCAACCTCTAGACTGCTTCCACAATGCCAGTAATGATACATATGTATTTTGCATAATTTGAGATGTTTCAGTATGATGTAATCGGCATTCTTTTGAAGTTCACCAATGGAGATAGGGTTTGCTTACAAGTAAATGTGTAGAAATCTTATTGTTAAGAACTTGATACTTCAATTACTTGTAGTAAAAGATTTTTACTGAATTAATCCAGTCAGTCAACCCTAAATCCGAGTATAGAATAAGCTTCCACATGATAAAAAAAATGCTAGTAAAACAAATTAATCAAACGCCAAGTACAAATAGGTCTTTCCCCTTGGGGATTTCAACTCTTTCTAATTAATAAAAACAAAGAGAAACAAACGAACATCACAAACAAAACGGAACAACTCACAATATCTGATAAGAATTAGCTAGTCTTGTTAATGAACCAACCCAAAGTACACTCCTATTTTATATCTTAGAAGACAATTAGCAAGCATTCCCAACACCATGAACTGCTTTTGTGGTGTCGTCGCCTTCAGTTGCAGTAACAGATACATTCTCTTCTGCAGGTTTCACATTCCCATTCACCTTCACTAAATTATCCATCAAGCCAGCCTCCACAGATTTTTCCAGAGTCTTGTTTGTCATCATTGTATTTTCTTTGCTATCAGTTACAGCATCACCATTAGGCTCCAAACTCGAAACCTGATTCAGAATATAGAGTGATCAATATTTAAGCAATTTAGGGAAACCATTTATACGATTCTACAAGGAAGAAAAGCAGATTGTAAGTGATTTGAGGCGAGAAAATGCAAAACAAGGACAATTCAACCAAGAGTCAGAAATACCTGTTTCTGTGACAGTTGATGCTTAGTCTTTTTCTCTTGGATTATCTTTTGCCGAGCCTCGTAGAATTCAAAATCATCGAGAATGCATGTCTTACAGGAATGATCCTTAAAGATTTTAAGAATTTGAACCCCCTGCTCAAAATTAACCTATAGCAGCCACAGACCGTTTTACAATGAGAAGGATGAAAAATCACAAAAAGGAGAAATATATGAACTATGTTACTCTGACTCCTCATTATCACTAAGTACTAGTGACCAACACCCATATCTGACACATACTAGGGTACGGTCTTCCAAATGTAAGGAACAACTTGGAAACATCAACCAAATTCGGGTGCATACCCACATCCAACACTCATTCTGTGTACAAGTAAAACATATAGGGAAAGAGAGAATACCTCTTGGGTGTCCCTACTATTCGTCACAGGTTTGTTCTCATTGTTCTCGATTGTTATGTGCCTCAGTGAAGTGTTTGGCACATCCTTGATGATGTGCCACTTCACAGGGAAGCAACCAGTCCACTTGTCTTGTTGCCAGTATTCTACAGTTTTGTCAAAATCAACCGGGCCCACCATCTCTGCTACCCCAACAAATTGTCCACTGGTATTAACCTGGAAAAAGTTCAGGCATATAGTATCTTCAAGCAAATTATATGATCACTTAATCATGACAGTGGATAAATGACCATCATTCTTACCGAGAATAGTAGAAACACGGGACAGCTATCAGGCTTCTCCTTGGCCTCATGGAATGCTGCATCAAGTTTCTTGTTGCCGGTACATGTGCTGGCCCACACATTGTATTTGATACTTTTGTGGACATCATCCTCGCTATAGGATTTAATAACAAAGAACTTCGCATCTGAAAAACTCTCAAGAAAATCTTCTTTATTATACTGCTCGATATCTGGAATACGAGAAACACTGTTCTCCTTATTGCTCTCAGTCAGTGGAAGGTTCGGTTCTTTGACAGATACTGTTGCATGACCGAGACCATCTGGATTCTTATACGCTTTTACTCTGGGTCCTTTGTTCAGCTCACTTAAACCATCCATATTTTCTTTTCCGTAACCACGACCCTTCAATTTGTTGTTGTAACCAACAGAATACCACCCTAGTCCTTTCTTCCAAGCATCATAACCATATGATCCAAGACCAGAACCAACCCTCATGGCATTACCATAGTGATCGTAAGTCATGTTATTGTACATGAGATTCATGTATGCATATGCTTGGGCCACACTCGATGATGGTCTAGCATTGTGCAAATTCTGGATTCAAATAATTACAACAATCACGTCAATTGGTAATGAAATAAAACAAGAAAATCAAATACCCACCTAGAGTGTCTATCAGTGCATATACCTGGGTTAGAATTTAGATATCAAAAGAGCAGAGATTCACATATAAGAAATGAAGCAGTTTGAACATACCATAACATGAGGGAAATGGTGAAGGTTCTGATTCCTGCCTGATGAAACATTGTCTGCATACGAAGAGAACCCACTATTAGCAGCATGTTTGGATTGCACATTAGAAGAAATCGACGTATCTATCCAAGGAATTGTCGACTGAATCCCATTATAACTAAACTTTGGATCCTGAGAAGCTTGGGATGGATTACCTGTTGGCAAGCCTCCTCTTTTGTAGGAAGCATTCGGATTTAGAGAGGAGCTGTTAAAATCTGACTTCAATGAACCTGACCCTTTATTACCATTCAAACCCCCACCATTCCGGATGGTACTTGAATTTCCCTTATTTGTTTCAGTGGATAAGGAAACCTGATCACCTAGACCAGAAGTTGAAACGCCTACTTGAGAAGCATTGGCTTCCCTAGTTTGAAAAGGCGGTTGGTAATAGGGGCTTGGATAGTGGTATTCTTGCAGTGCATGCAGTTGATCATCATGCCCCATAGCAGGAAGAGGTGAACTAGGCATGGAATATGCCCCATATGGCATATAACCATAACTTTGCTGGTACAGATACGAGCCATTATCACCATAAAAATCCTGTCAATAAACATTAAGCTTATCACCATCGGAATGTTAAAAAACACCATATGAAAATCAAATTGTCAATGATAAATCTCTAAGCAACTTCAAGAAAGAATTAACCTCCTTCAGGAAATAACAGCGATATTTGCTACAGTATATATCCATTCTCTCTCAAACATTTTGAATTAGTTTCATCACCACTTGTCAAACATCAAATCATTATGTAATGGTATGCGCCAGGATTTACTTTACTCTAAATCCTCATTTCACTTGATGTATCCAAGTCCAAAATCGATTCCCGATGCATTATCCAAACATGACTATGGAGATATGGCCATCTAGAGATCTTCAAATACATGGAAAACTTTAAAAAAATGGAACATAGGCACGTTGGACACTCATCCAAATCCAAAACTCCCATTGGAGCCTTAAGAAACATATAGTAGGATAACAGCAAACACCTTACCCATGCAAAGAGGTTTGTTCAAGAAAACCAGTGTATACAAGTAACCATGAAAACAACTTCAATTACAGGGCTTGAATAGCACAGAATCACATCAGTATCCAATCAATATATCTTGCTAATAAAGGTTACAGCTTTTATCAATAATGAGTAAGAACAATCATCTCATAACTGAAGCACTACCTTTTTGATGGTCTTGGGACCGTTTTTGGTCGTTGTTTGGGAATTTAGTGACAGGTTGTCCAATGAATCTGCAATTTCTGTGATTGTAGAAGTAAAGGATAAAAACAAAACCGACAAATTGAAAATCGAACTCTATAGATTTTCAGCTATATCAGAAGCATATCACATGAATCAACACAAAACATCCAGTAAATTTATCTTAATCTACAACTAGCATCAACATTCAAAGATTAAAAAAATATTAAATTCATAAGCGTACAAATCCATCAAGCATGAAGATGAAAAGTTTAGCTAAGAATACAGAATTAAGCATAAACCAATTAAAAGAACTTTTCAGTAAACGATACTAAACCCCATCCAGAAAAACACATACAAATCTCGATAGCAAATAACCAAAGGCAAAATCTTGAATAAACCAATAGGAAAATATAGATTTTTTAATAAATCCCAGTAACAAAATTCAAATATCTATTGAAGGTATTCCAATAATATATAGAAATTAACGAATTAATACCTCAAAACAACAAGCAAAATCTATATATCTAAAAAGGAAAACACTAGAAACCAGTATTTGATAACAAAGTAAAACAAAATATTTATCCACAAATCTACAAAAACAAAGCATACCCAGAGGAGCAAAGTTAGCAAGGATACGATCAGAGTTGGCCATGATCAAAGATCAAGGGTGTAGGTATAGAGAAAGTAAAAGGAAGAAATGGAAAACCCTAGACTTGGAAACACTAGGAAAGTTGGGGACGAAAAGAAGAAAGGCGTGGAGAAGGGGTAGCCGCCAAAAACCCTAGAGCTTGGAGAGAGTGAGGTTTAAGATTAAATATTAATTTTCTAGCATTTTCTTTTTATAATTTTTAAATATTATTTTTATTTAATTTTGGCATCTGGGCTTTTCCTTTTGTTCTTCAAACACTGTCCACTTTTAATATAATGGGTTTGGTTTAAAATTGGGCCAATATTTAATATTCTGGTTTTAATTAATGTTTTTGAAAGTATATTTATTTTTAGTATAGTTGTAAAAAATGTATATATGGATTCACATTTATTAAATTTTTTTAATTTCAATATATATTTTAAAACTAATTGTTAAAATTGAAATTGATTATATTGTTAAAATATAAATAAAATTAAAGATATTATAAAATTTTTATAAATTGATAATGTTAAAATTGTGTAATTTTATTAATTTAAAGAGGTATTAATTAATTAAAAAATTAATAATTTATTAATTTAAAGAGTTTTTTTTATTCAATAAACCTATAGTATTCTTCATGAATAATCTTGAGGATTATCCAAATAATAACAATATATGTTCAGAAGTCTAAAGTTTAAAAATTATTAAGGATAAAACTGAAGATGATATAATTCTTTTGCAATCAGTTATGCGAAAAACATTCATAGTAATAATAACTTTTTACGATTTTTTGTTACAATACGAGAATGTAATGTCAGAGTTTTAGGGAGTAGTAAAATATATTAGAGATAAGATACAATTAAATTTAAATTTTAAGACGAAACAAATAATAATAAAAATTGTACTTTTATAAAAGTAATAATTAAAAAAATAAACTGAATTTTAACTTTTGTGTTGAAAATGTTATTCAAGAATAAAATAATACTGTTATATTATTAAGTTTAGTCTCTGACTGCAATCTAAACATTTTGTTATTAAACTGTAATAACCCATTAAATATAAAACGATGTTATTTATTTTAAATAGATCAAATTAATATTATTTTATTAGAAAAAAATAAAAAAATATTACATTTAAACCCTTAAAGTTAAAAGGTTTACACCAAACCACACAATTAGATCAACTAAAAATTTAATATATAAATAAGAATTGAAGTTCATTACATGATAGTAATTATTTATATTTTTATTATCCTTTAGTAGGAGACATTCACTTTCATATAAATAAGAATTTGAAATGCTCAAATCTAGATTTTTTATGTAAATATTATTCTCTTTTTTACTAAAGTCAATAGTATTTTAAATTAACATAAACAATACGAATTTAATGTGATATTAAAGTAAAATTAAATATACATATATATATGAGTTAAGATTAAGTTGTATTATTTAAAATTTAAAGAGTTTTACGTCAATTTATGGTCATTGGATGAGTGAAATGAATAAATGAAATGCGAAGATTATCACTTGAAAAAAGATAAAAAAAAATCTTAGCAATTTATTATCATCATCCAACCGTCCAAAATTAGTGTAAAACTCTATAAGTTATACACGAATAATTATTTCATGTACAAATTGTTGTGAAAACTTTATTTACGTGCGTGTCTTAATTTTAGGGTTTATGACTTTATTTAAGAGTTAGAATTTAGGGGTTTAAGTGTAATAGTTTTTGAATTTAAGGGTTGTTGATATAATTTTGAGTTTAGTGTCAAAATTTAAAGTTTATGGGTTAAAACTTAAATCTCTAACCATATTATCCTAAAACCTAACGTCAAATTCTAGATTATAACCATGAACCCTAAATTTTAAACACACATTAAAAATCTCTAAACCCTAAACCCCAAATCCTAAAATTAAGATATTTATGAAAATAAAAAATTTCTATCGTATACGTATAAAATAATAATCATATATAAATAATTATTTCATGTGTAAACGTTTGTAAAAACTTTAAATTTTTAAAAGGTAAAAAGATTTAACATAAAATTTAAAGATAAATCTTAAAATTAATTCATTTATAAAAAATACTAATGGAATATTTTTTTCATTATAGATAATTACTTTTTTAATTAAAATTAAATATTTTAATCGAATAATTTGGCTCGTGTTTTCCAAAATCCTATGTAACAGAACACGTGATCTTCATCGAAGGGTATTTTGGGGAAAATGAAACGCTCTTTCAACTAATTTTTGATTTTCCCCACGCGATGTTTCTGAGGTCCCACAAGATCAGTGCTCCTCATGATGTGATGCTAATGACTGTTTTGACCTTGTTCATTCATCCAATAAATGGAGCTATGGAGGCATCCCTGTTATAATTTGATTTCCATTTCCCCCCTCAAGATTCAAGAAAATGAAGCAAATCAAGAACGATGAAACCATCAATTGGAATTCGTGATTGAAAATGAAGCAAACGATTGAGAAAAGATGCCGAACCGTTTGTTACCGAAACACATCATCCTTGTACGACATGGTGAGTCCGAAGGAAACAAAGACCCATCGGCCTACACGACGACTCCCGACCATAAGATCTCATTAACCGAACATGGACGAGCCCAAGCAAGACTCGCCGGTTCCCGGCTCCGGGACCTTATTTCCAGAAATGGGTCTTCTCAAGGTTGGCGGGTTTACTTCTACGTATCTCCTTACGAGCGCACCCGATCCACGCTACGGGAGATTGGGAAATCGTTCTCGAAGAAAAGGGTGATCGGGGTGAGGGAAGAGTGTAGGATTAGGGAACAGGATTTTGGGAATTTTCAGGTGGAGGAAAGGATGAGGATTACGAAAGAAACAAGGGAAAAATTTGGGAGGTTTTTTTATAGGTTCCCTGAAGGTGAATCTGCTGCAGATGTTTTTGATCGAGTTTCCAGTATGTTCTTCTTCCTCTTCAAATTTGCTTTCTTTTTAATAGAAACTTTGCATTTTGCTTGAAAGAATGTTTAGGGAATATAGTTTCTGTTGAGAAAATGGTGATTTCTTTTCTCTTGTTCGAAATAAATACTTCTGGGAATGATATAATGGGTTGTGTTTGAAATCTTGAAAGCAAGAAACTTCTGAATAAAAGGTTGTTAAACTGCATATACAAAACTCTGGTTTATTGCTTCCTTGTCTATGTATGTCTTTTGGATTAGGAGCCATTTTAGTTAATATTTTTTATTTGGATGGTTGATAATGGTGGCATTACACGCTAAAATATTACATAATTCTACTTCATGAATTATTTTGGATTCTAAAATTGTTCATTTGTTTGTGTATGCTTGTGGATGGTTACTTTCTGGAAATAATATGGCTGGTTTGGTTATACGAAATGGGTCGAAATGTTCTTCGGACATTGTAAATAGATAGAAAACCGGTTCACCATCATAATCTAAAGAGTCTCACATATGGTTCTATAAGGGTATACGAAAATAATCTCTTTTCGAGTAGATTATGATGGCGAAGCGGTTTGTATCTATTGGAAACATATCTCTGGTTTTGAATGACTATGTTCTATATAAGGGATACATCTTTCTTGTTGTTTTAATCTTAGTCCTATGAGAATGAGCGTCAGTAATCCAATGGTATTGATTATAATTTGGATTGATTAAAGCGATATTGAAAGATTATTTTGTGTGTGGATTTTACAGGTTTTCTTGAATCCCTTTGGAGAGATATAGACTTGAATAGGCTTAACAATGATCCTTCTCAAGAATTGAATCTGATAATAATCTCGCACGGTTTAGCCTCTCGGGTGTTTTTAATGAAGTGGTTCAAATGGACAGTTGAGCAATTCGAGCAGCTATATAATCCCGGAAATTGTGAGATTCGAGTTATGGAGTTGGGACCTAGTGGAGAATATAGCTTGGCCATCCATCATACTGATGAAGAGTTGCGACAATGGGGACTCTCTCCGGAAATGATAGAAGAACAGAAATTGCGAAGCAAGGCCAACAAAACCGATTTGCATGATCAATGTAAATCAAATCTTAATTCGTTTTTTGACCAAGAATTAGACTCAGATGAAGATGTCAAAGAAGGAGATATTGTTTCAGATAATGAATTCGAAGATGTCAAAGAAGATATGGATTCAGATAATGAGTCCAAAATCTTATAGATACTGATTCTTAAGAGTTCAAAAGCTGTGTCATAAACGACCTTTTGGAAAACGCATTGTTTGTAAATCACTAATCTGTTAGTCTTTTTTCATCTTTCATTTTTTAGAGTTTCACCATTATGTTCTGTTTGAGGTAAATAAGAAACTAAATTGAAGTTTCAACATCGGCTGACACTGGGAACCGAGTTATCTCCATAACGAGCTGCTTACAAAGAACAAACCAGAAGGTAAATTTAGCTAACTCTAGACTGTTCCTATGACTCGTGTATAATTTCTCATCTAGCTTAGAGCCAACTTTTTTGAATTAAGGGATTTTGAATCATTCTATTTCTTGACCAGAGAGTCCATTTTTTATGCTCTTTTTCTTTCTGCCATCTCCTCTACTGTGTCATTTATGCTAACTATTTTCTTTGAACATGATTGCTTCTTTATCCTTTGATGGTGCAGAAGCTATGTTATTCGAGTTCAGGTGTTGTCTGATACAAGTATGAACCTGACACGGGTATGTTCAGTTTTTTCAAGTTTTTCATGTCGTTGGGAGGTCATATCACTATATCCAAATCCGGGTATGCATCAGATACAAATACTTAAAGAAAACTGAGGTAACCGATGGGTTGCATTGCTGTGCCAGCCATGGAGCTTGATATAGCCAATGCAGTACCGGGGGAAGGTAACCGATATGAAGCCTGATGAGAACTATGGCCGAAGGATACACTTTTCATTGCATATGATTGTTTTTAGAGTCTCTTCTTTGTATGGGAATGAAGGGAAGGTTAAACTGATTCTTTTGTTTGTAAGCAATGAAGTTTATTTGGGAGAATTACTTTTCTTTTCTTTTTACCTGGCTAGAACTTGCCGAGTTCAATAAACAAAATCGACTTAAGCTCAATTGAGTTCACAATATTCAAAACTAGCATGAAAGATAGGAACGTTTCAGGCTTTCAGCTAAAGATGAGGGAGGGAAGCTACAGTAGTGGTTCAATATACTAACTATACATTTCAATCTAAATAGAACAGGGTTCTTAACCTTGATTACAAGTTTATGTTTGGAATACTAGAGCTGGAATCTTCATGCCTTAAACCCCTAGAAAGTGAAGAGAGAATCTCGTTTTTCACGTGGTCCACGTGGAAGCTCTAGATCAAGACTTGAACTCTTACATGTCAGTAAAGCACAGGATTGTTTTGTTGCTGAGTAATGAATCCTATAAAGTGGCAAAACTGCTTGACATCCAAGGCAAAGACAAATCAATCATCTTCTGTGAAGAAGAAGAAGAAGAAGAATTTATCCATTTCTGAAATACAAAAAGCTTATCTCATACAAAAGTTGGCTGCAGAGTTCCCTTATTTAATTGCCTATGCCTGTTCAGCTTCAGCAGCTTACCTTCCTATTCAAACATCCATGGCGGCCTCCTCAATCAAACAACCTCCTCTCTTCTTCACTGTGCTTGTTCTTGCCGTTTTCTTGCTTTCTCATCCCGTTTACAGTGATGGTATTCTCTCTATATATAATGTCTGAATATTACATTTTGTTTAAGATTTGATGTTTTGACTCTTTTTAGTTCTTACCATCTTCCGACAGATGAGGAAGACAATCTTCTTCAAGGGCTCAACACTTTCAGGAAATCTGTGAATCTCCCAGAATTCGTCAAGAACAAAAATGCTCACTGCCTCGCCACTAAGATCGCCAGCGACCTGGACGAAGACAACAACCAGCCATGCACGAACCCCAGCCGTTCACGAGTCAGCAACGGAACCAAATTATCAGACTATCCGAACTCCATATCCAAGTGTAACATCAATGTCAACACCACGAGCGACGTGGTGGTGCTGCCTGTTTGCGTGCCGAATCTAGTCCCGACCCTTGTTCTCACCAACTTCACTCTCACCCGTTACTATCGATTCATCAACGATTCGAGATTCGCCGAGATCGGACTCGGTTCCGAAGAAAATTGGATGGTGGTTGTTCTTTCTTTCAACACCACGACTGGTAGGCTTGTCAGCCTTGCCAATGGAGCCTATTCTTATGGAAAGCATGGATTAAGTTATTACATGGTGGTTTTGTTGTTGGGGGTCGTTATTCGTCTTAATTTGTGGTGAAAAATGGTTGGATTTCTTTGTTATTTTTCTTCCAGTTTGTGATTTTTCTCCTGGATTTCAATTTGTATGGAAAGTGTACTCTTTTTTTCTTTGATTTTTCCTTGCAAATTCCCTTTGTATTTTAAATGCTTTTTTTTTTATCATCCATGATTTGTAGTTGTTAATTTAACTTTTAATAAACCATGTATTTTGATGTGTGTTCAAATTCTGTCTATTACATGTCCAGTTATACCAGAATTTTATGTTCAAAATATCATGTACTAAAATCAGAGAAATTTTTGATAATTATTCGATTTAAAATTTTATTTGAAATATAGGTGATTTTTAATTCTATTTTGGATTTTAAGTTAATTTTTACGGTATAAATAAAAGAGTAGAAATCCTCAACCTCTTTATTATGTCTTCACCTATGCCTTTTAAAATTTTTAAAAAAATTAAATTTTAAGCCCTAAACCCTACACCATAAAAAATACATCTTACATAATTCCCTAAACCCTAACCACAACCCCTAACCTAGAACCCTACACCCTCTAATTTAAAGCGGAGGCACGAATGGAGACATGAAAAATAGTTAGACGATTTACACCCCAAATAGAAGAACGTCATGCGTAGATGATATTTTTTTTCTTTAGATTTTATAAAAAAAATATTAAAAAATAGAGAATATCACTTATAGATGGTGTTCTCCTTTTAAGTCTCCATTTACATGTAACGTTTTTCTACTAATATTGTAGTTCTTGGTCTAGATTTTAAAATAAACATCAAACACTTTACTTTTCGAAATAAAAACTTTAAATAATCTATATATCCAACGGAATCACTAAAATTTTACGTATATGGATTTCATGCGATGTTAGGGATAGATTATTATATTTCATTGTAATTCAACTCGACTCGAAAAAAAATATATCAAATTATTTAAATCTGAAAATTCCGGTACTGATATGGCATTTATCCATCCACCCTGTGGCATTTAAATCTTGTTCAAGAGTGTCAACAAGTTCCTTAGTTGTCTTCCATGTCATGTGTTGGTCGATATTACATGCATCTGCTGACGTTTGGAATTGGAATTTATATTTGCGCGTGTGTTTGTGATGTTTAGGAAAGTGTTGCTGGTGAAGTAGCTGAGACTGTAGCTCACTTTGTATCTTCAGTACCAAAAACAGTTAGACAAGTTGAGGAAGAAACCATTCCTGAGCATATTCAGAAGATGTTTAATGAAGCAAAAGACTCTGGTCATCATCATCATGGCCGTGGCCATGACCATGCAGCTGGATTCATGGATGCATACGGGATTGGTCACACATGGGGAAGTTGAGAAATGTTGTTTTTTTCCGGCAAAATTAATAAATATATACAGTTTTTATTATTTTATTACAATACTATACCTAGACAAACTTCATTTACAAAATTATACCCTTATCAGGTCACGTATTAAAAAATCGTTTTTTACAGGAAACGACTTCTGAAGTCGCGTTCAGCAGAAAACGATTTTTGAATGATTTAGTTGCCTTTACCACATCAACCAATAAATATAATCTGGATAAGAAATCGCGTTATGTGGAAAGCGATTTCCCTAGAGTTCCAAGCGTAATAACCCTAGATAATATAATCCGGTAAGAAATTGCTTTTTAGATAATTGAAAAGATAATTACAAAGCGACTTCCTGTAGAAAACGATTCGATTTCTGTAAAGGTAAATCGCTTTGTGTACAAAATGATTTTCATGATCTAGGGTTTTTACATTACGAAGCCTTAAGGAAATCGCGTTGTACACATAACGATTTCATATCCGGATTATAATTAATGATTTATGTGGTAAAGGATGTCAACTCAGCCTAAAATCGTTACGTGTAGGACGCGATATCTGAAATCGTTTTACCTGCAAAGCGATTTCTTCTTATGTGTCGTGACATAGATATAGATTTGTAAATGTAGTTTGTCTAGGTATATTTTTATATTTAAATATTAAAAAGGATTATTTTATTAATTTTGCCTTTTTTTTCCTATCGTGGTAATGGTGATTCTCATCATCCACGTGTGCTAACTTTCTTTTTTTGGGTGGTGGTGGGTGTTCTCTATTTTCCAGTTTATCATGATTTGCGTAAATTGTAAGTTTAATATATTCAATTTTTAATTATATAAGCATTGATAGTAATCTCCTACTGAATAGTAACCTGTGTTTTAGCTGTAAAATACTCTAATAAGAGGTAAAAATTATTTGTCTCTTTTATATGTTTTTATTTGTGTTTTTCGTTGAAATTTGTTAAAAAAATTAAATTTTAAACTTTAATCCTAATTTTTTATATTCTAAACCCTATACCTTAAAAAATACATCATATCCCTAATTCCCTAAACCCTAACCACAATCCATAACCTTAAACCCTAAACATTAAATCCTAAACCTTCTAATTTAAAATGAAAATACGAACAGAGGTATGAGAAAAAGGTAAATGATTTACACCTCTCTAACGACACCCAATATATTTTTCTATTAAGTTGGGTTTAGTGGTGCAATAAAATTACTTAATGGGGTGTTGGTAATGGTTAATTATCACTTTTTAGAAAGGTGATTTAGCTAAAAATTTGAATACGAATAAAATTGATAAAAGATTGTAAACATTTACACATGGCAAACTATTTAAGTGTAACTCGGTTAATGTTTAAATTTTGTTCGAATTCTGAACAAATCGAATCAAACTTAGATTATTCAGGTTTGTTAAAAAATATTTAAATTATTCAAGTTCGTTAAAAATTATTTAACATTATTCGAGTTCGACTCAACTCGTTCACACTCTTAAAAAAAATATGAGCAAATAGGATTATAATACGATATACGTAGAAATGTGGTTAATCCTACCTACGTAAGTAAGAAGTATAATACTTAATTCCATAGTTTGGTCAGCTGAAATCTTATATTGAAATGGTCAAGTCGTACATATTCCCAATGGCAATTTTTTAAATAAGATTGAAATGGTCTAAAATATTATTTTTTTTTTCGAATGAGTATGTAATTTTTTCAATTAAATTAAATTATTTAAAAAAATTGAATTAATTTTTATTTTTTCGAAAATAAGGATACGGATGCTCCCAAGAGTAGCGGTGGAACCATATATATTTTTGGGCGGAGCCGTACTCGTCCTGAATTTTTTAAACCATAATTTTTTTAATTTAAATTTTAAATTTTATACTTATTATTTTAAGGTGAATATATCTGACATAAAAAAAACATACCATTTTAAGGCTGAACCCATAGATTTAAGCTAGTGTGCATTAAATATTGGCATAAAGATAATTTTCACCCTTAACGTTTATATTTTTTGTCATTTTGGTCCCTATTCTTTTTTGGGATAAATTTAGCTCTTAACCTATATCTTTTTAATAAATAACTCATTTTTTAACTATCATGATAACAGAACCGTTAAAAATTTAATAATGATAACATGTTATATATATGTGATAATATATTTTAAATGACTTAGAATCTAACCTATTAAATATATGCATATATAAAATATAATTTTATTCCAGTATAAAATATAAAACAATTAAAATTTAAATAAAATATTAAAAATTAATTAAATCCAAAACAAAAATTTACTAAATATTTTCAACACTAACTAAACTAAAATATCTTTATAAAACCCTAAAACTCCGATTTAGATTAAAATTAGAATACCTAAATTCTAAACTAAAATAATAAAAAATCTAATTAATTATTATCAAAATCCTTTATTTTGATTCACCGATAACAAACTATACAAAACCCTTTCTTTTCAAATTATGTTCATACCTTTTAATATAATTTTAAGGTGTTCGACGCGCGTGATAGACTCATGCTATATATTTATCAATCAGATTTCCGGATGTAAACTTGGTTTAAAAATTGATTCACTTTATCAGTTTTAATCAATCAATTTAGATTAGATAAATTAAAGATTTATTACATGATTATCTTCCTAATCCAGCTTGTTTTAAACCCTTGATTTTCATAAAAAATAGTATTTTATCTCATTAAATTAAGTAGTAATTAACAATAATCATCCGTTCAATACAAAATTAAATTAATATAATATTATTTATAGTGCCAAATCTAATAATTCAATAATGAAATCCAAAATATTTTTTCTCAGATGGGATAGCAAATAATTTTTTTATACATCAAATTTAATAAATAAAAAATAAATTAATATATTAAATTACTCGAGGGAAAATATTCAGCAAAAATTCGTAGCCTTAATATTTATATACTTTCATAAACATTGACACGTTTTCATAGTTTACACGAATTAATAGAAATCTATTGCTTTTTAATTAATTTATATATATATGTACCCTATACTAAAAAAATTAGGTTTAAATTTTATAATTTAAAATTATTATTATTTTATTTAGCTACAGTAATTACATTAACAATTAAAATATTTAAATCAAAAAATAAAACCTGATAATCATTTAACTTAATATTTATATACTATGATTATCATTAAAATTATTTTAGATTTTAGTTTTACTCGTTTATTTTGATTTACACGTTTTTTTTCTTTTTTGTTCAGTTGTTGTAATTATTTTTTAACATTAATTTATTAAAAAATTAAATGATGACTAGATCTAACGCCACACAACCACGCTCAAACGGACAGTTCATGTATTTTTTTCCTTCAATTTTTAATATATTATTATTATTATTATTATTAATTTAGACCGATATACATTGTATATTTAATTCTCATAGGTAAACTTTTCGATAAAGATTTTTAACATGTACAAAATTTTAAACTTCTTGTCACGGAGTTATTATCCTATTTCTAAAAGATATGTCTGATAAGATGTGTAACGTCACTGTTTATATATCTCAAGATCACTATTTTCCCTTTTCGATGTAGGATTAATGTTCATCGACTCTTTTCAGGCGTGATATTATCTCCCACTTAACCTCATGATGTCCTTGTCACGAGTTTTCGCTCTCGTAATTGACCTCTTATCACGGTTGTTCACTCTGCCTACCCCTTTCATGGGCGTTCGACGTCAAATTGAACGGTCAAAAAATCATTCTGATACCACTTGTCATAAGATCATTATCCTCTCTCTAAAAAAATTTTACTTAAACAATATCAAAATAAATACATATATATATATATATACCTTTAAAAATATATAAACAAATAAAAATAAAACCATTTTCTTTCAAATTTTGTTCAACCTCACTCTTACTTTTAATATTGTAATTTGTAATGATTATTATGGATCTGTATCTCTGCCTTTCTGGTCCACTTTTCCCCCGAAGAAAGTAGCATTATTACAACATTTATTTATCGTCAGTTTTATGACTTTATAGTACATATGATGTCTGTGTATTTACGGTTCAAATCTTTTTAATTAAGCAGTTATAATAATATTTTTAATTATATTTATGGTTCATTTCGATGAAAATAATATATATATATATATATATATACATATCTTCATATATGAGTCGTGGCTAGCGACTTCTAAAAGACAGTAGACCTAAAAATAGTTAAAAATAATTTTATAGATTTTTTTATAAAAAGTATAAGAATTTTAGTATATATAAACTTTTTAAAAAAATATAAAAAATTTAATATATATTAATTTTTTTATAATAAATATAATTTTTTTCTATATATACTAAAAATTGATATTAAATTTCTTAAATTTAAAAAAATTCGATATAACTTTTTTTTAACTTTTTTTAACCGTATTTTTTTAGAAAAACTTGTCTTTTGTTACCATCGTTTCACATGTTTCTAAAAATACAAGGGCTGCTAACCAACAAGGAAACAAATAGTACATATTCAGAATCAAAAAAAAAGTAAATAAAGAATGAACCAAATGGTAGAGATAGTGCGGATTACGAAGATTATATTATATTATATTATATTATTTAAAATAAAGTAATTTAAAATAAAATAAAAATAAAATTATATTAAAAAATTTATAAGAATAATAAAAAGTTTAATATTATTTTTTTTGTATTAAAATTCTTACAAAATCAACAAATATATATATATATATATCAAAATTCTTATTATTTTTATAAAAAAATTATTACGTTAACAAGTTTAAAATTCTAACATTTATCGGAGATAAAAGTGATACGTTATTACAGTAATATCTGTTCTAAAAGATAATCTCAGTAACTTGAAATTGATCGTTCAATCACTTTTTTTATAATTACTGGTGCTCGAACCTGTAACCTTTAGAAACAACAATTATTTTATTAACCATTTAGATTAGAAAACTCGTACATAATTCCTTTGTAAGAAAAGAATCCATATTTCTTGAATGAATTCAATTCCTATCGAAAAACTGAAACATGTCTTTTTTTTGTTTTGTCTTTCCACGTTTAGGTTCATTATTCTTTACTACACCCCACATATTTACCTTTTATTAGAAACAAAATATCGTCCATGAACATAAATGTATTTTTTATAATTTAAGAATAAATATAAAATCATTAAAAAATATTATATTCTATATATAATAATCTGCCACATGCATGAGTAATAAACAAAGAATGTGGTGGAGCATCGCACGTTACAGTCCTAAGGTACAATTTGCCCGATTGGAATAAGTAAAGAACACCATTTTTAGTTGATGTGTCAAAATTTAATAAAATAATGTGGACAGATTAAAGGAACACTTTGTATGTCCATCAAACAAGACAACAATTTTTTTATCAAATAACCTAAAAATTTAAAATAAAATATAAAATTCATGTATCTGTTTTATAATATACTATGATCATAAATATTTAAGGATATGGGTTTAAATATTTAAGTTAAATTTTATTAAAAAAAAAATTACGATAGTAAAAAATTCGAAAAGAGAAAAAAGAATTAAAAAAGAGAATAATAAGTTGTAACAAGGGATTCAACGACATGTGATTGTTATAACAACCATTATTTAATGGTATTGTCGCTGGTTAAAATTGTTAATATCACAAATAACAGTGCAATTCAGAATCATATCAATAATAATCGTAATTTAATAGTTAATCGTCAATAATAACAATAACAGTATATTATTCTCATTATTTCAAATTAAAAAAAATATCCGTCAAATTTAATCTTTAAAAATTAAATAATTAAAAGAATCATAATCATATTTATATCTTTATTATAATTTATAATAAATCTTATAATTTTAAAAATCCTTACGATTGCGATAACACAATAATTATAATAATAATCTTTATATCCGTAATTATAATAAATATAATACAATTAAAAACACAATCAAAAATATTTTTTAATCTATTCAAAGGTGATTAAAAATGATTTTTATTTAATTTAATATTTAATTTAATGTAATTATTAAAAAAAGTATTAATTCTCTCAAAACATGATTTTTATTTGGTCTTTATTATTTTTTTTGAAAGAAAAAAAATTGTTTCAAAAAGGGAAATTTATGGGGGTGCGAAAAAAAAGGGTAAACCGATTCCGAAATCCAAACAAATCAAACCAAAAAATGGTTAATCGAACCAAAATATTCGATTTAGGTCGGTTGTTTATTGTTTTAAAAAATCAGTTCGGTTACGGTTTATGATTTTAGAAAAGATCGATTAACCAAACCGATCAGTTATATAATATATTATTATATTATATGTTATTTTAATATTTTATATTAAAAATTATATTTTAATCTATTTTCTAATTTTAAAAAATAAAATTATAATTTCATTTTATAAAATTTAAGTGTTTAACTTGCTAATATTAAAAAATATACTAATATCATGTGTTATTTTTTAAAATAATTTTTTTAACATGTTATTAAAATTTATATCATTAATAAATAAAATAAAAAAATCGTTACCTAAACCGACCTAAAATTTTTAATTACCCAAATAAACGATTAACCGATTGAATAGTACCCAAATTTATCGGTTAATCAAAATAATTTACTAATGGTTAACCCATTCCCGTTTTCCACACTCCTAGAAGTTTAGCAGAAATTCCCCCATATGAACACAACTGAAGCTTCCCAGTCAATTCCACGTCTTCTCTTCACTTCTTCTTCTTCTTCTATAAATTCTCTTCCAAAACCCAAACCCCTTCATCTCAAATCCCCACAGTTACTTTTTATTTTCTTGTTTGCAACACATTCTCCCACCACCGCTATTGTCCTAATATTCCTTTTTCTTGTTTTATTCTGTTTGTTATTCGAGATGCTCAGCCACGCCGGCGACGACAATGGAGTCAAGATGATGAAACCGGAGAAGATCAAGGGCACTGTCGTTCTGATGAAGAAGAATGTTCTGGATTTCAATGATTTCCATGCATCTTTTCTTGATGGGGTTCACGAGTTGCTGGGGAAAAGAGTTTCGTTTCAGCTCATCAGTGCTGAAAACGCCGATGCCGGTGAGTTTTCTTTCCTTTTTCTTTCTGAAAAGAAAGAAAAAAAGATTCCTGGGAAGCATGTTTGGTTGGGTTTTTTATGTCTAAAAACGAAAGGCTGCCATTGTTATTAATTTCTAGTTCTTTATTTTCTTCCCACTTTTATACATACAAAACAAATACGTACGTACATACGTTTGTATTTTTAAGATAATCTTAAGGGATTTAGATAATTAATTATGGAGCATGTGCTGTCCGAAAGTGATTTCTTTTTTTTCCCCACAAATGTTAACAAAAAAATCAATATATATTATTGGAAAAAATTTGTATACTTGGCGTTTTAATTATTTTTATGTTTTTGTAGCCAATGGGTTGCAAGGAAAGCTGGGGAAACCAGCATATTTGGAGGACTGGAACTCTACTGAATCTCCCGCCGTGGCCGGCGGGGAATCTAAGTTCAGTGTTAACTTTGATTTCGATGAAGAAATCGGAAAACCCGGAGCTGTTCTGATTAAAAACAATCATCACAGTGAGTTTTACCTCAAAACTGTCACTCTCGAACATGTTCCAGGCCATGGTCGGGTTCACTTTGTCTGTAATTCTTGGGTTTATCCGGACAAGAGATATGAAAAACCTAGAGTTTTCTTCACCAACAAGGTAACTTTCTTCGGTACTCAAAGGGTGATATTTCAGCGTGTTTCTTAGGTAAATCCACATTGTGAATTGTCATGTGTTTGATTTTCTTCTTCCTTAGACGTATCTTCCGCATGAGATGCCGGAACCGCTGCGTAAATACAGAGAAGAGGAGATGGAGGCTTTGAGAGGCAATGGAGAAGGAAAGCTTCAAGAATGGGATCGTGTCTATGACTATGCTTACTATAATGATCTGGGGAACCCCGACAAGGGACCTGAATACACCCGCCCGGTTCTCGGTGGATCGGCCAAGTACCCGTATCCTCGTAGAGGAAGAACAGGCCGACCCTCGTCGAAAACAGGTGAGGATCCTTTATGATATATGAGTTAGATTTGGTCATCGAAACAGAGAATGTCCTGACTGTGTCATGGTTGCTGTAATAATTGAACAGATCCCAATACCGAGAGTAGGATACCACTACTGATGAGCTTAAACATTTATGTTCCGAGGGACGAACGATTCGGGCACTTGAAGATGTCGGATTTTCTGGCTTATACACTGAAATCTATAGTTCAATTCATTGTTCCCGAGCTTCAAGATCTAACTGATAAAACTCGCAACGAATTCGACTCGCTTGAGGATGTTCTTAAGCTCTACTATGGTGGAGTTAAGCTTCCTTCTGGACCTTTGCTTGATAACATTATCAACAACATCCCCTTGGAGATGCTCAAAGAGATTTTCCGGACTGACGGGGAACAACTTTTGAAATTTCCTGTGCCTCAAGTGATTCAAGGTTTGCATTCAATTTATTGGTAATCTCGGAGTTATTATTCGATTACTTGGAGTACATTGTCTCACATACTTCGATATTTTTAATGAATTCGAGCAGACAGTAAGACTGCATGGAGGACTGATGAAGAATTCGGCAGAGAAATGCTTGCCGGAGTTAACCCTGTTATAATTCGTCTTCTCAAAGTAAGCTTAAAGCACCAAACTTTCGGATCTCATATTTTATCTGGAAATTTATTTGAACTCTGTAAATTTACTATATTTCTAATATTTTTCGATTTCAGGAATTTCCTCCAACAAGCGAGCTAGATCCTAAAGTATATGGTAATCAAAACAGTGCCATAACCAAGGAACACATTGAGCACAACCTTGAGGGACTCACCATAGAAGAGGCATTGAGAACCAACAGGTTATTCATATTGGATCATCACGATTCAATTATGCCGTATCACGAACCATCTTGCTTTTACGTAACGACGGGACTTTGAAGCCATTGGTGATTGAGTTGAGCTTGCCACATCCGAATGGGGATCAACTCGGTGCTGTTAACAAGGTTTACACACCTGCAGAACATGGAGTTGAAGGCTCGATATGGCAGTTGGCTAAAGCTTATGTTGCTGTAAATGACTCTGGTGTTCATCAACTCATAAGCCATTGGTACGGAAATAAAAATTAGCCATTATATATTAATTCGGTTTGATATAAGGGAAGGGCTTACGTTTGTGTGTCTGGTTTTTGTTATGTTTACAGGTTGAACACTCATGCAACAATGGAGCCATTTGTGATCGCGACGAATCGGCAGCTGAGTGTGGTTCATCCGATTTATAAACTCCTCCACCCTCACTTCCGTGACACAATGAACATCAATGCGTTTGCTAGGCAGATTCTGATTAATGGAGGTGGAGGCCTGGAATTAACAGTTTTCCCTGCAAAATATGCAATGGAAATGTCATCACTGATTTATAAGAGATGGAATTTGGTTGACCAGGCACTTCCTAGAGAACTCAAGAAAAGGTACATCTAGCTCAGAAACTGATAAGTTCTTTTATGTATTTAGGGTCATATTCTCGTACTCGTATTTAAATACGTGACATGGTAACGGGTACGGGTTTATATAGCTTTTTGGTCACGGAAATAACATGTTTTCATCTTCTCTATTCAGAGGAGTTGCAGTTGATGATGAGAGTTCACCAAATGGTCTTCGCTTACTGATAAAAGACTATCCGTATGCTGTTGATGGATTGGAGATTTGGTTTGCAATTGAAAAATGGGTCACTGATTATTGCTCATTCTACTACAAGACCGATGAAATGGTTGCAAAAGACCCTGAGCTTCAAGCCTGGTGGAAAGAAATCCGAGAGGAGGGCCATGGCGATAAGAAAGACGAGCCATGGTGGCCTAAAATGCAGACTCGACAAGAGCTGATCGATTCTTGCACCATTATCATTTGGGTGGCTTCTGCTCTCCATGCAGCAGTTAACTTTGGCCAATATCCTTATGCAGGCTACCTCCCTAACCGCCCGACTATAAGTCGTCAATTCATGCCCGAAGAAGGCACTCCGGAATACGCCGAACTCGAGTCTAACCCAGACAAGGTATTCTTGAAAACAATAACTGCTCAACTACAGACACTCCTTGGGATTTCCTTGATAGAAATCCTGTCAAGGCATTCCTCAGATGAGGTTTATCTGGGACAAAGAGACAACACCGAATGGACATCAGACGAAACACCACTCACAGCTTTCAATGAATTCGGACAGCGGCTTTCCGGGATAGAGGAACGTATTGTAGAGCTGAACAACAACAAGCAGTTGAAGAACCGTGTCGGTCCGGTCAATGTGCCATACATGTTGTTGTATACAAGCAGTGAAGGAGGACTGACAGGCAAGGGGATTCCCAATAGTGTCTCAATCTGATGCCTTCCTACACATTCTTTAACATCGACCAATCAGTTCTGTTACTTAATCATACAGTTTGTCAACAACTGCAGTCTTGTTATGATCTGCATCAAATAAAACTTCATAGACATCCAATGTCTGTAAGAAATTTGATGTTATTATAGTCCTTGTACTCTTCAAGGACTCCATTAGAGTTTAAAATTTTAATTTTTAAAATAAAATTAATTATGTTTGTGAAAAAAATCACTTCTAATATATAAAATAATAATCCATTATATATAACCTAAGAATTTTAGAAACCCCAATGAACTGAAACCAATTAATTTAATTTTAATTTCATCTTCAAGCAAATTAAACCGATGAATTAAATTTTTAAAACCTCAAAGGGAGCTAAAAGGAATTAGCATTGAAAGTAGGGACTAGTTTGAAAATTAACCTAAAATTTTCAAACTTAATCTGGTATGACAGAAAACAAAACCTATATAACATCAAAACCAGATGACTAGATTATCAGAACTTTACTTGCCACGTGTACGGTGATTAACAACATATTCATCATCCCTGAGAATAAAAGAAAAAAAAAGCCAAAATTTTAAAATAAATTAGAAAATAAAGAAAATAATCTCATTGGCCAAACCACCTTTATATTCAAGTTTCGCGGCAACGCCACTTTTCGCTCTCTCTAAGTTGTTCTTTCTCAATTTTCTGGTTTTTTGTTCTTTTTTGAGAATTTCTCTACGAGTTCTTTCTTTCTTTAAACTTTATATTTCCTAGATGTATTGATTCAGCTGGGAAAAGGCCGTAAATTGGTAAGTAGGATTGTCTCCGATCTGTGAATTAGGGTTTAAAAGATTAGATTTTGTGATTTTTTATAAGGGAATTTCGGTTAAAAGTTTGAAATTTTAATTCTTTTCAAAAGTATTTTTGGTTTTCTTCAGTGGGTTTGAATCGGTTTTGAAGGTGAGTTTGTTGTTTAAGCCAAAATGGCTTTGCCGTTCAGGTGGTTTAGACTTTAGAGTAGCATTCTTTGCAATCTTTTTTTTTAATTCGAAAATTTTTAAGTGTTTCAATTCTGAATCAAGATTTTGCAGTGCTTCTTTCTGTTGATTTATAAAAATTCACAACTTTTTTACAGTACTTTCTTAATTGTTAACATCGATTTTATATTTGCACTTTCCTTTTCAATTTCCCGTCTTCCTTTTAAAGTTTATGTTTTATGATGAAATGCTTCAGATAAAGAAAGTCATTGATGGCCCCAACAAGGAAATCTAAAAGTTTGAACAAACAATATTCGAGTAAATATGAAGTCTCTCCTGTTAAAGACGCTGGAAATTCAAGAAAAAGTAACCCAAAGGTAGGCGTTTTAAGTCATTTATCATTGAATATTTGATTAATGATCAAATTGTTTTCTTTTCTTTTGTTGTTTGGCGAATACTCCGCTATACTCGGCATTAACATATGCTGATTGTGGGTCGATTTGATGCATGTACTGTTGTATTCTATGCTATAGAAGAAATTATTTGACAAGTTAGGATCTCCATGGAGCAAGGCTGATATCGAGCGGTTTTATAAAGCTTATCGAGCATATGGGAAAGATTGGAAGAAGGTATAGTTTGAGAACTATAATAGAAAAGCTTTATGATTTGGCATTCTTTTGTATTGGGATGATGTTAAATCTAGGAATTGTATAAGTATAATTAAGTAATTAACATGTTCTTTTTTAACTTGTTGTTGCTTATGTTTAGGTGGCTGCTGCTGTGCGTAATAGATCCATTGAAATGGTGGAGGCCTTTTACAGTATGAATCGGGTATGTTTTGGTCTCGAAGTAGCTTTAAGCACCGATCACTCCATCGGTTATCCCATTCATCTTTGGTTGCTAAATCTTGTCCTTGGATGCTTATGAGTTTAATGATGTTAGTTTCTGAAATACCATAGGATAGATCACTTATTCTGAAATATTAAAATGGAGAAAAGAAACAAAGGAACTTCTGTCTTAGTTAACTTGACAAGCTTTAAAGTTGCTTCTAAACTGCACTGCTATAATTTAATGCAGCAAATAAGCATTTTGTCTTCATTGATAGTCTTCAAGAGGTTGTGTGGAATCACATGCTTAGAGGGCATTGAATATAGTTGCATTTTCAGCCTTCATTTTCTGGATGAAACCTGAGAGGTTCTTTAGTTTGACTATATTTGTTTGTGAGTACTATTAGTTAAATTAATGTGTTCTTTATTTATTTTCAGGCATATTTATCCTTGCCAGATGGAGTAGCTTCTGTGATTGGCCTAATAGCAATGATGACTGATCACTATAGTGTCCTGGTGAGATTTCATTTAATATTTGAAATACTTGTAAGAATCTGATATTTGCACCCAGTGTTCATATCAATGAAAGCTATTTAGTGTGCTTTACTTTTCGGCAGTATATTTTTCTACATTATGAAGTGAATCCTTTTCTTTTTAGACTGTATTTTGCGTGATTATATATGTTCCATTTTAGGTTTGCAAAATAAATTAACTTTAATGTTCTTCCTCTATCAGTGATCGAGGGTTGAAACTTTTTTTGTATCATGCCGATTTACAGGGAGGGAGGGAGGGATGCGGAAAGAGAGAGCAATGAGCCTTCTGAAATACCTCGACAAACTCAAAAGCGCAAGCGGGCAAAGACACATTTTGCTTCCTCTAAAGAGGATAGTTTTCTGCCCCAATCAGTTGCATCTAGTCAGGGATGCCTGCCTTTGTTGGAAAGAATAGGCTTTAATGGTAAGATTTGTTGCCCTTGTTAGCACCCAATATCAGCCATCTACGTTTTTTCTTCAATTTGGTTCCTTTACTTATCACAAGTCTCTTTAATCTTTCCATTCCATAGTTTTGTCTCTTATTTTGCAATTGATGCAACTAAGAGGCTGAAAAAGGAGAGTTAAAGTGGTTGAAATTGTCCAAATTTATATGTGGGAAGAAAATCAAAGACTAGAGCTGGAAGTTTTTTATTTAATGTCACAGAGACGAGAGATATTAAAATATCAGGAAAAATATTATTAACCGGAAGGGGAAAAAGTAAATAAAAGGTGCCATAAATGATCTTTCTATCTCCAAAATGAAAATAAAAGAGGAAACAAAAACTTGTTTGTTCAATTACATAAGATGAAGATGTGTGGATGCTTTGATGATTCAAAATTGTATTAGGAGGATCCCTCATTTGGGTGATAATTGACAAGCTTAAATTGGAGCTTTCTTTCCCCGTGGACGTGTGTGTGTATATATATATGGAGAAGCTTACATTAATGTCCTCTTTGGCAACCCATGTCCTGTTGACTATCTATGGGAAAGCTGTGTGTTTGAAATTAGCATCACTAGTTCAAAGAGACATTGGGACCATTTGTTCACTAACTAGGAAAGTTCATCAGTTTCCATGGGAATAATTGGAATTTGATATATTATTTGGTTGTGCTCGTGGAATCATAATTTTTGTTTACAATGTCAACTTAATATGATGTTTAGTAAGCATAGGACCTGTTGCTGCCTTCTGCTGCTGAAAGTTATAACAATCTTCATTAACTGTGATTGAGATCCTTATTTGTTTGAATTCCTTTTAGGTATAAATCCTCATGCAGTTAGGAGAAGGACTCCTCGGGTCCCTGTTTCATATTCATATAGGAGAAACGGCATTGAAATTTATGATCCACCAAAAAAGAGAGTTAAGAAGTCAGAGGCTGGTGATGATGATAATGAACATATCACTACAGTGACATTGGCAGGGGCATTGCAAAGAGGAAGATCTCCTCAGTTTTCTCAAAAACATTATAACAAAGCTGAATTCAGAAAATCCACACATGTTCAGAGCTATGATCATATGGTATAAGACCACTGATCTGAATTTATAATATCACAGTTTTCTTGCCTTCATTATCTAATTTTATGTTTGTTTTTTTTCTATTGACCTGTAATTAGTTTATACAACCTGAGACAACTAAGGCCAATCATCCCGGTTCTTCATGTGAACGCCGGATGGCGATCAGGCTTGGGGGCAAGGAACCTGTCATTGAAACTTATAGAAGAGGTACATTCCCCATGGAGGGTCTGGAAGGTGCTACTACCGATGAAGTTCATCTAAAGGGGAAAAAAGTTTACCAGAAGAAAGTGAAAGATAATGAGATCATGAACAATATATCTGATGATGGTGGAGAAGCATGTAGTGGTACAGAAGAAGGAATTAAAGGTACTGTCCAAGGAAAAAATGATATGGACATTTCCAGTGCAAAAAATAAACTTTCACCATGGAGTCAGAGGAAAAACAAGAAGATTGTTTCGGGAGGTATGAACTTGGGATTTGGGATTGAATAATGTAATATTCTGCCTATACAAGGCACAAAAAGTAGCAAAGGATTGCTGAATTGTTCAAAGAAACTTTTTTTTCAGTTGCATACGACAAGCTCAACATCATTTTTTTCTTGTTTTATATGCAGATGAGAGTGATTCCCTAGATGCTCTGCTGACATTAGCCAATTTGTCTACATCTATGTTGCCAACATCGATGGCAGAATCTGGTAGGTGTCAATTGCTTCTCTACTTTAGCTTTTACTGATTAAGTGCCGTCTATGATATAGGGTTTCTTGTCACTTATCTTGCTCTAGTTTCTCATTATGTGTTTCTTCTGGTCCATTTTATTCATGCATGCATTATTCTCATTCCTTTTGTTGTTTCTGTGTTTGCTTAGAATCATCTGCTAAATTGAAAGAGGACAAAACTACATGTGAAACAGAAGAGAAGTACAGTGCATCTGAAGCTACATATGTAGGTCATCATAGCAATAAAACTAAGCACCTAAGACCTAAAGAAAAGGTGCTCAACTTAATCACTGAAGCTGAAGATGATACTTCTAGAAAATCTAAAGTTGGGAGGTATTCAGCTATGGCTGACGATGTTATTTCTGAATCAAAACAACAGCCAGAAACTATGAAGAAAACAAAAAGCAAATCCTTCAGTACTTCACAGGTAACCACCAAATATTTTGCTTCTTGTACTTATAATCTTGATTTAATGGCAATCTTTTGTTCTAGCTGCAGATTTCTAATCCAGAAGCCCCGATTGGTTCCCCTTTCAATCAATCTTTTGATAATGAGGTAGGTAAATCTTTTAACCTTCTATTTGCTAGTTTACTGTGCGTAAGACAGCAAATCACTACCGTATTATTTTAATAGTATATATTCTCTCAGGTCTGATGCTGTTCTTATGTCTTGTAGGCCATATCTGAAGAAGTGAACAAAAGTCTCACTAAAGGTAAATGTGGCACTGAATCTTCTGTTCAATCAAGACAATGGAAATCATTCAGAGTGCCAGAGGATTCTTCCACTAATAATGATCCAAAAATTGCTGAAATTGATCCAGTGGTATCAACTTTACAAGTTCCTGCAGAACCTAAACTTGTTAGCTTACCAAATAAGCATCAAAGTAGACGTAAAATGAACCTGAAGAGAGCGTTAGTTTCAAGAGATAAAAATTCTCCCAAGTACACCTTAGAAAAACAACAACCAAATATGCACTCTCTGTCACAAGACAGACTGAAGGTAGAATCTAATATTACTCCATTTCCCGTCAGCAAAAGAGCTGCTCATTTTTAGCATAATATATGAATGCTGTTGAATTCCAGGAAAACCTCTCTTCCTGCTTATCATCTAGTCTGGCAAGAAGATGGTGCTCTTTTGAATGGTTTTACAGTGTTATTGATTACCCTTGGTTTGCTAAAGAGGAGTTTGTGGAGTACTTAAATCATGTTGGATTGGGTCACATTCCAAGGCTTACTCGTGTTGAGTGGGGTGTCATAAGAAGGTTAGCTTGTCAGTATCCCTACAGTTATGAAATTTGAAAGAAAACAGATTTTACAATGCAATTGCATGTTATTACAGTTCCCTCGGCAAACCTCGGAGATTTTCTGAACGCTTTTTATATGAAGAGAGGGAAAAACTTGAACAGTATCGGGAGTCTGTGAGACAGCATTATACTCAAATTTGCATTAACCCTAGGGAAGGACTTCCAACTGATTTGCCACCTGCTTTATCAGTTGGACAACAAGTAATCGCCATTCATCCCAAAACAAGGGAAGTTAATGGTGGAAAAATACTTGGGGTGGAGCATGACAGTTGCAGGGTCCAGTTTGATAATCCCAAACTAGGAGTTGAACTTGTGATGGTAAGTGCATTTTTCAATATAGGCTTTTCAGTTCATTAATCTTATCTTCATTCTGGAAGTCACATAGACTGTTATTGCAGGATATTGATTGTATGCCATTAAACCCTTTGGAAAATTTGCCGGAAACTCTTAGGAAGCAGAATCTTGCTTTCGATAAATTCCCTGCAACACTCAATGAGTATCAAGTGAATGGACATTCAGATTTTGGTAGGTCTGGAGTACACACTCCAAGGGTGCATCCGGAGAATGCAATGAGCCCTGCAAACATGCTGGCCAACCCAATAAAGGTTAGGATACCTAGAATTGCAAACATCAAGTACTTTTGTTAATTCAAGACTTATATTTTCTTTGATATGTTTTCTCTTTAATCTCGTTGTGTCCTTATCTCAACTTAAGTAAGCTGAGGATGCTTTGACCTGTTACACTTCTTTTCCTAGGGTTCAAATGCATCCTTTTTCTATTCTTTATGGAACTTGAGAAATGTTGACATATTTTGGAGTTAATGCCACATGCAAGAGTTGTTTGCTTCTTCTTTTGCTTCCTCTCAGCCTTACTCCCCAATTATCTCTTTTGATCAGATATTCTAGTAGTTATAATTGATTCTAGATTAGAAATTCTATACCCTCATGTTAAATATTTACTAGTAACCAATGCAATATACTTGGATCTTGTCCAGGTGGATGCTAGCCATAACATTTTGAATGTTAAGACGGCTGTTCCTAATGTTGTTAGTGCACATCTGGCAGCCAATGATCAACCCCTTGCCATGGAACATATCCAAGGGAGGGAAGCTGATATACGGGTTATGTCTAAATTGAACTGTGCTCTGGACAAAAAGGTTATTCCACTATTTGATAGACTTAATTGTTTATATATATTTATTTGAATACATCTTAATTTTCATGGTATTTTTCATGCTAAGCAGAGATTATACTGTTTTGCATGCTCATACTGCTTTGCTAGTTATTAACTTCTTTAAAAAGTTCTGTTTTAACGTTGATCCCAAATTTATTAACATTGCTGCATTGATCTCTTTGGCAATTTGAGATGATACATTCAATCAAATTATGTTCATGTTGTTCGTGTTAACTTGCGTTACTGGTTTCAAAGTTTAGTAGAATTACATTAGTACAGCCAATGTTTTTCATATATAATATATACACATACTTCAGGAAGCTATATTGATGGAGCTCAGAAATACGAACGACAAATTGGAAAACATTAATGGGGGAAGTTGTTTAAAAAGTTCTGAGCCTTTTAAGGCGAATATTGCAACGGTACTTGTACGACTAAAGGAAGCCAATGGCCAGGCATGTGGCTTCCATGAATTGATGTAAAAGTGGTTTTTTCTTTCTTCGAATTCTAAATCTCTTCTTCAATAACTTTGAATTGATCATTTTCCATGCAGGTTTCTTCTGCTTTACGTAACTTGAGACAATGTAATTCTTACCCTGCAAACCCCATATCACCACAGCAGAAACCCCCACCTAAATCCAATTTCAGCGACATGGCAAGTTCTATTGACTGTTCTCTTGTTTCACAAGAATCGGATTCTGTTGCGGGTGAAATTATCAAAGGCTCAAGACTAAAAGCGGGTTCCATGGTGGATGCTGCTATTAAGGTACAAGTATCTCTCTTCCTTAGTTATATATTTACTTAAAAACCGACCTCATGGTTTGATGACACCCTTATTGTGCACTATTATTCAGGCCATGTCATCTACGAAGGATGACGAAGATGCATTTATGAGGATTGTAGAAGCTTTGGACTCCATAGATAAACCACAATTTAGACCTGACATTAGGACGCCGTTGATTAAGTCAGAGCCGGAGAATGGCAGTATCAGTTATCAAAAACACTTGTTTTGCGGATTACCTCTAAACAACGAGCAAGTTCCGTCTGAGCTTATCACATCATGTGTGGCTACTTTGCTCATCATACAGGTAACCCGGAAAATTCTTTTCCAATATGACATCTACTCTTCACCAGCTTGATGAGCAAGAATGTTCTTACCATCTTTGTTGCAATCTTGTGTTGAATACCTTTTTCTTATGGCATACAGACATGTACAGAGCGACAATATCCTCCGACCGATGTGGCTCAAATTATCGATTCGGCTGTTTCAAGCTTGCATCCATGGTCTACCGAGAACCTGCGGATTTACCGAGAAATACAAAGGTGCATGGGCAGAATTAAAACTCAAATATTAGCTTTGATACCAACTTGAATAATGAATCCAATCCAATGCTTTGTTTTCATGTAAATATGTTAGGATCCATTCATTTTCTTTCTTTCTGATTAAGTTTCGACGTTTATTTCGTTTGTTTGATGATATCGTTCTTATTTTCCGGAATAAAGCTAACACGAAATACTGAAAATTTTTCAAGATCATTCTAAAGTGATATGTTTACCCAGAAATTTTAAATGGAAAACGTTCAATACAGTGCTTCTCAACAGTATCCAGTATATTTTGCTCCCTCATCACCTCTGTGACCCTATGCTCTGGTGCCATGAGCCCACTCCCTATAGTTTCATCCACTTCCACATGTGATTCCCCTCGAGTAGGAGACACGATCGGGACGGTTTTACATTATCCACTTCGTTTTTAATATTTATGACTGATTTTTGGGATTAAACTTCGGAGATAAAATTTTTCTCATCCATGTCCTTGTGATTTCAATTATTTATAACCCTTTTAGTTCACATCTTCATGATTTTCGATTATTTTTCTACTTGATTACACCCCTACCCTCGAGGAATAAAAATACGTAGTCCAAAATCAATGAGTTTGGGGTTATTATTGTAGAAATACATTCGAGACAATATAAGAAAAAAACAAAAAATCGCGTATGATGTGATAAATTATGTTCATTTAATAATTTTTTTGTAACATCTTAAATAATAAAAATACTAAACTTTAAATCTTAAATTCTGACCCTAAATCTTAAATTCTAAACTCTACAAACTAAACTTATAATCTTTAAATTCTATATTTAATAAATATATATAAACTTTAGTTTATTTTTTCATATATATTGATGAAATGATTTATATTAAATATAAATGACAATTTTTGTTATTTCTATTAATAACACCGATTTAATTGCTTTTCTAATCTTAAACTAAAAACCTGAATTTCTACAAGATATATCCTAATAAATTACAAAAAAATAACCCCTCAGAGTCTGAGAAATAATTAGTATTAACTTTTTTTCACTTACCTAACAAAATAATTATGGATATAGATTAAACTTGTAAAATATTTATAGTTTAAAATTTTTTGGCATACATATTATTAGAAAAAAAAAACTTAAAATAATATTTTTTTTAAATAACCCATTTTTTTAAAAAAAAAAACTAAAAGATAATATTTTTTATTTTAATTTTTTTATTATTCTTTCGGTTTTCCGTCTTCATATCAATTAATCTGACCAACATCGTATATTTGATTTTAATAGATAAATCTTATAATAAAATTTATATATATAAAATTTTGAATTCGAGACATATTTAAGTAATATCCTACTAAACTAACCTTATTGGTTATTTATTTATTTTTCTTAAACATAATTTACTTATTTATAACTTATAGTAAAAGCTTTGTAAGGACAAATAACACTTTTCTTTACCTCCACCCTCTCTCGCTCGCTTTATATACCACCAACACACACTTTAACATACAAATACACTTCGATTTCTTCTCTTCCACCACTCCATGTGAAACAAAACAAAGACTTTAATATCTCTTCAACCCAGGTATTGTCTTAAACTCTTCAATCTTCTTTATATGTTTTCAATTTTCTTATTACAGATATTAGTTTCAAAATATGATATAACTGCTTGTTGCTTTTGTTTAGTGTTCCTGTTTATGTTCGTGTTATTTTCCGATGTATATAGATATTTTGATTCAAAATAGCTATGAATCAATGCAAAACATAACTACCCATTTGCCCTGCTTCCATCTTTCACGTTTACTTTTAACGTTTCAAAGCTTTTTTGTTCTTTCCCTAGGGAAGGTTAAGTATTTTTGCTTGGTTCTTGTTATTTGTTCCTTTAGGATCATGTCAGAATTTTGCTTATGATTGTTGTTGGGTTACTTGTATTTACTTTGGATGTTGTCGTTTTTATTACTGTGGTTTTTCCCCTATGTCAAATGTTTTCTTTTGTATGGCTTATTTTGGTTGGTTTCCTGTGTCGGATTGTGTTTCCAAATGGTGCTTAAATTAGCTCTGAATGGTGAATTGTGTGGGGAAAATTGGTCTGGGGTTGGAGATCCTGTTGTAAGCTGCAGTGCTTTATGTTATCAACATTTTTATGTGTTTCTGTAATGTGGGGTTCTTTAGGTTTCTGTTTAGGTTTCCCATATCTGCATTTTGTTTGGTGACTTGTTAATTCGTGTTCGTGTTGCGATATATGAATGGAGCATTAATGGGGTTCTGATTAGCTGTTTTTCTTTCATCTGGTTAAAGATTGAATCTTTAAGTTGCTTGAATCCGTAACGATCTTCGTTTTCTTAGTTGCCGCAGGGCAAATGATTCATCAACTATGCATCCCTTTGAACTATTTCTCAAATACTGTGTCTATTGGCACTTTTAAATTATCATCATCTAAGTTGCCATTTTCAATCTCATGGTTTAAATTTCTTATTCTTATTACCAGATGGAGACAGTAATGTTGGATCCTAACTGCAACCTCGTTGAAGAAACATCTCCCGGGCTGTTGCTTCCTCCAAATTCTCCTGATATAAAAGATATGTTTGGTGATCCACAAATAAGTCCGAGAGTTGGAGACGATTACCAGGTGGAAATTCCTCCCATGGTAACAGGAACTGAACATATTTCGCTTTTGATGGACCCTGTTAACTCGGATGGCATTCCTTGTCTCTCCCATTCCTTTCTATTAGGCTTACCCTTGCCTGTCATGTGGACATGTGATGGAGACGTTGATCGCGAGGATGAAGGCAAAAGAGGTTCATGTAAGCCCGATGATGTAACTAAGGTGGATGAGTCTGTCAAATCTCAGAAGTGCAGAAAGGGACAGAGTTCCAAGAGGAAGAAAAATTGTGAACCATGTCTTGAAGAGTCCGATGTTAGGATGGTCAGTGAAAAAGAATCAAATGCAGACAACCTTGAACGTGGACATAGAAGTAAAACCGATATATTTCGACCTTTTGAAGTTAAAAGCTCTCAGCTAGTTCCTGGCGTAGCAAGTGCCTCCTGGAGCAATGCAGAAGTGGATGGTTTTCTACTTGGTTTATATATATTTGGGAAGAATTTTGTGCAGATAAAACAATTCATCGAGAACAAAGACATGGGAGATATATTGTCATTTTATTATGGGGAATTTTATAGGTCTGATGGATATTATAGATGGTCAGATGGCCAAAAGAGAAGACGTCGAAAAAATATAGATGGATGGAAAATCTTTACTGGCTGGAGGCAACAGGAATTGTTATCTCGTTTACTTGCTCATGTCCCTGACGAATTACAAAATAATTTTCTGGAGGTAAACCTGATTCATCACTCGGATCTCATTTAGAAAGAAGTTACATGTGTTTTTCTGTTTATTGGTGGTGGTGCCTAATGTGTTTTGCTGTTTATTGATGTCGGACTTTGCTTTTGTATCGTCTATTGACTATTGGCAGGTACCTAAGTCATTTTTAGAGGGGAAAACTTCGCTTGAAAATTATGTCTGCCAGTTGAAGAGTAGTGTTGGCTTACCTGCACTTGTAGAAGCAGTAGGTATTGGGAAGGGGAAGGAAGACCTTACAGGACTGGCCATGGACCCTTCGAGGGTGACTCAAGTTTCACCCGAAATACCTTCCGGGAAGGCTTGCTCATCTCTTACATCTACTGACATCATTAGATTTTTAACAGGAGGCTTTCGATTGAGCAAAACTCGTTGCAACGATATATTCTGGGAAGCTGTTTGGCCACGTTTGCTTGCACGAGGGTGGCATTCTGAGCAGCCTAAGAATCGATGCTCTGTTGGTTCCAAACATTATCTAGTTTTTCTTATGCCGGGAGTGAAAAAGTTCTCGAGAAGGAAACTTGTTAAAGGGAATCACTACTTCGATTCTGTTAGTGATGTATTGAGCAAAGTTGCATCTGAACCAGGACTTATTGAGCTTGATTCTGAAGGAAATTGTACGGGGAGCTGCAATGAAGAAAATGGGTGCATTCTCGGGGAGTCATCATATCAAGATGATCCTGCCTATAATAAGCCTCATTATCTCAAGCCCCGAGTATCTATTTACAGTTCTAACCATACGAAGTTCATGGTTGTTGATTCCAGCTTGATCCATGGAGGAAAAGCATCCAAGATGAGAGAATTGAGATATTCACCAATTGATTTGAAGTTTACTTCGAAACTAGTTCACAAGGATGTTCAAGATTCACAGAAGGTAAATACTAATCAAATGCTGTCAAAAGGTGATAAATGTGTTACAAATGCTACCCGTTGTGAGGGTATAATGGCTAGCTCTACTGCACAGCACATAAAATTTACCATCGTGGATACCAGTTTGCTCCACGGAGGAAAATCATCCCGGGTTAGAGAACTCAGATATTTACCGGTTAAGGTTGAAATTTCTTCCGAAACTAATAGTTTTTCGGGAGGAAATGACAATAATTCAAGTGATGGTTCTTCCAACAAGCATGAGCAGAAAACTGCAAACAGTCTATCTAGTCATGGTCCAGTTGCTGCTTATACAAAACCTAGTAGTGAGCCAATTACTGCTGATAATGTCATGAAAGGTGAAGGTAAATATGAAAATGACTTCTCGAATCAAGATCTGAAGAACTCGTATACTGCAGACCAGAATTTGTCGATTCACCGAGAGAAGAAGACCGATACATCAGAAGATGCCATGTCCAAGAGGATAATAAAGCACCATTTCAGTCGAAGAGCTAAATCAAGTCCTTCTGTTAGCTTGGTTACCCCGGAAAAACGAAAGAAATTAACTACATGTATCAATAAAGAGGAAAGCTGCCTGACCAAGAATTTAGCTGCTGAGTTTATTAATGTAGCTTCTCCGACGAAACAACAAAAACTAACTGCTTGTGCTACAATGGAGGGAAGTGAGATTGCTGAGCTTATCTCCAGCAATCCAATCAATTTAATTTCTCCGACGAAGAGACAGAGATTAAATACTTGTACTAAGACAGAGGAAAGTCATACGACCGAGAAGTTTTCTGCTGGCACTAATGAACAAATACGGGTATGTCGTGCCTCAAATTCTCAAGATGAAGGAAGCAATGATGTTCTCCATGCGAGTCATTTTCAAGAATGTGCAGAGACTTCTCAAGGGAGTAATGAGAAGCTCCCATCCCTATCATCAATTGGTTCAGACACACCCTTGTTTCCACCGGACTCCCGGAATTATGAACCAGGATGCACCCAAGCTGATGGCAGCCAATTCACCATTGTGAGTAGTTATGCCGCTTTGTTGGAAACCACTACTAAAGTTAGTGCAGAAGAGCAGCAAGCTATTATGAATCCCCTGAGGCAAAGCAAAAGAAGTAGACCACTGACCACTCGAGTGGTGGAAGCTCTCGAGAGTGGATTCTTCAATGCGAAGAAGACGCAGAAAGCACGAGACATTCAAGCACCGGCAGTCCAATTTTCGAGTCCTTCACGGAGGGTACGCGGTAAAGTGATCAAAGCATCAAAGCATGCAAATGTTGCTGTTAAAACTGCAGTTGCCAATGAAGGAAAAGAACCAGATGGTTCATTTATTTCTTCTCAAGATATTATGAACCAGCCTCCTCAAGTGGCTAACATTATTAATCATATCTAATTATCCTGTTTATATGAAATATTTTATCACATTCAGACCACTAGTTGAATCTTTGAACAAATCTAACATTAGTTTATTAATCTTACAATATAAATGTAAAATGTAATATATATATATATATTAGTTTATTAATCTAACAAATATATATATATATAAATTTTAAAATTTTAAAACAATATTAGATTCTTAACGTATTAGTAACAGATAACATATACTATTAAATATCATTAACACTGTATATTATTAAATATTTAATAATTTTTAAATTAATATTAAAATCACAATAGATTCAATAAACAATTAAATAAATTTTAACCCAAATTTAATTATTTTTTTTATTATTAATAATAAAATTATGCATTAATATTATTTTATTTTATAAATTCTAACCTAAAAACTTTAAACAATCTAACCCTTTTTTCGGTCGCGACTGTTGACAAAATTATTTTTAACGTCGTTAATTTTAATATTATTAAACTTTAATCGCACGTTCATGTTTTTATTTTAAAAATAAATAATTATGCTTGAGGTCCTTAATATATTAATACATACATCGTATTTATTCTAAAAATTCCCTGTAAACTATAATTAACCGTTTTAATATCCAATAAACGCGGGAAAAGCAATACTATAATTTAAAGATGAAAACCCTTCCCCCGAAACAAATCTGCGATGTGGAGGCGTACGGTTGACGGTTCCTTTCCGTTTTATATTTCCCGGTATCGTCTATATTTCAACCCAACGCCGCATCGGCGCTATTAGTTTCACTACCTCGGTTGGTTTCTTTCTAATGGAGCTGAGGGTCAATTTAATGTATGCAAAAGACCTAAAAAACGTAAATATAATCACAAAAATGAAGGTATACGGCGTAGTTTCAATCAACGGCAATGCCAACACGAACCAGAAAACTCCGGTGGACAAAGAAAACGGGATAAACCCAGAGTGGAATTGCTGCATGAAATTTATTATTGAGGCAGACGTGAAACAGAACCTCGTCTTCCTGGTGTTTGCTCTCAAGACGAGCCGATTCTTCGGGGATAGGGATGTTGGTACCGTTCAGGTTTCCGTTAAGGAACTATTCGACCAAACCAACGGGAATCACATGGCCAAGAATAGCGTCAGCTACAGCGTGGTGTCTCCCGGGGGAAAATCCAGAGGTATTCTGAGTTTCTCGTACAAGTTCGAGGGGAATCCCCATGGCCACGTTCCGTACAATCAAATTCCTTGGAACGACTCAAAGTCCGTACACGGAATGCAAGGGGGGAGCCCTGTAACCCCTGTTTTTGCGTTTCCGGCGCCGCAACACGGTGCTCCGTATGCTTATCCTCCGCCGGATGGGATGGGTGTGTTTGCTTATCCGGAGCCATTCGGTGGATCATATTCACCGCCAGCATTTGGTTACTATCAACAGTCCCCTGGACCCGGTTCAGGCTACGGATATCAACACCCGTGAGAGGGCGACGGCGGTAGACCTCCAAAGCACGGTCGCTGGGGGGGGGGGTATCTTAGGGATGTGACGCTTGAGGCATCGGTAGGGTGAGGATTATATCAGTCGCGTTGAAATATTATATTTTAATATTTAAATTTTATTTAATTTTTTATTTGAATTAAGTTTATATAATTAGATTATAGTAAAGTTTTTAAGTTTTTTTATAAATTTAAATATAATTATTTATAATATTATAATATATAAATAAATTTTATTTATCATTATAATATATATTTTTTAATATTTGAGATATACTTCTTCGTATCTAAATTCGAATATGATTTTTCCTTACATTTAGGGATGTGTATTCGGTTCAGTTAATTCGGTTAACCGACCGAACCAAAAATTATTTTGATTAATTTGGTCAGTTAATTTTTGATAAATTCGGTTAACGGTTATTTTTTTTTTGAAAATTCGATTATCGGTTAATTCGGTTAGAAATTGATTAATTAATCAAAATTATTATATATTATATATTATGTATATATATATTTATTTTTAATCATTTAACTTTTAAAAAATTATAAAAAGTTTATTAAATTTTTTTATGTTATAAAATAGTTACTAAATTTTAATTAAATTAGCATAAAATAAAAGTTTAGTGACTAAAAAACTATTTTAAGCATAATTTAATGATCTATTATGTAATTTAACCAAAATTTATAATAAATTTTTATTAATCGGCTAATTAACTGAAATAATTTCGATTCGGTTAATTCAATTAAGGTTAATTCGGTTCAGTTAACGATTAAAATTTTAAAAATTTTGATTAATTTTAATTCAGTTTGGTTATCGATCGAATTAATGGAATGCACAGCCCCACCTGCAACAATGCCTGAAACGTGATGCTACCCAAGTTCATATGAAACCGGATCCAAATAAGCGATAAATATAGACAGAAAATTGGGCTATTTCGAGAAAGGAATAAGCCCAATAATTACCAGAGAACCGGCTGCGATTTTTCATTTTTCTTCGCGAACAAGACAACTATAAAGATCTCCCTTTGTTTCTCCTTTTTCCCCTATCTATATTTGTACTGCTTTCTACGAGTTCTCCGATTTATCTCTCCACTGAAATCAGTGTTGTTCTTTGAAAACCGTCACCGATGGCAACCGCTATGGTAGAAGATTCGAGCTTTGAAGAAGACCAACTAGCTTCAATGACCACCGATGATATCATCCGAGCTTCACGTCTTCTCGATAACGAGATTCGAATTCTCAAGGTCCTTTTCGAGCCTTGATCTCTCTCTCTCTCTTTCGCTATTTGTTACGGTTATTATTTGTTTTTTTCTAGGGTTTTTGTTCCGGTTTTAGGGATTTTTAATCGTCGACCATCAATTTTAATAAATGTCGTCTTTCAATTACTCGATGTTTGTTGGATTTTAGTTTTGGAGTTTGATTAAACCTAATTAATTATTAGAAATAAGGGAATGTTCTTTAGTTTAATGGTAGATTTTATGGTTTTATTAGATTGAGAAATCTTTGATGCTTGAAGCTAGACAATATTCTTTTGCATTGATTTTTTTTGTTCTTTCGGAAGAATGTAGCAATATGTAGCGTGAATTTTCTGATTTTTTAATTGGTTATTGGGATTAAAGGAGGAGATGCAAAGGTCAAACCTCGAATTGGATTCATACAAGGAAAAGATTAAGGAGAATCAGGAGAAGATTAAGCTCAACAAACAGTTGCCTTATTTAGTTGGAAACATTGTTGAGGTAAAATTTGCTTCGTTTCCTTCCCTTTCTTTTTCTCTAACCCTGTTGAACTTCTGTGTTATATTTGTGTTCCAGTAATCTTTCATTTATTTTGTACTGGTATATATGATTCTAAATTTGAACTTACTCTGAAAAGTATTCAAAGGGGTAGCAAATGAATAATGAACCATTACTGATGTAATTTTATCATAGATTGTCAACCATATGCTTTCTATGTTACTCAAGATGTGAGTTTCGGATATGGAATTGTGCCTGACGTGATTTTTAGGTTTTTTTAAGAAGTATTATGGAGTTCCATTTTCCATACCCATATCTGAAAATATGTCTGACACTGGTACTTGTACCAGTAAGGACCAGTAAAATGAAGAGTAAGAGTCAAATGGTGTCTACTTGGATGGAGTGACATAGTCTGCTTGGGTGCTTTAATTTTAATTATTCTTTTCTTTCAGATATTGGAGATGAATCCTGAAGATGAGGCTGAGGAGGATGGTGCCAACATTGATCTAGACTCACAAAGGAAGGGTAAATGTGTTGTGCTGAAAACTTCTACTCGTCAGGTAATGACAAAGCATGATTTCCTATCTGCTACATGTAGGGGAATTTGATGTTCTGTTCTGTTTTCCCCTATTGGAATTAGTTATCAAATATCAATTCAACATTTTTTAAATATTGTTGAAACGATAATTGGTTTCATCTTGACTTTTTTTTTTTTTAATTTACTACAGACCATCTTTCTACCTGTTGTTGGACTTGTTGACCCTGATAAATTGAAACCTGGTGATTTGGTTGGGGTCAACAAAGATAGTTACTTGATATTGGATACTTTACCATCCGAATACGACTCAAGAGTAAAGGCTATGGAGGTTGATGAGAAGCCAACTGAGGACTACAATGATATTGGTGGCTTGGAGAAGCAGGCAAGTTTTTTAAATTCCCACTCCCCCTTTCAGTGAATATCATTTCATAACTAATATTCTAATGTTTAATGCTGTTTTCGTGATGCTTGTTCCTGGACCAGATCCAAGAACTTGTTGAGGCCATTGTGTTGCCCATGACTCATAAAGAAAGGTTTCAAAAGCTCGGTGTTCGCCCCCCTAAGGGAGTACTCTTGTATGGACCTCCTGGAACCGGAAAAACATTGATGGCTCGTGCTTGTGCAGCACAGACAAATGCCACATTTCTGAAGCTAGCAGGTCCCCAACTGGTTCAGGTATGAAGGGTTGTATCCTTTTCAACCTACTATTGTATATTTGAACCCTGTCTTCCCCCTTAAGTCACATTGCAAATGTTTTTATTGCCGTACTCCTCGCTTCTTGGTTAATAAAACCTTACAGAAAATTTGTAGCAAAATAGTTTATTATTTAACAGCATTATGTTGTGCTTTTATATCAGCTTGCTTATGCTCTACATTAACCAAATTGTAATGCTTGTAGATGTTCATTGGAGATGGAGCAAAACTTGTCCGTGATGCTTTTCAGCTTGCAAAAGAAAAATCTCCATGCATCATTTTTATAGATGAAATTGATGCAATTGGCACAAAGCGTTTTGATAGGTAATGCCATTTCTTAATTTCTTCTGTAGCATATTTTTTGAGGCTGGTAGTGGCGTTTATTTGTGGATAGAACCACTCATTCTTGATCTGGCTGTTATCATTTGCAGTGAGGTGAGTGGAGATAGGGAAGTTCAGCGAACAATGTTAGAACTTCTCAACCAGCTTGATGGCTTTAGCAGTGATGAACGCATCAAGGTACAATGATTTTTTTTGGTTATTTATTTGCTAAAACACAGGTGATCTGTTTTAATTTGATGAATGTATTGTAGGTCATTGCAGCAACTAACCGAGCTGATATCCTTGATCCTGCTCTGATGCGTTCTGGTCGTCTGGATCGTAAAATTGAGTTCCCACATCCCACTGAAGAAGCAAGAGCTCGAATCCTTCAGGTATGACTTTCAGTGCGTGTGCTTCTGTGGATTCTATTCTATCATGGTCTTAATTTTACTGACTACTATGGTTTTGTAGATCCACTCAAGGAAGATGAATGTTCATCCAGATGTCAATTTTGAAGAACTTGCTCGATCTACAGATGATTTCAATGGAGCACAACTGAAAGCTGTTTGTGTGGAGGCTGGCATGCTAGCCCTTCGCCGTGATGCAACTGAGGTGCAGTTCTAATCTTGTAGAAGTTTATTTACTTAAGTTTCTTTTTGGTGGGAGGAATCCTATATGGTATTTCCATAGTGAATATGCCAACAGATTTGCAGTTTTTTGTATTAGATTTCCTTGTAACTATTTTTGTTTTCTAGGTGAATCATGAAGATTTCAATGAAGGTATCATTCAGGTTCAAGCCAAGAAGAAGGCAAGCCTAAATTACTATGCTTGATCAGAGACTGCGAGAGAAGGTTCATCACATGGCATAATACCTACTTGACTCTGCCCAATTGTATCGTGTTAGGTTTTTACTTCGTTTGCAATTTTAGTATTTAAAAACTGATCTGCTTCTATTTGAATCCTTTGTTATACTCGACGCTGTTTGGCAAAAAAAAAAAAAAAGTAAAGGAAATCATTTGTGAGCATTTTACTTGTTGTTTCTTAATTTTGTTTTGTGTAGTATAATATAATAATGTTTTGTGGTTTGATGAATAATCTTAAAATAATATTGGATTAGAGTATTGTATTGGACGTTAATATTAAATTAATGTGTAGATTAACTCGACGGTAAAAATAAATCTTATTTATCTTAAGAGATAAATTTAAATCATTTTGTTTGAAGGGTAGGGTTGATAAGTTGGTGGTTTGATTTGTGTTAGATTAGAGTTATTTTGATTTAAGTTATTTTGAGTTTGATTATATTCGGTTTAAGTTTGAATTGATTTGGCTTGGGTTTAATTTTGATTCAATTTATGATGATTTTGATTCAAGTATTCAGTTGATTAATTATTAGTTTGGTTAATATCGAGCGATATTTTAAACTAAGAGTTTTTTTTTTAATTTATACAACTTTTATATCTTGAATATTTAATTTTTAGTGAGTTATATGGTAATTTATATATATTTTTTATTTTGAATTGTCTCGGTTTGATTGAAAATTAATTTGAATTCATTTAGTTTATTAAACTCAGATTGAATTTTTTTTAGGTGAATCAAAATTTAATTAGATTTTAGTTTTACTTGTTTATTTTGAATTTCATATCGAATTTAGATTAACGATAACATCAATTGAAATATCAACTTTTACACATATCTTAATCAGAAAAATATTAATTAGTACATTCGTTCCATTTATCTTTGTCTATTACTAACTTTTAAAAATTAAAATTTTATAATTTGACTCTATTTATATTTAATATTTTAAATAATTATTTTTATAAAATATATATTTAAAAAATGATATTTTTTTAAAATATATGTTTTTTAATTTTTATCAATATTAAATTTTAAATAATTATGAGTTAAAACTAAAAAAAAATTAATAATGAATAATTTTCACGGACGGAGTATTTATTTTAATAAAAAATATTCTAAATATTTATTTTATTTAAAAATTAAATTTTAAACGTCTATTTTAGCTAAAATCTATTTTTTAGATTTATTATAGAAAAGCATAATTTGAGCATTTAGCCGCAGAAAATAAAACCTTTTGTTTGTCTTTGCCAACAAAACATAGACGCACTACATACAAGTTAAAGGGAAAGCTCCTGTGCTGCATTTGCCAGTGAATCTACGAAGAGGATTGTTCCTTGGCCTTGATGATTCCTGATAGGGAAGTTTGATCTGTAGCAATCGATTCAACGAATATCACACCAGAGCAGTTGCAGTCTGCAGTGAGACTACAAATATTGCCGTTGAACTACAATCACCAGCTGCAGGGACGGAGACAGTATGAAATTTCAGCGGAAAATAGAAATTGGTCCAACATCCCCAATTACCCAACCGATGGTCTGATTGATCAGATCGGTTTGAGCGAAAACTCATACACTGCCGCCGCCTCAAATCCTACGAACGGAAGTGTGCACTTGGAAGCCCAGCTATGAGAGTAAACCGGGCAAGAAGAAACGGAGCGGACCGCCTTCCTCTTCCCGATTCTCCTCCTCAGTTAATCAACCGCGTCACGGCCGCCGTCAACGCCATTTCTTGCTGGTATTGCGATCTAAAAATCTACGCCCTCAACGAACCTCTCTTCCGGTTCGGCCGAAAGCATGCCTCGATTTTCAAACTCTGGTTCTCCATAGGGACTGGTTTCGGCCTTGCAGCACTCGTTGGAGTTAGTTCGATTCTTATCTGGCAACTATTCATTAGCTCCGACACCCGGCTAACCAACCTTTTCGGTTCCCTCTTCTTCGGATTTTCTCCTTCTTTAAGAATCTCATTGTCCGATGCCGGGTATTTATTCAGCTCCACTATAGTCTCCGTTTCCGTCCATGAATTTGGCCACGCTATCGCCCTTGCAAGGTCAATTTCTATTTAATTGATTGCATTGAAAGCAGAATTGATGATTCAAGTTGAAATTTTGAGTTTCAAGGTTAGGTTTTTCTCATGTTTGTTACTATAGGTGAAAAAGCAGTGAGGGAATACAGTTGGAGTACATTGCTGTTTTTCTTGCGGTTCTATTCCCCGGTGCACTAGTTGCTTTTGATCACGATTTGCTGCTGGCACTGCCTCGGTTAACTGCTCTTCGTGTATATTGTGCTGGTATTTGGCATAATGCAGTGGTAATCTCACAAATTTGTAACGAGTCTTTCATGTTTAGATGATATATCAGTCACTTAAGCTTAGTTTAGCTTTGTAGTTGGATTGCAAACACTTTGGTTCGTCGAACCATGGTGCAACCATGCAAAGCTGGAATTTTGAATCCGTTTACATGAAGTGGTAATCTCAGAAATCCATAATAAGGTTAAGTCGTTAATGTTTAGATGAGTTCTTTATCTGCTTAGGGTTAGTTTGGCATTGTAGTTGGGCTGCAAAACACTGTTTTTTTTTTCTAACCATGGTGCAAAACTGAAATTTTGAATCTATTTACGTAGCATTGTCATTGTGGTCGAAATTAGAGTTTGAAAACCTTACTGTAATGGTGAAAGTAGCATAGTTTAATGCACATCTAACTTTTAATTCCCCCCTTGTAGTTCTGTGCAATTTGTGGATTGTTGTTGTTCCTGCAGCCGGTGATCCTGTTTCCATTTTACATACACGCTGAGAACCCTTTGGTATTGCACTGCAAGTATTTACTTGTTTCATTTCGTTTTACTCATTTTATTCTTAGATTCGAAACATGAAAGTTGATGAGCTTGATTCGATTTATCTTTCAACCGTCTTTAATAGGTTTTGGACGTAGCATCACCGTTATCTGAGTTTTTGTCTCCTGGGGATGCTATAGTTTCATTGGATGGTGCAGGCATCCATGATGTACAAGATTGGGTTGACATGACTGTCCTATTGGATAAGAAGATACTTCAGAATTCGAGTGATTTCCATTATTTTAAAGGTTTTGGTGCCGTAGATAGCAGGAAAGGATACTGTGTGCCTAATGCCTTGTTGGAAGACAACAATAATATTCAATTGGTCAAAAACCAATCTGTTTGTCCTTATGATTTCACGGCATTTGTGAAAATTCACTGCTTTGATTCGAGCAAATCTGTCAATGTGGTTGATGAAGATGGTGATCTTGGAAGAAGAGAAAATGAGCTCTGTTTGAATACAAAGGATATTGTCAATCTTGAAAAATGTGGAGGGGGAAAAGTAATGAAAAATGGAAGCAGATGTACGTGTTCTGAGGTAGACTTCGATCTTTAGAAACATAAATTAGCATTCTCCTTCAAACCTTCAAAAGGATGCTAGGAGTATGTTATTGATCACAACCTTGTTTCTCAATGCCTGTAGGATGAGTCTTGCTTAAGTCCAGTTCTGTTTCCGGGTTTGATGTGGGTTGAGATTACATATTCAAGGCCCCATTCAACAGAATGCTTACAATTTAAAAGTTCCAGTTTACATTCCAACATTTCTGATGCTGTAGAACAAACCTGTGGTGGAACTTTTGTTTTTGTTGGTGATGTGATATCGATGTCACATTCAGTTCAGCTGACTGAATATTGGCCTCGGTGGGGATTTTTTCTCGGAAAATATATTCCAAATAAGCTAGAGAAGAGCTTAATATGCACATTCCATGTTTCTTTAGCATTACTTCTTCTCAACAGCTTGCCGGTAAGTACCACATTTTCACTTCATAGAAAATTTACCTTCTATTCTGGCATATGCTTTTCCACCTGTATTGCATTGTTGTTCATCACACTAAACAAAGATATAAATTGCTAATGATGGTTAAGGTTAAATTGTCAGATTAGGGAAACACCTTTATTTTTATGGTCTATAGGTAGATTAGGGATTTTATCACTGAAGTAGAAGACTTCCTTACAGAATCATTTTTATTTTACTTCATGATCAGCACTTATGTTGCTCAAATTTGAGAGTAAGTGTCGTATATAAATACGCATTTAAAGCTTGTATAATCATTTTTTCTACTATATATTTGTAGGATCGTATGGGATCCCATATCCATACCCCAAGTATCTATCAGATGACGTGTATGGATTTTCTGTACCAGTCTAACCTTCTTTTTTCTTGATTAGGTATATTTTCTAGATGGTGAATCGGTTTTGGAAGTTGCTTTGTGCCACTTCACATCAATGAGCTCGAGAAAAAGAAGAAAAGTTCATCAAATATGTGTCATGGGAGGTACTTTCTTTTCAGTTATGTCCTTTTTGAGGATCTTGTTTGTCAATGTCTTCTAATATTATTATGTTATACGAACTTAGAACTTAAATCAGTCGGTTAATTCAGCTAACTTCTTGGTTTGAAGTTTGAATCTTGATATTTGTATTTTCCCCCCTCTATGTAGCAAGATAAATTTAGTATATGCTCGTTCTATATCCTTTCCCTGACTTGAACATTTAAGTTAAAAAGAAATGGAAAGATCTTACATTTCTGATGACTGACTTGTAATAGTAAGTGTACGTGTTGATCAAGTAAATGAATGTGATGGTTTCAGTGTTGAGCATTAACTCACTTTTATTGTTGAAATTAGGTTTAATACTTTTTGTTCAAAAAAAGAAATTAGGTTTAATACTCGATTTACTCCCATATAGGAGAAATTATATCATGGGTAAGTCCCACCACATCATCCATGAGACCAACTACTAAAAAAACATTTATCTGATCATTTTTTTCATATTATATTTTCCTAAGTGATTCTTCATTCATATTTCTTGTTAATTCATTTTAAAAATAGTTTTTTCAAGTGAAGATGTATTTGAGAAACTATATGACACGAAAAAAGTGATGAGATAAGTAAATTTTAATGGTTGGTCTTATGGATACGTGATTGGACTTACCCATAGTATAACATTTCAAATACTTATTTTGATTGAACTATATTAGACTCAAATGTATTTTATGGAAATAAATGTAGTTTTGGCTAATTAGGTTAATAATTTTATGGTAACGAATTGAGTTTGATGATCAAATGTAATATCTGAGTTTAAGGTGTTATATTTCTTTAATGATCCTTATACGATCTCAAGCGATTAATTTTTAGTGTCAATAATTATAAAAAATTCAAATTATATGTTTAATTTACGACTATGAACGTAATTTTTTATATAATTTTGAATATTAATTTTTCTTGATAAAATTAATTGCCTTTCATAAAAAAGTGAGTCAAAACAGACTAATTAAACGCAAAGCCTTTGGTTTTGGATGAGATGGATGTTTTTTTATAAATCTTAAATTTAATTATAAAACGGGAAGTAGAAGAGAGAATTCTAGGAGAAGGGAAGTGTTCTCGATGACTTTAGAATCCATAACTTTAAAAATTTAAAGAGAATAAAAATAAACAATTTAATCGTATTTTAAATTCAAATCATCCTTGCCTTCAAATGTTTTCTTTGTCTGTTGGTAAACCCTTTATAAGACATGGAATCGTATCTACCTAGGGACTAAAACTACACACATTAAACCTTTCCCCCTCTCTGTGCCTATAATAAAAAACCATTTCCCAACACGCCACCTCCAACGTGCAATTTCTCTATCCCTCTCCTGCTCCTGCTCCTGCTTCTGCTTGCCATGGCCAAAAGCTAACCTCTCCTCCATCAATCCCTTTCCTCAAATCACACCATGCACATTCTTCAAATTTCTCAATCCAGAGATACATTTAAGTATTCAATCACATTCATCACAGTCGATAATACTTGAATTTAAATTATAATTATGATCATATTTAAATTTGATTGTAACGCGTACCCGTATTTGATAAATCATCAAACAAAGGAGTTGTAATGAAGAAATTTCACTTATTTGTACAAAATATAAACATGCCCTGGACCCTGTATTGATAATAACAAGTATAAAGACTAATATTATAATAGGATCATTATCCAAGACAAGTAAAAGTTTTTCACTTCTACAACCTCCTTAATTTTGAAGTTTTGGAGTTTCAAACTGAGATTTAGAGTTTAGGAAATTTAGTGTAAGGTTTAAAATTTAAGATTTATAATTAGAATTTAGAGTTTAAAATAATGTCACTTATTTAGATTTTATCAATAAACTTGAAAACTTAAGTTTTAGAGTTTGGGTTGGGACGAGTGTTTTTGAGAGTGAGGTCGGGTCGGATCAGGTTCGGTTTTAGGGTAAAAAATATCTGACCCGACCCGGGACTAACATGTAATTATTCCATAAATTTTTAAGAATATTTATAATAATAGTTCTCTATCTATATTTTTTTATAATTAAATTCTTAAAATTAATTTTTTTATTTATAATTTAGTTTGAAAAATATATATTTTTTATAACTAAGTCCCTTAATTTTTTAAATTTAGTTCCTAAAATTATTTTTTTCTAATAGTCGGATCGGGTTCGGGTTTAGTATATTTATTTTTGGGTTGAATTTTTTTAATTGGGTCGGGTCGAAGTCTGATTTAAGATGTTTGTATTCGGATCGAATTCGAAAAGGTTGAAAATTCGATATGACCTGTGCTTCTCCTTATTAATAACCTATAAATTTAAAATTATTACACTTAAATCCTTGATGTTAAATCTTAAAAGTTAGGAAAAATTATATCATGGGTCAGTCCCACCACGTGTCCATGGGACCAACCAATAAAAGCGACCCTTCTTTACATGTTATATTTTTTTCCAAGTAATTTTTCACTTGAAAAATTAAAAAATAATGAGGTGGCTAGTTTTTATTGGTCGGTCCCATAGATAACGTGGTGGGACTGGCCCATGATATAATTTCTCTAAAAGTTAGACATCGTGTGTATTTGTTTTTACATTTATGCATGAATTGTTAATGAGAAGCAAAATATAAAAGAGTAATATTATAATATATATATATGACATTATTAAGATGGTTTGTATCATTTTCATCTTGAATTTCGTATAATTTAAGCATTAAATATTAGATGAAATCTAATTCTATTATATAAAATTTAAGTAATTTTATATTAATTTATGCTATTGGAGGAATGGATTCTAAGTTCTAACCTATATATTCTAGGGAAAAGAGATGCAGAGTTTAATACTATCTAACTTCACACGTTAAGCATCTGAAAATGAATTAATGAGAAAGAGGGTTCCAGGTAGAGAGAAAAGGACCATTCTTTCAACACACAAGGCAAAAAGCTGCAAACTAAAACCCCTCCCACAGTGAGGTAAATAAACAATACATGTTTTTACTTGCAAAAATCAAGAATTTTAATGTTTCAACACAGATTTGTGATGACAAGATGAGCAGATTTTGGTAATAAAAAAACTGGGGTTTCCTCGTATTTGGCGGCAGAAGCCAATTACGAAACCAGTAAAGAATAAGATTTACTGGGAGTTATGTCAAATCCAAGGTCATATCTGTTAAAAAAATGAATGAAACAGTCGAGTCTCTAAACCATTTTCATCTCTTTGGAAAATTCCAACAAATGCAGGACCCCACAGCTTTGATGGTCATGTTATATGGCATTATGAAGATGGTTTGTATATTTTTATCTTGAAAGTCTCGTCATTTAAGTATTAAATATACGATGTCTTTAAAGAATGCCCACTTCTAGACTCAATCTCTCAGTAACTCAGTTTACACCCTTTTCTTCTTCTCTCTCTATGGAGAAATTTGTATATAAATGCATGACACTTTCTTTGCTTTCTCCACTCAGCTCATGAACTGAAAATCTGTTATTCGTGTGCTTTCGGGTGAGTACCTCTTGTTGGAGAAGCAGGGCACGTGCAAGTTTCCATGTGTACATGTTATCCTAGGTTGAACTTTGCACGTGCTCCCCTTCTCCACCGTGAGTTCCTCAGCTTTTTTCTCAGTCTCTCACACTCACAGGTGACTGCAAGCTTCAGTGCAAGAGCAACTCGCCTGTGAAAAAAACTACAGATGATTAGTTGAAGATAATGTATGTACGTATATATGTTTGTATCATGTATATATGTGTATTCGAGTCCTAAAGGAAGCTGCTGTTAGATTGGACCGGTTATACCATATTTGCAGTATGGCAAGAACCACCCAAGTTCATCATGAATTTGCAGGGTAGATATTCTGATAACCTGCAGGTCTTGAACTTACATGTGCATGGCCTTGTCTATATATACTGCAAGAAATCGATGAAAGTGTAGAATAATACCGTATAAAAGTATGTTCAAGTTTATTGCATATAGATATCAAACATGAATAGTGCTTTTAAGAAGGAAGAAATGGGTGTAGGTTTTGACGAATACAACAGGATCGTGATGCAAAGGACTGTACTTTGCGTTGTTGACTTGGGGAAGAGTGCTGTACGGAGCATGTAAAGGAAGGTTGATGCTGAAGAGAGAACACACGCTCGGTTCGACTGTCCCATTGTCGAAGAAAGCAAAGCAACGCAAAGATGGCGTAAGTAGTTATATATAAATGACCGTCAAAGCCAGGCTTAAAATGAGTATTTTCTGCGAGCAAAAATGGCAGCACCTGAGCTTCATCACTTTGCTTTGGAAACCGAGGGATAAGATCAGCCAAATGAATGTTGGGAATTAGAATCAGATGACGAGAGAGAGAAATTGAAGATTTTTTTCTTGTTTTTGCAGAACCTTAAAATGCAAGCAATGGTAAGAACTCTGAAATGATGAAAGCTTTTGAGGTGTACTGTTCGGACACGCAAAGCACACATTTCGAAGCTTCTGCAAAAATGGACCAGACATACATTTTGACAATGATTTTGTCACATGCTGGGGGGGGGGGGTCCTCCTTGGAAGAACAAAAACATGGCAGCGAATTTCTTTAGAAACTCAGAATCCACCTCTCTTTTGATTTCCTGTGCTGCCTGCAAGTGCAAACTATTGTGTTTTTTTGTTGCAGGCTCTGAATTTCGTTTTGCATGAATGCCCACACATGCAAGTTGTTGAAGATTAAATGTACCTACTGTCATTGGCTTATATAGATGATTCAAATATATAAATTTAGGATAATAAATTCCATGTATACACGTATTAGCTTGTTGAACTATATAATTTTTATTATTGCTGTCCACAAATGAACTTACAACCATTGAAAACAAAGTTTTATATCAAATAACTATTTCTACAAATCAAATGTAATCGTCTATACGTAGTGAAGCTGCCAGATACCTGATCTTCACGTAAATATACGGGTATTCAATCAATACAGATACTAAAAATTAGTATATGACACCGTACAGATACATAGATAATCATCTAGTTGGTCAGACCTTCGGAGAACTTGACCCCAGTTGCCGGCAACCACGATCGGCCGTTAATGAACCTCCCAACGGTGAAGTAACCTGCGGTGGAAGCATCTCGGATAATGTGGTACCCCGGCCATTGAACTCGTCCAGACAAAGAAGAACCAGGGCCATAGTTCCTATACTCGCCATACCAAAGTGTGTTCAAGGCAAAATTGCCATACCACTCGAGCCATCCTCTAGGCTGCACCAGGCCACTCATGTAAGTGTTCATATAAACCGTCCTCGAATACGGCTTCCATGGCCTCCCTAGATAAGTCGGTTGAGTGGCTAGAATGTAACTGTTCTGGATCGAAAACCCGGTGTTCTGGTTCGGTTTTTTCCGTCCCTGAGCGGTGATCGTCACCTTCTGGAGTGGTAGAGGGACTCGGGTGAATATCTTGCAGTTCTGGAGAACAGCTGCACCATTGCCAAAAATGAAGTCTATGGTGCCATAAATGTTGCACTCACGGTAGAATTGGCGGAGGGAGTGGATGTAGAGGGTGTCCTGATAGCCTTCTATGCTGCAGCGAAAGAAAGCTGATTGATCGGAATCCACTCGCAGAGCGACGGCCTGGTGGTTCCCCGGCCCGGCCGTGTTTCGGAAGGTGATGTCCCTAGCTATGAATCCCTTTCCAGAAACAGCTGCAAGATCAAAGCACAAGGAATATTACAAAACGAAGCGTGTGCATTCAAAAATGGAATCTCACTTTATAAAAATAATGATTCATTTAGTCTATGGTTCATATAATTAGACTAATTCAATGCTTAAATACCATTAACAAGGAATCGGACTTGATTAATTGCAGATAATTAGTATGGTACGTACCAACAGTTGCAGTTCGAAACGTCGTCCATCCTTGCAAGAAATTCCGATCCCCTGTCACGATAGTTTGTCCAATTCCATCTCCAACAAGCATAATATTGGTTTTCTTCTTCTTCATGTCAATGTTCTCCTTGTACACTCCCTTCTTCACGTAAATGACGTACCTCCGGTTACTATAACTCGGAGCTTCGTTGATGGCATCGGTTAACGTTCGATAGCGTCCACTCCCGTCTAGCGACACGACAGCATCCGCGTGCATGTGACGTGAATGAGTCCGTAGACGCTCTTGGTCGCCATTGGTTATCCATTCCGGAAACTCCGAGCCTGCATTCGTTGAAGTAGTATTGCGAGGCGGTCGGAAAGGCAAGCTATGTAACTGAGTGTACATAGTCAGAACGTTGCCGATGAGTTGCGTAACTTGTTTCACGCTGCCTCGGATGAAGCTTTCGAGGTGTCGGTCCGTGCCTTCAAAGCCTTCGAGGCAGGTGTCTTGGTTACTCAACGCAGCACTTAACCAAGCCTTGAGGTTCCCTTCATATTCAGCACTATTACCACCATCACGAATCTTTCTCATCTCGGCTAAAGACCAGGCCAATTCGGACACGGAGAAATCTAGGAGTTCCTTACAGTCTTCAACGGCCATTTGTTCACGATAACTCGCTGACAAACCAGTGAACCTATTCATGGTTTCAATGGCTCGTCTTGCTTCGTTAAGAGTGGTCGTCAATGCAGCATGCAAAACCGAAGATGTGGTTTGAGGCTCTAAGTTTTGAAGCTCTGTTTCAATGTTTGAGAGGCATAAATCATTGTTTTCAATGCCTAAACAGGCCTGTGCGATGAAGGGTTGAGTGTTTAAGCTTTGGTTAACCTCAGGTAAAGCTTGGAATGAAGGTAAGAGTAAGAGAATGGTGAGAAGAAAATTAGCAAAGTCCATTTCTCAGGATGGGAATTTGTCTTTCTTTTTACAGAGACGAAGGTGAAATTTTATATGCGAAGAATTGAGGGGTTGTTTGCTTAGTAATGAAGGAGAGATGTCGTCATTGAGTTATGAAATGAGCTTGGTTTATGCTTTTCCCCTGACCAAGTTATGCTTTCTTTTAAGATCCCATCCTTAATATTCGTCTCCATTGGGCGCTTGCTGGTCAAGACGGGGCCATGTTACTTTCACACACCAGCACCAAGTTCAAGCCATCCGCCGCACAATTCAAGGAAGCGTCTTGCCAGGGATGGGGATTTGGAACTGGTAGGCCTGCGGATCAACCATCTAACCAGCTCTTGGGCTTTGGCACTGATAGGCTTACAGATCTTTAACTATCTGAGCCCCTAGCCCTTGTAAAAATAAAGTTCATAGTTGGTCTGCAAAGATTTTTTACATACACAACGTCTCGAATCTGAGACTTGTTTAAACAAAACTAAACTGCTTACCACTTAAATCAATCTCTATTGGTAATTATTGTTAATTTTTAATGATAAAATATCAAAGTAACTTTAAATGTTTTGTTATCACCTTAAATTCTAACTAGGTTCTTGTTTTAATAATTTTATATCTAGAAGCCAAGCCAAAGACAATCTCCACTCTTGTCATTATTTTATTAAAACAGCAAATATCAACTCCTAAATCACACAAGAAGCCCTTAAAACCATACAAGGTCTTACTATTTCTTATTATAGGAAGTAGGAACCACTATTTTTAACAGCAGATTGCCAGGGTGATCAGAACTAGACCCGTTTAGCTTTAGCCACTGCCACTGCAAACGATTACATTAATTACCGATCTTTGTATCTGCGGAGGGCGGAGACTACGGGCACTTGAGGCCCATCTTCCCTTCCCTGCACTCGCTAGCGAAAAGACCAGGAGGATATTTTCCGTAAAGGTTGATGTAGCTGAACATGGTCGAAGCACAGTCGGTTGTCATATCATTGAGCTCTTTTGCATAAGGGCAGGCGAATTTCTTGAACGCCGGACAACAAAGGTTGGGGGGGTATTTGGGTGCTTTGCATTGGCTCGTGATGATCGTGTAGTTCAGGAATTCGAACTGAATAGGACAAGCTGACAGACCAAGACATGATTTTCATCAGAATCAGAACATTCAACAACATGTTTCAATTTGTTTACATTTTCTGAAGAAAAATCATGAGATAGAAAGTTTGTAAAGCATAATGAAAACCTTTCTTTGCCTGAAGCAGATGCCTGTTTGCAGAACCGAGAGAAGTTGAGAGCCAGACTCCATCTGCATATTCAAATCAAGATAGTAGGACAAAGTGAACATCAAAGTATCTAATGTGTGGGAGAATCCGACAAAAGTTGGATGAATACCTGAACTGGAAGTAGAGAAAGTTGGAGAAGAAGCAAGCAGAAGCAAGAGAATGGCCAGAGAAGGCAAGAACCAAACGTGTTCCATTTTTTTTCCTGTGGAAAACTAGTTCAAGATCTTGCTTTCCTGTTTCTTTGTAGCTTATTTGAAGGAATGGATGGTGTGGGAATGGTCAAACTCGGATGACTCAATGAGTCATGAGTGGTTGCCAGCGAGAGATGGTTGACTTAGAGTCATGATCGAAAAATACAAGTCTTTTTGCATACAAATCTGTCATGACTTTAGGGCAAGAAAAGAGGAAAATGCCGAGTCAAATTGTGAAATTAGGGCAGGAGAAATCGGAATTAGGGTTATCGAAGAGAATTAGGGGGAAAAAGATAGAGAAGCAGCAATTGAGGAACAAGAGAGAAAACGGTATCGTAGCCACTAAAAGGAACGACATCGTATCAGCTTGTTCAACAAACGGCATCGTTTCACTTAATGAGGATGTGGAGCATCAGATTACACTCGGACTGTTGCCAGTGGACCAGTTGAAGGACCTGCCAAGCCCACCTGCAGGGAAAGACAAGGAAGAGAATTAGCTGAAAGAATATGTCTGTTATGAGTAACCAATTAGACAAGTGTCAATGAATAATTGTAGTACAATGTATGGTCAGCTATATAGTAAACCTTGTAACCAACCTTTGTTTTATCTTGGAAATGAATTTCTAGCTTCTTCAACCTTAATTTTTCTGTTCCTAATACCCTTTCTTTACCCTAAACATTACAATTGGTCATCAGAGCTCGGTTAAAATTGATCCAAACAAACTGGAAAAATCAAAGAAAAATCAAAACATGACTGACGGGATTCGGGCAACTGCACCAATCGAACCAGTAAAATCCACAGAGGCAAATCCTATTGAGGGAGAGGCCCGACAGAAGAGCATGGAAGATAGGATAAGTGGACTGGAATCCAGATTTGAAGTGACTGAAGGATATGTGGAAGAAATCTTGAGTATCCTGAGAGCAAAGAAAAGAGAAGACAGTCCAGATACTCCACAAAAGAACATTCACCAAGGTTCATCTTCAAACCAAAGGGAAGCCAAACAACATGTGGAGGTCACTATGCTGGATGAGAAAGAAAGGTATTCACTTAAACTTGGAGAACCTGGAATCCTAGCTAAGAAACCAGAAAATACAAATGAAGTTAAGTTACCATTTAAAAACTTGAACTTCAAACAGAATCCAGGTGAGGAAGCTTCTTTAGAATTTGAGGAAGGAGGAATAAGGAATAATCAAAACCCTTATCTTCCTAGGCCAAGGATAGAACTTCAGATGTTTGATGGAATGAACCCAAGAGGGTGGGTCAGAAAATGCGAAAAGTACTTCCATATTTTTGGAACCATGAATCTCAAAAGGTGGAATGGGCAACCATGTATCTAGAAGAAAAAGTTGAATCCTGGTTTGATCGATATGTTACCCAAAAACATCAGCTTACCTGGAAAGAGTTTGCCTCAGATCTACGCTATAGGTTCTGTGACAAAAACCAAGGAGATGTAATAGAAGAGTTTAGTAAACTGGTGCAAAAGGGTTCGGTGGAAGACTACCAGGAGAAGTTTGAAGAACTAAAGCCCTTTATGTTACAACACAATTCAATCTTGGGAGAGGAATATTTTTTATCCATGTTCATTAGTGGTCTGAAGGATGAACTAAAGCACAAAGTTAAGGTACTACAGCCCACTACCTTATTTGAAGCTAGCAGACAAGCCAAACTCTATGAATTGGCTTTGGAGTTGGAACATAAGAGGCAAAAATACAGTGCAAGGACTCCTAATTATGTGTCCAGTCTGACAATCCAGAAAACACCCATAAACAGCTCTCACTCAAGGGTTAATGCTACTGCTCCGAACAACAGGCAGAACTTGATAGAGTACCGAAGAGCACACAACCTTTGTTTCAGATGTGGAGAGAAATTCACTCCTGGTCATCAATACAAGACCAAATAATTTAATTCCATGGAAGAAGAGGAAACAAAAGTATTAGAAGAGAAAATTGAAGGAGACAATGATGAAACTCAAGAAGGGGAGCATTAGAGATCTCAATCAATGCCCTTAATGGTAGCTCAGGCTACACTACCTTGAGGATCCAAGGAGTAGTAAAGGGAAGGCCCCTAAATATTCTCGTTGACAGTGGAAGCACTCATTGCTTCATCACTCCAAAATGGGCAGGGAAAGGAGAGGAGATTGTACAAACTCCACCCCTAGCAATCATAGTGGCTAATGGAGAGAAACTTTATAGTACTTCTAGAAGCAACCTACTAAGTTGGAAGATGCAAGGACACCCCTTTGAGCATGATTTCAGGGTGTTACATATGGGGGTAGTGACATGGTATTGGGAGTAGACTGGATGAAGAAATACAGTCCTATTTCGATGAATTTTAATGACATGACACTCAGCTTTGGAAAGGAGGGGAAAACATACTCTTGCAAGGAGGAAAAAGAACAACAAATATTAAACTTATATTTGAAAAGAGACTGCAAAAGTTGACAGAGAAGGATGCAGATATGATGGGGGAAGTTTATTTGCTCAGTGCTGAAGCTGTAGAGGGAACAATACCACTGGAGATACAAAATTTACTGGAGGAATACAAGACAATGTTTGATCCACCACAAGGAATGCCTCCCCTGAGGTCACATGACCATGCCATTACACTGAAACCGGATGCTATTCCAATGAATTTGAGGCCTTACCGGTTCCCTTATTTTCAAAAAACAGAGGTAGAAAGACAAATTAAAGAAATGCTGGCAGCCTCTATTATCCAAACAAGTAGCAGCTCATTTGCCTCCCCTTGTTTGTTAGTAAAGAAAAAAGATGGATCCTGGCGCTTATGTGTTGACTATAGACAACTCAACTCACTTACCATCAAGAATAAATACCTAATTCCAGTGGTTGAGGACCTACTGGATGAGCTAGAGGGAGCAGCCTACTTCTCCAAAATTGACCTTAGATCTGGCTACTGCAAATCAGAGTGAAGGAGGCTGATGTGCACAAGACAGCTTTTCGAACTCACCAAGGACACTTTGAGTTCAAGGTAATGCCCTTTGGCCTTACTAATGCACCTGCTACCTTTCAGTCTCTTATGAATGAACTGTTTAAGCCCTATTTGAGGAAGTTTGTTCTAGTTTTTTTTTTTTTTGATGATATCTTAGTATACAGTGCTAACTTGATAGCTCATGTGGAGCACTTGAGCAAAGTCTTGAAGGTGCTAAAAGACAATCAGTTATTTGCCAAAAGGAACAAATGCTTCTTTGGACAACATCAGGTGGAATATCTAGGGTATTTAATCTCAAAAAGGGAGTTTCGACCGATCCTTCCAAGATAGAAGCAATGAAGAATTGGCCACAACCTATAACCATTCCCAATCAAGCATGGGAAGTTGTTACCATGGATTTCATAGAAGGGTTGCCCACTTCTATGAAATATGATTTCATATTAGTGATTATAGATAAGTATACTAAATATAGTCACTTCCTAGCCTTGGCTCACCCTTACACAGCCTTGGAAGTAGCTTGAGCTTATCTGGAACAGGTCTATAAGCTACATGGACCTCCTAAAGTGGCCATTTCAGATCGAGATAAAACTTTTGCCAGTGTATTCTGGAAAGAGTTGATGAAGCAATTAGGCACCACCACCTTTTTCAGTACTGCATACCACCCAGAAACAGATGGACAGACTGAGAGACTAAATCAGTCCTTAGAGCAGTACCTCAGGTGTATGTGCTTCCTTAAGCCTAAGGAGTGGGCTAAGTGGTTGGCACAAGCTGAGTGGTGGTATAACACTAATTACCACTCAGTTTTGGGTATGACACTCTTTGAAGCTATCTACGGGTATAAACCACCAATGCTGGATTGGGGTCAAAACACTACTGTTAATAGTGTCCAAAAGATGATGCAGGAAAGACAACACATAGCAAAGATACTTAAAGAGCAGCTAAGTAAAGCCCAACACAGAATGAAACAGATGGCAGACAAAAACAGAAGTGACAGAGAATTTCAAGTTAGAGATGAGGTATACCTGAAGTTGTAACCGTATAAGCAATCTTTTGTAGCTCTTAGAAAAAATGTGAAGCTCACGGCCAGATATTATGGACCCTACAAAGTGCAGAAAAGAATTGGATTAGTGGCGTATAAATTGGAATTGCCAGACTCAGCCAAAATACACCCCGTTTTCCATGTCAGTTTACTGAAGAAGAAGATCAGACCGAAGCACATCACCTCGATTGATCCTCCATAGGTTACTGAAGATGGACAAATCAAAGTGTACCCCGCTGTGGTGCTAGACAAGAGAATGGTTAAAAGGAACAACCGAGCCATCACACAACTGTTAATCCAATGGTCGAACTTGGGAATCGAAAGTGCAACTTGGGAGGACTATTCTGTTTTGAAGACTCAATTTCCGTATTTCGATCCTTGGGGACAAAAATGATTGAAGGGGGAAGGATTGTCATGGCTTTAGGGCAAGAAAAGAGGAAAATGCCGAGTTAAATTGTGAAATTAGGGCAGGAGGAATCGGAATTAGGGTTATCGAAGAGAATTAGGGGAAAAAAGACAGAGAAGCAACAATTGAAGAACAAGGGAAAAAAACGGTGTCGTAGCCACTAAAAGGAACAGCGTCTTATCAGCTTGTTCAACAAACGGCATCGTTTCACTTAATGAGGATGTGGAGCACCAGATTACACTCGGGCTGTTGCCAGTGGACCAGTTGAAGGACCTGCCAAGCCCACCTGCAGGGGAAGACAAGGAAGAGAATTAGCTGGAAGAATATGTCTGTTATGAGTAACCAATTAGACAGGTGTCAATGAATAATTGTAGTACAATGTATGGTCAGCTATATAGCAAACTTTGTAACCAACCTTTGTTTTATCTTGGAAATAAATTTCTAGCTTCTTCAACCTTAATTCTTTCTGTTCTTAATACCCTTTTTTTACCCTAAACATTACAAAGTCGTTGGCACATGTAGTTGTATATTTATTAGGGTAAAGTACATATATAAATATTAATAAATTTAAAGATCATTTTATAATAATTTGATAAATTTTAATAATAATTCTTAACTGTTTAATGAATTTAATGACTATTTTATAATTTTTAAAACTTCAAAAACTAAAAGATATTTTTTACTACATTGAACTAACACATACAATACATAGGAGCAATAAGCTTCGCTCATTTACATTAGAACCATGTTAAGTTGTAATAAAATCAACTTCATTCCAAGGGAGAAGAAGAATGGAAGAAGAGGCAGATGGCTGAAATATCATCCATTGCAATACCCTTTCTCTTCTTTTTCCAAGCCCGGACAGCCGATTCGACCAGTTGCTTAGCTGCCTTCGCCTTGTCCGGTGTCGAAGATACTATTTGAATTGCTTCATGATTGGATACAACATCCCATACCTGCAGGACAAGATTCAATCTCAAATCAAAAGCATTGTCATTTGATAAACTTTCATCAGAGCCTTAGTACGTATATATATATATATACATACTCCATCCGTAGCGAGCACGACGAATTCGTCTCTGCTGGTTATATGTCGTTGTGCGACTTCTGGAACTGAAATAAGTCCGTAATCTTTAACGCAGTAGTCCCCAAAAGCTCTCGACATCGCCAGCCCTGGTGACTCCTCATCAGGTAGCCAAACCCTGTGTACCCCTGGCTCATCATGCAGGCAGAAAACCCGACCTTTGCGCTGAATTATCCGCTCAGCCTCCTCTGCAAGCAACATCAACAAAAAACACAAGGATCTTTAATGTCTTATCTTTCATTTTTTCAACATTTTTAGAGAGTGTGGTTGAGAACTCACCAGGTAAATTCGGCTTGAAATCTACTGTAAGCTGAACGGGAACCAAGTTTCCATCATCTGATGTTGTAGCCAAAACAGCCCGAGAATCACCAATGTTGGCAACATATATGAGGTCACCCTGTCTGACAATTGTTAAGGCAGTTGTTCCACTATAAAAAGAATCGATCTTCCTATGCCGCTCGAGCTCGTGATCGACTGAGGCGCAAGTCTTTAGATAAGAACGCTTCCATATATGAAACCTCTGCTGTTTCTTATCAGATTCTAAATCGGTATCTGGTTCGAGCGATGCCTGAGTTAGAGTCTCTTGCCAATTGCAGAGCAAGGACGAGGGCATCGATTCCCGAACTTTCTTAGCTACAAAATGACCCCATGGACCATGTCCATCAAATATCCCACAAAACAACATGTCTGCTTGACATCCAAATTCCTATCCCAAGCAAAAAAAAGAGTAAAATTTACAAGGTACACAATCATAGCATATCTATATGGTAAAAACATTCATGTTTTATTACCTCCCATACAATGGCACAATCCTGGTTCACTCCTTTTCTGCCTCTCTTCGAGAATACCGAAGCAAAATTGTTCGAACCATCGACGTTTACCGAACCAGAAGACCTCAAAATCAGATCATTTCTCTTGGCATCCTTCGCCATTTCCTCGGCAGCCTCCCGACCGTCATTGTTCCCCGAGTTATTCCCTCTCAATGACCTTGCTAATCCATTCAACATGGAAGAAAACTGCCTCATTCCCCCCTAGAATTCAATTCCCACTACCAAAAAAACACAGAAAGAAGAGTAATCTGTTGTAGATCCAAATCCTGTCCATTTGAAAACAAATAAATACAGTCACATATCTTTGTTTCAGACATAGTAGAAGGTTAAAAGCACATTGAACCTGAGTAATAATGTTAGCCAAGAAAAGACATAATCTGACTCAGAAAGGTGGGAATCTCACAATTTAATAACAGAAAAAAATATTAAAACTTTAATTCTAAAAGGATTTACACAGAACATTCATTATGACACAAGAATTCAAATAGCTTCCCCCATTAGGAAATCTGAAAGGAGCTAAACTAGTAAATGGATAAACTTAAACACTTGAGTCTTAGCTGGCTGTACCCCATCACCTTGTCTGTTTGGTAGCCGAGAAAGGATAATGGGGAAAACAGGGAAAGTTGAAATTGCAATCTTTTAGTATGTTGTAAGGATTTGCCAGTGGCAACTTGACAAGTAAAAGAATGATACCTAGAGCTTACTAGAACTTCAAGTTAGTTGAAATTTCCTTTTATAGTAAAGGCAAAAACTAAAAGATAAAGCTTTCTGTTTTTCCTTAGACAATGATCTATTTCTTTCACTAGGTACCCTTTTCTTCAATTTTCCAGAAAATCAAACAACACCCAGAAATATACATCCTCGTCTTCCATTTTCTCGGCAACCAAACAAGCCACTCCAACCAAAAAGAAGAAGAAGAAACCAAGATCTAACCCAACAAAATGAGTAAAAAAGGGTGCTGTGATTAGACCTCAAGAGCAAATGGTTTGCTGAGAAGCTGATGCAAGCAAGCAGAATGCAAAGACTGGATCTTTACAAGAAAAGATGAGAACCCGAGAGATAAGATACTGAGATGAATCAGAAAAAAATACCCATAGTCAAAAGATTGAATATTTTTCCTTTATTTTTGTTTTTTGGGTTCTGGTTCTTTCTGAGCTTTAATTCTTATCTGTGAAGAAGATACCAAAAGGAGCAGCAATTGCACATATAATTGACATGAAAAACAACAAAACCAAACTTGAAATGACTTCCTTTCTTTTTCTTTTGTAAGAATTTAAAACTTATAAACCCAGACTCTTCTTCTTTTCCTTATACAAATTCCAAAAAGAAAAGGAAAATTCCCTTCACCTTTGCTGTTTCTGTTAACTCTTTTATAAGGTTCTTTTAGCTGCCCTTTTTCTCACCATATTTAAAACAAGTTAGTTAATTTCATGATTTTTAAGTATTAATATTTAATTAATTAAGTAGATTTTTATTTAAAATTTAACATTTATGTGCATTTTTTAAATTTTCAACATTTATGTGCAATTCTATATCTAAAAAATAATTTTTATTCAAAATTTTCAATTTTCATATTCAATAATACCAACATATTATCAATATTCACATGCCAGGATGCCATAATTGAATGTACATTTTAAACCTGTTCTATGCTTTGAAAAGAAAACACTTGAAAATCAAAAGAGGAACAATATATCTTACAAAATATCATTCACCGAATAATGTTTAATTAAAAAATATTATTATATTATTTTAATTATCATATTAAAAAATCTCTTTGTATTGGATAAGACCTTGAAATTATTTTTAAAAAATGGTGTTTATTAATAAAAAATATTATGTACTATTAACTTTTAAGAAATAATATTATTAAGAAACAGTTACTAAGCAAGGGTTAAGTTTGGTAAGAGAGGTTGTAGCACAGCTGGTCCATGAACAGACAATGCAGCTGTCCATGAGCAGCAACAGGAGCAGATACTTTTAGACCAACACCTTATCAAGTAATTTACTGAAGGGAAAAACACAAACTCTCTAGTGCAAGCGGTTAGCAAGCGATTAAAAGAACAGTTGATGTTCTTAGAGATCACGGATTCGAACACCAGCGATGCCAACAGAGTGATTAAACGATCAATGTCAAATGATTGAAATTATATTTTAGAACAGATACTACTTGTAATCATTATTAGCTTAATAAAAAAAATTTACTGAAGGGAAAAAGATGGTCGGATACTAAATCTTGAGTGGGGATTAGATTTAGGGGGTGTTGTAGTCCTTTAAAATTTTAAAGTTATATATATATATATTATATATTTATTTTATTTTTTTATTGATAATTTAATTTTATACCTTCAAATTCTTGTAACTTTGTACCCTTACGTTTCTAATATAACTTCTTCATAGTTTATACCTCGTGTATAAAGTTTTAGATTCGTCCCTGATCTTAAATCTCGAGTCCCGAATGGTGCCCCACAACTAAGTCTTTAGGTTGATTATTATGGGAGTGTCCTTCAAGTAGGGATGAAGACAAAATTTATGTTTGTATGAGAATTATTATATTTAATAAAGCTATATAAGAATAAACATTTATTAGAGAATAGGGGTGTGTATTTGGTTCAAAATCAGTTAATTAACCGAGTTAATCAAAATTATATATAATATTATATATATTTATTTTTACTCATTTTACTTTTAAATAAATTATAAAATGTTCATTACATTTTTTATATTATAAAATTATCACTAAATTTTGTATTAAATTAGTATAAAATAAAAGTTTAGTGACTAAAAAATTATTTTAGTTTAATTTAGTGACCTATTATGTAATTTAATCAAAATTTATAATAAATTTTGATTAATTCGGCTAATTATCCGAAATAATTTTTGTTTGCCTAATTCTGTTAAAGAAAATTCGGTTAACGGTTAAGATTTTAAAATTTTCGGTTAATTCAGTTTTGGTTAATTCAGTTCGACCACCGACCGAATTAATTGAATGTTCACCCTTATTAAAGAATAAGAAATTAGGGTATTAATATAAAATATAATTTTTTAAAGGTGTGATTATCTCTTAACACTCCTTTATTGATCCATATAATCAAAAGATTTTTATTTTTAATCTCTATTATCATGGACGGATCTGTAACTTTATGTTACAGGGCAAAACTATAACATTTTAACTGATAAAAATATATTTTTCCACGGCCACGGGACACTGTTGATTCCCTGGGAAACCTTTGAATCATTCTCTCTTTGTTTATCCTATTCCTGTCTTGTTCTTGGGGTTTTGTTGTTAAATGCCCATCCTTGTCTTGAGCCTTCACACTTCACATCACGATTTCATTGCCACAATCTTATATTTAAAGGATATTGATTTTTCTTGATTTGTAATAATTTAAAAAAAAATTGATATGTTATTTACGTACAAGTCTTTAAAACATGTTACTTTTGATGGACATGATTCATTGGGTTCAAAGTGAATGATGAAATATCATGAATTTGGACAATTTAGGCATATGAACAAAACACATGGAAAATGAGGGGAAAAAAAAAACAGACATTCTAAACGCAATAAAATGGGTGTTAATCGTCTACCTATTAATTGTATCTCAATCGATGCCTCTACTTTAAATCAGTAGGTTTAGAGTTTAAGATTTAAGATTTAAGGTTTAATATTAGGGGTTAGAGTTTAGAGAATTAAGGGTAGGATGTAATTTTTAGGGTTTAGAGTTTAGAATTTAGAAAATGAGAGTTAGTGTTTAGAATTTAATTTTTAAGATTTTTAAGTAGAATGGATGAAAAGAGACAAAGAGGCAGGAGATTTTTTATCTAATAAAACATTCGTAAAAAACAAACAATAAAAAATTAAAACTTTAAAATTTATTGAGTGATCTCGATAATAAAAAATAATATATTTTATTTAAATAATTTAAATTTAAATATTATATATACACAATATACATAAATTATTAAAAAATTAACAAATACTGCCTTATGACCGGTTAAAATACCCACCACCGGAAATTACCACCCTTACCCACTGATCTACCTCCACTGTAGTCGTGCTGCATCCGGTGACCATAGACTTTCTCGTCAACACTCACGTGGGTCGGCGCAGTAGATATCGACATGTCTGATGGAACTCAACCTTTATTTTATATATTTCATGTGGAGTTTACACGACCAAATGAGTGGCATTCAGAAAATCTCAAGGCTTTCTGGTTTGGTTGGCAACAAAGGCTAAAACCTCATCGAAAATCGAAAATTTTACAAATATCTTAGTTTTGAGGTTTAAGGTATTAATTTATAATCCAAGGGTTAAGGGTTTAAGTACATGTTTAAAATTTAGAGATAGTGATTTTATAATTTAGGATTTACGTTTAAAATTTACGGTTTATGAGTTAAAACCTAAATCCTGACCATATTATCTTAAAAATAAAATCTAACCTCTAAATCCTAAATTATAAACATTAAACTTAAACTTTAAATAATTAATGTTAAACCCTTTAACTTTACACCTTCACCCCTAAAACTAAAACGATTATATTTTTTTAATTTCACCACTAATATATAGGACGTAAATCTTTATGAAATATAAAATTATATTTAGGTACAATGTGTCTACACTATCAAAAGAATAAAATTCATAAGCCTATATAATCTTGTAGTTAGACAATTAAAAAAATACTTTTGCGCTTTTAGCTATGAAAGTGACAATTGCCGGGAGGAGAAATCCATTATCTGTTTATCATGTTTCCATTCATACATCCTATTAAAAATTTTAAAATATTAAATTTAAATCTTAACCCTTATTTTTTATATCCTAAACCCTAAACCTTACACCCTAAAAGATACATCCTATTTTTAATTCTCTAAACCTTAACCTTTAATCTAGAACCCTAAACCCTAGATCCTCTAATTTAAAGTGAAAGTACGAATAAAACCATGAAAAAGAGATAAATGATTTTCACGAATTGCGGGTGGTAATTAAAAAATACTGAAAAGTGGGCTGAACCCCTTGCATGCGCCTGAAAGTGCTAACCTAACTTCATCCAAAGAAATACAGGTTGTATTAATTAGCATAATCAGTTTACTTTCTTACATGGACAGGAATCTTCTAAAACCAGTAAGTCGAGACATGGCAGGCAGCACCAGGAAACTCATGCACTTGCATTGTCAAGACATCTAAAACAGACATGGAAGATACAAGAAAATCTAAGAGACATGATCATCCCAATCCGAGCAAGCAGACCACAAGCATGACATGGTGACAATGCCATTCATTGTCCTTTTAGAAAATATTTCAACCAAGGTATGGTTCAAGATAAGTAGAACAACACTGCCATTGTCCTTTAATGACACCACGGCATAAACATCAACCAACAGATATAACATACAGACAATGTACACGTCCACGTCCAGGTCCAGCCCTGTAATGCATAGTTGGGTTGGGTAAGGCATTGAATAATTCCTTGAAATCATTGGTATGTTCCCTGCAATTATTCTCACTTAGCAGTTAGCACCTGTAACATCTGTAATGCTAAACTAGCTTAAGGACATGGTATTACCCCCAAATGGCTGGCATTGACCATAGACAATGCCCTTGGTCATGAGGCACCAAATCACCTGTCACTATTTATACCTCCAAAACCACATCCATCAAGGAATGGATCAAGGGGTGCAAGGGACTAGTCAGCCTGTGAAAATTTCAAATTCTCATATAGTTAATGTATTCTTTTGATATTTTTTTATCGATGATCTATGATCGTACCTCTTAAAATTTTATAAATTTCTCTCAAAATTTTTAATCTAACTCTCTAACAATGAACACTCGAATATAAAATCATGTATTCGTACCTATAGTGGCGGATGTATATGTAGTTGAAGGTGGGTCCGTGCCCACCCTGAAATTTTAAAAGTTTATATATTTACCTTTGATTTTTGAAATTTTTATAAAATAATCCTTAGAATTTTTAAAATTTTATGATTGTGCCCACCCTAGAATTTTAAGATTTTTGTAACTTGTACTTATCTTAAAAAATATTTTGATTTGTGCTCACCCTCACATATGGTTCTGGATCCGGCACTGCGTACCTGTACTCGTACCCCTATCCGTATCTATACAACTCAGTTTAGAAAAACCCGACTATCTTGATGCGGAATTTTGGGGTTTAATAATAAAAAAATAAGTTTTTGGAACTTTAATCAAAAAAATTTTTTAAAAATTAAGGACTGAATGAGATTTTTTTTAAAAAAAATAAGTGTTTAATTAATTTTTAAAAACAAATTTTAAAGATTTAAGAAATTTAATTAAAAACATTTTAAAAATATTTAAGACTTGATAATTTTTTAATCATTTTAAAAGAATTTAATTAAAATCTTAAAATATTTTAAAGGTGTAATTGTCCCTACTAACTTAACCCGACCTAATTGAAGATTTAAAAACAACCACGCTTTTAATCTGAGACACTGAACCTAATAAAATTAAATAATAATAATAATAATAATAATAATAATAATAATAATAATAATAATAATCCCCCACGTCTACGGTATCTTTTTCTTCCCTCATAGTTTTAATTTCCTGGTAGTTTCCTTTCAGAACGATTCTCAGCTTCGCCGGCGCTTCAGTCGGCCGTTTTTATCTGTTCAACTGCCCCCTTAACGGCCGATTTCCGGCCTCCGGTCACGTTGCCATCCCTATTTTATTGCCTTTTCTAGCTCCGCCATGAGAAAACATCAATTTTTAGATCTATAAATTTTAAATCTAGATTTAATTTATTTTTTTAGTTAATATATATTTTCGTTCAAGAGCTATGGCGACGAGGAACCGGACGCTGTTATTCAGGAAATATAGGGATGCGTTAAAGAGTGTAAGAATTCCGACGAGTTCGTCGGGATCGTCTTTGGTCACGAAGAGCTCCGGCGGAGGACCGGTGATCGAGATGGTTAGCACTTCGTTGCTCCATCCAAATCGTTCTTATACTCCTATAAGTACCGAGGATCCTGGAAATTCAAGGTAATTCAACTTTGTTAGAAATATTAATTTGTCAATATAAGATAAAATCATAATAATAAAGATCGAGATCAATACCTTTTTTTCTATTTATTATGCGGGAATTGTTTGAACGTAATTAGTTAGCTGAATTGGTCTCCTTTTATTTGAAGTAGAATTGATATAGTTTAGGTTAAGCAAAATTGTTGAATTATATGTTAAGTAACTATTTTTTGAGAAATTAGCACCCAAGAGATGCTTACAAATGAATGCGGTTGAATCTGTTTAATATCCTTGAACAGTTCTTACAAATATTATTTAGTTGTGAGAAATTTTGAATGATTTGTGAAGATCTACAATGATTATATGGTGTTTTATGCAGTACAATGAAAGACCAAGGATTTGCAATGGGGGATTGTGGATACAAATTACTTATGAGTTAATGTATATCTCTGTCTGAATGGTCATATAACTCTAGTAGGAAAATAAGGGTTGTCTGTCTGTTGCAGTAAGGGTGCAAATGCAGTTACAGTGGGTCTACCACCAGCTTGGGTAGATGTGTCTGAAGAAATAGCAGCAAATGTGCAACGAGCACGGACAAAAATGGCCGATTTAGCAAAGGCTCATGCAAAGGCTTTAATGCCTTCATTTGGTGATGGTAAAGAAGACCAACGCAATATTGAGGCTCTTACCCATGAGATAACTAATCTGTTGAAAAAATCAGAGAAGAGATTACAGAAACTCTCCGCAACTGGACCTTCTGAGGATTCAAATGTCAGGAAAAATGTCCAGGTAAGGCTTAAGAGATGATGAGATAAAAGCCTTGCAGAAGAGAAGATAATAAGGGCAGGCTGATGTTTAGTGCTTTATACTCTATACCCGACATAATTTTAAGTTTTTATTCCCTTTGGTGATGTGCTATTCTGAAATATTCTTTTGTCTACATTTCTTGCTTTCCATGTTGCTCTCCTTTTTGCAGCGTCAACTTGCTACTGACCTTCAGAACCTATCAATGGAACTCCGGAAGAAGCAATCAACTTATCTGAAGCGCCTTAGGCAACAGAAAGAGGTATAGGAAAGAAACTTCCTTCTTCACAATGCATTGTTATATAGTGTTTGTTTGCACTCTTATAATGCATTTTGTGCATGTTTTAACTAAATTACTGGTTTCTTTGTAGGGACAGGATGGAGCTGATCTAGAGATGAATATAAATGGAAATAAGTCTAAAACAGAAGACGATGACTTGGATAATATGGTATACTGGTTTCTTTAAACCCTCTTCCTTTTATTATATATGATATATCTGAACACATTTTAGGAAGCATGAGTTTTAGCAGAATGCCAAATAACATGTTAGGATCCTGACACTCGATTGTCTGGCAACGCAGATCCAAAATGTGTCTACTCCAACTTCCATATGTTTTCCTTGTACAGTCATGATATTAGGTTTTGATGATTTTGTGTCTTTTATCTGATTCCAGTTTAGTGTCAGATTCTAATATTGCACGATTATGTCATGTAGGTATTTAGTGAGCATCAAATGGCAAAGTTGAAAAAAAGTGAAGCGTTAACAGTTGAGAGGGAAAGGGAGATTCAACAGGCAAGTGCATTACTCTTGATCTTTTTGTCATCTGATGCTGTTTTCATAGCTATCCTTAATGAATTATCTATGCATGTATTAAAATGGATTCTGTAGGTTGTGGACTCTGTAAATGAGCTTGCTCAGATTATGAAGGATCTATCGGTTCTTGTCATTGATCAGGTACAAATCCATCTAACATTAATAACAAGTTGCAAATTTTTCATAGTTATTAAATGCAGTCTCCAAACAGGGTACTATTGTCGACCGGATAGACTACAACATTCAGAATGTTGCAACTACAGTCGAAGAAGGCCTCAAACAATTACAAAAGGTCTTTCATTCTTTCCCATTATTTGTCCTCATTTGCATATTTCCAAGGAAGCATTCTAAATCTTGAATGGATTCGAGTTGCAGGCTGAGAGAACCCAGAAACAAGGAGGCATGGTTATGTGTGCTACGGTGCTCGTTATAATGTGCTTTGTAATGTTAGTCCTCCTAATCCTCAAGGAGATAATATTCTGATCCACAAGCCATACTTAAGATGTCGAGAAGCAACAATTTCCTTGTCCAGCAGCACAAGTATACTCATATACCACTTTCGAGGTTCTTGTTTACCTATTTTTCTCTCTTATATTTTTCGTTTCGATCTTTGGAGAAGTGGAAGATAGGGAAAGAAGGCGGTGTTTGACCGAGTTTTGGGGATCATTCCATATAAGTTCATGATGTATTCTTTTTCCTTGAGCAAGGAAATGACCTGATTATTGATTACCTCAGGGTGTTCGGAATTTGTAGCTGTAGTTGGTTCCCATGAGGAGGTGAGGTGTTTTGCATGTATACTATTTCACATGCGTTTCAATTCTTTTGGTTTCAAAGATGGGAACTTAAGACTATTACTTTATTTTTTTTTAATTATATGGAATAATAATGTTTATTTGGACAATTTTGTCAACGGGTTTCACAGCTCAGTTGGTTAGAGCACCTGTTTAGTAAGTGGGAGGTCTTGAGTTCAACTCTCAATGAAAGTATTTTTTTTTAATATTTTTTATTATTTTTCACGTGTCTGCAGAAGTTAGATTTTTTAATTGTTTTGAAATGATCGTTTAAAGAAATCGAGGATCAACAAACCAATGAATCCTAATTACAATGTTTTTAAATTTCTTTTTAGTTAAGCAGAGAATTGCAGCTTGCAAGAAAGCCTTGGGTTTGACAATCTTATTTCACTGTTAGAGTTCAAAACTGAAAACCCTAAACTTGTACCATTCCCCAAGTGAAGACATCATTAATTATCTTTTAATATAGATTTCCCCCCAAAAGAATCTATAAATGCTTGACTAAATATTGCAGGGATAATGCATCAGATCAGTAATGGATACAAATAAAACTTAATTAAAAAGGGTACTAAAAACATAGAATTTTCAGTGTCATTGATTACCCAAAGTACTATTTAGAATTTACAATCAGCAGAAGCAGCAACTATTCCCAAAAAAACATTGCTTTCCTTTTGACTTTCTCTCTCTGTAAAACCAGAACAGCTGTCAAGAAGAATATGGGTATTTCTTAAAGAAAAGAAAAAAGGGGGGAGCTTTATGGATTAGCTTTTTCTTTTCATTTTTGGTTATGTCAAGCAAAAACTGTGCCACAAGACAATGCCATCAAAGAAATAGCAGCTTGTTCCTCCTCTCCCAACTTCCTTCTCCTTTGATACCTTTGTTTCTTCACAACCCCAGATAATGCTGATGATGAACTTTGCAACAACAAAACTTCACATCCCAAAGCATATAATCTAACCCTCACACACTTACTCAGTGCACTGAGTTTGACATTAAGATTCTTATCACCATCATCATTTGTAGTAGCTTTAGAGCTGCTGTGTGATTGTGAAGAATCTGACATCTCTTTCTTCTTCTCTAATCCCTTGTTCAGACCCAACATGGCTCTTCTTTTTTTCCTGTATCTGATTCCACATGCATTGCAAAGCGACTGAAAAATTAAACCCAAAAAAAGAAACCTATCAATGATCAATCATAATCCAGGATCAGTTGCAGTTAGAGTAACAGAAAAGTTGTGAGCTTTTTTGTGTGATGGGAATGGAAAGTGAAAAGGCAATACCTTTGGACCAGCAGGGCCACCTCTCCAAAGAGGAGTCTTTGTGGTTTTGCAGTCAGTACAAAACTTCTGATTCTCAGTCGGCGTTTCTTCACCTGAGGGTTTCTGAATCATACACAGAAACCAAATCAGTACTATGAAAGAAATGGGTTGGAAAAAAACATAAGCTTTTAAGCATTGAAGATGGTTTTTTTATATTATTTTCACCTTTGCTCTCAAATCCATTATACCCATGAACTATTTAAAGAACTTTGATCAAAACAGAATGGTAAAAGCAAAAGGAACAGAAGGGTGCTCGAAACTCGATAGAGAAAGAAATATCAACTCAGTAACAGAGTAGAAAACCCTTTTCATTCAGCTAAAAAAACAGAGGGGAAACAGAGTAAAGGAGAGATCTTTTTGGTCTCGAAGAAACAAAACCCAGAAATGAAAACAACCCAGAAGAAAGAAAAGAGCTAAATTTTGTTTTTTGTTTTAAGAAAGGGTAAAAAATGAAGAACAGACAAGGAGTGAGAGGTTGTCAGAGAGGGACGACGGAGGCAATAAACCCTAGACAGGGGGTGTAACTAAAAATACGAAAATACCCCTCCTGATGACAGCTCTGCGCCGCTCTCCTGTCCAACCCAATACCCTTGACACCCCCACCCGACCCTGGACGAATCCTAACATGATGACAAGATGCCGACCTGAAACCCCAACTATTCTTTCCATCATATCCATAAGGAATTCAATACAGAACCAGATAAAATTCCTGAAATATAAGTTGGAAAGGTGAAAGCATATCCAAGCAATAATCACATATGAATATGATCATATATATCCGAGCGGTAGCACAGCATACCTTTAGCTGAAATTGAATACCCCAGAAAGAACAGGAAGGTCACCACCACCAACTGAAACCCTATCTCATCCTCCTCTTCCAACCAAAACGTCTCAAGAATTTTCACAGCCTTTTCATATATCTCAGTATTATCATGAGACTGTAAATTCTCAATCTTCTCTAGACCCTCGGCATCATCAATCATTTGTAAAACCATAATAATCAGCCAAGGTGTGGTTCCACACAGCTAAGATAGGAAACAATTTTATTACAAACTATATATAAGAAAAACATACTATTTAAAAATGTAAACCCACAAATCTTGCATTTTGTTACGGTTTTTATGGAGAAATTATATCATACGTAAGTTTTATAACGTCATTTATGGATCAATCATTAAAAATCATCAATTTCATTATTTTTTTTCTGTTATATTTTCCCAAGTGAATCTTCACTTATATTTACTGTTAATTCATTTTAAAAACAGTTTTTTCAAGTGAAGATTCACTTTGGAAAAATATATGACATGGAAAAATTGATGAGATGGTGATTTTTAGTGGTTGATCCTATGGACACGTGATGAAACTTACCCATAATATAATTTCTCAGATAGGAATCTTGTCTTTTTTTTATATCTCCTTTTGTGACTTCTGTTAATTTTTTCTAAAAAAATTGATTTTTAAACCCTATCCTGATTTTGATCTTCTATATCCTAAACCCTACACAAAAAAATATACCTTACCCTTAATTCTCTAAACTCAAATCATAACCCCTATCCTTGAACCTTAAATCTTAAACTCTTTAATTTGAAAAAAAACACGAATGAAAAGGGAATTAGTGTGGGTTGAGTGAGGATATTATCGTTAAAAAGAAAATTAAAAAAGTGAAAAAACTAGAAAACTCTTCTCTTTGGGTTTCTTTGCCAATGATTTTGATTAATTTGATTTGGAAGGATACCAAATGAGAGACTTTGTAGGGTTTATGAACTGGATTGATTTATAATGGCTTAACCCTCAAAATAAGGGTCAAATCTTATATTTTTAATAGATATTTAAATTTTGTTTGTTTAAAATAAATACTTTTAAAATCATTTAAATAGATATTAATTTATTATTTATTATTTGTTTCCGTTAATTTTTAGTATCTAATATAGGCTATTTTTAAAAATTTTAAATTTTGAATAAAAAATTATTTAAATCAAACTTTTTTTGTTAATAAAAATTAAATTATAAACGGTGGGTTCTGAATAAGTACAATAGGAGCGATCGCACAGGGTCCCTGAATTTATTAGATGATGTTAATCTCGAAAATCATTGAAAAATTTTGAAAACGTTATTAAAAAGATGGGTTATAATTGTTAAAATGTTATAATTATTTCTTAAATATGACAATTAATTATAGAATCTTATTAATTATTACTATTACTATTACTTTAGTAGAACTAGTAAAGTTTTGAACAGACGTAATAGAAATGATTGCACAGGGGCCCATAGAAAAGACATTTGCTTTTAAGGGCTACAATTTTATAACTAGTGGAAGTCATGATCAATTATTTTTTAAGGATCATATTTTAATAAATTACACAGGATCCCAAAATCTTTGAACCGCTCTGATTATAAAATTAAATTTATAAATTTTTATTATTCTTTTTATTCAACTCAATTAGACACCCCAAAATATCTATTTTTATATCCTCAGACCCTCGAAGCATCTCTCAACGAACAATCAAACTTGGGCACACTCACCGGATCATCTCCGACTCGTCATTCAAGGATCAAGCTCATTATTTCAAAGGTGAAATATACGTTTTGCCACTTAAAATTAACTTTAATGTTTAACTAGCTTAATTATAAAATAAATATTTAAATTATATAATTTTTAGTGATATGTGTTTAAAGTATTTTATAACTAAAATAAATATTTAAAATTTTATTTTATTATTATTTGAAGATAATATTATTAAAATTTATCATCTAATGAGAAATTAATACATGTATTTTATTTTAATTTATTTTTTGAAATAAATGAAAGAAGAAATATATTTTTTAAAATTTAAAACTTTTTAAATTTTTAAAAATTCCTAAATTTTTATTTATATTCTTTAATTACCCATCTTCGATAATTAACAAGAGACATGTCAAACGAATATTGAACGGTTGAAATCTTTCTTATTTGTTCTCACATTTTTTACATACCATTTGTCGGATATCTATGATATATAGTTGAAAAAATAAATAAAAGTCTCCGACAAGTTTATTTTAGAGATATAGAATTATTTTATAATTTTAAATATTTTAATATTTTTTAATTATTTTCCTTTTAATTTGTTTTAAAAAAAATTCATATACCAAGCTTAATTTTAAAACAGACATATAGGAAATATTATATACTTATTTTAGTTTTAAAAAATTAAACACGTATAGTAAATATTCAAATTAACTCCTATTTTATAATTAATCCTATTTCATTTAATATCTAAAATCGCATTAAATAAAATAATTTAAACTCCAAATTTAAAGCAGGTATCTAAACTTCTTATTCTAATCAGATATTTGAACTCTACATTTCAGTTTAAAGTAATACATAAATTTGATTTTATGATTTAAGCAAATAACTTATCGAAAGTCGATTTCAACTATATAATTAGACACATAAAATAAATATTAAAATCAAAGTCAATTACTTAATTGAAAATTTTAGACAAGAAAAATACCAAATAAAAAATAAATAGTCCCCCAATTCACTAATGAAAGAAATTAGCTCCGTAATTTAATTTAACTTACTGGTAATGGGATTAGAAATACAAATGGGGGGTGTAGGATAAGACGCCACGTGTCAACGGCGGGAACTGCTCCGTTTCGCTGCATTGCCTTTAGATGGAGTGACACGTGCCCTCTTCGCCTCCGTTGGATTGTTGTTAACGTCGAAGTTCATGCCATCTCCGGCGACTATATCGGCGAACATCCTTTGCAAATCCTCAAAACTGTCCTCCTAAGGTAAAAAATCCGTAATAAAATATTACTGCACAGTCGTTTAAATTATAATTACGTATTTAACCTTTTAATGGTTAAGAATATCAAGGACAAACCTCATCCCCCACATTGTTCATCATCGAGATCATCTCTTGCATGAAATCACAGAAGTCCTGCTCGCAAATCTTACAAAATTTAGGGGCTAAAAATGGAAATAAATATGAATTTTGAGTAATAAATAAAGATTCGAAGAATTGATATTTCCGATGCAATGGTATTTCGATCCGACGCCGTTTAATTTGCATTGATGGTGATTCTAGAAAACAATAGGAAACAAATGAGATATTTACGCACCTCATCATCTTCTTCCAAGGGATCGTAGAGACCGGCGTCATACATTGATCTCTTAGATTCGTCGGAGAGAACTGAGAAAAATTAATGGAAAATTTAAGGAATAAATAAGTACACCATCAGGATTCAACGGCAACACGGTAAAAAGAGATTTGACAATGTTACCGGAATAAGCTTCTTGGATTTGCTGAAACCGGCTTTTGGCTTCGCCGGCGAGCACCGGATTTCTGACGTATCTGTCCGGATGCCATTTCTTCAGAAATTTAAACATTAAGCAAGTTAATTTTGATTTCATAGAATGAACATTTTATCTCAAAAAGAAAAGGGCGAGTGGTTTCTAATTACCAGAGCGAGCTTACGATAAGCAGTGCGGATGTCAGAGAAGGAGGCGTTCTTACGAATCCCGAGAACGGAGTAATAACAAGATCCGCCGTGAGATCCTCCCTCCCGATCCATCTTTGCCGTCCAAAATCCCCTCTCTCTTCCTCTCTCTTCAATCAAACAAAACTATAAAAAACTCATGATGCTTTCTGAGACCATAAAAACAAGAACAGGAAAACAAAAATCTAATGTAGTTAACAGGAAAAAGCTGAAGCACTGATTATTTTGTTGTCTCTGTTGGATTTTATTTTAATTTTCGAAAGGGGGAGGGGGTGTTTGGTGAGAGAGAAAATATCTTGAGGAACTGTGGGGAGATATGGAGAAGGGAAACTTCGCGAGATTTCGGCCTGATTAGTGATTAATAGTCCTCCAACCTAGATATTTTATTGGCGGGGTTTTTAAATGCCGCTGCCGTTCGTTTCAAATTACGTAGTTGCCACCAAAAATTCAAAAGAAAATTTTAAATTTTTTCCTAAAAATTTAAAAAATAGGATTAATTTTACTTAGGATTTACTAACTTATCTCCTAAAACTTATTAAAACATAAATCATAAATTAAAACTTAAACTAACCCTTTAAATATCAAACTAAATTCTAACGTGAAAAATAAACATTTTATCATCAATGAATATAATATTTTTTATTAAATATTAATGGTTATTTAAAAATAATATCATTTTTAGTTATGTTTTTATATTTTTTCACTTTCTTTTTTGATTAAGGTAAATATAGAGTTTGATTACGGTCGATGACAATAATTTTTTTTATCGAATTTATAAATTAAATTAATATTTTATATAAAATATAAGAGTTAATTTAATATTTTATTTGAAGTTTATAAATTAAATTAACATTATATTTATATTAAAAGTTAACGTTTCATGATATTTTAATATTCTAATGACCAAAACGTTATAAATCAATAACATAAATGATTAAATTGTTAATTTTTAAAATTTGATGAGAAAATAAACGATTATATAATATAAGTGACTAAATGTGTATTTTAGCCACAATAAAAATGTTCTCTTTCATTTCATATGTCAAATCAATGAGTCTTGTCTCATCATTTTTTTCTTTATTTTATTACCTTAATCAATCATGCATACATTCTTTTGCACATTGTAGAACCGACTCTGTTTTGCACGTCAGTTCATAATTACACCAATTATTTATTTTTTAGTTATATGTTAATGTCACGAAAAAAAAAATATTATTTTTATATTAGAAAAGAAAGTGAAAGTCTGGTTATATATATGGTAGCGTTGCATATTTTATCAGATATGTTTTTTAGGAAGAGGGTAATGACCCCGTGATAAGTGGTATCAGAGTGACTCTCTGATTGTTCGATTTCACGCCGAACGTTCATTAGAGGGGTAGGCAGGATGAACAATCGTGACAAAAAGTCAATCACGAGAGCGGAAGCTCGTGAGTCGTGACGAGGACGTCACGAGGTTGAGTTGAGGAGAATGTCACGTCTAAAAAAAAGAGGCAATAAACATTAATCCCACAGTAGATAAAAGGAAGTTTTGAGATATATATACGGTAGTACTGCACATTCTATCGAATATGTTTTTTAGGAAGAGGATAATAGCCCCGTGACACTAACCCATATTTTTCTTTAAATCATAAATTTTTTTTTCTAAAAAATTGTGAAACATTTCTTATGTCTCTTCGGATTAAAAAATAGAATTTTAGATTAAAACAATATACACTTGTAAACTACATGTTTCTTTTTTGTTTTAGAGATTAATATCTTTGTTTCAAAGGTTAAAATTTTTGCTTAAGATTTATATTTTAAAAATCTTATTTACAGACTTTATAATTTAGAGTTTATAATATTTTTTTATAATAATTACTGAATTTTTAATAATTTTATAAAAAATATATTATTATAACGCATTCAGAAAAAAAATTTAAATTTATTTAAAATTTCTTATAATCTAAAAACAAAGAAAATTAAGAAAAAAATATTAAAAATAAGCATACCTTTAAAATTCTATAGTTTCATTCTAAATCTTTTTGTCTCTATTCAATTGAGACGCTTAACAGTTGAAGGATTGATGAATGATTTAAACTATAAGATAAAATATTTCGCTACCTAAAACTGATTACTTTAATACATAATTGTCAACCAAATAAGTATTTAATTTTTTATGACCACGTAAAATTATAATAAAAAATATTACGTCTAATAATTTTTTTAAATTAATTAATAGTGATTACAGTACTGCATTGACTACATGCAATCTACATTTGCAGGCATGATGCATTTGTCCCCTGATGAAGAAGTGTTAAGCTCATCCCCTATAATCCAATCTTCCCTAACCGTGGGATAAACGGATGAAAAGCTTCTAACTACAACATCAAATTCAACAGATTTTACAGAGTCAACCAATTCCGAACTTGATTATGTGAAACTGGTGCTAAAGGACTCTGCACTAAAGTTCATAGAATATGCATTGGGTCAGACCGATAATATCATGACCCTGAATGCTTTCAATCAGCTCGAGCAACGAACAGGAACCGAAGGACACGGAGAAGATCATGACAAGCTCAAACTACAACTTTTACTCGATTGTGTGAGCAAATCCCTGGAGTTATGGTACGGTCAAGTTTTTTCCGGAAGCTGCCAAGGATGGGAAAAGTGGGAAGAATTGATCTAAAACAAAGGATGGTTAGCAGAAGAGTTATACAAAGAGATATTGGGTTGGAGAAACTTGGGGAACATATTGGTGGTGGATGAACTTGTAGGCAAGAATATGAACACAAAGCATGAGAGATGGCTTGATTTTGATATGGAAGCATTTGAAGAGGGTTTAGAGGTTGAGAAAACTATATTAATTAACCTGTTTAGTTGATGAATTAGTTTTTGATCTATTGCTCTAAGGCTCTCTTAATCTTAAGATAGCTCTCATCTCCTTGTTGTAATTCACTGTCTAGCTAGCACCTGTATCTATACATATGGCAATGGAAGGTGGAATGCAGAAAAACATGTTCTGGAGTACAGAGGGTTTTCAATTTATGACATGATTAGCAAAAACTGGGACATTGTTGATAAATTACTATGACCTAAAACATCATGGAAATAATCAAACCAATGGTATCTCGGTTCTTGAAGTAGGCGGCCGCCGAATGAACTGTGCAGTGCATAGATGAAACCTGATCCTTGTTTTATGTTACAAGCTGAAGACATTCAGCTGCCATTCACCCCTATAAACAGGGTGATGTCATTTGCCATCCACTGGTGAAATTGAATATGTATATTTTAATTGAAGTAGGTGTAGGAATTTAGGGGATTATGTTCTAGTGGGCGTGAATTAAAAAACAAACATAAAACATTGAAAATGACAGTGACAAGAATTTGTAAGGGACAACCTTGTCAATACAAGTTGACAGTGATCCTTCATTAGAAAGTTCCACTGCACTATAATTTGATTGATTCATATTTTAGTATGAGAAACTGGAAAGTTGTGGGAATTTGACCATTATAAAGCACCCCCAGCATAATGATTAACCAATCTAAAACACATCCACTTTGGTCACACACAAGAAAAGAAAGAAAATGGAGTGCCAAAAACACCATGAGCCTCAAGTTTTCCTTGAAGATCACTATGACAGCACCAGCTCCACACCCTATGTTAGTGCTCCTTCAAGCCCTGGACCTGGAGCAGGACCAATCAATGGTGGGTTCTTTTACAGTGCACCAGCTAGCCCTGTTCACTTTACAATGCCCTCAGTAGTTTCAATGGTATCATCAACAACTCAACCATCTCCACCTGATAACTACACACTGCCTCTTGGTTACGAGTTTGATTTCTCTGCAAGGTTTGATTCTCCAGGTTCGGGTCTAACAGGAACCATGACCTCAGCTGATGAACTTTTCTTAAATGGACAGATCAGACCCTTGAAGCTATCCACCCATTTGGAAAGGCCTCGAGTTTTGGCTCCATTGCTGGATATAAAGCCATTAAGGGGAAGAACAAGGTCCATGTTTCCTTTAAGACATGCTGCTTTTGCCCTTAATAAAGATTTAAACCAGAAAGCTGACAGCAAGAACAATGAAACGATCACAATGTCGGCTTCTTCTTCTTCAGATGGAAGAAGCTCAAAGAAATGGGTTTTCCTTAAAGGTTTTATAAGCAGCAAAAGTGAAAGAAGGAGCAACGATAATAATAAGAAACCTGTGAACAAAAGCAATGGTGGGGTTCAAGAGTCTAAAGAGAAGGCAAGCAGTAAAAAGAAGGGTGTGAATGGAATAGGGAAAAGGAGAGTTCTTCCACCATCACCACATGAGTTGCATTACACTACAAATAGAGCACATGCTGAAGAAATGAGGAAGAAGACCTTTTTGCCTTACAGACAAGGGTTGCTCGGGTGTTTAGGGTTTAGCTCAAAAGGTTATGGTGCCATGAATGGCTTAGCTAGAGCTGTAAATCCTGTTTCTTGTAGGTAACTCCAGCTGTTGGTTAAGGGTATCAAAGAAATTGTATAGGTTCTAAGAACTTTGAGTATTTTTTTACAGTAGGAACATGTAAAAACAAAATGCATCGTTCCTTGTATTTTGCAGAGAAGCAATAGAATTCCATGTTTTTTTTTATAGTATTTGAGAATATTTTGTAGCTTCCCATTGTTTTTCTCGTCATTAAACCCTGTTCCTGTTAAATTATTGAAGCAAATAGCAATATACATATAAATGTGTGGCACACCGCACATGGTTTGAGGTCAAGCTTGAGAGATCTCAAGTGTCAACTTCCCTGTTCATAATTTGGTGGCACCGGCAATGGTTAACCAGCACCAGCACCAGCACATGGGGATGACTCACATATGACCTAACCCATTAACCAAAAGAAAACACTGACATTTTTTGTTGTCTGTTCTTACTTAATCTTTGTGTTTTACATGCATATGATGTTTATGTGTATTGCATGAAATTATGACTGTTGGGATTTTGGAAAGTGAAATTATTTTTTCAAGCTGGATCTAATTTAAGGTTTAAAGTTGGTTTTGAGTTTATAAGTTATAAGGTTTATGATTAGAATTTAAGAAATAAATTTAAAATTTAAAGTTAATAATTTTAATTTTTAGAATAAAATTATATATGTTTGTAAAAAAACTTTTTTCCATATCCATACATGGAATAGTAACCCTTTTGAAAATATATGAATTGCACACCATATATTAATATTAATATAAAGATTTATATATTATACACAAAATTAAAAGTTTACACGGACACCTTAATTTTAGGATTTAGGATTTTAGTTTAGGGGTAAGAGTTTAAAATTTAGAGATAGTGGTTAAAACTTAGGGTTTAAGATCTTAACGTATAAATAATTACGATTTAGATCTTAACGTATAAACTTAGAACTATATATCTTAAACTTTAAATTTTATCACTACTCATTCACCAAAACTCATAAACCCTACGCCTCGCATTAAAACCTTAAACCCTAAAATTAAAGTTCTTGTAAAACTTTTAATTTTCACCATTAATATATAGAATAATAATTTTTAGTATACTGAGTTGTGTTGTGTTGGTTATGCTCCAATTTAAAAGGGAGGTCGTTGATAGTGCACATTCTTAAGATTGCTTGGGGTGCTTTGGTATACTTCGTTTGGGAGGAGCGGAATCATAGGATATTTCGACATTTGAATAGATCTGAGAGTAACATATTGGATTGTATAAAGGAGATGGTGTGTGTTCGTATTAGAGGTCGACGTATACACTTTGACGTTGTAAATAGAGCTCTTTGTATGTCATGGGGAATTCCCTAGATGTGGGATGGCTGCCCATACATACATATAGGTTTGTATTTTCTTGTCTTGGATATATGGAATACACTTATCCAAAAAAAAAAAGTTAGTATAAATATATTTAAACTATTAACTCCAAACATATATCTTAAAATTCTTATTAAGTATAGAGTCATTTAATTCAATAATATAAATTTAAATAGAAATTAATAAAAATATTAAAAAATCATAAAATTTAATATAAAAGTCAATTTACCTATAAATTATTTTAGTGAGACAATGCATTAGGTTTATTATATATTAAATTGTAAAGGGAAGAATAAATTGGGATGAAATGATTATATACTTTTGTAATAACTCATTTAAATTAAACTTCTCATCCATCAAATACAATGATTAAAGAAATAAAAGACAAATTATTTTTTCGAAGGATTATAAAAAATAATTAATGAAAATGGTTATTTATTTAAATTTATTTTTGAAATATTTTTAAATTATAATACATTTTAATTTCTTTTACATGTAAATGTTTGTAATGCAAAACGACGGCGAAGGATCACCGTTTTATCGAGCGATTCGCAAGCAAATTCCCCCTTTCAATTCCTTTTGCAAGCGAATTAGAAATTAGAATTAAATCTCGTAAGTTTTAGGGTTTTTGATTTGATCACTGAGACGCTCCTCCTTTCCTATCCATTTCGAATTAATCTGGGCAAATTCTTTCTCCTTTTCCTCTATACTGAGATCAATGGCTACCAGCAATAATGTAAGATCAAAATTTCTCGCGAAAATGTTGTTCTTTTCCTTCTACTTCAATTATCTCATTTTTGGTTTTGAATTTTATGTTACTATGTTTTTGTTGCAGACACTTGGTGTTGACAATACTTTCAGAAAGAAATTCGACCGTGAAGAATATTTAGAACGCGCTCGGGAGCGTGAGAAACAGGTCTGTTATCTGAATCTATCTTTCCTTTTGAATACTTGATCAACATCTGCTGATTTTTTCTTTGAAAAAAAATGATTTGGTCAGGAAGCAGAAGGGCGAGGTAAATCGAAAGGTGAGTCAATTTTCTTTGTCTTTTTACCTGGTTAGTTTCTTTATTGTTAGCATTTTTGTTTGAATCTAAGAAATGGAATTTGTATGATAAAAATTGAATATATGTACAACAAAAGGTCCTCCAGTGCAAAGGAAACCCCTTAAGCATAGGGATTTTGAAGTTGATCTTGAGTCTCGTTTGGGTAAAACTCAGGTTAGTATTGCTTGATTAAAGGTTATCTTAAGTTCTTAACTTGTAATTCGTGTGTATAGTAAACTCTCTTGTTTTAATATCTATATGTTTTGCAGGTTGTTACTCCAGTGGCACCTTTAAGTCAGCAGGTATTTTTACCAAATGTCTTTGGAATTTACATTGGAAATTGCGTTTCTTGAAGAACTGCTTAGCTGTTTGATTTTTTTTTTTTTCATTTAGCTCATTCAGTATCCTATATGCAGCTTTTATTTGTTTTATTGAGTCGAAGTTGATTGTCTGTGAACACTTCATGTACTTCAAGAGCAAACTCACATCAACTTGATTTCAACCAGTCAGATGTGTGTGCATATAAGGCTGTAGGATGGTACTGACAAAACAGTTGTGTTTGCACTTTGCATTGCTTTATGAATGAATGTTTGATTGTTTAGTAGGGTATTTATTCCGCCAATGACTATTTGATATATTATTTTTGAACAAAGGACACGAAATGGAAATGGCATAGTGGCAAAGGAATTATTGGTTTCTGGTTTTTATTGATCTCTGTTTATTACAAACATTTGGGGTATCTTGATTGAATTGATTGTTTGCAGGCCGGATACTATTGCTCAGTTTGTGAGTGTGTAGTAAAAGATTCTGCAAACTACTTGGATCACATCAATGGGAAGAAACGTATGTGGTATTCTATAGATTACCGTTTATCATCCATTGGGTGTTTGTTGGCATATATAGATGTTAATATTAGTTTTTCATTAATCTGATACCCCCAGCTATGTTTTTCAGATCAAAGAGCTTTAGGTATGTCCATGCGAGTAGAAAGGGCAAGCCTTCAACAGGTACTCAGAATTTTTTATGTGCATTTCAAACACTTAAACTGTTTCAAGTATTTAGAACCTTGTTGGCCAATGAGTGCTGTGTGATCTTTATTTTTATATTTTAATCTTTAGAAGTTATTTAGTAATGCATATAAAATACAATCTAATAAATGTGTACTTCATGTGGAATGACCAGAGTAAGAGCTTAAGAATATTAATTGAAGAATAATGGGTGGATTGGAGCTTCTATTAAATGTATAAATAGAGGAAAATGCTTTATAGCCTTGTTCTGAAACAAAATAATGAATTTACCATTCTAGAAACTGTCTATGTTTACTTGAAGGTAGCTGAACCTAGAATCTGTTGCATATGAATTGTAGAGTTCAAGGGTTGTTACCTTGCATATAGTCTTTCCATTAATTTCATTACACCCAGTGCAGGTTCAGGAACGCTTTGAACAATTAAAAAAGCGAAAAGCACCTGGCAGCTTCTCAGAACAGGGTAACTATTGTCTCTACCAACTGCCAAGCAGTTGTAATCTGATCAGACAAGTTCAAGACTGATGTCTCATCCTTTTCATCATTTTTTTAGATCTTGACGAACGGATCATGAAACAGCAGGAAGAAGAGGAAGAGCGTAGGTGCCAACGGCGAGAAAGAAAGAAAGAGAAAAAGGTCAGAGGTTTAATTTGATAAGTACTCAGTTGTTTGAGTATTGAGATGCCAATTAGTAAGCATGCCTTCTGGTATTGAGCTTATTTTTAACTTCCTTAAATGTAATAATTGATTGTGTTGATTTCTTTTGGTTCAGAAAGAGAAAGCAGCAGAAGAGGAACCTGAAATTGATCCTGATGTGGCAGCTATGATGGGATTCGGCGGTTTCAGTTCATCTAAAAAATGATCAGCATTTCTTCATGTAAGATCATTGTTGTTTCAACGATAGAAAACTCCGTAACTTTAGGTATATTCATCTCTTGGAGATTGAATTACAAAGGTTTTCCAATGTTCTGTATTGATTGATATTTTATCAAATGCTGCCTTGGTGGCACTGGCATATATACATGGAAGGAAGGGTACATCGAATCTATTCTGAACTTTTTTAAGTTTATATATTTGATTTTGATTTTTTTTTTAAAAAAAATCTTATAAATTAATCTTTAATTTTTTTTTTTTTATGATTTATGTTTACTCTAAATTTTGGAAATTTTATAACTTGTATCATAAAAATATTTAAATGTATATTCATTTTTATAAATATTTCTGGATCCGCCGGCAATTACGGCTCACATCGAGTACACAAAACGCATGTTCACTTGTGCAATACTTGTCTTTGACGAAAGCGAGGGAGCAATCATATCATTTGGCAAGCCTACCATAGCTTTAAGTTGTACGGTATAATATAAATAACATCCATATAGTATAAAAATTTTATCAATTTTTTTTATATTTTTTATATTATTTGATGATTAAAATAAATGATTTAGATTAATTTTTTATCTTTTTAAGTTATAATCTTTACGTAATCAATTATTAATCTAAATTTTATATTTCAATCATCTAACAATAAAAATGTGTAAAACTTTAAAAAACTTACTCTATGTAATTTGATCTTATCCCTTTTATCCGTATATACTTATATATTTAGGTGGATATTCCGTCTTTCCATCTCCTGTTTCAACTTTCCCAAATTTCTCCTTCTTATTTGTCCAAGTAATTCATCTTGTTTTTAATGTTGCAGGTGGTTGAATTCCACTGCAAAGCTTGCGAGAAAGCTGTCAGGAAATCCTTGCTCAAGAGCAATGGGTACTGAGATTATATTTAGATCAACACAGAACAGTAGAATTGAAACTCGAAAGACTTGAGGTTTTGTTTTGATGTTTAGGGTTTATATAGGATTAAAATGCGTGGAAATAGACATGGTATCAGCTAAGAATAAGATCACAGGGTTGGGAATTGGGATCTGTGGATTGCAAAGCGGTGGGGTGGGGGAGAACATTCAAAGAACATGACCAAGAGTTTAAAACACCTGCAACAATGGTTCCCCATTTGCTTAAGCATTCAAATATAACTATACTTAATCCTTACTATTGCATCTGACTTCTGGGTAAGATTGTAAGGGGAAAACATGACCAAGAGTTTGAAACACCTGCAACAATGGTTTCTCAAATAGTCAAATTCCATTCCGTATAAGAACATGATTGGGGGAAACAGTTGTGGTGAACTTGGTGAGGCCTGGCCAAGGTGGTACCGCAACTCGTCTGCTGCTGAGGCAGAAATGCATATGGGATGTCAATCTTGTTGCCCAACATGAGGAACGGGAAGTGAGCCAAGGCTTCTGCAGACAGGAGAGCATCCAAATCTCGTCGACTAGGGAAAACTCGACTAGTCAGTTGAGTCGACAATGAGACCAGACTAGAACCAACAAGGAGTAGTGGGAAAAGAAATATACCTTGGCATACTAAATACTAATCTTTCCAAACTCCAATCTGATGGCCTCTCAAATCAAAAACCTTAAACTAAATACATTACCTTTCTTGGTTGAGTTTCATCTTCGAAACGGAATTGGAAATGGAAACTGAAGCTTTGACTCAGGCTCCAAGGTTGCTATAAATAAACTGCGTTACAGAGTATCATTCAAGATGGGGAAGAAGAGGAGGGTACTTTGAGATGTATTTTATTTAAAAAAAAAAGTGAGGTGGTACGTACAGGATAAATTTTGTTTAACAAGGCGTAAAATTTAGGACACAATAAATCAAAAAATAATTTAAGGAAGCAAGATATAAAAAAATAAAAAAACAAATTTAAACAAAATTATTCAACTTATACTAATCCCTAAACAGATGAATCGTTCAAACTGAATACAAAATAAAACTACTCATTTGCTTGCAAATTGCAATGTCAATCCAATGCAACCTTTAAATCCATTTCCCCTACTCTCTATGGCTACAAATATTAAAAAAAAAGGAACTTCTTCCTCAGCAGTTTCACAAATTATCCAGTGATCTTCGCCTTAAAGCTCATCCTGCAGGCATAGGGACCATCATTTGATCAATAAGGCACACACAAATTGTAAAAATTGATGACCAAAGCCAAGGAAAATAACTACTCACATGGGAATCTGTCTCTTTCTCATTCTCACCACTGCCTTTTCTTGTGTCTGATTTGCTTTGGGGATCAGACTCGGTTTCATCACTGTCGTCGTCATCATAATCGTCCTCGGCCTGAACAATCCATTAACACAATGAAAACAACATACAGCAGAACAAAGCAATTAGATCTTTAAGACGGCATGTTATATATAGGCTTACATCTGAAACTGCAGGCTGGTTCTTGGATTCCTGAAGATCATGTTGCATCAGTTAGAAAAAGACGGGCAGTGAGTGCAAATATGTCAGAAAAAAGGGACTCCGAGTAGAGAATTTACCTCTCTTTTCTTTTTCTCTGCTTCCTCGAATGCAGCCTTCTCGGCCTGCAAAAGCCAACCAAATCATTCACAAAAGATTAAAAAGTCAAATGATCATTTCGAAATACATAGATGAACATACATGCTTGTGCTTGCCCCATGTTTCTTCAGCTAGCTTTTTAGCATACTCTACATCGTCAGCAACCAAGATATTATCAAACATTGTTCCAGATTTCACCTGAAAAAAACAAACATTTTTTGTTATGGTCTAAAATGCCATGGAATGATAGTAGGATGGTAGTAGAGAAAAAAAAGTGGAAAAAGAATACCTGCCACAATTCAATACCAACATATTTCAAGTTGGGGTAAACATAGAGATCAGGATCATCCTTGAAATCTGTGGACCATATAAAAACACAGTAACAAATCACTTCAAAATTTTGTTGTTCATAAGAAAAAAAGAAACAACACACTACACAAGAAATAAAAATAAACCTGGGTTGTCAATCTTTGGCGCCTTCCATTTGCCCTTGTAGGCGGGGTTCTTGATTTTCTGCAGATAGGGAAAGAATTGTTACACAAAGTAATATTAAATGCTGCAAACTAGACAAGGATTTCACAAACCTTAGGAGTCCATGGGCCCTTGTAATCTGGGTTGGGAATCGTTGGGGCTTTCCATTCACCATCTTCCTCATCATCCCAATCTTCAGGCTGGTGCAAATAATTTTAATCATTGACCTTCATCTCAATCAAGGCATACCATTTTACAATAGAGACATTACAGAAGAATTATACGACTACCTTCTTAGCATCAGGATCAGTGATCTCTTTTGGAATGTCATCGTATCCCTAAGGTAAATCAAACACAAGAGATTAGCTTGCCACATGTATAAGAAAAATCTAAGGGTTAAGATGAGAAGGTTGTTACCTCTGGCTTCTTGTCTTCAGGATCAGGGATGTATTCCTTGTCATCCTAATCTTCAGGCTGCCATCATGAAAGGTAGTTAGTTGACATAGTTCATAGTTGTATTGTATCCAATATTAATAATAACAAAAAACAAAAAGACATCAACTGTGATCGAATACCTGCTTGGCATTGGGATCCTTGATTCTCTTTGGTGGGAGAAGATCCCAATCAATGTACAAGCTACCCTTTCGTCTCTCAAAATTATCAATAAGAATGCTGTAGGTGGCGTCTGGACGGAGAATAAATGTATAAACATGAGTGAGTTGGTTAATCTCACAGGGAACTTCCTTTTTGATCAAGTGGTTTGTCCCGTTGTAGTGAAGAATAGCATGTACTTTCTTGTTGCTTGGGCCACACTTATCAGGGCCGAACATAATGCTGCACCCAATCAACATAACAAAAATCAGTAAATCTATAATAGCATATTTTAAAGATCACATGATAAGAAAATAAAACCTGTATGGGGTGTCACCACCGAATTTCTTCTGGTCAATGTCACCACTAATCAGTTTCATATAGCCACCACCACAATCAAGCATCTGCTCATGCTTGACAGAAAATTGGAATACTAGAGTTTTGCCCTTGTTATTAACTTCAGGGAACTTAGCTGAAATGGCGTAGAACCTGTTGTCTTCACTAGTTTGAATACCTGTAAAAAACACAAAGCCATTAGTAAAGTTCGAAACGGAGGAGTTAAAGCTATCTTCATCAAGTTCCGAGGTATGAGTAATCTAGAAGCTTACCTTTGTCATTAGGATCTCCATGCCATTTTCCAGCAGTGTAATTCCATTCCCCGGCCAAGCTCTCATCTTTCTTCCAGTCAGATTTTACCCATCGACTTTCCCATCCATCTTTGGTTTCACAACAATATGCAAAAAATCAGCCAAACAAAGAAGAAAAAAGCAAAAGTTCCGCTGTTTGAAAACAGTGAAACGTAAGATAAAAGCAGAAGCAGCTTGTATTTCATTTGTTAAAAGGAAGGCATAATCCGAGGAACGGAACCAGACATATAACGCTAAAACTAAAAAAATATTTTTCGCTAAAAAATAATGTTTATCATAGTATACCAAATAACAATTCAGAATAATAATATTAACAATCATTCTATTCTATTATCCTCTACAGTTACAAACTAATTGAAACACGAGACTAATACACTACCATTTCGTAAACGAACTCAAAAACTTTTCGAAGTATATGAAAACAGATTATGCACAGAACAACCGAAACGCAAGACCTAATTCACAGCCATTTCTTAATAAAATCAATTACATTTCTAGTATATATCTTTTAAATTTTTGAAAATTATATGAAAACAGATTATGTACACAGATCAATCGAAACACAAGACGCTATTTCACTGCCATTTCACAAAGATTTCAAATACATTTCTAATAAAATATTAAAAAAACTAGAACCTTCTGTGAAAACAGAATACGAGCAGATCTATTTGAACTAATTATCCCATTCTTTTTACGTAACTAAGCATTCGAGTTAAGCAACCGTCGAGAACAACCAGATCGTCAACTTGTAAAATCCACCGATCCGTCCGTTCATGTTAGATCAAAGTGAAATCTAAAAACTCTTAAGAAAAACAGATTCAAACGACAAAAACAAGCCGATCTAAAAAGTTACGAAATTACAATACAATGCATGTGGATTTCTTAATAGAAAGCGGAGGAAAAAGCGTTAGAAAGAGATTATACCATCGAAGCGTTCCTCGAAGAACACTTCAGCAGAGGCAATGACGAAGAAAGAAACGACGATCAGAGAGATGAAATCAGTGCTTCGTATGTGAATCGCCATAGCTAAATTCCACGAGGAGAGAAAGTAGAACTGCATACTGATAGTGTGACGGAGCGTAGATTCTATTTATAATGCTCGTTGTTTGAAAATTTCCACTGGTTTTCACGGCTCAGTTAAAATGAGGTTAATCTTATTCTTGGTTAATATGACGTGGACTGGAGTTCATGAGCAAGCCAATCGTTTGATGACAGATCATTCACTCGTGTCATTAAGTTGACGTGGCGAAAACTTATTGGCATGGAGTTTTACGTGACGGGTAGGAGGATTTTGCCGTATTCGTGTAGGAGTTTAGCGGGTTTACGTTTCAGTTTTTTTGGTAATTGTATAACACGTTGCCGTATTCTCTTAATTAACAATGTCATTAACTGCAAAACCGTTAATCGTTGCAAGTGTCATTAACTGCATATCACATATGATTACATGATATATTGATGACATGCTATCATATATATATATATATTTTTAAATATTTTTATATTAAATTTTAATTAATCAGATGATGATATATAATATCATTTGATTAGTTTTAAATCACGCGATAAAAATTATAATTTTTTAAAATTATGATATATCACATCAGTTAACGATCACATATGTAACAGTTTAATGGTTCTATCGGTCAACGTTAGTCAATGGGTTCATTTACTGCAATGTGTAAATTAAAGAACCTAATTGATTGCGTAAGTCCCACCACGTTATCCGTGGACCAATCATTAAAAATCATTCAAACAAGTGAAGATCCACTTTGAAAAATATATGACATGGAAAAAATAATGATGTGGATTAATTTTTAGTGGTTGATCCTATAGACACGTGGTGAGACTTATCCATGATATAATTTCTCGTTTTTATGGAAGGAACGACATAGTTAATTTGGGTCGAACTCATAGATAAAATACCCCTTTAATCTTTATGTTATTTGAGATTAATCGTTCGAATCAATTAAAAATTTTATTGATTCACTCAACAATGGTTTAAACTATATACGATTTATTAAAATAAGACTAAATTTATGGTTTAAAAATTTAACAAACTTTTATTCGTTTAATACAGATGAATATTATTTTTTTATCCTATTTAATTTATGAACTTGATTATATAATATATAGGAATATTATATAAACTATAAATAATTTGCACGAGGCACAAACATCCTACGTCATGTCTGAAACTACTAGTAGCTTTTTTAAGGACCAAGTTTCATACAAGGATTAGTTTGGGGACGTAAGCCTACATGTCTCAATTTATCAGTTTCATTTCAAACCTAAGGAAGTTGTCAAGCCTACAGCACACTCAGCTCACTACCTACAATTTTACAACATGAACGACTGAGATATTAATGTCGAGACTTCTTCAACACCTTGCTACTTTAAGGAAATTGTCGAAAGGGCTAGCGGGCGGCAACCTCATAGCCGGACAAGGGTCGTGCCGTGAGACAGCTCCACCAAAAGCAGCTTCTTTTGTTATCTGTATAGAGACCATCAGGCAAGTTGAATCGAATAGGATGTGTAGATTATGATCGAGTTGAGAGATATTACGACAGATTCGTTATTTACCTTGCTGAGCATCGTGTGTCCATCAGTCATAGCTGTAGGTAACAATCTATCAACGGCTCCGATTTGATGATTTTCATGGGCCAACCAGTTGGAGAGCTTCTTCCTTGTTCCTGTCCCGAATGCTTCGCATTGGCTGGCCATGGTATCATATGGGAGAGGTGATGTCGAGACAGATGTTGCTGCAACTTGACCAGCCACCTCAAGAGCCTAAAAGACGAGTGCAGTCAAAATTTATGCTTATACGAAACGCTGTGACGAGTAAATACAGAGAAATGGAGATTTTCGAAGGTTGGAAGAACAGGTGTACAAGAGGTTACCGATTCCATCAGCTGTCCTATGCTAAGCACATGAGATTGAGAGACAGCAGGAGATGCGGGCACTTTGGGATTGAAGCGAGAATGGTGAAAAACAGACGTCTCACTTCTTGCATCGTCCTCGAGTAACGAGTTTGCTTGAACATCCTGGTATATTAGCAGAAACCGTTACGGGTAGATTTGAAAAATACAATGTACAAGCTTCTCATGTTATATGCTGATCAGTAAGAACAAATGCCAATCTTACTGGCATACCTCGTCAAAGGAAAGCGATTCTTTTGAATGGGTAATCATTTGACCGTGTTCCAAATCAAGCATAGATTGTGGGACAAACGTGAATGCGTCGTCAGGCGTGAATGGTTCAAGCAATTGTTTGCTGAGATCATCCAACTCCACCTTAACGATCACAATAAGAATAGAGTTAGAAATTTTTATGGAGAGGGTACTAGCTAATGACATGTACATACCCCAAACATGGTAGATAAATTCTGGACCAAGATATCCATCAAAAGATCGTCGGATTCATATATTTTATCACGCAACTCCAATAGCAAAGAAGAAGCATGTCGGTTATCGGAGACGGATCCATAACCTCTAATATCTGCCTGAGGCCTCACGAAAACTTGAATGTCTTCATTGATGCCTAGGTAAGGATCAGCCTGAAAAGAGATGCGAATAGAGGTAAGTGAGACTTGCATTGTATTGATGTAATCATGTAATGAACTTGATACCACAAAAACTGCCAACTTTATCCCATTTCATAATGGCAAACAGCTCTGATGATGAGGCAATTTAAAGACGGTAACTTACATCAAATGGAACTATGGACTTGATGAGATCGTACAGCTTGAGAGCTTGATATAACTTAGCTGCAAACATGAGCATCCCCATTGACAGCATAAGAATTGATCTCTGGGATGCCGGAGTTAACATCCCTGACATCGCAGCCAAAAAACATAACGAAAAAACAATGTTAGAAATTTAAATATTCTATCTGAAAAGTGAAAAATTGTCTATTAATAGTACATACCATAGCTAGATTCCAATGAGATATTCTTTAGAGATAACGGAAGCTGGAAGAAGCAGACCACAAGGTTATCATTAACATTCTGTGATATCACAGTTTAGAAGACAGTTAGCGGTCAGGTGAAGAAACAAAATTAATACAGATTAGTCTAGTTAGCAGCATTTGTCATGGAACTTTGTGTCAACACAAAAAAAAAAGTAAAGTTGAGATTTATTTGAGGCTAAGACCATGTAGCATTCGTTTTACCTTCAAGCGTAAAGAAATTAGTGTCAACACAAAAGAGTGAGATATAGCTTCTATGTTTGAAGGCAAATTATCAGGAAGAGTAGCCTGTGTCCAGAAGGCGGACAATAACTGCAGTATCTGATCCTCTGTGAGCTTCATGATATATGGTTCCTGTGAGAAAATTAATAGACAAGAATTATGTTATCAAAGATCAAGGCTCGAACGAGATAGTCGGAAAAATAACCCAATCATGAAAAGAAGAATGTGATTATTGCCTCGGCCATGTTTGGTACAACTGCTCTGTCGATAATAGAGGTTATATTGTAGATGTTAGGGGAGCTTTTAAGGACGTGCCCTTGCTTCCACTCCTCTTCCATATTGCCCTTTCCTTTTAAATCATCGTGAATGTTACAACCGTCCTTTTCCATTTTGATGCCATCCTTTTCTCTTCGGAGCTTTTCGAGTAGCTCTGATATGGATGCAAAAGCAGAAGCATTGTTAGAGCGCCATCTTCTCGGTTCATAGACGTAACCAGAACGAAGAGCTGCAACTTCATGTCGAGGACGGAAAGAACTTGGAATAAGAAGAGCTGAAAATATCTGGTGTGCTCCTACACGGGCCTCAAGATTGGGATGCAACATTGCTTTCATCAGTTGGACAAGAAGTGCCTCGGGAAACACCTGGGAGAAAATTTAGAAGTGGCTCAATTATGGTTATAACAGTAGTTCAAGAAACCGTTCAACCAGAAGGTAAGAAACGAGGGAAGGATACATAAACTTCAACGATAACAGGGGCACCGACAGCACATAAGAATCTTACCTGTTGCAATCCAGAAGAGACTAATGCTAATGAAATCATATGAGCAAGGACCATCAATGATCCGATAGCTGCACGAGCAACAGATCCAGAAGAAGGCAACTTCTCCAGCGATAATGCCATCATATTGAACAAGGGTCTTGCATCATCAATCTAGAAACAAGCCAATGGAAACTCAAGCAAACTAAAAGCAGTGTATAAAATTAAACACACCAGCACGTATCGGAAAAAGATCTTGAAGTTACCCCTTTTGCTATTTCCAACAAGCAATCTTCAATGGAATTTTGAAGCAAGATATTTAAATTAGTGTCCTGCTCTTCTTTAGATTCGAGAGTGGCTTGGAAACTTTTCCGTAAATGCCTGCATAGGTCACTGACAAAACCAATTTCAGTCAGCACGCCTCTAGATCTAATTTGCCTAGCTAAAGCAGCTGCGACTTGTATGATATAAGATTTTAGTTGAGGATCATGTGCCACATTTTTGTGCTCCAGATGACGTACAACAGCAGCTAAGATCAGCTGTTTGTTTCCTGAAATCAAAAGTTAAGCCAGCAAGCAAAATCATAAAATTATCCAATTTGATCAATTTTGTAGCTTCCATAGGATAAATATGGTAACAAATCTACCCGAAGCCTCCCAGTATGACATATCAGACAAAACCACCATTGCCAGCCCCTGCTGAGAAACCCAATGCTGTCTAGAATCAAAGTACACAAACATCGGATCTAGTACTTGGCGCAATGTTGTACTCTCCTTTGCCAACTCAACCATTCTTTGAATACAAATTTGAGACCAAACTTTAGGTGTCTCCATCTCTTCCCTGTAACCAAAAAATTATATAGATATATAAAATGGTTTTGAGGGGACATGATAGGAAGTAGAAAGGCATGTTATCATCTGAATACTTCATAAAATTTCTCCATTGCAGCATTAATAAGGCTACCTTGTCAAAAGAGATGGATCCTTTTTCTCAGGTTGAGGCCGGATAATCATGTTGCAAGGGCTGGCATCACAGGTAACGGTTACACCTCTACCCTCACATCGAACCACTTCATCCACCCAATTACGATGGGGCTCTCCTCTCTCATTATCATCTTCAACATGCGTCTCCAGCTCATAGTTATCTAAAGTGGCATGTACAATCTGGTATTCGGACACATCATAAGTTAAAAAGAGAGAAAGAGATGGCTAAGACCCAGGTTATAATGAAAAGCTAAACAGTGAGAGAGGGAAGTGAAGGGAACGGGGGATGAAGGAATTACAAGAAAATAACTACGATATCAACTAACCTCGTCAAGAGCAGCAAAAATATATGAATATTGTGTCATGAACCAGACCTACCAAGGAAACACCAAAGAAGCCTAAAAAGTCAACAAGAAAGCACATTCCAAGTGAAGTGATTCGACAATGGTGGAAAAAGTTTGAAATTGATGAATTTTTCATTTTTACAATATTGTGATATATCTTTCAAAAGATTTAGAGGTGGAAAACAAAATAACTTTTTAAAACTACCATGGCAGAAAGGCACTGCAAGCTAGAGGCCCTTAGGCAAGGTCTTTGATGTTCTTCCCCATCCTCTCGTGACAACTTACACACTTTATGGACAAAATTTTCAATGTTATGAGCATAAGTTCCATCTGCCTGTTTGTACAGCAGAACAAAGTAAGAATACCGACATAAGAATCTAATAATAATCACATTTCATAGGAGAAGGGAAAATAAATTTAAATTGTATCCACTCCATACCATATACAGTTTAAATTTAATTTCATGATTTCGTCTATGCAAAAACTAGAGAGTAAAGTTATATATGTATCACAGCTACTTAATCTTTTCATAAAAATAAGATAGGCATCGCCTGGTAGAGTTATTTGTATTCAGACATCAGTGACATGAGAAAGCCTCTCATGGCATGGTATAACCATTAAAAAACATGTCAAAACTTACATATTCATTAAGATATAATATTTACATTCTCAGTTTCCAAAAAAGACAAAAAAAAGAGAGAGAGAGATAAGGAAAGTGATTGTTGACCTGATTATAGATAAATCTAGTCAAGGTTTGGCATCCGAGGATCTGCAGAGCATCCTGCTTATAGTTATCAAGCAGTTCGCTAACAACATTCAGCAGTTAACAGCAAAATATACCCTACGAGGTGAGAAAGAAGGATTTAGCATACAATGAAAACGGCATAGTTAAAAGCTCTCAACACAAGACTTGGAAATATAAAGAACAACAAAACGTAAAAGCAGGAAATTACTTACATCTGTTCCTTGCACATGCAAAGCAGCTTTCTGTAAACCTCTGTAACAATATTGATGGATTTGACGTGCTTATGGCGCAGCTCTTTGAAGCATCTTTCTTCAAGGTACTTGGCAATCTATTAAAAGCAGAGATATACGCAACAGTTCCAATATGCAATAGCAAACGAATAAGAAAGACAGTAAATAGTTACTACCTTTGGAATTCGGAAAGGATTTTTCGCAGCATATTCACATAACTTTGTAATTTTCCTTTCATTAAGAGGAGCATCCTGCAATGTATTGTGAGGCATTAACTTTATAATTCTAGCTTATCAAAATGTAGATGCATTACAAAATAAACATGGCTCTTCAGGAATGCACCAAGTCACCAACTAAACTGCTAATTAGCTGCATCTAAGAATTTCACTTATTTCTACTTCCAAGATTCGTTCAAAGAATCAAACATTTTTTAAGTTATAAAACTAAGCAAAGCAACCAACCATACAGACAAGTATTTTAATCTAACTACGGTACTCAAATGGCATTGGGAGAGACAGAGCCAAGAACACTGAACTGCGACTTGACTCCAACTCTTCATTTTTCTTCTACTCGCCATATTCGTGAAAAACAAGGAAAAAATGAACAAACACGCCTTTAGACGCTCATAGCCTCATATCTTAGTCTGAGTAACAAGCTGGATTGCTGGAATGCCATAATTATAGCAATAACCTAGTCCTGTAGCTGCCATTACCGGCTTATTACAGGATGAAAGATTCCTTATCCCCCCCCCCCCCCCCCCTTAAAGTTAAAACTAAAGTACTCAAAGCTAGCTAACTCGGATAGCCACACCCAAAGCCCAAATATATATGAAGATTACATCTGCAGTTTCATCATGACCACACCATAACCAAAACTTATAATCCAAAAGAACAAAAAAAAAAGGGTACTCACAGGAGACTTGGGAAATATTTCAGACAACAATTTCTTGTAACGCTTAACAGGTTGTCGAGATCTTGACCTCAATGCGGGACAACACACACACATGCTTTCACAAGCTGGGAAGATGTTCCTGGAGATGATCCCCATTTCTGTACATGTGCAAATGAGAGATTTTAGACTAAAAAAAGTGAACAAAGCTAAAACAATCTCATTTTTGGCTCCCCAAAGCAAGAAATGATATGTCTAACATACAAATATAGCAAATATAAAGCACCTGCTCCCCTAAAAACGAAGAAAACGATTAAAAAAACAAATAGATGATACAACTAATGAAAATCATATTGTTAGAGATACATGATAACTACAAAAAAGGAAGAAAAAACCCATACCAAAAGTGTAAAAGTATGAAATTGAAGTGTGGATGGAGAAAAGCACCAAAGAAAAAAAAATCATAAACAACTAAAGGATAAATTTTTAAGGCAAGACAATAACAAAGGTGAACTCTTCTACCTCAAACAACCGAATAAAGCCTATGTCTGAAAGTATTACAGGGATAAGAGGAAATGAGTAGAAGAAAATGTAGACCTTACAGCCCAGCAGATCTGCAAGAGCAAGAATCCTGGCAGAAAGTGAAAGAAAACAAATGCAAGATACCACAGGCAAACAGGGGAAAGTGATACACAGGCGCGTGGCGTAAGAGAAATCAATGGACAACAGGTGAATGGGAGGGAGATGGAGTGTGTGTATGAGCAACATCACGTGATGGGGTGTCAGGTTTTCTAATTTATGTTTGTTTGTTTTTCTTCGTGGTAAAAGTGAAATGTTCTGCGTTCATGTCAGAACTTCGAAGACTTCGAGCTCGAAAGAAGTGAATAAAGAAAAGAAGAAAATGAAATCAGAGACAATATTCCAGTTCCAACTTCCAATGTGTTCTTGTACTGGACTAATAATTACGACCAACGACTTACTTTCTTTTAGCCATACCCATACCCTCAAAGAAAAGGAACTTTTTAGCCATGTTTGAAAATTGAAAACCAAGGTGAAAATCCTGTTAAGGGAAAATATTATTGGTGGTCCCATTTAATGCAAGGTTTGAATCCGAACCACATGGTCTAAGCTTTGCCCTTGGTTTGACCACTGAGGTCCCACGGTCACACAGGACAGAAGCAAAGAAGCCAAGCTGTAAGCTCAAGGCTGTAGCCTGTAGTCGGAAGTTCAGAATGAGACTCGAGAACATATTCACTCCTAACCCGATAACAAATGGAGCAGAGCCCGTTTTCATAAAAGGGTGTTTCTTGAAAGAAGGGAAAACGAAAACTCAGAAGTATCATATAGCACCGTTTCTTCTTCAATTGATTGATCTACACCCTGTCACCCTTCAATCAGAATGAATGTAATTTGTTCCGTTAATTATATGTGTAAATACCCACTATTGTTTTCTTAGCCTCGCACTTCACACTTCAATAAATAGCACAGATTGTTTATACTTTTTTTTTCCTTTTTCTTTGTTGATTCTCCCCCTAATGCAGTTCATGGCTTCAAAGCAACCTGAAAATAGCTTGCTCGGTCCAGAGGCTGACTCTCAAAGGACTCTGTACGTTATTTATCCGTTTTCTATTCAACTACGGTTTTCTTTTGTTATTGGGTGTTTGGAAATTCCCCTTTTTTTTACTTGATTTTGTCTTCTTCTTTTTAATTGATAGGTACCCATATGTGACTGGAACATCAGTTGTGGCGTTAAAGTATAAAGATGGGATTTTGATGGCTGCTGATATGGGAGGTTAGCTCATACAGTTTCTTAAGCAATTTTCCAATTCTTCTGGATTTTATTTGTTCCAGTTGGTTTTGTAATTTGAAGTAGATCATGCTTTTGAAAATGCATGCAAGTGAAAGAAAATAAAGGTCTGGGAACTTTTGGATGTTTCATGATTTAAAAGATATCACAATTAGCTAGAAGCAACCTTGATCCAAAGTCATTTCCTTTTAAATTTTTGGATTGAGATATAAATTTGAATTATGAATGATCCTTTTTCAACCTTTTCATGCTTCATGTAATGTTTTGTTTTCTTTCTTTCAAAAACAAACAAACAATAAAGATGGTTTGGTTAGAGGATTTGAGTATTGCTAAGTAGATTAAGAATTGTAGCATTGGACATAGTATTTGAGTATTGTTAAGTAGCTTAACTACTGTGGTATCTAACCCCTTTTCAACCCGTTGGTTGTAACTCGTGACAGAAAAACGTTTCTGTTCAAAATCTGGATATAGTATTTAACTTACATATGATTTGATACTATGCTTGTTTGATGGTATACTCTAAATGATCAGTACTTTATATAGTATCCATATGTTTGTTTAATTGTAGCATCATTTGTATAATTAGGACTTTGTTTTAGATTTTGTGTCTGCTGCAAATCTATTGTGCAAAGTGAATAGCATAATTATCCTCACGGAGGTTAAAGAGATCATGTTGAGCCACTTTGCATTGTGTTTAGACTATTATATAGTGAAAGGGAGTTGGAAGTTATTTAAGGCTCTCTGTACTTCTCAATGTCCCGCTCGTTCATATTAAATTCCTTATTCCTTATTTGTGGTTTCCTCTAAAACAATTTATGCACTCTCTAGGAAAATACATTTTGCTTATAGTTCATTTGCCATGCACACCTTCTACCTTTTTGTTTTTTATTCTCCCTCTTCCCTCATCTATTCACTCATTTCTAAAGCTAATATGTCCTCATTTGATACTCATTGTCTAACTGATTGGACCCTACTTTAATCCTGTTAATTGGCAGGTTCTTATGGGTCCACGCTGAGGTACAAGAGCGTGGAGCGAATGAAGCCTATAGGCAAGTATTCTCTTCTGGGTGCAAGTGGAGAAATCAGTGATTTCCAAGAAATTTTGCGTTATCTTGATGAGCTTATGTAAGGAATGACCGAGTGTTACTAAGATTATAAGTACTTTTGTTTTGGTTTTGCTTTCTTGAGTTATCTTATTCCACCCCCACTCTCCCTTGAACTTTGATCTGTGTTTTGTGGGTAAAATTCTGACATAAAATTGATGCATTTTGATGTTTGATTATTGTAGCTTGTATGACAATATGTAGGATGATGGCAACTCTTTGGGGCCCAAATAGGTGCACAATTACTTGACTCGAGTCATGTATAACAGGCGTAACAAGTTCAATCCATTGTGGAACTCCCTTGTACTTGGTGGAGTTAAAAATGGACAAAAGTATCTTGGAACAGTAAGTTCGAAGTTATATCATCCTAATGTTTAGAAATGAGCTACTTGCAGTTTTAAGATTGTAACTGACCATTTTTATAACTATGAATCATCAGGTCAGTATGATTGGTGTAAACTTTGAGGACAATCATGTTGCCACTGGGTTTGGGAATCACCTTGCACGGCCAATTCTTCGTCAAGAGTGGCATGAGAACTTGAGCTTCGAAGACGGTGTTAGACTACTGGAGAAGTGCATGCGTGTTCTCCTCTATCGTGATAGATCAGCCATTAACAAGCTTCAGGTTTGAACTTTTCTCTTTTTGCGTTGCAACTCCATTTTCTTAAAATAAATTTTGTAATCTATGCCATTGACAGCAATTTCTAGAAAATTTTGCATGATCTTCCAGGCTTTTATGATTAGTCAACAATCTATCCAATGGATATATTACTATTCTCCTAGTCTTAACTGGCATTTATTACATCCTGTTAAATTTTTATGCATGCAATTTAGGCTCATGTATTTCTCAGGTTGGCTCTGAATCAAGTTTATTTGTCAGTCGAACTTTACTCGACAATCTGAGGCAAAATTTTATCAATGTTGATTTCCATTGATTGCAGATAGCTAAGATCACTGAAGAAGGCCTGACAATTTCCCAGCCATATTCATTGAAGACCTACTGGGAATTCTCTGCTTTCGCAAACCCTGCACAGGGTGCTGTAGGATCATGGTAGCTGTAGCAAACATTTCATCCCTGCTAGAAACTTCTATGCAATCATATCAAGAGTAACATTATACAGAGATGAAAGAGAGTTTATTGCATGTTTTATGTCTGGTTGAAACTTATGAGTTTGAAGCTGATTATCATTTGTGTGACAGCTTTTTTTTTTGTACTTCACTGTTTTTATTTCTCAATCTCCTAGTGGTTTTATCCATTAATGATGGGTTACAATGGCTAATGAGAGAAAATCTTAAGGAAAAATCTTAAGGAAACATATATGATATATGGGAAAAATCTATGACAAGTGAAAATATCTGTTGGTGCAATAAAATTGTGGTTTAGTTTCTTGGTAATCTGCCAAGCCATCCATCTTGGTCAACAAAAGACCGGAGTGAAAATTGTTTCAGTTGGTCTGGATTAAGCTTCTTCTCCCATGGAACACGTTTGGAAGTGTGGGATCCTGGTCCTTTGCAGTCCACCTCAGCATACATAAAATTCTCTCTTTCAGACCAAACACACCAATTTATCAGTCTTCAACTTTAAAGATACAAATTTTGGGTCTAAAATAATAACTTACTCTTTTCCAGAGAATTTCCAGGCATCCCACCCTTGAGGAATCACATCTGAGATGATTGTTGTCTCCTGGAAGATCACTCTAGAGTAAGGTCCCCAGGCTCTTCCCAGATACGGACGCACCGTGCCGAAGATTTTCCCTCCTTTGAACACAAAGCCGCTCGGATCATCCAACGATTGTCTCCCCTGAGCTGTTATATAACCGTAAGGAAGTTGCCTAGAGTATGCACAAGCAGTAACATTTATTGAACAGTTCTGCAAAATAAAAGCAGAAGAGAAAATGTTTTTTTATGGCTTATGTTCAAGTCTTTGAGTTGATCTTTGTTGTTTCTCATCAGTTACCTCGTAGAAAGATTGGCCGTTTCCAAAGATAAAATCATCTGCGCCTTCAATGTGGCACCGGAAGAAGTAATGGCGGCCTAGCCCGTCCCACAGCGTATCTTGTAGCCCCAAGAAACCGCAGTCGAAAAATGCAGATTTGTCCCCTAAAATTCTCGCTGCCACTGCCTGTGATAAACTGGGAATTTGCCTGTTGCGCAGCGAATGTTTTTGCAACCATGGATGGTTATAGGAGTTCTGCAATAGAAGAAACAGAGACATTAAACACAAACAGTTACGAACACGAACACGAGTACACATGTTGAATCTGGTATACTTTAGACATGAAACAAAAGGAAATTAGCATGAAGCTTGACCTTGAAAGTGATACTCTTTGCAACGATATTGTCCGCTACGGAGGTGAACGTCGCACTTCTATCTGTTTGATCATGCTCGTTGAACGTAATCATCGTGACACTTCGATCATGACCATGGAGAACAATACAAGGTTTCCCTCTCGGAATAGTTACCTTCTCCCTGTAACAAACTAGTGTTATTGAAGTAACTGAGCTGATGAAACATACTCTAAAAAAGAAGAAACTCACACATAGACCCCAGGATTAATTTGAACTTTGATCCATCGCCGATTGTTCCACGGAATCGAATCAATGGCAGATTGAACCGAGGTAAAGTGTCCACCACCAAACTTGTCTACAACGATGGTGTATGCAAAATTCAAGCCACCATTTCCCCTGCAATCACCAGCATCAACTACAGAGATCCCCAAAGACAAGATCACCAACATAAGACTGAATGATGCTTTATGCTGCATCTTGGTTCAGTGTTGGCAACTGGCAAGCCATGGCTCTGTGTTCTTTGGACAACCATATGTAGTGATGTACTGTGGGGTCGGGGCAGTCGCATCCTTGAAAATTACAAAATCTTACGTCCGTCCTTGTCTCGTATCTATGTTTATTGTGTAATGGTAAGTTGACAAAAGAAAGACATCCCTAGGTAAGCATCATTAAGCAGTAATACTTCCAAGTCTAGTAGTTTTTAAATTGTATCCGAATTCCTTTATATGTTAACCAATTAAAGCAGACACTGAACATGGATTTCAGTTCATGAATTCATAGATTCAACCATGAGAAAATATATATGCATCTACAGGTTATTGATAAGGACTGTAGCTAATGTGATGTGTTTTTCTCAGAACAACTTCTCTAATTCTACTTATAGTGAAACTTGACATGATATTAGTATGATTATCTTTCACAAGATTATAGTAATACCAGTAGATTCACATTGGCAACCAGATTGGCATATTTTATAGTCAACATTTTTGTCAAATGGTTAGGTTAATTGCCTCAAAAAATTGAACCGGATATATGTTACCCGATTACTCGTGTACCTTGATTTTATAAATACATGGTACTAGATACTCGACTTAAACAGGTTGAGATACGAACCGATAAATAAGTACTCGAAAATGAACATCCTATCAAAAGGTATGTTTGATTCTTCTTCAGACTTATTTTCCATTGAAGTTGTTATTTATGCCTTAAATAATACAGTTTCTCGTTGTCTAGCATTGGTTTTTTTAGCCAATTTTTTTTAATTTGACTCGTTATAACTTTAAATCTATTATTGATAAAAATATTAAAAAATATTTTAAAAACCTTTAATCAAGTAGTTTAAAAATATATATTTTATAAAATTTAATAAATTAAAATATTTAAAATAAATATAGTCAAAGTTTTAAAATTTTAATATTTTTAAAAAATCAATATTGAATATTATAAGCGATACAGAATGAGTATGATTTATGGCTGGACAATACATATCATTTTAACACTTAATTTTTATGAAAATGAAATTTGAACTTAATTTAAAAAGAAATATACAATCCCTTCGAGATTTTAAAATATTGTGCTACATTTAAAATTTTTAATTAAATTTTCATAATTTAAAAAATTCTCGTTAAATCTCTTAAAATTATTAAAAACCAAATTAAACCCTTAAATTTTATAAAAATTTTAATTTAAACCTCCAATTAAATTTTAGTTAACTTGTCTATACTCTTATCTCAAATTCTGTCGTTATCGGGGATAATGAGCTTAACCGGCTCGCGAGTTACTCGGATTCAATTTGGTTAAAGTTTAGCTTGAGTGAGTTCGATTCGGACCTTAACGAATCGAGTCTATCCATACTTGACTCGAAAAGCTCGTGAACAGAATCGGAATAATAAAATTGTTTATTTTGAGTCGAGTAGAATCGAGCCTGACCCGAACCTAACAATATTGTTTTCAAGCCAAGTTTAAGCATAAAATTTTAAATTCGTTCAGCCTCAAACCCAAATTAAACCTAATAATACTAAGCCGAGCCAAGTCCGGCGAAACTCAACTTTGCTAGCTTGTTATCACTCATATATGTCGCGGTCCTTAAATGTCCGTAAGAGAAGGAATCTAAATTTATTGTTACTTTGAGTTAATCCCATGCACTTTGTTAATCTTCTGCGATTAGTTTAATCAGATTTGGTTCAGTTAGCAGGGAAGAGACTGAGGTTGGCTCAACTATAAAATAATATATTTTTACACTTTTTTCTAAATCAAATTTCATTTGAAGAAATAATTCATTAGGGGAATCACAATTATTATATAATCAAATCGGATTAGGTAGGAATTGGTCGGGTGGTGTAACCCAACAAATCTCTTCCATCTCATCGCCAAAACCCATCTCAAGAACAAGCTGCTTCTTTCATTGGAGATCCCCTTGCAGAGGTTTCACAAGGAAAAATGGTGGACGTGGTAACAACATGTGTAAAAGTGGAAGAAACTGGTAAACAAGAATGGGGCAAGGTGTCGGCAGTGCTTTTTGACATGGATGGTGTGTTGTGCAACAGTGAGAACCCTTCTAGGAAGGCAGCTGTTGATGTTTTTGCAGAAATGGGTGTTCATTGCACTGAGGAAGACTTTGATCCTTTCACCGGAATGGGTAAAAACTTCAGCTTTATCCCTTGATATTGATTTAAGTTTCTACTGTTATGGATAATCTTCCTTAAATTTGATTGATCAAGAAAAGTATGAACTTTGAGGAATGTAGGTGATTATTTATGTGGTGCTTATTAAAAAAAAGTAAATGTGTTTCAAAACGTTATTTGTGTATGTAAATCTGTGATCTTACCTATGTTGGTGATATACTAGGTGAAGCATACTTTTTAGCAGGCGTTGCTGCTGTTAAGGGTGTTAAAGAATTTGACACCAATGTGGCTAAAAAGAGATTCTTTGAGATATATCTAGATAAGGTACTTAGCACTTTGTTTATATATTGAGATTTATGGTCTCTTCTTATGAATGGACCAGTGTTACCTAATTCACAATTCGTTAGTGTTACCGTTTACAGTTCGTTGGGATTTATTTGGAACGGATTTTGGGATCATGATTCGTGGAACTGATTTTGTAATTAGTAGTGATGTATAATTTAGTGATGATTGATTCATTATATTGATTAGAAATGAACTTTTTCCCTTCCATTGCTTAATTGAAAGAAGAGATGTGCAATACTGCAACTTAAATTTATCTTCTTTCCTCATTGATTTGTGGGGTGAGGGCGAATTAGGTAACACTGGAATGGACAATCTTACAATGCCGATTTTCAGTGTTTTTCGATTAACAAAAATTCCCACAAATGTTTTTTCCTTTTCTTAGTATGCAAAACCAAATTCTGGAATAGGATTCCCAGGTGCTCTTGAGCTCATTACTCAGGTATGTAAGCCAATTATCACAAGTGAGATAATGATGTCATGTCACCTCAGATTTGTGGCCATATGATGGAGTATTTTGTGTGACAGTGTAAAAACAAAGGTTTAAAAGTTGCTGTTGCATCCAGTGCTGATCGTGTCAAGGTTGATGCTAACTTAGCTGCAGCTGGATTGCCGATTTCAATGTAAGCCAACTTAATGTAGTTGTTTGGAAGCATATATTGGTTGTATGTCTTCAATTTTTAGCATGGCAGCACGGATCTTTTGTGTTTTTTCTTCTCATCATGGTTCTACTTCTCGCCCTTTTTTACCAGGTTCGATGCTATTGTGTCAGCAGATGCTTTTCAGAATCTGAAGCCTGCTCCAGATATTTTCTTAGCTGCATCAAAGATATTAGATGTTTCCCCTGAAGAGGTAACATAATTCTCTTCTCAGTTACCTAAGAGTTGCTCTGCATGAGAATGGTAATTCTGCCGTATACTTTTTGCAAATTTTATTTGTATTTCAGTGAAAGAGAATGTATTTTTCTTCTTTATATGCCAAAAAGTATAAAAACTTACCGCCGTTGCCATGTTTCATGCTCTTATCACATTTCACATTGCTCTCATAGGTGATACCACTGTAGAATTTTTAACAGCTTTATTACTTGGTTGAAGAATTTCAAATACTTCCTATTATAATCCTGCAGAGGTGTAGTTGTTAGAACTCTTTGTTTTTTAAAGTGAAATTAGAGTTTTCTGCCGAGGAATATGACATCTACCTATCATTTGCCAGTGCATTGTTATTGAAGATGCCGTGGCTGGAGTACAGGCAGCTACTGCAGCAAATATGAGGTAAGTTATCCATATATGCATATGTTTGTTTCAATTTACTTACGCCTTTTTTAAACATTTTCAACTTAGGTGAAGAAAATGATTTGCATACAGGATTAGTATGTTTTGATCAAAACCGTCTGCTTTCCCTTTTCTTAACACGATAAACTAGTCTTTCCGGTTGTGTTTTTCGACCATTTATCTCCGCATACAGAAGTGGAGTAACTTTATAGTAAATTCAAATCCTTCTCCACTGCCTGCAGATGCATAGCTGTGACAACTACACTGACAGAAGAGGCTTTAGAAGCTGTCGTTCCATCATTTATCAGGAACGATATAGGAAGTGTTTCGCTTGACGATATTCTCTGTGGTGGCTCAGGTGGTTATAGCCTGTAGTCCTGAGAATATGCTCTGCAAATGTCATTCAGTACTATCAACATTGTGAAATGGTGATGCTTGTTAACATTCTGTGTTTTAAGATACACTCTCTTGTAATGGTGTCGTTGTCGTATGTACGTACCGGAAATTTCCAAGTCTATTATGAACTAACATGTTTCTAAATTTTGATCTTGAATATGATGAAACAATGAAGAAAGTTGTAATAAAAACATATCGTTGCAGATAAGATGGTGCAGGATATGCAGTTTCTGAACAAAATCCATCAACAAGTCTGAATGAAAGAACTTGTAATGGGATTGTCATCTAAGAACATTCCTCTATGTTTTCATTCCTAATACCATTTGCAGGAAGCACAGAGTAGATTATCTGCCGACCTAGAACCCGAAAATGCTGCGTCTATCAATGGAAAGCTTAGTCCAAAGGGTTCTGCAACAATTGACATTGTATGTTTAAATCAACAGCAAGGTTGATGGAATTAGGGTCGAGTATGGTTAACTGCAAAACCTAACCGAATCGAGGCACTATAGTTCATAAATTTAGGAATCAGGTTAACCGAATTAAATCGAATTTGATTTTTTAATTGATTTTTAATTGTTTTTATAAGTTAAAAATATATATTTTATACTTAAAATACTATAGATGTATTTTTATTTTTTTTATTTTTACTTAAAAATAAGTTTTTAATAAATATTTATAAAAAATATCTCAAAATTTTTACCATTTAGTATTTAAAATTTATAAAATAAAGTTATTTTGTCAAGATAAAGTACATTTTTTTTAAATTAACGTTAATATAGAAAAATCAAAAACTGAGGTTAACTAAACCCTAAACCGGTGAATACTAAAATAGCTTAATGAATTAAATCGAAACCAAACCGAATGCACCCCTAGATGGAATGACTCGAGTAGCACAATACTAATTAGGGATGAACATTTCATCTGTACCCAACAAATTTCAACCGAATCGATTTGATTGGGTCGATTTTTGAATAAAAAGAGAGGATTGAGTTCATGTGAAAATTTTAACCTAACACGTTCTGAAATTAATAGTATAATTTCTATTACATTTTTAAGGATATTTTACTATAATATCCCCATTTCCCTCTTTATACTTTATACCAATCCTATGTGAACACTTGTACGGTTCACCCCAAATAAATAAATATGGATTGTGTATGAGGTCAGGGTCCCATCCGTGCATTTATCCTTAGGGATGATATTGGATCGGACTTGGATCAGATTTTATAAAGTTTATGTCCAATCCAATTAATAATTGGACTTTCAAAAAAATCTAAGTCCGAATTCAAATCCATTTAAATAAATTCAAATACCATCCAATAAAACATCTAAAATCTAAAAATCCAAATCCAATTATTTTTTAGAGTAATAACTTAAATAAATATCTTTAAATAAAAAAATATGTTTTATCAAACAAATATTTTAAATTTATAGCACAAACAAATCTCAACAAATATTATAATCAAATATAAAACAAATTAAAGTAACAACTCAAACTTTTTAAATATAAAAATTTTAAATATTTTTATTCGGGTTTATATATGGATCAGATTCATATCGAATATGGATTCGGATTGAATTCGGATCGGATCATGACAATATTCATATCTGATCCACCTCCTATTAGGACTCGAACATTATTTTTGGATTCGGATTCGAACTTTTTTAATCGGATTTGGATCAAATTTTTTTCTTGGAATCGGATTCAGATCGAATTCGGATTATATTGTGATCCCTACTTATCCTTTCGTTTTTTTTCTGACCAAGTGGATTAGATGTCGCCACATAATAAAGCTGGATTGATTATGATTCAATTAACTCTCTAATCACGGGGATAAGGATGAAGGTAGCTTGTGTTGCGTGCTGTCTTAACATGGGATCACGGGGTTCTTAATTAAAATATTTATGTTTTAAACAAATAATTAATTAATCTAGGGTAAGGTGTTATATTTTTTAATTATTATTAAAGACTAGAATATTATGAATAAAAAAATATTGGATTTTAAAAATGAGATTTTGTATTACTGACGGAGTTTACTTTTGGTTTTCCGGAATGGGTTTTGTCTCAAAGGATAATTATAGATATTTTTAGTTTTAATATTTATAAAATTAAATTTTATATTTTTAAAAAGTTTTTAAATTAAATATTCATTATATTTTTATAAAAATATTTTATTTTTTTCTATCGGTTTAATATTAATACTTATTTGTGCATCACCCACTAATCATTGTTGAGAATAAAAACAAATGGCCTTTGCCCCACACACAAAAAAACTAAAGCCAATGAGTGGGAATGGAAAGCTCCACACCTGCCTTGTTACCCAAGAAACCATTCCCAATTCCTTATTAATGGTATTGAACAAATAATTAATTTAATATTTTATTAAAATATTATTTGATAGTGTATAAGGTTATATTAACTTATAATATTATATTTTAAAATTACTGAAGTTACGAACGTAGAAGATAAAGATCTGACGTAAAAATTATAAATATTTAAAAATATTTAATTCGATTATTTATTGATTTGATTTAAAATTTAAGGTATTTTATTTTCGATATGAATCATAATATATTAAATTTTAAAATATCTGAAAATTCAAATATTCATAGATATAAATTTTATTATATTTAGTAAGTTAATGATTGTTACGTCAAAAGTTAAAAAAATATTTTTTATAGATAATAATCTTGTTATATTTGATAATTTGATAATTTTTATATTAAAAATTTTAAAAAAATTTATAAATATAATAATATATATTCTAATTATATTTTTAAATAATTGAATATTTAAATATTCAATTTAAATATACGAATATCTAATTTTTAAATCAAATATAAAATATTATTTTATCGATTTAAATTTTAGTTAAGTTTTTTAGATCGAATTTAATATGATATAAGAGAATAAACCCCCTATCGACAATTCGTGTTCCTCTCCCTGTGAGACGACCCTAATCTAACACCCCAATATTTAATTGATTTCTTCTCTTCCATTTGAATTTCAAGTTTGAAAAGAAAGCTTTCAATTTTCAGCTGCCAATAATAGTGCTAGGTGACGTACCATATAAAACATACAAAAAGATATATATAACATAAAGTCTCGAGTCATAATTTTGTTAGTTTGCAACTTTAATTATACATTTAAACAAAGACCCAATTTTTTTAAAGGTATATATATATATAATTTTAGAATAAACGTAACTCATAAAAATTTGAAATTTAGTTTATAAAAATTTTAAAAATTAAAAATAATATATAAATTTAAAAAATTTAAGATAGTCACGAGTCTACCCTATTATATGTACATGTCACGGAGTCATTACCTTCTTTCTAGAAGACATGTTTGATAAGATGTGCAGTACTACCGTTTATATACTCTAAGGTCTTCTTTTTCCTTTCCGATGTAGGATTAATACTCCTTGCTTATTTTCAGGCGTGACATTCTTCCCCATTCAACCTCGTGATGCCCTCGTCACAAGTTTCTGCTTTCGTGATTGGCCTTTTGTCACGATTGTTTACCCTGCTTACCCCTCTCATGGGCGTTCGGCGTGAAATCGAACAATCAAAAGATCGCTCTGATACCACTTGTCACGGGGTCATTACCCTCTTCCTAAAAGACATATCTGATAGGATGTGCAACGCCACCGTTTATATACCTCGAGACCTCTTTTTTTCCGATATAGAATTAATGCTCATTGTCTATTTTCACATCTAAACACAAATAAATTCTAAAATATCGATTTATATTTTTTTTCTCTTTAAATTATGAATTAAAATTATGTTATATATTTTTAAGATAATTTAATGATATTTTATATTTTTTTATTATTCGAATAAAAAAGAAAGAGGGACAGCACAACACAGAACCTGGAACCCGCGTGTTTATTTTTGGGCGATTCGCATTTATAAAGTCATTCCGTCTGGCCGAGCCCCTCAATCAATCTCTGAAACCCAAATCCAAACCCACAGGCAGAGCACAGCACCGGCAAATATCATTCAAAAGCGCTGTGGTTGTTTTTCCTCTCTATTTCTCCGCTCAGTTCATCTCCTTTCTGCAATTATTCCAAACTTTCCATGGCTTCATCTATACCAAATCTTGAACCCGAATCCGACACGTGTACCGAGTTCAAACGGAGGAAACGAACCCTAACAGACAAAATGCTGGATTCTTCTCACTCGCATCAACGTAACCAAAGAATTAAGCGATGGAGAACGCAACGCGAGCGGAATATATACTCCTCCAAGCTCATCCAGGCCCTACGCCATTCTCGGCGGACTTCAGCTTCATCCTACGCAGCCAAGGATGTCCGCGAGACGGCGGACAGAGTTCTCGCCGTTTTTGCAAAGGGAACCACGCGTTGGAGCAGAGCGATCCTCACCGCTCGGAAGATAGCCAGACATAAGAAAGCCAAGGTCGCCGCCAATACGAGGTTGAGGAAGCCGGCGTTCAACAGGGAGAAGAGAAAAACGCCTGTCGTTCAGAGGAAGTTAAAGGTTTTGGGACGTCTCGTTCCCGGTTGCCGGAAACTATCGTTCTCGAACCTTCTTGAGGAAACTAGCGATTACATAGCGGCACTCGAGATGCAAGTTCGAGTCATGACGGCTATCACCGAGTTTCTCGCCGGCGGTGAACCGCAGCCGCCGGCTGATCGGCTTGCTTCTAATGTCAACTCTTGATAAGGTGTTTATTATGATTATTTTTATTTTTGGAACCGTTTTTTTCATTGAGATTTTTAAATTCCTGTATTTTATTGTGTATACATGAAAATTTCCTCTTCTTTTTCAGCTACACTATGTTTATTTTATTTCATTTATTATTATTTTGTTTGTTAAGCTAAGCAACGCAAAGCATCATTTAATTAATTATATTAATTGATTGATTAATAATAAAATAGTACTTACCGATGCCAACTAATTTTTGGTTTTGGTGAAGAAATAATGTAAAAAAAACCCTTAAAATTAGAGTTTTTTTTTATTTTTTTTCTGATTTTTAATATTTTGTTCTAACTAATTTAAATTAATTTGTATTATACACTTAATTTAAGCGACCAATGTTTAGTGGTTGAGAATATATTATAGAACATATACTATTGTAATCACTGTAGCTAAATAAAAAAAAAAGTCTCTCAATATAGATTTTCTACCTATACAGTGTCTCTCAATTTAATATTAAAAAATTGAATTTAATGAGTGGTTGAAGTGAATAAAGAGATTATTTTTAATAAAAAATTCGAGTTCAAGCAAATTTCATTTCACATAAGAAAAAAGTAAAATTTTATACATATTTCACACAAACTTACATCTTTACACCATTAAACTCATATCTTAAATTATAAATCATAAACTCTAAATTTTTACTTTAAATTATAAATTATAATATTTAAACCCTAAAATTAAAAAACCGATATTAACGCAATACATGTATCAATTTTTTTTAAAGAATGTCAAAATTAAAAAAATAAATCAATTTATAAATGTATGTGTACAAGGACGGAACCATGTTGTACATGGGAGGGGATCTTGCCCTCTCAAATTTTTTTGGTATAATTATATTTAAGGTCTTCATAATTTAGATAGTCATAAAATAAGAATTTTGCCTCTCTTAATTTTTAGATTTAAAGGCTTAATAGACCTTTGTCCCTCCTAATGTTCAATCTTGACTCTACCTCTGCATGTGTACATATACATGGCACAAGATTTTGGATTTTCATTATTTTAGTATATAAATATAACAAAATGCATGACTTTTACAAAACATCCTAACTTAATCCCTTCTTTGTTCCTCATTTTGTTGGTTTAATTAATTTGAGTGGAACCAAAGCAACATCACCCTTGTGTCGGCAACAGGGTCAGACCAATAATCTAGTTGTCGACAAACATTTCTCACATTGATGTAAAATTTAAATGTGAGAGATATTTGTAGGATTCTTACAACAGATGTCCTTGATGAAGTAACCCTTTGGCAGCCGCACCACATGTGCCTCACTGGACATACAATTTTGAAGTACCCCACCCTTCAAATGGCTTGCATGTGCCACATCCACTCTTGAAACACTAAAAAATTAAAAAATTCAAATGACCATTTTTAAAATATAAAATTTCAAAAATAAAAAATGAGACATACCCAAAATCAAATTTAGAGAAATATATTAGATTATTAAGTATATTTAAAAAATATTTAAAAATATAAATTAAAAAATAACATTCTTTAAAACTCGTCATCTGCGAATAGTAAAGTGTTGCTAGTTATTGAAATAGTAAAAAAATTACTACGTTTTCAGTTCAATTCAACGGTTTACGTGGACCTTATCACCTGTAGATGATAAACTTAAAAAATATTATTTATTTTAATTATATTAAATATTTTTTAAAATATACATAATAATTTAATATTTTTATTAACCTCGTTATTAATCTAAATTTTTCTATACTCAGAAGGTAAAAAAAAAAAAGTTTGGATGAAAAAAAATAATGTTACTATTACTATTATTGTTAGTGTTACAACCCCACTCCTAGGGGCACATGATCAACTCAAAGGATTGGAATTTCTTTTTCACATTGAAGGTCTAGCACGTGTGGAAACATGAAAACCAAGCTGTCTGATTTTTGGATTGAGACATAGGATGGCTAGGTCAAGTGAAGTTTTGAGGAACCCACATTTTGCAAAGTTTAGAATAGTGTAATAATTTATCAATACAAGGATCACATGCTCTTGTTATATTATCATAACTATTTGAAAAGATGTATAATGTTATCGTTTATATGTTTTAAGATTTTATTAATATAAGATCAATTTTTTTTATTTTTTTAAGTATTAATTTTTTTATTTAACTTCGTGATACTCTTATCACGAGTAAATTACGCTTGTGATAGACCTACTAATCACGATTATTTTTTCTTACTATTATATTTGTAGGCGTTCGACATATAATCAAACAGTTAAAAGATTGTTTTTATATCATTTATCATAATATCATTATCCTCTTTCTAAATATATATCTGATAAGATTATAACATCACTATTTATATATCTTAATTTTTTTTTTCGAATATAGAATTAGTACTTTTAACTTTTTTAAACGTGATACTATTATGGTGCGGATGCTTTTTTTGTCTATTTCTTCTTTCTTTTTTCCAAACAATTCACATTGTTTTATTAAATTGTCTTGTACTTTTCCTTCTCCTGTAGGCTCATGTCTTTGGCTGATTCACCCTATTTTCACATGCAACCATGTGCTTCCATTAAAACAAAACCAATGTGAACGCAACCAACAAAAAGAAAAGGAAAAAGAAAAACATGCCCTGCCTCAGCCTCGGTCTACTTTTTCTTCTCCAACTAACAAGAGAGATTATTCGGTAAAACTTGTTTATCACATCATTTATAATTCAAGTAATCAAGGTCGTTTATATTTAAATAACTAATTAGTAACTGTTTACCCTCCAATTATATGTAGAAAAGAAGTTATGATTCACTATGAAAAAAATTGAGACGAACGGTCCTGATTAATTGGGACCGCAAATGACGTGGTGAAAATGATTCACCTAATAATTTTTCCACTAGCATGCGTCTCTTATGAGAGATTATTAGATGAACTCTGTTCACCACGTCATCCATGATCCAAGTAATCAGGACCGTTGATTTTTAAATAACCATCTAATAACTACCCACCCACTAAATACATGTAAGAAAGAAGTGATGATTCACTTGAAAAAAATTAAAATCAACGGTCCTGATTAACTGGGACCATAAATAACGTGGTGAACATGGTTCACCTAATAATTTTTCGTCTCTTATGCAAGTACCCTAAGTAATCGGCGCACATAAGACTTGAATCATTACCATCACCTACATAATAAACCCAATTTTTTTTATAAAGAATTGAATATTATACTACAAGAAACATTTTCTTATATATAACTTATTAATAATAAAAGTAATATAACAAAAATCAATAGGTAATAATAGACTAGATACATAGTATAACAAAAATATGTTTTTTAATAGTTTAAAAATAATTAAACTCGTATTTCTTACGATAAAATCATCCATTTCTTTCTCTCGGACATGCATGAACATGCATGGATTGAAATCTACTGGTTTTTACACAACATAAATCTGTCTTGTCGTCCCTTCACTCTCCTTGTACTCTAAGGAAACGATGGATTAATTAGGGTTTCTCCAACATCACCTTTATTCAGGTGATTATATATACACTACATTTTGGGATATGTATATATGTATGTATGATGTATGTATGTGCAGACAGACACCCATCATCTGAATGTATCCCTTGAACTTGTTACTTTTTCTCCCTTACAGTTGTTTCCAGTTCTCCAAGTAGATCGTGTTAGCCTCATATGTTTAGGGTTTCTTGTCTTTCTTTACCTTTTTAATTTGGGGTTGATTCTAAGGCAGGTGGGTGCACATGATGATGACATAACCTGTATTGTATGAGCCCCACCCACGCTTTGGGATTTTGGAAACATATTTACTACACTGACAATTCTTAAAATCACTGAACAATTTATGAACTTTTATTGGATTATGTATTTAATTTATTGATCGATTAATTTAGATCGAATATTGTACACACGAAACTGTTGTGATTAGGATATGCTTGATATATATGATATTATGTGTATGTATGTGCATGCGTGTAGATATGGATGGATGGAGCTACAAAAGAATCAAAGGAAACAACAAAAGGGCTGAAAGAGGGTCAGGTGAGCAGGTGGTGGGAAAAGAAAAGAAATTCCATGATCACGATTTGTAGTTTTCTTTGCCTTGTTGGAAGCTTGTGACACGTATGTATGTATGTCCTACCAGCGTGGCATGACACATTTCATTATCCTTGGTGGACCCTGATGGTGACTTTATATACACGTGTCATCTACTGTCATGTCAGCAAACCCAAATTTATATGGTTCATTAAATAACCGTATCTATTCTAGGGTGTACTTTCAACTATTGAATATTAATCGCTCAATCATTGTGTTGCATTACTGGTGTTTAAACTCGTAACCTTCAAGAACAATAACCATTTTCTTAATCACTGAGATAACATGGTTCGTGCATAACACGTCTTCCTTGCTTCATCAAAACTTGGAATTCCTTGCTTGTATCTTGACTCCATGATGTAGAAAAGGGGTTTAATAAACAAAGATGGAGAGAGCAATAAAGGACGAAACAATAAATTGCTTTTGAGTTGTCAAAGGGACCAACCGCCATAAGAATTAGGGGAGAGGCCCCAACAAAGAGGTGGACACATAGGGTTGGAGGGCCCTAAAAAAACAAAGCGGAGGAGGAAGAAGACAAGATGTATGCCAAACAAACAGGAGAGGGTGTGGGGTTTCTTGGCAGTTTGGCCACATGCAGAGTTAAAAGGGACGGTGCTGCGTTGTGTTATTTGCTGCACTATAAATGAACGTCGTGGCCTCATTCTCAGACACACAAGTCCATTGTCCTAATTATGACTCCTTATCTTGTGACAAGAAAGTTTGACTCTCTCAACTTTCAACATCCGTTGGGACCTCTCCATTGGAGACAATCTTCCCACACGTGGATCCTTGGTGGCTTCGATTGTGACCCTTCATCTTCTGCAAATGCCATTTCTTTTTAGGCTTCAAGGAAGAATGACCAAAGACACAAATTGTGGGCTTTTGTTGCAAGACATGGTCAGGGTTTTCCTTCTGAATTCCAAGTTCAGTGGTTTAGTGTGTTTGGGATCAGAAAAGGGCCCAACAGACTATCTGGGGCCATTTTTAGCTGCTTTGAGTTGTAAACAAGAATCGCAGCATTACCAAACTATACAGTGCCATCAAAGAAACCATACATGCATGTGTATATGGCCTGCAATTACACTGCAGACAGACATGGTTACTTCAGTCTAATTATTTTTACTGTGGAGGCATCTTTACTGCAATTGGCTGAGAATTACAGCAAACACATATAACTAGTTATGGAAGAATGGACTTATTTTGCAATGAGATACACAAGGTCCTGGATACCGAATTACCGATAAAGTTTCTCCGGGGAAGCTGGTACTATTCAACAGTCAACATAGCTAAAGAAACCAGAGTTGCAAACTGCAATTACATACTCAGAAATTTGATTAGAACGCTGGTTTTCAGTACTCAGTCTCGAGGCAAAAAGGATAAAGAATGGGCTCTAACAGCAACAACTTTGTGTAGCACCCAAATAACTAGACTGATGCCTTGGATGGTTCAGCCCTGGGCCTCCACAAGCCCAACCTATATTTGTGTGTGTATTTCAATATCAACTTTCTCTGCAAGACCGAAAAAAGGACCATGAGTGGCTAACTGACGAACTCGAAACCGTTAGAAATGAAATGACAATGCTACAAATATATGTACTTAAATAGCAAAGCTTTTTACACCCTAAAAACCAAGACTTTCATAGGGTAACAACTAACAAGAGTGTATCAAATGTTGTTAGACATCACAACATATAAAACTACCACAAGACAGACAAACTGCACAAATATAATTCAACAAGGCAGATATCAAGAATATATGCCGACATTCTACTCTGTATAACAATCAGATAATTAGTAATCATAGCCACAGGATCTAACCCATCAGGTTGATAAACCAGCACATTGCATGCCATATAGCTAATGCAAGAAGCTTCTTCTCTACAACACATTAAAAAGTGCAAAACTATCTGTCTGCTCATGCTAATGTCCTTTGAAAGTGACTAGAATACACTTTCACGCTTTGCTTGCTATGAACAACAGAAAACATCCTCACTCATTTCCTTCCTTCATACCAAGCAAAGCCTAAATTACGGCCGCTAAAACCATTCTATCAATTATAATTTCCATTATATTCTGCTCTTTCCAACTATTTGTCAACTCCCATATGTGTAAGCTTAAGCTTTGGAAGATCCCCAGTAGCACAGACTAATGAACTAGCCAAACTAATTTAAACAAAATAATAAACACACGGCTTTAGACTAAGGCCACAAAAGAACAGAATAGTAATTGCTTATACTCTACTACAATTCCAGTTTGATGAACATTACACTAGGAGTTTATATCCTAAACTAGGGAGAAACATAGTGAAGCATTAAAAAAATTAGTATACACAAAATCTATCAAAAATACTGCATAATCAGATAATCATAACTGCGCAAAAGTATGCAATTTTTCAACATAGGCATACATATTAAACAAAATTTGGGTTTTAGCGTGAGTCGGGGATCATTACATGTTTGCAAGGAATTCCAAGTTTCTTGAGCTTAAGAGTGCGGGTGACGAGCAGTTTCTGGAAGTCACCAATCTCGGATTCCAGCTTTGCTACATGAGTTTCAACCCCATTCCCTACTCCATTCAAAAATTCTGGTATTCCAACTTTCTCTGCAACAATAACAAACTCACTTCTCAAATTCAATTGTCATCATTTCAAGATTACAATCATAAGAAAGATATGATATTTACAATATAATTACTTTCGGGAAAATAAACTCTCCTTGTGATACTAACTTAGCTAGTAGACATGAAAAAGGATCAACTTCATTTCAAGTCTATGTAACTATCCTTAACCTAATAATCTAAAAACATGAATAGAAAACCCCAGTCTTTCTATTCAACCATTTAGTATTTAGCTAACCATGCAAATTCACTGGACTGAGAAAAAAGATCTGAACTTTTTCCCTAAAATCCTCATTAAACCTGAAAAATAAATAAGCACAACTAATACAACTACCACAAATGAGATTCCATTAGTTTCCCAGGAACTATGGGGATATTTCGTATTTTAATGTTCTTGCTATTGTTTAATAAGGAAAGAGAAGACCTAACCAATAAATGGACTTGACTTTGAGAAGAACCTCGTGAACCCATATGGATTTGAAAAAGGAATTGCCTTTGTGCTGTTAAGAACCTGCATCCATGCCATGGTTAGGTTTTCTGTGAACAACTTGTTGGGTTATTTCGAGGGGAAGACGAAGCTTTGAGTACTTAAAAACTCCCCTTTTTCTTGGGCCAGATTTATTTTAAATTCTGGAAGACGGTTTCATTCACAAAACGGTCCAATAAACAGTTTAACAAAAGCCCAACATGTAAACAGAGCAAAAAAGCCCCAAAACAGTAAACCTAGCGAGCTCTAACTTTTAAGACTGAAGTTTAATCGAATTGAGTCGAATCAAAAAAATTAAATTATATAAGTTTTATTTAAATTTCTTTGAATTGAGTAAAATTTATAAAATTCGAGTCGACTCGATTCGAATAAGTTTAATTTTTGAGTTTATATACAAATTTAATTATACACATAATTCTTTATATATACATATACGTAGCGATGTGCATACATATATATATATACTTCTATATGCATATCCTTTGGATTGTGAGGTGCATATATTGATTTAAATTTTAATGACTTTCTATATGCATATAATATATATATATATATTTCTTTATATTTTCACATGTGATATACATAATATATCCTACGGAATAAGAAAAGTTAATTTGAATATGACAATTTTGAATTTCTATTTCATATCTCAAACTTTATTTCAAAAATAATTGAGTTAATTCGAGTTTATAAAATTTTGAATCAAATCAAAATAACCTGAATTTTTTTTACCTTAAATCGAATCAAATAATTTATTCTTTTAACCGAATCGAGTTTTACCCATGCCACACTAACTTCGTCCAAAAAGCAATGCTACACGACGAAAGAGTATCAATGGAGGTACTGAATGCTTGGACTAATGATAGGTCACTGGAATATAATTTTTTTTTTAATTTTTTAGAGTTAGAAAATGTTGTTAAATTATATATTAAACATTATTGTTAATATATTATGTCATTAATTTAATCTAAGTTATCATTTGAGTGACCATTTTGTTATTTATAGTAACTCCAGTGATTAAAATATAAGTTTTGAAACTGTAGTGACCATAAGTGTAGTTTATCCAAAAAAAATACGTTCCATTGTCCATCTGCATCCATAAATCTGTTGAAATCTAATTACTGTACCTTTTAGATCATTCTCAAGTCCCTATCCTCCACGGCTCCATCACTACCCGCCTTGGACGATCACCCTTTCATTTCCTTCACTGTGTCATTTCTACAAACAGAGGTATACACAGGAAAGCATTCAAAAGAAGAGAATGTCGCTTCGACCAGGTACACGAACTGAGGTGAGGAAGAAGAGTTACAAGACGGGGGTTGATGCGGAGGAGGCCAGGAGGAGGAGAGAGGACAATTTGGTTGAGATCCGGAAGAACAAGCGCGAAGATAATCTCCTTAAAAAGAGAAGAGAAAGACTTCTCCTTCAGTCTCAGCCGCCCTTGGTCGATACAACCCAATATGCTGCCGCTATTGAAAAAAGGGTACCTTTTTTATTGGTTATGGGGTTTAAAGATTTCGTTCTGGTTTTTCTTTTTCAGTTCTTGATGGATGGATTTAGTTTTGTTGATGGTGAAAGTTGAGATCTTGGTTCAACCGAGTGTATTGCAATGTTACTTTGGTCAAGATATTGTTGTTGGTTTTATTTAATTTTAATTTTTTATTCTCTTAAGATCATAAAGAAATAAATAGATTCATGGAGACTTGGTTCTTCATTTTTATGCATACTTAATGTAGGGGAAAGAGAAGGTTTGAGGTTATGGATTTAGGATGATAATATTCACATTTTCTATGATCTTTCTGATAACTTTTCAGTGAAGCATGTGTAGGATTATTTTCTACCAATAATGGTTGGCTGTTTGGTTTTGTTGCTGATAAATGGATGTAGTTAAGGAAAGGATTTAGCATTTTAGATCTCATCTCCTTCGTCATGCAGTGGATGGAAAAGGTTAAATGCCATTCATATACTATTTTTGAAGTTAGATATCCAAACTTCAATCCTGCTCATATGTTCAGAAATGTAGGGAGGGATTTTGTTGTGGTTCTGGCCTTCTGAATTTTAGGCTTTTTATTCTTTGGATTCTGAACATGGTATTCCTGATGATATCTAACAGTTGGAAAGTATTCCTTTGATGGTACAAGGGGTGTTGTCCGATAATCCAGCCATGCAGTTGGAAGCCACAACACAATTTAGGAAGTTGTTGTCGATTGGTTAGTTCTACTTCTATATCCTAATTCCTGCACTTAAAGCAGATTCTTTGTTAAGAAAAATGCCCATTTACTTTATTAACTTTCATCTGCTTACTTGTAGAGCGCAGCCCTCCAATTGATGAAGTAATTAAAGCGGGAGTTGTTCCTCGGTTTGTAGAATTTCTCGGAAGGCAGGATTTGCCGCAATTACAAGTACAGTGTTTTGTTTCTTTTGTTTAAATTGAAATAATTTGTATAAGAAATATTATTATCCCCGAGACTATTATTAAAATTGAGTCTTCCATTTTATTTTAGTTTGAGGCTGCGTGGGCTTTGACCAATGTTGCCTCTGGCACATCTGAGCACACACGGGTTATAATTGAACATGGTGCTGTCCCAATGTTTGTGCAGTTGCTTAGTTCTGCTAGTGATGATGTTAGAGAGCAGGTCAGTTGTTTTAATAACACATCTATATCTCGTGTATTTGTGACTGAAGAATGAAAAAAAAAAAATATTACTTTCAATGAATCTCTGATCATTACTGTTTTTAGTTCTACATTTTTCTAGATGTACTGTATCTGTCACTTCATATATTTAGATGCTGTCCTACATTGCTTTGTTTTCTCTCAGTTATAGTAGTTTATGCTGGAATTAATTTCAATATGCTATATTTACTTGTACGCTTTTTTTGTCAATCCTCATTTTTATATGTGTTCATTGCCTCTAAGTAATATCCCCACCCTATTTTATGTTTAGGCTGTATGGGCTTTAGGTAATGTCGCGGGTGATTCACCAAGTTGTCGAGATCTAGTTCTTGGCAATGGTGCACTTATGCCTTTGTTAGCTCAGTTAAATGAACGAACAAAATTATCAATGCTGAGGAATGCTACTTGGACATTATCTAATTTCTGCCGTGGCAAGCCACCGACACCATTTGAACAGGTAGAGACTTTGCAAGGCTCCTCTTGAATTTTGTATAAGAGAAGTGTTCACACTTTTATTTAGCTTATTGTATTTTTGCACGATACATTTTTATAATTTGTTTGTGGAGTTCTTGATGGCGCCTTGTTTCTTTTCAGGTGAAGCCTGCTTTACCAGTTCTACGGGAACTTATCTACTGGAATGATGAAGAAGTTCTGACAGATGCTTGCTGGGCACTGTCTTATCTTTCAGATGGCCCAAATGACAAAATTCAGGCTGTGATTGAAGCTGGGGTCTGCCCACGACTGGTGGAACTTCTAGGGTAAGCTTATGCACTCTCTACAAAATACTTTAAAGCTAATTACACTTAGATTTCTTTCCCTCAGGAAACTTTTAGCATAGATATTGTGCACCTTCTCCTTGGCTATGATGAATTGTTTTTGCTTCTTTCACAATACTTGTTGATTTTTTAGCTAGATACTCCTGACAATATTTTGACTACTGGAGCTTACTTAAATTCATTTATGCCATTGCCAGTCATCCATCACCCACAGTTCTTATGCCTGCTCTTCGGACTGTGGGAAACATTGTCACTGGTGATGATAGTCAGACTCAGGTATGAAATACATTTATGCAAGTTCAAAGCAGTCTTCACATCAGTAGTGTTTTTCTTGGATTCTGGTTTATCTTCTTTTCCGTTGTTTACTGGACTGAAGTTATTTGCTTCATTTGGGTAAAATTGGATTGTTCCTGAAGCATAATCTAATTGTAAGGATATAGTAAACAAACTAATTCTTTTAAATAGAAGCGGTACTTCAAAGTTCTATTGTTGTTGATTACACAACGATAAACAATTGTTGTGAAGTTTTTTCTTAGTTTCCTTTAAAAGCTGCAAAATAACTCCGGGTTTATTTTTCAGTTTATGATTGACAACAAGGTGCTCCCTCATCTCTTTCAACTTCTCATACAAAATCACAGAAAAAGTATCAAGAAAGAAGCTTGTTGGGCAATCTCCAATATAACAGCTGGAAATAGAGCTCAAATACAGGTATAGTTTCTCTCTGCCACTTCTTTGAAGCTTCTATTGCCTCCATGTATGCAGCAACCAAAAGGTATAATTATTCAATCATCTTGGCTAGTTGCCTTATAACTGCCAATGTGGCTTTTTGTGTTTAGTGAGATTTCAAGGGTGTTGATAGCATGTTGCAAACTTTAGTTCATAGTAACCAAAGCATGTTTTTTTGCTTACTTAAGCTGTGACTTCAATTATTTCTAGTTCTAGTGCAGTATATATCAAATTAAAAGCACTCACATTGTTGATTATTTGTTTGATTTCTTGTGTTACAGACAGTTATAGAGGCAAATATTATTCTTCCTCTTGTACACCTTCTTCTACATGCAGAGTTTGATATTAAGAAGGAGGCTGCATGGGCAATCTCAAATGCAACCTCTGGAGGATCTCAAGAGCAGATTAAGTATCTCCTGCTACTTTTTTTCTTACATTTCCGTTTTTTCCTTTATTGGACCGGGCATCCATGCAATGTTTGCAAAAGACACATGAACACATGAAATCTCCACCCATAAATTCACTGGTGAATATATGCTGATTTTTTCCCCAAATGCAAGATTAGAAGTTGGAACCATGATGCATACATGTAGATTTGGATACTGATCGATCCATTCTGTTGGCATACTCAACTAAATTAAGCTTGTTAATGATTATAAGTGCAGCTGATGTTTTTATTTTCTCTTACCTCCAATTGCTTTTGTCATAATATGATGAAAATACAATATATAATTTTTTGGGGCATGCATTGCAGGATAAGTGCCCTTAACCATTTCAGTTAATCATATTCAGGTAGTACAATGAGAGTTATATGATCTTGTATTTTGCAGATTACTGGTGAGCAAAGGTTGCATTAAGCCTCTCTGTGATCTCTTAATTTGTCCAGATCCACGAATTGTGACTGTGTGCCTTGAAGGGCTGGAGAACATCCTGAAGGTTGGTGAGGCTGATAAGGAAAGAGGAATGAACGATGGAGTCAATCTATTTGCACTAATGATTGATGAATGCGACGGGTTGGATAAAATCGAAAACCTTCAAACTCATGACAACCACGAGATTTATGATAAGGCTGTGAAGATCTTGGAGAGGTACTGGGCTGAAGAAGAAGAGGATGAACATAATCTCCAAGATGACAGGGATGAAAACCAGCAAGGCTTTAATTTTGGAGGTAATCATCCCAACATTCCTTCTGGGGGCTTCAAATTCGGTTGAAGTGTTTAGTTTTTGAACTTTGGCTATAGTTTTATAGGTCTTACTACTCTTTCAGTGAATTTTTATACGTGTTTTCATTGTCAAAAGAGTTGGGGTTTTTGTTCTGGTACATAGACGCATGGTCTTTTGCTGCTTCTTTTTTTTTCTAGCAGGAGAAGTACTTGAGCTTGAAAGGGTTTTAAATTTGATTTGTATCTCTACATTTCTTGGAAATGTTGCATATGAGTACTGGTTTTACTGAATGGATGTGCCATGGAGTTTAACTGTTTCAATCGAGTTTGCTCCTATGGTGAAGTTTCCTCTTCTGGTTGTATCTGTTCTTATGAATTGGTGGTTACTTTCAGTTCTCATCCCCTTTTAAAACCTCCAGAGGTATCCAATGCTATGTTTACAGTTGTCGTAATTATATGATGAATTCTGTTCATCACGTTATCCGTGTTCATGCAATCATATCTGTTGATCTTTAAATAGTTACCTGATATAGCTACTCACTAATTACATATAGAAAAAATAATAATAATTCACTTTAAAAGATATATGACATAGGATTGAAATCACAGATGACGTGATAGAAATGATTTATAACATAATTTATCTTTTGACTTGATATGTTTGTTTTAAAAACTAGAATCCCATTCCATTAAACTTGGAGTATTCGTTTTCTCAAAGAAAAATTCTACATCGAACACTGTTAAACATTATTAATGTTAAATAATATTGAATACTATTAAATTAATTAATAAAAATTTAAAATCTCAAAGACTTAATATATAATTAATAAAAAAATGATAAACTCAATATATAATTAATAATTGTATGATTAGTCTTTTAGATTTTTATTCTTTATAAATTAATATAATAATATTTAACGATGTTCGACGCCCGTCGTAGACTCATACATTAATAATTACAACTGTTATCAGAAATCCATTAATAATTAAGAAAGCTATTAGGTCGGCACTAGGCAGGATGTAATACTCATTTTGTTCACCTAAATTCCTCCGCAACCTAGGGTTACGCTAATTTAAAGCAATTTCGACCTAAAATGTTACTCGGTTTAAAATATTACTTAATAAAAATTTCTGTTACAACTAAATTTGATTACAACTTAAAATATTATCAATTAATAAAAATTTTGATCATAAATATAAATACATAATAACTTCGATTTTAATGTAACATGTTAAGAATTTAAGTTAAAAAAAAATTCGACTTTTTTTAGTTTTATCTTAAGTTATCGTACTTTAGGTTATTTAAATTACTCAGTTGTACCTGTTAGTTCACCTAAAGTTAAGGTGTGAGCAAACCTCAACCTATTTTTAAAAAATTAAATTCGAGTTATAAAATAGAATTTCAAATAACTTGTATGATTTAAAATTTGTAATAATTAATATATCAATTTTAAGTTTAAATTGAATCTTTTAATTCTTCAATATATATGTATATCATATATAAAAACTATAAAATATATATGATTATAAAAAAATTATTTAAATTAAAATCAATTAATAACAATATAAAATATTATTAACTTAATTTAACTTAAAAAATTGTAAATAAAATTTAAACTATAAAATAAAATTTATTAACTTATTTTTTTACTCAACCCAAATTAATTCAATAAAATGCTGAACCCTATTTAAAGCCGCTGTACCTGAACTAACAAGGCAACAGCCGAGATGGACCGGAGAGCATTTATGGCAAAACTCAAGTTTTAGTTGAAATTTTAAATCTTAAATTTAATTAAATATATCTTACCCTCGATTCTTTTAACTATAAAATTAAACCTTAATTATAAATTTAATTTTTTAATATAAAGGGGTATATAGGAACACCAAAAGAAGAATACTTTTAACCTGGTGCCTTTAGTTATATCTTCATACTAAAAAATAAATAAATTTAAAATTTATAGTTAATGTTTAAGATTAGTACTTAAATTATAATTTAAGAAATTAAAAATATGATATATTTTAAGAATTTATGATTTAAGGGATATAATTTAGAATTAAAACTTAAAATTTAAATTTTTAATGTTAGACATAAAAAAAATTGAAAAATAGGGGTGTACGTTTGGTTCACTCAATCGGTGACCGAACTGAATTAATCAAAACTGAATTAATTGAAATTTTCAAAATCTTAACTATTAACCGAATCGAATTACCCTTAACTAAATTAAACGAACCGAAATTATTTTGGTTAATTAGCCGAATTAACCGAATTAACCGAAATTTATTATAAATTTTGGTTAAATTACATAATAGGTCACTAAATTATGCTAAAATAGTCTTTTAGTCACTAGACTTTTATTTTATGTTAATTTAATAAAAATTTAGTCGCTATTTTATAATATAAAAAAATTAATGAACATTTTATATTTTTAAAAAGTTAAATGGCTAAAAGTAAATATATATATATATAATATATAATATTTAATATTAATAATTTTGGTTAATTCGATTAATTAACTGATTTTGAACCGAATTAATGAATTTTCAAAACAAAACAAAAAAACTGTTAACCGAATTTACCAAAAATTAACTGACCGAATTAACTGAAATAATTTTGGTTCGGTCAATTAACTGAATTAATAGAACCGAATGCACACCCCTATGAAAAAATAACACAAGATTTTTGTTTATTTATATCGTGACAACCAGAGATAAAACTAAAATTATAAGTAGACAAAATATAAATACTTAAAAATAAAAAATAAATTCATAAATAACTAAACTTTTAAGAAAAAATTTAAAAACTTTAAATAAAGGCTATTCTCCCTCCTCTCCCCTATTTATTTTCGTCAGTAGTGGCAACATGTAAATATTTGTGTTCCACAAGGGTGAATACATAGTTCTAGAACTATATCAGTACCCATCGTCTTCCTCCTTCCCTCATCATCCCTTCATCTTCTACCTTTCCCCAACAAGTTTCTAAACCATGTCTGTGTTGACCGACGAGATCAAATCCATTGCACCCGAAATCTACCATGGTCATGATATCTGTGAACAGAAATACAAGTCTTTGCTTCAAGAAATGGGTTTACCCCGCGACCTTTTACCCTTGAAAAACATCGAGGAATGCGGGTACGTGAAGGAAACAGGGTTCGTATGGCTGAAACAGAAGAAGAACACAACCCACAAGTTTGACAAGATTGGTAAGCTTGTTTCCTATGCAACTGAAGTAACATCTGTTATTGAGAAGAACAGGATCAAGAAACTGACTGGGGTTAAGAGCAAGGAGATGATGATCTGGGTTACACTCAGTGAGATTGTTGTAGATGATCCACCTACTGGGAAAATCACTTTCAAGACACCTGCTGGGCTGTCTAGATCGTACCCTGTGGCAGCTTTTGAGGAAGAAGAGGAGTCCAAGGAGAAGAAATGATGAAGTAGAGAAAATGAGGGTGGAAGTGCCTGTAGGAGAAGAAGGATAGGGATACAGAACCAGACCATATGTGTTTTACTGGTTATATATATATATATATATATGGAATCAATAAATTATGTTATGATTAAAAATAATCAAGTGTTTTGAAGTTCATGTTAGTGCCACAACAACATTCTTTTTTCCTTGATTTTTTATTAAAATTTTATTCATAATTTTAACTATAGATAGAGATGGACCCAAAGTTTTTTATAAGAGATACAAACTATAAGTATACATATTAGAAATATATGAGTGTAAAATTATACGAGTTTAGGGATAAAATTGTCTTTTTTTCTATGTCTCTATCCATGTTTTGAGTTTTCGCATAGACGAGGCAGAATACACTGAAGTTTTTTTTATTACTCTTTTGGTTTTTAGGGTCTCGCCCTGACTAATACAGATTGACTTGCGTCATACATCTAGTTTTAATAGGTGAGTCTCTCAATAGATATTTTCTGCGTACACAATGTCTCAAACCTGAAACTTATTTAAGCGGAACCAAAACTACTTAACACTTGGATCTACCCCTCTTGGTATACAATGAAGGTCTTTGGGGCCGAAAAAAAATTATAATTTAAATATTTATTTTTTAAATAAAATTTAGAATTTTTAATGTTTTATTTATATTTTATAATTTTTGAAAGTTTTTATAAATCTTTTAATTTTCAAAAAATTTCATTTAAATTTATTTTAAAAAAAGCTGAACCTTCTTTCAAAATATAATATAAACCTCTATTTTTTATAAAAAAAATTAAGTTAACCCCGTAATCTGTATTACCAAATTTCGTGTATATAATACAAACCTCTTCTTATTCCGCAACAAAACTTAGGGGTTTATATTATTCAGTTTTAATTAAATTAATCGATCGAATTAAAATTATTTTAGTTAATTTAGTTGATTAATTTTTAATAAATTCGATTAACGATTAAATTTTTTAAAAAAATTCAATGATCGGTTAACTAACCGAATTAATCGAGATTATTATATATTAAATATTATAATATATTATATATTTATTTTTAATCATTTAACTTTTAAAAATTATAAAATTTTTATTAAAATTTTTATATTATAAAATGATCAACATTTTTTATTAAATTATCATAAAATAAAAGTTTAGTGATTAAAAAATTATTTTAGCATAATTCAGTGACCTATTATATAATTTAACCAAAAATTATAATAAATTTTGGTTAATTCAACTAATTAATCGAAATAATTTCGGTTCGGTTAATTCGATTAAAGATAATTCGATTCGGTTAACGATTAAAATTTTAAAATTTCTAATTAATTTGATTTTAGTTAATTCAGTTCAACCACCCCATTAGAAGTCGTTATCCATAGCTTACCCTATATCTTAATTATATTTTAAGCCACATTCACGTTTACAACCACCCCCATTAAAAGATTTTCTTTTTTTGAGTGTTCACAAATTCGTAAAAAAAATGGTATATAAAGGTATTTTTCGAAATGTTTAGAATAATATATATTAATTATTCATGTCGAGTTAGAGACTTTTTATTCTGACCCGATATAATTTAAATTTATTTGTAAAAAATAATTTATAAAATCAAATCGAAAATCCGTCGAGTATAGATTTTATCATAAAATTTTATAAGATGTATTTCTAACCTCAATTAAAACATCGGATGTGCCTTGTGAGTTAAGTTATTATCTTTTATAAGAAAAAAATTATCCTAAAATTTTGGTCGGATAATCCATTAAATAAAAGATAATTAACCCTAAACCCTAAAATGTTAAAAACATTAATTATCTTAATGCAACCGTGGGTCCTAACTAACTTAACTATAAACTTTGAAAATCAAGATTGTTGGACCGTTGATACTGTCCATCACCGACTTTTAAATAGGGTCGCGACACATGGCAGCCATAGGGATTGACACGCAATCGACATGATGAACTTATGGTCACTTTTACGAGAAATTATATCTTGGGTCAGTCCCACCACGTCATCCATGGGACCGACCAATAAAAATTAGCCACCTTATTATTTTTTAATTTTTCAAGTGAAAAATCACTTATAAAAAAATATGATATAAAAAAATGGATAATTTTTATTGGTCGATCCTGTGAACACGTGGTGGGACTGACCCATGATATAATTTTTCCACTTTTACAAATAAGATTAAAAAATTATGAACACGCGTCTATGAAGAAGCCACGCGGCTCTCAACGGATTACGTGGCCATATCAAAGTGGACCCTACACTATCTACGTTCCCCTACGGACAGCCATTTTGAACGGTGCAGCAGGTTGAAGTCTGAGTATAGTTAGATTTAATTCAGTTTGAAAATAATTATATTAAGTTTGGTTTAGGTTTGAGGTTCGACGAGTATGATATTTTAAGCTTAATGTTTAACGAATTCAAAATTTTAAATTTGAATTTGGCTCAAAAATAATATTATAAGGTTCAGCTCGGGGTCAAAACTTGTAAGGTTCAGCTCGACTGGATATGAATAAATTTTCAAAGAAATAGATTAATCAAAATAACCAATAAATATTCTTATAATACAAACACATAATTTTCAATTTATTTTAGTTAATTTATTTTTAAAAGTTTTCTTTTAATTTATTTTATTATTTTTTATTAAAGAAAATAATTTTAATATATATTTATATAATTATTCTGAACCTGTTCACAAGATTTTCGAGCCGAACTTAGATTAAATTAACTTCATTTGTTAATATCTCATGTCGAACCTAAATCCGAATTCAATTAACACAAATCAAATTTTAACCGAATAAAACCCGAATAGTTAATTGCCCACCCGATCAGAGCAATCCTAAGTGCACCGGTGTGTTTGGTTCTGTTGGTTAGTTGGAGGTAGTTAAACTGTAAATGAAACATAATAAAATCAACTGATTTTTAAATTAATTGTATTAGTATATGATTTCATTTCTTTTATTAATAATTTAATTAATTGTTTAAATAATATCATAAAATATTATTTCTTTTTTCTTCTTTCTCGTGAACCAACGCGTATTACATATTCTATATAAACACCACAGATCCCTCCCCAACACCACACCAACAACTGAGCTTTCTCTTGCAGAATACCAAATACCAAACCAGAACTCCAATTTCCCTTTAAACCAAACACTTTACCCTTGTGCCGTATAACCAAAAGATTTTCCAAACATGGCACCTAACATCATCGGTACCAAAGCTGACACTCTCTCCGCCAAAGCTCCCATCCCTACCAAAAGGGCTTACGTTACGTTCTTGGCAGGGGACGGTGACTACGTCAAGGGAGTGGTGGGGTTAGCCAAGGGACTCAGGAAGGTTAAGAGCAAGTACCCACTTGTGGTGGCTCTTCTGCCGGACGTGCCGGAGGATCACAGGAAAATACTTGTGGAACAGGGATGCATACTGAAGGAGATCGAGCCTGTGTACCCACCTGAAAACCAGACCCAGTTTGCCATGGTTTACTATGTCATCAACTATTCCAAGCTACGTATCTGGGAGGTAAATAGTAATATCTTTGCATGTTCTATTTAGGGATTTCAGCTAAAAAGATGTTCCAAAATGAATAATTTTCTTACTTTTTATGTACAGTTTGTGGAGTATTCCAAGATGATCTACTTGGACGGGGACATCCAAGTGTTTGACAACATAGACCACTTGTTCGACATGGAAGATGGTTACTTTTATGCTGTCATGGATTGTTTCTGTGAGAAAACCTGGAGCCACACCCCACAGTACAAGATTGGATACTGCCAACAGTGCCCTGACAGGGTCCAGTGGCCTTCTCAGCTGGGTCCTAAGCCTCCTCTTTACTTCAACGCGGGCATGTTTGTGTATGAACCCAGCCTTTCCATCTACGAGGACCTGTTGACCACTCTCAAAGTTACCTCTCCTACCCCATTTGCAGAGCAGGATTATCTGAACATGTTCTTCAGGGACATTTACAGGCCCATTCCTCCGATTTACAACCTGGTGATGGCCATGCTGTGGCGCCACCCTGAGAACATTGAGCTCGAAAAGGCCAAGGTGGTTCACTACTGTGCTGCTGGCTCCAAACCCTGGAGGTATACAGGAAAAGAGGAGAACATGGACAGGGAAGACATTAAGATGCTGGTGGCAAAATGGTGGGAGATTTACAATGATGAGTCGCTCGACTTCAAAACTGCAGAAGCTGATGAGGATGAGCAATCAGGCCTGCAACAATTTTTCTCAGCATTGCCTGAGTCTGCCATTGTTCATCATATTAAAGCTCCATCTGCTGCTTAATGATTGCAGGCTAAATTTGGTTGGTGACATAGATTATCAATACTATACGTTACAATACAGTACAATACATTAATTATACACCTAATTTGTGCAGAGCGTGTTTCTTCTTTGTAGTTGTATTTAATCTGTCCTTACATTTTTTAAGGGGACAGTACTGATATTTTCTCGGAAAAGCACAAGGACTATTATAATGTTGTCCTAATGGCTATTTTCTATGGTTTGATAATTTGTAAATATGGACATTTTAGTACCCATTCAAAACATGTTTGATGTTACACTCTTTATTTTAAATCTTCAAAATTCTTTTTTTTCTTTTAAATTTTTTCTCTAAACATCTCTTTATCTATTTAGATTCTTATTTATCTGAAATTGTATATATAAATTCGTTTATATTTGAATAAAATAATTAGAAAGAACTGACAAGCATGATAATATATTTTTGCATGATTTAAATGGACGAGGAAATGAGTAAAAACCTATCTCTTTTCTATGTCTTCTTTGAAAATTTTATAAAAATTTGAATTTTAAACTATAACCCTTATTTTTATATCCTAAACCCTAAATTCTACACCCTAAAAAATACATCTGACCCCTAATTCTCTAAACCCTAAACTAAAACCCTAAACCCTTAACCCTCTAATTTAACATAGAAGCATAAATAAAGACATAAGAAAGAGGTAGACGATTTGCACCCGAGGAAATGACCCCTGACTATTCTACATGTTCCTAAGTTTAGTTTAATTATTTATTTACATTAGTCTTAGAAGATGATAAATATATTTAAATTTTAGACAATAATTTTAAATTAAAATTTTAAGTTTTAATTTTAAATCATTAAGTACAAAAATATAAATAATATTATTAAAAATATATATATTTTTATTCTAGATATGAATAATGACATTTATTAATTTACAAATTACAAGCAACCTAAATCTGATTTAGTGTGATGTAATCTTACCCCCACCAAAGAAGAAATGTAAACATAGATATCCACATTTAATTCTAAAATTCCTTTTTAAAAAATATGTTGTCATAAAATTGGTGACAAATTCAAGGAAATAGGAATCATTCCTACAATTCTGGACATGTTTCCTTGACCATCCAGTCTTTTCCTTTATCTTTGAATTAATGAAAAGTAATATTTAAATAAGTAAATGTCTTGGTGAAAATGATACTATAAATTTTATGGGATTTAGATTTAAATAATATTAAAAATATAAGTAATAATAAATTATATAAATATGAAATTCAAACAATCAATATATGAAATAATATTTTTTATAAATAAGATAATAATACAAATTCAAAAAAGTGAAAAAATAATATGTTACGGTGATTATAATAGTATCTATTTTAAAATATATTGTTAATCATTAAATATTGATCGTTCAGTTATTTTACTGACATTATTAATGTTGAAACCAGTTACTGTCAAATATAATAAACATTTTTTTAATTATTAAAGTAAGATAATTCATACGAAAAAATAAATTTTATCGAAGTTAAAGTTGATGGTCAACAGGGGCGGTTCAAAAATTTTGGGGACCTGTACAGTTTATTAAAATGTGGCCCTTATAAACAATTGTATATAACCCTCACTGATTCTAAAAATGTGGATTTTAAAAGCAATTGTCCATTTCAGGGGCACTATGCAATTGTTTGTATTGCATCTGTCTAGAAACTCATTATATCTATAAAAACAATAATAATAGAAATAATAAATAAAATTTTATAATAAATTGTCATATTTAGGACATAATTATGACGTTTTAACAATTATAACTTATTTTTTTAAGAGTATTTTCAAAAAAATTATAATGAATTTCGAGATTAATATCAATTAATGAATATAATTTATAAAATTTTGGGGCTTTTTTTTAAAACTCTATGCGGTCGCTCCTATTGCGTCTGTCTAGAACGCCATTGATGACAAAAAAATTTAAAAACATTATCCTTTAAACTTGGTCGGTTGTTCCATTATTAAATAAAGAATAATATCCCATAAATCTAAGGTATTGAAACGTTTTGTTGTCTTAATTGTATACTTGTGGGTCATAACTAACTTAACTAGAAACTTTGAAAAACAGAACACAATATAAATAAATAAATGCAATGTTTTTTTCTTAACCGTTGATTCAAACAACTAAGAAGCAAAATCACCGACTTCTCTATATGATGCTGACACATGGCGCCAGGTGTCCAACACGAAGAAGATTTCGTGGACCCTACGATGACGATCGCCGCTTTCATTTAAACTAGGAATAACCGACAGTTTACGAGGAAACTACCAGGCTCTCAGTTGAGTACGTGGCGATATCACAATGAGACAGGTAGGTTGGGTGATAAGGTGGAGTTAGTTAAGATGTAAATAAAGCAATAGAAAATGAAGGTTTAATTTATTATATTTAAAAAAATATATATTATAGTTTTGATTCGGTATAAGGTTTCGTTCACCAACTCGTTTAGAACGAACGTTTTGAAATTGGCAGTTGAAGCGTTGTTGAATGGATCTCTCAAAGTTGTGTTGTCGCCGTGATTTGGAGGATTTTATGCTACAAACGACTGTTCTCTCACTGCAGTTTTTTCTAATTTTTGTTGTGGAAACGGGCGTTGCCTAAAAATCATGTTCTAAACGAGTTGCTGAAGAAAGCCTAAGTCATTCGATATCAATAAAATTTATATTTTTTTTATTTTTTATATTATTTATTTATTAATTAAATTTTTTAATAAAAATTATTTTAATTTACAATAAATATAAATAAAGATTAATTTAATAAAAAAATAACATAAAAATTAATTTAAAATATATAATTTTTATTAGTTAAACCATAAATGACTTGATAAACCATGCTTATGATATAAATTGCTTTTTATCTCAATTTTTTTTCTAATAGTACATTTTTTTTTTCATTTGGAAAAACTTTTCTTATTCATAACATTTTAAAACATTTTTTTTTTGATAAATTGTAATCGATTTAAATTTTTAAAACCAAAAATAATTTTGATTTCATAATATTTTAAAAAAGTTTAAAACTAAATCAATTTTGAAATATAAATTCACATTTGTTCTCTAAAATACAAATATATTTGTGCAAAATAGTCAGAATCACTCAAATATATTTATACGATAATAAATTATTCAATATTAATATCTAAAATCATAAATCATATTTATTTATATAACCATTATTTTTTATAAATATATTATTATATTAATATAAATAATTTATATAATTATATTAATTAATATAATATTAAATTTAAATTTTTAGATTCATTTACGTATGTATAGGGAACTACTGATATTCTTGTAAAGATCTCATGACAACAACTCTACAGAAGTAGAAATTTTTTTATGGATTAGTTCTATTATGTCATTTATGATCCTTAATCACTAAAAATTAGTTAATTAATTTTATATTTTTTATATATTTTTTAAGAGTAAATCTTCAAATTTTTATTATCATGTAAATAAATAGTGAGTGATTACATAAAGATTAATTAAAAAAAAATAATATAAAAAATATTTTAATAATTAAGGATCATAAATAACGTGATAAAACCGGTTTATAAAATAATTTCTCCCTACAAGAGCAACGTCATAATAAATGGAGTATTTGAAATTTTATGAAAATAGTGAATTAATCACAATATCGTAAAATATTATTTCTTTTTTTCCCTTTCCCTTTCCCTTTTTCTCTTTCTCGTGGGCCAACGCGTTTCTTATGGCCTATATAAACACCACCTCCCACATCCCTTCCCAACACAAACAACTGAGCTTTCTCTTACAAAACAATCTCATTTTCCTTCAAAACAAACACTCACGAAGCTAAAACACAACCATACCTTACCGTTTACCGTTAAACCAAAGATTTTCAAAACATGGCACCTAAAATCATCGGTACCAAACCTGCCACTCTCACTGCCAAAGCTACAACCCCGACCAAAAACGCTTACGTTACGTTCTTGGCAGGGGATGGTGACTACGTCAAGGGCGTGGTGGGGTTAGCCAAGGGACTCAGGAAGGTTAAGAGCAAGTACCCACTTGTGGTGGCTCTTTTGCCGGACGTGCCGGAGGAGCACAGGAAAATACTTGTGGAACAGGGATGCATACTGAAGGAGATCGAGCCTGTGTACCCACCTGAAAACCAGACCCAGTTTGCCATGGCTTACTATGTCATCAACTATTCCAAGCTGCGTATCTGGGAGGTAAATACTAAATAGTAATATCTTTGCATGTTCTATTTAGGGATTTCAGCTAAAAAGATGTTCCAAAATAAATAGTTTTCTTACTTTTTATGTACAGTTTGTGGAGTATTCCAAGATGATCTACTTGGACGGGGACATCCAAGTGTTTGACAACATAGACCACTTGTTCGACATGGAAGATGGTTACTTTTATGCTGTGATGGATTGTTTCTGTGAGAAAACCTGGAGCCACACCCCACAGTACAAGATTGGATACTGCCAACAGTGCCCTGACAGGGTCCAGTGGCCTTCTCAGCCGGGTCCTAAGCCTCCTCTTTACTTCAACGCGGGCATGTTTGTGTATGAACCCAGCCTTTCCATCTACGAGGACCTGTTGACCACTCTCAAAGTTACCTCTCCTACCCCATTTGCAGAGCAGGATTATCTGAACATGTTCTTCAGGGACATTTACAGGCCCATTCCTCCGATTTACAACCTGGTGATGGCCATGTTGTGGCGCCACCCTGAGAACATTGAGCTTGAAAAGGCCAAGGTGGTTCACTACTGTGCTGCTGGCTCCAAACCCTGGAGGTATACAGGGAAAGAGGAGAACATGGACAGGGAAGACATTAAGATGCTGGTGGCAAAATGGTGGGAGATATACAATGATGAGTCACTAGACTTCAAAAACGTTTTTGCCACCGGCGAATCAGAAGCCGATGAGGAAGAGCAAGTAAGTCTGCAACAAATTTTCGCTGGGTTGCCAGAGGCTGGCGTTGTTCATTATATTAATGCCCCATCGGCTGCTTAGTGTTTTATGGGGAGTATAGAATACAATACAGCTAAGTTGTGTAGGGAGTGTAATTGTGTTATTTTCTTATTGTATATGATCTGTCCTTGCATTTCTTCAAAGAGGCAGATATATTTTCTGAGGAAAACATAAGGAACTATCATGCTGTCCTTATGGATTCTTTGTTTAGTTTGATTATTTGTAAACGTTTTGAATATAATGTTGTATAAAAAAATATATTATATCTGGGTTGGAGTTCTTCTAACTTTTGATAAATTACGTACGAACCTTCTAGCTCAAGTGGTTAACGGAACAGTTGTTTCTAGAATTATGGGTTCAAACACCAATAATTAAAATAAAGTGATTGAGCAGTCAATATCAAATGGTTGCAGTGAACTGGACTTGGCAGAGCAGAAATCAAGAGTACCAGTAATACTAGGAAACATATTCGCTTGGGTTTTGGGCCTAAAATGGTTGAACCTAAAACAATTAAGAATGACATTAATCTATACTAAAAAACTAAGAATGATACATTAATCTATACTAAAGATTCAAGCAACCCCAAACCAGTTTTCACCATTCCCATTAAAGATAAAACCATCAGGGGTTAAATGCCATAAGAAATCATGACCCCAATTTCCCAAAGAACCCCCTTCATTTACAGATAAGCACCCATTTGGCTTTCACTTGGACCTATCTGAGCTAGCTAACAAACAACAATAACATATTGGATATCATACTTGGAAAATTCATAACATGTTAACAATGAATTCTTTAAACTCTGAGAACAATGAATTCCCTCCGCAAAACAGGCAGGCAGGTAGCAGGCAGTCAAACTACCCATATCTAACACAACCTCGTACATTCTTGTAGCAGTTAACAAGCAAAAGAAAAACCCAGTACCAGAACATATCATTATAAAAATAAAGATATACATATTCAACTTCCACTTCTGCAAAGACTGCTGCCCCAGATGTAAATGTCACCAATCATTGACCAAACCTCTCAAGCCTAGTAAAAACATATGAATGGAAGCAAGAGTTAGAACAGAATAATATCAACAAAGGGCTCACATATCAGTCTGAACCTAACCTTGCTAGCTATGTTGTTGGATAGCCAATCCAGTCCCTCATACAACCCTTCACCAGAAGTAGCACATGTACTCTGGATATACCTGCAACTCGCAGTAAAGAAATGTTTACATTCTATCGAAAAAAACAAGTTGTTTAGAGTAAAACAGACCGATTTGGAAATAAACAAGCAGCAAAAACTTGATTATAAAATACCAGTGGCGCTGACGAAGGGAATGAAGACCAAGTTTATCAGTGATCTCAGCAGCATTCATAGCATTTGGTAGATCTTGTTTGTTTGCAAATACAAGCAGCACAGCATCCCTTAGCTCATCCTACACATAAGAAGCAAAGATATGATCAAAATTAGAAGTTATATAATTTCAGGGTGGCTTTCCAAACACGCCCTTAATGAAAATTTCAACTCCATAGAGAAAACGAAAGGAATAGAGCAAAGAAGCAAAGTGGCACCTCATTTAGCATACGGTGAAGCTCATCCCTGGCCTCAACCACACGGTCACGATCATTGCTATCAACAACAAAGATTAGCCCCTGGGTATTTTGGAAGTAGTGCCTCCACAAAGGTCGGATCTGAAAGTGGCCATAAAAGCCATCAGAAAATTTCATGCCATCAAACTTAAAATATTTCACTCTCAATTTGAAAAATGGTTACACATGACTCCCCACAGAAAAGCATCCAGTAATTCTCAGAGAAAAAAAAATAGTCTCAATAACATTGAAGAAATATTTTTAGCTGCACTATATATTGAATATAAAATTGAAGCAGAAGACAGATTAGCTTGGCATTCATCAAAATTTGCACAGTTCAAAAAATCAGCAATTGGTTCAAAACCAGGTAATCGAAAAGAAAACATTTTCATGAACATTGTTGTTATTGCAAAATAAGTATGAACGATTACAGAAAATAATACATAAACATATACATAAACATTGTTTTTATATATGCCATTATGCAAATTGCCTTCCTCTTATAGCCAAAGGAAAAACTTGAAAGACAAGATGGCACAGAAAATATAGCTTATGATAATGTTATGTGCTAACGGGGAACATCTAGCTAGCACAAGACCGTCAATAAGCACTCAGAATTCATCATATACAATTATAAAGCAACAGCTACACTAAAACAACATATTTATGTGGATAAAAAGCAAAGCTTGTAATGAATATGCTCAATAAATCAAGATACCATAAGGTCCTCTCATGTGTTGTAGGAATATCAATTCACTGAAAACAAATGAGGGATAAACATAATAGCATGAAAAATACACATAAATATGCATGTGATGTTCGCCAAGCAATAAATAGCCTTCCTCATCGAGTAAAGATGGAAACCAAAACATAAGGTAGATGCAATACATATAGCTTATGAATATGTTATGTGCTGATGAATGTCAACCTAATCAGCACAGGACCGTCCATAAGCACACTATACAACCAGGAAAATACAATAAAGGCAAGAAGCCAAATAAGTTGTCAGGCACACCACAGAAATCCCCTCATAGGCTCATACCACCAAATGAGAAAGTAGAAATACAAGCAGACATTAGTAGATGGAGCTTATGGTTATCTTATATGCTGGTGATGGATTATGCATCAGCATAAGACAGTCCACAAGCACAACCATCGGTCAAAACAGAAGAAAAAATGATTGTACAGTTGAATAGCATTTTAAAAAATCACATTCCATCAAAGTAGTAACACAAGGAAAACAAAAAACGGAAAAAGGCTGACTATTTATGGTTGAATCTGCAACATTTTTTGGGTTCTTGTTGTATTACCTTGTCCTGACCACCAACATCCCAAACAGTGAAGCTAATGTTCTTATATTCAACAGTCTCCACATTAAACCCTGGGTGAGATAGCAATAGGCATCAATACCAATAGACATATGAAAGCAAAATACATGCAGAACTCAAACAATAAGAGCATACCAATTGTTGGAATGGTGGTGACAATCTCTCCTAGCTTCAGCTTGTACAATATGGTGGTCTTACCAGCAGCATCAAGACCCACCATAAGAATTCGCATTTCTTTCTTGGCAAACAGCCGACTGAACAACTTAGCAAAAGAAAGCCCCATCCTTTTATTCTGGCTGAGGAGGAAACAATGAACATGAGAGATGGTCCGTCCCAGCTCATTCATCAATTAATAAAATGGAAAAAGGAACAAAAAAACATTTTCCTTATATCGAATCAATGGATAACATCAGGAACAATTTAACCACAGGATCTAAATCAACTAGAACACCATAACATATCAAACAAAATGAAAAAAATACAACCCCAATTAAACAAAACAAGCAGATATTGTAGAAAAAGTAGATTCAATATGAAATCTAATACCAGTAGCATACTATATTTCACGGAAATTAAGATGCGATCGTAAATATAAGCAGATCTAATAAAATCCAGATCGAGATCTGGATCTGGGATAAAATAGCAAAAGGCCCATCAGCAGAAATTAACGATAAATGACTATTACCAATAAATACACATAAATCTAAAGGGAAAAAAAAGCAAATGAAACCAGAACACATAAACAAAAGAGTGGAAATAGACTGTAAATAAGATGCAGAAGCATAAGGCAAGGGAGAGAGATCTGTACAGTACATGGCGAGGGTTTGAAAGAGCGATGAGGGTGCCCCGAAAGAGAAATGAAAGACGAGAAAAGGGTTGAAACTAGCAAACAAATGAAGGGAAAGAATAACGTACAGCAACGAAATGTAATTTATTAGGAAGAATTCAGACGAGGGCCAGGGGCGGGCGTTAGGTTTTGATTGGGCTTAAAACTACCTGTTATAAATAGTTATAAAATCAGATACTAAACCTATAAGGGTAACAAGTTCACGATCTTGAATAGTATTAAGCTCGGTTCGATTTATTAAGATTTTGAGTTGAATTTGAATAATTTTAATTGAATCTCAAAATTTTGAGTTTAGTTTGGTTCGTTAAGAACTCGAGTCGAGTTCAAGCTTTATTCGAGTCTAATCGAGTCAAGTATTGATCGATCTTTAACCGTATTAAACTCGAGTAACTCTTACTTATTATGTCTCATTTAAAGCCTAATGAAGAAAAAAATTTTGATACACAAGTTGTGCAAACTCAGACTTATTAATTTTATGGTTTAGTGTGTTAATTTTGGGGTTTAATGTATTAGTTCAAGGTTTAAGATTTATGTTTAGAGTTTAGATTTTAGGGTTTTAAATTTAGAAATTTATATTTTAAATTATAAAAAATAAAATATTTATATTTACGAGTAGTTCACGAGCTTTTTGAGTCGAATATCATGTAGCTCTATTCGTGTCGTCAAGAATTCGATCCGAAATCAAATTTGAACCAAATCTAATTGAATTGAGTTTTAACCGAACTTTAACTAAATAAAACTTAAATAACTCTATCTCATCTCATTTATAACCCTACCTAAACTTAAAAATTAAAACTTTACTTAATTAAATTCAAAACCTTTAAAATTTTAAACTTTAAAATTTAAACCCTAATGGAATCCCGAACAAAATGTATAAATCATAATTCCAAACACGAAAGTGACCCCAACCCCACTCACTTACCTCCCTGTTTCTTCAACTAAACTGACATACACGATTATGGTAGCATAAATACACGCACACAAATTTGTTTTCTTCTTCTTTCTCTCTCTATATGAAACCAAAGTGGGGGAATCTTTAATTGATTAGCTTTCGTATTTATTTAAACCAGCTTTAGATTTAGATAAGACTGGTTGGCTGTGACTTTTCTTTTCTTTTCTTTTCTTCTGTTTGCCCTTTTCCCGTCAAACACTACAGGTGACCAAAGCTTGTAATTTTCTTCTTCTTCTTCTTGCCTCTGCTTTCTGGGTATATTTTTGGTGTTTCTTTTCATGCCTTTGTCAATTTTGGATATCTGATCAATTTTCTATCTTGGCTTCGTTTTTTTAGGCATGGATTGTGATTATTTCTTGGATTCTTAATTTGATTGGTCTTAGATCAGATTAATTGATTCTAGATTGCTTATTTTATGGTTTTGGAAACTGGATTATGATGTTCTTTAGCTCTCCCAATTCTGATCTTACAACTTTGTATCTCAGCTGCTTCCTTTCTGCAGATTTATGAACTTGCTACAAGTCTTTGTAAATATATGGGGTTGGGGTTTGAAGCTTTTATGAAGTATTATCTTCTGGAAAACAATAAGGGATGTTTGATCTTCACAAGTTTATCTTCTCAATGTATTATTTGTTAGTAAGGTTGCTTGATTGGTTCAACATTCTGAAGATAAAACTCAGGCTCCCATTGTCACTGCTACAAAAAACTGTTTTGATAGTTTCTAATTACAACTTATTACTTACTCCTTGTTGAGAACTTATATAGGGTCTGGTCTGCAGAGAGTTGGCAGTAATGAAGTGTAAATTTGTTAACCATGAATGATCTCGATTTTGAAACCAGGATGAGATCATATTCTGCTTTCATCTGGTTTTATAAGTTCTTGGTAGAGTTTGTTGGTTTACTTCTCTTGTGCTTCATGCAGGTACTTAGATAATTATATCAGTTTTCTCAGAATAAGACTTTGTCGGTATCATCTGAATTGTTGATTGATGGGTTCCGAAGGGCCAGCAGCAGTTACCATTCATGTGACTGGTTTTAAGAAATTTCATGGAGTTTCAGAGAATCCAACTGAAACCATTGTTAGTAATCTAAAAGAGTATACGAGAAAGAAAGGTTTGCCAAAAGGTGTTATTCTTGGCAGTTGTAGTGTTCTTGAGACTGCCGGTCAAGGAGCTCTCACTTCACTGCATCAGACATTGCAATCTGCCTTAACAGGGAAGGATTCTCAATCTTCATGTTCTGAGAAAATTATTTGGGTTAGTTACTCGGCTTTCACTTTCGACTATGTTCTAATTGCTTAGTTTCACGCATGCATTAGTAAAAGCTGGATAGAAGATAGCACATCTCAGTCATGGTGTTCGAATTCTCGTATTCTAAGCATATTAGCAGAAATGAATCATCAAATAGTTCTTTCTGGCTTTGAGATAACTAGGCAGGCAGGACACCATTTTTAACTAACTGCATGTTTGGGAGCTTAGATTAGTCAATCTGGTAAATCTGAGATCAGCCATTTTTAATGCCATCTTCTTTTCCACTTTCTTACTATCTTAAATACATGAAGAGCGCTCACTCGAAATAACCAGGGCCAATTTCGATGCATTGTTTATGAGGGGAGTTTGCCAACATATTGTTATCTTAGTAACTTGTTTTCAAATGTAATCAACTTATTGCCTTTCAAATTCAGGCCTAATGTTTTTTGTCCGTACTGAAAATATTTCTTCAGGTACATTTTGGTGTCAACAGTGGTTCATGTAAATTTGCTATTGAGCAGCAAGCCGTAAATGAAGCTACTTTCCGTTGCCCTGACGAGATGGGATGGAAACCTCAGGTTAGATATATCCCATTACCCCCGTTTATGGTGCATATGCAATTTGTCATGCCTCTACCTCTTTCCCTCAAACTTTCATCCTTTTGGTTAACTTATATATTGTTTGCAGAGAGTTCCTATTGTGCCTGCAGATGGTGGGATTTCACGTGTACGAAAGGTAATACGGTTCTTCCTAAAGTATAGCTTTTATTGCTTGGCATGGTCGAAATCTCATATGATACTATAGCCCTTCATATTTTTTTGGCATCATTAAAGACTTCCCTCTGTTATGTTCTGCAGACTTCTCTTCCCGTTGAGGAGATCACAAAGATGTTAGCAGAGAAGGGATATGAGGTAATGACATCGGATGATGCCGGTTTGTGTGCAATTATGTGTACTACTACTCCCTTCACTTTGCAGAGCAGAATGGGATCAAATCCCTCTTTGTCCATGTCCCTCTCTTCTTGACCATAGACGAGGAGACCCAAATGAAATTCGCTGCCTCCTTGTTGGAGGTACTCGGTTCTCTCTGTTAGTAGCACAGAATATCAACTCGTCTTCGTTTCCAAGACTTGACACGGTTGTACTGTTGTGGATAATGTTGTGAGGAATAGACAGAAGGATGCATGCTTATTTATGAAACAGATGGTGAGTAAACATGAAAGGACAGAAATTGTATTTCACCAGATACATCTTATGCTTGAAAATTAGAATGCTTGTTTCCATTAGCAGAACATTTGTTTGCACTTGTCGAACTTCGAGTCTTGTATTCGTTTAGATGTTAAATCGTCGAAAGTTGGATTTTCTAGCTTTTGCAGAACTTTGATTGCCGACAGCAACCAAAAACGGGGCGGACCTAAATGGGATGCGACAAAATTAATCTAATGATAACACAAGAAAGAAAGCCAATGGTGTGTAAAAGAAGAAAGAAAAGGGAAACAGAAACTGGTTGATTATTTGATTTCACATGTATTAACATTAACACAAAACAAAAACATTATAGCTTAAGTAATGAAGGAGACATGGCAGCAGTCATAAGAGCAGCATATAGGGGAAATGGCTTCTAAAAACATAGCAATAGAGTAGTTTTAACCCCAATCGACAAAGGGAAGCGACGGATAACCAGACTCGGGAGGAGGCTGCAGGGATGGCGGCAGATTACCCCACGACATTGGCATACCATTACCAGTTCCCTCCGCACCACCTATAATGTAATTAATATGGAGTAAATCGCAATCAAATGACAATATATCCTTAATTGCATAGCATAAATAAATATGAATTGAAACCTGGTGCAGGTTGAGGAATCGGGCTCCGGGAATCGTTGCTGGGATGGAAGTATTTGCAGTTATCTCTGTACTGGCAAAAACCCTAGAAAGAAGTGCAGTTGGAGATTAGATAATTGTTGTAACGAATAAAGAAAATAGCGTTTCTCAGACGAGAGGGATCGTTTATTACGGTTTTGAGGAATCGATTGCAGACGCCTTTTGAGAAGGGTTGCGATGAAGTTTGATACAGATCTGCAATCACAAAGTACCTTCAGCTTGTATAGAAATGGAAAGCAGGGAAAAGAGAAGAGTAGAAGGAGAAGTACCGGTGCCGTTGAGGGAGTGGAACCATTGAGCTTTGGCGCGGAGGTGTTGGAGGCCTTGCAGGTGGCGTTTCCGAGCAGCCGGGGTGTCTTGGAACTGCTTATCGCAGTAGTCGCAGTAGTACTTCCCTATCGGCATTTTCCCCTTCTCTCCGATCACTTGATCTTTTTGCTGGCATCCCACTTCACAAAATATGGGCCATTAATTTTTCTCTTTAAAGTGGTTGGGCTGAGCAGGAACTGGTAATCGGACCAAAGCTCGTATCAGAAATGACACGATCCATTTCCCGCCTCCCCGCGCATTCAAATCAAGCAGCGTCTTTTCCTTCTCTTACTGATCGCAATCTGTTGATCTTAGTAATGGATAGCAAAGCAAGAGCGGGCGGGGCCGTTGATGCTTGGGCAGAAATCACAGGGGCACAGGAACAACAACAATCTACAGTCCAACCCATCTATCAGAGAAGACGACAACCGTCTCTCCCTACCCCCGCTGACTCAGACCACCAGCTGCTGCAGCCGCAACCCTCTAACCGCAATCAATAGTTGCTATCAATAGTTGTTCCATTTCTTGGTTTTACGGTTGCTATCAATAGACCACAGATTTCTCATAGTTGTTGTCTATTGTTGCACAGTTTTCCCAGAACAAATGTGTTATGGCTGATATACTTGGTGGATATACTGCTGCTGAAGAAAACATATGTAAGTGATTGTCGTCCTATAATAGCTCGATACAAATGTTTCCCATGATTTCTGTTTGACTTGGTCGGTTATGGGTGTTCAAAATCGGTCCAATAAGTACTCATCGGTCCAATAAACTTATAATCTAAGTTAAAAAAATGAAAATGGTGTTAAAACAGTAATAATATAGTATTGATATTAGATTTATTGGGTCGTTACATATTCATTGAGCCGGTTTTGAACTCTCCTGATCAGAAATATTTGTCCATTAAGGTCTGATCTGATAATAATGTGCTGTGTTCATTTGACAAAAATGGTGAGGCAGGTACGTTCTTCCAAGAATGAGAGAGACATATTAAAAGAGTAAATAAACTGAGTTTGAACAAATCAATAAAAAAAGCTTGTTCATAAATATAGATGAATCAAGCACATCTTAGTCCGTGCTTGTCCATTTATTAAACAGATATAAAACTATGTAGATGTTATATAATTGATTTAATAAACAAACATTATATAAATAATTTACGAATAGTTCATCGAACACTTTTCATTTACACCTCCAACTAAAATGGAGGAAAACCCAAAGATAAACCATAAAATCAATATTCATGATATCAAAAAAATAGAAATTTAATTCCATTCTCTTGGAATGGAATATATACGTAAAGACTCCAATCAGAGTAACCTGTCCTCCACAAAAACCAACAATCCTTGGACGGTACCGATCACCAAAGGCAGTGCCAGTGGCACAAGCAGTAGCCTAACCCTGTTGTGTAACCAAACAATTCAACTTGAATAACAGATAACGGTAGACTTTTACTTTCTAGTTCCTACTTCATATCATATGTAAAGTCAGCAACAAAGGATTGGTAAATGTTTTGTCATAACAATGGTGCTCGGTACAGCTGATAATCCATGACGAGAAAGAAGAAAAAATTATGCATGTTGCAATAACACTGGTGTCATCTCAATCCCGTTCATGACGAGGACAGACGGCCATTTCGACAGATTCTGGGAAACAGACTCATGTACTACATCTACAGGCCTTTTCTTTCTACAAAGGCAATGGTTTTATTGGCCTTCCTAAAACCCTCTTCAGGTATTCATCATACACATTACCTACACAGCTAAATGGAATCAACGCCTCGAAAATGCTACCAAGACCAACATTGACATGGAGACTACAATCTTGAAACCAGAGGTTTCCCAGAAATTCTGTTTATCGGAACCAACATCCACAGATTGTTGTTTTGCAGCTAGCTGATCTCTAAGTTCTTTTAGTGCTTTGTCTCGGCGCTCTCCCATCTGCCAAATGAGTAGGATGAGATCACTGAATATACAACTGAAAGTGACTATAAAAAGTGTTTGAAGTGAAAAACTTGGCTTGGTGTCATGATTAGTTCAGCACAAGAAATTGGGCAAATTGCAGTGTGGAAATTCAAAAGTGATATAAACAAATTAGCAATCTGAGCATTCAGTTCTAATGCAAACAAATAATTTAGAAACAGCACTTGAGAAGCAGACAATCACTAAAATCCTACTTCAGGAATGAAGCAATAGATTAGCATTACCCTTTGGAGTTTTCGTGCCTGAGAACGAGCTTCCTGGAGACAAAACTCCAACTTCAACACCCTCTTTTTCAGTTCCTGATCAGCCTGTTGTTGTTTCTCTAACTGCTCCATAAAACAGATATACAGTCATAAAAGTTTAAAAATATATTAATATCAATACAAAAAGGATGAAAATGTAATAAAATTGAAAGTATGTTTTTTCAAAGGAAACTTATGCATATACAAAAATATACCTGTGATTCCAAATCTTGGGTTCTGAGCTTCCAGTGTGCCGAAATGATCCTGGTTTCATCTTTCAGTTTGGCTATTTCTTCATCCTTGGTAGTCAAAAGCTTATTAACCTTTTCGAAATTCTTGGGAGAAACCTCATCCAAAAGTTTCCTGAGCTCACAGTCCTTATTTGCTCCAACTTTAGCAACAGCTTGCATGATATCATGTTCAATTCTCAAGACCTCATCTTTCAGCTGCTTTTGGGAACATTCCCTTGCCAAGAGATCCTTCTGCAAATTATCTAGTTGATTTCCTAACCTAGTAACACGATCCTCATGCTCTTTCAATGAACTATTCTTCTCATCCAACTCCTTCAACAATGCTAAACACTGTACTTGGGCTGACTGAGCTGATGCTGCACTAGCATCAGCGGTGGCTTGAGTGGCTGTAAGCTGCGATCTAAGATCATCCAATTCCCTAAGATACTGAGACGCACATAACAAAGTCATATCAGAATCTTACAAGTGGATTAGCTAAACCAAATGCTGTAAAAGGGAAGAAAAAGCATTGCAGCAGCACCACCAAAGGACAGAAGTTACATGAAAGCTAAAATACTGATGAACTAGAAACACGACTACAAACACAGTCCTAAGGTATTCTCATAACCATCCAAATGGAAAACAACATGGTACCATCATTACCCTTCATTCACAGTTCACACAGTTACATTTTACATAAGATCATATACTTCTCAATCCGGATAGACATCTCATGCTTCTTTAAGAATGATTAACTGAAAATTCAGTTATGATCTGACAGCACACTAGTAAAAGCAGCTCTCTAAAGTTAGAAATTATGGATATATTTGCTATCAAATTGGTGCCACTCAATACAGCAACAATAAATATGTCAGCAATAAGTACAGGGAATGAATGCCAGAAAAGGTCACAATTAGTGCAATATTTCGTCAGACATCATTTAACATATTCATTTAAATATATACATTAATAGAATTGAACAATTATGTAAAAATGGTACCGTAATGTTTTGTGATTAATTATAAACATTACTCAAGTTAAACTAGTAAATTAGAAGTTAAGAAGACAACTTGTCAATAAAGAGAAGACATTAAAATAAGATAAAAATACATGGTCATCTTTCCTTTGAAGGACTCCACAAGAAAAACCTAAAGGGGAAAAGCCAAAAGACATGCTAAAATATGGGTGGATTGTTGACAACATTAAAAGGTCAAGATACAACAAAAAGGATTCATTTAAAGACAGATCAACCACCATAGCAGATAATACAATCATTAGAGCATGATGGGTTCTTTCTAAATTATGGATTAACAAGTGAAAGTGAGCCATAATCACGGTATTATAAAGCTAATAAATCATCAAAAAGAAAAGAATGAAGTTCAAGAACCGGGATTTAAGAAGGACCTTTTCAGCAGCAGAGGCTGAAGCTTGAAGCTCCCCATTTCTCTCCTCTAACATCTTATGCAATTTAAGAATCTCCTCCTCCATGTGCTTTGCCTTTGTCTCTGCATCCTGATTTTTTTAAAGCGGAACCAAATCTATTAGAAAACATGTTCCATTTGACCCCACAAACAAAAGACCCTAAAAGGGGGAAATATTCGAAAAGGGAGACGGAAAAGAAGGCATGCCTGTCTCGTTAGGGTTTCTTGAGCAAACGACTGTTCTTGCGATGCCAAACGGCTCCTAACCTCCTTCAACTCCGCCGCCAGCGACACCACGTTACGACGGAAACTTTGCTTTTTCTCATTCAAATCCTTCAACAAAGGATCAAAATCCCTATGTGATGGGAACGACACGGATGACATCAGGATAGCACGTTCTTGATCCGACGGTAAGTCTAGCTATCAGGGATATTCACTTTCTTCAATATGCAAGAGCTTCGAAGAACAAGGAAAAAAAACAGTAGCTACCCTTTGCTCGTAGTAATGAAAGGATGATATCTGCATTTGAAAATGGTAGTTGAGCATTTAATTCTTCAAGTAGAGCAATACCAATAATACTCGTATTATTTAAGAATTTTCTTGATTTTTTAGATAAAGAACAGAAATCTCAAAACAGTGAAAAATGAAAGAAATGAATCTAGTCAAAGCAAACAGAAAGCTATGCAATTTATATAAAGAGTCTTTGTATATTATTGATGAAGACAAATAGAGAGAAAGCCGCCGCTTTTCTTCGATTTGAAAATCGTGAAAAAAATTCAAATTTTGAAATAGAGATAGAATTTTCTAGGGAAAGTGACCAGAAAGATGAAACAGAAACGCCAATACGCCATACTCAAAACTCAAAAAGAGATAGAAAAGCCACTGGCAAAGAGAACGAAAACATTTAGGGTTTTTACAGAAAACCAAGTAGATAAAAGGATAGAGTCATAGTTATCGACCACTAAACCATATGAGCAGCTTCAGTTCTTCTCCGTCTCTGTCTCTCTAAGCTTAATCTTGTATTTGACGATTCGAAGCTAAAGCTTGTTATCTGCGTGTGGAGAAGAAATCGGCATGGATGTTTGAGTTTGTTAATGGAATCCTGGGCAGAAATTAGGGGCAGTCAAGAGGATGATAATGGATTGATTTTCTTGTTTCCAAATATTATTTATTTTCATAGGGTTTATGATAATTATTTATTTATTTAATTTTGGTTCGGGTTTTTGTGATTATGAGAAAAGCCTTGAAGCAAGGCTAGGTCTGGCTAGCGCGGTAAATTCAAATTTTTAGGGTTTGCCCATGATTCTTGCCACGTGGATTCTTCTCTTTCTCTCAACCGTTAGATCTGTTTTTGTTCGCTCCCTTTCTCTTGCGTCACTTGATTGGGCTTGGGCTGTTCCATTTCTATTTTGGTTCGAACTCCTTTCTTACATGGTAAAGTTGGTAATGTTATCGAAATCAAATTTAAGGACGGAATTGAAAATTGGGATTAGAATTAAGTATAATTAAGTAAAAATAAGAATTTAAAATTAATAAAAATTTAAAATTAAAAGTTTAAATAAATAAAATTTTATTTATATTTTATAGTATAAAAATTTGAAATTGATCGATACGAATTCATTAACTATAAGAAGTTGCTTCTAATGAGTTTTATTTTTTAATATTATTATACGATTACATAATAATATATATTTTTTATTTTATCTTAATCTTTTGATAAATTACACCTATCTTATACATACAAATATTTAAACTTAATCTTACTTTTCATTTGAGCTACTCTTTTGGTTCAACCGACTAGGGAAAGTGCATACTGCATGCAAACTTGACAATGATTGTTTTTATATAATAAAATTTTATTTATGTAAAAAACTCACAAAAATCAATAAAATCAAGTATTGTTGATACATCATCTGTTAGATGTCTATCTATCGTATATTTACAGTCTAACATTCTTAATCTGATTTCATTCTTAACAATGATGAATATGTCAACAATCAACTGTGGTTGATGTTCATGCAACTAACTATTCTTTTCGCGCCAGATACGATAGTTGAAACTACTTCATGCAAGTCTCACGATTACAGTTTTCATGAATCTTTCTTTTTCTACTTGGAGTATCCCGTCAAATATGTTAATTCAATTTCCAGTGATGAAATATGATCTATATACCTACACAATCAACGACCATAGTTACCGCGAGAAAACACGTTTTCCGGTGGCAATAATTTAATTCTCAATCTCACCTGAGGAATAAAAAATAATGCAGGCAAAGACCCAAGAAATAAGGCAGTAAACTCCCTCACAACCACTGCTTTTCTCTTGTCAATCAAAGCAAGAAACGGACCACAGCACATGGGGATGGGAAGTTTAGCCTCCCAAACCCATACACTTGGCCTCAATTATCATTATTGATTCCTTCTCTCATGCATGGTTGGCTTGTCCCCTCACCTTAAAACGGGCTTCAAATTCACTCAGAGTATCAGAGTGCAGCAGTGAAAACTCAGCATATCTCTAGCTATGGCAGGAAACAAACACAACAAACCCTTCTCATTCCTCAGTTTCTTCAAAGCTAAGAAGGGTCGGTCGGGTAAAGATCAGGATGAAGATGTTTGGGGAACAAGAAAAGTATATCCCAGTGAGGAAGACAACACTCTCAAGGTGGTTGCCGAGCCTGGTATCGACAGGAGAGCTTCTGTTTTCATTGCCAATTTTCATGCAACTCGTGTCTCCGACATCATCACCATGCAGGCTGAGAATGAGTCTGTCTAGATATGAACTTACTTTTCTCTACACCGCTGTAGCTAGCAGCCTAGCACCAGATTGTACTTAATTGTTACCGGTTGTTTATAGTACTTTGTGAATGAAAATTGAACATATATGTCAAAATTAACTAAGAATACATTATTATTAATGGGAAAATGTTTGAATCGTTAGGACTTTATTAATGGGTGAAACATGACAGTGACCAGGACTACGACAAGCGAACACAGAAACAGGGATAAGCCTATTTGTCCCAAGGGAAAAACGCTTTAGACCAAAGAGCTGCATTGTGGCACCGTCTATTAGCCCCTAATGGAAGCATGCCGATCTCCTCGCCGCCAAATCCCACATTGTCTTGCTGGTTCACCATCATGTCCAGCATCCCCTGTCGTCTCTGCACTGCATTCGCATCCGCATGCAAGTTCTCTCCACGACTCTTCGACGTCGCTTCCGGAACATTCACCACTGTCGATGCTTCAGATTCTAGACATGCTTTACTCAACATATCAACTCTGTTGTTAACATCCTTCAACTTTTGGTCAATCACCCACCCGAGGTCATTCAAATCCATCAAGTTCAAACCATGCAACAGCAACCCGTTCCCAGTCAGGTTTAGGAACATGACTTGTGTCATCTCCTTCTTTCGATTGTCCCTGCACTGTTTCATGAGCTGCACGCTAGCTTTTCCAATCCTATCCCCAAGGAAGCTCTCTTGGTTCACCATCTTCTTACTTTGTTCCAACTCAGGCATCCTCTTAAACTCAGAGAACACACGATGAACCTCCCTAGGTGAAGGCCAAACCTCAGGTTGCGAGTCATAAGGACTGTAGAGAACTGCACAAACCTGTATCCCACAGAGTGTACTGAGTTGGCTCACTTTTTTCATCAAACCCTTCTTTCTTTTCTTGTAGGCAGCTTTCCTTGCAGAATCATTGGTAATGTAGGCAAGCTTAATCTTCTTCCTAGTCATGGCTTAGCAAACAAAGGATTGTAATTCAAATCTTTAACTTTCTGTGTGGTGGGTGGAAGAATTTCTGTTCTATATATAAGCTGGATTGAGAAAGATACACTGTATGAACTATATAGAGGGAATGAAAAATAATTTTATTCAAATTAATGGTACTGATTTACATGGTAGTGTAATTTAGTTTATAGAGGAAAAAATATGAGATCTTGTTGTAAAGTCTAAAGATATCGAAATAAGCTGTAATTTCCATGATATATAATAAGATTTCCATATTGAACGAGGTGAGCTGGTTCTTACGCACATAATCCTTGTTTAACCTTCTATATTTAACGGTGTTAGATTATAAAATTTTAAAGGGTGTGAAATTAAATCATCGACAAAAAATATAAAAAATATATGATAAAATTATCAATTATATAAGATTTAAAATTTTCGGAGTTGTGACTGACTCATTTAAGATAGGAAGAGAAATGAGAGTAATGAATAATCAATTAGAATGTATATTAAAAAGTGATTTAATAACGTACAACAGGTTTAAAACACAGTTAAAAGACGATAAATTTTGATATTTATCTAAAAATCTAAAATATTAAACATTTTCATAACATTTCATGTTAGTTTTTTCATGTGTGCTTTTACAAGTATCGCTACTTGTCCAGAAACTTAAAATATTATTTAAAAAATAAGTATCAAAACTTATTTTGTAAGTGAAAACTTATAAAAATATGAAAAAAAATCCAACCTAAATTATTATAAAAATATCTAACATTTTAAGTTTTTAGACAAATTTCAAAAGTTATCGTTTTTAACCGCATTCTACATATGCCGTACCCCAAACCTATTCATTAATATTTAAAAATACGTATTATCAAATAGAATCATGTATGTTGTATATTGAGGTTGTGGGTCAAATTCTACCTGTGTGAACTGTTCGGGTTTTATATTATAAGAGTTTTTATTTAGTGTATTTTCGATTTCATAAACTCTTTAAGATTTTCGATATAATTAAATGAGAGAAGATCTCAGCCAATATTGACATTCATTAGCAGACTTCTCCCGATGAAACTGAGCTTCAACTGTTAAAAAAAATTCAAATCTATCTGTTTCTTGTTCATCCTCACGGGCATTCCGGTTCAGGTAGTTGGCTAGTTGCTATGCCATGAGCAAAGAAAAGAGTTTTCTTGCTATAAATAAAAGAAAGTTGGCGGATAAAGTGCCGATTTGGTTGATGCCAGGGGCCATGGGCAGGGCAAAGCAACGGGAGAATGGGCCACATGCATCGCACAGCCATTGGCGTAGAAAAGGAAGGAGAAAATAACGGTTGCGTGCTTTATCTGCTGTCACATGGGCTGCTGCGTCAAAAGTGAAAGTCAAGCACCATGCCAGTCACAAATGGGATGTAATATTCTCTTTCGTTCAGACTTGGAGGAGGATCTGGGGGATTGGAGCATTTTGAAAGGCTACCTCTGCTACTGTTCCGATGTTCGAACCTGTCCGGCTGCAACCGTTATGTCCGTAATAACATCGATTCTTTGAATGGCTTCGTGCCGATGAGGAACAGTGCAAAGCACATATAAAATTGGGAAAAATGAAATTTTTTAATTAAAAGTACAGTTACAATTCAACAATGAAGTTTAAAAAAAAAAACTACAGATTGAGAACAGAGAAGGTTATGTTACAACTGAGAAGAGATGAACTCATGTTCTGTCCTTGGCCTACTACCATAAGTAAAATGGTTTAAGATGTTGGCGATCATGGTAGTTCCTGAAACGAACATATCTCCTCCTTCGAGACCAGAAGGCGAATCGGATTCTGGACAAGACCATCCTTCTGAGTTTACGAGCAGACCGTAGCTTAAACCACACGACCCTCTTCAACCCCACCAAGGATGTCTTGATTCTCTCTGTCAGGGTCCTCTTTCTGCAGAACTGGTAGCTCCTCAAGAACATCTGTCTCTTCTCCATCATCACCATCATGCTCTTGTGCTCCATATACCCATATGAAGACGATGACATAACATGATCGTTTTCACTCCCTAGCAGAGCCATGTAACCCGTACACCAAAGGTCTCAGACAGAGAGGCAACCAAGTCTGAAATAGATCCACTTTTGTCTTAAAACAAAATACTTGGATCGAAAGTCAAAAGTGTTTAGCATTTATAACATCTCCCTCGGGTAAGCCGATATGTTTAAAGTCGTGTCCACCTGCATCTGAATTGGACGATATGATTCGTGCAGTAGAAGGATCTGCAGTCATATACATTCACGCAAAGTTCGTGGCCAAGGCCCGCCAAGAACCTACGTTCACAAGTTATTAGGAATTAGGATGTCATGTAAGAACAGGTCAAAGATGAGATGGTCTGGATCAGTCACTCTGGGAATAAGTTTAGTCCGAAACCAAGCACCTAAGCTAAGCTAAGCTAAGCTAAGCTCATGCTTGTGCCGGCTGGGTCTTTAGATATAAATATAAATATAGATATAGGGTATATAATATTAGTTAGTCTGCATCTTAACACGATTGGGATTAACTTGCGGGGCAAGATAATCGTCACTAAACAAGTTATTCTTAACCGTGTAAACAAAAACACTAAAGAAAAAATTAATGGGTTGGTTATTATGAATAATTTGATATTGGTTTAAATTTTGAGTTTGAGATTTTTTATATATAAATTTTTTACATAAATCGATCTGAATTAATCAAGATAGAGTCTTAACAAACCATGAGGAAAAAAATAAAGAAAAGAAGTCATCAACCGGTCTAATAAAAAAATGTTATATTTAAGTGATACAAGTTTAAACAATTTAGAAATTTAATTAAAAATAAAAAATTTAATAAAAAATATTTAAATTTTTTGAAATATAATAACATTTTTTTTAAAAAAAGAGAGCTAAATTATTATTTTTAAATAAAGATTAAAAGTTAACCTGTTGAAATGTTAGCTATAAACATAAATTATCTTAATAATTTGTACATGCTTCCAGATAAAATATTTAAAAATAAATGTATTCCAGAAGAAAAAATAATTTTTATTTTATAAAAAAATTATGGTCATTAATTCTAGATAATTATAGAAATAGATATTAAGTAACATATTCTCAAAAGTCAATTGCAACGGAAAGAAAGTATGATAATTTCTTTGTATGATGTGTATAATTTATTTTTTTTTAGAATTTTATCTCAATTAATTTAAATTAATGTGTTACATAATTCTAATGAGTGAATTCTCAATAAAAAAAATTATATATACGTCACGAGCTCAAAACATATTTAGATAAAATTAAATTACTTATATTTAAATAAAATTAAATTGTTTATCACTTAAATCAATGGTTATAAATTATAATACGTATAATTTTTACCTATAAAATAATATAATGAATTATATTACAACCATTTGTATAAGAATATAAGCTTCATAAGTTTTAAACCCACTAAAAACACTTTTTCTTCTTCTAGAACCTCTCTTTCCCTCTTTTTCAAGTAGAATTAGAATTAAAAATTATTAAAAAGATTATTTTTATATATTTTTTCATTTTTTCTATATAAATTATATAGAAAAATTTCTAAATAGGGGTGTCATTCCAAAGTTAACCAAAGTTATAAAGAACAAAAAGAGTTAGTTTCCATTTACAGAGCACAACATTAGTACATTTGTATGTCCAGTGATTCCATTACAATAAGCAACAGAAATTTCTACAATAGGAACTAAGCAAAACAAATGCCTCACATCCAACCTCTCCACTAATGAATACAAGACTCAGGTTGTTGTTCAACATTTGGATTCACCAAAAATGGTATTCTTACTATCAAAGATGTATTAACTAGAAGAGTCAGAACAACGTAGAGAGAGCGAACACACAACCGGAAGTCAATGCCGACACATCAAAATATACTCTTAAAACAGAATCTTTATACGAGAACAGAAACACATACGTGTATCAACAACCTCGAGAGTTTAGTATACTACCTTTGCCTCCAGAGTCTATGATGTGGCCCACAGCTCGTGCTCGTCCACAGCTTCAGTACCGCGTAACTTGAATGGTGTCTGGATTATAGGGATAGTGTAAGAGAGGAACATACAGACCATATAACTACCATCTTATCATCTTGAGAGAGAAAATGAAACTTGTATGATCAATTAGGAAATTATCAATTCATATAGCACAATTTGATGACATTTACATAAAAATAATGTGAAATGTTTAATTTTTTTAACATAGTATGAATCAAGCCTCACAAACTATGTTCATCAGGAATTTTTACCATGTGTGCATCAGTGCACGTGGATGTGAATGCACATTTCAGAAAATTGAAATCCAGAAATTTTAGGTATAAAGTTCTTCATTATTGTTTCTCAAACAACATAGGTGATACGATTTTTATGAAACCAAAAACAAGAATCATCCTATAAAGACATATTGACAGTGAAATCATTCTAAACAAGGAGCTCTGGAAATGTACAAGATTTCAACACAATTAGATAGGAACTAAAACTAAAACCAAAATCAAATTAAGAATTATTGCAAGCATTAAACTTTTCAAGAAAATAAAATTACACAGCTTATAAGAACTTGGGAATTAGGATATCATCAAGCAAGGACATAAAAACACTTTCTCAGGGAAATAAAATGATCATACTTCAATCATGTCTAAGAATCAAAATTTTCAAAGTCTAGAATAAACGTAAGAAAACCACATAATAGTTGGTAGAAATTCCTGGAGCACACAGCTAAACAAGTAATGAAAAGAATTCTACTTTGCTAGATTAATAAAACCACATTAACATGAATCTGAAGCTTAGCCCTCATTGGTTCATATTGTGTGTTCAATAGTTTTGGGATCCAAATTCTAGAACCCGCATCCCTTCTTAGGCTATGAACTATTTTGTACCCTAAAATAACTGAATTTGGGCAGTCCAAAGCAAGAAGATATCATGTAAAAATGAGCAAAATAAGTCTTTCTTAGGTAGAATCAACCTGATAATTCGAGAAGGAATCATTAGGGTCAACAGCGGTGCAATCAAGGGGAGTCTCGAACAAGGACAAGGAGAGCTGTTTATCAACGACGCCGACATCAAAGTTGATCAAACCGGAGGCTGGATCATCGACGCGTATGCCAATGACGGGAAACCATAGGAACAGCTCCTGCTGGGACATACCAGACAAATTCGCGATCTTCCCGAGAGATAAGATTCCGGTAATGTTGAAATCGTAATGGAGTTGGATCTCGGACTCGGAGTTGCAAGGTTGTGTTAGGTTCACATGGAAACGGTTTGTTTCAGGATCAACTGAAAAATCTGTTACTCCCTTTGGGAAGATACCCACAGGAAGGCCGTTGTGTTTCAAGTAGTCGTAGATTGAAGGAGGGGATGATGCTTGGGCGGAGAGAAAATTAAGAAAGAAAATCAGACAAAAAGTGGAAAAAGGAGAGAAAATTGGAATTCCCATGTTTTAGGGTTTATTTCCTCCCTCTTTTTTCCCCTGAACAAAAGTAATTTAGTTGTGCTTCTCCGATTCCTGCTGATGCTTCGATTGATTTAAGGTTGAAGAAAAACGGAAACAACCAGGTACGGTTATTTTCTGAGGGGTTGGATTTTATCGGGATATTTCGTGGAGATGTTAAACACGCGCCTAATACGAGCTTTTTTCTCGCGTGGATTGTTTTTCTCCAATTTACTACCGTCCATGGAAAATGAAAAATTATTAGGTGAAGCTTCTTCATGTCATTTTAATCGATCAGAATCGTTAATCTCAAATTTTTAAAGTGAATTATTATCTATTTTTACATATAATTAATGGGTGAACAATTATTATGTAACTATTTAAAGATCAACAGTTTAATATTCTTTTATATAACACATTAAAAAGTTATTCAAACCGTAAGTAGTTTAATTATTTAAACAAATTTTGAATTCAAAATATTATATATAAAAAAAATTATTAAAAAATTATTTATTTAAATTAATATATAATATGGATTGATCTGAATTAATTAAGATTAAAATTTAAAAATTAAAAATATTTGGTTAAAAATAGGTTAGGATGGACTCTCACTAGGTTCCTGTTCTATATTTTTTTAACATTTTTTACATGAAATTTATATTTTTAATTAAATTATAACATAAAATGTTATAAAATTATTTTTATATAATATTTTTTTTACACGAAACGTGCAATAAATTCCACCCAAACATATAGGATTCTACTTTCTAGTTTACAAAGAAAAGCTCTTGATTCATCTATAACACTATTGTGTCTATTCATTATAGCTATAAAACTTGGAAGTACAGAATAAGCACCACCACACTACAAAGGAAGCTTCACTGAATCTGTTACTATTACTTGAGTTGATGAACATTCAAAAACAGAATTTTCCAAGCATCTCACAACATTAGCAGGAAAAAAAACACCACTAAATCACAACCAGTCTGCCTGTCCTTCCTAGTTTGACTTTGCTGACTCAAAAATCTGAGTTTCAAGGTTCAATCACGAACAGAGGCTGTAAAGATGACAAACACGATCGTCCCAGAAAACCATTAAAAAAAGATCAAAGTTACTTCAAATCTACATTCTATATATCCACTCATACATGTACATGGTCGTAATGGAATACTCACCGTGTCAACGCTAACTGCTTTGCCATCTTCTGCAACGATCTCAACTATGGTTCCCGATTGATCAGCCTGAGGAAACAATGATTTTTCATTTATGGTTAGGAAATTTAATATCAAGTGTTTTTTTTAAGGTTGAAGTGTAATCAAAGGGAGCATGACTGTTCAACTAAGAAATGGAAAGACAACTGGATTTCCATTCTGCCTCGGTTAAAGCATACTCTTGCCCGACACTGAAATTTCATTAACCAACAAGGTATCTTAGGATATTCTAGGCAACTGTAAATTTTATCACCCATACCAGTTTTCTACATTTTATCAAAACAGGTTTTGTATACCAAAAATGATTCCTATTTGGATTTTCTTGATGTGGGATAACTCAACTATGCCATAATCCAGATTTATTGGGGTTGGTCACATGAAAGCTTTTTTGACAAAACACACTTGCAAGGGAAGACCTAGATTGTATTAACGGAGCAATCTAGTTGATATTCTCTTCTCATTCTCCCAGCTTTGTCAACCAAAAGCACTAGAAAACTTTCAGGGCTACAACCACCTAATTTTGTTAGCCACAAAAGCCACTGTTAAGATTAATCAAAACAGAGCACTTAACCAATTTGTTTCTGTAAAACATTGCACACATTAGATCTGATTCCTTCTCACCTTTACAATGTTCCAAGCACCAGTGACATTGATTTTTTTGTCAAAGGGAACAGGACACTTGTTCAACATCTTAGATTAGCTGTCCTAACAACTTAAATGCCAAATCATAGGCAAGTAACCTTCATAAAGATATTTGTATTCTAATTCCTGTGCATTTTATTTGGAGAACTAAAGACATAATAAAACACACTCATGACTCCAAGGACTTCAAGCTTGATTTCAGTCTTACCCTAGGATCCAATGTTTCAATGTTCAGACTTACATTAGTCAATTTTATTCTAGATTTGGGATACAGAAGTTCTAAGATTATAACAGGAAAAAGAAAATGTCATGAAATGGTAATATTTGTATGACTGAAAACAGTATATCTTTTTACCAAGCAGAATGGATAAGAACTTACTTCTATTTCATTCATCAACTTCATTGCCTCAATGATGCATATGACCTGACCCTTTTGCACTTTGTCTCCAACCTACAGAGAAAGCCTTTTGCATAACCCCCAAGAGACAAAGAGAAGCAATTGTAGGATAATGATAGTGCCATGAAAATCCAATAAAACCAACATTTATGGATCACCTTCACAAATGGTGGTTCACCAGGAGCCGGACTTCTGTAGAAAGTACCAGCCATAGGACATTTAAGAGGTGGAAGCGAAGATTTGGTTGACTTGGGAGCAGCTGGAGAAGGTGCTGGAGTTGCAGCAGCAGGTGCAGGGGCAGTTTGGGTTGGGGGCCCTACGGGTGGTAGAGAGGGTGCCTGCATCATAGAAACAGGAGCTGCAGAGGGTGGTTGGGGAAAGGCCACATTTTTTCGGATTATCAGTTCACAGTCAAGTTGTTTCAGCTGCAACTCCGCAATATCTCTTGAATCAACAAGCCTAGAAGAAAACAGATAAAAAAACCCCATCAAATTGATTAACTTAGGGGGGATGAGAAACAGCACATAACCTATCAAAGATCAGCTTACTTGACTAGACTTGAAACTTGATTAAGGAACTCTGAGATCGATTCTTCTGAAGCCAAAGCAGCAGGAGAGGCATTGTCTGATGGCTTAGCATCTTTCAGTTTTGCTGTTGATAACCCTGATTCGACTGTAGGGGTAGTAGAAGCATTTGATGATCCATCTACCTCAACCTTGAAGGCAACAGATGATCCCAAAAGCGTGTCCAAGAAGGGAGGAAATTTTGAAAACAGATCCTCTAGCCAAAATCATTTAAAGAATCTTACCTCATTCAATTGGGCTTTCACCACTACAGAACAGTTCTGACCAGTCTGCAAACTCTGTAGTGCAGAGAACAGTAAAATTTTAGTCCAACATAGAAAAACAGGAGCAAAATTGCACACAAAAGTTTCAGAAAAGAAGGAAAATGCTTATGTTATGTCAGTACAAACAAGAATGTTACAAATCTACGATCTTGTATTTCTGAGACATATTTCACATAGGTCTGTGTACTATACCGCAAAAAGTCTCAGGCAAATCCATCTGTGGAATGTCATTCAGAAAAAGACCAGTCTAAGTTTAGTCATTAAGCTAATGGAGTTATAATGATAATCTAAATGGAAATATATAAATCCAATAATACAGTTAAAAATATCTAATTTGTGATCCATCAAAGTTATCTCGATATCAAACAATAACAACCAGACCCTAAATTATAAGGTCACTGGGCAAATAAAACAGCATCTAACTCTTTTTCTTAAAGCCAGAAGAATTAAATGCGAAGAAAAACAATCAACACTCTCCGTCTGCTACTAATTTTATCAGCAAAAATGAATGGATTGAACCTCAACATTGACAAAAAAATGGAGATTACACTCCAATTCTCACAAGCCTAAACATGGAAACAAAATAGAAACATTCTAATCAAGGATTCGAAGACTAAATCAATTGTCACTTCCTACTCCAGATTTTGATATCAACGGATTCTGAGCAACTAAAATTAATACCAACAAAGAATGAGATGGAGAGAAGATCCAGAATCAGTCGGTTACCTTGGAGCAGAATCGGAGTTTTTGCCTGTAAGAGACATTAAAAGAGAGCTTGGAGAGCGGAAACGCCGGAAAGTGAGCCGAGGAGGAGGCGGTTTTAACGACGGAAGAGAAGAAAGCGGAGGGTGTTGTTGAGAGTGAAGATGCCATTTACTAGTAAAGAGACGTGGGAAAAAGAATGCGGTCTAGATTGGTAGAGAAAAAAGGCAAAGAAAGAGGAAGAAAGGGAAAGTGGATGAGTTGAAGGTGTTGGTTTCTTCATTTATTAGTTTTGTTAGTTACGGGGAGTTTAGTTGTATTTGAGGCGCTATCCATTTGACATCTGTACTTTTCTAGATCAGTTTTTCTTTTAGGGTAAATTATTTCCGTGACCACTTAATTATATAAACATATTTATTTTGATTAACGAATTATTAAATTGATCAATTAGACTATTCAATTTATTACATTAATTTTTTTTTATTATTACAGTTAGGGATGGGCATAGAACCAGAACCCGACGAGTTTCGGCTTGATCAAGTAGGATCATATTTTTTGAAAAGAATTCGAGGTCGGGTCGTGTCTTTTTTTTTCCAAGAGTGATCTCGGGTCGAGTTTGGGTTTAAGGTGAAAAAATCCGACCCGACCCGAGACTAATAGTGCAATTTTTATATAATTAAATCACTAATTTTTTTACAATTAGATCCCTAATTTTTTTTACAATTAAGTCTCTAAAAATTAAATTTTTTTAATGATTTGGATCGGGTCGGGTTGGGTCAGATTTTTTTACCCTAAACTCGAATGAGTTAAGTGACGGATATGATTTTTCGGATCGAGTGCGAGTGGGCCTAAAATTCGATCCGACCTATACCCAACTCTAATTACGTTTACAATCCTAATAAAAAGGTGACATATCAATTAATAAAAATTTATAAAATTGTATATTTAATCTCTTTAATTAGGAGACGACAAGTGTCATAATTTGATAAAATAAAAATTAAGAATGCTAAAATATAATAAAAAAATTAAACCTAAGATCTATTGGGCGTTATACTCATATCCTTATTACTGCATCAACTTATTCTTAAAGATATAAAATATATAATTTTATATAAATATCTTATAAAACAATAAACGATAAAAAAACTAAAAATATTAAAAGATAAATCGAACCTAAAACACTTTAGTATATAATAACTATTTGGTATTGAGATCATATACATGTATCGAATTGGAATCAAAAACTCTAGTACCAAATTGAAAATTGGCCAAATTCAGTTGCAAAAATAGATATTTACCCATTCCAAATTTACGAGGATAATAAAGTAATAATGCAACTGAACCCTAACAAATTTTAGTCCCTTCACTACTTAAGCCCTCATTCCTCTCAGCCACCGTTCCATTTCTTAAGACATTTTCTTCCACATCCTAGGGTTCTTAGAGGTCAGTTGTAAAGGTAAGCACCGGACACTCTAACGTCGTTGATTATAGTGATCACGCGTTTCCGTTTCTGTAATCATGAAATTAGTTTATCCTATCTCTTTCTGCTAATTTGCAAGGATTGTTCTCCTTCCAAGTTTTTTTTGCTTATTTCAGAATTATTATTGCTTTCAGTTTTAATTTCATATGAAATTAGCTATGAATTGCAGTTGTAAGTAACGAAAATGGGAATCTGGTGAAGTTATCATGGACAGAATTTGATTTGTTTAATCACATTTCTTTCATTCTTTCTTTGATCGTGTTTTGTAAGTGGACCAGATCGAAAACTTATCTTTAGTGTTCTTCTTATGTGATTTCTCAATTTTTTTGAATATGGATGTTTGAGGTTGATCTATAATTTATTCTGTGTTTTTTTTATGTTGAAACCAGGATTTAAAAAACGTCGTGATTATTTTTAACTCGCACAACTTACTATAAATCATGATAGATATAAATATAATAAATTTATTTATGATTTTTTTGAATTTTTAAACTTCTGTCAATGAAATTTGAGTGAATGTTCTTATTTTTTCCTGTGTTTTTAATGGTTTCAGTCAGCGGTTTTACTGTTAAATAACACCATGGTTGTGGACCGGTTTTCTTTTTAATCCATGGTTGAAACTTGTTTATTGAACTTGTTTATTGCTAATCACGAGTTAACTACAGTTTTAATTCTTTGTTTGAAATAAATCGGCTTTAATTGAGAATCAATGGGATCATGTATTTATCATTATCAGTTAGTTTTCTATCTATTTTGGGTAGGGCTTGGTTATCAGAATAAAGTTTTACCAGTTTTTTATTGCCTTCATCCAGTACCTTACATGCTGCCCCATTCAGTTTATTTATTCCCCGGATACTTGGTTTAAAACAAGTTCGATGGAGAACGATCTTTCGAGAGGTGTAAAATGATCGGTTTTCTTGTTTTTCAACGTTTCTAGATATTACGTGCCTTTTTGCAGGTTTTGTTTAGTGAGCATTTTGTAAAATTACTGACCTAATTGCTTCTTTCTTATAATGCGGTAGGTTTATCTGAACAAAACCAAAGTTTTTGAATGGCATCTAGAGTTTCACTAAAGACTAAAGGCAAAGGAGGGAAGGGGTCTAAGGGCTCGGACGAGAAATCAGCTGCACAGTGCATGAAAGAGTGGAGCACATGGGCTATGAAGAAAGCTAAAGTGGTAACACACTATGGCTTCATTCCTCTGGTCATCATTATCGGCATGAACTCCGAACCCAAGCCCCAACTTTATCAATTGCTAAGCCCTGTCTGATGTAATGGGTCGTTGTCTATCTGTCGAAACTTAATGGTGGTATGTTAGAGGGTTGTCTCTTGCATGATGTTGGCTGTGAGCAGTACATTTTATGAAAAATTGAATCTTATTTGAAATTCTCTGTTTTCTTTTCCTCATTCCCAGCATCATTCATAACTTTTATGCATGCATCATTCATTCATAACTTTTATGCATGCATCATTCATCACGAGTAATGTTCTGAGAATGCTGAACCACCATGGTCCCATAGGAGCTTCACCGATTAGAAAATCCGATCTTACCGATCTTAATGTCGCCATGTCGGGACATGTGACATTCAGAACGTTCTTTATGATATCCCTGTCATTGGAACCACACCTAATATATGATGCACCCAACAATCGGACGGTGAAAGCCATGACTCCTGACACCGAACAGTCCCTCGCAATGTCATCCGCTACACAAGGATCCTCGATTCTTTTAGCCAATGCAACAACATAAGTGGTGAAAGATTCCGTCTCCGTCGAAACATTATTCTTGGTGGAGGTGTTTCCGAGAGAAGTCGGTTCTCGTAGAAAACAGAAACGGCTCCTTTCGGAAACAGAAACAACGGCGTTGTTATAGGTTAAATTTAATGAATTGTTAGAGCTCAATATTAACGTACCATGCAGAAAAAAAGAGCAATTTAAGTTAGAGATAAAATTAATATTCGAATATGATTTTTTTTAGTTTTTCAAATATTTTTTTAAAAAACGGAGATAATGTGTTAAGGATTTCAGTGATTTAATTATAATTCGTATTTTTATACAGGAACTGAATTTTTTTCTTTCTATTTTTATATATAAAATAATAATAAAAGAAAAACGATGTACTTTTATATAAAAAGGAAAGCAGTATAATTTTGTTTCTTACTAATAGAAATTTATCTTTTTGAATTCTTGGAAATGCGAAAAGTTTTGGAAAATTTAATATAAAAATATTTTATGGCTAAATTACTTAACAAGTCACTGAAATGTTCAAAAGTTTTTAATTAATATTTAAATTTCTTGGAATATAAAATTTTAGGGTAAATTACATAAATGGTCATTTAACTATATCTCAATTATCTTTTATATCCTTTAACTATCAAATATTATAAATTGGTCCATTGACTAATTTTTTAATATAAAGTGATCTTGTATCGTTAAAAATTTGACGAAAAACTGATGTAGACGTTAACATGTTGACTTGGATTATAGAGATCGAGGATGCCACATGGTTATCCAAGTTAACATGTTAACGTTTATATTAGTTTTCCGTCAAATTTTTAACGGTACATAATCACTTTGTATCAAAAAAATTAATCAATGGACCAATTTGTAACATTTGATAGTCAGGGGATGTTAAGATATAATCAAGGGACCATTTATGTAGTTTACCCAAAATTTATCCAACGAAAAACACATAATTCTAGTTGCCGCGGTTACGTCTGAGTCTGCCTGAAAACGTGATTAACGAACTAAATGTCTCCACAAAGTCAAATTGCCTACTGATTTTATTCATTCATTGTGTACTAGATTCTAGCATTACCATGAATTTCGACATGAAACCCAACGACGAAGTCCCCGATCCCAGTCCAAGAATCTTCGACCGTTATGCATCCGACGACGACGAAGATTCGCAGTCTCCATACCCTTCCCTCCACTCCACCAACAGACGCCTTGACTACATGATCCAATTCCTTGACCGGAACCTTCTACCGCAACAATCATCTCGTCATACGTCCTCCCTGCCCGAGTTTGTCGCTAAAGGCGGCGGTAAAGGCATTTTCGCTCTTCCTGATCGTAAACCCCTCCACCCTAATCGCCCTCCCCACCTCGAGGTTCGACCGCACCCCCTCAGGGAGACCCAGTTCGGTCGCTTTCTGAAAACGATCGCCTGCACCGACCGGCAGCTTTGGGCGGGCAGCGAGAGCGGGGCGGTTAGGGTTTGGGAATTGAAAGATTTGTACGAGGAAGGTGAGGTGGAGGAGGCAGCGCCTTTTAGGGAATCATCGGTGATATCATCGAACGGGAATGGGAATGCTGCGGTGATTTGTATGGTGGGGGATGAAGGGAATGGAGTGGTTTGGAGTGGGCATAGTGATGGGAAGATCAGGGGGTGGAAGACGGAGTGTGAGAGCGGTGGATTTAAGGAAGGGTGGTGTTGGCAGGCTCATCGTAGCCCAGTGCTGTCCATGGTTTTCACTTCTTACGGTCTGTTAATCCTTTTGCTTTTTCTCTACTACTGTTCTGCTATGGTTTTTGTTTTTGTTCCTACTAATTTGGATCCACTTCCATAAACATTCACAAGAAATTAATAGATAACTTGTAATAAATATAAAAATGAGAACCCTCAAATATAACATCTATTCAATGTGCTACATGATATTTTGATGGTCGGTTGATTAAGAACACATTAGCATATTTTTAGATATGGAAGTTTTAATTATCATCACCCTTTTTCCAATTTTAATTCTGAAAAGCAAAGAAGCAAACGATTTCCCTGCAAAGATCTAGAATTTCATTTCAGGAAATTCATCCTTCACAAACTGTTTATTCTTAAAACTTAAATTCATCCCTAAAATATAGATGTCAAGAAGAGCAAAATGCCCCTTCAAGAACTATTTCTGCATCCCTACCCCAAGTTTCCTGTTACAGTTGCATGCCTGCTTTCAGTGGTAAGAGTGATGATATCTTTTGACCTGATCTTATTTGCTGTAAGTTTTGTTTTTGTTTTACTTTGATTCAGGGGATTTGTGGTCTGGTTCAGAAGGGGGTAATATCAGGATTTGGCCATGGGAAGGTATTCAAAATGCACTCACTGTGACAATGGAAGAACGGCATAAGGCTTCTTTGTTAATAGGGAGATCATTTGTTGATCTTAGGAGTCAAATCGCTGTAAATGGCTTCAGTTCTATATTAAATTCAGATATCAAGTGCCTTTTGTCTGATAATGTTCGAGCTAAAGTATGGAGTTCTGGTTACCTTTCCTTTGCATTGTGGTATGTCTAGACCATGAAATCTTCACTCTTAAAGTTAACAAACTTTTTTGTTATAGGTTTGATTCGTCTTTGATAAATAATAAGCTATATAGATCTTCAACCCCTTTATTTCTAGATCTGATACAATGATCTTGTATTTCATGCTAACACACTGTTCTTCTGCTCACTTTAACCTGTTTTTAATTATTTCAACAAGCCATTGTAACCCCCTTATCACTTAAAAGTGTCAGAAGTTATGCCAAGGACTGAAGTACAAAAAGGTCATTGCCATTTTAGATTTGCAATGATATCAAATGTCACAACTGTGTCAAATAAGGAGGTAATTGTCTCATTTTTGCGATAAAACGTGACATGAAGTTTTACTATTACATGTAAAGTTGTTAAAACTTGTCATTTTCTGTCCAAATATGGGATTGTTTTGAAATTATAATTAATAGATCAATCCAGTTTTACACCAAATGTTGGCTATATGCTGTTCCTGTTTCTAGGCTAGGAGGATCTAGGGATTCTTAATGTATATTTGTTTGGTTTTTAGATATCCGAGGTTGCAAAAAAAAAGAATGTGGATCTTAGTTAACTCCTTTTGCAATTAGAAATTCTAGTTACTTTTCTTTATTTTGGTTTCACACTTTCACCTTTGATTTAAATCATTTGATCTTACACTGCTCTTGTAACTGAGTTTGTACTTCTATTTGTTGTCTCCTTTTTTGTTTCTTTTGTTGGGTTTTCATAAAATTGTAAAATCTCAGGGATGCTCGGACGAGGGAGTTACTCAAAGTTTTCAACATTGATGGTCAAATTGAAAATAGAGCAGATTTGTCATTAGTTCCTGATTTTGCTATGGAAGATGATATAAAGATGAAGATTGTTGCAAGTTCAAAGAAGGAAAAAGCACAAAGTTCCTTTGGTTTCTTTCAGCAGTCACGTAATGCTATCATGGGAGCAGCTGATGCCGTTCGCCGAGTTGCAGCAAAAGGGGGGTTTCTTGATGATAGCCGAAGGATTGAAGCACTCACTATAACTATTGATGGGATGATATGGGTTGGCTGTACAAATGGCTTGCTTATCCAGTGGGATGGAAGTGGAAATCGTATTCAAGAGATTCAGCCTCATCCTTCTGCTGTTCTATGCTTATGCAGTTTTGGATCAAAAATATGGGCTGGTTATGCAAGTGGTATAGTCCATGTCCTAGACCTAGATGGTAATATGCTTGGAGAATGGGTTGCTCACAGCAGTTCGGTATTGAAGATGGCCATTGGGTCTGGTTATATTTACACCCTGGCTAAGCACGGTGGGATACGCGGATGGGGTATCACATCCCCTGGAAATCTTGATGGCATATTGTATTCAGAATTGACCGCAAAAGGATTTCTATATACGAGGATAGAAAATTTAACTATATTAACTGGTACATGGAATGTTGGGCAGGGGCGAGCATCTAAGAGCTCGCTTGAGTCTTGGCTACATTCTATTGTTTCAGATGTTGGAATTATTGTTATTGGATTGCAAGAAGTTGAAATGGGTGCAGGTTTTCTTGCAATGTCTGCAGTGAGAGAATCTGTAAGATATCTTCTTCATTGTGGTTTGCAATGCATTAATGTTAGCATTATGATTGTAGGTTTTAATTTTTCAGAAACAAAGAGCGGTGATACATTGCATGATATGATGATACATCTCCTGTTTACCACAGGTAGGACTTGATGGGAGTGCTATTGGACAGTGGTGGTTGGATATGATAGATGATACATTGCATGATATGATGGAAAGAAAGTCACAGGATGTGATGAGAAAGCAATCGCATCAGCGAAGATTTGAACGTGTTGGATCTAGGCAGTTGGCAGGCATGCTTATTGCTGTTTGGTGAGTGTACTTCATTGCATGATATTCGACTACTTGTTGAATTCATAGGACCATTTGTTCATATGACTTGTTTCTTGCAAACCGCCTGAAAGATATTTCAGGATTGCTATAATTTCTTTTATTCTAATTTCTTAATTTGTTTCGTGTGAAAAAACAGCAACTATTGTAAATAAGTTTTATTCTAAAACTAAAGGATTTGTGTACAAACCCATATATTAAAACTCTAGTGCAAGGATATCTCACTTTTGTATTTTCATTTTCTTTTGCCATAAGAAAAGTTTTTTTTTTTGTACTTCTCTTCGAGAAAATTCTTTAAATGGCTGTTTTTGAGATTCTTCCTCGAGATGATTCAAAGAAAATATTGTTTCTTCCTTGATAAAATTATAAGCAGAATATTGTTTTGATTCAGATTCATTCTTTTCTAAAATTTCGATTTTTAATTAATTGACGTTTCATCACAATGATGGTATTCCTTTATTCAAAACTGTGCTAATCCTGTTTATATGAATATTCTTTCTCCAATGCTGTCTGTTACTCTTGCATGCATTGTTATTAAAGGAACTGTTTTGAAAAATTTGCAGGTTAGGCTTCTAAGGGAGCACTTAGATCATTCTATTCTATATACTTGCCAAGTTGTCATTTTTTTTATTAAAACACAATAGGATAAATTATTGGTTCGTAAGAATTTTCATTTTTAAAAAAAATAGAAAAGTTATTCAAGCTTGCTGATTAATTGATTTGAATCCCATAAGAAACCTTCTGTCTAATATGCTAGGATTAGTCTTATTATGGATCTCTGTCTTTTTCCCGTAGCCATTTACACAAGTCTCCTTTCATATTTTATTAGTGCTTGTTTCCTTCATTTGTTTTATATTTAATGGTTGAATTTATGTTTTAGGGTTAAGGATAATCTTAAACCACATGTTGGGGATATCGATGCTGCTGCTGTCCCATGTGGCTTTGGGCGTGCGATTGGTAACAAGGTATTGTTCTTCCTTAAATAGGCATGAGATGCAGTCAACTTGGTTCTATGTAACCAAGATATTAATAAATAGTTGAATAATTAATGTATACACACAATCTTATGTCTAAATGATTTGGTTTATATAAAGTAGATATCAGTAAATAAACATAATCTCATGCATCATTTGCAAGTGTATTTTATTCTATTAGAAATGTATATCATGCACTTTAACATTAAAGTTTTAGTGAAAGGAATTCTCCAGTCTCGATATTAAACTGAGTTAATGTGGAAACGGAGAAATGTTTTTTCTATAGTATTCTGGTGATTCTTAGATTAAGGTCGGGACAATAGATTATAATTGCCTATGATATGAACTTTGTATCTGTTTTGTTTTGCTATTTCGTGTAGTTCCTAAATTCATAAACATGATTGATTAGAATCATTAAAAGAGTTGTACAGAACTCCGTGGATATTTAGTTTGCCTGTGATTGGCTATAAAAAGTTGTCCGAAAGAAAATACATTGTTTTGACTTGTGAAATAAAGTTTGCTTAGAAACAATACCTTTAGCAATTGATAGGTTTTCATTTAACAGTGACATACATTTTGATTGTTCACTCAGGGAGCTGTTGGTTTAAGACTAAGAGTGTATGACAGGATTTTTTGCTTTGTTAACTGTCACTTTGCTGCTCATTTGGACGCTGTCGGTCGTCGAAATGCTGATTTTGACCACGTATATCGTACAATGTCGTTTAGTCGACCATCTAATCTCTTCAATGCCGGTGCTGGTATGGTGTTGTACCTGTTACTCTGTTGCACGCTTGCCTGCTCAATATATTTATTTTGGCCTGTTTATAGATCTAGCTTGCCATTGGTCCTTTCTATTGCAGCTGGTGCTTCGTCGGCTGTTCAAATGGCTCGTAGAGCTAATGTATGTATATGCTATGGTTTTGTTTCATTTGCCTTCTAAATTATTCTTCGTTTCCGGTTAGTGTGTGAGAGTTGATTCTTATACAGGCTATAGGTGCCCAGTCTGTTGAAGGAATGCCTGAATTATCTGAGGCAGACATGGTTGTTTTTCTTGGTGATTTTAATTATCGGCTTGATGATGTGTCATATGATGAAGCAAGAGATTTTATATCTCAAAGAAGCTTTGATTGGCTTAGAGAAAGAGATCAACTCCGAGCAGAGATGGAAGCTGGAAATGTGTTCCAGGGAATGCGGGAAGCAGTTATCACTTTTGCTCCCACGTACAAATTTGATAAACATGTAGCTGGTTTATCAGGTATCTTATAATCTTGATATCAGTCTATTAGTGTTTGTTTTTTCCATCGGATGCTGTGCATTTTATGATTCATAAGGCTTTATTATTTTTATTCCTATGAAATTTAATGTATTTGATTTGCTAAAAGTACATTTGTGATGCTTATTTTAAAGGCTACGATTCTGGTGAAAAGAAACGCATTCCTGCCTGGTGTGACAGAATCTTATACCGTGATAGCCGACGAACTTTGGGATCTGAATGCAGTTTAGAATGTCCTGTTGTATCTTCAGTATCACAGTAAGTCCTATTGATTCTATTTTTGGCCATGTTTAGGGTTTGTTTAATATCTTTAAAATAATTATATGCTCTGATTCACCTCATAATTACTTGTGATCCTTTCTGGTGAGGGCAATGCTTCAACAGCCTCAGTGCTTATCAACTTTTTCAAAAAGATTCACAAATTGATTATTTTCAGATCCAGATATTTGAATACCAGAGAAAATTTCTACCATCTAGCAATTTATAGTGTTTTATGTGAGATCTAAACTGACTGAATCATTTATTCACATCTTTTTGAATTTGGTTTAAATCCATATATCCTGTGAACTCATTGTCAGAATAGGGACAGAATTTTCATGTTATATCCACTGAAGTTCCTCATGGGGAATTCTATAAGTTTGCTAACATGTCAATGGAGAGATGGGTTTAGAACAAATTGAAACAGTCACAGATATACATATCGAGTTTTTAGGATTGTGTTTGAAAAGGTCATGGCAGACCAATGGTTTTCTTGTCCTCCTCTCCTCTCCTTCCCCTTCTATTCCTGTTTTTTTTTTTGAAAAATGGGTTAATTTGGTTAGTATTTACCCATTTGAACTTGCAGCTTTTGTTTTTCGGGGCAGACTGCTATCTCTTATCATCTCTTCATATTATTTATAATTATCTTGAATAAATCCTGATGCTCTTGGATAGGTATAAGTCATGCATGGATGTGACAGACAGTGATCACAAGCCTGTCATTTGCATATTTTCTGTTGAAATTGCCCACATTGACGAGTCTGTAAGGAGACAAGAATTTGGAGATATAGTGCGGTCAAATGAGGAAGTTCGATGCCAGCTTCAAGAAGTATGCAAAATTCCAGAAACAATTGTCAGCACTAACAATATACTCCTCCAAAACCAGGACACAACAATTTTACGCATCACAAATAAATGCACCGAAAGTGTTGCTTTGTTCGAAATAGTCTGTCAAGGTGAATCTACAATCAAGGATGATGGGCAGGCATCATATCATCATCCAAGAGGTTCCTTTGGCCTTCCACGATGGCTTCAGGTCGGTTTTTCTTGTTTAAGGTGGATTATTGTTTTTAGCAGGTGTTTAAGGTTGGACCTAAAAGAGTTCATTATCTGGATCATTCTGCTTGCTGGCAACAGGTTACTCCAGCTGCTGGCATAATTAAACCAGATCAAGTAGCAGAGGTATCCATTCATCTCGAGGCATTCCACACTCGGGAAGAGTTTGTCGATGGTTTTCCACAAAACTGGTGGTGTGAAGACGACAGAGACAAGGAAGCTATTTTGGTGGTCAAAGTTCATGGCAGGTATACGATGGAGACCAGGAATCATCGGATCCGTGTTCGTCACTGCTGTTCAAGCAAAAAGATCGATTCCAAGCCTAGAGATAATGTACAAGTTCAAGGAAATCTGCTTCACCGAGCTGATTATCAAAGGCTTAGTGTTTCCTATGATGTGGTCGATCATCTCCAGAATCTGCACAGTCCGTAAAGTACCCCTGGGAAGATGCCACAACATCAGCCTGCGGTGGTCGATAAAAAGCAGCAAACGAAAAATGTTCAGAACTTTTGTTTCCTTTTTTATGCCTTACCCTGTTGTGAATAGAATGTTTATTGAGTTGAGTTGGTGCCCAATTTTTATGTTGTCATCAGTGATCTTTGTTTAATTTCTTTTATAAATTGTGTACAGCAGGGAGCATGAGAACAGGGTGAAGCATTTCGATATTGTTGAGTCTGATTTGGATTGGATTGGATTGGATGGATTTGAATTCTCTTTTTGGCAAACCAGTTTTGAGTTACTGTCTGTAAAGGGTGGGCAAAGAAACTACAGAATTAACCTACAACTAGAGGTGGTGGCAAACTAACCCGAGATTTGATCTAATTTTATTCGATTCGAGATCTGATATAAATCCAAATTTGATTCAAAACTTGAAATAAACTGAATTAAATCAAAACTGACCTATTGACCTATTTTCAATTGAACCGATATGAACTCAATTTAACTTTTAAATGAATCAAATGAACTTAAACCAATTTTCAAATAAATCAAAAAACCGAACCAAAATATCTGAATTGATTGCTACCTGAAATAATATATATATATATTAAAAGAAATAAAGAAAGATTTGATATGAATTGTTACGCAAATCTCTAAAATGTAAAATATATTAACTTTATAGTAAGATGTATTAACTTTATAAAATTATATTTAGGTTTAGAAAATTGATCCAGACCGAAACATATTGATCTTATTGAATCAATCTTGAACCAAACCAAAATCATTCAACCCGAAAATCAATCGAACTTATACGACTTGATACTCAACCCAAATCACTATAGATTCAAATTAAAATTGAACTAAATCATATCCGACCCAAATTAAACCAAATCGAATGTAATCAAAACTGAACCTGATTCGACCCAAAATAACCCAAACCGAACTGATCTAAATAACCCGTTTGTCACCTCTATTTACGCTCCACATCTCCATATGCCCCTAAATATTAATCTCCTCCTATTTAGGGATGTTCATGGAGCGGTTTTGAGTGATTTTTCTGGCCGCCCCACCTGTACCCTATTAGTCCCAGCTAATGAACTACAAATAGAAAGATTTACTTGTATAATTTGGTCAAGGATTTACAACATAAAGGGGATTGAAACAAATTACAGTCTCAAGTCTTATATATTGATCAATTCAGAACCCTTACACACATATATAAAGAAAGGGGTAAACTGAAAATAACCATCCTTACATCAACAGAACAAAGCAAAAATAATATTATGGCTTACCTTGGTCTTTCTGTTGTTTCTTTTTTACAGTATCACCTTCATCTCAAACTCATGACAGGCCATGGATTCACTCCAGTGGTAGCGGGCAGCGATGGCCGTATAATTGGGACACGTCTTACAACTGAAAATGCCTCGTTGAGACGAGCTGCACGAATCATGAACTGAGACACCTTCTGCAAGTACAGCTCCAGGAAAGAACAAAACATTAGATATGTACCATTGAATTTACTAATATAATTGTACTCATTGTGCACATTAAGTTTCAAACTGATCCAACATCATTATCATGTCGATAGAGAATATTGTTGTTTTCAATCTAAATTTCTATCTAATGAAAACTCTATGTGTATTGTCTACAATATTATAATAAAATACTACACAAATATATACCAAGCAAAAATGATTCCATTGTCGTCCAGTGGTTAGGATATCTGGCTTTCACCCAGGAGACCCGGGTTCAATTCCCGGCAATGGAAAGAGTTTTATTACATTCAGAGGAAAATCCCTCCTTCCCTGTCTAATAACCAATTAGGACCATTTTTCTAACAACCAATCATCTGACAGTAGTGAATGAACCAAAATTTTCTTTTTAAGTCCAATTTAATGGCAAGGGCACATTGCTCTCCTAAAGAGAGGATTCAAGTTCGAACCTTGAAGAAGACATTGTTAGGAGGGAGAACTACAATCCCCAACATAAACCACTACAAAATGGACATGTAGTTTAAAAAAAGACAGGGAAGAGAACAGAGGAGGAGGGAATGAAAAAATGTGTTGTGGAAGCTGAGTAGAAGTTGTTTGGTAGGACTCCAAAGAATGGAATAAATTTTTGGTATGACTATTTAGAAGTTCCTTTCCGGTAGGACTTTATTTAGATTGGCATGACTTTCCTTATTTTATTGTATTTAATTAATTACCATAACAAGCAACACTCTATAAAGAGATGATATGAAATTATGAATAAAGAAAATCAGAATTTTTTATCAAAACCCTAAACCGAGATTCGGGTCCCTCTAACTAGTCCTAAAGGTTTCAGGCTCCCTTCGATGTGCTTGATTGATTTTTCCATCCATCACCTGTGGCTCAATCCCAAATTCATGGATGTAACATTATTTATTTTAGGAAGTCATTTACAGTGAACCAAGCGGAGTCACAACCAAAAAGAAGATAAAAGTTCTTAGGTGAGGAACCATTAATCAATAAAATACGAGATTCACTCGGGAAAGCACCTAATAATCAAAATTTTCCAAGGTACGAAATTAGTGAGGATGCAAGTGAAAATGATAACAAATCAGTCAAACAAAGGATCTCAACTAGTCATGGAGAAGCTCAAAGAGATTATGCAAAACAAAAAGATGATAAAGATTCATGTCATGTATGAAAGGGAATGAAATTCGATTGCAACGTGAACCCCTAGAGCAAAAATAGATCTAAATCATTAAACAGCAAGGACAACCAATACAATATACTGTCTGATTACGAAACAAAACTGAGACACAGTTCATTATCCAATTTCCAAATATTGATCAATAATACTGAAAACAATAACAGAAACACATGAGCAGCAACTGACCTTATCATCCATGGTAACCTTTAGCCGCAAGCTATTGCTCTTCTGCTTCATCTTGTACAATCTACGTCCTAATATAACAAAACCCATCACAGCCGCTGCTACAGAGAAGGACCAAGCAGGGCTAACCCTGAGAACACAGTATCTCAAGAGCTCGAAAGGAACTTTCCACCATGCTACCTTCTTTTTGTCTCCCACGTTCATTGATTTCGCACACAACTTCATTTCATCAGTAGTTGAACCTTCATTATCAATTGTATTACCGTCTCCTACTTCCGAATTCAAAGCCGAGCTATTCCCATCATCAAGTTCACCTGAATTCTCCATCTCAGCTCCCGTTTCCATGAAGTCACTAAATTCAATGCCAGACTCTTTCTCAATATCCTGAAACTTCATTGAAATCAAACCATCTCCACTAGAATCAGGCCAGAACTTGCTCATATCATTATCTTGATCTTGAATATCGCCAAACCCACCAAAGCCTAACTCCTTTGTCCTATCAAATTCACTAAATTTAGTCTCATCAGGCTTAAATGTACGCAATTCGTCAGCCCTAGCTTCCTCTTTTCCAATCCCTTGGAACAAATACGGGGCTTTATCGTTCTCAGCAAACTCCAAGTCTTTTTTCACAACCAAATCACTTAATTTACGATCATCTGACCGATCAATGCCCGAATTGTCCCTCCTATACTGAGTCACAAGCTTGTGATCAATCCAACTCGGATTGTCTGACTCGATAGAGCCTTCTTCACTCACATCCCCCTCCTTTGCATACATACTCTGCTTATCAAGAGAAAAGTAATCAGACCTTATCATCCCTTCAGTATCACCTTCGATGCTCTCAAGATTCCTCATCTCGGGAGAGTTAACCATGATAGAATCCGAGTCAGAGTCCGAGCTGTGTAGCACCTCCCAATCTAGTAATTCTCCTTCCATGGCAGGAATTTTGATTGATCTTTCTATTTCTAGTTTAGGTCGATCAAAACACCAAAAACAGAAAGCATCCAACAAACCCTAACCCCAAATTAAATCTGGATTCTGAAGTGTATGATCCGCGAGGGAAAGGTATAAAAATGCAAACACCGAAGAGGATAAGGCATCGCTCTTAAAGTGATGAGCAGAGGAAGACAGTGCAAGTTGTGAGCGATGACGTGGCTTACTTGGAGATACTCTTTTGTTTGGTCAAAATGGAGATGGTTGACTCTTTACATTGATGAACCGTTAGATTTTTGACACGACAAAGTAACAGGTGGGGGTGAAAACAGACAAGTTTTTTCCTAATTGTATTTAATTAGTGAGATCTTTCTTCAAAAAGTTGAGTTGATGACTAATTAGGAGTTAATAAAAGATGATAGATTTACATGGTCGGTTTAATATCCTCTAAATAAATAAGCATTAATTTTAAAGTTATGGATATGTAGAAAAATTATTAAAAATTTTATTTATTAAAATTAAATGTGCGGTGGTTGGCGAGTTATTAGATTCGATTTGGTCAAAGTTTGGTTCGAGTGAGTTCAGTTCAAAACCTGTCTCAAAAATCTCATGAACAAGCTCAAAATATATTTATATGTTCGTATCATATTATATATTTGTATTATAAGAATATTTTTTAGTTATTTGGATTAATCTAATTTTGGGTATTTTTTCCCTCTTTTCGACATTGAATTCGTTTCAATATTGGTTATGAAATGGATTTTTAACGAAATTTTATCTTTATATATATAAAAAACTAAAGCAAAATTATTTGCTTCGAATCGAACCGACTTTAAATAATATACCTTGAGCTTAAGCATAAAATTTCAAACTCGACAAGCCTCAAACCGAACCAAGTCCAATAATATTATTTTCCAACCCAGTTAAATTTTCGAAATCAACTGAGTTAAAGTTTCGCCTTCGGTTTCAGCAAATCTGGAGCTTTCAAAACTCAGAAGTCTGGTTTTTAAACGAGTTGACTTGAATTGGGTGATGTCAGAACATATTAGTGGTGGAAATTAAATAATATTTTGTTGAGAATTAAAATATATTTTTATAATTTTTAAATTAATTAAATCACATTTTTATTAAATTTATTAGTCTGTTAAGAACATGAAAATGAAGAATCTGTTGTTTCAGTTTTTCGCGATAAAATTGTTTGGTTTTTTAAAGTGTTATGAATGTTTGAACATCGAAGTTTCATCTTAATTGTGACGTACAAAATTTAAGGTACATTAGGAGTTTAATAAATGAATAATTATTTTGTATAACTTTATTTTATCTAGATAATAAAAAATATTAAATAGCTAGGGATAGTAATTTAATTCGAAATCGCTTTGGTTTGACTCGAGTTGATAGGACTATAGTTTTTTTTTTATTAAAAACGGGTTTAAGTCGATTCAGATTGTGATATTGAAAAATAAGACTAGATTTGGGTTAAATTTAGGTTAAAAATTCTCCGACACAACTCAACTTAATATGTTTATATATTTTTATATTTAATATATAGTATTTTTATTATTTTTCAGATTAGATCGAGTTTAGTCGAATTTTTTATTGAAATATTAGGATCAGGTCGAAATCAGATCAGATAATAAATTTATTATGTCAAGTAGGATCGGTATGAGTTGACACAAATATTTTTATTTTCAAGATAAAGTTAAGACGAAAAAAAAATTACCTCATCTTATTGTCATCCCTAAAATACAATATTTAAAAAATGAACGAAATGAACAAGTATTAATGACTATTGATCAATTAATAAATTTCATTTAATGATAAAGTTAATAATAAATTTAGTTGTTAATACTTACCGACTTTGTTAAGTTAATCGGGACTTTTTATGTGAATTTGATTATTAGTTATTTTTTATTAAATTGTTATTTGATTTATTTTTTTATAAAAAGTCAAATAATACCATAAAATCAATTAAAAATGTTTTTAAAAAATCATTTATGTTTCAAGTTGTATTTAAAGAGAAAAAAAAACGAAATTTGTTTTATTAATTTATAATGTAATTATTTTATACAACCATTTTTCATTGAGAAAAAAGTTAGTACGTTTGGAATTGTAAGACAATTTTCGGTTCTATCGTATATAGGTCATTTGGGAGTTTTATTTAGAAAAATAAGATGTCTAAAGTTTATTTTAGAATCTAGGCCAAAAGCTACAATTCAGGTAGAAAAACACCACATGCACATAACGACTTAAGAGGAGAACGTCATGTGCAAGTGGCTTACTTTATAAACAAAAAAATTAATATTTTTTTTATAAAATTTTAAGAGAAAACGTTGTCTGCATATGGCTTTCTCTTATCTGCTTCGTAGAAATTGACCTAGAAATAAAATTTTATGTTAAATTACTCAAAATTTCTTCACAATTTCCTTCCATTTAAGCACCAAATAAAGATCACCCACGCAATACCTGTGATAAATTCTAGCAGATATATACTTTGAAATGTGGCAAGAATGATAAGTTGTTCTTAAGTAGCAAACAAAATGTATAGTTATGTAATAAATTTGCTGGAAAAAAATCAAACAAAAGATGATTTGTGTATGCTCTATAGGCAAATTGGTTCAAGGAAAAGTGTCAAGAGTTGGACAAGATTTCCATAACACCACCAAACATGTTACAGAGATCCAAGGGGACATCAATCTTTTCACCCTTGCCAGAACCTGAAAGCATCAACATTTCGGGTGAAGCCTAATAAAAAGGCAATAACATCTCATAAACAAACCAAAAAATGATGAATTTATGGAAGCAATGTTTCTGCATAAAGTTGATCAAATTGTATAAGCCAGACAATACCAACTCTAAGTTCAGACAAACCTCGTCCAATGCTAATCAAAGTTGGAGGAATGAGCTTGAAAACATGGGAAGAACCAAGCCTTTTTCTTTATAAAACAAAGCTTTTTTAGTCATTGACATTCCCAGATTTTAATATTGATGTTGCATTTCTTGCCTAGATCATAAAGTGTAAATGAAATCAGATTATCAGGATTTGATTACACAGTTGCTTGTAATATATGTATGAAATATTAAAAATTAGTCACCCAAACCAACATAATATAATGCTACTACGGATTTCAAGTCTCAGCAAGCTGGATGAAAATAAAAGCAGCAAAAAAATCATATAATGAAATTTCTTCAAGGGAAGAGAATCATAGATACCTGTTATAGATCCTCAAAAGCAACAAATTCAGAATCCTTAGGCTCGTTTATGATCTTTTCGATCATTGACTTGACCGTTTCATGCTGGAACATTTCTTCCAAAACTTTATCCTCTACATTACCACAGACTTGTTTGTGATCACCTTTACCAGAAGAGAACAATAACTCAGATAACCTATCCTTGCCAGCTTGTCTATAATATTTCAACGCCTCCATTGGCCCGGAGGTGATAAGGTGGTAAACATATACGACCTTCTTCTGGCCTAGCCTATATGCACGGGATATAGCCTGTCGTTCCACGGATGGGTTCCATGTCACATCAAGCAATACCACCCTTGAACCTCCAACAAGATTAATGCCTTCAGAGCAAGTCTTTGTTGATGCAAGCAACACTCTAGCATAGCTCTTTGGATCATTAAAAACATTAATCGAGCATTGACGCTGCTTAATGTCACATTTTCCATGCATGAACAATATCTCCTCACCTTCCTTCCATTTTAAATGGTCTTGAAGGTGCTCCATTATTAAGCGTAAAGGTCCAAGGTATTGACTGAAAACTATAACCTTTTCCTCCAGGGCTTCGCTAAGCTTAAGCAGATTCATGAGGAATTTTGTTTTCACTCCTTCATCAGGTTTCGGTCTAATCCTTTCCAACTCCTTCATGCTAACAATGGAGCTGACAACTTCATTAATATCTTCCTCATCTAACAACGGCTTCAAAAGCTGCTTCAACAAAGAGGGGTGTATGGAGATCAAGGACACATAACGATCTAAATCAAGTGCATTTTGTTTTTCTTGTCTTCTTCTCTTTTTGAAAGGATTCTTCTTTTCTCTAGCACGCTGCAGGATTTCCTCAACACAATGCAGGATTTCCTCAACACACCCCAGGATTTTCTTCTGAAGATCAGTTGGCCGTAAAACAACTAGAGAATGCTTCAAACCAGGAAGTGCAGTCTGTAGAATTGTGCCTTTATACACATGAACAAAAGGCTTAATCAAAGCTCTAACCTCCCTCAGTTTGTCATTTATATCAACATCGTTTTCAATAGAACCAATCCAGTAGGTAAATTTCAATTTGGCTTGGTTTCCTTTCCGTCCACGCCTTTTATTATCCTTGTATTGGATTCCTTCAGCAAATGTTGGTCTAACTAACCACAGTGTGTTGAAGAGCTCTTCGAAATTGTTTTGGAAGGGAGTTCCGGACAGAATTATACGATGTTCAGTTTTAATTCTTGACAAAGCCTTCCACAAAAGACTATCAGCATTTCTAGGAATATGTCCTTCATCAAAGACAAAAAGCCTAGGAAGGTCAAGAAGGATTTTACTGATTTGATCATCTAAATTTCTACATTTTCCTCTTCCCCACGACCTTTTTCCAGCAAGTTTCGTGAAAAGGCCATAACTAATGCCCAAGATGCCTCCACTTGATTTCCAGGCAAGCAGTTTCACCAAACGCCTAACATGTTTATCTGCATGTGCGATACCATTTTTAAGTTTCTCATAAAGAGTAATTCCATATTGTTCCTCCTTTTCAGAAAAATCCTCACTGTTCAAATTGTGAAAGGGAATGTCAACCTTCCACTTAATGAACTCGTCTTTCCATGTTAGCAACATACTACAAGGAGCAACAATAACTGGCCAGGTGCTTGGATACTCTTTTAAATATGTCTGAAGAAAGACGATAGTCAGAAGAGTTTTTCCTGTCCCAGGAGCATGAGATATGATGCATCCTCCACCGCCGCTGGATGAGTTTTTAGACTTATCGTGATATATTCCCCCTGCTATATTATTCCACATAAATTCAAAACCTTCACGCTGATGGGGGTGGAGTTTTCTTTTTATGTTTGGAATGATTTCCCATACTGTTCCTTCGATATCAGCAGAGGAATCACAACCAGGCATGTCACTGTTAGGGTCTAGATCTTGAAGGCCATCAAACATAGAGGGGGTCACAGTGCCAGAGTGTTGCCTCTCATATTTTCCAGAAGTACGTTTCATCTGCAACAAGCAAAACAAAGTTATGAGAATCAAATACTGAGACTAAGTAAAATCCTCAACTTTTGCAGTTTACATATTAAGCTCCTTGCCATTAGCCTATTATCGAGACATTTAGTTTGTCTAGGACCACAATTCTAATAGGAACTGTTTACATCTAAATCCGTTTTCAAAACAAAAAAGTTCAATTTCAATTATTAAAGCATGAAACATACAAGTTCATATATAACTTACAAAAGGTGATGCAACATATTTGATTTCCAATTCCAGATAAGAGCAAATTTTGCATTTTATTCCAATTTCTTCATCTAGCACAAGCTCATGATCCCCTTGACGACATAGGGATGCTCTGTCCTGATTAACCTCAGAAGCATTAGCAGCATCCTCAATTTCCACCTGCTCATCAAGGTGAACAATATAAGCATCAGTTTAATCTTCTAAAAGCACTAAAGCAGAATTTGCTGACTAGTTGAAATGAATATTCACATGAAAAAAAAAAGGATATTTAAGTTCATGGTTTGCTAATTTTCACTTTAAGGAGTGCACATTTATAAACATATATACCCTATATGATAAAAAAAATTAACTGTGGCAAAGAGATGCTAGAAACAACCAAGATAATTTGCATCTAAATCCTTTCTAAAAAAGGTTCAAGCCCTCTTTTCTCTTTACTTTATAGCATTTAAAGAAAAATGTGCAGCTGAAAGTATGTCCTTTTTCGAAGTTGGCATTTGTTTCAAGAGAAGACAAATCCATACAAGATAAAAGCAATGGATTTCACTTGATTTCAACACAAAACAAAGGGTTTCACATATAATAAGCATCATTTAAGTACTTGAGCATAAAACAATAAACAAATATGCATTTTTTATCATATGAACTTCTTCCGAATAGTGGTAATGGTTGGTACATATATACTACATACCAGGGAAGGCTTAGTTGAACCAATCTCGTTAGAAGCAAGGCAAAACTGCATCTCAGTCCACAGTGAATCCAATTCGTCTTCAAAACCTACATTCTGAGGAGTGATTGTGTCCTCAACCCCAGAAGTTAACTTGAGAGGCTGAAGGCTGCTCTCAGTTTCTTCATTGTTAAAAACAGAATCAGCCAAAATGGAAACAAGTTGAAGTTTCTCGGAGGAGGCCGCCACCCCTTTTTTACCCTTAGACGACTTGGTATAGGAAGAAGTAGTATCATTCAAACAAGCTAAGTCGTCGTCGTTGTCCGAGCCGAAATAACACCGACGTTTCTTCTTCTTCTTCTCCTTTTCTCTCTCCTCCCCGCAATAATCCAAATCCTCCGACTCATCATTGTCTTCTCCGCTTGTGGAGGTAAGATCCTCATCAGAACGCTCCATTGAATCTTCTTCTTCATCATCATCGTCGTCATTATAAAGATTGCAAATTTCAGCAGGGACTCTCGCATCCTGTTTACACTGCTGTGTTTCAACGCCATCTTTTTCGTACGAAAAATGGACTTTTCCGGTCACTTCTTGAGAATCAAAAGATGATCTAGTTTTCGCCTTGCGCTCCTCCACCTCCACCACCTCCTCCTCCACTTTCCCAGTTTTTCTCCGCTTGATTTCATGGTACTCCTTCCATAAGTTGGCTTCCGTCCTACTTCTGGTTCTCAGCGCTACCGGCAACGATGGATTCAACATCTTGCGTGTCCTATAAGAAATGGGGTTGTGGAGTTTCAGTTCAGGCGCAGAGACATGAAACGAATGCGCGAATATAAATAGTTTAATCCTAATGAATATGCGAAAGACAATCAGCCCTTGATCTCAGCGACAAAATCGCAAAGAAAAAGAATAAGCTTAAACATCGAAAACCCTTCCATACAACCAAAATTCTACATACTTTATAAATAGAAAAAAGAATCTTCGGCCATCTCGACCTAAAAATACAAACTTTAAATTATTAAATTTTAATTTTTTTATTTTATTGTTCTTTCGATTTTTAAAGTCTCAATTAAATAATATGAATTGATTCAGTATCGCACAATTAGTTCTAGTGGGTGAATCTTTCAATAAGTTTTTTTCTACATACACAATATCTTAAATAATGAGGTTCTGGACAGACACAATAGGAGTCAGTGCTAGATCCAGAAATATTTGTGAGGGTTGACACAAATCAAAATATGTTTTAGGGTGGGCACAAATCATAAAACTTCAAAATTTTAGGGTAGGCACAAATCATAAAATTTTAAAAAATTAAGGATCAATTCATAAAATTTTAAAAAATTAAAGCCAAATATATGAATTTTAAAAAATTCAAGGTGCCTCCTCACTACGTGGATTCGTCATTAATAGAAGCGACCGCACAGGAGCCCTTTAAAAAAGAGAATCCAAAATTTTAATAAATTACATTTATTAGATGATGTTAACCTCGAAATTCATTGTAAAAAATTTGAAAATACTCTTAAGAAAGATGAGTTATAATTATTTCTTAAATGTGACAATTGATTATAGAATCTTATTGATTATTTCTATTATTATTGCTTCCGTAGAATTAGTAAGATTCTGGATAGACGTAATAAAAACGACCGTAGAGAGGCTCCTAAAAAAGATAATTATTTCTAAAAGTCATATTTTTAAAACTAGGGGTTATGGACTTTTAAAGGTCACACTTTAATAAATTGTACAATATCCTAAAATCTTTGAATCGATTTTGAAATTAAAACTTGTTTAAATAAAATTAAACTACTTATCTCTTGAAGTAACCTTTATTAGTATTAAATTTTAATTTTTAATTCTAAACTTTAAATCATTAATAATTATGATTAACGAGATAAAATAGTTTAGGCTCTAAAGCTATATCACTTTATACAAACACTTATGTGCCCATAAATTATTTAAATTTAAATGTAGCTTTAGTTCGGACGATTCATATGAAATTTTGACGAATGGCTCATTTAATTGTAAATAAAATTATTTGTATTATCGTTAAACTTTTGTTCATTGAATTTATGCATTATTTGTTAATTTATTTGTAACTTCTCAGTAAATTTAAAAATAATTGATGCTTAATAAACTACATTTATTGGAAATACTAAGACTTGAAAAATTAATGTTGACGAATAAGGAATTCAAAATATAATATAATGGGATTTAACGAGTAAATTTCGTAGGTACGAGAATGATATTTATTTTAAGATATTTGAATTTAAATATATGTATGTAAGTATGTTGTTTAGAGATGTTTATTCTTGGATACCCGAAATCTTTTAGGAATTAAATTTTTTCGGTCTGATCTTGGTTCATACTTATCATGTACTCGTAAAATTGAGTATTGAGAACCCAATTCATATTATTTATTTGTTATTAAATTTAATTTTTAAAAAAATCATATAGTAAACGCATAAAATTTAAAGTTTATAATATATAATTTAAACATAAAAATTAGTGATTTAAAGTTAAATTTTAATATATATATATATATTACACACATTTATCATAAAAAAACATTAAAAATATTAATCTCATTTTTTTTAAATCTTGTATTAATAAATTAATACAAATATTTTTTTTAAAAGTACATAATATAAATGTAACGACCCGGATTTGGATCCGAGGGTCGGGTTAACTCGAGTGTTGGGCTTTGGTTTGGGCCTCGGGTTTTGAGTGTTTGGGCCTTGTTGGGCCTTATGCTTGTTGGGTTTTGTTGGCTTGGGACTTGAGAGTTTGGGGGATGACATTTTAGTAAATGTCTAAAAGGGATGGAAGAGAGGGGTGGGGGTTAAACTTCCTCTGCAGAAAAATCAGAGTGAAGTCACCCAAGTTTCTCTTTTGTTCTTCCCTCTTTTCTTCACTCAAATCATCAAGAAAATGAGTAAACTTTCAGAGTTTGATCAGGAATCACGTTGTTTAGCTTGAGGGTAAGTTCTAGGGCTTCTTGAGATCTATAAAATAAGGTAAGAATGGTTTGGTTTGGCGGAGAAGAAGGTGTGTATGGGAAATCCGGGAATGAAGTTTTGGGGGTTATTTTTATGTTTTCTTGATGTTTTAAAGAGTTAAAAATATCCATGGAAGTGTCTAAGAGTTGGCTTAATCCTTTTCTTGTAGAGAAAGAAGTTGGGGCATCATCACAAAGTTTGGACAAGGGGAAAAGCTTGAAAGTGTGAGCTCGGTTTTTGGTGGCTGGTTGCTTAAGGTTGGTACTCCCAACTCCTCTAATCTTTATGCATGTCATGGTAGATTGCACAGCATATAGAATCCATGTATGCTTGGTTTGCTTGAAAGAAGTCTTTAATGGTGAAACTTGAAATTATGTGTTAAATGTCTTGAAAATGATGTTAAATTATCCTAAACACTCCTAATAATGTGTAGGAACACTTTAGGATTGATTTGATTAAGTTTGGGAATGAATCCTTGAAATTTCTAAGTGCAGACCTGCATTTCGTGCAGGGGTATCGATACACGGGCTACCGATATCGATACCCATGAGTGGAAATAGGCTAAGTGACCAGGTGTATCGAACCATGGTTCGATACTGGGACCTCCAGTGGCATATTGGCATCGATACCGGTATCGATACTGGAGGGTCCCCTTTTGTTGACTTTGAAAATGGTCAAAGGGTATCGATACTAGTATCGATACCCATGGCTCGATGCCTTCTTTGGGTGGGCATCGAGGCAGGGTGGTTCGATACCCCATATAAGGGTATCGATACCCTTGCGAAAACTTGGTAAGGTAAGTATTGTTGAGGTTCGGAAAGAGAATTAAAAGTTATAATGAATCTTATAACCAATGAAATGAATTGTTAACATGATTTTGATGATATTAACCCCGAATGACTAAATTATGTTAAGTCTTGATATGTTTTGATGTGAGGATCCTAGGTGGATCGTTTGTGTGTATCGAGTCCTTGTTTGATGGAAACCCGGATATCCATAAGTGTTGCAACACGTTGAAGGCCATCCGATGTAACATGCCGGATGATGTTTAAAGACTTTTATTCCGAGTGTTGGACGGCCTCACTCGAAGATGTCCGATGTAACATTCCGAGCATGGGGTTGGTTGGGCGGCCTCCACCCCTTTTCGAACGTTGGGCGACCTCGTTCGAAGATGTCCGATGTAACATTCCGGGCATAGGATTTGAGGGCGGCCTCAATCCTGAGTGTAGGATCCCGATGCTGTGTGGACGCGGGCCTCACTCTTGTGTGTTATTTGTGATGTGACATGTATATGTTGTGTGCGATATTATACATTGTTTATGCCATGTGGTAGGCAAGCATGTTAGATTATCATACCATGCACGATATTTTATATGTTATGCTTTACTGCTTATGTTATGCATGATGTTGGCCGAGTTCTGCGTACCCACTGAGCTTTCATAGCTCAGCGTTCGAAATATGTTTTCGTGCATAGGTTAGGTGAAGCCGGTTCGTGGAGCACCATCAAGGTTTGGATTTCAGCATCGAAGAGTACATGTATTAGATTTAGTGGGCTTGTACTATGTCAAACCCTATGTAATGTAACTCTGTTTATTTTAATTTGGGTCGAATATTTTAATGGTTTGTAATATTTTGGAGCTCCGATTACTTTATACTATTTTGGGCTTGCGTTTTAACTTAAATCGATTTTATGAATCGTAATTGGATTTGAATTTGATTTATTTGTTGGGCTTTGAAAAGAAATTTTGGAATATAGGTTTTGGGCCCAATGTGACATCCGGGTCGGGTGTTATAATAAACATTTAAAGGCTTTAAAGATTTAAATTTAGTTTTAGGATACAAATAATAATAACTTAAAATAAAAAATAATTAAAAACTAAAAATATATTAAAAGTATTGGGTCAGACTGGATGCTCAATTACCAAAAAAGATTAAAAAAATCACTTAAAATATTGAATAAGAGTCCATTTAAAAATCATGATAATTTCAATTGTTTTGTTATTAAAACAATTATGATTATTCTTAACTTAACAAATAATTTTAATAAAATATTATAATATTTATCTTAAAAAATTCAATTTAAATATTTTATTTACGTATATATCGTCAAAATGTTAAAAATATATATATATATATATGAATAAATATAATATTATAATAATCTTAAACTATTAAAAACACTTCTGATTAATTTAATTTTCAAATGGCTAATGACCTTTATGACCCTCAATTTTATTAATTTAATCATTCTAGTCCTTAACTTTCTATTGTTGTTTATATTGGTTGTCGAACTCTATTTATTATTAAATTGACTCAATTGTGATGCAACAATTTGATTATCTTTACAATTATTTGATTTTATTTTTATGATTATTTAATTTTGTAAAATATTAAAATTTTTACGAATATTTTAAAAAAAATATATTAATTTATATAAATATAGTTTGATTATCTTTACGATTCAAATATAACAATCATCTGCTTAATTTAAAATTCGATAATAAAATATCTCTAACCAATCCTTATAAATAAAAAATTTAATTATCTTTTATATTAATTAATTCAAATCTCACAATTTACGATTATTCTCGCCCGATTTTCGCCCTACTCTCCGTTAACCATCGTATATGCAATGGTAAAGAACCTTAACATAAAAGTATTTATGTATCATTATATCGTTTATTTATGCATTAAAAGTATATCAGATATTAAATAATTATTTATTTATTATAAATCCATTAAATAAATATTCCTCTAATAAAAGCAATTGGAAAAGGATAATAACAAAGTGGGCGTTTTCTAAAAGAAAACAACCTAATATAAGGCTAAAAAAAATCCAAAGGTTTTCGATAGTTAGTAGTTAGATTTATCTAAGTGATTAATAACGTTCGATTAAAAAATAATATTTAAAGGTCACTCAGTAAACAGGTATTTTCTAAACTTAAAGTAAAAAAGATAAAATATGGTAAGAATTTTTGTACTTATCTTTTTTGTTATAGTTTTTGTAGTAAATTATGTATATTTTATAATAATTTATGTATCTATAAATTTTTTTATAGTTTTTTTTAAGAAAATATGTACGTACATAAATGTTTACATTAAATTGAGCTCTTTTGAGTTTGTGTGAGATCTTATAATAAATACGGTATCTACCGTTTTTATTATGTTTTGGGTAATAAACTATGTGTAACTTGTAATAATTTATGTATATACTGAAATTCTCACACTTTTTGTAGTAAATTAGATTTTTTATAGGAAAATATTTATGTACATAAATGCTTACCCTAAAATGAATTCTTTACAGGAAAATATTTATGTACATAAATGCTTACCCTAAGATGAATTCTTTTAAGTTTGGGTGAGATCTTATAATAAATACAGTACCAATCTTTTTATTACGTTTTGAGTAATAAACTATGTTCAATTTGTAATAATTTATGTACTTACTAAAATTCTAATCGTTCTTGTAATAAATTAGGTTTTCTTGTCGGAAAATATGTATGTACATAAATACTTATCCTAAGTTGAACTCTTTTAAGTTTGGGTGAGATCTTATAATAAATACGATATCTATCGTTTTTATTACGTTTTGAGTAATAAACTATGTTCAATTTATAATAATTTATGTACCTACTAAAATTCTTATCGTTTTTATAATAAATAAAGTTTATCGTAGTAAAATAGATATGTACATAAATCTTTACATCGTAATATTTTATATATATACCTTTTTATTATAATTACTATAATTATTTATGTAGAAACATCATAAGAAAATATGTATAAACCGACTATCTATAAATAGGTCAATTTTAAATTAACCTTTATTTTAATGGTTTTACCGTAGAATCACCGAGAAAAAATATCTTTAAGATGGATCATTTTTGGTATTAATAAAGAAATACGTGGCATGCTGTGAGGCAGACAATTTCCGAGGCACAACCCTGAAGCTATTAGATGCCCACGCCATTGTTTTTCTCTTCCTCGACAAAACCAGTTCCAGACTTCCAGCCTTCAGCTCGAGGCATTAGCGCGCCTACTCGTGCTGTGCTGTGTTGGCCCTTGTTACTCGACACTCGCTCCTTAAAATGCGCGCTCTTCATACCTTGAGACCTCCGTGCATTTCTTCTTGTCATCTTCCTCCTCCTTCTTCCTCCTCCAATTCTTTTCTCTACAGCTGCTTTAGACCCAGCAAACGTTTCCACTTATTCAAGCCTTGTTCTTCCCTTAGACAAACAAAGAAGCATCAGTCCCTTCAAAAGAGTCCACCCAATGCTCCACAGAGTCTGAGGTGGTTCCTCAATCCCAAAGGGGACGACGACGAGAAAATCAAAGGGGATGGGGATGGTAAGAGTAATAATGGAGAAATTGAAGGGGACACTGCGCTTAAAGGTACCCTTTTGGCCGGAGTGCTACTTGTGGGTGTTGTTGGTGGATTTGGGATTGCCGGCTATATCTACAAGGATCAAATCAACGTTTTCTTGAACCAGTTCTCCTCTTTCATTGAAGGTATGTGTCTTCATGAAGTTCGGACCCTTCTTTCACTATTCATCTGCATTTGGTATTGCTTTTGATAATTGGGGATTATAGTTATTTGGATTTGCTGATTCAGTTTGGTTTAGCTTTCTAGGTTTTCCATTGATTTGGGATTTTATCAATGTAATTCGTGCGGTGTTAAAGCATTTTCAGTTTTACCTTTGAAGTTCACTTCACTGTGGAAAATCCTAAGTTGTTATATGCTGCTGATAGGGTCATATAATTTCATTTAGCCTTTCTTTTAATGAATTTTAGATTAGACTTGTAGAACGTTCTTGTAAATGAACATGGTCTAGAATTTTAATGGTGGAAGTTTCTTCAATAAGCAGGTTATGGACCTGCTGGATATGCTTTGTTTGTAGCAGTTTATGCAGGATTGGAAGTAAGCATATGTTACAATTTTTGTGTTTTACCACTTTTATTCAGTTCTATTTGAAGCCTGCACAACACTGAGCTACTTTATTTTTCTAGATTTTTATGCAAGCTAATGCTTGTAAGTTGTTTTGTTATATTGTAGGTCCTTGCTATTCCTGCCATTCCATTGACCATGTCTGCTGGTCTTCTTTTCGGTTCTGTCATCGGCACGATTTTAGTTTCTATTAGTGGAACAGTAAGTTTGTTCTCTTCCAAATACAAAACAGGAGAGGATGTGAGTGCGCCGGAATTTATATCTTAATATTCTTTTAATCTTTTAGGTGGCGGCAAGTATTGCCTTTCTGATTGCTAGATATTTCGCTCGTGAGCGTATTCTAAAACTAGTTGAAGGGAACAAGAAGTTCCTTGCAATTGACAAAGCTATTGGAGAAAATGGTTTCAGAGTGGTGACCCTCCTTAGATTGAGCCCTTTGCTCCCTTTTTCACTGGGGAATTATCTCTATGGATTAACATCCGTGAAGTTTGTGCCATATGTGTTGGGAAGGTTTGTTTTTCATCTTCGAACTGATTCATATGCTTGCTTTTTATGTTTGTTGTGATGTTTAAATTCCATTAAATATACTGTTGTGATTCATTAATTTGAAAATTAGTTGCATCTACCTCTAACAATCTTTTTCTAATTTGTTGTTACTAAAGAAAATTAATAGTTATTAACTTGTAAAAGAAGGGCGAGGATTGTTAGTCTAAATGTTTTCAGGCATTCTCTCGCAACTGCAGTTTTAAAATTCTCTCTATTTGTATTTGACTGAAATTTATGTTGCAGAATACAGGTTTCTGCTGGTATGGTCATCAACTTCACCACATTTTCCCATATAATTTAGAATGATCCTGAAAATAGTTTTTACTTTTCTGTTTAAAATTTATTTATTTCATTGGAATGATCAAGATTTGTTATATTTGCATTATCATTAATAATCAAAATCCTAAGAGCTTTACATCATGTTTGCCAAAAGGGACCTAAAGAACAGTTGTTTATCCTACAGCTTGCTGTGCTCTAAAGGCCAGATTATGTAGTAAAACCAACTTGATATTTGGTAGAGCACTTATTCCCTTTGAATTTGGGAATAAAAGTTCTCTAAAAGTCTACATGCTATACGCCTTTTGCTCCAAACTGAATCAATGATTGTTATGCAGTTGGCTGGGGATGCTTCCAGGAACATGGGCTTATGTCAGTGCTGGTGCATTTGGTAGAGCAATAATTGTAAGTTTTCTTTTATATTCCTTTGGAAGTAATCTACATGATCAAATTTTAGTCATTCAAACTTTATATTTCTTATCCATGTCTTTTTGGAAGACGGCAATAACCCCATGATACTTGCACCTATTTTTGTTGTTATGGTTACTTATCGTGCAATTGACTGACTTCTGGTTTTATCAAATGATTATTTTTTCTCCTTTTTGGAACTTCTCAGCAAGAGGATTCAGAGTTTGGGATCAGTGGAGGAAATGGTATATTGACACTTGGACTCGGATTGTTGGTCACTGCTGTAGCGGCAGCTTACGTGACGCAGGTTGCAAAGGTAATGTCATTCGACCACCTTCGTGTACTGTTGACCTCTGTATTGCCTATGTTCATATCATCAGTCCTAACGCTAGACGAGTTGTCGGCAATGAAAATGAATTGTGTTCTTTCTCCATCCGAATTAGTTAATTTGTCATCTGTTGCCTGTATTGTGATGGTGCAGGATGCCGTAAAAGATATCGACTGAGCATTCGGGAACCGTTTTTGGTATGCTTAAGTTGATGACACAATATAGCTGAAAATTGTAAAACTGTCGACTGCAAATCTAGCATATACATCAAATCAATTTGTATCCAATGCAATGAATTCCACCTTTTACTGAATGTACCATCTTCTTCTCATTTTTTTTATAAAATTTTCACCAAGTCATTAGCAATGGCTCCATCTTGGCTTGAGGCAGGCTGCTCTGGAGTCTGGACCCTTTGAAGTTATTTTGTATTAGGGCATGGTATTGCAAGAAGGGTAGAAGGAGATGAGTTCCTGTACTTATAGCAATGTAACCAAGGCAACATACAACCAGCTTGAATTGTGTAGTAAACTTGTCCAAAAACTGTGCTATATGACCATTGACCACCCCCCTTTTCATATCTTCAAACCAGTTCCTCTATAAGCAATGGTCACTCCATGCTTCAGCCGGCCATCCAGTTGCTTCCTCCATCTGTATGGTATCTCTTTCCCATCCTTTCTACCCACGGTAATCTCCATTTGCTGCACCTCTCTGTTGTCTTGCCCCGTTCCCCTTACTATCCGCCTTACACTTCCCGGCAAGCCTCTTGTTAGAGGCTCTTCCATGGGCCATATTGCCAGTTATTGACGATGCTTCGTTTTGGGCCATTTTTAGTGTAATCTTTATGTACATTATATTAATACAATGTCAATCGAATAATACTCAATCATGTAAGATTTATATATAAATTTTAATTGACTTTGTAATATCTCTTTCTTTGGTCTTATTCGGTTATCGACATGCTTCGTTCATGTTAATCGAGAATTTTAATCACTTAAAAATAATAAAATATTACGGATACATTAAAATTAATTATTATAAAATATATTTAAATTAATAACCAAAATATATCTAATAGCTGATAGAAATAAAACTAGAAAAGAATTTGTGTATTATAAAATATAAACCAAAATAAAACATAAAGATAAAGATAAAGCTTACATACTATATTAAGATTATAATCTAGCCAATGACTTTACAAGATCCAAAATTTCAATTTTTACCAACTCTGTCATGGTGGGGTGAGAAAGTGTGACCGTTTTTAATGTGCAGGCGGAGCTCGAATGAAAACGGGAGAAGCGAATTTCATTTGTGTTTTGCTCCCCCAAGAAGAACATTTGTATTAACTAAGAGGAGAGGAAATTGAGGATAGGAGCATACAAACTTCCAAATAATCTGCTATATACTCTATCTGTTTGATGATTTCGGGGAATCAAGTTTGATTCTTCGTCTTGTTTTGGGGCATTTGGTAAGCGCACACAATATGTTCGATAAAAGTCTTCTTTGGGTTATTGTTTTTTTTTTAAGGATTCATGCATGGGTTTCATAACAAAGGTTTCTTAGACGGAATGAAATAATGAGAACAACCATGTAGCTAGATACTAGGAATCTATGATTTGATGAGAAAAAAATTTGGAATTGGCTTCCTTCCATCTTAGGACCTAGATTTGCAAGTGGATGCCCACGACTTATTACATCCCTTGGTGAGATTCTTTTATATGCAATTTGTATTCTTTATTTATAAAACAAGCTACTCATATTATAACCTTGACGATCATTACATGAATTGGCCAACCAGCTCGTTTAATTCTTGTAGTGGGACACTGTCTACTTTGCCAACCTGGTTACTTTGCTTATTCTTCTACCTTTTGTCATCTGTAATAACTGATTGCTTTAGCAACCACACTCTTTCTCTATCATCTAGGAGCCCTAAGGATTTTTTTACTACTCAAGCCTGTTTGACTGGAAACAATAATCATCACCATGCTCTTCCAAGTCTTCATTTTTCTTGAAGTACTGATGCCCAACATTCGTGTTCAACACATGGGTATGGTATGGTGATATGATTCCCAAGGATCTCTAAATGCATGAAAAAGAAAAATCTGTTAATAACGTAGTCAAACACTTACCCATATCCGATATTCACACCTGAATCTTAGTAATATAAAACCATCATTACAGTTGCTGCTGCTGGTGGTTCATCAAATTTAAAATTCCTTTCCCTTTTGTTTTCTATAATGTGATTTTGGACTGCTGGTGGGTGTTTTCTTTTATGATTGATATTCACCGATAGTATTTGATGCTTTTGCTTGTTTATGCGCACCCTTTTATTTGTTTGATTGCCATGTTATTGAAGGTGGAAGGTGTCTTTTTGTTCAGCCTCTCTATTTATTGTTTTATATGTTGAGTAAATCAGTTCATTGATGAAAAGGGATTTGTGTTAATTCTTTCTATTGGTATGCTTGTCCAGTCCTGCTGATTTTGGTAGCAAATCCCAATTGGTTTCGAGTACCGATTAAAATACAACAGGGGCAGCTTTTAGAGACATCCGGTGCCTGTCTGCCTGATACTATTGATCAGCTGTAATGGGTGCATCCAAAGGACAAAAGCTTTCCGGGATGCAAAAGCAAGTACTTAGTCTATACAGAGGATTTTTACGAGCAGCACGTTCTAAGCCTTCTGAAGAGCGACGCCAGATTGAATCCATCGTCTCAGCTGAGTTCCGTCAGAATTCCAAGCAAGTAGATCGCAAAAATTTCCTCTATATTGAGTATTTACTTCGACGCGGTAAGAAGCAACTTGATCAGCTAAAGAGGCCTGATACAATAGGGTTATCATCCGTCAATGTCAGTTCATCCAAGAAACAAAATCCTGATACTTAGAACACAAAGACGGACACATGATTTTATGTCCAGGTGCAACCGCATCCCGACACCTCGAGTCCATCACTGCTTGAGCACAAATATGTATTTGTTATCATATTTTTCTGGGGAGGAGGGTGATCTCATTTAGTTGATTTCTGGAGAAAAATGAACTCCATTTTCATGTTTAACATATTGAACCTGTTACTACTTTATTCTACTTAATTCTGGCAGAAATAAAGGCTGCAATTTGAGATTAAGGGAAGCCTCGCCCAGAAGTTCATTTAGGATGGAATTATAGGGATTAAATTGCTTAACTTTGAAATTTACATCATCTAAAAAGTATTTGAACAAAAATTAAGGTTTAAGATCTAATTTGTTTAATTTTAAGACTTAAAAAGTAAAGTACTTTAATAAAAAATTAAATGATCATTTTGGTCACTTACCTTTTAAAAGTTATAAAATAATTATTAGATTTATTAAACTATTACAAAAACAGTCATTAAATGTAGCAATCTGTTATAAAGGGATCATTAAATTAATAAAAATGTTAATGTTTGGTGATCATTTTTCTAACAGGTTAATACATTTAATGACCATTTTGTAATTTGTAAAAGTTTAGAGGCCAGAACAATAATATGTATAGTTTAGTGACTATTAGTGTATTTCATCCAATTGTGAATTGTGATATTTTCCAGCTATAAATCGACTTTAAACCCTAATCTACACACCCAACAAACACGATCCATTTATCTCTTTTCCTTCCATCCTCATCCAGCACTTCAATACTTTGTATCGCTTCGCAATTTGTCCTTTCTTCTCAAAACTCTAGATTACTTATCATTTTACTGAACATTTTGATGGCGGAGGAAGAGACCGTAGCAGCCGTACCCACCCCCGTCCATTCCGATCATAAACGGAAACTTGAGGATGTTGAGCCCCAAGACGCCCCTGTCGACAAACCTCGTGACTCTGCTGTAGACTCCGATGCGGAAGATAACGATGTGGCTCCATCTGATTCGTCCGATGCCAAACGACCTAAGCTCGGCGAGGATAATACCGATGACTTGGGTAATTAAGACGATTTCCGTTCTTTTCTGTTGGTTTTATGTTCAGTTTTAGGAATGAATTATGTGGTTAAAATGACAGTTCTAGGACTTCCTTTCCATCTTTTACAATTTTGATTTTGGAAAGTTAAAGAAGTTTAAGATTCTGAGTTTTTATGTGAGGTGAATATGAAATGAGAAAATTGAGGCTCTATGTAGTTGATACTCATTCTGTAATTTGCCTTGTTTGAAAATTGCTAAGTAAGAACCGATATTTGATGGAGCCTATGATTGAAATGTAATGTTATGTAGAAATACTTTAGGCAAATTTTGTAAAGTTGGATATTAATTTTTAATAATTTAAAATGTGGTATTAGACACCTTTATTTTTTTTAAGTTGCAGAAAGCAGAAAAATAGCTTCTCTTTATTGATTTACATGTCTTACTGTTCTAATTCTATGATACTTATGCTTAACATGACAGCCACTGAGAATGGGTTCCAGGCCGAGGAATCGGATGAACCTGCAAGGGAGGAAGAGGAGGCTCCTCTGCAAAATGAGCTTAACAGGAAAGCAGAGGATGGTGATTCTCCTTCAAAGGAGGCTGAAGATACTGTAAAACCTGAGCAAGATGAAGGAACTAAGGAGGAGACAGATCAGCAGCCTACAGATAATCTTGAAGCTTCTGATGCCGGGTTAGGTAAAGTGGAGAGTTTTGAGGCAAATAATGGTCAAGAAACCATCAAAGAGGTTGACGAGCAACCTTCTGATGAGTTGCCTGAGCAGGAGGTTGATGATGGTTCAACTATTACTCGCAAAATGGAGGTTCCTAATGCTAAGGTATGTTAACATTTTTTAAGCCGTCTCACCGAATCTTTTAACTGGGTGTAAAATAAGTTGATTTTTTCCATTAATGCTAGGTTCTCTCACTCCCTTAAGCTGAATGCCATCCATTAGATCACATCTTTTGAAAGGGATCTTGTTATGTTTCTAATCTCTAAACTTTGAATGTGTTTTCTGCAGTTTTTGTTCAATGTTTGGCGACCTCTAACTTCTGTCTTGTTATCCAAACATTGCCTTACCCGCTCTTCTTTATTGGAAAACTTCTTGTTATCCAGACAATGTTTCTTCATGTTTATTATGTCGTCACCCAACTAAAGCTTATTACTTCAGTTTGTAAATTTGAAAAAAAAGTGCTCAACATGATTTTGCTTGGGTAGTATGTGTTGTGGTTTTTATTTTTCATTTTCTTGCACAGGTTGGTGTTCTCATTGGCAAGGCAGGGGATACTATAAGGTACCTTCAATACAACTCTGGTGCAAAGATTCAAATTATGAGGGATGCAGATGCTGATCCAGATGCACCTACAAGACCTGTGGAAATAATTGGAACTTTAAGTAACATAAACCAGGCAGAGAAGCTTATAAATGCTGTCATAGCAGAGGTTTTATACTGTTTCTGAATTTTTTTTATTCTTATCTAGCTCCATGAATTTACTATTTACCCTGTTCTACTACCATAATTTATATGCTGTGTTTCTTGTACTAACTTGATGTTCAAATTTGTTTCAGGCTGATGCTGGGGGTTCTCCTTCCCTAGTAGCTAGGGGCCTTGCTACCACACTGGCTGCTGGTGCCACTGATCAAATTGAGATACAAGTTCCAAATGAGAAGGTTTACTTTTTACCTTAATTTCCCCTATATTTACCTGAAAGCATTGGTATATAGGTGCTCATGCATCATCATACCTGTTAAAAGATGCATTAGTCTTCACTATGGCTATGTTTCCTTGCCTGTTTCAGGTTGGTTTAATCATTGGTAGAGGCGGGGAAACCATAAAAGGACTCCAGACGAGGTCAGGGGCTCGAATTCAGGTAATAGATGTTATTTGTCTCAGTCAGGGTTGAAGTTCTTGCAAAACTGATCCTGCCAATGCCTGACAATTTAATATCTTCTTAGTTGATACCTCAACATCTCCCAGAAGGTGATGGATCAAAAGAAAGAACGGTGAGGGTAACTGGGGATAAGAAGCAAATTGATATTGCCAGAGCAATGATAAAAGACGTTATGAATCAGGTTTGCTTTTTTTCCTTGCATCATTTTCTTTGTTTACTATTAGTAAGTTAAGCACATCCTGTGTATCTTTCTTGAATATATTGTCACCGGAGTTAAAAGTATCTACTTTGTTGAAAGAGTGTCTTTGTTATTGAATTACCAGAAATGGACTTATGCTATAAATTTATGTTATATTTGATCTCTTAATTGATTTATTTGTTGAGTTCTGTTATGGAGCATCCAATTTAATTATATCTTTGTGCTCATGCCGTAAGAACATGTAAGATATGTCTGAGGCTAGTTACGAACATGTCATGAGCAAAATATGATTGTGTAGTTCTGGATTTTTCTTGTATGCATTCCTGATTTGTGTGACCTTTGATCTCTCACTCTAATCATTTGTCCATTTTCAATTTGGAGCATCCTATTTTAATTATATTTTTGTGCTAATGGCTTAAAAACATCTAAGATATGGCTGAGGCTGATTATGAACATGTCACAAGCAAGATATTATTGCTTGAATAGGTTGGATATATCTTTCATGATTTTCTTGTAGTTTTATTAGACAGGAATTACTTGAGTTGCATAGGTTGTTATCTGGAGGTTTGGTTGCATACTCCTAGCATGTGCAAGAAACATTTGATAGGATCACAGATGTTCCAATTAATTGACATTGTTTCAACAACACATGCATGTGGAATTGGACGTGTGAGCCTTTTCCTTCTCTTCACAAAAAAAATATGCCCTTTATGAGAAGCAGAGGATTACATATATTTGTAGTGAAGTTTGTATGTTCCTGAATCAGGACTAGAATGTTGTTTATCTATTTAGCTTATAAGAGTTTTCTTAAATACATCTCTAATAGGACATATGGCAACCCTCTAACCTTGCTTGTGGAATTTATAATCTTCACCACTGGTGTGTAGATGATTTATAATTGAGTTGGTATAAATCTATCTCCTTCAATGGATTTGCGTAAGCAAATAATCAGTTATACTGAACTGCATTTCTTCTATGAGCCATTGTCATCTGACTTGATGAGGACTTTCTTACTAAGAGTTTTTTTCCTGAACAAAGAGTGTGAACTATCCATGCCAAGATCAAATGAATGCTATTAGGACGATAATATATTCAATCCAAGATGCCGGTTGCCATGCTTTATTTATGTTGAAGGTGCCAATTCGAACTCGTTGGCTTTAAAATCTGCAGATTTTGGGTATCTATTCCATGGTGTCAGCATTTCTTCTTGGTGTAGCAAAATAGACAACCACTATTCCCCTTCATCCACTGAAGAGAGGTATCTGGCATTAAACTCACATTTCAAGATGTTAATAGTCGGTAAGATTGCTTTGAGACTTGAAAATTAAAAATAATAATGTAGTGAGACTGCATGAGAGGCCTCTATGTTCTATGCTTGAGATGTATTAGGAGAAGTACGCCCGGTGAAGTCATCATGTCTGAATTGTATATTGGATCAGTACCATCTTGAATGTTGTGTGATACCATGATGCAAATATGATACTTTATCCTCTAATTTGTGTAGAGATGATGCACTATAGTTTATTGCTATAAGGTGAGAAAAAAGACCTGACATTGCTACATCATTTGGATTACATGATCTTATGTGGTAGTCGTAACATATCCTTGTTGTAGTTCAAGTAAGATGGTGAAAGATATGAGGCTCAACTCTCTTGAAATATCATATTTCTTTCCCTTAATTATTAATTTAACATTTAATCTTTTCACTGTAGTCTTTGATTATTGGTAGCTCTGATATTTTCTGGCCCTCTGTTGGAGTGTAATACAGGTTGGTGAGGTTTGTCTGCGTAGAAATTTAGTATGTGAAATAGGTGATGATATTTATTTCCTCTTATGGCCTTAATTCATAAAAGGTTTGATTGAAGATGTCTTTTGATGGACACCTATCTGCTTTCGTTTATTTCTCATTTTTGTTTAAATTAGTATTGGTTTCATCATTGTTGCTGTTTGTACATTTTTCCTGTTTTAACCAAGAGTTTGACCTAGTATGCTGTTTGTTTTGTTTAACATGGTTAAACATTATATCAGGTCTTAACTTCTACTTGGATTTTCCTCTGAAACTGGTGGATGAAATTCCTTATCTGACATCAGTTTGTTTAATGAATAGACTGTCAGGTCATCATCTCTCTCTGGTGGTTTCAATCAGCAGGGCTATCGACCTCGGGGAACTGGTGGTCCACCGCAGTGGGGTCCCCGTGGCCACCCTTCTCAAACTGGGTCATGGGGTCCGTATCCATCTCAAAACTCTCATTATCAACCTCCTTATGGTGGTTACCCTTCTCACCAAATGGCTCCAAGGAGCAACTTTGCTCCTAGTTGGGAGCAGAGGCCTCATAATATGCAGGGACCTCCACAGAGTGGAGGTTATGATTACTACAACAGGCAAGGAGGGGTCTCCAACCCACATTTGACTTCAGTCCCCGGGCATGGACCTGGCCCCTCACCTGCTCCTGTTATGGGGCAAGCTCCATCCCAGTCAAATTATAATTATGGACAGCCTCGTGGTCCAGCAGATTATGCTCATCCCCCACCCTATTCCCAAGCTGCTCCTCAACATGGCTACGGACATGGATATGAAGAGAAGTATGAAAATCATGCCGTGGTCCAGCATCCTTATGGAGGACATGGGTCTACTCAGCCAGGATATGCACAGCTTCAACCTGGGTATGCCCCTCAGCAGCAATATGGCAAGCCACCATCATATCCCATGCAATCACACGGACCCCAATCATATGGTCCTCCAACCAATCAACCCGGAGAAGTAGCATATCAAGGTCCAGCTGCGCACTCATATGGTCCGAATATGCCTCCACAGCAGCAATACCCATATGCTTCAAGTGGACCCACACAACAAAGTTATCCTCCATATGGCTCTGCACCACCTAGTGATGGATATAGTCAGCCTCTTCCTGCAACTGGCCAGGCTTATCCGCAGCAAGGTAGCCAGCCTGTTGCCGGTTACAGTCAGCCAACCGCTTATGCTCAAGCAAGTACTGGTGGGTATGGTCAATACCCACCGTCACAACAAGGTTACTCTGAACAGCAACAAGCTCCAAACAATGCAGGTTATGGCTATCAAGGAGCTCAGGATTCTGGTTACGGTGCTGCGGCAGTGGCCACATATGGTGCCCCGCCAACCTCTGGACAAGCCACTTATGCTCAAACAACAGCAGCTCAGCCTACCTATGATCAGTCTGTTCCCCAATCCGGTGGTTATGCAGCAACAGCAGCAGCAGCAGCTCCGGGTAGTGCACCTGCTGGGCATGGAAAGACGGTATCACCCCAGCCTGGATATCCGCAGTATGATTCGACCCAGATGTATGCTGCACCACGTTGACATGTCAGTACTGTATTTGTTGTGTTGATTACTGTAGTCATGAACCGCACATTTTCTAGATAGCTATCTTTATTTTGATGCTTTCTTTCTACATTCGTTTTATTTCTTACTTTTAGTGGTACTAATTTCCTTTTTTATGTTCTCGTGTCCTTCGGATTGATCTTCTCAGTTAAATGTCAGCCAGCTAACTTTGCTATTAATGATCTCATTTTGTTGTCTGGGGTTATTCATCTGTTGGTATTGTTTTTTTAAAGTAATAGTATGAGGCGAAAATCTCATAACTTTTCACTATCATCCCTAAAGAACAAACTTTGCCTTGGGCTTGAAATCACAGTTTATATATCTGTTATTGATCATAATGTACAACAACATTTTAATGAGAAACAATATTAGTTCTTTATAGTTACAGATACAATTAATTTAATTTTTTCATTTAAAAAATCAATAAACTTAACTTTTTTTAGTTAGAGATTCTATTATTTTCGTCATATTTTAATTAGAAGTTCAAAATAAATACTACGGAGTCCAATTGTTTGATCAAACAACGTTAAAAGAAATTTTGATGATGTTTATCGTGCACATTCTATCCGGATGTTCATCTTCCTCCACCGGTCTCCAACAATAGAAAATCAACAGACCAACTATGCATCGACTGGTTTGTAACCAAATACAAAGATCCAACCCCTAAATGTTAGAGACGACAACCCGACCTAGTTCAAGCTTCGTAGAAAGCATAGCTAAATTCAAACATTTCACCCAACTGACCGAGAGATTATTAGATGAGCTTTGTTCACCCAAGCAATCAGAACCGTTCATCTTTAACTACCCACCTACTAATTACATGTAAGAAAGAGGTGATGATTCACTTAAAAAAATTTGAGATGAACGGTCCTGATAGATTGAGACCATGGATGACGTGGTGAACAAGATTCACCTAATAATTTTTCCAACTGACCACAATATGAGAAGCAATGAATCTAATTAAAAGTTTAAAAAATGCTGGTAATTCACCAGAAAATCAGGGAAGTACAGTGACAATGCCAGCAATGGCAAACTGTTCTCAAATAAAACAATCACCAAGAATGAATGAATGCTCTTTGTACAACTACAAAGAGCACGGCTGACCTTGAAGGTCTAATTTATTATATCCTTGTTCTGAGAAACAATCTCTAGCAACTGCAAAATGGAATAGTAAAAAAAAAGCAAAAGTGTTGGTTGATAACCCATTTAAGCAGTAGATTCCTTCAAATATGCAATGAGATCAGCACGTTCCTGTGGCTTCTTCAATCCAGGGAAAACCATTTTTGTTCCAGGGATGTACTGCACATAAAATTGCACACTTGTGAGTAATCGTCGTGGCTGGTGATTTCCAACATGATAATGATAATCATACACAAATATATCAAATCTATGTAATATGAATTGTTAACTTTACAGGATTTATATACAATATATAAACATGTTAAACAGGATTATGATTTTGAAAAACGACACAAACACGAGATCAATACATAAATTATTAGGTTATTTTCCGGTAAGAGACTTGATACTAACAAACAGTCCAAATAAACCCAACAGAATAGCTCTGATTCTAACATAAAATTCATTTTTTCACAGAAGAGTAACAACATTAGTGAATGAGAGTCCCTAGCTTCCCACAAGTCCTCAGCTATGTTATCCAAACTCTTTATTTTCCGTAACTATACATTCGATCAGTTTGATATTGCTTTTGAAAAGTGCGGTGGAAAAGTTTTTATGAGAAATTCAAAGTTGTTCTGTATTGCTTTTGGTTCTTAAATCACTTTTACACCCCAAAAACACTTTTTTCAAACCAAATTGAAAAACATTTTTGCCCCCAAAAATCCGAGAATGGAACATGATTGTCCAAATATATTGAAAGACCTTTTAATGATCTAGTATACCAATATCAAATCATCATCCATCCATAGGTCCTCAATGCTAGCACAGATCAAACTAGACTATTACTTCACTAAACCATAAGAAAATGGGAAGAATCCAGCTAATAATTATTAATCTTCTTTCTATCGACAAGATCAGGAAAGCACAAAGCAACAACCGAACTACATTCGTTCCACCATAAGATTGAGAAACAAAGAGCAACAGAATACTTATTACCAATAAAAATTAGGCAGATCATCAGAAAATAAAGACGAAAATAAGATCTTGAGAGACGTGAATTACCTTCTTAGGGTTGAGAAGGTAATCATACAAACTTTTCTCCTGCCAAATCACGGCCATGTTCTTATTAGCAGCGGAATACGAATAACCTGGAGCAGTACCCGATTGCCTTCCAAACAGACCGTTAAGATTAGGTCCTGCAACATATTTATGTAATCGAATCAAAATAAAATTCGGATCGCATCGTAATTAAAATCAGATTATATTATACCGATTCCTAAACCAAAATGAAAAGCATCGGCAACCTTGCTTGTGACCGGCGCCTTTCTCGACGGTGTGGCACTGAGCACACTTGGTCTTGAAAATCTTCTCTCCGGACTTTGAGTCACCGGGCGGTGCTTGATCGAACGACGCCATCTTCGTTTTTTTTCCTTTTCTTTTACGTTTTTTTTTTGTGCAACGGCGGAAAAGGGTGTTTCTTTAGAATATATTTTGGTAAACGGAAGGCGCGTGGCGTAACGGTGGCGATGCCAAACCTCAACTACCCGAGGTTTCTACGTGGCGCGTTAAATGCCGTTCCTTTAGAGCATCCGTTCTTCACTTTATTCCCACGAATGTTTCTACTCTTTTTGTTAATGATTTAACACGTGTCGAAATGTATTGGTTGAAAAAAAAAACCGAACCAAGATAAAAACGGTTTCCGTTGCAATCTCAGCATTATTATAAATTAGAGTAAATTACATAAATGACCACTGAATTTTTAAGATGAATTTATTTTAATTATTATATTTTTAAAATATTCGATAAAATTATCTAATTTTTAATTTATACTCAATTAAATTATTAAATTTTTAGTTCATAATTGATATGATCTGACCGTTACTTTTCCTTAAAAGTTATTGTCAATGTTTCTTTCTCTTTAATAAAAAATAGATAAATTACAATAATTATCACTTAATTTTCCTTTTCCTTTTATTTTGGTTACTAATTTTTTTTTAAATCAATAACTTAATTTTTGAATTTTTCGTATTTTATACAGTCTCAAATGACATGTTTATATAAATTAAAATTTTTGATTAACCTCTAAAAAGTTCGAATATTTTTTTATTTTTCTTATTAAATTTATTATATTATCATTTTCATATTTTAATAAAGCAAAATTTGGTGACGCCATGTGCAATGCAAGTGGCATACTAAAAATTAGAGAATGTCAACCGTACATGACGACTTGACATTACATTCTTTCTCAAGTCTGTCACATACAGATGAAACATACATTTTTAGATGAGATAAAATATCTTGCATTTTTTTTTCAGAAAAAAAGATTTTATTAATTTCTCGCCAACTTTTCCATGAAAATTAGTATTTCCAGAATTCCATTGGAATGTAATTTTTAAAATAGTATTCTTGTGAATGATCCATATATTTAATGAAGTTTTGGTTGAAATAAAACCTGTTTTAATAAAAAAAAAAATACAAGTTAAAAAAATATTTCCAGCAATAATTGCATTGAAATACCCTAGCTGAGAAAGATGGTTTGCCCAAACTCATGAAAATGTGTATGAATTATTGCTAAACCAAGACCATATAACATACCCGACTCTTGTCTAAAATCGACATGGTTAGTGTAGTTTCAAAGTTCATTAAAACACAAGGGGAAGCATTAAAAGGCAAAAGATACATTGTCTCTAAATCTTTTTATTTCCATTTACCTGGCACGTATGCTATGCTCGGCTCTCGGTTTTACTTAATTCTTCGCATATATAGACGAACAATGCCACATAAATGCAGAGATCAAGTCCCATTTCCGAATTGCTTTTGTATGTCCGTAAACGATATTGTGGCGGAACCCCTCCTTTTGGCCTTCTGTTGAGAAGGATGTTCTTTCCACCCTGTCATGTAGATCACCTGCAAGGGAAATGATTGTGTTTAAAAAATTAGTCATTGTTGCTTAATCATTCTATTTCAAGTTTCAAGTCAAAACTTTGATTTGATAGAAGCACATGAAATGGTGTGGAAAATGCCAGAAAAGTACACACAAAATCTCACCCTACCCCAAGTGTTGATTTAAAAGTGCAAGATTATAGTCTTTCACTGAATTGAGTTACAAATGCTGAGGTGATCAGTTCATGCACAAGTTATAGAGCAGAGAATGGGGTTAGTAGTTATGTGATTAGGATAGACGACACAAAAGCAAAGATGAAATACACAATATGTTCCAGCCCTAGGAGAGGTTGTGGCTGGAATAAAGTTTTTTTCAACAGCTCCCAAATTCAGATTCTGAGGAGATCGGATTGGACTTGACTCATGTTATTAAATCTTCCGGCCGTTTCACCATAGCCCCATTGAGGGGCTCATATCAAACTCAGAAGAGCTTCTCCTTTAACTTGCTTTCCTGTCATTTTTAGGATTGATCCCTTGCCCTCTCAATGGATTAAGGACGAAACAGTTAAAGGTAAAAGAATTTGTGGTTGCCAATGACGATTACAGGCCATGCCAACAAAACAGAGAATTTCGAAACCAAGTGGAACGGTGAAAGGGAGAGAAAGCAGATTATATTCAAAGCACAAGACAGAAAAAACATAGCTGATTCATTTTCTATGAGTAGCTTATGCAAACAAATTGTGTCTGTGCCATGCATAATGCCCTGAAGAGTTGCAAACTTGCAATCCATATTAGTATTACCAAAAGGGGGAGAGATGACTACTGGACTTAAGTTTTTGGTCTGTTTTAATTTTCCTTTAAAGTTCATCATATGATTAGATTGCTAGGTCAGCCCCCACTTCCAGTCAACTAACAAACAACAATCTACAAGGGAAGTAGAAATGGGGAATAATTAGAGCAAGTTAGAACATGGATATCAAATTGGTAAATCATAATACAAAAGATCTGATGGTATGCATAATGTCTTTCTTTCAAATGAAAAGCCCTTGGAATGGATATTAATGCACTGACCTGGAAAGTAGCGGGGATGGTGCCATCTTCACTTGCAAACATCGAATCATAGATGGCTGCGGTTGCTAGAGCTGTTTCCCTCTTAAGAATCTGGTTTCAAGGTATAGTACATGAAGGGTTTAAGGTTAGATTATCTTACTCTTGGTTTGATAACCGCCTAGATTAAATGGGACAGACATATTGTCCAAAAGATGTCTTACATTGCTCCTTTGCAGAAGAGCATTAGTTTCACCCATTGCTCGCAGATGTTCAATCAGATCCAAGGCTGCGTTAAAAGGAGACATTGTTTAATTCATGACGAAAAATAATGTTAACATATTAAGCAATGTAAGGAATAGCAGGCCAATTAACTAGTGAATCTTAGGGTAAGGTACAATAAATTTGACCCGGCCATTTTATAATCCCATTGTTGGAAGCATTTTAAATTTGACATATATATCACCTTATTAGACAGCTATGACAGCTGTACAAATCAAAATTGAAAACTGAAAAACAATAAGGATTGTTACCACTCTTATATCTAACCACATATTCATCAACATCAACACCAGGAAGTGCAAACCCTGCCCTGGTCAAAAGGTTGCCAGCATCCCTGACCTGAAACCAAAAGCTAAAAACTGCTAGTTAACACCAGGATGAGAAAACATTCTCTTTATTTTAGAAAAATGTTTTGTTATGATGCCTTTATTTCTCTAATTGGACACACATAATGACTACATTATACAATTGAAACATGATTTACTTCCAAGCAAGCTTAATCACTTGTGGCATATTTTACTTTAAATCACCATGGAAACGCCAACTTGAAATTTGCAGACTGTGAGCTAGCTTTACCTCACATTTACTATACTATAAAGGATGCTTCTAATGTTACTTTCCCATCATTATTACAAATATGTTTTTCACACCATGGTTTTCTTAGCCATCCCAGCCCAAAGCAAAACAAAATAGCCTCCTCTGTAATGCCTACTCGATGGTTCACACAGTCAATTACCTAGAATCTAATTAAATTAGAATATATGCATTTTATGGTCATGTCTTATTTCCAATAAACAGTTTATATGTTTTACATACACATTGCAAGATGAAGAAAATGGTAATTATTCAATACACAAACCCAAGGATTAAGGCGCTTGTGGAAACAAAAAGTTTCCACCGTCTGTGACTGTGTATGGGACAATAATCCTTATATAAATATATTGATATACCAAATAAAAGCATAAAGATTTAACTCGATAGCTGAATTGCAATCACTGAAGTTGACAAGAATTAAACTGACAAGAGTAATGGTAGAAACTCAAAAAACTGTCACCATTTGAGCAACTGAAAAGAGAGAAAACAAGTAGCCAAGTCACATGCCTGTGCCAGAGGGGATACCCGTGGACTAATGCCTCCTTCACGCTCCATTTGAGCCACAGTGCAAGCTATTCGCAGCTCCCTATTCAAAAGTATAGGATACACAAGTGAGACAGAAAGGTAACATGCAACGATGTAAAAACTAGGTTCTAATCAACATAGGAAAAACGGAAAGGGTATAGACAACTTTAAGGTTTCTCCTCCAAGAATAGCAGCTAAGAATAGGCCATCCGGCTTCAATGCCAATTTACACTGTCAAAAATACAATTAGTATGATTGTCATTGACATGGATATCGAAGCAACCTGAATATTTCACATTGATCGTATAGTTTAATTAGAAACTCAATAAAGGCAATACTTACTAGCTTGCAGTCAAAAGAAAACTGGCTATAGTGAAATTTTTGGTATTCAAGTTTAAGCACAATAATTAATCTAGTTACTAATATTCCAAGCACCACAATACTAGCTAAAGTGTACTGATAAACATGCATCATCCACTCCACCCAGTGCTAATTTATATTGCAACAAGTATTTTTAAATGGTATAACACCAAGAATGATGTGGACGCTTAATACACCGGAAAATACAAACACATACCTGTATCATTGCTCCTGGAAGATCATTTGTCCAATGGAGTCCAAGGCAACTGATTATCAAATCTACTGAACTTTACATCAAGGGATCCAAACAATTAGTGTATGAAAGAAAATAACATATGAAGTAAAATTTTAATGCTTACCTTTCTTTGATGGGCAGAAACTCCTCATCACCAATCACATATGATGTTTCAATATTTTCATCACTGGAATCTGGTTGAGAACCTTTGCACACCTTTAACATGTCATACGAGGTATCCATCATAATTAACTTTTCAATTCCACCTGCAAATTTCAGAATCATATGCTTTGTAATGGTTACTAACGATAGAGGCTATCTTCGAATCATTCAAATAAATCATACATCGCTAACATCAGTAACATATCTCTGCAAAAGTACAGAAACACAGGAAGACAATTCTTAAAATGAGTTATAAATAAAACACTGCAACCTGCAAGCATGAAGTGGAAGTTTGACCAACTACTGAAAATACAATGGATAAAAATGACATTCTAGATATTGAATAACATACAAAAGTGGTGTAAAATTAAAAAATCAAGGTCGAAGAAAAGAAATTTTCTTGATCAATTTGAACATAGTGGGAGAAAATAAAGGAAAACAAACACAAAAGCTACTGAAGGACCGGTTGAGATAGTAGGAAATAAATACATATAAAGTAGCAGCATGAGATGAACATGAAGAGCAACTTGATTTTGCTCTACTCAATATCCTTGATATTTTATAGATTTCAAATGGTAGTAAAACAATTTATCACATTGGTAAGGAAGTCTTAACCATGAAGAAACAGAAAATTACAAGAATCAGAATCATACAAATTACGTATTTCTAACAGAAAAAAGGGGTATCAAAACAGGCACAGAACCATACACACTCATTCATAAATAAACGTGTCATTCACTTCACACACTACCTCTAACGACTTCACCCGCAGACACACAAAAAGAAGAATTTCCTCTAAAATTTCACCAGCTGATGTTAAACAACACAAATAGTTATACAAATGGTAGGAAAGGAACTTGCTAAACTAACACTCACCACGTCCTGGCAGCTTTGGCCTCACAGCTTGCAAAGAACCTCCCAAACATAATGCAGTAGGAAATGTTTTTTTGCAGTCCTAAAAAAATTGAAGTACATGATTAATTTCCACAACTACTATTACATTCACAATTCCAAGCAACTTTCTTTTACTTTTAGGCTTTAGCTATTGCCAAGCTTCTTATTGCTTCTTTAAAGTTACTAAAAGTTACCGTGGTTAGTTAAAGGCAACAGACAAATAAACCAACGCCAATTGTAGTAAAAATTTCCGACATAAAAGTAAATTATTTTTTTCTTCTTCTTTATAAATAATTTTCAAATTAAAGGTAGGTGGTAAAAGAAACAAACATAAAGTACCCAAATTACCAAGGAAAACCTTCAGCCTTCAGAAACTGCTGTACCTTTTGAAGGTAAGATTATATCCAACTACCATTAGAAAAATTGGTGTCCTTAAATTCGTATAATTAGAAGCATGAAACATTTATGTCCCTAGAGAACCACAGACTGAAGCAAATGGGCTTGAAATAATAGGAAACTATACAGCAAAACAGTTAGACCGTCTTTTTTTCACAAATTTCGTCAAGTAAAACAAGCATGGCGGATAAAGAAAATTTTATCACTAAAACAAGAAGAAACTTATTTGCAAAATAATGGTAAGTGAAGCAAAGTAGAAAACAACCTCCAAGCGATCCACTAGATTCTCGGCTACAGCATTTATGAAGGAATCGTTGGGACGCAACAACCACGCAGCTCGGTCACGCTGCCATCGAAAACCAAACACCAATTATTGATTAATTAACAAGTACTAGACTCATATAAATATGAAAATCAAAACACTGCTACCTGTTTGCGTTTGAGGTGGCGGTCAAAGATCTTGACTTTAGAAGGATTGCTTTGAAAGGCATCTCTTTCGTCATAGTCTGCAGTAGAAAAGGAAGCGGATGATAGGATACGACACTGGGGTGAGGCTTTTAGATTTCTTTGTCTTCTCCACAGGGAACAACTGGTCTGATAGAAAAGGGATCCCCTCATTTTCTGTGACTAAGAAAATGAAGAAATCCAAAATTAAACTATTTACAGTCAAGTGATTTATGATTCTCCTCCAGAATTTGTTAGAATATTGTTACAAGTCGAGCTTTAAGTTAGTTCTTAGCTTCTGTATAAACAATAATAATAATTTGTTTCACACATTTTGTCGAACAGTTTGTATACAATATTACTTTTAACGAAAACATATGTACAACAATTTGAGAACCTTACCTTGACAAGATACAAACGTTTAGGAGGCCGAGCGCAGGCCGCAGAGCTTCGAAAAATCAGTCGGTGGACACCGCCAATCACGATGGGAACCAAATGGTAGACATGAAAGTGAAATTAAGGTTTTGTTTGTGTTATGTAATTTTGTTTTAGGGAATTATTGCATATACGGGTGGAAAAAATAAAATATAGGTGTTTTAGTTTGGTTTTAGAATTTATTCTAATAATATTTTTTTAATATTTAATTTTAATTATATGTTTATATTTAAATTGGGTATTTTTTAAATTGTTATTTAAAGAATTTTTATTTTCAAGTTATACTTAAATTAGATATTATTTTAAATTAATATTTAGATAACCATTACCCTCAAATTGATGCCTAAATTTTAATTTTATACGTAATTTTGATATTTTTATTAATAATTTAATCCTAAAAATATCGAAAAAGTATTTTCCAATCAACTTATTTTAGGAATTTATTATAACATTGTTCCACAAAACAGTACAGCAAATTTAAAACATATTATCACATGGTGAACACCACATGTCATATATTTAGGTAAAGGAAAACAAGGAAAAAACAAATAATAGTAGCCGTGGGTGGACTTGAAAAGCTTTCGATATGGATGCATGGCAGAGGAGAGCAATCAGTTTGGTATTGGTTGTATGCTGATGGGAAGACCCTCCTCAGGAATGGGGGATGGAATGTAGGAAATCTTCTCAGAAGGATTGGTTTTCACCCATTTGAAACGGGTCACCAGGTTGTGGATGAACGTTAAGATTTCGAGTCGAGCATATTCTTTTCCCGGGCACATACGAGGGCCGCCTCCGAATGGTACGAATGTGTAGGGTGCTGGACCATTCCCTTCGAATCGTGATGGATCGAATCGGTCTGGATCAGGGAAGTATTTCGGATTCTTATTGGTTGTATGCACTGTCCAAAACGCCTGAACCGTGCACATTCCGAATACAGAACAATCAGTAATGTGTACATGGATGGTCAGAATTCAGAACTCAGATGATAATGCCTGGTATAAATGAGAAACACAGTTAGACTGTTAGAGGGATTACCTTCCATCCCTTTGGAATTGTATAACCGGCGTAGGTAAAGTCGGTAATGGCCTCTCGGAACGATCCATTAGCCGGAGGAGCCAACCGCATTACTTCGCATGCCACACACCATGTATACTTCATCTTCCGTATATCTTCCCATCTCAATGGCTCATCTGATCCTCCCACTTTGCATCTCAAGACATCCATTTGCTCTGCAATTATCAACCAGTAGTTGATTAGTCTCGGCCCTCGGGCCGATTAAAAATCAAAATCAAAACATGTACCTTCAAGGACCCTGCTATACACATCAGGATGATCCGAGAGATAGCTAACAATGAAGGTGATTGCAGTGCTTGTTGTGTCATGGCTGGCAATAAAGAAGCCTACGATCTTGTTACCGATCTCGACCTCCGTCATACCATCCATCAACATGCTATCAACCAAGTCCGAAGCCACTGTTTTCCCAGTCTCTAATAGCTCATTTTTCTTCTTGGTGATGAGGGCTAAAAGTTGTTGACGAATTTGTCTGCCAGCTTTCACTGCACGGTTGAATGTTGTACCCGGAAGATCAATAGGCACCGATATAAGACCGGCAGTTGCAAGCGCGAAAGGCTTCGCGAAATTGTCGATCTCCTCCGGATCTGTCACGCTCATGAAAAGACGGCAAGCTAGAGCAAATGTGTACTTCTTTGAGAGAGGGAAAACTTGGACCTCATTATAGGGTGACCAGTGTTGATCTAGGTGCTCTTTTGCCATTATATCCATCACAGGAATATAGTGTTGCAGGGACTCTGGCTTGAGGAAAGGAGGTAGATAGGCTCGAAGTTTGGTCGATTCTTCTTTCGAAGAATTGTCAACACTGTCTGGATCCATCAAAGCTTTCTTGATGGAATCCGGCCACCATGAAGTGACATACTTGTTTTGGCCGGAGAAAAGGAACTTGTTACCTGCAGCACCGCAAAAGATCGCCATGTCTTCTCCGAGCAACGATGTGCGGAACACATCTGGTGAATATTTGGTAGTTCTATCAGTTATGAATTTTTCAGGAGTTCCCCATCTGGATGCCAACACATAATCCAAGGTTTCACCAATGTAAGGAAGACCCTTTCTTCCTGGAGGAAGGTTGGTGATGGCGCCGCCATTGCTGGATTTGTATTTGTAAAACAAGTAGATGGCTACGACAGACACGTATAGAACTACTAAGTGGAGTATGTAAGGCATCAAAGCATCAATGGCGTCCATGGTGGCAAGCTTCATCCTGCTCTGATGTTTTACAAGGTGTTGATGGAGAATGGAGATGGAGATACATGGGATATATATACTCTTCATAATTAGTCTCCTACTTATCCCTGTTTTTGTTTTGGACGATAATCAGCTTATTCACTCCAAAATCTCGAATCTGCACACGGTTCTTTTCATTGGAAACCTTCAGAATATATTATTCCTATCAACGATACCTATTTTTGATTTACTCATGGCTTCGGCATGAATTTAAAATTAATATTACTTATCATGATTGTTTAAAAAATATATAGTTAACAATAAAAAAATAACTTATAATAATATTTTTTTTAAAATAAAAATAAAAATTTTAAATTTTTTAAATTTTTTAAATAATTTCAAAATAGTCATCAAATCTCTAAACCCCAAATTCAATGATTATCATTGGTCTTTAAACCCCAAATTTAATCATTATCAAACCCTAAATTCAATGATTATCATTGGCCTTTAAACCCCAAATTTAACCATTATCACCATTCATTGTCAAAATAAGACTCTCGCACACTGTTCATTATATCATCATTTATCGTAAATTATTTGAATAAACCATTCAACAATTTTTATATTTCATATAATGTTAGTCGATTTTCAACAACGAAGTAATTGAGCAAATAGTCGTGATGATCGACGATGTCAGATAACGGAAGTTAACAATGAAAATTAACTGACTATCAACTAACACTTATTTAAGTTGAAAATATTACACACCTATTTGGCCAGAGAATTACTTTGGCATCCATCTAGAAAATACATAATTTGAGCACTTATTTGCCACTTAGGTTGATTGATAAATACTAAACGAAAGGCTGAAACAGAGTAAATAACATTGCTAAACTTTATCCTATAAAAAGAAGCCACATTCTTGAACCTCAAATAAAGAAAGTAGGATAAGAGAGTACTAAATTTAATTGTTCGTGTCAACCTATATCTGCCTATAATTCAAGAGTCTTCAAAATACAATGCGGAAACACAGTTAATAACTCAGTCAAGAAATGCAGCCCTGAATTTCACCCCTGACCCCACATATCTATAAGTCGAGTTGTGTCCTTCGAGCCAAAAGCTTCCACCTCAAACCTAGCAAACATCTACTTGGATGTAAGGATAAAATATAGGTTGTGGAAGACAGATTTCAAGACAAATAAGTTGGAGCCTACCATTTTTAGACAAAATAAGCAACAAGGCATATCATGGAGGACTGCATGAGAAGTAAGAAAGGAACGAACTAAACACAGAGAAAAGTGTCTAAAATACAATGAAATATCAGAATAACAATCAGATGCTGCTTGCAGATAAAGAATACATGTAATCCACTCCACAACCATGTTACCTAGACTTTTCATTTTCCGAAAATGCCTTTGTCCGACACATATTCAGACATAAGTTTGTGGTATGATCCTCCAAATATTAAAAAATGGTGAAACATGCATGTGTCAAAAACATATAAAACTCACCCGGAATCCAGGTAACACAGCTCCATAGGAGGAACCTGTGGAATTCCTTAAATTTATCATACAAACAAGAGTAACAGAAGCAACTTGGAATTCCAATAAACCAAAAAACATAAATCAACTAAGACATCACCTAAATGCAAGAAAAAGCATAGCCAAACAAAAGAGGAAGAATCCATATAAAACTTTATGCAAAGAAAAGATATTAAAGATATAAGCACATAAAGAGAAAACTGTAGAAGTTAATAGCCAAGATGTTCAGCTTAAAGCTACAGCTACAGCCTCTGCCAATATCAAACATATGCAGTTTAATTGAAAATTGTGTTCAGCTTCCAATTCCATTACCCATTTTATTCTTGACACACGAAATTGAAGCAGAAAAATAAAAAGACTTTCAACATTAAAACTAACAAAAAAAGAGAATAGTAGGCTATAGTTTAACCGGTGATCATAGTTCCAGCACCCTCATCGGTCATAATCTCATGAAGTAACGAGTGCTGAACACGACCATCGATAATGCTAGCAGTGGTGACCCCTTGAGCGAGGGATCGAATACAACAATTCACTTTCGGAATCATCCCACCAGCTACCTTCCCTTCCTCAATCATTTTCTTCACTCCCTTTATATCAATCTCTTTCACCAAGCTTCCGGGGTCCTCTCGGTTTCTCAGAATCCCTGCAACGTCGGTCAACAGGATTAGTTTCTCTGCTCCCAATGCCGCCGCCACCTCACCAGCAACCGTGTCTGCGTTGATGTTGTAAGGCTGTCCGAACTCATCGGCCGCAACTGAAGCAATCACCGGGATGCTTCCGTTGTCCACAAGCGTTTGGAGGACTGTGGGGTCCACTCTCGCGACTTCCCCGACAAACCCCAACTGTGCGGCGTTTGGGCTGGGTCGGGCAGTTAAAAGGCGGCCATCCATACCAGAGAGACCAACGGCGGTGGCTCCAGCGAAGTTGATACGAGAGACCAGATCTTTGTTAACTTTCCCAACAAGGACCATTGAAACAACTTCCATGGTCCTGGCGTCGGTCACACGCAGCCCATCGCGGAACTGAGAGGGGATGTTGAGCTGATTGAGAAGAACATTGATTTCAGGACCGCCGCCGTGAACGAGGACGGGACGGAGGCCAACGCATGCAAGAAGAACGAGGTCCCTAACAACAGAGGCCTTGAGCTCGGCAGATTTCATGGCGGCTCCGCCGTATTTAACGACAATAGTCTTTCCCCTAAATTTCTGGATATAGGGTAGTGATTCTGAGAGGATTTTGACTCGAAGTTGATGATCATAATTGCTAAGAGTAGGATTGGGCGGATCATTGAGAGCAGTGGAGGCGGCTGAAGAAGCTCTAACGTCAAGACGGAGACGACGAGACCGAGGGGTTGAAGAAATCTTCGATAAATCGAAATTGAAATTTAGGTTTAGGGTTTTTGATTTTGTAGATGAGAGAAATGAGAGAGGTTCTTGTGGAGAGCAAAAATGGAGAGATTTGAGGGTTGCTGTTGCTCCCATTTTCTATCTGTCTTGACTGCTTGCTTCTGCCTTGGCTTTAGAGAGGGTACTGAGGAGTGTAATCAAAATTATATTTATAATTTTTGAATGGGTGAATTCTGTCATTAGTCCCTATTCTATGTGAGGTTATGAATTTAGTACGCATGCTCAAAAATTATTTCTAATTTATGTGCATTTCATTTTTTAACAAGTACTTTGATAATAATAAATTTTGATTTAATATTTTTTTATTTAGCTATACAGTTATGTTCTAATAGTAGATGTTCTAATGTATACTCTCAATCATCAGAGATTTATCGTTCAATCACTATATAAGCATTACTGGTATTCGAACCTGTAATTTCTAGGAAGAGCAATCATTCCTTTAACCACTGAGACTAGATAGCTCGTATATTTGATTTAACATATTTAATAGATACAATTAAATTAAAATAAAATTTTAATGAAATATCAAATATTTGATATAATTTTATTTATTATTAGTAGAATGAATTGAATTTGAGAGTGAAAAATCATTTTAATGAAAAAAATTATGATATTTAATTTAGATGAATCGATCAATAGGTAATAAATGAATGATCATAGTAAAGACTATCAAAAAAATTTTTAAAAAAAGGTCATGCATTTTTCTTATTATATTAAGGAAAATTTGTTACAACTCATGGATGGTAAACAACTTTTAACTTTTATAGATACTTTCATTTTAATCATTAAAAAAATTATTGTACATACCACAGTCCACATGAGCTGCCATAGATACAGTGTTGTTGGAAGAGTTGTAGGCTAAGATGGGCTAACCACTTAAGGTTGAACTGGGTTGAGTTGCACTCAAATGGTTTGGGTTTGCTTTTGGGATGGACCCCCGTTGCTTCTTCAAAAGAACCTGCAGGCTTGCAGCCATGGCGGCTAGGGTAGTGTAGCTACAACACCCAGAACCGATCATGCACTCTCCATTGGTGATGATGCAATGCAACAGCCAACAGGCATTTCATCTTCCCTAAAAGTTGGAGACAAACCAGACGATGTTCACAAGCGTTTAGTTTTGAAGTAATTATTCTATGCACAAACATGGTTCAGAAGTGTATCGATTTTAGGATTTAGAGACTTTAGTTAGTGTTAAGGTTAAAAATCATAGGTTTAAAGTTTATTAAGGTTAGAGATTTAGATTATAGTACTAAATTCTAAACCTTATAACCTATACCCTAGAACCTTGAATCTTAAATTATAAATCATTAATCTATAAACACTAAACTAACTTTCTAACCCTTGAATTTACCCCGTTTTTGAAAATAAATCACCTAGTGTAGCAAATAATAACTCTTAATTTTTCGTATTACATGTATCACAAATATTCATTCTATTCCCAAGGTTATATTAATATCATCTCTCACTTCTGAGACATTATCACTTGCTTTAATCACATTGTCTCTAAAAATCAACTCATCGATCTAATCATATTATATACTCAATAAATGTTTGACATGTTTCATACTTCATTTTATGAATTCCATTCTACTTTTTTAATTATTTTAAACATGTTTTGATTAATCGGATAGACATGGGATGCTTTAGGGAGAGATCATGTTCTAGGCTTATCTAGCAAGGTCGTGGCTGGCCAACAAGTTGATCACGAGAGCCGCCGCTGCTGCTTCAATGCAAAGTAATTCTTTATGTGACACATCGGGCGATGGGTGATCACCACAACTAAAAGTGTTACGGCTCAACTCTCTCCACCCCAAAACTCAAAAACCAACATGCATGGATATCTGCATGCACATGAACCACATAATAGCTTAACAAACCCCTTCACCGCTATATAAGTGCTGCATTCATCTGCATGGAGATCATTGAGTTTAGCCATAATTCAAAAGAATGAAGACCGTTGGTGAGCTAGCCTTGTTGGTTTGTTTGATCCTGGCCTGCTTTATCAGTAGAGCTCGGTCGCAGCGGCTGCCTCAGCAGTCTCAAGTACCATGCTTCTTCATCTTCGGTGACTCCCTAGTGGACAATGGAAATAACAATGGTATGGTCACACTTGCTAGGGCCAATTATAGGCCCTATGGCATTGACTTCCCCGGGGGTACCACCGGTCGTTTCACTAATGGTCGAACTTTTGTCGACGCTCTAGGTAAGTTACTACTCCATGATCATTCAAAGTTTGGTCATTTTTTTCACTGTAATCGGTTTCCTGATGATATACTTGAATTGCAGCTCAACTTATGGGGTTTACACGCTACATTCTTCCCTATTCAAGGGCTCGTGGCCCTGAATTGTTGCGCGGAGTCAATTATGCCTCCGGCGCTTCCGGTATTCGCGACGAAACAGGCGACAATCTGGTACATACATATATGAAAATGCATGCATGACCGTGATTTAAATATTTCATTAAGTTGTAACATGATTGTGATGATGTTTTGTGTGTAGGGAGTACACACATCGATGAACGGACAGGTCGCGAACTTTGCGAATACGGTGGTGCAAATGCGGAGGTTCTTCAGAGGAGACACCACTGCTTTGGCTAGTTACCTGAGCAAGTGTATATTCTACAGTGGTTTGGGAAGCAATGATTATCTTAACAACTATTTCATGCCGAACTTCTACACAACCAGCTCTGATTTCACTATCAAGGCATATGCGGCTGCACTCATTCAGGACTACACACGACAGCTAACTGTAAGTTTCCCATGTCCCAAACAAATCATTACGATCCGTCGTATTCGACACTGATATAATTTCCTGTGTGTTTGAATCCGATACATTTCAGCAATTACATAGCTTAGGAGCTCGAAAGGTGATCGTAACAGCAGTCGGACCAATCGGATGCATACCGTATCAACTAGCTCGGTACCACGGTAATAGCAGCCGGTGCAACGAAGACATAAACAAGGCAATCGTTCTTTTCAACACCGAGCTAAGGAAGGTGGTTGATAGTTTCAACAGTGGCCAACTACAAGGAGCGAAGTTTGTTTACCTGGATTCCTACAAAAGCAGCATCGATTCTTATCAAAATGGCTCTGCAAACGGTAACTGCTACTACAAATACAACTTTAACATGAACCCCATAATTTTATGGGGTAATTGATCGATAAAGCTCGACTCGAAAATAATCGAATCAAATCCATTCTTCGAATGTACAGGCTTTGAAGTGATAGACAAAGGATGCTGCGGAGTGGGAAGAAACAATGGGCAGATAACATGTCTTCCCCTTCAACAACCTTGTACTGATCGAAGGAAATACCTGTTTTGGGATGCCTTCCATCCGACAGACCTGGCCAATGTCATGTTTGCACAGTCTGCCTATGGATCACAGACTTATACTTATCCTATAAACATACAGCAATTGTCTGCCCTGTAGAACCCTAATGTTATCTGAATGTCATCAATTACTACCTTTTGTTGATTGTTTTGTTACTTGTTGGTGCTTGTAATTCAAGGTGTTAATTAATTTCTGTTTTAGTGATTGCAGTTTAGCATTGTATTGTGAATTAATGGCAATTAGTTTTGGGTTTACAATCAATGAAGTTGATTAATGATTTAACTTAAAAAAGGCAAATAGTGGTTAGAGACTATAGATGACGTAGTGGAACCGATCCATAAAATAATTTCTTTATTTATGTATGGATGACCGATTACAACAAGACGTATGAACAGTAAATATATCATTCGATGAATTTTATTGGCTTTCAAAATTGTCTCTGAATGATAATGTTCGTCATTGTAATATGAATATTGGAATGATTTTCAAACCAATTCATTTAATTATTTTCTATTCGATTATTAATATAATATTGAACTTTTAATTAAATAGTGAGATATTTAAACTTTTAAGACAAATATCAAGATATAAATCTATACAAAATATCACAGCATGAACATTCATTCGATTAATTAACTAGTTTATAAACCTTCAAAAATAAATTTAATCATTCTCAATTCAATGAGTTTAACCCAATGATTAATTCCATCCAGGTTTAAGTCCTTGAAATGTAACAACAATATCCTTATGATTTTACCTGGCTCAATGAGATTAATCTTTGTTTAGATTAGAGATGAGTATGGGTCGGGTTGGGTTAGATTTTCGACCCATCCGAACATAAATACCTTAAACCCGATTCTGACCCGACTTGAATATATTTTTTTAAAAAATCTGACCCGACCCGACCCGAAAATAAATACTCTAAACCTAACTCCGACCCGAACTATAGAAAAATAAATAAATTCAGGGACTAAATTGTAAAAAAATAATTTCTAAGGACTTAATTATAAAAATATAATTTTAAGGATTAAATTATAAATTAAAAATTAATTTTAAGGATCTAATTATAAGAAATATATAGATAGAGGACCATTATTATAAATATCCCTAAAAATTTATGAAAAAATTATATATTTAGTCTCAGATCAAGTCAGGTCGGATATTCTACACCTTAAACCGAAATCTGACCCAACCCGATATCACTTCAAAAACCATCTAACTCGACCCGAATCTGATTTTTTCGTAAAAAAATCCGACCAGACAGAAAGAAACAATATGCTGAAAACTCGTTTTCCTTGCTTTATTTACATTTTTTTGTAGTAATAAAATTTGGATTTTGGACTGGTTTGAAGAGTTAGGGTTGAATTGTCTTGGGCTTTGAGTTTAATGTTTTAAATTCCCTTAACCCAAAAACCCAACTTTTTGCATTAGTGTACTTGCCCCAAGGAGAACTATTACCCTTTTCTCTGCGCTTTCAAGTTTCAATCTTTCATATTCGCCATTGCAGCAGCTATTGTGAGCTTGGAAGAAAGTTGAAAACTTGAAGAAGTACCATGAAGAAGAAAACGAGTAAAGAAAAGACTAATGCTGTTGGTGTAGCCGAAGATGTTCAAATGGGTAAATGTCAATGGAATTTTTTTCTACTGGTTTGTCTTTGAATTCTCTTTGTATACATGGAATTAACTTTCCTGCGATGGGTTGGCTTGTTTTGTTGGTTTCAGTGGAGAATTTAGTTGCAACCAAACAAGAGAAGCAAACATTGCCTGCTTGTTCTTCACCACCATAGCCCTTGTAGTTCAATTCTTTTAAGACCAAGAATCTTGACAAATGACATACATTTGTAAATAACATTGCTTTTAATCATTCCACACTTGGAGATTCTCTACAGAGATGACACGTGGATGTCTTGATTTCGATGGTAAAACTTTTTCTTTTCCGAAAGGAATATGAACATGAATGGAAACTATCATACTATCTGATATGAAAGCTTTAATGTTGCTGCTCAAGAAGACTGCTTTTAGCTTTAAACAACTAATTCTCCATGACTTAAGCATCTAAGCATGTCCTAAAGCCAATCTCCAATATTCTTTCCACTTTTGTTTTTTTCAAATCATTCTACACCATACTTGTATACTCAAATAATTGATTACATAAGAAACATATAGCAAAAGAAACTGTGTTGAAATCTCTAAAAAAGATTGAAAACCTTAGCAAAAGAGGCATGTTTTCTCAGTGGCTAAGTCAGAGGATGGTGCAGCGAGCAGCTTGCCTGCGGAGCTCTTCGGTCTCTTTCTGTGCTCTTTCTAGATTTGCTCGGAGCTCCCAAATTTCATCATTGGATATAATTTGAGCTAACTGTGCCATCTCTTCTGCCTTCAGCCTCGCTGCCTGCTCCTCTGCTAACTTCTGCTCAAGCCTGGCGGTCGTCTCCTTCAGCTTTGACTCAACCTATACAACATCATCATTCATTAGACACAAAGACTGCAAAAGGACATATCACTGCTTAGATATGAGAATTAAGCAACCAGTAAAAGCATGTGAAGCAACATAGGAACTTGGTAATTGAAACAATTTAGTAGGCGATTTTAGACACGATATAGAAAAGATAACTAAAACACAACACAGCACACGGAAATATAACATGAACAAGACATGAACATCTCAATATAAAATACCTTAACCATGGCAAATACACAAACATGACACGGTGGGAGAGTAAACTACATTTGTTGTCTAAACTACGTTGCTTCGAGTATACCAAGACTCGTGAGATTCCCAACTAAGACAACTATGAGGGATAATTTGAAGTGGTATATGGGAAAATATAGTGTAGGATCTCATCAGGTTTTATTCATGGTCTGGGTTGCAACAATAGGAATATTCTTATTTTGACTGAATTATATACATTAACAAAGATCTCTAAAATATGGCCAGGGGGGGGTGTGATCTTTAAAATCTGCAATGAAAACTAACATCACCATCAAATATAATAAGAAGATACTAAGGTTACCATATCAGTAATTCGCATAAGCTGCTCTTCATATGATCTTTCAATCTGCTCCTGGAACTCTGATATTTCTTTCTTGGAGTAGCCCCTTAGAGTAGCAACCACTTCTTGTTGATCACGGAGTTTACTTTCCCCTCTCTGTGCAATAGATATAGATACGGTAATTGTTTACACTAAAATCACAACAAACTGAAAAAGAAAGCAAAGACTTAACCTTCAGCTCTGCAAACAACTCATCGGTATATGGTTTCCCTCCGTTCTGCTCTATGACCATGTTCACCAGTGAGAGAAGATCCTGAACTTGTTTCACTCTCTTGGGTTCATCCTTAGTCTTGTTGTCGAAAAGTACAAGCCGGTTTTCACAAAGACCGAGAATGTCCTGATGAATTTGAAGTAACAGAAAAAATAAGTATATGTTGTTATTGCACACCAACTATTCTTAAGTTCCAATACACTAACCAATACACCAAGTAAAAAACCAATAGTAGCCTTAGATCAGATTTGATATCCAACACAAGCATCAATGATTTGATATCCCAACAGACATACATGATACGTAATATAAAATAATCGTCTAACCATATACGAAAAACATGATATTAAGCCTATTAGAACACTTTCTTTTCTTTATACCATTGCCTCATCAGGATAGTAACCTTCAGACCTCAACAGATAAGTGAACTGATTACAACAAAGTCAGACAAAAATAAAACTTCAAGTTGCATTTGGTTTAGGAAGAAACCTTTAATGGTTGCGGACACTCACGGCCCAAATATTCTTCCAATGTTTCCTCATTTTCTTCCAGTTCATCCCCACCAGTAAACAATACAATCATGTAGTTAACAATTTTGCTTCCGAACAAAGTCTGCAAACTAAGCAATGCAGCTTCCTCTTCTTGTGAAAAACGGGTCCTAATCGAGAAAACAACGAGAACTGCATGGATTCCATCCTTGGCAAGATCAATACATTTGACAATTTCTTTTCCAATGAATTCAGATCCAGCTGAGAACTCAAACAACCCTGCAATGACATGTTAAATTAGTGTAATAGTTAATGCATTGATAGCTGAGGAAAGAATAACCTTTTCCATGATCCATTTAATGATACTACCATCAAATATAATAGGAACAAACAACGACAGAAGACACCGTACCAGGAGTATCAATGACATTCAAAATTTGCCCATCTTTGAGCACTGTTCTCTGCAATTCACAAGTACTAGTAACCCCAGATGAACTAGCCCTTGATTTGAAGGCTTTTTTTCCAAGAATGCTATTGCCGGTTGCACTTTTCCCATTGCCGGTACGTCCGAGTAGAACCAAAGTCCTAATACCGTTAGAAGGCGAGGTGAACTCCCAATCATCATCTATTACACTTCCACCCATCATATACAATTACCTGCAATATTAGAAAACACCTTCAAATTACAAAAGTGCATCTCATCTGTCACTAAAATCCATTCTTTCTCTAATGTTGAAGTTTACAGTAATCTATCAACCAAAATCACCATTCAATCAGTTCAACAAAAACGGAAAGCGAGTCAACTCCAAGTCTCGAACCAATTAAAATAAACAAAGAGAAAATATAATAATATTTGTAACTCGAGAAAAGCAGTTCATGGAGTTCTACTAATGATAGCACTAACTTGATTATCCCACTCATTAAAACACCTAAATTCAACTTTAGCATCAATTGTTACAGTCAACCAGATTAATCAAGCTCATCAAATCTTATCAAGTGGCTTAAACCTCAGTAGAATCACTAATGATTTTTTTCTAAATACTAACAAAAGATTCAAATTCCACCAAAAAAATGAAAACCATATGCACTAAAAAATCAGTACAGCTATGAAAATGCAATTTTAGGATCGATTTGAAGTCTTTCCTGCTCAATTTGGAACTAAACCTTTCAAAGATTGAGTGAATCAACATTTTTTAGCTGACATGGCACTGTGATCCAAAGATTTAATTTTTAAGTGACCCAGAAAAGATTTAATCTTCATATTCTCAAAGGTCCAAACTGACCATCTAGTCTCACTAACCCAGAGAAACAGGAAAGTTTCAAGGTGCTGTTGTTTTCTAATTCCCAACCTCATTCCAAGTAACCAAACAGCACCAAATTTGAATCATCAGTAAAGGACCGAACTTTGAGAAATCTAAAAGCAACCCAGAAGAATCTGGGTACTTGTAAGTAAGGGTGTCTGTGTCGTTTAATTTCCTACTTGAATCCAATAACAGAGCAGGAAGAAGGAAATATTAAAGAAACATGAACTCAAAAAAGTAGAATAATATTATAAACAACTTACCGTAGGAACAAGAAGCTCCAAAAGAACAAATAAGAGAAGAGAATTCAGTGTTGCTTTAAATAAAATATAAACATATATAAAGAGAAAGAACAAGAAAAAGAGAGGAGGAAACTTGTTCTTCGAGATAAGCGTCTTCAAGACTGTAACAGTTAATCTTACTATATTAAGTATTACTAAAATAGGAAAAGTGTCCCCTTGGCTCTGAAATTCTATGCTTTTTGTTGTTGCCATCTCCTGGTTTTTTGACAGTCGGGTCGGACTCACATGATTTTCTGCTGGCTTAAGAGTTAACTTTATTTAAAGTTTAAAGTTTTGAATTTAAGGTTTAAATTTTAAGATATTAAAATTAAATATTTGAATTTTATAATTTAAATATAAAAAATCGTATAATTTTTTTATATAACTTATATATCAAAATATAACTTTAATTAATTATAGATTTTATATCAGCTTTATAAAATCAGTTAAATAAACTTAGTGTCAGTCTAACTATAGACTAAAGTGTACTATTTCATTAAATCTCATTGAATGAGTTAAATAAAATTAATCCAGAAATTTATAAATGAATATTAAAAATTCTTATCTAGCAATTAAAATTTTCTGATTCTATCATCGATAAAAGAGAATGTATTTCATTTGTATTATATATATATATATATATTAGGAGTGTGTAAATTCGGATACAGATTCGATCTGATCTAAAATTTTAGATATCCGAAAAAGTCAGATTACTTAAATAACGATCCGTATTCGATCCAAAAAAATCGGATTAGATATCTGAAAATTCGGATTAGATATATGAATATCCGAATTTATAAATTATTTTATTTATTTATTTATTTTAATTTGACGGTCATATTCATAAAAATTTTAGGTTTTCAAATATAACAATCAACAATTTTTGAATATAGTAAAAATTTTATCCATGAAAATTTTAATTTTTTATATATAATAAGTAAAATATCGAATATATCAATATTTATATCTACAAAAAATTAAATTTTTCGGATAATTGGATATCCGATCCGAATGTAAAACACATATCCGTATTTGATCCAAAATTTTAGATCAAATTAACGGATAATCGAATCGAATATTTTTACTCACCCCTAATATATATATACATGAGTAAAAATTTAACTTGCAATAATAAATCGATGTCTTAAAGGTATCATAAATACTTAATTTTTTAAAATATTGTTTTTATTTTTTAACTCAATCTTTATACTCTAAAATTTTATTAATTCATTTCTTTGATCAATATTAATTGTTAAATCTTAATACAACTATCATGTTACAATATTATCGTTTAATATTTTTAAACCTTTTTATTTTATATAAAATTTTATTTTTATTTTTTTAAAAATATTAATTTTTAAAGAATTCATAAATATTATAATATATAACTGTAATGTGTCAAGAGACAATAATATCTCAAAAAAATTATAAAAATTTGATATCAAAATTAATAAAAAAAATTTAATTGAATCAATAAATTGATTCAGAACTTAATTGGGTGAAAAATTAGGGATGTAATTTATTTGTTTTTAAAAGTTTAAGGACTTGAATCACAATAAGCCAAAAATATCGACGTTTGAAAGCAATAACCCACCCGCTACAAAATCCAGTTCCCAGTTTCTATTCCTCCATGATCCAAGGCCAATGCATGAACAGACCATAACTCATCAAATTCCGGCCACCGAACAGGCATGAAACAAGGCGGAGCGATGGATTCCCAAAATACGCCAGTCGACCTCTTGAATAATCAGAAGATGGGGAGATTCGGTGTGATATTGAGCAGAAGCCGTTCGGTTTCGACTGCCTCCACTGTCGTCCTCAGAGCCGAGAAACAGAGCTCCGCACTCGAGAACGCCATGAAAAGGGCAGTATCCATGAGGAGATCCAGATCCGTGAAAAATTAAATACTGAAATATTATTAAATTAATTAAAATTAAAATCTTAAAGATTTAATATACAATTAATAATTATATTATATTTTATTAATTGTTTAAATTCTTAATATTTTTAATTTTTATTAATTAATTTAATAATATTAAATAATATTTAACGTTGATGATATTTTACGATATTTCTCATATGTTTTCAAATTTTCCTATAAATAAATATTTCATCCCAATTTGTTAATAAAATATAAAATATCTTTTATCTCAAAGGAGAAATGATCAATTGATTGATATTTGAACGCATATCTTGTCCACAAATACAAAAATATCTTCAATAAACTCATCACTCGGAAACACACGATATGGGGCTGTCTTCCACCACCACCACCCTGCTCACCACCTCCCTTTGCACCGCCAGAAGAGGCTTTCCTCCGCCCCACCAAATCCATCATCACCGTTTCCGCTTCCTCTCAACTTCTGTACGGTTCATTCATCTTTTTTCTACTCTTACAATTGTATCAAATTGGTAGTATAAAAATCTCTGCAGATTCTGACTTTAAAGTTTCAGTTTGTGTTCAGAGAAAATGCAATTTAAATCAGCAAACATCACTAGGAAAGAACAGAGCTGAAAGAGTAAGGTGTAGTACAGTGGAAGCGGAAGATGAAGCATGTGAATTAGTCAATGGGGTCGAGCTTTCAATTGGAGAAGGAGATGAAAATATTCAAGCTTATCTCTTTAAGGCAGTGAAGAACAATAATGGAGCTGGTGTTTTGCTTTTATCAGATATCTTTGGGTTTCAGGATTCAGCCACAAGAGATTTTGCATACCAAGTTGCCTGCCATGGCTACAAGTATGATTACTAAGTACTAACCTTTAAACACCCTTTTCTTTTCCATAGTCTTGATGTGAACTTGTGAACTCTACTTGTGCTTGAGATTGCAGTGTCCTTGTCCCTGACCTGTTTCGTGGTGATCCCTGGGCAAAGAGCCGACCGAACACAATGTTCGAACAATGGCTGGCTAGCCAAGACCCTCAGAGGGTTGCAAATGACATTGCAACCTCAACAAAATGGATGGTTGATGAATTTACAGCTGCTGGAATTTCAAATAAACTCGGTATCATCGGATTCTGCTTCGGAGGAGGGCGAGTGATAGATGTTTTAGCTGCAGACCAGGGTGCTTGTTTTAGCACTGCTGTCTCATTTTATGGCACTAGGATGGACACAGCAGCGGCAGCTAAAATAAAGTTGCCAGTCTTGTTCATTTCAGGAGACAATGACCCGCTCTGTCCGGTTAGTGTTCTGAGTGAGTTCGAGAAGATCATCGGCAAAGGGTCCAAGGTTGTAATCTTCAAAGGAAGAGATCATGCATTTGCCCATCGACCCGGATCTGTCGAAGAAGATGAAGATGCAGAGCAGGCATTTACTTTAATGAGGAATTGGCTGCATGATGGCCTAGTTGTAAACAGCTGAATGCATCTGTGTAGATGGTTATCTTGTAGGTTGTTTGAGGTAGAATCTGTGCATCTTTCCTGCAATACTCTGAACAAGCCTAGATGAACATCTGGTAAAAGGTTAAATGCATAATCACTTTAACTGTTAAGCAATAAAATGTTTTAACTCAATGATTGAAGTTGATTATGAGGCACAAAACTAAAAACCATTCCTCAATGATTGGAAGATTAAGTTGCGCTTGTGGTTATGGTGTTGCGATTGCAGGCGCATTACGTAATCTGTAACGGCTGATGCGGCCGTAATTCATTTATAAAAAATTACAACTTTTTTAGAATATTGTTTATATATACATTTTACAATCTTGAGAACATTATGTAAGATAATATGTATTTAGTTGATAGACAAGAGAATTTTGAGGTAATTTATTAGTTTCATTATTATTTATAGTTAGACTATATAATGGTGAACTTATAAATGAATTATAAGTATCCAAAAACATATGCGATTGCGATTTAAATCTTATATATTTCAAGTACATGTATATGCATAATATTTGCACATAAATCTATGATAGAGTAGAAATCATCTATCTCTTTTTCATGCATTCTTTTATGTATCCGTTTTAAATTATAGGGTTTAGCGTTCAACGTTAGGAGGTTGTGGTTAAAATTTAGAGAAATAGAGTTAAGGTGTATTTTTTAAGGTGTAGGCTTTAGGATATAAAAAATAAGGGTTAGGGTTAAAAATTAATTTTAAAAAAATTCAGCAGGAGGCATGATAGGATGCGTGATAGAAAAAAGAGTTTTACTTCTTCTTGTATAAATCGTTTGTATCCTTATCATGCCTTCATTCGTGCTTTTACTTTAAATTAATGAGTTTAGGGTTAAGGGTTAAAGATTGATATTAGGATTTAAGGAATTAAAGGTAAAGTGTATTTTTTAGAGTATATGGTCTAAGGTTTAAGATATAGAAAATAAGAGTTAAGATTAAAAATTTATATTTTTATAAAAAATTTCAATAAAAAACATAAAAAGATGTATAAAAAGAATTACCCACCTCATTATTTTTTAATTTTTCAAGTAAAAAATCATTTAAAAAAATATGACATGAAAAGATGGGTAATTTTTATTGGTCGGTTTTATAGACACGTGATGAGACTGACCCATGATATAATTTTTCCCCATCTTGTGTTTTAAATTAAATCCGGAAATTATTGAGAACGTGACGGTATAAAGTTGTCGAAAGTGGTAAAGGTGTTAGGTGTGGGACTAGTGATTTTTGGTTATTTGTGCTCAACAAGCAACACCACATTTTTAATTCGCGTTAAATCAGTTTGGGGGATATTTTTTTATGATCTTTAAGGTAAACCACAAAAATAATCATCCAATTCTACAATATTTTATTAAATTTATTAATTTTTAAATTATAAAATAAATAATTTAGTTTTTGAAATATTTTAATTAACATATTTATTTATATATATTTTTATTATTTAATAATATATTATAAATAAAATAATTAAACGTGATTCTTTTATGATAAATATCCTTATTAAGTATACACTCAATCATATTAACACCTTAATCACTATATTATAAATATTAATATTCGAATTCGTAATTTTTAAAAATAATTATTATTATTTTAATTATTAAAATAAAATAATTTGTACATAAAAAACCCGGAAGAAGTCTAAATAATTTTCCTTAATTACTTAACCCGTTTATTATATAATATAATATATTATATTATATTAAACCAAGAAACATGTTTAGGGTTAGATAATATAGTAATAAAAGCCCACGCTGTGCGCAAGCCGAAAATAAATAACTTTAAAATAGGATTAATATACTGAATATGGTTTAAAAGTCGATTTCATTTTACTTAATAATTATTTGACGTGTTCTTTTAATTATTAAAAAATAAGGGTAAACTATATAAAGATAATCAAATGTTTAGATATTTTAATTTGGTCACTTATCTTTTAAAATTTTTATTTAGGCCACCTAATTTTTATTTTACTTTCATTTTGGTATCTTTTGTTATATTTTATTAGAAAATATTGACATGATACGATAATTTTTCTGTCCTCAATAAAAATATACTCTAAGTCTTCATTCTAGTGAAATAAAAATTGGGTGATCTCAATAAAAGTTTTAAGAGTTTAGTGACTAAAATAATACTTTTCTAAAGGTTAGGTGACTATTTAAGTAGTTTACCCATAAAGCAAATATAGAATTGAATATAATATAAGATGTTCACTATATCAACTCCAAAGTCCAAACCTCTTGCTGTCTTCCAAAGCTTTTGGCAATGTCCAACTCCAATCTTGCCGCTGCTGAAACTCCACTTTTGGATGACACAGTTAACGCCTGCCTTGATTTCAAAGGCCGCCCTGTACGCCGCTCAAGCTCCGGTGGTTGGAGATCGGCTTCTTTCATCATTGCCGTTGAAGTTGCAGAGAGGTTTGCTTATTATGGAATCTCCTCAAACCTCATTACTTACTTAACGGGTCCTCTGGCTCAATCCACTGCCGCCGCCGCCGCACAAATTAACGCCTGGTCGGGAGTGGCGGCGCTTCTCCCACTCTTGGGTGCTTTCCTTGCCGATTCTTTTTTTGGCCGATACCGCACCATCATCCTTGCTTCCCTTGTTTACGTTTTGGTAAATCATTTCTCCCCTTTCATTCCAATTTCCAAATTTAGAACATATAGAAAGAAAAAAACAATAAATGTTTTAGCAAATTAGTTCCAATGAAAGAAGTAGTTGAATTGAAGATCGGGTTTAGAATTCAAAAGCTCACTCATCATTCTCAAATCAAGATTGAGAAAACAGCTTTAATATGAACTAGTAATGGTCCTAATGGTGCAATTTGTTGCTTGACTTAGTTTTCTCATTGATGATTTGGGGAAAATGATGATTAATTGAAGATTATAAGCTATGATGATGATCAACCTCAGGATTATTTTAATTATTTTTACTATTTGATTTTCTTTACATACAGGGGCTAGGCTTGTTGACTCTGTCAGCTACACTTTCATCCGTCACCAGTTCTAGTGCCCATATTGCTGATAATGTCACGTTAAACAATTCATCGGTGCCTCGGTTTCAAGTGATTCTATTCTTCTTCTCACTATATCTGGTAGCATTTGCACTAGGTGGGCACAAACCCTGCGTTCAAGCTTTTGGTGCCGATCAATTTGATATACAAGACCCTGAGGAGTGCAAAGCCAAGAGTTCTTTCTTTAATTGGTGGTACTTTGGTATCGCTGTTGGTATCCTAGTGACCCTTTTGGTTGTAACTTACATACAAGATAATCTAAGTTGGGTTCTTGGATTTGCAATACCTGGTATTGTGATGACTGTTGCACTGCTTGTTTTTGTGCTTGGAACAACCACTTACAGGTTTAGTGTCAAAAGGGATGAAGTAAACCCTTTTGTGAGGATTGGTCGAGTTTTCGTTTTGGCTTTTAGGAACCGAAAAACAGCTTCTTCAACAATTGCTACAGAGGAAGCTCTTCCAACTGAAAGTTCAAAGGAATTCAAGTAAGTCGCATATATTCACATAATGGAAATTAGGACCATAATATATATCTGTATGTATGTATGTAAAACCAACAGTAGTTGAGTAGTGATAAGATTTATTAATTGGGAAATAGGAAGCTTTGGTGAACATCAATAACTAAATTCTTGTGCATGGTTTCCTTCAAGGAAATAAACTGAGATTTGCGGAAAATGTTGCTATTTTGCATTATCCATAACGAACCTCTCTAACATGGCAATATGGATTTTCGAATGTGGTGGTAGATTCCTCGAGAATGCCTTGCTTGCCCCAGACGGTACAATGGAGCAGGGAAAAGTGTGTAGCATCAGAGAGGTTGAAGAAGCAAAGGCTGTTTTAAGGCTTGTACCTATATGGGCTACCAGCTTGATTTATGCAGTTGTTTTTGCACAGTCATCAACATTGTTTACCAAGCAAGGTGCTACAATGGACAGATCAATTACAGCAGGGTTGAAAATACCGGCTGCTTCACTTCAGTGTTTCATAAGCTTTACAATTATTCTCTTCATTCCCATATACGATCGATTATTTGTTCCTTTAGCAAGAGCTGTCACCAGAAAACCAGCCGGAATTACAATGCTTCAAAGAATAGGAACTGGAATTGCTCTATCAGCTATAGCAATGGTGATTGCTGCTTTAGTAGAGATGAAGAGGCTTAAAATTGCTCGAGAACATGGGTTGATAGACCAGCCGAATGTGACGGTTCCGATGAGTGTGTGGTGGCTGATCCCTCAATATACACTATATGGATTATCCGATGTGTTTGCCATTGTTGGTCTTCAAGAATTCTTTTATGACCAGATGCCTGATGAATTGAGAAGCATAGGTATTGCAGTCTACCTTAGCGTCCTTGGTGTAGGAGATTTCTTAAGTAGCTTTCTCATCTCTGTTCTTGAGAAAGCAACCAGTGCGGATGGTCGAGATAGCTGGTTTGCAGATAATCTGAATAGGGCTCATCTTGATTACTTTTATTGGCTGCTTGCTGCACTTAGTGCCGTGGGATTACTTCTGTATGTATATTCAACAAAATCTTATATTTATGCTAGGCGAAGTACGTTATAGATTTCTTCTAAAGTCAGCCATGTCGCTCAGATCGCTTCGTCGGTGTTGGAAAAGGGTCATGTTTATATATATATGCTCAACTTCCTTTCTAGTTTGTTATGTATTTTGATAACTTTTGGAGGATCTTATATTCAACATAGTGTGCCATTAAGATTTAGTCTTAGTGGATCTTAATCCTATATATAGGGGTGGGCAAGACCAGGTACCTGACCAATTTGAATAGAATTAGTCTCGGTAATCATCGGTTCTTAAAAATTGGAACCAGTCTCGGTCACACAGAGTCCTAAATTTTAAAAACCGGTCTCGTTACTGGTGGGTATCGGTTCCAATACCGGGTACCCGGTCAATTAGTTTATTCTTAAAATTTTTTGAGTAATTAGAGAAAAAAAATTCAACCACCAATAATAAAATTAGAATATTATATACTTAAAAATTAAAGTTTTAAAACTAATCATACTCATAATATTCTTACATAAAGAGAAAGTTTGATAAGAAAAATAAATAAAATAAAACCAATACCGGATCAAAATCAAAATTTCCTGAAACAAGTACTCCCCTCCCCCCCGAACATTTAAATCTGACTCTGTTTTAGTGTTGCTTTCATTCTACCTATCATGAAAAGAGTAATATTAATGTAACAATAATATTGACTATTTATATAATAATATAATGCAAGAATAAAACATTAAAATATGAATTGTCTTGTTGTTTAATGCTTATATATTTATTTATTTTTATAAAATGTCTATATACTTATTGATATAAGAAAATTTGATTGAAATCGATAAACAGGAGGATATTATGTTTGATTTCATGTCATACAAAGTATAATGTTTAGTTGCGTTTAAAAATACCCGATTTAAATTACTTGACCTGTTGATCCGTCTATTTAATTAAAAATTACCGGATATTTATAATGAAATACCCGAATTTTTTAGGTCGGGTATCTGATTCGTATTTTTTTCGGGTAGTTGGGCCGGGTTAGGGCCGGAATTTTTTAAGAACCGGGTACCCGCCCCGCCCCGGTAATTTTAATAAATAAATATTTTTAAATTTTAAATTATATTTTTATTATATATTTTTTATTATTTTTCTCTAAAATTAATTTTAAATCCTTAACTTCTTTTTATACTTGTATTATATACTTTTAAGTTTTGAATTTTTTATAAATATTTATTAATTTATCAATATGAGGTTTGAAAGAAAAATTATGATAGAGAAAAATACATTCTTTTATCGGTAAACTTTAATATATACTTATATATCCAAATATTTATCTTTAAACCCTATCTCAAATCAATAATTTTGTGTTTGAAATATATATCATGAAATTTTAAGTATTTTTTATATATTTTTTTAAAAAATAAATTTTAAAAATATATATATAAAAAAATCAAACTGGGTACCCAATACCTGATTTTCGGGTACTCGATTTTTATAGGCCAGGTTATGGGCCGACGTTTTGGTACCCGAAAATTTTGGGTACTCGGTTATGAACCCCCCTAATAACATTGATAACAAAATTAATTAAACTAAATTTAAATTTGTTATCTATTTTAGAGAATGATTGAAGCATTTACTATTAGTTTGAATAAAAATCTTTTGCTTTCTAATCACGTCCTTTTTTATATTTTACACTAAAAATTATTAAAAATTTAAATTTTAAACCCTAATTCTCATTTCTACGTCATAAACTTTAAATTATACATCATAAAAAAATATATCATATCTCTAATTTCATGAACTATAACCACGACCCTTAATTTTAAATTTTAAACTAACTAATTTAAAATAAAAATATTAATAGACATAATAAATACACAATCGATTTATCCATCGAGTCTACCTAATCTTCAACTAACTCTATTATTTTGTATATAACCAAAATTATCTTGTCATGTCTATCATTCCCTAGAAAGTTGTAATCAGGTGGGTGTGAAGCATAGCACATGGGCATTTGAGAAACGTAAAGTTGGTCCACACAGGAACCGAAACAACTGGAGGGAAAGAGAGCCTGAGCCTGAGCCTGAGCCTGAGCCTAGACAAGATGAATCTGACGTAAAAGTAGATCTACCTACCAAATCTAGCTCCCTCTCCTAGAACCACTTGTCTCTCGTATCAACTAGGTCAATTCAATCGAGTCTATTGGCATGGCCTCCACCTTTCTCTCTCACACCACGTATAAATTCTTACACAACTAACCAACTTTATCCAGATTCTTACAACCACTGGTTCCTCAATCCCCCATGTTCTCTCTCCATGTTTTTCTCATCTAATCACACAAATTTGATATCCATCATAACTGATTTGCTTTCCATTTCTGACAAACCATGGGAAGATCACCTTGTTGTGAAAAAGCTCATACCAACAAAGGTGCATGGACCAAGGAAGAGGATCAAAGACTCATACAGTATATACGTGTTCATGGAGAAGGTTGCTGGCGTTCACTACCAAAAGCTGCAGGTAAAAACACCATTTTAATGGCTTCTTCTTCTTCTTCTTCTTCTTCTTCTTCTTCTTCTTCTTCTTCTTCTTGTTTCTTAATCTGTGGTTTGCACTTTGCAGGGCTGCTTAGATGTGGTAAAAGTTGCAGACTGAGATGGATAAATTACTTGAGACCAGATCTCAAGAGAGGGAATTTCACAGAGGAAGAAGATGAACTCATCATCAAGCTTCACAGTTTACTTGGAAACAAGTGAGTTTTCTTCTTCTTTCTTCCGATTTCATCGTGTTGGAGATAAGTTTTTAATGTTCTGAAACATATTTTCAGATGGTCTTTGATTGCCGGAAGATTACCGGGAAGAACAGATAACGAGATAAAGAATTACTGGAACACACACATCAAAAGAAAGCTTGTAAGCAGAGGAATCGATCCACAAACTCATCGTCCTTTGAATGAAACTGCAGCCAGTACCACCAACACAATCACAGCCCCTACTGAATTCGATTTCAGAAACGTAACCAAATCGGTTTCGAAATCGAATTTCAGCAAGACCCCACCACATCTAGAATTCAAATGCAATGAAATTCGAGTCGAGTCGAATGCAGATTCTCTCAAAGTACTCAACTGTACCTCCACTAGTGGCATGACTACAGATGAACAACTACAGCTACAGAAGAAGAAGCAGTATGATCATCCAAGTGATGGGGAAGTGTTAAATTTGGAGCTTTTGATCGGGATTAGTTCGATTGATTCGTCTCGAGTTTCAAGTTCTAACTCGGTCGAGTCCAAACCGAAACCAGATAACAATCATTTCCAGTTTCTTGAACAAGCTATGGTGGCCAAGGCAGTATGTTTGTGTTGGCAATTAGGCTTTCGGACCAGTGAAATTTGTAGGAACTGTCAGAATTCAAATGGCTTCTACAGATTTTGTAGACCTTTGGATTCATAGGGTCATTTTTATTTTTTTTCATTTTAGATGATAATTGCATAATTATTACCATATTATTCGCTGTCTTATGTAATGAAAGATAGTTGTTAAAAGAAGATTAACATAACATGACCATTAATTTCTGCTGTCTGAAGAGATTATTAAATTCTTTTGGATTTGTTTTATTAGTTAAATGAACATGCAATCCCTGATGAAAGATTAAATTATGATCTTTGAATTGCTATTTTTCATATTTTATTAGGTTTGGAGTCACAATCAAGTGTTAGATAAGGGTTGGTACACACATTAAAAAATATATAAATCATTCAAAATACATATGTTTTTTTTTTTAATTTTAAGACAAAGTTTGAGATATAATATATTTTAAAAAAAATTAAAAAACACTTTATAATTGGTTAATTTTGAGAAATATAGAGGTTTAAGTTTATTTTTAGTATTATAGAGACATTTGGAAAATAATTGGGGAAGTGGACCAATTGCTACAGTAATAAAAGGACCTCACCACCTTCTCTTGGCGAGGTCTTCTATCTCTTCTTGAACCACGTTAAGAAGAGATGGTGAGGTACTGTTGATTCATTTAATTTATTCGATTGAATGAGGAAGAGAGAGAAGACCTCGCCAAGAGAAGGTGGCGAGGTCATTTTATTATTGTAGCAATTGACCTACTTCTTCAATTATTTTTTAAACTCTCTAAAATCCTAAAATTAATTTCAAACAACAATATTTTCTAAAATTTTCCTTTATAATCATCTTAGAGTTTTTAAACTTATTGAGATATAATATCTATTCTAGATTATACTCTCAACCGTTAGATATTGATCGCTCAATCACTATGCCAATATTACTGGTGCTCGAACCCGTGACCTTCAGGAAGGTCAACTGTTCTTTTAACTACTGAGACTAGATAATCCGTACATAAATTTTAAACTTGTTTATGAAATAATGATAATATTAAAAAAATGATTAGAGATGAAAGATGTTGAATTATTAATGACAAGGTATTTGATATGAACATGCAATGCAATGGAAGCATGTGACTGAGATGGTGACTAATGAGTTTGTTTGGGCTGGCAATGGCTGGCAGGCATGTTTAAAACAACTTAAACCATAATATATACTGAGATTTAATAATATTTTTATAGTCTAGTTCTGATTAATTTAGATTGATCCGTGTCGCACATTTAATTTTAATTAGTGAATCTTCCAACAGAGATTTTTTGCATACACAACGTCTCGAATATGAGACTTGCTTAATATCTTATATAAGCAAAAGAATATTTTTATTAATAAAATCATAGGGTAAAATTTATGTCTGGTATATCATCTATTTATGTATTTTTATTTTGGTCATTCAGCTTTTTTTACACAACAATACTTAATATTATGATTTATTTTTATTTTAATACTCTATCATCAAAAAATTAACGATAAAAGTGATATATTACCACCTAATTAAAAGAAAAAAATAAAAAATAAATATTACATAGCTTTGTCGTAATTTACCTAGTAAATAGAGTACCTAATAAGTAATTTACCCAAATTATAACATGTAGCAATGACGGTGATGTAAACAACATATTTTTATCTTCATGATAAAAATTATTATATTTATATAAAAAAATTACTTAACTATTGTATCAAGATTTTTTTAATATATAACCTCAGTTATTTTAATTTTTTAAAATATTTTATTTGTTATAATAAATTAAAAATTGAATTTAAATAATTTAATTATGAATATTAAAAAAATTATATTAAAAATATTCTTATCTGGATCTAACTTTAAATAATATAAGATTAAAAAGAATTAAATTTTAATAAAAAATTATTGTTCATAATCGGATTTTTTTACGTAATATTTTATTTTAGAATATGTCTTAAGACTTTTTTTTATGGGAAATTAATTATCTTATTTCTTATGAGATGTGATTATTTACTAATATTTCAATTAAACTTTAAATAATCTTGGACAATTGGTCTTGGCTGGAGTGAGATGGTGTCATGTGCCATGTTTGGTATTTTAGAGTTCATGTCGGTAGCTTATAGCTATGAGCTAAACTAATCTTCTTTCTTATCCATTAATTCATGGTATTCAAGTAGTTTAAATAATATAAGTTAGTTAGAGGTTGGTAAGGGAAAAAGATGGGCATGGACCCACTCAGATAAGGTGACCATAAAAAATTATTAGGTAAACCTTATTCATCATATTATCTGTAGTTTCAACCAATCAGATTTATTTATATTAATTTTGTAAGATGAATCATCATCCCTTTTTTACATGTAATTAGTGAGTGAGTAATTATTAAGTAGTTATTTAAAGATGAACGGTTCTGATTGTTTAGTCTATGAATGACATGATAAACATGATTCACCTAATAATCTCTCGGTGACCAGACACTAACCGATAAGCGGTGAGGAATGAATTTTTATAAAGTTGGGATAAAAAGTTGAGTTTTTATTGTAATTTTAATGGTCGAAGATTACTTCATTGTTAAAGACATTTTGTTCACGAAAAAGATTATTATATGAGAATTTTTTTTGAACATGCAAATAGTGATTACTATTCTAGAATATAATCTAAACCATTTGATATTGATCGCTCAATCATTTTGTTGGCATTACTGATGCTTGAACTCATGACCTTTAGAAACAACAATCATTCCTTTAACCACTTGAGCTAGAAGGCTCGAGGATTTTTTTAATCTTTACTCGTATTTAATTCAAAATCATTATGGAGATAATAAAGTATTACTTATTTTATTTTTTAAAAAAATATTTTTAAATAAAATTATCTATATATCTTTATTTATATAATTAATCTTTTATATTTACTCTGTTTCATCAGGAACCACCACCAAAGCTACCATAGCAGTTCCAATCAATAATAGTATTAAGAGTGAAATTGCATGGTTGAAGTCAATAAATGAATATTATTTCCAGGTGAATTCTGCTGTTTTCTTACTTTTCTGTTAGGAGTTAGGACAGCTTTAGCAGGTCCAAGAAGATGATCTCTTTATCAATGGCTTCATCTGTTTGTCCTCCTCCAAAGAAATCATTCCCAAGTGTGATGGATCCTCCAGCATCATTTTTGCCACTAGGTATCCAGCTATCGACCATGTCTGAAACTTCCTAGCCTGCTTACCGATGTATCTCCCGAGTTTGCCATCATAATATTCTGGCCAGCCATCTTTCAACAAGCGTGTCTCGGCGAGGTCAATTGCACGCTTTGCGATTTGAGGCCTTCCCGTTTTTATGCAAGCAGCTATCAGCAACCATAGAAGCACTGCATGCAAAATAGGGAGAAATTGCAGGATTAAGGAAAGGGAAATCTACAAAGATTCATGTTCATAGGCTAAAAGGGTTCATATTTGATCATCTTAAGTGAAGATAGATTAGGAAGCAAAGGCCTTACCTGGCCAAGATCCTCCATTGTGATAACTCCATCTCGTGTTCTTCGGGTCACAACCGGTAACGATTCGCCATTCGTGACTTTCTATTGCGGGATAAGCTATTTTTAGTGTCATTTTCTCCCACGAGCTCATCCCAATCGGTATCACTTTTACCGCCTAAATCTACATCGTTCTTGTCTACCCTATCATGTAAAAGCCTAGCAAACTGCTTCAGGAATGGTCAATTATTGTTATCCATAGCTTGTTTTCCACTACTCAACCCAAGTCTGTCAATTACTATCATTTAAATCTCTACTACATAGGAATATCACCACACTTTCAAGATCTTGTGAACATTTGACTTTGAATATTAACATCACATTCATTAAAGAAACAAGACAGATTAACTAGATCCTACCAGTTCTGAGCAGTAATAAGACAACGATATATTTGGTTCACTGTTATAGACAGAGATGGAAAAGTTAACGTTGACTGTATTTTTTCTGTTATTAGCTGGTTAAAGTCCCATCAGATGATGGATCATGTATTTGCATTGATCCAATGGTAAAAACTTGTGAAGGAACCATATAGCTTTTCGTAAGAAAGACTAGACGGATGGCTTACCATTCTTCTATCAATCATAGAGCATCCATCAGCACAAAGTAGGGTTGGGAATGTATCGAATCCTTCTGATAGACAAAGAGTGAGTATGAGCCTCATCCCTTTTTGACATTCGGGAGTCTCAGCTAGAGATAAATCCCCTTTAGATTTTGTATATGCACGGAGCAGAATGATCCACCAGAATCCCGAATCAACCGGAGCAACTCTTCCAATGGCACTCTCTCCAAAATCTGCAATAATTGTGCCCGATTTACGTACAGGATCATGAAGAACTTTGAAGCTAGCTGGCATTGCACCTTCCCCTAGCTTGAATCTATCTATTCTCTTTTCCCACCCTTGAAGCTGAAGAGTCTTCAAGAGAAAGTTCCTAACTATCTCAGGCTCTCCATTCATCAGAAAAGCCAGAGCACTGGGTACAAAGTCTCGAACAAAAACCTGAAGAGAAACCAGAACAAAACAATCTTAGAGGATTTCAATATTTTAACTCACTAAAGGGTAATGGATTTCAGTATTAAAAATAACATCTTTTAACTAATCAAACCAACCATTAGCGATCAGAAATCTCTATTCATGTTTTATTTGAAGTTTCACCTAATCAAAGTCATCCAACTTGGATCAAGGTATTTACTATAAAATGATGTTATCCTACATTCAATTAAGCTTTATAGTTTGTTATGACCAAATATATTCAGGTTTAAACTTTCTATAATTGACAATTAGTTTTAGATCGAATAACTAACATTCATTATAAGCAATAATAAATGCCAGGATCATAGTTTACAATAGCATGAGCATACCAATGAACCAACAATATGAATATCAATAAACAACAATCTTACCTGATCATAGTTCAAAACTTCCTCGGAAGCATGGTCATACACGGCAATGGTACCAACTGGTTAACCTCTGAAATACACCAAAGATCTCCTGAGAGCATCCCATGCTTCAGCCACCATGGACATGGAGTGTGGTTCAAAGGAGTTTCTAGCCGATGAGGCTGGAGTATTGAAACCAGACCTCCAACCGGGCGAGTGTGTGATCTCATAGTTGTCATGAGCTCCTCTTGATAGAGCAGTAGAGAGCTCACCCAGCGATCACTCATCAAATGATCTTTGCCTCTCGATGTTAAGCCTTGGCTTATCAACGAGGCGTGAGAGATCATAGTCTTCTGTGTCGTAGATCGAGCAAGTTGAGCTCACATTTCTAAGCCCCGTCAATTTAGCCCCATCCATTTTCTTTATCTTCAATGATCAAAAACGAAACTTCAGAAATCTACAGTTTAGAAGAAGAAAAAAAGATTATAATTTAGAACCCATATATTTACAAAGCTAATGAAATGAAAATCACCATTCAACGAAGAGTGAATAAATCAAAACTCTTGTTCATTACATTACCAAGATAACTGAAAAATAAAGGAAATTCCCAACAACAATCCCCCAACCATCATTATTATACTGCAAATCAATCCACCAAAAAAACCCAGATCTGAAACTCATTTAATCAAAAATATAACCCCACACGCAAAAGGAAGAGCTTTTGAAAAAAAATTCCGGCGAAAACTAGAGAGGAGATGACCGGTGATTTCGCCGGAAAACGGTAAGAAAGGGGATATACTATGAGATGGGAGGAAGAGGAAGAAGAAGAAGAAAGAGAAGAAAGTCCCGTTCTCTTGTAATAACAATGTGTAAAGTTTACCGGTAAAAGCACGTGTAGAAAAAAGTCCACCTGCTGTTACTAAACGACGCAGTTTGGACACGGACTTCTTTTATGTTACTGTTTTTAATAATATGTTGTGAAGTAAAATATATTTTTTTATATAATTTAAATATTTTTTTCTTTAAACATATGAAATTAACAAATATATTTTAAATATCATGCAAATTCGATAATTAATCAAGTTTTATAAAAAAAATACAATTTAATGAATAAGATATTAATACATACAAATATAACCGATTAAAGTTTTAAATAAATATTAAATCTAATTATATTTTTATATATCATTTTATTTATTTAAATAAATAAATAAATATTGATTAACAATTAATTTTATAAAATCCTTCTCTATAATTAATTAATGTAATTAATTAATCAGATTAATTAATATAATTAACTGTCTATTAATTACCAAACATAAATTTTTAATATTTTCATAACAATAAATAAAGCAACGCAAATATAAAATAATATCTTATATTTTGACAACTGACATTAGATTTTTTTTAAAGAAAACTGTAGTTTTTTTTTAAAAAAAATTATTAAAAAATTATAAACGAAAAAATTATAATCTCTCTATTTAATCAAAAAAGTCAAAATAAAAAAAATATTAAGTGAACCTTGTTTATCACGTAATTCATGGTCCTAATTAATCAGGACCGTTGATCTCAATTTTTTTCAAATGAATCATTATCTCTTTCCTGCATGTACTTAGTGGGTGAATGTTTATTTAAAAATTAACGGTCCTGATTGCTTGGATTATGAATAACGTGATAAACAAAATTCACTGTACAAAGTAAACTTTAGTTGAAATTAAATAGGGTTAACTGTAAAGTTAGGTTGAAATTATTTCCACCAAATATTCACTATGTTCATCCAAATTTATTTTTGGAAATTCTAGCTTACTTGATAGTATAGTGGGTAGAGGAGACTAAAATTCGACTCGAAATTTTGAATAATTCGATTTAAAGTGAAAATATTTTATTCGTTTTGATTTGATTCGATTTGAAATTTTATGAATTCGATTAGACTCAAAAAAAATTAAATAAAATTCGAGTCAAAATTTTTAGTAATTAAAGAATTTATTGGATAATGACTCCTTATTCACTATGCTGCAAATGGGTGCAAATCGTACCTCTTTCTCATGATTCTATTTGTGTGTGTTTTAAATCAGATGGTTTAAGGTTTAGAGTTTAAGATTTGAGTTTGTTGTTAGGGTTTAAGGAATTAAGGGTACGGTATATTTTTTATGGTTTAGGATATAAAAAATAAGGGTTAGGATTTAAAATTCATTTTTTTAAAAAATAAGGATACACGATAAAGAGACAAATGATTTTTACTCGCTGCAAATACTAATACTCGAACTTATAATCTCAAAAAATAATAATTTTTTAACTATTAAAACAAGATAATTCATACGTCTTCTTAAAATTTTTCAAAAATATATAAAATTGGTGGTTAAAATAATAAATTATGATCGTATAAATGAAAGTTAAAATTATAAATGTAGCTTTAAGATTGAACAACTAGATAATTGTTGGTCCAACAATATATTAATAGAATGGGCCAGCATTCAAAATATGTTTCTCTGCCCAAATACCCGAGAATTACTACTAGGATTTATTCATAGAAGTATTATTTTTTGTTGATAGATTTATAAGATTTCGTATGGAGTTTCAAGTTCAGATTGAATTAATCCTAATTTATGAGTTTTTAATTATATGTATATATATGCCCAATATTTGATATTTATAATTTTTTTTATTAATAATATTATTTTTAAGATTTAAATATAATTTTTTTAAAAAATTTTATTATAATTATTTTAAATTAATTTATATTTTATATTTAATTTTAATAGGTTAATCTTTTAATTGAAATTTTCGGCCAACACAATAATAGTATAAAAGAAAAATTCTACAATGTGCATCAAACATTGTTGAATACCACTAATGTTGAACATCGTAGAATACTATTAGATTAATTAATAAAAATTAAAAAAAAAATTAAAGACTAATTAATAAAAAAATGATAGACTTAACATATATTAATAATTATGTGTTGAGTCCTTAAGATTTTTAATCTTTATTAATTAATTTACTAATATTCAACGCTAAGAGTGATATTAATTTTAATGTTTGTCGTTGATAGATCATATTTCTTTATAATTTTATTTTTTTAGTTGAGTTTTTAGATTAAATTTAAATACGTGATTTTTGTTTATAAATAATTTCTCATGATATTTAATTTTGATTTATAATTTTTATTGATGTTTAATTTATTTTTATATATTTTTACTCGAGTTTTTAATTATTTTTTTAGTTTTTTTTTTATGTATGATCTTGATAAAATCTAAATTGATTATTTTATTATAATTTTAAATATATTTTAATAAAATTAGTGTTTTTTTATTTTAAAAAATATATATAAAAAACATAATCATCAGACAAAATTTAATTTGTTCAAAAGCATTTAAAAAAAATTAAAACTTCGTCTTTATCAAACTTATAGAAATATTGAACCCATCCCCCATTTTAAATTTCCAATTTTTTTCCGACCAAAGAGAAAACAACGAAAAGAAAGCGACAGAAAAGGAGACGACGAGGACGACGACGACGAGATTTTCATTTTCTAGCTCATCCTCTCTGTTTCCTTTCTTAACCGACGAAAATTACAATAAAACCGAACCCCCCCACCTTTACCTTTCAACCCACCAAATTTCTTAACTTCACCAAACTCAGATCCAACACTCTTCTTTCTTGGTTTTGAAGGTACGAGCAACACTACTTCTTTTGCATAATTAGGGTATTTAGTTCCTTCATTTACTGCTACAGACCATTGTTTTCTGCTTTTGCTTATGTTTCCTAAAACTCGCATTAACTTTCGGATTAATGTTGTTGTTGTTGTTGTTGTTGTTTGGTAATGAAAGCAGAGTGCTTTATAAAAGAAGTTTAAGAACTTAATTTCTCTACTCTATATTAGCTTTTTATGTCTTCTGATCGTGTTTGGGATTTGGGTTTTCTTTTTTGTATTATTTTTGTTCGGGATATTTTTTTGTTTGCAGTGTTTGTTTGATTTGTTTATTGAACAATGGATTCGAAACCCAAGAGGAGAGGTGCTATGGAGAACGGGGATACAGGGGAAGACTCGGTAGTTGCGACTATGATTGGGAATGGGGATGATTTGGGTCCTCTTGTTCGACGTGCTTTCGAAATGGGGCGGACTGAGGCGCTTGTTCACCAGCTGAAGCATGTCATGAAAAAGAAAGAAGCAGAAATTGAGGAGCTCTGCAAGACTCACTATGAGGAATTCATTCTTGCTGTTGATGAGCTTCGGGGTGTCTTGGTTGATGCAGATGAGCTCAAAAGCAATCTGTCAAGTGATAATTTTAAGTTGCAGGAGGTTGGGTGTGCTCTTTTGGAGAAACTTGAAGAGCTTCTTGAATCTTTTTCGATCAAGAAAAATGTGACTGAAGCTATTAAGATGTCCAAGATTTGTGTTGAAGTTTTGGAGCTCTGTGTCAAATGTAATAATTACCTTTCAGCAGGCCAGTTTTTCCTGGCATTGAAAACCGTGGATTTGATTGAGACAAACTACTTGCCGAATATCCCTGTAAATGCAATCAAAATAATGATTCGAAAGAATATTCCTATAATAAAAGCACATATTGAAAAGAAAGTGACTGCAGACTTTAATGAGTGGCTAGCTCACATTAGGAGCTCTGCTAAGGATATTGGACAGACGGCAATAGGTCATGCTGCATCGGTACGCCAGAGAGATGAGGAAATGCTTGAACGGCAAAGAAAAGCCGAGGAACTGAACATTTCTGGCTTAGGAGATACGGTATATTCGTTAGATGTCGAAGAGCTTGATGAAGATTCCGTTTTGAAGTTTGATCTTACACCTCTCTATCGGGCATATCACATCCATTCCTGCCTTGGAGTCCAAGAGCAATTTCGTGAATATTACTACAAGAATCGTTTATTACAACTCAATTCAGACTTGCAACTCTCTTCCTCAACACCATTTGTTGAATCATATCAAACCTACCTAGCTCAAATTGCAGGCTACTTTATTGTGGAAGATAGGGTCTTAAGGACTTCTGGAGGCTTGTTGTCTGCTGATCAAGTTGAGACAATGTGGGAAACAACTGTCACAAAAGTGGCATCAGTTTTGGAAGAACAATTTTCTCATATGGATTCTGCAACACATCTTCTCTTGGTGAAGGATTACATCGCTCTTCTCGGGGCAACTCTTACACAGTATGTGTATGAAGTGGGTTCAATTCTTGAGGTCTTGGATAATAGCCGAGACAAATACCATGAGCTTCTTCTTGAAGAGTGCCGTCAGCAAATTGCTAATGTTATTTCTAATGATTCCTATAAGCAGATGGTAATAACGAAGGATTCTGACTATGATAATGATGTTTTGGCATTTAATCTTCAGACTTCAGATGTAATGCCAGGTTTTCCATATATTGCACCATTCTCCTCTATGGTGCCTGATTTCTGCCGCATTGTTCGGTCATTCATCAAAGGCTCGGTTGATTACTTGTCTTTTGGAGTTAATTCAAATTTTTATGATGCAGAGAGAAAGTATTTGGACAAGCTCTTGATTGATGTGCTTAATGAAGTTGTACTGGCTACGGTTCAGAGTAATGGCATTGCTGTATCTCAAGCCATGCAGATTGCTGCAAATATAACATTTCTTGAAAGAGCTTGTGACTTTTTCCTTCAACATGCTGCCCAACTCTGTGGGATTCCAGTTCGATCACTTGAGAGGCCTAAGGCCAGTTTGACTGCCAAGGCGGTCTTAAAAACTTCAAGAGATGCAGCTTATCTGGCTCTTCTGAAACTGGTAAATAGTAAGTTAGATGAGTTCTTGGCACTTACGGAAAATATAAACTGGACCTCTGAAGAGATATCCCAAAATAATAGCGAGTATATGAATGAGGTGATCTTTTACCTTGACAGTGTTTTCTCAACAGCACTGCAAATTCTGCCATTGGATGCATTGTACAAGATTGGTTGTGGGGCGCTAGAGCATATTTCCAATTCTATCGTTGCTGCATTTCTCGCTGATAGTGTCAAAAGGTTTAATGCCAATGCAGTCATGGTTATCAACCATGATCTACAGGTGCTAGAGAATTTTGCTGATGAGAGGTTTGACAGCACTGGCCTAAGTGAGATATACAAGGAAGGTAGTTTTCGAAGTTGCTTGATAGAGGCCCGGCAGTTGATAAACCTTTTGTCCAGCAGCCAGCCAGAGAATTTCACGAATCTTGTAATACGGGAGAAGTCCTACAATGCTTTGGATAATAAGAAGGTGGCTAGCATCATTGAAAAATTCAAGGACTCAGCAGATGGGATCTTCGGGAGCCTTTCTACCAGAAATACAAAAACAAGTTCACGGAAGAAATCGATGGACATGCTGAAAAAAAGATTGAAAGATTTCAACTGAGTCTACTGAGAACGATTCAAATGTTTGCTTGCATTAAAGCGGTTGTCTAATTTGGTCTTCATATTTCCTCCCCCCTGATCTGGTTTGTAGCTCATTTGATCATAGATTATCATAATAAAGTTTTTACATTCATATTGTTTCCCGTACTCTTTTCTTTCTTCTGGTTAACTAACTGGGGAAATAGTTCCGGAAATAGCATGATGCATAGGTTTAGGTTACTTTAAACTCTAACGAAGTTACGATCGCTTTAGATACATATGATGTTTGATATTCAGTAAATGATAATGGTATCAGACATTCATGTTTCTTTATTTTATTTATTGTATCATATGTAGAATTTGTCTTTATGACCAATGTGATGACAATTTTTTTACGAGGAATTATCTATTTCGGGCCAAAACCTTCTGAGTGGTTGCAACAAAACTCAAAACTTTTTGGTCTTACAAGAACATCTTATAATTATGTTACTTAGGCTCCTGTAGGAGCGTGGGATACTAGTAAGTGCTGGAGATGGGTATGTTTAATCTTTCCTAACTTTTCAACGTATTGGAGGATCCTTGGAGGTATATCCTCTTACCCGTATCTGAATATGTTTCAGACATGAGTATTGGATATAGATACCTCATGAAAATGAACTTAGGATCATAGTAACTACTGCTCTACCCCACTTTTCGGTCCCCTGTTCCAGGCTGTTCTCTGTACTTACAATTGTATTATCAGAGTTGGTTTTTAAAGAACTGATTTGGAGCTGCATTGATCGAAATTGCTGAATACAATGACATGTGACCGTCAAACAAGGTAAAATTTTCTGTCAAAAGATGCTTTTGTGATTGCAGTGCAATTGACATATTTACAATTGTATTATCAGAGTTGGTTGCAGTGCAGCGTTACCGTTTATATATGCCAAGACCTCCTTTTTCCTTTCCGATATGGGATTAATGCTCTTTACCTCTTTTCAGACGTGACAGTAACGTAAACAATTTAATATCGTATATACCTGTTTCTCAGGGTTCATAGATCGGTGACAAATTAGAGGAAGATGATGAACTGTTTATTGGACCTCCCCCACCTGGTCTGGTTGCTGAGGCTGAACCAGCAAATGAAGCAGAACGCTTTGAAGAGGCTACAAAATTTACCCCTTCTGTATCTTATTCAGATTTAGATTTATCTTTTATTGGTATAGACTTGGTGATTGCAACCTTCAACCTTGTTCTTGAAATGTTAAAATTTCCTGTCATTTTTTATGAACCTCATACAAATATATTGCCTTTCTGTTGTTCATTCATCCTTGTAATTTTGCTCTGTTAGCTGTCATGTTCAGTGTCTGACCTGTACATGCATGGACTGTCAAGACAACATACCAAATTTGTATATATCTGGTCTGAATAGTGAAGAGGCTAGTTCCTTTATCCAATACAGGTTCTAAAGGCTCACTAGAGCCAGAAGAAAATGTTTTTAATTAGCAAATAATATTCTGAGTTGAATCATTTTTTATTATCATAAAAAATAAATATATTGTAGGCATGATGTCCAAATTAGTCAGCGAAAGAGGCTTGGAAGCCTTAAATATAATGTTAACAGAATCTATTACAAGATATCCTTTGATAACTCTTACACAACATCATCAAGCACAATCATCACTTTCTGGTAATATAACAAAATTAGGTGGTTGTTTTTTCCCATCAGTTCTTGGTGTCACAATCTATAAATTTTTAGATTCGGTTTTATCTCATTAAATCGAGATCGAATAATTTTATCATTCTTAAACTGCTAATGAGAAAATAAATTATTACGTAATCAATTCCGTAAAACCCCTTTTTTCCAATTGAAATGATGAGTAAAACCATAATTAATTAACTGTTAATTAATCCACTATGAAAGATAATGTGTGGTACAATTTTATATTATGACTCACAATCAACTGTATAGATCGCATCCGATTTTGATGATTTTATCAGATTATGATCATCATTTCATATGGTTGATGACGATTGACTGAGGGGGACATCTTAGACAAGGTTGATTAATTAGAAAATAAAATTTATATAAAAAAATGTAAACCATTACATCAAGACGTTAGAATTTAAACATAAATATTTAAAAATGAAAAATAAATTAAAAATAAATTAAAATAAAGGGATGAAAAAAATACGGAGCGAGAGGTGATTGTTCCTCTCTCCACTCCGTGTACGTTCGTCATTGATCATTGTACGTCGATTGTTTCATATTATATATATATATATATATATAAACCCACCGATTCAATCTATATATACATCAATTTGATGGATAATTTTCTATGCATGTGCATTTTTTTAATTCATTGGTGTTTTTGCCGCATATGTTTTGGTTCATCTTTCCCACTCAATTTGCTTCACCAAACCCTGACGTCGATTTTTCTATCTTACTGTGGGGCCAAATTCACTAGTTGGAGTTATTGTTTTATTTATATAATTATCGGTGCAGGTTTTTAATAGAGTAGAAATTTTCTGTCATCGTGTCTTTTTTATATTTTTATTTAAAAATTATAAAAAATTAAATTTTAAATTCTTAAACCCTACACTTTAAAAAATATACCTTACTCATAATTCTTTAAATTATAATTACACCTTTATTCTTAAATTTTAAATCTTAAATCCACTAATTTAAAGTGGGAACACAGTTAAAGTAGACGATTTGCAATTTTTTAATAGAGTAATTATACAATGTCCCTATGGTATAAATAAAAAAAATAAGTATTTTAGTTTTAAACAATTTTTTTTGTTTTTTTATTATATCTTTTTCTATGGTTTTTTTACAAAATATTTAAAAATTAAATTTTAAACTTTAACTCTAATTTTTATATCTTAATAACTAAATTTTTCACCCTAAAAATTATATTTTATCCCTAATTCTCTAAACTCTAGCCACAATTACTAATATCAAACTCTGAACCTTAAACACGCTATTTTAAAGTGTGAACATCAAGAAAGACACAATATAAAGATAAACAATGAAAAATTTAAAGATTTTGTTTAAGATTAAAATTTTAAAAATATAGAATTTAATAGTTACCGAGTAGAAAAAAAATGTAAGATGAAAGAAGAAGAAGAAGAGTTGTAATTAGGAGATAAATTACAATTCTCAAGTACAAAAGGAGATAAAGCTAAGGGCAGGTGATGATGAAAAGTACTGTAGCTTCAGTGGGACTCATCTCTGGATGTCTGTTTCCCAAACCAGAAAGAGACAAGATAATATAACACAACACAAAGGTTTTATCTTATTTAACTTGATAAAGACAGATAAAAAAATTATTAGGTGAATTTTGTTCATTATGTTATTCGTGATCCAATCAGGATCATTCATCTTTATTTTTTTTACGGTGAATCATCATCTCTTTCTTACATATAATTAATGGGTGAACAGTTATTAGGCAATTATTTAAAAATGAACGATCTTGATTTCTTGAATCATGGATGACGTGGTAAACATGATTCACCTAATAATCTCTTCTAAACTTGTGTATCCAACACTTGTCATAAACTTAACCATGCCAAATGGCACAGGGCGGCGCACAAAACACAGGGACAAAGACAAAGAGGTGAGCTGGATTGTAGGAAGAACATTCAATTGTCTGCATAGAAATTCACACTCCATATATATATTGTTCAGGTCAAGAGTTAAATAAGTAGTAATAATTTATACTGGTTTTATTATGTTTGTTTTTGGAGTTAAATTGTTTCTAAAGTGTGGAAAATCTTAGGACATAAAATTGCGGTGGGAAGAGAAGGGTGGGGGTGGCGTGAAATTTGGTGCCACGCCGTCCAAACAAACCGAAACTATCATTTCATCCGATCAATGCATCTGCCACCCCACGCGCAATCAAAGGCCTATTTCCTTCTTCGCCAACTATATATATTTATACCCTCACCTTCTTGCTGTACATCTCCAAACAGTTCACCACTTTCTTCTCTTACATTCATCTTCTTCTTTTCCACAAAAATAGCTGCTGCATGCTGCTGCTCTCTTCTCCAGTTGCAGCACTAACATTTCCTTATAAACTCTATCATTTCGATCTTCCGACAAGAGCATATTCAGTCAAAGAACAAGCCAAGTACTGGTGAGTATGAATACATATATACATGCGTGTATGTTTAATAGATATGGGATTGGGAGATTCCCTCTGCAATCTGCAGTACTGAGATTAGGGTTTGTCATGCATAGGGACGTAACCATAATTTTAAGAAGTTATATTACAAACGTAGAAGATGTATAACTATAAGAGTCTAGGGGCGTAGAATTAGATAAGTAGCGTCAATGCGTAGTTTTAGTCCGATATCTGTGGTGGTTTGAAAAGAAAAAAGAAAGGTTTCAAGCAAGAAGCCGGCTATATCTATGTAGGTAGAGAGTTGGTGGCGGTGGGGGTGTGAAAACACATTATCCACTAACACTACCTCTCGGAGTGCCCTGCACTCAAAGAAACACCATGCTTGTTTGTGCCAGCAAACAAAGTCAAGCTTTTCTGCATATGAAATGATGCTTAATTTGCCCCTGCAGAAGCTCATGCAACTCCACCAAACATCAAACACAACACTACGATCTTAGGTTAAAACTTAAAACCTGTTTCTTTTTTAGTGGGTTCAATATCGCCTGACATTCTCTCTTTGTTATTTTATTATGAGATTGGAAAAGAAAAGCATGCAGGGACCAACCAGCTTTGGGTCCAATAAAGTCATATCATAATCATCATTCATCACCCACTGTTATAATAAAAATAGCTACTCTTGCAACTCAAGAGTTGAGGTATGAAGCTTGTAGACATTATGACAATAACATATATAGACAAAACACGTGCGTTTACTTCCATTATTCTCTGTAAAAAAGCATTCCCAATCCATGTCTTCCTTCTAACATGCCCTTGTATTAAGGCGTACGCCAGAAACTAACTTCAAACCTGTGTTTGTTGGGACAAGAATGTATATATCTTCACATTTATCCTACACATTATTAGGTGTTTAAAATAACAAAGACAACATTAATGTTATAAAACCTTGATTTATGCGTTTGTTCATGTTTTTCAGGAGAAGATCCATGATGGAATTGGAATCATGCGTGCCACCAGGCTTTAGATTTCATCCTACTGATGAAGAACTTGTAGGATATTATCTCCAAAGAAAGATTAATTCACTCAGGTTTGATCTAGATGTTATAATCGAGATTGATCTGTACAAGATGGAGCCATGGGATATCCAAGGTAAATTTACTGAATAAAAGCATGCATTCTCTTAGTCATAAACTAATCAATGCAACCATGCCATGGCATAGGGTCAAGGGGATATTTTGAAAGCTAAAATATATGTTCACACTAATGTTCCAAAACCAGGTTCACCTGTTGACTAATACAAGTGGTTTGGGTTTGTGCAGCAAGTTGTAATGTAGGAAATGAAGAACAAAGCGAGTGGTACTTCTTCAGTTATAAAGACAGGAAGTATCCAACAGGAACAAGGACCAATAGAGCCACTGCGGCTGGGTTTTGGAAGGCAACAGGGAGGGATAAATCTGTGCTTTCAAAGAACAAAATTATAGGCATGAGAAAGACACTGGTTTTCTACAAGGGTCGTGCACCTAATGGTAGGAAAACCGATTGGATCATGCACGAGTATCGACTCCAAACTTCAGAACTAGGACCACCCCAGGCAAGTATATATGTATGTATGTATGCATGTATATGCATGCATAGATATACATATATATGTATGCATGTATGAAGATGTTTACTGATATCTGAGTTTATTGCGATTGCAGGAAGAAGGTTGGGTGGTGTGCCGGGCATTTAGAAAGCCGAGTCCTAACCAAAGGCAAGGTTTTGAAGCATGGAACCATGGTTACTACATCAGAGATAACAGACAAGTTCGGCCTCATATCTCCATTTCAGATCATCCAGCAACCCCATCTCATTTTCATCTACAAACGGATCAAGGATCAAGTTTTTACGAATCCTTTGGTTCCGATAACCACAGTTTTTTGGACAGCCAACAGCAAGTCATTGAACTACCGCAACTGGATAGTCCCCCCGTTACTGTCTGGCCATGTTTAGCAGAGAAAGAAATTCTCCATCGCCATGAACAAAACAGCAATAACAATAGCAATCAAATACAGATAATCGACTGGAAGAGCTTTGACAACTTGCTTAACTCTCAGCTTCCCGATGCAACGTCTTATCCATATCAAAGTACAGCGGCACTGATATCCCAAAACGATGAACTAGAAGCTCAAGTACAACACCATCTGCTGGACTGCTTCCCTGAATCATAGCGGCAGCATAAAGTTCTGCAACTGATTTTATGCTAGTATGTTGATTCAGACAACTAAAACTCCTGTCTCAAATTTATATTATACTCCATAGATTACATTTTGTAGTAGAGAAAGCATGGATTTGTTATGATACAGTGAGATTTTTGCATGCTTTAGGGTGGATACAGACCCTAAACTACTGTATATTGCGCATGCATTAGTGCATAACTGCATATATATATATATATATATATATATATATATATATGTACGTATGTAAGCATGGATTTGTTATGAGTTCTGTGGCATTTTAATTAATTAAATTTTCTATAAAGTTTCTTTTCTTAAACCTGAACCTTTTTTTCTTTGGTTACGCCATGAAGATCTCTCCATTGTACAACTTTATTTTTTGGAAAAATACTTTCTGAATTTTCTAATGCTCAATGAGGGGAATATAACAAATTTATCTAAATTTATAAAATATTATCGGTGATGAATTTAAAAATATTATTATCTGAATTAATATAAATAAAATAAAATAATTATCTAACAAATTTTATGATACCTTTAAACTAAATAACGAGTAAATGGTTTCGCGTCTAGTTTTCATAATATGATACAAAAATAAAAAAAAAAATGAGATAAAATTAAGTTATATAGTGTAAAACTCTTTAAATTTTACACGTTTTTTTGAATTATTAGATGAATTAAACTTAAACTCCATCATTATTGATTTTTCCATAATTTCAAAAAAAAATTAAGATTTATTAATTTATTAAATGATCAAAAACTTTTCATATTATCTCATTTTATGAGTTTTAATCTTGACCTTAACATAAAAATATAATTATCGCTTTACTTAAAAATTTTAATTTTAAATACAAAATAAATCTAAATAAAAATATAAATTTAAGGGCCCAAAAGGGTTCAAATCTATAAGGCCTACCCAAATTCTATACACTAACTTGAGAGCCTACCCAAACGCGGCCTTATCTTCTGATATTTTCTCATTTTCGAGGGTAAATGTATATTTTGGTATTGAACTTATCCTTTTGGTTCAATACGGTACCTGAAGTTGACTTCTTATTTAATTTGGAGCTTGAACTTTAAATTTTTGTTCAATTTAGTACATGAAATCAATTTCTTAGTCCAAATTGAAACTTATGGGTTTTTTTTCCAATTAGATACTTGAACTTAATTTCTTAGTTTAAATTAGTAATTTATATCTATAAATTTTAAATTATTCAAATTCGTCTAATTTTTCCAGTCTAGAATGAATTTAAGTTTATAATAATTCAATTTGATCCAAAAAATAAACAAACTAAGTTCATGTATCTAATTGAGCAGATTGAATTGAAAAAAAAGGGTAAACTACATAAATGGTCCTTTGACTATACCTTAATTATCTTTTACATTTTTTGACTATTAAACGTTACAAATTGGTCCATTAATTAATTTTTTTGATACAAAGTGGTCTTGTGCCATTAAAAATTTAACGGGAAACTGATGTGGACGTTAACATGTTGACTTGGATTCCTCAATCTCTATAATCCAAGTCAACATGTTAACGTCCACATCAGTTTTCCGTCAAATTTTTAACGGCACATGACCCACTTTGTATCAAAAAAGTTAATCAATGGATCAATTTGTAATATTTGATAGTCAGGAGATGTAAAAGATAATTAAGGTATAGTTAAGGGACCATTTATGTAGTTTACCCAAAAAATATCATGTCCCAAACTGAAACTTAAAGCTAAGTTCAGATACCAAAACATATATTCACCCATATTTTAAACCATGGCATGGGAATGATGGGTCAGCTTTATCTTCAACCACTAACAAAGTCAGCTGCCGATTCAGAGAGCTGAGCTAGTTCCTTTGATGTTTGAACTCTGAAAGCAAAAAAGTAGAAGAAAAGAAGATGCTTCTCCAAACTACAATCTCAGCTCGGCCTTTATATCATCGGCGACATGCGTGCTTCTCAGCAACCCAGCAGCAGCTCCCTCGTTATTACTCGTTCCTCACATCTGGGTCTCTCAACTTCACCCGCAAAAACCTCATTTTCCAGGTGAAAATCCAACACCCTTTACTGTTTCTCAGTACCATTTGTTGTCATAATTCTCCATGCCAAAGTTTTTACTTTAATCATATCAAAATTTTCAAGAAAACTCGGCATGATACAGTTTGTATTGTACATGTAGGAAGTAGAGATAGGTGTGGAATATTGCAAAGAGAGGTCTTTGTGCTTTTTTAGTTACTTTTAACTTTTGAGAGGAAGCAGATGTTATTGGTCAAATTGGCTGTTTTTGGTTCATGCCAAAGCTGCCTAGCACCGGCACATATGTAGTATACGACCATAACTGTTAGGGGTGTTCATCAGTTCATGGCTAACCAAAGTACTTAAATTTATGTTCTTAGTGCAATTAGATGATAATGTCTGAAGATAATGCGTTCTAATCACACAAAAACAGAACCTACATGTTAATTGTTCTAGTATTTTGGTTAACCATGAACACCCTCTCTTTCTTTGCCTTTGCCTTTCCTGGATTTATGCAAATTCTGATTGATTCACTTATAAAGATTTGGAGTTTCTAAATTAATATTATGTAATGGTAAACAGATAATGGTAAAAGGAAAGCTTTGATGCAAAATTTCTGTGCATATAAAACATGACAAGGTGTTTTGAAAATCAATTGTTCTTTCTTTTATTGGTTAAAAAAGTCTCACGGAAAAAATTAGTAGCGAGGTAATCAAGCTAATGTGCATGTCTGATTGCTTCAATTGGCAAAATTATATTGTGAATTAAACGAGTTGGTAACAATGTCTACAATAAGAGTAGTAGAAAATTTGTGAATTTGATCATATTACGTACAAACTATTACTTGGACAGTTGGACTCAAATGTGAGTGTCAGCTATGGTTTTGCATCCAACACAGGCATGTTTAAGTTTTTTCATGTATTGGAAGAGTTATATCCCCGTACCAATGTCCAAGTATGTGTTGATCATGGGTGACAACACCATAGGTTATATAATTTTGCTAAAAGAGGGTAAAAACGAGATGTGTCCCCTTTTTTTATCTGTATAAAGAACATTGGAGTACACTGCTTTCCATGGTCCAGGCCATTGTTAGGTACTATCGTGAACCAGCTCTGAAAAACTCAGGGGCAGGCAATGGAGTGAATGACACTAAATTTCTCAACCAATATGTAAGTGTTTTGGACTCTCTTAGCTTCAACAGTTTTAAGATGAAATCCTTGTTGTACGAAAAAATGCTGCAACATTCATTGTAGGGAAGTTTTTATCTCCCTATTATTTGTTTAATTTAGTCATTCTACCTGCTTACTTCGTTACCAATTTTTTTTTCCCTTCATTTTCAGCCCTATTGTGTATATTCATCTGTGTTTTCTTAAAATAAATTTCATTTATCATTTTTTCTCACCACTTTGACTTCAATAATTTCTATTTGTAGATAAAGCCAGGCAACCTAACAAAGCTAATATTTATACGGCTAAATTTTTCTCCGCATTTAGGACTGGCTACGTCAGTGTAAATCTAAACTACTTGGTGACTTGACATCTAAATTTATTGTAATTATTTATGTTCCTTGAATAAGATCTGATGTTGAATTTGAGTTTAACTTTTTAACTCCACCAAATACTTCAAAAGTTGACGTTTACTGCTTAGACTTCCTTTTAATTTATTTCATTATTTCTTAAAGTTTAGCACCTTCAAACTATTTTCCTTAATGCTTATGCCTATGTATATTGGTCTAAATAAATGTCTTGACTGATCATGAGGAGTAAGCACTATGATTAGTTTTGGGAGGAGTAATGTTGGTGAGCTGGAATGATGATGAATGTTAAGCCTATTTTAGTTGCAAGAGAGATGTTCAAGTTTTTGTCGACATCATTAGAAATTGGATTCTATCCTCATTGAATATTAGATCTGCTTTCTAATACTTTATAGGTCAAATAAGGGCTGAAGTCGAAGAATTTAGAATTTATCTTTTAATAACTACTTTGAAACTTGTAAGTTTCAAGAAATGAAGTCATGCATTCCAATGGCACTTAGCTTCCACCAATGCGGAGTGAAGTTGGGAGGCAGGGATGTAAGATGTATTCAAGTGAATTCTAGACCGACAGAGAGACTTTAGCTGCAAAGTTATCAATGCTTTTGTGTTGTTTTTGACTACAGAAAAGAATCATGTCTTGAAAGTTTTAGCCCTTAGCTTGATTATATTTGAGTTTGTAAGATGAATACTCATGTAATATATGGTAAACTAGGAACTAAAAGAAACAAAGTTAAATGGTTGCATGTAGTTTTCATTTAGAAAAGGCCTAAAACATTCTACGGCATAAACATGTACAAATGGCGTGTAATTTTTCTGTGGCTTGGACAATGCCCCATCTTCAGTTTCCATCCATGCCTATTCTGTTAATATATACCTGCTCATATCAATCACACTGTTGTGTATATAAAAATGGCTTGTTTGCTACATATGAAAAGTGCACTTTTAAATTTCTAATCTGGTTTTATTTTAGTGAATAGAGGTTGATATAAGATTCTCCACTAACACTAACATGCTTTCTTATAATTTTTCTTTTCCATTTTTAATTGATTGTGGATAAAGGCAGATGTTTCAAAAGGGGATGACAGCAAAATCTTTTACCTCGACACACTTTGATGGTAATTTCCATTCTCTTTGTTGCACTTTTTAGTATTAAGGTTGTTTATCTACTTATCATTAGTGCGTGATGAACTTACATTGCATAAAGTGGGAAAACTTGTACTCTTCATCCTTGTTCCCTAGTATATCTAATACATAGAGGATGCAAGTTTCCTCCCCTTCTAACATTTAGCCATATATTTTTGCAATTTCTTTTCACCCAGCTGATAATACAAAGCTTCATTTTTTTCATATTAACTGCATAAACATTCACTTGCTCCGGGACAAGTCTCTCTACCTGTCTCTTTCAAATTTCCCATATAAGAAATCTGTCACCAAATTTTCAAACTACCATTACTTCTATGCTCTTTACTTTCATATCACTTTTATGCTAGGGTGATAAAGCCTATTCAGCGCTCAATACTCGGGTGACTCTAAAATTCAGGAAAATTAACTCCAATCACGAAGCCAAAAGTTCTCATAACTTTAATGTACTTAATTGTAATATTCTTAATTTCTCAATTTTCCACTCATATAGTATTGTAATATTAGTTCAGTAATATTCTTAGCTCAGTTGGCATCATTGTTGTTGCAATATACATGAGGATGTAGGTTTGAGCATGCGTGTGCAAAACCCGCTGATTTGTGGGTGGGATGGGTCTTGGTAGTGAGTTGTTGGTTAAATTACTTAATATACCAAGACGCTTTGATGGTAAAACAGCATCGAGTGATGCACTTTTAGACTTGTATCCTTCTCTCTAAATCCGCCTTACTTTTAGTTGCTATGTTTTCAAAGCATGTTAAACAACATACTGTGATTCACGCTACAAAATTAGTATTTGGCTACCATTCAACAAACTCAAACTTTATGAATAATATAGGTGATTATATGTACAAAAATTTGAAGGTCAAAGAATATAATCACTAGCCTCTAGACTGTCATTCCACCATAATTGCTTGATTAAATAATTGGTGTCACCATTTTGTTGCAGAATCCTTGAAGAACCATTTGGCTATGGTTGATGACTTCAATTTGAAGCCATTAGTTATGGTGCCTGCTTTCCTCTTTAGTCAAGCATTGTGGTTGATTTCTGCACAACTAGCAAATGCAAGTGAAATTACTAGTGGAGATGCCGTCTACGAAATCGGAGAGTTGTTTGAGTTAGGAATCCAGCTATCTTATTTGCTTCTACTGCTAGGTTTGCTTGGGGTTGGAACCTTCTTTGTAATCCGTCAAGTACTCGTACGTAGAGAACTTGACCTTTCTGCTAAAGAATTGCAGGTAAGAATCTGTTTTCCCATGCAAAAGAATGGTAATCAACTCGCTCTGCAATTGTGTTTATTTTACATTTCTAAATGTCTGATGCTTAATTCTAGTTACCATAACAAAAACGAAAAGTAAAACAGGAAAGAGTTTCAACACTTAGGCCCGTTCAGCAATGCTTTTCCAACAGCTTTTGGAACGCCAAACAAAGAAGCAATGCTGAATAATACGAGTAAAAGTGCGTTATCACCGATTGTCAACTTAATTTGCTGTCCAAACGGTTGTTTGACCGCAGCTGAAATTCCAGCTTATTTGAAAACGGACGTTGCGATCACTTTTCTCGTAATTTTGTGTTGCAAAATCTGTGCTAAACGTGCCCTTTGTTCTTAGCTTTTTAGTGAATTTCGACTGCTCCTTTCCACTTACATTATTCCTTAATATGATTGTTTTAATCTCAGGAACAAGTCAGAAGTGGAGATGCCAGTGCAACTGAGCTTTTCAAGCTAGGTGCGGTTATGTTGAGAAGGAAATTTTACCCAGCTGCGAATAAATTTTTGCTTCAGGCGATCGAGAAATGGGATGGAGATGACCAAGATCTCGCCCAGGTATGTTGCCATTCGGATCTTCCATTTCTTACAATCCGAAGCAACTGGTTTTGTTTTGTAAATTGTTCTATATGGAGTGTAATATGCTTGTCTTGGCCTGTTACAAAAGACTTATGCCAACCATTTTTTGTATGAACATTCATGCTCGAGTCATCGGCTGTTAACATGACATCCTCATCCATTACTGAAGTATTTTCTTCTTTTGAGTTGCAGATCATGCACTAAACATATGTTCTAAAGGAAGAACATTCGAAACTACTCTAATCTATTTCCCTAACCATTTCACAGGTTTACAACGCACTCGGTGTCAGTTACATTCGGGACGGTAAGCTTGAGAAAGGGATCAGTCAATTTGAAACTGCCGTGAAGCTTCAACCAGGATATGTCACTGCTTGGAACAATCTTGGCGATGCATATGAGAAGAAAAAAGACTACAAGTCTGCACTGAAAGCATTCGAGGAAGTGTTGCTTTTCGATCCTAATAACAAGATAGCACGTCCGAGGCGAGACGCGTTGAAGGATCAAGTCGAAATGTACAAAGGAGTTCCTATCAAATCAAAAGACAGATGATTTTATCGTGCTCCTGCACATTTTTGGACCATGACACTATATTGTTGTTCAAACAATTCAACACCCAGAAAAGAAGTTAGGTCCAACTATTAGATATTATTGACCCTTAAATCACTATGGTGCAAATAATGAAGTTCAAACATGTGACCTCTAGGAACAATCGTTTCTTTAACCACTAAGATAAGATATTCGTGCACTCAATTTGATAAGAACTAAGCTAAAAAGAAGTAAAATATATTGATTACAATAAAGGTAAACTTCAGTTACTCAATTACAGTAAAACCTTTATAAATTAATACCTTTAGGATCATGAAATTTTATTAATTTAGAGAGATATTAATATATATAGAATGTTTATAAGTTCAAAGTTTAGAGGAGATCGTAACTAATATTGTTTAAAGTTCTACTAATGAGAAGTTGAAGATGATTCAATATCACTTGAACTAGTCACGCGAAAAAAAGCATTGAATGCGTCAACAACACTTCACAACTTTTTATTGCGATTGGAGATCCGAAACTTGTAGGTGCAATTAGAAAAGTTAAAGATGAAATTGAATTAGATTTGAATTAAAAAAACACATTACAATAAATTCATATTTTAGCAAGTTACCAAAGTAGTAATTGTAATATTTATGAATTATTAATTTATAGTTTTGGTGGGACCTTTATATCTATAAAGGGATCTCCAAAAAATATTATATTATTATTTTATCGAATTTGATAATTTTTTACATTGGTTCAAATCGGGACCGAAGAAATCTATTATTTAATAAAGTTTATTAATTTAAAGAGTATTAATTTATAAAAAATTTACTATATAAGTAGAGTTATATTTGAGTCACTTATAAATAAAATTACATTTGAATTACTTGATTGTAAATAAATTTACGATTTTCGTATTTAAAAAAAATATGTCTAAACACAAAAACATGAACTCCTTCATCCCACTCCATCTAAGGATGGTGAACTGGGGATGCCAATGTGAATTGAATGCTAAATGTTACCTGCATCCACCATCATCACATCACATTCAGTCATTTTAAAATGTAATTATTTTAATTAATAATTTGAAAACAAGAAAATTTCAAGGAATAAAACTGAAACATAGATTTAAAAAAATGATTAAAAAAATTAAACATGAAATATCCAATGAACCAATAAATATCGGAAAAAATTCTCTCCTCATATAACATTGGTTTTAGGTTTTTATCATGGCATTGTAACATTGCTGATATTTAGTTTGAAGTTAATTCTATCGTATGTTTTCAACCACAACAATTCTCGTTTTAAATTAATTTTTAAATTTTTAAATATTATAATTTCATCTTTAAATTATAATTTTTTATTTTAAATTAATCTCTAAAATTTTAAATGTTCTATTTTCATCCTAAAACTAAGACCCTTATTTTAAACTAAACCAAAACTTTTCGAATATCTTTTTTCATCTTCAAATAATCATTTATACTATATCATATTATTACATAATATATGTAAGCGTTTCGTAGCAATTAATAATTTTTATAATAATTTTATTAATATAAAAAATGATTAGCATATAATTATAATCGAGAAATTAAATTAAAATATTTAAAATTAAATATCAAAAAGTTATTTTATAAATATTAAAACTTGTTAAAAATAACTTAAAATAACTAAACATATAAAATGGGCCTTTTAGAAGATACAGCGCTAGGGGAGGTTGTTTTCGGTTTGAAAATATACATTCAAGATGAGGAGTTTTATGTCATTTCCTTGACGGAAACAGAGAATAGAGACTAACAAAAATTACTAAATATTTTAAACTTGTTTCTTCTTTTTTCTTTACATTACCTTGCCTCGCGGCCATCCTCTCTCTCGCTCGCTCGCTCCATTCCCATTTCTGAATTTCTCACTCACTGACACGTAGGTGTTTCTCTTCGTCTGTTTGATTGCCGAGAAAATTCTTTTCTTTGTAAACAAACGGAATTTGGATTTGAGATTTTTTTTTTGATGGAGACTGTCTACTCTTTTAGATCTGTATTTAATTATTAGAGTCTGTTTTCCGTTTATCAGATTCTCACATGATTCCGTTTTTGATTTGTTTTGCTCTTTGAAGGTAACAGGTATCTGAAGAATCAGCGAAATGGTTTCCTTCGAAATGAACGATCGAAAAAGTGAGCTTTTATGTTCCTTTTTTCTGTGCTTTCTTTGCTTCTTTCAAGTCAATGAACACATCTGTGAATCTGTGATTTATGTTGAAGCATCTGTTGGTTTAATACTTCGAATATGATTCGATCTGCAATTCTTAGCAATTTTAGTGAAATACAAATCTCTGAACTTGGTTCTTCATTTACTCTTGCGAAGTTTATTGATTAGCATGCATGCTAGTAAAATTTTAGATTTTCTTCCTAGATTTCATGTTGTTTTACATCCAGATAATTTGGGAATGATTTGATGTACTGAATTATTTCAGACGTTTAAATATGTTTTGACGAAGTCAGTCAAATATCTTTCCTTACAAAGCAATTTTTCATTTATTAATGTATTACCCAAACAAATACTTCAGTAAGTTATGAGGAGTTGTTTGGTAAGTTATGTTGATTTATTAAGAAACATATATTAGCCGGTAATTATAATGAATTGACGCTAACCAGATTCCAGAAGAATTTACAAGTGGATCTCTGTTGATCACATTTGATATGATTATATTATGAAGTATTTTTAATTGATTTGTACCAACCTCGTTCTTCAAAGTTCAAATGGATAGGGAATTAATAGGATGTGGTTCTAATTGTTAACTTTGTTTTCGTATGCAATTACTTTTGGTGAAGCATGTGCACCGTGTTTGGTTTGAGTTGCTCATGATCAGGGATGGACCTAGAGGGGGCAGTCGCCTCCCTAAAAATTTGAAATTCCTACATGATTTAGATTTATTTTTAGAAATTTTCTATGTATTTCCTATTGAAAATCTATTTTTGCCCCCTAAAGTTTTATAAGTTCGCCCCTCCTAGAATTTTATATGTTTGCTCCCTAATATAAAGTTTTGCGTCCATCCCTGCTCATGATGGTATTGTTTAAGCTGCACAAAAAGACAAAACCTCTTACATGTGTATTTTGTATAGAAATGCTAATTGAAACGGTTTAGGGATATGGAATTTTCATAGTAGTATTGCAAAATGTCTTACAATATGTAAATAATTTAATAGATTTTGGTGATTAGACTTAATACCAACACCCTAGATATATATGATATAGATTATGTTGTTAACTCATGTTTTCATTAGAATCTAATCTTTTCAGTTTAAAACTGAACATATTATCTGAGAACATCATTAGTTCTTTTACATGGATTATTGTGACTGATTTGTTTGGAGGTGAGTAGGGGTGCTTTTGTTCTCTCTAGCATTTGGTTCAGTTATCTTTCGTATTTACTAATATTTGAAATTATGAAAAACAGAAATTGGGTTGGGATTAACGGGATTTGGCATATTTTTCTCATTTCTGGGAATTATCTTCTTTTTCGACAAGGGCCTGCTTGCCATGGGAAATGTAAGCCGACTTTTTATCTTTTTGTGCAATTCGTTTTACGTTCCATGTTGAATTATACTCGATTAACACTTCTTTCTTTTTCTGTTAATCAGATCCTTTTCATATCGGGAGTATCCTTAACCATTGGTCTGAAGTCCACCATGCAATTTTTCATGAAGCCTCAAAATTTTAAGGTTGTATTTATTCTTTCTCACACAAATACTCACATACATAAATGCAGACACCATAAACGTATCTTTCAATTTCTTTATGATATATTGATACTGAATGCAGGGAACAATTTCTTTTGGTGTTGGATTCTTTTTTGTTGTAATTGGATGGCCTATCATTGGCATGATGTTGGAAACTTATGGATTCGTTGTACTCTTCAGGTCTATATGAATTTTTTTATTATGTTGATTTAACTCAAATGCTAACTTTTTAACTTCCTGTTTAACATCCACCTTTTTCATTCAGTGGTTTTTGGCCGACACTGGTAGTGTTTCTGCAGAGGATACCCATTCTTGGTTGGGTGTTCCAGCAACCATATGTCAGATCGGTATGTTCAGTTTCAAATTCAAGTGAAATTTATTTTTTAAATTACAAACTCTGTTGAGCTAGCATTCTAGATATTTATTATTTTGTTTGTTCTTGGTTAGTATAAAAGTTTAAAAGCATCCTGGCACAGTTCCAAAATCTGAAAAATAATTGATAGCTTTAGTAGTGTTTAGCATGAAACAAAGCCAGCAAATCATAAAATTCTAAGTCTCGTTGATCTTTGTTACAAGATCAAATAAGTGAGATTTGAAACCATTTTATTGTGCATCCAATAAGTTAGTAAAACCGAATCACCATTCTGTCTACTTACTCGAAAGATGAAATTATGGAACCTGCCCTCTGATATTGTGAGAGGGAACACCTAGGAAAATGAGAAAAGTTGTGAATATCTTCATAATATTTCCTGCTTCACATTTAGGTGCTATAGTCGGACACAGCTTAAGACAATGATGGCATGTATAGGTGGCCGGTGGGTTGCCTTTAGAACCTGTCGTAGCAGCTCTGTCAACCATGGCTGTTGTCAGAACCTCCCATTCCCAATTATACTTGGTACTACGGATGGAAATTGATTGCTGATTTGGACATCCAAATTCCACTAAATGAACAAGTTTTTGCTAATGACAAGTCAAACCTTCACTTCCAAGGTTAATTACTTAAGACTTTTACCAAGTGAGCTAGATCTTGAATTTGAAAATAACATGCTCTACTAAAACTAAATTATATTTGTAATGTAATACTACTAATGATTGAAGAAAAAAAACTTACTCAAATCTAGTAATAGTAAATTAATTGTAACATTAAATTAACTAATCATGTTAAATACCTTTAAATTCTTGTATACATTACCATGTATTTGAGACTTGGTTTACTCCTACATTTATATCATTTAAGTTTGGATCATGATTTAAGATTTAATCATTGTGAAGTATGAATAACATAGATTAAAAATGCTTCATTTTTTCTTTGTTAGGATGATTTTGTATTAATCTTTTATGAGCGTAAAGTTTGAGTTATGATAAGTTTTGGAACAAAACGGAAATGAAGAATTTTCTTCATGACTCTTTTCATTTAATCTCACATTGATAGGAGGAGAAGTGAAGTTTATAATTAAGCAAACCTTTCTTCTTTTTGCAATTCAAGCCTTTAGTTTAGGTATAACCCCCCCGTATCCAACTAATTAGTTGATTAATCCAGATCGAATACTTAGAGGCACATTATGGGGTGATCCTCTCAACCAACTGGTTGTTCGTATTTTGATTGGCATGGACTTGAAAGTATGAACCATCAGTCTACATATTAAAAAAAAAAATTGTATGTTGGGTTTGTGAAACTGATTGATAGGCCTTAATATCTTTTGTGTGAAAATGTTCTTTGAGTTCATATAATGTTTAATGCCTGCCTTGCTAAGCAAATCAACTTTCTTCAAGGTGGTTTCATTCAAAAGGAAATTACTGAACTAATGTTGCCCCTTTTTTCTTAATGTTGCAGCTGTTGGACCGATACCGGGGCCGGAGGGTGCCGGTATAACCTCTCCGTATATCGGAGGAAGTGGAAATCGTGTTGGGCTACTCGACTTATGTAAGTCCTCTATGTTGTTATGCAAAATGGTGAAACATGCTTTCATGAAATTTTGTTATGCACTACCCCATGCCATATATAATGAAAATCTATTTTTTGATTCTTGAAAATCATGGTATTTGCTTATGTTTTTTTCAGAGTTAATTCTTTTTATGATTTGTTTAATTGATTAAGGATGTATTTAACTTTTATTTTTCATTACTTTTAATAATATTATAGGTTGATATTAAGTATTAAAATTTATTTTATTGTATTTTATAATATATTGGTTTGTGTTGCACCATAGTTGTATTATAATCCTGTTGTACGTTGGACCAATGGTGGTTCAAAGTTTTACGAGACCATGTACAGATTATTAAAAGAAGATTCTTTAATTTATAACTTCGAAGATATATAAGATTTTTTAAAAATAAATATTTTATTTTAGTAAAATTATATTATGGGTCTCTTTAAACTCATTTTCTTTTAATTTTGTTCTTATAATTTATTAAACCATTTTTTCCCCGTTATAATAATTTAATTCAACTCATTGAAGCCCCATATGGTTGTTTATCTTACACATATATAAAATCTCACTCTTTTAAACTGGGCTTTGTAAACGAAATGAATGAACACAAAAGAGGTTACGGTCGTGTTCGTTTGTTTATCTTTAATTGAATAGTAAATGAACATGAACATAAACGAACACAAGTTTGTTCGTGTTTATTCATATTCATTCGTTAAAATGATAAACAAATACAAACGAACATAAATAATATATATAATATCTTGAATATTTAATATTTTGGGTTAGTTTGATTAATTCAGTTAATTAATCAATTTTAAATCAAATTAATTAATAATTAATTTTTTTTTAAAAATTATCATTAATCAAAACTTAAAATTATTTAACATATTAATCAATTTTGTTTTGGTTCAATTGGTTAGTTCGGTTTAATCGACAATAAATATCCCTAACCGATAAAAAGAAAGTTTTTAACAAGTCATAAAATATAACTTATCAACTCGAATTTCTCGAATTTTTTTACTTGACTCGACTTGATCTAATGCTTACCCTTAAACATATATAAATAAATTTAAACGAACATAAATGAATATAGACATACAAACTACTAAATATTTACGAACATAAATAAACGATCGAATCTTGTATTTATAATTCTTCATTTAATTAAATAAATTTCCCAAACAGTTTACTAACGTGTCAAACTTTAGACTCTCTCATTTTGGGTCCAGGAAAGACGTGTGTAATTTCTTGTGTTTCGGTGTTGAACAGCCTACGAACATGACAACGTCGAAATCGTTCGACATATCTTATCATTTGTTCCACATTTATGAATTATGTCTACGTGCTCAACTGCAAAACAAACTTGATATGAACATAAAAAAGAAGTATATATGAAGATGACGAGGGACATCAACTCAGATTGCATATCAGATTATGGTTTTTATAACACAGGATTTCAAATCTCAACCCCCAACTGTCCATCCATCGCGAATGATAGCTTGTTTGAAACAAGTGCCAACAGCCTTTATTGCTCTCATTTATTATAAACCACACCCAGCAGAGAAGTTCCATTGAGGAATTTCATCATATACCTGGAGCGCATGATTCTTTGTCTTCCAATTTTCCTGGTGAACTGACGTGAGAAAAACTCAATCAACACGTTGCTTACTACGCCTCATCGGTATGAATAATGATTAAAAGAGATAATTTTAATAAATAATATAAAAATAATAAATTTAAATTTTTAAGGGGTATGAATAATCTATTCAACGCCTCATATCGGTCTATTTTTGCTTTCGATCACTACTAGTTAATTAATATATAAATAACTTATAATTTTTGTAATGCATTTCAATAATAAAACTTTGAGAATAATCCGATCTAAACTATGATTTTGGAATATAAGTAATTTTTACTTATATTTAAGAATTTAGGTCAATTTTTAAGCGGGTGTTTTTTTTTTAAATTTTATAAAAAATATTATAAAAAAAAACGTTACCTCATATATCGTTCTTCTCCTTAAGTCGCCATGTACATATAACATTCTCTTATCTGTACTGTAAAAATTAATTTATATTTCAAAATAAACTTTAAATATTTTAATAAAAAATTTAAATGATCTATAGTATATCCGAAGCTTCCCATTCCAGCATAACAATATCAATATTAGTACTCTTGGCCCTAACTAACTAATTATTACGCTAATATCGGATTAACTTAAGATAAGTATTGGCTTTATGAAAGTTTGAAATTGAAATATTTTATTATTTAAAAAGCAAAAGCTTCAATAATTGATTGGAAATAATTAAAAATGAACTCAAGAATCAAGATACAATGATTCTTTTATATACTAAAACACAAGAAATATTAAGTCAAAATATTTTAGTTTAATTAAAATTTTAAAACCTCTCCATTATATAAAATAATTATTTTTATTGATAAATATTAAATATAGTAACAAAACATTATATTCCTAAAAGACATGTCTGGTATGATGTGTAACGCTACCGTTTATATATCTTAAAACCTTTCTTTTTTTTTCTTTTCAATGTGGAATTAATGCTCCTTGCCTCGTGAGGTCCTCGTCACGAGTTTCTGCTCTCGTGATTAACCTTTTGTCATTGTTGTTCAATCTGAACACCCCTCTCATGGGTGCTCGACGTGAAATCGAATAGTCAAAAGGTCATTCTGATACCACTTGTCATAGAATCATTACTTTCCTCCTAAAAGACATGTCTAATAGAATGTGCAGCGCCACCATTTATATATCCAAAGACCTCCCTTTTTCTTTCCGATGTGGGATTAATGCTCCGTGTCTCTTTTTAGGCGTACACAATCATAAACATAAATTATAAAATAAATATTATATTTATATTTATTTCAATTCAATTTAATATAGCTCATTGAATACTTCTAGTCGAATAGACAAATCTAGTTGCACGGCTAACCCAATTAATATAGTTCATTGAGTGAGGCTGTCGAGGTGGAGCACCAAGCACCCAACAGAAATGTTAGTTTTATTTTATTTTTTGACCAATATTTTGCTTTGTTTACAATTTAGTCATTTTCCAATGTGCTTAAAAGATTAAATTGATGTGTACCACTCATTAAATGTAACCATAACTGCAACATTTATGATAGACAAATAATTCAAAACTCATTTTTCAGTATTAAAAAATAAAAAACAACATATTTTGTAAAATGCAGGGCTGAACTAGAATTATTTTTAGAGGAAACTAAAATATAGATATTAAATTTTTTTTGATCGATAGAGATTAAAAAAATAATTTCTTTAGAATAAATTATATTTTTTTTATTTTTAACTCTATTTAATATATAAAAAAATAATTGGTGGGACCAGACCCCTAAATCTCTCAAATATTCCGCCCCTGATAAAATGTATCCACGTAATAATGATTAGTCCTTTTTGTCACGAGTATTGTCATTAAGAAATAAACAATCGATCATGAAATGTATTAAATTCTTATAGATAAAAATCAAACTTCTAATCTCGTAATTAAGAGATGAAGTGAACAACCACTACATCACATCTTGTAGTTTCAACTTTTAATTGTATAATTTATTTAAATCAAACTTAAAATATTATTACTGAATTTTAAAAAATTAATCCTACAAAGAGTTATAAAAATATATAAAATCAATATATATATATATATACATATATGAAAAAGTCAATAGAAAATATGAGATATGTTAACAAATCTCCAAACATATTTAATAAAAAAAGTATATAAAAGAATCTTATTTTCACCATGTTTGTAAACCCTGCTCAACTTGTTATTAATTTTTTAAAACATATCTTAAAGGTCCCTGGGGCCACCCTGTTTTGGTTGAAGTCTAAGAATTTCATTAATGATAGAGAATTGATATTATTTTTTATTAAATAGATATGGATTATATTTTCATAAAAAAATAGATTAAATGTATAAAATATAAGATAATATAAATATTTTTAATTATTAAGTTAATTAGTGGATTTCATTAAAATTTTTAATTGTTTTTAATTTTGTTTCAATTATGGTAGTTATCTTTTTCTTTTTAATCGGTGGTGATATTAATTTTTATATTGATTGTCGATCGTTGATGATTCATACATTTTTTTCTGTTTTTATGACACATCTATCTTTTATGACATGCTTTTATGGTTATTTTTATAGGTTGATAGTGTTCATACAACGATCATCATATCGTTTATTTCTTATTCATGTTGATCGTTGGTCATATAGATTTTAATCCCATTTGAGTTATTTGCTGATATAATTTATAATGAATCGTGAATTTAAGGATATGTATAAAATGTATTTTTTAAATTTATAATTTTCTTTTTATTAGTTCTTTTAAATATTCTAAAACTATTATTAATCTTATATTATCGATTAAATCAATAAAGGTGCCTTTTAAATGTAAAAAAAAATTGTGTATCTCACCTAGCTAGTATTTTTTTTGTGTGTATATATACCTCCCCATGGTTCTGCGTAAATCAGGTCTTCTTCTGAATATTGATTTTCTCACCTCTCCGTGTAGCAAGCAGCAGCAGCAACGGCAACAGCAGCAGCAGCAGCAGCAGCAGCAACAGCAACAGCAGCAGCGGCAGCAGCAACAGCAGCAGCAGCGGCAACAGCAACAACAGCAGCAGCAGCAGCGATGTATTATGCGAGTATTGTTGCGTACCACATCTTCTTCAATTCAACCCAATACATCTATCTGCTGATGCTCATGACCTGTTCTTTGCTTCACGTTTTCATGTTCCAAACTCACATGGGAAAGACGAAGGGAACAGATGCTTTGTTCTCAGCTGCTCAGAACAATGGAGGAAAACACAGGTCATGGGAATCATTAACTCAGACACAAATCTCATATTCACCTCACTCAAACCGAACCCACTTCTACATATCCACTTGGGGTGCAATTTTCTACCACTTCAACTGATTACATAGCTCGTTATTTTCGCTCTCAAAAAATAATATTATGTTCCGTCACTATCGATATTTCTTTTTATAAACGAATAATTACATAAAATTTTGATGCACCTTATGTAAATTAAGAATCTAAAAGTTCCCTTTCATCTTGTATTGTACTCTTACTACAAATTTTCACTTTCTCTTTTTTATGTTCTATATCTTTGTCTAGACTTTGTAATAACTTCTTCCAATAATATGTTCAAGAACTTTTGAGATATTGTATTTGGAATGTTGTATAGAATTTTAATCACTATTCACATGTATGACTTGATGAATATATTAACATAAATCATTTTGAGGTGTTAAATTTATTTTATTTATATATAAAGAGGAAGAAGAGTTGAGTAAGATTAATTCGAAACATAATAACGATTAGAATCAGGGACGGAGCTGTGTTGGGGTGGAGAGGGGCAATCGCCCTTCACCCCTGAAGATTTTTTTTCACTTTTGTTCCACTATTTAAATTTTTTTGTAATTTGTTTTTTTTTTATGAATTTGTCCCTCTACTTCTAAACATTTATGTTTTATCCCTCTCAACCCAAATACTGGCTCCGTCCCTTGTTAGAATTAGCTGCTTCTGCTGCTTGATCTTCCCTTTCCCCATGGCAATTTTTTAATTTTGTTTTCTGAATTAGCTAGAATACGAAATTTATATGGGTCTGCACTCTGGGTGAGATGAATTAGGGATTAGGGTTTATTTTGAAAATATATGGCTCAAGTTCAATGTCAGTTTGGGCCGGACTGGCAGCTAATATCTCGACCTCTGATACATCTATTTATAATTGAAGTTAATTGTACCGAATTTTTTTAATGATGATTTTTATTTTAAATTAATGTATAAGTTTTTAAAAATTTAATTTTATCTTTAAATTATAAATTTTATATAAATTAATTTAAAATTTTTAAATATTTTATAATTAAAATATAATGTTTTAAAAAAATCTAATAATAAAACGAATAATATTTATCATAAAAGACGAGTTCAATTGTTTTGATTTATAATGGTTTATCTACTCTCCATAAATATATTAAAACAATTGTAATAAGAGATAAGTCTATAAATAGATATATTATATTATGTTTTTATCACTTTATTTATGAGATCAATTAATTAAAAAAGTATTTATTTAATTATTTTTATCTTATTATTTTTATCAAATGAATCTTTATTAATATTTACTGTAAATTAAGTCTAAAAATAATTTTTACCAAGAAAAAATTCACTTGATAAAAATGATGAAGTAAAAAAAATTTAGATAAATACTTTTGATTAATTGATCTCATAAATAATGAGATAGGAATGGGCTACAATATAATTTCTCCTATTTATGATTAAGCAGTGAGATAAATATCGAAATTCATAAGATGAATATTTTTGACCACTTAATCAATTAGTGGATCTTAAATACATCAATATTTATAAAAAAAATTCAATATATATAATTGAGTTTAAGATTGATTAGATCAAATATACAAATATTTTTAAAAATATATGTTTGAATCAGAATTAAATATAAGATAATTCATATTAATTTGTCTTGAAATATTTATGAAAAGTTTAATGTATATATAACATCTATGTCTCTATATCATATATATTGTGAGAGTCTAAATAATATATATTTTATATTTTTTTTCGTATATTTATTTAATTAATACTTAAAAAATACATTGTATGAAGCAGGTAAAGAGAGAATTACGTGTTTCAAGATTCACATGGGGATGGGACGGAAATAATTTTAATTTTATAGATTACGGGGCATGTATGATTTATATTTTATATTCGTAGTGGGTCGTGAGACGGAGATGAATAAGGGAGAACTCCCTTTACACTAGCTCCATTCCGTTAACATCCATACTCATTTAGTTTGTCAATAATCGTCATTCACAACAGAAAAGAGTGTAAAATTTTATGTTAGAGAACGAATCTATAAAATTTTTTAATAAATGATATTATAAAAAAAAATGGGTTTAAACCCTTAAATGCTAAGTTAGGTCTAAAGAAACTTAACTACTCATTTATTATATGACTTGGTCTAATAAATGTCCTTTAAGTATCTTCATGCAGCAAAGCTCATCATTTGTTAAAGTGTAGTTGAAGGCAGTTTTCATTACATTTATATGACAAAGGGTAAGTTTGAATAATATTGAAATTGGTAGAATAAATAAATAAATAAATAAATAAAATAAATTTAAATCTATGGTACATAAATACCATAAATCCTTTGGGAAGTGAAGCTGAATTGTTGAACACTCAAGCATGGTATCCGATCCCGTCAATTATTGATTTTATAAATCAAATAAAAATAAAATATATATTTTTTAAAAAAATGTTTTTAATCTTCGTTAATTAAAAATTATTTAAATATATTTTTTGATTTTTTTATATAATAAATTCTTAATTTCTTCCTGCCTTAAGCCTCGATTAATTGATTTTGAAGTAATGGTTGTAGACTTTATAGTGTGTATGTTTAATTGGATCAGAAACTTTAAAGGCTATTAATTAAGGGGAATGAACTTGTAACTTTGGTTGCCAAGAAACATGTTTATTATGTTGAATATATATATATATATATAATTAATTTACTAAATTAAATCATAACTCAATTAGGCTCCTTTATCATTAAAGTAGGAACGGTTGTTGGTCATAAAAGTTGGATTTTCTAGCCGTTAATAAACGGACGTTCAAACGTTTAAATAATGATAAGTGAATACTCGTTTGTACTAAATTAAATCATATTTTATATTAAATTTACGGTAACAACGGGTTTTTAGTTGCAAAATACAACCTTAGTATTATTGTTACTTCGATACATATGAAGATATGTGTTCGACGTGTTTAAATATATAAAATCTTCTGATTTATTGAATATATATATATCGTATTAAAAATATATAATTAATTCTTAATCTTATTTTGAATGAGTTTAAATTTTGATATAAAAATAAAATATTTTTTTAATCAAAAAAATATGTTATTGATCTATTGATTCAATTAAGATTAATACGACTATAATCAAAGATTTTGAAATTTTAATTCTAAAAATTATTGTAATCAATATTTAAATTTTCAAAAGTTTAAATATATGATTATAAATTTGTGATTTTTTAAGTAAATATCAGAATTCCCTACTTAATGATCGTGTAATTATGTTAAAACTTGCCAATTAGTTTTTTTTAATATATATTTATTTTACGTTTATATTTGAAATACAAAATTATTCCTTCCAATATTATCATTTTTAAAATTTAAATTTACGTCCTTTCCTTAAGATATAATATACTTTATCAATGCACTCAATATTTATTGTTGTTTTTCCTTTTCCTTTTCCAACTCAAGCTAGATTAAAAGTTAATAAATCATAAATTAACTATAAACATCGCATTAAATGTTAGAAACATAATCGAGTGATACAATAAAATAAAAATTAAGAATCAAAGTAACCCAACAAATGATTTTAATAGAAAATCTACAATGATATTATTTAAAAAATATTTGAGTTTAATCATTTTATCAAACATATATATATATATATATCATTTTATCAAGTATGGGCTAGCCATTTTTGAGTAATAGTTTGTTTTTAATTTTGTTATTTTTGTTTTGTTTTATCAAAAGTTATATATATATATATATATTATTTTCGTCTATTTTATGATAATTTATTTATTTATATTTTATAAAATTATTTATTTCCGGGATAATATTATTTGTTATTATGATAATTTAAACTTCAGATAACTAGTATCGAACATTTTAGTCACAAGATGATCAAGATAACTAGTATTCAACATTATGAAATATATCATTACTAGATATTATTTAGGGGTTGTATAATTTTTTTTTGAAAATGATGAGTTATGTTTCTCATAATTTTTTTATTTCAGTGTTTATAGTGTGACTCTTACATAATTATTTTTCTGTTTTAATATAATTTGATATTTTTAAATAATAATAATAATAATAATAATAATAATAATAATAATAATAATTCATATCCTCTTATGCTCATAAAAACCAACACTTTCTCGTCAACAACGAACAGAAGGAAAGGATTTAACAAGAACAGAGAATCATTCAAAAAATATATATTTAATTCCAGAAAACCGTGATAGTAGAAAAACCTCCCAACAACGAAGAAAATTGATTACAGAAAGATCTTGAAAAATGATTTTTTTACAATAGATTAATATATAGAATCAAATCACACAACTGAATCAACTGATGAAAGAATCACATAACAAAGGAAATTAAAATTAAGAACAGTGCGTACCTTCAAGTCAAGGCGCTTTTCCCAACCGTTAGGGACATGAAGGTCGAGATCAAGTTCCAGGGATTGATCATTTTGATTACCGATCAAGGCGGAACCACCGCCTCCGACGCCAAGCAAATCTCTAGTAATCAGAGCATTTGATTTTGCTCCAACAGATTCATTCCCCGCCGTTAGATCATCCTTGTACCCACTTAAAACTCTGTGTGAAGAACTAACGTCGGCAGCCATAGCCAAAGCGCTTCTTCCGATTCTTCTTTCTCGAGACAGAAAACAGAGTTTTTTTTTTTTCCTCTTGGAGTAATGCAATAATAAATATAGAGATATGTGTGCCATTTATAAGTGTTAAAGCGAATATTATATTACGTTATTTAATAAAATAAATAAATAAATTGGAAAGTCATAATTGGTGTTATAAATTACTATTAAATTAAATTAAATTAAAATTTGAGTTAAGAAAATAAATCCATTGATTAATTTATTTGTCGTAATTTATTTGTTTCATTTATTTCTTTCCTTGTCTATTTAAGTGGTTATTAATATGTGTTTACTGGTATAATTATTTAATTAATAATTTCTTTAAAAAAGGAGAAGGTTACTCTATATATTACTCTTTATATGGTAGTAATATCTTCGAATTACGAGCATTCCATGTTTGTTTTATTGAACTTTATTTTTAGATAATATATATTTTATATTTTTGTGTTTTTATATAAAAAACATTTAATATTAATTTAATATTTTTAATGAATTATATTTTAATATATAATCAATATTAAATATATTATATATAGAGATATATAAGGTCACGGGTTCGAGCACCAGAACTGTCAGCACAATGATTGAGCAATCAATGTCCAATAGTTGAGAGTATATACTCTAAAACAGATACTACTGTAATTACTGTAGCTAAATAAAAAAAAATATTTCAATTAGATTAATATTTCAGATATAATGTTGACCTTTATATGTATAAACATATAGATTAATAAGAAAGATCCATTTTTATTGGTGATGCATATATCGATCATTTATATTATGATTAATTTATTTTTGTTGCTGTAATTTTTATATCATTATGTATTTTATTATTCACGGTTAATTTAAAATGTATGAATATAAATAATTTTTTCCTCATCTCAATTAAAATATTTTTAAAGAGAATTCAAGGCAAGTTAGTTATTAATTACTATAAATAGGTATTATATAAAAATACATTGAATTATACTTGTCTTTATATCTTTGCAATTTTAGGCAGTGGGAGGTGAAAACAACATAATGTTTTGAATACTAGTAATAACTAATAAGTATGTCACATTTAATACCGTGGAAACACTTTAGGGGGATGGAAATCGAGAAATTATTATATAGATCTGATTTATTATGTTATTTATTATTTTATTTAATAAAATTTATTTATTTAGTGATATATATAAAAAATATAAAAAATTATTATGAAAAAAATATTGAATAAAACCATCAACTATGGATGATGTAGTAAGTCTGACCCATCTAATAATTTTTAATCAACTTGAAAAGCTCGTGAACTACTTAAAATATAATATACTATTTTTAATTTTTATAATTTAAAATTTAAATTCATAAACTTAAAACCCTAACATATAAATCCTAAACATAAGTCTGAACCATAAAATCTAAATCATAAATTCTAAACCTAACAACCTAAACTAACACCCTATACTTTAAAATTAACATATTTGAGTTTACACAATATGTGTATTAACCTTTTTTTCTTTTCGATATGTCTTTAAATGAGACGTGACAAATGACAACGAACAAGTTATTCAAGTCCGTGATCAAAGATCGTTAACACTTGACTTGAATGGGTTTGAATCAAGCTCAGACTCCACTTGAATTCTTAACGAGAAGAGTCGAACTCAGATTTTTCAAACTTGTTAAAAATTACTCAAATTCAAATTTATCTCAAAATTTTAACGAATCGTATTAAATTTAGTATTATTCAAATTCGACTTGACTCGTTTACGCTCCTATAGTTTGCAACTTGTTTTCCTTTGTGGTGGTTGTCAATTTTTTTTCTCCTTTTATGTTTGTTCTTTCTGGGCACTTGCTTTTAACCTTTTTATTTTCAAGCCTTTATGCTTTATATTTTCCTGCTGTAATGCTCGATTTTTTTTCTATGAATAAAATTTGGTGCTATTTGTTTCAAAAAAAAATTCAAGGGTCAATTCATTAAAAGTTACAAAAGTTTAGGAGCTAATTTGTATGTTAAGCCAAATAAATATTATGAGATACATAGGTTAATAAAACGACGTCGTAATTGGAGTTAAATTATTATTATTAAAACTCGTCCGCGTCTCTGGTTCTGCTGCCTTCAATTCCTACAAAATCCAGAAAAAAAAACAGAAAAAGAATCCCACTCGGCCTCGGCATCTGATTTAAGCTTTTATTTTTGAAATCTTAACTGTTTGGCAAAATTGACTTGAAGATTTAGTTTTCTACCTACTAGCGTTTCCTTTAATCATTGTTTTTAATTTCGTTTTAATCATTAGTAGGTGAATAGGGTTTAGCTTACCTAAATCAGTATAAATTCTGTTCTTTAATTTTATTTTCAGGTTATATTATTATCTGTGGATTTTCTCTGAGCTCGGTGATGGAGGTAGGCTAATTAGTCTTTATTTTGGATGTGGATCTTATGTTTTGGATTTTGGAGTTTGATGTTTTTTAATGTTTAAAAAACAGCCTTTTGATGTGAACAAGACGGTGGAAATCTTGGAACCTGAGGTGGGCATCGACCGTGGTGGCGGTGGATTGTTTGTTCCAAGGGATAGACCCGAGTACATAGCTCCTGCTACCAAGAAATCTATTTTAGGTATATTTGACTTTTGCATAATGCTGCTATTATACTCATACTCTGTTTGGGACCTTGGTTATAAAATTTAATGCTATGCGAGGATTGTTTGGAATTGTCTGGAGCTTGATTGTGTTATAACTTGTGAAGATCAAATATTAAAATTGGTGAAACTTTTAGCAATGTGATATATTAGAAGTGGTATACTTTGTTTCTGTTTCTTTGGACAGCAGTTTGTTTTTCAAGTGGTGTTTTTTGTGCCCTTCTTCAACTTTCTTGGTAATAATTGCTTCCATTCCATGGAGCGTATAGTCAGTTCTGATGGTTTTGTTCTTGAGATACTTTTACCACTCTTTTTCTTTGATGTCTTATCATGAATCACGATTCTAGTCAGTTCTCTTGTTGTCTATAAACAGGAAGCAATTACATGCTTACTCTATTCCTAAATGTGCATGTTACTTTCAACTTTTTGATTATTGTAACATCTAGCTTTTTTTATTCATCGTGTGTATACCATTACGGCTTTTAGTTGAATCTTTCTTTTAGGTATTTCTGCCTCCAATTAGCCTTTTGTTTGTTGATTGAGTTTTTTTTAAATGCTATTAGGTTTGGATCTTCGTGCTAAAGAGAAGCAAGGGCATTCTAAAGTTGATGATGGATTCAAGGTTCCTAAAGAAAAAAACCTCTCCATTGCAGCATCTCTTGATGTGGATGAGGGGTTTGAATCTTCTGAAGAGCCTAGAAGTAATGTTACAAATGATAGCCGAAGCCACACTAGCAGACACTATCGTAATAAGACAGCTTATATAACAGCTAACGCTGGTAATCTATTCATTTACTGCAGTCTTAAATAAGAAATTGAGTCTTTTACTCTATTTTTTCCCATCTTTCATGTAAAACTCTGATGGGAATTAACAACATAATTGAATCATCAGATGTTACTTATTAGATTATTTTATTGTCACTTCCCAAAGGTTGCATTAAGTGCATACCCGAGTATTTGACAATTCATCCTGTAAAATAGTTAAGTTGGTACAGAAGTGTACACGGAAGGCATGATCTGTTATTATTTCTGATTGTTTTTCGGTCCCTTCCATCCACAAACTGTCTAATGTATTTGGCAGAGCAAGATGTTCTATTCTCTCTGTGGATGTATAACCTGTATCGTTGACTTTAAGGCATAGTATGATGACAGCCTAACTTATAGAGGAATTGGCACAACCAAGTTGGTTACATGCTGATGACCACCTTTGACATTTAAGAATCGAGATGGATTTCCAACTCTTTCTTCCTTGACCTTGTGGTTTAGAGCTATGAGACAATCTTTGTGCTCCATTTGCCTTTTGTGTTAAAGAAAATGTTGGGGTCTGGGGGATTTTTTTGTGTGGTGGTTTGAGGGCGGGGTGGGGGTGTTTCTAATATAGTGATTCTGTTAATTAGTATACAACGTTTTTCTCTAGTAATCCCTTGTTATAACAAGCTTCTAGGTTCTCTTCTGTCTGAAGGACATTTTGTACTTTTTCACGCTCTTCCCTGTGTTTATATTTTTTTTCCATCTATTACTCAATTTTTATTTTTGTTCTTTCTATATTGCAGAAAGCACAGTTACCGTAGACAAAGGTGGAAATGATGAAACGTTTGCTACTCCTCGCTCTAGAGAACATAGGAGTTCAGATGTATGTTAATAACTTGCTGTCAATATTATTCTTTTATTTGTTTTGTTATACTTTTTATCCTGTAAACTTAAAAAACCTTTATATGTAACCGGTTATTCTTTCAATTGAAGGTTCGAGTTTCACCTAGTCGGAGTTCCCGTACTGTCTCTTCTAAGAGTCCAAGGTATGAGAGAGATGACCATGATATGGAGAGAAGAGATACCCATGGTCGATATGGTGAAGATTATAGAACAAGCCGAAGTGATAATGGGACTGCAAGAAAGAGACACTATCATGATGATAGAAGAGATACCCATGGTCAATATGGTGAAGATTATAGAAGAAGCCGAAGTAGATATGAAAGTCGGACACCTGGTATGTGATACTTATACTGAACGGATGCATGTTTGGGTACTTTAGCTCCGAATAATGTTTGCATTTGGATTGTCATGCAAAAACTGAACTTGTTGTGCATTTTTTTGAAGCTGGGTGTTATGGGGATGATGGATTATGCATCCAAACTTTGTACATGGAACTAAGACATTTAGGTTTGAAAATGTTCTTGGTAACTTATTATGTCAACAAGCTGCTTAGAGATTGTACACTAATAGATTGATGCTATATTTTTGGCATCTTGCTGATGTGCAAGAAGGTAATTCATATCTTAATCCTTTGCAGGCAGATCTGATTGGGATGATGGGAGATGGGAATGGCAAGATACGCCACACCGGGATGGTTACTCCGGTAGTAGCAGGCACCATCAACCTTCTCCTGCTCCAATGTTTGTTGGGACTTCACCTGATGCTAGATTAGTTTCTCCATGGATGGGAGACCACACTCCTCGTTCAACTGGTATGTTATTCAGCAAGTAAAGCTTTTCTTATTCTTGATGCTATCGACTGTTCTTTCTTTTATTTCAACATTTTGAGTTAAAAGATGAAACAATTTTTGTATTTGTGCTGAAATTTGGTACAGTTAGTGCTTCTCCTTGGGACTATGTATCTCCTAGTCCAGTTCCAATACGAGCATCTGGGGCATCTGCAAAATCTTCAAGTTCTAGATATGGTCGGAGATCTCACCAGCCTAGCTTTTCCAGGGAAAATTCTCAGTCATTTGAGGTAGTATAGCTTGTATAGGGCATTGCCACTATTTTCTTTTCCTTTTTCTCTATATCCCCTTATCTTTAAGTAATATTTATGGAAATGAATGAGCAATTAGTTGATAATGGTTAGAGGCAGTGATGTTTTCGGCATTGTTAGTGGAATGGCTTTTTTCTCTCTTTCCCCTTCTTTACTGTAATCTTTTTACATTTGTCAATGTTAATTTTTGCTCATAATTTGTTATGTCTACTGTTTAGGACGATGAAGATAAGAAGGGTTTGGCAGAAGAATACAATTATGAGATTTCAGAAAGTATGCGCTTGGAGATGGAGTATAATTCAGACCGTGCATGGTAAATTATGTATTTATTGTACTTTAAGATGAAAATGGGAACTTGATTAGTTGTTCTGTAAGGTGGCTTTTAACTGTCCATTTATGATGATTCTGCCATTCATTTGCGGGCTTTATGTGTTCTGCTGAAAAGTGTCTCAACTTTCCTTTTGTATATCCTTGTGTAGGTATGATAGAGAAGAAGGAAACACCATGTTTGATGCTGATAGTTCGTCATTTTTTCTTGGGGATGAAGCTTCATTCCAAAAGAAAGAGGCTGAGTTGGCGAAAAGACTGGTATTGCTTTTCTGCTGTATTATCAAATAATCTTTTATGTGCAAATTATGTGTCATTTTCCATGCCGTGTCATTTATGGTAAAACATTGGTTGATTAAAGATATTAGTAATTTGTGCTTGTGCAAATTTAGATATAAACATGGTTTGGCTATCTCATCAAAATAAGTAAAGACCTTAGTAACATGTATTCTAAGATTTAAAAATTGTTATAATCTTAGCGTTCCTAATGTCTTATGACATTGAGTTTTGAATAATAGGTAAATGATAGTGTGATGAGTGAGATGTGATGACATTGAGTTCTGGCTTTAACATAAGTGATGAGATGTAAGAAGTAAATCTTCATCCATAGATAGTATCCTTTCACACCTTTTGTTTATTAATTTTCAAACCACTGTCGTTAAAATAAGTAGAATGATAAACTTTTATCTACTTTCTTTTATTTTCCTGGCTTAAGTTGGTCCTTGTTTGAACATTTTTTCCCCTCCTCTCCCTCCCCCCTTAAATCATTTACCTGTCCTTTACTGAATAAAATGGTTTCTAAACAATTTTGTCATCTCCTAAACAGGTTCGAAGGGATGGAACTAAGATGTCCCTTGCTCAGAGCAAAAAGTTGTCCCAGCTTACTACTGATAATGCTCAGTGGGAAGACCGACAACTTCTAAGATCTGGAGCTGTTAGAGGTACTGAGGTGCAAACTGAATTTGATGACGAGGATGAACGGAAAGTGATTCTTCTAGTACATGGTAAGTGGATATTAATCCTTCTGTTGATATATGAATACTCTTACGTTTGGCTAACATTTCTTTACATTTTGTTGTCGCAGATACAAAACCTCCATTCTTGGATGGCAGAATTGTTTTCACTAAACAAGCAGAGCCAGTCATGCCCATAAAAGATCCTACATCAGATATGGCCATAATTTCACGCAAAGGATCTAGTTTGGTTAGGGAAATTCATGAGAAGCAAAGTATGAATAAGTCTCGCCAAAGGTTTTGGGAGCTTGCAGGCTCTAAGCTTGGTAATATCCTTGGAGTAGAGAAAACAGCAGAACAGGTATTCTTTATCAAATGTATTTTTTGACATTTTCTTTTACTAAAAATGATAATGCATCAGTTAACCTTCACTTCATTGGATGCTAGATTGATGCCGACACTGCTGAAGTAGGTGAACATGGTGAAATTGATTTCAAAGAAGATGCCAAATTTTCGCAGCATTTGAAGAAGGGGGAGGCTGTAAGTGAATTTGCAATGTCCAAAAGCATAGCAGAGCAGCGTCAATACCTTCCCATATATTCAGTGCGGGATGAGTTGCTGCAGGTTTGACATTTATCTGTTAGTATATGTTGATACAAGTTTGCAACTAAATAACAACTTTAGCTTGCCACTCGCTCTTGGAGGTTGTGGCTGGTGGGTAGTAGCCACTAGTCACCCTGCACACCCAAAGATTATTTGCAGCTGTCTGAAGGAATGTACTATTTTTTAGATTTTCGTCCCCTTTCTACTAATTTTAAAGCTAAATTCTATCATGTTCTATTTTTAAAGTACCAAGCTATTATTAACGTTCTCCATATTCTATTCTTGTATGTTCGACAGGTGATTAGAGAAAATCAGGTAGTTGTCGTTGTAGGTGAAACCGGCTCCGGGAAAACAACTCAACTTACACAGTATCTTCATGAAGATGGGTACACTATAAATGGCATTGTGGGTTGTACCCAACCTAGGCGTGTGGCTGCCATGAGTGTTGCAAAAAGAGTTAGCGAAGAGATGGAGACAGATCTGGGTGATAAAGTTGGCTATGCTATACGTTTTGAAGATGTGACTGGGACAAACACCATAATTAAGGTGAGTTGTTCTGTTGACGTTAGAAAGTCAATGTCAATTCTTTATACACTCAAGTATAATCTACATTTCTTATATTTTTATCTTTTGGGTTGAAGAATGCACCAATCTTTGTCTTTTCAATTCCAGCAGTTTTGGCCTTTTTTTCTTTATTTGGTCTAAAATTGCTTGATTAGTTTCTCGGTTAATTGTTTGGAACATTGTCCTTTTTCCTCTGTTGTGTTGTTTGCTTTTGTTATGACATGCTGATTTTTTTTTATTTCTTCAATGTTACAGTATATGACTGATGGAGTCCTACTTCGTGAAACCTTAAAAGATGCTGATCTTGACAAGTATCGGTAAGGAGAAATTACATCATATTTTTCTTGTCTATCCCAATTGACAAATGGATTACTGGTGAAACTTATGTTATTTACTTCCAATTTTGCAAATATCGCAGTGTCATTGTAATGGACGAGGCACATGAGAGATCACTAAACACTGATGTGCTTTTTGGAATATTGAAAAAGGTAGTTGCTCAACGCCGTGATTTCAAGCTTATTGTGACATCTGCAACTCTAAATGCACAGAAGTTTTCAAATTTCTTTGGAAGGTAAATGTCTTTTTTTAGTATCAACATATGCTGGCATCTTCTTCCTCTAATGAATTTAATATAAGTAATTATGTTTTCAAATTTTACAGCGTACCAATTTTCCACATTCCTGGTAGAACATTTCCTGTCAATATTCTGTACAGCAAGACTCCCTGTGAGGATTATGTTGAAGCTGCAGTGAAGCAGGCGATGACTATTCATATCACCAGCCCTCCAGGTGACATCCTGATCTTCATGACTGGCCAAGATGAGATTGAGGCAGCTTGTTATGCCCTTGCGGAACGAATTGAACAACTTATCTCCTCCACCAGCAAAGCTGTTCCTAAACTACTCATACTCCCAATATACTCCCAGTTGCCTGCTGATTTGCAGGCAAAGATATTCCACAAGGCCGAAGACGGAGCTCGGAAATGCATTGTTGCCACTAACATAGCTGAGACATCTTTGACTGTAGATGGGATTTTTTATGTTATTGATACTGGTTACGGTAAAATGAAAGTGTATAACCCTAAGATGGGTATGGATGCCCTTCAAGTTTTCCCTGTTAGTCGTGCTGCTGCTGACCAACGTGCGGGACGTGCTGGTAGAACAGGGCCAGGTACATGTTATAGACTGTATACAGAGAGTGCATACTTGAACGAGATGTTGCCAGCTCCTGTGCCTGAGATACAAAGGACTAACCTAGGCAATGTGGTATTGCTGCTCAAGTCTCTTAAAATAGAAAACTTGTTAGATTTTGATTTCATGGACCCACCACCTCAGGAAAATATCCTTAATTCTATGTACCAGTTATGGGTCCTGGGTGCACTTAACAATGTAGGGGCCTTGACTGACATTGGATGGAAAATGGTAGAGTTCCCATTGGATCCCCCACTTGCCAAGATGCTTTTGATGGGTGAACAGCTAGAATGCTTAGATGAGGTTTTAACCATCGTTTCAATGCTTTCAGTCCCATCAGTGTTTTTTCGACCCAAGGACAGAGCAGAGGAGAGTGATGCAGCGAGAGAGAAATTTTTCGTACCAGAATCTGATCACTTAACTTTGCTCAATGTTTACCAGCAATGGAAAGCAAATCAGTATCGAGGGGACTGGTGTAATGACCATTTTCTGCATGTTAAAGGGTTGAAGAAAGCCCGAGAGGTGAGATCTCAACTATTAGATATTCTGAAGACACTGAAAATCCCGCTAACATCCTGCGGTTACGATTGGGACATAATCCGGAAAGCCATTTGTTCTGCGTACTTCCACAATGCTGCACGATTAAAGGGTGTTGGAGAGTATGTTAATTGCAGGAATGGGATGCCCTGCCACCTGCACCCCAGCAGTGCTCTTTATGGTTTGGGTTATACTCCTGAGTATGTTGTTTATCATGAATTGATTTTGACAACAAAGGAGTACATGCAATGTGTTTCAGCTGTGGAGCCGCAGTGGCTGGCCGAACTAGGTCCCATGTTCTTCTCCGTGAAAGAGTCGGATACGACATTGTTGGAGCACAAGAAGAAACAAAAGGAGACTAAAAGTGCCATGGAGGAGGAAATGGAAAATTTGAGGAAGATGCAAGCTGAGACCGAGAAAGCAAGCAAGGAGAAGGAGAGACAGAAGAAAGCAAAGCAGCAGCAGCAAGTTTCCATGCCTGGTCTCCGGCAGGGGTCTTCCACTTATCTCAGGCCGAAGAAGTTTGGTCTGTAGGCGAAAATTACATAGCAAAAATGACATCTGAAAACCCTTTTTTGAGAAAGCTTCAACAAAGGAATTTTTTGTATTTTTTATCCAAAATTTCTTCCCTTGCTGATGATTTTTAGAAGATCTTTGGTACTCTGTTCTCTCCGAGATGAGTTGTATTGAATCTGTATTTCATATAAATCATGGTGAAGCTAAAAGTTTGTATTCATTGTGAAATATGGAAACTTGTTGAAGCTTCCGATGAAAACTTTGACACTTATGATTTAGTTGTAAATTTAGTAAGAAATAGATTATTTTTCGTTTGAGACTTATAAATATATGATTAAAATATCATTTTATCGTTAAAATTAAAACAAACGTGATATAATATATTACTAATAATTTACTAAATTTAGTTTTTTATATTCAAAATATTTTAAAAATGAATTTACTAAATATTGTAAATAGGCTTCAATTATTTTTATATTTTTTAAGAAAAAATCTATAACATTATTAAAGCAGGTTGGATTAAAATATAGTTGAATAAATGTATTTTATCATAAAATATTTAAGGTATAAAGTCAAAATAACTTATCTAAGAATAAAAATTATTAGAAAATTAATAATAAATAATTTGTAACTTGATAGAAGGACAAATTAATAGAAAAAATATTTAATATAATTTTATAAAATTAATGTTTGGATTGATTTAATATTTTTAAATAAATATATTTATTTATATAATATTATTATATCAACATGTATTGTCATATAATTTTTTATCATTTTAAATTATTTATCATCATTTAATTAATTATTTTTATCTATAAATAAATTATATGAATAAATTTATTTTTAAAATATTGTACCATATATTTTATTTTATTTTTGTAATTTTTTAAATAAATTTAAAATTTTCTTATTTTTTTTGTTTTTGTCATATGATACTTCATTATCACGACATTTGATGCTTTTTGGTCATGTCACATCATTCTAACAAAGAAGGTTAATGTTGTGCTAAGGTTTCGTTTGGTTTAACTTCTCAAACGAAGGTTTGGGTGAGATATAAATTATTAATTAAAAAAATTAATTGATTATGATTTTAAAAAAATAATTAAAAGATATTTTTACATGCTATTTTTATTACGTTATCATTACTTTTGTATGTAAAACTTTAATGTAATCTCTTCAAATGTCATGTCATTTCAGGATCTATATTTATTGACTAACAATGAAAATTATAAAAAAAATAATCAAATATTAAAGGACTGTTTGCACCTAAAAACATGCTAAAATAAATAAAAAATCAAATGTTGGATGTTTTTGTCTTCAAATTTTTGAAAAAAATAACTATTTAATATTTGATTTTAAGGGTTGAAATCTTCAAAAAGGAAACATAAAAGGAAAATTAATATCATCTCAACATGAAAACATAGAAAAATTATTAGGTGAACAATATTTATCACGTCATCTGTATTCCCAAACAATCAGAACTGTTCATCTCAATTTTTTAAGATAAATTATCACTTCTTTCCTACGTATAATTAGTAGGTGGATTAAATGAACAAGTTATGCCCAAAGTTTGCAGGTTCAGACACTTCTATGAATTGGAATTAACAACTAACAACATAAGATAACAAGAAAAATGCAAATGTGCTTGGTTTTTTTCCTTTTGTTATCCAAGTTTTGTATAATCACTTCACCATAAGGAGGAAAAATAAAATAAGACAAAACAAAGTAAATAGACTTCTAATTTTGCTGAATACAAGCAGGGAATCTCAGGTTCTCTTAACTTTCTTTGAGGACTTACCTTTGGCTTTCACTCCCAGATATCTCTCTATATCCTCATCCTCATCTTCATTGCCACCCTTTCTCCTTTTTGTACCTCCGATTTCTTTAAGTTTCTGTAAAAGGGTTCAAATTTAAACAATTGAAAAAAAAAATAACAAAAATGCTTTGAAATTTCAAATAAACATAAAAATAAATAAAAATTAAAGAAACTTGGATTACCATCTTCGATAGTCTTTTGGCTTCAGTCACACTTTCTAACATTTGCAAGACTACCTCCTGTTGGGCAGGATACTCGGGTAACTTTTTGCCTGGAATACAGTAAACAGAAAAAGGTTACTCTGTTGGACAAGCTACTCATCTACTAAAATCCCACCAACAGGTTTAGCAAATGTAGCATACCAATAAGCTTTTCTATCTGCAGATACCACTCCAGCTCGTACTGATTCACTAGTGAGATAGCAACACCAGATCTACCAGCACGAGCTGTTCTACCCACTCGATGGATGTAATCCTGTAGAAACATAAAAATTAGGCCCACAAAACAGACAGCAAAGTATGTCACAAAATTGTGATGTGCTCGATCGTTTTAAGTACTCAGATCACTTTTAGAATAACAGAATGCATTCTTTTCCAAGGTCAGTTGTATGCAAAGTCTAACCTTAGAGTTTGCAGGGATATCATAATTAATAACCATATCCACAGATGGAATGTCAAGTCCTCTACTAGCCACATCAGTGCAGACAAGAACATTACACTCCCCAGACTTGAACTTATTCAAGGCTCCTAACCTCTTTTGCTGTTAACACAATGTCAGCAAAGTGCATAATCAATAAAAAATGGAGGAAAATATTTTTTTTGAGGGGGGGATTGGATAGTTGTGGTGCACTCCACAATTATAAAGCGGAAGCATAAATCAGAATATCACCATAAGAATAGATACCTGAGTCATTTGACCACTAATTGGAATGGCCCTTATATTAAGATTACGAAGAATATAAGACAAAAGGCGAGTTGCGTCACATGTTCGAGTGAAAACCATAGATGTACATCCTGACATCTCAGTCAAAATATAAACAAGATAGCAGTCCTGCAACCACAGCAAAATAATATATATAAATACAGCCATTCAGATATCTAGGAACAAGAAAAGCAAGAATGTGGAGATATTTCATGCTTTATCCATTTACAGAACTAAAAGGATTAGCATGATCAGATTAACATCTAGTTCCATCAAAGAAAAATCCTTATTAGACCACAAAGCATGTAGTATACTAGCACTATTAGAGACTTACTTTAGTCTTAAGTGTTAAGTCTGTCAAAGATTCCTAGGCCTAGCTCATATGATGACATATATTTGCTTAAACAGGGGGCTGGTGCTGATATTAATATTTAACATGACAATTTCCAGGAAATGAAGACAGCCATCGAGTGTCCAAAAAGTTAAAAGGTGTGAAATTTATTTGTTCAAACTATGGTATCAAGTTGTAAGAGTTTTAAGCTAAGTTAAATTGGGTCACACAAATCAGCAATCCTTCTGCTGCCTTAACTGCAGCCTGCAGGATAAGACATCTAGAAAGTTCCAGAGTTTTTCTTGCACACCACCCTCGGGTTACAAGGTGTGCTGGACCTATGATACAAGCACTATTATTGAGCTAACTTGAGTTATTCTATGCCATTTTCACATTACTTTAACAAACTCAAGTGCATGTAGTATTTAACAAGGACCAAAAAGTTTCCTCAACCTTTTTCAGTGACTAGAATTTCAGCACAAAACCAACACAAAAATCATCACAAGGCAGATTATCTATATAATATTTCACCTCCTTGAAACTAAATTTAATGCTAAGAAGATTAAGCACCTTGTGCTTTGCAGGTATAAAGCAATATTGCTGCTTCAATGTGTCAACAGTTGAATATTTCGTGGAAGCTTCAATCTGTACAAGAAAACAAAGAATTGAGTCTTTAAAACATCAAACTTAGAGAGAGAGAGAGAATGCAGAATTTTTTCTTAAAAAACACCAACCTTCACAGGATTTCTCAGACATGCCCTTTGCAGCTTGTTCACCTGTAAAATCAACATCGTAATCAAACTTCCACCACATAGTAAAGTGAACCATAATGCAAGAATCAGGTCAAATTGCAAAATACTGAGTTATAAACACAAAAACAGGACAAATTGTGAAAAATACTGGCCACTTAAAGCAACAAGGGAGAAAAAACAGAAACATCCATATTCAAATATCAAACGGTATAATATGTGAGATAATTCATGATAAGAATTTGTATGCCTAGAAGTACAATAGCAACAAAGTGAAGCCAATGCACTACTTCCTCTTTGCAAAGATAACCAAGATTAAACTAAGCCTTTACAAGGTTCATCTGTACAGATCTAATCATCTAAATGTCTTTCTTCTAATCGTTTTAATCCATATCTGATGTGAGACAGATCAACAAATATGGACATATTACTTATTGAATGCATGAAATATTCTGCCTCCCACACAAACCCTTTTAGTCATGGTTGAAGAAAACAAATATGTATGTGGTATGCATATCATGGGGAATGACATTAAAAATAGGAAATGGACATGTTTCTTATTGAACACATAAAATATGTGTTTTCCCACACATACCTTTTTTGTCATGGTTGCAGAAAACAGATATGTGTGCCTATCCCGAGGTATAGCATTCAAAATATCATCAAGTGCTTTCTCAAAATCCTCGTTCAGCAACCTATCTGCCTCATCCAAGACCTGTCAAATACATGCACATACGATTTCATCAATATATATATATACATATCAAACAGTCAATAACAATTGCATGTTACAAAATAGGTATTTGTTAACAATTTACTCCAATTATATCAAGCAACATCTTAATATAGAAGCATTGACTCTGGTTTAAAGTGTCATGAAAGACATTGACATCCATATCATGAAGGTGAAATTGGCCAGAGTAAAACTTGGCAGCTGAACAATGGAAACACTCTTTAAAAGAACTAGTGAGTGAGACACATAACGAAATAGATTTATTATAAGCTAAAATAAAAACACAGGGTTGCGTCACGAAAAAGAATAAAAAACATATATAAAATATGACTCGGTCATTTTATACTCTAGATCCTCTTTTAAACTAAAATATATGACCAAGAATTTTGAATACCAAGGGGTTTTAAAAAAACAGCAAGTAGAAGAAATTCTTACCAAATATTTTAGCATGCGGAGAGAAAAACCTTTAGTATTGGTTAGGTGATCCACGAGGCGTCCGGGAGTTCCAACCTATGCGGAAAAGATTGAGTTAAATCATTTAAAAATTAAAGATACAGCCGTATTCTTTGTTATGTCAATTGTCTGTGTATATCCCAAAATCGATAGCTGGTAAAACAACAGTATACTGATTGTCACTACCAAAACCTAGGGTACATATCCCTCGCCCTAATTGTTTGCAAGTAAATCATAAAAAAAATACTAGATATCCATGTCAACCTAGTTGATATTGATATTGTAAAAAGGACTATTATGGCATAGATCAAGCAGGAGTATACTGGATACCACATGGCATAATCTTTGTCACTACATCTTAGAAAATAAACAACTTAGAGAAGACATCAACAACCTAACACTAATGTAACTGCAATCAATTTTAAATCTAACTGCTATCTGCATCTTTATAATTGCAATCAAGTCTTAAACCATGGATCAGCTTCACATACATCCATTATGCTCAAATTTACTTTAAAGTTCAAGAAAATAAGCTATGGAGAGAACAAATGAACTTACAATAATGTGTGGCCGCTTCCCAAGGGCAATCTGTTGTTCCATTAGGTCCACCCCTCCAACAAGCTATCAAATTAAGAATCAAAATCCCAATAAACACATTTACAATAAGAAAAAAAATTAAGCAGGCAAAAATTTCAAAATCTGACAAACAACAGCATCATACTTTATTCATGTAAAGCATATAAAAACCAATCAAAACGAAATGTCAATCTTAACAAGCTAACAATCAAGTATATTTTGCAAGGAAGCTTACCACAGCACATCTTAAGCTAATCCCAGATCCTAGAGCTCTAAATTGATCAGCAATTTGAATTGCAAGCTCCCTGCAATAACGAATTATAATTAAATTAAACAAAATGCATCATGAGTGACACCGAAATCAACTTGTTCGATAACAGACCGTGTGGGGGAAAGCACCAAAGCAAAAAATACAGGTGCAGATTTATGTTCTTTCTTCGAATGGCATTCCAAAAGCGCGTGCATAATTGGAAGAGCAAACGCCCCCGTTTTACCCGAACCCGTTTGTGCAAGCCCAATCAAATCCTTCCCTACGATACGAAAACCCACACATTAAAAAAAGATTGTAATCAAACATAGTTGTTCAAGAAAGAAAAGGCGGCAGAACCTTCGAGAGCGTGGGGAATGGCTTCTACTTGAATTTTAGTAGGGGCTTTCCAACCTAAAGTGTCGCAAGCTTCCACTAACTCGTCGCATAAACCTAAATCTTTGAACGACTTTATTTCTCCCTTCTCTTCCTCAGCCATCTTTGTTTCAACGCGGGGTTTCAAATAGCGGTAGTGTAGCGGTGCCGCGGGAACCTTTTTTCCGCTAAACCGATAGCTCTAAAAAATCTGCTTTTCAACAGTGTAAACAGAGAGCATGAGATGAGACAGAGTAGCAAGCAGTGAGCTTGAATATAGAGAATCAATATAGCAGAGTGATACAGAGAAGCAGCTAACTCAAAATTCAAGTTTAGGGTTTCACAATTTACGTTATTGTTAAAGGAAACTTTGCGGCGGCGGGACGTGCGAAAAGATGTGAGAGCAGTTCTAGGTCAGGAACCCTTATATGTTGCATTGGTTCATGTAATATTATTGTAAGAATATAAATTATAAAATAATTTAGTATTTGATATATTATTAAAAAAGTAGTATATTATATTATTTTATTTAATAAAAATATAAAATTATAATATTTAGTTGATAAATTATAAAATGATCATAATATAATTTATAAAAATATAAATTATAAAATTATTATAATATATATTTTATAAAATTATTTTTACGATATTTTTTATTTTATAATATTAAAATTAAAATATTTGTATAAAATTTATAAAATATATATTTTATTATTTTAATTATTATATATTTTTCTAAAGTTTATACCCAAATAATTGAATATAGTTTTTAATTTTATGTTATAATATTATATGATTAATATTTATGATTTATTATAATTATATTTTAATTATATAGAAAAAATAAATTCATAAACTCCAATAATAATAATCAAGTTAGCTATTAAACCAAATATACTAATATCTGACTATAAATATTATATTTATATAGTTTATTATTTAATTTATATTATTTTTAAAATTAAAAATATTCTTTAAAATTTATGTTAGGCTCGATACATCAACCGAAAATATCGTCAAGTGGTAAAAAAATTATTAATTAAGTGATTTGTTGTGGGAGAAAAAAATTGAAAAATTTACAAAATAATTTATAATGGTTCGGTTTTCTAACAATCATCTACATCCATTACCTTAACTCAGAATTTTCAATCAATTCATAAAAAAATCGTCCATTTTTCTAAGCTAAGGAAAAAACCGTTACAACCTAGATTTACTACTCGAAACTAGCATCCAAACTTTACAAACTGAACATTGGAACAACCTCTTACAAAGAGAATTCTTAAGCAAATTAAAAAACCTCTTAAAGGTGTATATTTGTACTCTAAAACACTCACCCAAAATCCTAAACACTTGAGCAAATTTAACAATGAAAGCTCACAAATGTTGTCTAAGAAAAAATAACAAATCTAAGCATTTAGACATAAATACATCATATTGTTGTTACATTTAAATTATTGGTCTTCTCTTAATCTCAATTGTGATTGTAACCTTTGAGAAATATACCGATGTAATTAAATTTGAATAAAATTATGGCTTAGGATATTTATAGCAATTTAATCTTTGTAATGAGTATACGCACGTAAGAAGGATTGTGAATATCTTTGTATAACGTTTTAAGTAAACTATTTGACGACGTTAATGTGAGTAAAATTCCTATGCTTCTTTTTCATATATCTTTTCATGTATTCCTTGAAAATTTTCTAAAAATTAAATTTCAAACCCTAACCCTTATTTTTTATATTTTAAACTCTAAATCCTACGCCCTAAAATATACATCCTACCCCTAATTCCTTAAACCTTAAACATAACCCCTAACCTTAAACTCCAAACCTTAAATCCTCTAATTTAAAACGGGGTATGGAAGGATATATGTGAAAGAGGTAGACGATTTGCACCATGTTAATTGAGTTTTGATTGAGTCGAAATTGAATAATTCTCGATCCGTCTTATCTTATTTAAAAATGTTTATTTTTTTAAATTCATTAAAACATAAATATGAAGGGTTTAAAACTAGCTATACTTGTACGTAAGACAAGACGTATACATATGTCTAGAACATTAGAAGGTACAAATTTTGACAATCTTGTGAACCTTCTTCATCGTTTATAGTATTCATTTTAGATCGACTCTTTACTTGTTTCTTATAGTCATGAACAAAAAAATATTTGATTAAGGACAGCCCCTAAATGTAGACCGACATTAATCAAATATTAGTATTTAAATTAGCTTTTTCTAGCAGTTAATCGAGTCTTACAAAATCCCTATATTGTTCCACTGTCTTGTACTGATATTCTTCATGTTTTCTGCATATAAAAACATGTAAACTGACCAATCCCCATACTATTTATGCAATAAAAAATGACGATCCATGATTTTCCAAGTAAACTCCTCTACCCTAAAGGCAATTCAAACATACTTTCTGGGAAAAATCGTACGAACCAACCCACGTGTGTCTTTGACAAATATAAATAGGGTTGGAATTATATTGAGAGATTCAAGTTCTTACAGTGTAGTACTGTCTGAAAGATGGTGAGACAAGCATATGTAAAGAAACGAACATGGACTCCTGATGAAGACCAGAAGCTGATTGCTTATATCATGAGATATGGGATTTGGAATTGGAATGAGATGCCCAGATTTGCTGGTATGTTCTTCCAGGATGTGATTTCGTCAAGGTTTTTTAATTAGGGTATTGATTATATGCATTTGGTTTTGATTTTTAGGGTTGCTAAAGATCAGGGAAGAGTTGCAGGCTACGTTGGATGAATTACTTGAGGCCTAATATAAGGCGTGGAAACTTTACCAGGGAAGAAGAAGACACCATAATCCAGCTTCAGAAGAAGCTTGGAAATCGATGGTCAGCTATAGCCGCAAGGCTTCCAAACAGAACTGACAACGATGTCAAAAACTACTGGAACACTCGCCTGAAGAAAAGGGCAATGTTGGAGAATAACAACTCAGCATCAACAACCACAGAAACTAATTCCTGTACTGTGGAGAATGTACCTGATGATGCTGGTTCTGGTTCCTCAAGCTTGCTGAATATTCCTAGTGCAATGGTCGTTTTTTCAGAACTTGGGACTTACAGCACTACTTTTTCTGCATCAGTGTGCCACCAAACTGGGTCTGAGGGAACTTTTGTTTCATCTGAAAAGTATTGGGAGATACTGAGATTGTTGGAGCAGTCATTAATAGCAGAAGAAGGTCTCGATTTTGTAGCACCAAATTCTCAGTTGCCGCACAACCACCAAGAACACTATAATGATCCTGTGGAGGATTTCTGGGCCAGTCTATTGATTTAGTTCTGCCTAAACCCCTAGCACCCGTATTTTGTTAGGAAATTTTGAACGGTGTCAGTGTCAGATATGGATTTTTATGACTTATATGAGTTTTCTCTATTATTTTACTACCTTTTTTTATCATGTCATTTGTGTTTTTAGTAATTAAATTCATTTATTTTAAATAACTAACTAATAATTATCTATTCACTAATTACATGTAAAAAAGACGTAATGATTCATCTTAAAAGAATAAAAGAATAAGATAAAAAAATTTGGTTATTTAAGACCACAGATAAAGTGATAAAAGAATTTCATGATATAATATGATTTCTTGATATTGATGTCGTTTCCTTCTCTTGGTTTTCCTAGATAAAATACACTGATGCTCACTTATATTTAACTAAATTTATGTTTTATACTTAAAAATTTAAAAAGTTATATTACAATCATTAATTAATGTTATGAATTTATGGTATACACACTCAACCTTCGAAAGGGAGAAATTATATCATGGATCTGGCTCGTCACGTCAGTCATAGTTCCATCCAATTATAATCACTCACTTCATCATTATCTTCCAACTTTTTTTTCAACCAATAAATCTTCACACATCTTTTTTATATTATTTTAAAATTATAATTTTTAAAAATTATATTAATGATATGATTGATTAGTGGTGAAATAAGTGGTTTTCATTGATTAAGAACCATAGTTAACGTGATGTGCCGTACCTATGATATAATCTTTCATCCAAAGGGCACACATAACGTCGTGGGGAATATTTTTGGGGTCATGGAATTTCCATCCGTTTCCTTGCTACTGTCTGATTTGGTGCTTTCTTTCGTCTACTAAACAAAAATATAAAATTAAAATCCATATACGAGTCTTATAATTTAAATGGTTAACGAATCGACTGTTGTTTTTAGAGGTCATGGGTTCGAGTACCAGTAATACAAGCATAACGATTGAACGATTAATATTAAATGATCGAGATTATATTCTAATACATATACCAATGAAATCGCCATCCCCATTGCTTGGTGCAATTCCGTTGCTTGCAGAAATGAATCTGCAAATATTCAAACGCTTTACCATGAGAGAGACATGCAGATTTGATGTTTGCTTATCTTAGGAGGAAAGACGTTTATAACTTGGAAACCAAGTAGACCACTCAGATGGAGAAGGAAGTGAAGAAGAATCTCTTGTACTCTTCTTATATATACTAGTGATTGAGCTATATTTTTATATTTCCCATTTTTTATTTATTTATTGTAATATTATTTTTATCTTATTTTATTTTAAATTATTAACGTCAAATAAAAACATGTTACATATCATATTTTAATTGATTACTATTTTATTTTAAAATAAATTGAAATGGATATAATAGTTCAAGATATACAAATTATTTTAAAATATAAAATAAAAAACTTAAAAGTATATAATTTTTAAAAAATGAAAATTAAGCTAATAGTTATTGTCATCGCGCGATATGTGATATATATATATATATATATATAAATTTCAATAAGAGGAAATCTCTTAATATCATATTTGGGTGTAAATCGTTTACCTCTTAATCACGTCTCTATTAGTGCCTCCACTTTAAATTAATAGGTTTAGGGTTTAAGGTTAAAAGTTGTGGTTAGGATTTAAAAATTAGAAGTAGAGTATGTTTTTAGGGTGTAAGGTTTACGATTTAGATAATAAGAGTTAGAGTTTAGAATTTAATTTTTTAAAATTTTTTTAATAAAATATATAAAAGGAGGCATGATAAAGAGTTAAAAGAGATTTTTATTCACCACCTTTATTGTAGCATTAGATGTCAAACGCAGAATTATCACGACAGAGAAGTAGGATGGATATTTCATTTAGATCTATGTTTTCTACTTGATTCAATTAAATTGGATCAATATTTTTAAAAAAGTTCTACTTTTTCTAGATTTTTATTATACGTGATGTTGAGACGAATTCAAGTTTAAATTAAAAATAACTCAATTAGTATAATTTTCTCTTATATTTTTTAAGAATATTTATAATATTTTTTTATATTTTTATAATTAGATCTTTAAAATTATTTTTTTATTAATAATTTAGTTTCCAAACTACTTTTTTACAATTAAATACTAAAAGTAAATCTTGACTATTAGGTCCCTAAAATTATTTTTTGTATAAATATGGTCAAGGACAAAGTCAACAAAACGTAAATGTTTAAAAGTAGGGGAGGCAAATTCATAAAAAAAAAATCGATTTTAAACAAATTAAATAGAGGGACAAAAATGAAAAAAATTCTTCGGGGGTGGGGGCCGATTGCCCCTCCCCACCCCTATATGGCTCCGTCTCCGAATATGGTAGAACTTTTTAAAAGATAGAGATGAGTTAGATCAAATTTAAACTTAAAATAAATATTTTCAGATCAAATTCGATTGATTAAAACTCCACTCAATCCATTTTTTTTTTGAGAAGACATAAATAGGAAAAAAAAATCTTGTAAACAATATTGATAAAGATAAGGACATAAGAACTATCATGTGATTCTCACTCCGCACCTCCATAAGGCTTAGGATCCGAAATTGTGAGGACCACATCGGCTTACTTTGAATACCATTCCCGCAATCGCCATGATCGCGCGATTTCCTCATCCTTTTGAAAAAGAGACCACACGACTCGCACGATAAAACAAAACCGTCAACATTGAATCACAAGTACAGACACGTGCATGGTATTTCCAACGCCCGCGCGCCTGCAACATCCAAACCAGTCGGTACAACGACAAAGTTAAAGGAGAAACATAAAGATATACTTATGGTGGACGTTGGTAAACGCGTAGGCAAGTTGAATATGGATGGAAATCATGTTATCAGCATTCAGAGTTGTAGGGTTTTGAGAGGTGAAATGAAAAACCCTAGTCCAAGAGAAACACCTTAAGACAAACTAGTTTAATAAACGATAGATGATAATTGACAGAGACGATAAAAGATTAAAATAGGTTGATACTTGTGGTGGGTGATGGTTTAACTGTGAAGATCAAACCTAGACTCGTTTCTCTTCAGGAAATACCAGCAAAGGTACAAAACTCGTCCAAGAAGTTAAGCTCAATGCTGACATTTTCAGGAAATCGATCATCTGAAAGAAATGGATCAAATCCTCTTCTCTTTGACAGATACACAGTTTAATTAATTGAAACCTACTGCCACAGTCAGCATGTTCCATAGACCAAAGTCATTCTTTATCTTCAGCGATCTTTCCTGATGAATGTGCTTTTCTAGAAGGCAGAAATCTTGTGTTGTTGGTACAAGAATCAGTGGATGTTTATGGTATAAAGCACCTTCACCAAGAGGTGTTCTTAAAATAGAGTGATGGAGTTTTCTGAGTTATTGGAACTGGATCAGAGTTTGCATAACACAACCTAAGTTTTATGTTCAGCTTAACGTGGATTACAGGGTTCTTTTTCTGGTGCTAAAGGACTGAAACAAGGGTTATGTTATCCGTTCATTAGCAGTGCGGTTCAAAGATTTTAGGGGTCCTATATAATTTATTAAAATATGATCCTTAAAAAGTAATTGTTCATAATCTCCACTAATTATAAAATTGTAACCCTTAGAAACAAATGTGTTTTTTAGGGAGCCCTGTACGATCGTTTCTATTGTCTCTGTCTAAAACCTCGCTAATTCTACTGAAGCAATAGTAATAGTAATAATCAATTACCAAATTTTGAGATTAACATCATCTAATGTAGTTTATCAAAATTTAGGGTCTTTCTTTTTCAGAGACCCTGTGCGATCGCTCTTATTACACTTGTCCAGAACCCATTGTTCATCAGAAGTGTAGGAAATTGCAAGCTTACACATCTCCGTTTTGCTGATGATTTTCCTGTACAAGGGTTATTCTAAAACTACGTGTCACTTTCAATGACGGATTAAAAAAATATTTAAGAATGAACACGTATAAAATTTTTAAACTTCAAGGTGGACATAATTCATAAATCCGCCACTGGTCACTTTTCCTTTTCTGAGGATAAGCAGCAACAGCAGGCGGTAGGGTAGGAGTTGGACCACCTCACCGCCCTCTGCTGTGTGTTTTTATTTAATAATTAATACGCGTTTTGCGTGAGTCTCGCCCCCACTATATATATAACGTAGCCTTTATTAGTCCTATATATGTAAGTAATTTAAAATCTAACTAGACCCTTCTTTTTCTTTTCTCCTCCTTTAGTAACGCCACCTGTTACGGCGGAGACGTTGCCACCGGGATACAGTAAAAACAAATCTGGTCGAAAACACGCCGTGTTTCAAGATCAAAACCGGCGTACGTACCCGAATACCGTTTCCAGGCTCCAGCCTCCGTAACAGCTAGATTTAGTCTCGTCTAACTGTTTGAGAAATCGAACAAGCCTTGTTTATCTATAAATTTAATCCGATCAGAGTCCCTGTCTTTCAAAGCCATTTCCGACGTAAATGGTTGCCGGATCTGGCCTTTTAAGGCCACATATCTGCTGGATTTTCTCTCATCGAACTGAAAACTGAATTAAAAGAAAAGAAAAAGATCTTTCAACCAAATATAAAAAACTATATATATGGAGAAATCTGGGTTATTCTGGTTCCATTGCAGCAGTTAGAACTTTGAAACGCAGAAGAGTGAAGACGAAGAATTCTGGGTTATTCTCTGTCACAGCTTCGACTGATCCTAAGGTATAATTTCCAAGTTCTTTTCTTATTATAAAAAAAGTTTAATTTCAAAATTTAATATTAATATTCAGTCGACAGATGTTAACGGGCGAAAATATTCAAATTTAAATAATATATTTTATAAATAAAATAATTAAATTCAAATTTTTTTAAAATAAATATTATTTATTTTTATAATATTTTTATAACGTATATCTCAATTTTAATGAGACAACGTGATCTTTACTTTGATATCAGACCTGGAAAATATTTTTTTTTAAAGTAAACGGTTAGTTGCGAAATAAAAAAAAATCCTCTAAATGTAAAATATAAATAAAATAAGAAATCGGATATTCGATTAGGCCACATATAATATTAAAATATCATTTTGAGGACAAAGACATCAATGGATTAGGGGAAGTTTGAGAATAAACTTTAAATGTCTTATTTTTAGATAAAATTTTTAATTGATATAAATATTTGACATAGTTATAGATCCAATCCAATATCACGAAAAATTATTAAAAGAATTATGTTAATTACGCCATTCGCGGTCCAATTAATCTAGTCCCTTCGTCTTAGAATAACTATCTAATAACTTAACTACTCATCCTTTAATTACATGTAAGAAAAATGTGATGATTCACGATAATTATATCATGAGTTTGGCTTACCACATTAGTCATACTCTCGTTCAATCATAATCACCCACTTTAGTCATTATTTTCCAAGTCATTTTTTTTGAACCAATAAATCTTCACTCATTTTTTTAATGTTATTTAAAAAATATTTTTTTTCTTGGTTAGGGATCACAAATGACATGACGGATCGGACCCGTGATATAATCTCTCAATGATTCATCTTGATAAAAGATGAGATAGATGAATCTGATTAGTTGGATCACAAGATTCATCGTTATTTTTCAAGTTATTTTTTTTTGACCAATGAATCTTTACTCATTTTTTTCATATTATTTAAAAATATATTTCCTGAAAGTTAGATTAATGACATGGATGATTAATAGTATAATAAGTGGTTTTCATTAATTAGGGACCACAAATGACGTGACGAGCCGGGCTCGTGATATAATCTCTCAATGATTCATCTTGATAAAAGACGAGATAGATGAATCTGATTAGTTAGATCAGAGATAACGTGATGAACACGATTCATTTAATAATTTTTCTAGTATCGCGTGCGGCCAATAGAAATAATAGTCCATTCTCGTTCGATATAAGCACTATCGCTCGCGATTATACGTCTGGAAACGCTCGATCCTCTTTGCAACCGAAAGCTTGATTTTTATACTAAATAAAACTTCTGTTATAAATAAACCGGAGGAAAAGGGTGACAAAATCCAGTAATCAGCAACAAGGAGCAACAGATTTCACGATGAACACTTTAAGCCGACAAAGATCTCCCATTGCTCTTCCTTGTCGTAATCCACATTCCAGGATTTCACTAAAAAACCATCGCCGGGTATTTCATCATCCCTGTTTTTTTCTTACCTTAATATTCGACTTCAAACCTGAATTAACATGTAGTTTTACTAAGGCAGAGTGGAAAGTCGAGAAACCTTGGCCGTCGAATGAGGCGGCTCCGGTCGGAGATGGAAGAAATAAGTAAGGAACAAGGGAAGATCAAAGAAGGGCAAAGACAAGTGAGGGAAAAATTTGAGGCTGTGGAACTGGAATGCGAGCAGCTTCGACAGGAAACCAACATGATAATGAAACAGAGCATGAACACCCAAATCCGTCTTACTTTAATGTTCCAAATTCTGAAAGCCAGGGAAAACCAAGACTTCGACACAGCTGCTCGACTCACTTCAGCTCTACGGTTAATCTCTATGTACTACTTATACTCTGTTTTATACAGAAATCTATGAACCCTTTGCTAAGAACTCATACTCTGTTTTTCTTTTTTTAAATCACAGAGAGATGATAGCCAGAGAGAATGAGCAGAAAGCATGACTCAGTGAGAAATATGGTGAAGAAGAGCAGCTCTTTCTATCTTATTAAACGTTGGTGATCTGTTTTATGTACTTGTTCTAGTCAATGTTGTTCATCTAATTCTGGTTTTAGCTTTACGTGGATGAGTTTATGTTTTATATGCTGTTACAATGTTTATTATGTTATTTTATATGCAATCTTTCAATCTCTCTCGTTCATTTCGATATATAATTATTCGAATTATCGTTATAACAATTATATATAATTAGGGTTCGAAACCAATAATTAATTCGGATTTTGTTTACTTCTAAGAGTTACATCATAATTTTTTTCCACATGCTCTATCGATGTTTTCGTCTATGAACTAAATGTGTAATTTTTTTTCTTCGGAAAAAATCTCAGAATCATCGAATGATTCTTCATCCTCGTACGATAAAAAAATTAGAGTGAAAACATATCAAATTAAAACATTTGTCTTAATTTTTTTAGACTAATTTAAAAAAAAAAACAATTTGTTAATAAAGATTGTTCATTAAAATTTAGAAGGAAGAAGGTGTGATCTTATTTGATTCATTTGGTCTAATTGTGTAGTTGGTGAGATGTAAAATTACTTAAAATACTCTCACATCTTTTATTTTTTTTTACCTAATTTTAAAAAAATTATATAAGAAATATGTTGTAAAATAATTAAAATAATAATTTTATCATTAATATATTTTATGTGTGTGTTTAATTGTGACCCAATTTTTTATTTAATATTTTATTTGATTTATAACCAAGTTAACTTAAGTTATAAAGTTGAGGAATAAATTTATCTAAAACTAAATATTCTCGTATAAACAAGTTTATAAATTTAAATTTGATAATTTATCGATTAATATAATAATTTAAAATCAATTTACTCTTTTATAATAATATATTAATTAGTGATAATTGTTGTGTTTCCGCACATAGTTTTAGTTATAGACGTATTAAGATTAGTTCATATAATATATTTGAGATATTCGAATTATCTTATACAGATAGATATAATTATATTAACCATTAGATCAACTTAAAACCAAATTATATTAAACTTTTCGTAAAACATATACTTCTTATCGTTAGAATTGATTGACATTATCGCGATAATCAAAATTATGTTATGATACAACCCCTTATATTCTTATACGTATATTTTTAAATAGTTTTAAAATAATTATAATAAATATAATATCTATTTATATATTTTTAAATCCTTTGATAATATATTACCTTATAAATAAAGTTATTCGAATATAAATCTACCAATGCGATATTACCTAAAAAACACAATTTTAAAACTTTACATTATTAAGGCGTTCTTATAGATTCTAAATCGTCGGCACCTTTCAAAAAGAAATATATATTTTTTTTGAACAAGCTAATACTGATAACAATAGTATTTGTTTTAGAATATAATCTCCACCATTTAACATTGATCTCTCAATCACTCTACTGACATCGCTGATACTCAAACTCGTAACCTCTAAAAACAACCGTTCCTTTAACTATTAAAGGATTCGTACAAAGAAATGCTTTCTTTTGTTATTATCCATGCAGTTTCCTTGCATTTTCGCATGACTTGTAACATATGAAATTAACAATGACTTGACAAATTATCGGCAGACTTGTAACATAGTTGGACTTGTAACAAAGCTGAATCGTCATTCTAATTACTAAGTTGTCATAGGATTAAGACAGTATTTCATAGGGGGGAAATTCTTGACCTTTTCCCTTAGACATGTTTTTTTTTTTTTTTTTTTTAATATTTTAATTAGTTTTATTCTGTATGTTTATTATTCATCAAAACCACCGTAGAGATCATAAGATTATTTACGAAATTTACTCGTAAAAAATATAGTAAAGTATTTAAAATTTTTAAACAAGTAATTTTATAAAAAAAAATATAATAAATCGTTCAACGAAACCACTAAATCGTGCGGTATTTTTATATTAAAATTGTTTAAGAATTTTTGTATTTGTAAAAATACGTTATCCTTAAAATTATTTTTAACAATATTGTGATTTATTGTGCAAATAAAAGAAAAAAGAAAAAAAACTTGTCTTTAAGTAATGTTTTATCCGATATTATTAAAATATTGTGATTGTTCAAAGACGGGTTGCTTGCTTTATTTTAAAAATATAATAACACATGGAGGAGTATTCAAAGATGGGTTATTTTATCATATATATCTATATATATTTAAATTAGCATTGTTTAAAGATGAACTGAAAGCAATCTGTCTTTAAATAATATCTAATATTTTAATAATATAAGATAAAACATTATTCAAAGACGAATTATTTTTTCCTATTTTCTAATTTGTACATTAAATTATAATATTATTAAAAATAATTTTAAGGTATCATTTTAAAAAAATCAAGAATAATATTATTATAAAATTATTGAGCGTGTTGAGTGCTTATAAATTGTGTAAATCTCATGCAAGTATACGTATCAAACAAGTAATAAAGTGTGTGAGTGAGATCATTCCCACAAGGATTGGGTAGAATAATTTTAAAAATAGTTTACATAAAAGACAATAAAATCTTCTGTATAAACATTTACTAAAACTTTCTATAATTATCACCAAAATATTGTAGCAAAATAAAATTAAGAATGGAGTAATAGATAAAATCGCGCAAACACAACACAAATGAGTATTCAAGTTTAAGACTGGTTATGTTTGCTATGGAAAGTAATTTACTTCTATCCTGAAAGCTTACTATTTAACTGGTTTAACAAGTGTTCGACAAAGTACTTTACTTCTATCCTGAAACCTTAAAATGCCTTTATTATCCTTAGTCAAAGGCCTAACACTAAAAAATACTAAGACAATATCTCCCGATCTCAACCCTAACACTTCTAATGTTGATGAAGTTCTACCCCTTTTAGTCGTTAAAACTCCCTCTTATTCCTAAGGTGAATTAGGATTCTACTCCCACAATAACCTCATTACTCATGTTGGACTACCTTTATCTATCCCTAAATCTAAACTACCCGAACCCCTTAGCTATAACAATCTCCCGAGAGTTTTTACAAACTAAGATTTAAGAACAACAATGTTAGCTTTCATTAACAAAACACAATATAAAACTAAAAACAATAAATCATTTATTCAACAAAATAAAATCATTCATAAGAAGCCTAAGCCATACTAGTTTAGTTCATGGTCAAGTTTAAAAAAATATTCAACTTTTCGTCTTTGAAATACATTTTCAACAACAAAAAAAAAGGTAAAGCAAAATGAAAAGAAAGTCCCAAATGCTCAACTGTGAAGCTTTCTAACTTGCTGTTTCTATCGAAATCTTGCAAATCCTTTGCATGAAACTCTCCAACAATGGTGGTTCACTGAGACAAAAGATGAAGAAAAAAGATCACATTTCTTTTTTCTTCTCACTTCTTTTACTCTCTTTAAAGTTCTCTATTTTCTTCTCCGATTCTCTATTCTATTTCATCACTTGTTAAAGGAGGTTTTGTATTGTATTTATAGGAGGCTTTTAAGATTTTGTGCACTAATAAGAATATTCTCTAATATTTTCGTAAAGAATTGCAGGGACATGCATTTGGCCTGAAATTCACGCGTAAAGACAGTGGACTGCAATTTGTTTGGTGCGCCAAAATGCTATAATATTTTAAAGTCCGATCTAGTACTGAATATGTTATAACATCACTTTTATTCTTCAACTTTTGCCCCAACAATCTGCACAACACTAACCTCTTGCAAAACTACTCCACTCGAAGCCTTACGATCATCAACCTCAAAATGATTCGTGGGAAGCGTAGAGAGCAAATACAAATGAAATACAACTAAATATTATAACTTCAAAATTATCTTGAAATCAAACAAAACTTTAAGTATTTAAAACGTTAACAAAAATTCTCCAAATCATGCAATCCATGAACAAAGCTCCCTCAAAGATCCCGGGAGAACCCGACCCATATTATAAATTTAATAACGCAGTTACAATAAAATGTACTCTCCTTTGCATAGTGCACCAATGAATATAAAAAGTATTCTCATCACCATGTCCGACCCAATGAACCTTTGTTTTCTAAAACCATATTTTTTTTCATGTCGTAAGACTTCCGTCAATTAAACCCGTAAATCAAGATCTAATTGTACAAGTAAATTAAAGGAGATACATAACAGTAAAAATCTTGTCTCTTTATTATATCTTCTTTCATGTCTTAAGTTGAAATTTTTAAAAAAATAAATTTTAAATCCCAACCCTCGTTTTTATATCTTAAACCTTTAATTCTTTAAATCCTAACCACAACCCTTAACCTTAAGCCATAAACTCTCTCATTTAAAATAAAGGTATAAAAGGAGGCATAAAAAGACAAGCAAATAAAGATAAACCCTTATTCCTTGCCATGCACAAATTGATTAGATACCTTCAGAATCTCAACATCAATTCCATGGACCATCATTCCAAAAGGAGCCATATCTCACCAGTGAGGCCAACCCAAAACGAATTGAAGAAACCAAAACAGGAGACCACTCTATCAGTACATAAATCTTTAAAATAACGGTGAAAATCAATTCCCGACATAACATACCTTGCCATGCAAAAATTGATTAGATACTTTCAAAATCTCAACATCAATTCTATCATTCCGGGAGGAGCCATATCCCATCACTGAGGCCATTTGCTTCAATCCGAAACAAATCGGAGAAACCAAAACGGGAGACCACTCTATCAATACATAAAAACAAAAGAACAAGAACACCTCATTGATTGCGACGAACAATCTCTAAGCCATTACAAGAACCACTAATCGTAACATTCATTTCCTCCATATGAACCATGGCCTCTAGACCATCATCATTTTGTGAGGACACAACCGGGAGTCTGACAAGAACTATAAAGCATCCTGCAAATCAGTACCAACATGACCAACTCCATGAGAAACTAATTGGCAAGAACTATAAACCACTTTTAGACTTGCATTTAAATAGTGGCAGATCTAAAAATTTATTTGAGGGTAGACACATAAAATTTGGAAATTTTAAAGTAGACACAAACCTTAAATATTACAAAAATTTAAAGATTAATTCATAAGAATGGATCTGCCACTGCTTTCAGACTTCCCCGCCACCTTTGTACATGTTACCTTGTTTGCGATAATTAATCGCCATTAAAATATGTTTTCTATTTTTACATAGCCTTAAGAATTGAATTACAACCTAGGTACACGAATCCCCAACCAAACTGTCACCAAAAATGGTACTCGGTACCAATCAATCCCTCTTACTTGTAACCAACTGACCACACAATGAACATGAAAGCAAAACAATCCACATATGTTCAAATCATGTCAGAACAGTCCTTTAGACATGTATACACATTATTCAAAGCAAAAAAGTCCACGTATGTTTAACTCATGTCAAAACAGTCCTTTAGACATGTGTATCAAGGCAAGTATCACTTGTTATCTAAATATCAAGTATGTTCATAATCAAGTAGATATTCTTTGCTTATTATGCAAGTTATTATATTAATTCACAGGTTTATTTTATGAATTTCTCATGATTTTCTATTTTTACATAGCCTTAAGAATTGAATTACAACCTAGGTACACGAATCCCCAACCAAACTGTCACCAAAAAATGATACTCGGTACCAATCAATCCCTCTTACTTGTAACCAAGTGACCACACAATGAACATGATCTCAATCATGAGTTAAGCAACATGTCTTATTCATGTCAAGATGAGCATAGCACCAAATACCTATTATTATACAAGCAAGGTTCCTTATTTACCACATCAAACACATTCAATCATATATACAACTTTCGAATTTAGCATGCACGTCATAAACCCTCAAACATATTCAATTTCATATATATTTCGAATATAGCATGTATTTCACACATAATCAATCACATAGTACTTGTAGTTTGATACTTACCTTGTTATCCAAGCCAATCCTCAAAGCATTGTCTACCATAATATTCAAGGTAATGTATTAAAACAAAGAGAGGTGCTTGGGATGGCTATAACCCATTCAGAGTCTTTAAACTACACTCACCTCTTATTCAATGTTACAGGATACTCAAATCCTTAACCAAAACTTGCTATCAATCCAAATCCTTCCTAGATTCTTCTTGGTCTAAAATGACAAAAGATACAATCACATTTTAGAGCAAATCCAACCAACTAATCTCTTGTTATCCAAGCCAATCCTCAAAAGCATTGTTTACCATAATATTCAAGGTAATGTATTAAAATAAAGAGAGGTGCTTGGGAAGACTATAACCCATTCAGAGTCTTTAAACTACACTCACCTCTTATTCAATGTTACAGGATACTCAAATCCTTAACCAAAACTTGCTATCAATCCAAATCCTTCCTAGATTCTTCTTGGTCTAAAATGACAAAAGATACAATCACATTTTAGAGCAAATCCAACCAACTAATCTCTTGTTATCCAAGCCAATCCTCAAAAGCATTGTTTACCATAATATTCAAGGTAATGTATTAAAATAAAGAGAGGTGCTTGGGAAGACTATAACCCATCCAGACTCCAGAGTCTTTAAACTACGCTCACATTTTTGGAACAAATCCAACCAACTAATCTCTTGCAAAACAATTCCATTGTTTATACATACACAATTATAGAATCATAAAACAGCTCATGAAAGATCCAATTAGTTCCTAAACATGCATGCTCTCATACATCTGTGCAAAAACAGCTCTAATACACAAAAGTATAGGCACATGCACCAAAACAGCCCTTTATATCTTTTTCCATGCATCAGGGATGATGCAACACAATTGTATGCATGTACATATATGTCAAAACAGGCCAGCACAGCTTTAAAACCATACGAATAATTCCATTAACATATATTTATTGCAAAACAGTCTCAAATACATCAATATGCATATACACATGGGCAACTTTAAACCAATTAATCCCTAAATAACTCAATGAAACAGTCAGATTTTATACTCATTTATTTTAAGTGTACAACAGTCCAAAATTACATATAGAAATCCCCTAATTTCCAGCTTTCAAAACAGCCCCAAAACATTAAATTTGTACTTCAAAACAGTCCCCAATTTTTCATAAAACAATCCCCTGACTTCCAGCTCTCAAAACAGCCCCAAAACATTAAATTATCACTTCAAAACAGTCTCTAAATTTTCGTAAAACAGTCCCTGATTTCCAGCTTTCAAAACAGCCCCAACGATTTCAAAACAGTTCTAAAATATTCAGATTTCAATTAAAAAGTTTTACGCAATACATCAATATGCATATACACATGGGCAACCTTAAACCTATTAATCCCTAAATAACTCGATGAAACAGTCAGATTTTATACACATTTATTTTAAGTGTAAAACAGTCCAAAATTACATATAGAAATCCCCTAATTTCCAGCTTTCAAAACAGGCCCCAACTTTTCATAAAACAATCCCCTGACTTCCAGGTCTCAAACCAGCCCCAAAACATTAAATTATCACTTCAAAACAGTCTCTAAATTTTCACAAAACATCCCCTGATTTCCAGCTTTCACAACAGCCCCAACGATTTCAAAACAGTTCTAAAATATTCAGATTTCAATTAAAAAGTTTTACGCAATGCTCACATGATCAATCAGTTCTAAAATATTCAGATTTCCAGCTTTCACAACATCCCCAACGATTTCAAAACAGTTCTAAAATATTCAGATTTCAATTAAAAAGTTTACGCAATGCTCACATGATCAATCAGTCTTCTACTTGTTGAATAAACAAAAAGGAAAATACACCCAGCTTTTCATGCAAAACAGGAAACAATACCTGAGGGAGAGGTTTACTGAGAATGTCAACAACCTGCTCAGAAAAAAAAAATCACTATTAATTTTCCAGCAAAGACCTTATCCCTGACAAAATGAAGTCGAATTTTACATGTTTCTGAGCATGATGAATGGGATTGGCCGACATGGGGACTAGAAGAATTATCACACCACACAGTTGGCTTGCCTTCAATATTCACATTTATCTCCTGAAGAACATACTTCACAAAGGTCAGGTCAGGAGACTGAATTGACAATATTCCTGTACTCAGCTTCAGAGGAGGACCGAGATGCCACAACTTGCTTTTTGGAACATCAAGTAACATGATTGGACCCATGACAAAGAACAAATTTATCGGATTTATGAAAAGAAAAATTATATTTGTTTAAAACATGAACAAGAACATATTCACTTGAATGATCATGTCTTCTATGCCAAACATCTAAAGAAATAATATCAGATGCAGAAATGAAATAAAGTTTAGAACAATTAAAAACAGTCTTAGTACCAGCAAAAGTGTTATAAAGAAAGTCAAACTTGTATAAACCATCAGCCTCATAGCCTTTATGAAGAACTTTTCTGGTACTTAAGTCTCTCACTTGACATAAATCAGGAAAGAACTCAACAGAGATCTTGTTGTCCTGTGTGAACTTGAAAACAGAAAATGAGATTTTTTAAGATATAAATTTCTAGGAGATGAAAATAAAGTAGATGGACCAAAAAAGGAATAGGTAAGACAGTACCATTACCAACTTGCACACACTGTCAGAAACAAGAACACACAGTCAGCCTATGATTAGAGTCCTTAGCGATGTGGCGAGTGGTCCAAGAATCTGGATACCAGACATTATCTTTGGTTACATCAGAAGTGACAAGATGAACTTGCATAGGAAAAAAGGATTCTAGAGAAAGAACCTCAGAATCACAAAGAAAGTGTTGGTCAATGGCATTAAATAAGGATTACAACCATTGAAGGAGAAACAACAGGGGCAATAGAAATATAGCCATGAGAAAACCCATGAGGAACAGAAACCAATGATGCAGATGAATGAGTGTAATAAATGTGAAAAATAAGGAGAAACAGTAACAGTGTGAGCTTGAGCAGAGAATTATGAACCAATTAAGGACATTAACCTAGAGGATGTTTTCCCTTATAAACCTTATGTTCCAAATTTGAGAGGTATTATTTCAACCAATTAAATAGGGTGAAACATTTTCACCTATTGTCAAAAGTAATTATGTGGCAGAACCCCATCTTAGTTTCTCAAAAGACTTAAAACTCAGGATTAATGCTAACCTGATTATCTTTACTGATGTACTCAGGAGGAGGCTTAACGTTTTGATCAATAAACCAAAGAAGCATATGTGTTTTAAGGGTGAGATAGACCTGTTGATGCCATAATAGATAATTGTGTTCATCTAACATAACATTGATCTTTTTAGAAGATAAAAGCCTATTCAAAGAAGCAATGGACTCAGAGTTCGAACCAGTAGACTCAAAAACTGAACCAATATTTTAACAATTACATGAGAAGGAAAGAGGAAAAGAAAAGCACAATTGAACACAACAAAAAATAAATCCACTGAAGAACTACCACAAATATCAAATCCAGATCAAGAAAGCACAAATAAACCACTGAAGGACAATCACAATCATAAACCCAACTCCCAAGACAAGAGAAGAACCAAACGCAAAACACAAGAAAAACAAATAACAGGGAAAGCAGACGCAGAGAACTAAAACAACAACACCAATAAGTTGATAAAAAGAAATATCTCACCAAATAAGAATAGCAACTAGCAATCAACGAATCACCATAAGGAAACCATAAGAAATTGCGTTATAATCGCCAGAACCACTGAACAAAAGAGACCTGAAAAAGAGTCCGATACAATAATAGAATTTAGGTATATTGTAAACTAAAGTGTAAAGAAAAGATAAAAAAGGAAATAAAGAATAAAACCAAATTTGTTATTAATCGGACTTAATAAATACATGAGAGACGTTGGGTTTTCATAGTGACCCAACCTCAACTGTGTAAACAGATTGAACCCACATCCAACTGTAAAAACATCTGGACTTACACTATATTAAACTGATACCTTTCTGATTTTCTTCTACTTCTTGAATACACGAAAAGGAAAATACACCCTGAGAATTAATTTTCCATCAAAGACCTTATCCCTGACAAAATGAAGGTCGAACTTTACATGTTTTATCTGAGCATGATGAATGGGATTGGCCGACATGGGGACTAGAAGAATTATCACACCACACAGTTGGCTTGCCTTCAATTTTCACAATTATCTCCTGAAGAACATACTTCAATTAGCTAAGTTATCCCTTATAAACCCTATGTTACAAATTTGAGAGGTAGTATTTAAACCAATTAAATAGGGTGAAACATTTTCACCTTACTGTCAAAAGTAATCATGTGGATAGAGCCCATCTTGTTCCTCAAGAGACTCAAACTGAACCATAGACTATTCGAAGATAAAGAGACTATTCGAAAAAGCAATAGACTCGTATTTCGGACCAGTAGACTCAGAAACTGAACCATTACTTTTAACAATTATATGAGAAGGATCACAGATATTCACAGCAAAAAAAGAAACCAAAACAACCAGATAGACGAGAAGAAACGCAACAACAAATAATTCCACTGATGAACTACCACAAATATCAAATCCAGATTAAGAAAGCACAAATAAATCACTGAAGAGAATTACGATCATAAGCCCGAGAAAAGAAAAGAACCAGACGCAAAACACAAAAGAAAAATCAATGATGGCGAAGGTAGGTAAACGCAGAGAGCAAAGCAACAACACCAAACAGTCGAGAAACAGAAATATCTCACCAGATAAGAATCGCAACAAAAAATTGATGGATTACGGGAACCAAACCATCAGAAATTGAACCATTACTCTTAATAATTATATGAGAAGGATGACAGACAGTCACAGCTAAAAAGAAGCCAAAACAGTTGAGAAGAAGAAATATCTCACCAGATAAGAATCGCAACAAACATTGACGGATTACCGGAACCAAACCATCAGAAATTGATCCATTACTTTTAACAAATATATGAGAAGAATCACAGATAGTCACAGCCAAAAAAAACAACCAGATAGACTAGAAGAAACGCCCAATCAAACACAACAAAAAATAATTCCACTGAAGAACTAACACAAATATTAAATCCTGATCAAGAAAGCAAAAATAAATCACTGAAGGAGAATTACAACCATAAACCCGATAAAAGAAAGAACGCAAAACACAAGAAAAATCAACAACGCGACGGTAAACGCAGAGAGCAAATAACAACACCAAACAATCGAGAATCAGATATTGCGTTATAATCACCAGAACCACCTAAAAAAAGACCTGAAAAAATAAATCCAAACAATTATACGAGAAGGATCACAGATAATTATAGCCAAAAAAAAGCCAACACAACCAGATAGACGAGAAGAAACCCACAATCAAACAAAACAAAAAATAAATCCACTCAAAACTACTGCAAATATCAAATCCGGATCAAGAAAGCACAAATAAATCACTGAAGGAGTATCACAATCATAAACATGAGAAAAGAGAATAACCAGACGCAAAGCAAACGCAAAACACAAGAAAAACCAACAACGACGAAGGCAGAAGCAGAGAGCAAAATAACAACACCAAACAGTCGAGAAAAAGAAATACCTCAACTGATAAGAATCGCAACTAGCAATCGACGAATCACCGGAGCCAAACGATCAACCACCGAAAAAGAGACCGGAAAAAAAGACTCCGATACCATAATAGAAATATAGACTAAAACTGAATTGGAAATTGGACTTGATAAATACGAGAGGAGCTTTGAGGTTTTATAATAAGGGAATTCTAGGTTTAACGGGTGACTGATAAATTAGCCAACCCACATCCAGCTGTAAACACATCTGGGGTGACCGTTAGACCTATTTATTTAAATTTGTAGTGCAAATTCTTGAATGATCTAGAGGAATTATTATTAGGATTTGTTAATTAAAATTTTGTTGGAATTGGATCGACTGTTAATTTGATAATGTTGTTGGATTAATTAGAACCGTATTATATTTGAGGCTATATAAACTCAATAATCTTAATACGTTGACATCATTTTGAACTCTCTTAATACTCATATTTTATACTCGGTTGAATATTATTGTCATTCACATCCTTTTTTATATTCTACCGCCGGTCATTTAGAGATGGACATGGTTCGGGTCGGATTTTTGGTCCACCCGCACCCGTCATCCGACCCGATCCGAGTTTAGGGTAAAAAAATCAAACCAATCCGACTTGAATTTTAAGCTTTAAAATCCGATCCGACCCGAATCATTAAAAATTTAATTTTTAGGAACTTAATTGTAAAAAATGAAATTTAGGGATCTAATTGTAAAAAAAATAGTAACCTAATTGTAAAAAAATAATTTTAGTGACCTAATTGTATAAAATATATATAAAGAAGGATCATTATTACAAATATCCCTAAAATATATACGAAAAAAATTATACTATTAATCCCGGGTCGGGTCGGATTTTTTCCACCCTAAACCCGAACCCGATCCGACCTGAAACCACCCTTAAAAAAACCAACCCAACCCAAACCCAATTTTTTTTTAAAAAAAAATCTGACCCAATCGAATCGGGTCGAAACCTGTCGGTTTCGGGTTCTGTGCCCATCCCTACTGTCATCTACTCTAATCATCAATGTTTCCTTTCTCACAATTATCGAGTATAAAATATTATAATAAAATAAAGAAACTATAACTTTCTTTCATTCGAAATTGAATTAAGGAAGTCACTAAAGACGATAGATTTATCAAAGTCGTCGTCTTAACGAGCTCGTAAAATACGGAACATAAGACTAAATCGAATCCGATTAAAAGCAGATTATTTCACAATCGTTTCAGTTTTTAATCTGAGTTTATGGCATTGGCGTTTAACATCTTCAAACCTTTCTTCTATATCTCTTTGCTCCTCTCTTGTACATCTTTGATCTTCCTTTATCTTCCTGTATCTACTTTTATTCATCGGATTTTAATTTTTAAAATTCTTCATTCTCGACTTCGAACCCTTCTCCTCCTTGATCATGTTTCGCGCCACCATTATTAATCACTTGAACTTGAAGAATCAAAGTTGAAACAGACAGAGATATAGACTTGGATTGCAATGAGGATTCCATAGATCTAGAATTCATAAAAATACAAGTTAAATGCACAATTAATTAACTAAGAGATTCCTTAGAGATTATTGATATAGGTGGACTCAACTATAAAAAAAAAAAAATCGAATATTTTAATTTTATATCATTATAATTTATTAGTTTTGATGTTAATCATCGATATAAAAGAATATCAGATATAAATCATTAGTAATATTACTATTAAAAATTATTTAGTAACGTTGATAACTAATGTAAATTATTATAACTGATGCAATTTGAATAATTTAAAGATTTATACTTTTTTATTTATTAATATTAACTGATGCAATTTGAATAATTTAAAGATTTATACTTTTTAATGAATTTTAATATTATATTATCCAATTCTACAATTTAAATGGTTTATCATTGTTATAAAAAATACTTTGCTTTTTGCTGCAAATTTAAAAGAAATTGAAAAATTGTATTTATAGAAAAAAATAGATCATAATGTTATATCTTTTGGACCGTTATGGCCTGCATTGACATAAACATCGTCATCTACAAAAAATAAATAAATAAATATAATATTGAATTGAATTCTACTCAGATTCGATTTCTTCCTGAGTTCAAGACACTAATATTTTATCTTTTGAACTTTTCTTTTATAATCCTCTGTCTCTTTTTCACGATCCTCCATCAAATTTTTTATATCTACTTTTTAAGTCCTCAAGCTTTTTGGCTCTCTTCCTAACTCTGTCATCAATAAAAAGAAATTGTGAGAAAATAAATTGATTATCACCTGAAAATCTTAAATATAATATCAAATTGAATTTCGTTCGTATTCGATTCTTTTACAATCAATTAAGTTTTTAAACTGAGTTTATTATATTGGTATTTAACATTCTCGAACCTTTTTTCTGTAATTCTTTGTCCCTCTTTCGAGCATATATGATCCTCCATCATCTTTCTTATATTTATTTTTTTCCTCGTGTGACTTTAACTTTAAAACTCTTCGTTTTGGGCTTCAAAGTTGTCTTCTTTTCTTTGATCATGTCTCGGGATACCATTATTATCAACTTGAATTCAAAGATCAAAACTGAAACAAACTACGATGGAGATATAAATTGCGTAAATTTTATATTAAAACCGAACCCGAGAATCAGATGAAACAAGATCCAAAATGCAAAGGAACAAAGCCGAAATGAAGATGGGAAAGCCCCTGGCCTCCCCAAACTTCTTTGTTTTAGGCTCTTTAAGTCCCTAAGCTTTTTGTCCCTGTCACTGATGAAGAGAAGCTGTGAGAAAAGAAGAGGAAGAAGCATCGTTTTATAGTGAGGAGGTTACAGGATTCCATGGTTTCTCAACTGAGATGGGGCGATCTTGTAGGGTTTGGCTTTATTTAGGTGTTGTACGACTAAATCAAAGATTTTATCGATAAAACTTTACTATATTTAAGCTCGATAGAAGGACAAGGAATTATATAAAAATAATTAAGGAAATCAGGGGAAAATATGTATATTTAAAGTATTATGATAAGATTTACGGTATTAAGAGTATAATGTTACCTCCTCTCGATATTATCCCTTAAAAAATATTATCATATACATGTAGCTTTATCTGTTGCAGCGCGTTAATAAATTTCAGAGGGTGAATAATATTTTTAGGCTAAGAGGAGGTGACGTTATACCTTTAATATTATAGATTTTATCGTAATATCTTAAAAATACGTCTCTTTCCCTTATCCCTTAATTATTTATATGGAGTGTAATTTTCAATTAAAATAACATGAATCTTTGATTTTTTTATATGATAAATTTTATTTTTTTATGTATGTCATTAAATGGATAAATCTTATTGAATAGAATCATAAATAACATAATGAGTCAGAATTATATAATAATTTCTCCAAACTAAATTATATGAATAAAATATATCGTCTTTTATCATTAGAACTACTCTACAAATTCACTATATTTAAATTATTATATTATTAGTCTAACGTTTTATTTCATTAATGGATCGACGAGAAGGTTCATATATATATGTGTTGGTTCGTGTTATAGTCTTCAATACGAGAGATTATTACATGGTCTTGTCTCACCAAATCATTTATAATCTCATCCAATAAGATTCATCCTTTTAGTAATATGTGAAAAAGAGATAAAGATTCATCTTGAAAAAAAATATTGATAAAATTCGTTATATATTTTCCTTAAAAAAATATTATAAATAAAAATTCATATATTTAACGGCATGTAAAAAAAATATAAAGATTAACCAAATCAAATTTTATTTAATTAATTAGGTTTATTTTTGAATTAACTAAAATAACTATAAAACAATTAACTTTTTGATTAATATATATTTAATTAATTTTATTTAATTCAATTAATCAAAAAATTTAGTTAATATATATTAAATATATATTATATTTAATTCAATTAATCATCTTCCATCTAATTATCCGACTTATATTTTAATTTAATCAATTACTTTACTTTTAATAAAAAATACTTATATTCTTCCCCACGAATTTAGTCTAGGTGGCTTACCTTAGCATCTCCAGTACAGTGGCGCTTGCTCTGTCCCGTTTAGATAAACCCCTCAACCCCGTTCCTCTATCTACAGACTACAAGTCTCACTTTAAGTTCAAAATCTCAGTCACTCATGTGATGTGAGTGATGCTACAAGCAAAAATGGAGGCTTTAACCCCTTGCAGACAAAACACTCTTCTATTTTCTCTCATACCAATCACTAAAAACCCTCAAACCCTCAGCTTCTCTCAGCTCCCAACAAGGCGCAGGCTCAAAATCAAAGCTTCTTCTTCGTCGCCCAATCCCAGTGGGTCTGGCTCCAATGGCTTCTCTTGGCTCCGCCTCGGCTCCGAGAAGGTCTGGTCCAAATTTGGGGAGTCGGTTAGGAAGGAAACCGGGTTTGATTTGGATGAGGCGAATGTGAGGATTAGCGAGTTGGTGGGACGATTTAGCCAAGGATTAAGGAAGGGCGAGGGCCAATTCAATCGGTTTAGGACGGAGTCGCTTCCCGAGTTTGTTAGCTGGAACCAGTGGGAGCGTTGGAAGGTTAGCTAGTTTGTTTCATTTTACCATTTGGTTATTGCATTTTTCTATCTATCTATCTATCTATCTATATTGAATTACAAATTAAAAATAGTGTAGGAATCTTTAATAGAGATTTGGAATTGTGCCGGAATGACCTTCTACTTACTTGTTACTCTATTACCTGCTCAAGGAAGTTGAGTTTCAGGATATAGCTCATTGTGTACCATTTCATAGTAGCTTTCTGCTTTTCAATTTTTTTTCCCAACCATTTCATTGTTTTTAAGCTGATAGTTGGTTAACTATTTTCAGGATTTGAAAAATTGGGATCTCAAACGGATTACTGCTTTGGTAATCTATATTTTTGTTGCAATAATTTCTTGTCAAAGATTGTATGCTGCTGTGCGAGCTCCTTTACAAGATCGAGAAAGGAAACAATTAACAGAGGCTTATATGGAGGCATTGATTCCTGAGCCCTCTCCAAGTAATATTAGAAAGTAAATGCATTTCTTTTTATTAATTGCAAATGCAGTTTAGTAATTTCTTCATTCTAATGATATAGAAGACATGACTATCAAACTGACTTTGGTTTGCTGCATGATTTATTAGCCATTGTCTAAGTTCGTGTTTTAATGGAAGATTTAATTGCCCCCTATATAATTTTCATAATGATAAACCTTTAGATTGTGCTTCTTATTGCTTATATATTTTCTTGGTTTTGGAGTAAGTTGGTTACATTCATGTGTTTGCAGGGTTTTTAAAAATTATTTTATCTTTGTAATAGAAAAATGTTGTTCATCCGTCTATGAATCAGATTCTGGACAATTAACAGTATAGTTCTCAGTAAAGGTCTAGATGCTCAGTATCAAAACGTGGAATAATGTGATTTGTTGTGTTATAAGAAATGTGATATGCTTTAATTTACTAAATTCTTGAAGGTTATGCTAGTGATGTCTTCTGCACATGGGCTATTCCCAATCATTTTGTCTATATCTTGTGTTTTTGAGTAACAAGTAGCCCTGAACTTGTGGTTAGTTTATTGCTGGCTTATTATCAAGTGTTTGCTGGCCTATTAGTATATACTCACATGTGCTTATGTTCTATGTTTCTTTCTGTTTCTATTCTCCCAAAACTTTGTTAGCTTGAGTTCTTTCTTGTGATGCAAACATTGAAAATGGTAAACAAATGCAAAGATTTGGCATCATGGAGGCCTTTCCGATTTCTATTCTTATATTCTCTAGGTTTCATGTACCTACAGGTTTAAGAAGGGTTTATGGAGGAAAACCACACCCAAAGGCCTCAAATTGAAGAAATTCATTGAAGGACCAAATGGAATGCTTATTCATGATAGCTCTTATGTTGGAGAAAATGCATGGGATGATGATTCAGAGCCTTCTAAGGAGAATGTGAAACAAATTATTGACAGTGATGCAAGATTGAATGCTGAAGAAAAGGAGGAGCTGAGAAAGGACTTGGGCATTTTGGGTCAGTTAATTTGTATGCATGTACATTGGCATCAATGTTAAAGCAAGGCTTTTATTTGCTTCTATACAAGAAAGTTTTCTTGCCTTGAATTTTGAGTCTTCTCTTTTTCCAATGGAAACATTGCATTCTAGTATGTTACATTAGTTCATCTCCAGTATACGAGTAAATAGTAATAACTTGCTCCCTGCTTTAGTACTTTCTGCTTGTCAGGTATAAATTGTGGTTAACTTATAACATAATTTTTTTAAAAGTTGTGTAGGTTCTGGGGGGAGTTTGCTTGAATTTTACCTGTATATAATGATTGAATATTCTCTCCTTTGTGTTTATTGACACCCTGTTTTATTCATGATTGCTCTAGCTGGTGAAGTTCCAGATAGAATGGGAACATGGCGTGACAGGCTTCAAACATGGAAAGAGATCCTCAGAAAGGAAAAGTTATCTGAGCAATTAGATTCTATAAATTCCAAGTATGTAGTTGAATTTGACATGAAAGAGGTAGAAAATAGCCTTCGCAAGGATGTAGTTGAAAAGGTATCAGAAACACAAGGAACTAGAGCTCTATGGATATCGAAGAGATGGTGGCGATATCGTCCTAAAATACCATATACTTATTTTCTTCAAAAACTTGATTCCTCTGAGGTAAGATAGTGTACCATCTTGTTTATTCTTTGCACTTTTGGGGAAATAATTAGTATACTTCTTGTATTCCATTGCTTGAATATTTTTATTGCTTTTCCTCCCTCACTAGGTGGAGTTTATTCTGTATTTCATTGGTGAATTTTATATTTTTACCCTCAAAATACATACACATATATCAATATCATAGTTGTCTAGTTGAGAGTACATGCTGGTTCATTCCTTTTGCTTTAGGCACCCCTAGGTCGTTTTTTTTTTCATTGTATTGGTATGTTTCAATGAGAACAAATATCTTGTGTGTATGTATTTCCTTTTTTTCAAAAATTTTTGCTACAAATATCGTAAAATCACTTAAGAGCAGCTCATAGTACCAAAACCACAAACACTGATAAATATAGTTAGAGATTTGTGTTGTAGAGACGGAAAATTACTTCAATTTTCTTCTCAGAAAGCTAGGGAGCTGTTGAGCGATTTGCAAAATGAAAGCCCATGAGGAAGGAGAGTACCTCCATTAAAACTGATACTGCAGAAACATAGACAGAGAAGAAAATATACTTGCACTTTGCACACACATCTTTATAACATGTTCACTTTATTTACTGTTTAGGGCAAAGGATTTAGATGGCAATATAGGATTCCTCAAAATTTTAGAACTGGTGTGAATCCAACATAAAAGAAACGGAGTAGATACATTGCGATGCGAAACTTAAGGGTTTAAGTACATGGCACTAACATAATATTTGTTGTTAAAACAATTATCACTGTATGATTTTTTGGGGTACCAGAATAGAAGTGGAGGAAGTTTTGATAGTGCATTCTTTTTAAAAACAGGTCGCTGCTGTTGTGTTCACAGAGGACTTGAAAAGGTTGTATGTAACAATGAAGGAAGGTTTTCCGTTAGAATATATTGTAAGTACAAATTTTCTTTCATATTTGCTTGGGAGATAGAGTGGTATATATCCTTTTCGTAAAATTTCATTTTGTACTTATTTTTCAGGTTGATATTCCTCTTGATCCTCACTTATTTGAGATTATCTCAAGTTCTGGAGTTGAAGTAGACCTCCTTCAGAAGCGGCAGATCCATTATTTTATGAAAGTTGTGATTGCGCTGGTTCCTGGGTTAATAATTTTATGGTTAATTAGGGAGTCTGCAATGCTTCTCCATATCACCTCGAAGCGCTTTCTTTACAAAAAGTATAACCAACTATTTGATATGGCTTATGCGGAAAACTTCATCCTGGTAAAATTTTCAAATTTCCCTTTTGTTTTTCCCCTGTTCTCAAATTCTTCACATTCTTAAATTATGATTTCCTTCTATACTTATTCAGCCAGTTGGAGATGTTGGTGAAACAAAATCCATGTATAAAGAAGTGGTATTGGGTGGTGATGTTTGGGATCTTCTTGATGAGCTGATGATTTATATGGGAAATCCTATGCAATACTATGAAAAAGGCATTCAGTTTGTTAGGGTAAACCTTTATGCTCAATAGATGTTTTCTCAGTCATCTATTGATTGGATAATAAGGTGAGCATCTCATTGGTATGTCATGACAGGGTGTTCTTCTCTCTGGACCTCCTGGGACAGGCAAAACACTTTTTGCTAGAACGCTAGCAAAAGAAAGTGGGTTGCCTTTTGTTTTTGCTTCCGGTGCGGAGTTTACAGACAGTGAAAAAAGTGGTGCAGCTAGGATCAATGAGATGTTTTCTATAGCAAGGAGAAATGTAAGCCTTCTCCTCCAATACCCCCTCCCTTTTCATTATTTTTGAAAATTTGTTGATTTCCAGCCATAGATTTAAAGTTCCATTTGATTTATTTATTTATTTGCATTTTGACATTTTGGCGCTCGTTTATGTTATGCTGTTGGAATCTGGTTGTTGTTGGCTTTCTTATATGACTTCAGTTGAACGCATTTGATAAATGAAATCAAATGCTACATTGGAATTTATAGTCTGCCTTCATTAATTTTGCTTTCTGGGTACTAATGCATTTCCATTCCAGGTTTTAAGTAGCAGTTCCAATGTTCCAGCACTCCCGTTCATTAATTTTGCTTGTAATAATTCTAGGTCTAGTTGTTTCCACTTAGGAGAGTTATATATTTCCTTTGTTCCAGGCACCTGCATTTGTATTTGTTGATGAAATTGATGCCATAGCTGGAAGGCATGCAAGAAAGGATCCACGCAGGAGAGCAACATTTGAAGCACTCATTGCTCAGCTTGATGGGGAGTAAGTGTACTAGTTTACCTCAATGCATGTTCCAGTATTTGCTCCCGTAGCTACTTGTTTGCCTTTAGATTTATTGGAGAATAACTAGATTTCTAAAATAATATTTACTAATATTCATTATTGGTTCATTTCAAATTGCCATGCTCATCTGATCTAATTTCTTGTTTTCATTTTCTCTTTAGATTAATAAACAGTCAAATCATTATAATTGAGATAAATTTATTATGGGCCTTCAAGGTGGTAGGACTGACTTGGTGAAGTTTGTTCAGCTGATGTTCTTTTTTCTTTCACCCTCTAGTTCAAACTTCTCTTATTTTTCACTTTTCCCCACATTTTCTTGTTACACTATGAACAAGGCTCGCTACTCTCTTTTGGTGTTGTACTGGAGCATCTGGTTGAGATCAACTCAGTTTGAATCCTAAAATGGCGACATTTTTATACTTGCAAATTTTGTTGTTCTCTTCATTTTGCAGCAGACTAAACTTCTCTTTTCATGCCAATTCATACTTTCAAATTAGTTTTCGTATTAAGCTCCACATCATATGATATAGGAAGGAAAAAACTGGTGTTGATCGGTTTTCACTCAGACAAGCAGTGATATTCATCTGTGCCACCAATAGGCCAGATGAATTGGACCTTGAATTTGTTCGCCCTGGACGCATTGATCGCCGTCTATACATTGGTTTGCCAGATGCAAAGCAACGAGTGCAAATATTTGGTGTGCATAGTGCAGGAAAGCTGCTAGATGAAGATGTGAACTTTGAACAGGTAAATTCAATGTAATTTGAGCATGAGTCTAGGTACAGTGGTTGGTCTGTTCATATTCATGTGTTTTATAAACTTGCTCTAGTTCATGTTAACTCTATTTTCATGCTTCATGCATCTATAGATTAAAGGGATAAAATGTCTGATTCTGAGTTGAAGCATCAATCCACAAGGTTGATTAAGACATGACAATCTCTAAAGCTAATTGATGTTAAATATAAATATCACTTAACTTAATCCACCAGCAAGCTCTGTCATCCATCAATTATGCACTTGATGTCATTTTCGTAACCTAGTACATCATCAATATGGTATATCATTTTTCAATTAGATACTCTAAGCGTTTGAGTTAGAAAGATGAAAGACTGATCTGGTTTGGGGCTAATTGTGTCTCATCTTGTCCCTTGCTACAGCTTGTATTTCGCACGGTTGGTTTTTCCGGGGCAGATATCCGGAATCTTGTTAATGAAGCAGCAATAATGTCGGTAAGTATCCTATTTGTCATTAATCCAAAAACAAATGCTCCGACGTATGATTCTTTCTGAAGTATACGTTTTATGTACTTCCAGTGTTAATTATTGTTACTTCCAGTGCTAATTATTGTGCTTGTGTGGAATATAGATGAGTAATTAACCTTTTCTTAACCTCCTTAAACTTATATCTAGAAACCAACAAGGAAATGTCATGTAAGCAGGTTACATTCAAAAGCAGCTTGGGACAGTTGCTATGAAAGAAAAAGACGAGTTTAACTAGTGAGATACAAGTTCTTAAAATATCTAATACAAGTGAGCTTTTGTAGTCAAAAGATTCAAGCATATTGGGCTAGAAGTTTTAGATGAAGAAAGTCATTGGATTAGATAAATTTGAAGATCAATCCAATGGAAAATTTATGCAATAACAAAATTACCTTTAAGTTGGCAGCATCACAGCAGTGGCATTTTCTCAATCATGTCTATTGTTTTCTGTTTTATCTTTATGTCAAACTGACTGTGAAATTTTTAATAATACAGACATACATATAACCATAATATTCTAACATGTTTATAGCTATGTCTGTGTAGGGATGGGTATTTCACCCAGATTGAGACTGCAAGGACTTAAACCCTGGTCATTTTAATAATACATGTAACAAATTGAATATTTTTTATAGATTAGGTTTGGGTTCAGGTTGAGGTATATAATTTTCAGGTCTGGTTTTTAGAATAATAGGATCGGGTTCGGGTTGAGGGTAATTATTTCCCGTTGGCCAAAACCCAACCCGACCCGACACGTGCACATGTCTATGTCTATGCCTTTTTCTATATATTTGAGACTGCAAGAACTTAAACCCTGGCCACGGGAACTAAAAATAACACTATCTAAAAAACAAACTGCTATTGCCACTTGCCACTTTCCCATGTCTATGTTTGTGTCCGTGCTTCCTGGCCCTGAAGCTTGGTTGAAAACTTTTTGGACTAATGTGGTGCTCTCTAATGCAATTTGAGCAAAAGTTGGTTTCCTTAGGTCTTGGGTTTTTGTTACATTTATATCTTATTTCAGGTAAGAAAAGGGCATTCCAAGATCTTCCAGCAAGATATTATTGATGTGTTAGATAAACAGTTGCTTGAAGGTATGGGTGTACTCCTTACAGAGGAAGAGCAACAGAAATGTGAAGCAAGTGTAAGTGCTGAAATCTACTAATTTGAAATAGTTCTATCAATCAAAATTTGCAACCGCTGAACTTTAAGAAGAATGATTTTCAAATTTTCTGTTACAAAATGCATTTTTACATGAAGCGATATGGTTACTGGTAGCTCTAAAAGCTTGTAACAAAAAATAGAAAAATATAATGGTTTTCAAATTTTATGAGAATCTCCTAGTGTAATAATTTAGGGGTGAGTAGTAGAAGCGTGTGGAATAAATATTATTACCCTTTTAAGTTACGTCCCATTATTATTGGAAATTTGGCAATGAAAGGAAGTTGATCATTATTTACTAATATAGGTATCTTTTGAAAAGAAGAGACTTCTGGCTGTTCATGAGGCTGGTCACATAGTTTTAGCTCACTTGTTTCCTCGATTTGATTGGCATGCATTTTCTCAGCTCCTGCCTGGTGGCAAGGTACAAACTACAAATGTAGTATCAACAATTGGTTTCTATCTGAGAGTTTGTTATGGATTTTTTCATTTGTATGTCCCTTTCTTGTTGTTTTATTCTCTCTTTTTTACCCTCTCCTAACATGAGTAGGAAACTGCAATATCTGTATTCTACCCCCGTGAAGACATGGTAGACCAAGGTTATACAACATTTGGCTACATGAAAATGCAAATGGTGGTAGCTCATGGTGGACGTTGTGCTGAACTTGTTGTGTTTGGTGATGACATAACTGATGGTGGAAGGGATGATTTGGAAAAGATAACTAAGGTTATTGCCTTAATACCTTTGCTTTTCGGTACCATAGTTCATTTAAATTCATTGATCATTTAACTAATATTGCTGTTGTTCTACCTTTTAGTCTCTAACTTTGCTCTTGGACATGGCCTCGTGACATTTTACATTTTCACTACTCACCTAAGCATTAAGAAGGCAATTTTGACTTTGTTTTCTTCTCCAAAGAAATCATGTCTGAAATATTGGCTGAACTTTCAATAAGAGTATATTTTATTTTTAGATGCACCTTATTTTTACATCATATTTCCTTTTTAAAGGTGAAAGTATTTGAGCTAGTTGCATTTTGAGGTGTCTTAATTTTACAATGACCTATATCTGTTTTTTACATGAAAAGTATCCTTCATATCGTGTTTTACTCGCCTAACGTGTCTCTTCAGATTGCAAGGGAAATGGTGATCAGTCCACAAAATGCAAGGTTAGGTCTCACTCAACTAACCAAACGAGTGGGACTGTTAGATCGGCCGGATAGCCCAGATGGTGAATTAATAAATTATAGGGTAAGACTCGCAGTTTTAAATTTTTATAGGAAAAATCTATTTCCTTTTTTTACTAATTACTTATCATACTCCTTTGTTGTGCTAGTGGGATGATCCTCATGTAATTCCTGCCAATATGACACCTGAAGTATCTGAGCTGTTTACTCGAGAGTTGACGAGGGTAATTTTAGCTTGCTGTATCTTCTATAACTGTTGTTTGCTATTGTGATAACATATTTTTTCTGTTGTGTTATTCGGGCAGGACCACTATGAAAATTCACTGTATCTTAATCATTTGATTACTTGATGAACTGTCTTAAATTTATCTGAAAGTAGGAGTTTTGGCTTTTGGGGAAAAATAAATCCTACTCTTATATCTGGTTGTGGAATTCTTAAATTGCATTCTACTATCATGCTAGGGACTGGTTTCACTTCTAAATAGATATTCGATAAATCTCAATAAAAGACATGCATGCCTTAAAGTTATTTTTGTGTAAAATTTTTGTTTGTTAAGCAGGCACTTAATTTTTCCACTTTTTAAGTAAAAGACGAAAGACTGTTTAATTTTCCTACTTTCAACTTCAACCGAAATTATGATGCTTGGTGTTCGTGCAGTACATTGAAGAGACTGAAGAGCTTGCAATAAATGCTTTGAAAGACAACAAACACGTACTGGATATGATTGCAAAAGAACTGTTGGAAAAGTCGAGGATAACTGGACTGGTAAGCTTTATACTCCTGTAACCTATTCCATATATTAGTTGAACTAAAGTCAGTTTTGCTGATGTTTTGTCTAGATAATAGTTAAACATTCTTAAGATAAACTCTTAGGATGGATCATACTCAGTTGAGCCCTTTCAAGTTTGGGATTAATCTTTTATAACTGTCTTTTATCTCGATAAAACATAATCGAGGTTTGGAGATTACTCTATGCCTTAGTAATTCTTTACTTTTTGGCATCCGTTATTGGCTATCGTACCACCTATGAAACCCCTATAATTCCTATCTTGAATTGTTTCTTCTTGTAGGAAGCTGAGGAAAAAATTAAGGGACTCTCTCCGGTGATGTTTGAGGACTTTGTCCAACCATTCCAGATCAACTTGGATGAGGTATTTTTATTCTCTTTTGAACAGCTATCATGTTTCATTACAGCTTTGAGAATACAATGGCAAAAAAAATTAGCAATCAATTTTTTTAGTTTTAGCAATACCTAATGCAGGCTTTATATGGACATCATTCCTTAAACCATCTACTTATGTGGTATATTAAAAAAAATCTACTTACGTGGTGAAAAAAAACTGCCCAACCCTTGCTGGATTTATCATAGGATATAGTCTGAGTTGTCTAACATCTAAGTTGTCTGGTGAAATAATTATTCTTTCCCTTGTGCTTACTTGATGCACTTTCTTGTTAAAATAAACAGGAGGGACCTTTGCCTCATAATGATCACTTACGGTATCAACCGTTGGACATATATCCTGCTCCCCTTCACAGATGCTAATCGTTCCTAGATGTAGACAAATTCCGGCATCGGCATGGTTGTTTCTCGTTGTTGGGATATCAAGAAGCTAGTAGATATCCATCCCCACTTCCCAAGTATCAATAGTCATGTCTCTTAAACTAGGAATTTTGATGGTTACTTGAGTTATTACATACATCAGACCCTCTGTTCCTTGTGAAAGCTTGCTTATTAGGATGCTCATGATCATGATGATTCAACAATTTTCCTGAAGACCATTGAAGCTTCCATAATTGCTAAAAATGAGTTGCAGCACATTAGAATCTGGACTGCTAAAAGTGAGTCAAAAATCTCGGTACTCGTCGGCTAGCTGCATCATAATCCAGCAGTGTTGAAGTTTTCATAAAGCAGTTTGTTTCAACAAAGATGGAAATCCATGAATTCAGCTGTGTTGTCTGCAATGAAGCAAAGCATCATAATTGTTTTCCTGAACTGTAATGGCATTTGTTTATTTTTTTTCTGATAAGTTCTTGCCTTTTCCATTCAGGTTTACATGTTCTTTAATAGTTTTCTAATCTTCTATGGTAGTTTAGTTTGAATTTTTCATATTAAATTTTAGGGTTTGACTTTTTATGTTATTTGGTCAAGCTTTCATAAATGTTTCTAAAAATCGAGGTAAATAAAAAATAATTGATAATTTTATTTATTATTTTTATAGTTGAAACATAAAATATTCATTTTTATATTGTAAAAACATAAAAAATAACTTAAAAATAGTCACTTTATTTACCTCGATTTTTGATTTTTTTTGAACTTTAATTAAAACATCTTAATTATTTTGGAAGTATAATAATGAAATTTCATATCAAAATTAAAATATTTAGATAATATTAAAAATAAATGTTTTGTTAATTAATATATAATTTTGTATTTGCGAAAGGATAGTTCGAGCTTTTTGCATCAGGTTTAGTGATTAAAATGTAAAAATCAGTTATATTACGGATCGTAATGTAATTTTTTAAAAGTTAATTCAAATTTATATGATTTTACCTTTGCAATAAATCAAAGGGTCCAATAACAAATTTAGAAACCTTAAGGAACCAATAACAACAATCCACGTCTTCTCCAAATTTCAAATCTCGAAATGGACCCAATTACGAATTAGGGTTTGTTTTGGATAAGATCGACGGTGGACAAGATCAAATCTTTCACCTTTTTAAAAAGTAAGGTACTGCATTTAATTAGTATGTTGTTTTATTAGTGAAACTGCAATAATAAAAACAATTTATTTTATTTAATTTTTAGAATCTTTTGCTTTGTCCGTAGCGCAATCCTAGGTGTCTGGAAATGTGTAGTAAACAGTGTTCTGAGAGGGGGTTTATCTGTTCATTGTGGTGGTTAAAACGCTCCTAAACCACGTTTCTAGGGTCCATTGCCTCTCTCCTTTCTGGGTTTACCCTACTTTTGTTTCTCTTCACTCCAGGTTCGTTCGGTCTTCCTATCTTCTAATCTAATCCCATTTATGTTTTGGCTTTTGGTTGCAGTTTGATTGTTGAAGTTTTGACTTCTTTTTTTGGGTTGGTTTTGCCTTTTGATTTACTTCTGATGCTGTTAAGATCTGTTTCCGATTGATTCCATGGCGGTTCTTCTTTGTTTAAGCTGAGATGTATCCTTGTTTTTACAACTTTGAACAAGAATCCAAGTAACTTGAATCTCCTTAAACTGTTTGGACTGAGATTCGAAGAATCTTATTGTCAGAATAAAAGAATGGATTTTTTTTTTTTGCAACTTTCTAGCATGTAAGATGGTGTATTGAGTTATGTGCTGTTGAATCGTCTCCATTGATGAGTGTTGTTTGTTATGTGACATTTGCTACTTAAACAATTTATCTGCTCGATTTGTAACTGATCGGTTGTGATAGGTAGAATGCAACGGGCAGTTCAAGCTTTTTTGGTTCATGGAAATACTGTGAAAAATGCGGTCTTGCATCGCATTCGGGTTGTCAGTCCAGTTATGCGACCCGTAATGTTATCCAGATCAGTTTCATCTGCTATTATGGAAGAACATGGCTTTGAGAGCACGACTATTTCAGATGTTTTGGTAGCCAAAGGTAAAGGTGCTGATGGCTCCTGGCTTTGGTGCACTACGGATGACACTGTGTACGATGCTGTGAAGTCGGTATGATTCTTCATGATTTTCGTAGATTCACAGTTTTTTTCAGAGAATAGTTGATTTGCATGCTTATTGAATTCGATCTTTTTCAGATGACTCAACACAATGTTGGGGCCCTGGTGGTTGTAAAACCTGGAGAGCAGAAATCAATTGCGGGTATCATCACAGAGAGAGGTAGTTAAAGTATTTAAAATTTTGAATGATTGATGGATTTAGTATTTTTCGTGATCTATAGGTATTCACAAGTTTCTGAATCTAGATATTTCTGTTGCACTGACTTAATTTTTTTTGAAATACTTGTGTCTAACTGACATGTTCGACATATATTAAGATTCGGGTATGGGGATAAGATCCTTAGTGGATCCTCCAAATTATGAACAAAACTTCAGATAAATTGAACATTTGCTCATGCAAAACACATACTTGTATATGGCACTAACACTTGAGTTTGAGTAACACAGCTACCTATGCTAGGATTTGTCTGTTATTTGTTCCATATTGGTTGGTCTGAATCTGACAAAAACCAAGATCTGTAAGATTAAAGTAGTTTTTAAGCATACAAGCGAAAGCATGTTGATAGTTGACTTATCCCATCCCAATGTCGCCTTTGCCATTGAATGCATTTATTACCTTTATTTTGGTATGGATTTTTCCTCTATTTCTTTTATATCAAACAATCTCATGCTGCCCTTTTCTTGAGAATTGCACATACCAAATTTAGGGAATTCTTTCTGCTCTGCTAAGATTATCCCGAAGAGATTTCGAAGGATTCTATGGTTTGGTACAGTTTTGATTCTTAGTTTATTTCTACTATTTGATGTTACACTTGCAGATTATCTTAGGAAGATAATAGTACATGGAAGATCATCCAAGTCGACTAAGGTTGGGGACATCATGACTGAAGAGGTATTGTTTTTTTGGCTTTTATTCGAGTAAATTTAGAGGTTTACTTCCATCATATGTGGCTGATCGTTTAGATGTACATGCATTCCGTCACTCGCTTTTGCATTTCTACGATCATATTATACGGTGGTTGTAGAATAAGCTCATCACAGTCACACCAGAGACCAAAGTTCTGCAAGCAATGCAACTGATGACAGGTAACATGATCTGCAGCCATCTACAATATCTGTTTTTGGTGTTCATTGTGCTGTTCCTTATCTAGCTAGCCTTAACCTATGCTATTTTGGCAGATAACCGTATCAGACACATTCCGGTGATCACTGATAAGGAAATGATCGGCATGGTGTCCATCGGAGACGTTGTTCGTGCTGTGGTGAGCGAACACCGTGCAGAGCTGGACCGCTTGAATGCTTACATACAGGGAGGATACTAGACGATGACGGAATCGTGTATGTTTCGTTTCACTCGTCGGACTTAAGCATGCAAACGGTTAGCCTGCAAATGTTCCATGCTTTTTTAGCTTCTTCTGAGTTCTTCTGTGAATATGCAAGTGATGTTTGAATAATTCCCGCAGGACTAAGTGTTCAATAATTAACATTCTCATGTTGCTGATTCCTCTTTGTCTAGGCAAGTGCAAAGGAAACATTATTATCTTTTTTTATTATTATTTTTTTTTATCAAGTTTATGATTCATTTACAAATGACAAAGTATCAACACTAACAAAAAATAAATTAAATTACTCATTTTTATAATAAATCATGAAATTAATTAATTAATTAATTAATTTGCACAAACCTTTTTACCGCCGCCTGCATATTACCAAAGAAATTATAATAGCAACGAAAGTGTTCGTTGGAGATTATTTTACGAATGATTTACTGTATTTAAAATAAAAAATAAATTATAAAAAAATTATTTTATAAATTTGATTCATCAAATTATTTATGATTCATATTTATTAAATCTTAATTTAAATTTTTAATCCTAATTTTATTTTTGCATTACGACATTAAAGAGATCAGAGAATTTTTATTTTATTTCGGTAATTGTTACGTGTAAAATTTTCTTAATAAAGCACGAGCCATCTAGTTTTAGTGGCTAAAGGAATGATTGTTGTTCTTAGAGGTTCACGGGTTCGAGCATCAGTAATATCAACATAGTGATTGAGCGATCAATATTCAACGGTTGAAAATATATATTATAACAAATACTATTGTAATCACTGTATAACTGAATAAAAAAATTCAATAAAAACTTAGGGATATTTTTAATGGGTTGGGCCGGTTCTAAGCCCGTAATACATCTAAAATGAAAGAAGAATGCAGGGAAGGTTATAAGGTCAAAACATTAAACCCTAATTCGTTATATATAAAGTTTGTGTTATTCTCCTGCTGGAAACACATATCGCCAGCCGCAAGAGGAGATCGTTGCAGCGGTGGATATCGTAAAAAAGAGTGACAATGGAGGCAGCCAGAACTGTTAAGGACGTTTCACCTCACGAATTTGTTAAGGCTTATGCCGCCCATCTCAAGCGCTCCGGAAAGGTACCTTTTTTCCCGGCAAATCCTTTCAATTTTTTTGATTCGTTAGAGATTCAAATTAGAGCCTTTCCTTAATTTCGATACTTACGTTGTTGTTGTTTGAATTTTTTTATGTTTAATACTGTCTATAAATCTCTAGATCGAGCTTCCTCCATGGACTGATATTGTGAAGACTGGTAAACTGAAGGAGCTTCCTCCCTATGACCCTGATTGGTACTATATCAGAGCTGGTATGTGCAATCATTATCCTCATCAATTAAGACTTATTAATCATTGTATGATTTCTTATGAGCGATATATTGTGCTATTTTGTATAGCTTCCATGGCTAGGAAGATATACTTGAGGGGAGGTCTTGGTGTCGGTGCCTTTAGAAGGATTTATGGAGGGGCTAAGAGAAATGGAAGTCGCCCGAGGCATTTCTGCAAGAGCAGTGGTTCTGTTGCTCGTCACATTCTCCAGCAATTGCAGAATGTCAACATCATTGACATTGATCCGAAAGGGTGAGTTTTCTTTTCTATTAGTTGTTTTTTTAATTTACAATTCATGGAGGTGGCTAGAACCGTTGTTTATTTGTAAAGTAACACTTTGTCTATTGAATTCTTATCTTTATAAGAATGGAGGTGCTATGTGCTATTAGGTGGCTAGAATGTAGACATGTTATTCTGCGCTTAGAACTACGGTTGTATTCGGATGATATAGAAATTTGAAGCGCAGACCCTTTATTTATTCAAGATATCTTTATTAGAATATGATTTGAACCTTAGTTTTCAGGTATCATGTGCTATGTGCTAGAAAATTAGAGAACAAAACCAAAAGGAAATGGTGTTAAGACAGATGACTTTGAGACTCGTCTAACACTTCCATTGGGGTTTTAATGTGACAGCAAGATACAATTGAGCTGACAGCGTTTTAAGTATAACCAGTGATTGTATCGATAATCGTAGTTGGCTTTCTGCAATACTTTTGTGTCTTTACAACACTTGTTTTATGTGCATTTTATGCTTGGTTTTCTAGCCAATGTTGGATAAGTAGTTTACCTACACTATAAACTACTGCCATTGTTGTGCCGATTTTTTCTCTCTTGAAGATACTCATGTACAACATATTTTTGGACACGATTGTATTTGGTATCTTTGAGTGCGAATACTGGATTAAATAAGTGAAATTCTGAGTAGAATTGCAGATTACTAACTTGTCATTGTTCATATCAACTAAACTTTATCCTGTATGTTATCAGTGGCAGGAGAGTCACCTCAAACGGCCAGCGTGATCTGGACCAAGTAGCTGGAAGGATTGCTGTTGCTGTTGCTGTCTGAGATATTTTCATCAACCTTTATCATGTTGCTGAAATTTAGTTGTTTTAAAAGAATGTTTTCCTAGGAGACTACCTTAATTATTCTTCTTTTTTGGTATATTGAGATTTGAATCAACGTTCTGTATTTGAACATATGGTTTTCTAGTCCTTATTTGCTTCAGCATTCTGTATTTTTCGTTTGTTCCCAGCTTCATATCTCATTACCATCAAATTGAAGCTTGGAAAATCATGTGTTAGTTTCTAAATCTGCGTTGAACGAATCTTTAAAATATGATTAAACTAATACACGAGAAAATGGGAATAATTTAGTGATTAAAATAAAAAAACAATAGATTGGTGACCAAAATAGAAAAAGTAAGATTATTGACTAAAATAGGATAAAATACAATCATTAGCTACGGTTTCAAACAAAATAGTAGTTAAGGGAAGAAAACATAAAAATAAGAATAATTTAGTGACTAATTATGGTGTTTACCCTTTTGTTTAAAATAATTTAATGTGATTAAAACAAGTGATTAATATATTAATAATAATTAAAGTTAACACTTCTTGAATAAAAATCCCTATGTGAGTAGCAGTTTTTTTTTATAAATGCTACTGAATTTATATTAAATTCACAGAAAAATTATAGTTATTGTAATCAAAAAATAATATAATTGGATTAAAAAATTCAAAAATTCTTATAACTCAAAAACAAAAAAAAATTATAAAGATAAGTATACCAATAAAATTCAAAAGCTTCCTGAATCTCTTTGTCTCTGTCCAAGCGATACGCATAATGAAGGAAGGAAAGAGTTGTAGGCGATCCAAACTGCCATGTAAAAAGTACCGCTAGCCAGGACTGATTTTATCAACAAACAATATCAACCGAGTGGGGATAAATCTTTCTAAGTGACCACTAACAAAAATAATAAATCAAAAATTAGCATCGATTGAATCTTTGTACGAACAATAATCGATCGTTAGGGTATACTGCAACATGTCATGCGAACCAAACCAAAATAAAAGTAAAAACATGTCATAATAACTGAAAAAAGCATGTCACAAAAATTAAAAAAAAATAAAGATCTTTATTAAAATAAAACATTAAAAATAGAGATTCTTATTAAAAAATGCTAATAATCAGACCCACGCAGCTTATGCCAACGTTGGAATTGTGGCCTTTTGTTTGTGCTCTTCTTCGTCCATCGTCTCACAGATTTTGCCACCTCTTGTCTCCGGTAAACCGATCACCGGAAGCCCAAAAATTCCGGTCGCCACACCCAAAACCCCAAACAATATCAAGTTATTTTTCCTTCCAGCAGCCACAAGCACGGGGTTGAAGACTCCCCCAAACACTAGCGCTTGCCTCACAATTGGGATTGCCGAGTTCTTCCTCACGCATGTGGGGAACAGCTCTAATGTGTATATAGCGTCATGTTGAACGCCGTGCAAGCGCTGAAGAAAAATATCAGCTCCATTGCTATCTGTAAACTTGGCCACACTCTCCCCATCATGTTTGTTATTATTTTATTCAATCTAACTCATGGATGTTCGGTGTGAATATTATCTTCTTCTTAAAAATTAAATCTAATAAAATATGTATGATTGTTGTTTGTATATCTCAAGATCTCTATTTTCTTTTTTGACGTGGGATTATTGTCCCTATCTCTTCCTAGGCGTGACAATTTAAATTCATACTTGGTTGGAAAAAAAATGATAGATTTTAGTTTTCAGTTTATAATTTTAAATTTCAAAAATAAAAAATAATCAAAATAATTAATTTTATCGAATCTTGAAACTGAACTAAAATCAAAATCGATCAAATCAATCCACAACAAAGACGAAGCTATGTTTAGCATGGGAGAGGCAAGAGCCCCTTCCAAATTTTTTTTGGTATAATTGTACTTGAGGTCTCTCTTAGTTTAAGTAGTAGTAAAATAAGGTTTTTACCTCTCTCAATTTTTAGATTTAAAAACTTAATATACCTTTGCCTTTCCCAATGTTTGATCCTAGCTCCGTCCCTAATTCATAAAAAAATTAAATCAGTTTTTATTGAATTTTATTCTCCCTTACTTTAAGTTAAAAAAATCCAATTACATGAGAGATTATGTCATAGACCCGGCTCATCACGTCAGTCGTGGATCCTAACTAATAAAAATCATTCATTCCACCACTAATCAACCATGTCATTTATATAATTTCCAGAAATTATATTTTTAAAATGACATGAAAAAGATGAATGAAGATTCGTTGGTTTGGAAAAAAAATGAATTGAAAGATAGTGATAAAATGGATGATTATAATTGGATAAGATCATGACTGACATGGTGAGCCGGACCCATGATATAATTTCACTAATTACATCGCATGAACTAATTAAAAGAGTAGCAAATTAAAGTAACCGAAAGAGTGGGGTTGTGAGTGAGACAGAATAAACTTGTTGCCTTCGTAACTCTACTTTTCACACACAATTTCTGAAATCCACAAATAAAAGCACTCATAGGACTAAACAAATAGAATCCAAAGTGCTTTAGACAGGGATAGAGATCAGAGACGGAGTTAGGATCGAGCATTAAAAGAAACAAAAATCTATTAAGTTTTTAAATTTAAAAATTAAGAGGGATAAAAACCTTATTTTATTACTATTTAAATTAAAAAGACCTTAAGTGTAATTATACTAAAAAATCTAAGAGGGGCAAAAGCCCTCCCAGAATATAAATAGCTTCGTCCATGACAGAGAGGGATACAAAATGATAGAACAATCTCTTCATGATAATTGTAAGTCATATAATAATAATGAATCCATTCCTTAACGAGAGGGCTGTGCATTGGGATGGAACAACAAGTTCAAATGTAATAAAATATCAAACTTAAATATTTAAAGGGAAAGTAGCTACTAGATGCATAAACTTTTAAAAACTTTTATTTTACGCACATTATAAAAAAGATAGAAGCTTCCTCGATATGTGAACTCGTGGGAGTGAGGTGGATTCGTCCCTCTACCCTTTAGGCTTTAGTAGCTTTTGCTTTCCTTTTACAACATCCCCCTCCCCATCTTAATTTGTGTTTTTTAATGATTATTGTTCGATTAAATCGGATGAAATTTTACAAAAGTTTAATATAGGTTGACCCTTTTAACCTAATGTTCCCCATTAATAATTATAAGACTCGAACTTCTATCATTGTTTAGAGAATCTAACGTCTCATCCAGTTAGATCAATTGATTATTGGTAGATTGTGGCTTAGTTAGACAGGTATATATGTACCGGAGACAAGGAGCTTTCCTTTCCTGTGACAACTTGCAGTCCCCAAAATTTTCTCTGCAACCAATAAAGGTAACAATGGCAGTGGCACCACCATCTTTTTCCTATATACTTCCTCGACAAAGGAAAAGGAACTGCCAAAACTTCCCCACTAGAAAAGATACATGCGCATCTCAAATACTTATACACACATACATACATGCATGCATGCATGCATGTATATTTGGAACGTAAACTTAGGGTTAATTCGAACATGATGATTGGAACTTGAAAGTACTGATTGGTGTCCGGTTGGAAGATTGAGAGTCAAGAAAAAAAGTAGATACTCTATGTCGGTTTCCATGATTGGCAATTAGTATTGCTCTAAACAAGTTGAGAAAAAAAGAGCTTGATAACTATGTCTGGGGTAAAAATCGTATGCACTAACCCTAATTTCTTATATCCTAAATTTTAACCTTAACCCTAATTTCTTATATCCTAAATCTAAATCTTAATTTTTTATATCGTCTTCACTTGTGTCTCCTGTTAAAATTTGTTAAAAAATTGAATTTTAAACCCTAACCCTAATTTCCTATATCCTAGACCCTAAACCATACACCCTACCCCTAATTCTCTAAACCCTAACCACAACCCCTAATTTTAAACTTTAAACCCTAAACTCTCTAATTTGAAGTAGAAACACGAATATAGACAAAAAAAGTAAACGATTTGCACCCGAATGTACGATACACTTGAAAATATCCTTAGTTCCCTATTATATACATATGTGTATATATAATATACATTTGTATGCTTTTGCAGAAGCATGTGATCCCAAACTTATGGTCTTTTGCTTTAATGGGAACGTATGGGGCTTGTTTTTTTTAGTTAGTTGAGCTTCGTTCTTCCCGATGATGTTGTCTGCAATGATAGTAACTGAATTTAAAAGTGTCAGTTTTTAAAAGTTCACTTCAGTCTACCAAGAGGAACCTGGAGATGGAGATGGTGAGAAGACAGCGGCTAGACATTGACCAATTATGACCATTTTAGAATGATCTTTACTGACAATGAAATAATTGTGTTCTTTTTTAGTGATTATGATTGCAAAATGTTTTTAAGGACAAAATTTGTTTAAATTACTGTTCAAAGGGTAGGGTAGGGTTTGTTCTTGTTTACCGACATGTCTTTATCGTCAAGAAACTTTATTTATTAAAATGTTGAATATGTTATTTTCTTTTTAAAATTATTAAACAGTGGATAAGGTAAGAGCATAAAATCGTACATGCTATTCAAAACACCGAAATCAAGATTTGGGGTTTGAGAACAAAATATAAATGATTAAAAGTGGAAGGGGCAAACTCATAAATAAACCAAATTTAAAAAAATTAAATAGGGGATAAAAATAAAAAAATAATTTTTCGGGGTAGGAGCGATTACCTCTCTCCAGCTTCACGTACATCCGTCACTGGCCAAGGCTAATACAAAACGATTCAAAACCAACTTCAAGTACCCAACACAAAAACTTGAATAACTGAATAATCTCTAATTAATGAAATTTTGTCAATTTAATATTAATAAATCCAATATTTGAATAATTCAGACACAATATTATCTTTTATAGTGGTCGCGAAATATATATATATATATATATATATCACTAAAAAATCGTAATAATATAGTCAGAATTTTCATATAACGAAATCAGAGTAGGCTTTGATACGATGACACATGCATTATAACATAATTTGAATGATGGGGAAGTACAATTGATGTACAAACTCATAAGGATTAATTTAAAGTAACAAATTAAGATTAGCATGCATGGCACATGCATTATCATATACCTCAGGCAAAACCCTATTGTAATTATAATAGTCAATAAAACCCTAATCGAATATCAGACTCAGAGGGAGCATAATTAATTAACCTTTAAGTCTAATAATAAGTCATAAATATATGTGTTAGCAATTGATCAACCAAATGGTGAACTTCTCCCCGGCGCAACACTACCACTGTTTATTATAGGGTTCATCCTCTCTGCCTGAAGAGGTGCCCTCCTTGGCGACGGCCTTTCCGGCTTAGGCGACACTTCATACTTCTTTTCACCTATGCCATCGCCCGAATGCACCGGCTTCGTATCATAAATCTCCGATATGTCTAGCTCGGTATTCGGCGATGTGAGTTGAATCTGGTCGGTTTTGAATGGATCATCTTGAGGTCCGAGACATGACGGAGCCGTTCCCAAATCTTGTAGTCGGAGCTCATCGGACCAGATCAAAGGACTCTTCCCGCTACCACTATAAGGGCTCGACCTCTTCTTTCCGAGGCAAGCGTTATCATTATTCGAAATGAAGCCATCAAGCAACGGTCTATCCATGCTGTGTTGGAGATCAAGTTGGTCGCCCCCATAAATGTTGAGGTCTTGAAAGGGTGGAAAATTGAGTGGTCCGAAATCTTTCATCGTTCCGATGTCGGGAACACCCTGATTTCCCATTCCTTTGTAGCCTCCGACACCCATGTTTTCGCCGGCTAGTGTTTGACAAGCCTTTTCCAGTATGGATTGCATATACTTACCTTGTGCCTCAATCCTCAATTGAAGGTGTCTTTGAACCTGCCAATCCACGCATGATAAATAACCTTAACATCTTTATTATTATTTTGGATATGGCGAACGATCAAGAAAAGAATATTATCTATGAATACCTCCAGTTGTTCATGAAGTCTTCTCTGCACTTCCATTTGCATCCTAATCGCATCAGCCATGCAGCATGTTAGAATTGCACATAATTTATATATAATTAAATCATAGCTATTGAAGAAATACATACTCGTTCATGCTACGAGCCATCATGCCAGAGGAAGATGCAGCATTTCTTTGAAGATCTAACGCCCCGGCCCCAGGAAAAATGAACAGACAATTAGCTACAATATATATAGTGTTGTGTTGATAAGAAAACCCTAGAAAGAACAGTCCATCTCATATCTCACCATCTTTAATAGAGTGTTCATTTAATTCCTTGTGAGGTTGCTTTCCGAGTCTGAATTTCTGATCCAGAAACAAGAATTAAAACTGTTGTAATCAAAAGAAGCAAAGGAAAAGAACTCAAAAGAGAAAAGAAAAGGGAAAATCCAAGACAACCCTACTTGAAGAAGCTTGTCACAAAAGGTCTGGAACAAAGAAAAAAGAAGCTAAAGCAAGCATGAGATTATCGGTGTTGTATTCAAACCTGGAGATGGCTCTTGAGATGGTAAAGTGTAAGACCCTTCACACCCATAACTCTCATGATTGTTTTCGGAGTCGCCTCTGCCAAAGTTAAAAAAATATTTTGATACACAAACTGAAGTAATCGATTCGAAGGTGAAAGAATACAAAAAGGGTTAATAGAAGAAGTACTGTCAGGGCCTCCGAGCTGAGTAACAGCATCAACGAAGCGTTCGTGAAGCTCAACTGTCCATCGCAGGCGAGGCTTGGGGTCGGTGGTGAGAACCAGACCAGAGTCGCCTTGAACACACATGGACCTGTCATGGGAATTCATAGTTGAGGGCTTCTTTGGTTGGAACATTCTCTCAGAGGCTTTGAGAATACACTAAGATTCAAGAACAAATGCTATATGCAAATGGGGAGGAATAGGGTGCGTTTTTGAAGAAGAGAAGCGAGAGAGGATTGCTTTGGGTTCGTTGATCTTCAATTACAATAAAAAAAGGAATAAACCACAGGTCTCCCCTTCATATAAAAAAGAAAAGCAACATATATAATACTGTATACTATACTGTATATCTATACTAAAGTGCACCTGTTCTAACATGCATCCACTCTCCCCTTCCTTTACCCCAAACAAAAGATACCCTAGATATGGTGCCATCGGCATACGTAGAATACAATATTTATACTACACTTAATCAGTACTTTACTCACTGACAGACGGATATGAATACGGTTAGAATGTACAAAACGTATATGAATCTCTTGCCATCACCTAAAGAAGATCGTATCTTTCTACTATACCACTACCATGTAAAAGAAGCACTCATCATGGCAACTCATATGTAAACATGGACAACATTTTTTACCCTTATTCATCCACAGTCACAGATATGGACATAATTAAGGATGTCGGGTGCAGTCGCATCCCCTGAACATTTTAAATTCTCTTATATTTTCTATTAATAATCTAATACTGAGTCCTCTAGACTTTTCTAATTTTACATTTCCTACATTTTGAATATAACTTCTTAATAATTTATACTTTTTATATAAAATTCTGGGTCGTCCCTATTCATCGACCCCATTTAATCATATTATATATTATTAATATATATTAAAGTGTAGATATCCATATATTTGCCTACATGACCCGTTTTGTTGTTTTTTAGTACAATTTCCCTTTCTAGGTTATAATGAAGTTCTAAATCTTGTGGGCTATATGTGCTATGATGGCTTGGAAAATAAAGACAACGTCTGTTATCCTTTATGTCATTACCAAGAAAAAGGTTGTCATCATTCTTGACTGCAAATTTTAATGATTAATTAACTGATCTTAACCAATTCAATAGGTAATAATCAAGCTCTAACCGAACTTATTTTTAATCTTTTTTCCTTTTCCTTTCGGTTATATAATCATTTAACTGACCAAAGTGAGGATATAAATTACATCGCCTTGTTGATGTCTATATGTATGTCATATTTATGTCATGTAATTAAGAGAATCATGAGATAAGAAAAGGAAGACAATGACTTTAGGGTGTGTGGTCGGAAATGGTATAATGTGAGGAGTAGAACATCAATGCATAGAGACAGAAGCTTTAGATGACAGCAAATAGTATGGGGGACCCCTCTCTCTTCTAAAGCTTAACGGATGGGATCTCTCTCTTATCTCTTTTGTGGAGGTGAAGATTGTCCATCCCATTCCATGCATTTCCAAAGCCAAATAAAACAAAAATACATTGGAATATCATTGAGTCAAACCCATCAAATGCCACCACCTTTGGGTAAAATCAAAAGTTAGGGTAAATCAAGATAACTAACAACGTTATTCGTCGGTATAAATTCGATAACTAATCATGTATGTTTTTATTAGTTTATATAGAAATAGACGCTAATCATAAATTTAAAAATATGTTATGTCTACACAAACCATTTAACCTCAGTGGTTAAGGGAACGGTTGTTGTTTTTAGAGCTCACGGGTTCGAGCATCAGTAATGTCAGCACAGTGTTTGAGCGATCAATATCCAATGATCGAGAGTATACTCTAGAACAAATACTACTGTAAATTCTTATTTACTAGGCAAGTGTTACCATGATTGGTTTTCCTTTCACAATTTCTCGTGATAAATAACTCTTGATATAATTTCTTGTGAGTAAGAGACATCAAACATCTTATCACTCATCCTAACAATGATTATATGTATACGTATATCGTATAAATATACACGTATATGATTTACCCAAATCCTAATCCTAGTGGGAATAAATGCTTTCTTCTTTCGCAATCAAACAAAGATTCTTCATCCGAAATAACTTCTACCTATTCAACGAAGTTGTACCAATCTTGTATCTATTGGAGCTACTATGGCGTTCTCAACTATCAAACCCTAAACATCTCAGTTTGTCTATACATTCACAAACGTATGTTTTTAAACAAGGGTATACGTATATCGTATAAATATACAAGTGTATTTTATACAAGATATATTCAAGGTGGTTCAAAAAAATATCATATCATATTATAAATAAATAAGAAATATTATTTGTGTGGTTAGAGTATTGGTCTTATGAGCCAAAAGTCATGAGTTCAAGCCTCACCAAGACCAACAAGCGGATAATACAACGATTCTTAATTTTAAGTGTTAAGGTTTAATTATATTTTTTCAAAGTTTTGAGTTTTTATTAATTTTAAAAAGTAAATAAATTTTAATTTCATTAAAACACTGATTATTTTGGTAATAAACAAAAAATACAAATTTATAAAAATATATATTATCTTGAACATCTCTATTTTCCCAAAAGGTAAATCAATTTAATTGTCATAAATAGTTTGAAAAGGAAATTTTATTTCCATTATTAGTTTTAATTAATATTAAAAGTAATAAATCTAAAATTTTATTTTATTATTAAGTTATAGTAATAAAAATAAAGAGTGCTTTGAATTAGATCTTGAGATTTTCTTTTAGTCTGATATTGTACAATATCTTGAAGCAAAGTTAGAGTTTAACTTTTATTTAATTAATTAATTAATTCATTATACTTTGGAAAATCATATAAAAAAGTTGTTGTTGGCTTAGTCTTAAGGCCATGTTTGCTTGAAATTCAAGCATCTTCATTGTGCTGACAGAATTTATTCTTCAAAATGAATATATTCCTTTTGCAACACAAATTGAGGGGCCCAGCGCTTTTACCTTTAATTTACAACCAGGTCTACAATACTTTTTTTATTTTTACATATAATACTTTTATTTATTTATTTATTCTCGTAATTTTTAAGGGAGAATAAAACTCGATTCGACTCAAGAAATTAAATATTTTAATTAGATTCAAGGTGAAAATTTCATAAATTGAACTTGACTCGGAAAAAATTCAAATAAAATTTTAGTTATAAAATAAAAATTCTAATAACTTAAATTTTTTTAATAATTAGAGGATTTATTTTTAAATTTGAGACAAATATCTCAATTTTTTATGATATATATATATATACAAATCTTATATTATTAGAGAAAGCCATTTAAATTACAATCAAATCGTACTATAACATAATAAATAATTATAATTAAATTTTTATAAGAACTCGAAAACTTGACTTGACTAGAATTTTTTAAACACGACTCGATTTAAAAAATTTCAAATAAAACTTTAATTATAAAATATGACACACAGATTAAATAACTTAAAATTTTTTAACTCGACTCCATCGAATACTCACCCCTGCTAGCTTCCCTCGTGTAACTCAAATGACGTGATTTTTCACTATCCCATATGTAGGGCTGTTCAAAAATATCCGATCCAATCTGATTATCCATTCATCCGATCCGAAAATACGGATATCTTATTCGATTTTTATTTTTAAATCGGATATCCAATCCGATTTTAAGTTTTACGGATCGGATACGGATCATAATATTTCAAGTTCCGGATTATCGAAAATACAAAAATTCAAATTTTCATAATATTAATCTTGTTTTATTTAACAATTTAGTGCTTGTATTTAATAATTTGTTGTTTATTATACTCGAAATTCTAAAATTTTTATAAATACAACTTTTAAATTCGAAAAAAATAGTATAATCAAATTATATTTTTTGGATAATTGGATATCCGATATCCGAATATGCGGATATCCGTTTTTTTCTTGATCGGATACGGATCACTATATCATAAATCCAAAACCCCAAATATCTGAAAAAATTGAATCCGATATTCGACAATGAACACCCATATCCATATGTTCACCTGGAATTTACACCTTAAATATATTAATTTCTAATCCTACTTACTACTTAGTCTATTTTATAGTTTAATCAAAATAGTCAAGGGTATGAGTAGGTGTATTTCTTTTTAAGTTTTTTTTAATAAAGTTTTAAAAACTTTTTATAAGTATTTTTTTTATTTAAGTAAATATAAATGATTAATAATTATTATATAAGATTATAAGTTATTTTCAGTATTCTAAATATTAAATACTTATTTTATACTGTAAAAAATGAAAATTAAATAAAAAATTAAAATTTGATTTGATTAAAATAATCATAATTTTATTATATATGAATATACGTAATAATTACATGATCATTGAAAATCGTTCGCAAATATATATAAATTTAATAACGTAAAGATAATAATTAATCTGTAAAGATAATATGCCACATAATAATTAAAGATCATTCTCATAATCTAAGATTGCAAATGCCAATATTACGAAGACAACGGGTTGGGTTGAGCCAGATTTTTTATCGTCTCGATCCTTATTCGAAAATATAAATATCTGTCTCGAATCTGATCCAATCTCAATGTATATTTCTTTCGACCGGAACCGATCCAAAGTAATAAAATGTATAACCCGATCCTGACCCGAACTCAACAAAATAATAAAAAACTTGGTTAAATTCGACCAGACCCGAACCCGACAAAATAATAAAGAAAAAACCCGGTTAAATCCGACCCACCCGAAAAAAAAATAAAAACATTAAATATTATATATAAAAATATAATAATATATAAATATATTGGGTCGGAGAGTTTTTATCCCAACCCGATCTTATCTTAAAAAAACCTTAACCCGACTCGAATATAATTTTTTTAATAAAAAACCTGTCCCGATCGAGTTAGATCGAAACCCGACGGTACAGATGAAATTACCATCCCTAGCCAATATTATCCGTTTAGAAAGAAAAAAAATTCCTCACTTACAGGATAAGTTGAGTGGTAGATACGTGCTTGAAATGATTTTCTTCTTACCATAAATTGGTATTCGCATTTTTTTATATAAAAAAGTAATACTTTATTCTTTTTCCGATAAACATTTTATTGGAAAAAGTAGTATTGTTAAATATTTTATGAAATATTTTTTTTAATTTTATTTAACTTAATAAAATTAATTTGTGCTTCCACCGTTAAATCAATGGATGAGAGTCTACCACGTGCGTCGAACATTGTTAAACACTATTAACGATGAACACTGTTGAACACTAATAAATTAATTAATAAAAATTAAAAATTTCAAGGACTAAATATATAATTTTGAATAATTTAAAATAAAATTTTAAACAAATTATATATATTATATTTTAATTTTTTAAATAATTTATTTAAATTATTTTTAATTTAAAAATAAAAAATATTAAATCCAAAACCTAAAACCCTAAAATCAAGAAAAAATACTAAACATTAAATCCTAAAATCTAAAACCCTAAACCCTAAATTCTAAACCCTAAAACAATAAAAATCATAAACCATAAAATCTAAAAATATAACCATAACCTAAACCCTAAAATAGAAAATTTAAAACTCTAAAAAGGTATAAACCCTAATCTTAAAACCTAAAATTAATTTAAGATTTAGATATAAGGGGTTTTGGTTATTTTAGGGTTTAGGATTTTAGGGTTTAGATTTAGTGTTTATGGTTTAGTATTTTTAAGGTTTTTGATTTTAGGGTTTTGATATTTTATATTTTAGGATTTAGAGTTTAATGTTTAATGATTTAGGTTTTAATTTTTGTTTTAGGGTTTAAAGTTTAAGATTTTTTATTTTTTAAAATTAATTTAAATTAGTATTTTATTCAATTATTTAAAAATAAAATAATATATAGAAAATAATTTAATAAAAAATTTATTTTAAATAATTTAAAATTATTTGTTGAGTCCTTAATTTTTTTTTAATCTTTATTAATTAGTTTAATAGTGTTCAACCATGTTCATTATTAGTGGTGTTTAACGGTATTCGACGCCCGTTGTAGAATTTTCCTAAATCAATAGAGGCAAAACACTCATAAAACATAAAGAAAATTAAAAACATTTATTTTAAAAAAATAAAGATATTTTATCACGTGGTTATTTGTATAGAATTGTATTAAACATGAACCCTATAGATACTGCAAAAATGAAGAAAATGACAACTTTAGTAAGAAAATAATTAACTTTTTATGATTATATCTTTTACATAATTAATATCAAATTACAAAAATTAAAATCACCTTTAAACTGTTTCAAAAATATATATTTTAATTTAAATATCCAAAAAGTATATATAATAGAATCAAATTAAAGTATACGAATTTAGTCTCCATTTTATACTTAATAAAGTAATTAATGACAATTTAACCATTTTTATAGAGGTTTAATTAAGAAAAAAAATAATGTGTGGATCATGAGATGGGCTCTTTAGGTGATTTGGTGGAAGCACTTGAATTTTGTAGATTCAAATCCTGATGAAGATTGAGCCCAAATTTGCGATGTTATTATATAATATATAGTTGAAAATCATTAATATTTTAATGATTTTTAAATAATTATTAAAATTTTTAAAGATTCATATGTAATTAATTATATTTTAAAATAAAATTAAAAAAATATTTCATAAATCCTTCTTACAATCTCAACCATTTAATTATAATAGTATCTGTTTTAGAATATAATCTCAACCATTTGATTACAGTAGTATCTGTTTTTAACCATTTTAAAATATGATTTGATTTCAGTATAAAATATTGTTTAAAAGATTGTGTGTATGCTCCTACTTTAATTTTTTTAATTAAAAAAGTCATTCATTTTTCAAAAACGATGAATATTTCTTAGGTCTTTACTTTTATTGTAAAAAATATTATATTTTTAAAAATAAAGAAATAAAAACCATTAAAAAAAATATATGTATACAAAATTTCTACTCTACACCCTAACGTCAAAACCATCTTGTTCATTAGGCCCACACGTTGGGACATGTAATCATAGTTGGGTAGTCCGGGAAAAGCTCTTCAATGAGCCTTCTCCTTAGCCTTTTTTTCTTTTCTTTTGAGGATACATTACGATTCCAAATTGACGTAAGCTCTAATGCATCATTCAGTTTATTCTTTTGGGGGTTAATTAGTTAACGGCGATTACAATAATATCTATTTTAGAATATAATCTCAACCATTTGAGATTGGTCGCTCAATCTGCTAGTATTATTAGTGCTCGAATCTGTAACCTCTGAGAACAATAACCGTTCCTTTAATTACTTAAACTAAAAATCTCGTGCATAGAATTGTTATTTTTTACTGTAAAAGGGGATCGATCATATTATTCAGAAACTTATTTCGGGTTTTATCTTTTCTTTGTAAGATTCTATTCTATTTTCTTTTTTTTTTTAAGGAAAGACGGTAAAAAAGAGAAGGAAACCTAGATTATATAACCTTATCATCTTGTGCTTGGAAAAATAATATTCTAATTTTGATCATTAGCCCTGCCAACGCCTTTTAGATTTTGTAAGCAAAAGAAAAACACATTATAGTATTCCAAAACAAGTATATCAATGTAGTTAAAAGTGATATTCTTTGTTAGTGTGTGTTTTCAATCATGCATGGAGAGAGGGGGCATGGAATTGTCATGAGAGGCACACAGTGAGAATCTCTCTTCCAATGATCCGTTCATGTAGTCCTTGAACTTGTCCTCATACATCATGTACTCGTCGATTATCTCGGCCTTGGACGCCTTTGTCTCCGACGTGATGTTTATCTGTGGGAAGTCTTCTATCTCCAATGGTGGATATGGAACTTGGTAATGAAGATTTGTGTACCCTGGAATCTGCATTTCCTTCATTCATAAACACATGTGAATTAGATGAGCTTTTCTAGGAGGAAGTGAAGGAAGTAAACGATTTGAAGAGGTTATATTTTGATACACAATCTACGTAAAAGAATGTTCATATCTTAAAAATTTATAAATCAAAATCCTATACGACCTACGTCCCTAAACTAGTGTATCAAAGTTTTTCTCTTTTATGAAGTGATGATTCAAAGTTCAAATTGAAAAGAGTTTGAAAGGCCCCAAAATAGGGGTGTTGATAAGGTGAAAAAAGAATGGAATAAATTTTGTGCAAATTCTGACCAGGAGAAAGATGTTTAGGTCAGTCAAAAGTAGTTATGGAAGATGGTGAAGAAAGCCATGGAAATGAGTATTGGTAGAGCTTTAGGAAAAGAAAGTGAAGAGTTTTCACTTGGTCCCAACTTTTTGTTTAGTTTAAGATGAAAAGCCAACTCAAAGTGGGGTGTTTGGTGGGCCAATTTTCCAACCCACATTTGATCAGCCGATTGTACTTTCAAGTGTTGAGATGGGGACAGGAAGACTGAGAGTGATTTTGAAGCCTTTGGTGATAAAAGCAGGGGCAATAAAGCAGAATATTGCTGTAAAAACATAAATAAAATCCAGTGTTGGCAAAGTAGATCATCATGTCTTCAACATAAAAAGATGTCTAAAGCAGATTTATTATTACTATTTTTAAGAATCATGGTATGGCCCATTGTAAAATCTCCCTAGGCATGCACTTGCACATCATGCAACATGATGTTTCTAATCTTACGTTCTCTTCAATACTACTCATTTTCTTTTATTCGAAATAATAATGATACGTGTATTCTTATAATATTCATGTTATATTGTACCTGAATTAAGCCGGAGGAGAAATCGTGGCTGAGCAAACTCACATCGGCTGAACTATTGGCTTCGTCCGAGGTGAATGGAGCTTGGTATTCATCAGGCATGCCAGTTTCATTAATGGTAGTTCCTTGAGTGACATCGGAGGAACAAGTGTTGAAATTCTCATCTTCAACGCCAACTTCAACATGTACATCTCTTGAAATTTCATCACCAAGTGACTGATTGTTCTCAACAGCTGCAGCTTCTTTTGTTTTGGGAATTTGTATGTTCTTCTTGAAGATGCGGCATAAAGAATACGAGTCCTGCTTGATTTGCAAGATTAGCTCCAATCAATTAAGAGTGAGATGCAAAAGAATATTAGAAAGAGGTAAAAAGAAAAAGGAAGAGATTAAAATAAAGGAAGATCACCAGCTATACACCTATAAAAGCATGGAAGATTAAAACCAAAGAGTCTTTCACAAAATCATTTTTCCATACATATGCTATACTTTTTCAAAAGGAAATAATATTTGGAAACCATAATCTTTGATATATATATATTATATATATATATAATGATTATGGACATCAGATAGTCTATGTTTGATGTTTATTTTTTGAATATTTATCAAAATATTCAATAAATAAAACTTTCAGGTTTGTTTAATCCGTAACGGAACCAGAATTTAAGTATGTTTAATCGGTTTGTTATCAAAATTTACAGAAACATTCATATTTCATAATAATTTAGCATAGAAGAATCATGCATCATATAGTAATTGTTTTCTCTAAACTAGGCTTCTAAACAAATATAGCTGACAGGTTCAGAAGTTTGGATTTAAGTTTATGACCAATGAACTCAAAACCCTAATGAACAATACCCATACTAATTTTTGAATGCCTACACGAAACAAACACATATATATATAATCATGCGTAAAAATAACACGAACACGATACAAATATCGAATATATATGAATTGTAGGATTTAGAAGGGGAATGGGAGAATGCAGCAGCTGCAGTGTACCTTTAAACTGGAAGGAGCAGTGAGAGAAGTAGAGTGGAGTAAGCGATATTCATGCATGACCCAATTAGTTCTGATGCCATGGGGAGCCCTACCTCTGTAATAAACCAAAGTCTTCTTCGTACCAACCACCGCCCTCTTCTGAGACCCCGACGTCTGCACCGTCCTATCCTTCCCCGTTGCTTTCCAGTACCCTCCGCGCGTTGCCCTGTTGGTTCTCGACCCGTTCGGGTATTTCTTGTCCCTTGGGCTGTAGAAGTACCACTCCATGTCTTTGCTAGGAAGAAACGACTTATCTGTTTGATTAAATTCCACAATGAAAATCAATGTTCAAAGTTAGCGTTAGACTCACCCAGTACTACCACGAATCAATAGTAACGCACAAACTAGTTCTAAATGAATGGAATGATTATATAACAGATACCTGGTAAATCCCAAGGTTCACATTTGTAGATATCAATTTCTGGGATAATCTCCAGCTCGATCGTACGACCACTGATTTTCCTGTCGAGATAGTAAGCGACAAGCTCTTCGTCGGTCGGGTGAAACCTGAAACCGGGAGGGAGAGTCATGGGAGCCATGGCAGTGCTGTTCCCAGAGACAGGAGAGGGGAAACCCGAAAGATTTTTCTTCGAATGTAATAGAACAGAACAGAAGTTGCACTATTCAGCTAGCTTCATCTTCATTCCACTTTATATACAGAGGCCACTGCTACAAAGAATAAACCCAACAATTACACCTTAGACATTCCCTTATATTACATGTTTGCCATTACAGCTTCCAGTTTCAATAATTAAAAAAAAAAAACTTCCATAACCAAATAGGGTTAGATTCAGATTGTAATAATGGGAAGTGATCACGTGGGGCCAGACATGGTCCCATCAGTTTTTTCAGAAACCAGGGTTCCTCTCTTTAAAGGTAGGGTGGGACACTGAGCCCTCCACATCTTCCTACACGCAAGACTCAACCTATATCTATATTCCTACACACACCAGAAATGGACACGGGTGGGGTCCATTCGCACTCGATCCAAAAATTATACCCTCCATCCGTTATTTGATTCGACCCGAATTTAGGGTGAAAAATATGACCTGACTTGACCCGATTTTAAGCTTTAAAATTCGACCCGTCCTGACATGAATCATTAAAAAATTTAAACTTTAGGGATTTAATTATATATAAAAAATAAATTTAAGGATCTAATTGTAAAAAAAATTTAGTGACCTAATTGTAAAAAAATTAATTTTAGTAACCTAATTGTATAAAATATATATAAAGAGGGATCATTATTGCAAATATCCCTAAAATATATGAAAAATTACACTATTAGTCTCGGGTCGGGGCGGGTCGGATTTTTCACCCTAAACCGGAAACCAACCCAACCCAAAACCACCTTCGAAAAAAACCCGACCTGAACCTAATTTTTTTTAAAAAAAATCCGACCCGATCGGATCGGGTCGAAACCCGTCGAGGTCGGGTTTTGTGCCTATCCCTAACACACACAAGTTAGTACATTTACTAAAGCTTAAAAATATTAAAAACATAATAATAAAATATTAAAATACATAATATTTAAAGCCATTAACAGTCCTCGACAACTTTGTGAAGGTGGTTTGTAACTACAGAACAGTGACTAGGTTGAAAGAGTCCAAAACTTTGGAGTATTTGGGGGATAGTTTTCCCTTTTTTATCAAACTGGAACTTAAAATTAATGAACTTTGAACAGGAAGTTATCCTCCTCGTGGCAAGTTTTTGTGTCCAAAATTCATTTAATTTAGGACATGAAATTAAGAAATAATATAGTTATTATGTTTTAAGTGTATTGCACAATTCCTTCCTTGTAGTCTTGGCATGTCATTAATTATTACAAATAATCAAAGAATAAATCATTGCCCGACATTATACGTATAGACATACATAAGATTATGCACCTTTAGAAATATGAGTATTTTAAATATATAGGTGTCCGCTTTAGGAGTCAACATTCGATTGAGTTGAAATGAGTTGAGTTAAATTCTTTTAAATTATTCGAGTTAAAACATCATATTTTATAATTTTAATTTTATTTAAAATAAATTAGAAGAAATATGTTTCGTACTTTAAATCTTATCCGTAGAGTCTAACAGCTTCATTTACAATATATATTCCATTTATAATATCAAAAAAAAAAAAAAATTCTTCAAACTAATAGCAATATCTTTTAGGTTTTCTCTCTTTGATGCCGTCGTTCTTCATCTCTTTTATTTTCTAATCGATGGTCGGCGACTAATTTTATATTAGTTGTCGACCACCGAATTTATTATTATTTTTGTTCTTTTATTTTCTTATATGTTAATAAGAATCTCTACCTTTATGGCAAGCGTTTCCTTTGTCCTTGTGACACATTTTTTTGTGGTTTATTTTATCTGTTCTTGTGGCATGATTCAACATACCCTAGCAGCCGATTGTTGCAGAGATTTGAATCGATGCTAATTTCTGATTATGATTTTGTCGGTGGTCATTGATGGTTAGATCCCCACTTGGTTGATGGTTGTGTACCGATATAATCAGTCCTGTGTAGCGGAACATTTTGCCTAATGGTTTAGATCGCTCACCACTCCTTATTCACCCGTTATGTGTCTCGATTGGACAGAGACAAAGAAATTCAGGAAGCTTCTGAATTTCGATGGTATGCTTATTTTTATAGAAAATATTTTAATTTTTTCGAATGTATTATAATTATAATATTTTTTATGAATTTAATAAAGATTCCATAGTAATTATAAAAAAAATGCTTTCAAGATTTTAATTGTGTAGATTTCAGTTACTCTTTTGACCTTGCAAGAAAAAGATAAACAAAGTGGTTTATTAGTGAGATTAATCTGACTCAAATCACAAGATTAGTATTGTAATTAATATAACATCAAGCTTGTCAGGGGTATCGATAAAGTAGGAGTATATGATTGGAAGAATACAGAACAAGCAGGAATTCAGACACGAGTAATAAAAAAATAAAATAAAATAAACAAATATTATCCACCTATATTATAGTAATAAACATCTTTAATGGATTAAACAATGCATGAAACTAAGCTTTAAGAATTTAGGGCATAAAATATAAGGAAGATTGTGATGTTTTGCTTTTCCTAGACGGTGGCGTATACCATGTGCCACCGTCCTATGCTTCCACCACGTTGGATTAGTAGGATATATTTTTATAATTATCGGTATTTAATTTTATTTAAAGATTAATTCCGATTGAAAATTGTAAAGATATATTATAGATTATCTTTTTAATTTAGATTATTTTATTCATATTTGAATGTTTGATCCTGTTTAAAGGATTTTTTAAAACGGATATCGAATATTTCAGTTCGGTTTAGTTTGTTACGAACTCGAATTAAGTTCAAGCACAAATTAAATGTTAACCAAGTTGAACTAGATTAGTTTGTTATATATCTTATCTCATTTATCGTCCTAAATAAAATAGCTGATAGTTATCGATTCAAAAAGTAGTCAATAATATTTTTTAATAGTTTAAAAGTGATTATAAGATTATATATATTCTTAAACTTTGGATAATGTACACATTTTGTAGAAAAAATGATTAAATTAGGATCTGTTAAGGTTAATATTATTCATTTTTCTATTAAGATTACTCGTTCGAATACCACTGAACATTACTAACGTTGAATACTGCTGAACATTATTAAATTAATTAATAAAGATTAAAAATCTCAAGGACTCAAAATACATTTATTAATTATATGTCAAGTCTATCACTTTTTTAAATGCATATTCAGTCTTTAATATTTTTAATTTTTATTAATTAATTTAATAATGTTCAACAATATTCGATACTCAATAATATTCGACGCAAATTTTAAAAAAAATGTAGATCAATGATTATAACTGATAAGTTAGTTTATGATTAAAAAAGGAAAGGTTTTTGAATCTCTAAACTCCATACCTTCTTTCCCCATCAGTTCAAAGGCTGAACCAAGTCCAAATTTCCGTCTTAGATAAAAAGGAAAAGGAAAATCTTAGCACAAAAAACCTACGATGTTTTTTTAATAATATAGATCTATTAATTTTATTGAACGAGGATATATCTGAAAATACAGTAAAAGTTTATAAGTTAATAAATAAAATATTTAAATCCAGATATATATCTAATAAACAAAACTAGCATCACGAGATCAGACTAAACAAGGAAAAGATAAAAACCTAATCCAAAGACTTAAAATAAAATAAGGATACAAACATCACCAAAATTCACGATGACAGGTAAAATCGTCAACAAACAACATAAAAATACATATTACAACGATGGTGCGTTGATAACAAAGATATTACTACTATTCAATCGCGAAAAGAAACGATAGATGTAATCGCATATCCAAAACTTGTTCGAGGGTCCGTAATAGGGAGATCAATAACATAAAAGAAAGAGTGCCATCTTAATCAATCATGGCGTCGTCGGATTCAACCCTAATAAAAAATCAAAAGAAAAAGAAAAAACATATCAAATGACAGGAAAAAAAACGTCTCAAAAGATAGAATAAAATCGTATTATAAGAGCAAAATAATTTATTAAAATTTTAAAAAATAAAATAATAAATCTGACGATGTACGACCAGTACTAAAACCGATACCGCTGTATCGGAGTACAAAGACAATAAAATTGAAAAGATTCGGCAAGGGAAAAGGAAGAGTAAAGCGGCGCAAAGTGCTTGACCCAATGTTTAATTACATGTTAAATAAGAATAATTACAATAAAATTAGTAATTACTGTACATAATCAAACTGTAACTCAAATATATACCATGTAATATTTGTAATTAAAAACACGTGTAGATTGCATTTAAAAAAATAAGGAAAGAAAAAAAAACCCACTTATTGGAAAATTATATCATGGGTCAGTTCCATCACCTGTCCATGGGATCAACCAATAAAAACTTTCTACTTCATCAATTTTTCCATGTCATAATTTTTTCCAAGTGAATCTTCGCCTGAAAAATTAAAAAATAATAAGGTGAACAGTTTCTATTAGTTGGTCCTATAGATGACGTGGTGGGACTGACTCATGATATAATTTCTCCCGCTTATTATTTTACTATAATGTAGTGTCATTTGTTTCTGTTAAAGGAGGGGACAGACCCGTTTTGGCATTCAACAGATACTGAAGACTGGGGACTTAAAAAGGAAGGACCCACCAGCTGTCTGAAAGAAAAAAATCTACATGGCAGAATCTGCTGTCTCTTTTTATACATTTTGCTTTGGTTTATTATTAATAGGAGGATGCTTGGGTGTATAATGTAATTTTGGATTTTAGAATTTAAAATTTATGTATATATTTGATTTTTTAATTAGTTACGGTGTTATAGTAATATCTGTTTTAGAGTATATTTTTAATTATTAGATATTGATCGTTTAATCATTGTGCTAGTATTATTATTCTCGAACCTGTGATTTTTAAGAACAATAATCGTTCCCTTAACCATTGAAACTTTTATTGGATAAAATCGGGATAAAATTTGATCAAATCAGATAAAAATATTTATTTTTATTATGTTATAGTATTTTTTTAAAAAAATAATTATTTTTGTCTTATTTATATATTGTAACTAAATGTAATTATATTAGGTTTGTATTATAGATAAGGATGACAATAAATTAAACTTGAATCAAACGATATAAAATTTAAGAAGAAGATTAAATCTATAATTTATTTTAATTTAGATTCGGGTTTTTTGTTTTATTTATTTATTTATTTATTTATACTTCCCGTAGCCATCATCCGGTACAATGTTCAACTGAGACTAAAGTGGTTGAAATCAAATCTCTTCTTTTTCTTTGTCTCCACTCGGATCCAGACAAAAGTATACTTAGATTCAAAGATTACTTCTAAATATAGGAATCGTATAATTATATTTATTCTTATAATACTACCGTGTCTTAAAAATAAAATATTCAGCAATATTACAATGACCAAATCTATCTCAAATCATCAGGACATTTTTTATACATTTCTTAAATTATCGAGCAATGATATCAGTAAAGTGATTGAGCGATCAATGTTAAATGATGAAAATCATATTCTAAAACAGATACTATTGTAATCTTCACAATATTAACTTGACTCGGTTAAACAAAGTTTATTAGAAAATAAAGCTTTTTTTATATATATAATCAAGTATATCTTCTAAAAGAATTTCATTGCAATTTTTGTTTCGATTGAATAAAAGTTATGCTTAAAGAAATTCACTAATTAATTGAATGATCGAAAATTGAAATTTGTCAAAACTAACCACTTTCGCATTATATGTGGTAGTTGTGAAATTCAAACACGAAACTCGATTATATCAACCCTAAAAGGCAAAGGAGGATAGATTATCAATCGGAGTGGACATGATTCTGTCACCAAAGCCGAATAAGGTATTAAGTTGTCCTCGTCGAAAGGAGCCAGGGTCTTTCCAATTATCGTGATAGTTTTCTATGATTATGCATAACTTATCGAAATTAATAGACTAATGTATAAAAAATAGTGACTTTATCTAAGTTTAAAATTGAACTTAAATAATACATTGTATTCGAATGAAATTGTAAAAAAATAACGTGCAATCTTTATACGCTCATCAATCAGACAACCACAATCATCTTAGCAACAGCTGAAGAACACTGCTTAATCGCAGACAAATCGAGCATCAGCAAGAAGGTCGCTGCAGTAAAGGCCGGGTCTTTGAGTGTAACCCTGTTTTTTAAGCATTTGTCCGGCTTTCAAAACAAGCTCTTGATTAGTAACTGCGCCATTTGAATCTGCTAATATGGTTTGAATGGCATTGCTAAGTGCACCATAAGCTTGGTTTGGATTTCCCGACGGGCAAGTATCTGCTGAAGTTTGGTCGGTCTGGCAACCGCTGATGAGAATCCCGTTGTCGGGAACAGAGTACGTTGTTGCTCTTGCTTTTGTATGTTCGGTCTCTAGCGCCCATTTTCCGTATTCTCCGTCTTCATTAAGCTTTTGTTTAAGAAACTGTAGCACAAGACTCCCGACACTCCCCATAAACCCCTCATCTTCGCCCTGTAGTTTGGTAATAATGACCTTCATAAAGCTCTTCACTTTGGGGCTTGCATCTTCCCCGAACACATCGAAAAGAGTAGGCCTCACCTTCCTGACATCGATGTCGTCTTTCCCTGTCTTCTGCTTCAGCATTTCGATTAGAATAGGGAGAGGAAGAGATCTGTTTTTCACATAGCCACCTTCGTCATGTATTCCACGAGGCTCAGGTGCATGTTGCACTGTTTGATTCAAGAAGTTATACTCCGAGTCTGAATCTGAATCCGAGTCCGAATCCGAATCCGAATCCGAACACTTTGTGCTATCACCAATTTGTTCTTTCGCTTCTTCGATCAACCCGCCGCTATGGCATGAATCCGATACGATTGTTATCCGACTACCCTCTGGGACTTCATCGACAAATTCTCTGAATTCATCATCTGTGCACAACCAAAGACCATAACACAATTCTAGAATTCAGACACAATAATCCAAGCATGGTTGTGGGGACAATGCACAAATCCATAATCTATGACAGAGAATCAAAACAAAGAAATGAGAACCAGTGATGAGATTCATATCGATGGGGACAATGCACTCGTCGTATCCAGTTTCATCATCGTCTTCAGCAGGAAGCCTGGTCCCATGCCCGCTGTAATGCACAAACAGGAAATCCCCAGGCTGAGCCGAACAGACAAGATGATTCAATGCCTTTCTGATGTTCTTCCCCGTGGGCTGATCGTAAGCATCGTCGGTGTCTATCAACACCTTTATGTCTTCTTTTGAGAATCCGTATCGTTGAATAAGGCAGTTGTACATTCTATTCACATCGTTTATGCAGCCTTTTAGCTCCCCCTCTGTGCCTCGATAGTTGATGCCTATCAACACAGCTTTCTTCCCCATCGAATCAAATTCAATTCAGTCGGAGAATTATTCAACAATAATAGGAAAAACTTGTCTTTTGTGGGGGGAAGGGAGATGATTGACTATGGACAGGAAAAAAATAGTAAAATTATTTTACTATTTTTGTCATTTGTAAATTATTAATTTATTAATTGTAATTAAAATTCTTTTATATTTTTCTCGTTTTTAATAAAATAATTATTGGTGAAAAAGTGAAAAAAAGGTGTTTCGAATGATTTTAAATGATTTGAGTGATTCACAAGAGATCATTGTATTATAGTTTAGTAATCATCTGTATACTTTATCTTGAAACTATAACAAATTTTGGTTAATTAAAAAATTAATCGAGTTAATGGAATTTCATTCGATTTGGTTAAAAATTTAAAGAAATCAATTAAAATTTAATTAATTCGATCGATTAACATTGACTCCAATTGTGTGCTCGACTCAGTGCTTATGTCAAACCCAATACGAGTTGGCAGCAAGCATCTAGTACCGATAATTCACTATGCACCTCACTATCTGAAGGTGACAAGATCTAAGAAATATTGTTTCTTTTGATTTATTACTCTAAATATTTTCAAACTAAACCCATTACTATAATTTTTTTTAAACTCTATTATTACCCTAATTTCTTTGAAAAGTCGTAAAAAATTAAAACCATATTGAAAACTCCAATTTAAAATGACAAACCAGTGACTCAAATATCTATGAAAAAAGGAAGCGTTTTCCCAGTGACTGGAAAGAGAGCACCCATATGAAGTGTGTGATTTGATCTTCCTAATCCTCCCCCACATATTCAACCCAATCTGACATCCCAAGCTTACTAATTTAGTGTGGAGGAAAACAAGAGAAAACTCTTGGGATCCTAACCACGTTAGACTTAGTCTAGACTTTCAGTTTCATTTTTCTGTGGCAACCCCATCCCCATGTGACTTACAAGTGCAGGATTCATAAGCCCCTAGGCACTAGCAACTCACATGCAGTGGTTACTGAGAAGATATCGTTTTCGTTCATCAGCTTAACCACTCACTGACAGGAACGTGAAGACACAGGAGGGGACCTTGCAGGAGGAAAATGACAGAAAATTTGAATATCCCGTCTTAAGGGCAGGGCAGGGCAGGGCAAGGACAACGTTTCTTTTAGTTGAGTCCCCTGCCCTTTTCTTTCTTGTGATGTGTCAGTTTTTATGGTTAGGATGTTTTTATAGAAACTAACAACTGCAGGCTTTAAAGATTCCGTTCAAGGGTGGGCCAACGCCATCAGACCACAACACGTGGTGATGGAAAAACAATAAAAATCAACTCATGCGTATCCACATCATAATAAATACATGAGTTTTTATGCAAAAAAAATATACTAATAGTTTTTTTTTTGATTTTTTATAAAAATAATATAATCCTAAATAATTTTAGGAAATAGAGTAGGTTAAAATATATATTAAGATCTACAATAAAAATTATAATACAAAAAAACATCATTTGTAGATGACAACTTAAGTGAAGACGTTACTTATAAAAGATAATTTTTCTTTAATTTATAATATTTTTATCGATTTAAGACAAAATCAAAAAAAATTATCACATGTAATAATGTCTACTCAAATCGTATAACAACTTTTTCTTACATTATAATTTTAAAATATAATATATCTTACTATTATACTCATCCCCGGCCATTGATTTGAAATCTCGCAGGCATCGAATCAAATCTCAATCTCATTGTTTATCCCCATGCAACCTTAAATTATATAATATTGTGTTTATTTATCTATAACTATGAAAACCCTTCCTGCCATCCCTTTCCCTCACCCGCCGCCTTGAAGTGGAAGTTAAAATTTGCAGTTGAAGGAAGCACATTTGTGGCATGAACACAGAGACCGGAGACAGCTGGGGGTTCGAACGACGTATCTGATTTTGATTCTCATATCCACATTCCCATACTTTCAAATTCTCATTTTGATTCTGCAAAATTTATCGTAAATACCGTCACCAGTAGTTTTGATTTTGGTTTTGATTTCGTGGCATTGGGTTGGCTTTGGACTTTGGTTTTATCAGAGCAAGGACAAAGCTCTATCCTCTGCCTCTTTGCTTTGCTGCTTATTTCATTGCTATAAATAACGACTCTTTTCGCTCCTTTCCTTTTCCATTTCCTTTTAACTTCAAACAAGGCAAAACCAGGAGAGAAAAATCAGAAAAATGAAGTACGTGCTTGTTACTGGTGGCGTTGTTAGCGGTCTGGGAAAAGGGGTTACCGCTAGCAGCATCGGTCTTCTTCTTAAATCATGCGGCTTTCGTGTCACTTCCATTAAGATTGGTACTTATTCTTCTTCTTTGAAATCTCATTATCCCAATGCTTTCGATTATGGAATTAACATATTTGTTATGATATCATTTGCAGATCCTTATCTCAATACTGATGCGGGTACAATGTCCCCTTTCGAGCACGGTGAGGTCTTTGTCCTCGATGATGGAGGCGAGGTAATCCTTTTTGTTTAATCATAGCAAATCATTCATGGACAGATTAAATGTTGGTGATGGTGTAAATTAACTCTGTTTTGCATTTGAAGGTAGACTTGGACCTTGGAAACTATGAGCGATTTCTTGACATTACATTAACGCGTGACAATAATATAACAACGGGAAAGATTTATCAGGTCATTTCTCCTCTCTTTTTTTTTTTTTTTATCTTCCAACTCAAGATTTCAACTTTTTGGATGTTTATGTTGAAATTTGAACCCCATGCCTTTGATTTTTACAGTCTGTTATTAACAAGGAGAGAAGAGGGGATTATCTTGGAAAGACTGTTCAGGTTTGTTTTAAATTATAGTGTTTTCTCAACAAAGATTCCCTAGATGTGTTATTCTACTTAAAAGTTTCCTAATTTTATGCTTCTTCTTTGCTCTAGGTTGTTCCTCACATCACTGATGCTATACAAGAGTGGATAGAACGTGCAGCAAAGATACCAGTTGATGGAAAGGAAGGCCCGGCTGATATCTGTGTCATTGAATTGGGTGGAACTATAGGTACATTCACTTCAACATTCTTTGTTTGCTGCCTTTGTTCTTTTTCTCTTTCTTTTGTTTCTTACTTGTAATCCTCATGGATTCAGGAGACATTGAATCTATGCCATTTATTTAGGCACTTGGGCAATTCTCTTACCGTGTAGGTAAGAATATTCTGTTATACTTCCTTATCTATTTGGTTTCTGCTAATGTTCTTTCAAGTGCTCTTCTGGTGGGATGATAATTTCACCCTTTTTTGTGTTTCTTGTCTTAGACCCGGGCAATTTCTGTTTGGTTCATGTCAGCCTTGTGCCTGTACTCAATGTTGTTGGTGAACAGGTATCTCTTGATGCTATATATTTATTCTTGTGTACAATCTATCGTAGCTCGTATGTATGAAACTAGAGAAGCATGAAATCAACTTCTCTGCTTTGGTGGGTCGTTATTTCTAATTATCCTTGCGAAAAATTTAAATAACAGAAAACAAAGCCTACCCAGCATAGTGTTCGGGGACTTAGAGGACTTGGCTTGACACCAAATATTCTTGCTTGTCGCAGTACAACGGTTCTACCCTTATTTCTCTTTCTCAACTGTACTACCAGTACTGATTTGGCATTTCTCATTCATTCACTTGCCCTTTTTTTGCTATAGGCACTTGATGAGAATGTCAAGCGAAAGCTCTCTCAGTTTTGCCATGTTCCGGTAATGAAACATGAATGTTATTAGCCTGCTTCTATTCCATCTCTCAAATCAGTAACTACTGTTATTAAAAAATGTGACTTATTTCTAGGCTGAAAATATTGTCACTCTCTATGACGTTCCAAATATTTGGCACATTCCTTTACTACTAAGAGTAAGTGATTGACTTCTTGAGTTTTTTTTGTCTAACATTCTTAGTACAAAGATGGAACTGAAAATATCTGTTCCTTGATTCCTTTGTTTATTTTTCTGATCATGTATAGGATCAAAAGGCACATGAAGCAATCTTGAAAGGACTGAACCTTCTTGGGTTTGCCCTATGAACTCTCTAATCCACCTTTTTTTTCTTATCTAATTGCATGATCTGTCTCCATCTTGTCTATGTTTTCTTATGTTTGGGCTCTTATATGAATACTTATTTATGTAGCAACTTCTGGCTCTAGATTTCTGGTGTGTATATTTACACTTGTCTGAATTACAGGATTGCAAAAAAGCCTGACTTAACAGAGTGGACTGCTAGGACCAAAGTTTATGACATGCTTCATGCTCCTGTAGGTGCCAAGAATCAATAAATTGTTGAGCACTCTGCGTTTATTTGCATATGGTGAAAATTATAATTCCTTTGCAGTCATTTACATTGCAGGTTAAAATTGCCATGGTTGGAAAGTACATTGGGTTAAAGATTCTTACCTCTCTGTTTTAAAGGTAAAAGCCTTGTTAGTTCTGAAAAATATGAGAAGCTATATCTTTCATTGTTGGCATTCTTACTCATTTGTTTACTTCTGCCCTTTTTACCAAGTCATTTAATCTAGGTCTGCTTTATGCATGGAAATACCTAACAATTTTAACAAGTCATTTTATTATTTTCATTATTTATTTCTGCCCCTTTGACCAAGATATTTCAACTAGGGATGCTTTATGTATGTAAATTCCTTAAAATTTGTAATGATTCTATCCTATAAAAGCCCTAGTTGGAAAGAAGATCTAAAGGTTAGAAGTAATAGGCATGCAGTGAAATTGGCTTCTAATATTTTGGGTCTATTGTCATAGGCACTTTTGCATGCATCTGTTGGCTGCCGCAAGAAGTTAATTGTAGAGTGGGTTGAAGCGAGTCATCTTGAAGACACTACTGCCAAAGAGGTCAGTTTTAGTTGTAATTTTTGCTAGTACTTATTTTCATGGATTTTTAATTGTAATTTGTCACTAAAGAACATATTTTCCCCAACACTTTTACCCTGTGTAGTACTTGTATGCTCACAATGTTTATAATTTACACCTTACAGGATCCTGACATTTACAAAGCAGCATGGAATCGTTTGAAGGTTTTTTCGCACCACAATTGTTGATGTGGAACAAATTACTTTTCATTGTGTTTATATCCTTCAGTTTATCTCGAGTCTTTTCCTTGAAAAGAACCTCTGAAAGGTCTTTTAATGTAGGGTGCTGATGGTATCCTAGTTCCTGGAGGCTTTGGTGATAGGGGAGTGCAAGGGAAAATTCTTGCTGCAAAGTATGCTCGTGAAAGCAAAGTTCCTTTCTTGGGCATCTGCCTCGGGATGCAAATAGCTGTCATAGAGTATGCGCGTCCAGTTCTTGGTTTGCACAATGCGAATACTGAAGAGTTTGATCCTCAAACATCAAATCCTTGTGTCGTGTTTATGCCAGAGGTTTGTAAACATATTATGCCTGACCCAAAAAATATCCGTCTATTTCCATTAACTGAATAATATGTATGTTTTATTTCACAGGGTTCAAAAACTCATATGGGAGGAACGATGCGTCTGGGATCAAGGAGGACTTACTTCAAGATTCCTGACTGCATATCTGCCAAGTTGTAAGAACATGACCGTAAGCTTTAACGGCTTGAAAATGTTCAGGGTTATAGTCTACACATCATTTCCTTTTTCTTAATACTTTATTCTAGGTATGGTGATGCAACCTTTGTTGATGAATGACATCGGCATAGATATGAGGTAATCTACCCATGCATTATTAGACGCTATTTGTTGGTGATGGTATATTTCAAGTTATTAAGAATGATTTCCGTCCTTTGCAGGTCAATCCTGCTATGATATCAAAACTTGAAGCAGCTGGTCTCTGGTTTGTTGGCAGGGATGAAACTGGTAGGAGGATGGAGGTAAGTTACATACAATGCAGCATAGCATATCTCTATGAGAACCCAGACTGCGCTCAACATTTTCACTGATCATTACTTCTCTATTTAGTTCCTGATGGTTACGGGCATTGTATGTTGGCTGTACAGATTGTAGAACTACCAAGCCACCCATATTTTATCGGTGCTCAGTTCCATCCTGAGTTCAAGTCCAGACCAGGAAAACCTTCTGCACTTTTCTCAGGTTCTTATCCATAAAATCCGGCATTAAGGGTTTATATTGGTTTCACAGAATAATTAGTATTTAGATTATTTCATCTCTATCGGTGTTGTGCCTTCATTTGGTTAGTGAATTGTGTTGGGTTGTGATAATGGCACTTCTCTAGCATGTTGGAATTTTGCTTATGCTTGGCACTTCTTCATGAAGTAACACCTAAAAAGCATCCATTCAATTTTGCCAGTCAAGTTCACTATATATATTTTTGTAAACATCCAGGACTCATCGCAGCATCATGTGGGCAATTGGATTTGCTTTTAAATAAGTCTGGTCATGTAAGCAACGGAGTGGCCAACGGGGCAAATACCGGAAAAGCAACGCCAAAGATCTGGCAAAACGGGAAGTGTTTAAAGTCTGCCAACAGTTCATTAAATGGTGTGTACAGCAATGGTAACGGTGTGCACCATTAAGGAATCCCCGATAGAACTGTTATCATTTAGATGGAGAACTCTTTATCTTACTGTTTAAGTTTCTCCCAAGAGTTTTCGGTAGAACTGGGTTCTGTCTGTACAGTGGTTGAGTGTGAGTAGGATTTCTTAGCAATTGAGAGACAGACAACACATTTCCAGGAAGCAGCAGCTAGTTAAGAGAATACGAACCAGGGTGTCCGAAAAGTTGGAACTTAATATCCTGTGTCTGCTAGGATTTTGGCTTTAATTCATTTAGATTGCAAGAAGAGAATGCCCCATCATCAACAATGAAAGACCTAGCATTCCTCTGCAACTATACAAAAGCCACTCTGTTTTCAGTAAAAGAAACTGGCATCATGATGATGATGGTGATTAGATTAAAGAAATTTAAATCTCTTATTATTATTATTATTATCTTGGATTTTGTTGATATTTTTTGTTTAAAGATTATAAATTAAAAGACATTAAATTGTACCAAATAAAACTATTTTAAAACAACAAACATTGTACTTTAGACAAAACAGACAAAATTGTACCAAAATAAAACCAAAGGAACTCAGGTCTGAATAATATAACTATAGAAAACATGTCTAGAGATGTGCCGTGGCATTGAATTGAACCACAATTTTTGTATTTCATTCAAAGCTGAGGATAAACCGGTGAACCATTCATTGAATCCTCAAATACTTGAATTAGGGTATGGATTTTGCTTTTAATTATCTCCCATGGTTAATTTATTCTTTTAATCCCTCCACCATTGCCTACACAATAAATAATAAAACATGCATCATTAAACACTACACCCCGCCCATGTTTACATCTCTATCATGGGTGGTGGTGTCGCTGCGCCTCCAATCTTATTTCCGACCAAACTCCTCTTAGCCGGTTGTTTCCTAAACTTCTTTTATAATTTAATTTACAGTTACTAATACCCTTTTTCCTTCTGGTTAGTCCTCACCCTTATTTTTGTTTTCATTACATGCATGGGTCTTGTCTTACGTTTGTGTTTCTCACATGGTGATTTTCTTTTAATGATTAGGAACTCAGTCGAGTTTTTTTTGAATCGAATGTCCTCGAAACCTAATAAAATGTTCAACTTTTCTGAAAAAGAGGTAGAATTTTTTATTTTCTTCTTAATTTTCTGTTTTGAATTGAATTTCAATGGCGATTGTTCTTAAACTTTGTTCTGATGATGAAGCCGAACGATAAGTCATGGGGAGCAGCTGCAGATTCACATTCCAAGAAAAAGAAGAACAAGCCTAGTAATCCAAATGAAAACGTGCCATCTAACCACCACCAATACAACCCCAAAACCAAGGCTCCTGCAAATATGCACAGGATGCCATCAGATGCCGACAGGAAACCAAATGATGCAAGGAATATCAATCTTTCGGGGACTAGGAACAGCGGTCGCAGTGATAGCATAGAGAGCACCACAGCACCGCTTAGGCCGCACACCGGCGGCGATGTGCGGTGGGAAGCTATTAATTCCGTGAGTGCCAAGGGCCCCATCGGTCTCAGCAACTTCCGGCTTCTCAAACGCATAGGATATGGAGATATAGGGAGTGTGTACCTGGTCGAACTCAGAGGAACCAATGCTTATTTCGCTATGAAGGTGATGGACAAAGCATCTTTGGCAAGTAGAAACAAGCTATTGAGAGCTCAAACGGAACGAGAGATTCTTGGCCTTCTCGACCACCCTTTTTTGCCTACTCTCTATTCCTACTTCGAGACTGAAAAATTCTATTGTCTGGTTATGGAATTCTGCAGTGGCGGCAATCTTCATTCCCTACGCCAAAAGCAACCCAACAAGCATTTCACAGAGGAAGCTTCAAGGTTCATGTCCTTTATCGATCTCTTTACCATTAGATTCGACATTTGTTTTCTTTTTTTCCTGTTGTTAATATATAGGTTGATGATTCATTTTGGGGTTTGCAGGTTCTTTGCATCAGAGGTGTTGCTGGCACTAGAATATTTGCATATGCTAGGTATTGTGTACAGGGATTTGAAGCCAGAAAACGTGTTGGTAAGAGATGAAGGCCATATAATGCTCTCGGATTTTGACCTATCCCTTCGTTGCTCCGTCAACCCGACACTGGTGAAATCTTCATCCGCACATCAAGCGAGCAACGGCGGTGGAAACGGTGGTATCTTGGATAACGAGCAAGTGCCCCGTCAAGGTTGCATGCAGCCATCCACATTCTTCCCTCGCATCTTGCCTGGTAAAAAGAACCGCAAAACCAAATCAGATTTTGGCCTCTTCGTGGGAGGCTCCATGCCGGAGTTAATGGCCGAACCAACCAACGTCCGGTCGATGTCGTTCGTCGGTACACATGAATACCTTGCCCCAGAAATCATCCGCGGCGAGGGTCACGGCAGCGCAGTCGATTGGTGGACGTTCGGCATCTTCTTATACGAACTGTTGCATGGAACGACCCCATTCAAAGGCCAAGGCAACCGAGCCACATTGTTCAACGTCGTAGGTCAGCCGCTGAGATTCCCAGAAACGCCGCAAGTGAGCTTTGTGGCTCGCGACCTCATCCGAGGCCTGCTGGTTAAAGAACCGAGCAAACGTATCGCATGCAAAAGGGGAGCGACGGAGATAAAACAACACCCGTTCTTCGAAGGAGTGAACTGGGCGTTGGTGAGGAGCGCAATGCCACCGCACGTACCGGAGCCAGTGGACTTTTCGCAGTTGTCGGCGAAGGAAGAGAAGAAACACAGTCACGGCGGTCATCATCATCATAATCTCCATAACGAACTTATTGGAGATCAAGCAGCTCAAAAATCCAATTCATCTGACTACATACAATTTGAATACTTCTAGCACTCTCTTCCCATGCATTCACAGCTGCAAAAATTAAATCTAAATGTGATGGATTTCAATATATGATTGTATATATATAGTCTATACATACATATAGATTTTTGTATGCTTAGGATTGGAGATTTTGTTTCAAGCGATCTCCTGTCATCATTATACTAGAAATGTGTAAAATTTCTCACATTTTATACATGCATTCTTACAATTCTTTCAAAAATTGGAAATGCTTAGAAAATGGCATTCCCTAGTAAGATTAAGGTGATCAATCCCATAGTCGAGCAGGGTTAGTAGGCCAATACCGAAGAGTTCATGGATGCAGACTTGCAGTAGCCAAGGAGTTGAGCAGAAGACTGTCTGTGAAATCAAATTTGTAAAACGTGTGCATTTTGTGCCCTCTCAGCTCACTTTTAGTTTTATTTATACCAGCCATTGTCTGATACCTGTCCTCGTACTGCACACCTGTTTTATATACTTGTAGCAAATAATGTACTGAATTGAACACAAACGTATACTAAATACTAGTATGGGACACTGTCATGTTTATTTGATTGAATTGATGAGATATGCCTATGCACTCCGACTCCGAGTCCGGCTATTGGCATCCTAAACCTGATGGCTCCATTGAAGTTGTCAATGCTCAGAGATTTAGAGGGAAAAGGGACATTACAGTGAGTCAGGAAGAAAGGAAATATCAGACCAACATTTAAGGTTCTCAATAGTTTATAATCTAAAGTTGCTAGAAACTACCAGCAAACAGGATGTTTGTGGTTAATTGTTATGGCATCAGAGTAGGGAACATGGTGAGTACATGCAAATGGAAAAAGTGATGAAGTTATAGAATGTTGGGGTCCTTATCTCTAGCATTTAGCTTATGTAATTCTCATTTTGTGAACTAGTTTGATGCTTTTCTCCATAGATTATGACTATTAATTAGCCTTATCAAGTTGGTTGTAGTCATTGACTGAACTGTTATATGGGTTTAACCAGTTGCATTGCATACATTCATATCAGGTGCAGGATGATATTTCGTACACCGGATACCCGAATTTCATATCAAGTTGGGGTCCTTATCAGTTGCATATATTGTTGTTCAAATGGCTGCCAACCTCGCCGCTCTTCAGCCACATCTTAAAGCTGTCCTCAAGAAGCTGCCATGGGGAACCTCAAAGTAAATACTAGTCCTTTCCTTGAACCGAATCAAACTATTTCTGTATTTAATATTATGAAACTCTGGTTCCAGTCTAGACCAGAGAGGCAGCTTGCTTTGGCATGTGTGGTGGCCAAGTCACAGTCCCTGCTCAGGAACTGTATTATTCTGCATTTATGGCCAACTCGTCATTAAATGTTGACTTAAAACAAAGTCCAACTTTCTCATATATTAAAAAAATCAGTACTAAAACTTGATGACTGACAACAACTTATGCTGAAAATGGAGTTGGTAAATCTCTTGCTTTAGGTTGGGTGCAGGTTTCAGATTGAGAAAATTAAGGGGGTGATTGAACAGCTGGATCTTCCTTTGACTTTGCAGTACTGGACTAAATCAACACTATAAATCACAAGGCTTTTAATTTAAATTAATCAAATAATAAAATTAAAATTAATTATTATATAAAAATAATTGATACTATAAATATTAACGGTGACATTTAAATTTTAAATTGCTCAATTATATACTAGAGGGATTAAAAACTATATTTTTGGATTAAGGATAATTTAAAGGGTAAACTATAACGGATGTTAATTAATTATCGATAAGATTATACTTGAGTCACTCAATTATTAAAAGTTATGTTCGGATCACTTAATTAAGGGTAAAATTATATTTGGGTCTCCCAATTAATAAAGTTTACATTTGGATCAATATATTATAGGTAAGGTTACATTTTAATTACTCTTCATATTTAAAAAAAAAAAAAGTTTATCAATTTGTGTATTAGATTAATTAATAATTTTATATGAAGTATTTTATTGTTAATGAGGGTATACAAGCAAATTGAAATAAAAAATGACTATATTGATATACTTTTTTAAATATAAAAAGTGTCCTAGTCATAAACTTATCTATAATTAAATAACTTAAATATAACCTTTAATAATTGGGTGATCCAGATGTAACCTTACCATAAATAAGTGACCCGAATATAAGTTTTAATAATTATATGACTAAAATATAACTTTACTCATAATTGAATGTTGTAGTTTACCCCAACTTAAAATGCTCCTATTATTTTGTTACACATAATTTGACAGTCCATATGCAGCCAGCTAGCACGGTGCGTTTGCAAAGTCCGCCGCGTTACTGACTTTGCACTCTATATTATTTATTTATTTATTTATTTATAATATTTTCATGTCTTAATATTTATAATTCTGACTTTATTTGTAAAATCAACGTGCTACTTCTTTTGTTCAACTTTTGAAATTCACTAAATAGTAAGAATAATTTATATAAATAATGGATGTTCAGTCCCTCTATTATGTTAAACTTCATGATTATATCCTTTTATTTTTATTTAACATAATTCAATCTTCTACATCTATAATGTAATTGAAAATTGATATTTCAAAAAACATTCAATGTTTTGTGCTGAAAGTTTGATGTTTTTATTGTCTATCTCATTAAATGATAGTTAAATCTTTGTTCTTTGAATGAATGTTCTGTCTAAATCACTAGATGTTGGGACATGAAGTGTATTTATGCCACATTAATAAGATCAGTTATTGTTGGTCTAAGTAGAAATTATCTTAGTGTTGTTTAAGTATGTTTCGAGTTCGAGTTTTTGTGTATATAAAAAAAATCCTCACACATAAAAATTAAGTATACGACATAGATCGATCTGAATTAATCACAATAATGCCATATGGAACAGGAGGGCAACCAAAAAACTCAATGTTAGATCGGAAATAAAAATAAAAATTGAACTTTAAAAATCCTTCGTTGAATAAAGAAACAATCCAATTGAATTGCATTCAATTGGATTGTACCAACGAAATTGAGCGCTAACCCCCATTTTTTATTGAATTAACCGATCAACCCCCTATCGAAGATTTATTTTATTTTGTATTAGATAATTTTCGGAAAAAAATTGACATATTTCACTTTATTATATTATGAGACTAAATCCTACTACTTCTGTTCCTGGAGTTTCCACGCTTGAAAAAGAAAATTTGGGACGTATTTCTCAATCATCGGTCCAGTATTGGATGTAGCCTTTCCCCGAGCAAGATGCCTAATATTTACAATGCTTTAGTAGTTAAGGGTCGAGGTACCGTTGGTCAACAAATTAATGTAACTTGTGAGGTACAACAATTATTAAAAAATAATCGAGTTAGAGCTGTAGCTATGAGCGCTACAGATGGTCTAACGAGAGGAATGAAAGTGATTGATAAGGGAGCGTCTCTAAGTGTTTCAGTCGCTCCTTAACGACAATTCACCCCTTTTATTAAATTTAACCGATTTTATTTGTTTATTAATGATATATAGCGTGTTCTGATTGATCCATGTTTTTTATTAACGACAAGGACCAAATAGGATAACGATTTATACTTTTACAGGGTAAAATATCAAAAAAATACTTTAAAGGACAATTCTATATTTTTTATATACTTCAGGGGTCAAACGGGACATTAAGCCAATTTTTAATTGTTCTCATTTACTTTAGAGGCAAGGGCTTGCAAAGCTGTTTCATGGCACTCTAGTATGTAAATGATATTAAAAATTAGTTTTTCTTGAGATTAAGGGGAAATTACATCAACAACAAATCAAGGAGTTAATTGTAAAGTTTGTATAAATTGAGGGTTGGTTTGATTTTTAGTTTTTTGTTAGTCCTGTTGCCCCAAAACAACGAGATTAACCAATTTGGTTTTATTGTAGGAAAAAATCCAGACAAAAGTGGGATGAGATGGGTGTGTGGTTGAAGGGTTGAGCCAACCAGTGTGTTATTTATTACAAGAAGCAAGCTCAACCTAATCAATGTCCTAAACCAAGATTTAAACCATAGGCAGTGGCCTGTGGATCATATATATACGTTTATATTTGTATTCATACCAACCAAAATAATCTCTTGTTTCTCTCTTGATCTTTCTTTTTCCTGTTGGTTCCTGTCGGCATTAAGTTATGAATCGGAAACTCATGATTTTGCTACCTTTGATCGTCTTGTTCTCCATTGTTGAAGCTCAGAAACATTTGGAGGAAATGCTGCATCAACGTAATTCTGAGTCCTTCACGTTGGAGTTGATCCACAGGCACGCTCATCAGTTCACCAACGATAGGTTTAAAACTCGGCATGATCGACTCGAGGACCTTCTCCGTCACGATACTATCCGACATGGTATCACCTACCAAAGACTGCTAACACGAAGACGAGTTGGAGAAGTTGTGTCACACCCGGCTTCGGTCGAAATGCCGCTTGCCTCGGCTAGAGATTATGGGGAAGGACAGTATATTACGACGCTTAAGGTCGGGACTCCGTCGCAGAAGTTCCGGTTGATTATCGACACGGGGAGCGACTTGACGTGGGTACGATGTCGGTATGGATGTTCTCGACGTGCCGGTGATTGTACTCGAAAGGGGAGGATAAATGGAAAACGAGTGTTCCATGCTCCTTTATCTTCTTCCTTTAGCCCAATTCCATGTGCCTCGGAGATGTGTGGAGTTGTGAACCTCTTCTCTCTCACGACATGCCCCACACCACTCACTCCTTGTGCCTATGCTTACAGGTACCTAATCTCTTCTCTTACATGAAGTTAATCAATACTAGGACACATTAAGAATCCAATGTCATAATAATCGACCTAACATTTCGGTCCGAGTGTCGTATATAAATATATCTTTCGAACATTCCGATTTCCCCTTTCTACTGTTCTTTTATCTAGAGAACCGAAGCTTAAAATAATCCGAAAATGCAATCACAAATAAATATATAAAGCAAGAGGTTTGATTTTTTGAAAGTAAATATTGTTGGGGAGTTCATAGCTAGCATTTAGAGTTCACTGCTTTTGTAGTTAGGCTTTAAATGCATAGCACCAACCATTATTAGATCAGGCTAAGCCCCACCCACAGTTAATACGGATTTGGAGATCTCAATCTCCGAATTATATTTATCGTGATTACGGATATAATAAATCTAAATCATTTATAGATCCGAGAATAAATGGTCACCAGTAAAGTTTGCAGATGAGGCTGGCTGCAGATACAATAACCCATATTGCTCTATTAACTCCATCCAACACAAAGATAATAGTGGTAGTTATTATTAGTAGGTAAGGTTCACATGACACAAAATAATTTGGTACCAAAACAGAACATTCAAGTCCAGGAGTGGGGCATGCTTTTGGGAAAGCCAGCAATTCCTAGAGGTAGAGGACAAATGTGTTTGGGGATATATTTTAGTCGCTGTATAGAATAATAATCCTTTGTTCGAATTAATTTTCGATTTTGTGTCTCCTAATTTTACTTGTGTTGGAACAGTTATATAAGTGGACCTGAAGCAACCGGAGTGTTTGCTAACGAGACCATCACTGTCGGCCTTACCAATGGTAGAAAAACCAGACTCCATAACGTGGTGATTGGGTGCACTAACTCTTCCAAGGGCTCAACGTTTGACAACGTGGATGGTGTCATGGGTTTAGCCAACACAAAGTATTCTTTCACCACATTTGCTGCACAGAAATTTGGTGCCAAGTTTTCTTATTGCCTTGTTGATCATTTGAGTCACTTAAATGCCACCAATTACATCACTTTCGGCTCAAGTCGAAACCGAGTGGAAGTGTCGAGTAATGCTCGATATACCAGGCTTGAACTTGATGCCATCCCTTCATTTTATGCTGTAAATATTATTGGAATCTCCATCAGTGGCAAAATGTTGGAGATACCTATGAAAGTATGGGACATGACACAAGGCGGTGGAACGATCCTCGACTCCGGCACCAGCTTGACGTTTCTGGCTGATCCCGCGTACCAAGCCGTGATGGATGTCCTTACGAAGTCGGTTTCGATGTACCAAAGGGTGAAGTTGGATAGTGTACCGATTGACTATTGCTTCAACTCCACCACTGGCTTCAACGAGACTTTGGTGCCGAAATTGATCATTCACTTTGACAATGGAGCTGAGTTTGAGCCACACTGGAATAGTTATTTCATTGGTGCTGCTGATGGAGTTAGGTGCCTTGGGTTGTCGCCTGCAGGTTTTCCTGCTGTTTCTACCATTGGAAATATCATGCAACAAAACTATTTGTGGGAATTTGATTTGGAAAGGAAAAAGTTGGGTTTTGCCCCATCTGCTTGCAATAATAGCTAGTGTTTTCTTTCCCTTTCACTCACACTCTGTTATTAATTGTAACAATCCTCATATTATATAAAAAAATGCAGCTTCTACACATAGAGAGGGATTTCATTAATAACCATCAACTGTAACAAATGAACAAGGAGAAACTCTAATCCAAATTAACATCTGATAGTTTAATTGTATCAAATGTTTAATTGTTTTATCATACTAATCTCATACGATTGTATAATTTTAACATAAATCAATGATCTAATTGTCTTTTGGGGACCAAATTCTAATTACAATTCCTAATCATAATTCTAAAGACAGCATAAACAAGTTGATTCCGAGTTGCTCTAATCTATTCTATATGTGTGTGGTATTCAGGCAGCCAGACAAGAGAAACAGATGCATTAGTTAATGGCCATTGGCATTTACAATCTCCTCTTGAGTATCCTTCCTATGCCCATGCTGATACATGGCCTGCCTGTGATTCATCTCTTCTCTGCATGGAAATGGCATGGACAACAATCAATAAATATTTAGATCAAAATTGTGTTCATCGTTTTTTTTCTTCTCTATATTACTACAGATCGTATAATAGATTGAAGCATAAATATGAACCTGAGACAGTTCCGGATTGAGTCGTAATGAAGAATGGCAATGACTCTCCGCTTCCTTCCTTTGTGGGGCTCTCCACCACGTTTCACCACCGGCAGTTGTTTTACTCCACTAGCCTCCATCAACTCCCTCACAATTGCCAAGTCTGAGTCTGGAAAGCAGGTTAGAACTGCACGCTTCTGCCCACGGTAGCTTATCCCTTTCGTGCAAACAGAGGAAACAAGACATGTGTTCACCTGTATGCATGGCTTAATTGTTTTATTAGTCAAAACATGAAAGAGCAAGAGAGAGAGAAAGAGAAGGTTGGCATCCCATACATCCAGAGCTGTTGAATCGCCCTTGGAGACATCACTAGGCTTCTTAGACAGACACCGTCTAATATCACCAAATGTAAGGATCCCCTCCAGAAAATCATCTTCATCGACAACAACCGCACATTTCTGATGGCCATCGTGCATGATTTTCATTGCTTCTTTTATGGTAACAGCCATTGACACCTTCAAAAACTTCTTTGACATGGCCCTAGAAACCTGACAACAAACAATGATAAGGAATTCGTCAAGTTGAGAAAGTAAATTTGATCATTTTGGAACAAGAATACCATTGAGGGGCTCAGACAATCAATTGAAACAAGAAACTTGATCATTTTGGAAAAACTTCTCTAAAACAAAATAAGAGAATTATACCCTAAGATCTTCAAGAAGCATATCTTCATCTAGTGCTTCTGGGTCAGCAGCCTTTTCTATGACAGAGAGTTCCTCAGCAGCAGAAACAGAAGAATATCCTCTTGCTGAATTCCTCATATCAGATGCTTCAGTCTCCTTGTTCTGGTTTGCCACTGAAGGAACCCATATCGCTAATCCAACAGCACCCTATATGTCAAATTGTCAAAGAAGAAAAATGAAGTGGTAAATATTTAGTCAATGTCCCATGACATGGCATCCCAAGAAATTTCTCAAGAATAACTCTAAGCCCTAAAGCCTTTAGAGTTCAATCCAAAAAAAAAAAAAACAGGAAATATTATAGAAATCTTGTATTAGAACATAAAACAAAGGCCATAATTTGGACTTCATTTACACCAACGGCAGCAGTGCATACTAATTAATTCCAATAAAGCTGGACTGTAGTTAAACTGAACCTTTTTACTCTTTCTTTTAGCTACAAGTGACTATGCTGACTACGGAAAAATAGTAAAGAGTATATTCATGGATTCCCCAATTCTCTATATTGTTTATTCCGAAAATATAAAAAGCGAGCAAGATAACATAAAACATTACCATGAGAGGAAGTAAGATCCTGTAATCTTTTGTCAGCTCAAAAAGAAGCAGAACTGAAGTTAGGGGAACTGAACAAACTGAAGCTAATGTGGCAGCCATTCCAACCTAGAGTAGAGACTTGAATGTATTAAAATCAGTTTAGATAAAATTGTACAGTATTTTGCCAAGTTGAAGAGAGAATTGTGCAATCACACCCCATTAAAAGTTTACCAATGCATATGCTTGTGGTTGTGCAACGGCAGCATTGCCTGGAATAGCTGAATTAATAAGCTGCGCGGCTGAGCCTCCAAATACAGCACCGACAGCAGCACCAATCATCAAACTTGGTGCATAAAGGCCACCTACAAGCCCAGACCCCTTACATAAAGCAGTGGCGACAACTTTGGCTGCTGCAAGTTGGGTTAGCAACCAGATTCCAGGAGCTGATGCAGACTTCCCGGTATGTAGGATTTCATTGACGTTTGTAAAACCCCAGTATAGTATTCCAGGATAGTTAAGCGCTATCATTCCAGCTCCTAAACCACCTAAAGCAGGGCAGATTATAGTAGGAAGTCCAAATTTCTCCTTGATATACTCAAATGCTGCTGTGAACCAAGAAACCAAGCGAGTGAATACTACACTTACAACACCACAAAGCATCCCCAAGATCAGATACAAAGGTAGCTCTGCAAGGCAACATTAATATCATAAAATTGTTACTTTTCCCCATATATGGAGTAATTTCTAATCATATCTTTCCTAGTACGATACATGAAGTGTGTTTATCTATTCAGATTAAAAGGCCAAACAACCGAAAGCCTATGCCTTTGGAAATGATAATGCATAGTGAAATTCCACACTAAATTGGCCGTTAACTGTAAAATATTTGAAGGAAAATACGCTTTTTTTTTTCAAAATTTTTAATTGTAATGATGACATGAAATCAAAACATAAAGTAGCTGCAATTGACAATTCTCATACAAGAAGCACACTTTAATACAAGATTAATGGAGCAGCACATTCATCAACCTCCTCTGTTAGATGAAAAAATATTTTTGAAAAGACTACCAGAAGCTTAATTACATCAGGAAATATACACTAATGCATACAATCATAAAAAACTGCAAGCCAGAAAATAAAATGAAATTCATTGCAGGAAGGTGAAATACCAGCAGCAGATTTCAAATCATAAGATGGAACAGTGAAAGCTGATTCTGAACCAAGTAAAGCATTTGATACAGTAGATGAGATAACAGAAGCTAAAATAATCATCGCAGTTGTAAAAGGAGGCGAGTTTTCAGCACGGAGAGGTCTTAATACAGTTTCGATAGCAAAGAAGCAACCAGCAACAGCAGCATTAAAACCTGAAAAGAAGGGAGAAAAGTAGAAAGGTAGAAGTTAAACATTTTATTAATCAATCTAGAAATGATATATAGCCATAAATGAAATAAATAGATCAAACGAAGATTAAAAACATATGTCCGTCAAAGCCAGAACTAAAAATGGAAACAAGTCTAGAAAAGTTTGGATGGCTCTAGAGGACCCTATATTAATTTTTGAGGGTGGGAGTGAGTAGAAGATGAAAAACTAGATATTCTTTTTGCTAAATAAAAGAATATGACCAAGTCATCAAATCCAGCTTTGCTTCATATCACATAAGAGTATTATTAGAGAAGAAAAGATCCTTTGACAAATGGCAGTAGTCCATAATAGACTTCAGTAAATGAGTTATACCACACCCTACTACAGTATGACAGTTTAGTCATTCTTCAAATGACATGATACCATAGACTATTAAGAAACCAGTTCCTGTTTAATTGGCTTCCAAAACATTGCCATACATAATTAAGTACACAGGACCAAACTTTTCCAGACAACAGACAACATACTAGAGAAACAGTACCAACACTAACAAGATGAAAATCACATGAATATCACTATATGTATATATTTCAATTTCTCCATAGATTTCTAGTCTGCACACCTCACAAATATAGCTAGAAGACCATTGATCAATTAAACGAATTTGACTGATCACAGCATAACTTTGAGTTGTTCTGTTAAACTTGAAAATAGAGTTCACCGTTCAATAACATCGAATAATAATGAACACATGGGCTAATGTGAACAACCAAAGTGATAAGGAATTCTCATAACAAACTAAATTTTGGCAAAATATATCTTAAATAGAAATGAAAAACTTTGAATAAAAACACAGTACCAGAAGCAATCCCAGATGCTGCTCCAGCAGCCACAAGAGCAATCTTCCTTTCTCTGTTGTTTTCCATCATTAATGAGAATCCATTGGCACATGACTTTCCAATGTCTACACTGGGGCCTTCTGGACCCAAAGAACAACCTGTACCTAGAGTTATAGCAGCCTGGATAGCCTTTACTGTGGGGAATACCCCAGCAACCAAACTGAAACCTTGTTGAGAAGAACTGGATTGTTGTATTTGGTTTAATATCTCAAGTAAACCGTGCATCATTCCAACAATGACACCTCCAGTAACGGGTACCAACAGAATCCGATGCCAAGTATCAGCCAATCTCTGCAAACGAAGCCAAGCAGCACCCTCAGTTGGAGTCCCAGCCCATGCCCATTCATGTATGACGTGAACCTGGTATAGTACTGGTATACATCAATATAAAGCAATTTCAGCACAAAAAAACTGAAGTAAATTTGTCTACTTCGGAAATACCATACTTTTCCCTATTCAAGAAACAAAAGATGTATGGTCGGAAAGTTAAAATGTCTACCATTCTCAACAATATGGGCAAAAAAACTAGAATGGTTCCTAGTAAGCTATCAATAAAAATAAAAAGTTCAAATGTTCATCCCCGCATTGCTAAAGCTTTATATCAGCAAAAGTTGCAAAGTTGAGATATGAGAAACCTAGAAGAATCTGCATTTGGTAGCGATAGAAGGAATGCCATTTGTAGAATGACAATATTGATATTGGTATATGAGAAAAAACAAAAACTGTAATTAAGCCCTTTGGATAGCAAATTATCAAGGAGAGATCTAGAGGGGAAGAAAGAAATGCGGAAAAGCGTACTCCTTTATTGAAGGCGGCCACGAAGAATCCGGAAGCGACCCCAAGCAAGCAACCGATAAGCAACAAAGCCCATTCGGGAGGAGCGCTATCTCCCAGCGGATCAGCGTCATCCCCAGCGTAAGAATGTAGGTGACCATGATGTTGATGATCTAGCGAAGACGGTGATGACCGTTCTCTGCCTCTATCTCCGTCTCTATCGAGCCGCTTGAAGCTGAAGCGCCTGGCGGAGAACCCCCTCCCCAAATACTTCACTAGATCTTTGACGCCGGAATTATTATTGTTGTTGTACGTCACCTGAGATTCCAAATCATCTGGATTTTCCTCGTTATCATGTTTATCATCTTTATGGCTGTTGGATCTCAGGAGATACCTGTGATCACTGAATTCTTCTCCTCCCGTCATTTCCACCCCCAAGTTCTCTCTCTCAATCTAATCCACTATCCGCTTCTCCGTCCGAATCCCAACCCTGGCCTTCGTCTCATGGTTTGAATCTGTATGTTTCTGAGAAATTGAAAGGGAAAGTCTTTTTTATTTGTTCGGTTTGGTTCCCGGTTTTCAATCATCAATACGCGCGCCGTGGCGCTTCATACCAGATCGAACCCACGACAGACAGAGACACATAATTAATGTGGTAAACAGTACACGACTCTACTCTTACACCTGAAGAAAAAAATAAGGGTAAATTACTGGAATAGGTCATTCACCTTTATTTCGTATACATTTTAACCATGGATTGTGAAAAATTACCGTTTTAATCATTTATGTTTTAGGGTTTAGATATTTGGTCATTTGGATGTTGATTGCTTTAGACACTAACAGAATATTATTTTTTATTACTCTTTTGGTTTCAGGGTTTAAATTGATTAATCTAGACCGGTCCGGGTCGCACACCTAACATTGATGGGTGAGTCTCCCAATAGAGTTTTTTGCGTATACAGCGCCTTGAACCTGAGATTTACTTAAACGGAACTAAACTGTTTATCACTTGGACCAATCCCTATTGATAACAGAATATTAATTTGGCACAATAAAAAATAAATAAATTATTTAAATAAAAATAATTTATATAATTACGTATTTATTTTTTCCCTATACCATATTTTATCTTTTCTTCGAAGTAAGAAAATATAAGTCTATTGCATTAATAATAATAATAATAAATAAAAAATAATTTAGGACAATTCTACTGGGTCTACTACTACATACATACGAACTAATACATACCGTTAAAAATTACATAAATAAATTAACTTATCAAATTAAACTTAAATCAATAAATTATCATTAATTAAAATAAAATTATCTTCTACATGCAATTAAATTTAAAATAAATAATAAATAAACTTACTATTAAATTAAAAATACTCAAAATTTTAAAATACATAATAGTAACATTAAATTTATAATAAATAAAAGATGGGAGAATAATATTTTTAAAATTTCTTCCTATATTTTTTCTCCAAATATTCAAACATCAAATATTAAAAATTATTTTTCTTATAATAATAATAATTAATTAATAATAATCTGACATATTAAAGATATAAGTTTGTTCCTTGTTTCTCTCTTGAAGATATTTGCTCTGCTTCGAACATGCATGCCCGACATAGAAACGCCGGGAATGACTACAGGTCTAATTCTATGGCCATGGGGATGTCCTCTTCTCGAATATCCCCTGAAACATCGGGTAGAGGCCATGGGTTTTACAATTCAGAGTACCGCAGCTTCAAGCGTGGGTTTGGGCGTGGTCAAAACCACCCAAAATCATTTCAATCGCATCCGCCTCCACCGCGCGAAGGCACTGACATATTCATGCAAGCTGGCCGTCTTGCGGCTGAGTATTTGGTTTCTCAGGGATTGTTGCCCCAAAGTGTGTTGCCTGCTAAATGGCAGAACGGTAGGTTGAAGAAGCAGATGGGGGATTATCAAGATTATAGGTCACAAGAGGGTGATAACTTGCACCTTCCCTCCGATGGCCGAACATCGGCCCTTGCTCGCCTGAGAAATGCTAACTCTGATTTGGGTTTAGGCAGGAGGAGGTACGTTGATGATAATAACTCGTCCTGGTCTAGAAATCTTTCTAAAGGAAGAAGGAAAGAGGGATCTTATCGAGGTCGAGAATGCCGGGGAAGTGGATCATGGTCCGATCGGATTAGGGGTTCTCCTGATTTGGAAATTGATGATGATAATGTTTCTGGCCATCATGAAGAGTCACAAGTCGGTAAAGATGTTGGTAATGGATTGCAGAAGAATGTTTTGAGCGAGTTATCTCAGAAAGGTGAAGAATTAGATAACTTTGATGATAAGTACAATCTACACGATGAATTGTGCTCAAAGGCAAGTTCTTCTGGTGCTGAGAAAGATTTAAAGTCCGAAGAGGATGGTGAACTCTTGAAGAGATCCAATGATTCAACAGATTTTAGAATGGAAGCTGGAGAGATGAGAGATGGAAACAATGATAACGTTGAAACTGAAGAAGAGGGTATATTGAAGGATTCATCTTTCAAGCATTCTTCGACAGAGGATGATGTCTCGGGCAAGACTAGTACAGGTTTACTGGCACTCTGCAATTTTGCTAAGGTGCCTACTAAAACACGTTCTTCGTTGTCATTGAAGAACTTAAAGGCTGACTCAGTTCCAATTAATGAGAAGGAAAGTGTTTCTGATTTCGGAACTCCCAAAGGTCCTCAAGCCTTAGTTGAGGACAACTCCCTGGGAGGTTCCTCCGGTGATCTGCTATTAAATAAAAGTCAGGATTCAAAACCTGATTCTGAACTTTCTAAAGATTTGCCTGTTCATTCTTTTGGCTTGGATCACATGTATGGTGTTGAACTGAGTAAGTGTACAAGGTCTCAATCTTTCCCTGATAGAGCCCTTTTGCATGACAGTGAGCAGGAATTGGTTCAGGACATGCCTGGTCTCCAAAGATCGTGCTCTATGGTTGCAGTTAAAGAGAGAGGTGAAAAACGAGGTTTGGAACAGAGTGATTTGAGTGGGGGAGCCAAAAAACCAAAAGAATGGCTTGAGCCTGTGACTACCAAGACTGAGTTCCTGCCTTTTTCTGATTTTGAGGACAAGAAAGTTGGTCTAGTAGATGGGATAACTTCAACTTCTGAGGAAGTTGGTGTGATTGTCGAAAAAGGAAGCCAAGACAGATTGTGTACAAAATCACATTATCTGGGTGGAGATGGTGAATCAAGTGTCAATTATGTGCAAGAAAAGCAGCTCCTTCCAAATGCATTCAAGATTTGTGACCTTAATCTGATGCAAACGTCTGAGATAAATGAAAATCACCATAATGATGCAATTATTATGTACTCATCTGCTCCAGAAACCAAAATTGAAGCAGCAACGATAGGTATAGATTTGTCTATGAGTAATTCCAATGTTTCTGCTGGAGGTAATAGGCATGCAAATAACTGTAAGGAGATTGAAGTAATTGATCTAGAGAATGATTGCCCCCAAGGAGACAAGACTGTGGATAATTTGGAGAGAAAGTAAGCTTACTTTATCAGTATGCTTTTTTCACAATTCTGTTCATATGTTCCCCTCATGCATATAAATATTGTCAAAATGATCTTCAGAACTTGGTTTTCTGTTATTTCCTACCTTTGTACCAGGTGCAAAGTGCCTCATGCAGCAATTAATTCCTCTAGGCTCCCATTTTCAGCTTGAATTTGACTTGTTTATCATGTAGGAGTGAATCAATGTTTGTGAGCATGAATGGTGATATGACTGATGTACCGGATCAATATGACGGACTTATGATCACAGAGTTCCTCAGACATTTTCCCAATTGCCCCCCAGATGACATCAATGCTCACTCTCTACAAAATGAAAACATTAACACTCTGCAGACCGAGGACATCAATCCTCTGCAGAATGAGATGGGCCTTCATAATGGAGAGGTACAACACTAACTGCATTGAGTAGGATGTTCATTCTGTGTGCAAATCTTTATGTTATTTACACCTGGAATCTAGATACTAACTTTAATTGATGTTAACATAAGTTTTGAGTGTTCCTAAATGTTAATTTTCTTAAAAAAATAATACTGTGATGGTGATTATTACTATGTTACTACTTTTTTAATGAATAGCTATACTAAAGTGTTTCAGTTGAATAAGTTAAGCATTTGTCTGATGAGTAATTTATTGGCTTTTTTCTTCAGGGAACTCTTGCAGATGATGACTCAATATATATGTCCCTGGGAGAAATACCATTAAGTATGTTTCCTATTTAATTTATAGTTTGCTTTCTTGTAGCTGCAATCTGTGGTTGGCCTGTGCTGGACCAGTAATTTAACGCATTGTACATTCATGCATCAATCAAGTATTGGGGAAACATGATATGTTTAAAAGCTGCTAAAGGAAAGAAATAAAAGTACATGGAAACTGCTTTCTTTTTTTATGCAGTTTAAGACATCAGAGAATTTGCTTCTCATTTTTCCTTTAACTGCTACCATTTCATATACAGCATTTGCTTAAAGGGATTAAATTGAAATTTGTCACCAAATTACCCCAAGTTTATCGAATCGGGAGAACTCCTTTGAAAACAAACCAAGGGATGCGTGCTGAAAGAATACAAGTTTACATGCTCAGCATCTGCTATTACCAAGAGGGTGACTGTAGAACTGGCTGGTGTGTACTAAAGCAAGCATTAAGTAACAAAACTTTTTGCATTTTATGATTTGAAAGAATTGTTATCGTGTAAAGGATTATGAAACTTGTTGTATGTGCAAGCAAGATGACTAGATGCTAGATGGCTTGTTTGTCAGTTTTGGATTGAAAAGATAAGAAAGAATGATTTGATAAAGTAAAAGTAGGAGGGATACAAGAGGAAAAGCTAGAAATTCATGTTTGTCTTACTGATTCAAGGGAAGGCTCATTGGAATTTGGGAATTTTTCTTCAAGTGATAAATCAACAATACGGTGACTCACTATATCCAAGCTTCCTTTCCCCTAGGTTTGATTTGGAAATTAAATAAATGGTTAACCCTTGATTGTATCTCCTGTGGTGACTTCTTCCTCTCCATTTTCCTTGGTTAACCCAAACAAAAATGATTTCTCAAGCACCAGGGTTTTGCAATAACCCCACGGTTATGCTAATTTTGGATTTCGCTCTTCTATTTTATGTAAATCAGGTGCTATGATGTGTGGTGGGAGAAGTTTCCTCCCATAGAAGGCTTTCTAAAAGTAAGAACATCCTGGAATAGCTGCAAACTTGCATGAATAAGTTTTAGGGTAGCTTGGGTTTTTTCATTAGTTCAAAAACATTTTTGTTGGTTTCTTGGCCTTAGGACATTTTAGTTCCATTATTAATTCTGCATTGCATTTTAATTTAAACGCTTACTTCTTATTTCTTGTTATTATTGGTAAAAATATGTTATATTATGCATATGCTCTTCTAACTAAATATGGTTATGTTGTGAATTTTTTTACATCCTTTTCAATTCATCAATTTTTCGACCCTGAGGACCTTTGATGATATTTTACAGGCTTTTTGCCGGCATGGGAGCAGCCACCAGCACGGGAGTATGAAAAGCCCTTCTGATTCTATAATTGTGCAAATATGTGATGAAATACCACTTAGTATATTAACATTAGTCACCGGAGTTCCTCTCTCATTATTGTCTGTTCCTTCCATCCTATTGCAACTTGCTTTCGAATGTATGCTTGTATATCTCTACTGCTGATAGGAATCTACGGTATGGAGAAGTGTTTTCTTTTCATTGGGCTGTTGCACTACATGATGATAGGAAAGAAAGCTCATCGATTTGATTTCTAAAGTATATTACTTCTTTTTTGCTTGGACTGGATTGAGATATAGAATGTTATTTAAGTAATCCACTGAAAGTCTATGTAGCCAACTTCGCCTTCTGTAGTGAGTATGATGCTGATTGAGATACATTTTTACTCTCATAATTTCTGCTATGCAATTGTACTTCCTAAAACCCTGATGAATATATGCGTGAGTGTGTCGTGCCACAACATATATTCTGAATTTGCAGGACTCTTGAAGGGCATAAAATGGTGCTACTCAAATCTTATCTACCTAGGTTTGAGCTGGAGTTCATGCATAATTTTGAACAAATCATCATGCACTGCATCCTATCTTGGACTCCTAGACTGCATATTTGTGTGTATATGAAAAGAAATATAGTTAGTTTTGAAAGCTGGAGCTTGGAAGGATCCCATCAATCTTAGCAAGGTGACCCTGCTGTGTATTGAACCAGGTGAAAATAGGACCTACAAAAGCAATAATCCATTTTATGTGGTCTGGAAATGAATCATGCAGATGCTCAACAATCAACATCCCTCCCGATACACCCGTCTGTATTGATACGCCAGGTGAGGCAACAATGCTCAGAATTCATGATTCTCGTCTGAAACGATCAAAGCTCATCTTCTTTTGTTTAAACAAACTATCAATCTACTATCTGCTGCTGCTGCTGCTGCTGCTGCTTGTTTTAAGAGGAGAATCAAGTCCTTCAACATTTCATTTCCATGCACAGGAAGGATAGTTCATGAATTTGAAGGAGCAGAAGCCTGACCCCATGTTGTTTTGAGACACAGAAACGTGCCTTTATCTTGTTTTGATACGTATATTTTAGCACATCCCAGGCTTAGCTTGCGTGTTGGCAATTACAGCTCATTCAACCCCCAGCTGGTTTCATACGAAACACATTCTGTCTTAAATTCCAAATATTTTCATAAAAATGACCAAAATTACCATTTCATAAATAATTGAAGATGAATGTCATTTTCTTAAATAATTTTATAAATGACATCATCCACCAAAAAACCCAAGGTAAACACTAAACAGCATAGTCCTGTAATGTACCGTACTTTAACTTTACCCTTGTCCTGTCCTGTAATTATTATTTTCTGGAAAAAGGGGGCTGAACGAAAACTATTCAGACAACGTCTCCATAAAAATAATATTTTTTAATTTTATAAATCTACAAAAATTCAAATGTCTCATGATTATTATAAAAGCTATCGTTTTCTCCTTTACAGTGAAATATCAACACTACCCTCAACACCAAAATTCAATCTACAACTATGAAAAATGGGGATATTTTATATTTTATTTACAAGTTAATCCTTAAATTATACTTTACTTTTCATTTCAGCACTTGAAGTTTTTATAGAGTATGATACTAAGAAGTAAACGTCAGTAAAAAAGTATACGATAACAATCAAATAAGTAAATATAGTTAATTAATTAATTAGGTTGTTTATTTTTGTTTTTTATATTTTTAGAAAATAATATTTAGAGTTGGGTATTTGGGATTTTGAATAATAGCTTGATCAGTCCATGATGGTCGAGTACCTAAAAAACTGGATAATTGGATACTCAAATATTAAAATATGTATTTATTAAATATAAAAAAAAACATATTTTTTAGTTTAAGATAACAATGTTTTAAGATGTTTTATTAGTTTAATAGTATGAAAAAAAATATATTTATTAAATATAAAAATATTTTAATTTTAAATATAATTAGGTATTCATGTGCTCAAAATTTTAAAATTTTATGATATGAGTCCAACTCAAAAAATGATGGGACGGGTACTCGACCCTAGACGTGAAAAAGTTTATAAAATTATCTAATTTTTTAAATTAAGTCGTGTGGTTAACGAATTAAGTCATTCAAATCAGGTTATTTTTACACCAGATCATAACTTCTAGATCTACCAAAAACACTCTTTTTTTTATTTATAAAATCATCTTTCTCTCTCCTCTCTTCTCAGTACAATTATAAAATTAATATAAATTTTTACATAATTAATAAAATTTTAATATTTTATATGTTTGTTTTTATACTTTTCCCCGGCGATGAAGGTGGAAATTGAAGACAAGAACAGGGAGAGTTTGTCGGGATGTTTGTGTTTGGAATTTGCAGGGAAAGAAAAGAAAAAGAAAGACTGAAATTAATTACTATTATTTTCAAGATTTTGAATTATTTATTAATTTATTTATATTAATTTTTTAAAAAGTTCAATATAAGGTTGTTTATTTTAATTTATTTATTTTAATTTTATTTAAAAGATTTAGTGACTTATCGTAATAAATCAAATGATGAAAATTGATTTAAATTTAGAACTACATTTCACACATTTCTAAAAAAATACATGGTTTCTTAATAATTTTTGAAAATAATAAAAAATATTATTATTTTATATATAGACGGTAGAAATAAAGTTTTAATTAGGTTTTAGAATTATTATTTATGATTTAAAAATTAAGGTTAAAGATTTAAAATTTAAATTTTAGAGTTATAATTTAAAGTTTAGAGGTTAAGGTTTAGATTTTAGAGTAATGTAGTTAAGGTTTAGGTTTTTTCCTACATTCCTAAAATCTAAACCCTTAAATTTTAATTATAATTCATCAATTTTAAATCACTAAACCTTAAGTCATAACCTCCGAATCCTAAATTCTAATCGTATCTTAAAATTAAAGCATTAATGATTTTTTTTTTATTTCCATTGCTTATGTATGAAATAAATATCTTAATAAAAATAATATTTTTAAAGGATAAAATTTTCATATATGTAAAACTAATTTTAAACAAGTTTATATATTTATATTAGGGGTGGACAAAAAGCTCGATTATTTGGTCCCGGTCTCAGTTTTGGTGGATTTTTTATCTAGAACTGGTATCGATGAGATCGGGATCAAATCCAAAATTCAGGTCTTGATTACAAACGGAAATCAGGACAAGACTGGATCCTGATTTTTTAGACCCGGTACCCGGTGAGTACCCAATATCTTGAATTTTTTAGTTTATTTTTTCTCTTTATATATGAATATTATGATGAATATTATGAGTATAACTTGTTTTAAGGCTTCAACCTTTAAGTCTACAACATTCTAACTTTGTTATTTAATATTATTATTAGTAGTTAGAATTTTTTTATTGTTCAAATTTTTTTAATAATAAACTAATTAATCGGGTACCCAGTACTGATATTGGTTCCCACCAATACCGGGATCAATTCTTGAAATTTAGGATTCGGTCTGACTGGAACCGATTCTAATTTTCTGGAACCAGTAATCACTGAGATTAATTCTAGGTAAATTGACAGGTGCCCGATCCTGTTCACCCCTAATTTACACTATAAAATATCAAATCTTAAATTCCCAATCCTAACACTAAAAAACTAAACTCTAAACCTTAAATTATATACACTTTAAACATTTATTTTAAATTTCAAACCCTAAAATTTAATCCCTAAACTCTAAACTAAAACTCTAACCATCGAAACTTAAAAAAAACGTATAAATTAAAGTTAACGAAATCTATATATTTTTTACTTTTACAACCAATACGTATTTATGTCACATAAAATAAAAACTTTTTATTTCCCAACTAATAAATTTATCACATATCTTTATGATCATGAAAAAAAAGGACAACAATTAATCGTACTTTCTACGAAAATTATCATTTATATCAATAATTTTTTTTAGAATATTCATTAAATAAAATTACTTCAGCCACGAAAATGGGTGAAGAAAAAAATATCTACACCAAATAATTGTTTAAGAAAACGAAGGGTTGTTTTTGTCTGTTTACCATAAGGTTTTTTCTTTAAAAAAATCTATGAATTTGATTTTGTTTTTAATTGTACTTTTAGAAAGAATAAATTATATAATATATTAATTTTAATAAATATATTTTTAATAAAATTTTATAATATAATATCTCAAATTAAAAATTTATTTATATGATATTAAAATATTATTATTATTACCAACAAAGGTTAGTCTAAATAGTAAGTAGCTTAGTTCTGCTTAAACAAGTCTCAGGTTTGAGATGTTTTGTAGCAGAAAATTCTTGCTAAGAGACTCATCCAGTAAAATTGGATATGCGACCTGGATCGATCCGAATTAATCTTTAAAATTGAAAGAATAATAAAAAAAATATTATTTCTATTATTATTTAATTTAATATAATTTAATTAAGGGGGGAAGTGGAAAGAAAAAGAATGGATGGAGAACCTGATGCCCCTTTTGATGTATGAGTGGGTGGTTCTGATTTTCCCTTCAACTTTCTCTCAGCTCTCATTTTCTTCCCCTCTTTTCTTTCTTCCCAAACAATAACTCTTTCCACACAAAAACCATTTTTTTGCCTTCACTTCAATCAAAATTCCCCAAAGGTAATTTCTTTTGTTCTACTCTTCTCTTCTTCTACATCTATCCTTGCCTGTTGTTGTTCAAAGCAAAGGCTTCACTTGTTTTGAATTCTTCCTTTTTTTCACTAGTGTTCTTCAACGTTCCTTCAAAAAACTATGTACTTATAACTTACTATATATGTATGTATATATTTACATATGATTTCGCAATCACCTTTGTCTTCTCAGCTTCTGGGTTCTTCTCTTGCTTAGTCCCAAGGTTATCAGAAAGGAGAATCCAGTCTATGGGTTTAAATACTAGATTTCTTTCATGGGATCTGTTCTACAGTATGTTTCAGATTTGGGTTTCTCTTCTTCTTCCAAAAGGAAATGGTCATCTCTTTGTTTGTTTTATTTCATGAAGCTGTCTTTGCTTGATGCTTCAGCTTCAAAGAGTTTCCCATGTATTAATCTTCGCCTTTATTCTCTATTATCTAATTAATTATGGTTTGCCTTTTTATGGGATTTGATCATTTTCTCGAGACTTTTGGTAGCTGATGATGTTGCTACAAAGTCTCAAAGATCACTACTTTTCACTTCTCTGGGTTCCCCCACATAAAATAACGCTTCCCCCATGGTTGAGCAACATCTTTCCTTGCGGGTTATGTTCTTTGCTTTCCTCGATGAACCAAAAGCACATGCTTCGAATTCACTCCTTCCCTTTTACATAAAATAACGTTCTTTCACTGCCTCATCTTTCTTCAAACTCTTCCTTTTTACCATCTCATCTTCTTACGTCTCTCTATGATTGATGCAGATTGCAGGCTTTAAATGAAGGAAGATGCGAGATGGGATATGGTTTGATCTTGTGAGTAGTGTTTTGCAGAAAGGAGTTGTAAGAGACACAACAGAAGAGAGGAAGAAGAGATCAGAGGGGGAAGTGTTATGCTGAAGATAAGGGTATCTCCTGCTGGAGAAAGAAGCAGTATAAGTGTGGCTTGTGACTGTTGTGAAAACAGCACAAGAAGAGAGAAGCTTTTCATCAGATGTTATCCATTGAAAACCCTCCACCAGATCCCTCAAGCCCCTGCCAAGTTCTAATACAACTGAAAAGTGGTGGTGATGAGATTGGGAGACCTCCTCATAAGCTTCCCTTGCCTGAGGTAGATCTGCTAAAGAAGCCATCTCTTGATAATCAGCAGCAGCATACCCCACTCCCCCAGTTCTCCATAAGGTAATATGATTTAACTTGAATCAATTTGCTTTTGATTTCTTTTCACTCCATCTAGTTCTCTCTTCAACTTGAGGGTGAACAGTAACCTTACATTCTAACATATTCTCTTTGATCTCATCTAGAGACATCTGTTGGGTCTGATCCAGAGTTTTATGTTGCCTGGTGACTCAGTTCAACATGGGAACCTAAAATATTGACACGCCCCTAATCCTTGCCCCTATTTTGGTCTTGGGGAATAGGGTTGAGGGGTACTTTTGGCCCTTTTGTTTTTTATTATCTTCTGGTTTCAGCGTCACTTTGGAGATGAGATTTTATTTTTGAGAGAAAACTTCTGGGAAGTTCTTTGCTTTCCCTTTGTGTACTTGTCCACTCTTGACCATTTCATGCAAGGAGTACATTTCATTTTTTCCTTTCTTTTGCTGGGGTAATTCAATTTAACAGATCATTGAATCTTGGGTTTTGTCTTGCTTGGCTGTTTCTTCACTGTTGATGCGTTTCCTCTCTTTTGAGTTTTTGTTATGGTCCATGTGTCCCACTCCTTCATGACTTAACATACAATATCAGAGTCTTCTAGATTTCCATCCTTTGCTTCCCCTAAGAAAAGCTCTTAAATGTTCAGTTTTTGCTTCTTTCATTATAGTTGTCCCTTTTTAACATATAAATATCTTCATGTATTTGTTCCAGTTACTGACAACAGAGATCTTCTTGTGATGTAGAGATTATGTGTTCACTTCTCGGGACAAGGATATCAAGAAGAATTGGCCATTTTCTCCCAAGAATTTGCAGCTTTGTTTGAAGCATGGCTTGAAAGATCCATTGCCACCATTTGAGCCTCTTGGTACTGTAAGAAACCAATCCATTGAGAGATGTGTGGTTGAAACCATTTCACTTGAGAAGCAAACTACAACTAAATTCGGTGATGAGCCATCAGGGTCTAACGATCATGTGGTACTGGAGTCGTCCAATGATGCTTACTCAAACCATAACCTAGCTGGCACTTGCATCGACAATAGATTGTGCAGATCGGGAGGAGAACATGGAAATGATTTACCTTCGACAACAGCAAGTGTTTCTCCATCTGATATAGACTCGGTTCTTGTTAACAAGCAGTCCTATGGATCATTAGAAACCGATACGACGGTGGAGGCATCAGCTGAAGTTCAAGCTGCTGGTAAGATCCGTAAGACTGACAGCGCAACCCAGACATCTGGGAAGAAGTGCAGATTAGTTGTGAAATTTGGTGTGCATTCTGAACGAAGCTCCACTGAAGATATTGCTCCAAGTTCTACCATGTTATCTGAATCCATGGCTTCTAAAGTTTGCCCTGTTTGTAAAACCTTTTCCTCCTCTTCCAATACCACCTTGAATGCTCACATCGACCAGTGTCTTTCTGATGAACCGACTCCCAAATGGACAGTGGATTCTAAGCTTTCCCGCCATAGAATAAAGCCGAGGAAGACGAGAATGATGGTGGATGTATATGCTACTGCTAAACCATGCACTTTAGAAGAACTTGATAGGAGGAATGGTACATGCTGGGCCACTGCATCAAACATCCTTAGCCAAGACTCTGGGAGACTTGAAATATCTGATGAAGGGAAAAAGCAAAGTGCTTCTAATATTAATCCCAAGGATACTGGTGATGTAGGTGCTGTTTATTTTGATGCCAATGGTACAAAAATTCGTATTTTATCAAAGTCTAATGATGTTCCACTGGCGTCAAAAGTTGAAGATGATCCTGGACCTAGCAAAACTTTCAAAGGGAATAAAGGAAGCAAATTCCTTTCAACCAAAAAGAAAAAGCAGCATTCCTCAAAACATCACAAGTATCTTAAACTTGCTCCTCAAAGCCGAAAACTTTTCTCGCACAAGACCCTTTCTTGCACGGTACACTCTCTTTGTTTTTGCCTCGTCCATGTTTTCTGCCCTTTTACAAGATTATTTTATGTTTCTTTCTTGGTTGCTTTTGAATATTATTTTAAGGATTTTCCCAGTATCTTAAATTTAACTCATCGGTTATCTACTTTTCTTTTTAAATCCCTTAGAAACCTATGTTGCCTGGACTATTGATATCCCTTATAGTTCCTGTGTCTAATGTTTGTATCCAACACATACATATGGGGATATAACCTGCAAAGGTCTTCCAAATACACGAAAAAACTATTTTAAAAAAGATCTAAGTGTACCCATGCAGATGTTTACCTGTATCCAACACACACCTGAGCCCGAGTAACATAGTTGAAAACATGAGGAATTTTGGATTGAAATATGAGCAGTCTTATAAGTTATATGCCTTTAGCTGTAGAATCCGCTGCATGTTTTTGTAGGCTGTCATTATAAGTTTTACAGTGATTTGAAAATATAAGTAATTATGGAATTTAAACACGCTTATATGCCCTTAGCCACTGAACATGCTCCATGCTTTTGTTGTTTGTGATTATAAACTCTGCAGTGAGCCACTGCCTATGGTATCCACATGCTGCTAGAATGATAGGGTTTAGAAAAAGGTTTTCTTGATGTAAAATTTCTAATAGTTGCTATATTGGTTTTCAACAGATGGTTGGAGCTCAAGAAGGGTACCATGGAGTAGCAGAAAGTTGCAAGAGTGACGGATCAGATGTGCCAAAGCAAAACAGATCTGGTGATTCTAGAAACTTTAGAGAAAGGGTATACTCTAAACAAGCTGGTCTTTCAAGGAAGCCTGATAATCAAGATAGAAATCAACTTTCGGTTTGCAGACGGAATGTTTCCCTGGACTTACAGGTTCAGAAGGATCAACCACATGTAGGAGAACATATTGTGGAGAGAAATTGTGTTCGTAAGTTAAAACGTTCATCTGAAAATCCAATTTCTTCTCCTGAAAAATGTGAGAAGACAGAGAAGCCAGTTTTTGAAGCCCTGGATATGAATGAGAGGGAGCATTCTTTTGTAAGAAAGAGAGTAAGGAGTTCCTTGTGCGGAGGAAGAATCCGTAAGGAAAATCAGTCGAGCAAGGACCGTTCCCATCTAGATAAGGATCATTTGATGAAATCTTTGAAGTCTTGTGGAAATTGTTTATCTTCATCGAGCAAGAAGGTGGTTGATATTGATGCAAATAGTAATCCCAAAACTCCTGTCACTGCCATGGCACCCATTAGTGGCCGTTCGTGTGCATTCAAATGCTTTAGATCCTCACCAAAGAGAAATGTGTCATCTGCTAGCAGCAGGTCTTCCACAGTCAAATCTGGTTCTAACTTGGTTAAGAATCATTTAGTGACAGAAAGTCCACTTCATTTTATGGAAGAAATCGATGAGGATGTATCCTGGGGTTTGGAGTCTGATCAAGAATATGACTTGGTGCATGATGGTTCTGAAAATCATCATGGAAGGAACGAGGTTACTGAAGGAATGTCATTAGGAGGAAAAAGCATCCAAGGAGCCCCATCTGGAGAACAAAGAAGAAGAAAAAGTATTTCCAGGAGGGAGGAATCCATGGCTTTGAAGAGCATACAGTCGACACCTAGTTGTTCTGATGATGATGAGACAGAGAACACTGATTCTTCTGCAAGCAGTAGTGAGAATATTCTGGATAAAGCTGATGGTTTGGAATCTTTTGAGGAGAATGTCACTAGTTTGAGTCACTCAGTAGAAACCAAATTTAACAAACTGATTAATCTTTCCGAGAATAGGTCCAATTCTTTACTGGCTCATGAGGATTACAGTGGCCCTTTGTGTGGTGGTGCAGGACTGGCTGACCTTACTGAGCCAAGTCTTGGTGAACCACGCATGTTTTCTGCTGAAGTTAGCCATGATATTATTGGACAAACAGGTAATATGGGAGGAGAATTGGATTCTGATGCAGCACAATTTATCTCTTTTCCTGAGGTTGATCCAATTCCTATTCCTGGTCCACCAGGATCATTTTTGCCTAGTCCTAGAGACATGGGCTCTGATGATTTCCAAGGGAATTCATCATTGACCACCAGCCGAATTCAATCTTCTCAGGATCAGCTTGATTTTGTTGATGGGGACTCATCAGATTCACCCATATCTGCAGTGTCTACAATCTCTAATTCTCTGGAAGCCAAGTCAGGTTCGAAGTTTACTGAATCGTTAGCATTTGTCAGTAATCCTGCAATGTTAGAAAATTATAAGTCTGGCTGCTCTACTTCCAAATCTGAGACTTTAGTGGAAAACAGTGCTGCATTTCCCCATACAAGCACGGGACTGGATAGAACTTTTGAAGCAGAGAAGCTTAGAGTGCATAGAACGCCTCTTGAAAAGAGACCTTTGATTTTAAAAAATGACAATCAACCTTGCTGTTGCCAGAGAAAAGACAGATCATCCCAGGGATTTGCCCTAAATTATCAGGATTCGCAACTACTAAGGCGACGGACAACGGCTTCGATGATGTTCCCTACCATGGGGATGCAGCAAATTGCTGCCAATCAAAATATCAGCCCTGATAACATGGATGCAAGACCAGAAACAAACTCTCTGAACAGTATTGCGAGTTTAGGATCCGAAAGAATGGTTCTACCTATCATGAAACCTCCTGCAGATTCCATTGCTTTTAAAGGGTTCCCTGGTGCTGGTGTCAAGCTTTCTGATCGCAGTAACTGTGATCCTGCTACCCCATCTTCTAACCCCGTTCTCAGGCTGATGGGAAAGAACTTAATGGTGGTTAACAAGGATGAAGACACATCTGTGCCACTTGGTCAGGCCCGACCGTGTGCGCAGAGTAATCATCTAACTCCTAAGTTTCCAACCTCGTCTGGAATCTCTCCTAGAAATATAGGGAATCAAGGTGGAATACCCTTCCATCAGACAATGCCTCAGAGTTCTTTAATCTTTGATCAGCATGCAAAAGGTTTGGCGGGACAATCTTTTGATGTCCAATTAACAAATGGCTATAGAAACCGTGCAAATCTTGGAACACAGGCACAATTTCCATCTGGTATGTTTTTTGATGAGCGTATGAAATGTGGTTTGACAACCTCCATGGAGCTCTACAAATATGCAGGTGATTATAACTTGCCAACTCGACCGAGCAGGCCGAAGAACAAGCCAGGTCCAGATATGGAGAAAGTCACGCCTCTAGACTACCGACATAGTAATGGTGATTCAGCTGTTTCCAGTAAAGAAGTAATTGTCATTGATGATGCTCCTGAAAGTGAAACAAACAAGTTTGTCGACACTGCCAAGCATTTTGAAGGCTTGAGAGAAAGCACGCTGATAGCTGCTGACCTTTCACTGCCATTAGTTCCTAATTATAGTGTAAGGCAAAGGAATCCTTTTTCTCGTTATCTGCCGGAAGACTCTTTACGAGGTGACCAAACCATGGTACGAAATAACTTTAATGCAATCCCCTCTGGTCGAGCCAATACAGTTCCCTTTCAGTGGGATTACTCTTCAGAAGGTTCTGGGGTGCCACAGAGGACTCATCTTATGGCTGCATCACCCTCAAGAGGCAATCTCAGACCTTCAGTTTACTATTCTCCGAGTTTGTCTTAGCAGCTTTGCACCGTAAGGGAACTGTTGGATGATCTGCGCTGGGAATCAGCAGGTTTCATATCAAACTTGTACTGAATCTTGAGCTTCTCCATGAGTATGCACTGATATAAGCATTCGGGCTTCGAGAACAGCTAAAATAATTGCAGTTTGAGTTTAATAGATTCGGTGCAAGTTTAGCATTTCAGATAGTCAAGAGTTTGTATTTATTTTTCATTTCACTTACATTTGAACAAACTTATCACAGTTTTTGAGACTTCCTGCTTCGGCAACTAGAAAGTTATTACAAAAACTAGATCATATATATATATATATATAAGCAAAATCCTTGAATAAACCTGACAAAGGGCAGAGTTTAAATTTTCCTTATATCAAGTATTTTATCATGTTATTCTAATGTTATACCAGGGATTATTATTTATTACAGTAGTATGTGAATATGTATATACATATGCAGTAAGACCTTGAAGTTTATTGATCTTTCACAGTTTAGGAATTCTGTCCCAAGTGAGGGTGAAATACGTATTTGTATACATTGCATGTCTGATATCAACGAATACGAAAATACGTAGATGTATGCTCATTGACATGATGACTACATAGAGAACTGAGAGCCACGTATATGCATATATAAAAAATACCAGATAATCTATCTTGTGTCAAAGGACGTATGTAAACATAACAGATATATACTTGCAGGAGTGATGGACATGCATGCAAGACACCAATCAGAAAACTAAACAAAAACATAAATATCTTGAAACTGAAGGATGAACAGTGTCATGATATTTTTAGGACCATGGCTACGTACGTGTGCAGGTTCATTCCTTGTGATTATTATCGACTCAACCTCCTTTTTTAAGTTTTTACACACACACCGACACACAAACATATATATATATATATAACTAATCACATTTGGCTGTCGTTGCTGATGCTAAGAGTAGTGTGATCCTGAGTCGAGTACAGCCTGAGTCATGATTTGTGGTCTAAAAAACAAAATAAGACTGATACATCTCGAGAAAGAGAAAGAGAACGTGGTGGGGTTGTTTTTCTTGGTGTATATATATATATATATATATATATATATATCATGGTGGTGGGTGGAGCCTCAGCCTGCCCATTGCCTAAGTTGGTCAGCTCAGCTTAAATAAGCTTTTGCCAAACAGCAAGAAAGAAAATTGTATGCTGGATTTCTATTTCTCAACAGTGCTGTAGATACAGGATCTGATCTGTTCTTTGTGGATGTATTATCTGGGCTGATTTGAAAGAATATTCCTTAGTAGGAAATCTATTAGTTATTAATCTATGATAAGAAAGTCTTAAAATTTAAATTATAAATTTAAACTTTTATTTTATACGTCTTAAACCCTAAAATTTACACCCTAAAATATATATTTTATTCATAATTCTTTAAACTCTAATAATAACTTTTAACTCTTAAAACCACTAATATAAAGTAAAAACACTAATAAAGACACGATAAACAAACGTTTTACACCTTTAAATAAGTAAGAATCCTCTACCTCTTTCCCATATATCTCTACGTCTCCCTTGAAAATTTTCTAAAAATTGAATTTCAAACCTTAATCTTTTTTTATATTTTAAACCCTAAATCTTACATCCTAAAAAATACTTCATACCCCTAATTCCCTAAACCTAACCATAATCCCTAACCTAAAACCCCAAACCCTCTAATTTCAAACGGAGGTATAGAAGGATGTATGTAAAAGAGGTAGACGATTTGTACCCCTTAAACTAATGTTTAACGACAACAAAAAAACGAATTTATGTAGATTAAAAATGATATTTTTTTAAATAACTATTAATGGAAGATATTTTTTTCAATTAATTCTAAAAAAGTAAATATTCTTTTAAACCAGCTTATTAGCTTCGATAATCATTTGTTTTTATTTTAATTATTAGCTTATTTGCTTTGATGTGATCTGATTTGCATTAAAATAGTAATTAATCAAATTAACTGCTCCCGACCACCCACTACATAGTACTACTGTGTTACGAATCAAAAAGGTAGAGGTCAGTTTGGTAATTTCATAACATACCCCACCATCTTCTCCGGTTGTGTCATCTCTGAGAAATGGGCAGCCGACCAGTCCAACCCTATTGTCTCAGTGTGGGTCCCATCCACTCCCGCCGCCCACCTTCTTCTTCCTCCATTATTTTTCACTGGAATAAGTAGTTATAAGTGTACTACAAGTAGTTCAGGAATACTTAAATAACGGAGGAATTATTAAAATATTGTGATTGGAAATTTTATTTTTAAAAATATGGTTAACACATCATTATTTCTCATAATATTGTGGTTTATTGTAGCGTTCAGAAGGCCTATGCATACAACCCGTCTTTGAACAATGATTCGAATAAAAAATAATATTTCGGCAAAGACCTCATGCATACAACCCGACTTTGAACAATGATTCGAATAAAAAAGCACACCTACTTTAAAATCACTATTCAAAGTCGGGTTGTATGCATGAGGCCTTTGCCGAAATATTATTTTTTTATTCGAATCACTGTTCAAAGACGGGTTGTATGCATGAGGTCTTCTAAATGCTACGGTAAACCACAATATTATGAGAAATAATGATGTGTCAACCATATTTTTGAAAATAAAGTTTTCAATCACAATATTTTAATAATTCTTCCCTTAAATAATTCCTTTTTCATGTGAAAAAAGCATAAACCTAACTCATAATTAATAGTGTATTACATTAGTTAATAATTGATATTAGATAATATGAATTAATAATTAATAATAAATTATATTAATTAATAATTTTACATTAATGGTTTTATTAATAAATTATATTAGTTGATTGTATAAAAATATTTGATAAAATTAATTGATAATTTATAACTATTTAATTTTTTTAAACAAACAAAATAATATATAAGAATATAATTATATATAATACTTGTTTAAATAGTTAATCAATTATTAATATGTGTATCTATTAATATTAATTATATTATAAAAATTAATTTTTTAATATAGAATATAATTATATTTAATATGATTCAAATAATTATTAAATTTAAATATAACTTTTATATTAAAATCTTTAATTTTAACTCAAAACATTATAATCAAACATGATCATATTTTTAAAGGATTAACGTAAAATAAACATCATGCATCGATGAGTACTACTAATTATATGTATTGATATAAAGCTTTAATTATTTTACTAATTTTTGAAATAGTATGATTTAAAATATGATTATTTTTTAATATGTTAAAATAATTTTTATGCATTTTTCTTATATTTTTGAACTTTTAATTTAACAATAATAAATTTATTAAAATAAGAAGTGGAGAAAAAATTTTAAAACATAAGAAATCTGAAAAAATAGTATAAAAATTGTTTTAACATATTTTGTCCTTGAAAAATTCAGATTAAATCTCATATATATTTTTTAAAATTTTAATTTAACACACCAAAATTTTAAAAATTCATATTAAATATAAAAATTAAAAAAACAATTAAATCTTATAAAGAGAATTAAAATATTTTCATTAAACCTTCTATTTTTTTAAAATTTATAAAAATAATTATACATGACAGTTCTAATAAGAGCAGTAAATCCCTTCCCTATATACCTGCAAATTTAAGCACTGTCTAGGGTTTCCAATCTCATTCAGCTTATCAGTTCAGTTACCTTCTTCATCTTCTATTACTTCCATTTCTCACAAACGTATATCTACGACTGCTGCTTAAAAAAGGTACCACTTTTAACTGAATTGCATACTAATTTGTTCATTTTTTAATTATTTCAATTCAATCTTTGATATGCTCTCGTGATGTGTATTTGTGGAAAAGTTAAGCTCATTTGCTTCTTTGAATTCTTGAATTTGTATTTGAAATTGATGATTAATTGATCATCCAATGATGGGTGTATTTAAATTTCATTTCACTTTATTGACCTTTTTTTTCAAATTGGGGATAATAGCAGGGTTGATTTTCGTTATTTTCTTCAAATTTTTAGTTGATTTGGACATTATTTTGGTGGAATGGTAGTTGGTGTTCGAGATCCTGATCTTAGTGAATCTTGTGTGAAACTCAATTTACAGTTATGGATTTGGGAAGCGAATGTTCTACACTTGAATTGATTGAGGATAATGAATCAGTTCAAAATACGATACGTCATGCTGGTGATGATAAAATCAAGAATAAGCACGCTGATGATCATGAGAGTAAGGATAATGGATCATGCACTAATGGTGATCGGACTCGGAGGTTGGCCGATGATCAAACTGACGAATCCAATGCTTTGATGACTGCTGATAATCATGTAAAGGGTACTGCTGAGATTGTGCAGCCAACCAATTCACCTCCTGTAGCAGTTAAATCTCCTGGTGGGTGTGCGTCATCTTCTCCTACCTCCAAAGGGTATGGCTTAAAGAAATGGAGGCGGATTAAGCGGGACTTTGTTAAGGATGCCACTGTCACGATGGATAGCTGTAAAATAGTGAAGCGAGGTTTGACTGGTTCCCCAAATCCGGATCCAAGTAAACCACAACATAAGGCATCACCTGAGATCAATCAGAACAATGGATCCCCTATTGGACCAATGCATATGTTGAAGAATTCAAGTCTTGCTCCTGGGTTCATGATGCTTAGCCCCAATTCAGATTCCTTGTTTGCAGTTGGAGCTGCTTTTGCTTCTGCTGCAGACTCTGAAAATAGCGAGGATCGGAGTAGCAAGTCATCTACAGCAGCCAGTATGCCAAAGGTCAGTTATGACGTGCCGGCAGTTTTGGGCTACATACGCGAGAAACACCAGATGAAGAACTTAAGTGGGAACACCATTGGTAATTCAAGTCAAAGAGTTCAACAGGGAAAGGGTCGTGCTGAAAGCAGCAAGAAGGCAAGAGGAGTTAAGGTCAAAATCGAGAAGGAAAACTCTCATTCCAGTATGGAATCCGACTCAAGAAGCTCCAACTTTATCTTTTTGAAGGGCCCAATTTCAGTGGCAAGTAACGGAAAGCAACATAGAAACTCCATGAATTATGATGGGGAAAATAGCGACGAGGATCATGAAGTTGAACACCAGATCAGTGAGGAAGTTCAAACTGCTTATAGGAAAGAAAATTCTGGTGACATTGAGGAGCTTTCACCTGATGATTTAGCTGCAGAATTATCTTGGGAGAATAAAGATGAAAAAAGTGAGAATCATCAGCCTTCACCTGTTCAAGATCCTTTGGTCCAGTCTATTTTTGCGCTCCAATCTGTCCAGGAAGCCCTTGAGAATGGTGGGTGTGCTATCTTCCTGAAATTTTGGTGAACCTCCTCATTGTCTGTTTATATTTTCTTAACTACTCATAGGTACTATATCGTGTCCTGCAAATCTAGCTTGGTGATCCTCTTAAATTGTTCATGTTTTAGTTAGCTTATTTATTTGGAACTTCAGAGATATTTCTGTTAGTATTTACTTAATGCAGGTGATAACAATGTCCTCCATTATGTTCTTAGCTGAACTGGTATCAGGTAGTCTTAGATAAGTTTAGAACAAGCTTTGTCATGGGCTACTAGGGTTGCTGTCAACAGGGGCTGTAAAAAGCTAATGCAAAATAGCATAAGGGAACTTCCGACTATCATTAAGTTAGTGAACTATTTATGAATAATTAACAATTAATAGTAATGGAGCCTGATTGCATCAGGAATAAGGTTGGCCTAGAAAAGGATTGGTCATTAGAAAAGAGTAATTATGTTCCGTTCACATCAAGAATTGGTCATTAGAAAGGAGTAATTTTGTTCCGTTCACATGAGAATACCACCTATTGATTTTTGCTGGTTTGTGGTCAATGTTACAATAACACTGTCACATTTGTTTTGGTAGTCTTCAATGCATCATGGATATTTGTTGGTTAACATTAATCATGTGGAGTCTAGGACCGCATCATACGTGTTTTCATTGTTGATGAAGTTAAATTGTTAATCATCTATTTTACCCAAGTACCAATCATTTCATCTAGCATAGTTGTTGACCTTGAATGTTTCCCCCCATGCAGAATTGCAGAAGCTAGGTGATATAGGCAAGGAACCTGTACATGATGGTTCAGTTGGCATTAATGGTGTTCATGTGGATTCTACTTTTGCTGACGAGGAAATCCATGAAATTTGCTCATCTGATCAATTAGTTTCTGTAAAGATAACAAAATCTACTTCAGGTTCCTTGGAAACTCAGATATTCATCTTAACACACAAAGTAAAATATTTGGAGAGCAAGCTGGAGGAAGCAAGGGTTGTACTTCAGGCGAAGGAATCAAGAATTTCTGAACTGGAAACCGTAAAGAGTAGTAGATCACAGAAGGAAGAATCAAGCACTGCAGAGTTACAAGAAGATAAATATAGAGAAATGGAACACGACCTTGAGGGCCTCTTCCAACAAAAAATGGAATCTGAAATCGAATTTCTAGTTCTAACCAACGAAGTAGAGAAGTTGAAAGGCGCAGTATTTAAAGAACAAACAACATTGGCCGAAGAACAAGAGCAGATGTTGAATAAGCTCGGGGAGGTAGAAATCAAGGCTGTAAAGCTAAAGAAACAAACGGAGGAGTTGGGAAAGTATCACGGAAACATATTAGATGTGGAAGAGGTTTTGAAGATGCGCGGGAGAGTATGTAAGGTTATGTCATGTTTTTTCACACAACTGGTGTTACTGGTTTTAGTGTTCTTATTCCTTATTTGGCAGTGGTCACCCCATTCAGGGGTGGTTGTCCCCACCTGAGTTTCAAGGAAAATAGACCCTTCTTTGAGTGTATTTGTTCATTCTAATGCGTCTAGGCAATGATCCAACTATAAGATTTCATGGGTTAAAATACCACAACTTGATTATAAGTGGGAACCATTTTCATACTTGATTTGAGCTTCTCTTCCCGATGCCTACATATACAGGGTTGTTTCTTTTCTGTGAAAGTGTGTACATTGCAATTCTAAACTGTGCCATTATTTACTATTTACAGTTTAAATATCCAACAAAAAGATTGCATATTTGCTACCAGAAAACAATTAACTAAACTATGCATCCTCTATTATATAACACTGGAAAACATCTAGTGTCAGGTAGAGAGAAAACTCATGTTCGAAAAACAGTTGGAATGGGCAACTCCGAACGTAAAACGGACAGGTTTAGAATTCAGATTGATATATAACCACATTTTACAAGCTCTCCCATTTGATGATCCACAGTTTCAGCAATGGGGAAGGTTTCAGATAATCTTCATAACAGTAAATTTAAGGGAAAACTTGAGCAACAACATACATCAAGTTAGGGTTTACACCCCCATTGTTTGTTCCTAAAGACCAACTCGTCAGAGGCTATTGAGGCATCAAATCATGGGAAGATCTATGTTCTGTCACTTCAGTTATGTATCTCTCGTCATCCTTCATCCCTTTCTCCTGATAAACCTACATCACCATCAAGAAATGTCATTTCGAGAGAGCTGCAATACTTGAATGAAACGATGCAGGAGAAAAACCGCAGAGAATCCAATATACAGATATATTCCAGATAATTGGAAAAGATTACAAGTCTACTTCCACCTGTTTCTCGGCATCTATCAGATTGCTCCATAGGTGTCCAATCTTCTTATTGATGACTTTCTCTTCCCCATAGTGCAGAGGTTTGAGTCCATCATAATGTCCACTCCTGTTAGACTTCGGCCTGGAGGGGTCATGTAAAGCTAACCGGGATCTCTTTCGGCGTCGAGGGGGTACATCTGATGTATTTGAACTTTGAGACAATTGAAGCATTCCGGGGATATGATATAGGACACCTTTAAATTGATCAGATCCAACCCTAATTGTAACCAGATAGCCATTATCGAATTTTCCATCAATGATTCCCGTCACAGAATTTCCAATCTCCAACTCCCGAGTACCTGCTTGTAAGAAAATGGTGAGAGCACTCATTTGCCAAGACATCTACAGCTACATTCACACACTCACAAACAGGTATACAAAATAGACAAATGGGATGGGGAAAATTTTGGTATAAAATATAAATAATAACTAAACCCTCTGAAATCATTTCAAAGTAAACTGATAATTCTCAAATAAACGTTCTATTCTCTAGAAGCTCAAACACTCAGCAATTGACATTGAAATGATCGACAATGTTGCTTTTGGTTTCCTTTCCTAAGGAAATTCGATTTGCAGGTTTCAGAACTATTTTAACCAACTACGCTCTAGCTCACCAGAGTAAAAACACAGCCCTTGTATCAATAAGTAGTTAAACATACCAACAGTTGTTAATTGATTTGGAGAGGCATCTTCTCTTGCATTTGCAGATCTGGTCACAAGACTCCCACTGGCAGTGACTGGAATAATAGAGTTTAAGAATATAAATTTACAAGCTACAAATATTTTTCCTCAGAAGACAACAAAGCAAAAACGAATAGTTACCAAATACCTGGGGTTGTGATGGAAGAGACTTGTTTGCGGAAGTAATAGACTTGCTCAAATTGATAAAGCAACGATAAATAATACTTCCTTAAAACGAAAGACACACTTGTAAGGGTTGTAGGAAATCTGAAGGTCGTAATCACTTCTTTCCATCTACGATCTTTTATTACCTGTAAACCATTTCAAGGAAATTTAAATGGAAAAGGAAAATAAACTTCCCTTCAGAAGGGAGGGGGGGGGGGGGGGTAACAAACTAACACGTTGGAACAACTCAATTTGTCGATATCTTGAAAAATGTTGATAATCTTGTAATACCTTTTCAAGACCTCCACGTGTTGTGACTTCCACAAAGAGTTGATGCAGATCAAGATCCTTCCCTCCAACAACCGGAACCCTATCCGACCAAAACACCATAAGACAATATATCCTAAGTAGTAGTTCTCTTTCTCTATCTGTTCTATCATTTCCCAACCCCCATCGTCACATTAACAATTCAAATGGTACATACTTTAAAAACCTCAACAAAAATGAAAATGGAACACCATTCTCCCACCTCATGCATGAACATTCTACATCATACCTCCTTTAAATCAAGGTAAACAAACGAAAAACGGACAGACTATGAAGCTTGCAGCTTAGTAGTAGAAGGTTACAAACTCCACATCAATGAAGAGACCAGATACAGTAACAAGAAAGCAGTAGCATAAACAGTAGGCAGATAATTTGAAGCTATAGTTTTAAGTGTCAGAATCTAATTATCAAACAACTAAATATCCCTGAACTTATCTAGAGTAACTCTGATCAAATTAGGAATGAACAAACAGGATTTGCTATAATCTAGACCCAAAGATCAACTTTTACTAGTCTAGTTACTTTATTTTTCAATAAAGAAACTGAGATGCTAAAATGCTACAATAAGCAGCTATATATAAGCAAAACACTGTACATCCAAACCTTTATATATACCAAAACAGAGTCAAACCCCCACATGCAATCAAAGAAAAATGGTGTTTGCTACGAAAAAAATGGAAATGGGGGGAACATTACAACAATGAAACTTCAAATTAAACTGTTCAACTGGAAAACACCTTCTCGAATTCATAAATGCTAGTAATGAATGCAAATATAAGAACATTATTCCATCCCATAAAAACATCTGAAAATTGCAACACATAAATAAACAAAAAAAAAAACGAAGGGCAAGGACAAGGATCTGCTAAAGGCTACTCTTTTCAAAATAAGCAGTTAGAAAGCAAGAAAAAAACGACCCAGACAAGGAAAAAAGGTTGGGAATTGTTAGGAAATTACTTGAATTTTAAGCCGAGAGATTTGAGAAAAGCTCTGAGCTTTTCCCAGAAAAGGTCAGGACTTTGAACAACATCGTCGTAGTTAGCAGTTGGAGAGGGATGCCCATTTCTACTCTGCTGCTGCTGCTGCTGCTGCTGAGACATGTTTAGATTAGACCCAGATTCAAAAACAATTTTAGATGATGATTTCCCCCCTTATGATATGGTAATGGTATGCTATATTACCCTATTAATATATGAATTAATTAAGGTTAAGATTTAAGAACAAGCGATAACAAAGTAAAGTAGGGTTGGGGAAAGTATCAAATATCAGGATTAGCATAAGGTAGAGTAAATATATTATAATATTTTCTTTATGAATATTTAAAAATTAAATATCCCAAGATTACTATTAAAAAAAGTTATAAAAAATAACCTTAGGCCCCAAAGATTTATTAAATTAATTGATATACATAAACAGTTAATAATAATAAATTATGAGTTTTTAAGAGTTTTTTAAATTGGTATATCTTTTAATTTTATATTTTAAATTTATCATCATAAATTTTCTATTATGTTAATAAATTAATTTTATAATAAATAAAATTAAAAATATTTAAAATTATTCTATATATATCTTTTAATTTTCATTATTCTTAGACAACAATAACTTTGTTTAATATGAATAAAAAAATTACTTTAATTTTATAAAAAAATATTATCAATAAGGATTGATTTAAGTGGTAATTAATTTTATTTTGCTTAAGTAGATTTCGGTTTAGAGTCGTTGTGAATATAAAAAAGACTCACGCATCAAGGTGTATAACACAAATCGATCTGAATTAATCAAGATGAAGTCCTAGAAACCGGAAGAACTATAAAAAATTTAAAATTAACTTTAAATAATGTTGATTTAATTATTTTATAATATTAAAGTTAAATAAAAACACCTCACAAAAATAGGAAAATAAACCTACAATCCAACTCCACAAGAAACCCAGAAAATCAAATCAAAAACTATACAAAGTTTTACAAAGAAAAGGTCCGAATTGATGCATAAATAAGCCAAGAGCTTTCAGATTGTTCAGCTAAAGAATTTAGGATCATATCCATTGCTGGAGGTAGCCAAGATATAGTAAGCAACGATATGGCCAATGGAGCCCCAAGCAAGAACATCCACGATGTTGAATCCCACAGGATCGTTGGATTTGAGAAGGCTGACATACTCTTTAGCTCTGGTGTCACCTGCTTCAAAATGGGTCAACCCGTTTTGCTCCGGCACTTGCTTCGCCACGTTCTCTCTTTGGAAACTGAAGAACACGAAGCGACCCAAGAAGAGGGAGAGACCCGTACTCAGGCTTATCACGACGGGGGCGCTCAGCTCTGCCTTCACACCACTACCACCACCAGGCTTTCTAGCAGATGAAGTGTTTGTGGACATGGAGGTGAGTTTGGATGAAGGTGACTTGCTAAGGGGCCTGAGGCCTTGGAATGATGGGGTGGCAACGTTGTGGCGGCTGCCATGGGTGGTGGTGGTGGAGAAGATTGGGGTTAACAAGGCTAAGGCTGAGGCCATGGTGGATTGGTGACACTTGCAGAGGGTGGATTAATTGATTGTTTGAGAGAGGAAGATTGTAATGAGAAATTAGATACATTTTGTAGGATAGGAAGATAGAAATATGTGTGGTTGTAGAAAGATTTGGGATGTCCACTTGGCTTTGGTTCACTGGTTTGTTTTGGATCATAGATTCTTGATTCTATATCTCAACTAGATACCCTAAACTTGTAATAAAAATGAAAAAAAAAATATTTTTAATATAATCGAAATAAGATATTAGATTCCTTAAATCCTCTTTTACATATTACTAGAAATCACAATCTTCTTAACAAAAATAGCTTTACATATCAACATATTCCTTTTTGACTTATATCTCATTCACCACTCTCAAATTCAATGGGAGTTCCTCCTCCCTTACCCTTCACATAAAATAATACACAATCGTTATGGTGTAAAAAAGAAAATCAAACCATCATAACGCCATTGATGGATGCATTTACCATTAAAATAAGGGAACTATTGACAGACATTTTAGTATTTTACTTACATGCTTGGTTCTGAAGTTTATGATGGCCTTGTGGTTTTGATGGGCAAGCTGATAACATGATACTTAAGCGTCTAGCAATCTCCGTGAATGAAGGTCGGACCACCGGATCTGGAGCCCAACACTGCTCCATTAGTAACTTCCATTCAGGGTCACAGAAGCTTGGTATAGGTGGCCTCAGCGTGTTGCTAACGATACCACCTGCATGGATATGTCATATGAAGTACTCAGACCACAGACGACCATGTTAATGTATTTGATTCACCATGGACATGTGTAGAAACGTGTTCGAAGCATTGTCCGTGCTATAGTTTATCCGTAGATTGACAGCAGAAATTTTAAATGGATGTAAACTATCGGTATGATAAATATAGAATTTAACAGAAGAAATATTATGAAAATAGAAAATCCAAGTCAGCAACTACATCGACAAAATGATGGTAGGGGACCCTTGATGAGAACCTAATAAGGAAGAGAAATGAGACAACAAAGTAAAAGCACGTATAGCAAAAACGGGACATCTCGATGGAGGTTTCGTACCTATTATTGCTCCATAATGCATATTGGCATAAGGTTCATCCCCAGTAAGAATCTCCCAGAGAACAATGCCAAATGAGAACACGTCGACCTACAAATGATAAAATCCAGGCAAGTTATATTTGCATAAAGACCATTTGCTCCTTGCTTAGGGTGTTATGGAGGCAGAATTTTAGGAAGAAACATAGATTTGAGCCATGAATCGATTATGTACATTTTGTACAAAAAAACATGCAGAAACAAATTCTTCAAGATTGAGATTGACAAAATTAACAAGAGAAGGTACGAGGTCAGGAGAAAGTGCAGAGGCAACAAGTCCTAACATCCCCATTTCATTATAGACGACAAATGAGAAAACATAACTTGATCCATTAGGTACCATTGCATTCTAGATAACGGAGTATATAAGTTTCTTAAAATCCACTTCTTCAGGCCATCAAAAATAATGTGCGAAACAGAATCATTGAGAGGCAGTCCCTTCTAATGAAGCATAATAAATTTGATGCCAGCATATGCTGGGATTGCAAAGCCGGATATGAACTAAGATTCTAAACAAACTTCATCAAAGCTCTGAAACAAAATCGTCATACCTTTTCGGAAACCTTACTACTACTCCCATTCAACAGCTCTGGGGCCATCCATGGAAGAGTTCCCCTCACACCACCAGTAATCAAGGTATTCCTTTTTATCTTTGACAACCCAAAGTCCCCAACCTGCACAGGCATCATCATATTTATTAAGCTTAGGTTTGAAATGGAAATCAATATCTACCTACCAAACAAGGGAAGGGAAATTGGACCAGACGCCTACACATTTACAAATTTATACATGACAAGATCATGCAAATTACCTTGCAAACTGGCCGTACGGTGTCTCTCAAGTTGACAAGCAGGTTGTCACATTTTAAGTCAAAATGCACAATGTTCTTTGAATGTAAATATTCCATCCCAAATGCTGCATCCATGGCAATAATGAGTCGCTTACGGCGATCAATTTGCCTAGAAAGTTGCAAAACTTAAGTAAATAAAATATAACAGGAGAAATTTCTCCAGAATGATGGACGTCATTCTAGGAATAACTATATTTAAAAATATTACCTTTCTTTACGAAGCAAGACATGTCTAAGAGAGCCATTCACCATGAACTCGGTGACAGTGGCTAGTGTTCCTCCAGGTCCATCCCGTACCACACCATAAAAGGCCAACACATTGGGATGGTGAAGCTTGGAAAGGATGTCAGCTTCTCGCCAGAACTCCACAGTCTGAAAAATATTCAATGGCGATTGTTATTAAGACACGAGTTAAAGCATAAAAAGCATTAGTCGCCATTGATGATGCATGAAATGTGAAGAAACAGCAGGAAAACTCACCAATCTCTCTTGCTCAGATGAACGACCAGCAAAACAGATTTTTTTTATCCGCTTGATGGCAACGTCTGTTCCTCTCCATTTTCCATGGTAGACAGTCCCAAATGTACCCGAACCCAGCTCCCTTAGCTCTTCCAGATCTTCGTTTTTAATGATCTGCCATGGCATTTGATGAAATTAGCCAACATGGAGTTGGATACAGTGAATAAATTAAATGAATAAACTTGGGAAAAGAGGCAAAAATGCAGAATTGTTCAATCTAGCAGTATGCTGAATAACATTGTCAGCCATGTTTCTATTTAAGTCAGCAGCATAAATTAAGATGTGGTGAAAGCATATTACAGACATCACAATGGTGAATACTGTACAAGGTGATAAAATTGGCAGCATGCTGCCCCCTGTGAGGTAGATGTTTACTAAAAAAATTATATGCCTATAATAAGTGTTTAACATCTAGAAAGTAATAATTGGCAGCTGCAATGACGCCATTGGCAATGAGATTCCACGAAATGGTAGCCATGGTGAATAGATACCGATGCTACCGACAGAACAAAAACTTCTAGAGAAGACTTGAGCATAAGCATATATGAACAAAATCTGGCCAAGTTTTATTAAAGTTGGAGATTTTGGAAAACAAAAAAGCAAAGTTAAAATTCACCAGCTCTTTCTGTATTAAGACATTAAATAATAGAGGATGCAAGATATACCTGCAATGTACTTGTATCAATTTCTCCATGGGAATGATCCGCAAGAGGTAGACCAATATTCTGAATATCCAATTTCCCATCCTTGAAAAAAGAAATACTTAAGAAAACATAGACGAAAGGTTTGACCAACTGCACTAGTCACTACTACCTCAATCTCAAATTCAGATACTTGTAAGGTTTGACCAACTCGTGCACTTTCATCATCATCGATTGGATACTTCTTGTAATCTAAGCTTATATCCAAGTTGTTAGCAACAGTACTAGACCCCTGCCTTATGCCCTCAGCAAAATTGATGTCTGACTTAATTTGAGCTAAGGTAACTGCACCAGCAGACTTCAAAGGTGGATAGCTATAATCTACTGGATCCCCACCTTCAATATTTGTAAGCGGAGATGAGAAACCCAGATGATCCTGATCCATGAGAGAAACATCCTTTCTAACAAACTCATCTTGAGCCAAATTACGGAAGTGTGACAAATGCCTAGGTTCAAGATTCTCCATGTTTGAGTTCAATACAGCTCCTTCACCAGGGAATGGAGTGATATCATGGGGGTTCTGGGACATTCTTAATTGCGAAAATATATCAGACATAAGGTCAGGGGGAAACCGCTCATTAATATCAATAAGTATGTCTCCATGCTCAGAGGTGCTTATGGAATCAGCAGGCTGTACATTGGAAGTTGGTCTAATTGGGTTCTCTGCCCGCACCAAAGATTGTCCGTTGTCCTTAGCATGATTTCCTGTTTTCTTGTTTACATCCTTCTCAATTCGTTCAAATTCAGATGGCTTCACATAAGGTTCTTCAAGGTGCTGAACAGAAGTTCTTCGACTTGCTGTGGGATGATTTAACCCAGCTGCTTCTTCATTAGCAGTGCTCTTAACTGAGACTCGTTTCAATTCAGATTTCTGCTCAGTTGACTCAAGTCTCTCCATGGATATATTAGAGATGACATTTTCAGAATAACCTTTATAATTTTCAAATTCTGCATGCCCATCCATAACAGTCTGAGGATTTTCAAACCTTGGATTCGCAGATGTAACAGACTGATCAGCTTGAGGAGATGAATTCCCATCATGAATCTTATCAACTTCTCGAATTATTTGGGAAGAATCAGAATGTGCTTGAGTCATTAGAAACTGAGAATCAAAAGAATCATCAGACTTTGATAAACGGTTCATTTCTGTCTGCTCCCTGGGGATTCTCTCTGAATAAAAAACTTGCTGAGGAATAACAGATGGCTCAAGGCAGCTGAAGCCATCTTCAACTTTTTTTCTCCCTTCAGTTACAACTTCAGGGGGGACTAAATTCTGCATAGTTTCCTGGGTCTTTTTGAAAAATTTTGCAGGCAACAAAGGTGAGCCACTGTCAGGCACTGAAATGGATACTTGCTCACTAGAAATATGGCTTGCACTGGAATTGTCATATGCATTTGAAGGGGTGTTATACTCTTTCTCTGACATCTGAACTTTTTCAGTTTCAATGATCCTCGGCAGAGATGTGTCTCGTTTCATTTTTGACTCCTTTGTTGGTGGAGCTTGGTCTAGGGACCACATTTTTCAGGTTCAGTTATTTTTGGGGCTGAGCCATCGCCTTTTATTTCCACCTCGTTTATAGATACTTCTGGACCCTGCACTTGAAAGTCCTTGGCAGAAATCTCAGGAGTCACATGCCCATGGAATGCCATCGAGACTGAACTTTCTCCGGGCATCACATAGTTAGAGGGTTGAGAACCATGACCATACTGCAATGCAGCACGTAAAGGAACACTAGTCTTCCCATCTACTTGGAAAGTGGAAGACAACTGCTGGCTAGCCTCTCCATGACATACTTTTCGCTCTGAATATGGCTGTGAGCTAGATACATAAGTGCTGGATGAACTTGCCAAAATTGGTTGAGAAGATTGGACTGTTACTGAAGGTGCATTAGTTGTCAAAGAAGAACTAGAGGCAATTGTTTCAGTCACAATCCGACCAGCCTCCCTCGCAACATTCAAACCAAGTAATCCATCCAACTTGTTCTCAAACACACTAGATGCAATTGAGTTTTTTCTAGACCCCAGGTCCATGCCATTCACAGCGACAACATATTGAATCTCTGAATCACCATCTACAATCCCCAAGCCATATTGAGCATCCTCCAAATCGTTACTAGAGAAAAGGAATATCCTCGGTTTCAGCGATCCTCCATTACATTCATCCATCATGAGCTGCAGATCCTCATCACAAGACACAGAGACCAATGCATCAAGATCCTCCCCAGGCAACTGATACTTTATGACATGCGCTTGATTATAAATTCCCATGGTTTTTTGAAAAAGCTCTTGAAAGGAAATACCCTTGCTTAACTGAATGATACGTGTTTCCCCTCCAACATACCTAAGTTCCCTATCACTGGGGCGTGGTAAAACTTTACCACCAAAGCTGCAGAGGAATTTCACCTTAGTTGATGAGCTAAGTGAAGCATTTATCGACGAATATCCATGTTGTCCCAGACTAATACCATTTCTCGAAGATGATTGAGAAACTGATCGCATGGAATCGTAATAGCTTTTTTCTTCATACACTGAAGGGGACTTCCCCTCAAACTCCTGCGGATGTGTTTTTTCTTCTGTGTTAAGCATGGAGATATCATAGCTGTTTTCAGAACCCATATGAGAAAACCCCGGGACGTTAGCATTATGAACAAAATGCTGCTTGGGATTTACCCTTTCCCGCATAAATTCCATAGCGAACTCCTCACCTGTCTGAATAGAGTAATTCCGCACTGGTCTAGCTCCTGTCAACATATTATGATCAGGAGGTCGGATGTTCGTATTAATATTACTTGATGGATCATGGAGAAATCTTTGGTTCACAAACTCGGGAGTCTCGTTTCCAGATTCCATTTTACTGTAATGAATGTGCTCATGGTTCTTCTGTTGATCCATTATGCCTTTGCTTATATTTCTATCCATCTAGATACAATTTTCCAGGGAAAAGGGGGAAATATGCCATGATCATCCCACCAAATGCATAACCAACACGTTCGTTACGCCATAGCCAACAGCAAACTTTGCTTCCAATTAACCTAAACCAGAAACAATACATGGGCCACTAGTTATTGACACTGTAGAGTGAACTATTGGGGAAAAAATGGAGCTCAAAATAAAACCCCAAATTCTCCATGGATATAAAAAAAAAATCAATCTTTAGTTATAGTCCGAAAGAAACCAATATAAAGATCGGAGTTTATATAATCATAACTAGAATCTCACACTAATTCATTTTGAAAAAAAAATAGTATTTTTACCAGTCAAAAGGGAAAGCTGTGAACTTTAAAGCAAGCAGATGAGAATCTTGTTGACTTTGTCTCTAAAACTCGATCATCTTCTCCGTCGATGATATGGATTAGGCCATTAGAGAACCGCTCTCTCTTTCTCAGTGATTTCTTTCTGCTAAATACTCAAATTGAGTAGACTGTTTAGTGGTTGGTATAGTTTGGACTGATTTAAAATATAGACATAGTTTAGGGACCTAATGCAATTTTAATTTCTTTTAAAATATAGTATTATACGAAGAATCTAATAAGTAATCATGGATGAACATGGCGTGTCATGTTCATCCACGGCTAAGATTAAATGGCCCATCCTATGGATGAACATGGCGTGTCATGTGTTTGATCATGCACATATTCAGCTTTAATTATTGAATTAGTACTATTAATTACAAAATCTGGGTGCTTTCCATAATTCTCTTATTGAAATCATAGGAAAAGAAGATAAGTATTATCTCTACAAAGAAGGGAAGACTCCAGTGGAATTATTGTCAGACCTGATTGTGTAAAACTTAGTTGCGAGTGATAGTTGGACTAGCATGGTTGGTGCGCTATGGTTTTCACCTCTTCTGGATTGATTTCACCAGACCGACACTGATTCTGCCAAAGCACCAAGAAGGCAGCTTAAAGATGCCATCCACACTGTCTTGTTAGACATGAATTTTCCTGTTGTTTGTGGTGTCAATCAGGTACCTCATTGTATGCATCTCTAGATATTGTCTAGTAATTATTGTTCTCAAAAGAAACAATCAAACAAGAAATAGCCAGAGGAAGGGGGTGGAACATGGTTGTTTACAATGCTTATACTGTCTCAAAGCTCATACATGGTGCAAGTAGGATGAACCTTACATCTTTCCACTGTTTGAAGTGCTTTTTTTCCTATTTTAGTCGTATGTGAAGATGCTGCGTTCTCTCTAACTTATTCCTTTGAGACAGTCTTTTATTATTCCTTTTGTCTCAATTCTGTGACTTCTTCATATGATTTAATACAGACAACTTTAGCTCTCTTTGCAGCTAAACAAGCATCTGGAATTGCTGTTAACATTTGATTTCCAGGTTACGTCTGTTGTTCCGAGTATATATGTACTAGTTTTTTATGAACTACAGTACAATGAAGGAAAATGTAGAGTATTTATGAACTATCTAAGGATTCTGAATGTTTGTAAATTACACCTTTGTACAGGCGTGCCATGGGACTGCATCAGGCGGTATCACTTTGCATGGACCATTGCCATGCTGCAGAATTGACAGGTCATGATGCTTGGTTCAAGACTATTGTTTTATCTGGGGGGAAGTGGATGTTAACCAGGACTAGCAGGTAGAATCTGCATTTTCTGTGTTTTCATCGTGAGTTTTTGTTTCATTTCGAGTTCATGGACACTAGCTTGATATATCTTAAGGTTTTGAGTATATTTGAACTGTTCCCAGATAGGTTAGAGAAGGAGCTATACGAGATTATTTCCCCTTCCCTAGAAAATGGAATAAAAGTTCTTCCTCCTCATGGTGCTGATACTGCATGATTTGGAGCAAAGTTTATCAGCAACATAAGTAGCACTTGACTTTACCATATCACTTAAAATTAACTTCTATGTAAATGTCAAAATTCGAACTCTATTTGACCGATGTTCGATAATTTTAAAGATAAATATTAAACATCTTGACCATAATTAGTAGATTTTAGTTATGGATATAACAGTAACTATTATAACTATGAATAATTGAACATGCCCTATCAAGTGTAAAATAATTAAATGTATCAAATGAAAGCATGCATCAATTTCAGCAATATCAAACGTAAAATGATTAAATTTAATTTAATTACTGTAACAATGAAGTCTGTCAACACAACAAATAAAAAAGCATGCACCAAGGACAAACCCGATGTATGAATTGTTAACACTGTGACTCTTCTTCGCAATGTTAAGAGTGTGAAATATATTATATAAAAATCAACAAATGGGATGACTGGAATTCATTTCCAGGCTTTCATAGCAAGATAGCAGCTGCTATGGTTGCGACCATTACCAGCATCAGCGGATTACTTATCAGCTGCTGACTACCATTAGCGTTCTCCGATGCTGACGGTGGTAATGCAGGGCAAGCAAGCCCTAATTTCCCTTCACGACACTCGCTAGCAAAAAGTCCCGGAGGGTATCTTCCGTAAAGATTAATGTAGCTGAACATCGTCGAAGCACAATCGGTCGTCAAGTCGTTGATCTGTTGTGCATAAGGACAAGCAAAATCCTTGAATGCTGAACAACAGCTTTCAGGTGGAAACTTGGGTCCTTTGCATCGGCTTGTGATAACAGTGTAGTTCAGAAACTCAAAGTTAACAGGGCAACCTGCAAAATATAAGAAATAGTATGTCAGAATTTAATTACATATCCCTTTCCAGGTTAAACAACTAAGCCTCCCCCAGAAAGAAACTGTTATTTCAAACCATATATACATATCATCTATAAGCTCAAAGAGATCACAAGGGAAATAATTTTGCTTATTTTTAACAGTGCGGTCCGAGAATATTCAAATTATGTAATGCAAAGGCCTTGAATGAGTGAAATGCACTTTTGGAATCTTCAATGAGCCAAGCAAAAGATACCTACATATTCAGTCAAACCTGGATGGTATTAGGTGTTATGCTAGTCGGACTCGAATGAGTGTTGGATATAGGGTATTTGTCCGACACGAGTATGTTTAATTCATTATTTGGAGCTCTGTCAATTGCTCCATCAGTAGATGGTTTCAAAATATGAGATGAAACCAGAAAACACGGTAAGATACTATTTTTTAGTTCAAGTAATGCATCTATGGAAGTAAACACTCAATCAGCAGGTTTCACATCATCAGTTTCATGGAAACCAGAAAAGACAATCCTCATAGGACTCTGCAAAAACCGATCCGAAATAATCAGCCAATAAATCGGATACCAGTGGTTAAAAAGGCAATCCCTTTCTGCCCTTTTCAAGATTTTTCTCAAATATACCTTCAACACTTTCTCCCCACAAGTAAAGATTTTCAACTAGCCTAAATCATATTCATAAGTGTATCAGACTCATGTATTTGCCTAAACTGATGCAAGATCTCAAATCATCCCACCCCAAAAATCTAAATATCCAAACCAAGGCATCAGATCTGGCAGCAAATACTTGTTATCTCATCCTAAACAACATAGACCCCATCAGAAAAAGAAAAGAGGAAAAAAAGAACCTTTCTTGGCCTGAAGAAGATTCCTTCCAGTAGAAGTGAAAGAGCTGAAAACACCATCTGCAGTCATTCAAACCACCGCATATTAGAAAAACAACAAATGGGTCACAGAAAAAGCAAGAAAGGTACGAAATTTATTGATAAAAATACCTGAAATAGAAGTGCAAGCAGAGAAACCCAAGAAGAAGAAGAAGAAAACTGCAAACCAAGGCAATAACTTTTTTGTCCCCATCAACTTCCTTTTTCTTTTCTTTTGACGATTTTGCAGCAGATCTACGTTGCTAGTTTAAAAGGAGCAGAGTATTACACAAATTGAAGCTGCAACAGCTTCAGTTCAGCTTCTTTTTTTTTTCCAGTTCAAGCAATTGAAGAAAGGTAGAAAGCTGAGTTGCTGGAGCTATGAAAATTTTAATGGGGTTTTGAGATAATAAAGTAATAAGAGGTGATGACAGAGAGACAGAGCAGGCAAGAAGCCGCGGTTTTCCGTTTCGTTGTCATTGAAATTTTGATAACAGCTCATCACTGGTTATATATATAAATTAGATAAAATCTCATTGAATTTTATTTTTTTTATTAAAAATATCACTGAAGTATAAAATAATATTATTAATTTTATTTTTTCTTTAATCTAAAAGTATTTCGCCTTTGAAGTTTAAGTATTTAAAAAGGTTCAAATCAAAAATTTAAAAATTAAAAGGTTTATACTAAATTATTAGGTTAATTGAAAATTTTAATATAATTTTAACATAAGCAATATATAAATAAAATAACAATTATATTTTATTTTATAATATTTATAATATAATTTTATAAATATATTTTTTTAAATAAATATTCTTTATAATTTATATTTTAACCGATTAATTTATTTGTAGAGATTTCATAGAAAAGTAATTCCCTTAATTTATTTTTTATTCATAATGTCAGTATTTAAGTATCTAATATTTTTTAAAAGATTTAAAATCTCCATTCAATAAATACATTATACAAAAAATATATCAATTTATATTTGATTGTATTTTAAATTTGTTTATTTATTAAAATTTTAATTAATTAATTTAGATGAAATTTTACAAGAGTCCAATATAGAACGATTTTTTAACCTATTTTTTTCATTCAAATGTCATAATTTGAATCTTTAATCTTATTTAAAAAGTCTAACACATATATAAGAAAAAACACATCATCGATTCGAATGGTAGAAACCGTCTTGATGACGTGCAGGAAAACAACCTATGCCTAGACCTGTGAAGCAGTCTATACACATATATACAAATAAAGAAAAATTCTACAACGGGCGTCGAACATCACTAATGTTGAAACTTGTTAAACACCATTAAATTAATTAATAAAAATTTAAAATCTCAAGGATTCAGTATGTAATTAATAAAAGTGTGATAAACTCAACATATTATTAATAATTATATGATTAGTCCTTTAGATTTTTATTCTTTATAAATTAATTTAATAATGTTCAGTGGTGTTCAACATTAACGATGTTCAGCGGTGTTCGACGCCCGTTGTAGACTCATCCACAAATAAATCATTATAAAAATACCCTAACTACATATTGATTTGTCCGAATAGATGACACTTTTACCCATCCCAAGAGAAAACTTAAAACATGAACATTGTTTTTAAAAACACTACAACGTTCAAAAGGAGAACACTTGTTCTTTTTAATCCCATAAACACTTTTTAATAAAACTACAAAGTCGAGGTCTACTTGGTACATCCGCATTATTTCTCATGTTTTTTGGGGTGGCTTACAAGATTGCGTAGTGAATGAAAAATGACTCATGTTGCTTTGATCCTAACTCTAAAATTAGCTACAATAGTATTTGTTATAAAGTATACTCTCAACTATTAAACATGGATCATTCGATTATTATATTATATTAGTGATGTTCGAACCGTGATCTCTAAAAACATTAATCGTCCCTTAACCAATGAGATAGATGGTTCATTCATATTTTATTTTTTTGGGGGATGATTGATAGACGAACGATGCTCTAACAAAACTTAAGTTCAATGTTAATGGAGACCACGTTTTCAGTTCATTTATATATGGTAGCTTCATTTCCCTGACTGCAGATGCAGGCCAGGGGAATCTTGGACAGTTTCATTTCACATAAGCAAAGCTTCAATGAATAATAATGGAAGATGTTTTGTTTTGACCTCTGGTCTTGAATGGCTCACTCTGTAGTCTCAAAACTCCATTTTACAACCTTGGATTTTACAGTTCAAGCAGAACATGGTAATATTCATTCAAATACGATGAAAAAGGAATCGATACGTAAATATATTGGTTCTCTCTACATGTACGGTTTCAAAGCTGTGCTTTGGAAAAATCCGTACAGCTTATTAGCTCAACTACAACTTCAGTCATGTTGTACTTACAGTAGGTGGTTAAAAGGAGTCCATCTCCTACGCTTCATCATCAACTGTGCAGTGCCGCCGGTTAAAGCTGGCCCCGGATGATGAACTTTGTCAGCCTCGATCTCCTACTCCTAGAGCCTCGATCCCAAGCGGTCTAAAACATCTGTCAATCTCCGCACAACAATCTCCGTTGCTGCAACAACAGACAACAAGTATGACGACATCTATTACGCTTTGATTCAACAATAATTTCTATATACACCAACATATATGATGAACCAGCATTTCAATCTATGATTCCAAGACTGTAGAATTAAATTATTTTATGGAGAATGGAACTTGCATGATATTTAGATGCTCGTATAGTATCCAGCCACTCAGCAATCTCAAGTTGCTTCATCACCGTAGTATGTAGGACCTGTATAAAATTACACCATTGTCAAAAGATCTATCAATGTTGAAATCAAAATCTGCCTCTGAACCTCTGACTTCTATAAAGCAACCAAGATGAGCCATACTCGCTTAGTTTTGTCAAGGTCAAACTCGACAGATTTGATCCGGTCCAGAGATTCCATGAGCATTTTATCCTTTTCTACTGGAATTGCAGCAGGCTTATTGCTAAGTTCCTCAAAGGCTTTCTCGAGTTTCTGAAGACGCTCTATGCAAGGACGGACATGGTCATCTTCATTAGCAGTATCATGCACTGTTGAATTTGAATGGCTATTCCTGTTGGGTTCCATCGTAGGATGGATATAGTTTGGCCTTCTCCAAGATTCAAATCGAACAGTGCGAATAAAAGCAGCCAGTCTAACCAATAAATCTATTAGCATTTTCGCCACAGAATGAATGTTCCTTCTGCCAAACTTTTCCTTAACAGTGTGTAACAAATGTGTGATTGAAGTTCCTGAAATTCAATACCAATTTAGAGGGGGGAAATAAAATATGAAGGATAGGGGATTGTAATAAAAACATCAATCAACTATATTATGGTAAATTATCAACATCATGCATTAAATCAGATAATAAACAAGAAACTTGTCACTGTGGTGAAATAGCATTTTCAAACACCTTCAGAATGAAAAGATGTCCTCTGATTAGATTGGCTATCCACATTACTAGAATTGGGCAACTGATCTGGGGAATATGTCAGTCCTTGGTTGCTTTCTATAGTTTCCTCATTCATAGGGAAACCATCATCACAACTATAATAAGCATTTGGATCTGACACTCTCACCTGCAGAAATCACAATCAATCTTATTAAAAAGGCCAGAAATGCACATCAGTTACCAATAAAACAGAATTCTCTGCTTTTGCAACTCACTTCTTCACGAACTGGTGTTAAACAAGGAAATGCAGAGCTTGTTCGTCCAGTTGGAGAACACTGGTCATCCATATCTGACCCGGACTCTACTACTGATGTGTCACTAGTCATTCCCTGACAGAGTGTATGTTGAAACACAGGCATGAGAATATATTATATTAATCACCGAATACAAATGTCCTGAATGATCGGAAGATGCAATACTTGCCTTTAGTGGTCGTATCTGAACATAAGATTCATAGTTATGCTGATCATTCAACACTCTGGTAATTTGCCTCACAAATGTTGCTTCTGCATTATGTACAAGCTATCAATGGAAACAGTACACATGTTATTCTCCAGATAGAAGTTCAGTGAAACCTAAATCATGGTCTAACAAGCATTTCATGGACTAAAAGGATGGCTACCTTCATTATCTCCGGATCATTCCATGGACCTTTATTGGATCTAAGACACCCTCCATCTGTAGAACAGGTGCATGACCCTCCTAAGAAATCTGGCAACTGACTGAAAGAGGTGAAGAAAAAACGAGTCATTAGGGGAGATCACAGGGTGAATTCTCTCATGGGTAAGAAAGAACATATATTTAACAGACCTAGAGTCGATGACCTCCAGTAGCCTACCGAGAGATTTGGGCTCCAAGACCTGCAATTGGAAAATAGAGCAATGAATAACCACTGAGCAGGAGAAAGAAAATAGAAAGAAATGCCTAGAACCATATCCTTTACATTTATCTTCCCAATTGTTTTTGCATCGAGGAATTTCTGAGCAGCAGGCCAAAGCATCTTCTTGAATCCAGGACCAGCATTGACTACATACATTCTGTGTAATGTCTGTAAAGCAATATACGAAAGAATTACATTCCAAAAAGAAACAGAAAATAAAAACATGAATGGATTAGATCAGATACCTCAGGGTAATAACTGTTGTCTATTTTACTCATGGCAGCCAAAAGATTTGCAGCAGTCCTGCTAAAATTCTTCATGCTCTACATTCAAGAATAACATTTAATTAACAATTAGGGGAAGTGCAATCACTTCAAAAACAACACTTAATCACCAATTATAATCCAATTTGTCAAATACCAAAATGGTATTATTAATGTTGTCAAATACCAATTTGTTGAAGGACGATAAAGATAAGAGCCAAATACCAGTCCTTGTACATCCAATATAGTAGTTGTCGAACTGATTTGTCGCTTTGCGGCAATTGAACAAGCAGGGAATTTCTCCAATAGAGCTCTCTCAAACTCTTGGACATGATACTTCAGATATCGATCTATGGTGGTGATTTTCATAAGCCTACTTGGATGGGCTTTTCCTAGCCGCTCAATATAAACAGGTCTCCCTTCCTTGTCAACTCCATGGTACCCTTGGGGATAGTATTGCAATACTTCCTCTAGTTCTTCAAACTCAAAATCCTGTTCATTTAACAAAAGGTTAAACTTTGTATAATTAAAGAAAAATAAAAATATAATTCTAGCCCTTCATGAAAATAAACATAATACTTAAGGGTGCCAGATTATTTGGACTAATCAAATATAATGCTAAACATTCATTATAGGTCTTATCTGTTGACTCTTTTCCAATGAAGAGCAATGGAAGAAATACAACAAAGTAAACATTCCTCACCTCCAAAATGGTATCTGTTCCAAACTCTTTCCTCCATTTAAGCATTTCTCCCCACATATGGATTGTTTTCTCAATATTAAACTCTCTAGCTTTCAAGAATCTACAAGTTAAAAGAGTAGTAGTTCTCAGCCTTCATTAGTAATTAAGCAGCAGTGGAATTTGCCCAAAGCAACAACTGACCTCAACAAAGTATGATAATCATCATGCCTAGGTGGCAACAAATCCATATGAAGAAGCTTTTGACGCAATTCATGCACAGCACCCTCCTCTTTTGCATCCCTGACATCCTCAATGGACACAGCAGGGACCCTGTAATCTATTTTCCTCTTCCCTCTTTTCTTCAGAGAATGAGTGAACTTGTTGGATGCATTTATGGCCTTCTTTTTCAGATTCCCAATTTTGGATCTCCTCCTCTCCTCCTCAGAGTTATCAAAACCAAACCTTCTATCTCTGATTTCATCATTTATCCCAATTTCTTCCACCCCTTTTTCCCAGTACAACAAATTAGGATGCAAATGCATTTCATAATAAAACCAGCAAACATATAGCAGGCTTAATTAATATACCTGACATCTCTGCACAATTGACAAGGAAAAAGCTTTGACCTTTGAAGCTATGAGTGTAGTTCAATGGAATGTAAAAAAAGCCATCATGATCTGTACATTGTAGAAAACAGAAGCAATTGAATCATCTGATATGAAGAAGCAATGACTATAAAAAAGCAGCAAAAATTATGAAAAAAGTAACCCTAAACTCAAATCTAGAGTAGAGACATGACAAGAAATAATGGGAGATGATCAGATCTGGCAAAAGAAATTGAATAAGCTTTTTTCTCTCTCAGTTATCATTAATTGAATAAGCTATAAAATAAAATCATTTCCCAATTCCCCAAAATGGGAAAACTCTTCTCTTTAAGCCAAAAAAAGGAACACCAACCAAAATGAAAGCATCAAATTTCAGTGAGAGTAGAACAAAGGAGGAGTTAAGTATTTGGCAGCAGTGGAAGATCAAAACCGTTAAAAACTGAGAGTTAAAGCTATCAAAAGATGAACAACACCCAAAGCATTCAAATCTGTTAACATACAATGCTTGATTATTTACTGCATCAAACTCGTACGGATCCCCCAATCCTCCATTAATAAGCAAGAGAAATAAAAATTAGACGAACGCACCCTCAGATAAGACTCCATAGGTGGGAATCCATCAATCAAACACCAAACCGCACCGAATCTCTCGAGAATATGAGAGAGAGAACTGAAATGAAAAAGGCAAAAAAGGAGACACTTTGTGTGGGAAACAGTGGAGGAATCTCAGGGGAAAAAACTTGTAGTGCTAAACTGTGATATTAAAAACTATGGGAAACAGCAACAACAAAACAAAATAAAAAATGTTTCTTAAAGATCTGACCTGATTTTCATCCAAATAAATCCAGAAAAAAAGGAAAGAAATTGAAAAGCTTTGATTTTCTCTGTATAGAAATGGCGAGAAAAGGGCTAAAGCAAACGAATGAAGTTTCCAGTGCGAGAGAGAAGAGAGAGCCTCAGCTTAAGCTTAAAGCTCTGCCCTTTTTTTTTGTACTTGTAAGCTGACCTTTGTAATGGATACGTGGCATTTTCTTGTTTTTTTAATCTTTTTTAAAATAAAATAATAAGTGCTTTTCGTATTCTGGAATAATAAATGCGGCTAGTAATTAATTGGTTAGGATTGATACTGTATTTTAAGTTATTTATTAAATTAATTTTAGGAGTTTGATTATATTAATTTAATCAATAAACTATATAATATTACAATAAATTTGTTATATTAATTTATATAATAAATAATTTAGTGTCGTTGATATTTAAGTGTACGAATTATTTTATTTTATTGATCAAATAAACGATATGAAAATCAATAATTAATATTCGTAAAATATAAGGCGTTTTTCTAACAATATTGTTGGGGATTTTTTTTCAAAAATGATAAACCATTTTAATTATTTTCAACAATATAATAAATTATTGTCCAAATTAAAAGTCGAATTGTTTTCAACCCGTCTTCAAACAGTGTTTCAATTAAAATAATAAACATTGTTCAAAGACGGGGGAAGCAATCAGTCTTTAAATAGTATTTGTTTTACTAAGCACTGTTTTAATAGTGTTTTTCCCTGATAAAACAAATTTAAAAAGAAAAACATTGTTAAAAGACGAGTTCCTTTCACTCGTCTTTGGATAAATTATATTATTTAATTTATTTATTGATCAAGGACGGATTAAAAACATTCGATCTTTTGAATTCAACAGTAAATTATAATATAATGACAAATAATACGATGAAAATAATTTTTTTAAATTAAAAAATTCGAAAATAATATTACAATAAATTTTCCTAAAATATAATGATTTTTTTTTAAATTATAAAAGAATTTAAAAAAAAAAGTCAGTAGCATTGGTTTTAGGAACCAGAGTTGAAGTTTTGTCCTTGGAACCAGAGTTTTGACTTTAAATATTGACCAATGAATCATGACAGATACAGATAAAAAGTCAAAGTCTGTCAGGATTGACAATACACTAGACTTAAGAACTAGCAGTGCAGACAAAAACATGACAAAACAACTAACAACACAGGATAAGTTAATGTAGAATATATATAGCCTAGGATTAAAATAAAATTAATTGTTAATATTTATTTATTTTTAAACCCAATTTTCTTTTCTTTTATTTAATTTCTCTACTATTTTTAATCTCAAACGTTATTTTTTATTTTTAAAGAAATTTATTTATTTTTCTTTTAAAGTATACTCTCAATTATTGAACATTAACCGTTCAATCACCAGTGGGGGTTTTGGACAGGCGCAATAGGAGCGACTGCACATGGCCCTCGAAAAAGAGGGCCTCAAAATTTTGATAAACTACATTCATTAGATGATGTTAATCTCGAAATTCATTGAAATTTTTTAAAAATATTATTAAGAAAGATGAGTTATAATTGTTAAAACGTTCTAATTATTTATTAAATATAACAATTGATTATAAAATCTTATTGATTATTACTATTACTATTGCTTCAGTAAAACTAATGAGGTTTTGGACAGACGTAATAAAAACGATCACATAAGGGTCCCTAAAAAGAACATTTGCTTCTAAGGGCTATAATTTTATAACTAATGAAGGTCATGGACAATTATTTTTAAGAATCATATTTTAATAAATTGTACAGGACCCCCAAAATCTTTGAACCGCTCATATCAATCACTATACTAATATTATTAATATTCGAACTTTGTGATTTATAAAAATAATAATTATTCTTTTAATTACTTAGGTTAAATGAGTCGTGTAGTATAGATTAAATTTGGTTGTAATTCATAGCATTAGTCCCTAATCCCTACCATCACAAGCATCCAATACCGAAGTTAGTTTTGGGAGAGGACCGTCTGGTCAATGATTTTTTGGACCATCTCTACAGATTCTTATTGCCCACATATAAAGTTGCTTGGAAAAATAACTTAAGAAAGTGAAATATCAACTTTTTATGTAAGATTCTGCAGCAGTTGTCTTTAAGCTTTATGGACAGACCAAGGGAGTAATATAATTATTTTATAGTAGGATATATAAAATATTTTAATTATTCGATATCAAAAAGGAATATAAATCTTTTATTACTTGTTGGTATATTAGAGGTTATAGGTTCGAGCATTAGTGATGTCAGCAGAAAGATTGAATGATCAAATATTAAATGATGAAGATTATATTCTAGAACAGATATTACTGTAATCAAAAGAAAAGTAATGGAGTAGAATCCGCAGCTAAGAAGAGTCTCTCTAGTATAGAGCACATACATGATAAATTCAATCCAAAAAATCTATTATCGATAATAATAATTAATCGATATTTTTTTTCAGGAGAATCAAACATGCAAAAGAACTATGCACAAAACACTACATGAAAATATAATGTTCAGGTAGATACAACCCTATCTCGCAGACAAGAAAGCCCAGGATAGAGTTAAGATACAATCCACAGTTCTCTCAAGGAGAAACCATGCAAAGATTATTGGATTCCAACACTACAACACCTGTCCTAATCCATCACCAATTCTAATCTCCCTATAGATGCAATAATAAAACAGCATAAATCTTTACATCACTAAAGTACCAGACTCTATTCTATACATACATATATATGTATATATGCACGTAAGTGTGTGGGAGTGTGTGTTTGTGTTTACCTTCTCCTGATCGTCTAGAATCAATGGAGTTGGTTATTTAGATCTTGCAGTTATGACCCCTTCAATGGATCCAACCAGTGCAAACAACGTTATTGGAAGGCACACGAAGCTGAAAGTTTGAAGCATCACCCACTTAGCCGACCAGGCTTCAACGTTCCTCTGCTTGAAGTACATCTGCACAGGAAAATATATTGATAGGGGCCAGAAGTAGATGCCTCCCAATACTCCTAAAACTTGGTTGAAATATGGGAATAGCATGGCGATTATCGTTGTCGAAGCTACGAAAACGGTGCGGAAACACATCCGGAGAACGCTTAATCGAAAAGCTTTCACTAGCGGGAGTTTCACTTTGAAATCCTTGTGTATGTATCTGTTGTCGGGGAATTTCTGAGAGATCCATTTCTCAACATTTGCAAATAGTGGTTGACTGTAAACCTGAAGAAAAAAAAGCATGAACACAAAGGTCAGATTCGGGTGTGTGTCTATGCATTTGAAGGATTCTTAGAGTTCATATTTCCGCGCCTATGTTCTTAAGAACATTGATGTGTTGGCTGTAGCTGAACAAATAAATGTTCTTAACATATAATGTTATTGGTACCTGATACCCTCCAACTAGGTGGATCACAATGCACACATTGGCAAAGTCGATGAGCCAATACGGTTCGTAGAATCCGAAACCTGTCAATAGGTTCCCTGGTGTATTATCTCCGAAGGCTGCATATCCAAGAGCCCCACAACAGATATAGAAGAAGGTCGTAGCTGAAATCGATATAATTGAGGCTGTCTTCATGGTTTCCATCTCAGAGGGAGGTGACAAAGTATCCTTCAAGTTATGAAAGTGTATTTACTCATCAGCATCATATAACATAGACTATCAACTATGTTGCTCTGACTCGGCATATCCTCCTACTCATGTTCGGATATATGCCAGACACGGATATTTTAAGAAAAATGAAGAGTTACAATATGAACTAATCTTTATTGTCGACAGACCTGTATCTCAATGAGAATTAGGGAGTATGGATAGGCGAATGCTATGTCTCCAAGTGCTTGAGAAACCAGCCAGACTTTTTGACCTGTAGTAGCTGTTGAGATTCCTCGAATGGAACCCATAGCAAAACCATTTGCTGCAGTTTTAACAACAACAATATCAGTAAGATCATTGTTAAGTTCTTGCAAATATTCTACAAAGAGGAATCTGCATGTCTAAATATCTAGGTTCATCAATTTACCTATGACTTTAGCAATGCCAAGTGCAAGACCAATGACAGAATAAGCAAAGGACATGATTGCAGCAACCACTGATAGCCATTGTATGTTGTGAAAATTATTCATCTGAGATAATATTAACTGAATAACTCCAAAAGCTAGCATATATTGAGCATCTCCAAAATAACATTCAGCATCATGACCTTCTTTGTGGTAACAGTTCGATTTCTGAATTGCTCTGCATTCACAAGTATAACGGGCATTGACAACCAAAATCGTAGCTCTCAAAACAGGAAAGCCGCTAGCAACGACCTATGTTAATCGGAACCGGGGAGTGAGTATCCTTGGGGGGGGTCCATTCATGTATGTTCATTCTTTTCAAGTTTCTTTCATGTATGTAGAGGGTAGTTGGAAAGTCATATCTCATACCCTTGTCTATACTTGCATCGGATAGAGGTGCTGGACATAGGTACTTCAAGAAAATGAAGAGATAAAGTACTATAAGAATAATGTCTTTTGGCTGAACTAGTTCTGTTAGAGCTTCATTGAAGGGACAAACGTCCATTTAGGCGTTAAAAATGATGAACAAACAATCGTTCACAACCAAACTGTCGATTGTTTGTCAAGTTTATAGTGAGCAAATGCCTGTTAAAGTTGCTGAACCCAACCAGAAACAGGCCTAAATCAATAAGCAGTGGGAGTAAAAGGAAGTTGACAACACACCTCAGGCTAATAGCAGATGTAATTGTATATGCTATTCCCATACCATACAAGCCTATTTGAACAAAAAGGCCGCATACCCTTGCATTCGTTTGCCCTGAAAATCCATGTTAGCCAACTAAAATTTATTACCAACAAGCATATAATGTACTGTAGCAATTAGCAGCTAGCAAACAAACAGTGAAGGACATGGTTTTAGTAGGCATTTCCTGTTAATATAAAGATTGGCCTCTAGCCCTCTAGTCTCATGTAACCATGTCATGTTTCTGGACTCTGGTGCAAGATTTGATTTTTGACTGAAAATTACTTAGGATTTTCAATTTCTTTTCCGATTTTATCTTAAGAGAATGTGTCTTATATGGTCCAGACAAGTGGAAACTGGGGACAAAGCTTGCGTGAAAGAATGGAATTTAGTGATCAAAGTGAATAAGTGATGGACACCTATGACCTATGCACCATAAGATCAATCCAGATATCCTTCAGGCCCCACCACCATCATCACCATATTAACCAGCAGCATAAAGAAATATTCAATATCATCATCATCATCACGGAATCTATCCATAATCAATGAATTTTAACTTCACGTGTAGCAGAACTTTAGAATTATGAAGATAACATCTACCAGTCCATTTCCCATCTGTGAATCTTTTCTCAACTACCTTCTAAACTCTAGCAGGCAATCATGCAAGCACTGTATACGTATTTTTTTTTTTTTCAAACTTTGAAATCTACAGACAGTATTGATGTAATTAAGAAGATAAGTTGCTATTAACAGTTTAATAATCTCACCTAAATTGCTATTAACAGCATCGATGTAGGATCGATTTCTGATGGGTCCAACTTCCGGATCCGGAGTTTTATAACAGTTGCAGAGAAGATAAGTTGAAATCAGAGTGATCGATGCAAAGAGGAGCATAGCCAAAGGTCCGGCGATCCACCCCAGTTGAGCCATACTCCACGCCAGAGATAGCACACCGGCTCCTATAACGCCTGTTATTATATGCGCCACCGCCGTCCATACGTTCCCTTCATCGAACCATCAATCCAAATCCCCAAACAATTAAACCAATTTCATGTTAAACACAAAGTAATCCAGAAATGATCTGGAGAGATATTACTATTGAAACCAAGGGAAACATGCTTACCAGTTCTACGGGGAGACTTCCCTGGTCGTGGCTGATTCTTATTGGCCAACAACGGGGTTTGATGATCTGAATGTGATTCTTCCATGGCGTTTTTAATTAAGCATTCAAAACCAACACTCCTTTCCTCTCTCGCTTACTTTCTGGAAAAAGCAATATGAACTTGGGATTATATAATTATAGACGAAGATTACGTGCCAAGACTCAACTTTGAATTCATTGAAAAATAGAAAAATAAGAGATGCGTGTTGCATGATTAAACCTATGTAAACTACTAGAAATTTACTCAACTTTCTGCTAATTCTAATTAGAAAAGTAAGAATCTCAAGAGCATGAGTTTCCAGAAGAAGATGTGTAGTACATATGCATGCATGCATAATGATCTAATAGATAAATATTTTAGTTTAATAATTAAAATAAAATATAAATTTAATTAAAAAATAATTTAATGATTAAAATAAAATGTAATGACATTGAACGTAGTTTAAGATTTCATTCGAGTAATAAAAATAGGTGACCAAAATATTTTTTATTTATATGTCTAAAATATTTTTATATAAATATATTTAAAAATTTTATTTTTATTTTTATCTAAATAGGTACATAACTAAAAAAAAACTGAACACCTAATCTTTAATTAACACGTGACAAAAGAGATAGGTATTTATTTAGAAAAAAAAATAAAATCTTTAAACACATATTTGAATAAAAATATAAAATTTTAATTACTTAATTTGATGTAAAAATTTTACACATCTCTAAATCAAAATAGCAACTTTAAACACTTATTTTTTATTAAATAAAGATTAAAAATTTATTAAACTCAATACATAATTAATAATTATATAAAATAAAATTTGAAGTTAGAATAAATTATCTCTCATATTTTTGTTTTATAATATTTTTTAATCTTTTAACTTAAAGTAGAAGAATTAAAATTATCTTCCTTCGCAATCTCTGTATACATTCTTAAATCCATTTTTTTATGTGTGTAAATCGTCTATCTCTGTCTCATGCCTTCATTCGTGCTTTTACTTTAAATTAGAGGTTTAGGGTTCAAGGTTAGGGGTTGTAGTTAGGGTTTAAGGAATTAGGGGTAGGGTGTATGGTTTAAGGTTTAGGATATAAGAAATTAGGATTAGGGTTTAAAATTTAATTTTTTAACAAATTTCAACAAGAGGCACAAATAAAAGCATGGGAAAGAGACAAGATTTTTACCCGTTTTTTATAGCCGCCTTCGTTGTTGCCAAAAATCATTGTCAGTGCCGGCTTGGGCATGGGCTGGAGGGGCGCCCGCCCAGGGCCCCATTATTTTAATTTTCGATATGATGATTTAATTTTTATTTTTTTTAAATTTAATTTTATTAATTTTTTATTTAAAGTTAAATTATTTTTTTAATTTTTTAAAATTATTTTAAGAGCCTAGATTTTATAACACTTGTATTTAAAGAATCAATTTTTTTTCAATATTTATTATAAGAATATTTTTAAAATTTATTTTTTTAATAATTATTATTAGGAGTCCAATTTTTTCTAATACATGTTATTAGAGATTCAATTTTCTAATTCTTGTCATTAGGGGTCTAATATTTTTTTCTAATATTTTTTTTTGAGATCTACTATTAGGAGTTCAATATTTGTTATTAACGATATGATTTTTTTTTTAATATTTGTTATTACGGACATACTTTAAAATTCTTTTTAAATATTTATTAGTAGGGACCTAATTTTTAAGTTCGCCCTTGGGCCACTAAAATCTCAGAAACGGCTCTAATCATTGTTGTCATTCACCCTTACCTGCAGGCAAGATTTTTTTTTTGTCGTCGTTATTCATCTTATCAATCATCTAATTCAATTGTCATTTGATCATAAAAAACTAATAAGTATTGATTTTTAAGATTTAATTGTTTTTTATAACCTTATTTATTTTAAAGTTCGTTAACTTCTTCCTTTATAGTTCAATCATGGTTTCGTCTATGTTTAGATTAAGATATAAAATTTAATTTTTTTTTTTTGAATTGAGACATAGATAAAAAAAAGTTAAAGGAATTTTGTCCATGATCCAAAACCTTATTATTATAGTAGTAACCAAGTAGCCGGTAGCGTGTGTTGAACGTTGTTTATTTCATGCATGCATGGGATCTTCACTTAATTAGGAAATCTTAAAATGAGGGAGGACTAATCTGCCATCTTTTCCATTGGACATGAAATAGGAAAGGTACTGGTTCAGGCTTGTTGGTTTGTAAATGGGTGGATTCTCCGCCGTCACTAGTTCCTCCGCCGGTTCATATGGTTTTTCTCTAAGAGCAGGTGGCGGAGAAAAGAAACACGCCATTGAAATTCGTGGACCCATTCTTCCGGCTAATACTCTATGCGTTGCACATTTGAACTTGTCATTTGATACAATCTGCAAAACGTATACACTTACAATATTTTTTCTGTCTAAAAGATAATAAGAATATAAGATCAGAAGACGTCAAATTTTAAAAGTGATTATATTTATACCTGCAAAAGGTCACCAATGATGGCAGTTAGATATCCATGGAGATGAGGCACATCAACCCAGTGATTTCGATGAAGGACTTGGAGGCCATCGATATTGTCTTCCAAAACTACAGTTAAAAACACTGCATCGGTATGGCTGGATGCGCCTAAGGTCAGCTCAGGCTGAGGACATGGCGGATGATAATGGTATGCAACAAGAGCAGTGTTCATGCTTTGGATGCTTGCCAAGTAATCTATCCTTAGCCCTAAAGCCTCCGACAGCAATTCAGATAATGTCTCCTTCAACTGCACTATGTATTTCATGTATTCACTCGTTGCCTTCCTGCAGTAAAAACCATCAACATTTACATTTCATTTTAGTCTACTGATATATTCAAGGAATCGTTATTGTACTCGTCTTCAACCTGCAAACTTGAGGTATGACTTGTTCGTTTATTTCTCCATCTGGGAATTCAATTGCCACAGTATCTCTCCATGCTGCCGCTTTCCAGTTCTTGTCATTGACATTGTACACCCTTTGTCCGCTTTCGTTACGTGAGTACCATGCTTTCTTCACCTCGCCAGGTTGTTCATGGAACTCACGAATGGCGTGTATCATGTTTTCCATCGTGGAAATAGGAACCCTATGATTAACCATTCGGAACAAGCCCCATGTTTGTGCAGCATCACGTATGGCAACCACGATTTCCCTTCTGCGCTCGCTCTCGAAGCCTTCGAGGTTTATTTCCGGAATACGGAGCTGCGGGGATAAGGTGGAAGCATCATCCGGTGAGAAAGTCTCCGGCGGATGGATGAAGAAACTGGGAATCTTGGTAATCCCGGCATCAACTAGCCCTTTCACGCCTTCCCTGTTTTCCAAGAAAGCCTTCATTTCTTCGGCGCTAGCCTTAAGCTTAGCTTCCATTTGCTTGATTACTAATATATCTATATATATGTGTATGTATATGTTCCGGGAGATGTTGCACTCTTATAGTAAGTCTTCAAATCGAAAAATTATTGGGTGAACTTTGTTCACCATGTCATTCATGGTCTTAATTAATCAGGATCGTTGACCTCAATTTTTTTTTAAGTGAATCATCATCTCTTTCCTACATGTACTTAGTGGATGGGTAGTTATTAGGTGATTATTTAAAGATCAACTGTCCTGATTACATGAACCATGAATGACGTGATGAACAGGGTTCACCAAATAATCTCTCCTTCAAATCAATCGCGAAGTGTAAGAATTGATTTTTTTTTAGGATATTACTATTATTATTACTATATTTAATCAAAGGGTCCTTCATGTTCCCCACCATCACCATAAAATGCTTCCACCAAATTGGAAACCCACCAAATTAATTGACATCTGACAGAAGATTTAAAATTATAAAATGCAACTAAAAACAAGGCCTTGCTACAAGAATGAGCTTCTCTTCGTTATATTATACTCACTACATAAAAAAAAATCTTTAGCGACGTATTTTTAGTTTTATAGTGGTGTTTTTTAGTGTCATTAAAAACTTTTGTGACGCTTAGATAAACACCGCAAAAAATGCTACTAAAATCACCGCCGCAATAATTTGACGTTTTGAATAAAAAACGCCACAACAGGTCTCCGATAACATTAAATGATTGTTTGATCATGTTGAATAAGTAAAAAAATTAAATTATTCAAATTAATGCATTATATATTATGATTTAGAATTTATTTGAAATTTATTTATTCGAAACGAGTTTTAGAGTTCATATACAAAAGTAATTATAATTATATATCATATTATAGTAAAGTTTGATTTTAATTTAAATAATTTTTTCTAATCATATAAGATATATATACGTTCATATATTTTTTCATGTGTGACATATATTTTTTTTATTTTTTAACTTAAAAGTCAATCTACTGAATACTAAAAGATTTGAGTTATTTAATTTTTTATTTTACAACTCAAATTTTATTTAATTTTTTAAAATCGAATCGAGTTTATAAATTTAGTTCAAAAAATTAGTTTTTTAAATTTTGAATTAAAAGTTTTAAATTAAGTTAAATTTTATTCGCCCTTAATTAATATACTACATGTATATATGTTAAGTGACACATTTTACATCAAGTCTTCCATTGCAAAAGAAACATGTAATCCCACATGTCTGAACACATCCTTTATCATTTCTTGTCCGGTTTCATTTATTTTGGTGACATGATCGAGGGGAATCTTTAAATATAGATTTTATTTTATATTTGATAAGACTAAACGATCTTTCTCTCGATCTCTACTTCTAGACCATAAATTTCTGGACCATCTATTATTTATTTGGAGTGCCGATTTGAATCTAATGAGACCAAGAAAGAAAATGGTAGGGAACATGAAGGACCCTTCGGTTAAATTGTGTACAGAGAGTGAGAGATATTTTACGATTTTAAATTTATTTGAATTTATATTTTGAATCGAGTTTTAAAGTTTATATATAAAAATAATTATAATTATTTATCGTAAAATTTGATTTTAATTTAAATAATTTTTTTAATGTCAATTCTTGAAAGCATTTGGAGAAAAATCCTGGAACTTTGCAACATCTCACGAAATGTCTATAGTTGGAAATAAGAGGTTGATTGGACTATCAAATCTTTCAAAGATAAATCGCTCTTTGTGATTCTTCGATTGGCTTGGTGTGCATTCATCTATTTTATTTGGAAGAAAAAGAATCGAAGGCAATTCTGTTATTCCTGTACTGATGGACGATCCATTTTACAATCTATTAAGGGCATTGTACAAAATAATTTAGCGGGAAAGAATATAATCAGCAATAATTTTATCACCATTGAGTTATATAACAGTTGGGGTATACGTGTATAGGAATACATAAGGTGGTACTTACCATAATACTTTGTTTATTGTAGCAGTTCTCTACTCTTGGATAATAAAATCGATTTTCCAAAAAAAAATTATAATAATCTCTATTCCTGTCATTTAGATTTTCTTGTTAAGTTGAATCACTTTCCTTTAAAGGGTTCTTTGTATCTTAATCAAAGACTCAAACGACTTGTAAGTTTCAGCAAATAATTCGATCGAACATTATAATCACAATACAAAGTTTAACTTTTTAATAATTAATTTCCCATTTTAATTATTTTACATAATGGTATTATAGATCTGAATTTTTAAAAATTAATTAATTAAGTCTTTAAATTTTTTAAATCCAATTAAACTTTTCTATTTAAAAATTTTATCATTTACTTACCCCTTTGATCAAGGTTAAAATAATAATTTTTTTAAATCAGTTAATGCAACAAGTCGTGATACACTATTATCACTTTGTTTCTACAATATTTTTGTTTTAATTAAAAAATTCTTTAAAAGTTTAAAAAATTGTAAAAAATATTTTTCTAAAAAATTGTAAATGTCACGTAACAAAAGTGTAGTGTGTTAAGTAATGAAAAATTATATCATGTGTCAGTCCCACCACGTGTCCATGAGACCAATCACTAAAAACTACCCACCTCATCAATTTTTTCATGTCATATTTTTTCCCAAGTGAATCTTCACTTGAAAAATTAAAAATTGATGAGGTGTGTAGTTTTTAGTGGTTGGTCCCATGGACACGTAGTGAGATTGACCCATGATATAATTTCTCGTCAAGTGATAGTAATATCTCAAGGAAAAATCGTCAAAAATTGATAGTTAAAATTAGTCAATAGACTTAATTGATAAATTTATTGGTTTAAACACTTGGGTACAAGAAAAATTCAGGGATTTAATTGATTTTTTTAAAAGTTTAAAGGCTTCAAACACCATTAAACTTGATTTTTCATGTCATTTTAAAAATATAACTTCTGAAAATTTTAATAACACGACTGATTAATGATGAAATGAGTGGTTTTTATTAATTAGACACACGACTTACTTAATGAGCCGTACCTATAATATAATCTCACCATTACAACAGAGTTTCAGCCCCAAACTCCCAATACATAAAAGCATAGCAACAGAACCTCGAGCAACAAAAACAACAGACTGCAAATACAAGTAGTTTTCACTTTAGTTCATCGCACTTTCCATATGACTTCTATTGTCATTTATTGCTGCAAACAGCACACGTAAATAGTAGCATCGGAATCCAATCCTTGTAGTAATTTAAGAGCACTCAACATGAAATCTTAAAATGAGGGAGGACCAGTCTCCCATCTTTTCCGTTCAACCTGTAACAAGAAAGATATTGATGCAAGCTTGTTGCTTTGTAAATGGGTGGATTCTCTGCCGACACGAGTTCCTCAGCTGGTCCATATGATTTGTCGTCAAGAGCAGGTGTCGGAGCAAAGCAACATGCAGCAGACATTCTTGGACCCTCTCTTCCTGCTAAGACTCTGTGTGTTACACTTCTGAACTTGTCGTTTGAAACAATCTACAAAACACAAATATATTTACTTTTTCATGTTAAAAAGGACCTATAGGGTTATATAAGTGACTTCATGAATTATTTAAAACTAAATGAAATCGTAATTAAGTATACTAATATACTAGTATTACCTGCAAAAAGTCACCAATAATTGCGATTAAGTATCCGTGACGATGAGGCACATCAACCCACCGATCCTGATGAAGAACTTGGAGTCCGTCGAAATTACTTTCCAAAAGTATAGTTAAAAACGATGGATCAGTATGGCTGGCTGTGCCTAAGGTCAGTTCAGGCTGAGGACATGGAGGATGATAATGACATTGAATAAGAGCACGTTTCATGCTTTCGATGCTTGTCAAGTAATCTCTCCTTAGCCCTAATGCTGCCGATATCAATTCGGATAATGTCTCCTTCAATGGCACTATATATTTCATGTACTCATTTGTTGCCTTGCTGCACAAGCCATCAAATTCCACGTTAGGTAAAGTAAGTTCACTGATAAATGATAATATATATATAATTGAACCTGCAAACTTTCGGTATAGCTTGTTGGTTTATTATGTCTCCATCTGGGAATTCAAGTGCCAGCGTATCTCTCCATGCTGCAGCATTTGTGTTGGTATTACAGTCGATGATCCTTTGTCCGTTTTCGTTACGTGAGTACCACGCTTTCTTCACCTCTCCAGGTTGTTCATGGAACTGACGAATGGCGTCAATCATGTTTTCCATTGTGGGAATTGGAACCCCGTGATTAACCATTCGGAACACGCCCCATGTTTGTGCTGCATCACGTATGGCCTCCACGATTTCGCTCTCGGTGCCTTTCAGGTCTATTGTCGGAATCTGGAGCTGTGCGGTCAAGGTGGCATCCGAGGAAGCGTTTGGTGAAAATGTCTGCGGGGGACGGATGAAAAAACTGGGAATCTTAGTAATCCCTGAGTCCACTAGCCCTTTAACTCCCTCCCTGCTTTCCAAGAAAGCCTTCATTTCTTTTGCTCTTGGAGTCTCACCTTTCGGGCTGCCTCCCATTTGGTTCAACATGCCAGTGGCTGAAGACTATATAGGGATATGCTTTACAGCAAGTCTTCTATGGTAAAGCAAGCATGTAATCCGAGTGGACCCTAACAAGATCACCACAACGCTTATCACTTTTGTCAGGTTTCAATTATTTCGGTCACCTTTCTGTCTGGTAAAAAAATCGTCACTACTGCTCTAATTTCACCCAGAAGCTATAATGACCTTGACAAGACATATATCAAGCCTCCCATTTGGTTCAACATGCCAGTGGCTGAAGACTATATAGGGATATGCTTTACAGCAAGTCTTCTATGGTAAAGCAAGCATGTAATCCGAGTGGACCCTAACAAGATCACCACAACACTTATCACTTTTGTCATTTTTCAATTATTTCGGTCACCTTTCTGTCTGGTAAAAAAATCGTCACTACTGCTCTAATTTCACCCAGAAGCTATAATGACCTTGACAAGACATATATCAAGCTCACTAACTCACCAACTAAGGCTATTGACTGATAAGTATGACAACTCTAACAAGACGATAGATCTCAAGGTTTTTAATCTTAAATAAAAAAATAATTTTTTCGAGTTAAGTTTTATTTACCTTTGTATACGTATACGTAAAGCGAGACATTTTACATCGTCTTCCATTGCAAAAGAAACATGTAATCCCACATGGCTGAACGCATCCTTTATCATTTCTTATCCGGTTTCATTTATTTTGGTGACCCATACTATTTGGGATAAACAATGCTCAGTACTGCTCACATGATTGAGGGGAATCTTTAAATATAGATTTTATATTTGATAAGACTAAACTATCTTTCTCTCTATCTCTACTTCTAGCTGAGTCTTCTAGATTAGACCTGTAAACGAACCGAACGAACATGCGAGGGTGTGTTCATGTTCGTTCGTTTAACTTTAATCGAACAAACGAACGAACACGAACATAAACGAACACAAATTTTTTTGTTCGTGTTCGTTCGTTAAGGATTATAGCTTGTTCATGTTCATTTATGTTCGTTCGTTTAAATGATAAACGAACGTAAACTAACGAACATAAATGAACGTAAACGAACATAAATAAACGAACATAAATGAACGTAAACGAACGAACATAAATAACATATATAATATGTTAAATATTTAATGTTTTGGATTAATTCGATTAATTCAACTAATCAATTGATTTTAAACCGAATTAGTTGATAATTAAAATTAAAAAAAAAAACTCTTAATTATTAGAAGAAACCTAAAATTTAATTGATTAACTAGTTTTGTTTTGGTTCGATTTATTAACTCGGTTTAACATAACAATAAACACCCCTAGCTTATAACAAGGAAGTTTTTAACGAATCATAAAATAACTCTTCTCAACTCGAGTAACTCAAAATTTTTTGACTCGACTTACTTGATCTAATACTCACCCTTAGATATATGTGAATAAATTTAAACGAACATAAACGGGCATAAACAAACAGATTATCGAACGTTCACGAACATAAATGAACGAACAAGCCCTTTGTTCATATTCGTTCGTTTAGTTAAACGAACGAAAAATCTTGTTCATGTTCTTTCGTTTAATAAATACACGAGCATAAACGAACTTCCCGCTGAACGGTTCACCGAACGTTCGATTCGTTTAGAACCCTGTTCTAGACCATAAATTTCTGGACCATCTATTATTTGGATTGCCGATTTGAATCTAACGAGCCGAAGAAAGAAAATGGTAGGGAACATGAAGGATCCTTTGGATAAATTGTGTACAGAGAGTGAGATATTATTGCTTGCCCAAATTTCGGAACCCTCCAAATTAATTGACACCTGACAGAAGATAACGTTGATTCGCATTACATTTCATTTGGATTATAACCCCGCTTCGGGATTAGGGGTGTAAACGAGTCGAGCCGAGTTTGATTAATGCTAAGCTCGATTTGATTCGTTAAGATTTCGAGTCGAGTACGTGCTTAAGTAATTTTAAACAAGCCTGAACAATCTGAGTTCGGTTAGACTCATTAAGAACTCAAGTCGAGTTCGAGCTTTATTCTCTAATCAAGTCAAGTATTGACTGATCTTTGTTCGTATTAGATTCGAGTAACTTTTATTTGTCACGTCTCATTTAAAGCCTAATGAAGAAAAAAACTTTGATACGCAAGTCGTGTTTAACTCAAACTTGTTAATTTTAGGATATAGCGTGTTAATTTAGGGTTTAAAACTTGTGTTTAAAGCTTAGATTTTAAGGTTTTACGTCTAAAAATTTAGATTTTAAATTATAAAAAATAAAAAATAATATATTTATATCTTTATCCGTTGGTTTCTCCTCCATATCAATTGGGATTAATTCTATTATTCTCATGTCCTTCAGGTCATCCCCGTTAAACTACTTTATCGACACACTTTCGGTTTTCATACAAGCTTTTCTCATACATTCTATTATTTTACCAATTTTTTCTCTCTAAAAATCTATAAGTATCACGTGATAAAACTATAATGTATTACGTAATAGTATTATCTCAAGAGAAAAATGGTCAAAAATTCTTATCAATATTACTCGGTAGACTTAATTGATAAATTGTTTTTTATCACCCAAAGTTGATATTTTATTGATAAAAATTCCATTAAAAGTAGTAGCGTTACAACAGAGTTTCTGCCCCAAACTCCCAATACATGAAAGCATAGCAACAGAACCTCTCGAGCAATAAAAACAAAAACAACACTAGATAAAAAAACAGATCGTCCATAAACACCAGGCTGCAAATACAAGTAGTTTTCACTTTAGTTCATCGCACTTTCCATATGACTTCTATTGTCATTTATTGCTGCAAACAGCACACGTAAATAGTAGCATCGGAATCCAATCCTTGTAGTAATTTAAGAGCACTCAACATGAAATCTTAAAATGAGGGAGGACCAGTCTCCCATCTTTTCCGTTCAACCTGTAACAAGAAAGATATTGATGCAAGCTTGTTGCTTTGTAAATGGGTGGATTCTCTGCCGACACGAGTTCCTCAGCTGGTCCATATGATTTGTCGTCAAGAGCAGGTGTCGGAGCAAAGCAACATGCAGCAGACATTCTTGGACCCTCTCTTCCTGCTAAGACTCTGTGTGTTACACTTCTGAACTTGTCATTTGAAACAATCTACAAAACACAAATATATTTACTTTTTCATGTTAGAAAAAGACGTATAGGGTTATATGAGTGACTTCATGAATTATTTAAAACTAAACGAAATCGTCATTATGTATACTAATATACTTGTAATAATCTTATATTCATATACCTGCAAAAAGTCACCAATAAATGCGATTAAGTATCCGTGACGATGAGGCACATCAACCCACTGATCCTGATGAAGAACTTGGAGTCCATCGATATTACTTTCCAAAAGTATAGTTAAAAACGATGGATCGGTATGGCTAGCTGTGCCTAACGTCAGCTCAGGCTGAGGACATGGAGGATGATAATGGCAATGAATATGAGCACGTTTCATGCCATCGATGCTTGCCAAGTAGTCTCTCCTTAGCCCTAAAGCCTCCGATATCAATTCAGATAATGTCTCCTTCAATGGCAGTATATGTTTCATGTATTCTTTCGTTGCCTTGCTGCACAATTCACAAACCACCCAATTCCACGTTAGGTAAAGTTGGTTCACTGATAATTAAATACAGAAAAGATAAATAAACCTGCAAACTTGCGGTATAGCTTGTTGGTTTATTATATCTCCATCTGGGAATACAAGTGCCAGAGTATCTCTCCACGCTGCAGCATTTACGTTGGTATGATAGTCTGTGATCCTTTGTCCGTTTTCGTTACGTGAGTACCACGCTTTCTTCAGCTCTCCAGGTTGTTCATGGAACTGACGAATGGCGTCAATCATGTTTTCCATTGTTGGAATTGGAACCCCATGATTAACCATTCGGAACATTCCCCATGTTTGAGCTGCATCACGTATGACCTCCACGATTTCGCTCTCGGTGTCTTTCAGGTCTATCGTCGGAATCTGTAGCTGTGCGGCCAAGGTGGCATCCGAGGAAGCGTTTGGCGCAAATGTCTCCGGGGGACGGATGAAGAAACTGGGAATCTTGGTAATCCCTGAGTCCACTAGCCCTTTAACTCCCTCCCTGCTGTCCAAGAAAACCTCCATTTCTTCTGCACTTGGATTATCACCTCTCTGACTGACTCCCATTTGGTTCAATCTGCAAGTGGCTGAAGATCACTATAAAGGGATAACTTCTCTTACAAAACACCCCATCATGTGCGTAAAATATATATTTTTTTAATAAAATAGGTACTTAAAAGTTTTATTCTTTAATTATTTTAAAAAAAATTGTCATTTATTTCTTGACATGTTGCATATTTTTAATATTCTTTAATTTTTCATTTTAAAAATCATAAAGTTACGTAATTTCTAATAAAACAAAAAAAAATATTCTCATAAAATAACTTTAAATTCTAAATCCGCTCAAACAACCAAAAATTATTGTAATATTAATTCTCTAAGGTGCACATACAAATGCACATGCAGGCATTGACAGTCAAGTGGAAAAATTATAATATTAATTTTGATTCGGATTAGATTTTTTTCATAAATTAATTCGATTTTACATTTAATAAAAATTTAATTTAATTCTAATCAAATTTGATTCTTTTATTAAAAAAAATCTAATCCTGACAGATTAGTCGAGTTGGAAGTTGGAACCAAACCTGCTTCTTTTATAAAAACATACGATCCTGACAGATCTGGTCCTGGTGAATGCAGTGGAGAAAGATGCTTTTTATGGCATGTTTTTAATTCAATGGCCATTTGGCAAAGGAAGCTTTGTAATCCACGTTGCCCTCCATAAATTATTCTATGAATCGGTTTTATTACGTAATGTACGAGGTATATATCGTTTATCTCTTTTTCATGCCTCCATTTATGCTTTCACTTCGAATTAGAGGTTAAGATTTAGGGTTTAAGGTTTCAGATTAGGGGTTGTTGTTAGGGTTTAGAGAATTATGGGTAAGGTGTATTTTTTAGGGTGTAGTGTTTAGGATTTAGGATATAAAAAATAGGGGTTAGGGTTTAAATTTTAATTTTTTAGAAAATTTTTAAAGGAGACATGCATAAAAAAGAGACAGAGGATTTCTACTCAATCCATCGTCATTAACCACTAAGAGTTGAGTAGAAATCTTCTACCTCTTTTGTATGCCTCATTTCATGACTCATTTGAAATTTTTTTAAACCATAATCCTTATTTTTTATATTTTAAATCCTATACCCTACACCCTGAAAAATATACCCTAACCACAAACCATAACATAGAACCTTGAACCTTAAACCTTAAACACTAAACCTTCAAATCGAAGTGGAGGCATAAATGGAAGCATAAGAAAGAGGTAGACGATTTGCACCCCTAAAAGTTAACCAATTATTTTTATTTTTCATATTATTTTTTCCAAAAGTTAACCCCTAAAAGATTCATTCTTAAAAAAATATATAAAAATATAAAATTAATTCAATAATTTTTAATAATTAAAAACCATAAATTACGTAATAAAATCAATCCATAAAATAATTTTTCTCGCCCTGCATAGATCAACCCAACATTGCCATTCTTTTGTCTGGTTTCAATTATTTTGGTTGCTTATCCAATCTGTAGCAAGGAATTCATGAAATTTCACACAATAATGGACGAAATACTTTTGGAATAATCACACATTTTTATTTTTATTTTCTATTTTATTCATTTTCATACAAATGAAAGTTGTTGAGATCGAATTTAATAATAATTGATTTCTTCACGTTACTAAAATTATTAAATTTAATAATGATTTGAAAGCAATAAAAGGACAAAAACAACTAAAAAATGGGAGTTGATAGTTTCAAATAATTGAACTCGGTTTTAAAAAATCTTTGGAGAATTTGATCATATTTTAATGCATAAAATTTATAAATATTATAAATAATTTGTTGAACCAATACCTAATTTTATTAAAAATTTAAATCGTAACTGAACTAAATTAATTTTAAAAGACGTACCAAAACTGAATTTTAGATCGTTTTTTTTCAATTCCATGTTAAATTTAATAAAAAAAATCTCAATATTAATTGATTTTCACTATATTATGATGAATTTAGAAATTTTAGGTTGATATGTAAGAATTTTTTGTGTTATTTTTGTTTTTAATATCTTTCATTTAAAAATTAAATAAAAAAATAAGGTGACAATTAGGATCATAAATAAGACGAGATAAATCACAAGTTATTCGAATTTAATTCTGTAATAATCCGAATTTTATCGAAATTCGAAGGTTGGGTTTAACAGAGGCATTAGCCCCATGTTTGGGTCAAGATGACGGGCCGTAAGAACCTATTTGGATTATCATTCTCCCTTTCACCTTCTTTTTCTTTCAAGACTTGAAATCAAATGGTAGAAGGGGAGGTTTTAGTGAGGGAAGAAGAAGAAGAATGATTTTAGATTTGAGAATCTCAAATCATGTAGTTTAAATATGATTTAGTTCCTTCTACTTCCATCAATATTGTGGTAATACTTGTCAATCTTTGTTGTAGTAAAAGATTTGAGAGAATCTGTAATTCACTCGATCCGGTCTAGATGAAGTCCGACTCGAACGAGCTATACGAAGAATATCGAAACAAATTCAGAAAGACTTGCAACGATAAACGATCCTATTCTTTTTTCTTGTCTAGATGCTTTATGGATCCTAAGTGTACATACATTCCTTAACTAGCGTAGCATACAATTCGAAACACGAAAACGAATTCAATTGTACGATATTTATAAAAAAGATCAAAATATAATTTTCTATAAATTCGGAGACTTAAATTATAATTAAAGTTATCATCTTGAAATTAAGTTATTACATGTTGGTATGTCGAATTTCATGTCAATTCGAGAATTCTATATTGATACTCATTAAATTGCAAACAACAAATTTAAGGACCAAAACGTAATATTTCAAACTTGCAAATTTCATTACCTACCATTAACTACCTTAGGTACCAATACGGTCCCTTCTAGTATTGGTACACCTACGTGGCATGTTCCTGTACCGATACTCATTAAAGATCGTATTGGTACTCGGGTTTTAATCGAAAAAGTAGAATTCCATAATTGTTATCTCGTATCAATACGCTTTGGAGTACTGATACGTCCGGTCAAAATTTTACATGAGTATCGGTACTCAATGGAAGCGTACCGATACGCCTGCTTGGTTCAGGCAGACCATACCGATACCCAACCGTCGGTACCGATTCCATGCACAAATTCACGCTTAACAGCAATCGAAAAGCCTTCTAAACATGACAAACCACTTCCTAATGAATCTTAACACATAACTAACATAGTTAGGGGCTTAAGCAACATCAAACAACCAACGGTCATGCATCGTTTCTCTGACTAACATTGGCAAAGTCGATGAGCCAATACGGTTCGTAGAATCCGAAACCTGTCAATAGGTTCCCTGGTGTATTATCTCCGAAGGCTGCATATCCAAGAGCTCCACAACAGATATAGAAGAAGGTTGTAGCTGAAATCGATATTATTGAGGCTGTCTTCATGGTTTCCATCTCAGAGGGAGGTGACAAAGTATCCTTCAAGTTATGAAAGTGTATTTACTCATCAGCAGCGTATAACATAGACTTAGACTATCAACTATGTTGCTCTGACTCGGCATATCTTCCTACTCATGTTCGGATATATGCCAGACACGGATATTTTAAGAAAAATGAAGAGTTACAATATGAACTAATCTTTATCGTCGACAGACCTGTATCTCAATGAGAATTAGGGAGTATGGATAGGCGAATGCTATGTCTCCAAGTGCTTGAGAAACCAGCCAGACTTTTTCACCTGTAGTAGATGTTGAGATTCCTCCAATGGAACCCATAGCAAAATCATTTGCTGCAATTTTGACAACAGCAATATCAGTAAGATCATTGTCAAGTTCTTGCAAATTAATATTCTACAAAGAGGAATCTGCATGTCTAAATATCTAGGTTCATCAATTTACCTATGACTTTAGCAATGCCAAGTGCAAGACCAATGACAGAATAAGCAAAGGACATGATTGCAGCAACTACTGATAGCCATTGTATGTTGTGAAAATTATTCATCTGAGATAATATTAACTGAATAACTCCAAAAGCTAGCATATATTGAGCATCTCCAAAATAACATTCAGCATCATGACCTTCTTTGTGGTAACATTCAGCATCTCCAAATTTATTGGTTTAGACACTTACTTGACTGCAAGAAAAATTCAGAGGTTTAATTGATTCTTTTAAAAGTTCTAAGGCTTGAATTGAAGTACCATTAAACCTAACCATTCGATAAGAATATGGGCAAAATAATAAAATTAAAAGATCAATAGTCAAAATACAACCTCTCATAATTAATTCTTTTTTATCACCCAAAGTAGCATTACAACAGAGTTTCAGCCCCAAACTCCCAATACATACAAGCATAGAAACAGAAACAGACTGCAAATACAAGTAGTTTACACTTTAGTTCATAGCACTTCCCATATGACTTCCATTGTCATTCATTGCTGCACACAGCACACATAAATAGTAGCTTCGGAATCCTTTTAGTAATTTAAGAGTACTCAACATGAAATCTTAAAATGAGGGAGGACCAGTCTTCCATCTTTCCCGTTCAATCTGTAACAAGAAAGATATTGATGCAAGCTTGTTGCTTTGTAAATGGGTGGATTCTCCGCGGACACGAGTTCCTCAGCTGGTCCATATGGTTTGTCCTTAAGAGCAGGTGTCGGAGCAAAGAAACATGCAGCAGACATTCTTGGACCCTCTCTTCCTGCTAAGACTCTGTGTGTTACACTTCTGAACTTGTCGTTTGAAACAATCTACAAAACACAAGTATATATTTACTTTTTCATGTTAAAAAAGGACCTATAGGGTTATATACTAGAATTAGACTTATGTTCATATACCTGCAAAAAGTCACCAATAAATGCGATTAAGTATCCGTGACGATGAGGCATATCAACCCACCGATCCTGATGAAGAACTTGGAGTCCATCGATATTACTTTCCAAAAGTATAGTTAAAAACGATGGATCGGTATGGCTGGTTGTGCCTATCGTGAGCTCAGGCTGAGGACATGGAGGATGATAATGGCAATGAATATGAACACGTTTCATGCCATCGATGCTTGCCAAGTAATCTCTCCTCAGCCCTAAAGCCTCCGATATCAGTTCAGATAATGTCTCCTTCAATGGCAGTATATGTTTCATGTATTCTTTCGTTGCCTTGCTGCACAATTCACAAACCACCCAATTCCACGTTAGGTAAAGTTGGTTCACTGATAAGTAAATACAAAAAAGATAAATAAACCTGCAAACTTTCGGTATAGCTTGTTGGTTTGTTATGTCTCCATCTGGGAATTCCAGTGTCAGCGTATCTCTCCATGCTGCAGCATTTGTGTTGGTATGATAGTCTGTGATCCTTTGTCCGTTTTCGTTACGTGAGTACCACGCTTTCTTCACCTCTCCAGGTTGTTCATGGAACTGACGAATGGCATCAATCATGTTTTCCATTGTGGGAATTGGAACCCCATGATTAACCATTCGGAACATTCCCCATGTTTGTGCTGCATCACGTATGGCCTCCACGATTTCGCTCTCGGTGCCTTTCAGGTCTATTGTCGGAATCTTGAGCTGTGCGGCCAAAGTGGCATCCGAGGAAGCGTTTGGTGCAAATGTCTGCGGAGGACGGATGAAGAAACTGGGAATCTTGGTAATCCCTGAGTCCACTAGCCCTTTAACTCCCTCCCTGCTGTCCAAGAAAGCCTCCATTTCTTTTGCACTTGGAGTCTCACCTCTCGAGCTGCCTCCCATCTGGTTCAACCTGCAAGTGGCTGAAGACTATAAAGGGAGATACTTTACAGCAAGTCTTCTATGGTAAAGCAAGCATGTAATCCGAGTGAACCCTAACATGATCACCCCCACAACATTTATCACTTTTGTCGTGTTTCAATATTCTGTAATTATTTTAAGATTTTTTGTCACGTATTTCTTGACATGTTGCACGTGTTTAATATCCTTTAATTTTTCATTTTAAAAATTTAGAAATCCTAAAATCATAATATTAATCCCTAATCTAAGTACATCTTTTATCCTAAACCTAATCCGATTTTACATTTAATAAAAACATGATCTGAGTCGGCTAGAACCAAACCTGGTTTCTTTTACATCGATTTGGAACCAAACCTGCTTCTTTTATAAAACATCTGATCCTTACATATAGAAATTATTACATCAACCCTTTCCTCCAACTAAGATATGATCCCAATCAAATAAATTAAGGCACATCATATATTTTTTTCGTATCATATTCCCTTAAACCCTAGCCCCTAACCCTTAACCATTAACCTTAAACCCCAAACCCTAAACCCTAAACTCTAACCTTAAATTCTAAACCCTAAATCCTAACTATAACCCCAAACCTTAAACCTAACCTTAAACTTAACCCTAAACACTAAACATAAACCTAATCTTTAAACCCTAAACTCTAAATCTATAAAAAAAATTAATTGAGAAAAAATTTAAAGAACAAAACAAAAGATAACACAAAAAATCTTTGGTAATATTTTTTTTCCTTTTTAAATGAAAGACATTAAATTGGATGATTTGGACAATGTTTATGTGTAAATATGATATGAAAAAAATATATAATATATCTTAATTTAATTGGTTGAGGACCATAGTGATGAAACAAGTTCATGTAATAATTTCTCCCCATTTCTCCCCATATGGTGTCGGTGTAATGCAGTGGAGAAAGATGCTTTTTATGACATGTTTTTAATTCCATGGCCAAGCAAGCTTTGTAATCCACATGGTCCCTAGCAGTAGCATAGATAAACTCAACATTGCCATTCTATTGTCGGGTTTCAATTATTTTTGTTGCTTATCCAATCTATAGAAAGGAATTCATGAAAAATCCAGACAATAATGGACGAAATACTTTTGGAATAATCACACGTTTTTTTTCTTCTATTTTATTCATTTTCATACATTCATTACAGATGAAAGTGGTCGAGATTGAATTTAATAATGATTGGTTTTTTTAATTATTAAAAATACTAAATTTAATAATGATTTGAAAGGAATAAAAGTACAAAAATAATTAAAAAAAAATGAGAGTTCACATTTTCAAATAATGGAACTTGATATCGAAAACTGTTTTCAAAATCTAAAGGATTAAAATCATTTAATTACATAATATTATATTATATAAAATTTATAAATATTGTAGATAATTAATTGAATCAGCACCTAATTTTAATATTAAGTCCAATTTTACATAACACTACTCTAGATGATTGATATGTAGGCTTCTAGTACAAGCAACAAGGCCAGGCCTGTAGTAAATTAATGGACGCCCCATCTTCAACAGGCTCATTTTTAAATGAAAAATAAGTTAAAATTATTAGAGTGTTCAAAATTATCCGTAACCGTAATCTGTAACAGTTAACTGGTATAATTGTTATATTTTATAGTTTAATTAATCGAACTGTTGAAATTAAAAGATTATGGTTAACCGAACCATTAAAAATGATGGTTAATGATTATGGTTGCGATTATGAATTTTGACTACGGTTAATCTATAGGTTAACCGTTATTAAATTATATATATATATATTTAAAATATAAGATAACTTTTTAAACTTCGATAGTTGTTTTTATGTCTTGAATTTTGATTAGCATACGTTAGTTAAACATTTGTCTTGTGTTGAAACTTTTTAAAATATCTTTATTTAAATATTTTTATTAAATTTTTAATAGAATATTTATCATAAGAGATAATTATTTTTATAATCGAACCGTTGGTTAACCGCATCTCAATGGTTAACCATAACGGTTAACCGTTTCTTAATGATTAGATTACAAATAGTAAAATTTAATAACTGTTATAATGGTTAACCGATCATTTAAGTTAAATGGTACGGTTACCTACCATGAACGCCCTAAAAATTATAACTTTTTAAATTTTAAATATACGATGATTAATTATCATTAGATAATTAAAACTCTATCAAATTGATAAAAATGATATAATTAAATTACAGGCCAAAAACATTAAATTTGAAAACAATAAGTAATTCTACAATTTAATATAGATTAATAATAAAATCTAATTTAATATAAACTAATCATAAAATCACAAAATTCTAAACAGTGGCATGACACGTCAATAAGACCTGGTATTTTTTACCAGGTATATAAACTACCAATAATAATACGCCATGTAAGCGCTTAACTCTACTTCGTACTGTAGCCAATAATTTACACCTTTTATCATCTACTTCGACTTCGAGTTGAAGTTACAGACCGAACACAACCGAAATTCTGTCGTGAAAAACAACACAGGCTGAAGTCAAAGTGAAAGAAGTTTAAAGTCCTCACATTTATTTTTTCTTTCATTTAGAACCAGACCAGTAAATAATTTTCATTTTTAACCTCAAAACTCCCATTAAATCTAACCTATCAGTCAACAAGAGACAGAAGATCTAACACCAACACCCGGAAGGATGAGAATTACGGTAATGACGGCTGATGAACAGATCCTTAGCTTAGACGTTGATCCTCATGAAACTGTTAAGTACCCTTTTAACCCATCTCTATTCTTGTTCTTAATCTCTATTCTTTTGCTGTTTTTATGTTTCCCTTGTTTCTAACAAGTTGAAAATTTGATCTTTATATTTATTCTACATGTTTAATTATCTTTTGCTGATTTTATGCTTTCATTGTTTCTAATAGGTTGAAAATTTGAAAGCTTTGCTTGAAGTTGAGGTTAGAGATTAGTACCCTTTTTTATGTTTATGCTTCGTTTTAAAATTATTTTTATGTTTTGAGGTTAGAGATTTCTGGGTTTTTTTGAAAGTTCATTATTGAGATTCATTATCTCGTTTTATGATTCGAAGTTTCCTTTGTGTTTTGAGAGTTGTCTGTGGAGTTATGTTTATGTTGATTGATTGAAGCTTGTTTGGGTTTATTGGCAGACTATGGTGCCATTACAGCAGCAGCAACTGTTGTTTAATGGGAGGGAAATGAATAACTCTGAGAAATTGAGTGTATTGGGTGTTAAGGATGATGATTTAGTTATGATGGTCGCCGGTGCTGTTTCAAGGTAAAAATTGTTTACTTTTCTGTTTGAGGTTGATTGCTTTTAATCTGATATGTTGTAATATTACTGACCTGAGTTGGATGCTTGTTTCAAGATTTTAACTTGGGTGTGTATTATATGATTCATTGCAGAACATCTACCAATGACTTGGGCTTCAATCCCGACGGCTCTGCTGTGAACCCTGCAGCTTTTCAACAACAGATTCGAGGTGATACTAATCTAATTGGACAACTATTTCAGACCGATCCTGAGCTTGCACAAGCTGTTGTTGGAAATGACCTCAATAAACTGCAGGAGATTCTGCGAGCTCGTCATCAACGAAGATCTGAATTGCGACGGAAAGAGGAGGAGGAGTTTGTGAGTAGCCTATCCTTGTTTGTGCCTGTAGTTGGTTGTGAATCAGCAGTGAATATAGTGTAAACTGATAAAATTATTGACAGAACTTTCAAAATACTAAAGCATGATCATACTTATATGACAAATTATAGTTTCCCAATTGTGTCTTTGATCGATACACATTTGTTTAATCTTGCTCCATAGGCTCTTCTTCAGGCTGATCCATTTGACGTCGAAGCACAAAAGAAAATTGAAGCTGCCATTCGGCAGGTTAGTTAGTTTTCTGCAACATTCATCTATCCAACTTAATTGGAATCTATCTCAATTTGAAATACTAGCACCTTACTTATCACTCATCTTCTTTCTGGATGATACGATCATTTGGCTGACATCTTACAATATCGTGATGCAGAAAGGGATTGATGAGAACTGGGCTGCTGCCTTAGAATATAATCCGGAAGGCTTTGCAAGGGTGGTATGTAGGCTTGCAGCTTGCTTCCCTTGTTTAGTGTACCTATTAAAATTTATAGCTTTCCCCCCCTTTAGAATGTAATGTTTTTTGTCGTTCTAATCAGGTTATGCTGTACGTGGACATGGAGGTTAATGGTGTCCCATTGAAGGTAAATATGATGTCGGGTTCTGTATATAACTGCATTATGGTTCACAAGGGTCACTGTTTTGCACATGTTCAAGAAACTCTCTTGCAGTTGTTTATGATAATGTTTTAGTTTATATTCTGCATTATTTCAGTAGTAACCTGTGAAGTTCATTATACCATTTAACTATTGGACTCTGATAAATTTATTAAAAATGTTGCTTTATAATATGTTTTTAGGCATTTGTTGATAGTGGTGCACAGTCAACAATAATTTCCAAAAGCTGTGCTGAGCGTTGTGGGTATGTACTATGCAATTTTCCTTTTTTCTTATGTAGATAGTTCCTTTTGCTATACAGTCATAAAAATATTCCTCTTACATGGAGAAGGTGTGGACTATGTAATTTACGTTTTCGTATTCCTTCTTGAAAACAGCAATTATGTTGGGTAAATGTTTCCTTACATTCTTGCAACTATAATTGCCACCTCATAAGACTTTAAATTGGCGGCACGTGTTTTGCTTTGTTGTTGTCTCCAGATTGCTGAGGCTTTTAGATCAAAGATATAAAGGTATTGCTCATGGAGTTGGCCAATCCGAGATACTAGGACGGATACATGTTGCTCCAATCAAGGTTGTATGTTTATCGGTTCCCTTAATATGAAATGTGTCTGATAAGTAATCCTCATCATGTAGATGATACAGACATACACTTGTCATTCTTAATGTTCCATTCAACTTCTTAGTTTCTCTCGTGTTATCGTAGATTGGAGAGATATTTTATCCTTGCTCCTTCTTGGTTTTGGACTCTCCCAATATGGAATTTCTCTTCGGATTGGATATGCTCCGTAAACACCAGGTAGTCTCATATCTATTTAATACTGTGATATATACCTCCACTTTTCTACTTTACATTCATAACTTGGCAGAATCCTAATGCTACATTTGCACAGTGTATCATTGACTTGAAGGATAATGTTCTTAGAGTCGGAGGAGGAGAAGTTTCCGTACCGTTTTTGCAAGGTTGGTGACTTTAATCAGTATGTTGTGTAATTGTCTCTGAGTTTTCGATTACCATGTGGTCATTGATGTTAATAGTATTAAAACTTCCTGCCACTGAATTTCTTTTATTATAATGGAAATTAACCAAATGTTTTTCTCGTCTCAGAAAAGGACATCCCTTCTCGCTTCCTTGATGAAGAAAGGCATGCAAAGCAAGCATCAAGCTCTGGAGCTGCTGTAAGTGTTAGTATCTGCTACAATTGGTATAAACGCATGTAAACATGTATCGATGATGATCTATTGTCTGATTCTTCAGGTGACAACTGGAACAACAGAGAGGAACGCTAATGTGCAATCTGGAGGACAATCTTCTGGTTAGTAAATGGCATTTCACTTTATCATGCATGCTCCATGTTGCTTTCACCCCAGAAATTCATCTCAATACAAGCTTCTTGGTCGGCTAATAAGGACATATTTCGCCTTAGTGTTAAATTATTATATTTGGATGCCACTGTCGAGTACGGGTTTGTAGCCCATATGCATATATTCATTTCATTCCAAGTTTTACCATGTATTTAACCCTTGAAGTTGGAGTGTCCTTTACATGGTCACCATAACAATAAGCAAGAGTCAGACAATGTAGATCTTAAGCGTTCATTGTTTAGAAGAGGTGTTATGAGTCAATCGTAAGTGATTCGTATTATGATTCTGAATTTCTCTCAATGTTTTTTCCTTTTTGCTTCAGGAGGTGCAGGAGGTGATGCGACACAGGTAAATTCAAGAACCAAATGAAGTTGGTTCGGTTCGGTTCCTAATATAATCTCGAGTTTGATCACAAATGTAAATCTGAGAGAGATTTGTTTTTCTGCAGAAACCAGATTTTGAAGCCAAAGTTGCAAAGCTTGTTGAGTTGGGATTTCCAAGAGAAATGGTGATACAAGCTCTTAAATTATGCAATGGCAACGAAGAACAGGCTGCTGGGATTCTCTTTGGAGGCTGACAATCCCCTCTGCCATTTTCACTATTATTTTTACTCACTCAATGATAAACTTCAACTCATTGAAACTTGTCTACTTGATTATCCATTTGATTCGAACTGTTTATACACACAATTGGCAAATTGTTGCAATTCAAATGAAAACTGAAAGGACTCTGGTTTCATCAATTGAAATTCCATCCTTGATTTATGTTCGTATTCGATCATCACACATATTAATTTATGTTCGTTCAGTTCGTTTATATGTATATATATTCGATGAAAACATGAGTGGAGACCACTTTCATTGAACATAGCATATGAAAGTTACTAAAAACATATCAATATTATCACTTCCAATACCCTGGGAGTGCTTACATGATTGAACTAAATTTGTAAGTTTTGCTGGGATGACAGTAGAAATTCCGGTCACCACCGAACCCATACTTGGTGCGGTACCCTGGGTAATCAGAGAAATTGAATGGCACTTCTTGTTCAAGCCTCAGTCCCACGGCGGCCGCCAGCCCTTGCAAGTTCCATTCCAGGAAGAACCCATTCGACTTGTGGGTCACATGGATTTCGCCACTTTCGTTAATCATCTCCTTGGCGTTCTTGAAAAACAAGGTGATCAACAACCGATGCCGACTGCAAAAAAAAGGTGAGATTTTTATATACAAGCATGAGCAAAAGTGAAGCTTTTTTGCTTACCGTTTCTGGGATTCGCCTGGTTCGTCTGAACAAAAACCAGCGTGAGGGAAGTTGAAAATGATTCGGTCAAATATAGTGGCTCCAAGGTAGCCATGGTTGGCCATTTCAGTCACGTCTATACCGTGCAAAACCATGCATCCTCTGGTCCTTAGTTCATGGATATTTATCATTGCCTTCTTATAGTTCCTGAACAAGAATCCTGCAAAACGTACACATCTCCAGCTTCAAACATGATTTTATTTGTTAATATTCAAGCAATTTTCCTAGCTCTTACCTCTAGAGTCGAGAGAAGTAGCTACCATGTTTGTTGCAGAGCCAAAAGCACGAGCCAAACAAACAGAGAAAGAGAAATCGCCTTCACCCACCAGCAACATCCTTTGAGAACTGCAATAATGGCCTATCCATCTTTCAGGGGCTCTAACAACACATGTTGCAGGATCCTGCCTGTTCTCTTCCACAATATCAATGCAAGTAGTTCCCACATTTTGATGGAATCTAGAGCTGGGATCTTTGTCATTGTCACTGTCACTGTCACACCAAGGATCCAAAAGCTGGTTCTCTAAATCGTCTGATATCTCCTCACTTTGACGACTCGGGCATCTTTCTATGGACTTGAGAAATCGACCCAACAAACGTTTTCGAATGAAAGAGATTATTTGACCCATTGATCTTCTTCTTCTTCACATGGTGTTCCAGAAAAAAAGAGCTAAGGGAAGCCTGCCTGAGAATGAACAGATAGTTTTAAGATACTTGTAATGAAAATTAAAAACAGTTTCTTGATCAAAACAAGTCAGTATCTAACTGCATACTCCATAAATTCTGGGATTTTGTATTAGATTTAGACTCTGATCATTGTAATTTCAAAACCAGAAGGAAAATAAACTAAGGATCATCAAGGCCATTGCAACAGAAAAAGGAAAACTTAACAAACCAATCAATTAAATACCTTTGACATTGTTCTTGGTTTTGGCTTCCGAGATGCAGATGAATGAAAAAGAGTGGGAGGGAGATTATTTATGGGGAAAAGTAAAGGAAAAGCAGAGCAAAATGGCCAATGGAGGAGTATGAAGTCATGGTGGTCAACAAAATAAAGCAGAGAGGAAAGAATTTCTGTATTTTTCACCAACGCCAAGTTATTCCAATTGTGGGGGTAAATTTGAGTAAAGTATCAAATTTTCTTTTCTTTTTGTGCAAGTAATCTTCTTCCTCTATGTTTCAATGACATTGACACAAAGGTCTTCCATAGAAGAGTAACTCATATAATTCGAATATAAATCATAAAATAAACATAAAAAAATATAAATATGTATTAACATGGTACCAGAATTAGGGAATTTTTACAAGACCACCTACTCTAAAGTATATAAATGCTTTAATACTTGTACCCTTTAACAAACAAACTCTCCGAAGCTAATCCACCGGCACTTCCTCCGCTGTACTTCCCGAGTGTGGCCTCCGAGTTAGCTTTGCATCTCGACAGAAACGCTTCTTGTGCTTTCGCCAAGTTCTTCTTCCCTCCCCATGTCTTGAGCGTGCTCTGTTGCAGGGCTCGTCCGAACGAGAATGACAGCGTCCAAGGCTTCAACACCTCCAGTTTGTTCATTGCGTCCAGATTTAGCGTTGCTTCTTCCTCGCTTTGACCTCCTGATAAGAAGTTAAGAACACAATCCCCGGCACTGTCGGCGGGACGGTTCTGCGAAGTGCTGTCACTGTGTATTGTGCAATCACCTCCAGTGCAACCTGTGCGAATCAATACAAGTGTTTTTATTTTCTCTTGTAAAATTCAAAGATGGCATTTTTAGTATCTCTTTTAGTTAGTATTAGAAATATAGATAAAGATAGTAGTTATGCAGTTAAAGCTGTTAGTTTGTTAACCATGTGTGTTAAGGGTTCCTCCTTCCCTATATAAAGAGAAGTAAGTTACTGTAATTCTCATCCAAGAAATATAAGCATCTTCTTTCATATTGTTAGCATCTTTATTATTGGAGTTTTAACATGGTATCTTTCGCCATAGATCCTGGTGGTTTGAGCTTCCGCACAATGTCAATTGTTCCCATCAACGCCAACAAAATAACTCTTCTAACCGCCGACAATCACGACTTTGAAGTTGATGAAGCAGTGGCCATGGAGTTCGACACCGTCAAAACCTTCTTTGACGAAAATCTTTACGCCTCCGATGAACCCATCCCTCTCTCCATCGTCTCCTCCAAATGCCTCTCGACTATCATTGAGTATTGCAAATTCCATCTAGCACTCTGCTCCCGTGACGACACCTCGACAGTGGAGGATGAACCCAAGGTTTATGATGAAGAGTTGGTGAAGACCCAGGACAATGAATCGCTGATGGAGTTGGTTTTGGCGGTTAACTATCTGAGTATCAAGGATATGCTTGATATGCTTAACCAGGGCATCGCTGACAGGATTAAAAACAAGAGCGTGGAGTACGTGAGGAAGTTTTTCAGAATTGAAAACAACTGTACGCCGGAGGAAGAGTCTTCTAAAAATGGGGGTTTCATAAAGTTGAATGCGTCGAAGGAGGATTTTGTGCAATCGACTCCACTAGATGTTGAGATCTTTGGAGGTGAACCGGTGGTCGAAAGAAATAGAATCGTATTTTCAGGTCAATTTTGGGAGAAACAATGCGAAAGAAATAACTTGGACTATTCAATAAAATCGATTCTTAAGTCATGCTCTCGTGTGAGGTTTTTCGAAACGCAAGGCTCGTTCAACTACATTTTGGGCTGCATTCGGCTATTACTTGAACCACCATCGCTGAATTGCAGAAACTGGAATGCTCGAAAAGGGTGCATAATGCTGGACAAAAGGATTAAATGTCCTTCTGATGTTCATCCAAACACTTTGGTGGTACCTCGAACTAACTGGAGTATGGTACATAAGCTTCAGAAGCTGCCAGTACATGAAAGTTTGTATGATATTGCGTTGCCACGAGAGTAAGGAAACAATTAGAAGCAAGTCAACTCTAATTTCAATTTTTTTTTCATTGGTGATCAATTTTTTTAAAAGAAAATTGGTGTTGTTTTGTTTTTTGATCAAGAAAATTTCGAAGGACAAGAAAATTATGAAAACGAAGTGGATTAGGAAGAACGAAAGGATGAAGAACACCTTCGATTCTCGGTAAACCACCCAAAAAAAAAAGGGTGAGTTAAGAAGAACGAAAGGATGAAGAACACCTTCGATTCGTATTAAACCACTAAGTAAACATTACAAGCTTTTTGGTTTGAAGGAATTCTTTTATCAATGTCTAAGTTCAAGCATCAATATCTTTTTTTTTTTTTCTCAAAAATCATCAATCCGAAGAGAATTTAGAAACTTAAAGAAGTAGAGTGAATATTAGAAATATAGATAAAAATAGTAGTTATGCAGTTAAAGCTGTTAGTTTGTTAACCATGTGTGTTAAGGGTTCCTCCTTCCCTATATAAAGAGAAGTAAGTTACTGTAATTCTCATCCAAGAAATATAAGCATCTTCTTTCATATTGTTAGCATCTTTATTATTGGAGTTTTAACAGTTAGGCACCTGTGCCTGTACATTACCTTTGGGCTGTCAGAGCCTGGAGTGACCATGTTAGGCTTCAAAAGGGTGCCTTCAAGTAAAACGTGGTGCTCGTTCAGCGCCTTGTAAACCGCCGCAAGAACGGTTTCAGTAACGGCGGCGCATTTCTGAATGTCACTCATGAGGGCCATCGGTTAGCACCTCAGGCTCAACGATGGGGACCAGCCCATTTTCCTGGCAAATGATAGCGTAACGAGCCAACCCCAGCGCGTTCTGCTGTATCGACAACTCCGACGGCTCATTGGGACCGATCTTGAGTACCGCGCGCCACTTGGCGAAACGCGCACCGGCTTTGTAGTACTGCTGGCAGCGTGCGGCCAAGGAGTCGAACCCTTGAGTGGTGGTCTCGCCATTGGTACCGGCTATCTCGACGGTGCCCTTATCAACCTTAATACCTGGAATGACATTGTTTTCTTCAAGGACTTCCACGAAGGGTTTCCCATCGGATGTTTTCTGGTAAAGCGTTTCCTCAAAAAGGATGACGCCGGAGAGGAAGGACAAGGCATTGGGAGAGGTAAAAAGGAGCTCGCGGAGTGCTTGACGGTTTGACTCGATGTTTTCGACGTTGATGCTGGAGAGACGCTTTCCGATAGTACCGGTACTCTCGTCGGCCGCCAGAATACCTTTGCCTGGGGTGGCAATGTACTTGGCGTTCTTGATCAGCTCCTCTGCAGAGAAGAAGAAGGAGCAGTAGCATATTAGTCTAAGCTAGGATTAATTCATCCATGCATTAAACATATCTAGATTCTAGGGTGTAAATGAAGAGCTTTCACTATTCTTGTATGTCTACGTCGGTATAACGTTTGTTTATTAAGTTAAACTAATAAACATAAATAAAATTTTTATATTCATTTAAATAATACTAACGAACATGAATGTTTGTGTATCCAATTCGTTTATATTCACGAACATGAATTGAATATGAATATCTTCCGAGATAAACAAATAAATACAAACACAATATTATTTGTTCAAGTTCGAATTATCTCCACTACCCCTAAACATATATGAACATGCACTTTACAAAGCATAGATAGGTTCGTACGTTGTTACAGTGCATGCAGACTGCAGATGCATGGAAAAGTTGACATTTGCCATAGGTGAAGTAGGAATGGATACAGGTGAAGAAAGTGTTTACCTGCATACTTGCCAACAAAAGCCGACATGTTTCAGGGAGGAGACGAAGATAAAATGGATAATCTGAGGAAAACTGCAAGAGGAAAATACAGAAGGAGCAGAGCACCACACTTATATAGATGAGCTCTTATGCTGAATCCATGACATGCACATTACACGTGTCAAAAGAATAACCCGTGGAAAATTATCATAGTCGGATAAAGCAACGAGTGATCAGATTCCTGCCCAAGTGGCATTCAGAAATTGCTTATCCCTTGAACCTGTTGTTTCTTTGGAAACTCAAGTCATGTATTTCAGCCACATCCTTGACCATTGGTCCAAACTCCAAACTCTCGGGATGCTTCTGCATTAATTGATTTTGGAATCTGTTAGCCATGACTCCATAGAATCGCCATCTGCTTCACTGTGGACATAAAACTCAAATCATTTGAACTTACTCATTAGATTCATTTACTTAGAAACGATTTTGATCTTCATGCACGTGGATTCAACTTCAACTCAAAAACTTGAGATTCATCCGAAAAAATCGAAACAGAATTCACATTTCTTAAATCAAACACGAGTAATTTATAAATACAAATATATGATAGTATCTGTATAATCATTTGAGGTATTACGTAAATAACAAAGATTGAAACACAATAATTTGTTTATGTAATTAAATTACAATATAATTATTTGTAATCGCACATATATAACGATTTTGAGTAATCATAGTAACATGGATTAGTCGAGTCCGACTCATTGTTGCAGCTAATTTACTCTTCTCTAGAAAGCCATTGCTCGTCTTATAAAGAGCAACAATGATAATGGTTTTGATTTTACCAATCATTCCCTCATCATTTTTGGTTGACATTACCCTATCCATCGTTCAAAAAATGGCCGGAATCTATGGCGGAACACTCTTATCCGACTTCAGATATCGGAAGACAGACAGGCTGATCCTTCCTAATGAGAGGATGTTTGTCTGTGGTTTACACGGCAGAGTTGTGGTAACTGGTAAGTGGTAACCTGTAATCGATCTTTTTTTGGCATGATTCCTCCCCCACCCCAAGTGGCAGGATTTGCTAATCGGAACAATCTGGTTGAAGATTGGGCATTGCTGGAGCTCCTTCTGAAGGCAGACTCGTCTTAAAAGATGGAAACGATACTTTGGTTTGGTCGACGGACACAGTAGACAACTCCATTTAACTTGAGCATAGACGGAAACTTCATGCTGCTCAACAAACCAACCATGTTGTTTGGCAGTCGTCCAACCACCCGGCCAACACTTTAGTTCGTGTTAAAAGGTTAGTGTCGAGGCGGAAACTGAGAGAAAGTGTATCATCGGACAATCCAGATGGTGAACTTATTGCTGATTTGCAAACACCTTATAAACACAACTAACCCATAACATATTTTTTCCAACATGATGAAACCCAAAAATACTTATTTGCCTCATTCACTTCAACATTCTCAAAGAAAGATTTCCACATTCCAGAATAGAAATTGGAAACTCTTTTCAAAATTCAAATTGAACTAGAATTCATTTTTACATTAAGACCATCTAAAATTAATCAATTAACACTAAAAAGAAGAAAAAACAGGCTATTCAAAGGCTGAATATGGATGGACGAATACGAAAAAAATAAACAAATAAATCAAAACATCACATAGACTCATTCTTTCTAATCTATATTTGAATCTGTCACCATTGTCAAATTTTGATTTCAGGTATCATCGACTTGTGAGTGGAACACAAAGCTTGGAAATGTTGTGGTGATGTCTCTGACCAAGGAAACAAGCAAAGAACAATTGAAGTTTAGCACAAGCAGACATCGCTAAAAGGAAGTCTTTTAGCGTAACACAATTGCTTACTATAGAATATATTTGGAACTTACTTTAGGTATTGAAGGGTCATGTTTTTGAGAAGAGATGGATGTCGCAAAACGAGACTTCGTCACTCTTCTTTATCAATCCTCCCATCATGTTTTGTATCCGCTTCTTCAAAAGTCTATAAAAAGGATCCAAAACTTAACATGTAAATACTGGAACGAAAGAAACAAAAAATAGAAGAAATATAGGTTCAATTAAATCAGATTGAGCTATAACCTTATCAATTATACTTTCAATAACTTCGTCCGAAAGATTCATACCAGACTCAGCAAGTGTAGCTACTACCATTTGCTTAACCTATAAATGAAAAATATGAATAAAAAGAGAAAATTAAAAGAAAAAACGCCGATCAAATCAAATTACAACACTTACCTCTTGTCTCTCGATGTAACCCTGATGCTTGAGATCGTATAGTTGAAAAGAGACTGAAAATGAAAAAGAAAAGAATTTAGAAAAACAAAGTAATTAGCTACTAACTAACATGCTTAAATTCATAATTTTATTTTTAGTATTTAGATACAATCACCAAATTAATATGAATATGTTTGACGTCCAAATAGACAAATAGAGAACTTAACGAAGACAAGTTAAAATATTGCCACATACACTCGATCTTATCATCAATAGGAGCGTTTGGATGGAATACAGAAAGAGCACGAGCAAACTCTTCAAAACCTAGAATTCCATTATGTTTTGTATCAAACAAGTCAAACACCTACAATAAAATCAGAAAAATGTCGAAAGCCGTTCAAGGCAAGAAACAAATAATCTGAGCTAAAATACAATAAATACCCGGCATGATGAGGTTAACAAGAATTCCTTTATCAATATTGGAAAGAAAAATATGAACTAGCATTAGATCAAAAATTACCCGATCAGCAAACAAGCTCTCCTTTTTGTTTGTTTTAAATAAGGCCAATTGAAACTCCTCCTGCCAAACAGAACATAAACAAAAATCAAATACTACAAGGACCATCAAATTCAAAAAATCAACAAACATAACAAAATATCCTAATTCATAATAAAATGTAAAGAAAGCAATAAAAAGACCTTGTTAATCAGTCCATCATCTATCACTGCACTACTTATCTTCTTGAAAAGTTCATAAAGTGCTTCAATTTCGCTTACACTAACTGCATCAAGATAAGAAAAACAACAAAATCCAGTAAGATGAATTACTAAAGAGCAAAACATTAACAGTATAACTTAAACAAAAATGGAAATTGATAACATACAAACTGTCTCCCTTGCAAGAATTTCAGGATCCTCAAGACCTCTGGATTGCTTGCACAAATCAATATCACAACAGTGCAATACAGAAGCAAATAAATGCTTCAATCCGTCTATGCACTGCACCATGAAACCGAGATTTCAACCAATATCTGTATGCTTCAAACCGAGATGTCCGATCTGATTTTTGAAAATCAGATATGCTTGGCGTCCTCGAACTCAATCCAATATCTGCTGCACAATGAAACCAAGAAATATCTGAGGAAAACTACTTAATCCATGCAGCAAATTAAAGAATCAAGAAATTCGAAGCGGCGAGACATGAAAAAAAGATTAATCATATAATTAATTAACTTCCTAGTTCCTATTACATCCAGGTTGATCACAAATCATCAAGCTTTCATTCTCTCAAGAAATTGCAGTAGTTAGAACTTGGAATTATATATATCGAACAGAAAATTTCAATAAAGAAAAGAAAAGGATAAGCCCAAATCAAACATAAAAAACACACGTTTATAACAAATTAAATCTGATCAGAATCCAATCTAATCAAACCTGTCGAGATCTATCGAAAGCGTAGAAAAAAATTAAATGAAACTGTTTACTTTAAAGCTAACAAAGATTTCTAATGACGTTCCTTCTCAATTTTCTCGGAAAACAAACATAGCTGAAAAAACGAAAGCGTAAAAAATTTTAAACGAAACTGTTTACTTTAAGCTAAACAAAGATTTCTAATGATGTTCCTTCTCAATTTTCTCGGAAAACAAACATAGGTGAAAAAACGAATTTCTGGAACCAAAAACATGTACCTTTTCTTGGGGATAGTGAATGGGTATGGAAAATCTGCGAAATCGTCAGTGAGTCGAGAAAAAAAAAATGCTGATCGAGAGAGCTGGAGATTTCAATGATTATATATATATATATATATATTGCATTAATTAATTGAAAATAAAAAGGTATATAAATAAAATAATAATAATTAGATAATTACAGAGTACGTGGCATCTGACGCTGATTCAGTGATTGCTTTTCCTTTGACAAGAAGAGCTTTATCAAGACAAGGTAACTTAATACGGCACCGTATTGAGTTTTTATTAATCCAGAAATTTCATTTTTATTAGTATTTGATATCATAGTATTTTCTTCTTTTTAAAAAAAATCTTTTTTTTCTTCTTTTCGGTATTAAGGTATGATATTTTAGTTAGAAGTTAAAATCTTGTTTACTTTATATAAATTAAAAGTAAAAAAAAGTAATTAGTATACATTTTTTTGTGTAAAATTATTTTTGATAATAAAGTTTATTATTCCTATAAATAGATATTAGGGTAATTAACGAATCTGAATAATTCATGAATTATTTAAATTCGATTCGTTCAAAATACGATTCGAACTCGAATTTGACTCAAGACTTTAACATGTTGAATTGAGTAATAACTTTTTTTAACGAGCAAAAATCGAATAATACTCAATTCGCGATCGACTCACTTGATAAACAATACCCCTAATAAAGGAATATTCATTGAGTTGTAACTTTTTTTGACATGGTGAAGATTTCTCTTTTTCTACCCGTAGTTTTACCTTACTGATTTTCTATGTAAATTTTAATTTTATTTTTTTATAATTTTTACCATTGTTTGTTATTTTTATTTTATTTTTTACGTAAAACTTTTCATAAATTTGGTACATTCAATTTCACGAGAGATAAAAAAAAAATACAAATCCATGCACGTATGGAAATTTCGACATCCAAAATCCTATTGAGCTTGAAGAGAATCACTGATTTGCCCGGATTTGGCTTTCCCAAGCATGGAAAGTTTTGATCCGACGGAACCTCCCCTCGACATGCCGGCTCTATGGTATCGACACCGGAAAGAACCCGCATGCGTCGTCGGTGAACAAAGACAGTTCAACTTTGACCCCGACGGCTTGCCCACCACCGATGCTCGCGGGGTTGCATACAATGTGTGTTGCCTCTCCATTTCCACGAAATTCACTTCTCCAAACGATAACTTCTTGTTCGTTCGGATCCGGTTTGTCTTCGGAGCTTTCGTTACCTCCTCGGTTTTCTCCATGGCAACTTCAACCCTACGATACAAACATGCAAATACGTAGATAGAAATGATATAAAATTAGATATCGGAAAGTTATATTTATCGTAACACGTTGCTTTCTCAGATAATAAAACTAAATTTTATCCAAAATAAAAGCATATAAACATGAGAAAATTGAAAATCGATCTGAAAAAACAACTGGTATACTGAAAAACCTGGGACTTTGAAAATGAATATATGCCAAGTATTCTTGATCCTGTGAAGAAGGAAGCTTTGTGAATGAAATCAAGAACCCTGGAAATGGATTAGAATTTCTTAGGACCAAGAAATACGACAAAGTTGTTACGATTTTAGATAAAAGTTTAGTTTGGTTTGGTTTTCAGTTTGTGGACAACAATGTGGTTAATTCCAAATCGTTAATCTATTGTTTTGACAACTTATCTTTCTATAATTAATCTATTTATTTCTAAAAATATTTTAAATAAAAAAATTAAGATTTTTTTTAAAAAAATACTTCCAGAACCAAAACTTTCTTTATTCGTTTACTTTTAAAATATTTTTAAATAAATACGTTTGAGATCAACAATAAAAAGATTTACGGTATAACTAATAATAACAAACTATTTTATAATAGTTAAATAATTTAGTAATTATTTTATAAAAATTAATTAATAAATTTATTATTAACTCTTTATATAATAAATACATAGTTCACTTGTCATTTTATAACAATTAGATGATAAATTTATTAATATAATTTTATAATATTTACAGAGTTCATTCATTATATGTGATGATTTCTTATTGGCTATGGTGGATTTTGATGAACCACGTTAGTTTTATGCCTGAATTGATTTGTGAAGCTGAATCTTTCCCTGAAAAAGAAAGAAATTCTGTAGAAAATCTGCTATTTTTCACTTTTATTAAAGAAAAAATTAGAAACAGATGAATTGAAAATACTGGTTTAATGCTGATTTCTAGCTCTTAATTTTCTGGCTTTCATCTGAACCTGTAATTTTTATTTTTTTTTCTGAACACAAGAATCAAGTTCATACTTTACAATAACTCAAACTTAATCACAAACTAATCTCAGCATTAGATTGGAACATAATCAAGCTCAAAGTCGAGTTTCGTTCTTGCGCCTCAAGCCGACGCAGTTCAGTTATACCTCTGATGTGATTTGTGATGCAAGAACCAGGTAGAAAAGGGAAGAATGAAACAGAAATAGAACCCTTCTCATAATATACCAATTACAGCTTTATATCATCATTTCCTCGGTATTCAATTCGAAAGTTAATATACGGGTGAGACATTATCAAACAGAAAAAGGAAAATTTGGCAAAATCCCACCTAGTCTAATTGTGGCTCTCTTCAATTCCTATAGAGTTTGCTTATGACAATAATAAGAGTCCCAAATTGAACAACAAACAAAAGGTTTGCTACCTGGAACAAACAGAAATGGCGGGGAAAAAAGGCGAAACAAAGTCGGAAACAAACACATTTTCCCCACCACACATCAATTCTAATCTGTCTGCGATGCCTTTTATATATACACTCCAAGAGTAGACCAGAGTTTCAGTGTTGTACCTTCTGAAAAGTTCTTCAACGCCTTTCTTCTAGATTGCATCATCATAAGATTATTCATGGTTCAGTAATTAGTTTTCCAGTTTACCTGAGCGAGTTGAGGCTGCTGATAAGGTCCTGTTGGGGGGCCTACAGTTCCAACGGCTACAGCCATGGGTTGAGACTGTTGTAGTAGGGTGCTAATGTTGGAAGGAGCTGCCACTGTTTGCGGTGGCGACTGATAAAGTCCAGCAAAAGCACCATGACCAGCTTGTGCAGGAGAGTAAGGAAGCTGTTGGCCATGAAGGGAAAGGTTGTATAAAGAATTGATCTGCAAGTTGGATAAGTCTTGCCCCGGTGCAGGCATCCAGAGAGCTGAACCTTCATTCTGCCCACCCACAAAAAAAAGCATTGTCTTAAAATTAGCTTTCTAATAAAAGTCAAATGTAAAACGTTCTGAGAGAAAGTATACAAGGGAAAGGACAGCAAAACCAACCAGTGGTCCAGTTGTGTATATATGATTTTCCTTCAACCGTAATGCAGCAATATCCTCCTTGCTGCTGGAGCTTGCAGAAGTCACTGGTGGAACAGGTAAACTGAAACCAATTGGTGAAGTCAATGGACCATAGCCAGATGGAATTGCAAGGTGAACAGGATTTCCTGCATCAGTTCCAGGCTTGAACTGAGGTGGAGGGAATTTGACCCCAGGTGGAGTTGCTCCAGGTGGCATGTATACATTGCCTGTTGAAGGTTGCTGAGGAAGCCCTGCGGGGCTTAGAAACTGCTGCATTGGATGCATATAAAAGGGTGAAAGATAGTGAGGATAAGGGAAGTAATTAGGTGGAAATGGCTGCCGGAAAAGATGAACTGCCTGTGGGGCTGCAGCAACAGAGCTCTGAATAGGTGGAGTTGAACTTCCAGATGGAGCTGGAGAATTACCACTCTACAAATTTGACAACTCAAGTGTAAGAATGTAATCATAATAGTACAAAGCACCGACTACCATTTGATTTCATATTTAAAAAGAAAAACAGAATATCATCTGAAATTTGGTGGAGCCTACAATAGCTTATTCTTTTTCTTGTCATATTCTACACAAAAGTACCATGAACTATAAAATTAACATAGAAACTGAAACAAATACAAAAAGTACATATGTCACATGATAATTAATTTTATTAACTATAGTCAATGAGGGGATGCAAGGGACTACTGTAACCAATTAAATTAAATATATAAAACTGTTACGATTATGCTTACAAGGTTTGGCAGATGAGAAACATCATGGGTCCTTGCATCAGGTCCGTCAAACTGTGCAAGGTGGGCAGATGCTGCTGCCATGAAACTGAGCCCATAGCTTGGCACATTTGGAATGACATTCTGATTACTCTCAGGGTGCAGATGCAATTTTTGATTGGGCTGATTAACTTTCACGTCAGCATTAGATGAAACATCACAATCTGATTCAGGCACTTTCTCAAACTCAGGAGGAGCTTGTTGTTGATCGGCATTGTCCTCTTCCACAGCTGGTAATAAAACTTGGCTGCTGCAGAAATCATAAAGGCCCAATAAGATTTAAAGATTAAGAAACAAAATAGATAACTCAGAATACTGTTTAACGATTCCAACACTAGCATCTCTCGTGTGTATCAACAGCAAATCAGGTAGATTTATAACTACATATGTTATCTAAACACGATGTCCTTGGTAATCCACCAGAGGATTGAACAGAACTATTTTATTCTTAATTTAGAACAGTTGAATGACAACACCAGGTCATCTTTATCAGTCACTCCATGGCTTATGTAATTGCTTCAGTCCACTAAGGAGAAATTAAAACTGGTTTCTTTCCTTGGCCAACAGGGTGACCTCTGGCTGGTTTTTTGTTCATAGAAATTTAGAAATTGGAGAACTCCAATTGGGAGGGCTTTTTTCATCTAAGGCCTTACAAAGGAGTATGCACTTGTTCGAGTGTGCCTTGCCTGAAATAGCCTAGGGTGCTTCTGTAGTCTGGCACTGCGGGGCATTAACCAGTGCCACACCTTAGTAACACTTCACCAAAAAGATAAGTCAACTAAGCCACTGGTGTAGTGGAAAAGGACCTACGTTGCTCAAGTCTTTGTGACATCAAGTCCCAAATTCAAACCTTGGACAACCACTCCCCTACACCTGATCCAAAAAATTAAGTGTATAAATTCAAATAAATGTAGAAGGTAATATCTACCAACCTAGAAGCAAGGTCTCCAGCAGCACTGTCAACACCCTGAGAAGTTTCAACAGGCATTGCAGAGTTAATCTCCAAGTTAGTGACATCAGTGGGTTTTGATACTTGTCCAAAACTAGCATCAAAGCTTCCAAAAGTTAAGCCATTTTTCAATGTTTCAGAAACTTGGAAGTGAGTTGGAAAGGTAACATGTTGATCTTTGCAGACATTGGAATCAGCAAGCAATTGAGAACTGGCTTTACCAGTGACAGTTGTAACCTCAGATGTGACCCCTGTTACAAAACAAGAGCAAAGTCAAATAGACAATTAAAAAAGAACAGCAGAAAACACAGCAAGACAATATTTATGTCAATATCTAAGCAATGGATGCTTCAAAAGCAGAGAGAGCAATAAAACAATAAATGAATAAATTAGCAACATTAACCGTACCAAGAACTTAGTTTCTGTTTGTCAAAAAGAGAGAAAAATTTTTACAAAAATAGCAGTTTAAAGAACAACAGGTGCAAGACCTAGAGACCAAAAATTACAAGGAAAATTGCAAAGTGTTGCACTTGCACAGACTTCTCACATGGGTTCTTCATGGAAGGAAAACAGAGGCAAAGCCATAAAAGTCAAATACTATACCTACCCACAGCCAAAGAGAAGAGTAAATACAAAAGCCTCCCAGGGAAGTACTTTAAAAAAAAGGCAATATTGAACATTAAACAAAGACAACATGAAAGACCAAAACTAAAAAAAGACCATGTGACCTACTATAGACTTCCACATTTTATGGTATCATGGAACAAAAAGAAGAGGTAATACCTTGCTCTACAAGCTTGAACTGTTCAGCAGCTTCTAATTTTCTGGGTTCCTCCTTTCCATGGATTGAGAATGGAACCTCAGACATTGTTTTCTCAGTCTTAGATACATCAATACCATGGGGAACACGTTTGCTTCCTTGAATATGGCTTAATTCAGTATCTTCCTGTTGGTTTCCAACTTCACAGTTTATTGTATCCACAGCACCAGCATGCTGTGAGACAGTTGATGTCAACCCAGGATCTGAAGCAGATGAACTGACAAGGGACAGAATTGGGGAAATGGTAGAAGTTGATGAGGCATTCAAGTTTGATGCAGAATTCTCTTGACCTTTGATCACAGAGGTAAATGACTGAGAAGGAAGGGAGGCAGGAGGTTCTCCGACAACTGTTTGCGCTGAAATAGTTGCAGTCTTGTTTACAGGTAAGCCACCATTGGTTTCACTAATTATACCATCGATGGATCCACGTCCGTGACTAGAGCTCCCATTCGGTAAACTAGTAGTGCCATTGGGTATGGCAGTTGATGTTCTGGGAAAGGAGGAGAATGATTCTATATAAGATATAAAAGTATACAAAAAAGTCGTGCTTAGATGCAAAAAAAAACTGTCATTATGCATATTTACTTTGTCATGTGAGGTAGGGCATTATTTTTCACTTTCTGAGATACTTGGGAAGGCATAGAATTTCTATTGGCAGAACGATTAACCCCATTCTCCCTTCTAGCAAATGAATTCCTTCCACCTCCAACATCTTAATAGAACAAGGCCCATCACATTAGCAACTTACACATAAACAAATATGATAAATTCATAAATTGATGAATAAATAGAATAGGTAAGAGGTACTAGTACCTGTACCAGATGATGAATAATAGTTCCTTTGATTGCCCCGGCCCCCTCGCCCTTGTGTGCCAGCTATCTGCATGAAAAAGAATTCAGTTATAATTCACAATTTACCAAGTTAACTAAAGCAAAATTCAGCCCAGAAAACCCCGTCAACTAAACTAATTCTATCAAGTTATACTCCAACAACACATTACAGTTCAGCATTTTTAATTTTTCATTTGCCACTAAATAGCTGTTAACAAGGAAACACCAAGTACACAAAAGTTGTGGAATACAAAAAGTTCTATTTTCACTGGTTCAAAGGAAAATAAGACTTGCCTCCTTTTTCTTGTCACGCTTTCTTTTCACGTCATGAAATGTATCTGCAAACCAAACAATGAGAGTTATACTTTCAAAAAGTAAACTGTGGGATGCATTAAGCAAAAAAGAAAGTATGGGCTAAACGATATAAGAATATCCAAAATCTATAAGAAAAAGGCAAGAGAAAAGCTAATCAGAGTATGTCAATTAAGGCAGAAAAATACCTTTGATAGAAGTACTAATGTAAAATCAAAATTTTGAAATTTAGAATATCAATTTGTTAGTTTGAATAAGCTTATCAAGCTATTATGATGGTAAAGTTGTAAAAAAACTATTAAAACCTAGAAATAATGAATAGAAAACAGAGTGCTATAGCTGATAAATCAAAACAAAAGGCACATATTATTCAAAGGAATGAATTTCCCAGCAAACAAAAAGCATCCTTCCTCAAAGAAACAGACCCTAAAAAACCATTTTCCATTATTAAAAACACAAAAACAAGCCAATCCCAAGTTTCTTCACTGTTCCAACAAAAACACCAAATCAACAACTCGAACAATGCACAATTCATTTTCCCATTAGCCAAAACATATGAATGCATGAAAACACCACCTCTAAAAAAATCCCAACTTTCTAGCATTTTCAACGCAAAAATCCATATATAAACAAACAGATCATTAAGCCAACAAACACAAGGAAACCGATAAACCCTAAAATGTCATCGAAATCGCCATTAGAACATATAAATAAGTCCAAAACCGAAACATTTAAATCTAGATTCATTTTACCCATATAAAAAAGCTTTTGGGCAGTTTCATTTGGATCCATATAGCACTCTTTGAGTATTGCATAAATTTCTTCATCGCTGTGTTGTTTCCCTGTGATCTCCCTTATGTTTTGGATCGTTTTCTTTGCATTGTCTGGGATCGAAACCTTTGTCCCTTCAGCGACACCACCGCCTCCGCCGCCACCTTTGCTGCTCATGGTAGCAAAGAAAAATAAAAGAGAAAGGTAAGGCAAAATGGAATGAAGAAGCAAGGAAAACAATGCGCGAATCGAATGTCTTGTGTATTTATATTTTCTATAATAACTAGGGCATTTATATACGAGAAGAAGCTCTTTTAAGTATTTTGTATATTCTTCTTTTCTCAGTTAATGATGGGCGTCATGGGACGCAAGTAGGGTTAAATACTATGAACAAAAATCCTTAACCTTTTTTCCGTGTTTTTTTTTTCTCTCTCTTTTAATTATTTTTTTAGAAAGTTAAATTTTAAACCTAAATACTTATTTTTTATATCCTAAATCTTAAATCATATACCCTAAAAAATACGCCTTACCTCTAATTTCCTAAACCCTAACCAAAATCCCTAATCTAAAACCCTAAAACCTAAACCCTCTAATTTAAAGTGGGACATAAATGGAGGCATAGAAAAGGGTAGACAATTTACACCCTAAATATGAGAGAGGTATCCATTTACGCCGTACAAAAAATATATATATTTGTCCAAATCATCTTACTTCAGTGATTAAGAGAATGGTTATCGTTCTTGAAGATTACGAGTTTGAGCACCAATATTACAGCATAGTGATTAAACGATCAATATTTAGTGATTAAGATTATACTTTAGAACAAATATTACTGTGATCAATCTAATTGATTCAAAATTATATATGTGTATATATATATATTTAAAATATTTGTGGGTTAAAGATGAGAGTAAAATAAGTTAAAATTAAAATTTTTATAATAACTATAAAAATTTTGGTATTATTTTTTTGATATATATTAAAATTTATATATATTTTAAGAAATTTAATATGTACTGAAATTTTTATATTTTTTTTAAAAAATTTGTATATACTAATTTTTTTTTAAAATTCTTTGATATATACAAAAAAATCAATATTGAAACTTTTATAATAATTTTAATTCAGTCTTATTTTAACCTCATTTTAATCCACCTTATTTTAGAGTTTTCCTAATATTATATTTGTTTTTTAAGAGAAAATTAGATGAATAATATCGTAAAAATTTATATATTATATTTTAAACCGTGCATCTTAAAATCGAAAGTTTTATATTTTATTACAATATATTAGTTTTTAATAAAAATTTTAAAAATATAAAGTAAGATATTATAATTTTTATCTAATTTAATATAACAATAAATGATGTGATAAAATGATTTATAAATATATTTTTTATAATTTTATTTAAAATATGAGTAGTTGTATGTAAAGCTTTAAATTTTTTATTAATATATAAAAGTTAAGATTTTAATAACAATTATGTATTAGGTTAATGATATTTAACGATATAAATCATCTGTTATAAACACTCACATTTTTTAATTATATATATTATTAATATATATATAAATAAAAGTTAAAGATCTATTTTAAATAAAATTATTTAAACCCAAATTAAAAAATATCATCTTCTTATCCATTAAAATTATTTATTAAATTCATTTAATTTTTTTTTTAAATATCAAATGATTAATTTATATACTCATTAATTTTAATTATATACATAAATTTATATCCAAATCTTTTTTGTAAAAAGCTTAAACAATCGATCCGACAAGACAACAGGACATTGGCGTATCCTTGTCTATAACGTAGCTTACGTGGCAGGAGATAAGTCGGTCGATTAGGATATATTTGTCCATTGATTTTTATTCAGTGGCAAAATAGTCACTCCAAAAAAGCATTGGCTGATTCTATTTATTCTCCTTATCGAATAGAAACCCTAATCACCTTCGATTTTCCCTCAATTGGTATTCTTATTGTTTTCTCGAGAAACGAACATAGCGAATTAATCACATGGGTTCCAAATCGAAGAACGATAATCCTCTCAGTGGCGATGGAGCTAGCCCCGGGTTAGTATTATTCCTTTTTCCCTCTCCACTCAATTCAAAAGTTATCCGATTTGGATCCCCAGAAAAATCGATAGTTTTGTTTAATTCGTGCGTTTTTTAGCTATCCAATTATTTTGGAAATTTTCTTAAAGTTGAATTTTGCTTAATTCTTAATGCAGGAAGATCTTTATCGGAGGATTGGCCAAAGATACTACTTTTCGTGAGTCTTTATATTTAGTTCTGCTTTTATTATTTTGTTCTTGGATTATTTTTTTTCGTTGAATTAAAGGGAAAAGAAAGTAATTTTTAGCTAGAAACAAATTAGAAAAATCGCTAAATTGGATTTAATTTTTTATTATTATATATTTTATTTGTTTTTAATTTAAGACGAAGCTGTTTATATGCTGATTTGAGATTTTATTTCATATGGATATTCAGCTCAATTTAACAAGTACTTCGGAAAGTACGGGGAGATAATCGATTCTGTAATTATGAAAGATCGATACACAGGTCAGCCTCGAGGTTTTGGGTTTATTACATATGCTGATCCATCTGTTGTGGACAAGGTAATTGAAGAAGACCATATCATCAATGGAAAACAGGTAAATTATATCTTTAAATTACCAAAGATGAGGTTAAGATAGATTCAATATTTCATTACTGGTTAATGCTGTAACTGTAGGTAAAAGTTAAAACCAAATATAGAGTCAAAGTCTGAAATTTGTAGGCTAATTAGGATGGCAGTGAATGTTTTGGTTGATAGAACTCTGATTTTTTTCATATATTTCTATTGTTAATTATTATTTAAACAAACTAAGGACTATGCTCATAAAATATAATGTAAACAGGTTGAGATAAAGAGGACAATTCCTAAAGGTTCTGGTCAGTCAAAGGGTTTCAAGACAAAAAAGATATTTGTTGGTGGTATACCATCCTCTGTCACAGAAGGTATGAATGCCAAGTTAGGAGTTTTGATTTTAGTTGTAGTGCGACTATTGAAGCGTGTTGTTTAATGCTAATTGTTGCCTGTGGTGCTTTTTTTATTCAGACGAGTTTAAGGATTTCTTCTCCAAGTATGGAAATGTGATCGAGCACCAGATTATCCGTGATCATGCAACCAATAAGTCTCGTGGATTTGGCTTTATAATTTTTGAAAGTGAAGAGGTTGTAGATGATATGTTATCAAAAGGAAATATGATTGATATGGCAGGTACCCAGGTAAGCTTAGTGAAATTGGACATATCTTCCAAGGAACCGACTTGTAAAAAGGTGTTTGGTGGAATTTGCATCGTTGCATTCTCCATTTGTTGTATTAATGTAGATATTAATAGCCGTCTTGTTAGTTTTGTTTTTATCATCTCTTAATAGTCACATAAATACCCAGTGGTGTGTGTAAAATTATAGGTGGAAATTGATACAGGTTTAGATCTCCCTAGGCCAAGGGCTATCAATTTAGTTTACATACAGCCAAATTTAGGTTAACTGAATTGCTTTATTGTAGGTGGAGATCAAGAAAGCTGAACCAAAGAAAGCCTCAAACCCACCACTTGCTCATTCATATGGTAGCCATTCTAGGGGCCGTTCTTATGATGATGGTTTTGGTGGATATAGTGGTTCATATGGTGGTTTTGATGGAGGGTTTGGCCCTGGTCCTTATAGAACACATGGGGGTCTTGGTCGTGGTTTTGGTTATGGTAGTGGTGGTGGTGAATTTGGTGGAGGTTATGGTGGTTTTGGAGGGAGTAGCTTAGGAGGCTACCGAGGTGAGTCTTCCCTTGGTTATTCTGGCCGCTTTGGTTATGTTGGTGGTTTTGGTGGGGGTTATGGTGGAAATGGTGTAGGTGGCTATGGTCGAGGAGCCGATGGATATGGAGGTTATGCAGGTACAGGTTATGGTGGTGGTTATGAATCTGGTCCCGGTGCTAGTTATGGTGGAGCAGGTGGGATCTATGGGAGGGGGGGCTATAGTAGCAGTAGTCGATACCATCCATATGCAAGATAGAATGGAGGCGTGGTGATGATGTTGCTTAACCTGTGCCATAGAAGTTCCAATCAGGTTCCTTTAGATCCGCTCGTTGCATCACTAGGCACTTCCTCACAAGTACTAGAAGCTTCTACTTATAGCATGTGGGGAAGACTTTGAAGATCAGAGGACATGTCATGTTAGACTATAGTTCTATTGTATGGTTTAGAAAACCTTTTATATCCGCGTGTGATTGCGTTGTTCTAGTCTTATTTTATTTGGTTTATTATGTAGACTATAAGCAAGATATTCTGGAGTTTGCTAGTTAGATCTGTTTCCCCTTAGTTCTGTTTTAGCTTCTTATCTAGTAATGTTAAATCCTTAGCTTAGTCTATCTAATCCTTTTTTAGTGATCATATAGATTGCTGCTACAAATGTCGACTTATCAGGGATTAATTCAGTCTAGGGAAATAAGCTGGATTTGCAACTGTAGATGGTAGAATATTTTAGTTACTTTGTTTTTTAAGTTACTTAACGTGCTACTAGTACTACTATCATAGGAATAAAATAGGAATGTAGGTAAGTGATGGGATCCTGTTGGGACTTCAATCCATTCCTGTCAGCCCCATCCTAATGTTCTTCTCAGATACCATAGGAACATTTTAGTACTGCCATTGATGTAGGTTTCTTTGTTGGGATCTCGTTTTTTTGCATAGTTAACGTACATTTTATGATACTTGTTCTGGATTTATGTCTTTGGTTCTCAACAAAGTTGTCTCCAAGATTTTAACTCGGGTTTTCTTTGCGAGTGCGATGTGTCTTGCCATTGCACCCGGATCTCTTTTCATTTTTCATTCTTCTTACTTTATGTTAAGTTTTTTTTTTATTGATGAAATAGCTAGAGCAAGCAGATGGCCGGTTATATACCCATATCCATTCATCTTTTGATATCAACCTATTGTTTATTTGATTTTTTAAATAAGTCCTATTGATTTGATTTTTTATATACTGTATTTTCTTGTAACCTCAAATTCCTAAATGAATATGAAAGAGCATTTTATTATGTTTATTTTTTTAATTATATTAATATTTGATGGTGATATTTTATTTCCAATAAGCCAATTTTTGTGCGAATCAATATTTGCAAAAACAGAAGTTTATTTTAATAGTGTTGTTTAGGGTTGCAAATGAGACGAGATAGATTGTGAGTTACTTGAGCTTGATTTGGTTAAGATTCGGTCAAAATTTGACTCGATTGGAATCGATTCGAGTTTGAATTCGGCTCAAGTTTTTAACGAGCCGAATTGAGCTATATATGATACTCGATTCAAAAAGCTCATGAGCTACTTGAAAACATAAATATATTATTTTATTTTTTTATAATTTAAAATCTAAATTTCTAAACTTAAAACCCTAAAATCTAAATTTTACACATAAGTCTTAAACCCTAAATTAAGATACTAAAACCTAAAATTAATAAGTTTGAGTTTACATAATTTGTGTATCAAAGCTTTAAATAAGATGTGAAAGATAAGAGTTACTTGAGTTTAACCCGGTCAAAGATTGGTCAATACTTGGTTTGATTAGGGTCGGAAAAAACTTGAACTTGACTCGAGTTCTTAACGAGTCGAGTCAAGCTCAAATATTTCAGGCTCGTTTAAAATTATTCAAACTCGAACTTGACTTAAAATCTTAACGAGTCGAGTTGAGCTTAACACTACTCAATTCGTCTCGGTTGCACCCTTTACTTTAAATGAAAATGTTTTTTTTTAAAAGAAAAACTAAAATAATCATTATATTTTGTATATACCTAGTTTGTTGTTGAAGCAATAACAAATTCTTAACCCTTTAATTGCTGAGATGAATATTATTATTTTTTTATTATTGTGATTACCTGTTGAGATCAAATATATATTAATAATTATAAAATATAATATTCAATTAATATGATTATCCTTGAACCCATATTATATTATATCACATTATAATATTGTTTTCACTTGATAACTTGCTTTCCACATGCTCTAATAACTTGCTTGGATTTAATTAATTATACTCCAAACTTTTACATTTTTAAAATACAAAGATTAAAAAGGCATCACCAATACAAATTGGCCAACCAAGTTGGAAGATATAAAGGGGAAAAAATAAATTAACAAATATATTTTCTTTACAAGAATCTTCCAGTGCTGCCATTATTAATTTATTAATATTATTTTTATTTTATTTTATTTAAAAAAAATACTAAATTCCCACTTTGCCTCACACGTTTGGTGGAATCAGAACATTTGTGGTTCCCAAAGCATCTAATGACATTACATAAAAGAAGAAATTAATATCTATTTAAAAATAATTAAGATCTTTTAAAAATAATTGACGTTTATTATTTAATTTTATAATTTTTAATAAAATAAATAATACTTAAAATTTTAATATCGTAAATAATTTTTTTAATTTTATTCTTAAACATAATTATTTATCGATCTAAATCGTTTTTTAACCAATGAAGTTAAATGATTCGTGATGAAAGGTGATCCGACAATCTTAGTGGCAAATAATTAAAAATAGAGTATTTAAAAAATTAAATTTGAAATATAATTTTGATAATAAAATTTGATTGAATTTAAATATTTATTAGGTGTGAATCAACATCAACGGCCTATATTAACTACTATATTATTCGAATAATAATTTATTTAACTTTAAAAGTTATTATTTATAAAATTAGTACATTCTTATCGATTAAATGTGTTATATAAGATTAAAATATTTTAATTAAAAACATATTATTAAATTATGACCGTAACGCAATATAAAAATATGTTATAATGATTGGTTATTTAATTTAAATAAATAAAATTATTATTGATTGAATGAAAATAAAAATTATTTTTAATATTATATTAAAATATTATTCGAATATTTTCTTTTTTCCTGAAAGGAAAAGAAAATTAAAATTAAATACCCAGACATTTTTCTTTCTAATTTTCTAGTTACTTGAAATTCTTCCGAATTTAAACCAAACCTCTGCCTGCTTTCAAACACTCATGCTCATAAGCAGCTGATAAGAGAAATCCCAGATTTCATTAGTTTCAATTTTATTATTATTTGTTTTTTGTTTTTTTCTGTCTGAAAAAGTTCCCCCTCTTTTTTTTTCTATCTTTCGGTGATTCTTAAGCTTAAAATTTCCAACTTCATGCTATAAAGAGAGCTGGAAGGAGAAAATCAAGTAGAACTAGAGCTTTGGTCAGTTAAAGCTTTAGTTTTTTGTCATCAAAATTTATTCTTTTACATTTTATTTTTGGTAATTTTGATAGAGGGAAGGCAATGAGCAATGTTCATGAAGAATCTATCAAGACATTTCTGTCTTTGATGGAAAATGGTAAGATTCAAGTGTAAAAAGATTGAATTTTTTGTATCTTCTCTTTCTGGGGTTTCTCTATTTTTGATCTGCAAATCACTAACAATTTTTTGTTTCATATTTTTTTAAATTTGATTTAACAGTTGACGAGAAAATGAAGGGAACATTTCAGGTTAGATTTTTTTTTTTTTGATTTTCTGTTTATATATTTGAATGCTGAGATAAGGGGCTGAAGATTAGTTACTAGGATTTGAGATGTGGACTTGATCTGATTGCTTGCTTTATGCATTTTCATGGTTAATAGTTTTATGTTCTTTGCTGGTTTTGATCTATCTCTTGCTTGATCTGTTTCAGTTTACAGTTTTTTTGTTCTGTGAAATTCCAGTTTATTCCATTTGGAGATTGGTTTGTTCTCATTCTTTATAATTCTATGGTCGATGTTGCTCGAACTTTTCATATTTCTTGATCACTTGATGTGCCCATGTCATGATGTCAGAGACATATTCAGACATGAATATGGATATGATCCTCTTACTACATGAAGAAAGACTTGGAAAAATGAGTATACATGTGTCAGATAAGTTCCCTTAATCGAAACTCCCATATAAGGCCGGGCATCATAGTTGTGCAAATTAGCAAAGAGTTATCTGAAAGCTTAGTGGCGTTGCTACTTGCTAATTTGACTCTTTTTGATTAGGAAAGTTTGGTAGTTATCATTTAGCAATAAGGTGATGTTATTGAATTGTAAGATCATCCAAAGTTATGAGTGCCACAAAGTATATAGAGCTATATGTGTCGATATAGATAAATAAAATGCCAATGATACGATTTTCCTTCCCAGTAATCCTTTTTCTTATTGATATTTGAGGTGCCGCGAAGAAATTTTGCTCATATCTACCTTTTTCTATGGAATTGTGTGGATCAGATGGGTGAATACAGCATTTTAAATCCGTGCTTTTTACTATGATCTGCAAAGTTAAGTGTACAGTTGAATTCCTTGGTCTGCAGAACATGCACCATGGGTATCCAACTGAAACTCTGGTAAGATTTCTGAAAGCAAGAGATTGGGATGTTCAGAAAGCCTATAAAATGGTGAGTTCCTCGGGTGCACTTAAGCAATAACAAAATGTTGGTTACCAAAGATCTCTTTATTTTCTCCCCTCATTTCCGGATTCTCATTTATTAACTCCTAAATTTTGTGTATTCCAGTTAATTGATTGCTTACAATGGAGAATACAAAATGAGATTGACAATATATTATCAGTGAGTTTTTCTGATTAGAAACTAATCGATTACTATTATTATCAGTTTATGATATTGCAAAACTGTACTGCTGAAACAGCCTGATTTACTGTGGAAATTGGTGATGTTGAAAACAATTCATTTAATTTGTTTTTTATTATATAGAAACCAATTATTCCCGCTGACTTATATAGAGCAGTGCGAGATTCTCAGCTTGTAGGATTGTCGGGTTACTCAAAAGAGGTATTTACTTATTTTGGTTTGATTTCCCTGGTAGTAGATTTGGTGCCTCGTGTTTGTTTGGCGACATTATGTTACATTCGGAAGTAGTTCCATTATGATTAATTCATGTTTTTGATATTTCCAGGGTCTTCCTGTCATTGCTGTCGGTGTTGGGCTCAGCACATATGACAAAGCATCTGTAAGGACTAAGGAGATCGGAACTTGTTCTAACTTTAAACTCGCATTTAAGACTGTAGAACCTGACAATATGAGCTTTTAGTTGAGCTTTCTATTAAAGCTGTTTTGAATTAAGTCATCCAAAGCTTGCTATTGAGCTTTTATTGGCAATATGTTTCTTTAGAACAATACTTGGTATAACTTATTAGGACAATGGGAATTATATTCGTTTTTGAAACATACTTAGAAATTGACTAGGACATACGATGGCACTCGTTTTCCTTCTTATGGATTTGTTCCATTAATAGTTTTGGCTTGATGGAAAACATCTTTTTGGTTATGTTTCTTTGATTCTTCATTTTTCTTGAATTTTTCACATCCGATTAACATAATCTTTTACCACTCTAAGATGCACATATGTACTTTTGTGTTCTAGGTGAATTACTATGTACAGTCACACATTCAAATGAATGAATATAGAGATTGCATAGTACTGGTGAGTACAGACTGTCAACGGGATATTTCTTACTTTACGTGCGTACTTTTAATATGGTCTAACTTGTTGCTTTTATTACAGCCAGCGGCTACAGAAAAGTATGGACGACATATTAGCACGTGTCTGAAGGTTTTGGATATGACTGGCTTGAAGCTTTCAGCATTGCACCAAATAAAGGTGTGTTTTAGTTATCACATAACATTCTTCCTGACCATCACTTTATCTCCATTTCTGTTTCTCAACATTGTCTCCTTAACCGGCAACTTAACTACATTGTTATCAGGTGAGCATGTAAGTTGCCGATTAAGGAGACACTATAGGAAATTCTGGAAATACTTGATGGCGCACGATTAAAGTTTAATTCTATTTTTTGTTTGTAAATTATTGCAACTTTCCCCACCAGAAGCTGAGTTGGGAATCTAATCATAGTAGTTTAGGTTTCTTTCCTTAGGAAGGAAGGGCAGGGGGGAGCCAAGAAATTTAGTTTGGGGTGTCAGAATTTTAAATTTTTATGAATGATTTTTTTACATAAGTGGGAACAAACAATGGGTGTCAATTTCCTTTCAAGGGATATGAATTTTCTTTTAAGTGTTGTCAATATTCATTTTTTCCCCAAAATTTTTGGGTGTCATGTGACACCCCTAGCCAAAGGGTGGCTCAGCTAAATAAAAAAAAAAGAGTTTCTGCACTTTACTGTGCCGACCCTTCTATTTCTAGAGCTGGTCAGTCTCATGGGTTGCTTGCTGATGCAGCTACTGACTACTATATCAACAATTGATGACTTGAATTATCCGGAGAAGACAGAGACATATTATATTGTCAATGCGCCATACATATTTTCGGCATGTTGGAAGGTTTTATTTTTTGACAGTTTTGTTATTCTCTTAACTAACTCATGAAAATATATTTCTAATGCTTTTCTGCAAATGGCAGGCTGTTAAACCTCTCTTGCAAGAAAGGACGAAGAGGAAAATTCAGGTGCTTCAAGGTTGTGGACGGGATGAGTTACTCAAAGTAAGAAAAACCCATCCATGCATGTTTGTAAAACTCTCTTGAAAGCATGATTTCATTTTTCAAATAGCAACAGTGCTCTCTAGTTATTTCGGATACACATTCCTTTTCTTACTTTTGGTACAAAGGAAACTTCAGCCTGGGAATAGGGAAAGGGGCTGCAGATGTTGGGATTTGAACCCCAAACCAGCTGAAATACCACCTCTTCTTGGTGGTTGTAGCCAAGTTTCAGGTTTTCATATGCACTTCTCTTGCACTGCTGTTAAAATCATTACTTGACTCAGAAGTTAAATATTAGCTCCCATAACGTGAAGGGTATTGTAGTTTGTCTCTTTAGTTTGAATTCAACCATATTTGATAGTTTGTCCTTTCCATTATACAAAAGTTTGAAACCACCTTACTTTCCCCCAGCCCAACTGAACTTCCTTTCATAGTTTTGTTGTATACTGTTCCATTATGATGTACTGAAAGATAGCTTCATTGAATTGGTTCTTGTGGTAGTTCCTCTTAATCAATACCGATAAGTCAATTAACGGGGTGTTCATCACTCAATTGGTTCTCTTGTGATTTTCTGGCGCAAGTAATTTTGCTTTCTTACCACTTTCGGATGCATTCATTCCAACTATGCAGATAATGGATTATTCATCCCTCCCACATTTTTGTCTCAAGGAAGGTTCTGGGTCATCACGAAACAGAAACAATGGAACTGTAGATAATTGTTTCTCATTAGACCACACCTATCATCAACAGCTTTATAATTATGTGAAGCAACAAGCTACACTTATAGAGACTGGCAGGCCGATTAAACAGGGATCAGTTCACGTAGATTTTCCTGAGCCGGATCCAGAAGATGCCAAGATTGCAAAGACCATCGAATCTGAGTTCCAGAAGCTTGCAGACCAAAATGGTATATGCAACTCCCTAAATAGCCTTAAAGTAAATGGTGATTAGATCTTTACATGCTACTGATTACATAAATTGTTGCCTAAATGTTACTCGAAAGTTGGCACTTTGACAGGAAAAGGCTAATTAACAACATTAGAATGAGAGGCCGTGTGGTATTTCAATTATCATATGTAATAGCAGAGCTTTCTTGCATTGGATCGAATCTGATGCGGGTCAAGCAGACGAGTAATCTGGTGTAACTCGATATGCCAACTTAGGGTGTATAATGGCACATGATTTACCAAATTATCTGTAGGAAGCATGGCTTATGCATAATTGCTTCTGGAATAATTTTACTGTTAGCATCCTCTTGAATGTTTATCTAAAACATTGATGCTTTAATGGGGAAATTACTTCTTTGATCAAGCTCCCATTCTTACATTTGATGATTCCAAACTGTCTTGAACGTAAAATCTAATAAATATCAGAAGTACAGATATCCGATTTCCTCACACAGACAAGGTTAACAGATATCTGATTCCACAGGTCTCTGATGTACAGATAATCAAACATGTTTTCTCTCAACCATTGATAAAATGTACAAAAGACCTGATTAACTGAAATGTTCACAAAGGCTTCTCACCGATCCGATACGAGGGAGATCCTACGTCAATTTGGTTGTTTCTTTGATCGATGCTACAGCTGAAAGTAGGTGAAACCATCTTTCTCGAGACAGAAGACTTTGATTTTTTTAACTTTTTAACCGGGACAATTTTGTTTGGTGGGTTCTGTTTTTCATTTCTGCATTCTGCGGGGATGGTTCTGCTAGAATCTGAGCTGCTGCCTCGACTGCTTTCTTCTGTTCCCTTTCACGCCACCTCTGAAGCTCTCCTTCCACCACCTTCTTTGCTGCTTCGGCCATCTCTGTCCTCTTCAAAGCATCTGCAGTTGCAGCCTTCATGTCTTCGATTTCTTTCTGAATAGCATCAAACCTCTTGAGGGCATCGTTTTCACTAGCCTTAACTGCTTCGACTTGAGCCATGGCAGCTGCCACTTTCATTTCAGCTATATTATTTGACTCCTCAACCCTATGGCTTAAAGACTCGACTTCCTCCCTGGAGATGATGATATTGGCTCCAGATTCCTGAGTAGAAGCACGTGCAGCATTTGTTCTCTTGGAAAGCCTCTTTATCTCATCAAGCGCCCGTGTCTCCGCTACTTTAGCAGCTTCATCTTCTTCCGAAGCAACTCTCAACTGCTTCTCTGCTCTCTCAAGTGCAATTCTCGAGCCTTCAGCTTCCAGCTTTAACTTCTCCGTTTCCTTCTTCATTTCTTCTGCCACTCATTGTGCATTTTCCGGTTCAAGTGATAGCTGTTGCAGGGTTGAAATCATTTCTTCATAGTTGCCTCTTGTTTTGGATTCCTCTGCAATGAAAGATTCAAGCTCATATTTACTTCTCCGAAGCTTGGCATGCAGGTTCCCGGCAATGGACTCTATTTTCGCTTCCTTCTCCTTCAGTTCCGAACTCTCTTTTTTCACATTCTCCAGTTTGACCTTAAGAGTCTCCACCCGACTCCTCAACGAGCTTTCCTCGTCAACAACTTTTTGCAGTGATCCTTTAGCACCATCGAGCTCTGAAGTGACAGCTTGCATGGACTCCAGACCGGAAGCCCTTGCAATTTCCATCTGCCTTTGCATATCGGCAGTCTGATTGACAGTTTCAGACAATTTCGCTTCGAGATTTCTTGCAAGCTCAAGATCAAACTCATTCTTTAAAGCAAGCAACCTCTCCGTGGACTCTTCAAGCTTAGCTTTATATAATTGCCTCAGGCTATCCTTTTCATCAAAAGTTTTAGCTTGTTCTTGCTGTACTTGAAGAGATGCAAGCTTCACTTTTACAATCGATTCCTTTACAGCTGAAATCTCCCCAGAGAGCTTTCCGACCTTCTCCATGTTAACCTTAACTGCGAGGTCAGCTTCTTTTGCTCGGTCGAAAGCAACCATTTTCACTTCTAAGGATGCATCATGGTCCTGGCGAGCCTTCGACAATTCTTTTTTTGCAGCATCCAGTTCAGCGATCAAAATCACGTGTTGGTCCATTGCAGTTTCCAAGTCTTTGCTCCTATAGCCATTTTCGCTGCAACTTGTTTCTTCAATCTGCTTTACCCGACTCCTTGCAGTTTCTGTAGCCTTGATTGCAGAACTCTTTGATTCATTAACAGTTTTGAGTTTACGAGTCAGTTCCTCAACTGTTCTTTTAGCCCTTTCTAGATCTTCGAGTGCTTGAGACTTGGTTGTCATGGCATTTTCGAGTCGCCCCATTAACTTGTTCAACACGTTTTGAGCCAAGTGAAGCTGAATCTCCTTTGCCAATACTATCTGCAGTAAAGACGGTATAACTGCTCAAAAAACTCGATACGACTATGCATTGACACAACATTCCATGTGAAAGAACAAAAGAGAATTGCCAGAGTCACTAATACCTCTGCAGAGTGAGCTTTGGCCGTTTTTATGGCATGGCTTTCCCCAGAGAATGCATCTTCACCAAGACGAGCAGCGACATCTTTAACAGCTTGAAATGGTGCACTTGTGTCCATCTCCCCTGCCTCCACTTTTAGAGAGTCGATGGCACTCGAGTGTCCCATTGCCACCATGTTTGTTTTCTTTACGATTTCTCTGAAATTCACAGGTTGAGATAAAGAGAACAAAAAACAGTTTGCATGAATCTGATAAAGGAAACTACAATCTTAAACAAACTTTGTTTCTCCCATCGGACCAACTGATTTTAGGACATGTTATGAATCTCTGATTCTTAATAAGATGTTTTGATACAAACTGCTTCTGCACCAGCCTCGATCGGTAAAATTGTTGATAATTCATGTATTCATACCTTGTTCGTGTTATTTTTGTTACGTTAACAAATCAATAAAAAATCATTAAGATCTCCCACATTCTTGAAGCTGATCAAACCTTAAATATCCTTGTCAATGATGTCAAATTCCTTATATTAAGAACACAAAACTTTAACGTTTCCCCCCCAGAAATTCAAGCCAACAAGACCCTGGTTAAACATCAATAACAAAGGAATAAAGTTCTTTCACAATTTCCAAGAATTCAACTTGTCTAAATTGAAAATCTCACCTTATTTATGCAAAACTCAAATCTGCAGGATCATCTTCTTTGATCTGCATACTTTTCATTCTTTCATTAAATTATTAAAAATACACTTTTTAATCTTTCAACTTAGAGACCAAAAGTCCAAAACCCACCAAGAAAAAAAAATCCAAACTTTGCACAATAAAACTTTCTCGGCCAAGAAAAAGTAGAGTGGTGCGAGAGAAAGAGACAGGGGAGCACTGTTTTCTTAGGACAGTTATGTAACATTCATGGTCTGAAAGGATAAATTTAGTAAGGAAAAAGGAGAATGCCATGTTAACTGATGAAAATAGTGACAATTGTCACAGTTTTGGGTATCATCTCAATCCAGAACGGTGTACACGACTATATACATCAAACATTAACATATGTAACACCTTAATCATTTTTATACGAATTATTAAATGTTCAGCCTTTGGAGTTAGGACAACCTTAGTAAACGACCTCGCAGGTACTGTCAAAAACACCCCCAAAGGTAAAATGTTTACTTCCCAATTATCACCTCACTTTCTCACAAATCTTATTCCTTTTTTTGTTTTTGTCATTTATGGTTTGAATTGTTTTCATATTTTTCTCTTCCTTTTCTTACACCAGAACTGATCATTCAATTGTAAGTCTAATTCAACTTTTCTCGCTTCAATAATTCTTGGATTTTCTTGGGAATGTTTCTGAGGTGAAAAAGTTTGCTTCTTTTTATTGATACTATTAGGGAAAATTGTCTGGATTTTAGAGTTAATGTCATTCTTAGTCTGTTGGTATTTGATTTTGCATGGTTTTATGCTTATGCAATTGAATTACGAAATGTGATTTTATTTGTTTATCAAGTTCAATAATTTGGATCCATTTACTTTGTAATTTGCAGATGAGAACTGGATTCCTTGAATTTGTAGCTGTTATATTGCTAGCATTGTTGTCTAGCCTAGGTGCAGTGTTTGGAATTCGATTCACGATTGATAGAGAAGAATGCTTGTCTCATGATGTTAAATACGAATGAGATACAATACACGTATCCTTTGTCGTTATTAAGGTCGATTCCGGTTGGCATTCGAGCCATGAGGGTGTCGATCTGGTGGTAAGCTTCCTAATTCTTTCTTACATTGGATTCTATTGATCTGTTTTCTGTCGTGTGTACTTTTGTTTCCATTGCTGAAATGTTGATTAGTTATTGTATAACTGAGATTTCTTATTTAGGACATGTTAAGATCTATATTTCGAATATATGACAACACCTGTGAGGCACGAGAAATCTCGAAAAAATGAAGTGTTCAGGTGACATGGGTTAAGATCTATATTCACAAGTCCATTTGCTCTCTGAATACGTTTCGTTCCGAAAATCGGGTCATAAATGCTTATATGTTCTGTTCATTTAAGTCAATTGTTGAAGAACTCAATGTATCACAACTCATGAAGTCTCATCAAGCTTGCTACTTGTATTTATCAGGTGAAGGGACCTTCAGGCAACCAGATTCAAGATTATCGTGACAAGATAAGTGAGAAGTTCGAGTTTGTTGCTAATCAAACCGGAGTTTATCATTTCTGCTTCAGTAATAAATCTCCTTATCACGAAACAGTCGACTTCGATGTACACGAAAATCATTTTCATACTACAGTCAGCATGCAAAAGATGGTAACACATGATTCATTTGCTTTTTATCATACTTTTTCCCTAGTGCTAAACCTTTAATAAACAGAACTAATTGTTGTTTCTCATGTTTATTCCATAGAGCATTTAGACCCTTTGTTAGAACAAATATCAAAGCTAGAGGATGCTCTTTATAACATTCAGTTCGAACAGCACTGGTTAGAGGCAGAAACAGAACGTCAGGCAACAGGTATATCTATATTTGTTTACTTTAAATCGAAAACCTGTAATCTAAGGCATCATTTCATAGATTTCTTGTAGTCTCGTGAATCCTCTGCAGTTTATTACCTATTGTCTCCTGACATATCATTTTCGACCCGAAATGCAGTGAACGAAGCAATGAGCAAAAGAGCATTGCACAAGGCCTTATATGAATCTGCAGCACTGATTGGAGCAAGTGTTCTACAAGTTTACCTACTCCGACGCCTATTTGAACGGAAGCTTGGGATGTCCCGGGTGTAGCTTAGCACTGTAAGACAATGCTTTATAAGCTATAGGATAATGCAGGTTATTTCCGTTTAGAGGCACTTTGTATACATGAATAGATTCTGATGCAATCTTTTGACATGGTTGAGCTTTAGTGATACAAAAGTATGATTAGGTTAAGTTATTTTTGCTTAAATTGTTTGTGATTTCATGGATGATCTATGTTCATAGACTGTAATATGTAAAAACATGTTTTTTATTCTCTAATTACTATTATAGCTGAAATGATTACATATACAAATGTGATACGAAATGAAAATAAACATTCAAACTCCTAAGTTATTCGAGTTCGGCTCAAAAAGAATTTTCACCGTATACATCAACTAGCCAAATTCACATATCATATATTCGATGTCAAGTGGTGGAAACAAGTTTGAGCTCGAATTGAGCTTGTGCAATTCGAAACTCGAATCGAGTCTGATCTAATCGAACCAAAATTCCTACTGATTTTTTTTCCATTTAAAAAGAAGAAAACTACAGATGGAAAGAATACATGAGAAAGTGAAACCAAACAAGACAATCAAAGACAACAGATAACTCAGTTTCTAATAATATATAGCCCACCCACCAAATCAGTACATACATAGATACAAGTCCTTTTGTCTTCTTTGCTTCTACATTTCATCCCACCAAAATCAAATTTTACACCATAAAATATATATTAAAATAAAAAATAAAAAATCCACAAGGGCTTATTACAGCCCTCAAGGGGATCTTGTTTAGGATGGCGTGGTTTTGAACATTCTTGTGGAAAAGCTCTTATACAGGCAGGGCTGTTTTAAGATTCTGCAGGTGGGGCGTGTATGCAGCAAAGCCATTTTTTCTGGAAAATGAAACATCATCAAATCAGGATAGAAACCGAGAATAGCAATAGTTTACGGAGTAACAATTATGAGTTATGATGTTGTGAAAAAGATCGGTCATGACGGATTACTTACAGGCTGGGTTTTGGCAGCTCCTGCTCCAGGCTTGCCATTATGATCACCTTCTGAAGGTGATCCAACTTTTCCTCCTGTTTTCTTCTCGTCCCTTGCCTTGTTAAAGATCACGGTAAATCCCTCGGCTGATGCAGGATCGTTGACATCCCATTCACCAAATTTTGGCAATGGCCGACCCTTGTCCTATAGGAGAAAAAGGAAAAGTCAAATGAAACACATTCCAGGTCATATAGGCTTCTAAATTTCGAGAAATTGAAACACATTTGCCAATCTGTTTTGTTCTGAACTATCAACCACTTCATTACATAACCACGAATAGAATGCAACACATTCGATTAAATACGACATCATTGAGACAATCCAACAACCGCAAATTAATTCACAAGCTTCCACACCATTCTGATTATTACAACTCACTTACATACCTAAATAGTAAACAGTGAGAGCCAAACAACCGTTCTAAATATCGACTGGTGACAATTATTATGCAAGAAAAGATGTTTGGTGGGTGCAACGATGAAACAAAGACAAACCGAGATAGCAACTATACAACAAATTACACAGTTAAAGCAGCAGTACCTTGCAAATGAGAAATTATTGTGAACAATTCACAGTCATGGAGATACATTGAAAGCTTAAGATATCTTAGAACAAATCACAGTCATGAATTAACAATCAAATTTATATCAAGTCGTGGAATCCAAGGATAAATTAATCACATCTTTTGAAATATAAATCACCATAGATCTCAGAATAAGAACAAATTCTATAGGCTAATGACATCAATGATCAAGCTATTATTTACAGATTAGAAGATAAAACATTCCCCCCAAGAGCTAATCAGTATTCTAACTCTTGATACATTCTGAAATCTAAAAGAACTTCAAGGCAATCCTAACTTCTGGTTCCTAATAAGACCAAGATTCTTAAATCATGCCAGGATGACTCACATATATTTCCTAATGCATCAAATTTTCAATCAATATAAATATAAATTCCAACTTCCAGAGTTCTTATTGAATAAAATTACTAGCAAAAGAAACAAATTTCCAGAAAAGCTCATAAAAGAAAACAGGGGAAATATTAATCATAGAAACAGAACGTGCCCATTTAGCAACAACAACATCAAGCTTGATTCTTTTTTAAATGAATCAAAACCCCAAAAACATATGAATCAAAACAATCACAGAATCTCAAAAACCATTAAAAACAATAAAAATCAAATGAAACAACAGGATTCAACCTTTTATTAACAAATTTAAACAGAGATTTTATTGAAAACCCAGAAACGATTGCATACCGACATGAATTCTTGAGAGAGAAAATCGTTCGTGTGATGGTAAAGATAGCAATTTAAGACTTTAGAGAGAGAAAATGATATAGCTTTTTAGAGAGAGATAGGAGAATGATAGCTTTTTAGAGAGAGATAGGAGAATGATAGCTTTTTAGAGAGACGAGCAAATATGAGGAAGGAGGAAAATAATGATATATATGGAGCATGGCTAAACGACGTTAGTTTTGACGGTTAACGGAACGGTATACGGAATGAGAAATAAACAGAGCCGTCAATGGGACCGTAAGTGATGACGTGGAAGTTGCACGAATAACGGGGAACGGTACGATGAGCTGGCAAACGGCGCGGTTACAGATGTTGGGTTACATGGAGGCAAAGAGGACAAATGATTTGCTGGCACTGTTTACTAATTTAAAGTTTTGAGGATTAATTTAATTAATTTGCTTTGTCTTTTAATAAATAAATAAATCACTGATTTAGATTATTTTTTTAAAAAAATGTATAATATTCAAATCCTTTCAAATTTCAAATATTTGAAAATATATTTTGTTTGATTATTTTTATGTAATCTTTTTTTGTTCAATATTATTTTTATGAAATTAAGGCCATCTGTTCTATTTATGCAAAATAAATTGTAGGTGCAAATTAAGAAAATAATTATTTTATTTAAAGAAGGTCAGGTAATTCTAGAAAGAAAATTATTTACATATTATTTTAAGAGCGTAAATTAATATAGTGTGACGAATTATTTATAAATTATCTTATTAAGTTAAATACATGATAAATCAATTTTTTATGTTTTTTTCAATAAAAGAACAAGAATAAAGATGTGTTCGGTTCGTTTATATTCACGTATAAATTTAAATATTGATAAAGATATGAATTAGATTAGACACGAAGTGAATTTTGAAGTTCAAAATATAAATCGAACAAAAAATTTGTTTAGTTAATATTTCTGAAAATATAAACAATCATGTTATGAACACTTCAACAAAAATGTTTGCAAACTATAAAAAAAATACCTTTAAAAAATTAAAAATATATATATATAATATTAAAAATTTAAACGAATACGAAACAAACACGAACATAATCTTATTCATTTAAGATATCTCTAATTGTAAGAAACCTAAAAATATTTTCTGGCAACAATATCAAACACTCCCGTTTAAACTAAATAATCTAATTTCATCGTATTTTTTAAAAATAATATCAAATTAATTAACCCTCAACCTTATTAACTATAAATTAAACCACGATCAAACGATAATAGATCTTAAAATACAAAGATGAATTGACATAGACCGAGAGAATTACTCCCTTAAAATTTTAAAATTAATATATAATTTAAAAGTTTTTATATCTTTTATTGCATTAAAAAAACATTTTTATAACTAACATGATTGGTCGAACTGGTAAGCAATTTGGTTCTATTTAAGTAAATCTCATGTTTAAGACGTTGTATACGCAGAAAATCTGAGAGACTCATTCATCATAATTAAGTGTACGACACGAGTCTAAATTAATTAAGACTAAACTCTAAAAATTAAAAAAATAATAAAAAAACATTTTTTCTCTCTCTTAATTTTTTATAAATTTCCTTTGTGATATAAAGTTATTCCTCCATCCACTCCATTTTCACGTGAGTATGAAATGTAGATGTTGAAATTGGTGCGAGAGAGACAAGTCTAGGTGGACGACAGTGTGTGTCTACACCAAGCTTAGAAAGTGGATCCCAGACCCAGTGAGCAGATTCCTAGGTTTTGTCTGCCCATGCCATGCCATGCCATGACATAGTTTCATAACATTCAGAATCTAAAACATTTTAAAACAAAAAACTGTAAATCTTGTGTTGGGTTTCTTTTGCATTTCTGACACATAAATATAGGGTTTGGGAAATTTAGTAAGGGACATAGTGGACAGGGTTTAACCTAACATTGATATGATATAAATAGGATTGATATAAATAGGATTGGGTTCAGAAAAATATCTGAGGTAATGTATGAAATTTTAAAATGTCAGGATAAACATAATTTATAAATATTAAAAAATAAAAGATTACTCATAAAATTTTAAAAAAGTAAAAGTAAATGTGTAAACTTAAAATAATTCAGGGTGGTTTACCCTATACAATGACTGCATCCGCCACTGGATAGGATACGTACATACACTATACAAATTTAGGGTTTATAATATTTTAGATCGTTTAATAAATGAAAAAATTTTAAAATTAATAATAAAAAACAAATATTTAAAAAAAAGCTTAAGGTCTAAGAAACCCTTAAATTTTTGACAAAAAATCAATTAAGCCTTTGAACTTATTTTACACTCAATCAAGCCTTTGAACCAAGAAATTAAATTAATTAAGCTCTTTGACCCATTTTGACTCTAACCACAATCCTTAATCTTAAGCCCTAAATCCACTAATTTAAAGTGTAGACACCAATGGAGGTACGATTTAACATATTTAAAAATTAGAATAAAAATTCTTTATCCTTAATCATGGGTGTAAATTGTTTACTTATTAATCGTGCATCCTCCACTTTAAATCAATGGGTTTAGGGTTTAAGGTTATGAGTTTTGGCTAGAGTTTAGGGAATTAGTGGTTGGGTACATCTTTAAGGTGTAGGGTTTAAGATGGAGGAAATTAGGGTTAGGATTTAAAATCCAAAATTTTAAGATTTTTAAACAAGAGACATGAGATAAAATACGATTAAGAGACAAAAAATTTCTAATCTTAATCACGTAGAAGATGTCTCCTTTAATATTTTACTTTAAAATTATTTAAAAAATAAATTTTAAACCATAATTTTATTTTTTACGTATTATATTCTAAACCTTAAAAAATATTTTTAACCCTAACTTTCAAATCTTAACTTTAAAATTTAAACCTTAAATTTATTATTTTAATGGAGTCACCCAAGTAAACGCAGTAAAAAATCAAACAAATCTCAGTCTTTTCCACCCATTTAAAAAAGAACAAGAAGCATACCAGGTCTTCTCTTAGTTTAGAACCCGAGCTTCCCAGATTTGAGGTTGAACCGCGTCTCCAGATTTCATTTCACCCACAACACTCTTCTTTTATCTTTCCAAACCGTGTGCAATCCGTGTGTCCAAACATGAAACATCTCATATATATATATGGCATGAAACTCGAAACCAGACAACAAGCTGGTGAAGAAGACTAAATGAAATGCATAATTCTGCAGGCTAAAAGAAGAAGAAAAATGATCTTAGAAACACAAGTAGATGGAGGAAAATGAATGGAAAAAGAGAGTATCAGAGAAGCGCAAAGGCAAATGTTAGAGAACCTTTGAAGCCACTGAATCTGAAACTGAATCATTCCAGCAGGTTTTTACCATATACTGTGAATAGGGTAGATATCTGGTGGAATGATTCAGATTCAGATTCAGTGGTTTCAAAGGTTCTCTAACTTGTCTTTGCCCTTCTTTGATGCTTTCTTTTACCCATCATCATCTTCTTCTTCATTTTCCTGCAAAATTATGCGTTTCATTTCGTATGTATTTCTGGGTTTAAACTTCCAAGGAAGATGGAATGTGTTGCAGACACCATGGTTGACTTGAGTTTGATGTTCAATTTGAAGAGATGGAAATAATGTTGAAAGCTCTAATGGTGTGAGAGAGAAAATACTGATTTTCTTAATATTTTGTTTTAAAATTTCTTTCCTTTTGTCTTCCATGTCTGTCTGTAAACATTTGTGATGCAGCTTTGATTTGTTCATTCACGATCAAGTGTTGCTGTGCCAATATATTACAGTTCTCTTTATTTTCAAGTGTAGGATTAATTATATTTGAAATTACATTTATAATTTATAATGATAGTTGTAAATTTTTTTATTATAATTTTGGGTATTTTTGTTTAATAAAATTACTGATTTTTTTTTTTTTTTAATTATTACCAACATCTTTCTATTTTTATCATGTTGCGGTTAGCAGCATGGAAATTATGAGGTAGGCGACGATGGCGGCTACAATAATATGAAGAAAAAAACACAATGATTTGTTAACAGTTTTTTACACCCTCTCTGGTTCGAACGAGAGATTATATCATAAGCTCGGCCTATCACGTCAGTCGTGGTTTTTAGCCAATTAAAACTACCTATTCCGTCACTAATCAAACATGTAATTAATGTAATTTTCAGAAATCATATTTTTAAAATGACATGGAATTCTAAGTGAAGATTCATTGGTTGGAAAAAAATGAGGTGGAGATTAGTGGTGAAGTGAGTGGTTATTATTGGATGGGACTACGGCTGACATGGTAGACCGGACCCATGATATAATTTCTCAGTTCGAACGGTACATGATTTCAGTATACAAAATTAGGTGACGAATTTCATTTGTACATCGAGAGAAAAAAATAAATTTGATGATAAACTTATCAAACTTGCAGATCGTTCTTGTTTTGTTATACAAATCTTTGAAAATTTATTTTCTGTAATCGAACATCTACTTATTATAGATGCAAGTGATCTAGTTTTATAACCCTTTAGGGTTTTTTTAATTCAAAAAAAAATATCGAAATATTCTATTGGGATTATAGGAATCTAATAACTTATAAAATTTTATTATTTTTATGATGTAGAAGTGATAAATAAAACGATTAATATTTATAAGCCGTTTTGTTATATAATTTTAATTATATCAATAAATAACTATAAAAATAATTTATTTATGATCATTAAAAATCTGAAATAAAAAATTAATAACATAATAATCTAGACATTTAACGATCACAAAAATAAACATTAAATATGACCTAAGATAAAGACAAAAAAATACTACATAAATAATAAAAAACATAATATCACGCCTGAAAAAAGGTAAGGAACATTAATCCCATATCGAAAAAAGAAAGGGAGATCTTGAGATATATAAACGGTGGCCGATTAACACCGAGATTAATTAATTATTAAAAAAAAGGTGAAGTGTTTCCATCGTTGAAGAAAAACAACCACCGAGAATTATTCGAACTGATTTTAATGAATTTTTAATTGATAAACAGACTCGGAAAAAACAAACGACGCTGTTTTGACGAGGTCACCGTCGCCTACTAACGGTGGACAGTGGACACAGATTCCTTCATGTCAAGTTCACATAAATAATTATATTTAATTAATTAAAAACTAATCTTAAATTAGAATAAAAGAGAATATTGATGTTATTTTTTAAAAAATATTTAATATTAAATAATTACAGTTTACGTGAAAGAAATTTTATACTATATTGAATATTAAACAACTAGAGAAACTTCGTTTGTTTTTGACTAAACATTTTCATTAGTGTTTTAATAATTACATTTGGCATGTATACAAATCATATTTAAATAAAATAAATTTATTAAAAATATATTGTATTTTTTATTTTATTTATAAAAATAATTACTACGAGGTCAAGTGAATTGAGTCTGGTTAAAGTTTAGGTATAATAATTAAGGAAGTTTCGGTGGACGACGGTCTCAAAAACGACTAAAGATGAATGTACGTTTTTTTTTTTATAAAAATCGTAAGAATTTCTGTATATATTTTTCGGAATATACCAAAATTTTTATTTTTTATTTTTAAGAATAGCATATACCAATTTTTTTAAAAAAATATAAGAATTTCGGTATATATACCGAATTATCAAACAACTCTCTCATAGATAAAGGATTAATTTGGTATTGTCTTGAAAAATTACGTTAGAAAATAATTTTTAGATCGTTTGTTTTAGGATTCAATCGTTTAGTTTTATTCTTAAAAAGTATTTCAAACATTTACTTTAAACATTATTTTTTAAAATGTATAAAAAATAAGATATAAATGAGAATAAATATATAATTTTACTCAAAGTCGTATAAAAAAATATTTTTTTTAAATAATTTTTAAAAACACTTTTCGAAATATGTGTTTAGTTAATTAAATTGTTCGTATTTATTTTTTTCAATTATAATTTTTTAAGTTAAAATTTCAGGACAAAAGCCTCTTCATTTTTCAGTTTTTTTTTTCTATCCTCCGATATTTAACAATTAAATTTTAAATCTTAAGTCTAAACTTTAAACTTAAAATATTGTCATACTCTCGATTTCCTAAATTATAATAATAAATATTAACTTTTAACCCTTAAAATTTTATTAAGAAAATATTTATATTCGAATATTAATCTTAAACATAAATAAAATACGAAATAGAAACATTAAAATTTTTATTTAAAAATTCATTACGAAAATATTTTTATAATCCTACTAATATATAAATATAATTAAGTGGATTTTCAAGATTCTTCATATTTACAAGTATACATTATTTTCTCACATCTGTAATTTCAAAGCTAAATACAATAACAATGGGGGATGAATCAAAACATATTTTAAAAGACAAAAACCAGGTCTGTCCTAAGCTGAGCGTGTTGAGAATTTGAGCTTCAACTTCAACTCATCCTTTCACCTTCCTAAACCGTGTAAAATCCGTGTAGAAGATCCCATATAAACCCTACACAGGCCATGAAAATTGAAACCAGACAAGGCAGAAGTTCATAGGAAGACCTATCAGACTGCATGGTTCTGCAGACAGGAAGTTGAAGAGAAATGGGAATTTTAAGACACAAAATCTGATGCAAGAAAATGAAGAGAAATAGAAAATATCAGAGAAGTGCAAAGGCAAATGTTAGAGACAACTTTGGAGACAATGAATATGAAACTGAACAATTCCAGCAGGTTTTTAACCATATACTGTTAATATGTTAGATATTTGGTGGAATTGTTCATGTCTGTAATCATTGGCTTCAAATTTTTCTAACTTGTCTTTGCCCTTCTTTGATGCTCTCTATTATCTTCATCTTCTTCTTGATTTGACTGCAAAATTATGGGGTTTTTTCCTGTTCTTCCTCAATTCATGACATTCAGAAGTTGAAGAAAACTCAAACCAAGGGAGATGGACGCTGCAAATGGTCTCAAACTTACAGTAAAGGGTGTTCCTTTTATGTTCTAAAACTCCAAAATCTGGTCAAAGGAGGGATCAAATTGTAAAGGAAAGCAAAAAGATTCTGGGTTTCATGAAAAAATTGTCTTGATTTTCCTGTTGGAGAGATGAAAGGACTGTTTTCCTGGAAAATGTGAGAGAAAATTGCCATTTTTTATTAATGAAAGAAATTTATTTCCTGGACTGCTAAGTGAATTTCTGAACCATGGAGCCATTGGTCATGTGATTTTTGTTTTGTTTTGAAGTTTGCTGCTTATACAATATTCCCTTGGTTTGGACGTTTGTTAAAATATTTGGCCATTATTAAATTATTTACAAATTTCAATGAATAATTACTTACATTTACAGCAAGCTAGAAAATGTAATGTGACACGTGTCAATCAAATATAACTTCAATTGTTATAATACATGTAATTTTGCACATAATTCTTCCTTTTGGATTACAAGACCTGTTATATTTACATTACAAAGCATTGACATCCTCTTCTTCACTGTCACTGATCTCAAACACTAAAAATTTAGCCCCAGAAAAGTTCCTGCAGCGTAAGAGCTTCCTATCTATGAAATTGCTAAGAGGAGTGATTGGCCTTCGTTTATCAGAAATTCTAATATTATTTGATGCTACGATAATTCGCTTACCAACTCCGCCACTTCGGTCTGCTGGTGACAAATACAATGGGTGCTTTGGTGGCGTTTGGACCATGAACGATGGTGAGGCCTCGATTTGTACACTTGAGTAGTAACTGTTGTTTGCTTTGGCTCTTGGTTGTTCTTTAGGTAGATCATGCATGGCTCTACCACTGCCCAGAGAACCAGCATGTTGGCTCACTCCATTGCTGTTCAAAGGACATCCATCGTTGACACCGGCAGAAGATATTGTGCTAGATGAAATTTTAGTTCGATTCTTTTTCGTTGAACCTAAATTCCACCCCACCACATCTGCAGATTCAGCCACATATTTTCAGAACTGAAAAGATTTAAGAGATTAAAACTTGAAATTCCATGACTTCTCAATTTCATGATCCATATACACTTAAGATGCTACTTCTTTTTTTACTTACCTCTAGATGTCGCAGTCTCTTCTCCGGTATTTCGAACTAGAGAACCGATTGGATTGTTGCCATGACATTTACAGTCTCCAACTTCAGTAGCAGCAAAGTTCGATAAGTGTGGACCATAAGAATGTTTGGAAGTCTTTGCTTCAATATGGAGGAACCATGATCCAACTTGATGCTGGAAAGCATACTTTATAGGCATAGATGAAGGCAGATGATAAAAACACGATTTTTGCCTTACCTATTAAGAGACAAATCAAAATATACAAACAAGTAGTTATACAATAGCAGAGGAAATCTATGTCGAACATACCCGTGTTCAGTACATACTTTCCGATACTTAAATTTGAGTCCAAGTAGCATTAGTAGAAGTACCCATCAATAGACATAAAAGGACTGGTATGAGCTTTACCATTGACGCATGAACTTCAATCTTTCCCAATTCAGGAAAACAACTCTGGTGTGTTCTCTCAAGTTCACCTGCACATTAAGATTTCGGCACATATTAGCGACTTTTAAAAACTAGAACTGTAATAACAATGCATTTCATCTAATGTTTAAACCATCAAAAATGTCACGCAATGTTTAACACTTCGAAGAGGCTATCATAATAGTTAATTATTCATCAAGTTCATAAGTTTCTACAATTCCTAATATACCAAAGATCCGTAAGCAACAATGAAACAACATGAACTCAAAGAAATGCAATTATCTTTCAATTCTAATGACCTATCTGGCTATCCCAAATAAGCAATGTTTTTCTTTTCTTTTGGGGGTTTACTCTCCTTCCAAAGTGTATATGAAAGTGAAAATGAAATAAAAAATTCATTTCTTTGACAAGATCTAATATTTCCAAAGGTAAAATGTGAAATTGAAAATTTTTCTATATGATGCCTTTAAAGCAATGAACTTGTTTTGATGAGTATGAATTTTGGTAAAATGATTATATCAGGAATTCTCATTTAGTAGAATGATGAAAAATGCTTGTTTTTCAGCAAATTATAAAAATTCCCTTTTATATATTTTAATGACGACACTCTATACTAATACCAAAAATTTCGTATATAAATAAGATAATGAGGAAAGACAGTACTTTGAATTTGGAAAACAGGGGAAAAGTAATATTTAATGGGAATCAAAAGTTAGGATTTACACATTTTCTGTAAGCTTACTCTGAAAATCTCCTACAGTGGTGTCTGGAGAGACGGCCATGGCTAAGTGAGTTCCAATGTTCATGTCTGTAAAAACTGCAACTTCATTATCAGATGCCATTTGAAGGCTCGAAGCTGGGCAGTAACATACCACCTAGGAGTCGATCAACAACAAAACGACCAACAGTTAGTACACACATGATATCCTTGAACAGCTATAATTTTATCCTGATTGGAGTTCAAGTTGCAACAACTCCCCAACAAAGATCAAGCTTTCCTATGGCACATGTTCTAAATATCCCAAACAAAGCAATAAGTTTCCTTCTAATTTGGATTACCTATTTGTATTGATATTGATGATTTGATGGCATAGTCATAGATTCTAAAGTGCAATATGTTAAAATTGGAGACCTCATTTTGGCAACATCACATTTTCATTTCATAAATATACATTCACTTTATTTCTAACCAATTCTACACTTCAACATCCAGATTCTTTACGTATCTACAACTTGATAAAGTTTCATCTCCTTACAAGAACAAAAAATATGAAAATGTGGAAACAAAAGCCCTACATTATTAGAAGTGCAGATAGTTGATAAAATGAAGGTAGGATCCTGATTAAGACCCTAATCTGAAAAATACACTTTTTCCAAGACAAACAGCCAATGTGTAACAAAAGATTTTCATTTTCCAAAACCCAAGCTTAATCTCTACTTATAATTAACGAGACAAAAAGGGAAAAAAGATGAGACTTACTTAATCTGGCTCACGACGAAAGGAAAAGGAAAGGTAAAGCTTTGCAATTTGAAGATTGAACAAAATGAAGAGAAGTGAGAGTTGAGAGAGAGACAAGGTTTGCCTTTATATAGATCTTCGACAACCTCTGCCAAAATTTTCAGTTGATTCCATGAACAGTGAAGTTGGCCGGCAGCGGCAGAGCGAGGGTCGACGGGATTTGGGAAAGAACAGGAGTGGTTGGAGTTTTGGGGGAAATGACAACCGCCGGAAAGTAAGGAGAAAGGTTTTGAAATTAGGTTAGAGTTATATTAAGGGTGTTTATGTAATTTAATAATATAAAATATTTAAAAATAAATTGTAACCGAAAAACTTAATTTGGCTTGTGAGACGTTAAAATTAGACAATTCTTATGGTTAAGTTAAATTCAATCGATTTATTTAAATAAAATTATATTATTGTATTTAAATAATATATATTTATAATAAACTTATCGACAAGGGTTAGTTCAAGTGGTAAGCGATTTGGTTCAGCTTACCTAAATTTTAGGTTCAAGACGTTGTGTACGCAAAAAATTCCTATCAGAAGACTCAACCACCAAAACTAAGTTAAAAATCAATTAACCAGACTTATTTCATAATTATTATATTTAAATTATATATAATTTAAACTCAAAATTCTATTAATAACTTAAATTCATAATTATTATATTTAAAATTTTAAATTCTAAACCTAAATAAAATCTACAAATCTTAAAATTAAGATAATTCGATAAACAAACTTTCTACGAATACTTGTAATTTACTAATCATTTGTTTTAGTGACCACTTTTAATAATCAGTAGGCGGTCATAGCCATGCATTACTGGTTTTAGCCGGTGACCATGGTAGTATATAAAGGAGTGTTTGGCTTGTTTGTTCATGGCACTGTGGTTTGTAGTTACCTAGCATTTACCTAAGTTTGATTTTCTCTACATTTTTGTTTTTATTTTGGCAAATGTGTTTTCTCTTGTTTTTCAAAGCTTTCAAAGAGATAATATCTACAAGGGATTTCAGTTGTTTATATATATATATATATTACCTAAGAAAACGAAAACATACAAACTCTTTTGTTTTCTTACAGTATGTATGTATGTATGTATGTATGTATGTATGTATGTATGTATGTATGTATGTGACAGTGCAGCAGATAACGAGGAGAATGCATGCATGGTGAAGAAGAATGGGAAGATGATCATGTTGACAGAAGAGAGAGAGCACAACCCGGGATCTGCAAAAATGAGTGTTTGCTTTTATTGGGAGTGTGCTTTCTCTTCTTCTGTCACCATTTCTGGTTTAACTCTCATGTTCCCTGCAGTCTCGTTTCCAAATCATATGATCATCTGCTGTAATCACATGACAGAAGGCATGTTAACAAAAGAATTGAAAAAGTCTAATCAAGTTTAGAAAGGTATGGGAATGGAACCAAGGATTTTTAAGATGCTTTCTGGACTCATATGTTGTGTTTCTTTATGTTATCTCTCGTTTGTTCAAGTATATGGAAGTGGAACAGATTCTAAACACTTTTTTTTCTTTGTTTGTGATGAGGGATTGAATAATGGAGCTGTCAGCAAAGGAGGATCAACCAAAAATGTGATTCAAACCGGTTAGATGGAATATCAATGCCTCCATTGTTCACATGGGAAGCTGAAAACTGCCATAACTTGAGCAGCTGAGACTGAGTAAATGCATAAACCTATGCAGGGAAAAAGAACCATGAAAATTGACAGTAATAGTGTGTTTTTGATTCTCAGAGTCAACAGTGGTCCCTTAAGTCCCTGTTCCATAGTCCATACATCAAACAAAACATCTGTCTTGAGTTGTTTAAGTTAGATTTGAAATCTGCTTCTGCAGAAATGTGCTTAGTTTGAATACAGTTTCTGCAGAACTGGTAAGAAATCTAAAAGTTGAAGTTTAAGGAAAATATCTACCTGGGATAACTTACTCTTGCCACATGATGATTTAATGTGCTACATATGCTTGTTGCAGGTTGTGATATTTATGGTAATATCATATATACAGAGACTTTGAACATTGTTTTTACTGTATTTCTATGGGGTTTCCTGTAACATTAGGATTTGCATTGCCATTAATAAAGAGAATTAAGGAGCAATGGCGGATCGAGCAAGATAACATGTCTCGAAAAACTTTGGAAATGTATCTTCAGATTACAGCAGAGGCCACAGAGTTCAATACAGTACTTTTGAACTCACACTAATGAACTCCTAGTCCTGGATTACCAAATGAAACTAAGTACATATTATAATGATGGTATATAAGAAGCAGTGGAAGAATCAAACAATCAATGAATTTTGTATATGAGAAAATGAAATCAAACTCTAATCAAGCTTTGAACCCTGGTGGCCTATCATGCGGTTGTTTTGCTTTCTTCATCGTCCGAAACAATGTCCTCAACAGTTAAGCTACATGAGAAAGAAAGACTTGGTTTCATCTTTGGCACTGCTACTGGATCTGCCTCATTGTTGAGGATCTGAAGGACTCTCCTGATTGAAGGTCTCACGGCACTGTCAGGGTGTGCACAGCTCAAACCTACGAGCAACAACTTTCTCATTTCATCCTCCTTGAAATCCCCATTCAACCTTTTATCAGCAGCTTCAGTGATCCTTCCCTCACCAAACAAGCCCCACACCCAGTCAACCAAATTAACCATCCTCTGGCTGTTTAGTCCCCCTTCCCTCTCGATTGGCCTCCTACCACAAGCTACTTCGAGAATCACAACACCGTAGCTGAACACATCGGTTTTCTCGGTTGCTTTCCCGTACTGAAGATACTCAGGGGCAAGGTATCCCATAGTTCCGGCAGTGAGAGTTGAAACCGGACTCTTGTCATGATCCATCAGCCTTGCCAATCCGAAATCACCGAGTCTTGGATTAAAGTTACCATCAAGCATTATATTACTCGTCTTTATGTCTCTGTGAATGACTTGCTGCTCACATTCTTGATGCAGGTAAGCCAAGACAGAGGCCAATCCTACAGCAATATTCTGCCTACGGGACCATGTCAGCAATATGCCATTCGGAGGGTCTTGATGAAGCACCGAATCAAGGCTTCCATTAGGCATAAACTCATAAACAAGCAGCAATTCACCTTTCTCGGCACACCAACCTTGTAGCTGAACCAGATTCTTGTGCCTCAAACCAGCTATAATGGACAATTCAGAAAGGAACTCGGTTTTACCTTCCCCGGAGTGTCTCGATCTTTTCACCGCACAAACGGACCCCGAAGAAGCAAAGACAGCCTTATAAACATTTCCAAACGCCCCACGCCCAATGATTCTACTCGACTGAAACCCTCTAGTGGCTACCTTCAGCTCTTTGTAACTAAACTCCCTAGGCCCTGCCAAAATCTCAGCTTTGAGATTCTTCTCTACTCTCATATCCTTCCATTTCTTCACAGAAACATAACTGAAAACAGAAAGAGCCACAAAAAAGAAAGCCGGACCGGCAATCCCGAGTCCTAAACCGAGCCTGCTGTGGTGTTTATTGGGAGTATTTGATGCAGGAGCAGTTTGTATTATTGTAACCGAACTATCAGATACATTATGAGGGTGTGATTTTGGTCTCACAGGAAGGAAACCAAAAGTCTTGAAACTCCAATTCTCAATTGTATGAATTGCTGTACTCCCTTCAGTTGAAGCTGAGAACCCAACAAAGACATACTCTTTAAGATAACCAGACAAATCAATATCCACAGACAACAATGGTGTCGGAGGCTTAACAGTTGAATAACTCAAGAAAACATTCAAGACCCTCAAATCATTCTTGTAAACAATCCAAGCAGTGATCAAATTCCCACTCTTTAAATCAATATCTTTCAACAATGCATCAGTGGCCTCGACCGAATTGAGCGAGTCAATATCCAAACCCACATGATGGTCATTCGTGTCATTGAATCGAGTATCGAGCTTGGTATCAAACTCAACGGCTAAAAACTTGTTCTTGGCCAAATCAGAAGAGTTAGCAAGACCGAGGTACCCACCTGGACTCCCGAGGGTTTTGTTATCAGGCGAAAGAAAGAACGTTATACCGTCGCCATATGAGCTTGGATCGTCGCTGCTGATGGAAAAAGAGAAACTTGTGGAGAAAGAAGCTGTGATATTGGATTCTTGATCAAAGAAACGAATTGGGTAGTTGTATATGAGGCTACCCGAGCTTGAAGAAGGAACGTCGGTCTCCCTGGTTAGGCCTATAACTCCATTTTTGAGATGTGAATCGCCAAGGAGAGTGAGGTTCCTGGCAGTGAAGAATGGGAAATTGAAGCTTGTGTTTTCAGCATAGATTAAAAACGGGGGATTGAAGGAGAATAGAAGGAGAAGAAGAAACATCAAGAAAACAAGAAGCTTTCCATCCACCATTGTTTTTCAATATCAAATTCTATGATCTGAGAAACAAAACAAATTACCCAGAGTCCCAAATCGATGCTAGTTATGAATTCTTTAAGTTTTTGCAAAGGAAATCATCAATAAAATGAGAAATGTAGAAAAAAAGAGTGGGAAATTTGGTTTAAAGAGTTGGAAATCAGGCGCCTGTGGATATTTGCAGAAAAATAAAGATCAAAAAGAACATAACTTTGGAAACTTTTTTTTCCTTTCAACTTTAATAATTGGAAATATAACGGCTAGATCGTTAATGATTGATTTGACCATGCCAAAACGGTGTCGTTTTAGGTGGATTAAAGGTTCATAAGATATGGTTTGTGTGTGTATTTTTCAAAAGTGACCGTTTTAGGTGGGTGGCGGCGCGTATAATGGATAATATTATATGTCGGACGAAATAAAATAAAATGTGATATAAAAAATAATAAATATTACATGATTACAACATTAAACACACAAAATAAGTACGAGCCTTCTAGCTTAAGTGGTTAAAAGAACAGTTGTTCTTTTTAGAGGACACGGATTTGAGCAGCAGTGATACTAGCAGAATGATTGAACGATCAATGTCAAATGATAATAGATATTATATTTTAAAACAGATACTATTATAATCATTATTAACTAATTAAAAAAAACAAAGTTCAGATTTGTTCTAATAACGAGTCCAAGGACGAAGCTATTAAGGGGTGGAGAGGGGTAATCGCCTCCCACCCCCGAAGAATTTTTTTACTTTTATCCCCTTATTTAAATTCTTTTAAAAATTATTTTTTATGAATTTGTCCCCTACTTTTAAACATTTATGTTTTGCTCCCCTCAACCCTAAATCCTAGCTTCGTCCCTGAACGAGTCTGAATAAAAATTGTAAGCTGAAATTTAATAGTATTAAGATTTTGTTCAATATACGTATATTCGTCAATATAATTAAATGTATATTAAAAGACTAAAAATAAAGATAAAACAAAATTTTCTCATCAATGTATGTATTAAATATAAAATATATATTTTTGACCCAATATCATTCATCAAAACGAAAATATCTTTATGATATAATTTTTTTAAATAATTTAAAAATATAATAAAATAATATTTATTTATATTATTATACTGTTAAAATTATTTTGAAGATATTAAAATTTTTGATAATGTGGCGGTATCTACCTTACAACGGGCAGCATAGAAAGCAAAGAGTTCATCTCGAAGAAGAAATCAACTAATATTGCCACAAGCCACCCAAATCCAAAATCAAAGCTGACCACGTCATGTATCCGTTACAGAAATAGAAAAATTGTCTACAATAATGGACACTAAAAGTCCAACATCACAAAGTGTTGGACTCCTATCAGGCTAGAATTCATTCGGGTGTAAATCGTCTACTTTCTAATTATATCTTTATTGATATTTTTATTTTAAATTAATAAATTTAGAATTTAAAGTTCAATATTAAGTGTTATAGTTAAAATTTAAGAAATTAAAGATAAAAATATTTTTAAGATGTAAAGTTTAAGGTTTGGGGTAAAGAGTAATTTTAAAATTTTTATGAGAATCAAGGCCATTACTAAGATTATCGGGTGTAATTTTAAAATTTTTATTATCGAACGATCATCACGTTTTCGACTATCCTTCTAAACATCAGTCTCCAAAATCGTCTGACATTGATCTTGGTTAAACATTACTTGATCGATCTTACAGTGTCGTTGTTCCTAGTAGTGGTTTCTTTCCACTAATGTTTCTTCCAAAATTTTGAACTATTCCCGATAATCTTGAGCAGTGACCTTGATTCTCATAAAATGGGCCGGTAAGGTACATCCTCTTGTTTTTCTTTTTGCATTCTGATAAGAACCACTTTTTTGTTGATGTGCTTGAAAATTCGGTCAATCACCTTTCCAAATCGACATTTTGTATTTGACTTTGACTTGAACCTTGTTTTTAGTGGACCGCTGCTTTGGAATCGTCGATCGGTCTTTGATCGATGTCTCTAATTGGTTTCTAACACTAGGATTGAGGCTTTCAAATACTTCTCTTCCATAGTGAATGTTTCTTTTATAGGATGAACCACTCGAATCAATACTCTCGATGCAAAAAATACAAAATACGATAATGCATGTGAAGGGGAAACAAACATGAAGAAATCAGGTTAGTACCTGGTAAAATCAATAAACATAAAAATAAATTTCAGAAAATTAAATTGCGTGAAAGTAAATAGAGAAGGACAATCTTAGATATCCTGTCTAGTTCACATAAAGTATCCGCATGGCTCTAATGATGCGAATAATCTAGTTCTCTATATGAAATGTTGGTGCAAAAAGGGGACCCGAACTGTCCGAGTTGTCATCTACTAAGAGTAGCAAGACCCCCGATCATCACCCATTATAGGTTCATTTTGACTGGGTTCAATTCAGGGAGACCCATTCGCTTATGCCTATACGAAGGAATGATATCCTCACAAAAGCATAAGGTAGTGGAGCCCCGAAGGTACTTCGGACAAGGTCCATATGGGAGAACGATATCTCCACGAAAATCTTAACTTTTTCCCCTACTTAAAAAGGACGGGTTTAGAAGTCATTTTTAAATGCGAAAAAATAAAGTGCACATTCATTTGATCATTAATTTAATATTCACTTTAACTCTAAATCTTTAAATATTAATAAAGCACTAATCATTTAAATGTTTGACTTTCTTTTTTATTTAAAAAAAATTAGTCTCTGCATAATCGTCATTTATAACGATCTTAAAAAATCACTAGTGTTGATATAATTAACGTTAAATTTTAAAATTTAATTTCTAAGATTTTTTAATAAAAAGTATGAAAAAAAAATCATTGAAGGCAAAAGATTTTTACTCAACTCATTCATTGTCACCAAACCTACCAAATAGGAGTGGAAATTGGGTGAGGTGAGAACAAAATTGTAATTTTTTTATTTGGTCTTTAATATTAATCTAATATGACATCTAATTCAAAATTTCATAAATTTAAATCAAACTAGATCTTATTTTTTTAAGATAACATCAAACAAATAAGAAAAATGTATAATTTTCTCCTAAAATTTTATATTACTCAAAGAAGACGACCCTCCTCCGGAAGCACCATCTCTGAAATAGCCTCCCATGGCGGTTGACACATCGAAAATCCCCTCGTGATGTCCCACGTGGAAACTACTTGGGACTCAATAAGGTGGCGCCATTATTATCGGCGACCCATAGTCAATTCCACGCTTCAAGATCGGCTCGCCACGCAGTGAAGTCCTCTCGTTCTCGTTTTCCCGGTACCGGTTCAAGAAAACGGTGAGTGGTTCGACGTAGTCGTCGAAACCCAGTTTTCCCATGGCCCAAAGCACGTCCTCGGCGGTGATAGTCTTGCGTTGCTCGCGTTGGCAGCGTTTGTTGGCTTCCCCGGTGATGAAGCGAATGTACTCCGAGATGCAGTCTTGGATGGCTTCCTTTGCATCATCGGAGATTTTGGCATGCGTCGGGAGGATGCGGCGCATGATGCGGGTAACGTTGGCAATCGGCATGTATTGATCTTGTTCACGCACCGTACACGGCGGAGGCATGGTGTTTGAGTCGGCGGCCTTGCCATTGTTGGTGCTCAACCCTGTGATGATAGATATAAACATTTGTATATATAAATATACAATAAAATAGGAGAGATTATATCATAGGTTCGGTCTATCACCCGTGGTCTCTAACCAATAAAAATCACTCATTCTGCCACTAATTAATCATGTAATTAATATAATTTCCAGAAATTATATTTTTAAAATGATATATAAATTATGAGTGAAGATTCATTGGTTGAAAAAAAATAAATTGACAATTAGTGATGAAATGGGTGATTATTATTGGATGGAACCATTCCTAACGTGGTAGGTCGGACCTATCATATAATTTCTTATAAAATAGAAATATAAAACACAATTTTAAATAAAAATCCAACCATAACGATAAAGAGTGACAACAACTAATTAAACATATTTATTTAATTTTTTTATCTCATATTTTTATTAAATAAATCTTTATACAATAAAAATTATTTTTAAATTTAATTTATAATAAATATTAATAAAAATTTATTTAATAAAAAATAAAATAAATTTATAAATAAATAAATATTTTTTTATTGATTAATCTTATAAATAATGTGATTGAAATGATTTATAATATAATTTTTCTTAATTAATAGAAAAAGATCATAAAACAGCCACCTCAGCGTAATGCATGTCACACGTGCCGAATCCAAAGCGAGGTCATTGCCTCGTCCTTGTCACAAGCGGTTAATATGGACCCACCTTTGGTGATGGGTCCCAATCTTGTGTATTAAAATACGGGTCCCACCTATCCGTGTTTAGATTCTCTGTTGGGAGTCTCAGTACAAAGTCAAAACATTTTCCACTTCCCTAAGATTTTAATAAATAAAATGAAAATTAAAAATCTCTTAAACCCTATTAAATAAAAATAGAATTAAACTTTTCCATTGTCCCTAGAAAAATATAAAATATTTTATTTTTTTATATTTTATATATTTTTTTATATTTTTTTATGATGTAATTATGTACCCTTAAATTCTTATAATTTTATAACCTCACATTTTTAATAAACATTCTCGATGGTTTATATCTTTTGTATGAAATCTCGGATTTGTCTCTTAAAACAACTTATGAGATTTAAATATATAGATATCTATTTAACCCGACAATAATTTAAAAAAAATAAACATCAAAATGTAGATTTTTAATGAACCTGCATGCAAAGAAACTGAGAAACGAAACGGTGTTAAATTGAATCCGACATTTTAAGATCAAAATCCCACCATTTTTATAAAATAACAAGCAATCTATATCCCTGCCTGCATGAACTAAACCCTTGACAGATTTGAGTTTCTGTTGTTGTGTTACCTGAACTTGATTTTTCATGCTTGTAAAAACGATTGAAGCAAGGAGAACCGACACGTTCCATGGATTTGTCTGAACAAAAATATATGTTATTTCCAGTAGTAGTTTCGAAACAGGGACTTGTGTACCGAGAATGGGCACTTCACCAGTCCAAAGGAGGGGATTTATAGTGCTAAACAGGAGAGATTATATCATAGGTCCGATTTATCACGGTCCGATTTACCACGTTAGTCGTAGTTTTTAATCAATGAAAACTATCCATTCCACCACTAATTAGCTATGTTATTAATATAATTTTCAGAAATTATATTTTTAAAATAACATGAAAAAATGAGTGAAGATTCGTTGGCTGGAAAAAAAATAGTTGAAAGATAATAATAAAATAGATAGTTATCATTGGATGAGACCATAACTGATGTGATAAACCGGACCTATGATATAATTTCTCGCTAAACAGACACACTACCCATGTCAAACCGGCGTTTCTAACGACGAACTTAGTATTGCCGGTCACGCCAACCTCTCTCATTGGACAAGACCCTACCCTTTTAGTCTTAGGAGTACTAAAAAGTTATTAAATACAAAATTATATCTAGCTTTCAAAATTAATTATATAAATTTAATAATGAACGAGTTTAACGTACGATAGATCTAAGGTATAATTAAAAGATAAAAAGTTTTAATATTTATTTTAAAACTTAAAATGTAATTGTGATCTTAAAATATATTAAAAATAAGAGTTATATTTTAGTACATAATTTTTTGTATTTAAGCTACGAAAATCTACATTTTAAATTTTTGACTCTAACACTCTAAAAACTTAAATTTTATACCATAAACTCTAAATTATAATCATAAATCTTAAATTTTATATCGTACACGTAAAATCTTTAAAACGTAAACCCTAACTTAAATACCTAAACTCTAATATTAAAAGGTTGATTAATAGTTTTCCTTCTATTAAGGCAAAGGCTTCCATGCTAGGACGATTTGATCCTAAGAATTTATGTTTTTAGACTGGCGAAGCCCCTGCCTACCCCTAGTGCTATGGGCGAGACCATAGCTGCCCTGTAGTGTCGTCCCAGAATTGAAGTTGCTATGAAAGATAATTATTTATAAAAAATAAATTTATATACATTTTAATTTATGAATATTTAAATCTGCCTTATCTATTGTTATCTGTATGTAGACCATCTTTAAATATTTTTCGAGATGTTTTACGAGATAAAAAATAAGTAGTGAATGAATTAAATTATTAAGTAGACTGTTTTATTATATAATTCTAATTACATTAATTAACAAACTATCAAACGTGTTGAGATTAATATTTTTTATGACTATTAGTATAATTAAATAAAAAAATTAATATCGTGAGAATCTCTATACGAACATTAAATGACTGTTAAAGTATGTTAAAATTGTCGCAAACTCACACCATGATTACCATACCTGATCAGCCGGATTCGGTGAATCTAATGCAGGTTCCGGGACGAGTTTGACTTTGATTTCGATTTGGATGCTTTCGGTGCAGGTGCAGGTGCAGGAGTAGGGGCTACCTTGAACAATTCTCTAGGCATCAAGACTTTGTCAATAGGATAAATCTCTACCGGTTGTTCGTGGAGTAAAGTCCCAGTTATCTTCCCGGTGTTGATCTTGGTCTTCAGCGTCATTTTGCAGGGTGAAATCGAACTTGCTAGCTCCATCGGTGGCCAATGTTTTCAACATGGATAGAGATGGGTACACCGGCACACCATAGACTGATTCTTTCCCGGAGGTAGTCACTCGTCAACTTCTTCAAATTTGGTACAGATGCTTAATTTAAATGCATCATCCAGAGAGCATAACACAGTCAATCCTCCATTAACATTATCTTACAACCGATCAATACCACCAGATGTACAAAGAGAAAGATGACACAAGAAATCTTTGATAATATTTTTTCTTTTTTAAATCAAAGACATTAAATTAGATGATTTGAACAATGCTTATGTGTAAATATGATATGAAAGAAATATATGATGTATCTTAATTTAATTGGTTGAGGACCATATCCTAGGTAGTGGAACGAATTCTTGTAATAATTTCTTCATGATTGACGAGTAGAATAATCTAATTGCGAAAGTGATTCTTAAAAAAGGTATTACGAGATTGAGTGATATATAATTTTTATTCTAATCATTTTATAAAGCAGATGTGTCATCGTTTCTATTGTCTAGATCTAAGGACAGTTTTGTCTACATCCCAAAAGCTGTACAAGAGATAAAATTTCAAGACAAACAATATTTTAAAATCTAAGATTTTTTTTACTTTTGTCCTTTTATTTAAATTTTTTTAAAAATTATTATTTTTATAAATTTATCCTTTGTTTTTAAATATTTATATTTCTTTTTCTCTTAACTCTAAATTCTAACTCCGTCCCTTTAAGAAGGTAACAAATAAATGCATTTTTTTAATATATTCCAGTCATAAGGAGAAAAAATTATATCATGGGTCAGTCCCACCACGTGTCCATGGGACCGAGCAATAAAAACTACCCATCTTTTTATGTCATATTTTTTTCCAAATGATTTTTCGTTTGAAAAATTAAAAAATAATGAGGTGGATAATTTTTATTAGTCGATCTTATAGATAACGTGGTAGGACTGACCCATAATATAATTTCTCCGTGATATAATTTCTCCATAAAGAGTGTTCTGAAAATGGAATCCTTTCAGTCCATTGGATTCCCCACCGGTGGTTGGATTGGATCTTATCTCAGCTCGAAAGATTACAAAAACTTTACTTTAAATCTAAAAACAATTAGTACAAAATAATGCAAAAAAGTAGCCGACAATTCCACTCAGACAACTCAGAATTATTTTACCGTTGAAATGTCCCACTTCTTAACCTAAATTCAAATAGCATCCGGGTCGGATCCAGGAAAATCCAACTCAGAAAATTTGAAATGGCATGCCTACTCCCAAACATGTATTTTTACCATTTTTAAAGATAACATTAAAAAGGGTTGTGGAGTATATGATAAAAAAGATTGTTAAGTAATGGTGTTCACAACCGACCTAACGGGTATTCATCGGTCCAATAAATACAAGTTAAAAAACGAAAATAATATTAAAACATAGTAATAATATAGTATTGATATTTGATTCATTGGGCCGTTGATTACCCATTGGATCGGTTTCGAATACTCCTAGCATTTAGGATTCACTATATTTTAATATCTTTACCTTCTGTACATAAATAGAAGAGGTGGAAGAGTAAGTATATCAAATCGATTAATCAAATTATTTATATTTATTGTCTTTTAAATAAGATTAAAATTAAGATTTATTAAAAATTTAAAAAGATTATAATTTATATACAGTAAAACAATTATTGCAAAATATAATTAGAAACCCTTTAAAGAAAATAAAATAAGGGGCATATTGGGAAAGTAACATTTATCCAGATCAATTACAAGAGTAATACTTAATAAAAACTAAAAATATTAGTAATCCATCACCAACCCTGCTAATTGCTAAACTCCCTAAAACACCCTCTCGTTTCTGCTTCTTCTTCCTTCAAAACAACAGCAAAAACAACCCTTAGATTTTCTCTGTAAATCTTGTCTATGGAGATCCCAGAAAAACTTGTGAAGTTCAAGTACCCAATAATCTTAACACTCATCCTTTCACTCACCTTGTCTTCCCTAATCATTTTCGCCCCTTCTTTCATCACCATTTTAACCTACTTTTGGCCTCTTTTCCTCTCCACCGCTCTCTTCCTTGTACTGGTCGTCTTCTTCGCCAAAACCTCCACTCATTCCGGCGGCTCTGCTGACTCTCCGGCGGTCAAGCCAGGAGAAGGCCTCCTTGACTATGTTGCTGGCCATCCCGAACTCACTGTGGAGTCTTACAAGTCTGAGTAGCTTCTTTTTCTCAACTCGGTACTGTAATCTCTAACTCTCTCTTGCTCATGCCAGTCTGCTGTTACTGTAGTTCCACTGTTTTTATCTCTTTGAACTGTAAATTATGTGAGGAATAATATTATTAATATCATCAATTAGAGTTATTTATCTGTTCTAATTTTTTTTTTAGATTTTTAATGTAAGATTTAATATTTTTTTAAAATTTTTATATTTATTAAATATTTAAAAATATATATAATTTATATTAAATATATAAATAAAATAATCTTTTAAAAATTATATTATTAAAATTAATATTATATTTAAATAAATAGACTAGGGGTGCAATCGGTTCGGGTTCGGTTTAATTCGATAAGTTATTTTAGTAATCACCGGTTTTCGATTTTTTCATATTAACGTTAATTTTTTAAAATTTTGTATTTTATCCTAACAAAATAGCTTTATTTTATAACTTTTAAACATTAAAAGGTAAAATTTTGAGATATTTTTCATAAATACTTACTAAAAATTTATTTTTAAGTAAAAAAATAAAAATACATCTATAGTATTTTAAGTATAAAATATATATTTTTATTCTATAAAAATAATTAAAAATCAATTAAAAAATTAAATTCGGCTTAATTTGGCCACGATTAACTACGATTCGTAAATTTATAAATCATAATACCTCGGTTCGATTTTCGATTTTACGATTAACCATACTCAGCTCCATCGTTTCTTTTGGTTGTGGGTCCTATTCCTATAGAGTCGGTTGATGTGGGGTTTAGTGAGTCCCACAGTTGGTGGGTCTGGCTAGAAAATTCAGAGAGGGAATTTCTACCTTCAACACGGATCAGAGAGTTACATGTTTTATTTGGGTCCACCTTGTGACACAATCATTCAACTTGTTCATCTTTCATATAAGACAAATAAATTTGTATTAAATAATAAAATATTATATTTTTATACTCGAATTCAAAATTTATATAAAATGAGTTAAAATAAATATTTTGAAGAACTTAATCATTAGGTCAATTATCGAATCGGTTTACCAAATTTATGCCTTCCAAGGGGCATCTCAACCTAAGGGAAGGTTGAAAGTTCTGGTGAAGGGAGATCTGAATTCTCTCCTTACAATGGATCATATTTTGATGGTACTATCATCATCATCATCATTTCCTTTCCGATCCGGTGATTGAGCCGGAATAACGTCGAAAATCAACCGATCGTTGACAGTAAGATCTTTCATGGCAGATGAAATATCATCTTCCTTGATCTTTCCTATGTGTTTTAGCTTATATAAAAGGAAATCAGCAGCCCTATAGACAAAAGGATTAACAACATGAACAATGTGTTAATGAAGTGACTCTATGGGAGTAAACCATCTTAATTTTACCGATCAACTTTGTCTTTCTCAAGATCATTGGCGTCCTCGATTTTGTTCCGGTCGATAACGTTGCTTGCAATGATCCGTTTCACTAATTTCTTGGCTTCAATATCTGTATAAACCTATGCAACGTATAGGAACAGCTGGCCTAAACAGGACGTTCCGGTGAATATCCATATCATGCCGAACATTCGACTGAATTCGGTTGAGAAGCTCTCGTCTCCGAACCCCACAGTCGTCATGGTGCTAATAGCACAATAGAATGCATCATCGGACTGCATTTCCTCGACGGTGCACAACACGAAGATCCCGATCACGAAATGCACTCCCATGATGATCAATGATATTAAACACTTGGTGTAGTCTATGTTCAGGATTTCAATCTCTTTAAGGCAGGCATTAAGCAGGACAGGTTGTTGCTTGAAAATCAAGTATTTGGCTGCTATTTTCACTACTATTCCGAACAGCAACATCCCTGCGGTGATGAGAACACTACACGCCAACTCCGGAACGATACCGTAGGGGTAAAGGTCTCCATAACCAAAGGTGGTCATTGTCACCACACACAAGTAAAGAGAATCGATGAAATGGTTAGTTTTATGGCCTCTGATGTGTTATCAATGCCTCAAGGTCTCCATAGTACATCCCGAGCTTCTTAAGGTCCTGGAGAACGGCCCGAATAGCACTCGAAACGGCACAATCAGCAGCGATGGAAGTGGCTTTCAAACTCTGAACGTCTGTTTCCTTGGGATCATTTTCATCATTTGCTGAATTTGGAGATCCTGCATCAGCCATTGGCAACTTGGCTTGCTTTGCAGCATAGGAAGCCATTACAACATAAAATTTCATTGTTAAAACATCATTATAGTGCTAGAAATGGTGAAATAGATACCGGAAGTCTACCGATCACGAAGAAATTACGACGATTCCATACGAATCTGGTATTAAGCTATGGTTGCTCTTTGAACAAAACTATGGTAACTGAGTTTGACAGTTATGAACTGTAACTGATTCTAAAGAAATGCAATGGCTATTGGCTACACAACAGGGTTGCCATGACAGTCTAAGCCCAATTATATTAGTATGGCTTGACATGTGAATTTTATTTTATTTAAAAAACTAAAAATGTATTTAATTAAAAATATCTCAAAATTTTAAAAATATAAAAAAACAATCCTAAATTTCTAAACCCTCGACCCTAAATTTTAAAAAGTATACAAAACGGTCCTATAATAAATAGGACTAAGGTGACAGAAAGTGACCCTCTTTCCTAATGTCCATGTAGCATTGAAGTTGCATGCCATTGTGGCATCATGCATGTCTTCCTAACCTCCACGTGGAATTAAGACAAAACAAGAATTATGTCTTGCTCCAACGTGGTGGGATCCTTGCAGTTTGTTATTTTATTGTTTAGAGAAGAGATGACAATATAATCTGAATTCAATCATTCAATTTGAAGAAAAAATTTGATTTAAGTTTTATTAAAAAAAGTTTGAATGTGAATCCAAAAAAAATTTTCAAGTTCTAATAGGTAGTGGATTGGATATGTATATTGTAATGATTCGATCTGAATTCAATCTGAATCTATATTCGATATAAATCCGATCCATATATAAATCTGAATAAAAATATAAAATTTTTAGATTTGAAAAGTTTGAGTTGTTACTTTACTTTATTTTATATTAGATTGTAATGTTTGTTGAGATTATTTGTGCTATAAATTTAAGAATATTTGTTTGATAAAAAATATTTTTTTATTTAAAAATATTTATTTGAGTTGTTACTTTAAAATATAATTGGATTTGAATTTTTGAATTTGGATTTTAGATATTTTATTGGATTGCATTTGAATTTATGTAAATGGACTTAGATTCGGACTTAAATTTTTTAAAAGCCCAATTATTAATTAGATTAGATTTCAACTTTATAAAGTTCGATCCAAATCTGATCCATTACCCTCCTTAAGAGAAACAAATTAGTTTAGGTTACCGGGCACATTCCATTTTTTATCGGAAGTGGTGTCCCTTCCTTTATCTCTCCCATGCGAGAAATTATATCATGCGTCAGTCCTATCACGTCATCCATGAGACCAATCAATAGAAACTGTCCACCTCATTATTTTTTAATTTTATAAGTGAAGATTCACTTGGAAAAAAATTTATGACATGAAAAAATTGATTAAGTGAACATTTTTATTGGTTGGTCTCATAGACAGGTGGTGGGACTGACCCATAATATGAATTTTCTTCCCATGCACATGGAAATGTTAGATCATATTTTTCTACAGAAATCCATGTGGTATAAAATAAACCATGATGCCATCTACGTGATGTAAAAGGCGCAAATCATGTATTCTTTAATCGTGTCTTTATTAATATTTTTAATTTAAAATAATAGATTTAAAAATTTAGGATTTAAGATTAAGAATTATAATAAGAGTTTAGAAAATTAAAATTAAAATGTATTTATCAAGAGGGATGTCAAAACAAAGATTTTTGGTTGTCAGAAACTACTTCTTTCTACTCCTACTCTTGCAATTAAGTGGAAGATAACGTAATGTCAATTTTGTTTTTATACTTTAAAGTTGTATAATGGTGATTTGGGAAGTCTTTTGGATGAATAAAATTTTACTTATCCAAAAAAAATATATTTTTAAGGTGTAAGGTTTAGGATATTGAAAATTAGAGTTAGAATTTAAAATTCAAATTTTTAAAAAATTTAACAAAGAAATATAAGAAGACACGATTAGGGACAAAAGATTTATACTCGATATAAGAGGAATAAGTAATGTATTGAGAGTCCCCATTTCCACGTCTATGTTATAAAAGAAAATTATATCATTAATCTTTTTTATCACGTAATACGTAGTTTATCTACTAAAATTCAGTCACCTAACTTTTTATATCATATTTTTAAAGATACATCTTATTTTCATACCATATAAATAGAGAGTGAATAATTGCAAAATAATGAATTATAAATCAACTAATAATATAAAAAAATAAAAATTCAATGGACGAGATTATAGATAATATAATGAAAATTTCCGTGATATAATTTCGGGCTTATAGAGAGAGCTTAATGTCCATTAGTTTCCATCTTTTCCCACGTGGAAAGATCATGTAGTCACAATACCTTATAGTGATTATAGTAGTATCTGTTTTAGAATATAATTTTCATCATTTGATATTTAACGTTCAATCACTCTACTAGTATTACTAGTGTTTGAATCCGTGACCTCTAAAAACAACAATCGTTCCTTTAATCACTTGGGTTAAAGAATTCATGCCCCGTAAACCCATTTTAGAACCCATAAAATAGATCAAAAGTCATAATGTAAAACAATAAATCAAATATAAATAAAGCAACCAAGATTGCTGCGAAGAAACGTTACTACACTAGCCAACATAATAATAACAAGGGTAAACTACAATACAGGTCCCTCAATTATTAATACAATTATATTTAAATCATTTATTTATAAAAATATTATATTTGAATCACCCAATTATTAAAGTTTATATTAAACCACTCAATTATGGGTAAGTTTATGATTATATCACCCTTCATATTTTAAAAAATTACATAAATTTGATTATTTTTCTTCTCAATCACTTGTATACTATCGTTAGAGTACTTTATTTAAAATTATCAATTAATTTAATATACAAATTGATAAAAAAAATTTAAATCTAAAAGAAGACCCATATATAATCTTATCCATAATTAAATAACTCAAACATAATTTTTAATAATTAAATGACCCAAATATAACTATATCCAAATTAAATGATCTTCGTTATAATTACTCTATAATAATAATAATAATAATAATAATAATAATAATAATAATAATAATAATGCCACCGCACTACACTATAGTTTGACTAATTATAATTTATTAGTAATACAAAAATACATGTGGTTTCAAATTATATATTCTACTAGTCAAATGGAGCAGCTATTTTTAATATTATTCTACATATTATATACATTATAAACAAAGCTACGATTTAAATACATAAACTTAATTTTTATACGTTAATTTTTCATAAAATTAGTAATCGTATTAAAATTTAATATTTTTATTATTATGTTACAAAATAATTTAAATACATAAACTTAATTTTTATGACACATTTTAACATATTTAACTGAATATTAAAATATATAACAGGAGTTAAATTCTAATATCATTTTAGATAAAATAATATAAATATTAATTCAGGACGAAGCTATGTTGACTGTGAGAGAAGCTCTTGTCCCTCTTAAATTTTTTTGATATAATTATATTTAAGGTCCTTCTTAGTTTAAATAATAATAAAATAAATTTTTTGTCCTTCCCAAATTTTAGTTTTAAAGGTTTAATTAAACCTTTGTCCCTCCCAAATTTTTTTTGATATAATTATATTTAAGGTCCTTCTTAATTTAAATAATAATAAAATAAGATTTTTGTCCCTCCCAAATTTTAAATTAAAGATTTAATAAACCTTTGTCCCTCCTAATATCTGATCTTGACTCTGTACTTGAATTCAAATGATCGAATTAATTAATTAAATTCAAGTATTAAATAATATATTAACCCTTTATAAATATCAATCACAATATTTAACATGTCACGATTTAAAAAATATATAAAAATATTAAAAAAATACATATATGAATATATAAGTTATAAATTTTATTCGATTCGAATCGATATATTAATTATCCGTACGTAGTCAAATTTCCCCAGTGACGAAATCTTGATTTGTTTTGGTTACTCGGCTGACTGGGGAACTACAACCAAACATCTTTTTACACAGTCTAAGTCAAGGAAATACTTTAATCGAATTAAATAATTAGATGGCGCAGTCACTTTGGAAAGTGGACTCATAGATAAAATATTTTAAAATTTTAAATTAATAAATATAAAAAAATATTTTAAATTAATTTAATAAGATAAAATATTAGAATTTTCAATCACGGAGGCACGGATAAAATATAATAGTACCGAATTTAACTTCAATATAGAAAATGGAATTCAATTTTGGTGACTTAATATAAAATTTAAAATGTGATATTCTATAATTTTTTATTCAATTTGTTTGTATCCATTTTTCGTAATTAGGGATGATAATAATATTCGTTTTTAATGGATTAATTTGATCTAATCAGTTTAGAATGAATTTAGTATTATAATCGGATTATAAGACGAAACGGGGTAGTGAATATTTAGAATTTTGGGTTGGACCAGGATTAATTTTAAAATTTAAAATATTTGATATGATATATTTATATATTTATTATTTTTTGTTCAGATCAATCTTCATCAAAATTTTATTAAAATAGTTTAAATCGAATTATATTTTTTATTATATCAATCGAATAAAAATATGATATATTAATTTATTTTTTCGGCGGAAGGGAGCGTTATTCCCTGCCTGTAATCTATAAATTAGCCAATTCAAGAGCATGTCCTAGTAAGCTTCACCTTTCTTCAATAATATCATTCGGTTTTCTTCTCTAGCCATGGAGCTTCAACTTCCTTCTTTTCAAATCCTCTTCACCGTCTTCCTCGTTTCCTTTTTCATATTCAGAAGTTTAAAGAAATCAAAGCCCAAGAATTCAATCCCAGGGCCAAAGAGGTTGCCGGTGATCGGAAATCTGCACCAAATCGCTAGCCCTGCACCTCACAAGACACTCAGGGACTTGGCCCTCAAACACGGACCACTCATGCATCTTCAGCTAGGTGAAATCTCGACGGTGGTCGTTTCTTCACCGGAAGTGGCGAGAGAAGTAATGAAAACCCATGACATCAACTTCTCCTACAGGCCAGCTCTAGACGTCCCCAAAATCTACACTTACGATTTCACCAACATTGCCTTCGCTCCCTACGGAAACTACTGGAGACACCTCCGTAAAGTCTGCACCACCGAGCTGTTGAGTGCCTCCAGGGTCCAATCGTTCAGGTCGATAAGGGAAGAAGAAGTTCTAAACCTCGTGAAAAACATACACGAAGGCGGCGGGAAGCCGGTGAATCTCAGCACTAAGATTTTCTCGTTGACGTATGGGGTGGTTGCCAGAGCAGCGTTCGGTGGCAAATGCAAGGATCAAGAGACATACATAGACAGTATCACGGAGCTGACTAAGTTGCTTGCTGGGTTTTGTTTGTCGGATTTTTTCCCTTCCATTAAAGTGCTGAAATATTTAAATGGTGTGGAGGCGAAAGTGATGAAGATGCACAAGGAGAACGATAAGATCATTGAAAACATCATTAAGGAACATCGGGAGAGACGGGAAAGAGTCAAAACCGGCGTCGAACAAGCCGAACAAGAAGATCTTGTCGATGTGCTATTGAGGATTCAAGAGGAGAATGATTTCCCCTTGGGAGACAAGAACATCAAATCAGTCATTGTGGTTAGTTCATAACCTTTTGTTCGTCAAAAATGATTCCCAGAATATCATAGCAATCTTTGTCTAATATTTATGTTTTTTGCAGGACGTTTTTGGTGCGGGAAGTGAAACATCGTCGACAACCGTGGAGTGGGCGCTCTCCGAAATGATTAGACACCCGAGGGTGATGAAAGAGGCCCAAGCTGAAGTCCGGCGAGTTTTCGGACCGAAAGGAAACGTAGACGAATCAGGTCTGCCTGAACTCAAGTACTTGAAAGCTGTCATCAGAGAAACCTTCCGGATTCGGCCGTCGGTGCCGTTGTTGCTCCCCAGAGAATGCAACCAAGCTTGTGAAATCAATGGCTACGAAGTCCAGGCCAAAACCAGAGTCCTGGTTAACGCATGGGCACTCGGAAGAGACCCCAAGTACTGGAACGACCCTGACACGTTTTACCCCGAAAGATTCCTAAACGGTTCGGTCGATTACATGGGAACTAATTATGAGTTCGTCCCTTTCGGTGCCGGAAGAAGGATGTGTCCAGGGATCACATTCGCAACCCCCAATCTCGAGCTTCCATTGGCGCAGTTGTTGTTCCATTTTGACTGGAAGCTGCCTAACGGAACGAAAGGGGAGGATCTTGATATGGAAGAGGTTTTTGGCATGACTGTGAAGAGGAAAAATGACCTTGTTCTGATTCCTACTCCATATCCTGGTTCTAAAATTGTTCATTAGAATCGGGAAGGAAGAACTGTCGTAGCCGCCGCCATGGAAGACTGTAAGATTAATGATCCTATATTAGTCGCCAAGACATGATAAGTTGTTCTTGTTTGTCCCTGTCATGTATTTGGTAAAACCAAATAAGCTAATGCCATCTGTCTTTTTCTTGATTTTTTTGTCATTTCTTGCATTAATTAAAAGAATATATTTCAAGTAGAAGTGTTGAAAATGCGATTTTTAATATGCGGGTGCTTAAATCATGCTTAAATCGTTTAACTTTTTTTATGCCTTTATTTGTTTTTCGTTTTAAATTTAAGGGTTTAGGGTTTAGTGTTTTAGGTTAAGTTTAAGGAATTAGGTTAGGACGTATTTTTATGGTGTAAGGTTTAGGATATAAAAAATAAGGGTTAGAGTTCAAAATTCATTTTTTTTAAAAAATTTTTTTAACACAAGGCATGAATGGAAGTATGATAAAGAGGTAGAAAATTTTTACTCAATTTTTTAAATCAAAAATTTGGGTGCAAATCGTCTACCTCCTCTTCATGCCCCCATTTATGCCTCCGCTTCAAATTAAAATGTTTAGAGTTTAGGGTTTTAGATTAGGGGGTTTTGGTTAGGGTTTAGAGAATTAGGGGAAGGGTGTATTTTTTAGGGTGTAGAATTTAGGATTTAGGATATAGAAAATAAGGGTTAAGGTTTAAAATTCAATTTTTTAGAAAATTTTCAAAGGAAACATAAAAGGAGACATGAAAAAGAGGTAGAGGATTTCTACTCAATAAAAATCTTCTATCTTTAAAAAATTTTAAAAAATAAATTTTAAACCTTAATTCTAATTTTTTATGTCCTAAATTTTAAATCTTACGCCTTAAAAAATACATGATACCTTTAATTACCTAATTCTTAACTACAACCCTTAACCTTAAACCCTAAACTCTAAACTTTAAACCCACTAATTTAAAGATACCAATTTAAAGTAAAAACACGATTTAAAGATAAATGATTTACATCCAAAAATTCAATGTTTATTAGTCAAAATAGATACACATTGAATATTGTTTTCAATTTGATAGCCTAAGTCGTATCCAAAACTAATACAACCCGGCCCAAACATTGATGGTCACTCCTCTAGCCACTACTTTTCTATAAACCCTAAGCTACAAATACCCAAGAGAAAAAAAAAACAATCAAACTCAATTACAGAACCAAATTCAATTGAAAGACCAGTTAATTCAAAGCAGTCACTTATGAAATTTGTTTTTTTAGGCATGGAAAAATTATTAGGTGAACCCTGTTTACTACGTCATCCATGGTCCTAAATAATCAAGACCGTTGATCTTAATTCTTTTCAAGTGAATCATCACCTCTTTCCTACATGTACTTAGTGGGTGGGTAGTTATTAGGTGGTTATTTAAAGATCAACGATCCAGATTACTTAGACCATAGATGACGTGGTAAACAAGGTTCACCTAATAATCTCTCCATGAGAAGGGAGATTATATGTTTGGGTGTGTTGATCTCTGTGACTTCGTGCTTAAACATCCCACTGTTTCTAGAGGTTATAGCTTTTCAAGTGTTTTCATCAAAAATTTGGGTGTGTTGGGTGTGTTGGTAACAGACATTGCACTCTTAAGGAGAGAATACGAGTTTGAACCTCAGAGATAACATTATTAGAACGATAGCCTCGCACCTCGAACATGAATAATAAAATCAACATGCATATCACCGAGAAAAGATAGAAATGAACAACCTGACGTGTCTGGTTATAGGCTGCCACAGAAAGCCAGCAACTCCCAGTTCCCTAAGCGTGTGATTGAAGGCTGAAGGCAAAAGCTTTATTAGAGGGACGATATTAGCAATGGGAGGAGAGCTGGAGAAGAGAATAAGCAGTAAATCACCCTATTTTTCTGTGAGCTGACTGAGTTTAGAAAGAAAAAGTACAGAAAAATTAATCTTTCTTCATTGTTCATATTCATTCTTTGTTGATCGAAATGGAACAATGCAAGGACTCATGACTTAGGACTCATCCTAAGTCATGAATTTTAATAAGCCAATATGTTCAAGGCCAAGATCAGAATCTTAACTAGAAAGGCAAAGATAAATTAACTAATTGTCAACCTCGATTTGGCATTCAAACCTAGCTCGGACATAAGATGAATGTAGTAACTTTCGAGTTAATATTTTGTATCGTTTATTGATATCGATTTAATTAGAAGAATCGAATGACAGTCTATTATAAAGATAGTTGGTGTAAGTTTTTCTATGACTTGTAGATTACGGTGTGTATTGTTGGTATTCATGGTCATATGGATGTAAATTGTCTACCTTTTTCTCATGTCTTCATTCGTACCTCCGCTTCAAATTAGAGGATTTAGGATTTAAGGTTAGGGTTTAAGGAATTATGAGTAGGGTGTAAAGTTTAGGGGTAAGGTTTATGGTTTAGGATATAAAAAATAAAGGTTAAGGTTTAAAATTCAATTTTTTAGAAAATTTTAATAGGAGGCATAGATGGAGGCATGATAAAAAGGTAGAAGATTTCTATTCTGGTTATATTGCTTACCGGTATATTGAGGTCTGAAAAATTTCCTGGACTACCTCAAGTTTAGGCTCCGTTTATAAACCCTACCCCTAATTTCTTAAATCTTATACTTTAAAAGATAAACGCTACCTCTAATTTCTTAACCTCTAAATCACAATCACTAATCTTAAAACCTAAATTCACTAATTTAAAGTAAGGACACTAACGAAGACACAATAAAGAGACAGACAATTTACACCTATTTTGAAGGATCAATTAACACGGCACAAAACAACGACAGATTGGCTTCTCTCATGAACTCGAGATATGCTTAGTTATTGAAGCGAAATTATGTGGGGTTGGTGAAGGTTTGATACAGTCTAAAAAGGAGTGTAAATCTTTTGTCTGATTTTTTCTATGTCTCACGTTAAAAATTATTAAAAAATAATTTTTTAACTTTAAGTCTAATTTTCACATCTTAAGCTCTAAATTTCATAAAAATTTATTAGACTCAATTTTTTAAACCGTAATCACAATCCCTAACCTTAAACCTTAAATTCACTATTTTAAAATGGACACTAAAAGATATAATGAAAGGACAAACAATTTATACCCTCCAAAAAAATATTTTTTTTTTTGAAAAAGATAATGCTGGCTTTTATTAAAATTGATCATCATAAGAAATAACAAAGTCAAGATAGAAGACATACACGTCAACAGCAAACAAAAAAAAAACTAAAACAATAAACTTCTTTTAGGAGATGGTCTCTAATCGGAGAAGGGTGTAGACAAAGATTGCCAGTAAAATCAAAACTTTCACTGCATGTCTAATTCGATATACCGTATTCATAAGAAAATGCTTAGAATTGCAAAGAAAGGAATAAGCCAACAAACCTTCAAAAACAACTTGTGCAGATAGCAACTTGAAAAAGACTTCTATAATCAATGTAGCTATTCGGGTGGATCGGACCACCAACGATCTTTAACAGCTATATTCTCTACTTGTGGGGGGCTTCTTCGATCCAGATAGTCAAAGAAGATAAACTTCGACCATGATAAGCCAATTGGTGAGCTGCCTGATTACAAATCCTCGTAGTATTTGAAATATAATATGCTCAAAATTTTTCAAATTATCTTTGATGTCTAAAATTATGATGCCAATAAAATATTTAAGATTTAATATCTGTATATATTTTTCCTTTGGATATACTAGACCACTCATAAATTGATGACTGTCTATTTACCAAACAAATCAATATAGTTTATGTAATTGCTTACGTGTCCATGACCAATTGTCATGTGACTTCAACAGTGGAGTCTGTCCTGTTTAACGACTAAATCAAGTAAGTTTCCAAGCTGATGGGGAGAATAGAAGAAAGTCATCCACGTGAAGCCCATTTTCAAAAAGTGTGGGCCCAATTGAAATATGTTTTCCAATTCCTGTTTTACCCCTATCGGAATTCAAGATTCGAAACAACGACAGAAACAGAATCCAGGACATTTCGTGCTAAATAGGAAATACTAGGAGTGTTAAAAAATATTTGATCCGGTCGATCAGATCTGATTATTCATTAATCTGATCTAAAATTTTATATTTTCGATTTGGTTTTTAATTTTAGATTGGATATCCGATTTGATTTTAAGTTTTTCGGATTAGATACGGATCGTAATATTTTAAGTTTACGATTATCCGAAAATCCCAAAACTCAAATTTTTATTAATATTAATCTTGTTATATTTAACAATTTAGTATTTGTTATATTTAAAAATTTTAAAAATTAAAACTTTTATAATTGTGAATCTTATTTTATTTAGTAATTTGTTGTTTATTATATTCGAAATTCTAAAATTTTTATAAATACAATCTTCAAATTCAAAAAATTAGTATAATCAAATTATATTTTTTGATAATCAGATATTCGACTATCCGATATACAAATATACGGATATCCGCTTTTTTTGAATCGGACGCGGATCACTATATCATCGATCCAAAAACTCAAATATCCAAAAAAAATCAAATCTGATCCGATATCCGACAATAAACACCCCTAATAAATATCGACGAATGAGCATGCAATTCGAAGTCAATACGACATCGCTTTTGTCATTTCACTCTTGTTCCACTCAAAGATGTGTCAGGGCGTATGATGTTTGAAATTCCAACGGTCTCTAACGGAGTTTCCCGGGTTTTTCATTTCCAATTTTCTATTCATTATAATTGAAAATTTACCTACTAAAATTATATATTTTTTTTGTAATATTCCTTTCCCATAAAAATTATGGCTTAAATTATATATATTTTAAAATTTATCTAAAAAATATAAATATTATCAAAAGTTAAAGCATGGATAAATAAATATTATTTTATTTTTTCAAAAATTAAATTAATACGATTTAATGAATTACTTTGTTCTAACCGATTTTTCTTCCTTTTACATCCAATTATAAACTTTTTTATTAAAAAATTAATAAAAATAATTTTTTTTTTCAGAAATTGATTTTCGAATCTTAGAAAAAAGTTATATTTTTATTCGAATCAACAAGTTTTGCGTTATTTTTAATTTTTAATTCTAATTCTAATCTTATTTAAAGAGAAAAAAAATAAACAAAGAATATATACATATAATTTATTTATTCAATTTAATATTTAACTATTTTAATAGATTTAATTGATTATTTAATCTTAAAAATTTCCGCTTGATCCAAATCAATCAAAGTCCACAAATTTTGAAACTTCTCATTTCGATCTTTCCTCGTCCGTAGGTTTTGCCTTCTCTTTTCCGTCTGTATGATGTTTTGTCTCTCTCAAAGATTACGCCTTTATTGGAAAATTAGCCTTTTTTTGTCTGTCTGTGAAGGCTTTTAAGTCTCCCCCGTCACTTTGCATTCTCCGTCTCCAAGCTTGCTGCCCACGCATATCTCTTGCCCAAGTAATTCTGATTTGACTTCCTCTGAGTCTCCTATCTCATTGCACTCAAACACTCTTTTAAGTTTCATTTTTTCTTTATATATTAACACCCACAGAAATAGAATCCTTCAATTGTACAACCAAGTTTTCTTTCAGTAAAAATACCAAAAAGATGGAACTTTTTCGTTTAGATTCAGCTTTACTCAAGAGTTCGGATACTGGTTTTGATTTTCTCCTAAAACCCATTTTTCTTCGTGGGTTTTCTGCATCATTACACGTGGCTTTGTTGATTGTCTTGTTGGCCTTATGGATAGTGAATAGAGTTAGGGAAGCTGGTAAAGAAGGATCAAAGGAGAGTTTAAGGCAAATTAAAGTTTCCGGGTATAAGCAAAGTTTAGCCTTATGTTTTGTTGTTTCAGTTTTTAATATTGTCTTGTGTTTGCTAAGTTATTTTTATTGGTCTGCAAATGGTTGGTCTGAGGATAAGTTAGTAACTCTCTCTGATTATGTGCTAAAAGCACTTGCTTGGGGTGGAACGTGTGTTCATTTGCATTGTCAATTCTCCAATTATGGTGAACAGAAACGGTTCCCGTTTTTGTTGAGAATTTGGTGGGGGGTTATTTTTCAATTTCTTGTTATAGTCTTGTTATAGATATTGTTCTTCTGAAGAAACATGTTTCCATCCCAATCCAGTATTTAGTATCCGATGTGGTCTCTGTTATTACTGGTTTTTTCCTATGTATTGTGGCGTTTTCCCCTAGAAATGAAGGTGAAGATACCCTACTTGAGGAACCTCTTTTGAATGGAGATTCTAACGTTGGTAATGGCGTGGAGTTGAGTGAGAAAAAAGGGGGTGATACTGTAACTCCATATTCAAATGCTGGTATTTTCAGCCTTCTTACTTTTTCTTGGTTGGGACCTCTCATTGCTGCTGGAAATAAGAAAACTTTAGACCTTGAGGATGTTCCTCAGCTGGATAACAGTGACAGTGTCATTGGGGCTTTTCCAAAATTTAGAAACCGGCTCGAGGCAGCTGACAGTGAGGGGACTGGAATTACCACACTTAATCTGGTAAAGGCATTGTTCTTCTCAGCTTGGAAGGAGATTCTTTTGACAGGTTTGTTCATGCTTATGAACACTGTGGCTTCATACGTCGGCCCGTATCTCATCGACACTTTTGTTCAGTACTTGAATGGACAGCGAGAGTTTAAAAATGAAGGGTATCTTCTGGTTACTGCTTTCTTTGTTGCAAATCTCGTAGAGTGTCTATCTGAGAGGTGGTGGTTTTTTAAGTTGCAGCAAGTTGGAATTAGGTTGAAAGCAGTGCTGATTGCAATAATTTATAACAAGAGTTTAACTCTTTCGTGTCAGTCAAAGCTGAGCCAGACCAGCGGGGAGATTATCAATTATATGACAGTTGATGCGCAGAGGGTGGGTAACTTTAGTTGGCACATGCATGATCCATGGAAAGTAGCTTTGCAAGTTACTTTGGCTTTGTTGATCTTGTATAAAAACCTTGGGCTAGCAACCATTGCAGCTTTTGCCACAACAATACTTGTTATGTTGGCAAACATTCCTTTGGGGAAGATGCAAGAGAACTTTCAGGAGAAGTTGATGAAATCGAAAGACAAACGGATGAAGGCCACATCTGAAGTTTTGAGAAATATGAAAATTCTCAAACTTCAGGGGTGGGAAATGAAGTTTCTGTCAAAGATTATCGGGCTAAGGAACGTCGAGGAAGGATGGTTAAAAAGATTTATTTATACTAATGCTGTGACTAGCTTTCTTTTCTGGGTTGCACCCACGTTTGTTTCTATGGCCACTTTTGGTACTTGTATAATTTTAGGAATCCCGCTCGAGGCTGGGAAGGTACTATCTGCACTTGCAACGTTCAGGATTCTTCAAGAGCCAATTTACAATCTTCCTGAACTGATTTCGATGATGGTTCAGACCAAGGTGTCTCTTGATAGAATTGCATCCTTCCTTCGGCTTGAGGACTTGCAGCCTGACGTTATGGAGAAGCTTCCAAGAGGTAGTTCCAATACAGCAATTGAGATCATTGATGGGAATTTCTCATGGGACTTGTCTTCTCCCACTCCTACTCTAAGAGACATAAATTTGAAAGTTCTCCATGGTATGAGGGTTGCTGTTTGTGGTACAGTTGGCTCTGGCAAGTCGAGTCTACTTTCTTGTATTTTGGGGGAACTACCTAAGATATCTGGAAATCTTAAGTTGTGTGGTACAAAAGCCTATGTTCCTCAGTCGCCTTGGATACAAAGTGGCAAGATTGAAGAGAACATATTGTTTGGTAAAGAGATGGAAAGGGAGGGGTATGAAACAGTGCTCGAAGCTTGTACCCTTAAGAAGGATCTTGAAATCCTCTCATTTGGTGATCAGACAGTTATAGGTGAGAGGGGAATCAATTTGAGTGGTGGACAGAAGCAAAGAATACAGATTGCACGTGCTCTATACCAAGATGCCGATATATATCTTTTCGATGATCCTTTTAGTGCTGTGGATGCTCACACGGGATCTCATTTGTTTAAGGTAAAATCTTATCTTCATCTGAAAGTATAGCATGCATTTTTACAAGTTCTCTACTCTAGCTTCATCTGAAAGTATAGCTGTATTTGAGGTAGTCAACTGAAATACTAATATTTGCATTTTGTTCTGTCTAAAGTAGAATCAATTTTCCTTTTTGTCGATGTGTGCCTGGTTTTATATGCTTTATCTTTGAACGGCAGGAAGTTTTACTCGGCATTTTGAGTTCAAAAACAGTGATTTATGTCACTCATCAAGTTGAATTTCTACCAGTAGCTGATCTAATCCTGGTAAGCTATTTATCATTTCTATGTTTTTAATCGTATGTCTCGGATTCATGAAACTATATAGTTAATAGGTTCAACTTATACTTCTTTTACCAGGTGATGAAAAATGGGAGGATTACACAAGCTGGAAAGTATAATGACATTCTCAATTCAGGGGCTGATTTTAGGGAACTTGTGGGTGCACATAATAAAGCTTTGTCAACCCTTGACACCGTTGAGGCAGGATCTTCCTTTGAAAAGTGTGCCAATGAAGCAGATAGTGATGGAGGAAATGTTGATCAGGAAATGCATAAAGAACGAAAAGAAGCTAACGAGAGTGGCAAAGTAGATGATTCTGGGCCAAAAGGACAGCTTGTTGAAGAAGAAGAGCGAGAAAAGGGAAAAGTTGGGTTTTCCGTCTACTGGAAGTATATCACAACAGCTTATGGAGGAGCTCTTGTACCTTTTGTAGTGTTGTCACAAATTCTCTTTCAGATTTTTCAAATTGGCAGCAATTATTGGATGGCTTGGGCATCTCCCATGTCTGCTGATGCCAAATCTCCAGTTGGGAACTCTACACTACTAGTTGTCTATTTAGCTTTGGCCATTGCAAGTGCTTTTTGTGTCTTTTTCAGATCCATTTTTCTTAGAGTAGCTGGATATAAAACAGCCACTCTTCTATTCCAAAAGATGCATTTATGCATTTTCCGTGCCCCTATGTTATTCTTTGATTCGACACCTAGTGGAAGAATCCTAAACAGAGTAAGTACCTGGTATTTTCTTGTCTGGATTTCAAGTATTTCATTCATGTTCATTTTTACCATGCATTCCTAGGTTTTGAAGGTTTCTAAATTTTTCTTTTCCCAACTCAGGCTTCTACAGATCAAAGTGCTGTGGATTTGAACATTCCATTTCAGATCGGCTCTTTCGTCTTTGCAGTTATCCAACTCCTTGGAATCATTGCTGTCATGTCTCAGGTTGCTTGGCAGATCTTTATCATTTTTATACCTGTGATCTCCACCTGCATTTGGTATCAGGTAAATCTTGTTCTACTATATGGTAATGTCAAATTGTGGATATCGAATACATGACCTCGTAAACTAGTAAACATATACCAATATATTATTGTTCCCAAAGCTTGGTTTTAGAAAATATTCATCCTTGCATATTACTTGAGATACAAATTCTCATAAACTTGTAATCTTGCAGCAATATTACATATCTTCTGCTCGAGAGCTTGCTCGGCTGGTTGGAGTATGCAAAGCTCCAGTAATACAGAATTTTTCCGAAACAATTTCAGGGGCAACAACCATCAGAAGCTTTGATCAAGAATCAAGATTCCAGCATCAGAACATGATACTAGTGGATGCCTATAATCGTCCAAGTTTTCATGTTTTTGGTGCAATGGAATGGCTGTGCTTCCGCCTCAACATGTTGTCTTCTATTACTTTTGCCTTCTCTTTGTTCTTTTTGATATCTATACCCGAGGGAATTATTGATCCAGGTAAGTGATTGCAGATTGGTACCTTAATTTTAGTTCACTGTAAAGGAGAATGGCTGAATATAAATTGTCTCTTGTTTTCAGCCATTGCGGGGTTAGCTGTAACATATGGGCTCACCCTAAATATGTTGCAAGCTTGGGTAGTATGGACTACTTGCAATATGGAGAATAAAATTATATCTGTCGAGAGAATGCTTCAGTACAGTAGCATCCCCAGTGAGCCTGACCTTGTGATAGAAACTAATTGCCCTGACCAATCTTGTCCGTTTCGTGGAGAAATTCATATTAATGACCTGCAGGTAATGCAGTTCTTCAGTGTTTATGACTAGTTTTAATGTTTTTTGTAATTTAATGATGACTGTTGATATAGGTGCGGTACGCCCCACACATGCCACTTGTCTTACGAGGTCTGACATGTACATTTCCTGGAGGGTTGAAAACTGGCATTGTAGGGAGAACTGGCAGCGGCAAAACAACTCTCATACAAACACTTTTCCGGATTGTTGACCCTGCAGCAGGCCAGGTTATAATTGATGGTGTCAATATCTCATCCATTGGACTGCATGATTTGCGGTTAAGACTCAGCATCATTCCTCAGGATCCTACCATGTTTGAAGGGACTGTACGAAGTAATTTGGATCCTCTCGAAGAGTACACAGATGAACAGATTTGGGAGGTGGGTTCATTTCAGTTTGATCCATAGCATATACATGAAATGCAATCTTTTATGATTAGTATTTGAATTCTAACATGTATCGATGTACGTGTAGGCGTTGGATAAGTGCCAACTTGGGGATGAAGTTAGAAAAAAGGAAGGCAAACTAGAGTCTCCAGGTCTGATATTTTATAGTAACATACAAATCGGTTGTTTTTTCCTTTTGAACATCGTACATATTGTTTAAAGTCTACTTGATTTAACTCTTTAAGGATTTTTTTATGATATTATGACATTTACTTCCACAGTTAGTGAAAATGGAGAGAATTGGAGTATGGGTCAAAGGCAGCTGGTCTGTCTTGGGCGTGTGCTGCTGAAGAAAAGCAAGATCTTAGTACTTGATGAAGCTACTGCATCGGTTGATACAGCTACAGATAATATGATTCAGACAACATTAAAGGAGCACTTCTCTGAGTGTACAGTTATAACAATTGCGCACCGAATAACTTCTGTTATCGATAGTGATATGGTTCTACTTCTAAGTCGAGGTTAGTATGAGATAATTTGTGCTTTGCTTGTAATACTTTGAAGTTCATTCCAAAATTTAATACCTTTTTTTTATTATTGCAGGAGTTATTGAAGAATTTGATTCTTCTGCAAGATTACTAGAAAACAAGTCTTCATCATTTGCACAACTTGTAGCAGAGTACTCTATGAGGTCAAAATGAAGTTTGAGCAGTTCGACCGAACTAGACGATGACGAAAATGAAGTGTTAATTTTACGTTTTTATCTAGAGAGGACTCATAAGGGGTAGTGCAATGTAGGATGCTTCGTAGTACACAATCTTCCCTTTTCTTTTTGCTTCAATAAACAGTATTGATATATTGTGAAAATATTTAAGTGTTGAGTCTTGTTGGTCATCAAAGACATCTCATTCTTTTCCAGTGATGCTGTTGGTTTATTTTTGTTAGTTTAAGTAATCTAATAGAGAAATCGTGATGCATTTGTAGCTTTCACCAGCTATTTCTTCACTCCTTGGATCAGGGCGGTTGGGAAGAACACCATTGTTTCTCTCCTAAACAATCCATACATCCTTTGTCACAATGTATGGATACAACTATCTCTCAAGCTCGGGTTTAGAACTGGCCTGAGTCGAAATCATGGTCGTAAAGTTTCCTTCCCAGATGAGAACAAACAATGACAGAGTAACAAATGTGGTTTGGTTTATGATATGAATATGTTGATTCCAGTTGACTTACCAGTAGACTTAATGAAGGGTCCTTTTTCGACTGCATCCAGCAAGAATTTGAGCCTGCAACTTTACCAATTATCATGGATGCTTAGCAGAGACCGTCACACATGGTGGATTAACCAAATTCCAAATAGAAAATGTATCTTTGGGATGCTTTCCATTGACAAAACTTGCTTCTTCATAGCATAACAGACTGGTTCCTATATAGGAAACTGTCTTAGAATGAAACAGCTGCTGGGTGCTTGAGCTATTCAAAATTTAAACAGAGTCCAAAATGCTTGAGGAATAACATATCAAGTTGCCAAGTTATCTTACTCTTGAACTATGTTGAAAATAACATAAAACATTGTTACAAATTCTAGTTTTCATTTACTTCTTTGACTCACCATTATCCATTTAGTAGAATTGTTCTGTATTCTCAGTTTTCACTTTCACAAAATCTGGAGACAATGAGGATCAAGTAGTACTTATTTAGACAATGGGGTCAACACATATCAAATCTCCGGACTCCAGAAGTGAGCTACTTATATTACTTATTATTTATATAAATGCTCGAGCATAAGCTTTCATTCTACCTGCAAGTTTTTGCTTGTATAGTTGTAATTTTACACCCCTACGTTTCTAGTACATCTTCTTGATAGTTTGTATCCCTTACATAAACTTCTAGGGCCGTCTTTGATTGTACAAATCACAAGTTATCCAAGACAAGATGTGATGGCAAAACATGCTTCTTACAAATTCCATTTCAAGGACATGTTTTACAACACTTTCCTGTAAGAAAAATAATACATATACCAGTTCCACTTTTGTACAAACTCCCGAGTTAATATATAGAGATACAATACATATATTTTTCAGAATAAGATTTCTAACCTTTCTTTTGCCAGCTAAAACAATGAAAAAAGAGAGAGATGATGTCCATGTTTTTATTTCTTGTACCTTTGCTTCGTTGTTGACAGATTTATGGACCTGTTAGTATTCTTCCCATGGTCTGTGCATATGCATAAGAATGATTTAGGGGCGTAAGTTCAACATGGCGACCTTCGCTTGGTGTTTCTCTAGATCCATACTGATTCATGACATCACTATAGTACGATCGTGTTGCTTGAACTGGCGTGAAACTAGAACCACCAGTCTGAAGGTGGTTTTGGATGAGTTCGGAATGCAACCGCTGATGCTCATTCAAACTATTTTCGTGAGCAGGACTAATCCCGACACCAAGATCAAGGCTAATGGCATCATTTTCTTCTGATCTAATCCTTGATGGCGCATGTACGGGTACAGCTGTATCATGAGTATTGGTCCTTGCAGTAGGTACATCATGATTGTGTTTTCCCTCGTATGTGGTTATAACAGCTTTCGGATCATGAGATGCCCTCTCAATGTGTTTTCTAACAGGGCAACCAGCAGCTGTGCACTTATAATAACTCCTACATAGAAAGCAAGCAGAAAATAAAAATATGATTGAATAATGTAATATAAGATTCATAAAATGAATAGACAATCCTAAAGTATGCGCCTTGAAGTTTGCAAAATTAGGATCTAAATAAGCAAAACAACAAAATACAAATATCACTAAGCACAAGCTGAATAGAAGATCCCAAGTCATCTGACAAACATACGTTGTCTTCTCTAATTTATGACAATGCGCAAAAGCCAGCATGCTTCCAATGGAGTTTCACCAATATAGTGTTCTAAAAAACATATGTTGAAACATGACTGTTATCATTCAATCAAATTTTCATAATATGTACCTAGGATTAGGATTTCCTCTCACTACTTTTTGCCCATATTTGCGCCATCGATACCCGTCATCTAGGATATCAACTTCACTCATAGTCTGTACGACAACACGTGGTTCCTGGATTGGCTTCACCACAGGAATGATATGAATCCCACCATCCATCTTCCTGCTCGTCATCAATAATCACTTAGCAAGCAGACAAAACCAGGTTAAAAAGCTAAAGCCTCCAATGACAATAACAATACCTTCGCTTTGAGAAAGGATCATCATTTTCAACATCATCCTCATTATCATCATTAGCTGTGACCGGAGATAGATCTGGTGTACTATTTGGTTCAATACTATGAGCCATCTGGCCATACGTGCTGGATGACTTGTCTAAAATAGGGAAAAAGAAAAGATTAATTTGTAAGTTAAAATGCGGTAAAAACACACAAAAACTGTCTGTGTATAATGCTCCTTACCATCTCTACCAGTCAAAGATGGCACCTTATCAGATCTTTCTTCTTGTACAGACATGGCATTTTCAGAAGAACATCGGCGACTAGGTTGAGGTTTAGGATGATCATGTGTACCTTTGTATATAATCTCCGTAATCTGCCCATCATGAGATCGCTCAAATAGCTTTTTCACTTCACAATTAGGATGTGTACATTTGTAATAACTGCGTGGAAATTCACTTCCTTTGACATGTTTCTGTCCATACTTCCTCCAGTTGTATCCATCATCAGATATCGTGGATGAGCCTGTTACTCTATGATCAGACTGCCCTGACTGTGTCCAGCTATTTAGATTCCCAATCTGGTTTAACTCGTCTACATCGACTTCAGCAGGAACATTAGACACGGGAGTAGCTGTATGAACTGGTGCAGAGAGACTCAACTCATTCGAAGAGCCAGCCATCTCACTCTTAACTGAAGCTGATGGATGAAATGATACACTCTGGTATTGACTTAGGATCTGCAGAGATTGTTCGCTTCTAAGATGGTTTAAATCTGCATGTGCCTTGAATAAGCCAAAACCTTTAGACAAGGAGTATACATATATATACCATACAAGCAAAAAAAATCAAGGAGCAATTACCAGATTTGATATAGGAGGGGGTCTAAACTCAAAGCAGCTGGGATTTCTTTCGTCGGTGTCATTGGAACACACAGCAGTCACTGAATATGCACTAGAAGCGACAGAGCCATGCACCGCCTGAGGCTTAATGAGAGAACCAGTAGTCGGTGAAGGCTCTACCTGGAAGAACAAGAATCGGAAAAACAAATTACTCGATGTAGGTTTACAAACCTAATTCACTCTCATTCACTGATAAAACAACAACCATAAACTGCCAGTAACTAGTAAGCATGAACAAGCATATAAAATACAAAGTCAGCTAGCGATCTACGATTAAACAAAAACATATCCTTTGATCTAAATCAAATAATTGCCTTTAACAAGCATCGATTCATCGATCCACTCCACCTCACAACCAGCATCTATTCCATATTCTTACATTGCAAAAATGGGAAAATGCTCTAGCATGTCCTCACCTATAACACCAGTTCAAACACCAAAAATATAAAAAGCACAGTTCCAACACAACCAATAGAGGAAAGTTAATTATGTGAGAGAGAAGAAAAAAAAAACAGCAGCATTTAAAAGTAAATCAAAGCTCTAAATAAAAATGGAGTTCAACCAAAATTTTATACTTACAACACATTGAATATATATATATATATATATATATATATATATATATATATACATACATACATACATATAAAAATGCCTTATTCCTCGTTCCACAATATACAAATCAATGAACACTAAGGTGCCATATCTCATAATTTATCTAATAATTGCAATATCAAAGCATCGGAATCTTTTCTCTTCTTTTTTCTTTAAGGTCACAAACATCATGAACCATTTCAGATATAAAATCAAATATTTTAAAGAACATATAAATAAATAAATAATTAGCAACCCATTTTTTTCGCTTAAGCATCTCTTTAGCTGAAAATTAAATCCAATCACATCATTCAAAAACCTAGCCCAAAAAGAAATCCCCACTAAAAGCTACCTCTAAATATAAAAATCAAAGCTTTGAAGGTCACATTGTTAACTTCATCGACCAATTAAAAAGAATTTTATGTTTTCTAATTTAAAAAGGAAAAGGAAATAAATCAAGTTTACCAGTGAATTTTTAGAAAGTAGCTTACTTTCCTCTATTTTCTCAGGAAACACACATGACCCGAAATCGATCCAACCTCAAAAACATAAAACCGAGCTCTAAGTCTCTAACCTTAACATCTGAAAGAAGAACAGGAGACTCCAATAAAGAAAAAGGACTAAGCCCAGGTGGAATCGTTATACAAGCCGACCTTGAGATTGGTAGCTTAGCCGGAGCCACAAGCTTGTACCGAGCTCCACCAGTAGATACAGAAACCGACAGATCGTTCTGATTAGTAGAATCAGCAACTGAAGAAGAAGCTAACATTTGTTCCTCCATCGCCAAAGAAGAAGAAAAATGACAAAGGCAAGGCAGTGACAGAAAATGAGTCAAAATGGAGTTGAATTTTATGTCTGTGAGAGAGAGAAAAATGAGGAAGGGTACACAAGTAAATAGATGTTGATTTAAAAATAAATAAATTATCTTTAAATTAAAATGAAAAATAGTTTTTGAAGATACAATTTAATATTTGTATAAAAATATGATACTAATATAATTAACTAGTACCAGCGAATCCAGTGATTGAGCGATCAATGTCGAATGATAGAGATTATATTTCAGAACAATATTACTTATAATCACTATTAGCTTGTTAAAAAAATAAAACTCCAATAGGCCAGATCAGTGATGAACAGAGACGAAATCGGATGGGGTTAACCCCATTGTTTAGAACAGCAAATATGGTTAACTACATTGTCTAAAAGGTCTCAACCATAAGAATACCTCAAGCTACTGTGGATGGTAAGAGGGGTTGTATTGTGGCGGTAAACCATGTGCACCGTAAGGATGTCGCCTGTCATAATTATATAAATGGGATGCAACAGGGTTTGGATTCAAAGGGAAAACCATAGGGGCTCTTGACATACCATAAATCGGAGCTGATGGGCATGCATAAGGATTAGCAACAGTAGTAGAACCTGGCAAGCTGAAAGGAAGGGAGGAATGATCTGGCAATATACCTGCTGGCTGACGAAAAGCTTGCTGCTGGAACGGAGGAATCACAGAAGTAGAACCAGCAGCACTCGATGAGGGTACTGTCTGCCTGCTGCTTCTCAAGCTGCTCAATACGTTTCTGAAGGGCCTGCTGCTGCTTTCCCGGTGCCTGCTGCTTCCTCTTCTTTGCCTGTTGATCTGTCACCTGAATGGCCTTCTGAACAGCCTGCTGCTGCGGAGGCTTGAAAGCAGCAGGCGTTGCAGGGGGGTTTCTGTCTGCCTACTGCTTCTCAAGCTGCTCAATACGTTTCTGAAGGGGCTCTTGTGAATACTCAGTTTCCAGATTGTGCTCTTCAATTATTTTAATGACAGATTTCAACACGTGAACATATTGATTTGATGGAACAAAAGGATCTACCCATATTTTTCAAATTTCTTTTCATAGTCCATGAAACTATTTTGGTCTTGGGGGAAACCAATGTGTTTGTGTTTCACTCTCTTGCCGAGAAAACGATAATCCATTCTAAGAATAGAACTTTTAATCAACATGACTCTCCTATCCAAACTTGGCCAAACTAAGATAATTCCATTTTAATATAGCAAGAAAAGAAAGGACCTCCATTTAGACCTCATTTGCAGTTATGTTTTCTCTCTAAATAATTATTTTTATCGTATTTATATTGTTAAATAAATATTGATGATTCTCTTACATTCATTTATTTACATGATTCTTCTTTCAGATATCTATTTATCTATATCACTGAATATCAAATTTTTTGCCTTAAATGACCGTTTATCATTTCACCTAAAAACAAAGTTATAGTATGAACCATCTAGTCTTATCGGTTAAAAGAACGATTGTTGTTACCGGAGTTGACGAGTTAAAACCCTAGTAATATCAACCATCAATATCTAGAAGGATATTATAGTCATTTCAGTCAATAAAGCTTTACAACCGTTTAAACATTTAAGAATTTGAATACTCAACGGTTATCTCCATTCCCTTGATCACAACAAAAACTTCCATCTCCTTTTTGGTTCTCTACAAATTCAAATTTTTAGAACTTGAAGATTGAAAAACTCTCTTTCTTAGAGATATCCCAAATCTTTCATTTCTTCTCCGTACCTTTTTCTGAAATCTCTCAAAACAAGAAAGCAAAAACAATGGCATCAAGTACAGAACCCGCGGTGTCCGGAAATGGCCGTTTCTTGGGTAGCATTTCGACGTCTTCGCTTCGGAATTTGTTCCCAAAATCAAAGCTTAAGAAAAACATCAAGAAAACCAACTCTGAAAACACTCCTCCCCCAGATCCCAACATTATTCAAGTTAAAAACTCTGCCCAGTTATCCCCAAAATCTCTTACTTCTCGCTCCAGCAACAAATATGACGCTCATACTGAAAGTCTGGTTCCCATGGGTTCTTCCATCACGGTATGGTAAAAAAGATCAGTTTTTTTTTTTCCGTTTTCCTTTTTGAAATTTGATATATTTTGAGTAATTGTTTGGGATTTAAGCAGAAAGGGGTTGTTGAATCTGAAGAACAAAATGGTGAATTGACGAATATAGATCCATCCGTCAAGGTAAATTTACAACCTTAATTATTTAATCTGAAGAACAAAGTAATTGTTTCAATATTTGATTACAAAGTTTTTATGGGGTTTCCCCCTTTATCTTTAGTTGAAACTGAATTTTCATATTTGCTGTTAACAAATAGGTGGTAGTGAGAATTAGACCCATAAATGGTCAAGAAAAAGAAGTGATTCGAACAGTGAGTAAGGTTTCTTCAGATTCTTTATCGGTTGGTGACCGAAAATTCACTTTCGATTCTGTTCTTGATACAAAATCCAGCCAGGTTAGTCAGTACAAGCAAATTACAAATTCTTTTTTATATATAAAAATGGGTGTTTTGGCTCATGAATTGTAAGTTTTTGGTGGTTACCAGGAGGATGTTTTTCAGCAAATTGGTGTTCCTTTGGTAAAAAATGCACTAGCTGGTTACAACATTTCGATTTTGTCATACGGACAGGTATTCTGTAGATTACATATATTAAGTTCTCCATCTGTTTGATGAATAGTAGTAGTAGAAAATTTGATGGAAAGTTGTGCATAAATTAACCATGGTTTATACGAATTTACTTTGTGAATAGACTGGAAGTGGAAAAACTTATACAATGTGGGGTCCACCAAGCGCCATGGTTGAGGATCCATCACCGAGAAGCCATCGGGGGATTGTCCCTCGTATCTTCCAAATGTTGTTCTCTGAGATTCAAAGGGTATGCTCTTCAGTTTTTCTTATTCTAAATTTTATTATAACTGGGGTTCGGAAGTGTGGTTCTTGCTTCACATGTTTTGAATATTACAGGAACATGAGAACTCTGATGGCAGACAGACAAATTATCAGTGCCGTTGCTCCTTTCTCGAGGTATTTCATGAAGCTGGTCGAGTTTGCGATCATGAAATTGAAGACTTGTGTAAAAATTATATGTTGTTTGCTTCATATAATGTAATGACTTGTGCATAAATATTTTGCAGATTTACAATGATCAAATTGGGGATTTACTCGATCCAACTCAAAGGAACCTTGAGGTAAATATTGACTATTACTTATTTTTTTCCCCTTCATACAGTTTCTCAGGGTTTATTACTTCATGGTATATAATTAATTGTATTATTGGACATTGTTTTTCAGATAAAGGATGATCCAAAGAATGGATTTTATGTTGAGAATTTGACTGAAGAATATGTTTCTAGCTATGAAGATGTAACTCAAATTTTGATTAAGGTCGGCAGTCTGCTATTCATTAGAACAAGTTTTCTAAATAAAGCATTGAAATCCCTATCATGCTTTATTCTTACTAGTGGTCATTTCAATATTATGTGTTGCAGGGGCTTTCAAGTAAGAAGGTTGGAGCAACAACTCTGAATTCTAAGAGTTCTCGGTCTCACATTGTGTTTACTTTTGTCATCGAATCTTGGTGCAAGGTACATCCAAATCTTGATTTTCCTCTCAAAGTAATGAGCTGATCATCATTGATCCATACCACAGGAAGCTTCTTCAAAAAATTTCGGCAGTTCAAAAACAAGCAGAATCAGCTTGATTGACCTTGCAGGACTGGACAGAAACAAACTTGAAGACGTGAGTAGACAACATGTACAGGAAGACAAAAATGTCAAGAAGTCCCTATCACAACTCGGGTATGTGTTGTATCCTCTCGATAATCTGAAGCCATTCAAATAGTGAGTTTAGATATTGATATGTTTACTAAGTTTCAAGTATATCTGTGATTATTGGGTATTGTTGCTAGAGCTTGTGGGTAATCTTTTGGTTGTTTAATGGTGCAGATATTTGGTGAACACTCTTGCGAAAGAAACTCCGCCTGAAAAAACTGAAGATGCACCATATAGAAGTTCCTGCTTAACACGTATACTGAGAGAATCGCTTGGTGGCAATGCAAAACTCACAGTTATCTGCAACATTTCTGCAGACAACAGGTATTCTAGTCTGATCAATAACGTTGAACCTTTAAGAAATAGTAGTGATGTTTTCAAAGGTCATTATTTGAGCAAAGTTTATTTTGTTTTTTACTGCAGAAATAGTAGTGAAATACTGAGCACTCTCAGATTTGGGCAAAGGATTAAATTTGTAAGAAACGAACCAGTAATAAACGAAATATCTGAAGATCATGTCAATGGCTTGAGTGATCAGATTCGTCAACTGAAGGTCAAAAAGTTTCTGATATTGCCTTATTTTTTTACTTATTGTACTTAATCATAACCTGACCTGCTCTTGTCAATTACAGGAAGAGCTTATAAGAGCAAAGTCTGATGCACATAGCTCTGTTGGTAGTAGAATTGGATATGTTAATGGATGGAATGCACGTGAAAGCTTGAACCAGTTAAGAGTAAGTTTGAACCGCTCTTTGATCCTTCCACACATAGATAATGAATGCCAAGAAGAGCTTCATATTAGTGAGGAAGATGTAAACGAACTACGTCAGCACCTTGATTATTTGCATAGCTCTATTGAGACAAACGTAACAGATAAATCTGGCAAGAGAGGTTCCATTCAGTTTTCTTCAGTAAGAGAAAGTTGTGAGACAGACTTGCTGAGTGAAGATAACATTCATTGCCCAAAAGAAACAGAGATTGAAGAAATTGATATGTATGAACTCCCTCCCATGGCCATTCCTGCATTAGCTGATGACCTTTCAAGTACATCAAAAACCTTGAAGGCTGTTTATCCTTCAATCAGAAATAGTTTTTCCATTAGCCCACACAGACGGTCTTCAATCCTCGAAGACCCTACTTTGTCAGAGTCTCCTAAAATTGCAAATAATCTTAGGAAAAGCATGGCTGTCCCATCTGCACTTTTGGTCAGTCAGAACAAGGTGTCAGAGAGTTCAGGATCTGAGGTATTACGGCAGTCACTCAAACCCAGTGAGCACATCAAGTCACCGTTACATGCAAGCAAGACGTTTTTAGGACCTACAGATTCATTGGCTGCTAGCCTGCAAAGAGGCCTGCAGATTATTGATAATCACCAGAATGGTTCAGCTTCCAACAGATCTTCAGTTGCCTTCTCTTTCGATCACTTAATGCTGAAACCTTGTCCAGAAGCAGACAACGCCAATGCTTCTGTTCAAACATTACCAAACGACAAACCATCTTCTGATGGTTCTTCTACTCCTTTGCTTTGTTCATCTTGCCAAAGGAAGTTTGACAATAACAACCCTGATGAAGTTCAGGATAGCTTGAAGACATGGATTGTAGCAGCTGATAACCAACAGAGAGATGGCGAGAACTTGGTATGTTGACTTGCTGAAACATGTTCACTTTTATGGTTTGCTTGTTGTTCTATACTTATTAGTTTTGTTGTTTCAATTTCAGGCTGTAACAAGGGATTTGGACGAAGCCACCAAAAGAGAGGAAACACTTGAAAGTATCTGTAAGGAGCAAGCAGTCAAAATTGAGCAGTTAAATCATCTGGTAATAATTTTACTCACCTCTTTAGAATGAGAAGATATTATAACTTGGATTATATTTTGGTGGCGTTTAAACTTCCACAGTTAGAGCAATACAAACTTGAGAAAGAAAACCCTGAGCTTTTGAAGAATGAAGTAATACCATTTGAGCAACCCAACAACGGTGGTAATGGAAAAGGACATTTTGATACGACCGAAAAGGAAGCACTTCTTCAGGAAATTCAAACATTGAAGAGCAAATTGCAGTCATATGCTGCTGCTGCTCCATCTCCAAACATATCTACTGAAAAACTGAGGTCCTCTTTGTTGTCACGTTCCATTCAATTGCGAAAAAGTGTAGACTGTCATAATAACAGCGAGGAAGAACTTGAGAGGGAAAGGCAGAGATGGATGGAAATGGAAAGTGATTGGATATCATTGACCGATGAACTCAGGATGGACCTTGAATCCATCCGCTGCTGTGCCGAGAAAGCAGAGATGGAACTGAAACTAGAGAAGAAGTGCACTGAGGAGTTGGATGATGCACTTAGCAGATCTGTCCTTTGTCATGCTAGAATGGTTGAACATTATGCTGACCTTCAAGAAAAATACAACGATCTTGTTACAAAGCATCGGGCAATAATGGAAGGCGTAGCAGAGGTAAAGAAGGCAGCAGCAAAGGCAGGGAGAAAAGGTCACGGTGCACGTTTTGCCAAATGTCTGGATGCTGAGCTCTCAGCTCTTAGAGTTGAAAGGGAAAAGGAGAAAGAACTCCTGAAAAAGGAAAACAAAAGTCTCAGAATCCAGCTACGAGACACAGCAGAGGCTGTTCATGCAGCTGGAGAACTCCTTGTTAGGCTGAGAGAAGCTGAGCAAGCTGCTTCAGTTGCAGAGGTGACTGGAAGTGAAAACTTCTATATTTTTACTGATTTAAAACTGTTGAATTGATCCTAAGTCCTAACTCGAGTCCTTTTTTTGGCAGGAAAACTTTGGAAATGTTCAACAAGAGAATGAAAAGTTAAAGAATCAAGTGGAGAAGCTAAAAAGAAAACACAAGATGGAAATGGTCACCATGAAACAGTACCTTGCAGAGAGCAGATTACCAGAATCCGCACTGCAACCATTATACCGAGAGGATTCAGAATTAACAACGCAGAGCAGCAGTGCAGCTCCATATGATGATCAAGCATGGAGAGCTGAATTTGGAGCCATATATCAAGAACATTACTAATTCATCCAAAGAAATCAGACCTATGTTTCTAGGACACTGTGTGTGTATGATACGAGTATGTATCCTACACGATTATGTCCAAAATTTTCTAAGTTTTTGTTTGTATGTAGAAGGTTGGACTGATATCTCAAACTCCTGTCCAAATACGTACCTTGTATTGTATGGCATTGTTTTCCCCTCTATTTCTCTTGTATTCTACTTCTCATGTCTGCAACTCATTTTTTGGGCCAAATGTACTTGTTAGATAAGTATCATTCTTAACATACATTATTTAAAAATTTTATTATATTTTCCCCCTTATGACATGAATTCAAAGCCAACAGATGAATCAATGTTTGGATCATGAATAAATTATACAATTGTGGATTATGAACATTCTTTAAATAGATCAAAACACGCATAAACATAACCCGAAGAAAACAATTAAAATATAACATAAAAAATATTAAAAATAACTCAAAAACACGAATATATTAATTTAGGTAAAAATTTGAAATAATAACTTTATAACACTTCAAATTGGCAAAAAATATATAATAATAAAAAATCATTTTCCCACTTTCCCCATTGGTGCAAAGCATCCAAAGTAGTTGGGCTTTAAATACATTAAATCATGAATCCAAACATTCTCTTGGACCTAAAAATAACTTAAAAAACATTTTAACCTATAGAGAGGATATAAAGGTAATTTCACAAATTCTAGGGTTCCCCCCCCCCCCCCCCCCCTTCTCTGTATAACACTGCTTTAAGTCTCTTCCTCCTTGCTTCAAATAAGAAAGAATAAACCCCGAGGAGGCATAGAACTTTTCTTCAGCCAAAATGGGTGTGTCTCAAATTCCTCTGTTTTTTTTCATTCATCTCTTTGAATTATGCTATTATCTAATCAGTTCTCTTGCTTAATGAGTTGAATGCGTTTTTTTATTATAGGTATTTCTCGTGATTCAATGCACAAGAGGCGTGCCACTGGTGGCAAGAAGAAGGCTTGGAGGAAGAAGAGAAAGTAATTAGCGAAACCCTTCATTTCATTTTGTGTTGTGTTTCTACTTTTCTTGATCACGGTTTCTCTGGTTGCTTGGAAACTTAATTTATTTAGACTGATTAAAAGAATGGGTTTTTTTTGTTCATCTAGTTTACCTGATATTGTGTGTTGATTTTGGACATTAGTTTTAGATTTAGCTTCATTCCGTTTTCATATGAGAATTTCAGAACAATTCTAGCCAGATTTATTGGGAATTTTTTAGATGTAAAAATTGATCCTTTCTTGTTTGTTTATATGTCTGAGATGTTTCCTAGTTTTTTTGTTACTGTTTTTTTACTTCGTTTCCAATATGGTTTACCTATTTTTTTAAGTTTTGGTGTTTTTAATTTTATGTTTTAAGGTATGAGCTTGGAAGACAACCTGCGAATACAAAACTGTCTAGCAACAAGACAGTCAGGAGGATCAGGGTTCGTGGTGGAAATGTTAAGTGGCGTGCCCTGAGGCTTGATACCGGGAACTACTCATGGGGAAGTGAGGCAGTGACCCGTAAGACTAGAATCTTGGATGTGGTTTACAATGCATCCAACAATGAGCTGGTCCGTACTCAAACTCTGGTGAAGAGTGCCATTGTTCAAGTTGATGCTGCTCCCTTCAAGCAGTGGTATCTCCAGCACTATGGCGTGGATGTTGGCCGCAAGAAGAAATCAGCAGCTGCCAAGAAAGAAGGAGAGGTAGGAGATGGCTTCTTTATTTTTGGTCATATTGATACTGTTTCTGTAGATTGCTCCTATGTTGATGTTTTGATCATTTCAAAAGAATTGGCAGTCATTTTGGTTAATATCTTTGTTTTAATTTTGTGTCTTGTTGCAATTGAACCTTGATATGATCCATATTACCATGAATCTGTTTTATATCACTTTGTTTTTCTGACCGAGAGGTTATAATCACCATGCGGCATGTGCATATCTGTTGGTGTCTGCACCTTCGCCAACTTAGGTCCCTAAATGTAGAACTTATGGATCAATCTAGCTTAGTATTTGATTCAAGATTTCTGGTTGAGCATAAAGACATGTCTTTGGTGTTTTTAATATCGAATCAAGTGATTACATTCTGACATGTTTCACTTCATTTGTGTTTAGGAAGCTGAAACTGGTACCGAGGAGGTAAAGAAGAGCAACCATGTCTTGAGGAAGCTGGAGAAACGCCAGCAGAGTCGCACACTGGATCCTCATATCGAGGAGCAATTTGCCAGTGGCCGTTTGTTGGCTTGCATCTCTTCACGGCCAGGTCAATGTGGCCGTGCTGATGGGTATGTTCTATATTAAAGCCTCAACCTCTTTTTTTTTTTGTTCTAGGCATGTCAAATTGATTTGCAAGAAAAGGAACCATTTTCAGACAACTAATACCTTTCCTTTCTGCAAACTAATTAAGACCAACAATTATCCCTCACATTCTAACATGATGTGAAATGGGTTTGCCAGGTTTATCTTGGAAGGCAAAGAGCTGGAGTTCTACATGAAGAAGCTCCAGAGAAAGAAGGGGAAGGGGGCTGCTTAAATTTTTAATACTTTTCATCTTTACTATCAGAATGCTGCCCAGTTTTTGATTTATTTAACATTTCCATAACATTTGTGTTAGCACTGAACTTTTAGTATTGCTTTTGTATTTGAATTTAAATGATTTTAAACTTTTTCCTCAATTAGGTTTCAAAATTATCAAATTTTGCCCCTCTTAGTTAGAACTATATTTAAATATTAGCACGAACCATCTAATATCAATTGTTAGATGAATGGTTGTTTTTAGAGGTCACGGTTCAGGAAATATTAGTAATACTAGCACAGTGTTTTGAGCTATCAACGTCCAATGATTAAGAATATATTTTAGAATAATATTATCGTTACTTTAATCACTTGGACTAGAAGACTTGTGTTTCAATAATCAAAATTAAAATAACAATAAAAATAAATATTCATCGAATAATTTTCTATTGTTTATATACTTATCATAAAACATTTATATACGTTTTAAGTGAAATGTTGTCTCGGTGTGTCCTTAATTAATTAACATATTAAAAATAAAAACATTAAATTTAGTAAAAAAATTATTACTACATATTTATTTAAAAAAATGTATTCTCTCTCTCTCTCTCTGTATTTTCCCGGCCATTGAGTGGTCGGTTTCCTGTCTCCATGTGGTAGTGGTTCTCCAGTCTCGTCTCAGCTACTCTGTCCAGTGAGCGTTGGGCTAACCTTTTTTTTTCCACTTTTCACAATAAAATCAACAGTCCGAGTAGGTGAGGAGAGTACAGAAAAAGGCTCACACTTAGCTGTAAACAGAGGATGCCATTCATACATTTTAAATAAGGTTATGGATTCGAGTTAGCATTGTAAATGAAATAAGCTAGGTTGAAAGAGTCATCCATGATGAATTTGTACAATGTGTGATAGGACCGTAAACGAACTAAACATTCAAAGAATTGTTCATGAATCATTCGACAAAAAATCCATTTATATTTGTATTTATTAAGCGAGTAAACATGAAAAGAATTTGTATTCATTTAATTAAATGAACGAACATGAACAAATAACTCGTTCGTTTATTTATATTCATGTTCGTTCATTTACAAGTCTAATATACGATATAAAATAATCATTCAAAAAATCCAATACCAATGATCATACCAAAAATATTATATAAACTTTGCAACATTAAAAAAAATGCAGCATTTTCCCTCTCATGTCCCAAGACATACATTTTACTGCAATATTTGATAGGTACCCTTGAGATTATTACTAAAAATAAAGACACCAAATAAGTACATATAATTTATACTCATGAAATTTTATTCGAAAAAGAAGAAAATATATTCTATTAGCTTTTAAGTCTTTAACTAACAACTACTTGAATTAGTTGCCATTTCTTTATATATACTGTTGAATTATAAATCAATAATAACAACAACAAGATTGAGGAAACCAAGTTCTGAAAATGGTGAGTGAACTCAATAACCTGGTAATAATGTGGGTTTTAACAACACTTTCATTATATTATTCTTACCATTTTTCAGCAAAGATCTCAAAGGGTTTCACAAGGCTACTCTCAATCTTCCCTGTCATCATTCTTTTAGCATTTCTCCCCTTTAATCTTCAGACTTTCCATCTTGGAGCAGCCCATGTGTTTGTCCTATCATGGCTAGCGAATTTCAGGCTTATTTTATTTGCATTCGATCAGGGTCCACTTGTACCAGTGTCTCCAAAATTCCTTCTTTTCATGCTTGCTGCTTGTTCACCTTACAAGATCAAAGAAAACTCGGCCAAGATCAAAAATGGTGAAACACAGTTTCAGTTGCCGAGTTTGATCCTAGAGGCTGCGAACAAGATTGCATTGCTGGTGTTTCTGTTTTATTCTTACAAGTTCAAGCCGTATTTTGATACACATGTTTTGTTGGTTCTTTACTTTTTTCATACGTATCTGAACATCCAGTTGTTGTTAGCTGTGGCTGCAATTCCAGCCCAGATCTTGCTCCCTGGTGTGGAACTCGAGCCGCAGTTCAAAACACCGGTTCGAGCCACCTCGTTGCAGGACTTTTGGGGGCATAGGTGGAACCTGAGGGTGTCTGATGCACTTCGTCCCACCGTATATAACCCTATGAAAACACTTTCTACACGTATAATCGGACCGAGGTGGGCTTCATTGCCGGCTGTTTTTGCTACATTTGTCACGTCTGGTTTGATGCATGAACTGGTTTATTACCATATGATCCGCAAAACCCCGACGTGGGAGGTCACTTGGTTCTTCATTTTACAAGGCGTGTTCGTTGATTTTGAGATCTTTTTGAAGAAGAAATTGGTGGCCACCGAGAAGTTCAAGCTCCACGAGGCGGTTTCCGGCCCCTTGGCGTTGGCGAACATAGCTGTCACCGCCGGCTGCTTGTCTTATACTCAACTCTTGAGGCATGGTGTTGATGACAAGATTATACATGAATCTTATGCCATTGTCGAGTTCTTTAAGGGATCTGGTTAAGTTTTGTTATCTCTTCAATCTTCATGCATGTCTGATTTGTTATTTTCTATGACAAGATTGTAATAATTTTACTGTACTTAATTTAAAGATTAGTGGATGAACATCCAAATAAACATTTCGTACTTATATTAATTAAGCATGTCGGTTTCTTACAAGCTTTCATTTTCATCAAGTACACCTGTTTAGACAGACAAAAACGATTGATAATTACTAGTTTTTAATGTTGGCTTGTTAGAAATTTTTTGATAAGTACAAGGTTGTTTGCATTTACTTAATAAACTTTCAGGTTAGATTAAGGATTTAAATCGTAATATATTTATTGTCGTTGTGAATATAATAGATATTATTATGAATATTATAATTATAAATTTTCAAAAAATTATATAGTATTACGAACATAATTATAAGTATCACGTTTTTAAATAATATCAAAACTATCACTTGCAACTTTTTAAATCTCTGGGTAAAAATCACCTACCTCTTTATTATGCATTCATCCATGCTTCCTATTGAAAATTTCTAAAAAATTGAATTTTAAACCCTAACCCTTATTTTTTATATTTTAAACCCTAAATCCTACGTCCAAAAAATATACCTTATCCCTAATTCCCTAAATCCTAATCACAACCTCTAACTTAAAACCTTAAACCCTAAACCCTCTAATTTAAAGCAGAGTTACAAATGAAAGCATAAAAAAAGATAGACGATTTGCACCCTCAACTATTTCAAATCCCACCCCGCAAAACTTTATAAGTTGCATAATTTTCTTAATAATCGATAAATCAATTTTTAAATTCGAGATAAAATCTTTAATTTTTTAAACAATTTTTTGAAATAAAAATTATATTTTTATTGAGTCTTAATCCTATAACTTAAGAGAAAAATAAAATATTAATAGAAAACTTTAACTATAACTTAAAGAAAAAAATATCTATTCTACTCAATATATATTATACATGACAATAAAAATCTATTTACACTATAATAAACTAATATCATAATATTATAAATATTAATTATTAAATTTTAAAAAGTAATTTATTTATTTAAATTTTATAAATTTAACTCAAAATTAAATAAAATTAAAATTCTAACATTGAGTAATTTTAAATTGAATCTTTCCTTCCTCTTGTATTTGTATGGGTCTGATATAACTTCTGTGTCCCCACCCACCCCTAAAGCATTTACTGTTTTCAAAGGTAACAGTTGAAGACGGGTCCACACTCCACTGCTGGATCAATGCGTTCAAGAGTTTGGACCCTACAAAACAGGAACCAGACAATATTTGGCAGGAAGTACGAGACTTTGTCGACAAGAAAAACATAATAATTTAATTGTATTTAAATAAATTTTAAATTTAAGATATTATATATATTTTTATGAAAATTAAATACATAATTTAAATTAAGATAAAATCTTAAAATTTAAAAAATCAAAAAAATATTACTTATCCCATTGAAAATTTATTAAATGAACCTTGTTCACTTACGTTATTTATGGTTTTAAGCAATCAAGATCGTTCATCTCAATTTTTTTTCAAGTGAATCATCACCTCTTTCTTACATGTAATTAGTGAGTGAGTAGTTATTAAACAATTATTTAAAAATAATCTGTCTTAATTACTTAGATTATAAATAATGTGGTGAACAAGTTCATCTAATAACAGGGGCGGTTCAAAGATTTTGGGGGCCCTGTACAATTTATTAAAATATGGTCCTTAAAAGTAGTTGTCTGTGACCTCCACTAGTTATAAAATTATAGCCTTTAGAAGCAAATTTCCTTTCTAGGGCCCCTTGTGCGATCGTTTCTATTGCATCTGTCCAAAACCTCACTAGTTCTATTGAAGCAATAGTAATGGTAATAATTAATAAGATTCTATAATCAATCGTCATATTTAATAAATAATCATAACGTTTTAACAATTATAACTCATCTTTCTTAATAACGTTTTCAAAATTTTTCAATGAATTTCGAGATTAACATCATCTAATGAATGTAGTTTATCAAAATTTAGGGCCCCTCTTTTTCGGGGTCTTGTACGATCGCTCCTACCTGTCCAGAACCCTCACTGTCTAATAATCTCTCCGACCCCACCGATAACAGAAAAAAAAAAAGAATCGACATAGAATTCCCATACAAGCCCGGACGGTCTGAACCAACAGAATAAAGTACTTTTGATTTTTATAGTTTTATAGTTTTATTTTAGATTAATATAATTTTTTAAATAAAAGTATTAATTAATAATAAATTTATATAATACTAGACATTAATAATAAAATTTTATAAATAATGATATTAACGAAAAGTAATATATTATTTATCATTTAATTTTAAGTTATTTATCATAATTTTTATACATAAAGAAATTATTTTAATGCGAATAAAATACTAAAAATTAAATACAAAAACTAAAATAATTGCTCTATTAAATATTAAAGTTATTTTTTTTACATTATATCTATTTTTGAATTGACACGTAAACAAATCTCAAGTCGACACCTTTTCTTTAGATATTTTTTGGCAGTTGCACATTAAAAAGAGTTCCTTTAAGTTGTTGGGTAAGAACAAATAATGAATGAGGCAGTGATGAAATAATGTGATAAGGCCATTGAAGACAATAATGGAGTTCAACCATTGCAAAGAGAACGATTTAAATTCGATTTAAATTTAAATTGTGATGTTATATTTTTCCGTGTTAACTTATATTTTAAGATCGAATCAAATAATATTATTAGATTATATAATATGTGTAAATTAAGAATTTAGTCATATACTTACGGATGAGTCTACAACGGGCGTCGAACACCGCTGAATATCGTTGATGTTGAACACCGTTAAACATTGTTAAATTAATTTATAAAGAATAAAAATTTAAAGGACTAATCATACAATTATTAATTATATATTGAGTTTATCACTCTTTTATTAATTACATACTAAGTCCTTAAAATTTTAAATTTTTATTAATTAATTTAATTTAATGATGTTGAACAAATGTTCAACGTTAGTAATGTTCGACATCCATTGTAAAATTTTTAGACTTTTTAAAATTTAATAGTTAAACTCATTTAAGGTTTTAATTATGACGTATATTATTTTTTTTTCAATTAAAAGTCAATATGTGATATATTTTTTTTTATCTGAAATTAAATAAAAAATTCAAAAAAAATAAAATAAGATTAACCCTAATAAGATTAATCCATTCCTCTATCATTTCAATTTTTGTTCGTTTTCCTTCTTTTTTTTTTAATTATCACTCTCTTCACCCGATTTCCCAAACTTTTCGTTTCCTTTGGGGTTTGATTAACGGCTCATTCGATTTCAGTTTTCCTCCTTGTAAGTTGTTTATGAATTTCGTTTATTTTTCGTTATGGGTATTTGCTTAGTTTTCACTAGAATTTGGCAAAGCTGGGTATTTGTTGCTGGGTTTTGAATCAAAGTTATTTCTTTGTATGTTTTTGTTATATTAATGTTAATTTGATTGTTTATATATATATATATATATATATATATTCATCAAATTTCCAATAATTGGGACCTTACCCATTTCAAAAAGAGGGTTTTCCCCCTTTTCAGTTTAATTAAGGTCCCGTAAGAACCCATTAGGTATAGCCGTATAGGGTTTGCTTTGAATTCAGCTTAATTTAGCATCTTACAATTGGGTATAATTTGATTGCTTAAATCTTTTTCGATTCTCTTGATATTTATCCTGTTTTCAGTTTAAGTTCATATCCAGTTGTAAAAGAAAAATTTTAATTTTTTTTTGTGCGTTACTGATTCTTCAAAGGAAGCCATCAAAGGGAGAAAATGAAAGGGAAAGGGTTTTCTGGGTTAATTTTTAAAGATCAATTTATCTTCAGTTTGCTCGTGTTTGGTGCTTTGAAATTTCAATAATATTTTAATTTGATTATCATTTTAGGTCAATGGCAGCTTCATCAGACCCATGGATAAAAGAATATAATGAAGCAGTAAAAATTTGTGATGATATCAATGGCATGATATCTGAGAGAATTTCCTTGCCTGCATCTGGACCAGAAACTCAGCGTCATGCATCGGCTATTAGAAGGAAGATTACAATTTTAGGGACTAGACTTGATGGATTGCAGTCCCTTATGTCTAGATCTACTGGGAAGCCCTTGTGAGTTATCTTGATTGTGGTGCAAATAGGAATAAATCAATATTGTATTTGCTGTTTAGTAATTTTGATAATTTCTTCTGGGGTTTTCATAAGACATGACATTTTGTGGTTCTTATGCAAATATAAATATGTTATAATAAACTGTCCTTTCGTCAATGCTTCATATTTTGGTCACAGAACAGAGAAGGAGAAGAACCGTCGAAAGGATATGGTTGCAAATTTGAGATCAAAAGCAAATCAGATGGCTTCTGCATTCAATATGTTGAATTTTGCAAACAGAGATAGCTTGTTGGGGCCAGAAACAAAGGCTGATGCCATGAGTAGAACTGTTGGTTTGGACAACTCTGGTCTTGTTGGTCTTCAACGACAAATTATGAAAGGCAAATTATTTTAGATTCAAATGGAATCCCTGCTAGATTACAAATGGCTTTAGTTTCCTCATCTAACGAAGGTGTCTTTTTCAAGCAGAGCAAGATGAGGGCCTTGAGAAGTTGGAGGAGACAGTATTAAGTACAAAGCATATTGCTTTGGCGGTCAATGAAGAACTTGATCTGCATACCAGACTCATTGTATGTTTCTCTATCTCTTGTGGTCGTTTGCTTCTAATTTCCTTAAAATCAATGCTTGGTGAAGATCGGATTGATTCATAGTCAGTAAACGATATGTCATGCTCCCTCAATGCAGGATGACCTGGACCAACATGTTGATGTTACCGATTCTCGCCTACGGGTAAAACACTCACTATTTGTTAACATATTAAATGCATAGCTCAATATCTTCCTTTGGTTTTTGAATGGAACGAAATACAATGGCTATGGCCTATGGGTATATTTATCCCCCCTACTAGAAATAAGCATTCCTATACTATAAATGTCTTTAAGTCTCAGAATACACAGAATATGTCATGTGTGGGAAATCTTTGGTGATGAATCCTTGATAGAATTCGCAGTCATTCAATTTGTGTTTAAAATAGATAAAAAGATCTCAAGTAAACTAAGAATTAGAGGATTTAGTTATTTAAATTATATTTATACAATCATGATGGATTCTATTAATTGTGTTTTCTTTGCTAACAGAGAGTGCAGAAAAACCTAGCAATTTTGAACAAGCGAACCAAAGGTGGTTGTTCTTGTATGTGCATGCTATTAGCTGTTATCGGAATTGTGATTCTGGTTGTGGCAATATACCTTATGATCAAATATTTGTAATTACCAACAATTGCAAAGGCAACAAGCTCGCATTGCCGTATGTGGGTGTTGTGGGTGGAATTGGTTTTCAGTTATTACCTCCATGTTGGAAACTTATTATTTGGCTTGTGCTCCCTTTCCCTTATTTTCTTTTCGTGCTGTGTGTGAAAATGCCGAGCTGCTCAAACTATGTAAATTACAAGTAATTTAAGTCTATTGTACAAATTTTAACTACTTATCATATATTATTTCTTTTGTTGTCGAATCTAAAGCATTGTAGCCAGCATCAAATACAGGTTATCACTTATGGGATTACCTTCCAGTCTGCAACAGGCTAACCTGTTGTATGGTTCTAACCTGGTTCGACTATCTATTTTTATCAAATTCCAAGTTCTAAAGTACATCAAGTTGAACATGGATACTTTATAAATCAAATCAATGTGAGATGACATTAACAACCTCATGTCTTCATAGTTTGGGATTTAAGCATATTGTCACGGGGCTAGAGTCTTGACCTAGCTGAACCGCGCGGCCTTAGTCGATGTTCTTAGACAAACGACTAAGTCAGCCTGAAAACTCGCTCCGGAAGATCAAACTTCCCAAGGCACTAAGAACGCTGAATCGTTCTGGCGGAAAGCAAACTATGAGTATGGCTACTCAAGAACGAAAAGAAGAACGCGAAGAACACAAAGAACAACTGAGAGAGTTTTTTTTTGAGTGAATGCCACTTGATTACTCAAAGATGAGATGATACAAATGAGACTGGGGAGGTCTCTATTTATAGTTGATTCCCCTTACATCCGACGGTTCCCACTGATTTACATCGATGGCTAGGATCATTTCCTACCAACCACATTGGCACAATCCTAAGAATATTCCATGTTAACTAAGGAAACAAATCCTAAGAATACAAGGAAAGTTTACAAGGCCAAAATGGCTATCTTCTAGGATCCTCCATGGAACGGGCTAAGTCTGGTGGTACCTTTAGGCCCAAAATCTCCCTAAGAACCTCTTGGGCAGCAATATGCGCATGTGGCACGGGCTCGAACTGACGGCCCGTGACATTCTCCCCCACCAAACATGGCGACGCCCTCGTCGCCGCCTCGGAACGAAGATAGAACCGATCCTGGGAATTCCTTGTCACCTCGGCTTGCCCCAAACTCTGAATCGGGCTGGATGCTCTTCTCATAAAGAGCACTCGACTCTGGCTCAGTTGTCCACCCAAATGGACTACTTGCTTTGGTACTCGTCGCCATCTAACATCAGTCACCGTCCCTCCAAGCGCATCTCGATCGTAGGAGTTAGCTCCTACCAGTTGTGATTTGCCCCCATTCGGACACACATGGTCCTTGCACAATGACTTGGACGCCACAACATTGAACACTGAGCGGTCTCTCAAGATCGTCGGCAACCCTCGTTTGCGCCTAAGAACTCTGAAAGGTGGCTTGTGCTCTCGCCAAGTATCGACAACTCCATTTGAAGGGTTAGGTTTTTGCTGGCCTACACCCGACAAACAAGGCAAATCAAACTGTAAAACACAATCATTGTGTTCGGGATGTACCTCAATCAATTTTTCCGCATTCACTCTAACTCGCATCAATCTTTCTTCACTCGTGAAGTTTGATGCTCCCATCGATGCTCCGTCTTCATTGAAGCTCGATGCCTCGTCCATCTCCTCAATGGATGGATCTCCCACGGGTTCACTATCATGTGGCTCAGGCAACTCTTGCCCCACCAAGGTGTCCACTCCAATAGCCTCCAAAGCGATGCCTCCTTCCCTTGGAGCATCCTTGGTAAGCTGAATGGATGTCAGCTTCTCGATCCTCCGTCCCTTGTCTCGATACACGGGCACAACACAATGTTGTTTCGGATCCAAAATGCATATAACATCGGCACAAGGGATGATAAGAGCTTGAACACGGTCAAGGAAGTTAAGCCCCAAAACGAAATCAAAGTCATCTAAGTGAATTACCTTGAAATCTTCCTTGGCCTTCCATTCACCAATCTGCAGCTCTACCTTCCGCACTGTTCCAACAACTGGAACCTCCTTGGCATTAACGGTCTTGATCTTTTTGGTTGAATCTTCAACTTCGAGACCAAGCTTCTCAGCAGCCATCTTTGACATGAAGAGATCGGATGCTCCGGTATCCACTAGAGCACTCCTCGATCGTCCCGCCACGTTGATGTTGACAAACATCAACCCATTCTGCTTCGGACCCTTCTTCGCCTTTGCAGAATTTAGTATCATTGCCCCAAGCTTACAAGCCTCACTTGACTCGGGCTTGTCCCTTTTGGGCTGCTTGGCTCGATCCGGGTGCTCACGAACTACGTGAGGTCCCTTGCTCTCGTAACATTGCTTCCCCACCCTTGGCTTGATTGCTCTAACACTAGCAATCGTACCAAGCATACATTCCTCGTCCTCTTGCTCGTCATCCGCATCATTGATCGTATCGGGGCGCTTCTTCTTGGGACACTCTTTCACCAAGTGTGAACCATGGCAATGGTAGCACTTCAAAGGCCCTCGATCCTTTTTCTCCGATGGTTTGACAAACTTGTTGACCCTCTCATCATCATTGCAAGAATGATTATCCTCCTCGTCTCCCCCACCAAAGCTCTTACCTCGGGGCTTGGAAGACTTGGACATGTCAACTTCGAACTGAGCTATGGACTCGGCTGCGGTAAAGGCTTTGGAAAGCTCCTCGACTCCCCTCCTCTCTAGCTCCATTTGAGCCCATCTTTGGAGTCCATCCATGAAGTAGGAAAATCCCTCCGCTTCACTCAAGTCCTGGATTTGGAGCTTGATTTCAATGAACTTCCTGACATAGTCAGTGATGGAACCCTCATGTTTCAATTGCCGCAACTTCTTACGAGCCTCCCGTTGAGCATTCGTCGGATAGAATTGCTCTTTGAACTCAACTTGGAACTCCTTCCATGTCTCAAAAGGAATGTCTCCACTCGGCTCCTCCGAGCATCTGCGTCGCCACCACAAAAGAGCGACATCAGTTAAATACATCGAAGCAACGTTTACTTTCTCCGCATCATCCTTGATGCCCATGGCTCGAAAATACTGCTCCATGCCCCACAAGAAGTTCTCAACATCTTGGGCCGATCGGTTCCCCTTGAACACCTTTGGCTTTGGAATGTCCTTCTTCGACTTGGATGCAGTGGCCATCTTTCCATTCATCAAGGCAACTTTGTAAATATACAAGTCTGCCTTCATCTCCTCCATCTCAATCTTCACAGCCTGCAATTCGGCCTCAAGCACCTCGCACCTCTCTTCCGCACCGTTGGCCACCTGGCTGAGTTTATCAACTCGCTCCTCCAGCGTAGCTACAGCATCCCTCGAACTTGCTCTTTGGCTTTGCCCAGCAACGATCTTCACACCCTTTGCTGCAACGTCTTCTTCTCCACGTGCCATAATCACTAGCGCCTTGCTCGAACCACGCTCTGATACCACTTGTCACGGGGCTAGAGTCTTGACCTAGCTGAACCGCGCGGCCTTAGTCGATGTTCTTAGACAAACGACTAAGTCAGCCTGAAAACTCGCTCCGGAAGATCAAACTTCCCAAGGCACTAAGAACGCTGAATCGTTCTGGCGGAAAGCAAACTATGAGTATGGCTACTCAAGAACGAAAAGAAGAACGCGAAGAACACAAAGAACAACTGAGAGAGTTTTTTTTTGAGTGAATGCCACTTGATTACTCAAAGATGAGATGATACAAATGAGACTGGGGAGGTCTCTATTTATAGTTGATTCCCCTTACATCCGACGGTTCCCACTGATTTACATCGATGGCTAGGATCATTTCCTACCAACCACATTGGCACAATCCTAAGAATATTCCATGTTAACTAAGGAAACAAATCCTAAGAATACAAGGAAAGTTTACAAGGCCAAAATGGCTATCTTCTAGGATCCTCCATGGAACGGGCTAAGTCTGGTGGTACCTTTAGGCCCAAAATCTCCCTAAGAACCTCTTGGGCAGCAATATGCGCATGTGGCACGGGCTCGAACTGACGGCCCGTGACAATATGGACACATCTATGTTGGACTATTTGAAACCCATCATTTATTGAAGGGGCACACAATCATACAAAACAAGTGGCAACTAATCATATACCCATAAGCTTCAACATCTTTACACAACTAATGGCAAAATGCAGGTAAAAGAAACAAGTGATCAAGGAAATCAGAAGAATAGCCTTCGAGGAGGTGATCCAGATGGAACAGTTGAAGGTGAAGGCGGTTTGACAGGTAAGGATATCCCCTTTCTTTCTTGTCCTCCTGCAACTTTGTCATTCTGTTTTGCAGCCTTGGGGTCAGTTAGTAGTGTCTTCTGAAACGACTGTGAGAAGCCTGTAGCAATAATAGTCACATGGATCTCCCCGTTGTATCGATCATCAACGACAGCACCAAATATGATGTTAGCTGAAGGATCAGCCAAACTTGTCACAACCTGAAAATCAACAAAATGTATGAAAATTAGAACGTAACCAAATTGTATTTAATTTTTCATAAACATGATAAGATTATCTTATCAACGACAACGAAGAAACTCCCAACACCATATATACCTGTGATACTCTATTTACTTCCTGCAAGGTTATATCTTTTCCTCCAGTAATATTATATACCACACCAGTAGCTGATTGAATTGATGAACCAATTAGAGGAGCTAAAGTTGCTTGCTCTGCTGCTTCTTCTGCACGGTTTTTGCTAGAGGAAACTCCTACTCCAAGCATGGCAGTTCCGGAATCTTTCATGACTGCCTTAACATCTGCAAAATCCACATTCACCAATCCAGGTATCTGCAAAAAGAAATGAGGAAATTCCATTTAGTAATATTTGATCATTTATGGCCTAGATGACAACAATTCATGCATCACCAAATATATTCAATAGTTATAGCATGCCAAAGGTCATAATGTCTAACAAGAATGATAAAGTAAAATCTAAAAATCTCTAGAAACAGTGCAATCTAAAAATATCTGAAAATGTAGCTAGGCATATGAAAGAATCAGAGACCGTGATTATATCTGAAATTCCTTGAACCCCTTGGCGCAGAACATCGTCAGCAAGAAGAAAAGCATCTTGAAGAGGTGTTTGCTCATCGGCAATATCAAGCAGACGGTCATTGGGAATCACTATGAGAGTATCAACATTCTTTTGCAACTTTTCAATGGCCTCCAGTGCCTGCAAATATAGAGATATATAACAACTATTCAACATTAAATGACCCGATATTTGGTGGCATATAAACTTATTGACGATATTGTATTGCAATTTGCATAACCCAATCGGTTATCTGCTGGACTAGGATTTCATGCTACATATCACCCACTATATGGAACATCAAATGGAGGGAGTAAAATGAACATGCCTGCATGGTTCGTTTACGCCCCTCAAAGCTGAAGGGATAGGTTACCACACCAACAGTCAAATAACCAGCCTCTTTGGCTATCTGGGCAACAACTGGAGCAGCACCAGACCCAGTTCCTCCACCCATGCCAGCAGTTATAAAGACAAGATCTGAGCCCTTGAGAGCATTTGCAATGGCATCTTTAGATTCCTCTGCAGCTTGTTCACCCAAAAGTGGATTTCCACCGGTGCCTACATGTCAGTTAATTGATTGATTCACATCACTAAATCAAATATCAAGCAAATAAATAGCTCTACAACAAACCACAAGAGACAAAATGATGTTTTTATTGATCAAACAAGAGTGCTAGACCTAGTCCACGAGTCAAAAGCTCTCCGATTTGAAGCGGGTTCTCAGCAGCAGACTGTAGTAGTGCCTGAGAATCCGTGTTTATAGCATAGAAATCAACACCCTAATTACAAAACAAAGCAACAATGGCATCAGTAATTGCACCCAAGGAAGTTAAACATTGTGGCTAATTCATTTAAGACTAAAGTGCCTTCATTTAGCTCATGTAGCACAAAGGCAAATTCACAAAAAAACTATAGACTAATCATCAACACTAATTTCAAAACGGCACTGAATTTATGCAGAGGGAAACTTGAAATTGCATTAGAACTTAATTTCCCAAATTCTCAAATTGATAACCAAAACCCATCAAATCAAAATGTCGGCTAAACCCCACCAGCAAAACCACTTGAAAACAACATTTTCAAGTTTCAGAGTCCAGAAATGGGAAACCCCACAAAATATTTTCCATTTTTCCAAACTTCAATCTAAAACTACTTCAAGAGAAAATACACTATGAATTGGAGAGTAAAAGAACCCATAAAATTTCACAAAATTTGTAAACTTCAAGCAAAACCCGGTAGAGAACAGCAGAACACAAACCTGTAAACCGCTACCAATCATTCGATTAACAGCATTGTTACCACCTCCACCAACACCAACCACCTTTATCTTAGCGGTTTCCATTGGAACAAAGGAACAGCTTATCCCTCCAAAACGACGACGCGTCCTCAAAAAGCTTTTCTTCAATGGGAATTTTGAAGAAAAACGCAATCTTGAAGAGAACAAACAACAAGAAGTTATTGATAGTAATTCCTTTGTGTTTGTTGCTTCAAGTGCCACCATTTTTAACAGAGAAAAAAAGGGTTTTCCTTTTAAGTGATATTTGATTGAATGGAGAAGAAAAGATGGAGAGGGGTTTTAGGGTTTTAGAGAGAATTTCAGTAAATTTTCATGCTTGGGGAAAATGCTCGAGAGACCACTTGAACAGATTAGATGCCAGTTCTATTAGCAGTCTCCCCATCTCAGGGTTTAGCAGGAGAATATTAGAACGACGTCGTTTGCACTCCGATAAAATAAAAATATTATTTATATCAAATCGAGTCAAAGAATTTTATTCCAAATTAATGTTAAGTTCGAAATGGACGAAACATCACTGCTACTATAAATGTAACAAACTAAGCTGAGATTTGAAACTATATACCATCCTACTTATAATCACCTATTAATGTTTAAATTCGAGTTGAATTTAATTCGAACGAATGTTCACCCTTAAAAACATCATAAAACGATGCTATTACTTTCATTCAACTCACTGTTGTTAGAGTTGCTTTGAAGCTGCATTATGAAATCAGAGAGAAAACTGAAATATTATCTTTTATTTTACCAAAAATTTCATAATGTCGGGTAAAACAGCACTATTTTTTTATGGAAACTGAATAAAAATATGATAATATGTGTAACAAATGCTAAATTGAAAGCATTAAGTGCCAAGTTGAAGCTCGGCTTTCATGCAGAACTTCATTCTCCTTCGCTTAAAATGGGGACAATGAGTGGTTTCATCTGTGCAAGATATACAATTGCCCACCTATGAAAGAAGGAACCAACATTAAAAACTAGAAACACAATCAAAATAAGACAATATCTACTTAATAAGTGCTCTACGTGATAAAAAGTAGGAATAAAGTCAATTTCGTTATAACAATCATCCCGCACCCAAAAGGAGCCCCACATAGGTTTTCCTGAAAACCTGATCCCTTGAAAGCGCAAGTGTAATATAGTCTAGCCAAAGTCCCTGTTTACCTCCAAGTCAAGTTCCTTCTCCAAATCCTTCCGCCAGAAAGAAAAGGAACCTTTGGAAGGTGAGCCGTGAGCGAGAGATTAGATTGACTTAATTCTAAGGAATTAGGTTATATAAACATAACTGCATATCAGATATAGGAAGGGTGGGGGTGGGGACAGGGGGAGAAAGAATGCATATAGGTTCGTTCGTCTTTTGGAGGTTCAATGATCCATGAAAGGATGCATATTTACATGCTGAATCATGAATGTGAGAAGGCATTATTTGTAATGAAGTGTATACAAGCATTCCGGAGTGCCGAAAAAGAAGAAGAGAAACACATTTATCGCAATTTTAAATTATAAAATTCAGAGCTTTATCATCTACCCTGGAAACACTTAACCTACCATATTCCACAAACATAGCAACCATTAACGTCTCATACATCGTTAGCATAACAAACAATAACAAAGCATGGTACATAAAGAGCTCCGCCTAGTGAATTCATTGCTAAATAATCTAATCAAAAAGCTAGAAAAGAAATTATTCTAAGTTTTACCACAAGTTCTTTATAAGCAGTTGAGAACCGTTCAAATTTAGTACTACGTCAGTATCTTAAAAGTAGGATATAGACATGCATAGACACACACACACACACTAGAAGAAAAGCAATTTCCAACTGAACAAATGTGATGAAGAAATGAGCTGGCATTATATTGTATCATTCATCTAAACCAAAATTTAGGATAAATAACATGCATGGCTCATCAGAGTCTAATGTTAATAATCAGTTAATCATCCAACTTTAAGATTTCATTATTAAAAACAATTAAGTATCAGATAGGTAATACTTTACCAGCCGTGTGTGTATATATAAAGATCAAGCTACCATGAAGAAAGAGAAAATGTAAAACAAACATAAACTTACATCATCCAACAACAGACAGTCGCTGTAATGACCAATGTTAGATGCAATCTGCAAAAAGAAACAAGAACAAAGGTTTTCAGTGGGTAACATTGTCAGCCTTCAGAATCTAGATGACAAACCAAGCTATATAGTACATGATAGCATCTATGTTACTTCAACTCAGGTGTGAAAGTCGGATACGGTCACGAGTCCAACACGGGTATATTCACCTTTTCAAGCTTTTACATGTATTTGGAGAGTCCTTGTATGTCATGTATATGGTTAGGACACAGGTAGATCACCCATTTATTACCCAACACAATGATTCCAGTTCAGAATTAAACAACCACAGCACAAATAATTTAACACTGATTCACAGTGATACTCTGCTATTCACTTCTATTACCAAATCAAAGCATGTTTCATAATGCATACGAATCAAAAGATGACCTTTAAAATAATTAAAGAAACATGAAATCAATAAGATAGCAAATTTAACCCTAAAAAAATAAAAGATAGATGAATTGTTGAAGGACACTTACAGATTAGCAGAGGGTCCTCGGTTACAACAGATTCTTGTACAAAGAGATGCAATTATCCCAATCACAGCAAAAATTAGGCTTGTTACCAAGAAACCCATATTCCAGATCTCGGTTTTACACAATAATTCCTGCAAAAACACACACACAAAAAAAAAAAAAAAAAAAAAACTTCAATACGAGCCTGGGCAAAACAAACTTCGAGATCGGCAATAAATCCAACAACCTTTTTGTTTGGTTTCCGGTGAAAAAACGCTAGAAAATTACATGAATTGAGATCTTAATGAAGCTTCGTTCCAATTGAGGTTTTAGATTTTCAGGTGTGGATCTTGAAAAGGCCAATAAATTCATCAACGACCCAAATCAGATTAAATGGGCTAAATAGTTTTGCTTTACTGAGATAGACGACAGCCCAACTTGAAAGATCTATGAACCATTTATCTCGGGGGTTTCTAAATAACGACAGGTTAAAAAATAATTAAAAAATGATTATATCAGAATATTTATAAAAATTATAAGAATTTTAACACAAACTTTTAATATATATTAAAAATTTTATATTTTTTTAATAAATTCGATATACCAAAATTCTTATATTTTTATAAAAAATTCGATACATATAAAAAATTATACTAAAATTTTTATATATCTTATAAAATTTTTGATATAATTACTTTTTAATCGTTTTTCAACCGTACCATTTTTTTAGAACTTCACTTAATCTCACATCTGTCCTTATTTTCAAGTGGTCATGTTTAAACATAAGCAAATATGATCATATTTTTAGGGGGTGTTCATTATCGGATACCCAGTTTTTGGGTATTCAAAATCGGGTATCTGATTTTTTCGGGTCATAAAAAATCGGTTTGCATCTCGGTCCATTTAAATTGAGTATTTGTTATCAGGTACCTGTAAAACTTGGGTACCCAACTAATCGGGTAACGGGTACTCGGTTCATAATTTTTATTTTCTTATTTTTATTTTAAAATTAAAAAATTACATATTAAACATATAAGTTTTAAAAATTTATAATACATAACCAAACATAAAAACGAGTGATGAATATTTGAATTTATATATACATCTATATTTATTAAATTTTATCACTAAAATGACGTTAAAAGAACTAATCCCGTTTTTTCTTTCGGTATTACTATATTAATAAAAATATATTTAAAATTTTTAAAACTTAAAAGTATATACTACAAACATAAAACTAATTTAAAGATTTAAATTTAATTTTAGGTATAAATATTAAAGAAATTTAGAATAAAAATATAATTTAAAACTAATATATATAATAAAACTAATCGGGTCGGGTCGGGTATCCAAGAATTTAAAATTTTCGGACCAAGCCTGACCCACTGATTTTCGGATCGGCTACTCAGCCCGGTCGGGTATTTTCCCGAGAATTACCCGATATTTTTGTTTCCATTCCAAGCCTGTGTATATATGAAAAGGACAAAAACTTCGGGTAACTTTTGGATATCACCCTAAAATACGAGCACTAAACCTGTAAAATAACAAAACTTGAGTGGCACCATAGCAAAAAAACCTCAAGCAAACAAGGAGAAAGTCCAAAAAAATAAATAAAATCGAACCGCCTTTCTAAAAATAATTTCCACCAACTCCTTCGGAAAGGCTCCCCGAGATTCATATAGATTTAGGAGGCTTTTTTTCAGCCTTTGAATCTCGTTTTCTTTTTCTGGGTCGTGGCAGAACGAAAACATGTCAGACCTAGACCGGCAAATAGAGCAGCTGAAGAAGTGTGAGCCCTTGAAAGAATCCGAAGTGAAAGCTCTTTGTCTTAAGGCCATGGAAATCCTTGTCGAAGAAAGTAATGTTCAAAGGGTCGATGCCCCTGTAACTGTAAGTATTTACCTGTTCTTAAAGATGGGTTTTTGTTGTATTTTTATATTGGTGGTTTGTTTTAGTCTATTGGGTTGTTTTTCGTTTGGGTTTACTGAAAGTGAAGATTTTAACTTTGTGTGGAATTGGCTTAGGGCTTTGGAGGAGAGTTGATTGGAGGAAATAGGCGTTTTCTTTTATAGGACTAGCAGCTTGGATTTGGTTAAAAGAAACAAAAAAAGTGTATGTATTGGAGAATTGAGCAATGGTGGAAGTCAAATGATGGAAGTAGGATATAGGGTCTTTTATGTTTGTCCAAATTAGAAAATATTTATGCGGGTGACGAGAAATTATGTGAATGGAACAGTACATTTGGGGGCATTTAGGTTGCTTTCCTTTGTCACGAACTTAGAGTTTGTAGGGTGTTGTGCTGGATTGGTGTAAGTTTATGGTATATGATTTTTGTACATATGTACTGTGGAGGATTAGGTTAGTGGTACTTCCTGGAAAGCTTGAACTGGGAATAAAGCTACCTGGAAATAGTTTATAGAAATTATGAAGCTGTTTTTAATTTGGGTGCTAATCTTATGCAATTTGGAATGCTTATAGTTCTTTTGATGTTTTTGCATAGATATGTGGTGATATCCATGGGCAGTTTTATGATATGAAAGAGCTTTTTAAAGTGGGAGGTGATTGCCCTAAGACAAATTATTTATTTCTTGGAGATTTTGTTGACAGAGGGTTTTACTCTGTGGAAACCTTTCTGCTTCTATTGGCCTTGAAGGTAAACTATATATTATTATTTTCTTTTGGAAAGGTTTGTTGAAATGTTCTTCTTATCTGATGATTTGAGTGTCATCAGGTGCGATATCCAGATCGCATAACCCTCATTAGAGGGAACCATGAAAGTCGTCAGATCACACAGGTTAAATGATTTCCTTTTGGCTGCTGTATTAGATATATTTGTTTTCAGAGTATTCATTTACTGCCATTTCTTGACAGGTATATGGATTCTATGACGAATGCCTGCGTAAATATGGCTCTGCGAATGTTTGGAGATATTGCACTGAAATCTTCGATTACTTAAGGTTTGCCAGTTTATATTATTTTCTAATATAAATTATCAAGGTTTTCCAGTAAAGAATTGTGAATGGAGCTATTTAGTTGCTTAAAAATATTCACAGTTAAACCAAATTTGAAAAATGTTGCTTTCCACATTTGGTGTCTAGATTGAGTCCTGTTGATGCTCCACTGACAATTCTAGCTCCCTTCAATGCAGTTTCTTGCACCTCCCTTTAAGTTACTTGCTGCAAAACCTATATAATGTCTTTTCTGATTATCCTTTTTGTCAATTATTGTATGTGGCTAGTCTTTCAGCACTTATCGAGAACAAGATTTTTAGTGTCCATGGTGGCCTCTCTCCTGCTATATCAACTTTAGATCAGGTCAAAGAAGCAATCTTAAATTATTTGGCAGTTTCTTCCCGAAGCTTTATGTTTGTTGCAGTACTAACACAACCTCTTCCAGATTCGAACGATTGATCGGAAGCAAGAAGTACCACATGATGGTGCCATGTGCGACTTGTTGTGGTCTGACCCTGAGGATATTGTTGATGGTTGGGGTTTGAGTCCTCGTGGTGCTGGTTTCCTGTTTGGCGGCAGTGTTGTCACTTCGTTCAACCACACAAACAACATCGACTATATATGCCGTGCACATCAGTTGGTTATGGAAGGATACAAATGGATGTTTAATAACCAGATAGTTACAGTCTGGTCAGCTCCCAATTATTGTTATAGGTAAACTATCAACTTGAGATTTTCTTTTCCATTGTGATGTAGCTTAAAGGTTTATTCTTTTGCATGATACACAGATGTGGTAATGTTGCTGCAATTCTCGAGCTGGATGAAAATCTTAACAAGCAGTTTCGTGTGTTTGATGCAGCACCTCAGGTTTGTACAAATTTGCAATTGATTCCAAATAAAAAAAATGCATGAAAACTATTTCTAATTCAGTTCTTTTCATGGAAAGATGTTACAAACAATCTCCTCCATAATCGAAGTGCATTGTATTTGTCGGTTAAGTTGATTACATAGTATAGCTTACTGAACTTCGTTACCAATGCAGGAATCGAGAGGCACTCCTGCCAAAAAGCCTGCACCAGATTACTTTCTATGAAATGAATGTGAAGCGTTACCTTTCCAACCTATTTACACTTAAAAAATGATTGATAGCAGATTTTCAGTCACTTGACGCATATCTTCACCCATAAAAGCAGGACAATATTCAATCGATGGGCTGCTCGATGATTAGTGAGAGATGCACTCCAGTTTGTGATTTTTGGCTTGCCTTTGATTAATATGTGCTTGTCGTACTTGTATGCTTGTGTTAAGTAGCTATTATGTGCTACCGATTACCCTGTAATTTAAGTGCCGGAAGAGAAAGATAGGGAAAGAGGGAGGAAGAGTAGAGATGATGATTCTTAATGAGAATTTGAATAGGAACAGTTGGAGAGTGAACAACTATGATTCTTATAAGAGGATTTCTCAAATTGGTTTTGTTTCACCAGATCTTTGGCCATAGAAGTTTATTTGTCATTCCCTATTGATATTATGTTTCTGTGTTTCGAATGTACACGACCCTGTCTGGATCTGTATCTGTTTCTGCAGTCTGCCAACGATCCGGCGATTGTCATCCCCATAGTGCTGGACTGGCTGGGTTGATGAAACCCTTTCCTCCAATATCTGCCATTCTGCTTTCATCTTCAGTTGGTTAAAGATTGTTTCCTCCCTTTTTCTTTCTTAAGTGTGAAAATATGTAGCTATGTCCTTGATTTATGCGAATCTTGTGCTTGGATGCTTCTATGGTTATCTTAACAAGATATAAACTGCTAAAAGCCTAAAATGAACACACGTGGGATCTTTGATCTTTGGTCAAATCTTCTTACAAGGGTTTCATTTTATGGATCAAAAAGTAATGAACATAAGTATTCATTTTTTATGAACTCTTGTTTTAGGCTGCAATGTCAACCATTCTCAAAACCTTCTTCATTTCATATCTGAACTTGCATCTTAGAGATGGTTTCCCTTTGCTGAAATCATCCAACTCGTTTCTAGGGTTATAGTTCGCAGTGATTTGGCTACACAGAAAGATATGATCTCTCAACCAGCTACTAATTTATTAGTAATAGCTTGAATGCTTGATGTTCATACTAAAATCAACTGTGTTAATTGTTAAGTACATAAAAATTTGTACAAGTGAAAGCTCAAAAAGAATATTACAGTGTATAGTTTATGTTTATGCTTTAAAATTTTAGCATGTTTGGTTCTCCTTAAAATCTTTGTCAATTTTTTGTAAATATACACATATATGGTAAATGATCCGAACCGATCAACTTTAAGTCAAAATTCAGTTATAACAAAAAGTTGGTATTTTCAGTTTTTTTAGACCAAACTGAGCAATCCCCCACGGACCGATTTGTGCTTTCCTGTTTATCATTTCCCTTTTTCCCCTTAACTCAAGAAGATTCAATAACGGAAAACCAGTTTGTCCAAACATGGCAATATTACACAGTTAAAAGACATGAAAAGGAAACCAGCTTGAAAATGTCAAATATCACAATGTTACACAGCTAATGACGGTATACTTTATGGTCACTCACTATATTGCTACAACAGATCTGTAACTTTGGACAATATCAGGTAATAACACTAGAAAGAAGACAAAGGGTGTAAGACGTATAAATTTATCATTAGGGTGATGCCAGAATTGGATCGGTTCCTGAAACATGGGATGCAGCATCCTCTGATATGGCAACAAAGTTGTCAGGAGCCGCCAGCCTCATGCTGTCCCTCTTCCCATCTTTACCAGCAGATCTGTTTCCGTTTTAACTAGCACTTAGAGACAACCGTCTGCTAGAGGTCCCATTGGCTCCTCCATTTGCTCGAGGCCTCACCACCTTCTTTGTACTGGCTGGTCGTGTAGGGGTTGACCTTCACATCTAGGTCCATGCTCGCACTTGATATATAGGTAGAACTAATAAATGAATCAAAAATTTACCCTAAGCCTCCTTTTCTCTTCTTCCCTTTCTTGCCTGAGCATGGCATATTCATCTAGCATGGCAAGGAGGGGAACGCCATCGTACTTAAATGGTATGCCACAATTTTCCTCCCAAGCTCGAGTTTTGGCAACCAAAGTATCAACCATACCTAAATAGGTCAATAAAATCAATTAATACAGCAAAAATCTAGCTATATCATATATGCTAAGCAGATCTAAAGTCGTAGCATTTTAAAAAATCTCCTCTACCATATACACATTACCTGGAATTTTATTGACCAGAATACGAGCTTTCTCGGCACGTTTAAGATCTAAGTGTGCACCCCTGCTTGCTTTATACCTGTTATTGTCCTGTTCCAACAGGAAAATATCAGTGTAAATGAAAGTGTCAGGTGGAGGTAATAAGCTAAGAACATTTGCATGGAAGATCACCATCAAATCTGCATCTTTAGTATTATTTTTATACTTTTCCCTATACAAAGATGCATGGTATACATATTTAAAAGGCTGATAAGGTAGCAGTCATTCATTCCATCAAACAGAAAGAGAGAAAAAAGCAGTCATAAATTTCAAAACATTTATCAGGGTCAGGATGATCGAAATAAATAGGTTAACAGATTCAAGGATCGGCACCAAGGGTACGTATCAAACCACAATACTTCGGGCCAATTCTAATTATATCATGTTAGGATGAAAACGTTGCACAAATACATCATGGTCATGTTATCAGAATAATTCCTGGTATCTTCAACTGCAAAATTGCAAATGAATACACTCATCGGTCCCACCAAGAAAGGGAGAGAGGAGGTGGGAGCAAGAAGAAAAAGAGAAATCAAAGTTGAGGGATATGTGATAAGTACACGATCGTAGTCACCAAGCCAACTTTCTTCTTCACAGGCTAACATCCATTTTCAACCCTATCCAATATTTCTTTTCTACTAAGGGCTTCTTCTCTCGCTTTTGCGATCTGATTATCCATGTCAGCTAGCAACTCAGCAGGCTCAACATTCCCAGAATCAATCAGAGCCATAATTTTCTCCCTAGCAGCCTCTGGATCTATATCTATATGAGCATGGGCAAATATCTCCTCAAGCTCCACTTGCCTTTTGAAAGCAAGTTCCTTCATTCTGCTTGACTTTAGCTGATCAAGCCTCTCAACTTCTTCAGGACAAAGAAAATAAATACAAGTAAGCAACTGTTCTCACCCAAACTTAATCAACCAACTAAGAAACTTGATTACGTGTTCAATCAGATTCAGAGCAAGAGCACCAGGAACAGTCACTTCATCAACTGATGCAGAGATGTTGCAGGTAATATGGTCGAATAATCTCCTTTCATCTTCAGGAGTGTCCATCAAAATCCAAAGATCAATTACTCAGTTGCCAGCTCTTGAAGCTGTCAAAAGAGGAACATGTTGATTTAATATATCAACTCCTTGGAATAGAGGTTTAAAGTTGAATATAGTATACAGACAAATCCATTCCATTGTATAGCTATGTGTAACACTGACAGTATCAAAAACAGAAATGGGGAGTACATTTTCACCATAAAAGAGAGAAAGAAAAAAGGTACTATATACAACAAAAATACCTTATGAAGCCTCTGCAAAACCGAATTAAAAGTTTAATGATTATATTATAAGTTTTAAAAGTTTGGTAACCAAAATGAAAACTATTTACAAATTTGATGACTATTTATATAATTTACCCACAAAAACTTGCTTAAACACCGCGAAGTCTGACTTTATTACAGCCTAACGACAAGTAGGAAACGAGAAAAACGACCTGATAAGCCGACGCCGTTCCTCTCAAGTTCCTTCATTTATGGTGCTTTGTCTGGTCTCCCTGTTTTGATCCTCCAACAAAACGAACATCTTCCGTTGTATTTATTTTTTAAGGTTGTCAGTGTCACTCTCAAACTCTGTTTCCTTATCCACTTCTCTCCGGTGGTTATAGCTAGTAACCGGTGAAGTTTGAATCATATCAGATGGATGGGGTAGGCTCCACGAGGATGGGTCGGGCTACGGCTCGGTACGGTTCGACGGCGGTGTTCAATGGTCCCGTCAGGAAGTGGAAGAAGAAGTGGGTCCACGTGTCTCCTTCATCCACTGTTAAGCACTCTCAATCTAATGGTAGCAACAGTTCCACCTCCACCAGCATCTTGCTTTGTCGGTGGACCCCACTCTCCTCTGCTGATTCCGGGTCTCCCACCGCTGACGGCGAGGACGAGGAGCAGCCTCCTAAACGCAAATTCCGCTATACTCCGGTGAGTGTATAATTATAAATATACGTATACATACGTGTATTAAAAGTCATGCCTTTCTTTTCTGTCCTGTAGTTTTAGCTAGGGTATTGCACTGTAGATTATCAGGTCTCTGTTGTTTCTTATGGTTTTAATTAATTTGGAATCAAATCTTCAACCTTTCTTTACTAAAGAACATAATTCCCCCAAATCATGGTTTCATGGAATTAAAATTAAGGAATTGGAAGATCCAATTTAATTTGTTGATTTTGCTTGAATTTTCTGCATTTTTTTTATTTTACAGAATATTTTTTTTGGCTGCTTGTGTTAAAGAAATAGTACTAATCAGAAAAAGGGTGCCTATTGGCACTGGTTAATATTTTGATTGCCATCTTTTGTAGGTTGCTGTGTTAGAGGAAGAGAGGAAACGGGCTGCATATGCGAAACAAATCGAAAATGAGACCAAGGAAACTCTGGATCGGTTGAATATGAATGAGGATTTGAAGAAAGAAACTCCGGTAACTACTTCGATCATGTTATAATTTTCTTTGTTGCCGATGAAAGAGAGGAGACGGTTTGGATTTTTGGAACAACCTTGTTTAAATGTTTGAAACTTGAGTTTGTCATCCCTTCCTACTCTGGTTGGTATGGTTGCAGAAGAAGTTGTGTTGGTTCTTCGATGATGTTTAATAGTGTTCCATTTAAGTAAATAAGTGTTATCTCGAACTCTCTTGCCTTCAATCTCAAGTGGTTGGTATGGTTGTGGATAAAGTCGTATTGGCTCTTGGATGATGCTTGCTTGTCTGTGAGGTTGAAACGAATTGGTTAAGATGTTGCACATTGCAATAAAATGTTCGAAACTTCACTGTCTCATGCACTCAATCTTAGCTGGTTTATTACAGTTGCGGATAAAGTCGTGTTGGTTCTCTGATGATGTTTACTTATGTAACAAGATTGTATTTTCAATTCGGGTGAATAATTTAGAAATTCTAAATGCAAAACATGAAATCTTCTTGGTTAATTGTAGCTGGAACAAGCCTTTTCAAGTAGCTAAGCTGTTGCCTGTTGGGATATTAGTTCTACTGTTAGTTCATCCTCTATAGAGCTGACTCACATCCTTAGTGCCATTAATCCAAGCCTGTTTTGGTATTGTGTCCTCCCAATGCATTAAAAGTATGAGGATTGAGGAATTTGACATCCATTCGGTTAAATCTCTCCATTGGTTTTATATAATAACGCTTCCTCAAAATATAAAACATTTGAACCTGTCTTAAGACTGAACTAAAGCAGAGATCTTCCCGTTTTGCAGGAGTCGAGCACGGGTAATTTGGACTTGGGTTTATGTTTGAAAGGACACGATGACACCCATGTTTCTGCAGACGAGAAAGAAGGCCATGAGAAGGCAGCAAGTTCATAGTGATTTCAGACAACAAATTGATGTATAATTAGTGTAAGGGTAAGACAGAAAATTTCATGTACGAACAAGAAGGCTACAGGTTTGGTTACTTCATAACAATGCTTCATGTGTAGTATATACTAAATAATTATGCACTCGGTCGTATGATTAGGTTGTGTTGTATATTCTAGCCTTAGCAGTCGACTGCAGGCTCGATCTCGGACTGCCAATATTTCTCATTACAGCTGTATAAATAAAAGTTAGAACCTTGGATTGGCATACCTCCTTGCATTATATGAAATATGCTCTAAGATGACAAGGTGTTCACTGAGAATTACTTTATTTGCTCTGTTTGCATAGCCTTATATCGAATATTAATGCTTAAGAAATCTGGCTTCCAAAGGTTAAGACGGAGTCCTCGTTCTATCATGCATCCAAGGGATGCTATTTGCGTTTGCAGTGGGGGAAGTATCGGCTTACTCCTCTGCGGCACAGTGGCGGTCTAAGAAGATTGGCCAGCTTCAGGTTGACACAGAACAACCAATAACTGAGCGTTTGCAGGGATGTTATACTTGTGTTCATCCTCAAAAAAATTCAGCATCCACCAATGGATGCGAAAACGCCGAGGAGTTTGTGCTGAGTTAGGACAATTTGGATGATGAAGAGTCGGAGCGACTAAAAAGGGGTCGAAGTGTTCCACTAGCCGAAATCGTGCCATTAAGGCAGCAACAGCAGCATTCAATGGAGGAAAGATTACCCAGCACAGAGAGGAAACAGTAGCAGATAATGTCATTCCTTGCTAAAGCTCTGCTAAACTCGACTTTTATCCAGCAAAGACAGGTTCCGGTGGTCGAATTCGGAGACTAACAGCGAGCACCGGTGATTTTTACCAGGTTTGACACTTGAATTCTTACACATGATCTGTGGAGATTTTTCATTCAAGGATCAATACCGGCACTTCTTTTAAATCTCCATGACAGACTATTTATTGAATTATTATAAAATAGTCACTAAATTCTTTAAAATTTATCAATAACTTATAATATATAATGATTATTTATAATATAATTTGATAAATTCAATGATTGTTTTATATTTTTTTAAAATTTAGTGAATAAAAAGATATTTTAGTATAATTTAATGATTTATTTATATATTTTACTTAAAAAATTATAACAATTTTTGTTTTATTCATAAGTTGACTTGATTTTATAAATTTTCGTTACTATCATATCATCCATCATTCCCAACTTCATTAAATGTTTAACGACAGTGATCAAAATAAGACGAATTTAAAAATTTAATGATCTAATTGATGATCAAAATAAACATATTTAAATAGTTTGAGGATTATATCTTACTCTAAAATTTTGTCTTTATAAGGTGTATTTTTTAATCCAAAATTATGGAGTAAAACTTATTAGTGATAGAGTTTAAAACATTAAAATTTTGTCATTCATAATAAAAAAGTAACTATCACGTAACGTTAGCGAAACTCTTTCCAACATTTTTAAATCTCCAACGGCCAAATTATTAGAGATGAATTGTCATTAAATTAAACCTTAATTACTCAAGACCAAATCATCACCATCCAATCTTTTCAAAATCTCAATCCAACGGCCAGAAATAAACTCTCAAGAACTTTCTTTCACTCTCTTTCTCTTCTTCTGCTATAACTGAGAAGAAGCCAAAGAAGCAAACTCCTAAAAATGAAATGGAAAATTTAGAGCCTTTAAATCACCTTTGATTCATAATTATTTGATTCCAAATCAAAAACCCTTTTCCAAATAAAAGAAAATGGCTTTCAAGAATCAAAAAGATCACTGGGCATTTCTGGTAACAGATTAACACTCTTCTATTGAATTCTTGCTGGGTTTTCTTGGTTTTGATTAATGGATTTGTTTTCTTTTGTGATTGGAATGATTTATACTTTGTTTTCTTGATGCTATTTTCCTTTCCATTTCTGGGTTTTTATTTAATGTGTTCATGTATATAATTTTTATTTTTATTTTAATTTCTAGGTTTTTTCCCCTTTTGATTTTAACTTAGTTACAATCTTGATGAATAAAGTTTTGGGGTTTCTTTGGATTGGTGAAATGAGATAACTTTGATTAACGCAGAAGGGTATGTTTGTTTGCTGGGAAAATGTAAGGAACTTGAAAACATAAAGGTTAAATTTTGATTATTTTTCTTGGTTTCTTGGTAATGGCTGTTCTTTGATTTTTGTTTATTGAAATATGTAGGAAGAAATTGAAGCGCCAATGTGGGTGGATCTTACTTCAGAAATAAAGCTCAATAGCCAAGACATGTGAGTTTCAGCCAACTTGTTATGATTTTTCCAAGTAATTTGATGGATAAATACATGATATCAATCTTAAAATCTGATTTGTTTAGTTTATATGTTCATTGCAGTGATGAAGAATGGTTTCAAACAAGTCATTTGTAAGCACTTGTTCATTACTCGATTATTGTTTGATTGCTATGGAATTAGAGTTAATGGCGTTAGGTTAGATTAAATTAAGTCAATGTGAGTTTTCAGGTTCCACCAATGCTCTTCTAGCCAGTTAAAATCGGCATTTTTGTGTTCCCATAAGAAAGGGGTAAGCTTAGAGTTGGATTTGGTAGGTGCATCGTCACCAATGCTTCCACAGTCGGTTTCAAGATCAAGAGGCAAGGACTTCAAGAGCAAGAAATGGAAGGGGAACTCTCATGATGTTCCGTTGAATAAGATTGTGTCAACGAAGATTTTGAAGGGGAAGTCTTCAGGGTCAGGTGAGGGAATTAAAACTAAATTTAGTATTATAAATTCGAAAGGGATACCTAGACCGAAAATAGGTTTGGTTTCTGAAATAACTGAGAATGGAAAACCAAAAAATGTCAAACCTGTGTCCACCCAAGGAGGTCCGAAAAGAAGTTCGAGTCCTGTGGCAGATAAGTCAGGAGAAACCAATACTAGAAGCACAGTTACCTCTGAGAGCATTCAACAACAGCAGCAGCAGAAGTTCTTTGAGGTATCAAGCCAAGGTCTCGGTCACACAAGTGAGCTTTTAGCCTCAATCAGGATGAATCTTAGGAAAAGTTGTATTACAAGACCAGCATCAAGGGTGGATATTAATGTTGATAGGAGTCAAAGGATGGAATCACGAGAGAGTAAATCTTCCTCCGGCAAGTCTAGCGTGGGATCTTCATATTCTGGTTATGAAGCTAAGCGGTCAACCGTTTCATGGATAAAGAGGAAAGAACAAACCCCAGATAGCAGAAATGCATCACGAAAGACTGAAGCTTCCAAAAACAAAGTGAAACATTCTAATATGCACAATAAATCAAACCTTAGAGGTAAGGAAGGAAGCGGTAATTCTAGGACGGGCGGTTCAGCAACCATTACAAAGCAAACTTGGGAGGAAGCCATAAAATCAAAGGTATGAGGCACTTGGTACCTTCAGAAACTTGTGTGCTTGTGCATGTACATTTGTCTGTTTTGTGCTTTCATTGCAAATACACAGGTTCAAACCTATATGCTTAATATAGGGAGAACATGTAGAATTACATAATTTAAGAATGATTTTCTTTATCTGATGTATAATTCTTCTCAACTGGTTTATGCATGTCTAGAAGTCTCTTTAAGATGAAAAATAAACCATATTCCAACATCGTATCATGTTGAAGAACCCATTGGTGTAACGTTTTGCAGGCTAGTTCTCAGACTCATCGTTCCAAACTTTCATTGCTAAACAAAGTCAATGAACAAAAGTCACTGGCTGGTGCTACAAAAGCTAGAGAGAAGGTGGGAGTTGGCAACAAAGCCATAGGTATCGGGAAAGAAAACAATACATGTGAAATTCATCTGAGCCAAAAATACAGTGGAAAAGGTAAGGCTATTGAAAGCACTGTCGCGGGTAGAAAAGGGAGAAACCAGAGTACATCTGCAAAGGGTGGCAAAACCGAGATGGTTGCTCCCAAGGTAATTTATCTTGGTTTCAATATTATGGTTAAATGTTAAGATTTTATCCTTTCTTTTAGATAGCTCATCTATGGATTTTAGCCTTTGTAGCCATGGCAAACAAATGATTTCACATAAAAGAGGTCTTAAATGCTGGCCCGATAAATGATCATTCAAACTTATCAATTTGACAATTTTAATTATCCTTGCATATCTTAGAACTTAATTTACCCTTTGATTGTCCTCCTAAATTTTCTTTATAAATTCCTTATACGAAAAAACTTTGTGTCTTTGTCATCTCATCCACTATCTGATTTTATGTATATAATCTATGTTTTAACAGGGAAGAGTTGGTAATCAAAGGGAAGGGAAGAATTCCACTAATTCGATTCCGAAGGTCCATTTTCGATGAGGGAACAGGTCTGTATATAATGCAGTTTCTTGCTTCTTGTAAGCGCAGGAGCATATAATACCCCCTTTGTGCCACATTTTTGTGGTAAATTTTGGTTATCATGGCTTGTGTGAAAGTACATTTTCGCTGGCCATATTTTTCTCTTGTATGCAACTCCTACGGAATTCAAGAATCCTTTACAAATCTCTCTTCCAATATATGTTTTTTTCAAACAAGCTTTCACTTCCAAACTCAAATGAAAACACTTCAGTGGAGTTAGATGACTGCAAAATATGGAGATATGTTTGTTATTAGTATATTTAAGTTGTTTAGCCGACATGGATACTTGATAAAAAAAATCCGAACATAGAAGCAAGAACATGAATTGTTTTAGGTAAACTCCATCAGAATACTTGAAGTTTTGATCCTAATGCAGCTATAGTTCACTAGCCTTGGAATTGAACAACAAACCCAAATATTACTAGACTACAAAATCATGTTCCCGGACATGTTTTTCTGACAGGAATGTCGAACACGAGTACAAGCAAAGCAAAGTTTTGGAACAACATATTATGAGATTAAAGTTGGTACAAGAAGTGAAGAACTGTAATTGAATGCTAAGCTTTGATAGTCTCTAAATCAGCAAACCAGTTTGCCTCATCAGGAGCAGCAGTCGGAAAAACAAATGATCCAAAACCGGTTCCCACGATGATGCTTGCCACCCCGATCCATATGTTCTGTCAAATTCCTGCAACAAATACAGAAGTCTTCATTATCAAAATTATGGATTGCACCAGATCATGGAATGGAATTGGTTCAGCCTGTTAACTCGTGAGTGGATTTTGATGAAATTGTTTTTGAGCTTTGGAAATAAAGCGCCTAATGCCTGGTTGGTCAACCAACGGCTGAGTTCTGGTTTTTGTTTTCTATTTTCTTCGGTATACTCGTCGACATTCAATTCATTTATCGATTAATCCGGACTAAATATTGTATGTCATCGGGGGGATAAATCAACAAATTATGATAACCAACTTTTACCGTATAAGACAGGAAAAAAACACATGTTATTAAGTATGTATTTTTTGCCACAAAACTCTTCTTATTAGCATCTTCTTTGCCACATTTCCCTCTCTACCACTCTTTCTGGTTACCACAAAACTGTTTGTTTATGTTTTTTTTATCATTTAATCCTGGAGGGGCTAATAGAAAGAGACGACAACAATGGGGCGTCGTCTCTTTTCTTGTTTCGGCAAGGGTTCATCTTCATCTTCATCTTCATCAGGGACTGAAAACCAAGGCAAAACCAATGGAACAGTCGATGAAGCACCTCCCCCCGAAGGTCCAATCATGGTGGAATTGTTTTCTTCCCAAGGCTGTGCAACGTCCCCCGCAGCTGAGCTGCTGTTGTCGAGGCTAGGGAGAGGCGATTTCCAGCTTGAAGCTCCGGTCATAGTGTTGGCTTATCACGTTGATTACTGGGATTATAACGGCTGGAAAGACCCTTACGGATCGAGCCTATGGACTGTCCGACAAAAGACTTACATCGAATCCTTGAAACTCGACACCATGTTTACACCTCAGGTTGTGGTTCAAGGTATGGCTCAGTGTGTGCCTGATGATGAAGATGTTTTGTTGTCCACCATTACCAGTGCTCCCAGGTTTCCAGCACCATCATTCCAGGTTCGTTTTTTCTCTATTTTTCTCCATTTCACATAGTACTAAATTACGGTCGCGGTTGCAGCTGCAACTTAATACCACCTTTCATGTTATAACTTCGAAATGCTACACTCCTACAGGCTAAGTTCCAGAGACCAACATCGGAGACATTGCAAGTGACACTAACAGGAGCTTTAAGGTTTAAATTGGACAACAATGGCGTGAACGTGATGGTGGCTTTATACGAGAATGGATTAGTAAATGACTGCTGTGGAGGAGACAACAAAGGGAAAGTGTTGTCCAATGATTTTGTTGTTAGAAAGCTTGAAAAGCTGCGCACTGTGGAAGACATGGCGGCTAACAAGACAATCTCAGGGACTGTTACTTTCACTCTATGGGATAGTTTCAACAGCAACAAATGCGCCATTGCTGTCTTTGCTCAAAGCGCCTCCCATCAAATTTTTGGTTCTCAGAAATTTCAAATTCCTGATGATATATGAAAAAAAAGGAGAAAAGATTGAATTAAATGTATGTATGTATGCATGCATGTATGTACGTATGTTGTGAGTATAATGTTTAGGCAAATTATGTACAGAATGTTCTAATTGAGAATCACACTCCAAAACTAAGAACAAGACTTCAGAACATTGTCCTGGCAATCCCTGCTGCAGTTGGCAGCCACCCTGTCCCCATAATATTAACGATGTTCATAACTGACTCAATAGATATTTAAATATATAATAATGTAAGTTAATAGAGTGAAAGAGTGGATGAAAAATAGTAATACTTTATAGTCGTATTAAACTTATTAAGCCTCTAAATACTCATTGAACCAATTATAAACTCCTTTACATAATACGTCGTCTTTCACAGCTTTGATCCATATAAAAGAGTATAGAATATTAAATCGTTAAGTGTCGTTATTTTATCGTCAAATATCTTATACTTTTTTATATATTTTGTCAACTATTTTTCCTTCCATTCAAAGATGATAATTATATTGACTAAACATATTTGACTAATTAGTTAAATTATTCATTTTTATTCTCTCGTATTTCTTTAAGTCATAGGTTCTAGATTAACTAAACGTATTTTTTTTTTTTTTAAAGTCTCACTTTCTTTTCCCTCCTCTGATTAAGACTAGAATTAAGATTTATCAAACAAATGATAATCATATTCAAAAATATTTTGTGTTAATATAAATTTCATAATATTAATTAATATTTTTCCTTTATATTATCGATCTAATTTAGTATAATGATATTATCATCGATACAATTTATAAGAAGACGTGGATTGATAATACTTAAACGTTTAATATTTTTTTATTCTTAAATAATAGGTAATTAAAATAGTATAAATATTGTATCAATATATTAAAAAATAATCATATTTTAATTTATAAAAGAAAAACATTTTTTTTCATATTTATTTCTTTAAATGATAATAGTAATAATAAAACTTATAAACAAAAACACTCATTTTGTCTCCAAAAAACCCCATAAACGATACATTAAAACCTAATTGTACTAGGCCCCCATGAATTCAGTTCCATAACTTTTTTCATAGACTTCTCTGGCTTCATCATCTTCTCCTCCCTCATCTTCCCGGACACCGCTCTCGCAGTTGTCGCTGACACCTCCGATCGTGCCTCGGACCGCAAAGACGAGTATGATTTATTAATATTGTTCTTGGCAAGCCTTAGTGTATAGTTCCATCTGCAAATCCCTTGGTCCTTCAATGCCTCCACTGCATAAATTGATGCTGCCACAATCCAAGCTTTCTTTGGTGCACTCATTGTTTTTCTTGTAAGAAAAACAAATGGTTGTCTGGGAAAGATTGGAGTGTGGGCTAGCAACAGAGATGGGGGGTTAGTTAATTATTTTAGGGTTCATTATTGAAATGGGATTTGGTCTAATTTATATGGATTTAGGGACTAAATTTGGATTTACTTAATATATATAAATGAATGAGCATCATACATTTGGTTGGTTGATGTTTTTTTTGTTTGTTATTGATATTTTTAATATTGTGTTTTGTTTTAATTAATTTATTCGAATCGATTTGATAAATTTTTTTACATGATTTCGTATAAAAAATATCTAAACTAAAAAAATTAAAATCTTCACATTATGGTTATTTATAAACTTATCAAATAATTTTAAATATCAATAAAGATATCGGTATACGAGGGTGAACAAAATTCAACTTGACTCGAAAAAATCGAATAACTCAACTCGATTTGAGGCGAAAATATTCAACTCGTTTTGACTCAACTCGAAATTTTATAAATTCGTTTTGACTCGAAAAAATTTCAAATAAAGTTTGAATTTTAAAATAGAAATTCGAATAACTTAAATAACTCAAAATACGAGTCCTCGTATTTTTATAATACATATATTGATATATAAAAATATGAAAAAAAATATTGTCAAAAAATAGATAGATAGATAGATAGATAGATATTTGAATTTCTTTAATTCGACTCAATTTTTTTTTTGAATAAAAATTTGAATTATAAAATTAAACTCATAAACTCGAAATTTTTTAACTCGACTCGATCAAACGCTCACCCTTATCGGTATAAACTTTAAAGAGAACGGAAAATTTAAGAAAGAAAAAGGTAAAAATAATCGTGAACGGGCAGGATTCGAACCTGCGCGGGCAGAGCCCACATGATTTCTAGTCATGCCCGATAACCACTCCGGCACGTCCACAACCGATGACTTAAAGTTTCAATGATTTCTAATATATAATAAAAACTTAAGTCATTGAAGAGTTCTTGTTCAGTTCTATTCAAAAACAAAAGCTACTCTTCCAAATTCCTTTCACGTGGATGATAACAAGCGAGAACTCGTTTCACATTTGTTTTTGTTTAGGTGTCTCTACTTTCCCGTCTTCAACCTCAAGCTTCTTCTACCTTTTTCTTCCATTTTCGTCTCCAGAACTATCTATTTGAAGCACTCCCTTTAGCTTAAAGTTCTCTCCTTTTGTTGTTTTGAGCAAAGAAAATGAATCCTACAGATAATATTGATTATCCTCAGCTTCCAACAATCAAGATCCACCACCCATCTTCCCCTCACCACCCAACCTCCGCCTCTACTCCCACCCCAACCGCCGGTGCCCGGCGGAAGATAGGGGTAGCTGTTGACCTCTCCGATGAGTCTGCTTTTGCCGTGCGTTGGGCCGTCCAGAACTACCTCAGATCCGGGGATGCTGTCATTCTCCTCCACGTTTCTCCCACTTCGGTACTCTTCGGAGCTGACTGGGGTCCACTCCCTCAAACCCCGGAAACCCCACAGTCCCAGCAACAACTTGAAGACGATTTCGATGCCTTCACGGCTTCGAAGGCGGCGGATTTGGCCAAGCCCTTGAAAGAAGCTGGGATTCACTTCAAGATCCATATAGTGAAAGATCATGATATGAGGGAAAGATTGTGTCTTGAGGTGGAGAGGCTGGGGTTGAGTGCTGTTATAATGGGGAGTAGAGGGTTTGGAGCTGAGAAAAGAGGGAGTGATGGGAGATTGGGAAGTGTTAGCGACTATTGCGTGCACCATTGTGTCTGCCCTGTGATTGTTGTTAGATATCCTGATGACAAAGATGCTGGGAATGGTGTGCCTGTCGTTGCGGTTAAGCAGGCTGAGGTGGAGGGAAAAGATGACAAAGGTTAATTCTTTTCGTTTTGTTTTTACTTGTTTCAATGCATGATTTGGATGGACTGAGAAGTTCTTTTAGCAAAGTTGACCTGCATCAGTTGATCCATATAGCCGATCCGACATACATTGTTTTTGGTTTTAGAATGACTGAAATCGGTTTCTTGACAGTGTTGAGATGTTTAATTATGATCATCTTAGTGTTTTATCTCGGTTATATGTTTTTGTATTGTTTAAGATGATGATTAAGTGCAGAACAGCATAATGTGATCAATATGGCAGATGAGGTGTAGCAGGAAAGGTCTTAGTTTGTTGTTGTTATGACTGATTCAGATACCTTATTTAAGTTACCATAGGTTGGTCTTTTCTTGGTAAATCATGGCATAATATCATGGTCTATATAGATGACCACATTTTGGGAAAATGTGATCTGGTTTCTTGGCAACTTTATGTTTGATTTGATTGGTTTCAGAGGTTTTATTACAGTAGCTGATAAAAAGGGTATGATCTCTCATTCATACAATTAGATTTTTAGTGCAAACTTGAATATTGTTCCAGGTAACTTAACTGTAAAGGAGATGGCTGATTGACAAAGAACTAATGAAATAAGGACAACATGTGGAGTGTGGTTGTACTAGTCATTGCTAACAATAGCAATTGTGTATTTGTGTTTATATCAAGTAACTAAATATGCATAAATATTTGATAGGGATAGTTTTTCTCGCTTTGAGTTTCGTCACAGATGTTATGTTGCTAAGTTTCTGAAGCTGATTGAAATGGGAACCAGTGATTAGAAATGATGATTTAATGGAGAATGATGATATATAGTAGTGTAGAGTGCTTGATTTTGTGTGAGTTGTTGAATTGTTGAACTTAACCACCTCTCGTAACTTAACACAAGTGTTAAAAGTGCTTCTTTCATTGCAGATGCTTAGCAAGTTCTCAGTAAGCTCGGGTTTATACTATCATACCAGGTTTTATCGGTGTTGAAAATATCTTAAATACTGTCATATTTGTTATTCATTTACCAATGGAGTCTGGGATCTAATCGTATTATCGTTGCTTTTCTTGTGTTGTGGATAGCATAGAGCAGGCTGTGATTGTGAGACGAAGAGAAGTTATCAAAATGCCTGGTTAAAAATCGATCCTAGGTTTCTCCTTCTACTTTCATCTCATCTTTGTATAAGTCTATATATCTGTGTGGTTTTTGTATGGTTGATGAGGTTCTTGATTCCCACTTTCATGGCACTTGAGGCGATTATGTTGTACTGCGATATGATATACAATAAGATGAACTTGATGTGAACATTTGGCTTCACTTTTATGAGCTATTCATGTTTGCTTTCATGCCATAGTGATGGCAGAAATATGAACATTTTCCATGAACTTCCGTTTCTCGTGCTTCTATCCTACCATTCGTGTCTAATACACATCCGTAATATGCTGGGTATTAAACAATAGGTGTTTAAATTTAATTGGGAAGTAGAACAGGTGATACAGTGTGACATTTACATGTAGTTGATTCAACAACAAAAGAATTACAAGTATAGTTCCTCAAATTGTTGAAACATACCTTCTTTGTCTAAGTAGACTCTTAAACCATTGAACTGAAGCCTTGGGGATCCTTGTCAGGTTGTTTTTGTAGTCCACGTAATACAGTCCAAACCGAACGGTGTACCCACTGTTCCATTCCCAGTTGTCCAACAATGACCACACAAAGTATCCTCGAACATCACACTTATCTTCCCTGTGTTCCATCATTTTTCATTTTTCCAGTTAGCTAACTCTAAGACAAAGAAAAAAACCTGTCGTTTCCAATTATGTTTTTTGTGTTTTCAGTTACCTTATAGCAGCTGATAGGTTTGAGAGATAATCCCTGTGGAATTCAATCCTTTTGACATCTTTCAAAGCCTTTTTAATAGACATAAAGGGGCTGTTTAATTCATCCATACCTGCAAAACATGCAATATTGTCAATCATTTCATGGTGTTTTTAAATGGATTCGAGCAAAAGTTTGAAGCCTATAAGATGAATTACCGTTTTCTGTTATTATAACCGGTGGATTGCCGTATTTATCTCTAATATATCTGGCTAGCTTCCTAATGCCCCATGGGACAATCCTTATCCATCTCGATGCTGCCTACACGAACGAGTTCTTATCAGCTGATAAATATACATTAACGGCGACTATCAAGAATTTAAAGAGCAATCTTAATTCTTAAATCTTCATTATGTATGCAATGAATATGATTCGAGTTTGCGATACGTACTCTTTCACCAATGGCAACTCCACCTCGAAAAGCTGCAACAAAGGAGATGAATGTAAGAACTACGTATGAATGCTTATGTAAACGATTATTTTCAGTGAACCGAGCTTAGCTCGAGCTGTTGCATCTACAGACTACAATCCATTTCAAATTCTCAAACAATGGCGTCTTACATGTAGTGATAACAGCGGCATCTGATGAAGCATCCTGTAATATTAGTTTGTGGATTCGGGTTCGATCGTTTCGAGCATAATATGTGGTATAATGGTTTATGCCAATGAAGTCAAAAGCCCCCACTAGCAATTCGGTCATCTCGGGTAAGATCTGAGGCAACCTTTCTCCAACAAGCTTTCTCATTGATTCAGGATAGTCACCAAAGAAAAGTGGATCGAGGAACCTGATTCAACAAACGAAAAGAAAACAGATTTAAGGAATCTGATTCTAACACGCATTACATCAAACAGTTTGTAAACATAAAAAAAGATCAACGACAGATATTACCACCCGATCCCAAAATCCAATGCTCGATTTGCAGCATCTTTATCTTCATCTTTATCAGAGATCGGCTCATACCATTTGGCGTCCACCGTTATTCCAATTTGACCTCCTTGCCTTTCCTGGAAACAATAGAATATTACGGTCGTAACAGATTCTATTATCACGGTCCATTATTATCAGACGGCATACGAATTGAACCTTGAAGTATCGGCGGTAACTCTGATACGCAGCGGCGTGAGAAAGAAGGACGTTGTGAGCTACGATGTAGGGTTCGGTGGAAGAATTGCCGTGCTTGCAAAGTAGACCGCCGAGAATGGAGCACCGTCCGGGCGCTTGAATGCCATTGTCGTAACCTTGGATTGCGAAACCATGAGGCTCGTTGAAGGTAACCCAGTGTTTCACTCTGTCTCCAAAAGCTTGGAAACAAGTAACGGCATAGCGATTGAAATCGTCTCTGTAATTAATCGCAATCTCCTTGTGTAAATCTGGAGATTTCAACATAAATTTATCGAAAACTTCTAAATTCTGTACTACTTACACGATCTGTCTACTCAACCATCCTCCGTATTCATCTTCAAGAATCTGTGGCAGATCCCAATGATACAGAGTTACGAATGGCTTGATTCCTGATTAACAACAAAAACTTCAATTATATTCATAAAATTACAACTTCAACAAATTCGAATTCAAATTTTTGAATATAAATTCCTAAACACAACAAAAATTGATGAACAACCTTTATGAATTAAAGCATCAATGAGTCTATTGTAGTAATTGATTCCTTCTACATTAGGTTCTCCTGTTCCATCTGTTTGAAAGTAAATTCCAAAGCAATTACTTAATCAGATTATCAACAAAATTAGAGAAATTAAACTTGAATTTTCCTGCTTGATTAAAAGAAACTTACGTGGAAATATTCTAGGCCAAGATATTGAAAATCTATAAGCGTCCATTCCCAAATCTTTCATCAACTCTATGTCACTCTGTAAAAAAAATAATCATCGATTTTTAATTTATTAATTAATCAATAGAGATCGAATATTATAAAAATTATTATAAAAACATTTTTTAATTTAATTATTTTATTTATAACGTTAAAATTCGAATCACTGACATTATCGAATAACTCTCTAATTTATTATTAGTAAAAGATAAACCACAGCTTTGGATTGACTTTATTAATATTTTGTTCTGACTTTTTGCATGAATTTTGCATGTGGTTTTATTATATTATATTTAATATATTCATGACGCATCTTCGTTATCCAATATTCTTTTAAATATTATATAAATTAATTAGTTATATATAAATATTATGTAATATTTTTTTGTTTAAATTAAAATATTTATTATTAATAATAGTAATTAATTCTTTTATTGCATATATTTTTATTGAGAAATAAGATGTATTAATTAAAATTACGAAAAATAAGATATATCCCTGAAGTGTTAAATTTTTTAATATATTAGTTTTAGTATTAATTAAAATTAATCAATTGATATTAATAAACTCTAGAGCAGGTGATTAAAACTCTTTTTTAGGTTACGAGTTTAAAAATTAATAAAAATTTTGCTTTTTAAAAAAAATAATTCAAAAAAATAATTAAGTAATTAATTTAATTTTTCTCAATTAATAATGTTATGAAATATTAAAGATTCCTATCCGAACGTCTTCTCATCTATTGGACGGTGCACTAAGCTTTCATTCAAGTTCATAATTTTTTATTTTTTGTTCTCTTTTGTAGTTGGTAGGGTAGAAAGTTTCTTTCCAAATGCTTTTCACACGAAAACAATAGCATAGAAAAAGGTACTTTATCATTAATTTCTTGCATATTCGAATAAAAAAAAGTTAAATAGCATAAAATTATCTAAGTTCTACATGTTTTTGAACTGTTAGATGATTAAAAGGGATAACCCATATTAACTCTTTACCTTCTTTTGAGCAATAATCTTTATATAATCTACTGTTAATCCGAATCATTCGTTTAAATTATCTGACGATATAAAAAAAAAAAAACGTAAAACTTGTATGATATTTACCTGGAACCGATGATAATGATCAACAGCAGTATCTGCATTACTGAAGTCCATAATCTTTCCTATTTGAACATATAATTATAGAATAAGATTCTGAATTAGGGTTTAGGGTTTAGAGTTTAGGGTTTAGGGTTTAATTACCTGGTTTTCTGGTGAAGGTATCCCAAATACTATCTCCTTTGTTTCCTTCATTCACAGCTCCTTCATACTGTGTAATAACAATCATACAAGCAATGCTTTATTTCTCAAACCATAAAGAACAAGTCGTCGTTATTGTAATAACATCCGTCATGTCTGCAACTCGATCGAATTTAAATCATGTATTAGGGTAGCTAAGCAAAGAAAGGAACTCACCTGGTAAGCAGAAGAAGCTGTTCCGAATATGAAACCATCTGGAAAATCATCTCTATGAACAGAATATCTTTGTGAGCTGACCGACAAGACCTGTCTGGTTATCAAAAACAGAACCAGACTGGACATAACCTGAACAATCGAAGCCATTGTTATGTTCTAATTAATCTTTTAAAGAAAGGGTGTATATGTTTATGTGTTTATAACAGAGGAATTTATCAGTAGCAGTGTTTAGGGTTATCTTAATTGTGAGGTTGGAGAGAATTAGGGTTGACAGTTGAAGGAGAAGACAAAAGTGAGTTGCTTTTGTGTGTTTTGTTGTCTTGGAGATGAAGTGATTAGAAGGCAAGGATGATGGGGAAATGAAGTTGTTTGTTGAAGCTATCTTTGCCTTGTACCTACACGGTATTATATTAGGGAGAAAGGCAATAGAAACAAGGCTTTTTGGACCCACCAACGAGCATGAAATATTACTGGGGTTATTAAAATAATATTTTAAAAATCTAGTCGAATTTAATAGATCAATCTAAGTTTAAATGACTTGCACGTCGATTACTACGTCTCCTTTTGATTATTGACGATGAGTGATATCCGATAACGACAGTTATAAGATTTTTAGCAACGAAAATGACATAAATCTTTGAGCTTTTGGATTTTGGGCGTTAATGATTTGATGCTATTTTATTTATTTTTTTGAAAATTTTAAATTTTTAAAAATTATTTTAAAATTTTTAAATTAATTAAAGATAAATAAAAAGGTATGTGTCAATTTTTGAATTGGAGATGATTTTTTTTAATGATCTTATCTTTAAACGATAACAAAATATCATTAAAAATATTTTAGATAGAGATGGTACATGTTGGGTTTTTAGTTTATCCAAATTCAATCCAAATATAAATATCTTAATTCGGTTTCGATTCAACTCAAATATTTTTTTTTTAAAAAATTGATCTAATCCAAAAATAAATACTTTAAATTCGACTCTGATTCTGATTGATAGAAAAAAAATAATTTTAGAGACTGAATTATAAAAAGATAATTTTAGAGGACTATATTATAAATAAAAAATAATTTTAAGGATCTAATTATAAAAATATAAAGAAAGATAAGTATTATTATAAATATCCTTAAAAAATTATGAAAAATTATAGTATATTTAACCCTGAGTCAAGTTGGATCGGAGATTTTACATCCTAAATACGAATCCGACCCAACTTTCTCTTCAATAAACACACAACCCAATTTGGCCTAATTTTTTTATAATAAAATTTAATCCGATCAAACCAGATTAAATAGATACCTATCCCTAATTTTAGATACTTATTATAAAAAAAATATTATAATTTAAACCTTTATTTTATAATTAAATCTTATTAACTTGACAATGGCAATTTCCAAGTTGGTAAGGTTCCAAGTTCCCCGTGAAAGCTAAGGTTTCCCCTAGTTTGGTAAGAAAAATAACCTTGCAAACTTCGTTAGTGAAATCTTTAATACTATTATTAATATTAATATTCTATTCATTTTATAATAAAGGAATCTTTAATAGGGTGGTGAGTGTTAAGAAACTAATGACTTTGGATTAGTAAATTAATTTAAATTTTATCTGTTGAGTGGAGTATCGGAATCATCGACGAAAATTGAATTAAGTTGAAGTTTGGGATTAGCAGGAAATTTCTAAAAAAAAGTATATTTTCTTACGTATGCAACTTAGGGATATATTTTATCTGATACGATCGAGTTAGATTTTTATAAAAAAATTTAGATTTTATTAAAGTTAATTTCGGGTTTGGGTTGAACTTAAAGTAAAAATCTATGATTAATAATATAATTTTTTATATAGTTTTTAAAATATTCACAATAATTCTCCTTTTATATATGTATAAATTTTATAATTAAGTAATTAATAATTAGCTCAAATTTAGATTTAAGTATATAACTTTCATGTCGGGTTGAGATATATATTTTAAAATATAAGGTTAAATCAGGTTTAAATTTAGAGTATATATTTTTAGGGTCGGGTTCGTGTGGACTAAAACTCAACCCATCCCTAAATTATATTCGTCTTGTTTGATAAATAGCATATTGTTTCAATTGATTTAACTAACGTATTATATTAGTTGATTATATAAAAATATGATAAAATTAATTAATAACCCGTAGATGTTGATTAATTAAATAAAAAATAATATATAAAGACATGAATATATTCAATATTCGGTGAATATATTCATGTATCAGTAATGGATCTATAAAAATATATAATAGTGAACACACATAAAATTTCAAAATTTTAAGATAAACATACCTTATAAATATTAAAATTATTTAGAAATTAATTTATAAAATTTTAAAAAAATTAAAGACGAATATTTAAACTTCAAAAAGATTTAAGATAAACCTATACCCATCCAATATATTATACGTACATACACCAGTAATCTCTATCATATTGTATTTGGTTTGTGCTTGCACGTATCAACAACTCCACCAGTACTGCACAAGGATGCAATTTTACAAGAATAATCCCTTTGGAGACTTTTTTTACATGTGTCTGGCTTTTTTTTTTCTTTTTCTTTTACGTGAAACGGATTAAAATAAGGTTAAAGTGAGGTAAAATCGAAATTATTATAAGAATTATAAGAATTTTGGTATTAATTTTTAGTATATACTGAATTTTTTATAATTTTTTTGTAAGAAATTTAGTATATACCGAAATTCTTATGTTTACGAAAATTTTAAATTTTTTGTAAGAAATTTGGTATATATCAAAATCTTTATATTTTTTTTAAAAATTTAATATATATCGAAAAATTGATACTAAAATTATTGCAATTTTTATAATAATTTTAATTTTATTTTATTTTAGTTTTATTTTTATCCGCTCACCATAGAACTTCGCTACTATACATCCCTTCACAAAAATCAAAATTAGAACTTTTAAAATTGTTATTATTACGAGGTTAGGATATAAAAAATAAGGGTAGGTTTAAAATTCAAATTTTTTAAAAAAAATTCAAAGAAAACATGTAAAGATGTATGATAAAGAAGCAGATGATTTTTATTCGAATTAATGAGCCTAATCTGATAGGCTAAAAATAAGGTACATGTGTTTTGGCTATTCAAAAAACGAGTATATATAAATTAGGGTGCAAATCGTCTACCTCCTAATCATGTCTTCATTGGTGCCTCCACTTTAAATTAGTGGGTTTAGGGTTTAAGATTCAAGGTTAGGGGTTGTGGTTAGGGTTTAGAGAATTAGGAGTAGGGTGTATTTTTTAGGGTGTAGGGTTTAGAATTTAGAAAATTAAGGGTTAGGGTTTGAAATTTAATTTTTTAAAATTTTTAAGTAAGAGGTAAAATAAAGAGTAGAAAATTTCTCTCCTATAAATTAACTCAGATTTTTTTTTTGTTAAATTTATATTTTATATCTTATTCTATTCATATTTAAATTTTATTTTGTATATATATATATATATATATATTAAGTGAGATGTACCCTCTTTATTATATACTATTAAATAAAAATTATAAATTTTTATAATTTTTATTATTGAGATTTTAATAATCTGACCGTTAAATCTCATGTTCTATTTACATAGTTGATTCCTATTAAATTTTAACTAAATTAAAAAATACCTAACAATTTGGTGGTTAAATTTTCTAATATAAGTGTCCTTATTATACATATTGAATTTTTACTCAATTCGATATCTTTATCATATTGATCGAAAATAAAAGTTTTAATCATATAAAAATTTATAAAGATGATAGAACCCAAATTACTATACCAAAGAACACAGCTTCCATGCCTCTAACCTGTTTCCGGAGTGCCAAGCCGAAGCCGATATACGGTTCCGATCCGTCTATCTCAATCGCTCTTCTTCATCGGATTATTGCTGTTTGAATTCATGGCTGGCAGAAATCCTTTACAGGGTCTCATGGAACATGTTGAGCTGGTAAGATTATCCCTTTAACTTCCTCTTGTACAGCTTGAATCCTTCACGTTCTGAATATGATAATGATATGATAAGCAGGCAGCTATGAGTACCGGAGAGAGTCGGTTGGGAGGAAATCGCCGATTCGAGGTTGGGCGGGAAATACGACGTTCGTGAGCTAATACGAATCCTTGAAACGAGATGCATCAAGAAGCATCACAAGTCTCTATCCGGTGCAACCATGGACGAGGTTTCACTTGACATAGACAAAGAAAAAACCATACACCGGAGAGACGAGTCCATGGACAGTGCAACTGACTCCATTTGTTAATGTGTAACATTTTTACCGATGATAAGCAGTTAGGTTCTGATTAAACATGTTTCGGGTTCGAGACGTTATGTACGTAAAAGAATTTTACCGAGAGACTCACCTACTAAAGTTAGGTGTGCGACGTGAGTCAGTCCGAATTAGTCAAGGTACAACCCTTAAAACCAGAAAAATAATAAAAAAGAAAAATCAGTGAGTTTAGTGGTAAAGTTTTGAGTGTGTTTAGGTTTAAAAATCCATTGTTTGTAATTTGGTGTAACATAAGTTTTTTTATTTAATTTTGTATATTAATACTTCAGAAATAAAAATAAATGAGAACATAAATCATGTCTTTTGAAAAATGTTTTATTTTGTATAATTCCAAAATAAAAAGTAATTATAATAATTTTCACCCAATTTGATTAATTACATATTCAATTAATCATTTCTAGTTATAACAACAATTTAATTAATTGATACTATAGATTGTTTAAGGACTAAATTATAAATTTTTAACCAGTATAAAATTTTAAAGTATAGGTACCCATTTAAAATTTAGGTCATAGTGTAGGGTTTTTTTGGTAAATTAACCGAAATAATTTATAAAATGCTGCTGGACATTTACTTCATTCCAATAAAACCCCAAATCCAAGGAAAAGAAAAGAAAAAACTGATTTTCCCTCAAAATTTAACTAACTAAAATCCGCAAAAGCAAAAATTCCGAAGCGGTGTTTGGTTCAAATCGGAACCGTTCATTGCCTCTCCATCCGACGGTGTATCCTTCCTGATCCGCGTCTTCTCTTGCCACTGGTTAGTACTTTTATGCTTCCCACTATATATAAACCTAACAATCGTATGTTCAGTCACTCACTTCTATGTTCATTGCGCTTCCCCACTAGTTCATAGTTTCGTTGCGGATTTAAAATGGCTGGTCGGGGCAAGACTCTCGGATCTGGGGCGTCAAAGAAGGCGACATCGAGGAGTAGCAAGGCAGGGCTTCAGTTCCCGGTGGGTCGTATCGCTCGGTTTCTTAAGGCTGGGAAATATGCGGAACGTGTCGGAGCTGGAGCTCCGGTTTACCTTGCCGCTGTTCTTGAATATCTTGCGGCTGAGGTATGATCTTTTTCTTTTCTGATTTAGGGTTTCATTAAAAAAACTGTTTTAACCTAATTTGGGGTTCTCTTTAATTTATGAGAAACATATTTCATTTAAAAAAAGAAGAGAATTATTGATTTTCATGAAAGGTTTATACAATTGGGGTTTCGTTTTCGGATCTATGATTTACAGCTTTAAATTTAACATTTCCCTATTTCCTTGGCTAATAAATTAGGGTTTATATCTGTAAAATAGTTTGCTACTATTTCTCTTTTTGTAATCTTGGATTAAAATCATATCCTTATTTCAGGTTCTCGAGCTTGCCGGAAATGCAGCCAGGGACAACAAGAAAACCCGAATCGTACCTCGTCACATCCAGCTTGCTGTTAGGAACGACGAGGAGCTGAGCAAACTACTTGGAGATGTAACGATTGCCAATGGAGGTGTGATGCCCAACATCCACAATCTCCTCCTCCCCAAGAAAACAGGAGGCTCCTCTAAGACAGCCGGCGGCGACGATGATTAGATCCAGATCGATTAGTATAGATTCGTAAAGCCCTATCCCCTTTTTTCTACATGTTTTATGTGATTCCAAGATAGAACAGGTCTTAGAATTTTAGCTTTAATTGTTATCACTAGTTTCTTGGAGAAGAAGAAAAGGAAAGTCTTTTAATTATCTTTTGTAGGTAGAACTGTAGTTTGTAATTTAGGGTTTAGGGTTTTTTAGTTCAATGTGAATATACTCTAATCATCGACCATTATCTCCTATTTGCTTAATTACTAGTGTTCTTGTTTCCATAAATATTTCAATAACAATTTGTCTTCTTTCTTCTTCTTGAGAAATAATCATTGATTTTTGGTTCCATTTATGCTTGTTATGAGATATTAATGAAGTGTTTTGTTCAACAACCTTGTTCATAATGAAGATTTGGAATTATTTTAGTACATGTTTAACAAAAACTAAAATCTTATTACAAGAGTAAAGGAGAAATTATAGCATGGTTAAGTCTCATCACGTGTCTATGGATAATTTTCAGTGATTGGTCCTATGAATAACGTAGTGAGACTTACCATGATATAATTTTTCAGAATAAAAGCTCAATGTAAATTTTGTTATGATATGCTTTCCAAAAAAGGTTGTGAAATTACTTTATACAACATTAATATTTGAATTTTTAATTTTTTTTAAAAGATTAAATACATCATTTTATTAGACTAATTGATTGTTAATTAGATAGATTAATAATGTTTTTTTTAATGTGTTATATCTCATATTTTGTTAGAATATGCATAAAAAGATTACCAAAATGTCTTCTTCAAAATGCATTCTTGCCTCTTGTATACATTCATTGTTCTAATCAAACCCACAGAGATAAATAAAATAAAAGCCCTAAACTAACAACGCACTAAAAATAAAATTAATACATGGAAATATTTACCTTGGAAACATTGTATTGTTGTCCGTTGATTCTAAGAATCCTTGATCGAAGTAAGGGGAAGATTCACCTAATCAACTTTTTTTTTCATGCATTATAACAGCTGATGTATTTATGTTTTTCTTCTTCTCTTCAATAAGTTGCAATTGATGGGATCTGGTCATAATGATGAGATCCTATCTTTGCTTTTTCTTGTTCAGATTATAAGATCTTTGAATTACCTACAAATGGTCGGCAAAATTAAAAAGATAAGATCTTGAAATTTATTGTTGTTTTTTTTGAATCAAAATTTCATCTTGATCCCATTTCCTTTTGGCTCTCCGAGGGAAGATAAATTCTGGGTTTTGCTTGGTTTTTGGTTTTCTGATTCCAAGTTCCATTATTTCATCAAGTTTTGGAGGAAAATTGCCCATTCTTATAGCAGATTTTAAGGTTTCCTTTGAAGGAAAATTGAATTGTTGGTGCCAAACATTACAAGGAATTGAACTTTTGGTGATAGAAATTTCTAGGGTTTTGAGCTGTGTTGGTGGTGGGGGTTCCTATTATTGATGAAATGAAACGCAACCCTTTTTGTGTTTGTGATGATGCTGATGATACAAGGACAAATGGGTGTCATAAGAACAAAATGTTTGGGGTTTTTGGTAGTTCTGCTTTTTGTATCCATTGCTGTCAGCTCAGATTACACTAAGGATGAAGAAGAAGAAGAATGTCTTAACCAATTATTAGATCCAGCAACCGGGAAGATTGATGGTAATCTGGTAAAGGAGATTGTTCCACTCTTTCCTCTTAGATTCAATCAACTTGTCTACTATAAATAAACTCATTGCAGATAAACAGTTTGGTTATGTGATTGATTGGTTTTGTTTAGTTTGAATAATGTTTTGTACTTTTGTTTATGGATAGGAATCTATTATGGATTTCTTTGTTTAAAAAATATTTAATGTTCATTGAAACCTTGAGAATATGATGAAAGTATGGAACCACAATATAGCAATTAGCCATTATTTAGATGTCTAATGTAGTTTCAGTAACTTCCGTTTTGATCATCTATGAGGTATGTTTATAAGTTAATTGGAACAATATTAGAGGTGGAAATGAGTTAAGCAGGTAATCGTTGAAACGATATTAGTTGATTATCTATGAAGATTTTGACGAAACCGGCAGCTTGCGTATGCACAAGGATATTACAATACTCAACTTTTGATGATTGTGAAATGCTGGAATTGTTTTCAAACATGTTTCATATATTTTTTAAGTCTTGCTATTACCATTTTCTGATGGCAGTATCACTGAATATTGATGACATAAATAATGAAAATGTATGTTAGGTCATGAAAATCATTATTCATAAGGTTAAAGGTTGTAATTGGCACTGTGAATTGGTTAGGGCATTAAGTTGCTTGTCATTTCTGTATGTTCCGGAATCAACGACTAACTCGTCTTTCCCTTTGTTCTAAATTGTTTGAATTTATATAGTTGTTTACATACAGGCTGAGCTGTTATGGATGAGCTGCAAACAGGATTTGCATAATTTGAAGGAAGCTTTTGAAGATCCCAAGTTACATCTTCCGGAGGAAACACAAAGTTCAACCAATGATATTGATAAAAAATGTCACTCAGTAGGAAAAGAAAGCTTTCAGAAATTGATTAACGTTCTCCATCCCAAGTTAAAGCGATCTGTTTCCGACTGCATAAGAAAGAATAAGCTTCTATTCCAAGAATCTGGAAAAGATAGTGGCTTTAAGACTTGTTACCCCCGTTATTCCGAGTCACTGATTCGCTGGTGTGAGGTTTCTAGAAGGAGTTTAACTACTCAGACCTTTGCAATTGAATCTACCTCGAATTTAGGCCCACCGTCACCCCGATCCTCTGCTCCAGCCCCCTTGCTCTCCTATGAATCTCCCGATTCTAGTATAGATCTATCACTAAGTGTCAAATTATCAACTCCTCAATTAACTATACATAAGAAACAAGCTGAAGTTGAAGAGGAAGGAGAATTAGAAGAGGAGGAATCAGAAGAGGAGGAGGGTTCAGCAATTATTATTGTTTGTGTGGCGACTGCAGGGTTAACATCTCTTGTTGCATTAGTGGTACTATTTGTCTGCTGTCATAACGATTCTGAATCTTCATTAAATGATGAGAGCCCCCTTCTCAGTTTAAGAAGTGACGCCTCAGGTGGTATAGACTTTCCCTTTTCAATATGTTGTTAACCTCTAGAAGCTTTTGTCATTTTTTAAATCTGAACATTCCTTTTTTCCAGATTCTTTTCATGCTGATGAATCTAGTAACGAATCAAGCCTACAAAAAAATGCTTCAACTAATGGCATTGAATCCGATGCACTACAAATCTCCTTGGATGGAGAGTCATCAGATGGAAATGTCGGCAACGCCTCAGCTGAATCTTCTGAAGCACCGGGCAATGCTGGTTCGCAGGTACCATTGCCTCCAGGAAAGGCTGGTCCAGATGGTTTACCTCCTTTGAATCCTCCTCCTGCCAAAGATGCTCCTCAACCTCCTACCCCAGCTAATGCTCCTCCGCCGCCACCACCTCCCTCTGCAGGCCCTCGACCTCCTGGACCTCCTCCTCCACCTGCACCTCCAGGTGCTAAACCAGGTGCTCCACCACCACCTCCTCCAAAAGGTGCTGCTCCACCACCACCACCTCCTTCAAAAGGTGGTGCTCCTCCGCCACCTCCTTCAAAGGGTGGTGCTCCTCCGCCACCTCCTTCGAAAGGTGGTGCTCCTCAAAGACCACCTCCATCCTTAGGTTCAAATGCGCCTCGACCACCAGTTGGCTTGGGCCGTGGACCTGGTTCAGGGGGTGCTAAAGCCAAACTGAAGCCATTTTTTTGGGATAAAGTTGCAAATACCCCTGATCAAGGACAGGTGTGGAATCATATTAAAGCGGGATCATTCCAGTATGTAACTATTCTTTTCTTGTTTCCTTTTACTCTTGATGCCAACAGATCACTATGCGATACCTGGTACTAACTTTGCAGGTTCAATGAGGAGAAGATAGAAACACTCTTTGGGTATGCATCCGTTGAGAAGAGCAAAAGTGATAAGAAGGAGTCCAATAAGAAGGAACCTCAGTTTATTCAACTCCTAGATGCCAAGAAAGCACAAAATTTATCAATCCTTTTGAAGGCATTGAATGTGACCTCAGAAGAAGTTTCTGATGCACTTGTTGAAGGTGCTTTCCTCCACCTTATTTATCCTTTCAAAAAAATATGCTTCTGTGAAACATATGTGCAGGCTTCTGAATCAGTGGTATGGACAGATCTTTAGCCGGCATACATAGCTAATACTGAAGTATGCCTAGCGCTTAGTGTTAGAAACATTGGTGGCTTTTTTTCTAACACCTATTATTGATCCTTCCAAAGCAGAACTTCCCTACCTTTCGATTTTCGTACATTGAGCCTCATCTTGAGAAAGAATCTTAGTTACCATGTTTTATGTCTTCCATGACTACAGTTATGCTACTGTCGGAAGAATGCCAAACTTGCATATATAGTTGAAGGCCTAACCATTTGACATAGAACAGCCTAAAGTGTTTTTTTTTTCTTTTCACTTTGAATTAGCTTTTCTGCACATGAAGTTAATTTGAGCATGCATAGCCTAAAGTATTTTCTTAAATATCATGTGAGGGAATAGTTCATAACTGAAAGATCGCAAGGAACTTTATGTTCTTGATCAATCATGTGTTTGATTGTCGTTATGCTGTTACACCATTTGGTACATGGAAAAGTATTACTAATGTGTTCAGTTTTCAATCTTGATATTCTAATCAGTTCCTCTCAATTCAGGAAATGAGCTCCCCACTGAACTCCTTCAAACTTTATTGAAAATGGCACCAACACAAGAGGAAGAACTCAAACTTAGATTGTACACTGGTGAAATTACTAAACTTGGCCCTGCAGAGCGGTTCCTGAAAGCCTTGGTCGACATTCCTCATGCTTATAAAAAGATGGAAACACTGCTATTTATGTGCTCTCTTCATGATGAGCTTACTGCGAGTAGAGAATCATTTCAAATTTTAGAGGTGGGTCATTATATTTTAAACTGCATGACTTGCCTGATAACTATGGTTTGATAATTCGTACAAGGTATGTCATGCATCGCAAACATATTTTAGATAGTAAACTATAGGTAAATTCAAGGATGTGTATTTTCAGGGAAAAACACGAAAACTTCCGTGATCTTCTGTCCCCCCCCCCCCCTAATTTTCATTTCTTTCCTATTTTTTTCAGTCTGCTTGCAAGGAACTTAAAAGTAGCCGGCTTTTCCTCAAGCTCTTAGAAGCTGTTCTTAAAACTGGAAATCGCATGAATGATGGGACATTCCGTGGTGGTGCAATGGCTTTCAAACTTGACACGCTTTTGAAGTTATCAGATGTTAAAGGAGTAGATGGTAAGACAACACTACTGCACTTCGTTGTCCAAGAAATAATACGTGCTGAAGGTTTGAGAGTTGCCCGTGCTGCAAGAGAAAGCACAAGTTTTAGTAGCATAAAATCCGACGATCTTCTTGAGGATGTTCCCCCTGATGGAGAAGAGCACTACCGCAGCCTTGGTCTCCAGAAGGTTACAAATCTAAGTAGTGAACTTGAATATGTCAGTAAAGCTGCTGCTCTTGATGCTGAAAACTTAACTTCAACCGTTTCCAGAATTGGCCAAGAAATGGTAAAAACACGTAATTTCTTGAACACAGAGATGAAGGACATCAATGAAAAAAGTGGTTTTCACGACATACTAAAGAGTTTTGTGCAAAATGCTGAGGCTGATGTCATGTCATTGCTTGAGGAGGAAAAGAAAGTAATGGAATTAGTGAAGAGCACTGGCGATTACTTTCATGGTAATGTGAAAAAGGATGAAGGCTTACGATTGTTTACAGTTGTTCGAGACTTTTTGATTATTTTGGATAAGGTGTGCAAAGAGGTTAAAGATGCCCCTATTAAGCCACCACCTAAGAAGCAGGTGTCTAATGCATCATCTACCTCCGAGTCTCCTGCTGCACCACCTATGACTGATCCTCTTGCTGCACCACCACCTTCTCCTGATCCTCATGCTGCACCTCCACCTCCTGTTCCTCATCCTGTACCACCACCTTCTCCTGATCCTCGTCAGAAGCTTGCTAATGCACTTTCTCAGAAAAGGTTGAATAATTCTAGTTCCAATTCTAGATCGGACGAGAAGGATGCATCATGTACCTCTGAGTCTCTTGTTGTACCACCTTTGCCTGATCCTCATGCTGCACCACCACCTCCTGTTCCTTGTCCTTTACCTCCACCTTCTCCAGATCCTCGTCAGAAGCTTGCTAATGCACTTTCTCAGCAAAGGTTGGATGATTCTAGTTCCGATTCTAGTTCAGACGAGAAAAATGTATCATGTACCTCCGAGTCTCTTGTTGCACCACCTTTGCCTGATCCTCGTCCTGCACTACCACCTCCTGTTCCTCGTCCTTTACCACCACCTTCTCCTGATCCTCATCAGAAGCTTGCTAGTGCACTTTCTCAGCAAAGGTTGGATAATTCTAGTTCCGATTTTAGCTCAGACGAGAACGATGCATCATGCGACTCCGAGTCTCTTGTTGCACCACCACCTCCTGTTCCTCGTTCTGTACCACCACCTTCTCCTGATCCTCGTCAGAAGCTTGCTAATGCACTTTCACAGCAAAGGTTGGATAATTCTAGTTCAGATTTTAGTTCAGACGAGAACGATGCATCATGTGCCTCCGAGTCTCTTGTTGCACCACCTTTGTCTGATCCTCATGCTGCACCACTACCTCCTGTTCCTTGTTCTGTACCACCACCTTCTCCTGATCCTCGTCAGAAGCTTGCTAATGCACTTTCTCAGCAAAGGTTGGATAATTCTAGTTCAGATTTTAGTTCAGACGAGAACGATGCATCATGTGCCTCCGAGTCTCTTGTTGCACCACCTTTGTCTGGTCCTCATGCTGCACCACAACCTCCTGTTCCTTGTTCTGTACCACCACCTTCTCCTGATCCTCGTCAGAAGCTTGCTAATGCACTTTCTCAGCAAAGGTTGGATAATTCTAGTTCTGATTCTAGTTCAGACGAGAACGATGCATCATGTACCTCCAACTCTCTTGTTGTAGCACCTTTGCCTGATCCTCGTCCTGTACCACCACCTTCTCCTGATCCTCGTCAGAAGCTAGCTAGTGCACTTTCTCAGCAAAGGGTGGATAATTTTAGTTCCGATTCTAGTTCAGACGAGAACAATGCATCATGTACCTCCGAGCCTCTTGTTGCACCACCTTTGCTTGATCCTCATGCTGCACCATCACCTTCTCCTGAGCCTCTTGCTGCACCACCACCTCTTGTTCCTCGTCCTGTACCACCACCTTTTCCTGATCCTCGTCAGAAGCTTGCTAATGCACTTTCTCAGCAAAGGGTGGATAATTCTAGTTCCGATTCTAGTTCAGACGAGAATAGTTAATATTTGTTCATCCGGAAAAAAGGTATGATGTGCTTACCCTTAAGTAAATCTTTTACCTTGCCACATTATAAACTGAAACTTAATACTGAAACAATATATGGCACAAATAATGTTACAAGCAATGTCTAAGTTCTGCATTTTGTCAGATACATGTTGCATTGGCAGTTGATCAAGATGGAAGACCGCCAACCCATCGGTGATGCAGTTATTATTACAAACGGAATACCAACCGTAAGGGGATAAGCGAATGGCATTACTGCTTCAATGCTAGATATCTGTGGAACTAAAATCGCAAAGCTCTGTTGAGCTTCCTCTGGTACAAGATTTATGGTTCCTCTTGGATTTCCATTCATCTTCCAACTTGTGCATATATGATTTTGAAAGAATATTTAACAGGGTAGTGTTGAAATTAGAATCCACTTTAACCTTGGAGGTAAGAAAATTTTTGGTACATGATTCTTGATTGAGTGAATGGTAATACCCTTTTCTTTCCTTGGATGGAAAGGGATTGTAATGGGAAAAAGGTTTTAATTTTGATGTTTAACTTTAAAATGTAAAATGTTGTTTTGAATTTTAATGTTTACTTAATAGCTTCATTTTTGCCTGGGATGGCTGAAACATGAACTGCAAGTTAAGGGCAATGAATAAGAAATCCGATCGGTTTAATCGGAGACTTGATATCGAATCTTTTATCGTTTTTACAATATGCAGTGTGGCTGCTGCATTTCTGCTACAAATTCAAGCATCTATGAAGGAAAAGGGAGATACCAATTCTTCTTGTTTAGGAACAATGGAACTGGACAGCCAAATAATATTCTTTTCACACACCTTTAAGGTTTATTTTATGCTATACGAATCAGTTTCCGGTCATCTCTCCGGTCTATATAACCTTCTGAATGCATTAGAACAATATTGAACCCTCATGAAGGTTATGCAATGATAGTTGCAAATTTAGTGGAGAGCATAACATCAAAGAGCAGATGGTTCTGCAAATCTTTCCAGAAACATATTTCAGATTCAAATGCAACCGATGCTCGATTCTTAAAAATGCTTTTTCGTATATTTGGATGATCATATTGACGTATCGAATATAAATGCTTTACGAGAAATGAAGAATTGTGTTTCTGCTTTATCAAAGACTCTCAGTCCAATTCTGTTTGGGAAATTCTCAGGAAGTCTGGTTCTGTTCTTAAATCAGAACTACCAGGTCAGTGTTATTTTCAGGCACCTTTCAAAGTATTCTAAACTTTGAATCTGAGTTGACTGTTCATAACGGTAGATATAAACCTATGTTGGAAGCAGTATGTGCCTTGTGAAACAAGGAAACTTGTTTTCGGGACTATGTTGGTTCCGGAAACGGAAAAATAAGGTTAGTGATGAAGAATCCTTTCTAAGAGTTAGAATCAGATGAATAATTTTTAATGGTTATAAATAGGGGTGATAATGAGTCGAGTCGAGCAGAAACAGTGTTATTAGGTTCTGTTCGGGCTCGAGGCTCGGCGAGTTCAGAATTTTAGGTTTGGGCTTGGTTTGAAAATAATATTATTGAGCTTGGTTCGGGTTCGAAGATTGTCGGGCTCGGCTCGGGATCGACTCAAAATGAAAAAAATGTTTAATTTATTTTAGTAGAACCTAAGCTCGAGACGAGTTCACTCAAGCCGAGCTTTGACCGAGTCAAGCTCGAATAACTCGCGAGCTAGTCAGGCTCATTATCACCCCTAGTTATAAAGATAAGTATGAACCCTAAGTGCCTTATAAAACAAGGAACCTTTGACAGAGTAGAGGTTAAGGGATTCTAAAGGTTGACAGATTCGTAAAAAATTGAGAGATTCGTTTTAAATTTAAAAATAAATTTTTTAATTATAATTTTTTTGAGTTATTCGAGTTTTTATTTTATGATTTAAACTTTATTTGAATTTTTTTTAAATTATGTTTATATAATTTCAAATCGAATTAAGATAAATCGATTATTTTCACGTCGAATCGTGTTATTCAATTTTTTTAAATAGAAAAAACTTAAAACTTTATTCGAATCGAGTTTAACATTGTCACGACTTAAAACGACTTCGTTTAAACCCTGAACCCTTTTCCCTAATAGAAAAAACTCTACACATCCATTGACATTCCTACCCCTGGACTTCAACAACTCCCTCCTTTTTTCCTCATCTATCGTGAAACCCACGCTCCATTCTATCACACGCCACGTTTCCAACTTTAATCATCAAAATATTATCCTAGCGAGTACAGATTCTTCTTCATAAATCTCGCGAGTGAGGATTCCATCACTTAAGTTGCGTACAACTTTCCGAAAATAAAAGATTGTCTTTTCCTTTTAATAAATTAATAATTAATTATCTAGACCTTTCCTTTAAATTTCCTCGCCGCTCACTACGAAATTCCACCTCCACCACCCCAACGCCTGTCAGACTATCCGTTTTTAGGGTTTTGAAATTTCCCGATTATTTTCTGATAATACCGAATCCCGGTTGTCTAAAAGAAGCCCTAAAACCCTCGGATCAGGTAACTCTCCGTTTTGTTTTCCTTTTCTGTGGGTTAAAGATCGTTTCTTTATCGGCTGTTTATTGATCTTCGATTTTCTGATCTTGGGTTTTGATTATATGCATAATTAATTTGGATTACGGGTGTTTTCGTCTGAAAAAAGGCACAGAAAGTTAACTTTTCTTTGCTTGTTTTTCTGATTAGTAGTTTAGATTAGTGAATCTATAGTCTTTTCATGTTTGGGATTTTTTGGTAGTGATTTCTGTAATCAAATTGTATCTATTTAAGACCTGGCTCAATAATACACGAATTGAACATATATGGATGATGATTCTTGTTTGTCTTTTATGTTCTTTTGTATTCTTTGGGGAAGTTGAAGATCAGACAGATAATTTGCAACTTAGGCTTTGATGCTAGACAGAATCTTGGTTATTACAATCAAGTTTGATTCTTGTTATGATTATATTGTTTTACCTGAAAACTATTCTTATTCTTGATGGTGGTATGAATATTGTTTGATTCTAATGTCGTTATTGTTTGGTAATTATAGGTCTGAGCTTGTGGTTGTTAGGCCTCTTTGATCAACTAAGTTTCATGTCTGATCTTGACGTTCAAATTCCTACCACTTTTGGTACGATTCGATCATAACTTCCTTGATTTCTGATATTTACCATTGTTTTCAATGTCTTAATATGGGTTTAACTTTCGTATTTGCTGTGTTAGATCCCTTTGCTGATGCAAATGCTGAGGACTCAGGTGCTGGTTCAAAGGAGTATGTGCATATCCGTATTCAACAACGGAATGGTCGTAAAAGCCTGACAACTGTCCAGGGGTTGAAGAAAGAATTCAGCTATAACAAGATACTTAAAGACCTCAAGAAGGAGTTTTGCTGCAATGGCACTGTGGTCCAGGACCCTGAACTAGGACAGGTGTGTCTATAATCCCATACGAAGAGATTATTCGCTTTAATCCGTTTCTCTTATTGGTACCTGGTTGTGAAGTTGTGTATGTTTCTGTTTTGATTCAGGTTATTCAACTTCAAGGTGACCAGCGTAAGAATGTATCGACCTTCCTTGTTCAGGTAATTGTGAAGTTGTGTATGTTTCTGCTTCTGTTGTGTAGTGTTTGATTTCCGATCGGCATTTGTCTTCTGCTTTTTTATCAGGCTGGCATTGTGAAGAAGGATAACATCAAAATTCATGGTTTCTAAGCCCGCAACTTTGTGAAATTATCTGCAAGTCGAGTTCCCATTGTCAAAGCAGGAAAAAGCAGCTATCTGATTAGGTTATATGCCAATGCAGTTTAATCGTTTCTATGTCGGTTTGATAACAACTTATGCATCTAGTGTTTCTTGTTCCTTTAAGTTCACCGGATTCCGTCGTGTTGGATGATGATGAAATCTATGGGAGATTGTTTTCTCTATTATGCAAAGCTAAAATCTATGTTGATTGTTGCCTAGTCCTTCCATATCTGTTGGAAAATTATTCATATTATGTTCTGGTAATATGTGCTTCAATTAGAGTTGTAGTCGAGTTCGGCTGTGTTCAAATAGTCGGATCAATGGTTTCGAGTTTGGTTGAGTATTATTCGAGTTAGTTGGAAGAAGTTTTTTTTTTTTATATGTATCAACCAAAAATAGTCCAGAAAAAAAATATAACAAAAATTTCAAATAACATTGTTCCCTGCTATAGCAACTAGAAAATGAGGAAAAAAAATTCTCAGACTTCATTATATATGTAAAAGGGTTACATTGAAAAATCTCTTTTACTAATTAGAAATTCATTTTTATTTTTTTTTTATTGTCTATCAAATGTTTTTGCCTAATTCTGTTTTTATCATCATCCTAACTGTATTGTAAAAAATCGAATCCAAAATCCCAGCAACCTGTAATCGACATAGAAGATGTTACCTATAATGCAGAACTTAAGTTTAAAAAGAGATGCCTGTCCAGATGGGGATATAGGAAGATACTAACCGTAAAAACACCTCCGATTATAGCACAGACATTGGTGATGAAATGCGAAAATGCTTTCGAGTCTTCTGTTATCAAAACCTGAGTACGAAAACGGAGGAAAAAACAGGTTGAATGAATGATAAAACAAGAATGGAAGGTAGATATGAAGTCTGTATCATTTGAAGAATAACCTGCATCGGAGATAACTCGAAATGAAATTTAGCAACAGGTATGTACACGCTCTGTGCCAGACTGCTGTGTGCTGTGTACTCATATTGCTGGATAATTCTATTGTCCTGAGAAGATTTTCTTGTAACGACCTCGGTTTTGACAACTTGAAGGTAATGCTCTATCTGAAAACGAAATCAAGCAAAATGTTAGCATTTAATTTTTCTTAATCGATGATTGTTTAGAACAGAATATATTCTTGACATCACAGTAACTTACAGTAACATTTGCATCTACATCGCGGTGATTGATGAATGATCGACCATCCAACTTGTCATGCCTTCTACCAAGATAAGGTATTAATCTCTTGACATCACTTAATACTTGAGGTGAAACTGTTTTACCAAAAGAAAGATGGTTTATGACATGAGACATGTTCATTTTCGAAGCATCAAAAGAATGGGTTCCCGAACGAGCAGAGATGATAAGGTTGCCAGGAACCTGCAAAGTGCAACTCAAACGTTATACTTTCAGCTCAAGGTAAACATAAATGAGTGGAAAAACTAATTATATGCCAGATAAGTACAATGGTCAGTCTAATCTAATATCATAATTATCACCTTCTTTACACGCACGTATCCTTCAAGTCTGCACCCTCCCGTCAATGGTGCTGGTCTTTTTGTAATATTGGATTTATCCTCTAAAGCCAGGTTCTGGTTCTCCAGAGGAATAGAAGCGACCAAATCTTCCATTGTCTGGAAGAAACAGACAACTGCATTAGGTCATGTATGCACCTTTATCTTTATAAGATTTCTGTAACCAATCTATAAACCCAAATGGCCAATTCCAGACTAATTTAGTCATACCTTAACCAGGGTTTCTGTATCACGATCTCCATAGTAAGATTCGTGGTCATGGTGTCCGTGGGATTCCCTGAAACACGTAGAGGTCAGAGAATAAGGTGGGTCTGTATTGCACAGATCATAAAGTTTAGTGGCACTAAATAGCAAAGTTGAGAAGGGACATGAAGTCATTGATATTAAGGGTAGAAAATATGTTAGACTGTACTTACTTTTCCCTCAAATCACTGCCTTTACGAAAAATACGAATGGATGGATACCCTTGAATGTGATGACTGAGTTGAGAAGAAGATGGAACAAGTGAGCACAATAGTAATGAAAGAAACCAGTGGAGGAAGTAAGAGAATGAGAAAAAAGTTTAAACATGTCGTAAAGCTATAAAAAGATGCAACATTGGGGAAATAATTCCATACAATAAGCAAAAAAGCATAGTTTAAATATATTTAGTGATAAATATTAGTAACATGTTTCTATCGGAATGCAACAATATGATTAAAGAGATCGAAATGTACTTTTAGAAAGGAAAAAGAGGGAGAGAGAGAGCAGAATGCAATATGGTTAATGGTCAGATAACGACACATACTCATAATCTCGAACAAGAAAGCATCAATTTATACGTGATATAAAATAAATAAGGAAATACCTCTTACACAAGTCAACTTCTTCAGTGCAATCAACCTTTGCCAAAAGAATACGCCCATCAGTTTCAGGATCATATCTGTAAAAAGTAAGGGTGCAAAATTCATTGCCATGTAAAGAAACTATTTCTAAATTTGTTCCATGGAAGAGAAATAATGTATTCTCAGACCTCTCTTTTATTATCTTGGCAGTTTTCTCCCAAGACGGTTTCTGAAAAAAAAAATGGTGAGACTACTATATGTGACGAAGCACTCTAAGCACTTAGTGGTAGAAAAGATCAAATGTAGTTATTCATAACTCATACCAGAGCATAGCATGTCATTACTATCAGTTTAACCTAAGATTTCAAACTCATTGGAAGCAAGGGTTTAATTCATTCAAAATGCTATTTTATTTTTTTAGAATAATTAACAAATATGTGTTTGTTTAAAGGTAGGCAGTGACCTCAATAAGGCCTACTAAAGAAAATAACACGTTATAAATAGTATTAGAGGTTATTAAAATGTTCACTTATCCTTAAGAAAAGAAAAAAGAGGAGGTTACTAAATATAGTTATATAAATGAAGAATATAAAGTCACAAAAGGGATTACAAAAATTAGAAGATTTGGCAACTATATCAGTATAATAAGTTGTGCTTGAGGACCACTTTACACATCTAAAGAGCTAAACAAACAATGCTTCGGCATCTTCAAGAGAAAGATCATGCATGCGAAAGTAGATTACCAGGCGAGTGCTCCAGTAGCACCAAGGAGCATAAAAATTAACAACTAAAACTGGATACCTGGAAAAAATCAAATCAAGTAAATAGAGGTATCACCAAAATTGGCATTTAGCAAAGCAAGCTCCATGATGAGTACAGAATACACAAAATTGAATGACTTGAAACTCAGAATTAATCCACTTACAGATGTGAAAGTTTGTCAAAGCTAATACCATTTAATGGTATGGCACCCTCAACGGTTTCTTCATCAACTTCATCTCCATACTTAATGTAATGAGGAACAGGTCCAGGATGAAACTCAGAACCAGTGGGTCTTAAATGTGGATCTATTGAAAATTTACGGACTGTTTTTGTTATATTCAACCTGTTCTGGAAGCAGAAGACACAAGTTTAGTCATATGGACCAACACATAAATGGTAAATGCCATTCAGGGAAAACATTAAGGAAACTTGAAGAAAGAAGTATGAGAGCAATATTGACAGGAAAATATTAACACGGTATACAGGCGAGCTGCATAAAATTATTATCTGATAAGTTTATATTCCATTCAGGAACTTGACAGAAGTACAAGTTCTCTTTTTCAATAAAATTAAGCAAATGAAACACGTCTGAGAATAGAAACTTACAGTTCCCAAGACATCACTCACGTCAACGGATGCAAATTCACATGAGAGCGCTGGAAAACTGGAGATCACTTGGAACAGTCAGCCAAAGATAAAGCTCGAACAATCTAGACTGACAAGTAGTAATTTGGACCCAACAATTTTCAGGGAAAACGTATAGAAAACTCAAAAACAGCAAAAGTACCCTAAGAAACACAATACTATGTGATTTTATTGTTCATTTGCAAGTCAAGCAAGAATATTACAACAGAGATTGAGGCCTTATTGCATGGGGGAACCCGTATGTTATCTTACCATTTATTTGCTAGTAAGTTGGAAATATAACAAGATATCTATATTGATTTGGATCTCATACTAATTAAGTTTTCCATTGCTCACTTCTTTTTGTTAATTTCATTATCTTATATAAAATTAGTAGCATGATCGTTTTTTGAAGCTTATAACTAATTAGTTAATAGTATGGCTTTTAATATATTATCTCAAACAACTTTAAACAAATTGCATATACAAATACATGAGACAATAAATAAATATATATTGAACATTATATGAAAATTCAAGAACAATGAAATACAGTAAAAGGAATTGCAGTATACTCTCAACATTATCCTTCAAACTCTTTAGAACATAAAAAACATACTTATAATAAAAAAAAAATCAAAATTTTGATTCATTTTTTACAGTTCATGCATTGAGTAAAAGTAACATATTGCTTCAGTGATAAATGTTTTATCCTCTTTTGGATGATAATTATATCACCATCCAGCTCAGTGATCTAATTTCTCTTGGATGTTTACTCCGAGTTGTCAATGATCTATCACTAGGTGTAGGTCATTATGGGTTTTTGGGTGAGTAATCATACCAGAGACCAAAAATGAGAAACAGTTTAACTTCAAGATTCAAAAACAAGATCATATGGTAAGGAATGACAAATAAATCTTAAGACTTCAACTAAGAAAAAAAAAATGCAATCATATTGGAACAACAAGGTCATATGGTAAGGAATGACACATAAATCTTAAAACTTTACTAAGAAAAAAATGCAATCAAATTAGAACAATGATAGATAAGACCGCTACAGAAAAGTAATGCACCTGATGTTGAAATCAATGCGTAAAAAGTCCCCATCAGAACTATTGTCAACAATAATAGATGTAGTGGTACTGACCGTTAAATAATCATTCAGTTCCTGCAGAAAAAAAAAATCTATGGATAACAATGGGCGTAGGTGAAGAAAACATAGGAATTTGTTCGTTTCAAGGCAAAAGTTGAACTAATAAACTACAAATATATCTGATAATTATCATCAGTGCAAAGAAAAGGAAATAACAACACTTAATACGATAAAAGAATGTTGAAACATGAATAACGTTTTGTGATGAAAAATCAAAACTAGAGGCCAAGCGTTCCAAAACAGATCGAGTTGAAGTTGGAGTAAACAGAAAAGTCCGCTTACCATTCCAAATAAAAACACCATAGCGATTGCTGCTATGATGGATAAGCCTGCACCGGATAACGATGCCTCCGTCAAATCTCTAGGGATTTTCCTGTACAAAAGCAAAAGAAGAAAAGAAAGCAGCTCTAGAAAAACAGATTACCATTATAAAATTTACTTAAACAAAGCATATCAGCAGACGGACGTGAACCAGTATACTGTATACATGTTCTTAAACCTCAATAAAAATAAAAACACATTAACGAACAAAAATTTCATCTCATTCGACAAAGTAGCATCAAAATTCTATCAATCAAACAAGAGTTTCTCAAAAACTATTCAAACGAATACATTCCATTATCCAATGCTAGACAGTAACAATGTATTTCTGGTATTCCAGTAAACAAACAAACACAATTCAATCCAAATATAGAATAGTTTAGCGCTTTTCTGTAAAATGCTCAGATCAGATCCATTCTTCTATGCCAATCACCAGAAAATCATATAAAAAAGTGTGCGATGAACGGAAAAAGAGAAATGATAGATCTGAACCTGTAGAAATCAACGGATTTGATCTTGCTCGAAGAAATCATGGTTGCTGATATCAATAAATTCAGAGTTTTCTTATACAGAAATGTACGAATAATCAATAATAAAAGGAAAGGAAATTCAAATCAAAAGAAGAAATCCGGCAACGAGACGAGAGCTTTATTTTCAAACAGAGAATGTGCAGAGGAGGGAGAGATTTTAATTACATGACGCTCGTGCGTATTTCAAAGGTTTTCCTATTTTCTTTTAATCGAATGGGTTGTAATCTGCTGTTGGTGAGAGTATATTCTTCAGTGCTGATAAATCGGAGGACTGTCTTCTGAAATCTGCCACGTCGCATATTGGCGGCAAAAGTGGGTCAAAAAATTTATCTGAATAATTCAACATATTTGCTGTCATTTATTTTCATGGTAAGAAATACAGCATCATTTTATTTTTAAAAATTAATTAAATTTGGAATTTAATTTAATTATTTAAAAATTAAATATAAATTAAATAATTAAACTCATGTCTCTTAAGATGAATGTAATTTTTTTTTATCGAATCACTTGTGAATTCATTTATAAAATTAAATTTATTTTTTTATAAATTTTAAATTAATATTATGTTAATCAGTAAATGGCATTTTAATCGATTAAATTAGTAAGGCTACTTAATGACAACTCCCTAATTTCATCGCCCACCTCTTCATAGTATTTAATTATTTTAATTAATTAGGCGGCATTAAAACTAAATTAATAAGGCTAGATAACTGATAACTACATATTTTTAGTTTAAAATCATTTTATATTTATATATTTTTCATTTAACTAATGGTATTCGATTCATTTATCATTAATCTAGATCATATTTTATAAAGACTCAATATAAGATGATTCTTTGTGTTCATGTTTAAATATAAATATTTTAAATAAAATAAAATTGAAATAATTAAAATATATAATTAATTATAATATACGATTTTTTTGTATGTATTGAATTTAATCTCTTTCTTATATGATATTAAAGAACTTTTTCAAATATCGAATAAACTACCAAGGACGGAGCTGTATAGGGAGTGAGAGGGGTTGTTGCCCCTCCCAAAATTTTGGGTATAATTGTATTTTTAGTCCTTTTTAGTTTAAATGTTAATTAAATAGGGGTTTTGCTAGGGATGGGCACGGGTCGGGTCGAGTCGGATTTTCGGCCCACCCGCCACCCGATCCGATCCGGGTTTAGGGTGAAAAAAATCTGACCCGACCCGATTTTTAAGCTTTAAAATCCGACCCGACCCGAATCATTTAAAAAATTAAAATTTTAGGGACTAAATTGTAAAAAAAATAAAATTTAGGGATGTAATTATAAAATTATTTAATTTTAGTGACCTAATTGTAAAAAAAAATTAATTTTAGCGGTCTAATTATATAAAAATATATAAAGAGGGATCATTATTGCAAATATCCCTAAAATATATATGGGAAAATTACACTATTAGTCCCGAGTCGGGTCGGATTTTTTTCACCCTAAACCCGAACCCGAATTTTTCACAAAAAATTCGACCCGATCGAACCGGGTCGGGTCGGAACCCGTCGGGTTCGGGTTCCGTGCCCATCCCTAGGTTTTGCCCCCTTCTAATTTTTAAATTTAAAGGTTTGTTAAACTTTTGTCCTTCTCAATATTAAATCCTAACTCCGTCCTTGTAATTATGATCTTTTATATGATTAGATACTAATAATTATACAAAAAAGTTTCATCTCGATTAGATATCGAACAAAATATCAGATATTTTTTTTCATTTCAACAACATAAATTTGCATAATATGTACACATATTTGTACTTCAATTGAATAAAAGGAAATTGATAGATCTAAACATAACTTTCAAAGCTTTGCCATTTTATATGGGAATCAGCCTAAATACTGAAGTACCATAGACAAAGGAACTAAACAAAGACCCTTTTTTTTTAGTTCATTGTCATCATTTTCCATACCATCAAAACCCAATAATTCATCATTTATCTTGCCTGAAGAACTCCCTTTAATACCCTGAAAAAAAAAATCCTCAATAAAGTGAGTGATACCTATACATACATACATGGAAGGACAGATGGCAGGGACGGAGCTAGGATTTAATATTGGGAGGGACAAGAGTCTATTAAACTTTTAAATTTAAAAATTGGGAGTGACAAAAACTTTATTTAATTAATATTTAAACAAAAAAGGACTAAAAATATAATTATACCAAAAATTTTGAGAGGGGCAACAGCTCTTCCCACTCCATACACAGCTCCGTCCGATAGATACTGGAAGAGACAGTTAAAGACTTAAAAATTTTAAACTCAAATAGTTTACGAATTTATTTTTATATTTTTCATCAATGATATAACTTCGCACTCTAAAATTTTATAGTTTCGTACCTGTAATATATATATATATATATATAAAAGGACAACTCAGAATTTTATTTAAAAGGTCAATTATCAAAAAGTTGTATTAAAAATAAGGGTGTAAAACAATAAAAGTTTAGATAGTGTAGAATTAGATTATCAATAAAAAATATAAATGAAATATAAAAAATATAAAAAAACTTGAAATTTTTAACTAGTGCATGCCGTGCTACTCTCCGACATCCTTAGGTTCATCCCTGAATAGATGTATGATTCATTTCTCACCTGTGATATCCCCATGGCATCTTTCTTCTTATCAAACCGGTTCACCAGGTTACAAACCTGCATAAAACATGAAAATTTGACATGTAAATCAAATCCCATTAATCATATGAAAACTAAAAACAAAATAAATAACTGGCCTTGGGGCTATTTGCAGGAGAAGTAGCAGTGTCTTCCAAATCCTGATCAACAAAACCAGACGATGATCTTTTGGTCTTTCTCTTCTTGAAACTCAGATTGCCATTGGAAGTACTCCTGTGCTGTAACGCAGCTCCCGGAACACGTCGTCCGGCAGAGGAACAGGCGGCGTCGGGGATCAAAGAATAGATTTGCTGATTGGTATGGGAAAGGATAGAGCTGCTATCGTTTACATCAATGGAGTCATCATTATTAGTATTTGAGAAATCTGCAAGATACATAGTCCAACTGCTCTCTTCAGCTGATGATCTGCTCATGGAATTCATGGAAAAGAAAGAAGATGGAAAATTAAGAGAGTTCAGGAAAGAGAGATTGGTGAGTCATGAAACTCGCCTGCAGAAACTGTATTTATAGTAGTAGGAGAGGGAAATACACAATAATTTAACTTCACAACATGTATATTATTATCATCATGTATTGGTATTGGTTCCGCACGAACCATCTAGCCTCATCGGTTAAAGGAACGGTTGTTGTTTTTAGAGGTAATGAGTTCGAGCACCAATAATGACAGCATTGTGATTGAACGATCAATGTCTAATGATTGAGAGTATACTCTAGAACAGATATTATTGTAACCATTGTAACTGAATCAAAAAAAATGGTATTGGTTTCCAAAATTCAAATTACGAACCTAACTAGGGGTTTCAATGAAAAAAAAAAGATAACCTTATCTTAAGAGATTTTGATTCGAGTAAAAACTTATTATAAAGTGTATTTTTTATTTTATATTTTAAAATCATAATGTTAATACACGTTTTTTATTATCAGTTGAAAGATTAAACCGATAATTCTATCAAACGTCGAGTATATTTTTAAATTTTATGTTATTTGAGTGTTAGGATAACTCCCAAACTGTTAGGACAACATTCTTATATAACTTCTTAAGATTCTTGATGTTGATTTAATAGACAGATAACTCCCCAGTTGTTAGGATGTAATTTTCTAAATTTTCTTAAAAATAAACAAATATATATATATATATATATATATTAATGTTTGAATATTTGTTTTTCTTACAAACTTCCCTGAGTCAATTGTCCTGATCCCTTTTAATTACTCTTTAAATATTGTTAGAAAAAGGCAGACTTTCCTAGAGTATTTAGTTATCCGTTGAAACACATACATGCTCCCATCATTGGATGGAATGTTATTAATGTTTTGAGATTTGCAGAATATTGACTTCGACCAACAACCTAACATACATACATCCCAGTCAAACATGGTTCCTAAATAGGATTAATCCCTAATAAAGTTTGATTCATTCTCGATTTATCGGTAATGATATCAATATTAATATTAATCAACAGTGTCGATTTTTTTTTTCATTCATTTTTATATTTGGTTCTTAAATTATTGTAAATTTTTTATAAAAGTTTTAGTTTCAAAATTTAAATTTTATTACGCATCGATCAAAGTTAATTTCGGTGAGTTATTTAGATATATATTAATTTTTAATGATTAACTATTGTGATTTTGATTATACTTTATATATACCAAAGTCTTTAATTCCCAAATTTATTTGTTCTATTATTAAAACAAAATAACAATAGTTTCCTCATGTATTGTCAATATTAATCTATTTTTTGACTAATTTATATTACTTTTATAGCATTATTTGGATTGAAGATTTGATGAAGATTTGGTTCTAATTTTATAACATTTTTTTGTCAACTGTCAAAATAAAGCCTTTAATTTTTTTAGTGGCATGTTTATATGTATATACTTTGATCAATTCTAGCCTCACGTCAGTTTAAGGCTTGAACCTTTGTAAATTGATATAATTAGTGACGAAATACTCTTAATTTCTTTAATAAGGAATCAAAATTAGGTTTTAAAAAATTATTAAAAAAATAGAGATAGATATAATCGTATAATGTAAAAAAAATTTTATCTCTACGTAAATTTTGAACCATTTAATGAGTGAAAAAAAGTTAATGGTCGAGATTAAAAAATTGAAAATAAGTGAATAATCTCGATCATAAACTTATGGTACTTCAATAACCAAAAATCATTGTAACGCTTTTCAATTTTTATAATGCATAAGTTTATCCTATATATATATGATTAGTATTTCATTTAAAATTATTGAAAAATATTTTTTATATAACCAATTATTAAATTAATTACACAAATAATTGAAATATTTTTATTTTAATTTTTTATAAGAATTTATTTAAGGAATGATGATAAGTGAAGCAATCCATTATTTTTTTCTTCTTTCTGAAAATCATTTTTCACCAAAAAAAATTCCTAAATTCCCAATATCAAAATCAATGTCCTAATTGATGTTGAAATTTAGACACTGTAATGGTTAGAAGACAAAGTACGAGTTGTGTGAGAAGTATATAAACCTAACCAATGGTTTCATCCAAAGGGAGGTGACAGGCAAAGGCGTCCCCAGGGAGATGCAATAATTCCCCATGTTTCAAAGTTGAAACAAGAAACCTCAGCCCTTCAAGGTACACTCATGATATTCCGAATACGATATGACACGAATAAAATAAAATACGAAACACACAAAAAATAATACGAATATAACGTAAAAATTATTATTATTATTTATTGTCATTTCAGTTTTTTAAATTTTATTCCGATTAATACAGATTTACTCGCATGAACACAAGGTTGGAGTCATAACTTGAAGGATAAAGGTGAAAAAAAGTCTTTGGGTTAGGGTGTGGAGAGGCAATTTTTCCCACTCCACCCCTAATTGTCTCCGTCCCTAGTCGTACACCTAGATTTGATGGGTAAATCTCTTAACGAGAAATATTTATACATACATAAAATTTTAAACTCGATACATACTTAAACATATCAAATTATTTATCATTTAGATCAATTCGTACATGTAATAATTTGATACTTAACCGTATGTAAAGAAATACATGTGCTTTAACAAATAGAAATGATTCTTTTGGGTACGAGCCCTCTAGCTCAAGTGGTTAAAAGAATGATTGGTGTTCCTAAAGGACACGAGTTCGAACACTAGTAATGCCAGCAGAGTGATTAAGCGATCAATATCAAATAGTGTAATTAATTAAAAAAATGATTCTTTTGGGTAAATTATGTTGTGGGTCCTTGTAATATGTCCTTTTCAATGGGGTTCAGTTGCCAAAAATTAGGTCAAATTCTTTCCTTTAAACTTTGTATGTTTTCCCTGTGTAGCTGATTTTTGTACTGTATGTAGTTAGAGGGAAGGGTCTGTCAGATTTCGTTGTCATACATACCAATGGGTATGAGTTTTCACATGGAGGTTTTCATGCAACCCACGTGCGCATAAATAGACAACACTTCCAGGACATGTTGAACCATGTGAAGTTTAGATACACATGATTTAGGTATTGTTTTCTTATAGGATCAAGATTTGGGGTAAATTAAAGTTTTATAAAAATTTATTTTTTGATAAATTAAAATTTGGGAGACTAAAGTAGTAGGAAAATCAAGGTTTATAAATCAACTTTTTTTAAAAAAAAAAAATGGTTGTTTTTATAATTTTTTAAATGAAAAATTGATTTGACCCTTCAAATGCAATAAAAGAAATCTTATATCAAACACAAAACATTTATTTGCAAAGTTCTAGAGTTAAACCGGTTAAAATAAGTTAAAATAAGGTAGAATCGAAATTATTATAAAAATTTTAAAAATTTTGGCATCAATTTTTTATATATACTGAACTTCTTACAATAAGTATAAGAATTTTAGTATATATCGAATTTCTTATAAAATTTTAAAATTTTTGAAAATGTAAAAATTTCAATAAATATCATATTTTTTTTAAAAATATTCGATATATACTAAAAAATTGATACCGAAATTCTTATAATTTTATAACAATTATTTGACTTAGAAACGTACACCTATAGGCTACAGGCTATAGGATCTGGTTCAAGGTGTTCAGTTAATAAGAATTTATGAGATAAGGAAATAAATGTTATGAAGACATAATTTTATAAATAAATAAACATAAAAAATAATATTCTTAGATCATAAATACGATGATATAAAAATTCAAAACAAAATAGATATAAACATTATCGAAGATCAAAGTAAGATTTCAAGTAAGGTTAGGGTAACAAGCGTTTATCAGGGTCATTAAGGAATTTAAATTTATCACTTGTGCTCGATTCGTAACTGCTATAAATAATAATAGTTTTTTTAATCACTTGTGCTGAAGAGCTCGTATTTAAGAGTTTGATTCTTAATAATGAAAAAATATATCAATAAATGATAATATCCAAAGGATCAAACCAAGATACTATTTAATAAAATGTTAGAAATATAATCCATTGTTCACCTTATATCTTAACTATTAGATTAGGAGTTTGATTCTTACCGATGAGAATAAAGTATATTTTATGCTCATTTGTTATTTTTTAGTGAAAACACCTGAAACAAGAAGATTATTCACATTGTCAATAATTAGGGTTGAGTAAAACTCGACTCGTTTTGACTTGATTCGAAAAAATTTTAAATAAAATTTAAGTTATAAAATGAAAATTCGAATAACTTGAATAACTCAAAATTTTCAGTAATTAAAGAAATTTTTATGTTCAAGATGAGTCGCTCAATTTTTTATGATATATATATATATTGATATATAAAAATATGAAAAAATAATACCGCATATGAAGAAATTAGATTCAAATCGTACTATAACATGATAAATAATTACAATTAAATATTTATAGGAACTCGAAAATTCGACTCAAATTTCTTAAACTCGAATCGAATCGAAAGAATTTTAAATAAAATTTGAGTTATAAAATATGACACGTCAACTCAAATTTTTGAAAAACTTTTAACTCGACCCGATCGAATACTCATCCCTATCAATAATAGATACCTTATTTCCTAATTCAAACTAAAAATATAAAATGTTAAAAATATTTTTTGATACTATGCCGTTTTGTATTCTAATTTAATAAGATACTATTTTACTACAATTCTAATTTTAATTGAAACCAGTTCCATCTACTGCGCTTAAATATATCCCTAAGGTTGGGCCAAACTAACAAGATTAACCAACGGGGAAGAGATATAGGAAATACAGAATCATTCGAGGAAATCTTGGTTATTCTTGAATCGTAGAGTTTAAGCCGGTGCCGCTTCAACAAAGGTATGATTTCGGATATATTGAAGACTGATAGCAGAGTTTGAAACTGAAATATCGTGTATAATTCTGAAAGATTTGAGTAGGAGGAACTGTTAGAATTAGATTGCAAAATCCGTAAAACCCTTGAATTGAATTTGTCTAGTTTGTGTTTAAATGGCCAAGAAAGTGAAATCTGAGGGGATCTTGGATAGAATCAGTAGTTTGCCTGATCCTATTCTTTGTCACATTCTATCTTTCCTTCCCTTTAAGGATGTTGTTCGGACCTCTGTTGTTTCACCCAGATGGAGATATCTCTTTGCTTCTATGCCTACACTTGATTTTCAATATTGCTTATCTAGTATTGACTCCAAACTTGGTGACAAAAACTTCAAGAACTTTGTTGATAGGTTATTGTTTTTCCCCAATCATGTATCTTTAGAATGCTTTAGGATGTATGAAAGTAGTTCAGGAGAGGATGATTATTTACGGCTGTATGGTTGGATATGTGCTGCATTGTGGCGTCGAGTTAAGGAAATTGATATACGGTATAAACCCTTGCCGGTGTTACCGACTTTTCTGTTTACTTCCGAGTCACTCGTGACACTGAACTTGGATATTGAAGATGATATGAAGGTTCCATGTAAGGTTTGTTTACCGAATCTGAAGTCTCTACATCTTAAAAAGATGAAATTTTCAGATGGTGATTCAATTCATAGGTTGATTTCTGGTTGCCTGGCACTTGAAGACTTGGTTATGGTTCTACTGGAGTTGCCTGAAAACATGAGCAAGCTCAATATCCATAGTCTTTCACTTAAGAGATTGGTTTTGTATTTCGGATGGATGTATACTGATTCTCGTATAGAGTTCAATTACACATTCGATATTAATTCCCCGAATCTTGTCTATATCAAATATGCTGGTCCGATAGCTGAAATCTATTGTTTAAGTACCCTGAATTCTATAGAAAAAGCTGATGTTGAAGTTTATCGATTAGATAACGAAGACGAAGCACCACCAGATGATGTGAACCGTGAAAGTGCTGCTACTGTCACTATTTCTAATCTTCTTCAAAGAATTTGCAATGTAAAGTCTCTACGTTTAACCTTTGATCACCCTGAAATGGTTAGTAAATTTAATTCTGTCCTGCATACCAAGGATTTTCTTTATGAAAATTGCATAACAATTCCAGGTTTTTATGTACAGATTTTACGAATGCCTCCCGAACCTGTGCTTGTATTTCACAAGCTTGTTGAACTTGAGTTGAATATTCAAAATGAAGATCAAGACTGGCAAGGAACTTGGTTATTTCAGTTCCTCTATTGTGCCCCTAATCTACAGACCCTTCGCTTAGAGTTGGTATGGAGTTCTAACAAAATACTTTTTTTTTTTTGATAAATGACACTTTATTCGTCCAAGAACCTAAAAAAAAACTTACAAAAACAGACTATTGACCTGTACAAGAACAAATAAACAAATTATGCTACTCAACTAAGGTCCCAGCAGCTTGCTAAGTGGTTTCCTAGATAAGTATACTTGCTATAATCGAACAGCTTCAACCTGACATCCTTCTTTAAAAGAGAAAAATATCAGTAACCAAGTGAGGACTCCTCCCATGCATTCTTCTATTTCGTTCTTGTCACACATAGTAATGCTAAAGGTACTCGAATTAGTTGGGATTCCATTTGTCATCCCAAAGGGGAAGGAGAATTAGGAGTTAAGGACATTATTTTCTTAGAACAAAGCTTGTATGGTTCACTGCCTATGGTTAATCCTAACTCAGGCAGGCTCTTTGTGGGTTGCCTGGGTGAATAATTACTTGCTAAAAGTGCAATCTTTGTGGCAAGTCTTTGCAAGTCCTAGTCATAGTTGGGTATGGAAAAAGCTACTCAAGCTTCAAGATGGCTTAGGTGCAGGGCTGGTTATTTATCGTAACACAATCCAACGATATTTATCGTAATTGACTGTGAAAAATTTATTTACTCCTCTATTGATTATCTATCTGCAACCCCATTCTTGATCTAAATCTGCTCTTTCTTTTTTCTTGTTTTAAGGTAACCCCAAATCAAGGATTCAAGCCTCTACCAGTGGAAGTTCCTTCATGTTTGTTATTTCACCTCAAGGAGCTTAAAATCAGATACTTTGATGGAAATAAAGACATGCTTGAAATGATTGGTTATTTCTTGAAGCATGCAAGCGTTCTGGTGACGCTTAAAATTGGAATCCTTGGATCCAGCGAGGGTGATGAATTGAATTTGGTCAAGAGGTTATTGAGGTTACCAAGGATTTCAGAGAAATGTCGAGTTCTGACTTTCTAATGTTTGATGTTACAGAATTAGAAACTCTTGGGGGATTTCCAGTTGCAGTTGATTGATACGAGCACTAATACACTTTTTCCCTCTAAATCATACATGTTTTCTCAATTTGCTTTGGAAACTATTTTTATTTGTACTTAGGGATCAGTAAAATTTGATTCGAATAAATTAAATAACACGATTCGAGATAAAAATACTTAATTCGTCTTGACTTAAATAAAAAAATAATAATGAAAGGATTTTTTTATTTATAAATTTGTAATTTTATATTAAATTAATCTATTTTTAATATATTATATTTATAATATTTTTTTATAATATTTAATAAAGCCCTATGTAATTGTTTAAAAAAACAAACTAATAACGTGAGTTATCCAATCAATTAATATGTATAAAAAGTAGACTAAATTACTTTAGTGATCACCCAATTAATTAAGATACCTATTTTGGTCGGTTAATTAACGAACTCATCAATCAAGTCATCTAACTATTAAATTCTACTTATTTAAGTCACCGTCGTTAAAATTCTAATAAAATGATTGTTAAATAAATCTGTATAATTACACATTTAATCCTTATAATTTATCTATTATTTTAATTTAATCATAATTTTAAATTAATAAATAAAATTAATCACTCATTTGATGAACGTGTAATTATCGGATTGACGAATTTATTAATTAGATGGTCAAAATAAATATCTCTAATTAATTAGGTGGTCACTGAAGTAGATTACTTAAAAGTATGATTATCGAAAAATCGAAAAACAAATCCAACAAAAAAATGGAAATCCAAAGGTTGGGACAACATAGATGAGGAAGAGATATAGGAAAGTCAGTCCCATTTGAGGAAACACCGAATCGGAGAGGAGCAGTCGGGAAGACGAAATTAGGGATAAAACGAAGGGTTCAATGCCTTAGCCGGAAAAGTGGTTCGTCGGCGTAAAAACCGCTGCCGATTGAACAAAGGTATGGTTTCGGATATATTGGTGACTGGTAGTGGAGTTTGAAACTCAAAGATAGGGTATTTCTGAAAGATTTGAGTAGGAGAAACTGTTTGAATTAGATTGAAAAATCCGTAAAACCCTAGAATTGCATTTGTCTAGCTTGTGTTTAAATGGCCAAGCAAGTGAAATCTGTGGGGGACTTAGATAGGATCAGTAGTTTGCCTGATCCTATTCTTTGTCACATTCTATCTTTCCTTCCCTTTAAGGATGCTGTTCAGACCTCTGTTGTTTCACCCAGATGGAGATATCTCTTTGCCTCTATGCCTACACTTGACTTTCAATATTGCTTATCTAGTACCTACTCCAGACCCAGTGCTGAAAACTTCAAGAACTTTGTGGATAGATTATTGTTTTGCCCCAAACATGTAACTTTAGAATGCTTTAGGCTGTATGAAAATAGTTCAAGAGAGGATGATCATTTACGGTTTTATGGTTGGATATGTGCTGCATTGTGGCGTGGTGTTAAGGAAATTGGTATACGGTATAAACCCTTGCCGGTGTTACCGACTTTTCTGTTTACTTCCGAGTCACTCGTGACACTGAACTTGGATATTGATGATGACATGAAGGTTCCAAGTAAGGTTTGTTTACCGAATCTGAAGTCTTTACATCTTAAAAACACGAAATTTTCAGATGGTGATTCAATTCATAGGCTAATTTCCGGTTGCTTGGCACTTGAAGACTTGGTTATGGATCTACAGGAGTTGCCTGAAAACATGATCAAGCTCAATATCCATAGTCTTTCACTTATGAGATTCTCTTTGAATTTTGTAGAGATGTTAACTGCTTCTCTTATAGATTTCGATTACACATTCGTGATTAATGCCCCAAATCTTGTATATTTCAAATATGCTGGCCCGATAGCTGAAGACTATCGTTTATCTACCATGAGTTCTCTTGAAAAAGCTGATGTTATAGTCTATCAATTAGATGATGAACCATCATATGCTCTGAATCGTGAAAGTGGTGCTACTGCTACTATTTCTAATCTTCTTCAAGGAATTTGCAATGTAAAGTCTCTTCATCTAACAATTGTACAGCCTGAAACGGTTAGTAAATTTCATTATATGTCTTTCATATCAAACATTTTCATTTTGAAAATAACATAACAGTTCCCAAGTTCTTGTTTACAGCTTATTCGATTGCCTCCTGACCCTGTGCTTGTATTTCACAAACTTGTTGAACTTAAATTAGAAATTCTTGATGAATATGGTCACTGGCAAGGAACGTGGGTAATTCAGTTCCTCCGCTGTGCCCCTAATCTGGAGACCCTTCACTTAGCTTTGGTATGTAGTTCTAACCAAATACTTTTTCATATAAATATATATTGTGTAAACCGCGTATTTAGATAATAATCGTAAAACAACTTCTCTTTTTGCTAATCTAGAGACCCTTCACTTAGCTTTGGTATGGAGTTAATTTAAATTCTTGATCCAAATATACTATTTCTATTTTGTGGTTTAAAGCCAGTCCCGCATAGAGGATTCAAGCCTCTACCAGAAGAAGCACCCCAATGCTTGTTATTTCACCTCAAGGAGATTAAAATCAAATACTATGAGGAAAATGAACATATGTTTGAAATGATTAGTTATTTCCTGAACCATGCTAGCGTTCTTGAGGCGTTTATGCTTGGAATCGAAGAAGATGAAGAATCGAGTATCGTCAGGAAGTTACTGGCGTTACCAAGGAATTCAAAGAAATGTCAAGTTGTGGTTCTCTAATATGTTTAGTGTTATATGGTTAGAACTCTTTGTTGCCATTACTGGTTTGATTTTGAGTAAGCCCTTATTGTTGGGATCAAGTAGCAGTTGCTTTACAAAATTGGATCACTCTTTTGTGGTTTCAATTACTCTCCCAGTCCTGCATGTGTGATATGTTTATTGTGTTGTTATCAAGCTTGGATCTTAGACCGTTCAATCGGTCGGTTTGGTTAACTAATTGAACCGTACCATCAAAAAATCAATAACCATGTTTTTCCTCTTAACTGTTAACCGAAATGCTTTTTTTAACCGAAATGAAAAACGACAATTTTTGAATTAACTAAAATTTGTTATAAATTTTTGGGTAAATTACATGAATGATCATTAAACTATGATAAAATGATTTTTTAGCCATTAAACTTTAAAAGTTATAAAATAACCATTGAACTTATTAAATTATTATAAAATAATTTTTGATTCATTGTTAAATATTAAAAGTTTAATGATTATTTTTTTAATAATTATTATATGTTAATTTAATAAAGTTTAATGATAATATAAAAAATAATAATTATTTTATTATTTTTAAAAGTTTATTGGCCAAATATATATAATATAAAATATATAACATATATAAATTTTGGTTAACCGATAATCGAAATTTTAAAAAAATCATAAACCGTTAATCGATTGAACTTAAAATTAACCAACTGATTAATCAAAAAAATTCTTCTAGGCCGATTATATGATTAAAATCAAAGTTTGAACGCCCTAAATTGTACATACTATTCTACAAATATGCACGATTAAATTTTAAAACTTAAAATCTTAAACTATTAAACTCTAAATTAAATATCGATACTAATCCATCTATAATTTCTAAGATAAATATACTTTTATAATCTAAAGTTTACATCCATAATATATCAAATATTTTTCATATATTTTTTTATTTATATATAAAAAATAAATAAATACTCAATATTTTTAAAATTCAAATATCTCTGCATAATAAAAATATATATAATTAAAAAGAAAATATATGAAGCTGGAATTCTTATTGAAACTAAACTCCATCTACCGGGCTTAAAAGGTTGGGCCAATCTTACAAGATAGACTAACGGAGAGGAGACCAAGGAAATTCAGAATCATTCGTTAAACCCTAAATCGGAGAGAAGCAACAGGGAAGACAGATTTAGGGCTAAAGCTAAGGGGTGAAGGACTTGGCAGGAGAAGTGGTTCGTCCAAATAGAAACTAATTGCTGAAACGAAGGATGTGGTTTCTGCAAAGGCAGAAAAACAGTGGGAAATGAGGAAGACAATCTGCTCTGCCGCTTCAACAAAAGGTTTGGTTTCGTATATATTGGGGACTAATAGTGGAGTTTGGAACTGAAAGATTGTGTAATTCTGAAAGATTTGAGTCCAAGGAATTGTTCGAATTAGATTTCAACATCCGTATCCCTTTAAGCCCGAAAAAACCCTGGATTTTTGCCTTTTTTCATCCGTATCCTATTCTTTGTCACATTTTGTCTTTACTTCCCATTAAGGATGCAGTTCGAACCTCTGTTGTTTCACCCAGGTGGAGATATCTCTTTGCTTCTATGCCTACACTTGATTTTCAATATTGCTTATCTGGTATCTCCTCTAGATTTGGTGTTGAAAACTTCAAGAACTTTGTTGATAGGATATTGTTTTTCCCCAATCGTGGAACTTTAGAATGCTTTCGGCTGTATGAAAATCGTTCACGGGATGATGATTATTTACGCATTATTGGTTGGATACGCGCTGCATTGCGTCGCCGTGTTAAGGAAATCGATTTATGTTATAAAACCTCGCCTGTGTTACCAACTTTTCTGTTTGCTTCCCAGTCACTCATGACTCTCAAGTTGAATATTGATGATGACATGAAGGTTCCATGTAAGGTTTGTTTACCGAGTTTGAAGTCTCTACATCTTAAAAACATGAAATTTTCAGATGATGATTCAATTCATAGGCTGATTTCGGGTTGCCTGACACTTGAAGACTTGGTTATGGAACTAGCAGATTTGCCTAAAAACATTAGGAGGCTCAATATCCATAGCCTTTCACTTAAGAGATTGACTTTGGATTTCTTATATATGTTCACTATTTATCCTTTAGTTTTCAATTACACATTCGTGATTAATTCCCCGAATCTTGTCTATTTCAAATATGCCGGCCCGATAGCTGAAGGATATTGTTTAAGTACTATGAATTCTCTAGAAAAAGCTGATGCTGAAGCCTATCAATTAGATGTGAATCTTGAAAGTGGTGCTATTTCTAATCTTCTTCAAGGAATTTGCAATGTAAAGTCCCTACATTTAACCATTGAACAGCCTGAAAAGGTTAGTAAATTTAATCATCTGTCTTGCATATCCGGTTTTTCATTTTGAAAATTATATACAAGTTCCAAGATTTTGTGTACAGCTTATTCGGGTGCCTCCCGAACCTGTGCTTGGATTTCACAAGCTTGTTGAACTTGAATTGAAAATTCATAAAGAATACCATGACTGGCAAGGATCGTGGGTAATTCAGTTCCTGTGTTGTGCTCCTAATCTCGAGACCCTTCACTTAGATTTGGTATGGAGTTCTAACCAAATACTTTTTCATATAAATATTTACTGTATAAATCGTGTATTTACTATATAGTTTTAAAAAACTGCTCTTGTTGCCATCGATATCTGTCGTAATTGACCGTGAGAGACCAATTTTTCATCTGCAACACATTTTAATTTCTTGATCCAAATATGCTCTTTCTTTTCTCTCTTTTTTGTTGTTTTAAGCCAGTTCCGCACTGTGGATTCAAGCCTCTCCCAGAGGAAGTGCCTCTGTGTTTTTTATTTGACCTCAAGGAGATTAAAATCAGATACTTTGATGGAAATGAACATATGTTTGAACTGATCAGTTATTTCCTGAGCCATGCCAGCGTTGTTGAAACGCTTATGATCGGAATCGAAAAAGTTGATGAACTGAGTATCATGAAGAAGTTACTGGGGGTACCAAGGAATTCAAAGAAATGTCGAATTCTGGCTTTCTAGTATGTTTCATGTTATGTACTTAGAACTCTTCGTTGCCAATACTGGGTTTATTTTGAGGATGCCCTTTTTGGTTAAGATCAAGTAGCTAATCGGATAATTTATTTGTGATATTATTTCACAATGAATATGTAAAGGTTTGGGATGTTTTATATATATTTACAATTTTATCATTTATTTGGTGTTTTATTTTTTTTAAGACTTGAATGAATTTTTATAATTTTTAGAGTAATTATTTTGATAAAATTACAGTGTGGATAATTAAAAATATTTTTTATACTTATATATCTTAGTTTGATTTTAAGTAAAATAAATTTACTTGTACATTTATAGATTACGTTGTTTGAATCTGAATCATTTAAAAAAATGTTTAAAGGTGTTTTAAATCCTTAAATTTAAAAAAAAAAATTAAATTTAAATATAATTGTATCAAAATTTTAAAAGGGGTAACAACCCTTCTCACTTTGTGTATAGTTTCGTCTCTCGTCCCTAGAGATAATATATGAGAGATTTATTAAAATTCGACAACAATATAAAATTTTTAACCATTAACTCAAGGATAAGTCTACAATAGGTGTCGAACACCGTTAATATCATTAATATTGAACACCGTTGAACATTATTAAATTAATTTATAAAGAATAAAAATTTAAAGGACCAATCATACAATTATTAATTATATGTTGAGTTTATCACTATTTTATTAATTAATACTGAATCCTTGAGATTTTAAATTTTTATTAATTAATTTAATAGTGTTCAACATTAGTGGTGTTTAACGGTGTTCGACGCCTGTTATAGAATTTTCCCAATCGATAAGCTCTTTTAATTTCAATTGTTTAGTTTGTTAATGAAACGCAACGTTTTAAGAGTCTCGTTGATACATGAAACGTCACCGTTATCCTTAGGCTAAATAGTGGATAGGCTGAAATTGCCAGGGTTTTCGTTATTTAATGAAAACATGTTTCCCCCGAATTTCTTTTCCTTCTTGAAGTGGGGAATGAAGAAGACAAACCGCTGCCGATTCAACAGAGGTATGATTTCGCAAACTGAAATATAGGATAATTCTGAAAGATTTGAGTCGGACGAGCTGTTAGAATTAGATTTCAACATCGGTAGCCCTTTAAGCCCGAAAAAAAACCCTGGAATTGTCATTGTCTAACTTGTGGTTAAATGGCCAAGCAAGTGAAATCTGTGGAGAACTTGGATAGGATCAGTAGTTTGCCTGATCATATTCTTTGTCATATGTTGTCTTTCCTTCCAATTAAAGTTGCAGTTCGAACCTCTGTTCTTTCTTCCAGGTGGAGAGATATCTTTGATTCTATGCCTATCCTGGATTTTCAATATTGTTTATCTGATATCTCCTCCAGACTTGATGCTGAAAAATTCAAGAATTTTGTTGATAGGTTACTGTTTTTCCCAAATCATGTATCTTTAGAATGCTTTCGTCTGTATGAGAGTAGTTCACTGCATGATAATTGTTTACGCCTTAATGGACGAATCTATGGTTGGATATGTGCTGCATTGTGGCGTGGTGTTAAGGAAATTGATTTACGTTATGAAACCTCGACCGTGCTGCCGACTTTTCTGTTTACTTCCTGGTCACTTGTGACACTCAAATTGGATATAAATGCTGACATGAAGGTTCCAAGCAAGGTTTGTTTACCGAATCTGAAGTCTCTGCATCTTAAACACCAAGCTCTGTATCCATAGTCTTTCACTTAAGAGATTGGCTTTGGAGTGCTCATATAGTACCATGCTCACTGTTTTTCCTTTAGATTTCAATTACACATTTGTGATTAATACCCCGAATCTCGTCGATTTCAAATATGTTGGCCCAATAGCTGAAGGCTATTGTCTACATACTATGAATTCTCTAGAAAAAGCTGATGTGAATCTTGAAAGCGGTACTAGTGCTACTATTTCTAATCTTCTTCAAGGAATTTGCGATGCAAAGTCTCTACATTTAACCATTGAACAGCCTGAAATGGTTAGTAAATTCTATTATCCATTTACATATCATGGTTTTTCATTTTCGAAAATTATATAAGAGTTTCATGTTTTCCTGTACAGCTTCGAGAGACTCCTGAACCTTTGCTTGAATTCCACAAGCTTGTTGAACTTGAACAGAAAATTCGTAAAGAATATGGTGACTGGCAAGGAACGTGGGTAATTCAGTTCCTCGATTGTACCCCTGTTCTAGAGACCCTTCACTTAGATTTGGTATGGAGTTCTAACCAAATTCTTTCTCATCTAAATATTTACTGTATAAATCGTGTATTTACATAATAATCGTATCACAACTGCTCTCATTGGCATCGATATCTATTGTATTTGACTGTGAAAAACATTACTTTCTCGACGGTTGATTTTTCATCTGCAATGCAATTTACTTTTTTGATCTGAATATGCTTTTGTTTGTTTGTTTTTAGCCAGTCCCACATAGAAGTTTCAAGCCTCTACCACTCCCTGAGGAAGAGCCTCTGTGTTTGTTATTTGACCTCAAGGAGATTAAAATCAGATACTTTGATGGAAATGAACATATGTTTGAACTGATCAGTTATTTCCTGAACCATGCCAGCGTTCTGGAAACGCTTATTATCGGAATCGAAAAGGATGACGAACTGAGTATCATGAAGAAGTTATTGGAGCTACCAAGGAATTCAAAGAAATGTCGAATTCTGGCTCTGTAATATGTTAAATCAACCAATACAGTTATTTGTTATGAATTAAATAATTCGATATTAGTTATCAATTATCCGTTAATTATTAAACATGACTCAAATTAAACATATAGAAAGAATTAAAATAATAAATAAATTATCAATAATGATATATAAATAATAAAATGATTTCCAAATATTTCATTTTAAAATTATATAAAAATAAATAATATTTTATTATATTTTAAATAAGAGTTTCATACATCTACAGATTATAAACATTGTATAAAAGTAGGGAAGAGATATAGGGTTCGAGGAAACCCTGAATCGCAGAGAAGCGGTGGGTAAAGACAGATTTAGGGATAAAGCGAAGGGGTGAAGTGCTTAGGAGAAGTGAGGAACGAAGAAGACGATCCCCTGCTGCTTCAACAAAGGTATGGTTTCCGATATATTGGTGACTGATAGTGGAGTTTGAAACTGAAATATAGGTTTTTTCTGAAAGACTTGAGTAGGAGGAACTGTTCGAATTAGATTGAAAAATCCGTAAAACCCTAGAATTGCCTTTGTCTTGCTTGTGTTTAAATGGCCAAGCAAGTGAAATCTGTGGGGGACTTGGATAGAATCAGTAGTTTGCCTGATCCTATTCTTTGTCACATCTTGTCTTTCCTACCCACTAAAGATGCAGTTCGAACCTCTGTTGTTTCACCCAGGTGGAGATATCTCTTTGCTTCTATGCCTACCCTTGAGTTTCAATATTGTTTATCTAATATCTATACCAGACCTTGTGCTGAAAACTTCAAGAACTTTGTTGATAGGATATTGTTTTTCCCAAATCATGTAACTTTAGAATGTTTTCGGCTCTACGACAGTCGTCCACGGGATGATGATGATTTACGGCTTTATGGTTAGATATGTGCTGCATTGTGGCGTGGTGTTAAGGAAATTGATATACGGTATAAAACCTTGCCTGTGTTACCGACTTCTCTGTTTACTTCCCAGTCACTCATGACACTCAAATTGAATATTGAGGATGACATGAAGGTTCCATGTAAGGTTTGTTTACCAAATTTGAAGTCTCTACGTCTTGAAAATGTTAGATTTTCAGATGATGTTCGATTTATAGGCTGATTTCCTGTTGTCTCGCCCTTGAAGACGTGGATATGGATATAGCGGGGTTGCCTAAAACGAGAAGCAAGCTCAATATCCATAGTCTTTCACTTAAGAGATTGGCTTTGGATTTCTCATATATGATCGATGATTCTCTTATAGATTTTAATTACACATTCGTAATTAATGCCCCGAATCTTGTCTATTTCAAATATGCTGGCCCGATAGCTGAAGGCTATTGTTTAAGTACCATGAATTCTCTCGAAAAAGCTTATGTGAGAGTCCGTCAATTAGATGATGAACCATCATATGATGTGAATCTTGCAACCGGTGCTACTGCTACTTTTTCTAATCTTCTTCAAGGAATTTGCAATGTAAAGTCTCTACGTTTAACCATCGTACTGCCTGAAACGGTTGGTAAATTTAATTATCTGTCTTCCATATCAATCCTTTTCATTTCAAAAATTACCTAACAGTTTAAAGTTTTTGTGTGCAGCTTATTTGAATGCCTCTGGAACCTGTGCTTGTATTTCACAAACTAGTTAAACTTAACCTGGCAAGGATCTTGGGTAATTCAGTTCCTATGCTGTGCCCCTAATCTTGAGACCCTTCACCTGGATTTGGTACGGATCTCTAACCACATACTTTTTCATCTAAATATTTACTGTATAAATTGTGTATTTACAATAGTCATGACAAAACTGCAGTTTTTGCCAACAATAACTATCGTAATCGACTGTGAAAATATTATTTACTCAGGCGGTCGATTATTCATCCGCAAGGCAATTTAATTTCTTGATCCAAATATGCTATTTGTTTCTCTTTTTTTTTTTTAGCCAGTCCCGCATAGAGGATTCATGCCTCTACCCCTGCCAGAGGAAGTGCCTTCATGTTTGTTATTTCAACTCAAGGAGATTAAAATCAGTTACTTTGAGGGAAATGAACCTATGTTTGAAATGATTAGTTATTTCCTGAAACATGCAAGTGTTTTGGAGGTGCTTATGATTAGAATCGAAGAAGAGGAAGAATTTAGTTGCCCTAGCCCTCTAAGAAATGCCATGAACTTATTGGGGTTACCTAGGAATTCAAAGAAATGCCGAGGTGTGGCATATGTTTAATGTTACATAGTTAGAACTCTTTGTTGCCATTACTGGTTTGATTTCGAGTAAGCCCTTATTGTTGGTGTCAAGTAGCAGTTGATTTACATAATTAGATTGTTTTTGTGGTTTCAGACTTTCAGTTAAGTCTCCCAACATTGCATTAATGTGTTATATTAAATGGTTGTTACCAAGCTTGAAGCATAGAAGCAAAATTCTTCCCTGATATAGAAAGAACAAGGCTTAAAAACATTTGCATATTGTCCAGCAACAGTGTAATCAGCCCCATGCATATTGTTTGGTTTATAGTTATAACACAATTTCATTATTATAAATAAAAATCAAAGAGTTTGTTTTGGTCTAAAAAATTAGAAAGCCTGAGATTTCAGAGTATTTTTGTTTCATAGCTTCTACTCCTTTTAGCCTCCAAAAAGATCTTTTCAGAACATTCAGAAGAAGAAGAAATCCTTTCATTTTCTTTATTCATCTTACAGAAAAGCAAATTCTTCAACTTTCACTTGTCTTTTGTTTTATAATAAGTTGATCAGCTTTCGAATCATGATAGTTGAGGGCATATGATTTACCAGTTTTATTAGCGCTCCGATGTTGACACCGGGACGGGGAATGTACTAGCTGCCAATATGGCAGCTGGCATCTTTAGGTGGTAGGTGGCTTCAATGAACCAGTTGAGAGAATATGCTTGGTTTCTTCTCCTAAATACACAGCTCTCTAATTCTTAATTATATGTATTTTATACCGTTAACAGTTGGTTCCCGCTACCCCTAATCACTTGCTACCTCTTTTGCAGGCAAAAGCATGAGAAAACTGGGGCCTCGGATTTTCAATCCGTCACGTAAAACATAGATGATGAAAGGGAGAACGGTATCCGGAAGCTCGTACTCGGACTAGTTAATGATAAGCTTAACAAGTTCCGGAATCGCTGGATTTTGGGGTACCAGCTTGTCATATTGTAGATAATCTATAACAGTGGTGATTATAAAATAATGTCAATACAGTGGATTTAGGCATGTTTCTTTATCAATATTTCAATAGGGATACGTTTGAATAAACAAGAATTTAATGTTGTGAGCCCTCCTGTGTTTGTCCAGCAGACATGAACAATGTATTTCTTCAACTTATGGTGTTAATTTTAGTAATTGTTTTGAGGATGTCCTTCATGTTTCGATATTCTCATTCGAGTTCGAATAAGATATCAACAAGGAACTGAATTTTGGGTGGCTAGATGATGCCTATTCATGGCTTGAAAGGATAGGGTCTCAAGACCCTCGAACGAGATTATCGGTTATTCTACGAGCATGCATGTTGACGGCACAATACGAGTAAATTGTATAATTGTGATATTTTATAGATAAAAGATATAGTTTTATTATCCGTATTTGATCATAAGTTAGAAAAAGGATTTCCCATATCTAAACTTTGTGTTCATACAAATGTTTCACAAAGTAATACAGATATAGGAACACTGAAAAAGAAGACTGAAAGCATGGCTGTAAAAGATGGGGCTACCATTTATTCGACATGTAAAAAAGCATAGTAATTACACCTGCAAATACTTGATCGCCGTATGAACATCTTTATCGCCTCTGCCACTGCAGTTAAGCACGACTTTGGCACCGTTTGGTAGAGTCGGGCACAGCTTCTCCAAATAAGCCAGTGCATGAGATGTCTCCAAAGCTGGGATTATGCCCTCAAGTTGAGACAATCTCTTGAAAGCTGCATATCTCAAGTTAGTAACAAATTTACAACAAAGAGATGATATGAAATAATACTTTCGATGATAAAAGCAAACTGAAAATGTGGATATAATTAATTGATAAAAGGACAAGATTGCAAGAAAGTTGATCCATTGCATTCATAGATTTTTGTAAAGATATCCAAGCAAGCATAAGTCAAAGGAATCAAAGAAGTGGACAATATCCAGCATCTCCACAAAAAACAGTGTTGCAAATGTTTAGATGTGCAAATTTAGCCGATTCATTACTCAAAGACAACGGATTGTTTACACAACATTTTAGGAGTGCAGATCTGTATGAAATGAGAGTGATAAATCAGTCAAAACAATTTTGGGGAGTGATAAATCGACACCCCATTATGGAGCACCAAAAATAAATCATAGAGAGGTGTGTGGCGATTCCTTATTCATTGGACTATAAAAGAACCAAGGTGAAAATTAGGCACACAAAAACTGAAATCTCCGGAATATGCTCTACTCCTCAGGAAAGAGGTATCGTGACTACAAATAATCATGTTCTTTTAGAAGACCAAACAACAGGTAGTAGTCAAGGTCACATACAACATGATGAAGCAACGAAAACAACTGGATGTATTTTCATACCTTCCAGTGCTTCATCATCTGTGACACTGTGGTACTCAGCTCGCCCTGCATCTTTCAGAAAACTGTGCTCGGGTCCAACCCCGGGATAATCCAAGCTGTATAGCCACAACAAAAATATTCAAAGTCATCATGAAGCAAGACATAAAAAAGAACAAACTCTATTATAAAAAATCTTCACCCTGCACTAATGGAATGAGGTTCGATTATTTGCCCATCATCATCCTGCAATAAGTAGCTCATAGCTCCATGCAAAACTCCCACTTCTCCCTTGGTCAAAGTAGCGGCATGCTTGCCACTATCTAAACCAAAACCAGCAGCCTCTATGCCAATCAACCTCACATCCTTGTCATCAACAAACTCATGGAAAAGTCCCATAGCATTTGAACCTCCACCAACACATGCAACCAACACATCTGGTTTCCCTCCCCATTTTTCCAGCGCTTGTTTTCTTGTTTCTTTGCCAATCACTGCATGGAACTCTCTCACCATCATAGGATACGGATGTGGACCAGCAACAGATCCCAAAATATAATGAGTTGTCTCCACATTAGTCACCCAATCCCGGATAGCTTCCGAAGTAGCATCTTTTAGTGTTGCAGTACCTGAGTGAACTGCTCTAACCTATATGATAAAAAAAATGCAATTTCAAATAAATTGGCCAATCCAAAGAGAAGGTGATACAGAACAATGTATGATAAATGGTGTCTCATTAACCTCTGCACCAAGAAGCCGCATTCTGAAAACATTAAGAGCTTGTCTTTCCATATCTTGAGCACCCATGTAAATAATGCACTGCAAACCAAATCGTGCACACACAGTAGCTGTGGCCACACCATGCTGACCAGCCCCAGTTTCAGCAATAATACGCTTCTTGCCCAGACGTTTAGCAAGCAATGCCTGCGCAACTGCGTTATTGATCTTATGAGCACCAGTATGGTTAAGATCCTCCCTCTTTAGGAAGATATCCGGCCCTTCACCATTAGGACGCTTGTAATGCTTGGATAACCTCTCCGCAAAATAAAGCGGACTTTCCCTGCCAACATAGTCTTTCAAAATCCCAGCTAGTTCTTCCTGTAAATCATAAACATTATTCCTCAAAATCACCATTTCCAGTACCAAAAATAAAAATTATTTCAAAGAGCTTTTCCTTATTATTATTTCAAAGCTTAAACTCTTTAGAAGCTCTCCTTACTTACCACTTATCTTCTCTGTTTTTTTTACTAAAAAATCATATTATTATTTTTAAAAAAGGAAGTTGCCAAAGGAAGTTAAAAGTTGCTTAAAGTCAACCAGGCTACAAAGCAATGTCAATTGAAAATAATGAATATTATTCTTAATCATTCAAAAAAGAGAAATTAATTCTTCAAAAAGAAGTCATTAAATTCCAATTAACGGTTTAAGAAAACTTGCTTAAACTTGTTAGCAATCATTTTCAAATTCTAGAAATGTAATTCAACGGTTTAAGAAAAGTCATTAAATTTCCTTCTTTTTAATCGAAGTCAATTTTTTTTTTAATTTTCATCATTTTATTCATAACAGATTCATTGGAAAAAATGCATTTTTTATTAAGATTCCAATTAACAAACACAGTAACGCACAGACAAAGGCTTGACTCAACTATTCCATATATGTACTCATAATACATACGAACAGAAATGTGCATAAATATATGGCGGAGTCATTGCGAAAATAACCTGAAAATTTTCATCTTTAGACAGGGCATGGAAAGCCGTTTCCAGCTCAGAAAGGGCAGACATTAGGGTCTCGGGAACATATTTCCCACCAAATTTCCCAAACCGACCGAACGAGTCAGGTCGTTTCCATTCTTTTGAGTCCTGATCCATGGAAACCGGAGCAGCTGGGACTGGTTCTCTAATCATCGTACAAGAAATGGAAAACTTTTTCACAGGCGATGTCAGAGGCTCAGCTCTGTTGAAATTGACAGGCAATTTCGAGGAGGAAGAAACGTAAGAAGAAGAGGAAAGTGGATTGCGTAGGCGAATAGTGGCGGTGCTAGCAGCGGCGGCGGCCATAGTCGAGAGAATTCCAATTAAAGGGTTTTAATTGGGTGGACTGATTTTCTTTTTGGGAACAGCGGGACAATAATCTAAAGAGAAAGTAGTGGGCCCAGTTAATATAAAACAATTGGAAAGGTTTGGTAGGAGATGACGTGGCACATTACTGACTTACCAAATTCTTTATACTTGGAAAATTATATTAGTTTAAACTTAAATATTGTTTAAATTATATATATATATGGTATAATTGATTTTAATTCTTAATTTATGATTTTTATTATAGTATATGTAAAGTAAGATTTAACTTAATTTTTTAAGAATATTTTTGGAAAATTATTGTTTAAAGTCGGATTTAACTGAATTCGATTTTACTTATATTGTAATAAATATTACATATTAAAGATTAAAAATGTATTGTACAATATTTTTAAAAAAATATATGTAATATTTAAGTAAAAATTCCTGGTTTTTGCCTGTTTTGGGACCTTTTTCTTTGTTTTTTTTGAGGTAATAGCAAATATTATTTAGCCATAAAGGTATCTTTCAACAACAAATGTTCAATATAAGATGGAACATGAAAAAAAAAGTAAAAAGGATTAACTAAAGAAAAAGCCCAGTGAGCTAGCTCGTGAGCTACTCTATTCGCTACACGACTCACGTGAGAAACAATAATGTTTGGCTCTGAATGAAGCAAAAAAAATGCATCCTTAAGGTACGAAGCAGCTAAAGATCTGTACAAAGAAGGTGCTCTAAGCTTGTTGACGATGGCGATTGAATCACCTCAATAGATACTCGATTCCAACCATTTTTCACTGCCATCTGCAAACCAGCAGCAAAAGCACAAGCTTTCGCTGATTCAGCTGAGTGAGCACCCTGAAGTTTGTATGCTAAGCCATCCACCATCAAACCAGAACTATTTCTTGCAATGACACCAATAGTTGTTTGTCCGGATGTCACTATAAAACCAGCATCAACATTGATTTTAATCATTTCATCCACTGGACAGGAAAAAGAAAAATGTGTGTTTAGGTAATTGTATCGTATATTTTAAAATTATGATATTTATTTTAAATTGATTTTTAATTTTTTGAATACTTTGTTTTTATTTTAAATTATAGTTCTTATTTTAAGTTAATCTTCATATTTTTTGAATATTTTAATTTTATTTTTAAATTTTTTCTTATATCACAATTATATAATACACATCAATTTTTACGATAATTATTAGTTTTTATAACAATTTTATTAACAAAGATAATATTAATATATATTGATAATTTAGGAATAAAATTATAAAGTTCAAAAACTTAAAGATCAATTTAAAATAAGAATTATAGTTTGAAGATAAAACTGAAATACTCAAAAGTTTTAAGATAATTTTTAAAAAATTATAATTTAAAGATATGATTAAAATATTAAAAAAATTAAAAATTAATTTTAAAATAAGTGTTTAGTTTAGTACGTGTGATAAAACTATTTTTTAAAATAATATATTTATATGAAAAAATAACATTTAAATTTAAAAATCGTATAAATATTGGGCTTTATATTGGTTATTACTTTCTGGGTCTTTCATTTTCTCAATGGGCTTCCCCTCTATTTCTCTCTTTTATCGCTCCTAAACCCTTATCAAATCCGAATCTGCACTTCTCGTTCCCTTGTTCCGCTTCTCCTTTTGAAACTTGCTACGATTTAGCATCAAACAGTTTTATTTTCCTCGTAAGCAAGTTCATGCCTTTTCTCCTCCTTTAAAAACTCAATCTTTATCTGTTTTTCTTTTTCTTTCATGAAGCCAAGGGCCGAAGCATTTTTTTTTCTTTTTCAATTCAGTTGGAAAATATGTTCTAATTGCTATTATTTTCGCATGGACCATTGTTTTTATAAATGTTTTGATATTTCCTGTTCTGGGTATTCCTTGTTTTCCCTGATTTTGCTGATTTCAGATAGGGTGATTGGTGGTGTTGCTTCAGTGTTTTATCTTGGACGGTTCGGTTAACTTTTATTAATTTTCCATGATCTGTAACCGAGTTTTATTTTATTATTTTTAGTCTTTAGAAACATATTTGTGCCTACTTGTTAAGGCTTAAATTATTGTATCAGGCTTATGTTGTAATGTTGTTGAAGTAATTTAATTATGATATGCTGTATTGTAATGGTGGAAACTGTGTTCAAATTGTTCTACACTTAGATAATGCCACTTTTTGATCTTAACTAAAAACTAAGCTTGTGGTTTCTTGTGTTCTTTTTCCATTAGGTGACCCAATGAAAAATAAGTTTTTAGAATTGCTGACTTGATTTAGGAGAAGGACATTATAAACCATTTAAAGCTTCTTCTTTCTCTTCCTTAATCGTATATGGCATCAGTGGTTATAATGTATTCTCAATTTCTGAATCTATGCTACATATTTCAGACTAAAAGTGTTGGCAGACTTTCACTGGCAACAGAATGGGGCGCAATTTGTCCAACCATTCCGAGTCTCCAGTTAGGAGGCGAGGGTCTCCTCATAGGAGGAGTCCATCTTATAGAGAAAGATAACCTGGAAGACACAAGAATTCACATAAAGGGATCTCCCCTACTAGAGAAAAGTCTCCTTCACGGCACAGGAAGTCTCACAGGGATCATTCTCTGGAAAGGGAGAAACGTTCTTGTCATGCAAAGTCTCCAAAACATCCAAGTTCGCGGTCTCCTTCTCCCAGGACAAAGAGGCTGAGGAGAGCACAAGATGAAAAGGAGGTTGAGAAAGTGAAGGAGAGGGAGCATGAGAGAAATCATAACAGGGGTAGTGAGAAGAGTACCCATAAGGATAGACCTTCAGGGAAGGAAAGGACATCTGAGAGGGAAAGGGGCTCGGAGAGAGAAATGGGGAGTGACAGAAAGGATAGACGGTCGGGAAGAGATGATATGGATAGCAAGTTTAGCAGAGGAAGACATGATCGGTCTGTTTCTCCATCTGATCGCCACCACAGGAGCAGGCATAGATCTCACTCGCCTGAGTCAAATTCAAGAGCTCGGGTTGAGGTGTCCCCTTATATCCACTTTATTTCTTGATTGTTTATCTTATTTATGTTTACAAACTCTATTTTACATTGTGTGCAGCTGCATTTTCATATTCTCAAGCTATCATACACAATAAACACAGAGGAGTATATGCATTTTCAGTTATAATATGTTTTCTGTTTTTCTTCATCTTAAACTGATGTCTAATGGTTTATTGTCAAAAAAAAACGTCATATCAGGTGCCTAACTCAAGAGGTGCTGAATACAGGTACCCTGCTTCTTAAGTTTAAGTCTCTTCTTTTAACCTTCAGCCAGGATATTTCTTAACATATTGAAATCATGTTATTTGCAAGTTTGATTTATGTCATTTGTTTGAAGCCCTCTTGTTTCCTCTCATAATTGTTATTATTCTTATTATTACTCTTTTTTTGTAAGGGTAGGGGGATTGTTTGAAGCCAATTGATTTATTATCTTCCTCTTATGTGTTTTTGGGAAAAATATGTGTTGAATTTACTTGCTTTTTATGTTTCTAATTTATTATTGTTGTTATGTTTGTTATGTCGGCTCATTCATTTTCTTAAAGTATCCTTGTCCAAAACACATGTATGTGGGAAAACTTGGAATGAATTGAACCTACCCATTTAGGAAGCATACTCATACCCTTATCCAACACAAGTTCTACCTGTTTCTGACACACACCTAAGCCTGAGTAGCATGGTTTTGTTGCTTTATTGTAAGTTCTAAAATAGTCTAACAATAGATTTCATTCTGTTCCTAAGCAGGGATGATGAAGATGATTCTGTCGCTAAGATGAAGGCAGCTGAGGAAGCCTTGGAAGCAAAACAAAAGGTAACAAATTACCTGGCTCCTAGCTTTTTGTTTGTTTGTCATGTTTTATAATTTTATGACAAATTGTTTCTTAACGAGCTAGATACCCTGTGGTTTATTGTATTTATACTGCATGGTGGAACCATATGTTTCTTAACTAGTTAGATAAATCTTATATCTGGTGTTTAATATATCTTTTCTTTACTTCTGTTGTAACTTGCAGCAAAAACCTACATTTGAGCTATCAGGAAAACTTGCAGCAGAAACCAACAGAGTTAGAGGTGTGACTCTGCTATTCAATGAACCCCCTGATGCTCGAAAACCTGATATAAGATGGCGTCTCTATGTTTTCAAAGCTGGTGAAGTACTCAATGGTTAGTCCAAGATAATTCCTTCCTATATCATATCATATGTGCTCTTCCTATAATTTTCTCTATACAGTTTCGCCTTATCAACTGATTTTTTTCATGCTTTTACTTTTTAAAAATATATCTATGTAGAATTGATTCAAAATTAATATATCATTTGTTAGCTTATTTCCATGTATTTGATGGAGGTGAGCTGTACTTCTGAGTTTGACCTTGTGGTTTTAAATTGTCTTCTCAATATCACATATCATCACAGTCATCGAGAAAAACTTTTACATGTTAAGGGATATATGATTGATAATTTTTCTATTTCATTGGAACCTGGACATTAGAGCTTGTTCATTTTATATTGGCAATTCATTTAGGTTAAAAAGTTGATGACCATTCAAGAAAGCATGGAACTTATCCTCCCTGATTTTTGTGCATTTTCGAATTCATCTTGTTGGCAGAGCCCCTTTATATACATCGCCAAAGCTGTTACCTTTTTGGGAGGGAAAGGCGAGTAGCTGATGTACCCACAGACCATCCATCCTGCAGCAAGCAACATGCTGTCATTCAATTCCGGTATATTCTTTCGTAGAAATTCTATTCTCTGAATTTGTTCACAACATTATTTAACTAAACATTTCTTCTTTATCAGTCAAGTAGAGAAAGAGCAACCTGATGGTACAATAACCAAGCAAGTAAGGTACGGTTAAGCTGAATTGGAATTTCACTTCTGTCAGCTATTATTAATAATGATGAATTATTGTATTATTATATTTTGCTTTTGCTGCATAGGCCCTATGTAATGGACCTTGGAAGCACTAATAAAACTTTCATTAATGTGAGTAATTCTTCTCAAAATCTTTATTAATTGCATAGAAACTTGATTGGATTCCTATAATTTCATTTAAGCTTCCTTTTGCGTTTGCAGGACAATCCAATTGAACCCCAACGTTATTATGAACTTTTTGAGAAAGACACCATTAAATTTGGTAACAGTAGGTAGGGAACTCGTCAATATTCCTCATTTACATTTTAGCTTCATAATAGGAATGAAAGTAATATAGAACAACGCGGAAGAGAGTATGAATACATGCTGCATGCTGCGGTGAGGTATTAGTAACTGTTCCACAAGCTACCTTGATATTGGTTGATAAAAGGGTTTCATGTTTTGGTCATTCTCCGGTTGTCACTGCATTTTGGTGCTGCTATTATTTTTCTCCTCATAGTTATGAGGTCTACTCTAAAAGAGTCTCCTAAATATCTCTGTTTGATTTTATGATGAAATAATTCAATTACAATCTTGTCTGGCGTAGTAGGGTAATTGTGTGCTTAAATATCTCTGTTGTTGTGCGTTGCCATTGGTAGCCTTTTAAATCATTTGGTTCGGCTTTTGCAGCCGAGAGTATGTTCTACTGCACGAGAACTCCAACCAGTGAGACGCACACTTACAATTAGACTACCACCAAGTCTGTCTCATCAGCATGATCTAGAGGTGAGATTATATTTGTTATCAACATACTTGTCACAAAATACAAAGAACGATATCGATGTATTTGGTTTTCCGCATTTGAGGATGAAGGGGTTTCCTGTAGAACTTAGATGGTATGCCGATGTTCTCTTCAAAGTAACCAACCATTGTTGTTTGTACTTCTTTCCATGGTTGATGACGTTTTGTCAAATCCCTTTTATTGAAATTGAAATTATTGGTATTCATAATATGGCACAAGAATGATAACTTTCCGATAATTTTAACATAATTATAAGGAAATGTTCTAAAAAGCAAATGAATAACACTTGCGTTAGAGAGATTCTCATATTAATCAGAATTACTTTTCTAACCTTGGATTATCTGATGCAAGCAACCAATTTGCAGGAATAATTGTAGATTAATCTGTGGATGGCTACTTTGCCTAACTTCTATTTTGTTTTATAATTTACTCATGCTTTTACTTTTTGCAAACACTGATAGGTTCAGAGTTTATATTATTGTTGTTTGGGTGAGTGCTTGTTTGATAGGTTCAGAGTTTATATTACCTTTTTACTAAAGCCTATAATATAATCTCAGATACATATTCTTTATGTTGCTTGAAAACCAAGTGAAATCATTCTAATTACACTCAGCAACATGAATCCTCCCCACCCCCTATATATTAATAACTAACCCTTTTAAAAAGACAAAGCAGATTCCCCTGTTTTTATGTGGAGGCAGTAGGAAAATGAATTGAAATATGTTTGCTTAAATGAGCCTGAAGCATCAGATATCAGCTAACTTTGAAATTGTGGACTGTTACAATGAGAAAACTTGGAGAAGTAAAGCAATGAAAAGAAGAAGCTAACAATCAAAGACTAAGTTTAGTGATTGTGGGGTCAATTTACTGCTACTCATTGAACAAACTTTTCTTTCCCCTGTTCTTGTTCTTATTGTCTCTCTCTCTTTCCTTTTTTGAACATATACATATCAGTGGAAAAAGAAATAAGCTATCTTGACCCCCACTTTCATGTTTTCTTTTTGGTATTTGTGCCCTTGTGTTTAATATTCATGTTCGATTCTAGTATCCGACACATTTTTAACAACGTAAAAGCTCGAAAATTTTTGGAACATGCTATTATTGAACACTTCTGAGTTCAAATAATGTAGAAATTTAGAAGTCGATAATCGGCTCTCCAATGGTCAAGTTTCTCTCAATTGTCCATGGCAAGTTGAAGAGTTTAGCCATGATGAACTTGAAGATCTTGTTGACATTGATATTATGTGTAGCACTTGAGAAGAAAAGGGTTGCATTCATTGCCCTGGAATATGATCTTGCCTGTTTGATAACAAATTCAAACTCAAGTTTGATTACTGTTAAATCTATTAAATATTTTTAAAAAGCTTAGAAACACCAAACTTTTAATTACTATCTTTGTCCCAAGTAATTAATCCTCCAATTTGCTTTGAGATTGAAAAGGAAAAGTTGTCACAAATGTTAAATGTCTGAGAATTGAAAAGGAAGACTCAGACATTTCCTTTTTTAAAACATGTTATTATTTTTTAGTAGGATGAAACACTAGATCTCTAAATAAGGTCAGAAATTTAAATCTTGACATTGTGAACATAACAATTAGGTTAGAATCTTCATCCCATAGTAAATCTCTACTTAGGGGTGAGCAAAATTCGACTCGAAAAAACCAAATAACTCGATTTGAGGCGGAATACTCGACTCGTTTTGACTTGACTCGAAATTTGATAGACTTGACTCGATTTGAAAAAATTTCAAATAAAGTTTGAGTTGTAAAATATGACTTGTCAACTCGAATAACTCGAAATTTTTTAACTCGACTCGATCGAATATTCACCCTTATCTCTACTAATATTCGAGAATGAATATCTAATAAAAAATTATATTTAAGAAAGACATTTAATTCCATCTAAAGTTTTTCTCATCAGTCAAAAACGTGTTTGACAAATTGGTTATAAAGAAGACTGAGTGCAACATGGTTCTAGGTTTTGGTCTATATTTCAACAAATAATTATGCAGAAGAAAGAAACTTGAGTACCATACCTGAGTCACAATAGTCCATTGCAAATCTGGTGGAAGACAGACAAAATCATCAAATTTTGTTCCTATTAATATTGGAATTGCTGTCTGCAAGATATTGTGGGGGAAAGAAAATGAATAGATATAATATTAACTAGAAACTAAACTGAATAATCAAGAATAACTCGACTCGATTCGATATAAGCCAGAATTTGACATCAACCTAATGACTTTCCTTGTTAAATTGAATTCAGCCATTCCCCACATTCATTTACAAAAGCACTGTTTCTTTCCTAAATTGTCAATTCTTAGGCTTAAAATTGCATACTAATCACACATCAGTAACATTTCCAGTTTCAAGAATCAATACCATTTTCTCAGGTTTGAAAATTTTTGGCCAAACACCTAATTCTAGTAACTCCAGAAAGGAAAAGAAAAAAGACAGAAAATCTATCACAGAAAACACTGGTTTTAGACTTTTAGTACCTGATTCCACTTCCTTGCTTGACTATACCATCCAATAACACTGCAAAATCCAAGCAAAAAGATTGTAAATACTGTGAAACTATGAAATTCAGAATCCTTTTTTATGGATTTGCTAACCTGTTAAGGGTGCATCGGCTAGTTAGATCAAACATAAACAAAATTGCTACGGCATTTTTACAAGCAATTGGCAGATGGTCAAGTGAGTTACTATCACCTGCAACCAAATAACCAGATGGGGAAAAAAAGAAAGGAAAAGCCAGTTTATGAGTTTAACAGAAGAAGAAGAAGAAAGCTGAAAGTTCAAAACCAAATTTCTTGGTTAAAATTTTTACCTCCTACATCCCATATGCTGAAAGCAATCTTGGCACCTTGAACAAATAATGTTTTGTTAACTAAATTTAATCCAGACATTTGTAAGATTTTCTCCTGTTCATCCCCAACATATTTGATCTTCAAACATGAAAAAGAAACCATTAAAAACCATTTATTCTAAGTGAAATTTCATTAAAGAAGAATCAAAAACCTGAAAGAACTAAAACCATGTTCTTACCAGAAAACTGGTTTTTCCAATTTGACAGTCACCTAACAAACTGATCTTCAGACTAACCAAATTGGAATCTGCTTCATACCCATTACATATCATTGGATGATGATCCACTGGCAGGGGTTTATTGTCGTCGACCACCACAACTTCCATCGGAGACGAAGACGATGAATCCGGGTGAGTCAGTCTCCTATATTGAATAGGCTTTCCTATAGAACAAACAACAACTTTATCCCACATGAAGCTAAAAAATCTTCGGAAAATCGATACCCTATCTAGTATACTCCACTTAATGTTGAAATGAACAGTTTTCCTACAATGTTGTGTCATTTTTCATGGATGGCTCCGGACATGGACATGGACATGGACATGGAATTGGAAGTTTGGTTGTTGTTTTAACGTTGTATTTTGTGTTTTCTTTTACCAAGAACAAAAGCTGCATATTTGTAATGGAATTGGAACAAAGGTAGATATTTTTTTTTAATAATTATTGGTTAATCAATTATTTTGAATAAGATAATGATTTTAAACAAATTTTTTAATTTAATTTATTACTCAATTAATATTTGTACCTAAATCGCAGATAAGAAAATGAACGATCCTATAAATTTCCTTTTAATTTGTTCAAAAATTATGGATTGCTCGATCACTCTACTGGCATCGCTGGTACTTAAACCCGTAACCTCTAAAAACATCAACCATTCCTTTAATCACTTAGACTAGAGGGTTCGTGCAAACACCTGCATAGTTATTCAGAGGGTTATGTTATTAAACCACTGTCTAAATTCTTTTTATTAGTCTAAATATTAATATCTATTTTAAACGTAAATTAAAAGAAAAAACAATTTTTAATATTAAGATTAAATTAGATTTAATCTAATAATTCAGATTTATGAAATTTATGTTTATATTCTAATTAAATCCACCTAACTAATAACTCGTTTATTTAATAAGTTTAATTTGAAAATGATTAGATAAAACAGAACATGGGAATAATACAGAAGTAGTTGTTGGTAGGTTAAATAAAAACTAATAATTAATATGTGCATATAATCAATGGATTATTATCTTACATATAACAGCGGTGAAATTTAAAAAAATTATAAATGTTTTAGTTTTAGAATTTAGATGTTGAATTTAGTGTAAAAATTTTTGGGGTTGAATGTAGGGTTTTAGATTTTAAGGATAGTTATAAAAATTTAGGGTTTAAAGATTTAAATTTAGATTTTAAGATAATAAGATGAAAATTTAGGGTTTAATCAATAAAGCTTAAATCATAACTCTAAGCTATAAATTTTACGTATTATTCTTAAATTTAAAACACATACACGTAAATTAAATTTTGAGACACTAAAATTAAATTATTTTTATATATATTTTTTATTTTTTATCGTTAATATATAAATATTTAACTATAATCAATTATAGAGATGGACACGGGTCGAGTCAGGTCGGGTCGAATTTTTGACCCACCCGCACCCGACCCGAACTCGACCCGTTTTTAGGGTGAAGAAAACAGACCCGGCTTGACCGGATTTTTAAGCTTTAAAATCCAACCCGAACCATTAAATTTTTTTAAATTTTAGGGATTTAATTATAAAAATATTAATTTTAGTGACTTAATTGTATAAAATATATAAAGATGGATCATTATTGTAAATATCCCTAAAATATATATAAAAGATTATACTATTAGTCACGAGTCGGATCGAATTTTTTCCACCCTAAATCCGAATCTGACCCGACCTGAGATCACCCTTGAAAAAAACAGAACCCGACCCAAATCCATATTAACTTGATCGAATTGAATCGAGTCAAAACACATCGAATTCGAGTTTTGTGCACATCCCTAATCAATTAGCTCGAATAATCCTAAAGTTTTAATATTTTGATTGGTTGATCTAGATCTACCCAATCAAATATTATTAACCTTTAGGAAATAAAGCAAAAGCTGCAAATACCTGCACAATTACTCATGAACCCTACATTATTTAACATATGCTTTAATAATTATTTGTAATAAGGTAAATATAATTTTAAAAATAAATCATAAAATAAACACAAAAAATATACTATCAATTATTTTAATGGGTTGATGGCATTCATTCTTCATCTACATTCCTAACTATCATATAACCTAATATTTTATTTCATTAAAAGATGATATTTTTATATGTACCCACCATAGCTCCATTTGATTCATTTGATAAATTTATTTTTATTTTTTATTCATATAAACAAATATTAAATTTAATTATATTTTTATAGGTTATTTTATTTATCGAAATAAATAAATAATTAGTAATTATTAATTAATTTTATTAATTAATATTATATAAATAAATTAATATAATCTATTAATTAAATCAGATAATAAAATTCACTATTAAGTATCGATTAACATGATATCAATTATTTATTAAATGTTAAATAAAATCATAATTAATATACTTTTTAACCCATTTGCTTCAAGCCTTTAACCCATTAAAATATGATAATAATATATTTATGCTATAATATATATAGATAGAGAGAAAAATAAACACATGACTTTATATTATAAGAGTTATAATTTAAAATTAAGAGAAAAAAATAATTTTTTTAATATAAAATATATAAAAATTAACTTATATATAAATTTTAAATTTTAAGAGAGACTGATCACTTTCTCTAACCTTAAAAAAAACGATTGTTTTTTTCGATTTTTTTAAATCTATTCTTATATATCGATTAATAAATTAACTTAATTTTTAGTATTTTAAATTTATAACATAAAATTACCTAACCCAACTTAAATAAACTAATTTATTTACAGTAAATGCAGTCGAGTAACACCTGCAAAACCAAAAACAAAAGATAATTATTAAATTAATTAAAAAAATGTAACTTTGATCTTATCGTTCTCTTTGTATTATTAGCCGTTATCGCTAATTTTTATTTAGATTATATAATATAATATTATTTTTATTATTATATTAATGTTTAATATTATTAAAAGTGAGTACGTATATGTTTATGTACGTATTATATCGTCCCCCACCCCGAAGAATTTTTTTCTACTTTTATTTCTCTATTTAAAATTTTTTAAAATTTGTTTTTTATGAATTTACTCCCAACTTCTAAACATTTATAAGAATATAAATATGAATATATGTATATATATTATATGTATGCATGTCTTTGATTATTATTATTTTAATGTGTTCGATACTTATTATATATATATATATATGATGTGAATAGATTCATTTCGGTATTTGGTATTATATATACTTATGATGTGAATGTGTAAATCCTTATATAACGAATATATATCTTATTACAAATATATTTTTTAATCAAAATCTCGGTTTAACTCAAAAAATCCGTACAATCTTATTTTATTAAAAAATATTTAAGTTAAAATTATATGTTTTATGTTAATAAAAAATGATAATTACAGTTTATAAGTTTTATACTATTATTAAAGATATATTCTTAACTTGGGTTCGAACCATTTTGAGTCTAGTTAATTTTAGGTTTAAATTATTATTTTTTTATGATCAAATCGGATCAAATTAGAATCCAATAAATAATCTTAATTAATAATAATAATAATAATTATCATAAAAGACAAAAGTTTAATTTCTGTTCATAAGGTAGTTAATTTCAAACAATGATAATCACGTGCATGACACGTGATATCAACCTCTCTTATAAAAACCCTCAAAACTGGCGGGAATGTCACCCTTCTCAAATCCCAACCCCCTAAAATCCCTCCATTTCTTGTTTCTCTTCACTCCAAAACGATACCGAATCATGAACAAGGGCGGCAACCCAAGGAAGAGGCCACCGCCGCCGTCTTCACACCAGCCATCTCCGGCAACGAAGCACCAAGCGACTGCTCTGACGCCTCCGGCACTGTCGGCGGAAGATGATTTCGTTGATGAAGATGTCTTCCTTGACGAAACCCTTATGGGGGAAGAAAACGTGGAATCCCTAATTCTGCGCGACTTAGAGGAGCGTGAAGCTCTCGCTTCTCGTCTTTCCAAGTCGGCGCGCCCTCCACTCTCTGATGCTTATATTTCTCAGTCTTGTAGCATTGGTAAGTTTAAAAAGCAAACATTTTGCTGTAAATTTTTGGTTTTAAGATTGTTTAAAATTTAGAGGTGGTTCTTCTTTCTGCGGTGCTTTAGTTTTCCAGCAATTGGAGATTGATTATGTTATTGGAGAGAGTCATAAAGGTTTGCTGCCTGATTCTTCTGGCCCAGCTGCTATTATCAGAATTTTCGGGGTTACTGGAGAAGGTAGTTTTCCGGAAATCTTTTAAGTGATATTTTACTGCCTAATTGCTTATATCGACATAAAGACATTAACATTATTGACGGCGTCTGTTATTAATTTTAAAGATATCCCAATTTGTAAATTTTATGCCAATCTGACTAATTGCTTATATCGGCTACTTATAGGACACAGTGTTTGTTGTCTTGTTCATGGATTTGAGCCGTATTTCTACATTAGCTGCCCACCAGGAATGGGTCCCGATGATATCTCCCATTTTCATCAAACCCTTGAGGTATTTGGTTTTACCACTTCCTCAGGTTACACATTCACCACTTGTGAGTGGCTTCTTAATTGTTTCAGCAACATGATTCCAGGCTAGGATGAAGGAGAAGAACAAAAACAGCAAATTACCAAAGTTTGTTCAACGTATTGAATTGGTTCATAAAAGGAGTATTATGTATTACCAACAACAAAAGTCTCAACCTTTTCTCAAGATTGTAGTGGCACTGCCAACTATGGTTGCTAGCTGTCGTGGTAAAATTCCTGATTCTTTTGTATGATATGTATTCTGCTTGAGTTTCCTTCACTGCATGAAATACCTTACCGTACTTGAAACTATTTTTACCTTCTTCTTCTCTTGACGTAAACTATTTCATTTGTACATAACTGAAATCTAGAAAGCTGCGTAGTTCTCTTTTATATCTCCAAGCTTGTTAAAGCTGTGTGGTTCTTTAATTTGCACATAATTGCCAATGGTTTACAGGCATTCTTGATAGAGGCATACAAATTGATGGTCTTGGTATGAAGAGCTTCATGACATATGAAAGCAATGTTCTTTTTGCGTTGCGTTTCATGATAGATTGCAACATTGTTGGTGGTAATTGGATTGAGATACCTGTTGGTAAATATAAGAAGACAGCGAGGAATATGTCCTACAGCCAATTGGAGTTTGATTGCTTGTAACCTCTTCTTTGGTCTATTAAGAGCATTTCAACTGTTTCATTGTTGTGCCTATCCTCTTGGTTTAATTATCTTCCCTTATTGTTCTTAGGTATTCAGATTTGATTAGCCATGTCCCCGAGGGGGAATTCTCAAAGATGGCTCCATTTCGAATATTGAGTTTTGATATAGAGTGTGCTGGTCGCAAAGGTCATTTTCCGGAGCCTAATCATGATCCTGTAATCCAGGTCCCGTTCCTCTGTTCAAGTCACCCTTTTGATTTGGGGGAAAATGTTTTTAACTATTATGTTTGTTCTTTGTATCCTGATGGCATATGGATGAAGGATTGATTGATAACTATTTGATAATTTTCTTTTACTAGTTCTGAATAATTTTTTGGCTTCTTTCTAGATAGCAAATCTAGTTACTTTGCAAGGAGAAGATCAGCCGTTCATTCGTAATGTTATGACCCTCAAGGCATGCTCCCCAATAGTTGGTGTTGATGTGATGTCTTTTGATACAGAAAAGGAAGTCTTGCTTGCTTGGAGGGTACTGGTTTTGTTCTTAAAACTTCTCTGTTTTACTTTAATACTTGGGCATAAAAAAGGTATCCATTTGTGCATATTACTGAACTCCTCAGTAAGTGGTTCTTTTTTCTTATCTTGTTCAGAACGTGTTCTAAAGCTTTTAAGAGATTCATTAAGGAACTTCCCGGTTCACCATTCTTCTACATTTATGTTGTCTTCTTCTATTCCATTTGTTAAAATAATTTGTATTGAATTGAGAAACTGCAAGAAATACGAAAAATCTGAATACACATTCTTTCTCAAGCCAAATATAAGGCTTCGTTTTCTGCGATTTACCGAAGTTCCTTACAAAAATAATCAAAACATTATCAGCAACCCTAATTTTCGTCCAGCAACCTACTTCGAAGTCTCAGTGACTGACTCTTAAGCTAATATTATGAACAATTTCCATTTTCCAAAACCAGTTCGTTGAAGGTCATAGGCAATCCCGCATTAGTCACATCAAATGAAGATCTTTCTTTCACTGCACCTTTTTTTAATAAGGTCTTGCTTGCAGGAGTTTATTCGTGAAGTGGACCCTGATATTATAATTGGATATAACATTTGCAAGTTTGATTTGCCATATCTTATTGAGGTAAATGAAAAACTAACTTCTGTTTTACTCTCCATGGGTGTTGCTGCAGCAAAGGTTTCTATCTAGTTCATTATGTTGGGTTTCCTTTTATTTGTATAGGATTTATGTGATTGGATCTTCTGACATTTCATTTCTGGTTACCAGAGAGCACAAACGTTGGGAATAGCAGAGTTTCCCATTCTTGGCCGCATCAGGAATAGTAGGGTTCGTGTAAAAGATACAACATTCTCTTCAAGGTAAAGGATCTGTTATGGTTGTTATTCTTATAATTGTTGCTGTAGGCTGTAGTTGACCTTATTTTCTGCATTTTTTATACATGTCTTATTACTTTAGACTGCAGTTGCAAAGAATATGATAATCTCCCTGAAAGTAGAAAACATGGTTGACATACTTGTAAATTTACTCATTCTCTTCTCATTGCCTTATTTATTTTGAAGGTATTGATTTTCTCCTTTCAAATTAGAATTTCTCGTTGATGCATGCCTAGCATGAACCAATCTTGTATTCGTTTTCTTTTAGCTTCTCCATTCTACATCCTTAATGAAATTCACTCTTCACTAATTATCAGAGTGAGGTTATAGGAAAGGAAAATTATGTTCTCTGTAACTTCAACGGTTGAACAGAAGATTTTAACAGATCTGTTGTCATTTTGTTTCATAATATTTCTGTCATAGCATAAATAACTATTGTGGTTTTTTCTCCAGTGTTTGTTTCTGGGTTTCTGGTTGATTTAAGAATTAAGAGTTGCTTTACAGGTATATTTTCTGGTTATTGATGCTGGCTTGTTTTACAGACAGTATGGAACTAGGGAGAGCAAAGAAGTTACCGTGGAGGGGAGAGTTCAGTTTGATTTGCTCCAGGTTTTATGCATGAAGCTTTTCACTTCACGTGTCTAATTTATATCTGAGAGTTCAAATGATTCATATGGACAAATTTTAAAATTTTGTTTCTTTTGTTGTAGGCTATGCAACGGGACTACAAACTAAGTTCATATTCGTTGAATTCAGTTTCAGCACACTTTCTTTCGGAACAAGTTAGAATTTCTCTTCTAAGATTATGACCTGCTTCTATAATTATGTTTTAATAGTTAAAATATGCTATTAGATTTGTTTCTTTTGTTTTTCACTCTTCTCTGAAAGTTAAACTCAAGTTTTGTGCTTGCTTTGCTTTTGTGCAGAAAGAGGATGTTCACCATTCAATAATATCGGATCTTCAGAATGGGAATGCTGAGACCAGGAGGCGTCTTGCTGTGTATTGTTTGAAGGTGTATAGTTGGTTTCAGTCTAACTTGCAAAACTTGAGTGCAGAAATAATTATGGTTGCAGCAAATTCTGTTGACTTGAGAGGCTAAAAGGAACTTGATTCCACCTTGTCCTTATTATTGAATATAATTGTTTGCTCGACTTCCACTTTGATTGATGGTTGTTACTTGTTAGTGCTTGAAACAAAGTTCGATTTGCTCTTTGGCTTGATGTGTTATTGAACTCATTAATTGTCCGAGTCTTTTGAGGCATTTGTGATAGTAGCTCCTCCTCTCATCAAGTTTAGTTGGTTTCACAAAAATAGCTGTCATCTAGTATTTATGTGAAGAGCATGTTTGGCATCTTTTGCACCATGATTTTGCATTTTTTTTTTCATTTTTGGTACAAGGGAGGCAATGCCTAAGGGATAGGGGAAGGGATGTTGCCATGGGCATCAAACCCCAGCCTTCTAGAGGTCTACCTTCTAAGTGAGGTGGTTGAACCATTTGGCGCTAAAGTATATTTACAATTATGACTGAATCATACTCTTTCTTGTATGGTTGCAGGATGCTTACCTTCCCCAGAGGCTTCTGGATAAACTAATGTACATTTACAATTATGTTGAGATGGCTCGTGTCACAGGTGTGCCCATCTCTTTTCTTCTTTCTAGAGGACAAAGCATCAAGGTTTGTGGAACTTTTAAGTTTCGGTTGATGAACTAAATGATCAATAGATCAAATTTAAATCTTTTTGATTTTTTCAGGTACTTTCTCAACTTCTTAGGAAGTCTAAGCAGAAGAACCTTGTTATTCCAAATGTCAAACAGGTGGGATCTGAACAGGGAACATATGAAGGTGCAACTGTAAGTTCGTTCTCAAATTGCTTATCCTGCTAGTTGTTTGCTATCTAAAACTACAGCTACCTCACAAAAGGATTCAACTGACATATATATCATGTTGATGAACTTTGTTTCAGGTGTTGGAAGCAAAGGCAGGATTCTATGAAAAGCCAATTGCAACGCTAGATTTTGCATCTTTGTATCCATCAATTATGATGGCATATAATTTATGCTATTGCACACTAGTAATTCTTTGAAAATTTTGTTTTTACCGTCTTGTTCTACTGTTATTTTTATTTGTGTTCCATTTACTTGGATCAATAATTTGCGTTGTGGGACTTTTTGGCAAATTCTGATCTTGGAGGATCTTTGTGAAGGTAACTCCTGAAGATGTTCGTAAACTCAACCTCCCACCAGAATGTGTTAACAGAACTCCATCCGGTGAAACATTTGTTAAACCAAATCTGCAGAAGGTTGTATTATTTCTTCTACAAATAAGTTAACTTTAGAAGCTTTAATTTATTTCTTGTTGATGAATACCAAATTTTTTAACTGATTAGAAGAATGGATTATTCAGGGGATACTTCCAGAAATATTGGAAGAGTTGTTAACTGCTCGTAAACGAGCAAAAGCTGATTTGAAGGTGATTACAATAGTTTTATTTTACTTGTTCAGTTCTTCTTCCTATTGCCATTGGTTCTATATTGTGCTATCAAAATACTAACTCTCTTCAGTCTTCTCTTTGATTGCTTCTTTGCCTCTATTCTTTATATGAATCTAGGAGGCAAAGGATCCACTTGAGAAAGCTGTTTTAGATGGCAGACAGCTGGCCTTGAAGGTATGATCATCCCTTTTTTCTCCTAATCCATTTTCGAATGGTAATTATTGCATTCAGGAGTATAATTAAATATTTCCTTATTTGATTTTGATTGCTTTTGTATGATCTAATATTTGTTTCAGGTGAGTGCGAATTCCGTATATGGATTTACAGGAGCTACTGTTGGTCAGTTGCCATGTTTAGAGATTTCTTCAAGTGTTACAAGCTATGGTACGCAATAAAATGATCTTATTAACAACATTACTGGAAAATTTTCCTTCTCTATAAATAATTTAAAATGCATTGTTCCAGTTTTGTTCCATCTGATATGTTGATTACCTTATGAAGGTCGACAAATGATTGAGCATACCAAGAAGCTTGTTGAAGATAAATTTACAGTGCTAGGAGCCTATGAACACAATGCTGAGGTAAGTCATCCCAAAAGCTTTAGTTATAATGTTTACTTTGAAGGCTTAGATGTAATGTCATGAACTTTATGCAATATACTAATCAAAATGAACTGAGATGGGGTTAAGCATTTGATTGAAGGTTTGCTGGAATCTCATGGGTTTCTTTTTTTAAGTTTCTGATGTATTCATAACATGGATCCTATTTCCTCTCCTATGCCATCTATTTCAGCTTTCCTAAGTTAAGACTGCTTTGTACTGCCTGGTTTTTGGAAGTTTCACTTTCTCTCCTTGGCAAGGGGATTAGAATGAAGCAATATTTGGGCCTGCATGTGTGTTCATAGCCTCCTAGACTGTAAATGATTGAGCATACCAACAATAAAATGATCTTATTATTGTTGTTTGGTGGTCTTGCTTCATATTATTGTTTTGAATATTGTGGCAGAAATTGTATTAACAATAATATTTCCTAATCAGGTTATTTATGGGGACACGGATTCGGTGATGGTACAATTTGGTGTGTCTGACGTAGAAGCAGCAATGAACTTGGGGAAAGAAGCTGCAGAACACATCAGTGGTACTTTTACAAAAGTAAGACTTGTTTTTTTGTAAATTGTTTCATTTTTTAATTGAAGTACGCTTGGGCTGGCCAGATGTCATGCAACTGTCCAAACCTTAATTTGTTACACTTGATTAAAAATTCTGGTCAGATGTATCTAGAACTTTGATGCAAACGTGGAGGTTACTTTTTAGACCATGGATGCTACAAATATCATTCAATGAAATAGCAAATTATCACTTGAAAGTTATTTTTTGTGCTTTTGTCAACCTCCATTTTACTTATTGTTTTTTTCCTCTTTCTATACCGGCTTGACGTTTTTAGCCCATCAAACTAGAGTTCGAGAAGGTTTATTATCCCTATCTATTGATTAGCAAGAAAAGATATGCTGGTTTATTTTGGACAAATCCGCAAAGGCATGACAAAATGGACACTAAAGGTAAACACGATATTTCTCAATCATGCGAGCTTCTGAAAGTTTATTGAATTTGAATGCTAATTCATCTTTCATCATGGACAGGCATTGAAACTGTTCGAAGAGACAATTGTTTATTGGTCAAAAACCTTGTAAATGAGTGCCTGCACAAAATATTGATTGATAGAGATATTCCTGGTGCAGTTCAGTATGTCAAGAACACAATTTCAGATCTTCTCATGAATCGAATGGATTTGTCACTTTTGGTTATTACTAAGGTGAGAAAAATCCTTTATTCCATGTGTGATGGTGCTTTAGTCATTGTGAAGTTATTATATTGCTTGGTATAAATCTATGTCAGTCCTTATTTTAGCTTCATTCCTGCTCCTACGTACAGGGTCTGACAAAAACTGGAGATGATTATGAGGTAAAAGCTGCTCATGTTGAACTTGCTGAACGAATGCGCAAGGTTCGTATTATGCTTTTTCTTGTTATAGTTCAGCATGCCACGTATGATATATGTTTGTGGAAATTCATTATAATACTTAGATATGATGGTGGCATTGTTTTCTGGGTGACTTGTATTTAATTTCTTTAGATATTTTGTTTAACAGTCGAATATTGCATGCAATTACTGGATTTTTTATGCTGAGTTTGCATGTTATCGTTTATTGCTCGATAATTGTTGGATGCAATAACAAGTAACAACTGGTTCTTTTTATCATTTTCTAAAGGAGATCATGTGTCGTTGCCTTTACTAGATGCCAGTAGTAGTGGCCTTTTCTAAAGGCCTCGTATTTGATATCTTATGTAAATGTTGTTTGATTTTAGAGCATTAGAATGAACTTTTTGTTTATAATTGACAGCGAGATGCTGCTACTGCTCCAAATGTTGGGGATCGGGTGCCTTACGTAATTATAAAAGCTGCAAAAGGTGCCAAGGTAATCAATCTTGTTGGTGATATTTTCATTAAAAAAAACTCGTTTCTATTGCAAATGATTGTATTATTAATGTCCCGGTATCTAATGCTGTCTATGAATTCAGGCTTATGAAAGGTCAGAGGACCCAATCTACGTGCTAGAAAATAACATCCCCATAGATCCTCAATATTACCTTGAAAATCAAATTAGCAAGGTTAGTTTAATGGTCTAATAGTTTCCATTTTAGTTTATAACAAACTTTTCTCTTGCTTTAACAATTCTATTAATGTAACAGCCACTTTTAAGAATTTTTGAGCCCATTTTAAAGAATGCCAGCAAGGAACTTCTCCATGGAAGTCACACAAGATCCATTTCCATATCAACCCCGTCAAACAGTGGGATAATGAAATTTGCAAAGAAGCAACTTAGTTGCATTGGCTGCAAAGCACTAATCAGGTATGAATCTACTTGCTTGTATGTTTTATATATTATGATGTATCAGTAACTTTTGGCATTTTCTGGAAAGAATTTAAGGGTTCTTCATTACATGATATTTGCTCTGTACTATTTCTTAAGATAATCAATGGGTCTCTGTTCTCATGACTTGGTGGTTTACGTATATCTTTCATGTAAAAATAGCATTTGTGTTTTACCCTCAGCAATGCAGATCAAACACTCTGTTCTCACTGCAAAGGAAGAGAGGCAGAACTTTACTATAAAACAGTTTCTCAAGGTGTGCACATCTTCCCTTGCTTTTTAGCACTGGAGCCTCCAATTGACGTTTTGTTGTTTGAAATAACTGCAGTGTCAGAACTAGAGGAGCTTTTTGGGAGGCTATGGACACAGTGCCAAGAGTGTCAAGGCTCTCTTCACCAGGATGTGCTCTGCACTAGGTTTTACTCCATTCTCTTAGCGACTTGTGATGAATAATGTTAATTCCGTTTTAGTTAGACTCCCCCCCCCCCCACACACACCCGGAAAATGCTTGGTAAAACGGGGTTTTGCAATGCCTTAATGAAAGGCTTATACACAAATTCAAACTTAGAAGTAAGGGAATGTCAGGTTGTTTAGACCGAGTTATGGAAATATTGCTGTGTCCTTTCTTTCTTTTAGTTCTAAACTACGTCTCATGGATGTTTGCAGTCGAGATTGTCCAATATTTTACCGGAGGAAGAAAGCACAGAAAGATATGGTAGAAGCCAAGCGTCAGTTGGACCGGTGGAGCTTCTAAGTCTTTTTCGGTTTTCAGCTGTCCAGTAAATGCATTTTCTTCCATCAACCAAAGTTTGCAGCAAAAGATTAGAAACCAGGCATAGCTTCTCTTTCTAGAAACCGAGGAAGATGGAAACTCTGGACATCAAAGCTGTAGCAGTTAAGAATCTTGAAGCTTCCATGTAAGCTTCTGTTCCTCGAAGGCATTAATGCTTTTTCAGGCTTTTACTTGTAAAATGTTTGATCCTTATAACCCCATCTCCTCAAAGTTCCTTTTCTTGTTTAATCTGTAAAATCTCATGTCCCCTTTTTTCAATCTTTGAAATCTCATTTCTTTTAGAACCCTTTTTTCTACTCACATTTGAAAACGAGTATTTCTCAAGCTCCCAAATCAACAAAACCTTCAAAAGGTTTTTTCAAGTTTTAATACCAATCGAATTGTGAAGTAATTATACTTATATTGAAGGTTGACCGATCGTGATTCGAGTAAGTAATTGAGAAAATTAATGAAAGAGTATGAATTGAGAAAATTCTTCAATAGCTATCTAAAAGCTTGTGATAGTTTTAGATTGAATGTGACCGTGAATAAATGAACTTTTATTGAAGCAAAGAGTTGCAGAGGCATTTTGATTCCATGGAGAGAGACCTTGGTTTCCAAATACTACCTGTGCAAATGAACCATGTTTACAGTTACACACATCTTCTATGTAGCTGTCCTTTGGTTGGATTTGTTCTAAATTTCTGAGCTGCTTGTAACTCAGAAACTACAATTTCGATCCTGCAACCCGAGCTTCAAGTCTGGTAGCTAACAAGTATCATGTCAGACTTCCATAATAATACTGCTTTCACCATTGTTGCTGATGCTATCTTTACTATATGGTGAAAACTCGAATTCCTTCTCAAGTCTCTCCCCATTCTTTCTGGTCCTTCATTCTGGTCCTCACTATGTATAACCTTTTCTGTTGGTTTTGTGGGGAACTTCATCTCCATTATTTGCACCTGAAGACGAGACCTTGAGCTTGAGCTTCAGCAGGAGAGCAATTATCATGACCGAATGGTCTATTCGTTTCAGTCTCTTCCTTTCCTTGACACCTTCCACCATTCTGAATATCATTGACTGATTGACACCTTCTTCAACAACCTGTTTGAGAAATACATTGAACAAAGAAAAATCAAACATTAAGCTATTTAGACCTTGGATAATCAGTAACACCAAAATACTATAATTTTTTAAGTTCTCTGACAAACCGAAAACCAAATCAAAATATGTTGAGCTCATTACTGCTTCAAATAAACCACACTTTTTGGCAGACAGGTTGATACATGGGATGGGATGCATGATATCAACCAAAAAAAACCCAAGCTTTTTTTAAGTTTATGAAACCAGCAAATTTGGTCTTTAAAGGCCATTCTTCAGACTGAAAACTGAGGGGGAAGTGGAAAAGCTCTGGGATTGGTTCATTAAAGGAAGAAAAGTTGGTTTAAGGAAATGGGGAGTTCTTAAATATTGTTTCCCAATTCCCATTAACACAGAACCGAAACCATAAGATCTTCTCTTTCTACAGAAAAGGCTTCATTTTCATTTCATGTTGGTTCCACCATTGCATCCAATGATTCTCACCGAAATTCAATTGAACTTAACTAAATTTCCCTCAAATATTAAGAATTGGATAAAAATTCCTGCATCTCTCCGGGTTTTGAAAACCAGGTTATTCCCTTGAAACTCTAAATTGTTTACTTAAGAGATTAGATAAAAAAATTATTTCATCACACTTTAAAGAAAATGAAGTCACAGGAACTAATCATACTTGTTACAGTCTATACATTTTCTCCAGATTCTTGACCAAAATCAAAATGTTCATCCAATTCTAAGTCGGCAGAGATGCTTCATTAGCCAATTTTGGCAGCAGCCAAGCAGAATTGAGCAACCTCTGTTTCGCCAAGAGCAAAATCTGTCCATTGGCAGGACAAATGCTATAAAATAAATCTCCAATTAATATTGACAAAAATAAGCACCTAAAGATGAGTAACAATTGCTCAATTCCATAAAATATGTATTCCCTCAGCATGGATTTATCATCAACCGATCAGGCACTACTTTCAACAATGCGTATCCATCATCATTGGGATGCAAACTGGTAGAAACACAACCAACAAGGAAATCAGACCCTTCCCATTGCTAAATAAAACTACATACATGATGCATAATTGCATATCTAATTTACCAGAAAAAGTGTTCAAGGATGAACAGTATAAAAAAGTTTTATTTTTTGCATCCCTCAATATCATGTATTTATCTTCAAGCATTCTTCGATCGATCAGTCACTACTTTTAACAATGCATATTATCATCATTGGGATGCAGAAAAGTAAAACCAGAATCATAGGGATGAAAAAAAATTAAAACTTTGAATTCAGCAGCAAAAAAAAGAAGAGAATTTTCAAAACACAAACGAAAAAGAAAAAAAAATCTATCGGATTTGGAGAATTCGAGCCTGTTGATGAACTTGGAAAGACTGTGATTTGGAATAAAGAGTAGTGATCTAGGGGAAGAGTCCTAGTTAATTTATAGGACGAGATGCAAGTGGGAATTGCCTGGTTTGTCCTCCATATAGGATAAAATTACAATAGATAAAGGTTGAGATATTTTTCTGATGCAATGGGCTGGTTATGAGTTTTGAGCCCAAGAAAGAAAAGTTTGCTTTCCCAAATGGCAGGACTGGATGTTATAATTGCCATTGCCATTGAGGACTGGATGATATCTCTGTTCATCTTTAAAGTTGTACAACGCCATTGATGCTTATATGGTTGGCATGAACAATGGATCAACTGGCTACTTTTTTCCCAACTCGATAACACCGATCTCGCATTAAAAACTAACATGAATGATATATCAGAGCACTACTTTTTTCCCAACTCAATCAATCAGGTAGGAAAAAGACAATTGATTGCAAGGATCTACTGAAACCATTAGTCCAGCAAAGGGTGCTTACATGATCAAGTGGCAAACTACATAGGCTATCAGAGGAACTTTTCGGCACACACATTGGGAACCAAATTATCTTATGCGAAACGACTTCAGCTAAACTAGTTGAAAAGTTACATACAAGCATTGAGTGAGAACATGAAATGAAAATGGCCTTTATGCTCAATTCCGGGAAGAGAATGCTAACTGAAACCATGACTACGATATATATGTATATACACACACCAAACTGTTTAGCAAAAATTTAGCTGCAATCTAGGGACTCTGATCGCGTCGTCTAGGGAAAAAAAGAGAATTTTCCTTCATTCGTAAGTCTTTTCTTCTAGACATCCAGAACCGATGAGAGAGTTTATCCAAACCTGATCAGATCTCACTGGTTCATCATCATCATTTCGGTGCCAGCTCCAAAATGCATGGGTTGAATTCACTATCTTGAGTTCACCATGACCGAAGCTCGCTTCACGGAACACTGACCACTCAGGTTTCGGGTGTACATACCTGTAAGTATATTTAATGAGAAATCATATTCCACTATACTTTGCTTGAAGTTTCACTAATCATTCAAGGTAAGCTCAATTGTATGCTCAAAATCATTTGAACAAACAAGATAAAAGCATGTAGTTCAATTTGAACATCTGGAATCTAAATGTTAAGCAATCTGATCTTTGGAAATAAAAATTCTACAGAAGAAGACATACTTTTGAGCTAAACCTTCTCTGTTGCCTCCATCTCCGATAGTAATATGAACAGCACCACAGGGATCTGATTTTCCCTTGTTAACACGTCTCTGTCAAGTAGAGAACAAGACGTCACATATCCATACAAAAATAAGAAACAGAGCTAGGCAGGTATTGACATACAGAGCGCTCATAAGCATGCACATGACCAGTAAGTACTAAATCAACACCAGCAGCATAAAGCAGCGGTTCCATGGCAGCCATCATCCCATCCCCTTCACCTTGATGAGCATGGTTACTATTGTACCAAGGCACATGGAACAACACAACTAACCAGGGTGTCTTTTTTCGGTCCACCTTTGAAAGATCAGCCTGCAGATTTAAAAAGACAAGAAGTTCAGATTTCATCAGAATCATGATAGAGTTGCATCCTATATTCATATTCAACTGTTAGAGGATAGGAAGAACCTACTTTCAACCAGCTATATTGATCTGAGAGCTCATCATAATCCGTATATGAACCAAGCATGACAACATGGACCCCGGCCACTTCAAAAGAATAATAAAGATTTGAGGCTGATTCGCTTTCCTCAAAAGGCATTTTCCATCTTGCATTATAGGACGCAAATGCATCTGTGAAAAAGGGTATCTTCTCCTTTTCATGGTTGCCTTGTGTTACCATCCATGGTCTGGCACTCGCAAGTGGCTGTATGAGCTCACCAAAGGTGTCCCAGCGATGTTGCAAGCAATCGGCATACGAAAGGTCCCCGGGAAGCAGATGTACATCATAGTTGCATCTGTCAATGTGGTCTAATGTTGATTTAGTCCAGCCAGTTTGACCTAAATCCCCAGCCACAGCAAAAGTAACAGGAAATTGTCCTGGAGGGGTCTTGAGCTGAAATTCAGGACCTTGTCCTCCACACCGATAGAAATAAACAGTATCATGCTCCAAAGGCCCAATGACAGCGTGATGTATCTTTCCAGAGCTATAAAATAGGTAATTATAAGAGGTGGCCTCTCCTTGAGACGATAAAGTGTATTCTCCAGGTGAAGTTCCATATTCAACAATCGAAGGAGCAGATTTACCATCAGTGACCCATGAGATTCGCATGTGATTTTCCCCAGTCAATGATATGTGTACCTGCAACACATGTCCATCAAGCACAAAGCATTTCAACTAAATCACAACACGAGAAAAGACGTCGTTCAGGCGAGCAAAACCTTCTAGTTGTAAAAGTTAGTTTGATCGCAATTATAGATGCATGTATTATGATTTCGAGCAAATCATTCGTTTTGCTTGTTAAGAAGGAATAGAGTTTGGTTTGATCCATGAATGTGTAGCAGTAAAGCCTTACACTAGAATTCTTCAGTTTTAGATAATATTTCCTCAAAATTTTCAGGAAAGTTTCAAAGCCTAATCACAGAATCTATCATGACAGATTGCTTAAATTCACAAATTTACCATGCAGGTCCAATCAACTCCAGAAACAACCAAATACATCAGCTTAAACTTTAAGTTTTACAAACAGCAGAAATATAAATCCATAAATAAAATTGGCAATAAAACAGACAAAACAAGGCAATCAAAATCTAAGATATTTCAAGGTAAATCCATTTCTACAAACATAAATTCCCACTCAAACATAAATACCAAACCCAAAACGTACACAAATATATAGATTTTTCATTTCAACAAAAATGAACCCAGAAATGCAAAAAACAAGAAAGACCCGGATCATATCAGATCAAGAAAAATAAAAAAATAAAAATAAAAATTGAACCTGACAGAAAAAACAAAATATAAAATTAAGAAAGTTACCTGCTGAGGCAAAGAAGGGTGCTTTGGTTTCCATGGAAACTGCAGATTTTTACGTGGCTGGGGTCTAACATAATCAGTTCTAACAGCAGGTAATGAGATTGACAGAAGAAGACTTAGTAGTATCATAGAAATCATTGTTTTTGTTTCCATTTCTATTTTTTTTTCCTATACAAAAATCTCTTTCCCTTGTGAAACACTGAACTGAAGAAAACATTGATACTTTGTCTTCACTTCATCCCTGAATCAAGGGGCTTGGAAAGGGTGTATCTTCAAATGACTGTTTTAACCTTGTTAAGTCGATAATAATGTTGTGTTAGGAAAGTGGCACTCTTGTCCTATTCCAGAAAAACACGGCCTTCTTTTTAGAATATTTTATTTTCATTTGTCTTCCAGATAATGTTCACATGAAGCAGATTACATGTATGCTCCTTCTGAATTTTTTTATTCATATTATTCTTTACAAAATCTATTCTTTTTATTAAAAAAAAATATTTTTTGCTAAATCTTAAATCTGAAACCTAAAAAAATAATAAAAATAAGTAAACAATTTTAATCAATCAACCATCAATGATTATTTTTTATTCATAATTTTTAAATGGCTTAATAAAAATGTTTAATCTATAATCTTTCTCTGTTCGGTGTCTATTTCATTTAACTCAAATTACAATTTTTCACCAACGATCACTATTACTTTTTATTATTTAATAAAAATAAGAAATGTGATATGTTTATCTATTTATTTAATTTTTGAGTTTTTTAAGACAAGTAAAAAATAATTTCAACATTAATCTCTATATTTTTGGAGTAATTCAACCCTCAACATAAGAGCAAGAAAATGAGACCCAAGACTCAAATATCTACATAGAGCTCAGAATTGCAAGCTGTACACTATGGTTGTTCATAAAAAAGGAAACATACATTTAACAAGAAGCTTATGTTTCCCTGTATACTAAGTAATGGAAACTGCCTTGATTCTACAAGTCAAAGGAAAATCCTATGCAGCCTACTGTAACTTTTAAGGTTAACCCTCCAGGGATGTCTAGCTCCTATACCTATTTGCAACACTGAAACTTATTACTGCTTGATGGAATCATGTCTTTATTGATCTTCGAGCTCTGTTTCTTCAGAACCAATGGCTGGATGTTCAATCCGAGATGCTTGGTTTTCCGTCATGTTTTCATGAACAGCCTTCAAAACAAGTTCAGTATGTTAGTGTCTATGTTAAACATCAAGGTGCATAATAGATTAGCCGATATAGAGAGAAAACTCGACTTCGGATTTATATACCTGCAACAGTTTGGTCATCTTGCCAGTTCTGAAATTTTCCAAAGGTTTGAGCACAGAAGAAAGAGCAGGTTGTACGGCTTGTAGTGGTTCGATAGAGAGTGGCTGATCATCTTCCATTTCATGTCCAAAATCTTTGACTAACAAGTTACCATCTTGAAATTCTGGTGGTTGCTGGGGGACTTTAACTCTTTTCATGACTTCGGTTAATAGTTTCTCAAAGGACATGCCAGTCATCGACTCAGGGTCTTTATCCGGTAGATCTTCAATTGGGAGTTGACCATATGGAATAGTTTCACTTTGTATGCCTTTCAGCACGGTGTGGTTACTACTTTGAAGTTGAATAGGAAATATTTGGTTTCTAACTGTTGGCATCGGATTCACGGGCTTTTCCTCTGCTGTATCAGCAGCTCCAGATACTTGTTTGCCTTTAGAGGCTGCCAAATGAGGAGGTTGGCTTAATTGTTGACTGGCAGCTTTGCCATTTGATAAACTAGCAGGTTGGAGCACAACAGGAAACACCGTGCCCCTGGACAATGGTGGAGAAACATATTGTGTTCCCCCTGACTGCACATGCTTGCTTTTAACGGCTCCAGTATTCGAAGCCCGGGCTCGTGGCACCTGGTTGGCGAGAGCTGGTCCATTGACTTGATGAGCCGTCGCCGCTCCATTCCTCTCACGTGAGAAGGGAATCTCGTTTCTTCTAATTATTTGGAGATTTGGAGCCAAATCATTCTCAGCTGAAACAGGAACATAATGCCCAGGCTTGAAAACCACACCCCTTAAAGTTGTGTCAGAGTCACCAACCCTAGCAGTAAGCAAATATCCAGCATCAAATGCTGAATCAATAACACCACTAACAGCCTGACCAACCATTACATCATCATTGACTAGATTCACTTCATGTGATCGGTTGCCATTCAGCCCTTTAAATCCAGGTGGGATACGGGTATTCTCTGCGCAGTTCAGGTTCTGATTCCATGGAGCATGAGCATCCTGCCCCAGATTTAGACTATGTTTTGGATGTTTCCTCGGCCGACCACGTTTGCGCTTCAGCAGAACACCTTCCGATGCATCAGGGCTATTCTTTTGGTCATTGTCTTGATTCATCATACTGTTTGCTTGCAAAGAAATTGCCTTATCCATGAATCTTATCAATGTTTCCTTCCTGGAAGACAAAAAGGAAGCTATAACCAACACGGAAAAAGACTATTCAACTTCATAAGCACTCAAGCAAGAGTGTTGCCTTCTCAACAACACTGCAGGGTTGCTGGTACACTAAAAAAACTCATTGAACTCCAAACTCTTAACAAACGAGAAGTACAAATTGCAAGGTTGACAAAGAAACCACTCCTCTTTTGGAATTCCACAGTGCAATCAATCATCTTAACTCTGGATTAAATAGGCAGTCACAATCATGTATCTTGTCAAAATAGGCAATGTGAATATCAATAATACTCATGCAAAGCACCATAACCCAAAACCATAGCCATCATATAGGTTAGCTAATTACAGAAGGAGTAAAAGTCTAAAAACAAGCCAAGAAATAGTGTTCCAATGGCAAAAAATGCATCTAATCTCTCCCAAAATGGAAATTACATCTTCAAATTCCATAAAACATTAAACTTTACCTTGACTATTATTGGCATTACAAAACATTAAATTCAACAAATTCTAAACTGTTCTAATAATTCGAACTTTTGCATAAAAAAGGCATTTGATTTTTGATAAAAACGACACGATATCGATATCACCCTTCAATCCATTGAAGACAAGAGCTAAACCTCACTAACATGTTTCTTCCCAGGATTTATGAACACCCATTGCCCGTGTTATCTGCTAGAACTCATTTCATGCATGCAATCTGTTAGATAATATACACAATATTTTACTTATAAAATAACTCATAATTGCAAACTAATAAATATTAATAAAAGAAAAAAAAAACACACTTTAAAGTGCTGAGCTGAAAGAAACTCCATTGAAACGTAATAAATAAAGATACCATAAATTACTATTCACAGCATTTCTATCAACTTCAAGCATAAAGAAAATCCCGCAACAAGTATAATAAATTCAAGCTTAAGTTAATCAGACATGGAAAAGTCGAAACCCCAGACAAGGAAGCGAACACAACAGTAGAGATAAAGGGGGAAATCCTTGAATTCCGTACAGAGTAGCATGAAATTAGGGATTAGAAGAAAACGGCTGACATTTTTTGACGTTGTCTTTTACTTGTATTCTTTGGGTTTTTGCTTGTCTTAAGAAAAATTATAACTTTGATTAAAGGTAAATGCTTTTTAGGAAAAAACTGGTCTTTATTTTATCTCAAATAAATTTGGGATAACTACATTTAGTACTATATTTTTTTTATTTTATTTTAGCATCTCAATTATTAAATATTTGTGAATAATTATCGAAATTAAATATTAAAATTACATATAAACTTTCAATCAAATGTATAGTTTTATGCATACAATTGTACTCCGTCGTTATTTCACATATTTTTTGGTAAAATGATTTTTAAATAGTTTATTAATTATATTATAAAAAATATAATTTTATATGAATCGATAAATTAACGAATCTAGCTGGTTAAATCTACGAATGATAATCTGATTCGATCTCGCCGGGATGGTTTTTTATTTTAAAAATTAGATTTGGATTAGGTTACAATAAAGAAAAAATCGGGTCGGGTCGAGGGTAAAAATTTTCCGATCCGATATATTTATATATTTTTATATATAATATATAATATTTTTATTTTTTCTCCGATCGAGTCGGGTTTAATCGGATTTTTAATTAATATATTAGGATCAAGTCGGAGTCGAATTATATGTTTTATTATTTTTGGTCTAATCGAAAAAATATATGTTAGGATCGATCGGGACAGATAATTTAATTTCATGTGAATTGATATTCCTACAAACAAAACTCCACCATTATTGATCCAACATTATAAGTTATACGTATAAATAATAACATTATAAGCTTTTAACAAATTCCATGAAAATCATGATTCCAAAAATAGGAGCTCTGAGAACGACTGTGGTCGTCCGGTACAGTGTCGACAGCTACTAACGAAGCTATATGATCATGCAGTTGGAGTTCAAACCCTAAATCATCATCCGACGATTGCCCGTTCCAGACTTTGCCTTTGTCGATATACCATTCCGGGACTGTCATCGCCATGGACAGAGGATTGAGGTTCGAGGAATCTTCATGCTTCGGTATGATCATAATCTGTTCTTTTGCTGCTTCTTTTACCTTCAACCCTGAAGGATTGTTTTAAAAGCAAGATGAATAGGAAATTATTTATATGATAATAAATACATAAATTAATATACATGCAATGAGTTTAGTTTTGAAAGAGGAGACTGACCTGAAACTGAACACTCGGAGCTCGAGTTTGCTCCAACTAAACAATTCCGACTGCCCATGATTTCATTGTCGGCCAACGCCTGAGCCTCCTTCAACATGTCTTCCAACAGGCCATTCCCACTGGTATTCAAGTTCGAGCTATGGTGGTCGTTATTGTGATCGTTCACTTTGGGATCAAGTGTAACTTCTGAATTAGTCCCATCTTGGGCAAAAACTTGGTTCGAAGGGAGCTCGTTTTTCGACGGATGATCGAATCCGGGAGTCCATATAAACTCTCCCGGATTGAAATGGGATTCAAGCGATTCAAACTGTTGAGGGTTCAATGAATTATGATCGAAAGGATCGGCTTTCATTAAAGATGAAAAGGGTAACAGGAAGTTCGTACCACTATTGTTGTTGTTTTCATGGCTTACATCGTGTTTGAATCGCTTGTAACGATGGGGCTGTTGCAAGGAAGGCGAAGTTCTAGGGAAGCAAAAGTCAAGAGAAGATGGAGGGGTAAGGGGAGATTGAAGATGGGAAGGGCTGAGAAGCGGAGGCAGCGACGTCGAAGGGCGCAGAAGAGGAAGGAGGGTCGAGGCTGGACTCGGACTATGTTGTGTTATCGATGTATGTTGATCATAAGTAAGAAGTTGTGGTGATCGGGCGTCGATAAGGTTCGATTGAGACACAGATGATGGTGGCATCGAGCTTTGTATAGGCTTCGTTATCGGACTTTGGAACGAGAAAGAGGGTGTTGTCGTTGTCGATGTTAGTGCCGGCAGCTGTGAACGGTGTCGCGATGAATACAATGCTTGGATTTCCGGAGGGTAAAGCGGAAGACCTTGTCGTTGCCTTCTTTTCACTCTTGTATTCCAAAAGTTTTTTATTTCGTTGTCCGTTCGTCCCGGAAGCTATCATCAATTCGAAAAAAAAAATCAAAACTACAACGTAAAATAAAATCATAAAAGAAGAAAACTATTACCCTAGTAGCCATACGAGCCCATTTATTTCCCATGGCAGCATGCAACTCAACGATGATCCTTTCCTCTTCCGGCGAAAAAGCTCCTTTCTTCAAGTTCGGCCTCAAATGGTTCGCCCATCGTAGCCTACAACTTTTTCCGCATCGAGCCAAACCCGTATTCTTTTGCACCGCATTCCAATTCCCTTCACCATGAGTCCTCACGTACTCCGCCAAAACCGCATCCTCGGCCGCCGTCCATGGCCCCTTTTTCAAGGTAAGGCCACCGTTATTCGACTCACCACCACCATCGATCTCATTTTTCCTACTAACTTGATTGATTCCTCCTATCATCATCTTCTTCTTTAGGTCTCTTCTTAGTCTTCCCAACCTTATTAGGCAAAAATTCTAAATTATCCTATAGCTTCAAGGCCATGCAATATGATTAAAAAAATAAAATGGGTCTAATTTAAAACTTTTTTTACCCTTTTCAATGGGTTTAATTATTATTTATTTTTTTTCTTTCCTTTTTTCCCCTTCTCTTATCTTCACACTAATGAAGAGGAGAAGGGAAAACAAAGGAGAGAAAAAAACAATAAAGTCTTTTACTTTTATAAATAGAATCGAATTTAACTCGATTGATTCAATTATTTTTTCGTAAATTTAAAATTCGAATCTTATTTTCTTTATCTTCAAGAAAGAAAAAAATATCTTAAATTGAAAGAAAAATATCTATTGGGATTATTTTTTATATTTTTTTCTAATAAATGTTTCTTAAGAAGAAAGGGAATGACTAAACTCAATGTACCCTAAAAGTAGATTTGACCCATAAGAAAGAACTTTGGCAAATTTAGGGGTGAAATGAATTCAATGGTAAACCCTAATTGGTGGGTTTTATTTTCATATTTATATTTTTGACTAAAATATTTTCTATATTTGATTCATATGTTAAGACTTATTTATAATTATAGAAATATTAATTTGTGTATTTGAGTTTGATCTTTGTTAAGTAATCTTAAATTGTATACTAATTTAATTTTTATATTGGATTTAGCTTACATAATTCTTAATTATTGGTTAATAATTAAAATACATTTTTTAATATAAATAAAAAAATATGTTTTGATCCAATGAATGATAAATAAACTTTGATTTTATCTTGATAAGGTTATCTTTCTCTTAATTTTTTTATACAATTTATGAATTTCATGCTTTTTTATATATTAAAATAAAAATAATATATTAATTTCGGTGATGATTATCGATCGTTAAAGTTTTTTTTTTTTGATAAAAAGGTATGATTATATTAGAATAGATCATACACAGAACGGATTATGGTGTACCTCGTTAAAAACAAAACCTCCTTAAACCTAAATGGAGGAAAAAAGTACACACCATAATACCCATTGAACCAAAACTCAACAACTAAACGAAAAATCAAACAAACCAGAAAAAGAAGAAATGTTCTAAGAACCAAAATCATCCTCAAGAAAAAGAGATATGACCTCACTCGGAGGAGAATCCAGAATCTTGACTTCAAAAATCATAGGCGAAACTAGTTTGGTAATATAGTCGGCCACTCTATTACACTTTCGACCAACATGTTTAAAACAAATGCTCCATTCTCTATCGATCAATTCATGGATGTGAAGAAATATAGACAAAGACCCTTTATGTATTCGAACATCTCTTAACAAACGAAAGGCTTCTTAGGAATCAATTTCCACTTCTACTTAACGAATACCCCTGTCCCATATAGTCGATAAACCAATAAGAATGCCTCATAACTCTACCTCTAGTGATGTCCCATATTGACGAATAAAGATTTACTTTTTATTGTATTTTATTTTTTAAATTTTTTTAATAAATATTTAATAAAATTATAATTATTAATTGATTAAGAAAGACTCTAGTCACAATTATAATAATTAATTAACTGTTTTTATTCACAGAAATGATTAACCGTTACTAAAAAAAGGTGTGGAACTGGAATTACCATAATTTTCTATAAAATCATCATTTATCAAAAAAAATTATATAAAATCATTTAAAATCAATAATTTTTAAGCACCTACGTACAGGCTCTTCTTCTTCCATTAAAGTTCTGAAAAAATTAACGGAAAGAAGAAAAGTCTCGGTGACGAAGAAGAGCATCATGTTCGTTTTGGTCATTTGTTTATTCGGTTGGGGTCTGGAGCTGTCGGAAGCTCAAATGGCGCCGGCGATGTTTGTTTTCGGAGATTCACAAGTTGATGTCGGAAATAACAACCACCTTATACTCTCCATTGCAAAGGCAAACTTTGCCTACAACGGCATCGATTTTCCCGGCCAAAAACCCACCGGTAGATTTTCGAACGGAAAGAATGCGGCGGATTTTCTTGGTAAGTAAGATAGTTACTATAATATGGATATTTCAGACAGATTTTATAATGTGTTGTTCCAAAATGATCGTTTGAGACCATACTATAACGGTCTTAAGGTAGCGAAATTCTTTTTCGGGTAAGTTCTGACCCGCACGAAAGGCGTAAGGATCTAAACACTGTCTTGAAGAGAGGATCGATGAAATAGACATATCTGTGAAGATGAGGACTACCCACACCTGGACAGAAAGACCCTATGAAGTTTTACTGTTCCCTGAGATTAGCTTTGTTTTTTCCATAGTATCGATTGATGAACGAATGTTTAGAGTCGGACGCAAATTATTTAGGATTGTTATTGTCGATGAACGCCCGTTTTTTACCGTAACAACAACAAAAAACACGACCTAAAACGATAGAATTAACATTTTATTCCTATGTGCAGCTGAAAAATTAGGATTATCAACTTCTCCGGCATATCTTTCCATGTTAATTAATACGCATGCATCGTATATGAACGGTGTTAACTTCGCTTCCGGTGGCGCCGGGATCTTGAACAGCACCGGTTATTATGTGAGTAAAAATTGTTTTGAATGTACCACCGGTCTCTCAACTTAGCTATTGCTGCTTGTTGTTCTAATCTGGTTTCGACGCTATCGGTTCGACAGGGGAAATCGATCCGTCTGGTGGAGCAGATACACAGCTTCGTCAATGTACATGAAGTCATGTTGCAGAGCATGGGGTCTAATGGGGTAGAAAAACATGTTTTCATATCTCTTTTCGCCATCGTTACAGGTAGCAACGACATTCTCGATTACTTCGAATCCGAAGAGAAAACGATGACACCTCAACAACTTGTGGACTTAATGATCAACTACATGAAATCATACATTAAGGTCACGCTTAAACATTCTCAAATCTCAAATATCTAAAAATCAATTTGGTATACCATTAGCGATACATTTTAGTGTTTAATATTGTCCTAGCTTGATATTAAATACCAATGCTTTGGCAGAAATTATATGAACTCGGTGCTCGTAAAATCTTCATAGCCGGTGTCGGAGCAGTAGGATGCGTACCGAAACTAAGATTGAGGAGCGAAACCCACGAATGCGACGAAGAAATCAACTCCTGGGCTGTTAAATACAATGAACAACTTAAAGCAGCATTAATGGAGCTGAAATCAGAACTTCAAGGCCTAAACTACTCGTTCTTCGATTTGTATGCCATAGTGCGGAATGTCATCCAAAATCCGTCCGCTCATGGTACACAAGCATGCCATCGACGTCGTTTTTTTTTTCCGGTCGTAACGATCGGAGAAATGTGACATTTTTCGATTAATTCTTTTACAGGGTTTAAAGATGTCAAAGCTGCCTGTTGTGGAATTGGCGTACTGAGAGCTAATTTCCCTTGTTTGCCAATCTCATTATATTGTCCGAACAGGACAGATTATGTTTTCTGGGATTTGTATCATCCGACGGAAGCGATGTCTCGCATTGTAGCGGATACCATTTTCGATGGCCCTCCGGAGTATTGTGTCCCCATGAATGTTAGGCAGTTAGTTTCAACTTAAGGTTAACAGCCGGCGATTCGATGAATTTCCGGTCAGTTTTGAAAAAACAATTAGCGATTGAAGAGTCCCCTTTATTCCATTGTAATGCATGAAGCCTAAATTATGATCAATTAATATAACTTTAGCTACTCGTACATTGCAAACAATAAGTGGGATCAAGCATCCAATCCAAATAAAAAAAAAAAAGAAGATAAAGTTCATAAATGCTCACTAAACTATGAATTAATGTTCATAAAAATAACTTTCATGGCAGTTCTATGGAGACAAACTGTGTTTATTAGCACCAAAGATGAAAATTTTACTACATACAAGATACAACAAAACCAAGTTTTAACATGGCGTCTGATTATGGAAATACAATGGCATAATTCAATCATAACCGAAAACTGCTACACCTACATGATGGACCAATGGATCCCTAAATTCGCAACCAAATTGGCTAAGAAAGAATTTACGACATCCGAAATCCTGACGAAGGCATTACTCTAAACATCGATGAAGAAGAACCTACCTAATTAGGTTTATGTACATGCACCAGAGAAGACATTCTTTTCTTTCCACTCATGGAGCACTGCTAGTACCATGCATCAGGATTTCATTCTAATAAAGACAGAACGTAAATGCAATGACGCCGATAGCTCATTTAGACTGTATTTAACAGCGGAGCAGATATACGATACTTGCCTCCCCTACCTCTTCTTGCAATGGATATGCTAGTAACCAAGGAGTTATATGTGTTTCCAAGAGTATTAGCTCCCATGAGCTTTGATCCGATATTATTTATCAAATAAACCAATTTAGTTTCTTCTTCTCCGGTTACCATCTGTAGCTCATGTGCTTGTTCACGAGATAATGTCGTGTACAGATGCAATGGTTGATTTGATAGACGATCACAGCTTTTTTCTAGCACCTTTCTCATATCATCTTGGCAATTATCAAAAGTAATTCTCAAGAGTCCCACTGATTTAGGGTCCTCTGTTAATGGATTGAACACGAATGAGAACTTCCCACATACTAGATCTGGCCATTTGAACAGATCTGCCAATCGATCACTGCTTGGTCCAACATTCTGCTGCATAGACCTCCTAAAGTAGTTTTGGTGGCCTCTTGTGGCTCGGAGAATACGTGACGCTTCCCTTAACCCACTCAAATAGGCACCATGCATGGTGGCTGGATATTGCCGAGTTGTGGCTTCACCAGCAAAAAACAGCCTATTGCCTACACTTTCTGCAAGTATATCATAATCTCTGCCAGAAGACTGTACCCTAACATGAGAGTATGAACCATATGAAAGGGGATCATTTCCCCATCTTGTACAAATTGTCTGTATAGGGTCAGGCACGTCTACACCTTTTGGACCATAAATACCTGCAAGCAAAATCAATAGATCATAACACTGCTTTCCCAATGAAGATACAGAAAATACAAGAGCTTAACCATGAAAAAAGAAACTAAATTATTTGACATTTGTAAAAATATATAGAACCTCTAAGTTTGCTTAGAACACGATGTTGCAAGAGTGAAGGGTCTGTGCGTTCAAATGTTTGTGCAGCTTCACCAGCCACCAGCGCAATCAACGCCGGACCTCCAGAAACAGTATGGTAGCTGTAGAATAAAAAGAACTCCCCACGGTTATCACTAGTTTCATTAAGACATCCAAAAGTGTCTAGCTCTTCTCCCCAGAAAACATGAGGGAAAATCATGGCAACTTTATTCAGGAGCCCAAAACCCAATCTGTCAATCGCAGCTAGCTTTCTTTGAGGTAACTCTGGTTCAAATGTAATGGTCTTCCTCTTTAAGACTCCAAGAGGCACAGTGCAAAGAACCATATCTGCCTTGAATGCTTGATTACCAGAAACAACCTCAACTCCTTCAACACCATATCTAATAGCATCAACTGTTTTCCCATAGATTATGGGAACTCCATCAGATAATGCTTTTATCAATCTCCAATTCCCTCCAGCAAGAAAACAATGGTCTCCACCCATCTCATAAGGATCATCCTGGTCCCAATAGGCAGCTGACAAGTCTGAAAGACATCCTGCATTTGCATATTCCAAATTAGCAAGATGCCACTCAAAAAGTTGCCTCTCCTCCGGACTTCTAGCCACAGCATACAACTGTCTGAGCTTTTCCAGAACTGATCCTAGAGAAATGTGATTAGCAAATCCACCCATTATTTTTCTCAGTTCATTAACTTTGTCAAGCATCTTGTTAAAGACCGTTTCTATCCTAGAATCAATTTCCTTCTTGACAGGCACCCCATCAGGTTTATATAAAGGGCAATTATCTCGAACCTTATGAAGTGGAATAGAAAGTTGCCTAGCTAGAACCCCAAGAGGATTGGCATGGATGCCGGTGATTACACTACCACCAAGATCCACAGCAGCACATTTATCCTTCTTCCCCATCCGTTGAGTATAAACTCTTCCCCCAGGTCGGTTCCTCCCTTCTATGACAACCACCTTGAAACCAAAAGATAAAAGTTGCCTTGCAGCTGCCAAGCCAGCAAGTCCAGCTCCAACTATTATCACAGAACCCTCAGTTGCCTCCTCTGGGAGGTAAGAGGAAAACGATGGTGAAACTCCAAAATTAATATACCCATTATAGAGAAGAAAATCATAAGCTGCAGACAACAAATGCACATATTCGTTACTCACGGTTTCTTTTATCTGTCCCTTAGTTAACCATACCCGTACGTTACTCCTCCACCGAGAAAGAATATGATTCCTAACAACAATATAATCATTTTGCTCTTTTCCACCTAATTCTCTTACCACCCCTGCTTTAATTTCATCCTCAATCAGTGCATCAATAGGGAACCCCAAAGATAATGCTATCATTGCCTCAGTTTCAGTCTCTTTCTCCAACTCCTCCTTTGTTCTAATCTTCCTACACGCACCACCTATGTGCTTCTCTATGAACTCGTCCATTAAATTCTCATCATAGTTTTTCTGTCCGGATTTCTTCCTCAACGACCTCTTCGACCCCAACCCCTCTGAAACTGGCGTCTCCATATCACCTTTTCTTAGCAAAATCAACTCCTCAAAGTCCTTCAAAATGTATGAAAACTACCAATCCAATCCAAAACAAACGTTCATTTCAGACAAAATCTAACATGAAGGCATTTCCTTGACCCTACAATTCAAAAGAACTCAGTGAATTTCTCATCTCAAAAACTAATGGGTTTTTAAATCTTTCCACAATTTTATGAAATAACACATCAAGAACTAAATCTACCATTCTACCTGTATTTTGTCCAAAAATTATATAATTTCTAACACAAAGTCTAAATTACATAAAACTATCACAAACTATTGCAACTCTAAACTTCCTAAATTTACAATTACTAAAAATCGACAAAAACTACATCGAAATTGGTGCTCTGAACACTCAAATCGGTTCTATTTTTCAAAAAAAAAATAAGAACTACAGAAAAGGATGCAAGAAAGTGTTGAGGAGAAGGAATAGCGGGTGAATCACCTTTAGAAGTGGCGGAGTTGAGTCGCGAATTTGGGGAATTTTAGACGGGTAGTGGAAGTTTAATTAGGGTTTTCCCATCAGGTGACCTCGAGAAGTGTGGTTTTTCTTTTACAAAATTGGATTGGAGGGAATTGGAAACGAGGGTGTTGGTTTGGATCCGAATGGGCCTAATTATTATATCGGGTCAGAAATGGCCCGTTGAAACATGGGTCGGAATAAATTTAGTTTGTTCCACTACGGGTGTTCATTGTCGGATATCGGATCGGATCTGATTCGATTTTTTTGGATATTTGGATTTTCAGATCGATAATATAGTGATTCGTATTCGATCCTGAAAAAAGCGGATATCCGTATATTCGGATATCCAATTATCCAAAAATATAATTTGATTAAACTAATTTTTCGAATTTGAAGGTTGTATTTTTAAAAATTTTAGAATTTCGAATATAATAAATAATAAATTACTAAATACAATAAGAATTACATTAAAAGTTTCAATTTTTAAATTTTTTGAAAATAACAAGCACTAAATTGTTAAATATAACAAGATTAATATTAATAAAAATTTGAATTTTTGAATTTTTGGATTTTCGGATAATCCGAAACTTGAAATATTGTGATCCGTATTCGATCCGAAAAACTTAAAATCAGATTGGATATTCGTATTTTCAGATCAGATCAATGGATAATCGGATTAGATCGACCAGATCAAATATTTTTTAACACCCCTACTTAAATGATCGTTTCATTATAGAATTGATCATAATTTCATTATTAAATTTTTTATTATAATAATATAATTATTTAATTATATAAGTAATCTTAATATAATTATTATCGTTAAAACTTAAGTAATTAAAAAAAAGGTGAAGTAAGAGTTAATAAAAAATTATAGTAATTACACGTTAGATTCTTATTATTTATATATTCTATTAATTTAATTATAATTTTAATTTAATAAAATAAATTAAATATTTAATTAAATGATAACACATAAAAATATTTTAAATAAAATTTAAACCCGGATAAACAAAGCTAAATAGAATAATTTAATCACTGCGTCAAATACAATGTGTTAATTATTAATTATTGATATTTATAGACAATAAAGATTAATATTTAGTGACGGGTATTATTTTTCTTTTTCTCATTTCAAATAAATTGAAATAATTATAATTTTTTATTTAAATTTATCTTAGATCTAATTTCTATTACTTTAGCTGAATTATTCATAATAACATATTTATAATAATTAGTTAGACTTTCGATTAATTATCATTTTTTTTTATTTTTTCCTTTAGGTCTTTTTTATGTAATTTTTGTTTAAGAAAAACGGAATCGCGTTCTATAAAATTTAAATTTACGATATTAAATTTTGAAAACCCATTTTTTTTATCCGACTTAAGCTTTGAAGGTAAAGATTTGATAAAATTCAAGTTAAAATTATTTCGATTTGACACTATTTTTTATAGTTTTATCTCAGTTCGGCTCGATTTGAATACACTTGATAGAAAGTCACACGTCCTTCATTTAATTGAAACAAAAATCTTCTTCTGTTTTACTCTCCGACCATTAAATTTCTTTCACACTCAAATTCCGACAAGACAATTTTATTGTTTCTAACATCTTCAAGGCATATCATAATTGACCAACAATTGTGACCACTCATAAAAAAAATCGAATTCAAGGCGTCCGAAATTCGAATTTCAATATTTACGATCTCTTTCCTTTTTATCTCGAGAAAATATATATGGTGTCCTTTGTACCAACAAGAAAACTGCATTAAAACTTTCGATATTTGGTAACCTATTGATTTGAACTGTAAGAAACTATTCATTTTCCCAGGAAAATCTGATCCAAACAACTATATTTGTAGACATGGTTTTAACCATTTGGAGCTTTCAAGAATGACCCTTCAGACCATTTCCCATTTTCAAACATAGCAACAGGCTTGGGAACTTAATAATGTGACATTGGGAAAGTAGGTTGTCTGATATACATTTTTGGTGAAAAAAAAATATGAAATATCATAACCCTAAATTTTCAATCGAGTATAGTTTTTATAAGTTATCGCCGATACTAAAAATGTTCGAATCGATTAAAGTTTTAATTTTGATTTAAGGTTATAATAATAAATTTAACCTTCGATGTTTATACTTTTATTAACGGTTAAATTTAACTCTATTTTTTTTTTTAAATAGTTAAATTTGACCCTCCGACGTCTCAAAAAAGTCTTATTATTTTTGAATGAAAAAACAACCAAATCCTTAATAGTTTAGGATACCTGTGGTTCAGGTAGAATCATTGATTGAATATTAATTGTGTTCGATTTATGAAAAAACGTACGAGTTCGAAGAAATAATAAATATGAATTAATATAATTCACCCTCTGTATTATAATTAATAAATATTAATTAATATAAACCCACTAGCTTAATTAATTGAGATGATAATTGCTATATTATTATCAAAAGACACCAAATACTTTTGAGATTTTTTTAAATATTATTCTATGCAAACCCTGTTGAAAATTCAGATTTTGTGTTCTATGTTTATTTTAAGACATGCCAATGGCATCCATTTCAAAGCTTAAACAGGCTGTTGAGAATCAAGACACATGCTAGGCTATGTCTACTGCATTGATTAGGATAGTCTTAAACTTATTAATCAATCATTTAATTAATCTATGAATAAATTAGTATACTGAAAATAGTGGAAACCATGTATTACACAACAAGCATGTAGGGATTATTAAGTCAAATTTTAATATAATATTTATCGAATCAATTAAATTATTAAACTCAAATTATCTACGAATATACATAGTTATATATTTTTTAAAAAACTTAAAATGCATAAATATATTGTAGTCTGAAAAGATATACAATACTATTACATCTATGTCTTAAAATTTTATTTATTTTTTGATATAAAATTAATATTTTCGTCTCTTCTTAGACACAACAATAAATGGTTCGAGAGAAAAAAAAACATCCATGATTTTTCTTTGTCATTATTTTTTTCCATAAATAATTATTAGTTTAATTTTGTATGAAATATGAGATATATTTATCTTAAATACACCTATTTTATTTATTTCTTATAGTTTCTTGGATTCTTCCCTTTCCCACTACTTTTTTGAAATTAATATAAAATTATTGCCCAAATCATGTGCAACAATGAGTTGTAATTATACCTTTTTTTCCCGGATACTTTATTTTTTTTAATTAACTAACAATGATTACAGTAGTATCTGATCTAAAATATAATTTTTTACCATTTGGTATTGATCGTTCAATCACTCTGTTGGTATCATTGATACTCGAACTCGTAATCTCTAAAAAAATAATTATTCTTGCAACCACTTGAATTAGAGAACTCGTACTACTTTGAAAACCTTCACTTTCTGATTAGGTTAGAATAAATGAGATTTTGGTGCAGATAATATTTAAATTAGTGTATTGCTAAGCATGTCTTTGGATGTGTTAGGGGTTCATTTTTCAAGGTATTAAAATATACATAGATAATCATTTCAATTTGAATTTGAATTATAATAATAATAATAAAATAAATATATTTAATCGGTTAATTAAAATAATTTAATATATATAATAAAAAAGATTATATGAAAAATTTATTTTAAACTTTTTTTTTATTTATAAATCCACCCCTACTTATCAGTCAGTCCTAAGAAAGCACACCCTTGTAAAAGTTGGTATTCTTCTATTATTATTTTATTAATAAATAATTTTATTTTGCAAGTTGTAGAATAATTAGGTTTCAAAAGTCAAATTTATTTTCCAAGGAAAAAGTGAAACAAAAAAGGAAAACAATTGAAATGGATGCATGATTGGCGGATTAAACTTGAAAATTTAATGTGTTTTCGAATATTTTTTTTTTGGATCTTTTATAAATTTAAGAATTATAATATAAACTTAAATTAAAATTATTTATATCAAACTCAATAAATAATTTTAATAAAAAATAATAATATTTATCTTATTAAATTCAATTACTTTTTATCTATAAAATATATGCATATTATTTTCTTTTGAGGTTATCAAAGCATAGACAATGACTTTTCAATCTTTTATCAGGTCCGTAGAGTTTCACGTCTGTAGAATGGCAGAATATTAATTTTATATTGAAAAAAAAGAATATTTTAGGATATATAAACGGTGATGATGCACATACTATCAGACATATTTTTTAGGAAGAGAATAATGACCCCGTGACACTTTCATTGTTTGTACCACATGAATCTATCATAAAAGATCCACATAAAAGCAAAAATGTATCAAAATAAGATAAATACTTAAAAACCCAATATTATATATTATACGATTGTATATATACGATATCGAAAAATATTAAAATATAATAATACAAGTATATAAATATTTATAAAGTATAAAAAATATGAAAATAAATATACCTTAAATACGATTATAATGTAATAAAAATGGGCTGAGATGAAATGAATTATTAAAGGCATTAGAAAGCTGGGGGCGAGTAAATATGAAAAAAATGGTCCCAAAATGTGGTTGAGTTGAAGCCGTAGGATGTCGCAGTGAGCAGTAGTGGGCTGGAAAACATGTGTGTGGATTAAAGTCGAACAGTTGGTAGGCATTATAGATTCCTCTTTCTGGCAAAAGAACACCACTGTCCTTTTGGGCTTTCGATTGCACAACTCAAGGCCTGATCTTAATCATAAACTGCTAATGTGTCGAATCAATCTCCCTTCGTTTCTCCCACACAAAGACATCCCCAAACGGCCAAACCCCAACTTTGCCTGCTCTCTTTTCCCTCGATCACATTTCCCTCCCATTTTGGCTTTGGATCAGAGTTTTCTATCCTTTCCTTTCCCTCCAAACACTGTTTTAACTATCGTTTACTTTGATCCAGCTAAAACCCATAGTTTATTTCTTATGGTTCATTTTGATGATTGTATGTTTTGAAATTGAAATGGGAATGCTCATAAAGGAAGCATGAGCAAGAACCCAATTGGCAGCAACAACAGCAAGTTAAACGATGGAGGCTTGAATCGAAAAGACCAAGGATATGAGCAACGAAAGGGAGGGGAAGTTGTTGAAGCAAACGAGGAAGACGAAGAAGAAGAGTGTTTTTACGAATCCCTTGACCGTATTGCTTCTTCTAATTCTTGTTCATGTTCGAACTCAACTTCACCTTCATCTGACTCGGACTCTGACCCAATTGCCCGTTCGAACAATGCTAGCCACCCATTTCCCGTCCCTAAATTTCCCAAGGTTGTTTCCCGGTTCGACATCTGGATCTCTGAACCCGCCTCCGTTTCAGAAAGAAGAACTCGTTTGCTCGGTGAAATGGGACTCAACCGCCACCCGGATCTTTCCCGGATAAGACCCGGCTCAGAAACGGACTTCGGTGTGGGACGGGAAGTGGGTGGTGGTAGTACTGGTGGAGCAGACTTTGGAAGAAGATCAGCTTCATCGAGTCGGTTGGTAAACAAAGAGTTGGAAGAGCAAGATCGTGGAGTAGAAAAGGAGACCAGTTCTACAATTATACGATCGAAATCAGATGGTGATTGTAACGATGTTTCCGTTTCTTCTTCGCCTTTATCTCTTCGTTCCAATTCATCTTCTTCGATTCTTTCTGTTGGTGTCGTAGGTACTGTAAATAATAATAACATTAGTCAATTCAATCAAAGTAACGCCACTGCCGCTAACCTGAGGCTTTGCGAAAGTAACGGATCTAAGCCGCCCACAGGGCGGATTAGCAAGAGTTTGAATGGGGAACTTGGCTTTAAATCATTTGGTGATGGGGAGGTTGTGGTGGTGGACGATGAGATAGAATGCAGTGAACAAGTGTGTACTATTAAGAACCTTGATAATGGGGAACAGTTCGTGGTGAATGAGATTAGAGAAGATGGGATGTGGAACAAGTTGAAGGAAGTTGGGACAGGGAGACAATTGACAATGGAGGAATTTGAGGTTTGCGTCGGGCATTCTCCAATCGTTCAAGAGTTAATGAGAAGGCAGAATGTGGAAGAGGGTAATAAAGATAATGCCAATTTGATTGCCAACGGTGGGAGTGTCGGTGTCTCAAAGTTGAAGAAGAAAGGAGGCTGGTTTAAGAATATAAAGAGCGTTGCAAACAGCGTGAAGCTTAATAAGGAAAGGCGAAGCAGCTACGAGAAGGATACCTCATCGGAAAAGGGCGGGAGGAGATCGAGTTCTGCCACCGATGATAGCCAGGATGTTTCGTTTCATGGGCCGGAGAGAGTGAGGGTAAAGCAGTATGGGAAACCATGCAAAGAGCTCACTGCTCTTTACAAGAGTCAAGAGATACAAGCGCATACAGGGTCTATTTGGAGTATTAAATTCAGTTTGGATGGCAAATACCTTGCTAGTGCAGGTGAGGATTGTATAATTCATGTATGGAAGGTTATTGAATCAGAGAGGAAAGGCGAGTTGTTATTGGAAAAGCCAGAAGATGGGAATTGGAGCTTTTTGCTTGCGGCTAATGGATCTCCGGAACCGACTCTGTCATCGCCAAGTTCTGATCTCCACCCTGAAAAGAAGAGAAGAGGAAGGTCATCGATAAGATGGAGATCATTGAGCCTAGACTACATTGTGGTGCCAGAGACTGTATTTGCACTTACTGATAAGCCTATTTGTTCTTTTCAAGGACATTTGGATGATGTGCTTGACCTCTCATGGTCCAAGTCTCAGGTTAGTCATCAGACTATCAATATAGTTAGATTAGTTTGATTTTCAGTTTTTTAATAAGTAATGTTATTGGGAAGAACCTTATGTAGAGTTTTTATTTTTAGCCTTTAGAAGCCTTATAAACCAAATCTTTGGGGTCATTGTAGTTGTCTATTTACTTGGATTTAGTTCATCAGTTAAGTAGATATGTTGGTTTTTGTATACCGAGCATTTATGGTATGTTTTCATGCTGGCCCAAGGTAGATAAAGGAATGCATTTTTGTTCTTCTTTTCGGATCTCTGCCTTTGTGAGATGGATTTTCGGATGAAGTTTGTGGGACTAAAGAAACTTAGTAGCTTGATCCGAGAAGTCTATCTTCTACTTTCTCTTATATTTTGAAAATTAAAGGAATCATGATTATAACCATTTTTAAATATGAAGAGAATTGAGAACTCAGGCATCTGCTTGTAAAGCATTTGATCAGAAGTTATATGTGAACATAACTGGTTGAAATACATGAGAATTTCATGAATTATGAAATCTGTTGCCATCCTGCTTGACTTATTGTTTTTTATGCTTCTATGATGCCTTCTTCCTTGTTACCAGCTCTGGTTAAGGTTCCTCGCGGTACCATAATATACCTTTTGGACTCTTTGAGATCATCTTAGGACCACTTTTGAGTTTGCATTATTGCTAATAATAAATATCGAGTTAAATGGTTAGAAATGTTATCAGCTTTACCAACACAAGTTTGTATAAACCATTCTGAATGTTGATGGCCTGTAACAGTAATTGAATGTCTTAAAAGTCCTCAAATTTTAAACGATGCTGAAGTCATGCCTCTATGTATTCCTTTTATATTTGTAGCAACTAGCAAGCTTCTTGAAAGGCCATTGTTCGACCTTTTTAATGGTTCCCCTCATCCTGCATCATTGCTTAGCCTCTTTTAGAATCATTGTTGCAGGATATTCTGGTAAGAGTTTTCTATTTTTTCTTTTCAGCAATTGCTCTCATCTTCCATGGACAAAACAGTTAGGCTTTGGGACTTGACTAGCAAGACTTGTTTGAGAATATTTTCACACAGCGATTATGGTAAGTAAAATACTGTTTGACTTTGGATTTTTAGCCTCCTAATGTCCCTGTTAAGAGCATCATTAAATTGTAGTATTTCTTTTGGATAAATAGTTAGAATACGTACGAGCAGTGAATGATTCGAAGTTTACTTTTGTTCTCCATAGTTGTAATATCAACCTTTACATCAACCGAAAAAACCTAAGAGACTCTTGAGTAACTAAATCTTTAGTGTAATTTTGTGGCTTAGAATGTGCTCAGAGATCACTCAGGTTGAGCGTGTTTGGTGTTGGTTCAATGAAAATGGTAATTCAAAGATCCAACATAAAGAAATATATAATTAAACTTTTCTTGTCTCTTGAAATTGATTTATGTATTACTAATCATGCTCTATTCTTGTGGATCTGCCTCGACACAGTAACTTGCATCCAATTTAATCCAGTTGATGATAGATACTTCATTAGTGGATCCTTAGATGCTAAAGTTCGCATATGGAGCATTCCTGATTGTAAAGTTGTTGATTGGAATGATCTACATGAAATGGTCACCGCTGCTTGTTATACATCAGATGGCCAGGTTGGGAATGGTCAATTACGAGTCCGTTCTATATAATATACAATGAATTAGAAGCTCATGGAAGTTCTATTTATTTTGAAGGGTGCACTAGTTGGCTCATACAAAGGAAGCTGTTGTTTATACAATGCTTCTGGTACAAGTTTATGAACTTTCTCTCTCTTCTGCGTGTGCTTTATTTTATGAGCAACTCATTAAAGAAGCTTCTTGCATTTGTGCATCTTTTTTTCCAGAGAACAAGTTGCTACAGAAAAGTCAAATCAATTTGCAGAATAAAAAGAAGAAATCTCATCAAAGGAAAATTACAGGTTTCCAGGTAAATCTTGTGCCCTGCTGCTTGAAATTCTATGTCTAAACATTCTAGGCATATTTCTTACTTAGAACCTCTTTTTCAATTTTCTTGCCAATGCCACCCTGTGCTCACTTTATACTTCCCCTGTTGGTTACTTTCTCAAACAGTTTGCACCTGGAAGTTCATCAGAAGTACTCGTCACATCTGCAGATTCACGAATACGTGTTGTTGATGGTTCTGATCTAGTTCACAAGTTCAAAGGTAATTATCATATGATATAAATATCTGCATGAGATTCTGGAATTATGCTGATTCCACTGATGTTGCTGACTTTGTGACAGGATTTCGGAACACAAACAGCCAAATATCTGCTTCTGTTACAGCAAATGGAAAGTATGTTGTCTGTGCTAGTGAGGACTCTTATGTTTACGTGTGGAAACACGAAGTAGAATCAAGGCCTAGTAGAAATAAAAGAGTTACCGAGACACTCTCGTATGAACATTTTCACTGTAAAGATGTATCAGTTGCTATCCCTTGGCCAGGCATCGGTGACACTTGTGGATTAAGAGATACACAATCGATTGATCCAAATTGTTTCGATGACAATGTTGACGAAGTTTCGACAGCTAATCATCCTCCTACACCTGTTCTGGAGTATAGTGGAAATGAGGGTTCATTATCAGCATCTGGGTGCACCAATAGCTACTTCTTTGACAGAATCTCAGCTACATGGCCGGAGGAAAAACTACTTACGGCAACACGGACCTGGAGCAGCCCCAGGACGAGTTTGGACTTCTCTGGGGTTAACCCAAACACGTCGGCCTGGGGTATGGTGATTGTAACCGCTGGGCTTCGAGGTGAGATTAGAATTTTCCAAAATTTCGGATTGCCATTTCGAATTTAATTGGGTAAGTAACCTCCAGGGTGGTGGGAAATAAGTTGATAATATGTCAATACAATCCATTTCTCTCCACCTCTGTGTACAGAGAGAGATTGGTTGAGATTTGTAATATAACCCAGTTTCATTTCTTTATTTGTGCCTATGCTCATGAATGTAGGGGCATGGAAAGCCGCTGCATTTGAGCATCAAGGAAAATACAGATTCATTCGACATAAAAAGGGGGGGAGGGGGGGGGGACTACACCTATTGAATTGCAAATGAAATTTTGAATGTCCATTGTGTATGTATATCTGATTATGTTGGTGAAGTTTACATACGATTATTGACATTGAACGAATACTCGAAACTGTTACACAGAAATCGATTTTTGCCATGGGTTCATGACAATGCTACATATCATCGTATCTTTGCTAGAAGACAGGTATGGTTTCAGGTAATTGTAAAAGACTTTAGTTGCAGGAACTGTTGAAATTACAAGGAAAAAAACACTGAAATTGTCTTTCCCTAGTTTATGATTCATGACCGAGCAAGTAGAGTCTGTGTGTGGCTTAGACAGGAGCAGTAGTTTGAGCTGCAGATCTCTTACGGACTGAATTTCAGTTCAACTGGCGTTGGTAATGATACAATACAAAAGAGAATACCCGAACCGAAAATAACTTGAATCGAAGACAACATAAAATAAAGAAAATATCTTAAAAAAATCATAAAAGATTTTATTGTGAATTGTTGTATAATTTTAAAAATATATATATATTAGCTTTATAAACTTATATTCAGGTTTAAAAAACTAGTCCGGTCTGAAAACTAACTAAAATATATCAATCTCCTATTAAATCAATCTTAGTCTGACCTAAAACAACCGACATGTAAATCAACCAAATTGATATGACCCGATTTAATCCGATACTCAGACTCAAATCACTACAACCCCAAATTAAAATCAAACCATATTATATCCGATTTAAACTGAATTAAAATCATACATAATCAAAATCGAACTCATCTAAACTAAAATAACTCAAATCAAACCTGGTCTAAATAATCTGTTAGTCACCTTTAAATATACATTAAAACTGAAAAAGAACGTGAACAGTAAACGATTAACACTAAAATTGATATTATGATCGGTCAAACACAAACAAAAAGAAAGAAAGTGAGATCCGATTTAAGAGAAATTATTAAGGTTTACTTACTATATCGAAATAAAAATGCTGGATAAGTTACAATTTATATTTATATACCCATAATCATTAGTAGCTTGACCCAAAGTTGAAATGAACGCAGACATACAGAAGCCGATAAGTTGTATCGTTTCAGACTGGGGTCCCAAGTGTTTGCTAAAATGTCTGACTGAAACAAGACAGAGCCTTACATTTCATCTATGATCCTATCATATGAATATAGAAATAAAGAAAGACAAGGACTCGTATTGTTGGCTGCCTGTTTTCAATTTAAAACAAAACATAAAGTCTGTACAAGCACATGACTTCCACTGGTCCCAGTGGGTTGGTGGGTTCAGTTCTTCAACAAATTTATAGGCTTATCTTGAATGATGATGGTAAAAAGGATACAGTTAATTTAGAAGTACCTAGAGGTAGCAGGGTGTGGATTTCAGCTATACAAACCTCTCAACAAGCTTTCACAAACATAAAAGGTTTCTTTTTCAGTTGTACCTCTTTCTTATATATAATTAATGAATAAATAGTTATTTAAAGATAAACAAACCTGATTAATTGGATCACGAATGATATAATATACAAGATTTATGATATAATCTCTTCTTATAAGAGATCATAAAATTTTTTTTAAAAAATTATTTACTACTTAAATTAACCGATAATAAATAATATAATAGACTAATTTAATCCCAACAATTTGCTACATAATTTATTCATAAATGAATAAATTATTGTCCCCAAGTATCACCAACTTCTCCTCCCCAGCCATCTGTGACAAAAACTCTGAAAATAGAAAAAAAAGGGGACTTTTCCTTTTATTTGCCACCTTAGATCCATTTTTCTTTCTTTCCCTTTTCACCTGCATTTAACTTTCTCTAGGATTTTCAGAGTTCCAACCTCTTCCATTTTTTTGACGGCAAAAGAACAAGCTTTTACTTCAAGGCATTTGAATAAAAATGGGAAATTTTAACTTTTTTGTTTTTTAGGCTTTTAGTTAGTTTAGCATTGTGGGGTTTGAATGATTATATAGGATTATGGAAGTAGAAGAAAATTAGAGTGTACAAAACTACAAATAGCTGTCATTTTGAAATGGTGGTATTGAATTTGCATTATTTTGTTCATTTTTGGAAACTTGTTTTTGGAAGTGGATTTTCTTCTGGAAGTTTGTATTTTTATTGATTTTTGTAGTGACGGGCTCTTGTCATTTGTTCATTTCGCGTAATTGTTGCTTATGAGATGTGATTGGATTGGATTGGATTGGATCGTTTGCATTGAATGTTGGGTTTTTAGTAAAGTCATCAGCCTTATTTTCAACCCCCCCCCCCCCCCCCCCCCTTGGAAAACTAGGCTCTTGATTATAATCATTTGGTTTAATACTGATGAGGAAATGTGGGATTTTTGGTTAAGTTGGATGAATGAAATATTGAGATGTTAGATTATAGTTGAGTTCTTAAAGATTTTTGGGTATAATGAGATTGAATGAGGATGATAGTATTGCAAAACTAGAATTTTCTTGAAGTAAGGGTAGTTGGTGACTGTAAGAATAACTGAAGAAGGTTTTATTGAGGGCTGGATTTGGTGTATTATGATGGGTTGCATTTGTTGTAAGTCATCTGCTACTGAAAATAGTAAGGGGAATCCTAGGGAGAGGCATTCGAGTAAGGCTTCTTCAAATGTTAGGGTACCAAGGGTAACTTCTTCGAGAAGGGAGGAAGCATGTAGAACAAAGGATCAACATGATCACAATGAAGGGAGGACAGCAGTCATTGATAAACAAGAGTATGGCTTGGTTCGAATCCATGGAGAGAATTTTGATAGGAAAAAGGAGAAGATGAAGCGTGTTGTTAGTCAACACCCGGCGAGGGGTACTGTTCCAAAAGCTATAGAGGGAGAGCAGGTGGCAGCTGGGTGGCCTGCTTGGTTAGCTTCAGTGGCAGGGGAAGCAATCAGGGGATGGCTACCACGGCGAGCAGACTCATTCGAGAAGCTAGATAAAGTAATCATAAATCATGCTCTTACTTGAATATGGTTCTTTGGTTACATGTTGCTTGTTGTATATGCTTGATGCTCTCGTTACAAACATCATTGATAATTTCTTTATTTGACTTAGCAGTTGATTTTCATGTAGTACCTTGTTAGTCTCAGGCATTTGCTATTGAGATTTACATTTTTGATATTATATCCCGAATCTTAGTTGTTGAGATAAACACTGAAACAAGTAGAACTTGCTCTAAGTCAAGCTCAATAAAATCAACACATTTTCTAATTTCCAACTAGAAGCAATAATTCTCTATAAATCCAGTGATAATAAACACTTCTCCAATATTAAGGCATCCTAACTTTTTTTGTCCTTCTCCACCACTCTCATGAAATTGTCACCTTTTAACGGACATCTAGATGTGTAACTGGGACAATGAAGCTTGAGAAGGTAGATTTTAGGAATTCTGTTGTTTTTATTATTATTCCATTAAATTGACTGTTTTGTTGGCTAGTCGTCACGTCTTTAAATGAACTTGTATTTTCTATGCAGATTGGCCAGGGAACTTACAGTAATGTATATAGGGCTCGAGATTTAGATCAGAAAAAAGTTGTTGCTCTCAAGAAAGTAAAATTTGATAACCTCGAGCCAGAGAGTGTTCGATTTATGGCAAGGGAAATTCACATTCTACGTAGACTTGATCATCCAAATGTTATAAAGCTGGAAGGTCTTGTTACCTCGAGGATGTCTTGCAGCCTGTACCTTGTTTTTGAGTACATGGAACATGATTTGGCTGGTCTTGCTGCACACCCCGATCTCAAGTTTTCAGAATCACAGGTTCTTCAGATTGTTTTGTTTTTTTCCTTTTTCTTAGCTGCAGCTTGATTTCGTTGGAGAAAAAAAAAATACTTGCTAGTAAGTACTAGTAACTACGGTCCAAATTCCAAAAATAAGCTTACATAAGAGGTCCTTCAAACATGGGGATTAGACAATTTTTATTTTAAGTTACAGTTTTAATGGGTAAAAATATTCTGCAATTTTTTTTATTTGCATTGACGAGCTATTCTGACAGTTTATTGAATTATTGAGCAGGTTAAGTGTTATATGCAGCAACTTTTGTGTGGTCTCGATCATTGTCACAGCCGTGGTGTCCTACATCGTGACATAAAGGGTTCCAACCTTCTAATCGACAACAATGGCATCTTGAAGATTGCAGACTTTGGTCTGGCTAGTTTTTATGATCCCCATCAACATCAGCCCTTAACAAGCCGTGTTGTAACACTTTGGTATAGACCACCAGAGCTTTTACTTGGAGCCACTTACTATAGTACCGCTGTGGATTTATGGAGTACAGGTTGCATACTTGCTGAGTTATATGCTGGCAAGCCTATTATGCCCGGAAGAACTGAGGTGCGCATCCACTTTTATCATTTAAATGGAATGCTTCCGACTAAGCATCAAGAGTTTTAAGTGGAAACTTTAGTTTAAAAAGTAAGATGCATGTTTTTCATTCAAGTGTATGTATGTTGTTATTATCTTATTTTTAAAATAGGAATTCATTTGTATTCGCCTGGTATAGCTTTTAAGTTGTCTTGAAGTATGTTTTGTCTGTCTTATTCAATGCAATCTGACATGGTTCCATCAAACTGTCTAATTGAAAAGCTTTGGTTGCAAAAATTAAATGATTGAGGTTTGTCTTTCTACCTCGTAGGTGGAACAGTTACATAAAATTTTTAAACTTTGCGGTTCGCCATCTGAAGATTATTGGAGAAAATCAAAGTTGCCTCATGCAACCATTTTTAAGCCGCAGCGACCTTATAGACGATGTGTTGCAGAAACATTCAAGGAATTTCCTGCACCAGCTCTAGTTCTCATGGAGATTTTACTTTCCATTGACCCTTCTGATCGTGGATCTGCGTGTTCTGCTCTGAAGAGTGAGGTATAATGATTTTTTAGAAATTTGTTTCATAAAATTTTAGACAATTATTATATGCTGCTCCAACTCTTCATTTTTCATGTTGTATCTATGTCCAACACATATTCAGACGAGCAAGGGGATATAACTACCATCCCACTAGAAAAGAAAAAAAAAATTAAAATTGAAGGCATCTATGTCGAAGAAATACCTATATCTGATATTCACATCCAAGTTCATGTAATATAGATTGTAATCCATACATGTTTACGTATGCATTTTCTAAATGGTAGGATGTAATTCTTCTAGTCGAAAATCACATTGTTGCACTTTCATATTCTAATGATTTATCAATATTATCTAGTGTCATTGACTTGTTTTGATTTATGTTTCAGTTCTTCACGACAAAGCCTCTTCCCTGTGATCCTTCGAGATTGCCAAAGTATCCTCCTAGCAAAGAACTTGATGCAAAAATGAGGGACGAGGAAGCTAGAAGGTTCATATTATATATTTAATAACAATAAGATTTTAATTTTGTTTTGGTAGACTTGGTTTTTGTAGCTATTATTTATCGTTTAGGTGTTCGGCCATTGCTGCCTAATGCCTGAAATCTTGTGTTGTTGGTCTAGCTGCTAACTACTTTTTGTTTGTATTAGCAGACAAAGAACAGCAGGAACCAAGGGCCAGAGACCTGAACTTGATAGGAGAGCAACGAGAGAGTCTCGAGCCATCCCAGCACCTGATGCTAACGCTGAACTAGTTTTGTCAATACAGGTAACTTGTAATTTCGTCAAAAGTTTCCGCAGTCCCTTGCTTTCTTTCTACATGTTCAGTAGTGGGCATCCTTGACTAGTGTATGCATGCATTAAGATGTGGAGCAATGTCACAACTCACAAGATTTACAAATTTTAAGACATTAGAAAACATTCATTTATTTAATCCATCCCCCATTCCCTCTCTTCTTAAACATGGTTGAGATGTAATTCTTTCCCATTTCTTCATTCAACCAAGGGCAGGCTTTTATTAACTTAAGCAGAAATTGAACCCCCAAAAGAACTTGAAAATGATATAACGAAGGAGGCAGAATAAGTTTGAATAGAATAGAATTCGCCTGCCCCTTAATATGTCCCACCAATGATTTTATGCCGTGTGTTTGTTTGTTTGAATATAGTTCGTCATTGTTTTGTATCAAAAAAATTCAAAGCAGATACATTAATTTGACATTACTAACATTGCTTTTCCACTCCAGAAAAGACAAAATCAATCCAATTCGAAGAGCCGGAGTGAGAAGTTTAATCCGCATCCTGAAGAAGTTGCTTCAGGCTTTCCTATAGATCCACCTAGACCATCACAAGCAGTAGAATCAAATGCAGATGCACATGGGAATCATCACAAGAGAGCCTCTCATTCCGGTCCGTTGACTCATCAGGCCGCATGGGCAAAGTCTTGGAAAAACCAGGATGATCTTCCAAAATTTTTGAATGGGGCTAATCTGTCAATGATGTCAGGTTTAGTGGCAGCAAGGAGAAATAGTCTTATATCTGAAGATAGCAGAGAACGATATGATTCTTCACAAACTGAAGTTCCAAAATTAATTGCAAGATTTCCAGGGTCTTTTAAAGAGGCCTCCGATTCTTCCATCCTACAGGACCCAAGACATAATGTGCAGCAGAAAGATGGAAGAAATAACACCAAAGATCCAGTTTTGGTAAGTAGTCAGCTTTGTGCGAAAGAAGTTATATTCCATTGATTATCGTATTTTATGTTTTTCGGTTTTGAAGTTCAGCTATTTGATTGCTTTTATCCATTTCTCTGATACATTCTTCTAAATGATGGTTGTTACCACCTTGGTCGATCAAAGGGTCGCAAAATTCACTGTTCAGGTCCATTATTAGCTTCATCAGGCAACATGGATCAAATGCTCAGGGATCACGATCGCCAAATCCAAGAAGCTGTTTGGCAAGCACGACTTGATAAAGCAAAGAAGAAACAGGTTCAGTTAGAAGGGAATCAATTATCAACCACTCAATTATTTATTTCTGGTCATTGAACTAAATTTTGTAGAAGCAGCAAAAGTTGAGCATTGTCAAGATTACCACTGCAGCTGATTTAGCTGCTGATTCACTTGTCAAATATCCACCCAAGTTGTCAAGTGGATATTTTTTTTGTATAGGGTGGTGCTATGTTACTCGGACCTGTGGATTTGTGTCAAATACAAGTATGTTTCCGAGTAACATAGGACCAAGGCCGGTGTTTTTAGGAAGATAGCTAGTGGAGGGCACATATATTATAGTCAAGCTTGTAGCTCATTTCAGAAACTTTGTGATTTGTCATATGTTCCTTTTCTTCCTCACTCAGCTACTGTAATTTCCAAAAATATGGTCCATTCTTGTAGAGATGATTGTCAAGATTGCTGTGTTCTAGATTTGTAAAGTCTTAGTATTGAAAACTGTCGGTACCGGGGTTAGCGATCTATCAGCTAGTACAAACCAGATTTGATTGAAATAATTTTGTTGGAGTTTTGATATTAAGATTGTGCAAGATGCATTTCTAAAAGTTATTTTGCAGCATGTTTAGCAGATTGAAGAAAAAGTTCTTGATTTGGCGAATCAAGCATAAAACTGGTGTCAGGATCTTTTGTTCATAATCAGATGAAACTTAAACATCAAGGAACAAGTACCGGATATCGATGTATAAAGGTTTGTCGAATTTGAGTCTTACAAAAAGTAGGGTATTGATTATTAAGAACCAAGTTTTTTTATCCTAAACATGGCTATGATTTGAATACCTATTGGTTGCAGCAAAACTATTAGATACAGATTTCTCAGCCGTGTCAACCTCATCAATGGAACGTCCCTCCCCACGAAACCTATTTACACTGATCTTGACTATGAATAGCTTTCCTAGACAATTGAGCCATGAGTTGATGAAGCTTTTGAGCTCCTGGACTTGGCTTGATTTTGTTCAAGTCTCCAACTTTTGAACATTTTGGTTTACCAGAGGACCAAGCACCCGGGGTGAAGCTCCCCTTTGCCTGGCCAAACAACTCTTTATCAATCTTATCTAACACAGGATCGTCTTGATTGAATTTCCGCACAAAAGGAGTATTACTTTGAACCATCTTGTCTGAGAGAACTTATTACAAGAGGAAACACCCATTTCTTCCCCATGTTCAACATGGACACCATTGTCAGACCTTATGATAAGATCTCACAGACAATCCTAACAGCAAAACCTTCGAACATCACAGACTCGAAACAAGCAAAGAAGGCACAACACTGTATCTAGCTTCGGATACAAATCGAAACAGCAAATACCACCAATCTTCAGATCAAAGATTAGGCAAAATACCATGGCAAAACAAGATTAGGCATCACGACTAACGCCCACTCCATCAGCTGAATACCAATGTTTATATTTAGAATGTCATGTAAATGAATCGAACATTCAGTGAACCGTTCGTCCGTTCGATGAGAAATTCGTTTATGTTCATTTATTTATTAAACGAACAAACATGAATAATGAATAAGATTTTTTATTTGTTTACTTATATGAACGAATATGAACAAATTCCTTGTTCATTAATTTATGTTCGTGAACGTTCGATAATCTGTTCGTTTATGTTAATTTATATTCGGTTGTTCCTTTATGTTCATTTAAATTTATTCACTTATGTTTAATGATGTTCATTGTTCGATTAAACTGAACTAACTGACTAAACTAAAACAAATTGGTTAATCTATTGAATAATTTTAGGTTTTAGTTAATGATTAAGAGTTTTTCTTCTTCAAATTTTAATTATCAGTTAATTCAATTTAAAATCAGTCAATTAACAAATATGTTCGTTTGTGTTCGTTTATCATGTTAACGAACAAACATGAACAAGTCATATTCTTAAATGAACGAATGCGAACAAAAATTTTTGTATTCGTTTATATTCATATTCATTCATTTATTCGATTAAAATTATATAAACGAATATAAATATATCTTCATTCGTATTCGTTTGGTTCATTGGCTAAAGCGTATTCCTGTACTTTTGTTTTTTCGAGGTTGATTGAATATATGACTTAAAGTGAAGCCCACGCGTTTTATGAGACTTGATATCTAAAGTTTATATTGGATTTATCTGCTTCTTTTACTTTTCTTCTTTTTAATTCGATTTAAGATTTTAATAAATTAAATTAAACTTATTTAAATTAGATTCGAAAAATTCATAAATAGATTTAAAATAAGTATAGATATACAAAAATAATTTTTTAATAAAAAATATATTTCCTCTGTCCTAAAAATAGTGTCTTTTATTGACTTTTTTGGAGTCAAACTTTTAAACTTTGACTAATGATTATTTAAAATTTATTATTGATAAAAATATAAAAAAATATATTTTAGAAACCTTTAATCGAGTAGATTTCAAATATATATTTTATAAAATCTAATTATTTAAAATACTTAATATAATTATAGTCAAAGTTTAAAAAATTTGACTTTCAAAAAGTCAATAAGAGACATTATTTGTGGGACGGAGGAATTAAAAAACATTCACTAAAAATTAATTAGACATTATGTGTATATATTATAAAAATATTTTTGTATTATCTAAATTAATCCAATTTTTGAATACTCTTTTTCTTTCCGATATTAGATTTTATTTCGCTTTTAATTGTTAAAGAGTTTTTTTTAATAAAATTTTATTTTTTTTTTTAAAAATTACTTATTTCGAATCAAAGACAAATAAATTTAATATGTTTTTTGACTCCATTAAATATAAAAAATTGATAATTAAAATAAAAAAAAATAAAAAATAAAGATAATATTTTAAAATGTACACAACGAAAACTCCTATAATTTTTAATTTAAATTCTTTTAGATTTTCCCCCAAATTTCTCCATATTTTCTCATCTATTTTTATTATTTTATTTTCCTTTTTTATCTGCTATTAATACTTATAAATCTGCACTTTCCACATTGCTGTTCTTTGTTCTTTCTGAAAAGAAGCTGAAGGAAAAGGGAACGAAGATCTGACCCCATCTCTCCTTTGCTTCGCCAAAAACTCTTAAAAAACCTGTTTTTTTTCCTCTTTCAAAGGCCTTCCTTATCCTCTCCTACCGGTTTTTCTAAAAAGGGTAATCCTTTAATCTTTTTTTCATATCTCATGTCTTTCTCTCTGTTTTTTTTCTTCTTTTGATCTGTTTGACTTTTTTTCCTTTTGAAATTTCTGGGTTATTCTTAATTGTTTCGTTATTGGTTTGCATGTTAGTTTTTTTTTAATAGATAAAGGTTTGATCTTGATTTTATAACTTATTTTCTCATTTAATTTTTTGATCTGGGTGTTATCTTGCTGTCTGTTGATCAATCATGTGTTTTTGTTGTTGGATTAATCCGATTCAATATTGTTTCTAATGATCTCATGTAGAATTATAGAAGAAAGTGAAGCATCTGTTGTTTGTCTGACATATTCAAACTCTTTCAATCCAATTGACAGTAATCTAGCAAAACAAATAGCTTTAGATTGATCTTCTTATTTTATTTTTACTTCATAAATGATATATATGGAAAATATTTCAATTGTAGGGTTTTAGGTTAGGATTTAGGTGTTTAGTGTGTAGGGTGTAGAAAATAGGGCGCTAGGGTTTGGGATTTAGGTTTTAAATTTTATAGAAGTGTTTATAACATATATATATATATATATATAAATAATATTGTTGTATCATATGATATCTTACCCTTGTTTTTGATTTTATTAGGTTTTTAATTGTCTACTGATTAATGGGTGCTGAAGTTGTGGGATCTGAAATGGCAAATGTATCTGTTGACAAAGCAACTGAAGTTGACAAGTCACTTCTTCACAAGGAAAATGGGAAAGTTCATAGTGAACCTGTTCAAGTCGGTTCTGATGCCGGGGAACCAAATAAGGGAGAAGAGAAAAGTGTATCCGATTCAAACTTTCCGAGTGATGCAGTTGTCGACTGGCCTGCGCCTAAGCAGATCCACTCTTTTTATTTTGTAAGGTATCGCCCTTTTGATGATCCGAAGTTGAAGGCCAAAATCGATCAGGTTGATAAGGAGATGCAAAAGTTGAATAAAGTCAGATTTCAGCTTACTGATGAATTAAAATTGCACAAGGTGAGTGAAGTGCAATTAATTTTGTTTGGTTGGATAGCATTATTGCTTGTTTAAAACTTCGATCAATAATATACGTGTTGAATATGATATCAGGTACGCTGAACGCTGTCGTGCTCTTAAGATATTTATATGCCATCCTGTTTTAATTTTCATTGGTTCTTATAAATTAGGTAAGATTAATGTCACGATGAAGAAACATTAAATCCTTGGATGCAAATATTTATCTGATAGTTGGGATCACAAGGCTTTGAGAATGGAATTAATAATTGCACATATGGTATTGGTTTTTTACACGTGTTGCGCTTCTTCATTGCTGTATTTGCCTCAAATTGAAGCTTGAGTCAATTTGGAAAGATTTTTTTATGCTGCTTCTGTTTTAAGTAATATCTTTATGTTAATGCAGTCGGATCGAGCAGAGCTGTTTTCTCAAGTGAAAGCCCTGAATGTTGATTTCGAGCAGTTTAAGGCAATGTTAGGTGAAAAAAAGAAGGAAATGGAACCACTGCAGCAAGCTTTAGGCAAGCTTCGCAATAATAACAATGGTGGTGGTCGTGGTGGTATATGTTCTTCTGAGGAAGAGCTGAATGATATTGTATGCTGCTACTGTAAACTCGATCACATTGAGATTTAAGCATTGTTTTCCCCTGCAGTTAATCCTTTGCTCTTTCTCTTTTAGTCACTTATCCGGAATTAATAAATTGCAGATCTATAGCTTGCAATATCGCATCCAGCATGAAAGCATCCCATTATCTGAGGAGAAGCAAATCCTTAGAGAAATCAAACAACTAGAGGGAACCCGGGACAAAGTTATTGCTAATGCTGTGATGAGGGCTAAGATTCAGGAATCACTGGGTCAGAAAGAAGACATTCAAGATCAAGTTAAAGTAAGAAATTTCTGTTTCCGAATTTGCTTCCCCCTTCTGTATGTAAGTTTAGACTTGTAAAATTAGACTAATGAACTTGCTATATTTGTTTCGTTGTAGCTTATGGGCAATGATTTGGACGGTGTAAGGAAGGAACAAAATGCTATCTGGTCTAAGAAAAAGCAAATTAAAGAAAAAGTGAGTGCAATAGAGAGTAAAATTGATGCTTTACAGGAAGAACTGAACACTGTGATCCAGAAGAGGAACAAAGCTTATGAAACCATGCAGCAACTGTGGAAACAACGTGGTGAGGCGGTATGTTGTTCTTTGCTTTAAATTGAATATTTTCTTTTGTCCTGGTGAGAATGAGATGATGTACTCTTTTAATTTCTTTTTTGTTGTTCCTGAAGCTGTGTTTTGGTCGTGATTGATAATATTCTGAGATTTTGTTCGATATGTATTTCCGGTTTTTTCATGACCTTGTCAAAACAGTTTCAGTTGATGACTCATTTTAATTACTTCTGTTTTTCGATTTTCAGAATGCTCACTTTTACCAAAGCCGGTCACTCTTAAACAAAGCCAAAGAGCTAGCTGCAAAGAAAGATATAAAGGGTCTTGAGGAACTTTCGACTGTTGAGGTTTGTTGATACTACTGTCTCGAGTATCTCCTATGCTTTAATGTTTGGCTCTTATTTTATCTTTTGTATTGTGTGTAGGTTGAGAAGTTTATGGCTCTGTGGAGCAGCAAGAAAGCCATCAGGGACGATTATGAGAAAAGAATTTTGTCATCCCTGGACCAGAGGCAATTAAGTCGGGATGGTCGGATAAGGAATCCTGATGAGAAACCACTGGTTGTACAAGAGGCACCAGTGCCTTCTGCATCTGAAACGATTCCAAAACCTAGTGTCCGACAACCAAAGGAAGAGGCCAAACCCTCTCCTGAACCAGATACTAAACCACCAAAAAAAGGCAAGAAAGATGTTGACATCAAAGTAGTAGAATCTAAATCTCCTGACAACGGTGCCGTAGAAGAGAATGAGATATCTGGATCTGGCAACTTGCATAAGCAAGCTGAAAGGACATCTGCTGACAAAGAAATCGATGCAGAAAAACTGAAAGAAATGAAGAGAGAAGAGGAAATAGCAAAAGCGAAGCAAGCCATGGAAAGGAAGAAAAAGAAGGCTGAAGAAAAAGCAGCCAAAGCAGTTATAAGAGCTCAAAAGGAAGCAGAAAAGAAGCTCAAGGAAATTATTTCGTTCTTTAATCGCATTTTGCAAGATCATAACGAACATGTTTGTGGTTCGAAACTGATCTTATTTTGATTTCCCCCCTTTCAGGAGCGGGAGAAAAAGGCAAAGAAGAAGGCAGCAGCATCCACAACTGGTGCAAATCCTGAGGAACTGACTGAAGCTGTTGCCGAGCCTCCAGAACCTGAAAAGGATGAAAATGCCGATGCACCTGTTCCTGCTGCTCCCATTGCAGTGAAAGATAAAGTTAAAAAGGAGAATACCATAAAGTTCAGGAATCGAAATAGAGGTCGCGATGCAGTTCCGAGACCCATCCTGAAACGTAAGAAGTCAATCAACTACTGGATGTGGGTTGCCCCTGCTGCAGTGGTGGTGCTGATACTTATAGCTTTGAGTTACTATTATCTCGCATGAAGTACGATAAACTCGAACCGGAACCGAGTTATATAGACTAACTTTATCTGTTTACAGTGGTTAAAATTAGTTGATTTCTTTCTTTCTTCCCATTGGGGATGTAGTAGAACTCATAAATGTTGTTGCTAGTTGTTGAGCCTTCATGCTTTACTGAGACCAAACCCTTGTAGTTTTGTTTTGTAGTATTTTACAAATTTTGACGTCCATATGTTTCAGAAATTGCAATGAGATATTACAAGTTATTCGGATTTGGATATTTAGATTAGTCTAATATGAACATGTTTATTTTAAAATATTTTTATATATACTTAGAGGGTATTTTTCATATTGCATATGTACTGATGAGAAGCTATAAGGATAAATGTCATTGAGTTTAGTTCAATTTAATTACTAAATTATCAATTAAATTCAATTTTTTAATTTAAAAACAAATAAAATGCTAACAATTTTTCTTAAAATGAAATATTCCAAGTGCTGAGGCACTCAGCTTATAAATTTATTAACAAAAAATATATATTTAAGTTATACTAATAAAGCAACATAAAATAGCATGAAATTAACACAAAAAATAAATTCAAATTTATGCCCTTGTGAGAATAATTAAAATATTTAGACACTGAATTAAATTAGAATTCAATATATTTTTTTTTAACTTTAAACTGTAATTAAATTTAAAAAATAAAGATAAAATTTTTAACTAAAATTATGATTAAATTTAAAAATAAAAACTAAAATACAGTATTTAGCGTTTTAGGATAGTGTTATTTTACTAGTTTTGTTAACGGAATACAACGACAACAATGGCTGCCGCCAGCGTCACCTCACCATGGCTTCTTCGAAGAGCATTTCAAGCTTTGGCTTTCTCTCAACCTCATCATTTAAACAAAAATCTTTCGATATACGGGAATCTATGCTCTTTTCCGTTTCATAATCCGCTCAGAAGTTCAGGTTTGAAAACGAAAATCTCCTCTCTCTCTTTTTATCGCGTTTGATTTTGGTATGCTTTTCCTCATTTTTTTTTTTATATTTTTCATTGGTTTTGTTGTAATATATGCATAAATAGAGGTACCCATTGAGCTAAAGCAGAAGAAATTACTTACTTTTTGCTCTTTGAAGTAATCTTGTGTAATTAGAGTAGCCTTTATGCTAAAGTTGAAGAATTTGATTCTTTTTAATTAGTTTTGAAGTATAACTATGCCCATTAAGCCAGAGTAGAAAATTCACATTCTCTTAATAGAAATTAGGGTTGGTTTTGAAATAATCTTTTGTAGTTAGAGATTAACATTGGAAATAATCTTTTGTAGTTAGAGATTAACATTGAGCTAAAAGAGAGGGATTTTGAACTTTCCTTCTTAGTTTTGTTTTAATAGTGGATTAATTTGAGACTTCCATTAAGCTGAATCAGAAGAATCTAATGACCCACATGTGTAGAAAAGTTTGGAAGCAGCAAAAAGCTTGGGGTTTTAACAATGTTATCACTTAAATGAACTTGCAAATCAGTTATATAACTTCCATAAAAAATGTGTCTTTTTAAAAAGGGTTCATATTTTGTACATTATGTTAAGGCTTTAGACTTTGGATGAAGCAAATGTTGCAAGTTGTTTCATTATGTAGCCGTTCTAACTACAACTCGACTATGCCAATTATTTCTGAAATGTATTTTTTAGCGGAAGAACATATGCCAATGAACCTCAGCCTGATATCAGAATATTTTGAAATCCTTAAATTGGATGCACAACTAGGTGGTTAGGAGTGCATTGATTCTAATTCCAGTTCAATTCCTAGAACTACATTTTACAAATTAGGCAACTTATAGTTGTAATTGTTTTCTTAGCACTATTAATTTATCACAAAGTTATTGCATACTAAGCAAGTAAACATTTGCAATAGCCATTGTTACCCATGACTACTGAAACTGTACTGTAGCATTGTCAGGGATTAACTCCTGCATAACCCGGTATTTTACTACTTTTTCAGTTGTTTCGGCAGTGCCTACATGTTTTAGTGGGATGTATAACATATATGAGAGATATTTGATGTTCCATTTCCATAACATCATATATAAAATTTTGATAAATGCATACTCAGGTTTATGTCAAATTGCCCAAGTTATAAAGGGGGATAACGATGTTTTACTTAAAGGAGTGGGGATAAAAATGCTATCGAAGAAGTGAAACATATACTTGATATGGTACTCCCATTATCCTTTCTGCATATCTTTGTTGAGTACCCCATTGTTTTTCTGGTTTGGTCTGTACCTAGTGAAATCCATCTAATTAAGAACTGGTAAGAATTCTTAGTTTCTGTCTGTTTAATCTTTTTTATGCTCTTTCAGGCTAGACGTGCAGCAACTAGAAGAGAGGTCTACCATACAGATTTTCTTACCCCTCCGGTATTGAAGGAGTCATTGATGGTCTTAGAGAAATTGGCTGATGTTAAAGCGGTTGCGCAGGGGGGGTATCCTCAGGTCAAACTAAATGGGATTCAATTTAATTCTCATTGGTTGATTTCTACAGTTATACAAGTTGATGAATCTTTGTGATCTCTAGGCTGAGCGTTGCCGTATTTCTGTTGGACATTCAGAAGTGTTGACCAGTGATCCTGACGTTGTTGCAGCAATAAAGTAATTTCCTTCTTCATCAATAGCTGGTCAATACTTGACATAATTTGAAACCCTGAATTAAGATTTCTGCATATTTATTTAATTATTTATTTTGGTCAGTATCTCAGGAAACTTCAGCTTTCAGCCTTGTTCTCATGGTGACTTCCTTGGTGCTATTCTTGGTAAAGGTATCGCGAGAGAGAAGCTTGGGGATATTATTTTGCAGGTACTCAGATTGTCAATTACTGACAATGCAATGTAAAACTCAGTTTTACCATGAAGAGTCCTGGTTTAATGTCTCTCGTTAAGATCATTTATCATCAGATTCAAAGAGCCTGCCTCCCCACTTAACCACGATATCTGCAAGGAATCTTTCTCTTCTGATGTAGTACCAAACTAACCTATGTTAACTGTTATCTAGGGAGAAAAGGGAGCTCATATCCTGATTGTTCCCGAACTCGTTGACTTTATCATGTCGACGGTGGACAAGGTGAAGCACTGAACTGTTTTCTCCTCAGATACATTAATGTCTGTTGAAATGACCTTTCTTAATGACATCATTTTAAATCTTTCTCCACTTTTGTGGTAAATAACACTCGTATTCTCTTAACATCTTGTCTGTACTCTGTAATGGTTATGGAATGTCTAAAGGCATGACCAAATCTTGCCATATTGCAGTAAAAAATAATTGCAGGTGAAATGCTCCCCAGCCCTTTTCTAATGCATTATATTTTGCAGGTTGCTAATGTATCAGTATCATGTACTCAAATACCTCTGCTTGCTCTTGAATATGAGCCACCAAGGTTGCAATCGCTCCTTGTGTTCATCAGTTCCAGTCTCAATCTTACGGACCTGTTGCTGTGATATCCATCAATGACTTTGTTTTGGCTTTGCAGGACACAGTCATTCAAAACCGTAGAAGCATCACTTCGGGTCGATGCTCTTGCTAGTGCAGGGTTTAAGATTTCAAGATCTAAACTAGTTAATTTGATCAGGTATACTTTCCTGCTTCTTACAGGAAATCAACTGCTATATATGCACACACATATATCTACACTGTGCGAATGTATATTATGAGCTTGCACCCCGATATTTACTTAGATATGGATATGGGAGTATGGCCTTCCCAATATATGAAAAGAACAATAAACTTTAAAAATTGAGCATATTTGTTTCAGACATTTACCTGACTCACATTCGAGTACGAGTATGGTAGCTTTTAGTTGCAAAATTTATGAAAGATTGAGCTGACAGTCTTGTTTTTCTGTTTTGTTTCGGTCTTATAGCAATGGAGATGTCCGTGTAAACTGGGCAACTGTAACAAAAAACGGAACCATCCTCAAGACCGGAGACATTGTCTCCGTTAGTGGTAAAGGAAGATTAAAGGTGAGTTATCAGATTAGCATTATATACTCCCTAAAGTTTTCATTTCGTCAATGCAATCGTATCCAATATTTATCTCCAACATATATTTGAATATAGATGCATTGTACAGTTCATTAAATAAACGAAAAAACTTGTAACAAAAAACCGTATTTAGCAAACCGATAAATTATGGTTTTGTTTTGTACAGATTGGAGAAATAAACACTACAAGGAAGGGGAAGTTTTCTGTTGAGCTCATTCGGTATTTATAGGCTGATGACATATAGTGTTGTTTCTAACTAAACTGAGGAATTACAAATATCAGAAGCCATGAGGAAAGGAATTACATTACTGTGAAGCTGCCATTTCAATATTTGGGTTAAAATCATACTGACTGAAAAATGTTAGGACAGAACATGGATATATGCCTGTTCGGAAACTCATTCTGTAACTGCATTCGACTGTAATGACACAGTTTCCATGGCTTAGATGTAAGATTACAGCAGTCTGGTGTAATTTGCATATGCATGGGAATTTACTAAAATCATAGACAAAATAAAATTGTAGAAGAGTAAAGGAAATATGTAACAATGCCTAACACCCATAAGATAAACACAGATCATCCCATATAACGATTACATTAATCGGGACGAATTTGTTTCCATGATAGTGGTCATAGTACAACACGATAAATGGTTCGATCTCTTTCAATTTACTTAGTTTCATTGGTTTCATTTTGCAAATATGGTTTTACATGTATAGGATGACATCTAATTATATAACGTAAAATTGATTTAATTTTACACTAACAGTCTAACATATGATCATTTAATGAATTAATATTAAAATATATCAAAATTATCACTTGAAAAAATAAAAAAATAATCTTAATTATCTGTTATCGTTATCCAACTATATAAAGAATATATAAAATTAAATAAGTTCTATACTATATTTTAACTCTATTATCTGAAATGATGTAATCTAGTAAGCAAATAAGCAACCATTGGTGATCTAAGAGTTGCACACGATTTGGACACAACAAAGCATCTCATGAGTATTACATGCAGACACAAATGGACATCATTAACAAATACCATTTGTTAAGTTAAGAGTTTGAGTAATATCTGGAGATTTAATTTAATAAAATATTATTAAAAAATTGTTAATAAATTTAAAATATTATTATACTTAATAAATTTAAATCGTGGTTATAATTATTTTCATTTGAAATATAATATTTTATATACATAATAAAATTACTTAAATCTATGAGTCCCATTTACATATTAACTACAATTTTGTCAAGTAAAATAGAATATCGAATAATTATAACTAAAAATAATAATAAGAAAGAATTCCCCACAAATAAATTATTAAAAAAATACAGTATTAAACATTTCTAAAACCCACCCACAAGTTAAATACAGATCATACTAAACAAGACGCTAGCAGCAATCATCATTCCACTCGAATAAGTCGCTGTAGCAGATGAACTCGACGGCGCCGGAGATGAACCGTTGGTCGGAGTACTGGTTTGATTTACGAACGGTGAAGGAGGAGAAGGAGAAACACCCTGCGGAGGTGCCGGTGGACTTGAACCTGAGGGAGTTGAAGCTTGTGGTGAGGAAGAGGACGGTGACGTTGATGTTGCAGGTGGGTTTACAGTAGGTCCATGAGCCACCGGAGACTGTGGAGCATGATGAGTAGATGGCTTAGGTGAATGAGTCGGACCATGTCCATGAGCCATAGGTGAGCCAGGTGGGACAGAAGTGGGAGGACGTGAAATAGGGCAATGATGATTATAAGGAGACTGTGCTGCCCCCATAGGTGGCTTAGCAACATGTCCATGGCGCCCGGGAGAGTGAGCCGTGGAAGAAGAAGACCCTTTGGGTGGACAAGCAACATGACCACGGCGGTGGTGGTGCTCAGGTGACTGAGCCGGGCCCATGACAACAGCCATCCTTTTTTGCCCCTTTGAACAATGACCCTCCTTGCCACTAATGAAGTAAAATGTCCCCGAACGAGTAAACCTAAACTCTGAACTTCCATTCCTCATTTCCATCAAACGATGCTTTCTTTCACACTTGTAGTAATCCTCTTTCTTCACCAACAAAACAGAATCTTCTCCTTTCTCATATTTGAAAACTGCAACAAGAAACCCAGAAAAACATATAAACCAACAAAAAATCTAACAAAAACGAATCAAAACACTAAAAATAATGAACTTACTCAGTCTGTCATTGACATGGAATCCCTGTTTACCAGACCAGAGATTGTAGTTTTGTTTAGGGTGCAAACCCCAGCCTTGCTTGCCACCAACATAGAAGGTATGGCAATGAGATGTAAGAACAAAGCAAGCTAATACAACTAAGAAAAGGGGAAGAAAGCTCTGAAATTTCATGATCTGCTGTTGTTTTTGGCTCAAAAGTTTCAGTTTGATCTTTGTGTTATGAATATGAGCTATATATAGTGGTATACAGACATGAAGCTCCAAAGAAGCCTCTTGGAAACCCAATTCTTTCAATTTCATGAATTAACAGATTTTTTGGATTTCGTTAAGAAATTGAAAAAAATGTGTGAAATTGAGGTTATATTGTTAAGAGTATCATCATTTGAAGAAATGAAATTGGATGGAGTGTATAGTATGTGTTGCTTGCTCTTACACGACTCGAAAACTATCAGAAATTAATTGATTTAGCGGGATAAAATGTTATTTTTTATATAAAATTAGAAGTTTAAATGCTGACATTGGGAATAAAAAAAATTAAATTGAAAGGATTGTTCTCATAATGAATTTTTACAAAATTTAATCCGAATTAATCGATCAATAGATCAAATCGATGATTATACAAAAGATAAAATAACTTATAAACTATCTAACACCCTTTATTTATAATTATTTTAAGTGATTTATTAGTTCAAATATTGGTACGTGACTGCTTATATTAATTAAATATTTTTTAATCAATGAGATATTAGTTCCAAATGATATTAATGTACAAATTAAAGTAACTATGAATTCAAGGTTAAAGGTTAGCCGAGGAAAAATTAAACATAAGCTTATATTTCATTATTATTATTATTATTATTATTATTATTATTATTATTATAATATCTCCGACAAGCATGTCGTTGTTTGGGATGTTAATTGAGTTGAGTAGTTGTGAGTAGTTTGAGTTTAACTCAATTAAAACTTAAGTTTGTTTCGAGACTTTAACGAATCGGGTTGAATAAAATTCAATTTGACTCGATAAATTTATGTGCGACTCATTATTTTTTATAATAAATTTACGAGTATGAATCGAACAAAACGTGAAACATTAACTTTCTTGAACATATCAATAAACAGATTATACCCTAACCAAACAGTGGACATCTGCTGCAAATACCCGAATGAGTCCAACTTGCTCATGCCGGCCCATATCAACTCTCCTACCTTCACGACCAACTAAAGACACTTCTGTAACCAAGATTCCATGTAGCCATGTAAGACTGTTCTTCCAGTATTTTGATCTAGCCATAGACATCGAGATAAAATATTAGTTTTTTTTAAAAAAAATTAAATATTTAAATTATAACGTTGTAAATAAAGAAAATTAGATGGGATGAATCGCTTCCATCAGAGACGGATATATTTAGAAAGGGAGGGACAAATTGTTTTGGTATAATTGTTTTTAAGGTCTCTCTTAGTTTAAATAGTAGTAAAATAAGGTTTTTACCTCTCCCAAATTTTAAATTTAAAGATTTAATAGACTTTTATCCATCTCAATGTTTGATCCTAATTTTGTTCTAAATCTTTATAATACCCGATTAAAATTAATTAACCAATGCATTGGAAGTGAGTAATCATACCAAATCAATTTTTTTAACAAGCTAACAGTGATTACAAGTAGTATCTGTTCTAGAATATAATCTCCACCATTTGACATTGATCGCTCAATCACTCTACTAGCATCGTTTATGCTCGAACCCGTGACCTTTAAGAACATCAACCGTTCCTTTAACCACTTGGGCTAGAGGGTTAGTGCACCAAATCATTTTTTTTAATTCACATTCAAATCTACCAAACTACATAACAATGGTGACATAAAATGTTAATTTTGTCAAAGGGGACAAAATTGGTGGGTGCATTAAAAAGAAATATCAAGGCATGGAAAAAAATATTCTCCGACCTTTGTCGATTTGCATGGTTTTTACGAAGAAAAATAAGTCGCTTAGAATCCGATACTAATAAACATATAAGAGAATCAACAGGGATTGGTCTAAGTGATAAGCAGCTTGGTTTCGTTTAAGCAAGCTTCAGATTTAAGATGTTGTGTAAGCAGAAAATCTCTACTGGAAGACTTACCCACCAAAGGTTAGTGTGCGACGCGACTAAATCAAGATTAGTCAGGACTAGATTTTAAAAAATAAAAATAAAAAACTTTAAATATATAAGAGGAAAAAAAAAGGAAGAAAAAGCCAAATGTATAGATTTTATTTTTTATTTTTATAAAAGAATTCATTCCAAAGGAAAATAGTAGGAAGGCATATCAACAAACCAATCATTGTAAGCAAAATGTGTACATCAGGATGGTCGAGAGATTGTGATCCGTTGAACAAATTATATCATGTAATCATGTTCGTTCATCTTTAAATAATTATTTTATAACTACTCACTCATTAATTACATGTAAGAAAAAGATGATGATTTACCTTAAAAAACATATAAGATGGATGAATTTGGTTGGTTAGAATCATAGATAACGTGATAAAAATGATTCATAATATAATTTATCGATCTGTGACTCTTAAAATTTTAAAATTATATAACTTATAAAAATAAAGAACTATATATTTTTAATAAATAAATAAATTCATCTTTTAACATAAAATTTTACATCCGTTATTAATAAATACTTTAAAAAAGTTTATTCTTAAAAATATTTTCTGGCAGATTATGTAACGGTATTTTCCTAATAACTCCTATAAATTTGATATTTTTATCGTCTAAATAAGACATTTTAGATGGCATATTGTTGACAAAGACCCAGAGAGAACACGTGTCCCATCAAACAGCTGTAATGGTTGATTTTTGTTTTCAAGAGATTCGATACTTCTCTATTTTATTCTAAGCAGACAGAGAGAAATTCATAATTTTTTTATGATATTAAAACTAAAATGGGATGCAAAGCGTAAAGGAAGAAAAGAATTTAAGCAAAAATTATTATATTATCTCGGTTAATTATATTATTTATAATCATATATAATAAAATTTATTTTATAATATATAAATATATGTGAAAATTCATCTTAATAAATAGAAAAATTAAAAATATTTTTAAAATTAAAATAAAAAATTATTGTTAGATGGGATTATAAATAATGTATTAGACTAAATTTATCTAATAATTTTTTGAATTTATAAAATATTGAAATATTTAATCTGATTTTATTGAACCATGGAAATAAATCTTTAAATATTTCCATGCAGGTCCACACAATCACAAAGTAAGGTGAGACATTTTTATGCAGTACCAATGTACCATGGTACAATTGCCACGTGAAACCTTTGTGTGCTGTCAACTTCAATAATTCACATTTTTATAAGATATTAATTTTTCAGTTGTGAGCAGTAGCGGATCTAAAAATATTTTTTAGGATGGATATATATAAAATATTAAAATTAAAGTTAAATGTATAAAATTTAAAAAATCCAGGGTAGGCCCGTGCTGACCCTTTAATAGCCATGCATCCGCCATTGTCTCGAACCCAAGTTGCACCGTTAAAAATCGATATTATTGGTTTAAATAGTAAATAATATGATATCATTTTATATGTCTTAAGTTTAAAGTCTTATATATAAAAAAATTCAATAAGAGACTCATTAAAATCAGATAAATGATATAAATCGGGTCAGATTAGTTAGGACAAAACCTTAATAAACCGGGAGAATAGAAAAAACAAAACACAAGCGATAAAAACAAGTTGTGCTGTACAGTGCATTACAGGATTCACTTGAATGCCACTTTTCATGTGTCTCTCTCAAGTCTGTGTTGAGTTTTTACAACCTGTAAGTAGAATCTGTTCTAAAACTATTGTAACCTCAAAAAACTAAGAAAATCCATTCATTTTCTTAAAATTTGTTTAGAATTTAATGACCATGTTAACAACAGATCACGTGATTGTCTGTAAATTGCAGTAAGGTAGTAACTCTGTGATCTAGGTCAATGATTTGAAACAATCAGTATACTTGAAACTTTGCCTCATGAAACTGGAATCCATTGGCATGATATTCAAGCTTTTCTCATTTGTGTGAAACATCTGACATGAAAGGACAAGGGTTGCCAAAACACTAAAATCATGGAGTTTGGGAAAAAAATTTAGTTAATGGAGTTGCTTAGGAGAATCAACAGATTTCCCAGAAGCTTCTGCCTGTGGTCCTCAACCTGATCTTTTTCTCTTTACAACTCTGATCTTTCCAGTCCTCCATTATTTATATCTCCTCCTCCACTGCAGGTTTTTGCAGAGTGGTGCGGAAGGACAAACATGAGTAAGGATTTCTTGACCGAAGAACCAAACAATGACGTGCAAGAAGAAGAGGAAGAGGGTGGTGGTGGTGGTGGTGGTTATGGTTTCCCGGATGATGAAAAGAAGAAGAAATCACATGGAAGGAGAGGATCAGCCGGCGGTTGCTTCGGGGTGTCTCAGCCTTGTTGCCAAGTGGAAAAATGTGGGCTTGAATTATCCGACGCCAAGCGCTACCATCGGCGACATAAAGTGTGTGAGATTCATGCCAAGGCACCATTTGTGGTGGTTGGTGGTCTTAGACAACGCTTTTGTCAACAATGCAGCAGGTTTATGCTTTTTAAGCTTAGTTACTTGATCAACAAGGCAATTAAGGTCTACACATTTGATCCATCTTTTCATGACTTTCATAGGTTCCATGAGCTTCCGGAGTTCGATGAATCGAAACGGAGTTGTCGAAGGCGGTTGGCCGGACATAACGAAAGGCGTCGGAAGAGCTCGGCTGAATCGTCGTCATCGGCATCGGCAGCAGACGGTTCGAGTACTCGTAGAGGAATGGTGATGAAAAATGCTCAACTTAAAGAATCACATTACTTAGGTGATGATCAAAGAAGCAGAGCTCCAACAGCAATCCATGGCGGTTCGTCTTTCAAGCGTTCCCAGATCAGATAAAGGGAGCTTAATCCATCGAAAAAAAAAAAAACATGCTCCCTCTCTTCTGTCATGTCTTGATCTACGTACTGGTTTACTTACTTACTAGACTATAATGGAGAATTTTAATAACCATATGAAGCATTAAAATCGAACTCGATCATCAGAGTTCCGCCATGTTTGTGTTCTTGCTATCTATGCTATGGAGTCTTCGACTGTATCTGTACCTACTTATATCCATTAAGAACTAGCTTGTTGATTAATTGCTTGCCTATTGAATCTGAAATCAAATACGGTCATTATTCGAATCCGAATAACATAAGATCAATGATATGATATATGTTTTATTGTGATTTTGATCCGAATCTAACTTAAAAAATAAGATATCGAATAAGATGATTAATTATGTCGTCAAACAAATATAAAATCAAAAATGTATTTTTTTCCAGTTGATTATAGGGTAAATACTCGATAAATTTTTAAATTTTATATATTTATCTTTGATTTTTGTAATTTTTATAATTTATTCTTTAAGTTTTTAAAGATTTTGTATTCATCCTGAAAATTTAAAATTTTATATATATTCACCCTTAAATAAAATTCTAGATCTGTCACTGATTTAAATCCCACGTTGCTTTCTATCAAATTATTGCGAAGTTTTATCATAACATTCATCTCGTTTAAAACATTGATTTAATTTTAAAATTATGAATAGTTATGATTCAGTTGAACTATAATAATTTATTTATATTTTTTTATATGAAATCAATATATAATTTAAAAGAAAAAAGTTTTTAATGAAAATTTAAATTAACCCATATTTTATGAATGCAATATAAAATATTATAAAACATAAAAAAATGCAAGAACAAGAAGATTAATATTTCAGAAGTGAAAAGCAAAATCGATAACAAAAGCCCAATTCAATCATCGGCCTTATTGGGCCTTGTTCTCAATCTAAATGGGCTTTAGTCACTGAACTATTATAGTAAAAAAAATAACATCACGTGCACATAGCGTTATTTTTAAATTATTATCTTTAATTTTTTTAAAATAATGAATGAGCCGTGAGTAATTTAAGGATAATAATAATAATAATATTCATGATTATGCGGCAAATATTAAGATTAATTAAGGGTAATAATAATGCAGGATATTAGTAGTACAGACATGAAACTGAAATCTAAGTAGGGTTTTAACATTAATTAGCAGTCTAATTAGTGAGTCCACATGCAATCAAGCACAGTAGGACTCATAGGGGACATCTTGCCGTCAGCAACAGAGCCAGCATTGACTTCCTCATATACGGCACCCGGGTTGACAGATGAGCTATCGTGAAACGGTGGAGCCGTCGCCGGTGTTGACTGGTAGAGAAAGAAAGGGAGCTGTGAATTCTCCTCAAGAGACCTCAAGCTTGGAAACACTGGAACACTCACGTTTCTTGTATACCTTGCAATGGAATCCAAGGTGTTGTTGATCATCTGGGGTGGAGGTACCGGTGGCAACGCAAGGTCGAATCCGCCGTGGTAGGCAGGAAGGGTGGCAGCATTGGTGGAGAAACAGGACACGTGCTCGGGTTGGTTATCGATTTCGTAAGAGAAGTTGTCACGATCAGTGAGGGTAGTGCCGCCGGTAGCAGCCGTTGGATCCAGGAGCGGTGGGAGGGAGACCGAGGAAGGAGAGCTTGGTTCTTGGTAGAGCAAGATGGAGGCGGCGCTAGTGGTGTTTCTCTTGGCTGCTCCGCCGGTGCCACTCTTATGAAAGACCCTGGATATGACCCATTCATCCTGGAATAACCAATAAAAACACTTTGCAACTAGAGGTTCCAAATCACCATGAAAATGGCAGATAATCGTACAAAATTTGTCCAAAAAAAGCAGAAAGAAAACACTTCATAAATGAGATTTCAGGCGTCTTTCATTGGATTTCGTTTTACCATTAGAGTGAACCTGTTAAACCTTCTAGTGCTGACGAGATCTTGCCTGTTAAATAGTAATCTAAACAAGTGTACAAGATACCATTTGCATGCCTTTAACGTACAGATTTACAGAAATCCAGTTCTTTGGCCAAAAGTTCAACTGCTAAAAACACTTTTTAAAGACACCATATAACTGTTGGATCACAGTCTTAATCTACAAAGTATAGGCAAAAAAGAACAGTAACAAGGGTTATAAGTTCTAACACAGATTAACTAGTTTCAATTCATTGTTCAAAGAAACAACCAGTTGCTTTTAACATGAAATGGTACTGTAAAAACTTCCATATGTCATCAACAAAATGGGAAATGAAAAAAGTTTTGGCGATTGGAACAAGTGCAAAAGGACATGGGATTTAAGATTTCTGTAGGCTAACCTTATCTCATCAACCCTAGCTACAAATTACATTAGATGATCAAAAGTTCAAAACGAGCTTAAACCAGACATTTATCATGCAAAAGAAGAAATCAAGTGAAAGAGAGAAGGATTTAGACCTTGGAGCTTGTAGAGAGAAAATTACGGTAAGCAAATTTGCCTTGGAGTTGGAGTCTATATTCATGCATGACCCAATCGCTTTTCTCTCCTTTAGGAGCTCTTCCTCTATAGAAAACCAGGGTTTTCTTCATCCCAAGGAGTGCACAAGTCTTTGAACTATAAATCTCCCTATCTTTTCCCGTAGCTTTCCAATATCCAGCTTCAGTTGCTCGGTTAGTTCTCAACCCAGTCGGGTACTTCCTGTCCCTTAAGCTAAAAAAGTACCACTCTTTCTCTCCCATTGTCGCCTTCTCTGCAATAAATTAATATCAATGAAACCATACAAAAAAACACATCATCGTTGATTTATCTGTAACAAAGAAAATGATTGCTAACCAGGAAGTTCCCAAGGCTCACACTTGTTGATATCAACTTCAGCTATGGCTCTACCACTAAAACTACTATCAAGAACTTTCTTCAACAGATAGCATGTAATGAGCTCTTCATCGGTTGGGTGGAAACGAAAACCCGGGGGTAAATGAGCTCCGCCGTTGTTAAAATGATGGTAACTATCCATTTGCTCAAAAACCCTTAACCAAAACTACTGAAAAGTGAAAATCCTAAACTTCACACTCAAAGTGACGAAAAAAGGGTTTATATAAAATCTGTGTGTGCTTTTGTCTGGGTTTCTGACCTGTTCTGAACCCTCTGAGGCTCAGCTTACTCTTCCCTTGTGTGGGAAGGAAAAGGGTTTCTAGTATGCGTGCCTGCGTGTGAAAAGGGTGTAGTGGCAGGTTTTCTCAGTGTCAGTGAAGAAGAAGAAGTTGAGGGTAACAGAAAGAAGCTTTTACGAGAGTAAAATCCTTTGACTGAGAGGAGAGGAAATGGGAGAAAAGGGAAAGAAAGATGAGATTTTTCACCATGGGTTGATAAAGCTGGTTCATATCTCCATTGTCAGCACTTGACAGTGACATTTGTAATTATCTAGCCTTCTGCAGTGAATTAAAATGAAAAAATCATTTTAATAAATATAATTAAGAGTTGATCTTTTTACACGTTTACCATTTTACTTGCGTTCTTGATAACAATCATTAAAAATAAATAGATTTCGCCCACCAAATTCAAGCTAAAAAAATACTATGGCCTCAGCAATATGAACTTGTTTTCTACATAAAAATCATTTTAATAGTGACGACTGATGATCATGTAAATAACAAATATATATTTTAACATCTTAAAGAATGGAATTTGATGATTAAAATGATGCATGCATGCATGCATGCATTCAAGCAATCCCATCCATCCATCACCGATCAGAAACAGGGGGTCTGATGTTCTGAGATATCGACACGTCATATCTGAGATTTTGAGATGACATCAAGTGATCTCACAGGCTTAGGTCTTTCATATTTTCATGATGTACCCAACCTGTAAGCTTTCTTTTTGTAGTGGTCAAGGGTTCTACCAGTTTTGGACATGCTCACAAGTTTTCTCACTACTATTTATGTCTTCAATGGTGTAAAGACGGAGTAATTCGGATCAATTTATATTGTAGGATAGATATTAATTAATAGGGAGATTTGTGAAGAAGGTTCCCTTGAACAACCGGGGACGTTGAGGATTGATTTTGAAGGGATTTTCATGGAAGAAGACGACGAAAGGCGTGAGGTGAAACAAATGAAGAGCTCGCTCGTGCTGTTTGTTGTTGTTGATGCTAGTACTTCGATGGGGTCTCTCAGGATCCATTGTTGATTTTTTTTCTTGGTTTACCGTGGGATGAACGTTTTAAGAACAAAACCCCAACATGTAAAAGATTAAGACTGCTTTTTGGGATGATCAATGAATGAAGATTAGAATTAATGGGGGTGTCTGGTTGTTTAATAGTTGAAGTGGTGGGATGCAGACTGCAGAGTTGTACAGATAGAATTATAGAAGAGATTAATAGAAGAGAGAGAGAGAGAGAGAGAGCTAAGCAGATGGTGAAATGAAAAGAAGTGAAAGAAGAGTGGGGTTAAATGGAAGATGACGAAATGCTGTTTTGTCTTTAGCTGAACTTTCTGCTAACCATGGGACATGAGTGTTGGTGTTTTTCTTTCTTATATAACGACCATTCTAAACTAACTTCAAAAAATTTATTTAATTTCATTTTTAAATTAATAACAGTATATGTTCAGTAATCAGTATATGTTACTACTATAATATGATATAAACGAAGGACTGTAATGTCAAAAAAGAAAAAGTGTGGACACCGTTGAGTTTTGTTGGGAATGGGATACATGGGTGAAGGACTGTGAGCCACTGCCAGATATTTTGTGGTCATCAGGATTGGTGCCACAACAAGTTTGTCCAGGTTTCTCTGGTGCTCAGGATTGGGACAAACTCAGATCGGGTCTACCTGAGAATTGCAGCAATTCGGCCACCTCCGGAGGATGTGCTGGTTGGTCCTTGGAAAAGGATGGGCTGTTCTCTTCTAACTCAGCTTATGACTTTCTTTCTAAGAAGAAGAAGAAATATTTGACTTGAAAGTGAGATGATGACAGGAATAATGGGGTTTTACTTGAAAAGGAATCTGAACAATAGTACAAGACAAAACTAGTACTCTGTTAAGATTCTTTTAGTAATATGGATAATAAATAAAAAAGGGTATTAAAGTATTATGGTGTGGCATTATTCTAAATCAATTCAGAGGAAATATGAGCATTTGAGTGATGATGAGAATTTGACATGTTAGGTGGGGGAGTCAACTGAATCTGTAGCCATATGATTCAACAAGATTAGGTGGTCCAAGCTTGGAGTTGGATCACTGCCTCTGAGTTGGCTACTTGGAACTGGGGTTAAAAAAGGACAGATAATTAACATCATGGAATATGAAAATAATCTTCTGAGATGTAGTATTTTATGTCCATAGATTCATGGAAATCTCCCAATTCCATGAATTGAACACACAAGAACAAGTACAGTAGAAGAAAGAAGAAAATCTAGACAGGATCGATACCATTCATCAGAAACTCATCAGAAACATGCTTAAATTTGTGCTAGTTACATAATATTATCCTAAGGAAGCTTTGTCCCATTGTACATCAATTCCTGAAGTCTAAACCTATAACTTTGATTCCTGCATATTTTGACCATGGCTGGTGCCTATGGCAGCAGCAGCAGCCACTGCATTGCCAATGGGAGAAATTCTGGGATTGGTCACTTGATTTGTAAGCTGTGCAGCCACGGAAACAGTAAAATGGGAATCTGGGGCTGTCCCGGATTGATCTAAATTCTGCTGCTTCTGCATTGTTTCGGATGATGAACCGATACCCTTTGGTGCAGGAGTCATGGAATGATCAGTGCTAGTTTTCTGTTGAGCATTGGATGTCAAGTTACTCGTGGCGTGCAGTTGCTGCAACCTGTAATCAGTTTCAGGCCGACGGCAGACCTTCTTCAGAGGTACAATTTCCTAAGTGAAAGGATTAATGTTATTACAATGAATATAAATCAAAAAGCAGGACTCGAACAATGCAGTAATGTAGTGATTGGCTACCTCTGACTGATCATGATCATAGCGCACCAGAAATCTACAACGACAACCTCGTATGTCATGCCTCAGTCTTTGCGCATCGAGGATATGGGCATCAAAGTAAAGAGCCTGGTCTTTACCTTCCTGACAATTTTGGAAGCGTTGGGAAAATGAAATCTAAGAGAAGGTTTGATTAAAAGGAATCTATACACACGCCTAATCTCTCAAGGATTGCTTGCATGCCAGCATTGATCAGAAATTTGAAGTGGAAATTCACCTGAAAACATAGTACAAGATCCCTGGGAAGAACTGCAACACACTCGAACCCTTCACATGGGAGGGACCGTTGCCTGACATGCTTGCGAATGTTAACCCACTCCTCCTCCCCTGGTCCAAAACCAGCAATACGAACCTGTACTTCCTGCAAAAGACAGCAAAACATTTTGGAATATTACGGTAGTTTGAGTTCTGCATAAACTATTAGAAAATTTATATAAGAGAACTATTAGAAGATTTTATTCCAAAGTAAAACAGAAAAAAAAAAGAAAAGTATCAAACTAATTTCAGGTAAAAACGAGATGAGGTAAACATAAGAAACAAGAATAGAATATTCCAAGTTGGTAATTTATGAACTTGTGCAACAGTGAATCAGTAGCACCCGCAAATACAGTGACATTGTGCTAAAACATTACCAGATTGCCAGTACCCCAAATCTATGGGCTATAAAGAGCATAATCCAAGTTGGTAAAACATAAGAAATGAGAAGGGGGTATAATTGGAAATTAATGAACTCATGCACCAGTGAATCAGTAGCACTGGCAAATGCGGTGATATCAGGATAAAGAAATTACTGGATCGCCTGTATCCAAATATCTATGGGCCATAAAGGTCGCAACATCATACCTGAAACAGGAAAATTAATAGAATAAGTTTATTGAAAATGCACATTTATCAAGGAAACAAAAATTTAAATACACGAAGGGAAGCATTCTGATCAGAATCACAAACTTACCACGCACCATCCCGTGAAGATTTAGCTTCAAACTCCATATAAGAATCTGACATGTGCTTTCCTGCACCTGGAACTGAACACAATGAGGACTATTAATCAGACTAGTGATAATAACATGAAGAAGATATTAAACATTGGGAGGCACGAAAGACTCAAAGTGAAAAAGAACTTGAGTTTCGTTTTAAGCACAGATTGATAAGGCTTCTAATTCTTAATCAACCTATAACTAAAGAAGGGAAAGAGAAAGCCAACAGTAGAAACTAGAAACCACAGGATCTTCTCTGCCTTTTGTATTTGGGAGAGCAGGTGCTGCTTCTTTACTTTGATTGAAGTGGAAAGTTGGACAAGTTGAATTACGAAGAAGGACCTACTTTTCAACCTCTAGTTGTTTTTTTAATATTTCTCATTAGTAACCCTTAATTTCGGAAATCTTTCTACCTGTAGAAGCAGGCATTGGTGCAGTCATATGGGGAGGCATGGGAGCAGCAACATGCCGAGGCACATTTCTCACGGGATTGGAATCATCCCGAGGCATAGATGTAATACTTAACTTCCCGGGAACCTTGCTTGATTTTGCCCTTATTGCATAGCGCCTATTCTGGAACCAGTTCCATATCTACAAGAAGTTTTCCAGATTAATGGGTGGAAAGCATTTCCTCCGTACAAAAAAACAAACTCAAGTTCTTACTTGCTTAAATTGCACAATAATCTTCCCTTTACGATCCGCTGACTCGCTACAACAAAAGAAAATTTCCTGGTAGTTTCTTATGAGGAAAGACTTAGACTCCATGCTACACAATGTTCTTGTGGAAATTAATGCATACCTGAACTTATCTGCAAGACTTAAAAGGATCTCTCGAGCAGGCATCTGATTATGGTGCCCTTGCAGAGTAGTCTCCATCTCCGCAACCTTAATGCAGAGATTATGTTACAAACTCATTGTTTAAAGAATTAAAACACATTATTTCAAATGCATAATGCTATAGTTACTATCTTTACCGGAATTGCAGCTTTTGATTTTCAATACCACCAGGAACTAAACCTGCTGGGAAATTTCATTTAGCCCCCACAACATAGATTCCAATTTTAACAACATGACCAGTGTTGGTATAAGGATTATCAAAGGCTGGTCTTTTCCATCTAAAATCACAGTCCAATTTTTATCCATATGTACTGAAAATAGATTACAAAAACTAAAACATTGAAGAAGTCTAGGCACTAAAAACATGTTTATTTGCCAAAAATAAATGAAATTGGATTAACAAAGGTAAAATCTTGAAGAAAGTTTAAGAAAATAAAAAAGAAGAATTCTTAACACTACCATTAACAAAATAGGCTAACTCCTTAACCAACTATCAGGCACAAACTCAACAAATCGAAGACAAAAAGTTAGCAGAAAGCTTTAAATCAAAACCCCAGAAATGAATTGAATTCGAAACATGCAATCTGATTGACCCATTTGAAATTGTAAACTAAAAATCCAAACTAGTACTACCAAACATCTCTGCATGCCGTTTAACTAACTTTATTTTAAAGGAAGAGGGTACCTCAGTTTGGGTGAAACGAAAGGCGGGGCCGCCATTACATTTACTCGGTGGCCGACCCATCTATCCCCACCAGAAACTGCGCGGGCTTTTTTTTGGTCTTCTATTTCTTGAAAGATACAATTTGGATTTGAGCTTTAATAAGTGTAAATATACAAGATTTTGTCATCAAAGGTCCAAAATTTTTGAACAAACTAACCAGGAAAACCAGGAACAATAAAATAAAAATGAAAACTTTGGTGGGTGGTTTCGACGCTAATTTTGTCACCAGCTCAAGTGAATCCCGTGCCTTCAAAAAAATTTACATTACAATAATCGTTTAATATCCAAATCATAAAAATACCCGATTTATATTTTTAAGAGTAAACTACTCTACTGACCATTCAATTAATTAGAGATATTTAGTTTAATCATCCAACTAACAAAATCGTCAATCAAATCATTCAATTTATAAAATTGACCTATTTTAGTCACTGACGAAATACTGACATGTACGTTAACTAAAAATTAAAAAAATTAAATGGTCTCTATTATTTATTTATTAATTCAAATATCTTAATTTTAATAAAATTAAATAATATTAGTCACTCAATCGGGTAATGACACGTGTCATTATCCGATCGGGTGATTAATTTTTTTTATTTTATATTTATTATCTTTTTGGTGACGATACATGTCATAATCCGATGAAAGAAAAATAAATGAGTTAAATGTTTTCGGTAAGATTTAAATTTGTGACCAAAAGACTTATTAGGATATCATATACATCATATTATATATAAATCGTATAAAACAATAAATATTAAGGAAAAAGTAAAAAAAAATTAAAGACATAATTGTTTTACTCTAATATTAAGTATTCAAATAAAAATATTCGTATAAAAATATACGAATAAAATGTTTATGTAATAAATATTTGAATAAAAATCATAATTATTCGAATATTTAGATTTTAAAAATATTCTAATAAAAATATTTGAATTTTAAATATTCAAAAAATATTTGGATGTTAAATATTCGTATAAAAATATACGAATAAAATGTTCATGTAATAAACATTTGAATAAAAATCATAAATATTCGAATATTTAGATTTTAAAAATATTCTAATAAAAATATTTGAATTTTAAATATTCAAAAAATATTTAGATATTCGAATAAAAATATTTATATAATAAATATTTGAACAAAAATATTCAAAGACTTATAATTTATATTCGGATGTTTGAACAAAAATACTTATGATTTTTATTTAAATATTTAAAATCTAAATATTTTTATTCAAATATTTTTAAATAAAATATTTAAATATTTTATTTCTCGAATTTGAATTTTTTATTTTTTTATTAAAATTAGATTCAAACTATATTTACTTTATTTTATTTTTCTTAAATGATATATTTTAAATACATCATTTCATGGATAATAACTTAACTCAGTGATTAGAATGCTTGTTTTTCCATATTCTAACAGTAATTTATCTAAAAATAAAGGACCCTACTTAATGTTTATAAAAGTAAGGAATGTCTTTGTCATTTTGTCCCTGTCGGGCCCTTTATCTTATTTTTCTCTATCTTTTTTGAACATTTTTTTTCCTGTTCTTTTAAACATTTTCTGGCCTGAATAGTATATTCCCTTATCTCTCAATCCATTTCCTTCCTTAATTCCTCTTTAATAAGGTTAGTATTTCATTTCCTTTTTCCAAGCTTTTTACATTGTGTAGTTTTGATTAGTGCACGAAAAAGTAACCAAAGTTTTTGTTTTTTTGTTCGTTTTTTTATGCCAGGATTTTCCGTTTCCAGGCTGTGATTTTGGTCATATGATTATAAGGTGCGCAAAGAAAAAAAAAGCTTTTTTTTTTATTTATTTTCTTCTCCTGCTTCATTTGAATTTGCATGTTGTTAACAAATTTTGATTTTAATTGTTTAATGAATAACGGGCATTTAACAAGTTGACAACTTTGTGTGAAATTATAACCAAAGGAGGAGCTTGGAAGGATAACTTGTGGGATGCTCTTTATGATTGGAAATATTATGACAAAAACATAGTTGAAATATATCTTTTAAAGATTAGTAAATAATTGGATTTTTGTAAAATTCTTGTTTTGGGTTTATTCAAATTTTGTTGATTGAAAGCTCTTGGTGATGGGTTGTTATTTTGAATGCCTATTGTGATAGTGAATATAATTTTTTCCCATTCTTTTAGGGGAAATTTCAAGGATTGATCATTGTGTAGATATATTTGGTTGATGATGTGAGGAAGGAGTTGTATTGAAAGTATACTTGAGATGGTTAGCATTTTGAACTTCTGAGAATTGGGAAGATGTGTCAAAACTTAGAGGCTTTTAGTTTTAAAAAGTGCGCTTAAGGCGCAGGGAACGGAAAAAAAACTCCTGCATTAAGGATCCCTACATTTATCCTGGATGCTATGGCAAATGTCAACCCTTTCTTGGTTTGCCAGTATGGCAATTTAAAAAGTGGATTTGTTAAATGTTCTTTATATGTTTTCTTATTCTCGATTTTTGGAAAGAAATGGTTTACGTTTCTAGTGAAATAGATGCATATTATAGATTCCAAATAAATAGATGAGAAGATTTGATCACCAAGTAATACTTTGCATGTCATGTATTTCTGTTCTTTAGTTGGATAAAGAAGATACTTGTCCCGATTTTGGTTTTAGGTCGAATAAGTGTTGAAGATTATGTTTCTATAGGAATAGGTGCTTATTATAAAATTATAAATAAATGGATGAGAAGGTTTAATTAGCAAGTGATACCTTGCATGTCATGTATTTCACCTTTTAAGATGGGTGAAGAAGATGTTTGTCCTGTTTTTGGATTTTGGTTGAGTACGTGCTGAAGTTCCATCTCATCGTTTTTGGATTTAGGTTGAATATGTGCTAAAGTTTATTTTTCGGACTTCGAAGCTGTGACTAGTTGTAGCAACAATTTATTGGAACACCATGGGTGAAAGAAATATGCTATGCCCTGGCCAGATGATAGATTTAGAAATGGATCAGCATGGCCTGGGATATCCCCATCACGAGCCCTGCATCTTTTTGGGTGGCAGACCTAGTTACCCACCACCTGATTTGCATATGAGAGTCACAGCTCCAGGGAACACAACGACTCTTGATACTCATCTCTTACCAGAGCATTATGACAAAGGTATGTTCTATGGGATTCCCCAGTACCCTGGTGTTCAGCATCATAATCATTCCCCAAGTCTTGATCTTGGTATTGGAAATGCATCCAACTATTACATTTCCTATGTGGCTAACCCTTCGTTGAGTACTCCTGTAAATCATGGACCCACAGACCAGATGCCATCTTCAAGCAACTATGGCCTCCTAGGAGTTTCAACAGATGAATATGCTAGTAGTTGCCATTTCATGGATAATGTTAGAGGCTCATATAAGAGAGAATTCTGAAGGATTCCCAGGAAATTTTTCGCATTTTAATGCCTCATCAAGCTCTAGTTCCTTGGGTACCCCATTAAATGCTAGACGTCCTGATGGAGTTGGCACCGTGGATGCGTCACCCTTCACCATTCCTCAGGTTAGGGGGAATGGCCCTCCACCAATTAGAGAAGCTGGATCCCAAAGAAGTGTAAGGAACAGATTAGGGGCAACTGCAGTGGATCCCGTTTTGATGCATAGTGCTAACCATGTTTTTCAAGCAAACTACATCGGTTGGCCTCTTCAGCCAACAATAACAGATGGAGGTGCCCCAGCTTGGACCCAGGCTCCTGGGGTTCCTTATATGCATGGTAGTTTCTGCATTCCTCCATGCTTTCCTACTGTTGTTTAAGGACCTCCAATTTTAAATAAATTACTATCTATAGATATTTCTTGTATTGAAAATGGCTTCCACGTAAATGAGATGAAATAGGAATCTGTTTTGGCTTGAAATTGATTGTCCGAGACTCTTCAATATCTTATGCCTGTGCAGGTAGCAATGTGTCTGCACCTATGGAGACTAGTCTTAGAAGTTCCGCAAACTTTTTTCAATCTTCTCCCCTTGATGTTCAGAACCATAACTTCCATCACCCTGCATCACCTATAGAAGGAGTAAGAGGTCACAGCATTAGCATTCATCCTCAAGTAGTACCAGCTCCTCATCGCTTCCCAACTAGTTATGCCTCACCAGGCCCCATGAATCCTTCACATGATGGATGGGAGATGGGGCGTAGGCATTTGGGACCAATGCCTCCTACCGGCTTTAGGATATATCATTCTCGCCGAGAGAGCGGTATTGTACCTGAGACAACTGTGAGACACCACAATCTTCCTCACTTGAGAGTTTTTCCACCAGATGTTAGTACTGTCATTTCTGCAATGTTATATATCTGTTAATTTTCCGTTTATTACTTCATTTTCTTTTCTTAAATCTAGAAAATGGAATTCATATACAACCTTTTTTTTATATTAATTTTTGGTTTGTACATATGGTGATATCTTTTAATTGATTCATTGCAGGGGATTGCTGTACTGGAGCTCCCGCTCCCTGAATTTTACGAAGTAGGAGGTTTTGTCGATCATCACCGAGATATGCGCTTGGATATAGAAGACATGTCTTACGAGGTAAGTTAATATATGCTGTTGTCTATGGTTTAACTTTATTTTTACTTACCATTCATAGAAAATTTCTCCAAATGATCCACAGGACTTATTGGCTCTGGGCGAGCGGATCGGAAACGTGAATACTGGTTTGTCTGAAGAAACCATTACAGGTAACTTGAAAACAAGAACTTACTCAACATTTGCTACAAATATTAATCTGGAAGCAGCAGCTCCCATTGACCAGGAACCCGATTCATGCATTATTTGCCAGGTAACGAAGCGTTGCATTACCCTTTATCGATAAGCTTGAACTCTGCACGACACCGTTGATTCCTAATGGACATCATTTGCAGGAGGATTATAAGAATGAAGAGAAGATCGGAACTCTCGATTCCTGCCATGAATATCATGCCAATTGCTTGAAGAAGTGGCTGTTCGTCAAGAATGTATGCCCCATCTGCAAATCCGAAGCGTTAACCGTCGAGTCGAAGAATGTATAATGAAGGTGACATAATCTAGAAAAATAATAAATTACATAAACTGGATGATGTTAGTAGAATCAAGATCCTGGAAAGCTCTCCCAGATGTTCCTAAATAGATATTTGGTCAAGTATTTTTGTACATGAACTTGCAGATATCTGTAACAGACGGACCATCCTTTATTTGTTGGCTTTGTAATTATCAAACAATTGTACAGATTCACATGATGTAGTTTCATGCTGGAATGTTGCACTTCAACTATAATGTGTCCAAAAAATTTCTTAATTTTTCCGTAATATTATGTTGAATGTGTTACATTTTTTTTCGAAATAATAAAAATTTATATAAAACCGGTTTTAACCGCACTTTAAAATGTCTAATATACCGATATGGTACCTGTTTTACGAGAGATTATATCATGAGCTCGACTCGGCACATCATTCGTGGTATTCAACCAATAAAAACTATTCATTTTACAACTAATTATACATGTTTTTAATCTAATTTTCAGAAAATATATTTTTTAAATGACATGGAAAAAATAAGTGAAGATTCATTTGTTAAAAAAAATGACATGAAAAATAGTGGTAAAGTAAGTGGTTATAATTGGATAAGGATCGTACTTGATGTAGTAAACCAGACCAATGATATAATTTCTTCGATAATACCCTTATTTAAGTATTAATTGAATTTAGATTTCACTGATACTTTAAAATCTGATCATATGAAGTCTGTTTTAAAACTTACAATTTAAATACTTAAAACCTCCCCCACTCTAAATCTCATTATAAAATATTTATTCATTTTTTTAAAGGGTGTTACCGACATGTTTTACTAAACAAGAGGGTAATGAAATGAGACATGCCTGCCTAAAACTGGTCAACTAATCATGATTAATGTTTGTTAAGCACGTTCAGGTTTTATAAAATAGAATAAAACACAACGGGAGAGGATGGAATAGAAAAGTGAACAATTTTTTCCTTTAGTCATGTTTTTTATATATATATATATATCAACTTAAAAAATATTTAAAAATTAAATTTTAAATCTTAATTTTAATTTTTATATTTTAATTCTTATATCCCAAAAAAATATCTTCTAGAGTAGTAAAAAAAGTTACAATAAAATGATCGATGATTTTTACTTTTGGGACATACTCATAATCTTGAATGAAAATAAAAAGGATAAACTATATAAGTAGTCACTGAACTTTAAGAGTAGATTTATTTTGGTCACTGTATTTTTAAAATATTCGATAAAATCACTTAAATTTTTATTCATATTTGATAAAATTATTTAATTTTTAATTTATATTTAATAAGATTACTTAATTTTTAATTTGTATTCAATACAGTAAGTAATTGTGACCTTGCCCTCCCTCCATGTGATTGTGCTTTAGGGACCAAGGAAACCTGTGGGGTCTTGCAAACAGTTTCACATGGGACAGCATCCTTACAGGCAACTTCCCTTTCTTTCACAGCTCAGACCACGAACCCCAAGTATCAGACTCCGACTCTATTCCCACTAATCCCAGGGCAACAGATAGAGGTAGAAAGGTCACATTGGCACGTGGGAAGGCTGATTCATACGATTAGTAAACTACCACCAAGGGTTGGGAAGGGGAAGGAAAGGAAAGCAAGGCCTCAACCACAACTGTTGCTAGCTGTCCCATGTGACTCACCTCGCACACATCTGATTTAATACTTATGTTTTCTTTTAAAAATGTTTATCATCTAGCACTAGTGATGCTAGCAAAGTCATTAAAGGAATGATTGTTGTTCTTAGAGGTTAAAGATTCGACATCAGCGATGTCAACATAATGATTGAGCAATCAAAATCAAATGGTGAAAATTATATTTTAAAACAAATACTACTGTTTCGAGTATTTATTTATTTATATAGTTGGTTGGTTCGTTTTTATTGATTGAGATTAGGTTCGGATTGGATATAAATTTTTGGGAGTGTGGATTTTTGAACGATTAGCTCTACCATGGCTGAATTACCTCCCAAAATACCACCCACCATCACCCAAAATTGGCCTTCTTTTCCTCTACACAACATGCCCGCAATGGCGAACTTCTTTTCCATCACCACCAACGCCACTTCAATCCACCAACAGCAGAACCACGCTTCATGGGTCGACGAGTTCCTCGACTTCTCGTCCGCACGTCGTGGGGCTCACCGACGTTCCATCAGCGACTCCATAGCCTTCCTCGAGCAACCATTGGAGGTGGATGAATGCAGGGACTCAAATGCCATGATGACGACGACGAAAGAAACGAATAGGTTCGATCGTCTCGACGATGACCAACTCATCTCCTTGTTCTCCGACGATGTCCCCGTCACCATCGAAGCTGCACTACCGACGTTATCCATGTCCAACCCTTCGACACCGTCGGATCAAAATAGCAACAATGATGACGAGAAACCTGCTCCCTCAATGGATCTGCAACAGCCTAAAAATGAACCGGGGGAAGTCGAGAGCTCACGCAAATCATCCGCAGCAGAAGCTCCACCATCCTCCAATGGCGATCCTATCGTTGATCCCAAAAGGGTTAAGAGGTAAGAAATTAAACAATTAATCAAACCCCATTGTATTAAATAGCTTGAAACTTCATTTTGATGATCAGAATTCTGGCCAACCGGCAATCAGCTCAAAGATCAAGAGTGAGAAAACTTCAATATATTTCACAGCTAGAAAGAAGCGTCACCACATTACAGGTATATATATACATATACATATATATAATACACAATTTAGTTTTATTTTTTTATTTATTTTTGTCCATTGAATCTGAAGGGCGAAGTCTCCTCATTATCTCCAAGGGTTGCCTTCTTGGATCATCAGAGGTTGATTCTCAACGTTGACAACAGTGCTTTGAAACAAAGGATTGCTGCTTTGGCTCAAGATAAGATTTTCAAAGATGGTAATTAACGACACTTGTTATAGAAAAAAACTGTTTATTTATATTTAATACACTATTAATTATCTATTGTTTACCTACTTTTATTACAATGTTTTAAGCAGCTCATCAAGAAGCATTGAAGAAAGAAATTGAGAGACTGAAGCAAGTGTATCAACAACAACAACAGCAAGATCTCAAGAACATGAACACTACAGCCACCACCAACCACCATGCACTACCGCCGTCGCAGCCAAAAGACAAAGAACAGGTTCATCAAAGGAAAGAAGAGAGGTAGATTAAAAAAATGATGATGAAAATAGTCAACTTTTTTTTTTGGGTGGTAAAAATTGTAAATAAATGGGAGACCAGACATTGTGGGAGGTTTTTTAAGGTGTGGGGTTGTTTCGGGATGGATGAAAAAGTTCAAGTGTCAGAGACAACCGATGGTTAATGTTTGATTGTTTGTCTGAAAGAAGAAAAAAACAATGGATTGTTGATTTTTATTTTTAGGGTAAATTATTTTAGTAATTATATTTAATATATTTATTTTAATTATTAAATTATTGAGTTTGTTAATTAAATTATTAAATTAATTTATTAAATTAATTTATTTTAATTATCATTAAAATTTGAATTAATTATAGTATTACGGTAATAATAGTTGTGTCATATTATATATATATATATTATAATAAAGTAAATACTAAAAAATATTAAAAATAATTAAAAAATACAAATACTAGGGGAAGGGAATGATGAATTTGTTCTTATCGAATTTTAAACCCATAATTTAGTTTAAAACCACAAATTATGAAAAAAATTGATATTAACTAAAAACTTTAACCATTTATTATAAAGATTGTTGATAAAATATTTTTAAATTATTAAAATATCATAATATAATATTTATTTACTAATTATAATTTTAAATTATACACAATCGATATAAATAATATATTATAACTCAAATCACTTAAAAATAATAATATTTTTTTATTAAAAACGTTTTCTTAAGGATTTATTGATTCCACTTAATGAGTTCAATAGGAGAGTTTTTTTAACGCATCAACTGTTTTTTATATTTATTAATTAGACAAGAATAAAAAATATTTGAAAATTTTATAATGATTTCTCACATTTTGAAAGAAAAGGATTTTTTTAATTGTTTTTCTGATTTTTAAGGTCTCGTCGTGACTAAATCGAATCGACAAAAATATTATTTTTCATACAGAAGGAAAAAATTAATTTAGATTTTCACAATTTAAGAAAGTGAATTTTAATGATTACAAATCTACTCTTTTTCTTACAAAAGAAAAAGTTTAGTATTATCTTTTGGACATAAAATATTAATACCTCTTTAACAGAAATGATAAATTATATAGTTTTTTTAATAAACTTTATTCTCAAATTTATTTTAATTATTAAAAATTTAAAATATTTAATTTATTAATTAATTTTTAAATATTTAATATTTATTATTATTTATAATTATTTTTAACAATATCTATTTATTAATGAATAAAAAAATCTTTAAGATCCAAATAGTAGAAAGATTCATTGATACGATAAAAATAATACATTAAAAATTAGCTTTATTCAATAATAGAAGACGAAAATTAAAATATGAATCAAAAACTTTTCTCGTTAGATTTATGAATTTTAAAATATTTTTTTGATGAAATAAAAATTAATTTTTAATTCAAGAGACTAAAATAAACTATCGATAAAATTTATGATAAAACGATCATTATCTATAATTATTTACGGTATCGATCGATGACGAATAACAACCATTTTATAACATTATTAAAAAATCATATCTTTATCTATAAATTACAAATGATAAATCTTTAATTACTAAAAATAAATTTAAGAATAAAATTTATGTAAAATAACAAAAAAAATAATGATGTAAATTGAAAATCCGGCAGGCATAGGTAAATTGTGCAGAAGAAGGCAATCCTCAACGTCTGGTTGTTACTCCACTCACTCACTGTATCTCCGTCCCTACGAAACTCTACTCTGAAAGCCCATTTCATAACTCCGATGACATTGCTTTATCATCTCGATTCTAATAAGTTGATCAATTGAGATGTCATTTTTTCACTTGTAAGTTCCTCTCCCTGTCAAGAACAACAGTTCAAATTTTCTCTAAATACGAATGAAATTATATTGCATTTCCTGCTGTTTAAGGCGTTATGTACCATTTGTAAAAGCCTGCTCTTTGCAATTCTGGGTTAGTTTTGAATTTGGGTTTCGAATGCTATAGATATTTCCCCTCTTTTGGGGGTAACATTATCTAAATTTGCTCGTCTTATGGATGATACCCTGTTTCATTTGAGTTTATTAGGAGATTATTTGTTGGGCATCCGCATTCAAGTCATGTTCCAGATACCCTTTCGTGGCCTCTTGCCTCTGTGGTGGATTATTTGCATTGCCAACCAACCATATTGCTGCCAAACTACCATCAATTTGTTTTGAAAAATGCATTTCCCTCGTATTCATATCGATGTTCCTTGAGCCTTCAACCTGTTAGAGCTTTGCAAACTTCTCTGGGTGCAGGGGAGAGATTCATGTTTTGCAACTTTTGTTGGTCAAAAGATGGTATAAAGTCGAAACATATTCAATGCTCGAGTGAGGAGGCTCAGCTATATGGTTGTTATAGCTCTCAGGAATATTCCACTGATGAAGGCTATAAAGAAGAGCAAAGGAGGAGGAAGATAGGAGTGGCAAATAAAGGGAGGGTGCCATGGAACAAAGGCCGGAAACATAGTGCTGGTAACAATGCTCTAAAGTTCAACTTAATCACTTTGGTTTCAATCCCTATGCGGTTAGTGAATTCATGGTTTTAAATGTTGCATCTTGTAGAGACGCGATTACGAATCAAGCAAAGAACAATAGAAGCCTTGAATGATCCCAAGGTGAAGTCATATAAGACTGAAGCAGTTTTGGGATGTTTTTTATTTTTCCCTTGGATATTCTTGAAATTGGGTAAGCACCCATGATATGTTGACAAACAAATAAGAGTTGTTCTAGCAGTAATCATTTTTAATATAAACTAGTTTTTCTATAGGCAGCAAAATATGATATCATCATCTTTATTATTATAATTGTTATTATTCTTATTGGTATTTCTGACGATTTCATTGAAAATTTGTCCATCCCTTGATTTCCAGGTTAGGAAGAAGATGTCTGAACATCCCCGTACTCATAGGTAATTTTACATTTAAAAAAACAAAAATGTTTGCTATTGATGTTTCATTAAGCATCAGACATGGAATTGCTTTTACACTCTTGACTTTAAGATGTATATTCAAAGCCCTTAGACCTAAAAGCTTAAGCAATATGTTTAGACTAAACTAAAATTATGTTTTCTATAACTCCATCTTCATACAGACCAGCATGATGTGTTAAAATTAAAAAATTGGACCAGCACTGAGCCTTATACGTGTATATATCATCTATAATATAATAACAGTGCTACAATATGAACTTTGATCATTGTGTAAGTATTTTAATCATCCTTGGCTGAAAATGCACTCTTTAGTTTATATCAATTTTCTTAGTCGTTCTCTTCACAGGCATCTTGGAATGAGTTTTTCAAACTTTTAGCATGAAATTGTATGCCATTGAAACAATGTTAAGTTTACAATAAATATCAATTCCAAAGATCATGAAATAGAGGATATTGTAACTCTTGCAGTGAGGAAATCAAGGCAAGAATTGGGTTCTCAGTGAGGCGTGCTTGGGGCAAGCGTTTGAAATGGAAATGGTTAGGGGAGAGATTCTTTCTGTCATGGATGGAAAGCATAGCTGAAGCTGCTAGGAAAGGAGGGAGTGATCAGGTGGAGCTGGAATGGGATAGCTATGACAAGGTAAAACAAGAAATAGCTCTTGAACAGCTTCAGTGGGCTACAGAGAAGGCCAAGGGAAAGGAGATAGCCAAGGTAAGAGCAGAAAGAGCTAGAGCAGAAAGGATAGTAAGAATTTCTCAAAAGAAAAAATTGCAGGAAGAGAAAGAGAAAGCAAGAGAACTGAAGATTAGGATGCAAGAAAAATCTAAGAAAGATGAGAAGGTGGCAGACCATGAAGGGTGGAAACTTAAGCAGAGATTACAAATGGTAAGAAACCTCAGAAAGACTTAGATTCAAACCCTCCAATCTGCAGCAATTTAACGAAGCAATTACTGCTTGTGCATAGATGTCATTACTGGAACTTGACGTTCTTTGTGGATAGGTTCATAACTCTTAACTTTTTGGTCAATCATAAATAATAAGGCTGTTTCAGAATGTAACATGTAATTCTATAGTTTCCCAGAGTGTGGATAAAATTGCCTGAATATGTTCCATGTTCTTATGGTTGTCGTTCTATTGAATTAGAGACATGTAGTTTACATAGGACTTGAGCTGATAGAACTAGTTTAGTGGTTGGCTTGTAGCCTTGTAATAAGTCACTTATTTCCATGGTTGCTTAACTCGTTTTCTCTATGATGATAACTTCATCCTTAGATCCGCAAAAAGAAATCCATAAGTAGCCAAGTCAGTATTCAAGGAGACAGAACACATATCCCTGCTCTGGAGAAATTGAATATAGAGCTTATACAGAAAGAGAAAATGCAAAGCGAAGTTTCTCTTGCAGAGCAGATCAAAGCAGCCAAAAGCAGAAGAACAGAACTAATTTCTGCAAAGGTTCCGGCAGTCTCATCATCCTTTCGCTCATATAATGCAAGACTAAAAGAGTAAGCTCCAAATATGTTCCTCTAAATAATATCAAAGCATGGTATATCAGGCAGAAGGTGGTTTCCCTTCACTACCTTCTATTAGTCCTTTGGCTGATATGTTCATTCAGGTTTTGTTATCTCATATTCCGTAGAGGAAGAGACTCTAATCCATGAAGAAAATTTTGTTCAAAGTGATCATGGACTTGCTTTGTTCCTTCTCTTGCTTTCACATTTTTCCAGTTATGTTCAGTCTTTTACTGTGCTGCTCTCCTCACAGGGTGGCTTAGTGGATGCTTTGAGCTTTGAGCTTTTGCCTCTCATCTATATACCATATTCATATTCAAACCGAAGCAATCCCGAGGCTTTTCTTCTTCTTGATATCGAGTTTTAATGTTGCTTCCCATGATTTTATGAAACTAGCATGTACATGTAAAATCACAAGAAAGCCTGTTCGATATTCTTCAAAACTGCTATACTCTTTTGTGATGTCATTACATAGTTGCTTATAAACAAATTCCATGGCTTTGTATCATTTTAGATATCAAATGGGTGTATTTCTAAATCTGATTTTTGCCCTGTGTTGTACATTTTTAATCTTATTATTCCCGCCATTGTTAAAACTATTGGCAAGGTGATATAAGATTCGGAATGCTCCGTCTCAAACAAATTTCAGAGCTCCACTGTCAAAGCTGAAGATGAGATCGACATATAAGGAAAAAAACTGAACGTAATTGATTTTGGTTCACGGAAGTTGAGATTTTGAACGTTTAAACATATTCGATTCGAACCATTCTTGTATATCGTACCAATAAGATGCAACTGGTCACTTAATTCTTTCTTGTTCACGTCTTCCTCCTATTTTCTTTATGGACATAAAACCATAGGAACCCCAGTTTCCTTTTTTCCCTCCATTCAATTTCTGGGTTTCTTTACAATATTAGGCATTATCGCCATAGGTGGCCCAAAGATGATATATGTAATTGTAACTGAAAATATTATCCATATATATATATATACTGTATATGTGCGTTTGTGAATCTTATTTAATTAATCGGAGGATTATTTATTTCTACGATTAAAATGGTAACCGAAAATATAATAATAAAAGCAAAGAGGAAAGGGAGAGGTACAAATTACATGACATATAAGCTCATTTGGAGGATTTTATTAATTTAATTTTCTGCCATTGCATATCTGTTACAGAGTGGAGCACTTTTCGGGGTTTTCAAAGCCTCATCAGTTTTGAAACTTGGGGTTTCCTTTGTATTTTAAGCTGAGGAAGCCAAAGGAAAAAGGAAAAACCAGAAGCCTAATTTTCTGATTTTTAGAATATCTTTATGTTAAGATTCTCCTTTTTGTTTTTTGTTTTTTTGAGATGAAAGATTTTCAGTTTCTCTGCTCTTCACCCTAAATTAAAATTTGTTCTGCTTTTGCATGTTGATCAGAACATGCATTATAGAGGTGAGCTTTAACTTTTTTTTGGATAAATTTTTGAAAGTTTGGTATTGGATTAATGTATGTGATTTTTTTTCTTTCTGATTTTGGGTTCTGGGTTTTGATCCGTATCTTGTTTTCTTTTCTGGGTCCTAGAATATTTCGGATTTTCATTTCATTTAGTATTTCCGATGATTTTTTTTGTCATTTTAAATTCAGGTTAACGTTTGATGCATGATAAATTGTGATGAAAATTTTAAGAATTTTGACTACAACGTATAAGAAATTCAAGATTGCAACTGCCGTTTCTTTTAGCTGATCCATTACCGGATTCTACAATTCCTGGTAATGGCATAACTTGAATGCATGTTTATATATATTTCTGATTTTAGTCCAGTTCATTTTGAGGCAAGGTGAAATTTGGAAGGGTTCACTGATTTCCTTGTATGGTAATCTTTATTAATTTTTAGTAGTGGAAAGTGTGCTGAAGTTGCTGAGCATGAGCATTTTGATATTCTAATTTACAGTGCAAGTACTTCTCTGTATTGTTTGTGTTTCAAATTTGGATTTTGTTGTTGCCGTGACCGTATGAGTATTTCGATTTCCTGTATTTTCTATTTCTTTTGTGATATCCAGCTTCTTTTCTCATGAGCTGAAACTAGGACGTTAGTCGTTTGTTTTGAAATGTAGGCATGCTTTATAATGACAACAATGATAGGATATTTATGATCTATCTAGTGCAAACAGGAGGAAATGATGTCCAAGTATAATTTGGAGTTTAACTTAATGTCGAATTGAATTATTTGGCATTTTTGGCGTGAAAGAAGTTTGTTGCCTTGTCAGTCTTCTATATCTAGCTCATTGTTTTGAGTAGAAAGCAAAGAAGTGGGGATTGGGAAATGCTTTAGAAGCTTTACGAAAAGAGTGTATAATTTGAACTGTATGCATGGAACAAACTATCAAGAACTCAAGTATGATACTGGGAAAAGCTTTAAGAATCCTTCTATGGATTGATTTGCATATTTAAGAAGTCATATGAAATATTTATGCATGTCAGATGATAACCAATGCGGTGTTGCCACATTCCAAATTGGGAGATAATCGAATTTATATGAAACTAACAATAGTGTTATTGATTGAGTGCTATCATCCTTCATATATTAATTGATATGAGACAACTGGAATGACAGGTGCATTTACAACTTTTTCTTTGTAAGTCAATAAGATCACTTGGCGGTTATATTTGTGCGTGTTTTCTTTAAAATGCGGCAACATTTGCCACTTCTTCAGGCTTTAATATCACATTTGGCATGGAGAATAAATTTAATAGAAGGACAAACTGGTTTTGGAAAGTAGCATTAAGTAATAAGATAAAGGAAGAAATAGGTCATGGTTAATTATTGGTGTGTACTTCGATGTTTTGTTGTTCTCTATGCTGCCTGGTGGAATGCAAACATTCCTTGAGCATGGCTGTATCTTTACTGCATGTCTATTTGAGCTAATATGTTTTCCTTATTTGTGGTTAAATGGACTCATCAACAAAAGACAATTCTAAAACTGGAGTCTTTGCATACCACTGTAAGTGGATGGGGTCCCACTTTTCTTGGTCTTGTGTTAAAGGTTAGTTAGTTGATGACGGTGATGTGCGACTAACACATTCTAAAAGCAAGAAAAAGATAGAGAGAAATAATGCTGTTTTACTCTTTCAATTTTTGTTTGTTTTATTTTTCCATGCATCTTAGCTATTGTTACTTTACTCTCTATTGCACTGGTTCAGCAAAGACATGATGTTTACCTATCATCATTCAATGGATTACAGTGCCTTTTTGAGTCTCAATGGAGGAACTTTTGGTAGTTTTCTTTGCTATTGTTTCATATGATTCCTTTATGTAGAACATAAGCATCTAACCGTAACATGCTTTTAGGTTGTTCGTCCGTTTTAGATTTCTTTATGATTTTTCTATTTGGTTACTTATTATGGCTTGCTTTATTTCGTATTTATGGTTTTGTCTTCATTGGCTTAATGTTCATTTATGCTACCACTTTCAGAATTAGCAAACCTCATCATACCCTGAAAAAAATTAATATTATTTTTAAGGTTTTAAGATTATTTAGGTTTCACAATTATTTAAGCACTTGTTATGGTGGAAAATATCTAATGCTTGATCTTATTGCTGACATATAGATTACCAAAGTGAAACTGCATTTAGAAGAGATGTCAATCAGTACAGATTTTGAAGATTTGCACGATGATGATTTTGAGGGGTCACAAGATGAGCACAGTAATTTTACGGAAGTTTTCGTTGGAAATGATACTGGCAGCACAAGTAAAAGGTGTGTTGTTGGAGCTGTTGATTTTGAGAATAGCAAGAATCCAGAAGCATCACCATGTTCTAACAGCGCAAACTCAGCTGTAACAAGCCGGTCTTGCTCAAAAAAGTTATGCCACAAGGACCCCAATACAACACATGAGAGTTGTGGTTGGGTTTCTGCATTAGGAAGCTTTCCTGAGCGATTTGCTGTGACAGAGAGAGAGGACCAGAATGTGAGTTTCAAGCGAATGAAGTTTTCCACTGACGAAGTTTCCAGGGGTGAAGCACAAAAGAAAAAGACTTTGAGCGCACCATTGCAGCAGACGGAAATAATTATTGGTTTGCCCTCGACGCCTACAAATTCTGATTGCCAGAGAGTAGCACTCCATTTGGTTGAATCCGCTTCCGTAGAAATGAACAGAAATGCTGAAATGAAAGAGATAGATGTTACTAAGTCCAGAATACAAGACTCAGATGCAAGTGAAAGGAAAGAAGTGGTAGTAGGTAAAGGTATAGCTTCCCCCGTCTCTCAGGAGAGTTTTGCATCAAAGCTTGTTGTTTCAAGTCCAGAAACTGCTGTAGAGAAGTTTGAGTCTCCTTTTTGTGCCGAGGAAAAACATAATTTATGTCGATCATTTGGAGGGGACGGCTCTGTTATTTCTGAGGTAACACAGTCTAAGAAGGATCCTCGTCCTCTTCTGCAGAGCCATGTTTTTCACGTTCTAAAAGGAGCAGGCTGGTCTATTGAGAGGCATAAAAGACCCAGTAGGAGTTATTGGGATAATCTTTATAGATCACCAGATGGGAGGCTATTTTATGAATTCCCTAAAGTTTGGAGATTTTGCGGTCAGGTTTTGTTGGCTAATAGATACAACTACATGCTGGAAAATGATGGTAAGAAATGGACTGATATGATACAGTTCTGGTCAGATCTATTAGAGACATTGTTGAATATTGAGAAAGAAGTTAACCAATCGAACCTTTCTAATGCATTGGCTCGACAGTGGATTCTATTAGACCCCTTTGTAACTGTTGTATTTATTAATAGGAAGATTGGTTCATTAAGAAAGGGATATGAGGTTAAAGCAGAAAGAAGTTTAGTTATTGAAAATAACAAGAAAAGTGATGCTATTTTGACGCAGAGAAAAAAAGGTTCTACAAGAAAGTTCTGTTCTCAGGGAAAGATGCCAACACAGCATTGTGATTCTTCTCTGGCTACTAAAAGTTCATTGACAGCTCCCGAGAGGAGTTTTGAGTCCATTGATGAGCTCTCTGGAAATGGAAGTTTGTCAAAATTCTATGGTAAATTGAGTAGTGGGGCTGTAAAATGTCTGAAAGATGTATCTAATATGGCTGAGCAAGAAGGTACATGTTTGGCAGATACTACTAAAAGTTTAGAAACTTTTGGTTGCGAGGTCAAAGGTTTGAATATGGCTTCATCACATGCTTGTGGATCAGATAGCACCTATGACCAGCAAGGTAGTTTTAAATGTATTGGCCATGTTGCTTCTAGAGATGTTACTGACATGCTTCAGGGTTTTGAATCTGCTTCTCCTCACCAAGATAGCAACACTATTTCTCCTAGCTCTGGCAAACAAAGGTTTTTGTGCAATGTGGAGATTCCTAATGAGATTCCAGGAGATGTATCGGTGGATTCTCTGGAGGAAAAAGATAAAACATCTGGAGCTCTAGATGCTGACAATGTCGGCAATCTTCCACAGCATTTACTGGATGACCATCCAAGCTACCCTACTTATAGCCTGATTCAGTCTAGGGAAGGTGAAGATCATTTCAATAAGTCTGCTGAAGCTCTGAAGTTTGAAACAAATCATAAAAACTGTTCACAACAAGCTATTTTGGAAAAGAACACACGCAGGAGATGTAGAAAGATATCTGAAATAAAATCGACAACAGCATATCAAAGTGATGTTCTCTGTTCTCCTACTGAAATGAGTGAACAAGATATTGGCTCATGCCAGGCTGAATTAAATTCAAAACAGGTCCAAGAATTATTTGAAACTGAGGGAAGCCTAGAAAAGTCCTCATCTCTTGGGCCTTTCTTACATCACATAAAAGGCTCGAAGTTTGAAAGGGTTTGTGGTAAGCGTGATGGTTCTGAAAGTAGAAAGAAGAAATCATCTAAATGTCAAATTCAAGATGACGATGATCTGCTAGTTTCTGCAATTATAAGAAACAAAGACTTGAGCTCGGGTGCTACCAGATATACAATGAAGGCCTCTAAAGTTATAGTTCAGACCAAGCCCAAGAGAAAGAGGGGCCGTCCCAGGTTGCTTCCTCGAGGAAAGGGTAAAGGAGGGAAGCATATTAATGAAATCAAGTTGTATAATGTTGGATCCAGAACAGTGCTCTCATGGTTGATCCTAGCTAGGGTCATTTCATTGAATGATGTCATTCAATATCATAGCCCTAAGGATGATGTTATCATTAAAGAAGGTTTTGTTTCCTGGGATGGAATAACCTGCAGTTGTTGCAACAATGTGCTATCAGTTTCTGAGTTTAAGATTCATGCTGGATTCAAGTTTAACCGTCCATGCTTGAATCTTTACATGGAATCTGGTAAGCCTTTCACTTTATGTCAGTTACAAGCATGGTCTGCTGAGTACAAGACCAAAAAAAATGGGATCCAGGTGGAAGTTGACGAAAATGATCGAAATGATGATTCCTGTGGTCTCTGTGGAGATGGTGGTGACCTGATTTGTTGTGACAATTGCCCTTCTACTTTTCATCTAGCTTGCTTGTCTATGCAGGTTTGTCCTATGCTCAATGTTCTTTTTTTGGCACTGACCTACTCCTAGCTCATAACTACTAGTGAAAATTGATTCTTTTTCCCTTATAAGGTTGTGTAATATTTTCTCTCAGTGTTTATGAATTGCTTTTGCTTCTCTATTATGGGGGTAAATATAGAATACCATGACTTCCTTTTCCCTCTTTTTTCCAATAATGTTGCTTCACTATATTTTTGTTATTTTAGCTTCTAATTATTTCATTCGCTTCAATTTGTTGCTTCCAGGAAGTACCTGAGGGTGATTGGTATTGCTCAAATTGCACTTGTTGGATATGTGGAAATTTTGTTAATGATAAAGAAGCTTCGAGTTTGTTTGATGCATTCAAATGTTCCCAGTGTGAACGCAAATGTAATTCCCCCCCCCCCCCCCCCCTCAGCATGCCATTTCCTGTAAAAAGATTAAACTATTTTTGAAGACTGTGAGAAAACAGGATGCTAGAAGTTATCCTAGGAAAATTGTTTAGGAGTTTGATTTCTCTGATTGCTTCCCTAATATCTTTTATTTATTAATTCTGTTATTTAGGGAAATGGTATGTGTATATATAGGAATCCTACCAGAAGAAATAAAGATCATCGAGTTTTCCTCAACCAACATACTATACAGTTTCTTAACATATAATTTGGACAAATAGTCTTATGTTAGATGCGAGGCAGGTTAATATTTCATGTTTTGACAGATTTCTTTTCCTTTTTTTTCTTGTTTTAGTTTTCTCAGTGAACAAAACAAAGAAATTTTATTCAAATGAAATGTTAGTCTATTTTGTTTCATAAAAACATTAGAAAAGTAAATCTACTTCCACGACCTAATGTAGTAGTTTCATTAAATAGTATGAGCATTATACATTTTTACCATTTATTTTGTTTGTGTGTGTGTTTATGATGCTTCTCTGGTGATTGCCAATTCTGATTTTTCTGATTTATCACAATGTTTGTAAACAGATCATAAGGAATGCTTTAATAAGGAAAGCCGATCCAAAGAAAAGGTTTCCCTTCCTTGGCTTTGTGGGGAAAGCTGTGAGGAGGTATTTTTGAGATTCAAACTTCTTGACTCCGATTGTGTTGTAAAGATCTGTTGAATTAGCGTATAGAAAATGCCTTAAGCATTCTTTACACGAGTTCAATTCTAAACTTTATTAAACCAACAATTCAGTAGGTGTGGGATGGAATATCCCTTCCACATTCCACCGCAAAATGAAGTTGAGCTGGATAGACCTGACTTCACCCTGAAAGAAAACTGGCCTTTAAAGTTGCACTTCAATTGTATTCCATAAGCTGCATAATAAATGTTGTTTTGGCAGCTTTTGTTGAGTAGTAAAGGAAATTTCCAACTATTAATCTCTTTGCGACTATTTATGATCTTCTGTCTTGATGGTTTATTTCTTTGGTCTGGTCTTGTTATTCTCTAGGTTATTGTCGGTTTGAAGCTCTGTTCCTTATCTTGTTTGCTTACCACTTCAGATTTCAATTTTGTTCTGTCAACTAGGCTAACTTTTGTTTAGTTATACTTATTTCCATTAACAAATATGTTGCATTTTTAGCCAGGTCTCAGCTTTTGAACTTGACAATGCATGCAATTCATATCAACTGAAGTGTTCTGTTCTGCCATTACAAAAGATCTTGGCTTTCAATGATCTATTGTACTTTAATTCTCACTTTATAGCCATATTGGTAATCTGAAAGGCAAACAGTTTCTGCATAGATACTGACCATGATTCTTTAGCGACAACTGTTTAATGGTTGTTTTGAGCCTTGTCTTGTGTGCCCTGACATTTTCCACATTATCTGTCTTTTAAGTTCTGGTGCAATTTTCACTGGTATTTGCAGCTATACTCAGGTCTTAGTTCTCGTCTTGGGATGATTAATCACCTCTTTGATGGCTTTTCTTGGACACTTCTTAAATGCATTCATGAAGATCAAAAGGTTTACTCACCTCAAAGGCTTGCCCTGAAGGCAGAATGCAACTCTAAATTGGCCGTTGCCTTATCTATCATGGAAGAAAGTTTTCAGTCCATGGTTGATCCAAGAACGGGGGTAGATATGATACCCCAACTCTTGTACAGTTGGGGGTGAGTTACCCAGTTCTATTTTTGTTGATAAATTTTTGTTTCATCTATATTATCTTCAATGTTATGGGATTGACTTTTACATTTCTACTCAATATTTCCTCCTTTTCACTCCTTTTGCAGTCTTACTTTCAGTGTCATCCAGTGCGTAGACATGTCTCGTTCTACATTGCTTGTAATTTTTCATTTCCTGCTTGCAAGGCAGCTTATATTCACGATCCTTTTGTTGTTTAAATGATCAGGTCGGATTTTGCACGCCTTAATTTCTTTGGATTTTATACTCTTGTCTTGGAGAAGGATGACTTGCTGATATCTGTAGCATCCATCAGGTAGTACTGATGTTGTACGGAATTATTCGATCTATCAATACTTTCTTTAACAATTCAGTATGTTATGTTATCCCTTATACATATAGCGAGAATAGTTGGCATCTATGTCTCTTTAGCTTTTGCTATGATGTTTTAAGAAATAGGATGCATTTGGAGTAAAATACAAGTACAAACAAGTGTACGAGGATACAACCCTTTATGGATCCTACCATTATCTTGGAAAATTAAGAAAAAGTGGAATATATTTGTCTAACCACTTACACCCAAATCTGAGTATATAGAGTATTAAGATAGTTTGAGGCGAAAGTACTTATTCTTTCGAAAATGAATCTCAAATTAATTCTCCGATTTAAATATTTTAATCAGTTTGGTACCTATTTGGCGAACATTTCTGTTTATGTTCAGTCTTTCTCTGCCATTTGGTCTAGGATTCATGGGGTAACAGTAGCAGAGATGCCTCTTATTGCAACTTGCAGCAACTATCGTCGTCAAGGAATGTGTCGACGCCTTATGACTGTTATTGAAGAGGTACTTTCTGCACAAGTTTTTTCATGAATTTAACATTTTAAATTTGTAAATTCCTAACAGTTGATAGACATTATCACTAATGTTTTCTTTTTCTTCTTATTTGTGAACAATTTTATTGGTTCACCATCCGGATCAATGCTACCTCTAGTTGCTCATCTCATTAAAGGTTGAAAAGCTGATTATAACTGCTATTCCGAATTTAGTGGAAACATGGACCAAGGGTTTTGGCTTCACGCCGGTGGAGGAAGATGAAAGAAAAAAGCTAAGAAAGATCAACTTGATGGTGTTTCCAGGAACTATATTGCTTAAGAAGCCCTTGTATCAAGACTCAACTGATGCAGTCATTCACCCTGCAGGCGATCTATCCATTAACGAAGCCAATGCCAAAATAGAAACTGAAATTCTCAGAGACAAGAATCTACAAGAATCAGGAATTGATGGCATGAAGAATATCAAAATCACTTCTGGTGGAGAGGATCCTTGTGAAAAAACAGGCTTTAGAGTTACTAGAACTACTAGATTAGGTATCCATGCAATGGGAGAGCCGGTCGATGAGCATAACCATAGCTTGACTGAACTGGAAGACAGGTTCAGAGTTGGAACATGTCAAGAAACACAATCTGACTGCTCTTACAGTGACAATGAAACCGGTACCAAACCGAATGCGGAGTCAGAGTGCCAGTCAGTAGAAAACAGGTAAAGAAGATTATAGACTGTAATAGACTTGAGCAGCAAGAAAGTAGTAGTTTGCTTAAACCATTTTCAGAGAGACAGAATTATGGGGTATCAATTTATAGTGTTTTGAGACATTGAGTTTCTGTAGAACAAAAGTTGCAGAAGACTGGATTTTGATGTTTTAAGTAGCAATAAAAATTATAAGTTTCGGAATTCTGCCATGTTTTTTTCCACTCTTTCTATCCATTTTTCGTCAGCACAAACATTGCTTATGATCAATGGAGAAAACCCGAACTCTCGGATTTAATCCATCCCAGCATGCATCAAACTTCTTTACCTGATAAATAACCGAAAGAAAGAAAGAAAGAAAGAAAGAAAGAAAGAAAGAAAGAAAATAGTTGTATTTGAGAATCATCTCTTAGTATATAACATTTGAGAGTTTTAGACAACAATGAATATTATCATACAACTTCAAAGACTGATTCCAATCCGAAAACAGTTATCCTGGTAGCAACAGCCAACAGGAACCTTTGTGAATATCATCAAACTTTGTTCAAAACATTAATTCTTCCAAATTTCCATATTAAATCAAACATCAATTAGCTTACATTGCATAAGATGTTATTTCAAGAGGGTGAATGATTTTGACTGGTCTTCACGCACCGCTTGCGTATAAACGAGTCCATTCCTTAGCTGCAAAAGGTTAAGGGACGATTAGATTATATGAACGAAAATCATCTTTTGGTTGTAGACTGTAGTAGTATTTAAGCAAGCAATCCCAATCTTAAGGAAACCACAGGTTTTACCTGTCTCAACAGCTTCAGCCTCGTTTGTTTTCCAATGCTTCGCAATGTTTTCAGAGAGTGGATCATCGGGATTTGGAGCACTTAAAAGTGCTTGAATACTGAAATAAACATAACAATGTCGGTATTAACTTGAAACAGGAGTGATACCATAACTAACGATAGTAACAACTTCAACATCCAAATACCCTGGCAATAATTCTTTTGAATCTCGTTTAGGAAGCCAATATTTATATGTGTACACCAGATTTATACCTCAGAATATCGTACAATACCTTAAAAGTACGGTTCGGATCTGGAGAGCTGGACTCCATTTGTCTTTGAGAATATCAAGGCATATTCTTCCAAGCTGAAAGATAGATCAAACCCTTAAGAGCCAAGAAAGTACACCTTTTCACACCATAAAATAAAGGACAAAAGAAGAAACAGGTGCTAACCTTATCAATGTTAGGATGATATATCTTTGTTAGAAATCGAACCTGTGAACACAAAATTGGTTAATAAGGTGGATAAAAGCGCAAAATATAGGAAACCAAGCCGAGAGAATGGAGGGGAATGATAAAATGATGCAGAAATGCCCACTATTGTCAATTAGCAATTCTACAAACATACTACACTCATGAAATCCCAATCTTGGAAACCAGACAACTAACACTCAATCACAACATGACAAAAGTCTCGAATGTCATCATATCAGTCGTATGATCGTATCCAGTATGGAGAGCAAACACAAATTAGATCATTACTACCAACCAGAGTTTGTTCTTCACAACTAATAACATGCAAAGGCATAGTTGAGAATAAAGTTCTTCCCAAGTAAAAGCAGGACATGCGAAGTCTAAAGCAAAGAATTGGCTACCTAGGTGGTATAGGATACGGCATTGATGTCAGGACAAGGACTTTCTGAAAGTCAGCGCAGATGTCATCATACCTTCAGACATTGAATTCCAACATTTTCCTTTAGATTATGATTTATGTCAACAAAGCAAGCAATTATATACCACCAACAGTTCATCAAAGCAGAAGGAGAAATATACATAATAGATATTTAATTATACCCTACCAAACAAAAAAGAAGACAACTTCTGCCGAAACTGAAATTTCCAAAACTAAGACTGCAAACAAACTTCGAATTATAATGATCATAAGACGCAAAGTTGTTTACCTTGGGAGCAGCCATGGGATATTCTTCAGGCAAAAATAGTTCCAACTTGAAAACCCCACCTAAATAAATATTCAAAACAAGAAAATGCATGTCTGATGAAAAAGAGCAATATTAAGTACCGACTGAAACCAAAAATGAAAAAAAAAAATGCAATGAGATATTAACAAAAATGAAACTTCATAACCATACTAAGCATTACAAAAACCTTAGAAGCATGCTAATTGGACCTAAATTTCAAGACAAAAACATGTAAACATGGCTGCATTTTCTCTCTTTTCAAAGCTGGAAAAATGAAGCAAAATATCCAATTGTTTAAAAAATTAACTACTTTAAACATATTGATATCATCTTAAAGATTGAAATTTTAAATCCACTACCGTCATAAAGGAGACTGTGTGGGGCCAAGGATCATCACATTGAAATACCGCATATTATCCTCTGATGGTGAAGCGCTAATTCCTGGAGCTGTATCCCAAAATTCCAGTTCAACTCTTTAATTTATCAGGAAAAGGAAAGAAAAAAACTCAAAAGCAATATTTTCTCTGCTCAAAAGAGTAAAGAAAACCACTGCCACGAAACACAATTCAACAAGAATTCTTCGAAAGCAAAGTACTCACCAGGTTCACTGAGGAGACGCTGAGTTTCCTGTTTAGATCAAAGGTAAATAAAGTGAATTTACGCTAAGAAATATCTAAAAATCAAACAATAAAGGGGAAGCTCTTCAATCAAAGAAATGGTCTTAAAGTGATTAGTTAAAGCTTTTGGTTCATCAAAATTTAAACATTTTAGCTATGAAATTAAATTCTAGAAAGCCAGAAAAAACAGCAGAACACGGAAAATAAAAAATAAAGAATTAAAATTTTCTTGAGGTTTCTCGGGAAACAAACAAATCGGAAAGGACCGAACGGAGATCAAAAGAGGAACCTTGATGATTCTTCGAGGGAGATTGCTATTAGCCATTGACGAGGATCGGATGATTAAGCAAAAACAAAAGGTTAGAGCTTTTGCGAATTGAGAGATGGAATGAGAATGTAAGAATAAAAAAAGGCTTATATTACAAATAAGCCCTTGAAGTATAAAGACTCTTTTATTTAGAATTTATTTATTTTTTTATCAAAATTAAATATTTAATGTATTTTTTTAATTAATGTTACATGTAATATATGTTCATATTTATTACATATTTCTAATCTAATTTAATCTATTCACAAACGCCAGTTGAGCTCTTTGGGTGCTAAAGTTGGTTCCTTTGATGGAAAAATGATGCCACAGTGATGGAGTTGGGAAAGTGGAGGTGGATTTGCAGGAAATGAGGAAGATCCGAGGTTGGTTTTTTGTTATAGGGGCCATTAGTGGCAAGGTTTGGTGGAGCTGTTGTGGCCTTGCCTGGTGGCTGTAATATTGGAAACAGGCCTGTCAGTAACATGAGCTGTTGTTTTGGGCACATGCCGCGAATGGAAAAGGATTGGTTGGGGGCAGATTCCGATTTGATTATCCGAGTGTTGGGGCAACTGAAACTCTTATGATGGCGGCATCCATGGCTGATGGAATAACTCTGCTTCCAAATGTGGCCAAACTAATGATTTGAAGCATATCAGTGAGGTTTTGATTCCTGGTTATGACATGATGGCAGGATATCTAGAATCTGTGTTCTTTATTTTCTGTACTATATTTGAACACATGAACCAGAGATGGTTGATCTTGCTCGTTTTTTGAACGACAGTGGGCCATCGGTCGAAGGAGCAGGGAGTGATGCACTAGTTATCCAGGAAAAGAGCCATCTCCATGGTTCAGTGTGTGTTATAAGACCTGATCGTATCGAAGCAGGCACCTTCATGATTGCTGCAGCAATAACTCGCTCCTGCATCTCAATGTCACTTGGTGGGCATGAAATCTTAATCAGCAGAAACTGACAAACACTGCATAAAACCTAAACTAAGCAACAACAGCTACAGCTACAAAATCGTCTAATCACCGGGATTAATCTGTCAATGTTGTACATTTTCCTTTTCCTTTTCCCCCCCGGCTTGGAATAACATGAAAAATGCGGAAAAATTACCGTTCTAAGCAGTCAATGGGAATGATACTTCTGAAAGAAAAAACTCAAGGACATGAGGAAACAACTAACATGTCATTCATCATTCTTGCTTTGATACCCTCTTCAGAAGTTTGTACATGCCAAAGACATTCTTCTCTTGCCACAAATACGGGATGAAAAATGACCGATATTTGGCGGGTGAGAGCTCCCTGTCCAAGTATGGTAGTGCAGCAATAGGCTGAAAGGCGCAATTTCATTAAATTATATGAGAACAATATATGAGAAATAGGGAAATATATAAAATATACTGCTTTACCTCCCATGTTGATAGGTCATTTCCACGATAAGAGTAAGGTCGGTTCAGCTGCAGCTCAACCAGGAATGTACAAGCTTGAACATCTTGGAGCTGCAATTATAGTGAAACAATATATAATAATACTAAAGCATAAAGATTAAAGTTATTCTAATATGAGAACTAGGTCATAGAAAGGGTTAATTACGTATTGCTCATCTGATGCCTTGTTTTTATTGTTGAAGTATGGTGGTGCTGCCGCAGTCCCTCCCAGTGTATCATTGAAAGGGAATGGAAGAAGACCTCGGAATCCGTCATCAATCCATCTCACTTCATCAATATAAGCAGGCACAAAAAACGATGATGGATAACGGTGCCACTCACTTCCAACACAAAGTACAGAACCTACGATGAATCATTCGCTCTTGTTGGTAACAGCATTCTTCAGCATAAATGCCAAGCATAAACAATTAAGAAAATCTAGCAAAAGAATGCATCTTCGAAACTTTCACTAGAACTACAAGGCAATTGTAAAGGAAAGCTATAACCATTAGAAACAAACAAACAAAAAATGACCATACAAGGAAAATTATGTACGCATTCTCGATAAAGTTCCCATAGAAATAAATGTCAATTTTACATGGCGGTCAAAAAGAAATTCATTCTTGGTAGATCCAGTGATAATAATAAAAAAGAAGAAACAAGGTACAATATTAGTGCCTCATATAAGAGATTATTCATTACCAGTTCCGGCATCATCATGGTGCTCCAAGATCTTGTAAACCTCCAATGGAGCAGCATAACCATTGATCAATGAAAATGTACGTGCATGTGAGGCACATAATATGAGGCTTAGGGCCACAGGTCTAAGAAATTTGGCTATCTGCAGAAACATGCCAAAAACATTTGAATGAGAACTTAGTGCTGTGCATATGGAAAATTAAAGAGCTGTAGAAGATGCCCACCATGACTATAATAGAATTATCATAGGGATTATATTTGTCTCGGAAAATATCAGGAAAGCTCTCAATGACCGCCGAAGCAGCAACACAAACAAGTGGGTATATGGGATAAAGGAATCTGCATGACAATTAAATATAATGGACTGTTACAGCTCAAAGCAGGCAAGATGGATATTAAAGATTGTTCAGGACATGTAAAGAGACGATAACAAGTACACTCTGTTTTGTTTCCTAGCAGAAAACGTCATGCAAGGAAAAGGTTAGCCTAAAGCTTTGAACCAAAGCAATTCCGAACCCTCCATGAAACTTATAAAAGTCGTATATCAGAATATTCTTCCTCCGTTTTATCCATTTATGTAAGGGAAAAGAAACAAAAAAAAAAAATTCTAAACAAAATTAGGCATGGACGTTTAAGAAAAAGATCAATTATACCTTTCTTCTTTGTGTGGCTGCAGAGACATAAAAGCCAGCCATATATAAAGAGGAGAGATTATAATAAGCAGGTCAGGGGAATACTTTTTCCTTGCAATTGGCAGAATTACCAGGAAAAGCAAAGCAAGGATGAAACAGAAGTTGAAGTTGTTAAATCCATTCCTTAAATAAAACAGTGGCCCCTCAGTCCCATACAAATGACTCTCACCACCACCTAATACATTATACACTAAGAGATTAAAAACAGATGACGTCCATCGTTGGTAATAGCAGTAATCGACGAGTACAGAGAGTGCCTGGAGAAAGAACTTCAATTATTCACAATTGATTAAAGGGGAAAAAAAAGAAGAAAAAAAACTAAATATGAACCAATTACAAATATGTTAATGTCAATCAGTATGTTGAGATATTAAAATCATATATCCAGAAAGTTTACAGCTAATAACCAAATTTAATGGTTAAATTTACTTACAAGAAGAGCTATAGAGGTGACAGCACCAGAAAGAAATACTTGTTTGAATTGTTTGGCTAAAGTGTACAATGTGACAGGAAGAAATGCCAAGATTGAAAATGGCCAACCTAGGATTACCCCCACAGCCGCAACAGCAACAGCCCATGCAGGTTTCCCAAGTAGAAATAACCCCGACGAGAGGCTCATGGCATACATAGAGAATGAACTAGGAAGGAAACCTGGGGAGAAATCAAGCAAGGTAATAAAAAAACAGGAATCTGATAGGAAAATAGAATTTGCTAGGCATTCTCAAGCAGCTTAAATCCATATTTAATGATTAATTTGTTAGAAGAAAGCATGAAGTCTCTGAAACTACGTGGAAAAGCTCGAGCATAAAATATCTATCAGTATTCTGGAAATTGACAAAAGAAAGATGGGCAAAGCCACTCACTTGTGCTTGCAAAGAAACAACCACTAGCCAAGCAAAGCATTGCAAGTGCATACGAAGCAAGACGCTTTCCATATTTTCTGGAAACTGCTACCACTAGAGTAGCATCTGAAATAACAGATAGAAGACCAAGAAATAGTCTCACCGCATAGAAAACTCTCACCTGTAAGATAAAAAATACATATATAAGGAACGTTAACAAAAAAAAAAAGACAAACTTACATTTTTATGCTTAAAACTTACTTTTTCTTCGGCAAACAGCCAGGAAGCAGGTCGGCCAACTAATTCATGGAAAATAATGTACAAATACGACCGGAGTGCAAACTCAGAACTGCAATGGACATATAAATGAGACAACTGCCTCAGTAAAACGGTTACTGATGAATGAGAGAAGTCTGCTCACCATGATAACCATATGTAACTACTTTGCAAGAAGAAATAAATCTCTTCGTTCACTTATAAGTTACCCAAAAAATTCAATCAAAAATCCATTTCAAAATACACGCACACCAGCACACAAACCATAACAACTAAAAGTTCATCAATGAACTCTATCCAATTCTACTTTAAAGAAAATCTACCCCAATCCTTACCAATGAATGCAAACACCATCTACGAGCATGGAATTTATGCATCACCTAGTAGTAGCTGACTTCATTTCTTCAGTTAAGTAAGCTTACAGATAATATAACAGCGTCATATTCCCTAAAGAATTCCATTCCAATTTTTCACTTTCCAGTTCTCGCTCACTAAATAAAGCTTTAAATACCTCTAGAAAACTCAAGGTACTTAATTTCTGAAAGAATTCCATTCCAATTGTCTACCTCTAAAGTCATGTTTTAGTTGAAAAAAGAACAAATGCTCAAATAAATAACCAACGTTAACACACAAACAGTTCGTTTTTTTGTACTTCAAAATTATATGTTTTTCTTTTTTAATCCAGAATTACATTTGTAGGTCCGCTTACATTGTTTTTCTAAGTAGAACCTAAGTACAATTAAACGGGCAAGTACGTATAAAATACGAGAATTCCTATGTCGAGGCGTTTACCTATACTCCCAAGTTTGGAAGCCGGATTTATAGAGAAGATAATGAAGAGGCTCCCAATAATTGAAGACTTCATCACAGTCGTGGATTATATTCGATGTGGCGCTCATGTATCGCAGCATTCCCAAAGCAAACAACACCGTGAACCACCCCAATCCACGGTCTTCGCCCACGGCGTCCGATGATGATCGTCCTGGCTTGTCCACTTTCGAGTATGATTCTGGCTCCGACGATGATGGCGGAAGATCCGACACTGTCGCTCGCCTCTGTCGAGTTGAGAGAGACATTTTTGGGGGATTTTACCTTTGCTTTTCAGAGGTTTGAGGGTGAGAACTGACTGTGAGTGTTGCTTTTGGGGGGAAGGAAAGAAAAAGGTTGAATTCCCAAAGAGAGGAGCAGTGGGTTGGAGAAATTTATGCTTTTCTTCTCGACCAAGTTTTTTTTTTTCTTTTATAACATTTTCGCACTAAAATTTACAAAACATGTCAATTTAGTCCCTATACAAGTCAAAACAGTTAAATAAAACTATTTGTAATGCAAGATTGTAACCCGTTGTATCAAAGTCATAGTTGGTCTGAAATATTGACATGGTTGTAATGTATGGGAAAGGTAAAACCATGAGAGTTGTCATAGTTAAAAGTGACATGGTGCAGTCTAAATTATTACTTATGGCAGGAGCGTAACTATAAGAAGAATGGACAACAGACACGTCCAATTTCAAGTGTTATTGTTCGTATTAAGTATGATATACGAATTAAGGTTGTTGGTTGTAGTTACTTGAAAATTTTTGATAGCTCTATTGCTTTTAAATGGGGTTTTTTCTAATTTTTTTCGGGTTATCTTGGATGAATAAAGTTTGATTTATCAAAAAAAAATATTAACTTTATAAAAAGTTGGCTTCTTTGATTCCTTTTGCTACTCTCTATTATAGGATTATATTTAGAGATGGAGATGGATCGGATTTGGATTGGACTTTATAAAGTTTAAATCCAATCCAATTAATAATCTGACTTTCAAAAAAATCTAAGTCTGAATCCAAGTCCATTTACATAAATCCAAATCAAATCCAATAAAATATATAAAATCCAAATTCAAAAGTTCAAATCCAATTATTTTTTAAAGTAACAACTCAAATAAATATCTTTAAATAAAAAAATATTTTTTATCAAAAAAAATATTTTTAAATTTATAGCATAAACAAATCTCAGCAAATATTACAATTCAATATAAAACAAATTAAAGTAACAACTCAAACTTTTTAAATATAAATATTTTAAATATTTTTATTTGGATTTATATATGGATCGGATTCATATCGGATATGGATTCAGATTGAATTTGGATCGGATCATGGTAATATCCATATCCGATTTACTTCCTATTAGAACTCGGATATTATTTTTGGATTCGAATTCAGACTTTTTTAATCGGATTTGGATCGAATTTTTTCTTCGGATCGAATTCGAATTATATTATCATCCCTATTGATTCATTTAACAATTAATGGACTAATTTGAACTGGTTTCTTGAAAAGACTAAATTGATACATTGCAGATAATAGAGGGACCTAGCAAGTCCTTTCACCAAATATTATACTATATAGGAATGTATATGCTATAGAAGCTGCAGATTAGCGATAAGCTATAAACTAGAAAGACCCAAATTTGTAAACCAAAAGTAATCATACTTATGGAGCTCCAATCCATTTTATGGCAGTATTAAACACCTTCCAATTGTAAACAAAAATGTCCAAGCACAGGAACATAATCATACTGTTTACAAGGGTTAGTAAACCTTTGATCTTATGGCAGATAATCTAAATGGTACCCTCTGCTGTTGTTTTTACTTTAAGAAAGCTTCTTAAGCTGAAAATGAAACTGTCTTCAATGCAGGCTTATTGTTTTCTGGACTACGTATATATATGTAGTATCGAGGGCTAAGTAGGTTCAACCTGGCTTGAACCATCTAGCCTCATTGGTTAAAGAAACGGTTGTTGTTCCTGGAAGTCACGGGTTCAAGCACTACAGTACTCCTCTGTAGCAACAATGGCCATTTCATCCATCAGTCTACAGCAAGTCCACTTTTGGCCCTTGGATTGCCTGATTATATATCAAGAAAATACCCTCGAAAGATATCGGATCGATTGTGTTGAATTGGGTAAATTTACCTTAAACTCGAAACATGCATAAGCGATACCCAACTGCTTCAAATTAAATATTGAATCTCAGGATAAGAAATTTTTGAAGCTTTGGGACTGAAGCTAATCAATATGGAAATGTATCAGTTAACTTGTTCCCCAAGTTAACAACTTCCAAGAAGGAACTACAATTAGCCAATGATCCAGACAATGATCATTCCAATCGATTGTCATTCCAAATATTTGATGGTTAATTTTTTTACTTAAAATAAATAGTTGGATAATTTTAATTTTCTCATGATCTATACAAATAGAACATGAAATTTAACGGCCAGATCATTAAAATATCAAACATAACAATACTTTAAAAAATATGTTTAACTCACTAAATTTTCTACTAATATAAATGAATGTTTGTAAGAATATATATATATATATTTATTAAATTAAAAGGATTATTCGATTCATATTAATCGACTAATAATAATTATAAAAAATTATTAAATAAATCTCTTCTTCTTTGCAAATTCTAATTTATCCTGTCATTATTATTTTAAATTCCTTTTCAGTCTCTTCCAAATTATATATGACAGTAAATATATATTAAATAATTATCCATGACCTGGTAAAAGAAAATGAAATCTTTTTTCTTTAAATAATATACCTAGACATTGACGATTTAATTATTTAAGCAGGAAATATATTTCCAAAGCTATAGAAATTTCAGTATATAATCAAAGCTAACCTGCAAATGGAATTAACACAAGCATGGCGAGAGAGTTTAGTTTTAATGCTGAAGATGGTGCAGGATTTGAGCTTCAAAGCTCCGAGGGGGTATTACTTTTGCTTTCTGTTATTGCTATTTTCCTCTCGGTTATCTCTATACTCATTTTTGGTTGTGCTGACTGCCCTGAATCTGAACCTCAACCTGTCCGAAAACGGCATAGTATTGGAGGGCGTAATGTCGGTGGTGGTTGTGGCGGTGGCGGTGGAGGATGTGGTGGTGGCGGTGGTGGTTGATGAATAGATATAACGAATAATGCACACAAGGATGGCTTGAATAAAATTCGTTTGGGATGAATAAGTTTGTTTGTATGTTTTGTTTATGTATTGAGATGAATGAATCAAGTATCCGTACATGTAATCTATTTAATATATATATATATATATATCGAATTAATCGATTTTGAACCGATTAAAATCATTAAAAAATTTAATTTGATTAAATCCGAATAATGTACACCCTTATCATAAACGGAAAACCTTAATTCACCCAAAGAAACATGGAGTAACACGTATCTCCTTCCCTTTCTCTGCCATTTTCAAAAGAAAATTTCAGATTCTCTTGGAAAAAAAGCATCTTTTTGCATTGAATTTGGACCCCATCCATGGATGAATAGAACAAAGTTGCATTTGCTTGAAACGATTCCTTTCTAGCTAGATAAACCCATATCTTCTTCTTCCTCTTATGTAATTTTCAGCTCAAGAGAAGTTTCCCATTAATCTTCCTCAGATACACATCTTGTGTTTTGGATTCAATTTGTATATTGTTTAAGAAAAATCTATGCTAGTTTGATGCTTCTATGCAGCAGCCTAGAATTATTGTAATAGATTGAATTAAGACTTTATAATTTCTGGTAAATATTCTTCCTTTCATATTTTGTTGATATTCTGACTGAAATTTATACTACATTTTTTATAAGATAATATAAAGTATGTTGCTTTTATGGTTACCAACCTCTCATATGATTTTTGAATCCGATCACGTTGCGATCCGATTCGTAAATCCATAGCATCACAAAAGACACTAAGCTTGTGCTTGGTTCAGGGGTTTTAGCTTGCTTAAAAACATTTTGTGGCAGCTTTGCTCGCTGTAGGATCTAAGAACTGGTTGCTTTGCTGACTTTGCTATTAGACTCACCATACTGAAGTAATTAATTTTCAGTTCATTTTTGTTCATCTCAGGGACTGTTTTTAAACAGAATAAGGCATAAATAGATACACGGAAATATGGGCAGTCCTGCCGAGCCAAAGAGAAGAGTGGCGTTCTTGTTGATTGATGGATTGGGAGATGTATCAATACCAAAGTTTGGATGTAACACTCCCCTGCAGGCAGCCAATGTTCCAAACTTGGATGCTATAGCATCTGCTGGAGTTAATGGTCTCATGGATCCTGTGGAAGTAGGTTAGGGTTGTGGGAGTGACACTGCTCACCTTTCGCTGTTGGGTTATGACCCCAAAGTATATTACCGAGGGCGTGGTGCTTTTGAGTCAATGGGAGCTGGATTGGCAATGTCACCTGGAGATATTGTGATTCATTGATGTAAATTTGAGTTCTTGCTGTGATATTCTATTACTTAGTTCTGCTGGATATATAGCTTGCTCGACAAGGTTTCGTTTTTACGTGTCCGTTTTGGTTGTTGGCTTTCCCTTGATTAACAAATTTGAACCTCAAAAATGTCTGGTTATGCGAATTTTTTCTTCTATATGAATTCCATTAAAGATTGGGTTAGCAACTATTTAATGTCAAGTCATCATAATCAACTCCATATAGGTATGCTACAGAACATCGATGCGGAGTTGTTGTTAAAGGGCCAAGACTCAGTGGAAATATATCAGGAACTGACCCATTGAAGGACAATAGCTTACTTCTACAAGCCAAAGCTTTAGATGACACCGATGAAGCAAGACACACAGCTGCAGTTGTTAATGAGTTATCCAGGGAGATATCGAAGATACTGGTGTCTCACCCGTTGAACACAAAAAGGTTAGCAGAAGGGAAGAATGTTGATAACGTCGTCCTTCTAAGAGGCTGTGGTATTCGAATCAAGGTATTATGTCCTAGAATTTTTCTACTTGATTTCTTTTTCTTCTAATAATAAGATAATGAATAAATGGCTCCACCTTTTCTAATCATGTATGTAGGTTCTTTCCATTTGAAAAGAAACATGACTTGTGGCCTTGCATGGTTGCTCCCACAAAAATTATTGCAGGATTGGGCCTATCACTTGATATCGATATCCTAGAAGCTCCTGGAGCAACCGGAGACTATCGAACACTTTTGACTTCAAAAGCAACTGCCATAGCTAAGGCACTCTCTGTTCCTTCACAAACTTGTCCTAGTGTCTTTGTACCAGGGGAGGATGAACACAAGCCTGGCAGAACAGATGGCTATGATTTTGGATTTCTCCATATTAAGGTAATGACCTTATAAATGCATCATTTATTTATTTATTCCATTTTGGCTTTGTATTTCCTGTCCTTGTTATGGACACTAACAAAGTCTGATGTTTATGGAGGCTTGAAATCTATGGGCATCATTCTCCATGTCGTTTAAGCAAATCCGATTTACTTGATATTCCTAAATTGCAGGCAATAGATGATGCAGGTCATGATAAGGCAACTGTTTTCAAAGTTAAAGGATTGGAAGCTGCGGATCAAGCTATAGGGCAGCTGGCCAAGCTCCTGTGGCAGACCGAATCGACTGGAAATTTTCAATATTATATTTGTGTCACCGGTGATCACTCTACACACGTTGAATATGGAGATCACAGTTTTGAACCAGTTCCATTTACAATTTGCTGGTTGAAAGATTTTGTTGGTGCCATTGGTGGAGAGTCTGTTTGTAACCCCCTCGACCCCCACCCGACTCGAATGAGCTACACGGGGAATATCGAGGCTAATCCGGAGACTCGCCCCGATAAACAACCCTAAAAAAAATTTATCTTTTATCTTTTTTAAATGCTTTAATTATATCCTACATGTTCATGTAAGGACCGAGTTCAATTATAACGGAGACTAAAAAGAAACGAGTCATAATTTAACCGAACAAGTAAGGTTCTCTAGATGCATACAAGATCCTATAGACGTAATCCACACTTCGAATATCATCCCTAGATGCAAAGTCACCTAATTCCACACGCAAAACACATAATTTATAAGCATACTTCAACAATAACAAGCATGGTATATCATACTTTAAAATTAATCTATAATAAATCTCGAAATACCTCGTTAACATAAAAGTGTATCATTTATAGTATTCAAGTCAGAATATCCAAAAACACATAGATTCACTAAGTCATATCTTAAGCAATAACAATGTTGATAAACATCGAATATATATAAGCATACGATTACAATAAGTCTTATCATCATATCAATAATCTTAACATGATAATCCATCCCCATTGCTCTCTCACTACTACTAATGTTATAAAAACATACTTGAGCTTTCACTTGGCGATTACCTGGATCCTTGCTTCCCTTCGTTGCCTCAACATTATTTACTCTGCATTGCAAGGTAAATAAGAGGGTAAGCATAAGCTTAGTGAGTGAATAAAAACAAGTATAAAAACACCTTGCAATGCAGCCCATACTAAACCAATTTCATCGATTTAAAATAATATGTCATGCTCTTTATAAAACAAAACAAATATGGCTAACAACGCCACGTTTAAAACTCAGTAAGTGTCATCAAACCATGGCTAACAATGTCATCATTAAAATTTAGTAAAACCCTTTTTAAAATCACAAGTTTTAAAAGCTAAAACACAAGTCTTACATCTACGCACATAGCAATGCTTACACATGCATCTCAATGCATAAAGCTCAAGTCTTACATGCTAACAACATAGCAATGCTTAAATCACATGCATACCAATGCATAAAACTTCGCATGCATAATCCCATATGCAACAAGTAAAAACCATGACACTTACCTTTAAAAAGTAAAAAACATATATTGGTGCTAGTGATCCGATTTGTACTACTCCAAATCATTAGGATAAACGGGCAACCGTATGTTAGTACTACTCCCAGAGCATGCGCATGTTGATACTACTCTCAACATGAATTATCTCACCTTGGTGTCCGGTGACAGTACTACTCCGATCAACCCGTATGTGACAGTACTACTCCCATCACATAGCATTAGAATAAAAGGCAAAATGCAACACACAAGGAATTTATACACGTACGACTTTTGAATGTTTATAATGCACTCTAGACCCTATTGAACTTATCCCATAAGGTTCATCACTTAACTAGCCAATATATTATCAAAAATCAATGCTCAAAACTTAATTCAAAAGAAAATTCAAATCATATGCATCCCACTTTTCACGCATCACTTGCAAAAACTACTAAAACCACTTTTTATCTTATTTTTCAAAATAAAACCGTGGGAACATTGAATGCATATAAAATCTCTTTAAAAACAGTTTCATGAGCATTTATATACATGCATAATCACATATGCACAACATAACAAGAGCATGACAAATAATGTTGTAAAAACACAACATAATATGGGAACCTTTAAGAAAGCAAAACTTTAAACTTACTTCCGAGTATAGGGAGGTTTTTCACACCTTCCCTACACCCCAAACCTTTGAAAACACATTTAAAAACATGCCAAATCGGCAACCCTCATAATCCACTCACCAATAACTGTTTCTTGTCCGATAAGTCACCGATTCGATCCAAAACTTCTTCAAATGTGATCAGAAACTTCTTGTCCTTGAAAACTTGATGAACGGCTGCCTCCAAAGAGGAAAAACGAAAATTAGAAAAATATGTGATATTTAGGTTAATTAAAAAGGGTTTTAAGAATTTAAAATTAGGTTTAATTAAGTTATTTAATTTACGATAGGTTTTGGGTTTAATTAATTAAAATTTAGAAAGCCTAGACCAGCTAGGATTATAATTGGATCAAAGCCCCTTAAAGATTCAAAGTTTTGGCTTGTTTTATAAAATTGTCCTCGAAGTTTTTAATTTTTACAAAATGGTCACCAATTTCTAAATCCTAGGGATTTAAGGGTAAATTTTCAAATTTGATTTTACCAAAGTCAAGTATATGTTAAATAAGAATTTTAGGATATTTTTCTTCAATTTATTTTGATTAAAAACTAATTTTTAAGTATTTAATCCCAAATTAGGTTAAACCAACAAAACCGGTCCACTAGACCTTAAACTTTTAGACCCAAATTTGGGGTGATACACTGTTGTTTTGGAAACTTCTCTTGATTCATTTCCTCTTCCGACCATTAAGGCTGGCTAAGACCTAAATGAAGACATTGCTTTTGAAAAGGAGGGGAAATGCAAGCAAGTTAAATCATTTTCCGGTGATTCAGTATTCGAGTTCAACGAGATTGCTGCGGCAAGGGGATCTCTTGGACGGTTCCCTGGTGGAGAGATGATGGGAATTATAAAGAGATTTCTTAAATTAAATGCATGACTTTCATAACCTCTCAGTATCTGAATAAGGTAGTTCTAATACGAAAAATAACCAGATGATGCTGTATGTTCTTGAATAATCAACAATTTGGAATGCTCATGTTTTCCGACATCAAGTACCCGAAATAGCAAAGCAAAGTTAAAGCAATATGTTGCTTTGCCTTACTTTCAACACTTTAAATCTAATCCATGGACTAATCATAAACTAGTCCCTGAGTTGTACCTTTTCTAAAAGCTGTGGTCACCATTGGTGAAACTTTTCTTTGCTGCTTTCGTTATCTTCCAAGAGCCATGTGCTCCTCGATATGTGAATCAATCAAACAATTCAAATCTCTACTATATCAAACAACTTTTTTAAAGCTTAATCAATAAGGAAAAAACAATCATAAAAAAGGATCCATTCAATACCTCACCATCTCTAAGAAAACAGAGTAGTGATGTATGTTACAAAGCCTCTTTCTTTATACAGGAAATCTCCAATTGCTCTTGAAGATGAGCCACCTGCAGAAGGCCCTTACTCGGGCTACATAGTGATTACAGATGAAGAAGCTGAAGAACAAGACACCTTTTGTTTCGGGGCTTATAAGAAAAAGGGTGTTGAGAAGCTGCCTTTCCCACAAGACAAGATGTTGAACCTTGTCCATTCATCAGAGGTTGAAGAAACTATGGTCAATAGGGTCTGGTTTATCCCTGTTCTCGACCACCCTCTTTCTTCTAATCAGTACTATGTTATACGAGCCAAGGGAAGATACAAAGGGTAAGATCCGACTCTTCATTTTTCGTGAAGTACTTATGTTCGACGTTCATATCTGAGGCTTATCTGGTTTAGGACATGCTCGATTTTTTTGGCTGCTGAGAGTTCTGTTTATGTTGTAAACTTGCAGGCTAGCATGTACAAGTTCAAGGGAGTTAGACACCAAACTATGCTGCTGCTTCGGTGACGGTAGTGATGTAAAACCGAAACCATTTGATCACAGAAACGTTTATCAACAGTTCAAGATCCATCGTCACCATAAGCACAGTTTCTTCGCTAAATCCACCGCTACAGATTCAACCCCACCAAAATTCTTAAGGAGAAACGGATGGGAACTTCGTATCTCACGCTCATACAGATTGCAACTAAACCAAGCTATAGGCCTAGATTCATCACTCCGAAAATGCCTCCCAAGTTTCGACTTCCCAATGTTCAACAAGAAGTCACCTTCTGTTGTCGTCGGACAATGGTACTGTCCCTTCATATTCGTCAGGGAAGAAACAAGTCTCCAGCGACAAATGAAGAGATCACTGTTCTACATGATGACACTCGAGCAATGGTGGCAACAGATTCATACATGTGACAGAGAGAACAACGGACAAACCGTAGTGAACATCAACAAGATCGTGCAAAGGGAATTCATATCAGTCAATGGCATGCATGCAACGAGAGATCATAAAATTAGCCATGGAGGGTTCTGGTGGTTCAGAACTTTATCGAGAAACGACGGCAGAAAGGGGAGCAATGTCGGGTTGAGTTTAGCTGTAACAGAGAAGATGAAATGGTTGCAAGAACAAGGAGGGTGGTTTAATGGTGATGAGACAGAAGCAAGAGTTGAAATAGAAGAAATAAGGAGTGAAGATATTGAGTGGAGGAGATTTGGTTGCTATATGTTGGTTGAAAGCTTTCACTTGCGAAAAATAGATGGGACTTTGGTGTTGAGATGTGATTTTAGACATACTCATAAGATTAGATCAAAATGGGAATGAACTTTCATTCTTAAAGAATTTGGAATCAACAGCTATGTTCTATTAAGGAATATCCTAAATCCTAACGGCTAAAACTGTACTGACCTAATAATAGTTACAATTACAAGAGTTTAGCTTTTCACTGGGAGCACTTGCTTGAATTGCTCCACTGGTGTAAATCCATCCCTGCAGTTATCATCATCAAGTACAAGTGTTGAGGATTGCGCTTTCAATTCTTCAATATCAAAATTCCACCCACTAATTCCCTTCTGGTACACGCTCGTTGATCTAGATTCTTCTGATGATGATGGCGTCGTATTTGAAGGTAGTTGTTGTTGTGCAGATTCATCAACTTTCACAGGATTCAATGGTGGTCGGAGCTCAGATAATAGCTTCTTCAGAGAAAGCTGAGGCCGCTTGGCATGCTTGAAAAAAGAGTGTTTCAACAATTTCTCTGCAGTCGGCCTCTTCTTCGGGTCTTTCACCAAACACATGGCGATCATGTCTTTAAAGGACTTGGAAAACTTCTTATCGCCGAGTCTTGGCGGAGCATTCTGTAGTGTCATCAGAAGAACCTTCAATGGCGGATATTGCGACAATGGCGGATGACCGTGCGCGAGCTCCAAAGCTGTTATCCCAAACGACCATATATCAGCTTTAGAATCATACCCAGTCTCTGCTTGCATAACTTCCGGCGCCATCCAACAAGGTGTCCCGGTGAAGGTATTTCTACACCGTTGTCGATCTCCAGAATCAAACATACAAGCCGAAACGCCGAAATCAGAAAGCTTAACAACTCCATTGTTATCAAGCAATATGTTACCGGCCTTCACATCACGATGGATATGCCCTTGCCGGTGAAGATAATCCAATGCCGTGAGGGTTTCTTTCAGTATAAAACAAATCTCAATCTCTTCCAATCCATCGGGATGCGCACTTTTCATCACGTGAAAACAAGAACCCGCCGACATAAACGGCATAACAACCCACAGATTACGATCCACAACAAACGAACAATACGCTCTGACTAGATTCGGATGATCAACCCATCTCATAGTTTGAGTTTCACGGCGCACGCTCTCCAGATCGCCATTGTTGCATCGATCAAGGTCTAAACACTTGACGGCCAGGACGTCGTTGAAAGGGAGGTAAATCGCCCGGTAAACCGTCGCGCTGGCGCCCTTCCCGATCTCTTCCAGAAGCTTATAGTCGGCTGGATTCGCAGAGTAACTCCTTTGACTCTTTCCCATCTCACTAATTCCTGAATTCTTGCTTTGAAAAACCATTGTTTCTGATTGGATTGACGAAGAATCTCTTTTTGAAGAAGATTGCTTGCTTGCTGGATACGGCACCTTTCTCTTTCCCTGTATATATTTTTGTAAACCCTAATGAGAACTATAAAATACTAAGCAAAATAGGATAAATTTAAATTCTATTTAATGAAGGATATAAATATATATATGGTTATCGTTATATTATATATTATTTTAAAATAATTAAAGTTTGTTTAATTAAATAATAATAATTAGAGTTTGTTATAATTTATAATTAAAATATATTTTTAATATATAAAATTATGTATTTAAGGAAATAATGGTATCTTTAGAAGATGGAGTGATACTAAAAAGTCTATTAATAATCCCGGCTTATACGGGTAATAGAGATTTTGTATTAATTAATTATTTAATACTAAAAAGTACTTGAATTTAATGAGAAGTTAAGAATAAGTATAAATCGATATTATTTTATTTATTAATTATGTATTTAAATTTAATAATAATGGAGTAATTTTTATTGAATTTTATTCAATGATAATCACTTATTTAAATTTTTATTTATTAAATGTAGACCATTATTAATTTAATTATAAAAACTAAATTTTTAGAATTATTAAATCGACTTGCATGTATTATTAAATAAAATTAAAAAAAATAAAGACGTTTGAAGCTCTTGAATTTTAAAAAATAATGATGTCTTTAAAAAAGGGGCTTTTATACTTTAAATCTTTATTGATTGACCTTTTAATTAAGGTTGATCATTAATTTTAATAGTTTTTTAATTAGTCAATATAACGTGTCGTATTATAATATTATCTTTTGTATTTTTTTAAAAAAAATATTTTATTTGAAAAATTCTTTATAATTTTATAAAAATTCAAAAAAAAAAATAATTTTCTACAAAAATATTTTATTTAAAAAAAGTGTCATTATCACACTGACTTGTAAATCAAGATTTGGTGATACTTGGAACGCAAGTCATAGGAAGACATAAAGAACTTGGGGATACAGTTTTTTTTCTTAAAGATTCGGTGTCATTAATTGAATGCACTTAATTCTCGGCGAGTAGTTATTTGGGTGAAACTAAAAATTTATTATAAAAAATTAAAATATATATTTTAATTTTTTTATTAGTAAGAAAAAATCATTTTATTTAAAAAATTATATATTAAAAAATTTATTTCAATTTAATATATAAAAATAACGATCGACAGAAACTATGATCACCCAAAAACAATCTGATCCCATATTTACATGAATCAATTTTCAATTCCTCTATTGACAATGGCAGATGGCAAAGATCCATATAAGCTGGATACGAGAATATTATGTAATGACCCGAATTTTTGAATCAACGAGTTAGTATTGACCCGGATTTTCAGTTTATTAATTAAAAAAACAGTTGAACAGCTCCACCACCTTCATTAACCCAACTCCAGAAGAGAATCCCACAAACACTGAAAGCTCCTTCAAAACTGTCACCTCCCCAGATTCTCTCCTCTGTTTCACCATCTTTTCTTCCTTCTTTTCCCCCCCAAACAACCCAACCAAACAGCTAACTTTCTTGGGTTTTCCCCAGTTTTTCATTCTGGAACCAAAGCTGGACCCTTAAACCAGCCCATTACCTGAAGAAACAGAACCTGAGGTTTCATGCTTCAATATTCTTTGGTTTCCTGAACAGACACTAAACTCAAGGAAATTTAAACTATGTATTTGATCAGTTCCTATGTCATTTTCTTAGATTTTATTTCAAATAAATAAAGGGAGAAATTCTGACACAGTCAGGAAGATTGTAGGGACAGGATTTACTTTAAAACCATGTGTTTTGTTTGTTCAGTGTCTTAACAATTTCTTTCCCATAGCGTGAGTGCCGGCCAAATTTGTTGATTTCATTCTAAGTTAGGACTCTATTTCCAGCATGTCGGCTGGAATATACCATTTCTACAAGAATAAAAAAGAAAATAGGGGTTGGTCCAAGTGGTAAGCAGCTTGATTCCGCTTAAATAAGTCTCAGGTTCGAAATGTTGTGTACGCAAAAAATCTCTATTGAGAGACTCACCCACCAAAGTTAAGTGTGCGACGCGGATCGTCTAGATTAGTCAGGGCTAAACTCTAAAATCAGAAGAGTAATAAAAAAATATATAGTTTCATAATAATCCAACATTCTATATATAAAAATTAACCTAAATTTTAAACGTATTATATTTTTAAATAAAAATTTTAAATGATCTATATATCCAACCCAACCTAACTCAAGACCTCTAAAATAAAAAGTATATGCTCAATTTCTTTGATTGTCCTTTCATGTCATTTTCAGTTGATTTCGGAGATTGAGACAAAATTATAAAAATCTTCAAGAAATTAAAACATGCACAGGAAAATGAATAAAATATGTTTTTTTAATCTTTAGGCCAGGAAAATGAATAAAAAATATCAAATATTTAAATTTAGTTACATGAAATTGATTTTTTTATCTACATTAATATTTATGGTTTTTAAATTAATTTGACAAGAAGTTAAATTTAGACTTTGGACTAAAAAAAATAATTTCTAACACTTTGTTGCTAAAAAAATATTAAATTAATCCTTAAAATTAAATTTATGTAAGAATATATATTTTTCTCATCATATAAAAGTTGAAATAAAATTTAAAAACTGTTTTAAGATAAATGGTGTGTTAAATCCACAAGACTAATTAAATCATGGCATGATTTATGCTAATGTTATGTTTGACAAGACACTAATATATCATTTCTTGACTTTTTGGGGAGGGGATAAATTATAGAATCTAATATTATTTGGACATGAGGAGATGGATTTACTATGCTTGTGGGTTATAATAATTACAAATGGAAATTGTGTTATTTTTTTATAAATTATAAGTCTAATTTTAATATATTTAAAGAAAAAATTAAGAAAATTTAAAAAATATTTTTATTAAATAATTATCAATATTTAATTGATTAATTAAAATTAAATAATACTAAAGTATCATAAATATGATTCTTCAAACTTAAGATCCTACTTAGATAATATCGTTTATCTTAATTTTTTTAAGGTGAATCATCATCTCTTTCCTAACTGTAATTAGTGGGTGAACAGTTATTGGATAGTTATTTAAAGATAAACGGTCTTGATTGCTTGGAGCATGGATGACATGGTGAACAATGTTCACATAATAATATCTTTTAATGAAAAGTTATTAGATGAACCTTGTTCACCACGTCATCCGTGGTCCCAATTAATCAAGACTGTTCATCTTAATTTTTTTTAAGGTGAATCGTCATCTATTTCCTACCTGTAATTAGTGAGTGGACAATTATTAGGTACTTTATTTAAAAATGATCAGTCTTGATTGCTTGGGCTATGGATAACGTGGTGAATAATATTCACTTAATAATATCGTTTAATGAAAAATTATTAGGTAAATCATGTTCACCACATCATTTGTGGTCTCAATTAATCAACATCGTTCATCTCAATTTTTTTTCAAGTTAAATCATCATCTATTTCCTACCTGTAATTAGTGGGTGAACAATTATTATATAATTATTTAAAGATGAACGATCTTAATTATTTGGACTATAGACGACGTATTCAAGAAAGTTCACCTAATGATTTATTTTAATTGAAACATCAAATATAAAAATAATATAAAATAATCAATGGTTTAACATACTTTCAATGATATAAATTATTAATTTAATTTATAATTTCTAATATTTTATTTTATTAATCAATCAGTATTTAAATTTTTTAGATAATAATATATTATCATAATTTTAATTATCAAAAAAAATATTACCATAACTTTTCCCCTACCCTTCCCATCAAAGTTTAACAACTCTCAAGAATCAGATCGTCTGTTGGACCCATTGAACCGTCCAAGAATCTGCCGTCCTTGAGTGCGGTCCCACTATCATTCCCTTCTATTCTCCACGTGTCATTCATCCAATGCAATCTCACGTATACTAGTCAGCTAAGTGTTAACACACAAAAATCCCACCAACTTCACGTCCTCGTATCCCAACCGTCCATTTTCCCTATAGAAAATCAAACGGGATTCAAATTTCGCATTGAACTCCCAAAATTACCCTCGTAGGTTTGCCTTCTCCAATTCGTCATATTTATGTTATTTTTGCAGTTACAAGTTTTTATATATTTTAAGATGTGATATTATTATATGATTTATATTTAATATATATTTAGTACTTGAATTTAGTTTTAAGGTGTCATTTGATAGCTATTATTTAGTTTTAAATAAGTTTTAAAATTGATTTAATGTTTAATTTGGTATGTAATTTTTTATTTAATTCAAAGAAATTATATTATGAGTTATTTTCATCACGTTATTTATGAGATCCACCAATCAAAAATATTTATTTAATTATTTTTTCACCCCATCATTTTTATCAAGTAAAATTTTACTTAGTAAAAAATATTTTTAAACTTAATTTATAATAAATTATTATTGATTGATCGCATAGATAATGTGGTGAGAATGACCCATAATATAATTTTTTTTAATTAGGTATTTATATTTGACTTGTTGGTTTTAAATTGATATATACTTTTATTTTTTAATATAAATTACTACATGTGATTAATGATTATTCTAATTAATTATGAAACCAAGTCTAGGTACCATTTCAACTTAAAAATAAAGTTCATGTACCTAATTCAATAAATATTAAATTATACCTTAAAAAATTAAATTTAAGTATCAAAATATTTATTTTAAAGGTGTAAAGTTAAAAAATTCTCGACGCTTGATATAATAATTATTTTGACTCTTATTATATTTTTTGAAATAATTTAACCCTTAACGTTTTATTTTGGGTCAAAATATTTTCTCTTCGGATGAAAATTGATAATCAATTGATGATAGATAATTTGAAACAACGTGATAAATTTATATAACAGTGCACACTGAAATGATATTATCATATAAAGAAATATATTAACTTGAAAAAATATTATATCAATTATTTTTTTATAAAATTATATAAAATATTTTTTATGTTTACTTATTATTCTATTCTATCAAGTTATTTTAAATTGTTTACTATCAAATTTTTTAATATTTTTCATACGTAGAGGGAAAATTTTGACTCAAAATAAAGTATTAATGATTGAATTGCTTCAAAAAAAAAAGACCAAAGACTATTGAGTCAAATGTTAGAGTATTCGAACATTATAAATTAAAACCTAAATTATTAACACGTTATCTTAAAATCTAAATTTTAAGATCTAAACTCTTTTTTTATTGCTCTTCTGGTTCTAGACTCTAGAGTTGACTAATTCAGATTGACCCGCGTCGCACACCTAGGTTTGGTGGGTGAATCTCCTAGAAAAAATTTTCTGGGTATGCAACATATTGAACTTGAGACTTGCTAAAGCGAAATCAAGCTACTTACCACTTAGATCAAGAGCTTATAATTGCTAAAATCTAAACTCTAAATTTTAAAAATTATTCTAAATCTCTTACACATAAACGTAAAATCTTAAATTATAAATTTTAAATAAAAAAATTAAAATCTTAAAATTAAAATAATTTAAAATATTATTTTTTCTTCAACAAATATTATTATTTATAGTAAAGTCAAAATGTGAAATAAATAAATAAATAAATATAAGGAAAAAAATTAATGGCAGAAACGTAAAACAGAGTATAGCGTAAAATGGCCCAACCTTTGACGGTTACTTTTCCCTCCATGTCCGAACAAAACTATGTTTTTTGTCCTCTTTCGTCATTTCACGTTCTTCTCTTACCAAGCTTCCACCATTGTTTTCCCCCTGCAAACATCAAAATCAAAAATTAAATATCCTCTGAAAAAAGGAGAAAAATCATTTGCATTGAACAAGTTTCGGTAGTTGGGTTTTTGATATTTCAAGCTAAAAATTAGTTTATTTCCTTTCTTCTCCGCTCGGTATTTGTATGATAAACGAGACTTCTTTTTAAGGTAAGTTTGAAATTTGAATGAAGATTTACTTTTAAAAGTTTGTTTAATTTTGTTACCATTTGTTGTTTGATTCTGTTTTCTCTTATTTCTAAATAAATTTTGGAAAAGGGGGTTTGAAGATTGACCTGTTCATATATAAAGTTTTCTGTATCTGTAATGATCCTATTGTGCTTGTTTTTAGGGATTTCTTTGGGGTTTTCATCTTAGATTCATTGGGGGAGGTAAAGGTAAGTGTTTTAACAGGTTCTTATTAGGTTTCTGTTTTCTAGGAACGCCTGTGAAATTTTATTTTCCAGATGATTTGTTTTTGATTGAGCTTAACTTCGTTTGCGTCTGTTCGTATTGGGTTCAAGTTGCTTTTTCTTTGTGGTACTACTTTCTGTTTGTTTCTCGGGATTCAGTTTCTGGGTTATTTCTATTGTATAAACTCTGCTTCTGGGTTGTCATTCTTTCGCTTCCCTTTTGAATTTCCAGCAAAATATGACGTCGATTTTAAATTCCTTCTTTTTAAATATAACAGGACAGGATTCTGGTTTGTATTTAAAAAGAATGTGAACGTTCAATTTATGGATTCTGTTTGCTTGAGATTTACGTAATCGAAACGGTAAAGGTTTATACGAAATCTCACGACTTTTTAATTGATTTGGTCAATTTAATATGATTTCCCAGGATACTTTTAAAGTTATATCATTTTTCTTGATTTTCCCCTGATTTTCATAACCAGATTTTCTTGAAAATTAACTGTTAAGGCTTTAGATTCGAGTTTATTCCAGGGGACCATTCAAACAATTCTGTAAGAAAAAAATATGAACAGATATTATCTTATAATCATGTTTAAGACAATATTTAAAACAGTTAAAAACAGCTAAGGCTTTACTAAGCTACTAATATATAATTGACTTTACTTGATTAGATCGAATGATTAAGAACTTATGAACAAGATTTTGAGTTATAGAAAAGTTCTGTTTCTTGTTTAAGTGTCCGATTCCTGACATACTTGGGTCCATGTAGCTACGGACACCAAAAGGTTTAGACTGAATAAAAATGGTTAAGCTTCTAATATGTTAAACATGGAGGTCTTAATCTAATGCATGCACGTGTAATTCCCATCAAAGACTATAAAAACTAGATTCTGATTTAGGCGACTAGGTGTAGGACAAAACTGGCATAGGGTCTCTAGTTATAAGACAAATAGGCACAAATCTCAATAAATCTAAAAAGTTGCAGAAATCCAACGGATGTTTTAAGCTGCTGCACTGCAGAAAGAAAGCAACTTTGCAGTGCCTTGTTTGTTTTTCCTATTAGTAGTATATTGACTTGATCTATGGCTATTGTATAGTTTCATAATCTGTATGATCATATATAAGCATTATATATTGATAAATTAGAAACTTTTCCATATGATTTTAACATGTTTGTGATTTTTTTCTCATCAAATTTTGTGTTATGCTTCGATTATTTTCTGCTATCATACTTGCATTATTGCATCATATTTAAAATTACCATATGAGAAATACTACAAAAGCATAAAGTCATTGCATGACAGTGCACTCATTGGATAGCCACGTGAATAGGCAAAGCTCATGAATATGCTGCAACTGTTTCATATCAGATTTTTCACTTTGGTGGTCCCCCAATAAACCCAGCTTACTTTATTTTAGAGTCCTTCTAGTCTATGAACTGTGAATGCATACACCCTAAAGAATCCTATGAATTTATTGAACTCCCAGTTTTCTAATTTCTATTTTTATCCAGTTTACAGGTAATAGGTAATTATTAAAGGTATTTTATATTAAACACCATGTTTGTTAAGAGGAATAAAATGATCACTGATTGGATTGGAGGGGAAGGGTATTTTGATTTTTTAATGTTGTGGGGTCAAATATAGCTGATTGTCAAAAATTATGTGGAGCTTTGGTGGAAATTTCAAGTGGTTCTTGGACCACAGTGGGGGGCTGTCCTGTTGTTAACTTTGCTTATATGGAACTAGAATATTTTGTATGGTTGTTTATCTCTTGTACCCTACAAAAATACAGCACATCTTGATTTAGATTTGTGCTCAAATTTTTAGCCTTCTTTACCATCTTATCAGTACATTTTTATGGTATGTTTAGATCACCTCTATTTTCTAAATGCTTTCGGTTTCGGTCTCGGTTCGTTCTCTCTTAGCGAAAAAGCTTTTCATTACTTAAATAATGCCTTTTCTCCTGCATTATTGTTTTTTCCTTGGACATTTTCTGATTCTTCCATGTGGTAGGAACTGACATGATTTATATTAAAATGAAGTTCTCAATTCTTCAATGCATAATTCCAGGAAAGATAGATCCAAGTTGTAGGCTAAATTCTTGCCAAAACAGGATAGATTTCCTACAAAACATTTAAAAAACAATAGGACTGAATCAATTCATTTCCTCACTGTCTCCTTGGGGATGGATATATGTTTTTTTTTTGGACAAGTGGGTTGTTTGTTATGTAAAGATTATTGTTTGGTGTCTATATTTTGACCCCATATGAACTGTGCAACAGCTAGAGGAAATGCTTATTAGTCTAGTTTCTTGAGATGTACGATGCAACGGCTTGATTTCGTCCCTTGCATTGAATATTTTGCCCAAAATGACAAGATTTTTGAACTCTGTGAATGTTGAAAAACATGTCTTCAGAGCATGCCGTTGAATGATTTTTATATTCGTTCTCTTATTGTTCTCGTTCTTCATGCTCCTCTCTATTTGTCTTCACCTTCTTTTCTATCGTTGTTGAAAAGTATTCATTTCTCTTCACTCGTGTCAGAAGAAGGCTAATAGAAGCTCAAAAAGTTGAAAACAACTAGCAAAAAGAAATTTCCTTTCTCATTAAAGATCTTGATCTGTGTTAAAGTGTTTTGCTTTTCATTCTTTTCAGTCAACACGCTTATTACCTCTGCATCTCTCCTTTATGTATGTTAAAAGTTGATTGAAGATAATTCTCTTCTAGACTTATAGGTGTTGTTGTCATTCGTGATATTTGCAGATGGAAGCAGTGAAGCCATCAGCTGTTACTCCGTCAAAGAGTAAATGGGTTCGAACGTTATCGAAAGTTCTTCACCTGCACGCTGCTACAGCTGGGATTGCCCCTGATGATGGGGTTCAGAAGGTTAAGCGTAAAGAAACGAAAGAATGGAACGACAGTAAGACAGCCAAGAGACTATCTCAGAAATTCGACAGCTTACATGATGAAGAGCTTGAAAGAAGGGTTGCCTTGGAAGCTCTTACTGCGAAAATATTTGCTACCGTTTCAGCTATCAAGGCGGAATATGCTCAGCTGCAGTATGCTCAGTCACCTTATGATGCTGATGGTATTCAAGCCGCTGATCAATCGATAGTTTCAGACTTGAAGAAGTTGTCGGAATTGAAGCAGTGTTTCCTGAAGAAACAATATGATCCTTCCCCAGAACATGCGATGGTTTTAGCTGACCTTCAGGAACAGAGAAGTCTTTCCAAGACATTCAAGATTATGGGAAAGAAATTAGAGTCTCAGTTGAAGCTCAAAGAGTCTGAGATCATTTTTCTTCGAGAAAAGTTGGACGAATCCAGTAAGCAAAACAGGATGCTGGAGAGGAGATTGAATCAAAGTGGTCAGTTATTTGTGCACGACAACCTTCACCTATCAAGCTTGAATCCTAGCCATTTTATTGCCATTCTTGGACAAACTGTTAAGTCCGTAAGAAGTTTTGTCAGGCTGATGATCGACGAAATGAAGTCTGCTGACTGGAATATCGATGCGGCGGCTAGTTCGATAGAACAAGGTGTGGTCTATTGGAAAGAAGATGACAAATGTTTTGCATTCGAGTCCTTCATTTACAAGGAAATGTTGAAGGCCTTCCATATTCCCTACTTCTCTCTTTTTGGCAGCTCTATACCGGAGGGGAAGAAACATCCACAAGTCTTCTTCGATCGTTTTATGGAACTGAAATCCTTGAAATATAAGGAATATCTGGCCATGAAACCAAAGTCAACATTCGCGAAATTCTGTCGGGCCAAGTACTTGCAAGTCGTTCATCCTAAGATGGAATCATCCTTTTTTGACAATTTGAGCAGTAGGGACATGGTAAGTTCCTATCAATTCCCGGACACTACTTTTTTCACCTTGTTCGCCGAAATGGCAAAACGGGTCTGGCTTCTCCACTGCTTAGCCTTTTCTTTCCAGCCAAAGGCCTCAATCTTTCAGATAAGCAAAGGGTGTAGATTCTCTGAAGTATACATGGAAAGTGTATCTGAGGAAGCGTTCCTCTCTCCAGATATTACACCGGAATCAGAACTGGGTGTGGCTTTCACCGTTGTTCCAGGGTTCAGTATTGGTAAAACTGTAATACAGGCACAGGTCTATCTCTCTCAAATGAAGACAAGGTAAAGTATAGTAGCCATGGACTAACATATGTGAGCTAAGATTGGACCCACAACATGGTTATAGTTGAACTGGATGCCACTACCTCGATTCTTTATGTAGTGAATTAGATTGAGGAGAATGGCTTTTACCTGGTTACTGCCTGTGTTGTGGGGATTTGGAACATGGTTATCTGGGCGGCAACATGCCTGCTTGTTTTGTGGCCTTGTAGGCTCATCCACCGCTGGTTTCTTTGTAAGACATCCCTCAATTTTGTCAATATTAGGCCTATGATGTTTTTAGCTGTTTTCCATTACTGCCTTACATATATATATATATATATTATTATATGATTCTGCCTTGTGTGTCATGCCATTGACCGGCTCTTAGGACTGTGCATGTTCATGTTATTTTTTTACAAGTATAAAAAAATAAGCTTTGGTAGAGGTAAACTGTAAGAACCCAAATCCAGTTTTTAATCCAAATTGATTCCTAATTGTGACTTGATTAAATCGTGACTTGATTAAATTTAACTCTGGAAAACATAAAATAAAATAAAAAATACCAAGGAAGAAGAAAACGTGAAAAAAATATAGATATATTACAAAGAAAAAAAGAATGATATTAACACAAATAAAATTATTTTTATTAAAAACTAAAAATAAATAAATAAACTAACAATTATATAATGGTTAATATTAAAATTAATTTAAAAATAATACGAATCTAATATAAATAAATATTTAAATTATTATTTTATACATCAACGATTATTTTTTTTATTTTCACAAGTGCCCTAATTTCGGGGTTTTAGATTTTAGTTTGTGTTTTAGTGCAAAGGTTTAGAATTTAAGTTTCATGATTAAAATTTAACGTTTAGTATATATTTTAAGGTTTATGTATTTAGATTTTAACCTATTAACCCTAAATTTTAACCCTTAATCACTATCGACAACTCCAAAATTCAAAACTATTATAATTAAACTCTAAAAAAAAGTCTATAAACTAAAAAAATCTATAAATTTTAAAACTAAGATAATTATATAAATAAAGTTTTCGCATAAACTTGTGTCCTCAACCCCTAAACTACTTCCCTCTCTTTCTTTGGTTTAAAACATAAGGAAATCATGTGATTGTCTGAATGGTAAGCCTGAACCTTACAGGGGTGGACTTTGTTTGAAGAAGAAGAAAACATAAACCCAGACTCTGATCATAATTATGATGTCTGAATTACAACCTGAAATGGAACCACATCAGATTTTAAGGCATGGACAAGGACCCTAGAATATGGGACAGTTGGTGGTTGGGACTTGGGAAAGTATTAAACAGGGGAGGCAAAGGCATACATCTTTCTCTATTGAATGTGGTCCATTTTTCTTTAAAAAAATAATGATCTACCACATGGTATTTTTTTTATTTATTACTGCATGGATTATATAACATTAGAATTACATGATGGCTGATGCTGTCAAACCACACCAAATCAGGTAGGATAATTGACATTCTTAGTACTGTCCTTGAGAGAAATTGATGTGGTTTTTGTTTGTAGACAATGGTTGTTGGGATAATTTATTTGTCAGCTCCTAAACACCGATATATATTGTAAGGAAATCAACCGATATATTAATATTAAAATAGAGAACTTGGAACTGTTGATGTACTATATAATTGACATGGATTCTCTAGCACGTGGAAATGGAATTGTTTTTTTTTTTTTGTTCTGTCAACCTCCCAGGATCGGCGGTGGGATGTCTTTTCTGCATTCCATTTTCTTCCCTTAGACCTTTAAAGCATTGTAATTTGAGTCCCATTTGATTGATCTGTGAAACATTCTTTTGCAGGTTTAATGGATTGAAGTTCCTAGAGAAGTTTAGAGGGAAGAACATCATGTTTGTGGGAGATTCTCTAAGTCTGAATCAATGGCAGTCATTGACGTGCATGCTGCACCCTGCAGTTCCTAAGTCCCTATACAATATTACCAGAGTCAACGACATCTGGATCGAAATGTGTATCTGGTTGATGTTGTGATGGAGAAGATAGGAAGGGTCTTAAAACTTGACTCCATCCAATCGGCAAAGCTATGAAAGGAATTGACATGCTTATATTCAATACTTGGCATTGGTGGAATCGTCGTAGTACGACTCAACCATAAGTGTCACCTTTTTTAAATGAAAGTGAATGTTCGAGATTTAAATTTTAACATCCGTTTATTTGATTGTTGTTTTTTAGATGAGATTTTATCGAATATCAGGGTGTAATTACAAAAGACATGGATCGATTACAAGCTTTGGAGATAGCTCTGAATACATGGGCAGGATGGGTGGATGCTAACGTTGATCCTGCAAAATCACTAGTCTTTTTCCAAGGAATTTCCCCTCTCATTACAAGTAAGTTTAGTAAAAATATACACAACCCTACAACCCTTCATTATATTTCTGATTAACTCGACTAATTAAGGGTTGTAAGTTTGGTTATGGCAGTGGAACTTTGTGGGGTGAACCAAAGGCAAAGAACTGTGTTGGGCAGAAGCAGCCGTTGCTCGACACAACGTATCCCGGAGGATTACCGATTTACCGCCAGCAGTGGATGTGGTGAAGAGAGTAGTAAGCAAAATGGAGAAGCCAGTGAAGTTGCTTAATGTAACATTGCTGTCCTTGCTACGCAAAGATGGACACCCTTCCATTTATGGGCTTGGAGGATTCACCCGATTGGTTTGTAGCCATTGGTGTCTTGCCGGAGTTCCAGATACATGGAACGAGCTTCTTTACAACCTTATCCCTTGAAAAGCTTTCATTTGTTAACATCAAATTTGATTATGAAACTAATAATGTATTAATTAATAATCAAATTGCTCATCTGTTTCTTACCATATGTTTTATCAATAAAGTAAGATCATTTGATATAAACTACAAGTGCAGCATGCTGCAGAGTAATGAGCGCAGAAGAATGAAAGTTAAACATGAAAAAAATGGAAAACGATATTGCCTGCTCTCTCGTTCTCGCAATCTGTACCCTGCCTTAAGTTTGCTTATCGCTGCTTCTGCACCCTTTTGTCCCGTATAGGCAACTCAACCGGCTTCTGAGCTTCATGTGGATGATCCGGACCCTTGTAAACCTTCAGGTGGTTAAACAATGCTCTACCAAGCTGGAAAAAGCAAAGATTAATGTAGATCTTAGCAATACGCTTATTTGTCGAGAACCTCAATCTCTATGTTCAGTTTATCATTCTAACTTGGTCTTGGTGTGTATAAGCAGATTTCACAAAGCTACCCCGATAAAACTATTCGAGCAAAAACCTACTTAAAGTCTTAAACTACCAGTTTCAATTTTTTGTCAGTCTTGATTTCAAATCTATATATTGATTCATATTGAACTCAGATGCACAATATTAGTCTGGAATTTTAAACCAAATAACTCACCCTTCCTTTAGGAAGCATACCACGAACAGCATGCTCGATAATTCTTTCAGGAATTCTCTGCTGCAGCTGGTTGAATGTTTCCACTTTCATGCCACCTGGTCTTCCCGAATGCCTCCTGTAGAGCTTCTGGGTCCTTTTCTTTCCAGATACTGCAACTTTTTCAGCATTTACCTATTAAGTTGATGTCAAACACATTTTTTTAAGGATTTTTTGATCAAATGGTAAACATATTGTGGTAAACCACGCAATATCAATAAAGCTCCTTCCCTAAACAACCAAATTAGTATAGAACGTAGAATGATCCTTTAAGCAACAATATCAGTTTCCAGAATATGTTGGAAGAAGAATCACGGGAAAGAAACAAATTATTCTATATCAATACGGATCTACCATTCTACCTTACGGAGCAAGATAACGATTGCCAATATGATACATAAAGATCAGTAAACACATGTAAAACATGTTGACATACAAGGAAAGGCCGTTCATTTAGTTGAGTAACAACCAATCAATCATGGCTATTACTGGCTGATGATCCAACTGAAGAAACATCGAGAGGTCATGGAGTGGAAATAACTTGCATCATGTTCCAATCATACAGCAACATAAAAAACCCTAACTAAAGCTTTTTGGAGAGGAATTATAACATGTAAAAAGCAAGGTAAGGACGGTTTCTACATAGTCCAACATGTAACTAATAACAACCAACAAAATGAACAAGTGTTCATAAAGAAAATAACTCCTGAAAGAAGCCTATAAGGAGAAACCTAATAACAACAAAACCACATACCACTATCACAAAAGCACCCATATCGACACTAGGTGTGTAAGTGGCCAAATTCTTTCCACGGATATGCACAGCAATTGTTGATGCCAGTCTTCCCAGAATTTTGTCAGTTGCATCAACAACATACCAAGGTTTTTCAGTGTTAATGTGGTCTTTAGCTTTGGGGTACCACGTGTTGTTCCAAATGTCCTGTAAACAAAAAGAACATGGTTCAAATGAAGTAGGCAAGAAAGGAGGAAAGCAGAAACATCATCAAAAAACACAGAGAATCAGACAAATTATGCAAAAATGTTTACATTAATAACTTTGAAAAAGGGGAAATTATACAATTTAAAGGGAATTCATGTCATGTAATCAGAGCATAACTATTAACTAAAAGAAAACAATACCCAATTTTACAAAAAAATAAACTTTTACCATATCTTGTTTAAAACTTCAAACTTCAAACCAACAACAATCCAAACAAAATAAAACACACCAATTTTCACCAAATGAACCAAGAAATTCACCAGTTCAATAGTTAGAGAGAGAGTGTGTGATTACAGGGCCATCAGCCTCGGATTCCTCGAACATCCACCGTTGGTTTTCAGGGACAAGAGAGAGGTCCTGGCAACAGACCCGGAAATCCCGTTTAGATGAAGACAGCGTTGTTGTCCGAGCAGAAGAAGGTTTGGACAATGCTGTTACATGGAAGAACCCAAGAAATGAGCTTTGGTTACTGGGAACAGTCCTTTTCAATGAAGCAAAAGAAGATCTCTCTGATGAACAAGAAGGAAAGATGGCGGAGGTTGAAGCACAAAGTAGTGCCATTTTCGTGGCTTTTCTCTTCCACTGGTTCACTCTCGCTGCTTCAATTAACTAGTTGCAGGGATTGGATAAGGTGGCATTTATTTTCCTTCGTTTTCCCTTCAATTTTCTAAGCACGGACTAAACAGTAAATCTCTTCGTTCTCTAGGTTGAACTGGACTTGGGTAGATTCAGGCCGCGAGTTGTCTGGCTTGAGAAAAAAGTAAAGCCCAAACCTTCCATTGGCATTGAAAAATGAGTCCACCAATTTTTAATATATTAATTTTGTCATCCAAACAACAATCTTTGTAATTGAGTCATCCAAGTGATTTGGGTAACCTTAAAAATATCTCTGATGTTTGTTGTACTTTTGTCAAACATCCTCAAAAAGGGTATTACCTAGGGATGGTAATGGATCGAACAATATAAAGTTCAAGTCCAATCCAATTAATAATCGGACTTTCAAAAAAATTCAAGTCCGAATCAAAGTCCATTTACATAAATCCAAATTCAATCCAATAAAATATCTAAAATCCAAATCCAAATCCAATTATTTTTTAAAGTAACAACTCAAATAAATATCTTTAAATAAAAAAAACTATCAAACAAATATTTTTAAATTTATAGTACAAACAAATCTCAACAAATATTACAATCCAATATAAAACAAATTAAAGTAACAACTCAAACTTTTTAAATATAAAAATTTTAAATATTTTTATTCGGATTTATATATGGATCGGATTCATATCGGATATGGATTCATATTGAATTCGGATTGGATCGTGGCAATATCCATATCCTATCCACCTCCTATTAGGACTCAGACATTATTTTTGGATTCAGATTCGGACTTTTTTAATCGGATTTGGATCGAATTTTTTTTGAATCGAATCGGATTCTGATCGAATTCAGATTATATTATCGTCCCTACTATTACCTCTAGCCTAAGTGGTTAAAAGAACGGTTATTGTTCCTATAGGTTATGGGTTCGAACACCAGTAATGCCAGTAGAGTGACTGAGCAATCAATGTTAAATGATGAAGATTATAGTTTAAAACAGATATTACTGCAATCACTATTAGCTAATTTTAAAAAAATCCTCAAAAATATTTTAATTTTAGAGAAATCTTTTTATATTGTATTCTAATATTTTTTTAGATTTATCTTCGAAATTGATATATTTTTAAAATTTACAAGTTATCACAATAGAACCTTTAAAGTTCTTTGTCTTTACATCATCATCTTTGTATTATGAAATCCGAATGTTCTTACACCTTTATATCTATTTAGTATCATGTGTGTACGATGTATGCCCATTATCAAAAGGTTAAAAAAATTTAAATAAATATTACCTTATAATCATATCAACATATTGAAAAATAACTCGTACACTTGGTTAACGCTTCATGACAAGGATAACTATCAAATCCAACTAAATTCATAGTCTAACAATCAAACAACTACTTGTTTATATATCACCAGCCACTAGGTTTGACATTGTCTTATCAATCATCACTCCATTTATAACTTTAAACAGATATAAGTACCCTTAAAATACCACACTTTATCGTCCTTATTAAATACCATTTATATTCAATTGACATCAACGTCTGTAGCATGCCTCCGGTGGCATCTGACCGGTTTCCTCCTATTTGGATGGGACCGACCAGCTGAACAGAATACCAAGGAAGCTATAAGTGTAGTTCTTTTTAATATCAAAGCTGTAAGTATACTTCACTTCCTTGTGACATCAGTCCCTTGATAATCATTTCTTCATGATCCTCCATTACAATAAGTTTGTGTAAACTCAGCTTCAATTTCTTTCTTCTCACATTTTCAATCACATATGTTATAGAATATATGGTTTTTCCGTGACAACATCGGATAACAATATCTGAATTAAGCTAACATATTCAAATCTCAAAAGTTAAATTCATGGATTGATCTAATATCGTAGGAACTAATTAAATTAAAGTAAACTATATAAATAATCATTGAATTTTAAGATGTTTATATTTACAATACAATCACTAAACTATTAATTTATTCTTAAAATGAAGAATTATCAAAATATTTTAATTCTATTTAAAATTATTAAAATCCAAATAAAACGCCTTATCCTTAAAATGAAGAATTATCAAAATTGCAGTTTATATAATAATAGTAATAAATTATTTTATTTCTGGTTTGCTGCAACCAAGTTCATTCATTTCTATAGTCAAGGATTCAAGTTAGGAATGTTTAAAAATTCCTTATTTGTTGATAATGCATAATAATCTATATTTAATTATATAATTTAAGGGATAATAACTACTTATATAATTAACCTCTAATTGAGCTCTTACACAAAATTTTTAAGTCATCAACATTACAACGTGTTGTCAAAATTCTTTCTTTCATGAAATAAATCATCAAATAGTCATTTGGATGTGAATATCGGAGAAGAATCAAACACGTGGCCATTTTATATTGATCACTTAATTGTAAGAGATGTAAAGAAGCAAGTACATGGCTCTTGTTTCGACCAACAACTACCGATCTTGCAATAAGAAGCCTCTTGATTTTTAACCTTTAATTTCCATGAATTTCCTTTCCTTTTCTATAAAGTTTTCCCCATGAGTTTTAAACAAATATATAAATTTTCCCTTTTTTGTTGGTCCAAAAACATCAAGAGCCTCTCAAATCAAAACTCCTCCATTGAACTTGATAAGCAGCTTAGGACAAAACTACAAGAAAGTCCTATGTGGGATCGTTTCATCCACCCAAAAATTTTCAACACTTCCTAAACTTAGGAGAACCATTGTCCTTTGTTTTACCTGTAAGAGAAATGGAAGCCTTTTTCTAATTTCAACCACACCCCTTTTAGCTCTTTTGAAGTTGTTTTTATTGGTTTTTGTTGAATGCCCAGTTTTTGTTTCAGCTTGTTTTCCTTTGGTGATTGTTTTATAGGGAATTGACAAAAAGGTTGAGTCTTTATTTCTGGGTTTTTGATATAAAGAGTGAAACTTTGCATTTTTGCTCTCTTTTCTTTTTTCTGTTGTGTGTTGGTATTAAGAATGATGTCAATGACATGCCGTAATCTTGATTTTGGAACAAGAGTGCTTGATTTGGTTGCTGTTGGCTCGTCTTCCAATGCTTCAATTGAAAGGCACTTGTTGAAGAATCACGGGAAAACATTTACTAGTAAAGTCTATGGAACTAGAAGAATGGTTTGTAGCAGGCAGAACATCAGTAGAACTCGTGTGTTCTCCACAAATACTTCTGAGGCTCTGCTTGCTGGTAATATTTTGCTACCTAAATTCCATTCAAATTTCAACCTTGCTTTTGGTTGTAAGTTATTCAATTTCAATTTTATACTTGGTTGTTTTAAAATATTGAGTAATTGGTTTTATACTTTTGTTGTTACCATTGGAGTTCATATACTTGGAGCCATTCTTTTGGTTTCTTGAGATTTTGCTTGTTGGTGCCTTGTTTGATAGGAAAGAATAATAGTTCAATTTTCATATTATGTATTGGTTTTTAGACTTGCTATTTTTAGTTTTGAGTTCTGTACTTGGAACTGATTTTGTCTGATTTTGACATCAATGTAGGAGTTGGTGAACGAGCCGTGCCACTGTTGGATTTGAAGAAAGAGGCTAAAAGTCCCATTTCACTGGCTAACTTGTTTGAAGTGGTTGCTGATGACCTCCAGACTCTAAATCAAAATCTCCAGTCAGTGAGTGCTTAATGAGAGTTTAATTCTTATACTTCATAGTTCTGTTGTCATATCTAAAATTTTCTGCAGGTTCGAAATGATTTTGTTCAACTTCTATAGTTGTTCTTAAGGTTTTGCACGTTTTGATTCGCCATTTGGGTCCAGATGAATTGACTTATGGTATACATGATGCTTCCATGTTAGTGGAAACTAATGTTTGCTTGTAAATTATGTATAGCTCTTTTATTTGTCTGCTTAGGATCGACGTTTTGATCTGATTCTGATTGGTTTAGTTATTTGAAGTTATTGATGTTAGCTATGTATCTGATGATGATGGTCTACTAGATTGTTGGTGCAGAGAACCCTGTTCTAATGTCTGCAGCGGAGCAGATATTTGGTGCTGGTGGCAAGAGAATGAGACCAGCCCTGGTGTTCTTAGTTTCAAGAGCTACAGCAGAGTTAGCCGGATTGAAGTAATGTTTCGAGACTCTTAACATATCCAAAACATTTTAGTTATAACATTAGACTAACCTCCATTTTCTATTCCTTCCTTTCCAGGGACCTTACTACAAAGCATCGACGTTTAGCTGAGATCATTGAGATGATTCATACTGCAAGCTTGATACATGATGATGTATTAGACGAAAGTGATATGCGAAGAGGTTAGCCTGTTAAATAGCAGCAATCTCAAATCAGAAGATATTTGTTCTTCTATACAAGTGAATTAAGAAATGAATAGTCTGTGTTTTGATCTTATCAAGACGTTGATCATTCCAATCCATGGATCATCTTGGTGTGTGAGTTACTCTAGGCTAACTCTATACCATTGTTGAAGGAGAACTTCTGCAGCAGAAAAGGGAAAAAAGAAATTGTCTGAGTTCAAAAAAATACTATGCTTTTTCTGTAGTTACAAGTGTGAGATTCCTTAATCTTTATTATTTCGTAGCTATTAAAGATTCAGGTAAAAGTTTGTATTTCAGTAAAACAATCACATATGTGCTTGTGGGGCATCTATGTTCCTTGTACACCTCTGTACACGAGCATAAAACAAATTTTGGTAGGAGTGGCGGCGGACGAGAGGTCAAACTCTGGCCAGTTTTCTTGTCTGGGCATGTTAGGAGAGGAGCTACTGCAATTGTAATAGTAATAATAGAAAAATACATGGGGGGCTTGAATTTTTTCGATATCCTTTTCTCCTAGTCTTTCATCTCTTGGGTAACTTCTGATTTGGAAGTTGAAACTGTATGTTAACTTAACTGCAGGAAAAGAGACTGTTCACCAACTGTATGGCACGAGAGTAGCTGTACTGGCTGGAGACTTCATGTTTGCTCAGTCGTCGTGGTACCTTGCGAATCTTGAAAACCTTGAAGTCATCAAGCTTATCAGCCAGGTATATATGACCTATGCCTAACATACCATCTCACTCGGATGTAAACCCAAGTAACATGATATTTGACTCAAACTTTCCACCTGTAGGGATCAGAAATGTGCTCGACTATGGAGATAGTTTCAGTTAAGTTAATCTGAATCTTATCCTTACATGATATTGCAGGTTATTAAGGATTTTGCCAGTGGTGAGATTAAGCAGGCATCAAGTTTATTCGACTGTGATGTAGAACTCGAGGAGTATTTGCTAAAGAGTTACTACAAAACAGCTTCACTTATTGCAGCTAGTACCAAAGGAGCTGCTATTTTCAGTGGGGCAGATCGTAGTGTAACCGAGCAAATGTATGAATTTGGAAAGAACCTTGGCCTATCATTCCAAGTTGTTGATGATATATTGGATTTTACACAATCAGCAGAGCAGCTGGGGAAACCAGCTGGCAGTGATCTAGCAAAAGGCAACCTCACAGCACCCGTAATTTTCGCGCTCGAAAAAGAGCCAAAACTTAGAGAAATCATCGAATCCGAGTTCTTCGAGACCGGTTCCCTGGACGAAGCAATCAAACTTGTAAAACAGTGCGGGGGGATCGAAAGTGCACGAGAGTTAGCAAAAGAGAAAGCAGACATCGCGATAAAGAATCTCCAATGCCTTCCTCAAAGCAGTTTTCGGTTAGCTCTCGAAGATATGGTGATGTTTAATCTCGAAAGGATTGATTAGTTTAGATAATCCAAAACAAACAGCCTCAGACATGACAGAAAAACAGGCATGAAGTTGAAGCCTGTACCCATATAGAACAGCTTTTCTTAGGACTCTCGCTGGTTGTACATTTATACAAGGTTTGAGCTTTGGCTCGAGCCCCTAGTATCAGTTTTTTTTTTCCTTTCAAATTAAACAATTCTCTCTTAAGTTAACTTATTGAACAGCCATCAATATTATGCTAATAAACTTTCATTTCCAAGTTCATGGTTATGTAACTTAGTTCTAAAGTATTTGATGTATGGACTTAAAGGTACCAGTTTGAGGAAAAATCAAAACTTTTGAGTCAGATAGGTAAATAAGTAGTAAAGTAGGGATGTTATATTAATTTACTGACCTTACTTAAACCCAACAAACCCCTAAGAGAAAAGAGAGTAAAAATGAGACAATGGAGAATCATAGCAAAAGAAGCCATAGCTCGAGCTTCCATTATCGGTTGATAATTGATAATTATACTTCTTATGTTGGATAATAATCTTTTGTGTTTCTTCAAAGTTTTTCCTCTTCAATACAACATACTTTATTGCAAACTATGAAATACAATCACAACTCAACACAATGTGTACTTTCTATTTGGCTTAATATAAATCTATGTAGTTCTGACTTAACAATCTGCATTGCTATCAGAGCAATGATGATAAACAAACATCACTAATGGATCCATAACATGCATCATATATGTTGTTTACACACATTCTTCCATCAAATTGTCAAGATGATAGCTTACAAGGAAGAGGCATATACATTGTACTCACAAATATACACTGCTCGGAAGAACTTATCAATCATCGATTCCCTTTGTTACACCGAGGATGATTGCGATTGTAGTAAGAGCAGCCTGCACATGTAGCAGTTCCATTAAACTTGTTTCTAAGAACCTATCTCGAGGAAATTGTGAGGAGCAAAAGGATTTCAATGCAGCATGGTTTTCATAAAATTGAAAAGGACTTGACAGAAATGATACTCACAGCAATTGTGCAAGCAATATATCCCGGTTTCTCTCGGTGGTCCATCCTCTCCCTCGCACAGAGTAGCATAAACAATCCAATGTACCAGGGGATGGCACCAAGGAAAAAACCAATGATGAACCTTCAAAGAAGTATACTCCTCTTAGAGATCAAGAATCATGTATACTATTTAAATGGTCGCAATGATTTCAAAAAACAGTAGCCAATACAATAATAAATGACTTACAAGAACCATCCAAGGCCACAGCCACAGCATGGTAGACGACGCTCTCTTACAGGTCTTCCTTCAGCAACAGCATAACCTAGACATCAAAGGTATCAAGAACAAAGCATAAAAAGAACATAAAATTTTCATTAAAACAATGCAAGAATCAGGATTTGTTGTACCTGAGGAACAAAAATATCATTTATATAAAAAATGTTTTCAACAGAATTATATTCGAGAAAATGAACTCGGACGCACCACTCAAATTACCAAAATATCACTGATTTTGGGATACATATCCATGAATCACAACATTTTGATTCTTAGAAAGAGTTTTAGAAAACTAGGATTTTCCATCACAAGTGTTGTTCTTGAGACAAGATCAGCTTGGTCAGATCTAGTGTTTCTTACAATTTCCTGAAAGGCTTTATACATGTTTTGCCTTTATTATGAAATTTATAGCAAAATATGTCAACTATAATAGCTACACTTGGATTCCCAGCCCCCTTCAAAAGCCTATTTTTCTTCTATCTATCAAAATTCACTCATCTATTGCATCAAAAACAGACCAAAGCAGCTCATATATATCTAAGCAGTCATTTCCATATTTTCTCTAATTTCTGCTATAATATAAACCTCTGCTGCTATATAAACACACCTATCTTCTAAAACATTAAAAAAAAATTGGATCTGTCATCTTAAAAGACATGGTAATCATTCAAACCAACAAAAACCCAAATCTCAAAATCCTTCCTTTAATTGATTAATCACGAAAGAATAAAGTTTTTGACCCTCTTATTTGTAGACAAAGACTACCTGGAACGGTTTGATAACCTTGTGAATAATACTGAGGATGAGGAGCAGAGGGCTCATGGAGGCCAGGCGGCGGAACAGGCTGAGGAAACCCAATAGCTGGGCCCTGGTGTTGAGGAGGAGGGTAGTTAGCTACTCCTTGGAAAGTTCCATACTGATTATGCTGGTGATCTACAACCACAGCTGTGTTTTTCTCGTCACCACTCATTTCTTCTTTTGTAGAGTTTTGATTGAGATCTGGGTATGCTTATGGATCAACTAGGAAAAGGAAAAATGATTACTTTGATAGTAAGTTTTTGGGTTTTTTTGAGTGGTGGGATCAGATTGAGGAAGCTGCCTCGTCCTAGCTACCAGTTTGTCTACTGCAGTTTACTAAATTCATTCATTTTTTTTAAGGAACATAGCCACAATATTACGGGCTTACTATGGAAAAGGTCATAAATGTTTTAAAACATGTCAAATACACTGGTGAATTATTAAAATGGTATCGAAATAACATGAAATAAATATGTAATTATTTCATTTTAATGTAACTGTCATGTCATCAGTCCATTAGTTTTTAAGGCATGTGGCTATTTCGATACCATTTTAATAGTTCACCAGTATATTTGACACGGTTTAATACATTGTGGCCTTTTCGATATCAAACCCATAGTATTAAGGTTATCCGTGTAATTTACCTTTTCTATAAATAGTTATAAGTCTTTTAAACATTTATTTGTTAAAGTGGATAAGCTTTATTATTTTTTATAAGAAATTTTGACGTCCAATAGTTTAATTGTTCAAATTATAAAATATCAGTGTTTTAATCAATAAAAATAAGGACTAAACTGAATTATCCCCAATAATAAAAGGAGTATATTGAATCGATCTATAAAATAGAAGGACTAAATTGATCCAATTAACAATAAAGGAACTAATTTGAGCAGGTCACGATAATAGAGGACTGTTTTACATCCCGCTACCCCATGTTTCTGCTTCTGCCGCCATTACTGAAGCTTCAATAACTCTTTGATTTCTCTCTACTTTTTTTTTTCTTTTTTTTTTAAATTTAGTTTTATTGAATTGAATATATCGTAATGGGCGGGAATGAATTACGAATTTGGGCCTCATAGATTGTAAATGAAAATGGACAATTTAGACAGAATATTATTTATTTATTTATAGAGAAATATATTTATATGTAAAATTCATGTATTATAAGTAATAATTTTAATTATATTAATAATTATTATATATTTTTAAATCAATCAATATATTTAACCAAATATTTAGAAAATTTTAAACATTTCAATATTAAAGAGAGAATCATCTTGGATATTTTTAAGAAAAAAATATTAGGTGAATCTTGTTCACCACATTATTTATGGTCTCAATCAGTCAGGACCGTTTATCTTAATTTTTCTTCAACTAAATTGTTACCTCTTTCTTACATATAACTAGTGGGTAGGCAGTTATTAGGTGATTATTTAAATATGAACGATCATGATTGTTTGGGTCGTAGATGACATGGTAAATATAATTCACCTAATAATCTCTGATTTTTAGGACCTTAAACAATTTTTTTTATAAAATAAAAATATATTTTATTATTTAATATAATATTATTAATTATTTTTACCTTAATTAAAAGCAATTCAACGCAAAATAACTTGATCTCGAATTTGATTTGAACGAGTCCATAAATATTATCACCTCTCTCTACATAATAAAAAAATAGACAACGATGTGAACAAATAATTTGAGTAACTGTACGAGTGAGATAAAGCCACGTAATCTGATAAGGAACGAGGCGGCGCGACGCTTCCACGTGTTGGGATGGACTGGTTAAGTGGAGGCTCCCCTTCTACCACGTGTTATTTTATCCAGAATTTCGAGATCAAAATTTAAAGTAAATGAAAAGGTTTCTTAGACTATATTAATAAAATAAAAAGGCTGACACACTTTTTTTTGGGAATCCAAAAATATAAAAAGAATCTTGTAACTCATTAAAAAAATTATGTAAAATAAATCCTCAAATAAAAAGAATCTTTTTTTGTGGTGGGTTTTTCCTTATCTTCCACGTGGATTTTCATTTTAATAATAAAATTAATTAAATAAATAAATACTTAATTCATAAAAATGAAGGAAAAAAATCTTTTTGAGTGTGACTTAATAGTCAACTATGGTCATTATTGACCCTTGGTCACCTTTTTTTAACATTTTATTGTTGTTGTTACATGACAAAGGATATATATATATATTTAGTTAATAATTATCACATAATATCTGTTTTAAAAAATAATTTTAATTATTTTATATTGATCGTTTAATCATTTTATTGTAATTATTAATGCTCAAATTTGTGATCTCTAAAAATAACGATCGTTCTATTAACTACTTGAGCTAAAATATAATAGTCTAGGCTTCTACTACTTGTTCACTATGTTTTTTTATATAAAAATCACATTTTAAAATTAAGAAAATAAATAAATTTTATATTTTAAGATATGGTGTTCAAATTTTTATAATATGATCCTAAAATTGATAGTATTCATATTTAAAGTTTAAATTTACATAATGTATTGATGAATTCTCCTTATTTCAATGTTATAATTAAAAATATATTTCTTTAACATCATATATATTCTTATCGCATATTTTATTGATATTGCTGTTCGAAAATGGATCGTAAATAAAATTTCTTTATATTTTAAAACCACTCATTATATTCAATTATAAATATATTTTTTAAATAATAATCAGTAATTAAAATGAAACGCAAACAAATATAATAAAATGCCAATTCTATATGTTATGAAATGATTCCAAATAAATTACCAATTAACTAGTCTAATAAGATAAAATATTAAAATCTTAAAACAATATCAGAATTTCAAATTCTATTTTTAAAACATAATAAATTAAATTAAAACTCATCGTATAATAAATTTTTTATTATTAATTTAAATTATCTACTAAATAAATTAAATTAAAAAAACTCTTTTTTATGAAGTATCATATAATTGATGAAACAGATTAAGTTTGTGTTACCTCTAGATTCTCTCTTATCCTGATTCTGTGGCTGTGTCTGAACTGAAGTACAAATTTTAGGCTTAAAAGCTTTTATATCTTGTGTTATCAATTCACCAGTTGGTCACATAATTGTTGTTTCAAGTCCGTGTTGCCTGTGAGGCTGTGACTGAGTAGGCTATGGCCTATTGCCTATTGCCTATGGACACCTAAACTTGTTTCTCCCCCAGGCCCCACTCAATCATCTGAGTCATTTGGTCACGCATGCCTCTTGCCTCATATAATTGTGTACACTTCCAATTATGCAACATCAAAAATGATTAAAATAATTAGTCATTATGATGACAAGGAGTTTAGGACAAAACACTGTTGAGTGTTGAGTTAGTCAAATCAGATTAGGGAACAGGGTTCACTAAGTGGGTGATGAAACAGGGACTGGTAGATGGGGTCTAATTGCCAATTGGCATAGGGAGATGAATTTGTAACATTTTGTGTCACATCAACAATTCTTAGTATTCTACCAACAGGAAAGACTGTAACCATATCATAATTGATAGGAAAGAATAATCCCTCTGTAAATAAATTAAATTAAAAAAACGATAAAATTAAAAAAAATTCTTTGAATATACAGATAATTATTTCTTCTATCCATCCCTGTATATAAATATTAAAAATTTATTATATAACCTCAACCATTATGTGATTTAAAAACTCGACTTGGAATAAAATATTATATAAATTGTGACATATAATTGATGTTTTTAGTACGTAGTATAATATTGTAAAATCAAAGACATAGTTGGGCAGAGAAATCTTTGAGAACACCAAAGTTGAAAAGGTTGAAGGACTCTAGACAGTGCACCAAGCACAAAATCTAATTACAGTAATAAAATAATGGAGAACACACTTGTTGTTAGTCAAAATCTATGTGTACTGAATATTACTAGCTACTTTTAATGTCAATTTTATTTAAAGAAAATAAAAAATATTTTATACATTTTTAAAATATTAAGGGTTGAATTTAGGGGTAATAGAAGTACAGTTGCATCTTTTAAAAATTTTAATTTTTTTTATATTTTATAATTTTTTATATTGATAATTTAGTTTTGCACCTCTTAAACTCTTATAATTTTACTCTCCTACATTTTTAATATATTTTTTTGATAGTTTACACCCTTATAAAAAACTTTAGGTCCGTACATATTAACAAAAATATTAATAATTATTTTAAAAGAATATATTTTCTTGTATATATATTATACAATAAATTTAGAGATATTAATGTTATGTCATATGTGAGATCATCCAAGGAATCATTTTTATGAGTATTTTGTTTGTAAACCCCTTTTGTTGATGTAGATAGAGTTTGATTCTTTGTAACAAATTAAATATTTAATTAGTTTTAAGGATTTTTCAAATTCATTTTAATTATAAAATCATACTTAAAAACATAATAATTTAATTATTCAATTAATCATTATGTAGTAAACATGTGAATTTTTAGGTAAATGTTATCTTTTAGTTTAAATTTTAGGAATATAAAGCACATTGATTTGTAATTGAGGATATACGGGAAAGATCATAATAATTTGAAAACATCACCTATAGGTGTTTTTTTAGATTTTATTAATAAAATTTAAATTTTAATAATTTTTTTAATTAAATTATGAAATTTGAAAAAAAGAGTTGATCATTTTTTTACTGCAATTGTTAATTCACGACTCAAATTTCATAATTTGACTTAAAACAATCACTTGTAAATGGTATTTTTATTAAAATTTAAATTTTATTAATAATAAATTCAAAAAATAGACTCTAAATTATTATAGTTTTTATCGTAATTTCTCAATTATAAAAGAATGTCTCGCATCTCTAAAATTTTAATTAATTTACGATATTTACCTTAAAACCCCAATTTTGTGAAAAACAAAATTACTTTCAAATTTTTTATACTCTAATAATAACAGTAGTAGTGATGGGAAATTGGTTCCGAATGTTGACTTGATTATTTGTCTGAAAGATTCTGACGGATGACCTAGCTAGTATATTTGATTAAAAATTACATATTTAAATCAATAAAATAAGAAAAAATATTTTAAAATTAATAAAAAAATATTTAAAACATTTCTATCTCTTTTTTATTTTCCTATAAATATCCCCCTTCATTACAAATATGTTTCAAACTCAGAAAAATTCAATCTTTCTTACTTGTATCAGAAGATAACTGACAGAGAAACCAGTGAAGAAGAAAGAAAGAAAGAAACAATGGTGATATTATCAAAACCAGGAATTGAACAGTTTTCTCATGTCAGAAACAAGCAGCCACCTGCATTGTTCACTCCTCTTATCCCGACCGTAGACATCTCGAAACCAGATTCCAAACACCTGATAATCAAAGCCTGCGAAGAATTTGGATTCTTCAAGGTGATCAACCATGGGGTTCCCATGGAATTCATTTCCAGACTGGAATCTGAGGCCAACAAGTTCTTCTCTTTACCGCTTTGCGAGAAAGAGAAAACAGGGCAGCCTAAACCTTATGGATATGGCAACAAAAGGATTGGTACCAATGGTGATGTTGGTTGGGTCGAATATCTCCTCCTCACGACAAACCAAGACCCCAACCTCGCAACCGAAAACCCAGAAATTTTCAGGTACTTTTTCTAACCAGGGACAGGGTATCTGTGATGTTTTCATTGTATTCTTGTTTATGTTCTTGTTTATATTTTTCAGGGTTGCTTTGAATAATTATATGTCGTCGGTGAAGAAAATGGCTTGCGAGATCCTTGAAATGATGGCCGATGGGCTCAAGATTCAACCGAGGACTGTGCTGAGTAAGCTGATGATGGATGAGCAGAGTGACTCTGTTTTCAGGCTTAACCATTACCCTCCATGCCCAGATGTTCTCCAATCGTTGAATGGAGATGTGATTGGTTTCGGTGAACACACTGACCCACAAATCATTTCGGTTCTAAGATCCAACAACACTTCTGGCCTTCAAATCTCTCTAAAAGACGGCTCTTGGATTTCTGTCCCACCTGACCAACACTCATTTTTCATCAATGTTGGTGATTCCTTACAGGTAATAAAGGAAAAAAAAAAACTTTTCTTTTCATCCAAACACATGACTTACTGGTCTCATTCTTGGTAATAACTTTCTTAACTGCAACTCTGGGTCCTCTGCAACCTGCAAAATGTGATTTGGTTTCAGTTTCAAGCTTTCTCTAATGGAGTTTTTTTTTTCAGGTTCTGACCAATGGTCGGTTCCAAAGTGTTAAGCATCGTGTGTTGGCCAACAGTATGAAATCAAGGCTGTCCATGATCTATTTCTGTGGCCCCCCATTGATTGAGAAGATCGCCCCGTTGCCATGTTTTCTGCTGGGAGATCAGCCCAGCTTGTACAAAGAATTTACATGGTTTGAGTACAAGAGCTCAGCTTACAAGTCTAGATTGGCAGATAACAGGCTGATGCACTTTGAGAAAATAGCTGCATCATAGGCATAAAATGGTGAATCTTGTAGGACATCAGTATGTTGTTGTTTTAAAAGCTTTTCACTTTTCAGTATACTTCGAGCAGAACAAGAAGAAATAGAAGTAGAAAGCTTTTAAGATTTATTACTGTGTAATGGTTTTTTTATTGCTCTTTTGGTTTTAGAGTTTAACCCTAAAAATTATCTAAATAAAATCAATCATTTTTATATAAGAAAGAAAAAAAATAATTATACGAAATAAAATAATATAAAATTAAAAAAAAAAACTAAAATTAAGGTTTTTTTACTTAATATTATAAAATTATTACTTTATCCACCGTCAATTTTAACTTCAATTATTAAAAATAAAATATCCGACATGACATGATAAAAACATGTCTATTTGTCCAAAAATAACATTTTTTTTATTTACATGAGACATTGAGATTAAAATCTTTAAACTTTGCGTGCAAATTATTCCTCGAGTTCCAAACTGAAAGTGGGCTGATCAGCTATGAAATTCCGGGGCTACTTGTCATAGCTCTAGCTTCAGCCAGAGATACAGCCATGGCCAGCATCATCTGCTCCTCGTAACTTTCGGGAATAATGGGCACAGGGTTAGGAGCATTCTCAAAGCTGCTCCTAATTTCGTGTTCTTGAGGCATTGCAGAGCTATAACTAGTCCCTGCTTCGCCCCCCTCTGATCCATGATCTAAACACCATTTCCCTTCATCTCTTGCTGGTGTCATACTACCATCACCGACTGGAATATCTGCAGAAGGATAGTTCACAGCAATCGGATCCAACCTGCTATAAAACCTACTGCTGCTGCCGGGAAGCATATGGAAAGCAGGCATATTTCCATCATGGTTAAGAGAAGACTCTCCACCCGTCTGCTGACGCTCAGCAAGGGCGGCTATTGCACAAGCAAATCCACCAGAAGGAGATGATGATGAACCTGCGACTGTGGTCGTGGTCATGGCTGGTGAGATATAGCGATCTCTGGAAACATATTGCACCGAAGAAGAAGCATCTACGTAGTTGGAGTTCCTGTGTCTGCTGTTCTCCTGTATCAGCAACTTAAACCGAAATCAGATTCCTAACCAAAGAGCTATAGGCAAAACCCTTTGTTTAAACTGACGAGTATGAGAGACTTACAGCAGCTAAATAATTAAATTCAGCAATTAGTTTCGCACATAATCTCGTCTGATTTTAAAAAAATATACCTGAATCGACTGCCAAACTGCTTCCATGACCATTAACTCCTCAAGGTCTAAGTCAAACTCATCGTCCCTGAAATCATTTTATACAATATAGTTAAAGAAGATTCATTCTGGAACAATGTATAGCCAGGTTTAGGCCTACTTGACTAGTCGTGCAGTCGAAAACAAAATATTTTATCATCTTTTTAAGTTCACCAAAACAAAATGCAACCACCAATATATTTGGATCTTCTCTTTTTCCCTTTTTTCATTTTACCATAACACTCGGAAATCCAGCATATGCTTAATATGCTTTCTCATTCAGAAGGAAACAACGTAGACGTTCACTCGTATAAAAGTCATCTCCAAATCCACTTTCAGATTACTCCTTCAACCTACTTTTACTATGGCATTTCAACTCCAGAATAAATATCAGAATTGCAGCTGTGGCTTGAGTACCGTATGCATGAAACTCTTCCGAACAAATCTAGCATAAACATTGATTTACACTCACCTCACTAAACTTGGTAAACACAAAGATCTATCGTATGACATGAGTTCTGAGATTTCAATACCAAACAGAAAATTAGCACTGATATGAATCGAACTATGTTGTTCTATGCACTCTTCCCTTTTCCTATTAACATATGAACAGTAATCCTACAAATGGACACAAAGTTACCTATAAATTTGCCTACCTGTTAGTCCTAGGATGTGAGGGTTGTCGAATCATCGAGGCAGCTGGTGATTCTTGAGAAGAAAATATCTCCTCCTCGCCAGAGGATCTATCTGAAAATAACAAGAGAAAAGTAAGGAAAAAATCTCAAGACAGAACAATGTCAAAGAAAGTGAAGAACCAAATATCGGAAAAAGTAGAATCACAATAAACTGAGACCTCCAACTGAATTGTACTGAAGTTCTCCTGCTGCAACAGCGGTGCTTGAAGAACTCCGTTCGTGTCGTTTCAGCATTCTCTCTTCGTCATCCTGAAGTGCCTGCTGCCTCATTCTAATTTGTGCTTCTATGACACGTTGTTCTTCCTGAAAAATTTAAATAGCGAAAGGAATATCAAACTTATTTTTCTATCAGGAGAAAATCATAGGAATAACACCTTTTTCATTCTTATTGTCGGAACCTACAATTTGCTCGATCCCTTTTTCCTCTTTTGTTTTCACACCTCGATACTCGACAGCATAGCTTGAGGTTTTGCAAAAAGGACACCTCAAATTGTTAAGGAATGCAAACATTGGAATACAGGTATTCAGACAACTAATTAATCTGAAAATTTCTAGGCCATAATGGGAAGGATACTGTGTAGGACGGGTCGAATTAGGATTCTTCATCTGCAGAAAACACTCTGGAGCAAATAAATCGTGTCAGTGTTTCATATAGCTAGCAGTATCAGTAATTCAGAATCATTCGAAAAACTCGGATATAGTTTACCCGTGCAAATGCTTTTCATGCAGCACCTTGATCTGTTGAGACTCGGATAATACTAAAAATGCAAAAGTCGAAAAAGAAAATCATATTCAGTAAAGAAGAGCACAGAGTAAGCAGTGACTGATAAAGCAAAGCGATTAAAGTTCACGAAATTAACAATCGGACAGTAAGCATAACAAGAAAGCCAATGAAATAACCACAAACCAAGAAGCAAATCGGGCATTCTTCAAGATCGGAACAGCAATCTTCATCACCGGGATAACAAGGAGCAAGCTTTGATTCAAGTATCAGCTTTCTTAGCTTCTTAATATCCACATCTTTATGAACATACAACCTTTGTGGACGTGTATACTTCTCATCAACAACTTGTTTACGCCTTCCCAATTTATTACCCATTAAAAAAAATCCCAAAACTGTATTCCTCTAATCCGTAAATTGTTCGCTTTCCTTCGACCCGATATTCGATTATTTTTCAAATTCTCGAGAACCAACCAAAAGAACTACACATTATGAACAAATGATCACTTAGAATCAAAAACCGTAGTTCGTACTTCGTAGTTTTACAACATAATCAAACACACACTACTGCAGAACCGAATTCTAATCCGAATCGACAATGGTAAACTATATAAAATCATGCTCCGTGAATCCTGCTCCTACAAATGCAACAAAAACAACAAAATATCAAAATTAAAAACATGTTACTAGTAAAACAAAGCTTCCAAATGGAATTTACAAACAAAATTTTGATTATGAGACAAACCCTAAGTTCTGAATTACTACAAGAAATGAACTTACAAAGTCTCCAACATTCCCAGCTGAATTGGCCAGTGCAATCTTTCCTGAAACAGGGACATAACTATAATTAAACCAAACAACGAAAACATTACACTAAAATGAAAGGGACCAAAAGATTAACAGAAAGACAGATTAAATTCACAAGGATTAACGCAAAAACACACGAAAAGACAAAGCTTTGAAGAAAACAAAATCGATGCAACTAAACAAACGAACAAACAAATAAAAAAAAGGAAAGAACTTTACTAAATTATGGGTTATTTGAGAGATGAAAAAACTGACCTTGAAACCTGAAAGGGAATTGTGGAAGCAAATTTGGGGACTTAAAAGAAAGAGAAAGGCTTTGATAACGAGAATGGAAACACAAAGAAAGAGTTTTTATTTTCTTTTAATTTGTCTGATATTATCATATTCATTTTATTATATATAGAAATTAGTATACACGTATTTGGTTTTTTAATGTTTTGGTTTCTTTCTGCTGTCTTGGATTCAAAGTTGATATGAAGACAAGACAAGAAAAACGAGGAAATTGTTAGAATTATTTCAGTTATTTTGTTTTTTTAATCTACATAATAAATGATGTTTTATTGATGATGATTTAAATTTAGGGTAAATTTAAAAAATTAAAATTTTAAATTGATTCATCTTAATTCAACTTAAAATTTTATAAAATTAATTCAGCTAAAAAAATTAAATAATATTTAAATTATAAAATAAAAATTAGAATAATTTAAAAAATTTATTAATTAGTGAATTTATTTTTAAGTTTGAGTCAAGATTATTAATTTAGCTTATATGAATAGAGAAAGTCGTTTAAATTAGAATCAAACTAGACTATAACATAATAAATAATTATAATTAAATTCGTAAGGAACTCAAAAACTCGACTCGACTTGACCCAAATAAAAAAAATTAAATAGAGCTTGAGTTATAAAATATAACACGTCAACTCAAATAACTAAAATTTTTTGACTCAATTCAATTCGATCGATTTTTTTTTTCGAAGCATATCTTTGAAGTTATATATATGGTTCACGTTCTACGTGTTTATACCACATGTTTCACATGCATTCATTTTTGGGCCTTTTGGTTTATGAATTAAGACATTAAAAAGACCAATTAACCTTAATTCTTCCAACACTATATATTAGTCTTTGGGCCTTAATTTGTTAATTGATCCATTAAGGTTTTCAAAAGGTTTTTGGTATAAAACAGTAAATTATCTCACCTTTTTTTTACAGAAATGGTAAAAAAAATGACATCATCTCTTTCTTAGTTGCAGCAAATTAACTCTATTTCTTACTTTTTTTTTTTTACAGAAATGGAGGAAGAAAGTTGTGTTTTTGAGCAAATTCAAGCTCATGTTGGAGATTTTTAGGTGTCATGATTTGGTGAAACAGGAAGGGGATGGGTGGTACCAGGGCAGAACTAGGATTTAAGATTGAAGGGACAAAACATAGATGTTCAGATGTAGGGGGTAAATTTATGGGAAAAAATAATTTTTAAAAAATTTAAATAGAAAGACAAAAATGAAAAAAATTCTTCAAGGTAGTGGCAATCACCCACCTCATCCTATGTAGTTCCGTCCCTAAGTGGTACTAGAAACAAGAAGCCACAAAGTTATAACAAAAGGTTATATTACCCGTTGGATCATGAGAGCTACCATTGTCATTAGGGGAGGAGGTAAGATCCTTTGCTTTCAAAAGTATTCACTTTTATGGGGTCAAATTCCGAACTGAAACGAAATTAAAAATAATCAAAATTGAATTTGACCCAATCAAAATATCTAAATTGAATCCGATCCAAAATATTTATTTACCATCTCTATTTAAAAGTATATTTCATAGAAAGAGAATCTATTTTTTAAAAAATAAAAGTTAACGTGTCGTGTCATTTTTTTAACAACATTGATCGTAACAAAAGTAAATTAAAAGTTTAGTGATTATATCGTAATTTTTAAAAGTTTGGTGATGATAGTGAAAATACCTAAGAATTCAGTGACTATTAGTGTAGTTTTCCCTAAAGTATTCCCAAACTCTGATTTACTTTTTGACCCATAACTAACACAAAGTGATTAGTTTTTTCTTTACTGTCTTAATCAACCACCTTTGCCAAGGATGTGCGAAGGAACCTCCTCCAGGTGCGTGCCGTATCCGTATCATTGGACCGACGTCTCTGGTTGCATGTCATGTCGGAAAATCACACAAGACACTGGGTTACGTGGCAACAGAGTAACGGACTCTTACACGTTGGATTAGATTGGACCCAAACATCCAACACCATAATTAAGGTTGTCTTGGGTTTGAATTAAAACGTGACAAAATCAAATCAAAGGGAATAAAATGGCATGATTGGGAAGAAATGACTTAAAATGGATTTGATTTTGAAGTATGATTTATCTCTTTCGGTTGGACTGGGAAAGATAAAGAACGGTGAACGCAATTAGGAGGTTTCTTAACTTACAAGATAAACATTAGTAGAAACATAATCACACTTACCAATTAATGACAACGGGATAAGAAGAAACGAGATTTTGGTCGTTTCGATTAGGGGTGTAAACGAGCCGAGCTTAAGTAGTGCTAAGCTCAGCTCGGCTCGTTAAGATTTCGAGTTGATTTCGAGCTTGAGTAATTTTAAACGAACCTGAAATATCTGAGCTTGGCTCGGCTCGTTAAGATTTCGAGTTGATTTCGAGCTTGAGTAATTTTAAACGAACCTGAAATATCTGAGCTTGGCTCGGCTCGTTAAGAACTCGAGCCGAGTTCGAGTTTTTTTCGAGCGTAATCAAGCCAAGTATTGATTGATCTTTGACCGTGTTAGACTCGAGTAACTCTTATCTCTTACATCTCATTTAAAGTCTAATGGAGAAACAACTTTGATACACAAGTTGAATAAACTCAAGCTTGTTAATTTTAGGTTTTAGTATGTTAATTTAGGGTTTAAGACTTATGTTTAAGGTTAGATTTTAGGGTTTTAAGTTTAAAAATTTAGATTTTAAATTATAAAAAAATAAAAAAAATAGTATATTTATGTTTTCGAGTCAGACTATCATGTAGCTCGGCTCGTCTCGTCAAAAACTCGAGCCGAGTTCGAGCTCGAGTCGAGTTTTGACCGAGTCGAGCTCGAGTAGCTCACGATCTGTCTCGTTTCATTTATAACCCTAGTTTCGATCTTGATCTAAAAATTATAATATTTGTCCCAATTGTAATATATTTGATCTTTGATCCAATCCGACATATATTATAACTCGACTTTATTTTCCTTATAATACGGTCCGAATCGATTTGAACTTGATTTTTTAAATAAATAAAAAAATCTCCCCTATTGAATCGAGTCGTAACCCACCGGTTTTGGATGAAATTAATATGTCTTGTTTTTAATAATTCTAATCATACATGTTTTATTTATATTTATAATTATATCTTTCTAAAATTCTAAAGCAACAAAATGTTTTTAAACTAATCATCTTTGGTCATGGATTACGTTCCATGTTTTGTTAACTTGTACGGCTCCAACATCAATCTTTATCTTCTAATCCTATTTAACGAACTAATTCATTAATTAATACGTATAGTAGAGTAATTACTCAAAAGGAAAAGATTTTTAAACCTAAACTCCTTTGTGTACGTACAAAAGTAGAGCATAAAATAATCAAAAAAAGATAAGGGGTAGGTAATTAATATTTGATTAATTATTTAATGCACACGACAAATCAAATCATTAGGGGGACACCTTTTTAGGGGTCATTAATATATATATATATAATGAAAGACGAAACTAAGATTTAATATTAAAAAGGATACGAATATATTATACCTTTAAATTTAAAATTTAAAAATTAAAAAATAATTTATATAATATTTAAATTTAAAATATCAAAAATAAAATTATACCAAAAATACAGCTAAAGACGGTTGAAAAGCGGTCAACTGTGAGAGGCAAAATATCCTCTGAATCCATGCGGAATTACTTTTTACACGTGGTAATATTCTACGGCAGAAGCCGAAAGCTTGTATTGAATTGGTCATGGGAGTGGGACACTGGGACCCACAACTCCATCGTAGACGATAAATTACTATATAAATTTTATTTATAATATTATTTATGATTTAATTAATTAAATTTCTTTATTTTAAAAATAATTATTTACTCTCTATTTATATATAAAAAATAATAACTCATTTTAAAAATAAAATAATTTTAATTAATTAAAATTATAAATAATTCGATAAATATAAAATTTTTATTTGTAAACCACAGTAGTGGATCAGTGCCTTCAGTCTGCCCTGCTTTCTCTCCATAAAGACCTTTTTGACCTTCACGTGGACTGATTGGACACTTCCCAACTATTTCCATTTGCTCCTGTCCAGAACAAGTGGCAACCATACAAACAAAGTGTGGGACACCACACACAATGTGGACCCACATTCTTTTATTTCTCGAGAGATTATATTATGAATTTTGTTTATTATTTTATTCGTAGTTTATGTCATTTAATTCGTTTATTCTTAAATAAATTATCTAATAATTATTCACTTATTAAATTACATGTAAGATAAAAATGATAATTTACTTTAAAAAATATAAAATTAATGAATTTAATTGATTAAAACCACATATGACATAATAAAAAGGGTACGTGATAGTATAGTTTTTTATTTTTATCACATGCAAGTTCATGTTTTGTTTTCTTATCATTATTCACTTGGTATTGTCCCCAATTATTTGCTAATACAATTTTACTTTTAGTAAAAAAAAATCCAATTATTGACCGATAAAAGAGAAATATTAAGATTCAAACTCGAAATACGACTTAAATCATTTAACATCAATAATGGATGAAAGGTACACGTGGAAGAAGAGGGAAAGTTCAATGTAACCATAAGAAGTTGTTTACAAATTTGTGACACCTGGAAGCCCCACCTCAGACATTCGATAGGTGTACATAATTTGGGCTCAAAATAGATCAATTATATGTACATGTTCTAAGATAAATTATATCACGAGTCATTCTATTATTTATTAAAATAACTAATTAAATATATTTATTTTAGGGTTTAAGGTTTATATCGACGTTCCACTTTCTTGTCGAATATTGCATGTGTTCATTAAAAATGTCCTCACCCATGCAAATGCCAGAGTCCCTAATAATCCCCTCAAATAGATTCTAGACCCGTGACACGTCCATGTGCCTTAATTCCTCACGCCCTTATCTTATATATACAGGACACCAATTATCCAAGCATGGACCCTCTCCCTTGCCTCATTAATTTATACTATATTATTTGAACTTAAATCACTTCAAAAAAAAAATAATATCGTCTTTTATTACAGAAATCAGTTAATGAATTTAATTATCATTAGGGACGGATCCATATTTAAATTGTGGGGTCAATTAATCCCATTTAATCTATTAGGTATGAAGTTTTTAAAAAGTTAAATGATATTTTAAGGACTTAATATAAATTTATTCATAAAAAATATTAGAATTAACCTATATAAAAAACTCTGTACTTCACTTTAACCCAAATATATGAAAATTTCGAATTCGTTTATAATAATTTTGATGTGTTGTATATTTTTTAATTAAATGTGATCATCGGAGTCGTTACTATAGAGTTGGGTTCAGGGACGGAGCTATTAAGATTTTTTCCGCTTTTGTCCCGTTATTTAAATTCTTTTAAAAAATATTTTTTTTATAAATTTATCTCCTACTTTTAAATATTTATGTTTTAACCTCTAGACCTCAAATTCTAACTCCGTCCTGACCGGGTTGGTTCATAAATCATAAAGACTGCTTGTAAACTTTACTTAAAGTTGATGCATTTGGCTAAAAGAATTCAACGAACTGTCGTCTCGTCTTCTTCTTCTTTTCTTGGAGCTTGAGCCGCACATAAAACAAAGTTTAATTATTTCATAAATTAAAGATAAAATAAAGTTGGTTGATTTTCGGCAGTTGGCAGTTTTTACCGGTAAAGTCGGTTGGTCGAATAGTTACGAATTCAAAGATTAAAGTATGATTTAACTTTTCTTTTTGGTTACTTTAACTCTTAAAATTTCTGATTTTTATAGTTTAATTTTTAAAATGTATTTATTTTTGATTTATATATATCAATATAATTTGATTTATCAGTGATGTTTAAACTTATGCTATAAATATATTACGTGTAGATCGAGTGATGTTAGTATCTATATATTTATCGTCGAGTTTTAGTAATTTTTTATTTTTTTTTAAATTTTATGTTAAGATTTTTATATTTTTTTCTTATAGTTTTATTTATGATCTAAAGACGTTAATTTTTATATTTTTAAGAATATTTCTCGATCAAATTTATTTATTTGAATTATAATCCTCATTATATTTTTATATATTTTTTTAATATCATATATATTTTAAAATAAATATTTTTAATATTTAATAAGATTATATCATATGTCCGACTCACCACGTTAGTCGTGATCCCTAATCAATAAAAATTATCAGTTCCATCACTAATCAACCATGTCATTAATATAATTTTCAGAAATTATATTTTTAAAATAATATAAAAATGATGAGTGAAGATTTATTGGTTAAAAAAATGAATCGGAAGATAATGGTAGAGTGAGTGGTTATAATTGAATGGGACCACGCCTGACGTGGTAAGCCGAGCCCATGATATAATTTCTCTATAAATTAGTGTGTCAGGTAGGATAAAAGACAAAATAATGAATAAATTTATCTTTCAATAATATATAAGAATCGCCTTAACCTATGAGAAATTATATTATATGTCATTTTCATTACATCATTTATGAGATCAATCAATTAAAAGTATTCATTTAATTATTTTTTTTATCTTATTATTTTTATTAAGTGAATCTTCACTAATATTTACTGTAAATTAAGTTTAAAAACAGTTTTTCTCACTTGATAAAAATGATGAGGTGAAAAATAATTAAACAAATGCTTTTGATTAATTGATCTCATAAATAATGTGATAAAAATAATTTATAATGTAACTTTTCCTGACTTATAAATTTATAAAATTAATATATTAAAAACCCAACCTTTTATTTTAAACTTTATATGTTTCTTCGATTAAATTACATTGATAGACCATGAATATTTAATGCTTTTCAATATAGTCACTAAACTTTTAAAGATTTTAATATGATCATTCAACTTTAAAAATATAATCACTTTCATCACCCGCCGTTAACGGAACGTGACGTGGCATGGTCATCTGTAATTTTTCTCAATAAATAATATCAGTTTCCCCCTAAATTCCACGTGATTTAAAAAATAAAATAATATCTAATCATGTATTGATTTATTATAAAATGAAATGAAATCCAAAACCCTTCATTTAAATTCTTTTATTTGTTGCACGAATTTTATAATTAAAATGGTTAACAGAACGATTATTGTTCCTAAAGGTTATAGATTCGAATACCAGTAATTATAATAAAATGATTGAGTGATTAATGTCAAATAATTGAGATTATCTTATACTAATATAATTACGACAGATAATATAACGGATATGATTCATCTAATAATTTTTCGTGTTTTACTAATCCTTTTCGTTTTTTAATTAAAAATATTCCCACACAATTGCAACACGTGGTGTCTTCTTACATGTCTTTGGCAATTGGCATTGTTGTCACTTTGTTTTTCTATATATACACACTTTTCTCTCCCCAGAACTACTTCACCAATAACCAAAGCAACTCACTCTAAATTCCCATTCAAAGATCGAAACTTTATACTTTTCCTAGTGTTTTAAAGCCAAAAAAGCCACTCACCAGTTCACTGCAAATCACCAAAACTCAACAGTACCAATGGCTTCCTCTATGAATTTGGGTTCAATTTCTTCTTCTATACCTTTCAAATGGCCTTGTAGAAAGCCTAACATTGCCTGCTCTTTACAAACTCCTTCCACTTTCCATTTGCCTAAACAATCATCGACTGATGTGGTGGAGAATGGTTTTTCTACCGTGAAGAATTATCTACCCCGGCAATGGAATCCTTTCCAAAGAGCGGCGGCTGTGGCTTTAGATGTGGTGGAGAATGCTTTGGTTTCTCACGAGCGTCACCACCCTCTTCCAAAAACAGCCGACCCCACTGTTCAAATATCCGGTAACTTTGCTCCTGTGCCGGACCAGCCGGTCAAGCGTTGGCTACCTGTTACAGGAACAATCCCGGAATGTATAAAAGGAGTCTACGTTCGAAACGGAGCCAACCCGCTTCACGAACCCGTCGCCGGTCATCATTTCTTCGACGGGGATGGGATGGTTCATGCGGTTCAGTTCAAAAATGGTTCAGCTAGCTATGCTTGTAGGTTCACCGAAACGAACCGTTTCGTTCAGGAGCGAGCTTTGGGGCGTCCGGTTTTCCCCAAGGCAATCGGTGAACTCCATGGCCACTCTGGCATAGCTAGACTGTTGCTTTTCTATGCTCGTGGCTTATTTGGTCTTGTTGATCCAAGCCATGGCACTGGTGTTGCTAACGCCGGTCTTGTTTACTTTAATGGCCATCTCCTCGCTATGTCTGAAGATGATTTGCCTTACCATGTTCGTGTCACTAAATCCGGGGACTTGGAAACCGTTGGCCGATATGATTTCGATGGACAGTTGAAATCTACAATGATTGCTCACCCTAAAGTTGATCCTGAAACAGGTGAATTGTTTGCTCTCAGCTATGATGTTATCCAAAAGCCATATCTTAAGTACTTCCGTTTTTCGCCCCACGGTGAGAAATCACCCGATGTCGAAGTTCTCGTCGATGGTCCGACTATGATGCATGACTTTGCGATCACCGAGAACTTTGTGGTGATCCCTGACCAGCAAGTGGTGTTCAAATTGCCTGAAATGATTCATGGTGGTTCACCGGTTGTTTATGACAGGAACAAGATGTCGAGGTTTGGGATATTGGCAAAGAATGCCACTGATGCTTCGGGGATCAAGTGGATTGAAGCACCTGATTGCTTTTGTTTCCATCTTTGGAATGCTTGGGAAGAGCCAGAAACTGATGAAGTTGTTGTAATAGGATCTTGCATGACACCTCCAGACTCCATTTTCAATGAATGTGATGAGAGTCTCAAGAGTGTTCTATCCGAAATCCGTTTGAATTTGAGGACCGGCAAGTCGACACGCCGTCCCATTATTTCCGATTCCGAACAAGTTAACTTGGAGGCAGGGATGGTTAACAGAAACCTGCTCGGAAGAAAAACAAGGTTTGCATATTTAGCTCTTGCTGAGCCTTGGCCTAAAGTGTCAGGGTTTGCCAAAGTTGATCTCTCAACCGGACAGGTTAAAAAATATATCTATGGAGATCAAAGGTACGGCGGCGAGCCTTTGTTCTTTCCTCGTAACCCCAATTCCGAGAACGAAGACGACGGTTACATTCTGGCCTTCGTTCACGACGAGAAGACCTGGAAATCAGAACTGCAGATTGTGAATGCCATGAGTTTACAGCTAGAAGACACAGTGAAGCTTCCATCTCGTGTTCCATACGGTTTTCATGGAACATTCATAAGCTCCAAAGACTTGGAGAAGCAGGCCTAATTCAACCTCCATAGCCTTGTTATCATCAATTTTTCTAGATGGTTTAACAGGTGAAAAGGGAGAGAGATTTACCAGAGGGATGTCTGCATATACTGTCCCCGGAATCTCTTACTCTGTCTCAACAGCTTAGATAATCCTGTTTTTTGGGTTAGTCCTTTGGTTTATTTCAATGTGAAAAGGCTTAGAGACCAGCTTGTAGCTTGTGTCTATAGGAAGTATTGAAGCTCAGCTGTTCTCTGTTTATTCTTTCACTTGTGTGCTTCAAATAGTTCATGGATTACATGGAGCTATGTATATATTGTGTAATTTCACTGTAATTCTATGTGTTGCTGTAAAAACTTCAAATTTACAGTATATATATGTGCATACCAGTATCTTTTCTACAATTACTTGATCTTTGATCTTCAAAAAGTACATGGTTATTTGCAGACACAGCCGACAAGAAGTCAAGTGTTGTTAATCTGATATGGTCGGTCTACTTTAGAAAGAACATCAGGAGAATTTAGAGCAATGAACATCATTTAAGAATTGGTTCAAAAAGACAGATTTAGGATTGGACCCCTTTTTTTTAAGTCATCAAATCTGTTAACTGATAACCCTTTTGCCAGTTTTCAAGTTTTAACTGATCTGCTGCAAACCCTGAAGTTGACAGTGCTGACACTGTCTCGTGTTTGACATTTATATTTGATATAAATTTAGACATAGATACGAGTATATGATCACATACGAGTATATGATCATATACTAAAAGAATCTAGATAAAATAGGTGGCAACATATGAAAGGTGGTGTAAGGTTCATCTTCTAACCAATCAGAGCTAGAAACATCATGGCGGGAAGAATTAAACACCTAAAGCATTGAACCATGACTCAGATATTTGAAATGGGGAGCAAAAAGGGTGATTTGACTCAACTTGTCCATTCCTGTAAGTTGGAGAGATGATGACGTTTTTTTTTTACCTGAAACCAAGTCAACTTAACATAGCCATCTGATTTTTTAAGAACTGGAATAATTCAGATAACCTTAGTGAAAGTAGGTTTCCTACAGAGTGTTTCAGAAATAAAAATCATAACTCAACAGACAGATGGGGAAATGATGGAAATGGACTCCCTTTAAAATATTGGTCACATTGAGAAATATCAATGATATTTTATTGATGAGAATTGTAGATGACAAGATAAAAATTGAAGCAACAATGTTTAGCACCTTGTAGCCATGCCATTTGCTGATGAAGACTCGGACTTTTTCCGGAAACTCGATCGCTGAGTGTATGCAATGTTTGGAAACTCAATTATTGGAGGGATATGGGGAGAGCTTTAAGCTTTTCTAGACAGATTATTACTAGTACAGCAATGGTTTGAGGGTCCAAACATCCATTACAAAGTTTTTTCAATATGAAATGAAGTAATCTGATCTTACTGTTGTTATTTTTCGGTTTCGGTTCTCCTTTAGATCGATATTCACCGCTGATATCTATAGTAATCGACAGTATAGCATTTGTTATGATGATAAACAGAACCCTATTAAGCAGCTTCATGGTTCAGTCCAATTTTGATACTCTGCATATAGCTATCATAGCCATCTTTTCTTTCCTTTATCCTGATGAAAGCTGTCTATATTGCAATGGCCTGTTCCTAAAAGATAAGTTCATACGCTTCATCTTCAATTTCTCTGACATTTACATGTCATATCATGAAATGCAAATAATTCAAACAAAAATAGTTGACAAGTAACATTAACCCCCACCCCCACCCCTAAAAATAAGCACTTGTAAATCAGGTGAAGCTCCAAGGATGCATAAGTTAAGGTACTATTTTATTTTTTACTAGTTGATGTGTTTTAATCTTCCAAGTTGGCTCAGCTATGTGTATTAATGATAGAAACTTGCAGATGGTTTGCTTTCCTTGGTCTCATTTTCCTTCTTGTAAGCCGCTGGTGCTGTTATTCCCATTATCCGATACGTTGTCTAGAAGAAAACTGTCTTAATTAAAGAAAGAATATACAGTGAAGGCAGAAGTAACCATGATCATCATTACAAAAGTTTCAACTCATTCAAACAGAAATATTGTGCTTAAAAGAAAAAAAAAACATGCAGTGTGTTGAAGACATCATATGATTGATTTATGAAATAATGTATTGCAGATGTTGATACTTAGAGTTGTGCATTTATAGCCTAGGTGCGGGAAGACCGTGAGGACTGTCCCAGTCGGTCACAATGTGTTGACGGGTGATTTCTTTGAGAGAACGACATCCACTCAGAGCCATGGTTAGTTCAAACTCTTCACGCAGCATAGAAAGTACTTTCCTCACGCCAGCTTCTCCCTCAGCAGCCAATGAGAACACTACTGGTCGTCCAATCTGAGATTAAGACCATTAGAAAACAAATCTCTAGTCAGAACTTGTACCATTTAGTATAACATAGACTACTTCTTGTCTATGCTAAGCAGTACTTTCAACTACTGTGCTAAGATGCAACGTGTAATGCCTTTCCATGAGGCAGTCTTATACTTACAAATATACCAGAGGCTCCCAGTGCTAAAGCTTTGAAAACATCGGTTCCACGCCTAACACCACCATCCAAGAAGACCGGCACCCGCCCTTGTGCAGCCTTCACAACCTGGTGTTGAAGAATTTGTCAAAAATGCTATTTTGGTATTGTCGTTTCCTGTTAGAACAAGTCTGGAAGCATTGGCATACCTCTTCGAGGGCCATGATAGTGGCAGGAACATAATCAAGCTGGCGAGCTCCGTGGTTGGAGACAATGATACCAGCTGCTCCAGCCTGTACCGCTATCCTTGCTGCGAGAGAAGCATATGTAGTTTAAAAATCAATACATGTTACCAAAACGGCCCGATAAGAAGAGAAGGTCAACTTTTCTTACCATCTTCAGCAGTGAGTACACCCTTCACCAGAATTGGCAAGCTGGTAATTGTCTGAAGCCATTTCACATCCTATACATAGCCAATAAAGTTCATCCATCGCACCGTTAATTGAAAGAATCCTTAGACATAGACAAACCATGCTCATGGTCCAGATGCATATACATACCTTCCAGCTGAGGGTACGATCAATTTGTCCCGCAACATATGAAGCAAGTCCTGAATCATCAGCCTGCATGGATTAGATGAACAGATTAAATATTATAGAAGAAACATAAGCTTATTATCGGAATTGAAATATTATAAGGCTGTTTACTAGTTTGCAACAATTAAAATGATCACTCACTTCATCCATCTTGCCCAGGTCTAAACCTTCAAAGTTCTTCAATGTCAAAAATGGTGGCAGAGTGAACCTGTAAAAGAATATCAAAGCTGAAGAATTCTGGAGTGTAACTTGAGCTTCATACATACAAAAACCAAACATCTAATGTTAAGTTCGACTAATTGCAAAATGAGATATTTCTGCTTGAAGGAACATTGAGAATTTGAAGGGATAATGTTACCTGTTCTTGATGTCAGCTTCTCGGCGACCGAGCCTCGGAGTATCAACAGTAAGAGCAATTGCCTTGAAACCTGCCCTTTCAGCTCTTCTCACGAGCTGTGCAACTACATTCCTGTCCCTGTATACCTGAAGGTTGGACACAAGAGATCAGTTATACAATAAAGCCTAAAAAATTTATCCCCGTGAATGAATAGTCAGATTAAACTTACATAGAGTTGGAAAAACCTAATGCCTGGTCCTGTTGAAGCAACCTCCTCAACACTAGAAGTGGCCCATGAGGATAATGTCTGAAATCATCATTTAAATAGCGCAGTTTATTCTTTTATCAAAGATTGTCACTTACGATCTATATTACTCGGACTCTTCATTTTCCTTGAACACAGTATAAAACATTGTTGATATACAAGTTCATGCTTCCTATGAACAAATATCTTTATAGGGCAAATTGATAATCATTTAAATGGAAACTTGGAGTTTGAAGCCAAACCATAATTGTTCCAGCTGCTGATGCAGCCCTGGCCGTAGCATACTCCCCTGTCAAAAATCGAGGGATCTCGTCATTAAACTGTCAATCAATTGCTTTTTATGGAACCATGAAGGTTCATATTAAATTATGTTTGATGACAAATAAAAAGAAATTGATCATATATGCACATGATGTATCGGTTCAATTCCAACTCTTCCTGTAAATGCAACAAGATCTATCATGAAAGAGGCTACAAAAGTAAGGTTGTTAAACATAGCAATGCTCTTGAAGGAAGTGCTTATGTAGTTATGTAGCAAGCAAAAACAATGTCAAGTCAACCATGGGTAATCCACTTAAGGTTTGTCTAGTAAAGCATACATGTGCAAAGGAAAAGGAGTCGGCCTATTCTTGAACCGATACGGTCTCATCAGTTACTTGGATGTATATACAATAAAGGAGGATACTCCTTTAAAGTTTCATACCTTCAGGGTGAGCCATTTTCTGCATGGCTGTAGGGGCAAGCATGATGGGCATTGATATCTTGAAACCCAAAACAGTGGTAGTCATATCTATGTTGCTTACATCAATGAGAATCCGAGGGCGAAACCTAAGCATCGTAGGAATAAAGGTTTCATTTAATGGAGATCTAAACATATAAGCAGAAAGGAATAATATCATAAACATCTTTTGCAATAAAAGATGGATAGATAACTCACAGGATCCTTGAGAAAGCATTTCTGTTCTCCTGCAATGTCCACTGATCCTCAGCACCAGATGCGTAGTAGTCATACACCATCTTTGGCAACTTTTGCTTCGCAATCGCCTCATACTCACTCACATTGGTTATCTCCATCTTTGCTCTTAAATTTTAGTCTTCCCTGCAATTTTTCTACTTCTTAGCATTTTGGGGACAGAAACAATATACAATGGTGGCTCAAAGCTAGAGCTATGTTTTTCTGAAACATAATCTATGTTACACCGACTTGGATACGAGCAAGTAACGGATGCAGCTATACTAAATTTTTTAAAGTTCTTTTCATATATTTGGAGTATTAAACCCTCATGCCATATCCTAATATGTGGTGGATTGAGCACCAACATAAATACTTTGTATACAACAAAGATATGTTTAGCTATTAGGCCTTAAATAAAGTAATTATGTTTAGTTTGTTTCCCGGGAAACTAAGAACTATGATAAGTCAAGCAGGAAGTGGGGAAAACATGAAAGACATAAACACAAACATATTCAAAACACAGAACCATATAAACAAGTGTTGAGCCAAAAACACAAAAACCAGAAAACATCATGTACAGAGAATTACATACAGCAGAACCATTAACCAAAACCAACATGTCAACAAAGTAAAGAAAAGAGATTGAAATAAAAGAAGGGAAAAGCATACCCTTAGGTTACCAGTGCATGCAGAGAAACCAGTTAAAGAGATAAACTCCACTATATATCTCAAAGCAAGACAAAGAGCACAGAGATTGGCAATGAAGAAAAACACCAAAGGGTTTATATATGAATATGAAAGTTGACAAGAAAACAGTGGGGTACTTGTAAATGACACGTAGCACAGATAAGCCATAGAGAAAAAAGAGAGAAAAAAACAAGAGGGAAATTACAAGTTGAGTGGATGAGCATTTGGAGGTGAGGATTGGAGAGCAAATCCTGCTCAGAGGCATAGGTGAACTCTCATCCACATACCCTTTGTGTGTTTCACAGCATTTCTTTGTGTATTATCATATCTCATCCATTAAGAAACAAAAATAAATTGAGAAAATTGTTGATAATTGAATGTGACAATAGTGGCTCTCCCACAGTCTATCACTATGAAATTTCAATGCTAGCTGTTTCAAGTAGATTTTTGGTTTAATACATGTTTTGCTCTCCCTAAAATATAGATAAATTCAGTTTGGTCCCTTGAGAATTTTTTTGTCCTTGTGTCTCTCGCACTTTCATTCCACTTATCAAATTGACAAAAATATTATTGAAGGGCTAAACTGAAAACTTATCTGTAGTACAGGGGAAAACCAAAAAAGCCTAGGTTTGATCATTATTTTTTAAAAATTTGGGCCAATGTTTTAGGCCTGACCAACCAGAACCCAATGCATGTTTTACTTTAATACCAATGTGACCAAAACGTTTCAAGCAGGACTAGTTTTATACTTTTATACAATTCTGGAATCATTTTTCTGACAAGACTAAGAGAAAGCCCTGGAATTATACCCCGGAGACTTCTACAACTTTCATTTGCCTTATTAAAGAAACACCAGACTCCTCCACTTGTTGCACCACAGGCAAAAGATCAAGAGAAAAGAAAATGGTAGATGAAATCATCCTACTAGATTTTTGGCACAGCCCATTTGCAATGAGAGTGAGAATTGCATTGGCAGAGAAAGGAATAGAGTATGAATCAAGGGAAGAGGATTTGAGCAACAAAAGCAGTCTACTCTTGAAGATGAATCCAGTTTACAAGCAAATCCCAGTGTTGATTCACAATGGAAGACCCATTTGTGAATCCCTCATCATCGTCCAATACATCGATGAGGTTTGGCCTCACAAGTCACCCCTGCAACTGCTCGCTTCTGATCCTTATGACAAAGCTAATGCCATGTTCTGGGCTGACTATGTTGACAAAAAGTTATGCATATTGATATTATCACATGAGTTTTAGACATTTTTGTTCAACACTGAGTATGTAACATTATGCAGATATATCCAACTGGGAAGCTGGTCTGGGGTTCTACAGGTGAGGTCCAAGAAGCTGCAAAGAAAGAGATGATCTTGAACTTGAAGAAGCTGGAAGGAGAGCTGGGGGACAAGCCTTACTTTGGAGGTGAGAGCTTTGGTTTTACAGATGTGGCATTGATTCCTTTCTACACTTGGTTCTATGCTTTGGAAACCTGTGGGGATTTCAGCATACTTGAAACCTGCCCAAAGCTGGTTGCTTGGACCAGAAGATGCATGCAGAGGGAAAGTGTTGCCAAGTCTTTGCCTGACCAATACAAAGTTTATTGCTTTCTCATTGAGCTTAAGAAGAAGTTTGAAGCCAAATAAGATAGTTTATTAATACTGGTGAAATGTAATAATATATGAAAAGAAAATACTGTGTTAGTCAATTTTAATAACTTTTAGAATAATTTCCAACAATTATAAAAGGACTTAATTGAAATAAAATAAGACTTAGAGACTTAATTGAAAGTTTCATTATGGATTTGAAAATTCAATTAAAAATAAAATAAAATATTTTAATTAAATTAAAAATCTATTTTAAAAGACTAAATTGTAATCGTACTAAAATTTTTTAAATCTTTCTAAAAATTATTAAAGTTTGAACTCTCTTTTCCATCATTATCTTTTTAATGTTTTAACTCTTTTCCATTTAACTTCTCATCTCGTCCGAGCAATTTTTAATCTATCGTTTATTATTAGAGACTATTTTTTTTAATATTTATGATTAAAGAAATATTCTATAAATTTAAAATTTTAATTATTGTTATTATAAGTCAATTTTTTTAATATTTATTATTAAAGATTTAATTTTTTAATACTAGTTATTAGAAATTATTTTTTTAATATTTATTATTACGAGTATATACTTAAAATTTAATTTATTTTAATATTTATTATTAAAAAATATTTTTTCTCAGAACTTATTATTAAAAACTTATTTTTTTAATAATTATGATTAAAAATAAATTTTATTTTTTAACAACCATTATTAAAGATTTATTTTTAATATTTTTATTAAAAACATAATTTTTAAAATTTGTTTTTTATTATTTATTATTAAAGATCTGATTTTTTAAATTCATCTTAAATCTCAAGAACGATCTTTTCGTACTTTAAAACTTATATTTTTAATATTAATTATTAAAAATCTCATTTTTAAGCTCCTCCCGAATCCCAAGAACCACCTTGCTCATATATAATTTTGCTGTTCTATTCTATTTGTATCTGTTGCTTTCCCACATTAATGTTTTAATTATATTATTATGATTTGATTAAAAGAAAACAATACATATGGATGACTCTGATCACTAGAAATCAACAAACTAAACCTATTGGCATCTGGCAAAAGCCAGAATAATAAGACAAGCAGAAGCTTTCCAGATAAAATATCTTGTATTTATGGTCACCACCAGTAGAATGACCTACGACCACAACAATAATTGTTTATTTCAACATAAATACACGCCTGTCGGGACTTCAATTTCAGAACCTGAGTATTGTGTCTGGTTTTTGAGTGTTTAGATTACAAGAATGGAAGGTGTAGTTTTGTTGGATTTCTGGCCAAGTATGTTTGGGATGAGAACCAGGATTGCTCTGGCTGAGAAAGAGATCAAATACGAGTGCAGGGAAGAAGATCTGTGGAACAAGAGTGAGCTGCTACTGCAGATGAACCCTGTCCACAAGAAAATCCCTGTCCTAATCCACAACGGAAAACCTGTCTGTGAATCACTCATTCAGGTTCAGTACATAGACGAGGTATGGAATGATAGAGCACCTTTGATTCCTGCTAATCCTTACAAAAGGGCTAATGCTAGATTCTGGGCTGATTTTGTTGACAAGAAGGTACTGTTTTTCCTTGTTTTTATTACATATGTAGAAACTGTAGTACTGTACTGTGTTTTGTTCCATTGGCTGAGTTGAAAATGATGAACTGCAGTTATATGATCTGGGGTCCAAAATATGGAGGACAAAGGGAGAAGAACAGGAAACAGCAAAGAAAGAATTCCTAGACTGTCTGAAATTGTTGGAAGGGGAGCTTGGGGACAATCTTTACTTTGGAGGAAAGGATTTTGGGTATGTTGATGTTGCTTTGGTTCCATTTTATTGCTGGTTTTATGCGTACGAGCAGTGTGGGAACTTCAGCATTGAAGCCGAGTGTCCCAAGCTGATTGCCTGGGCTAAGCGGTGCATGCAGAAGGAGAGTGTAGCCAAGTCCCTTGCTGACCAAGAAAAAGTCTACGAATTTGTCCTGCACTTGAAGAAAGCATTTGGAATTGAGTGATTTCAATTCTGGGATTCCAGCAGATTTCAGGCTTCTGCTTGCTATGAATTATGATATTAAATAAATGGACATTTAGTTATGCCTGTGTGGTTGCCTGTGTCTGTGTGTCCATCTTTGTCTGTATTTTGTTTTTCCACACTTAGCTGTGTGATTTGGGATTTCTGGTGTTTTTTAGTTGAAAATAATTGGTATTTTGTTATGTACTTAATTAATCTATTGCACACATCAAAGTAAAGCATTTCTTTAATCTTTGATTTGATACCTAGGTGAAACATAAAAGACCAAACGACATACTAAAGTTTAAGAAAATGTTTGGTCTAAACAGAAACAAAAGGGTTTTATTTCTTCTTCTTATTCAACACATCAAAGTGGAGCATGTCTTTAAGGTTGAATTGATGCATAGGTAAAACACAAAACATCAAACCATTTGAGTTTTGTTCAAGTCCCAATCAACTAATCTTTGCAAAATCAAGTGATTTCTTGCCATCCAGTGCATTTTGGAGAACGTTGTTCATATAATCACCAAACACAAACTCTCTGTAATGAGCAACTCCATCTTTCTCTACCATATAAGGCAAAGGTGACATCTTTGATGTTTCTAATGGCATTGTAAAAATGGGTACAGACACTCTTGAAGCTGTGCTTGTGGTACGAACTGCATGTTCTGCACTTTTGTACTTACCATTACTCAGGACCTGCAAATAACACAGATTATATTAAAGTTTGGATTTTTAATAAAGTAGACAGGGTTTTGAGTTTTGACTTTTGAGGTTACCTGTAACATGTCGGCAATATTGATGACCAAGGCACCAGGAACAGGAGGGATCTCTAGCCACTCTGCTTTCTTTCCATAATCCATGTCTTCTTCCATTCTGACATATAAACCACCAACTTCATCTTGTAATAAGACAGTCAGTATACCAATATCAGAGTGACGGCCAATCCCAACAGTCAGATCAGGATTAGGACATGTTGGATAGAAGACCATATTCAGCATCTTCTTCTCCACAAGGACATCAATCTTTGGATCATCTGGTTTCACCCCTAAATTTCCCAGTAAAACTCTAAGCAATTTCTTCACCATGACGATTGAAAACTTGAGGTACTCGAGTAACACGTCTCTAGAAATTAGTGGGAGAAAATAAATAAAAAAATGGGTTAAAAAAATATTAAAAACCAGTAATTAGTTCATATAAATCTGACCTGATCTCTTCAGGCCAATATCGAAGAGCTTCGTCATCATCGGTGTAGTGTACGAGGATATAATCTTTCCATCCCAAAGCTTTCTCTTTCTCGGGAAAGTGGCTGGTGCTGTACTTCACTGTTGGACTTGGACTTACTGGTGCAAGATAAACAGCCTTCCTTTCAGGGGGTAAGCTGAAGAATTTATGGGCAGTGTCTATAAGGGATTCGAGTATATGAAGAGGGACTCCATGGTTAACAACTTGGAAGAAACCCAAAGTCTCTGCAGCTCTCACGATTTGCTCGGCTACATCGTCGTGGCCGTGGCCGTCCAGCTTCGACAAATCAATGGTAGGCAAGTCAAGTTTGATGGCGTTTTCCTTGTCTATCCGTTCATTTTGTGGTTGCACGTAGATCCCAGGCACCTTGGAAAGGCCTGAATCCACCAATCCTTTTATACCATTTCCTTCTTTGACAACGAAATCGAAAACGGAGTCGGCATCGTCGAGATTTGGAGCCATAGATATCAGTGTAAAAGCTTAAGATCTCGGATGTGGATTCTGATCGGAAGAAAAAGGTTTATAATTTAATGAAAAACAGAGAGATGTAAATAATGCACAACTAATGGTTCAACCGGATAAATCCTAATTATATATATATATATATATTTAAATCTTGAGAATTTTATTTTTTAAAATATTATAAATATTACAGTAAAAGTTTAAATTAAATTTATTTATTTTCGATTTTAATTTTTTATGTAAAGTCAACGTTTGGTGATTCCAATTTTAAATAATATTTAAAATCGATCATTATATTTAAAGTTTTTATTGTCATGTGATCTCGGTCATTGTTTGAAATCGAAGTAATCTAATTCCGTCTTTGAACAATATGAGACAATCTAGGAAAATGACATATATCGCTGTTTAAAAATAGAATTAATTAATTTTAACTTTAAAAACACTATAAAAATTAAAAAATAAAATTTTCATTTCACTATATTAAAGAATGTTTTTTCAAAAACAATATTAAATAGAATTTTCCGTTCAACCGTTAAAGTTTTTTTTTTTTACCTTATACTACAAAGAAATCAAACGCATGTGATTGCATTATATATATATATATATATATATTATATTTTTAATTTAATTTTTGATATTTGATATATTAATTATTAATTTAAATTATTTTTTTTATAAAATTTAATATAAAGATAATTTTTAATTTTTTATTCATAATATTTAAAAAATAAATATATTTTAAAATATGAGATTTTAAATTCTAATCTCAATTTAAACTAATAATTAAGATGTAAATCGTCTGTCTTTTTCTCATGCATCCGTTCGTGTGATATGGTTTAGGATTTAAGGTTAAGGGTTGTGGTTAGGGTTTAAAAAATTAAGGGTACGATTTAGGATTTAAGATATAAAAAAATTAGGATTAAAGTTTAAAAATTTTATTTTTTAAAAAAATTTTAATAAAAAATACGAATAAAGACATTAGAAGAGAAACGGTTTTTACCCTAATAATTGAAGTATGAAACATAGGTGGAACAGATGTTGTCCAATCGGCGACATAGTTGACGATTTGTTTCTGTCCCGCTTTAGTCTAAACGTGGATTATTGATAACCACAAAATTATTATTAAATAAGATTAAATATTCAATTAATTTAATTTATATATCAAGAATTAAAAAAATATATCAAATCAAACCAATAATGCAGGCCAAGACTGAGATAATTAAACTGAATTGGCAGGGGTAGATTTAGACAAGGAAGTTTATTTCAAATTTTTAAAAATTTATATTATAATTTAAAATAAAAAACAACAATTTTAGTTGTTATACATGTATAAAAATATCAATTTGGCTCTTTTCTAAAGGTTAGTGGCTAAATTTGACTTGTGGTTGAGCATTAAATTTAGTTAAAAAAATTTTATATTCGCACATTTAATATCAATCGAATAAATAAATACGAACATAAATAAATAATTATTTTTATTTATGTTCGTTAATTAAAGAATATACTGTATTTGTGTTCATTCATGTTCGTTCATTAACATGATAAACGAACATAACTTAAAGAACAATTTCCTAAATTTTAATAAAAGTAACATCCTTTTTCAATTTAAACCAACATTTTCCTAAATTTTAATATGTCGTTTGATCTTTTATGTTTGACCTAATATCAAATTAAAGCTTAAAGAAATGTTCCACTTTAATGTATTAAATAATAATAATAATAATAATAAAATTCTAATCATGTTTAGTACAATGAAGGGAGAGTTTTGGTTGCATGTGATTAGACTTATTGCATATGTCTTAAACAATTGGTTATAAATAAAAACATCAATAATTTAACCAAATTGATGTATATTTAAAAATTATTATAAAAAATAAATATAATTTGATGTTTGAAGTTAGACCTTTGAATGCAAGTTAATTAAGAGATAATTAATTGAAAAGGTGAAGACTGGGGCAGTACATAGAAGAGATTATTGGGAATACGATCTTAAAATAGTAAATTATTTCAAGTTAAGACAATAGTAAAATTATTTTTTTAATGATTTTAATATATACAGAAGTATTTTTTTTCTTCTGGTTGTCGTATTTTTATATAAAGATTAATATGAGTTTTTTAATAAAGTTATAATTTTTATAAAAAAATATAATAAAATCTCGTATTTAATATTGAGTTTATCATACTTAAAATGAAATTTAGAGGCTTAAGTTTTAAAATTTACGGATATTTTTCTTAAAATATATGGAATTGTGATGGTTAAACTCTAAATTCTAAGAAAATCAAGATTAAATTGTACAATTCAATAATTTAAGGTCAAAAATGCAATATGAAAAGTTTGGTGTGCCTTATGAAAATCTTAGAAAGTAGCTCAATCCACGATTTACCAAATTTTAAGTGTGTGTTAATGCAATAACTTAAATGATTTTTTTAAAAATTTATTAATTGTTCGAGTGATAATAATATTCATATTATCTATCTTGTATGCGTTCGAATTTTAATATTTACGTGGAAAATATAATAAAAAAACAAAAAGTTTTTATTTCAGTTACATACTGAAATTGTCCTATGAGTTTAGTGACCATGAGTGTAATTTACCCATTAATTTCTTCTATAACGTGGAGACAACAGCCATTACTTCTGCATTATATATAATGCAGTGTTCTCTCTGGTTTTCATCAAATTGATAAGCCTTTTCTTCACCAGCCAAGATCTTAAGCTTTTACACTGATATCAATGGCTCCGAATCTCGACGATGCCGACTCCGTTTTCGATTTCGTCGTCAAAGAAGGAAATGGTATAAAAGGATTGATGGATTCAGGCCTTTCCAAGGTGCCAGGGATCTACGTGCAACCACAAAATGAACGGATAGACAAGGAAAACGCCATCAAACTTGACTTGCCTACCATCGATTTGTCGAAGCTGGACGGCCACGGCCACGACGATGTGACCGAGCAAATCGTGAGAGCTGCAGAAACTCTAGGTTTCTTCCAAGTTATTAACCATGGAATCCCTCTCCATTTACTTGAATCCCTTAAAGACACTGCCCATAAATTCTTCAGCTTGCCACATGAAAGGAAGGCCGTTTATCTTGCACCGGTAACTCCAAGTCCAACAGTGAAGTACGGCACCAGCTACTTGCCTGAGAAGGAGAAAGCTTTGGGATGGAAAGACTATATCCTCATGCAATACACCGGTGACGACGAAGCTCTTCGATATTGGCCGGAAGAGATCAGGTCAGATTTATATATATGAATTATTAATTACAGGTTTTTAATATGTCTTTTTTCAAACCCATTTTTTATTTACTTTTTCCCACTAATTTCTAGAGACGTGTTGCTCGAGTACCTCAAGTCTTCAATCGTTCTGGTGAAGAGATTGCTTAGAGTTTTACTGCAAAATTTAGGGGTGAAACTGAAACCAGATGATCCAATGCTTGATGTACTTATTGGCACGAAAACACTTGCTATGATCTTCTATCCAACATGTCCTAATCCTGATCTGACTGTCGGGATTGGCCGTCACTCTGATATTGGTATGCTCACCGTCTTATTACAAGATGAAGTTGGTGGTTTATATGTCAGAATGGAAGAAGACATGGATTGTCAAAAGAAAGCAGAATGGATAGAGATCCCTCCTGTTCCTGGTGCCTTGGTCATCAATGTTGCAGATATGTTACAGGTAACCTCAAAACTCAAAACCCTGTCTACTTTATTAAAAATCCAAACTTCAAACAACCCTAACAACACATGGTCGGTTTAAAGATTTTGGAGATAATGTGCAATTTATTAAAATATGGTCCTTAAAAGTAATTGTCCATGACCTACACTAGTTATAAAATTATAGCCTTTAGAAGCAAATGTCATATATAGGGGCCCCTGTACGATCGTTTTTATTGTATATGTCCAAAACCTCACTAGTTTACTAACAACACATGGTCGGTTTAAAGATTTTGGAGATAATGTGCAATTTATTAAAATATGGTCCTTAAAAGTAATTGTCCATGACCTACACTAGTTATAAAATTATAGCCTTTAGAAGCAAATGTCATTTATAGGGGCCCCTGTACGATCGTTTCTATTGCATATGTCCAAAACCTCACTAGTTTACTAACAACACATGATCGGTTTAAAGATTTTGGAGATAAAGTGCAATTTATTAAAATATGGTCCTTAAAAGTAATTGTCCATGACCTACACTAGTTATAAAATTATAGCCTTTAGAAGCAAATGTCATTTCTAGGGACCCCTGTACGATCGTTTCTATTGCATATGTCCAAAACCTCACTAGTTTTACTGAAGCAATAGTAATAGTAATAATCAATAAGATTCTATAATCAATTGTCATATTTAAGAAATAATTATAACGTTTTAACAATTATAACTATCTTTTTTAATAGTGTTTTCAAAAAAATTCAATAAATTTCGAAATTAACATCATCTAATAAATGTAGTTTATCAAAATTTGGGACCCTCTTTTTCGAAAGCCTTGTACAGTCGCTCATATTATGCATGTCCAAAACCCCACTGACAACATTTATTTACAGGTCCTGAGTAATGGTAAGTACAAAAGTGCAGAACATGCAGTTCGAACTACAAGCACATTTTCAAGAGTGTCTGTACCCATTTTTACAATGCCATTAGTGACAGCAAAGATGGCACCTTTACCTCAAATGGTAGAGAAAGATGGAGTGCCTCATTACAGAGAATTTGTGTTTGGTGATTATATGAACAATATTTACGAAAATGCACTTGATGGCAAAAGGTTACTTAAATTTGCAAAGATTAGTTAATTGGGATTTGAACCAACTGTGTCTTAAATTTCTATATGTCAAGTTTGATGTTTTGTGCTTTATTCATGTAATAAATAAAAGTTTAAATAAATAAATAAATGTTTTCACTTTTATGTGTTAAATTTCCATGTGATTAGATTTATTGCATATATTTTGAACAATTTGTTTTTTTTAATAACATTAATAAATTAATCAAATTGATGTGTGTTTAAATATTATCATTAAATTAAATAAAGCCATGTTTGGTGTTTAAAGTCAGACCTTAGAACAGAAGTTAATTAAGAAATAATTAATTGGAAAGCTGGAACCAGTGGAGGTGCATAAGAGAGATTAAGGGAATATGGCCTGTTAAAATATTAAAAATAAAAATAAGATAATAGTAAAATTATTTTTTCCTCTAAAAAATATATAATTTATTATTGGACCTCTTAAATTTATGAAATCATTAATAATCACTACAATATTTTTTATTAAAGATAAATTATATTTTTTATATCATAATTTGAATTTATATAATATAAAATCTTTAATTATTAAATTAATTTATAGATCTTAATAATTATTACTATTTTTTAATACATTTTATAAAGACAGCTCGCACCAGCTTTGCATCCAGACGAAAAGAGATGCATATAATAAGCATGTTTATTTAAATATTTAGAAAATCAAAGTTAATTATAAATATTTAAGCAATCAGAATATAATTATTTATATGTCTGAACAATCGGTTACAAGTACAGACAAAATTAATGAATTAACCGAATTGATGTATATTTAAATATGATCATATAAAATAAACACATTTGGTGTTTGAAGTCAACTAAAAGTTAATTAAGAGAGGATTAATTGGAATGGTGGGGTCAACTAAAGATTTTCTGGGAGGCTTTTAATAATTATTTAATTGAAGTTAATAGAAAGATTTATGGGTGAAAATCGTCTATCGCTTTTTTATGTTTTTATTCGTGTTTTTGTTTAAAATTACAGTAGTTAAAGTTTAGGGTTTAGGGTTTAAGGTTAGGAGTTGAGGTTAGGGTTTAGAAAATTAGGGGTAGAGTGTATTTTGTAGGTTTAGAAAATAAAGGTTATGGTTTAAAATTCAATTTTTTAAAAAAATCAAAAAAGATATGGGTGGACACATGATAAAGAGACAGATAATTTTTTCCTTTATACATTACGTGAATATATATTATATTGATTAATTATTATGATTGTTATTTATATTTTTTTAGTACATAATTAATCCTCGATTTTTAAAATGATTATTAGAGTCATTTATGTTTTCGGGATATAAATTGTTGTTTGTTGTTATTAACGTTGATAATTTGTTAATATGGTAATAAAGAAATTAAGCTAAACTATTGCACTGATCACTTGTGTTTATTTCATATATATTTTTAATCTCCGATTTTAAAAGTTAAACATTATGATTACTAATGAAAAGATTTATTTTTGATTTTACCTTTGAGTTTTTTAAATTTTATTTTTCAACTCTAAAATTTTATTCTTCTCATTTTTTCACTCTCTGATTTCTAGTTTGAGGTTTTAAATTTTTTTCTTACTTCAAATTTAAAGGTGGGAAAAATAAAATTTTAGGATTAAAAAATATTTTTTAAAAAAATCAATGGTTAAATAGAAATAAACATTTTTAGTAATGATTTTATTGGTTGTTTTTTTTATAATTATTTATTAACTCTATATTAAAGGAAAAATATAACTGACCATTTCAATAGTCAAATCATATTATATTCGATTCTACACGGACGAGAAAAATTATATTAAAAGAACCAAATTGGATTATAAATATTTAAGAAAAATATAATTTCATTAATTTTTTAAAATTCGAGTCCCTAAACGAAAATAAAACCAAAATATTCTTTTATTAAATTATGATTGATTTGCATTTTAGTTAACCAAAGAAATCCATCAAAAAGTAAAATTGGGCCTAAAAACATTAATTTTCCCAAAAGCCTGTCTGAAAAATCCAAAGAAATCAGCTGCAGGCTATCCACCATCGTTTCTCAAGTTCTTTCTTTCAGTATAATCAAACTCTGCAATCTTCCCAAGCTTGCCCAACTGGATTTTCCAAACAAAAGGTAAGCAATTTGCTATCTTTTCATTTAAATTCTTAGTATGTTTCGCCATGTTTGATCTGTCACTACCTTCTTCTTCTTCTTTTTCCTGCAAATCCTTTGTTTTCCTTTAGAATCGAAAATTACCCAGATTTCAAACTTGCCCATCAAAAGTTTTTTGAGCTCCATTTGCTTGGTTTCGTTTGATTTCTGACATTTTTTTGCTACTCTCACTTTTCCAATCAGATGACGATAGATCGTTATTCGATAGCTTTGTTTCTGGTTTTTTCGTTTCTTGTTGGTGCCTTGGATGCTAGTGCTGGTGATGCTGATCCACTTTACAGGTATTTCTTATTTTAATCGTTCCCCTTCATTACCCATGATTCAATTTCCCTTTCTTTGTTCTTGTTTTAATGTTCTAAGTTTAGCTTGTGGTTCATACAAGTTTGTTCATGGTGGGAAAAGAATTCATTTCCAATTATCCTGGGGGGAAATGCTTAGTTATTGATTTTTGAGTCTAAATTACTTAGTTATAAGACCTCGTAAAGCTTGGAACTTACAGTCCCTACTGCAAAAGGCATGCATTTTACTTGGATCTTAGGGTCTAAATTACTAGACTGTTACATTATGTTGCTTATTTATTGGTTATCAGAAGTTTGTAGATTCTACCTAAAAGTCAACTGAAAGGTGTATATATCCTTGGGAAAGTTATATTTTGAATAAAAATGCTCATATATCACTGGTTTGTGGGAGTACTCTAACAGCATTAAGCTGTTATGACGTTTGTTTAAAGAACAAAAGAGAGAAAGAACAAAAGAAAGGAAACTAATGATAAAGGAATAAAGTAAATCGAGTTACGCCTTAATTCTCGGTGTAATTTGAAATGGGGTATTGCAATATGCCACATTCTTTATCTGACTTGAAGTTTTAATCCTGAATCCTATACCTTTTTTGATGAATTGGTTAGATATTTAAGTAGTCTAAACATGGATTGCTTTTTATTTTAGGGCTTGTGTGGCAGAATGTGAGAGAACTGGATGTGTTGGGGGAAGATGCTTTCCACAGTGCAAATTTCCTGCTGATGGTGTTGCCAATGATGGGACATGGTATATGCAAGAACCACTTTACTTGAAGTGGAAACAATGGGATTGCCAAAGTGATTGTCGTTACAATTGCATGGTTGACAGAGAGAAAGAAAGGGAAGCAGTTGGTAATGGACCTGTCAAGTATCATGGTAAATGGCCCTTCAAGCGAGTTTTTGGAATTCAGGTTATCTTCATTCCTTTTACCCTATTAAACATATTTTTAATTGTCATGGAATTTTATGCTCTTCTTTTTGCAGTATCCATATTGACCTCACTGTTAATTTGCTCAGGAACCAGCTTCTGTAGCTTTCTCTGCACTCAACCTAGCAATGCATTTTCATGGTTGGCTATCTTTCTTCATCCTTGTTTACTATAACTTGCCTTTAAGACAAAGTAAGAAGGCATACTATGAATTTGCAACTTTATGGCACGTGTATGGATTCATGTCAATGAACTCATGGCTCTGGAGTGCTGTTTTCCATAGTCGGTAATCATTTCTTCCATTCTCCTTTGAGATAGTACCTTCAAGCTTACGGCTTTGAAATATCGGCCTGCTCCATAGTAGAGATTATTTGTCAGTTTGGATGGATCTTTTTCTGCTTAATTAAAATCATAAAACCAATGTAACAAGGGGAACTACAAGAAACTAATCTGGCAAATAAGATGCTTCTTGCCCCCAATACTTACTGCCTTTCCAAAATCAGATCCTTAAACTGGAATTCTAAATAGAACATAGTTGTTCTTCTCTCTCCTTACTCGGGTCTGTATGCTTTGTTTCAAGTGCTTGGATTCAAGTGTCACAGTCGATTGTACCAGACATGGTATGTTTTTAACTTTTAGCAAGGTGTTCCCTATATTTAGAAGATTGTATCCTCGTTATGATGTCTAGCTTAACGAATCCAATAATATAGGTGTCTGGGAAAATAGAACAGTCAAACATAATGTAATTTGTCATTATGTCCTGCAGCTGGAGTTGTTTTTTTTAAATGAATGCATTCTCTCTATTAATTGGTACACATTTGGTGGCTATGTTGCATTTTCATTGATGTTTTGTCTATATTGCAAAATGTTTGTCTTAGTTGGTCTAATCATAAATCATGTGTATGCTTAGAAACTCTAAGCTCCCCCGGGTAAGCGACTGCATGTACACGCAGATGACAGTCTTGTTTCCGACTCTGACACATTTGTTTGAAACCACAGTGATGTGGATTTGACAGAAAAGTTGGACTACTCATCTGCTGTGGCACTGCTTGGGTACTCTCTTATTCTAGCCATACTACGATGTTTCAATGTGAGAGTCGAGGCTGCTAGAGTGATGGTTGCTGCCCCATTTCTCGCCTTTGTGACTACCCATATATTGTACCTCAACTTCTATGCCTTTGACTATGGTATGATCGCTATTCTTTGATAGATTGTTTCTAGTAACATTTGGTTGGTCCGAGGGTTCTATGCTCTGTACATGATTTTCGTGCATTACCGAGCAGAATAACATGACACGAAACATTTTACAGGGTGGAACATGAAAGTTTGTGTTGTGATGGGGGTTGCTCAACTTCTGATTTGGGCAATTTGGGCTGGTGTTACTCGCCATCCTTATCGTTGGAAGTGTTGGGTGGTGGTCATCGGAGGTGGCCTCGCGATGCTGCTGGAGATCTACGATTTCCCTCCTTACCAAGGATTCTTTGATGCCCATGCTATATGGCATGCCACAACTATCCCACTTACCTACCTGTGGTGGAGCTTCATCAGGGACGACGCAAAGTTTCGGACTTCCATCCACCTTAGGAAGGCTGATTAGCCCCCTATGTAAAACTAACATCATTCCATAGCATCTTCACCGTGTTCACTGTTCACAACGCCTTTTGCCGTATCATTTCGCACGGGGATTTTACAGTCATGTTTCCCTGTTATTTTTTATGCAGAAATGGATTCTTTCTGTAGATTCAAAGCATTCTATTTTATTAAGAACAGAGCCTATCCCTGTTAGTTTACACAGGTACATGTTATGTTCGAACTTAGACACATTCATACGGCTTGAAACTTGGAGTGCAAGAACATTACATCTCCACAAATAAAATAATAAATAAATAAAAGAGTTGAAAATATCAACAAAAAAAAAGTTTTCAAAAGGCATAAAATAATATTTAATCCCCAAGTTTAAAACTTTTTATAATTTGGCCTCTAAATTTTTTATCCACATTAAGAACTTGAATTGTTAGTATTTTATTGACATAAAAAATCAGTTTGAAGTAGGGATGGGCATGGGCCGGGCCAGATTTTCGGCCCACCTGCATTCGGCTTGAAAATTCATACCCTCCGCTGGTCATCCGACCCGACCCGGTTTTAGGGTGAAAAAATCCGACCCGATCCGAATCATTAAAAAAATTAAAATTTTAGGGACTAAACTGTAAAAAATAAAATTTAGGGATCTAATTGTAAAAATATTTAATTTTAGTGACCTAATTGTAAAAAATTAATTTTAGTGATCTAATTATATAAAAAATATATAAAGAGAGATCATTATTGCAAATATCCTTAAAACATATATGAGAAAATTATACCAGGTCGGATTTTTTCCTCCTAAACCCGAACCCGATCCGACCCAAACCTAAATTCTTTACCAAAAATCCGACCCGATCGGACCGATTTGAGTCGGAACCTGACGGGTTCGGATTCCGTGCCCATCCCTAATTTAAAGGTAAAGATTATATGAAATTATATCATAGTTACGTCAAATCTAAACCACCCGCTTAGAGGGTTCATAATATAATATTTTCGAACTTCAGGGACTAAATGTTATTTTTTTCCATTTTCAAAAGTCAAAAGATCATTTTAGAAAGCCCACGAAACCAAAGCCCATAACAGAAAAAGAGAAAAACCCTAGCAGAGCTGAGCGTATATCCTTCGCGGTTCGCTCGCACTCACTCATTTCGTCGCATATAAGTTGCGAATATCCATCCTTTTATCCTCTTACTCGATTCGAGGGATAGAAGAAGACTCTGTACTCTTAACAATCTTCATCTCTTTCTCTCGTTTGCTGATTTTCACTTTCAGGTTCGATGTTTTACTTTTTCATTTTATTAAGATCTGTTTCCGTTAAGATCCATGTATGTTCATTTCTTATTGTTCTGATCGTAGATCATGATTTTAGATTTCCTCGCTCGATCTTATATAGAATTTGATTCTATTTACTAGTAATTCAGCTAGTTACTTACCTCTAAAACATGTAGCTGAAAGGTTTTTTAGCATATATAAATAGGTAACATGATTTCAGATCTTGAGTATTCTACTTTTTATGGTTGAATTTGTGTATTTGATAACTTATGTGTTTTGTTCGTTGTGCAGGTTTTTATTCTTTTTTAAAGACAAGCTAAGATGGTAAGTTGACTGAACTGTATTTTAGTTTGTTTTTTGTTTTATTTTTTTGTGATTTTCATCTGATTTTTCATGTTGGATGTGTTACAGGTGAAGTTTACAGCTGAGGAGCTTCGGGCCATTATGGACCGTAAGCATAACATTCGTAATATGTCTGTTATTGCCCACGTGGACCATGGTAAGCTTCTTTTAGTTCCTGTTTGTTTATCACCGAACTTTGCTTTAAATTGATTAAAGCTCGCTTGACTAATTTTGCACTTCGTTTTATTTGTTTTGATGTGTATTGTTAATGAAATTTCATGCTGAATTAATTGGTAATTAACAGTAATATGAAGATGAAACCTGCATGGAAGTTATGCTAAGATTAGTCTTGAATTGATAATCAGTTCGATGCAATGGTTCTTCAGATGTTGATGATTGTCAAGTGTTACAAATTGTTCTGGGTTCTTTAAAGTATTGGCATTAGTTCTCATCTAGTTTTTGTGATGTGCAGGGAAATCCACTCTTACTGATTCTCTTGTTGCTGCTGCTGGAATTATTGCACAAGAAGTTGCTGGTGATGTTAGAATGACAGATACCCGTGCTGATGAGGCTGAGCGTGGTATCACAATTAAGTCCACTGGTATCTCTCTGTATTATGAAATGTCTGAAGAATCATTGAAGAGCTACAAGGGAGAGAGAGTAGGGAATGAGTACCTCATCAATCTTATTGATTCCCCTGGGCACGTTGACTTTTCATCTGAGGTCACTGCTGCTCTTCGTATTACCGATGGTGCCCTTGTGGTGGTTGATTGTATTGAAGGTGTCTGTGTGCAAACAGAGACCGTCCTCCGTCAGGCTCTTGGAGAAAGGATCAGGCCTGTCTTGACTGTTAACAAGATGGACAGGTGTTTCCTTGAGCTCCAGGTTGATGGTGAGGAGGCTTACCAAACATTCCAAAGAGTGATTGAAAATGCTAATGTCATCATGGCCACCTATGAAGATCCTCTTCTTGGTGATGTTCAAGTCTACCCTGAGAAGGGAACAGTTGCTTTCTCTGCTGGTTTGCACGGTTGGGCTTTTACCTTGACCAACTTTGCTAAAATGTATGCCTCAAAGTTTGGAGTTGATGAGGGAAAGATGATGGAAAGGCTTTGGGGTGAGAACTTTTTCGATCCAGCTACCAAGAAGTGGACTTCCAAGAACACTGGATCTCCTACCTGCAAGCGTGGGTTTGTTCAATTCTGTTATGAACCCATCAAGCAGATAATCAACACTTGTATGAATGACCAGAAGGATAAGCTCTGGCCCATGTTGAACAAGCTCCAAGTCACCATGAAGTCTGACGAGAAGGACTTGATGGGAAAGGCTCTAATGAAGCGTGTGATGCAGACTTGGCTTCCTGCTAGCAGCGCCCTTCTGGAAATGATGATCTTTCACCTTCCCTCTCCTAGCAAGGCTCAGAAATATCGTGTGGAGAACTTGTATGAGGGTCCTCTTGATGATATCTATGCCAATGCTATCAGGAACTGTGATCCTGAGGGTCCTCTCATGCTCTATGTGTCAAAGATGATTCCTGCTTCTGACAAAGGTAGGTTCTTTGCTTTTGGTCGTGTTTTCTCTGGCAAAGTTTCAACTGGTTTGAAGGTCAGGATCATGGGTCCAAACTATGTCCCCGGTGAGAAGAAAGATTTGTATGTTAAGAGTGTACAGAGAACTGTTATTTGGATGGGAAAGAAGCAGGAAACTGTTGAGGATGTGCCTTGTGGTAACACAGTGGCCATGGTTGGTTTGGATCAGTTTATCACCAAGAATGCTACTTTGACTAATGAGAAGGAAGTTGATGCTCACCCAATTCGTGCCATGAAGTTCTCTGTCTCTCCTGTTGTCCGTGTTGCTGTTCAGTGCAAGGTTGCATCTGATCTTCCCAAGCTTGTTGAAGGGCTGAAGCGTTTGGCCAAGTCTGATCCTATGGTTCTATGTACCATTGAAGAATCGGGAGAGCACATTGTTGCTGGTGCTGGAGAACTCCACCTTGAGATCTGTCTCAAAGATTTGCAAGAAGATTTTATGGGTGGTGCTGAGATCATCAAGTCTGATCCTGTTGTGTCATTCCGTGAGACTGTCCTAGAGAGGTCTTGCAGGACTGTGATGAGCAAGTCTCCTAACAAGCACAACCGTTTGTACATGGAAGCTCGTCCTCTGGAGGAAGGTCTGGCTGAAGCCATTGATGATGGACGTATTGGTCCAAGAGATGATCCCAAGATTCGTTCTAAAATTTTGGCCGAGGAGTTTGGTTGGGACAAAGATCTTGCTAAGAAGATATGGTGTTTTGGTCCGGAGACCACTGGTCCCAACATGGTGGTTGACATGTGTAAGGGAGTTCAGTACCTGAATGAAATTAAGGATTCAGTTGTTGCTGGGTTCCAGTGGGCATCTAAGGAAGGTGCATTGGCTGAAGAGAACATGAGGGCTATATGCTTTGAAGTATGTGATGTGGTTCTTCACGCTGATGCTATCCACCGAGGTGGTGGTCAGATCATTCCAACTGCCAGGAGGGTTTTCTATGCTTCCCAGCTGACTGCCAAGCCAAGGCTGCTTGAGCCAGTTTACTTGGTGGAGATCCAAGCCCCAGAGCAGGCACTTGGTGGTATTTACAGTGTTCTCAACCAGAAGCGTGGGCACGTGTTTGAAGAGATGCAGAGGCCAGGTACTCCACTCTACAACATCAAAGCTTACCTCCCTGTTATCGAGTCCTTTGGATTCTCTAGCACACTGAGGGCTGCCACATCAGGACAGGCTTTCCCACAATGTGTGTTTGATCACTGGGACATGATGTCATCGGATCCATTGGAGCCTGGTTCTCAGGCAGCTGTTCATGTTGCTGAGATCCGTAAGAGGAAGGGATTGAAAGAGCAGATGACCCCACTTTCTGAGTACGAGGACAAACTGTAAGTACAGATGACCTCATCCATTATCTTCTGCTGCTGCTATGGTTAGTTTCTGCTATGATATTTTTGTTGTTGTTGGTCGGGTGGGGGTGAGATTTTTACGATGTCCGCAAAATGGAGTTGTGTTTGTATTCCAGTAGACATGTGCTGTTTTCATGTTTTTGACCTCCATATCTTTCTGTTTTATATACTTTTTATTTCTTGTTCAAATTACATGGTTGACTGCTTTAATTATTATTATTATTATTATTATTATTATTATTAATGATGATGATTGCATGTTATTGGTATTTGGTAATGATAAAATTACCTCCACAGTTGCACTATCTCATCCTTTACAAACCCCACTCAAACCTATCAAACTTTCATCTATTTTTTATCTACGCAAGGGCGGATTCAAAGTTTTTTAAAGATATAATTCAACATTTTTTAAGGATAAACACATTATATAAATATATGTGATTTAACTTTCAATAAAAAAATCATATTATTTTATTTAATATGCATAGTTGTATACGTTAAAGGGGTTGTTTTATTGTTCATATTCATCTCATTCTTAAAAGAAAAAAAACAAAGGAAGAAGTCATAGACCCATAGATCACTCTGTCAAGTCATGAATTCATGAACAGGGTAAAACAGAGATTCCATACCTTTCAGAACATATCGATGAAACAAAAACCAGAAAGGTAAAACTAAATTTATTTACAATTTTATGTTACTCAAACCGAAGAGAAACATACATGAAAACGTTACAAATGGTTTTTTAACTTCGGCTATTAGATTGACGCACTTTGATGTTGCTCCCACCAAATACAGAGCCTGGTTTTCAAGATCCTCTCAATGAACAAACATGGGACAGACATTAAAACTACTTGGACTACTCGAACTTCTTTACAGGCTTTGAGAAACGATTTTCCCACATGACTTCATTCTCGGACTATACACTGAAACTCCCCGGCTTGTCGATGAATCCCTCCGGATGTGACTCCGTCCGTTTCTTGGCGGGTTGGGTTTATATTTCTACAAGGTGCAAAGGGGGTGGGGGTGGGCTTATCGGAATCGAGGGACAGTCTCGGAAGATCCTCGTGTTCGTGGCCTGAGGAAGATGAAGATGAAGAAAAGGATAACCTTGATGAAGATACGGAATCTGAGTCTTTCAACAGCGGGAGATTCAACGAAGAAGAAAACTTTGGGGGTTTATGGAGGAAATGCTTGAGAGATTTGGGACCTTGAGACTCTGGTTTCGGGTGTATTAGTGTTTGGGGAGGAGTTTTTAAGACCCAGAAGCTCCATCCACCAGCTGAACACCTCGGAGCTATGGGCAACGATCCATTTCTGCTTCCGGACAAGATTTGGCTGTTTCGAGGAACCTGGTTTCAGTTTCAGACAATGGATGTTGTTGTGGTTGTTGTTTGAACGACGAGAAATGTAAAGGCAGGAGCTTTCCATTAGAAAAAAGCTCATCCTCTGGAAGCATGGCAACAGGATCTTCAAGCCAAGCCTGAACTCAAAGTCCCCAGCTGGTGCAGTATCTTGGATCTCTGTTTCAACAAGATCTGTAGGCTAAGATCGATCAGTCTTGGGTCTAGACTTATCCGGCTCATCTTCTCGTCTCAAGGACATCCAACGACTCAACCAACCATATGATCGGAAACTCTCCGTCGAGACACCCATGTTGTTAACACAAGCTGAAGCCATGTTGGTTCATAAGAAGATCTGAGATCTAAAGCAATGGATATTTGCTTGCAGCACAACTTCATCTTTTGTTTCTATATTTGGGCTTTAGCTTTGTTAGGGTTTCGGTGTACTACTACATAAAATTTGCAGGGGGGTAATATGTAAGAGTAAAAAGTTGAAGATTTTGCCTTCTGGAGGTGGTAATAATATATAGAAAATGGGTTTTTTTAACTTGAGCCGACTTAAAATGAATCTAAAATGAGACACAATCAAAAATTTTATAAAATTCTCGATTGAGTTTACTGATGCAGTCTAGAATCCGGTAAATGTCTACGGCGGCGGTGGTGACAGTAGCACGATATGATCTATCTTCAGCAAGAAATTGATGAACGCTACCGTTCACCTCGATCCAACTACATCCAGGTCTTTTCCTTATCTTTTTATTTCTCATCAAATTCTGAATCCTCGATGCATCTTCATGCCTATTCGAACTCGAATACATACGTGACAAAAGTGCATACGCTCCATCATCATCCGGTTCTAGCTTCATAAGTTTCTCTCCTGCCGCCTCTGCTAAATCTAGTTCCCCATGGATCAAACAAGCACACATGAACGACCTCCAAATAACGCCATCCGGCAACATAGGCATTTCATCGATTAACATTTTCGCTTCTTCCAAAAGCCCGGCTCGTCCGAGAAGGTCAACGACACATCCATAATGCTCGATCATGGGTTTAAAACCATAGCATCGAACCATATTCCTAAACAACTCCTGCCCCTCGGCCAACAACCCTTCATGGCTACATGCTGAGAGAACAGACAAAAGGGTCACCTCATTTGGAGCAACCTTTGATTCTATCATGTCGGAAAACAACTGCAAAGTTTGTTTTCCTTTCCCATGAAACGCACATCCAGTTATCATAACAGTCCAAGAAAACACATCTCTTTCCACCATTTCATTAAAAATTATCCCAGAACCACCAAGGTATCCACACTTTGAATACATATCAATCAAAGCATTACTCAAAACAACATTATGCTTGGCATCCAAATTCACTTTCTGAACATAACAATGAACACTCCGACCAAAATACAGAGCCCCATTATCGGCACAGCCCGCGATAACAGCGACGACAGTAACGACTGTGGGACTAACTTTCCCCTGACTTCTCATCTCCTTAAAGAGCTTCATTCCCACCAACGGTTCCTTCCCTTTTACATACCCAGATATTAAAGCCGACCATGAAACTTCATTTCTCTCCGGCATTTTATCAAACACGTGGCGAGAACCCTCCAAATTATTACACAAAACAAACCCATTCAACAAACTGTTCCAAGAAGCAATATCTTTAACACACATACAATCAAAAACTAATTCAGCCGCTACAATTTCTCCATTTCTACTATACATATCAACAAGAGCATTTCCGACGATTGGGTTCTTAAAACCCAAATTATATTTCAAAACAAGTCCATGAATCAGCATTCCATTAACCAAATCTTTGTTTTTACCGCAAGCTGACAAGGCGGCAACGACAGAATAATCGTCGGGTCTTAATCCGGTACGTATCAACTGGGAGAAGGCTAAGACAGATTTGACCGGTGTTTTGTATCGTGAGAAAAGGCTGATGAGACAAGTCCATGAAACTATGTCCGGTTGCTCGATTCGATTGAATACTTTGTTTGCATCATTTGGGAAGTTCAGATTGGCGTAGGTGGTGAGTATTTTGCATGACAATGCTTGGTTATGGTTTTGCAGTATCCCCAGAGTTATTGCCCTGGCATGGATTCTTTGCAGGTTTCTAAGATTTGGACATTTTTCTAGAACTGAAAGCAGCAACTTCTTCCAGTCCATTTTAGAATAAAATGAAGCTATAAAGATATCACTAATAATATCTGAATTCTCATCTTTCTTCCACTGGAACCCGAGAAGCAACTCATATTCCCCAGGCCGATGAGTATGTTCAGGTTTACAAAACAAAATCATAGACACTATGATTCGTCTCCCCCATGTTACTGATTCAAGCTTCTTGACGAGGTCTATACATGTATGATTCAATCTCATCAATACGTTGTATAATGAGTTGACCAGCTCGCGAGTTACTCGGGTTCAGTCAAAGTTCAACTCGAGTTCGGGTTTAACTCAAGACTTTAACAAGCCGAGTCGAGTCGATTCAAGTTCGATTCGAAAAACTCGCGAAGGTTTGAAATAATTATATTATACAAATGCTACATATACACTAAAAATAATTTCATTAACAAAAGAAAAACAATAAAATAAAATATGAAAAATCTACTAAAAATAAATTAACTAAAATATATTAGACATTTTTTCTAATTTTGAGTGAACCGAGCCTGACGAGCCCAAATCGAGCTCGACGAGCTTCGAGCCTAAGCCGATCCCAATAATATTATTTCTGAACCGAGTCCAAGTCTAAAATTCCAAGCTCACCGAGCCTCGAACCCAAGCCCAATAACATTGTTTCCGAGCCGAGCTTGACCAAGTTCGGACTTGGCTTGGCTCGTTATCACCCTTAAATACAACCACGTATGGTTTTTGGTACAGTTTTAATCACTATTTAGATAATTTATATTTTATTACATCAAATCATCTTTTTGTTAATATTTAATTGTTTTTAATGTTGAAGTGACTATAAGTTTATAACCAAAAACATACATGATTATAGTGAATTTATACTAAAAACAAATAAACGTGACCTTTGCAATAATTAACGTTAATTTTAATTTAATAAATTTTTTAAAATTATATTAATTAGATATATAAATATTTAAGATTAAATTTTTTATTATATAAAATTTTATAATAGAGCTTAATGATCGTATAATATGAAGGATTAAATCCAATGAGACGTCTAGTTATTCGTTTAATTAGTTCAATTTATTAGATTATTAGTTTAATAAATTTTTAAAAAAAATAATTACATTTTTTAAAATAAATTTTACTTAAAATTGTAAATAGTAACTGAAACAAAATAATTTATTTTAAAATTTGTACTGAAATTGAATTTGATTAATCTTTAAAATATTGTTTTGGTTAATTATTAATTTTAAATTATTTAATTCTCGATATTATATTGTATCAATTAAATCAAATAATTAAAATATTTTTATTCGAGTAATATTTTTGTTTTATTTATTAAAATATGAAATATGATAAATATAATAAAAAAGTTAAAAAAATAATTCTCAAATTTATTGTAATTTTAAATTTTAGTGACCAAAATAAGAGCAATAAGAAAATTGAGTGATTATTATTGTAATTTATTCATGAACTTTAAAAACAAAATTTAACGGATTATAATTGTGAAGACCATATCGAATACGAATTAAAACTGTGAAGATCATATCAAATACGAATTAAAAATTGAATAATCTTATAGAATATAAACTAAAAATCAAATAATTTTATCAAATATTTTAAAATTAAATCTGATTTAAAAGTTCAGTGAACATTTTAATTATGGTAATAATATTTTCTCAAAACTGTTATGGTAATAATTTAAATTTTAATAAAATATAACTTTTTTACGGTAAGACAAAATCTAAATAAACCGGCAAACCGGTCCAAAAAAAAATTTAAATTTCATTTTCAATTCAAAAACATTACTGAACGTTCTCTAACATTTCAGCTCCACACAGCTGAATCACAGCAGCTCAGATTTATTTTTTTCTTATTTTTTTCGTTTTAATCAGTGTAAGATCCGAATCTTAATTGTTAAATCGTTGCTGATTGCTTTTTTTAGCACTTCTCTCCCTTTCTTTATCGTTTCCATGGGCCACAATGTAACCGTTTTCACCAACGGCCAAGAGTCCGTTACTTCTGATGACGATAATGGTGGTTTGGAAACCGTCGATCACGGTTGTGGAGGTGGAGGCGACGATTTTGGTCGGACAGGCGGTAGCATTGCGGAGAGGAGGGCGGCAACGTGCGGATTCAAGGCGGAGAAGATAAGCACGGCGAGATTTCGGGCCTCCGGTAGCCCATTGACCTCACCATCTGTTCGGTCACCTTACCTTACTATTCCTCCTGGGATTAGTCCCTCCGCGTTGTTGGATTCTCCTGTTATGTTGCCCAATGCTAAGGTATCAGTTTTTTTTTCTTCCTTTTTAAGTTTTTAAAACAATTTTAACCAAGAAGATGAAGTATTTTATTATTATGGCCACAAAATTTCAGTGGCAAGGTCTGCTTTTAAGCTGTATTTGCTTGTTGCTTTCTTTTTTTTTTTCTTTTTTTTTTTTTCACTTAAAATTGTCTAACATATGTGATTCGGTTGAACTAAACTTGTAATATGTTCTTAGAATTAAAAATTGAATTTTACTAATTAGATTGGTAACTGAAATCATGATTTTACTGTAATATACAATCGGATTGAAAGATTACTAAATGTTTAATTTCATTAAATCCAATCCTTTATGGAATTTATAATCTCCACTTGAGCAAGAGCAGGTTGCTACTTTTCGGTTTTACTTGTAAGTAAACCTGTAAGAAACAGAAAGTAAATAAAGAAAACAAATAAATAAATAAACCTCTAATAATGTGAAAAATCTTGGTGTATGGGTATTTACAAATTAGGCGTTTGATACTTCATTCATAGGCTTGAACATTTTGAGCTTTACTTCAGCAATTATTTCTGTTTTTTTTTTATCATTGACAGCCTCAAAAACAAACATCTAAAAGGAAATACTTTGGTTGTTTGGTGATAACCCATCACTGGAATGCTAATTTTCGGTATTGTTGATAATAGTCTTACTTTAAGCATATTATAAAGCTTTGAATTTTTCTTTTTGAGTAATAATTAAGCTCAGTTAAATTAAGTGAAGCATGTTAGAAAGCTTTAATAATTGTTACCTGATATGTTTCATATACAAACCAAAGAAAATTTTATCATTTTTACTAATATAGGAATTCATATCTTAAAGTTTTTGTTTTCTGTTTAGTTCTAGATTTTTTTCACTAACATGGTCCTTGATGACAACTGTTTTATACAAAGGCATCTCCCACCACTGGGATTTTTCCGGTAACCCTTCTCGATCAAGATGGTCAAGTGTCAACTATAAGCAACAGAGACAGAGGCAATTATGTAGCTCCTTCCTTCACATTTAAACCAGAGAATATGGATTCCCAGCCAAGAATTTTTAGTTTACAAGATCAGGTAATTTTCTTTGGTTCTAGTAGTATGTTGTTGTAGTAATGTTTAATCCCTGCTGATAGGTTCCAGATTTGCAAATTGAATAGGCAAAACTTTCTAATCATAACTTCTATATCTTATTTTTCAATCTTCATTTGTTATTCCACCTTGTTTACCAATTTTTATAGTATAAAATTCTTCCTTTTGCATTCTTTTGTTGTTCTGTTTACTTCGACATATTTTCTTGTTTCTTTATGAAAGACCTGTTAAGCAGACCAGTTTTGGGGATCAAGACCATGCTCGTTCTGCAATAAAATGGCTGACATTTGTTTTTGGATATATTTTTTCATCTCTTCTCTTTTTATGTTTGAAAAAAAAATTCTCTATGATTATCATTTTTTATTTATTTTGGGTTTAGGAGTTAGCCTATCTTCATCTTCCTTAGATGCAACATTCTGAAGGTTGTTAAAATAGGAATGCAAGTGAATTTTACCGGTAAAACTATATCCTTCATTAGAAGCTTGGTTGATGTGGAATCCAAATTATTCGTATGTAGTCTTGCTTGTGGATCAGATTTTTCTGTTTTGATTAACCCGCTTTCGTATTTTATCATTACGATGAAAGCTATAATAGTAGATGATATTGTAATCCTGCAGTTCATCTGTAGAGTAATTGATGTCTAACATCCATCGCATATGATCTTTTTTATGGATGATATGCATGCATGATCATATAATCATGAGCATTTCTAATGCAGAGTGACTTCTTCCTGATAGTCAGTCTCTTCGCCCATCACATGCATATTTAAGCGTTTTATATAAGATATTGTTTCTGTTGGTGATCAATTTTATTTGTGTAGGTTTCTTCCTCCTTCAATGTAGTTCAGAAGGCTGAAGCCAGTTATCAACCTCTTGTCCATTGGGATACACCTCTGAATTTTGAATGTCCGACAGAATTTTCCAAAGAAGCTACTTCAAAAAGTTTTGCAGCAGATTCAGTCATCGAAGTCAAAGTTTTAAATAAGATTGTGAATGATAATGTTAATTTGGGATTCCATCCTTCTAGATTGTCAGGTGATCAAATGTCTATGCAGGAAGATCCTTTCAATGGACGAGATGTCAACAGAAATTCTTCAGAAGGTGATCTGAAGGGGATAAACACCGCAACTGGAACAGAAAAAACATCAGAAGATGGATATAACTGGAGGAAGTATGGACAAAAACAGGTAAAGGGATGTGAATATCCCACAAGCTACTACAAATGTACCCATCCAAATTGTCAGGTGAAGAAGAAGGTAGAGCGTTCACTTGATGGCCAAATTACTGAAATTGTCTACAAGGATGCACATAATCACCCCAAGCCTCAGCCTTGTCACCCATCACTTGGGTCCTCTTTATCATCTAATGAAATGTCAGAGAGTACTGAAGGCTGCGGAACTTGTGTCAAAGTTGAAGACAGTTTAGTTTGGGAAAATGCCCAGGCAGGTTCAAAGGGTGTTAAGCTTGCATCTGATTTGAGAGCCGATGGTCTGGAAAAAACACCCACAACATCTGTTGTAACTGATCTTTCCGACCCGTTATCAACTGCAAAAGGCAAATCTGTTGGTGCATTTGAATCTGCTGATACTCCAGAGTTTTCATCAACACTTGCTAGTCATGATGATGATAATGATGATAGGGCAACCCAAGGACGTATATCACTCTGTGATGATGCAACTAATGATGATGAATCCGAGACAAAAAGAAGGTATCGATATACATGTTAATGAATGTATACTTGGGCCAATTCTAGTAGCTTTTACTAACATATACTTTGCAATGTCACCCACTTCCTGTTGCAGGAAGATAGAAGTGTGCTTGACTGAAATGAATGTAGTATCTGGGGCTCTCCGTGAACCAAGAGTTGTTGTGCAAGTAGAAAGTGATGTCGACATACTCGATGATGGATATCGTTGGAGAAAGTATGGACAGAAGGTTGTCAAAGGAAACCCTAATCCGAGGTATCAAAACTTGCCATTTCTATTTTTGTCTCCATCTCATTTCTCTTGCATCATGTGAATCTAAATCAACCATCCAAATATGTAGAGGTAAATTGAAAATGAACCATCCCATCATAAAACATTTTTTGTTGTCTTATAGGAGCTACTACAAATGCACAAGTCCCGGATGTCCTGTGAGAAAGCATGTTGAAAGAGCTTCCCATAATCTAAAATATGTACTCACAACATACGATGGAAAACACAATCATGGAGTTCCAGCAGCCAAAAACAGCAGCCATGTTAACTCAAGTTGTAGTAATTTACCCCTAACCGTGCCCAACACTCAAGCTAGTCTGGCATTATCCAGAAATGCCCATGCTCTAAAGCCCGAAACACCAGTCCAAGATACCGCCCCTCCTTTTGATCGAAGGGCTGAATTCAAAACTGAATATATGAGACCTAGTTTTCTTGGGGATTCAACCAATGAGATGAAACTTGGGACACCTCTGGCTTCTGTTTACCATATGAAGTTCCCATCCTCACGGAAAGCTCTCTCTTATGGCTCCTTTGGACTGAACCCAAACTGCATTGCAACTCATTCATCTGGCTCAATTACCTCAACAGTTCCAAAATTTCCAATCTCGATGCCAGTGAATCTCCCAACATCTGCAAATCCATCTTTAGTTGGTTTTGATATTAATAATGTTGATAAACCAACTGGTCCAGTTCACTCTTTTCTTACAGGGCAGCAGTTCAAAGATGATGGTACTAGGTTCCATGGGATAAAACAGGAGCTAAAGGATGATAACCATTATGATCCTTGTCTTCCCATTGTTGACCATGAAAGTGCAACATCACCATCATCATCAATCTATCGGCAGGCCGCCGGAAATTTTCCATCCTAGATCGCTATTGGCTTCTTACCTGAGGCCTATAAGTTGTTGGGATCTACTTGAGTTTGTCCAGAATCAAAGGTTCTTGCTCTTTCTAAGTTGCTAAATTATCATATAGAGTTTTGCTTCTTCATATCTATATTGTTTCTTATAACAATCCTAATACTATAAGTATATGATCATACATGATTTTCAATTTTTATACATAGAAATTGAATATTACAGGTTAAAATTAGTTGTATCTAGTTCTTTGTGCATGATTGTTCAAATTATCTTGTTTTTATTTAATTTTTATGGCCCAATTATTGGATAAATTGAAATATTAAATATTAAATTTTTATTATGAAAATTATTTTGTATATCATTGAAAATTGTATATTTATACGTTTTTTAGACCGTTAAATGGTTGAAACGGATGATTCAGATTAACTCTTTATTTTTATCTCAAATGATAATTTTCATATAATCAACTATTACTCTGAGTCATTCATTTTTAAAAAATATCTAAAACTTAAAAGAGTTATATTGTGTAACTTAATATTATCCTAATATATTTTATGATGATCATATTATACCTACATATTATAATATGCTCGGGAATTTAGAATAAAATTAGAATTAAATATTTTATTTAAAAAATAAATTAACCTACTTATAAAACATAAATTATATTATACCAACATACAATAATATATAGATCAAACTAAATAAATATTATTACTTATTTATTAATTTTTAAAATAACATTTTATATTAAACAGTTTTAAAAATTATAAAATGACAAATTTAGGGGAGGAAGGAGTATATATTGGACCGCCATCCTCCTTCGCCGTAATATCTTCTCTCCTTAGCCATTAAGCCAATACCTACCAAAGAGAAAGAACAAGAAAACAGAGTCCATTGATTTTCAACGCGTAAGGTTTCTGTAGTTTCTTTCAATCGATCATGACAGGCAAAGCCAAGCCGAAGAAGCACACCGCCAAGGAAATCGCAGCCAAGATCGATGCCGCCACAACCAACCGTGGCGGCGGCAAGGCCGGATTAGCTGATCGTTCGGGGGTGGAGAAGGGTGGACATGCCAAGTTCGAGTGTCCCCATTGCAAAATAACAGCCCCAGGTGTGAAGTCGATGCAGATTCACCATGAATCCAAACACCCTAAGATTCCCTTTGAAGAATCAAAGCTTGTGGATCTTCATGCTACTCATGTCGCTGAGACTTCCAAGCCTCGTCCTGGTGTTAGGGGTAGCTTGAAGAAGTAAACTTTATTAGCCGTTTTCTTTAAGATGTGCTTTTGGGTTGTTTTGGAATCTGGGTCTGTTCTCTTTAGTAGTGGGTGTGGGTTAAAAAAGGTTGGATTGGCTTTGTAAGGCGCCTCCCTTGACTCTGAAAATGATGATGATGTATACTACATATATTTAATGTGATGACTGATGATGGTGATTATGTTATAGCTTCTTTACTTAATTCTGATGAAGTGTTTGTGGATATGTAGTTTTTGTCAAGCATGAACTTATTTCTTAGAAACCTTACTAGCAATTAGCTTTAGCTTTAGTTTCTTTAGCTAGTTTATAGAGTATAACAATTTGAATGAGAACTTTACATGTTGAAATGCTTTGCTGTTTCAATCCAAGAGATTACTGATTAGGAGGGTAAAAGAGGGTGTTTCCTTTATGCCTTTGATGCACAGGTTTGCAAACTTGGCAAACATGTCTTTATGATTTAGTTTAGGGCGTAGAGTTTGGGGATAGAGTTTAAGATTTAGGTTAACGATTTAGATTTTAGATTGTATAGTTTAAATAGTAAGGGTTACGCATTGTGTATCAAAATATAACTCGTACTTTGTATATATGCTTGCCTTATAGTGCTTCCTTTATTTCCAAGATTAGTATCTTCTGGTTAACTTATTGTGGGATGCAGATACTGAACAAGTGCATCTAGTTACTCTTTTTCAGGGTTCATATGTTATGTTATTGCTCAAGTTATGTTAGAATCAGTGATTGAGAATTAAGTTTATGCATTTGGATCAAAAAACTTTGTTTTCCTCCTGTAGTCTTGTATTCAAAAGACTTGACAAGTGGCAGGTGATGTGATGACAATAGTAAAATGTCTCAAAATTATTTTCAAATCGAATCGAGTTTATAAAATTTCGATTCAAATCAAGACAAGTTGAGTTTTCTCGTCTCAAGTCAAGTCGAAAATTTTAGTTTGCTTACCCCTAGTTATGATTGTGTCTGAGGTTAGAATTTGATTGATCTTGTCCTGCAATTTTGTTGTTATGAGGTGATCTGTTGATGATCAGGAAGATTATTTCTTTTTACTAATCAACTGCTCAAGTTTTCCCTGTAAGTGAAATATTTATGAAGTCCTTGACCTAGTATATGTACTCTGTTTTCACTTTCCACTTGGTTGTTTTGAGACAAATTAATGAAAATATAAATTCTATTTTCGAAAAAAAAATGTGGACCAAACTGTTATGACCCCTGAACACGATGCGGTCTGATTTAGGACATCACAAGGCTACCACAATATCTAATGTTGTTCCATACATTCAGCATCACCATGCTTCAAACAGAGATTGGAGACCTTCACATTACAAGCAGTCTCAGTAGTACCAAGATGCAAGGGACTGATCCAACCCCCTTACGTACCAACAGATAGCTCCTTGGCAGACTGATTTAGGGTGGCTGCCGGGAACCCCATCACATCAAAAAAAATAGCCAAAAAAGTCGAGCAACCAACAATCGGACCTGGCACAAACGACGGAACGAGCAGATCATTAAAAATTTCAGGCAGAGCAGGGCAAGGACTAGAAGAGCGCCTACTTTGACAAGTCCCGAATAATATCAGTTTAAAGGATCCTACACATTGATTTGTATGGACAGTTTAAGTCCAAATAATGCAAATATATTTTATTCAAAATTTAAGTTAATTAATACAGTTTAAATCAATAAAATATACTACTATATAAACAGGCAAAGCAAAACCAATTAAAACCAGTAAAATTTGGTCTACAATGACTTGATTGAAATGCTATTCAATTTGAATTATTCGAAACCGAACTGTTATACACTGAAATACATTCAGAGGAGGAAAGACTAATTTCTTCATTGATCTTTCCTTGACCAAACTATAGGAAACTCAACTATTCTTTGAGAAAATGCTTCTCCTATGAGTTATAAGTAATTTCCAAAGGTAGAAGCAAAGCAAAGCAACCAAGGTGCTCTACACAATCTTCTATAAGCTGTATAAACAACTGGAAAACTGACTTTTTGAGAAACAACCATGGATAAAACCTATATCTCGAAGCAAACAGTGAAATGAGATCAATGTGGGGAGTATCCTTTAAACCGAAGCTATTCGGGGCTTTTGTACATTGTCTTCTTTGTAAAGTATCCGCCTCTTTTTTGAACCATATCCATGGTACTGATAAATGAGGGTGTGAAGACACTGCCTCAGGCACACCACATCAAATGTTTCGATGAATTTCATGTCGGTAGGTCGGGATTTGATGCCAGCAAAATGTTGGTACTCCTCAAAAACAGATGACAAGCACCAGTTCTGCAATTTCCTCAAGCAACCAACAAGGCTACCCGTCCGATGCTGCATGAAGGATAAAAAGATCAGAGGTGCCACAATTCTCGTTAAAGAAAAATGAAATCAACGCCTTTGATGTTACTGGAAAAAGAACTTCAAGTACTTATCAGCTGAAAACTACAAGCAAACCGAGTTCTTATATCCAAATAAAATCTACATAACTTCTTATGCCTCGATAAAACCGACCCAACACAACACCAAAAAGCCATATAATTCTTTCCATATAGCTTTCATTTAATTAAGCTAAGCTAACAATTCTACTATAATAGTTGAATTCGGACTATTACCTTTCCGCGCTTGCAGTGGATCAAAACAGGATGATTTCTCACATCTGTGCAGAAACAAAAGTTTATCTTAAAAATCCACAAAAGTAAAACAAACCGGAAAACGGGAAAGATGAAACAAAAGAGTCGATTATGAATTCCATACCGATTAAGATCTTGAGAGCTCCCCTTATGGAATCCTTGAGGGTAGCAACTGAAGGCTCCTGAAAACAAAGTTTGCCATTGAGAATCAAAAGTTATATCCAAAATCTAAAAAATTATATTCGATTTTAAGATTAGATAACTTGTTTTGAATCATTTATGATTAATTCTTATTCCAGATTCAAGATTTATTCTTCCTGATCAGCACCTTTCTGAATTTTATATATCACCTAACAAGTCCAAAAACTAAAGAACACCATTCTTGATCAAATTTCAATAGGTCCGATAGTCTGACTCTGGAGTTAAATCGTTTTCACCAATAGTGACCCAAGAGAAATAATCAAAGTTTTAAAAAATATATTCAAAATTCAAAGATGAAAACGACTTAAATTCAATAAGTGTGTGCCAAAACCTAAAAACTCTGTTAGAAAAGCCAAGAAACATAGGGGGGCATACCGTTTTCCCTTCAATCCCGAACTGGAAAAGCTTAATATCATGAGACCGAAGAAACTCAATATTCTCCTCAGGATAAGGCTCCGGGCACAAATATCTGCAAAATCCAGAGGAAAACGAAAGAGAGTGAATTTTCCAACTAAAAAAAGCATGCATGTCAAGATAAATTATTTAATCCTTTCAATCCGTCTCTTTTTTCTCTTGAATTTTCTAAGAAACCAAACAGTCGAGAAAGAAAACGGAAAAAATTCCAATCTTTAAAGAAAATCAAACTTCCCAAACATCTCTAAAAACAATTCATCAATGCGATTAAACGAGAAACACTTTATCAATGCAGCTCAAACCCAAAAGAGATAATAGAACTTACATGATGGATCGGAGGTTTAGGGTTTCTAAGAATGAAAAATTTTCGGGTCTAGGGCAACTAGATCTGTAAATGCCTTCCTCCACCATAGAAAAATTTGTTGGCGGCTCCAATACGACGTCGTCTCCATCATCAACTTCCACAATACACCCCATTCGTCGGATTCAAAGAGTGCAAAATCTGTGATCAAAAACAATGAAGCAATCGAAGAAGCAGAGCTTTAAGGTTGATTTCAATACAAGACTAGGAGAGGGTTTGGTTTTCTTTGTAAACAATGAAAACGACACAGCACTGGTTATCGGTTATGGTTCGGGTTCTTGTAATAACGAAACTCTTACTCAGAGGGAATTGGTTTGGGAAACCGGGACGGGTATTTATGGTTGGATTCGTTTATTTTATATAAATAAATAAATAATAAAGGGTAAAGTATTAAATATTAATTTAATCCCATCCTGTCCCGATTTATAATTTATAAAAATTGATTTTGTTTTGTCTCGGAATTTAAATATTAATTTATTTAATCTGATATGTTAATTTTTAAATTTGATTTACATTTAATCTAAAAATAAAAAATAGTTTTTTATGGGTGATAAAGGTTAGATTCGATTAATTATGTATCATAATAAAAAAATGTAATTGTAAGAAATTTTAAACTTATATAAAAATAAAATCAATTCTAAATTACTTGCATGTTAAATTATATAACTTTAAGATAAAATTAAATCAATAATCATCAAAAATAAATATATTAAAACTTAAATTATATTTAATAAAAAAAATACGATAAATACAAAGGAAAAAGAAAACTTAATCAGATAAAATCGAGACACTTCAAATCAAATTAATATCAAATAAAATTTAATATAAAAGAATTCAATTTTAAACATTTTTAGGTGAGTCAAAATATATTATTTTAAAAAATAAAATATATATATATAAATTAAAGCTAGTCAAAATTTTGAAAGGGTGTGGTGTTTATTTTTTAAAAAATATATATTAGGTGTAAAAGTGGGAAAGAAGGGCAAGCGTGAATGTGTGCGATTAGGGTGATTTGTATTTTCAACATCCACACGTGCGTAAATCTTTTCCAGTTTTGAAATTCCTGTGGGAGTAAAGGGAAGTTAAACGGAGGTTTTACACAAATATTATTTTTTTTATTTTTTTTTAAAAATATACCTCATAAATTATTTTTATCAATATAATATTTTATTATATAATTTATAAGATAGATTATTTTTTATTCGTCTTTAAGCAGTATTTAAATTAAAAATTATATATCAATAAAAATTTTCTGTGTATACAATATCTCAAACTTAAAACTTAATTAAGTAGAATCACGTCGCTTACCACTTTGACCAACTCTTATTGGTTAATAAAAATAATAAACTTCACCCATTATATGTTAATTACTTAATACGGTCTTATTTATCAATAGAAAATTTTAAAGAAATTAAAAAAAATCCTCTTAATATAATCATAAAAAAATAAATTTTACACATTATAAATTGACAATTTTTTTTTTAAAAAAATATTTATACAAGGTATTATACTACCATTCCAATTTTTTTATACTAGTTTTTCATGTTTTGGATTATATCATTCGTGAGAAAATCTAATTGTTTAAAATAATAAAATTTTATTCATAAAAATCAGTTTAATAAGGGTTTAAAATAGAGGATAGTTCGATACGTTTTAATTTATAATTTATAAATTTAAACTATTCAATACGTTTTATTTATTTATTATAATTTGAGTCGATAATCATCTAACTAAATTTATTTATTTATAATTAAACTTAGATATGGTACAAACATATATTTCTTATTTATATACCTATTATAACCCTTAAACCTCGACATCGTCTAATATTATACATTTAAGATAATATATTTAAGGCATTCCATTTATACTAATATTAATTAAAAAATGGTGTTTATTTATTTCTAATAAAAAATGAAAACATAAATGACGTCATCATCTTTGGTACGAGGGAACTAATGGTCAAAAAGAAGATTTCATTACAAATTGGATAAGCCTGAACTGTTATTCATGTGAAAATGGGGGACAAGAAATCAATAATTTCCTTTTCGTACAGTGGACTTGTCTTCATAAAAACTAGGCAAAAATATTTAAAAAACCTTTTTTTTATTATTTAAATATAAAAATATACCCCTCCCAACTTCAATGACAAATCTATACCCCTGTCAAGACACGTATAAAGAAGTCGCTTCCTGCTGATTTGGCATTCCATGCCACATAAGCCATTAATTATAATGAGGATAAGAAATCGCTCTGTGCACAGAGTGATTTCCCTGTGCTTCGGAAGCGTAAAACCCTAAGGTTCAGGAAATCGCTCTGTGCACAGAGCGATTTCGTCAGAAATTGAATCGTCCTTTTGGAAATCGCTCTGCGTCCAAAGCGATTTCATTAAAGAAATCGCTCTGTGCACAAAACGATTTCACTGTTTTGTCGTTCCCCAAGGGGCACGATCTCCCTATAAATAGCCGGCCCTACAACCTTCCATCTCATCCCGAAGTCGCGTTTCATACAAATTTCATTGTTTTTTCTTCCTTCTAAGTTGTTTGTTTAGTTATTTGTCTCAAAATTCTTCGAGAATATATCGGGTTTATGTAGATTAGACGGGAATCACTGTTTCGATTTCTGGCGTTATAATGAGGTAATTTTTTAGATTTTTTTGTATTATTATTTTTAATTTTTTTATATTATTATTTTAAAAAAATTATTTAATAATTTATTTATATTTTTTTTGAAGGGCTATGACAAGGTTCTAACCTGTTACCATCATCGTATTATGGAAGCGCCGCATTCGGCTATAATGCCTTATTTGATCGAGGCTGGGTTCGGGTATGTGAGTCTTTTTATCGCTGGGACTAAAGTAGATTCGTACTTGATTAATGCTCTGCTCGAAAGGTGGAGGCCGGAAACCCACACATTTCATCTTCCGTCTGGTGAGGCAACTATTACCTTACAAGACGTCTCTTTTCAACTTGGGTTACGTATTGATGACCCCGTTATAATGGCTATTGCGGAAGACGATTGGGAAAATCTTTGTCAGCAATATCTTGGACGTATTCTCGATAAGTTGTCCGACGGGAAAATATTGTTGAAATGGTTGGTCGAAGAGTTTTCTGATTTACCTTTGGAAGAAACAAAGCAGGTAACTAATATTTTTATTATTTTTTTAATTAATTTAATTTTTTATAATTTTTTTATATTAATTTTATCAATTTATAGTTTTATGTTCGCACACATATTTTGCACATAATTGGCGGGATTTTGATGCCGGACAAAACCCGCAATAAAGTGCATTTGGTGTGGTTACACCATCTACGTAACTTTTCGGATTCCGGCGCTCTCAGTTGGGGATCAGTTGTTCTTGCTTTTTTATATCGAGAGCTGTATACGAATGCTGATCCCCGGAAACAAGTCATAGGAGGATGCTTAATATTACTTCAGTCTTGGGCATGGTATCGTATGCCTTTTCTACAGCTTTCTTTGGTTACGCGACGTGCATATGAGTTTCCACTAGCTCGGAGGTAATATTTTATTATGTTTAATATTTTTAATTTTTTTTAAAATTATTATTTATAATTTTTTAATTATAATTTTATTATATTAATGGTAGGTGGTGTTATCCATTGTCGCATTCTGGATTGTCGGAAACCCAACGAGATTTCCGATTACTGATAGATAGGGAGGAGGAAGTAATTCTGTTGTTATTTTTTATATTTTAATTCAATTATTAAATTTAAAAATGTTTTAATTTATTTTAATATAAATATTATTTTTTCAGTTTATCTGGCAGCCGTACCGCGAGTCAGCTATTATATCTTGTATCCCAGCTGACATATTGGCTCGCTCAAACTTATGGTTTGCAATGGTGCCGCTTATTAATTACTCAACTGTCGAGTGGCATCCTGGTAATAGAGTTCTACGACAGTTTGGGTTTAAACAAGGCATTCCAGAACAACCTCCTATTTGGGATGAATTGCATACTCTGACAAGACAAGGGAAGACCGACGTTAATTGGGCTGTCAGACATCGCGATTACATCGAGATGTGGGCCGAAAGATATCAGCGGATCCCGATGTGTGAAGAAATTGTTACCGATAGTCTAGGATTCGGGTATTTCAGTTGGTACGTTGAAAACTGTAAGCCTCACATCTTGACAGAAGAGGAGCGAGCACGAGAATTATTCGTGGGTACGCGGAGACGTCCACCGGCCCAACGACCAGGCCGTGGAAGAGGACGAAATGTTCAAGAAGAGCCACCTGCTACCCTAATGCCCCAACCGTCTTGGTCTCCTCATTTTGCACCACCCTCGGAGGTTTTTTTTACTGATGTCTTGCAGCCGTTTATGTCTGCTACGGGTGTTACCACCGTTCCGATGCCATTAACTTCTTACTATCCACCGCCGCCAGCATATGTGCCTGAGCTTGCTTCTATGCCTCAATTTCCATATTTTGGATCTAGCTCAAGTATAGTAGACCAAACTCCTCCTTAGAGCCTCTTTTATACCAGTCCAAGTGGTAGTGCTGCTACCTCCGGTAATGTGGAAGGAGAGGAGGAAGAAGAAGACCCTGAAAGATTGCAGCGAAGAAATCCGCGTCGGGATCGTCGTCCACCACGTTGCGGCACGGGCGGGCATAGACGTCATTAGTTTTTTTTATGTAATCTTTTGTTAATTTTGTTAATTTCATATGTTTATGGTTTTATTGTAGACGCTTTTTTTATATATATTTACGTTTTCTTGTTATATATTTATGCTTTGTTGTTAATTTTCTCAATTTAACATTATAAATGTTTTATATATTTAATAATCAAATCTTAAGTCTTAATAAATGTACACATTAAATAATAATCAAATATTAAAGAATCACTCTATAGAAGGACCAGCTCGAATGAGGACATGTTCTTCTTATGTGTCTTAGATTTTTACAAATGGTGCATAACTTGGGTTGCCCAGTACTTTCTCTGTGACCGACCAAATCTTCATCGCAGAATATTCTGGTGGATATTGGACGACCTTTTCTCTCTCGTCTTAATGCAAAATTCGGTCGTATTTTTGGTTCATCGTTCGTCGCATCTTCATCCCATTCATTTCCGATAGAAGGAAACTCGCGTTCGTAAACCTTAAATACGGTTTGTAGCAAGTAAACTGGGTCAACAACCATCATGTAATCTAACCGGACAGAAGAGCAAGCATCAATGGCGTGTGGGCAGGGATATTTAAATGTTTGGAAGAACCCACAATCATATGTTCTTTTCCTCAGATCAACGACGTAAACGTTATGTTGTATACCTTCTAACGCTCTAGAGTATTCCGAGACACAGAATAAATGCCCTTCCCGTGAGAAACATGTCGCATTCATAGAATTCGACTGTTGTACAAATGCTTGCAATTTATTTCGAAGATCTGGGTGAACTGTATGACCACCTTGCATATACTCCTGAGCTTGTTTACCCAATGTGGCAAAGAGGGTTCCCAACCGATAATATGTCGCTTTGACAACAGAAGTGATCAGTAAGTGTCTCACTCCTTTCAACGATGAGTTGATTGCCTCGGCTAAGTTGGTGGTCATATGACCATATCTTTTGCCTCCATCAAATGAACGAAGCCACTTCTCTCGGGGTATATTAAGAAGATAGTTATATCCATCTTCATTGCGATATTGTAAGTCCTCCAAAAGTTGTTCGACTTCACGGACCAAGTATGTGTTTCTTGTGCAATAAAAAACACTTGGTTAAGAATTATGAAAACAAATTTGAAGAAGAAGAAGAAGAAAATACTAACCCATTCGAAGCACCATTATACATTCATCGGGGCTTTTGAACCTCGCCAAGTAATTAGCTGTAATGTGTCGTAGATAATACCGATGGTAAATATATGGCGGTTGCCAAGATCGACCCATCTTCTGTATTGCGTATTTGATCGCTTTGCCTCGGTCAGAAATGACACATATTCCATCATCTCTATCCTGCAAGACAGGTGATAGAACATACCTTCGCAAGTTCTTCAAGAAGAACTCCCAAGAAGTAAGATCCTCTTTTTCAACAATTGCGAAGGCAACTAGAACAATCTTTCGGTTACCATCTTGCACAACTGCCAACAATAAGATTTGGGTGTACCTGCCGTACAACCAAGTACCGTCAATCTGAACCATCGGTTTGCAATGTCGGAATGCATTGACACATTGTGGAAAAGTCCAAAATAACCGTTCAAATTGGAAAACACCGGGTATGATACGGTCATTTTCATACGCCGGTATTGTTTCTAGCTTCACCACCGTCCCCGGAATATGCTTTTGCATCAACGAAAGTCACGGTCGCAATTCATTGTAAGATTCCTCCCACTGATCGTACAACTTCTGAACGACACGTTGTTTTGCATACCATGCTCGTTTATACGGAACTTGGTAACCGTATTGAGACGTGACTGAAGCCATACAAGTATCAACGGTTACCCTCGGATTCACTTTCACCAGAGGCATAATGGCATCACACAACACGTGCACATCCAAGTTTCGATGATCCTGATTAAGGCGACCCACGGTGCATGTGTGAGGGTTATCAAGCTTGGTAATCTGCCAAAGGTTGTTTAGTTTCTTCGGACAAGAAACACGAACCCTCCATTTACATCCCTGCTTCTTGTGTACACATTCAGCAATGTACTTGTCAGATGTGTTCTTGTAAACACCGGATGTAACGGAGTTGCGGATATTATAATGCTTGATTGCTGCAATCGTCAGATCCTTGGTCTCGAAAACTTTTCCTTTATATATTTCAAGAGAACCACCTTGGTTGTATTGGTCGATCTGGGGGAATTACAGAAATTTCGAAGCATTGAAGGCTTCCATATCAATTGATGCAAAGTGGGACGGTGGCTCATAAAACGACATTGCCATTGAACTGTTAGGGACATCCACTTCCTCTGGCTCTTCTGGCTCATCCATATCTACGGGAGGGCCATAAAAAGGGCCTAGCTCATCACCATCAGGGCCGGGCTCCTGAATCAGTTCTTCGTCAGAACGGTCACCCTCAAATTCGAACAACTGTAAGTCCACCGTATCACCAACAGCTGCAGATGAATGTTGGGTTGGTGGGAAGTTCAAATCAATTTCAGACCGAGCGAACGAAGACAGTTGGGTGGGTGGTAGATTAAGGTCGAAATCAAAAGAAGCTACACAAGAATGTCTTGCCGCCGAAGACAATGGGACATCAATATTGTTCTGTGAACAATTTGTCGACAACAAGTTGAAATCGTCTCTAATATTGGCCATGGGGCTATAAACATTAGGGTCGAAATCAAAATTTGCACGACGCCAATCTGGGACGGCAGGAACAACATCATCATTATCAAAAAAATCGCAAACAACTCTAACGGACCTCCTAAGGAATATTGCATGTGCGACTCGAGCATCATTTCAACGTCGCCATTACCGGCCACATAAAAAATTGTATAATACAATGGTTCCAATGACGTCGTTAATCTAAATTTTAATGGCTCTAATTTTTTACCTCGGGCATGCGGAACATGATCCGATACTCTCTTCATCAATGACCTATAGCTTAATCTCCGCGGGAGCTCAAGTGTAACTGTATTCGAAGACTGAAACACCGTACCCAGAGATGCATCACTAACCATTTGGCCATCGTAATAAACCAAAGCAATGATTCTTCTTGACATTTTTGCTTTTAAATTCAAATGAAAACAGATTCTTAAAAATATGAAATTCAAACCGTGATGCAGAAAACGACTTCTCTTTTCAGACAGGAAGTCGCTTCCTGCAGAAAGCGACTTCTTTTGTCAGAAGGGAAATCGCTACCTGCAGGAAGCGATTTCAATAATTTTCAACTTTATAAGACTCGTTTCCCTGCTTTCAGACTGTAAACCCTCCATCAATAATTCATCAAGTTTTCAGACTCGTTTCCCTTCTTTTGTCAGATGGCTATGTTTTCTTGCGTTTTGTTCTTCTCTGGTACATATGGTTGCACTTTGTTTAGCAGCAAGATAAAATATGATGAGTTCTATGATTTAATATCGACGAAGGTTGCGAGGGCGACAACAAGAACAAGAGAAATCTTATACATACAAGCAAAAATACCAGTTGAGGAACCAGGTCCTGAAGCGCATTACCTGTTGAAATTGTCAAGTTCAAAAGACCTTCGTAAGATGTTTCGAGCTTACACAAATATTTCATGTCTATATATCGAGATTTACGTAAAGTTTAAGGATGAAGTTAGTTCATTTACGGATGAAGTTAGTTCATCAAGCAACGTCGATGAAGAAGCAATTTTACAACGTATCAACAACAGACGACATCAAAAGGAACAGATAATTGAAGAACTGAACTTAACATCTGACGTGTCTACAAATTACGAAGACACGGAAACAGACGATTCTTCAACCACTTAGATATTTCTTATGTAAAGTTTACTATTTTCGAGCAATATTAATAAAATATATCTTTTATTACATTTTTTTACATAACTATACCTTTTATTATATTTTATAAAATATACCTTCTATTAACCTTACTTATTATGAAGATACCTTTTATTAATAAAATATACCTTTTACCTTATTAAGATAAGAATATTAAAAATATATTACAAAAATAAATATAAGAAGTCGCTTTCAATGCAGAGCTCTGTACCCTAGGGTTTTACGCTAGGGTTTTACAAAAATAAAAACTATACCCTAGGGTTTTACGCTTCCGAAGCACAGGGAAATCGCTTTGTGCACAGAGCGATTTCTTATCCCATTATAATTAATGGCTTATGTGACAAGGAATGCAAAATCAGCCAGAAGTCGCTTCCTGCACAGAGCGATTCCAAGAATCGCTCTGTGCAGGAAGCGACTTCTTCATACGTGTCCTGACAGGGGTATAGATTTGTCATTGAAGTTGGGAGGGGTATATTTTTGTATTTAAATAATAAAAAAGGGTTTTTAAATAATTTTGCCTAAAAACTATAATTCTTACTTTTTTTAATTTATTGATTTCTTATGTGACTTTAAAATTAAGGTGACATAAATATTATGGGTTGAATTATTACATAATAATGGTTTAAATTGATACTAATATTACGTTGAATTATTTTAATTTATTAAATTATTTTGCTTCTTAATTACGTTGTAATTATAACTTTTTATGAATTTAATAAAAATTCAGTAGTATTTGTAAAAAAAAATGATACTTTATTGTTAAAATCTGAAAATTGTACTCGTGCATGTCCAACGGCATGTCATGTTTGAAACACAGTGTAGTAATTGACGAGGCATCAAGATCAAAGACATGTTAAAAGGGGGAGTGGAAAATGGTTGGACCCAGTGAAGTTCTGGACAGACGTATTAGGACTCATCGTACAAGATTCCCGAAAAAGAGGGACTCCAAATTTTGATAAACTACATTCATTAGATGATGTTAATCTCGAAATTCATTAAAAATTTTTGAAAACACTATTAAGAAAGATGAGTTATAATTGTTAAACCGTTCTTAAATGTGACAGTTAATTATAGAATCTTATTGATTATTACTATTGCTTTAGTATAACTAGTGAGGTTTTGAACAGACGTAATAAAAACGATCGTTCAGGGGCCCTAGAAAGAACATTTGCTTTTAAGGGCTACAATTTTATAACTAGTGGAGGTCATGAACAATTACTTTTAAAGATCATATTTTAATAAATTATACAGAGCCTCCAAAATCTTTGAACCGTTCCTGATTGAACCAACAAACCACAAGAGATTAATGATGAAATAAATAACACCAATTATATAGGATGGATTCTAACGTAGAGCAAATTATAACAAGATTATACATCATATATTATAAAATTTTAAATAATAAATAATATTTTAATTAATATTATATTATAACCGTATTATCATACTTTAGAACCACCCATTCTACCTTCTTCATTTACAATAAACATTAGACTAGCACTAGATAAAGGCGGGCGGCCGAGCGGGCAGACAGACTCCCCCAAATTCAATTTCTTTGGGCAAAATAACACGACAAGTCAAGTCAGGTGTTCAATCATGTCATTGACGTGTGGCCTGTGGCAGCCAGCGGATATTTAAAGGTAAAAAAAACTGCCTAAAAGGTGCCCATTGCGTAATATTGGCTACGCACACGAACCCGACTTTTATCCCCCTCCCTCTTTACATATTTTACTTCACTGCCCACCACATATCACTCCACTCCCTCCCTCTTTGTCGAAAAATTATATCATACCCCGATTTACCACGTCAGCCGTGGTTTCATCCAATAATAACCACTCACTTCACTATTAATCGCTAACTCATTTTTTTCCAACTAATAAATCTTTATTCATAATTTATATGTCATTTTAAAAATAAAATTTTTAGAAATTATGTTCATGGTTGATTAGTGACGGAATGAGTAGTTTTAAAAATAAAATTTTTAGAAATTATGTTAATTACATGGTTGATTAGTGACGGAATGAGTAGTTTTCGTTGGTTAGAGACCACAACTAACGTAGTAGGCCGGGCCTATAATATAATCTCTCCTCTTTGTCCTATATACAATAATTTATTTTTATACTATATTTAAAGTTGAATTAAAAATGTTTTGATTTTAAATAATATATATATTTTTAATTTTAGCTGCTCTTCACGTTAAGTGATTTTTTTATCGGTGGTCGATAATTAATTTAGTATTGATTATCGATTATTGAATCTATTATTTTTTTATTTTAATAAGATTTTTTTTGTTTTATGATACGTTTTTATTTCTTTGTGACATGTTTTTATTTTTGTTTTATAGTTTGATTCATCTTGTTTTATGACATGTTATAGCATACCCGATATATCGATTGTTGTTCACACAAAAATTCCATCGACACTAGTTTCTGATTTATTTTTTGTTGGTGGTCACTTGAAAATATTTATCCTTACTCGGTTGATGGTTGTTTGTTGATGAAATCAGTCTTTGGGTAACGGTACTTTTTGCATTACACTTTAGATCGCAAATCACTCTTTTCTTTTTTGTGCGTCTTGTTTGAAGAAAAAAACAATAAGATTTAAGAAGCTTTTGAATTTTGTTGGTATGTTCATTTTTAGATAATTTGTTATTTTTATTTGTTTTTGAATTAAATTTTTTGAATTATTTAATCCAATTAATTTTTAATTTGATGTTTTATAATTATTTTTTATGACTTTAATAAAAATTCGGTTGCTATTTATAAAAAAATAAAATTCACAGTAAAATTGATTATATTTCTTACCACTTTACTTTTACTATAATAAATGTTATAAATGTAAGAATAAAAACAAGGATGTCATATATTAAAAATAATCCAACGGCAACATTTGCAATTTCCACAAAGGATATTGTTATTTTGAGGTAATTTGCGTTTAATTAGTGTAATTTACATGTATGTTTGGTTTATTAAATTTATAATTAAATTAAAATATTAATTATGTTTGATAATTAAAGAATAATTAATAATAAATTAATTTAAATTAAATTTTATAAATATTTAATATAAAACAACCATTTTAATTTAGTTTTTTTCAATAATTAAGTAAAAAATTTAAACTTTTAACTCTACCTTAAAGATTTAATACTTTTATGTCATTAAATTATCTTATTGTTTAAAGGTATAATACGAGAAATTATATTATAGGTAAATCCCATCACGTGTTTATAGGATCAACCATTAAAAATTACCTATCTCATCAATTTTTTCTTATTATATATATTTTTTCAAGTGAATCTTCACTTGAAAAAAACTGTTTTTAAAATGAATTAACAATAAATATGAGTAAAGATTCACTTAAGAAAATATGACATGAAAAAAAATAATGAGATTGATGTTTTTTAGTGGTTGATCTCATGAATAACATGATAAAATCTACTCATGATATAATTTCTCGTATAATATTGACTTATTAATCTACTTTAAAAATATAAATAAATAATATGCGTGGCATATTTTTAGCCCGTGGTTAAAGACTTCCACCATTGTATTAAATACTCATTCTATTTTCCTATGATTTTGTTGAGTAGTCCAGGTTTGACCCGTAATTTTATTTTCTCCTTTCTTTGAATCAGTTGGTTGTCTGTTCTTGAAAAGCCAGGTTCATGCTCAGGTACAAGGTTGTTTCCATGCTGTAGGACGAGTCAACTGATTTAATAGGTCAATTTCATTACAATAAATATAAAATATAATTTAAAAAGGATCAGGTAAAGATTTATATTAACTTAATCACACGTTTGGAATATAGAGCAAGAGATTAATGATGTTCTAGAACATTACCTGCAGAGACGGAATTAAGATTTAATATTGAGAGGGGTAAGAGTCTAACAAACTTTTAAATTTAAAAATTAGGAGGGATAAAATTCCTATTTAATTAGCATTTAAACTAAAAGGGACTAAAAATGCAATTATACCAAAAATTCTAGGAGGGTCAACCGCTCCTCTCACTCCCTATACAGTTCCATTTCTGTGTATCGGAGTGAATTCTCACACTTTTTAAAGATAATTATTTTATGAATCGTACGATAAAAATAAAAAATAATAGTAAATATTTTAGGTTTAAGATTTAATTATTTTATTTAGATATAAATTTTTTAATTTAAATATTATGATTAAAATTTAGTTTAATAAACAAAAATATGTCTATTTTTTGGTGTTTATCTTTTTAACGGACAAAATTTAGAGGTTTTAGTATTTTTATTGATTTCTATTTTTTAAAAAATAAGAAAATAATTTTTAAGAAAACTTTATTATCTCGTTATAAAAAATCGACAAATAAATCATTAATGAACATCCAATAATAATAATAATAAAGATTGAGTTTTTTAACCGAAGATTAAAAGATGTGATGCATAAGAATGAGTGAACGATGAACCCCAATGTATGGAGGATGCATAAGGTTGAAGTGTTCATTCTTAGGTACTCGTTCTTTTGGATATTAAATTTTTTAACTCGATCCTGTAAATTTCGGGTACTCGATTAATATTATTGATTTATAAAATTTAGTAATATATATATATAATAAATATATAAAATTTAAAAATCCATAATATATAATTCAAATACACTAATTAGTATTTTAAAGTTATTTTTAAGATAGAAATATTTATATATATATTAAAATTTATTATCAAAAAGATATTCAAAATATTATTCTCTTTTTTTTTATTTTAAATCTTATAATAATAAACAATACAAATATTTTTAAAAATTTTAATTTAAAAATACATTGTAATACAAATATAAAAAATAATAAAGATTTAAATTTAGTTTTAGAATAAAAATATTAAAGAACCTAAAATAAAAATAAAAATTTAAACTAAAAAATAAATTAATTAAAAGTATCGGATTATATACTTAGTTATAACAAAATTTTAACTTAGACCCGACTTAACTATCAGAAAAAAAAATCTTAGGTCGGAATTTTTTAGAATTGCATGCTTTTAAGATTTGGGTTAACTGATCAACGGGATGGGTATTTTTTAACACTTAACCAGATAATGGCGTAGATGTGAATTAAGAGCTTAATCGAGAAAAAAATTAAAACTTTAGGGTTATTTAAAAAGTTTATATTTTAAAATAAAATTAAAAAAACTAATGCCACGTGCCATGTTTTATTAGGAGGCTATTTTTTAATTACCATTAATAAGAATATTTAATTTGAGTTATGTAAAAAAAATTATTTGTGTTATGAAATGAAAACATTAGACATTAAAATGACTCAAAAAATATTAAGCTCCAAACTAAAAAAATGATATAAATTAGCATTTTTATTATTAAACCTTAAAATTTACATTTTGAACTCTAATTTATTATGTCATCCTAAAATTTATATATTAATATTTAAATCCTAAAATCAAAACGGTTATATTTTTTCATCGCCAATCTATATAACATTTTCTTTGTTTTTATTTACATTTTTTATTATAAAACATATTCACATTTTTAAAAATAGGGTTTAGATTATGGAAATAAAAAATATTATATTTTATTTATTATCAAACAAGTAATGTTTTCATGAATAAGAGTGTTATTATTTTATATATGGGTGGTAATATTTCCCCCAACAAATATTTAGTTTTTCAAAGTTAAAAGAAGTTTAGGTTTATAGTTAAAATTTTAATTTTTATAATTGTGTTTTAAAATTTATTTAATATATTTTATTTTTAAAATATATGATTTAAATTTTTTTAAGATTTTTAATTGTGTTTTAAGAATTATTAATGTATTTTATTGTTTAACTTTTAGAATTTATAGTTTTAAAAAATATGGATTAAGGTTTATAACCCCTAAAAATAATACATGATAACCGTAAAAGTTAATTTGTAAAAAGTTTTCGGTTATGATGTATCAGTTAATTACTTAAATTTTGTCTATTTTGAGAATTATAAATTTAATTTAGAGTTTATGAGTTTAAAATTTATATTTATAATTATATTTTTAAAGTACATGGTTAGATATTTAGGTTTTATTTTAAGAGTAAATATATATAATTATATTTTTCTTACGTAATATATGTATTAAAACAATATTGAAAAAAATATATATAATTTTTTATGTCAAAAATATTTTTTAAAAATTGAATTTTTAATTTCTTTTCAAAAAATAAAAAAAAATCATTAATCTTCGCACATACATCAATTCTTTTATATTTTTCAAAACAACGTGTATTTATTTTCTACACAAAACTAAAATATTAAAATTTTAAATAAAATAATATTTTTTGAATAATCAAAAAACGATTATAAAATATCTATCAATACGTATTTTTAATCTTTTAACAACACAAAAATAAGGATCATTTACGTCTCCTAAAATAAATATAATTGAATTCTTAAATCAAATTATTTAAAAATATTTATTTCACCATTGTCTCTAAAAATAAGGTCTAACTGGATTAAGTCTGAAATTATAAGAAAAATAATTAAAGAAAAAAAATCGATCGCACATTGATTCCCTCTACAGTCTAACCTCTTTAATCACAGTGGCACTAAGACTACTTGGCTCGCTTTCATTTCATACCAGCATATAAACAAAAATTTAAACGACCAATCAAAAAAGACCGGATTCAAAATTACAAATCAATATAACCATGACGTGCCGTAGTACAACAAAGACTATAAATAGCATGATTGTTATATGGTTAGATTTTGGAACCAATCCATCGTACGATTTTAGACGATATAACTCAAGATAAATGCTTAAGCAAATCTTTTTAATACTTTTGGAAGATCAAACTTCTTAAACATCGACAAATGTGAAACGTTCTAAGCGAAAACGAATAAAATAAAATGAGTGAGGAAAATTTTTAAAAGAACGTTCAAGAACAAAGATTCTTTAAAAATTTAGAATACTCTGATACATCAAATGAGATGAGGAAAACCTCTATTTATACTTGAAATTCTCCTAATCCGATAATTCTACTGATTTATATCAACGACTAAGATATAACTCTATTCATTTATAAAGCACAATTTTAAGAATATTTCCAACTAATTATAGAAAGTATTTTTTATATTCACACAATGTGTTTACATAATTTGGATGATAAAATTTTTAGAATACTCTTTAGATCGAGTTAATATTGATGATTTTCTCGAGTCTAAAATCATCTTTGAAATTACTTAGACAGTCAAATATACATTATATGATGCTAAAGTTTAGGACCTCAACTTACTATCTGTGACGTGACGTACTTGTGCGCGTGAGAACGAAACAGCAAATAAAAAGAAAGAAAGTGGGTGGGTGGGTTTTGGATGGTTGATTTTTTTCTTCGATTTTTTTATTTTTATTTTTGTGGAGAAGAGAAAACAACGCCCTTTTCGATTCTATAAAAAGAATAAACACACACACACACAAAAAAAGGAAATTAAGAAGGAGAATATATATTTTTAGTATTTTATTTGATTTTTTGTTTCTCTGGTTCGTGTTTGCAAGGAGGAGAGGGGGAGAGTTTTTGCTCAGGTGACAGTGCGGTTTTGTAACGGGGAATGAGAGTTCCTACGTGGAGGTGGTGGTGCTAACGTTACAGCCGAGTGATGGTGATGGAAGGAAGATGACCGCTGAATGGAATTCTCATTCAAACAGCAGCACCGGCGGTGACTATGACGGAAGGATCATCGATTTCACCATCGTTGAATCAAGGTCTGCCTCTCTCTGTCTCTCTGTTCATTAATTTACTCTGTTTTGATTATTGTGATTATTATTTTACGTTTTTAATTATGCAAACGCAAGTGAAGTACAATTCATGTGTTTCTGTTGCTGTTTTTTGGTTCTGAAATGTCCTTTTGCTCATTTTTAGCGAATTTTTATTCGATTTTTGTTTAAATTACTTCCTTTTTTGGTTGAGTTTTAATTAAGAAATTATGCAAAATTTTGAATTCTAATGATTAATCTAGTTGCATTTGTATTATTGAGAAAAACAATGTAATCTAGTTACATTTCTCTTTGGATCGTGTAAAAGAGCTGAAAAAATGTGTAAAGTTCTTATGTTGAGACCTTAGAAAAAAAATAGAAATCAAAATCTTTTCCTCCAATAATTTTAGCCACTGAAGAGGCTTGCAAAAGGTCAATAGTTACATTGAGATTTCTTGCTGTTTCTTGTCAAATGTTTGTTAAAGAGATGTTCTCCCCATTCCAATTATTTCATTTAAATTCTTAATCATTTGCACTTTGACACTTTCATTGTTAGAACATTGAGTGAGTCTGTTTTAAATTTGACTGATCAGTATTTGACATTTAAAGCTAATAGAAATTGATATTTAGTGTTGAATTTTACAGGAAAATTGTTTATGAATTGGAATTTTTCAATGCCTCCTATAATTCTTTACCACTATTATTTAATGCATTTTCTGAACCTACTATTCAATGTTGTTGCAGATGCTATGTGGCAAATGAACTTGAGATCCAGTGAAACGATGGAATCTAGTCCCTATCCTGAGCGTCCTGGAGAACCTGATTGTTCTTATTATATCAGGACAGGCCTGTGTAGATTTGGGGAATCGTGTCATTTTAATCATCCTCCTAACCGAAAACTGGTATTAATCCATGGCTTGTATAGACAATTCTTATGAGTTTGGAATCATTTTTGGGTACAAAGCGCCTTAATTTGGGAATCAGGGACATCGTCGCGGATGTTGATATTTTAACCCTAGACCTACTAGATTCCTCCTCTTACGGCTATTTGTAGAACTAACAGAACTAGTTTTGTTCAGAGTTAATGCCTTTTGAGTTGGATGCTTTGGTACAATGCTGGAGACCTCAATTTTAGAGGCCTTTTATTATTTTCATTGAGGTAATATTGGTAAGAAGTTGTAGACATGTGAAAGTTTTACACATGGATCTTTATAACTAAATCATTCTAAAACAGAATTCATTGTAGGAAATTTGAAGTATTAGATACTCAAGAGATAAGCATGGTTTTGTATATACACACTACAGTTGCTGCTAAAAAAGAAGGGGGGGGGGGATTATACTTAACTTGCTACAGTGATTTCATTTAACTTTGTACTACTCATTTGAGTTTTTAAATATCAATTGTCATTTGAAATGTTTATTTAGATTATATCAAATTCCAGGCTATTGCTGCAGCAAGGATGAATGGAGAGTTTCCAGAAAGACTAGGACAGCCTGAATGCCAGGCATGTATTTGTTCCTTGGTTTCACATGTAGCAATGTGACTGCTTTTACATGTGTGTTTTATAATATGTTATGTATGGTTAACATGGAGTATACTACTTTTTATGCATCTAAAAATGGAAATTGATTTTGTCAGTTGTGTATTGGTTGATTTAATCAAAATCATGGGTCAAATATCTTGTTACTAAAGTGAATGCATATTTTTCTCTATGGATTCAATATGCTGTTATTGGCGAATTCTTAAGGATTTCACTGTTGGATCCATTAGTTTTGCATTGCAAAATTTGTTCACATCTATATGGATGATGCACCAGAATTAAATGAGTGTTCCTGCTACTTTTAATTTTGTTCATAATCAAACAAGGATCACTTCAGATTTTAGGAGAAATCCTGCAGGATGTTGAACAGAGTGAGACTCATTTTAGGTTAAAGGAAAATTTATTGAAAATAATAGTATAACCAACATAGATCGTTGCTGATAAATGTTGTATGTGGTTTCTTCCTCCCTTGTCTCTGCTTTTGCCTCAAAGGTTCTCGTTGTCAAAAGCAATTCATAAAGAGAGATCAATACTGAATTGATCCTAGTATAAAGAAATAAACAAATAAAGAAACTAAGACAATATAAATATGCTAATAAATTGGATTGAGAAAAGGTTTACTTCTCTTCTAGTGGTTTTACTTAGCTGTCAAACTTTAGTCTGAATTGTCAGCTTGACTAGGTGATTCACTTCTACTAGCATTTACTTTCTTCTTTTCCACTTCGAAAAGGCTAGATAGCAAATTATAGGACTCTATAGTTCTCATGTTCGTATATGTTCAGATCCAACAACTGATATTTTGCTCTTAACTGCTCTGCAGTACTACCTGAAAACAGGAACTTGCAAATTTGGAGCTACATGCAAGTTTCACCATCCTAGAGACAAAGCTGGAATAGCTGGGAGAGTTTCCTTAAATATTTTGGGCTACCCTCTTCGTCCGGTTTGGATTTTATTTTTAACTTTTACTCCTTAAAATACAATTTTACAATGATACAAAATCATGGCAATATTCATGTCCTGGTTTCAGTTTTTGTTTGTTGCTTTGTCATTTTAAAAGAAAAAAAATACAATTTTTATTGGATTAATTGAACAAAACCGGAAATTAATGCCTTCCAGATTAGATCCGATATGAAAAATGCACATATATAGACAAGGATGATAAATTAAATTTTTTTATCACTTGACATGACTCAAAGGGAACCTTCCTCTTTTCAGTTTTGAGTTACAAATTTGGTTTCAACTTTAAATATGGATTCAGGGACAAAAAATACTGCTGAAGTTTGGTGGTTATGTAAGTTTAGGCCTTTTTGGCAAGCTGTATTTCCTCAATGATAGGTTTCTAACATATAGTTTTTTGCTGTTATTGGTGTTTCATAGTCGTAATGTAACTTGCTTTCCCTTTTCGTTTCCTTTGTACAGAACGAGACTGAGTGTGCTTATTATCTAAGAACTGGACAATGCAAGTTTGGGAGCACTTGTAAATTTCACCATCCTCAACCATCTAATATGATGGTTTCATTGCATGGCTCACCTATTTATCAAACTGTCCCTTCTCCAACCACTCCTGGTCAGCAGTCATATCCAGGAGGAATTACAAATTGGTCAAGAGCATCTTTCATTCCCAGGCCCCGTTGGCAAGGTCCATCAAGTTATGCACCCTTGATTTTACCCCAAGGGATGGTATCGGTTCCTGGCTGGAATGCTTATAGTGTAAGCTTTTCGTTAGCTTATTACCAATGCTTTGTTCATTAAGCATGCTCATTTAGTGCTTTCATGTGTTTGGACAGCATTAGAGGTGACAAGTGAGGCAACTCATGAGAATTGTAATTGTCAGTAAAGTCATTTTAACTTATTTGATAGCTGCTTATTTCTTCATCAATTGTATTCTATAAACTAACCTGTCCATGTATGCATTTTCGTTCAAGAAAGGATGTCTTTTAGTAATGTTAGAGCTGTGGTTCTCTCTACGGCATTTGATAATGCAATTTTTCACTTTTACTAGCAGCCATCTGTGATCTTGTAACTTGTGATCTTTGAGAAGTACTACTATTAATTATCCAAGAAAAGAAAAAAAAAAAAGGAGACAACTGCTACCATTCTAATTCTTTTCATTTCTCCAGGGTCAACTGACATCAGCCTCTTCTTCAGAGAACCTGCAGCAGACAAATGTAAATCACCAAATCTATGGAACCTCGCGCCAGAATGAATCAGCAACTGCAGGATCCCAAGCATCCTTTTCTCAATTACGCTCTGGTTCTGTCCCTGTAGGTGTTTATGCATTGCAGAGGGAGAATGTATTCCCGGAAAGACCTGGCCAGCCCGAGTGCCAATTTTACATGAAGACTGGAGATTGTAAATTTGGTGCAGTTTGTAGGTTTCATCACCCAAGAGAGAGAGTTCTTCCAGCCCCTGATTGTGTTTTGAGTCCTATAGGCCTTCCTTTACGCCCGGTGAGTTAACTTTTCAGTGGTATCCTTTTTTTAAGTTTATTTCTGAATCTTGATCCGTTCAAATAATTACGTCTGTTTATTAAAAACCTAGTATTCATGCCACCATAAAAACTTGGTTTCCTGATTGTTTTAATTTCATCCCAAGCTAGAGATCCTTTTATGTTAAAAAATAGATGTTGCTTTGATACACCTGCTGGTAAATGGTAATTTTGCGACTGCCATGCAGCACTTTAAATTATATTGGAGGGAATTGACATAAAATGGACGTTCTCTTTTTCTTCCCTTTCTTCTCGGCTAATGGATGTTTCTTTAATGTAAAGATTAATCTCTCTCTAGTTTCCTTTCTTCTACCTTTTTCATGTATTTCTCCTTTCTTTCTTTCTTGCATCCCCCCCATCCAGCATCAGATAAATAATTTGAACAACATGAAAATTCCTCAAGAGGCTTTTCAATAGGTCCAACATTTAGCTCTCCCCAGGGGAAAACCAGCTCATAACTTTGTGGTAATCATGTCAAGAATATTGAAATTAGCTTAAAGTTGACATAAAATATGGTTGAGAACAAACTTTTTTTTATGTTGATAGAATTAAACCTGTATAGTTAAGTTTTCCATTTGCACAAACTGGGGTTTTCTCCAACAACTGTAAACTGTAAACAGTGTTCCAAAAAGAAAAGAGGAATTGTAAGTTTTATCAGAGGATACTCTTAAAGCCTGTACATGAACTTCATTGTTATGACAGAATAGAACAGCATTTAGAATACAAAATCCAGTTTTATTTTATAAAACACATTTAGAAATTCGATATCACAAATTCACAATAGTATAGATCAGTTATAAAACACATATAAAATATTACAATAGTATAGATTAAAAGACATTTAGAATATATATTGCTGCTATAGTTCTTTATTCATTTTATAAAATAAAAAATCCAGATTTATTTTTCTGAACTGTATAACAAGATAAAGTCATGAAACTGAAATCTAGTTTCTTGAATTGAATTTTTCATTAGTTTGAAATTTCAAGTTTGTATAGTTTTTTGTCATATGGTATCTGTGTATCTGTTTTCAACCTTCACTCTTCATAGCCTACTCTAGTTTGAAATTCAGGATTAAAGGAGTCAACCTTGGATCAAACCTAAACCAGAACCCATACCGATGTCCATACTGAAGACCATGCAACATAGGTTACAAGGTTATCATCCAAATTAACTTCCTAATTTCATAGTTAATTACCATGCCTTTGTTTCGTTATGGTAGAGACTAGCGAGCCGTATTGCGACATCTGGTTTTGAAGCTTTAATGCTGCTCAGATTTATCTTCTGTTGGAGAATGTTACTATTTTGATTTTTCTTACTTTCAGTTTTACTTAACAAGCTTAGAATGTTTTGCTTATCCATTATTCATTTTTCACATGTTCTTTCTTGTTTGAGGGTGGCTTTGTTTCTCGTCTTTTATTCTTCCATGCAATATTACCATTGATTTTATGGTGCATGTGGTTGGTTTGCAAGAAGAGGTTCGCTACTATGTGCGGACATTCACTGTTGCTAGTTCCATTCTTTGTTGCTTGATTTTTTTACAATGTTGATATTTCTACTTCTGCATTCCGACAGGGTGAGCCTCTATGCATATTTTATTCTCGATATGGGATTTGCAAGTTTGGTCCAAGTTGCAAGTTTAACCATCCTATGGGAATTTTCACTTACAATTATTCAGCATCATCTCCACCTGAAGCTCCAGTTCGCAATTTCCTGGGGTCATCATCGGGAACTACCGGGTTAAACCTGTCGTCGGAGGGGCTTGTTGAAGCAGTTTCTTCAAAGCCCAGGCGACTTTCACTGTCAGAAAATAGACAGTTGTCTACCAATGATGATAATATTGACACAGAGGGATAAAAGCTGCAACAAGATATGGGATGATTACATTTGACATTAGTTTTGGTGGACGAGGACGAGTAATCTGTAAATTCATTTCCCATTGTTGGAGATGTGCACAGTTCATGTCAAGTTGATTTTGTTCTCTGAAAAACATGCAATTAACTCAACAATTGCATCTTCTGAATTTCATAATGCTGCATTGTATAAATCTGAAAATTATGTCACATTAGGTAAAACCATATGTGAACAGTTCAGCTGTCCCGAAGCTTGTTTTCCTTTCTGATTTGGGTGTTATGTTTCTTTCACATTATACTGTACAAGGCCTTTTCTTCTTCTTTCTTTTTCTGTGTACAGTTTTTAAACCTCTGCTTAGTTTTCTTCTGAATCTTTATGGTTTAAGCTTCCACTTTTTTCATCTTCTTGGACCTCAAATATGCATGCAGTTTCTAATAACAACCTTGTTTCTCGAGGTAATATTTACTATCCGCCATAATATCGGTCAATCTTGTGAGTGATTCTCTAAGTTGTTTTGCACTGAGACTTTTTCTTCTTCTTGATTGTATGTTAGAACTTGTGGTGCAGAAGCATAAATGGTTACACATTCAACTCTCCTGCAGAAAGAAGCCGCACCATTTCCTTGACATCTTCGGTGCTCCCGGAGATGCTCGATGAAGATGAGCTTGTAAGTCACTCCTACAGAATCTCATGTTTTTGTGTGTTTGGGTCATTTTTACCCACCATCATACTCTGTCCTTGCAGGAGGCTTTTGAAAATGGTAAAAATGGTAGTGAGCTCTCAGAACATGGCCAGTAAATGATTTAAGATTTCTTGTAATTATACTCGCCAAAATCTTAGCAGGTAAAATTTCAATCTGTGTTTCTATTTCTTTTCCTTGTCCTATTTTAATGAAAAGAATAAGTTATGTAACATGTTGGGAATTTCTTTAGTTTAAGATGTGAGGAGGTTTTAGTTGCTGAAGATGATGTAAGATTTGAGACCTTGCATTTTAAGGATAGGATCAAGTTACACAGTGTAAAACTCTTTTAAGTTTTATACGTTTTTTGATCGTTGGATGACCGAAAAGGATGGTTTAAATTAACCGTCGGTTACGTGAAGATTATCATTTGGGAGAAAAACTAAGTTAATCTGAGTCATCCGTTTCAGTTATCTAACCATCCAAAAAGCGTATAAAATTTTTATACTGTGTAACTTGATCCCATCTCATATCTATATCTATCTTAGGTTTTAGTTGCTTGCTTTGTTTTCCTTGCAACTCTGATATTTTTGGTTTTCTGCTTGAAAATGGAGTTGGAGATATCTTTGTTTTCCTTGTAACTTGAGGGATTCAACTGTATTTTAATGATCATTTCCGTGATAAAAGCTGTATCAGTAATGAAAAAGAAACTATCACAGGTCACTAAATTATTTTTATTTTTTATTTTAGTCATTAAACCATTATTTTTATGTAAAATCATCATTAATATTATATATATATTTATTTTAGTCATTAATTTGTTGCTTCTTTCCAATTTTTGTTGCTAAACTATTTTCGATTTCATGTTTTCCATGAGATTTTAACAACAGACGACTAAAATAAGAAAAATGGCATAAGTGATTGTTTTGTAAAAAACTAATAGTTTAATGACTAAAACAAAAAATAGAATGGTTTACTGACCAATGATAATGTTTACCCTAATATTTATGGAATGAATTTAACAAATATTAAATCGGAAAAATTACATATTTAGTGTCCTAACTATGTCTATGTTACTATTTTAAAATACCTCAACTATTATTTTTGATAAAATCGTATCTAATATTAATTTTTTGTTCTATTTAGGTACATCTGCCGTTTAAAATTAATAAAAATAGTGACGGAGCCTAGGTTAATAACAATTTTAGTTTAAAACTTATACAATCTATCAATTTAGTCTAAAATTTTATCAATTTAAATATTATTTTAATTTTTAAATTAAAACTATAAATTTCTCAACTTTCTTCTTCGTCCACTAGAATATATTTTTGAGTTTTGGAGTTTAAAAAAATAAGCTAATAACAATCAAAACTTGAGGATTTGCTTTCTTTTTTTCATTTATGATTTGCACCAAATCAAAATTAAACTAAATACATATACTGCAAGTGCTGTCCTTTTTCTTCAACAAAATCAAGGAAAAGAAAAAGGATCAATACCCATTTCACTTTCTTTTGTTTCTGCTTTTCTTTTACTACCCATCAATTCATCAAATCAATCCCAAAAACCCAAAAAACCCACTGCTACAAACATGAAATCTGGTCATGGGGTCACTCTGTTTCTCCTGTTTCTTTTCATTTCAGCTTATATCTTCAATTGCAATGAAGCTACAAGCATGGCACAAGTAAGTACCAGAAAACCTTGCTTTGAATGCATGGATCCCTTTGCTTCTGTTCCTTTATTTCATGGATTTAGAGTTGGTTTCTTGATCTGAAGGTAAATGGGTCTTCAGAAATGGTTCCATTGGTGGATGAGAAAACGGTGAAGACGATGATGCTGTTCAACGAGAGCAGGAGAAAGCTAGGGAGTTTCCAGATATGCGCTGTTTGTACATGCTGTGGTGGAGCTAAAGGCGTTTGCTTACCTTCCCCTTGTTGCTATGCAATCAACTGCAACATTCCAAACAGACCCTTTGGTTTCTGTTCTTTCACTCCCAAAACCTGTAATTGCTTTGGATGCCATCTCTAAACCTTTACCTTTTTTTAATCTATATTTTTCTAACGTTTTGCTTGTTTTAATTAATTTAGGAGTTAAAAAAATATTGATTCTGATGCAAGTTTGAAAGTGGAGAAAGGGAATATCTGTTTTTCTTCAAATTGTTTGTTTATAAAATTTCATAGGGAATCTGCTGTTTCCAGTTTAGCTTCTGTGGCTATCTCCAGTGGGATTTGTCTATAGTTTTTGTTCTTTCAAGGAAGTAGCACTGCCATGGCCATGGCCTGGAAATAGTATTAGAGCACAAGATGTTGGATTAATGGGTGTTATTATAAGGCTATTTTGCTCTCTTTCTTTAGGATTATAAATAAATTAATACTGTTAATTCTCAGCCTCAGCCCTCAGCTATTATTTTACTACCAATGTACTTATCAGTGGGTGTATTGCATGATGCAACTTGGAACAATGTTAGAGACTTATTTTAATGTCAATTTGTTTTTAAATATTGTTTTGTGCATGTTAATCTTTGTAGTTGGAATAGGTCAATAAATAAATAAATAAATCTTGGTGATGATGCTCAAGGGAAAGTGAATTCCTAGAACTGTACTTTGTAGTTTGGTTTGTTGTGCAGGCTTAAAAGGATATGGAAAAGGGTCTCAAATAGTGGGATTCGATTCCGAATTCCGAGTCTTCCGACCGATATCGTCTTTTAAAGATGATTATATGGTAGTAACACTTAAGCTCTATATTTTTTTAGTATGTGAATTACTCAGAAAAATGAGGTTTTTGTGAGGTAGAAATGGCCCTTTAGTAGCTGAGGTTTAAATGTTGGTGAAGAGAGATGTGTTATATTAATGCATGTAGGTGTATATTAAGGGTGGGTGGTAGTTGGATGGAGGATATCAAGCTCCTAGCAACTACTTTTGCTATAATGCAAAGATGGTGGTGGTGTTAATATTTCCATAGTTGAAACCATCCACTTGATAGGTTGAAATGAGACGTTAGGTCTTTTAAATAAAGTATATGATTCGAATTTTAACATTACAAATGAAGTAAATTAAGTTGCAGGGATCGTTTCTATAACATATCTCTACAACATTTGATTTAAATTAATCGATTAGTATATTATATATATTTTTTTGATTGATAGGTGAATAGAACTGTGAGTCTCGTTAAAACTTTTCAAAATAAAATTTAGGGTCGTACATGTTAAAATCTAAATTGAATCAATCCAGTGACGGAGCTGTGTATGTGTTGGAAGGGGTTGTTGTCCTCCCAAATTTTTTGATACAATTATATTTTTAATCATTTTTAGTTTAAATATTAATTAAATAAGGGTTTTTGCCCTCTTAATTTTTTTAATTTAAAGGTTTAATAGATTCTTAACCCTCTCAACATTAAATCTTAACTCCGTCACTGAATCCATCCCTATAATAAGATAGCTAAATTCATTTATTTACTACTCAATAGGTTACTTTGACTATAAGCCTTCCCCTAGGAAACCTACCTTATACCGTTATATCTAACTATAGCTAAGATATGAATATTATGACATAAATACCTACAATATAAAGAGCCTAGGTAACATACCCACCCATTTATGAAATATATATACTTAGGTATATGAGGAGAGGATTTGGACATGATGCAACAACCCATGTGCTACTTTAAAACATGTAACAATCAAGTGAGTTGGCAAACTTAACTATGACATTAGAATAAAAAAAATATTTATACTTTATTTATATATCTATAGGTAATTTAATTGAATTAATAATTAAGTATATTTGACTGATTAATTAAATTGTTTATGTTTATTTTTTTATATTCTTTTAGACTATGAGTTTTAGACGCGCTAATAACACTTTTTTTTTCTTAAAATTTTCTCTAGGTAAAGATTAAAACTAAATTGATGATTCATAAAAAAAAAAATTAAATTAATGTATAATGAGATATGATTTTCACTATGAGACGAGAGAAGAGTCAATGGGTACTTAAATTTTATTTTGGCTTAAGGGTGTTTGAAGTTTTTAATTTTTTAAAATTAAACTTAAAAACCAATTAAGTTTTTTTGATTTTTTACACTCAATTAAGTTTTTATGAGAATAAGTTGAATCAATTAAATTAATTTTTCACCATCAGATTTTAAAGAATTTTTTTTTAGATTTTATTGTCATGTGATACACCATAATTTACCATGTTATTTATAGATTTTTTTTAAATATCTTTTACATTTTTTAAAAATCCTCTAAATAAGATAAAAATATTTTAAAAATATCAAATGACAACACTTTAACACGATTTTTTACGGTAGTTAACTTAAAAATTATTAAAATTTTCGGTCAATATTAATAAAAGGAATAAATTAATAAACTTTTATAGTATGAAAATTTATTCAATTTTTTTTATAAGTCCACTACTTATAATAGTTTAAACCTTTTATTTTTAACTCGATTGGTTTATCCCAAACCATACATTTGTTTTTATTTATTTATTCCTATTATTATATTGTTTTGGGAAATGATTTTGTTGTCACAATGAGAACAGCCTTGCATGTGAGTCTGATTGTCCTAAAATTTAAATATATATATATAATTTAAAATTCATTTACATTTTTTATTTTATTTAAAGATTTTTTTAATAAATTTTTAATTTTTTTTTAAAAAATTTATTTACTTAACATAAAAATATGCATTCGTAACGTGATTAATGATTAGTAGTTGTAACCCTTTCTATTTTATGGGATCCACCATCCTATCACCAATGTCAATTTAGAAAATAAAAAATCAACTAACATACGAGTATTAGCCATTAGGAGTGAAAAATAAATTTTTTAACGTGAAATGTTTAAAATAAAACTAAAATAAGGTTATATTAATTTTTCATAAAAATATTAAAAATTTAGATATCCATTATTTTACGTACCAAAAAATTAATATCAAAACTTTTAATATAATTTTATTTAACTTTTTTTTTCTCTCTCACAAAAAGTGATAAAATCTTGTCAAATATTTTTTATATAATTTTGTTTAAAAAATTAATGTCGACTATATTATTGTTGTTTTGATTAAGCTATTATTATTTCTTTAGTTTCCCATTTTGCCCAACCTCCATTATTATCCTATTACTTAATAGAAGAGTTGGGTCATGTACACTTTCCTAAAGTCAAATGAACCTTCTCTCTCATGACAAATCATTGAAATTTTAATGCGTTTAAAAATGTAGTTCTAATAGGATAATTAGGAAAATATAGGAAAGTAGAAGAAAGGGAGGGGGAGGGGGGATTCAACAAGCAGACATGGTTAAGAACATGCACAATGGTAAGGGGGATGGGGGGAATTCAACTTTGAATTTCCGAGGTGAGCTCCGAGACTGATCGAGTTGAGGGAACCAGTGCAGCAGGTGGTTTGGTCACGGCAACCAAAATGTCGGAATAACCGACCACCCCGACTAGAACATCGTCATTATCATCCTCAGTCACCCACACATGGGTTGCCCTATGAGACAGCATTTGAGCCATGACTGCGGCTAAAGAACTTGAAGTTTTGCAGGTCAAGGGTGCACTTCTGCCTCTATACATGCTCCTGCCAAGGCCGAAACTCGAGCTCACTGGATTAAACCCAATGCTTCTACTACTGAATGTCCTTAGCCTTGCTGAACCACCACCATTGGCTGTTTTATTATCTTGAACTGGTGAATTAACAGAAAAATCAGGAAGCAATCTCGAACTCACATTATCCTCAACCCCCATAACAAATTGTCCAGCGGAGAGGTTGGCTAAAACCCAAGAAGCAGCTAAATAGTCACATTTCCATAGTTTAGAGGCAGAGATTTCTCCTAGAATCTTATGGTGACCATCTGGTGTGATCTCCAAAACAGCAACTGCTCTGGGATCACCAGGATGTTTTTGAGTTGCTTCTAAAGCTGGTAGGTCGGCTTCAATATAGCTATAGTCCAGGTTAATGGCTCCGAGCGAGGAAATAGAGGAGAGCGGAAGTGGAGCTAGAGCACCAAGGCAACCAATGAGGAACCGGATAATGTCTTCTCTCGAGAGACAGCAAAACTTGCCATGCATGTAGGTGGAGGTGGATGAAGAGGAAGGGCGAGCAACAAGGTTGCTGCTGCTAGCATTTTCATTGTTCTTGAGCCACCTCCCGTTATAAAGAATCGAGAATCGCTTGCTCATTCCTTTCCATACCTTGCTCTTTGGAACAAGAAGTCGCCTCACACCCTGCTTCATCATCTCGAGTGCATCTATCAATCTACTCCAAAAACAAAGAATTAGCAAGCCGTAGAGAAACATCAAAGGCATAGACAAAATAAAACTCTTTTCCCCCACAAATTTCTTCAATAAAAATGCCACTATGCCCCTTTGTACAAACATAAAATAAAATCTGCTATTTTCTTCGAATGAACCGCATTGAACGAGGTAAAGCCTCTCGATATCGAAGCAGGCTTCACATTACTAACCAAATACACATCTCAGAAATCAGTCTCTAAACCAGATAATTAAAAATACAACTCTAGCAAGAAAAAAACATGCTATTTGCTTAATAGCTTACTCCATAGATGGGATCAAAAGATAGACATGGTGGTTGAACATATAAATTTAGTAGGTGATTGTACTTCCAGGCAGCAAAATTAGACATAAAAAACAGCTTGTTGGCAAAATCCAGCAGACATGGCTATAAGCATATAACCGGTAAGCTAAAAACTGGCACAAAGGATGCACAATCGCCTCCAATCGCAAGATGCTTGCTCCTAATCAAAATATATTCCAATATTGAAACAGATATGCATGTATCAGGCCTAATTATAATCAGGCCAATTGGCTACTAAAATAATCCTAAACACAAATTCAGTGTAAAGGTTCTATATTTTCTTTTAGGTTCACATGTATTGCAGCTGCAAAAGTAAGAATCAGAACAGAAAAAAAACAATTTTCTGTAATCATTAAACAAGAACAGAAAAATCACTTATAAAGTTCAATCATGAAGATTTGATCCTATGAAAAACTGAACATTTTCCCACCATTTCTAAGCTGAAATAAATAACTAAGCAATTGATTAAACATAAGAAGCAATGAACAAACCTGGTTGCAGGATCAACAATCTTCAAGAGAGCATTATTAGGGACAACAACATCAGAAACTTGTGTTTTCATAGCTTTATCCTGATCTTCCAAACACTGAGATTTAGCTAAAAAGGAGACAATATCAAGTGAAGTTAAGATACCAACAAATCTCTGTTGCCTCATTTCATTCTTTTCAATCATTCCTACAGGAGGTATCCTCTTCCAAACTGGTATCCCACACTCTGTTGATTCTCCTATTGCTCTTATTGCTGCTTCCACCGTCTCTGTTTCCGCAAATTCAACCAACTCTGGCTTCCCCACCGTCAGATCCCCCACCACATGGTACAAAAGCACTGACGCCATTCCTTACACTTTCTGTTTGTTTACTGAGAAAACTGGAAAGAGAAAAGAAAAACATAAAAAGAAAACAAATAAAAACCATCATTAGGATCTGAATTATTCATTCGATAACCAAACAGAAAAATCACAACAACAACAACAAAACTGCCCACGAGAAGCTACTGAACTTCACATGATAAAAAACGCCAAAAAGGGTACCTTTTTAAAATCAAAGATCCGAACTTTCCCACTCAATTAACCTTCGGAATGAAAGAAAAACCAGGGTTGTTGTTTTTTAACCGAGAAAAACCAGTAAGAATGAAGAGTTATAAGAGAGAATGGAGGAAAATAAGCAGGAGGTGAATGCCTGCGATCGGTAATCTATGTAGAATCAGAAGAAAGCAGAGATATGGATCCATGAAAGAAGAAGATTCAAAGAAACAAAGGTATTGAAACACAATCCCATTCACGACGATCTCTCCTTTACGCTAAGAACTGGATTGTTGTGTCAACAAGACTGGATTTTGGGGGGAGGAAATAGTTTTTCTTTTTGTTTTAGCCTCTTCTTTGGAGTGTTTTGCTGAATACTGATAAGATTGAGAGAAAAACATATATATTTGAAGAATTATTGAGACTGGCAGTTGACAAATTTATTAAAATATGACAACTAAAATTTTTAAATATAATTTTTATTTATTTTTATAAAGTCCATATTTTACCATAAAATGAAGTTGAATTAAATATTTACTATTTTTGAAAAATAATATTTTTTATTAAAATATACTTATAAAGTTAAAAAATATATATACTCTTTTTGTCTCACTTTATTCGTTCAATATTAATTTTTTAATCAATTTTTTTAATTTTTACTTGTTATAACTTTAAACTTGTTATTTATAAAAATATAAAAAAAATATGTTTTAAATTTTTTTAATCAAATAGTTTAAAATATATATTTTATAAAATTTAATAAACTAAAATATTTAAAATAATTATGATCAAAGTTTTAAAATTTTAACATTTAAAAAAATATTGAACACCATAAATGAAATAGAGGGAGTAATAATTTTAGACGATATTTTACACTAAAATTGAATTATAAGTCTATAAACTTTAATATATTTTAATATTTAAATAAATTTTATGTGTCAATCAATCAAGTGGATAAATTATATCATAGGTTATTTCTGTTACGTCATATATGAGATCAATCAAGTAGTTTTAAAATATATATTTTATAAAATTTAATAAATTAAAATATTTAAAATAACTGTGGTCAAAGTTTTAAAATGTTGACTTTTAAAAAGTCAATACTAGACATTATAAGTGGGACGAAGGTTTTTCACCTATCTTTTAACAAGTGAATCTTCACTTAGTAAAAAATTATTTTAAAACTTAATTTACAATAAATATTAATAAAGATTTATTTGGTAAAAAAATAAGATAAAAAATTAATTAAATGAATATATTTGATTAATCCATAGATAGCGTGATGGGAATGACTCATGATATAATTTCTCAAATGAGATTCTTCGAAAAATTAAATTAAATAATGAAAAGATATTTTATTTTATCAAATTTAATATATTATTTTAAAAAATAAATTTATTAATTAATTTATATTCAATATATAATATTAATATAATAAATTTAGAGGTTAAAATTTAAAGATAATATTTAAAATTTATGATTTATAAATTAAAGTTAAATTTTATAAGATAATACGATAAAGGAGTTGAATTTTAATTTATGAATAAATTTTGACTATTATTTTAAAATCGTACAAAAATTGACAGGGGCAAAAATGCATATCAAAACTAATTTTAGGATCAAATTGCACTGCCAACAAAAAATCAAGGCCAACTTGCAACTTAAAACCAAAATCAGGTGATAAATTGCACCCAAAAAATCATGGGCTATATTGCATAATGAAGCTTAAGTTAGGGGCTGAAAGGTAATTAACCCTATTAAGAAAAGGATAAATATTGAAAGTTAGGCAACTTTTTGTTAAAAAAATATGAAATTGAATTATTTTGGTGGGGCCATGATTATATGATTATATTAGCAAAAATGAGAATCTTGGAGATTGATTTTGTATTTTATTTATCTGTTAATATATTGATTTTATATGGTAACAAATTAATGTTTTATGAGAATATTTTCATATTTATTTATATTTTTTCAAAAAAAATAAGTTAATTTTGGTATGTAATTAAAAAGTCAGGATTCTAGGATTAATTAGGTCGTTTCTAATTTTTTTTATTTGGCCTTTTGTCGAATATTAAGGTTTCGCTCCGATATTTTTGAAGTTAAAAATGATTTTAGGATTAAAATCAATGTAAAATATGAATTTTTTTGGGGATAAATTTAAAAGTATTTTATTCAGTTTGATGTGAAAAGTGTTTTTTAAAAGCTAAAATTTTAGTTTTTAATTTTTAAAATATTTTTAAATATTATTTATCCTTGTTTATATTATCAATTCATTCATACGTGTATGTCTAAAATAAACATTTTATCTATTAAATTTTTTTTTTGAAAATAATACGAAACACTCCTATTTAACCAAATTATTTTTTTTATGATATTATTCAAAAAATAATGTTAAACTGACCCTAAATAAGATTCATTCATAACCTTATATAGCCATAGATGTCTAGAACCAGTACTTGCAAATACCTGCTCATTGTTCAGCTCAAAACTTCATTGTTCTTACTACTTCCAACCACAGAAACCTCAGGAGCTATTTGGAAATCCTAAGTATCATCCCTATGAACTTTAGGACAAGATGAAAAGACCTGAAATTCTTGACCAATGAAAGAAATTTATATGCAAGAAAAAGAAGCAGTAAGCAATCAAGTAGTCCAATTGCATGAAACAGGTAGGTGAAGGGAAGCATACCAAAATATTTATCATTTCCCAATGTCTTATCAATCTTACTTCCCCTTGATACATATACATTGTACTGTAGCAAGATATTCTACTTATGAATGAGCTTGAGAAACTTCACCTTTCTCTCCGAGTTGGGTCTCCGCTTCCGAGTTCCGGGCAGATGCTTCCATCTTCAATCCCTGTATGTTTATTTCAGGGATAATCGGAGGCTTTATTCTTCGTGTAACTGTCATCTGCAGACCCTGTGTTGTGTGGATAGTTGCTCCAGTAGTCATCTCAACCTGCATATGGATTTGATTGATCTTTTATAAGATGTATGTGTGCTTCCTTTTTTGAATTACTACAGGTTTATGGGACCACACAGACATACTCGAAGCATGTTCGAATAATTATGACTCATACTTGGCTAGGTACTGTTATTTCAGCTTCAAAAGTAGCTATGCATCTCTTTATATATAACTTATCCCTGGGGTATTAAATGTAGTTTCAAGATGCAGGTAGTGAACAGTTCTTATTCTATTACCGTGATATCGATGATATCAAAAAGTACGCTTTACGAAAGAGTTTCAGGTTCTTCGGATTCTTTGTCCATTATAAGCTTGGGGTTTTTAAATGTAAGTTTGAGAGCTAGCTACTGATTTGTTGTTGCAAAGTTGCAGACATGAACATAATGCACAAGGCAGTTTACTTACCGGAGGAGCTCCAAGCGCCATTTGGAAGTTAAATCGCCGGACAAGCATTGCAACTGCTACAACAGCCTGTTGATCAAAGCAACTCTTCAGATTTTACAAAAACAATCACTAGTGTCTAGAATTAAGTGTGTTTCAACTACAACAAATAAGTATATAACACAAAATTAACAACTTTCAAGTTTTGATAGCGAGTAGCCGAGTACAGACTGTTTTTTTTTTCCATATGTATCTTTGCGTACAAAATACCTCGAAAGATGCAAACATGTCTCCTACACATTTCCGAGGTCCTCCACCAAAGGGCAAGTAACTGAGACAAGAATGCCAGCATCATTGTTTTGTAATTGGAGGAAAAACTTAAAGTAACTTGAAACAAAAGGCAAATAACAATGGAGACAACATATTAGTCAATAACTTAGCTCAACTGTTGATATACAAGAACCTTAGCCTTTAGCATATGCTAATTCTTAGAATTTAATGAACTATTTAGATTTTATATTAAGATATTCCGTTTCTACAATTCAGGAATTAGTCCTTGTACAGTGCCAATAAAACTGTCCAAGAATATTTAAACAATTTCCCATTTTACAAAATTATATCTATAAACTACAATTACTAGAAATCAGAAAGAAGAAGAAGAAGAAGAAAACTCAATTCCATCTCATTTATAAAAATAATTGATGAAATAAAGAAATTGTAATTGTTTGATACCAGAAATTTTGGTTTGTTTCATTAGGATTCGGTCCATCTAAAGGCCATCTTTCGGGATTGAACTTGTCTGCATCTTGCCAGAGACTTGGACTACGATGCAGATTCCAAACAGAGATAAAAATATCTTCACCCCTAAATGTAAAATATATGACAAAGTTAAGAATTAGGAAAAAGAACAAGTGGTAAAGTCAATATATCATAGCACTTTCATGTCAAGATGCTAAAGATTAATTAACAGTATACAAATAAAATATATCCATATATGTGAAGAACAGTTCTCACAACTTCCACACCCCATATTCTTTCTAGAAAAAGCATGCAGATAGAAATCAAATACATGATCAGAAGATGTTTCAAAATTCCAATATCATTCTGATAATCTTGCAACAAACTTATAGGCATATAACGGTATAAGACGACATATTTATTCATATGTCGAACTTCTTATATGGTATACGTGATCAGGTGTTAAATATTGCTAGAATCCATTTGATGTGTGCTACAAGTTCTATATTTGTAGGCTTGCCGAACAACCATATTGTCTCCTACTAGTAAAAAATGGAGAACTAGAAAGTGATTTAAAATGGTGTAAGGTAACTGTCCAATATCATGGCAATGGTATTGATTTTAGAGTTTGACCTGTTTATTGGGTACTCTCCAAGCACATCCTTTTCAAGAGAACGTCGAATTAAGACTGGTGGCTGTGGGTAGAGTCTCAAAGACTGCATAAGAAATAAAGAGAATCATATCTATTTGAGGTGCATTAAGGGAAAAATATTTGAGCCAACATGAAATGGAAAGAGAACCACTCTTACTTCATTAATAACACGAGTTGTGTACTTGAGTTTTTTCATGTCGTCTATTGTTGGAAATCGATCTCCTATGACAGAGTCAACCTAGGAAGTTTGATATGATTATAAATAAGAAAATGAGATAATGAGATGGTCCGCGTACAACGAAAGTTTAGACTAGTCATTTTATACAGGTATTACACAAAAAGTTCGAAATATACCTCGTCCTGGAGCTGGGCTACAACACTAGGTTCCTGCGATCATCACAGAAAAGGAAATAATCAGAACTTCTGTGAGAATAATAACTAAATTGAGGGATACTTCTTCTCTGAAACAACCATCAGATTAGTCACGCCCCGAAAACATCATGTAGGCATTAATATAATGAACCAAGCTATCTTGGAATAGGTTGGATGGTATTTGTTCAAAATGTATAACCAATCACAAGTCCATCAGGTAGGAAGGGAAGATTAGTGCATAATCGGTTCTTATACACGTTAACATGGAGGAGAAAAATATTAGAAAACACACGAGCATTATCAGATAGCATACTGTCATATGCTTTTCCTGCCTGTAATAGAAAAATTAGAGTACTTCAATATGATTCGTGTATTGGAACCGGGGTTCTCTATAGCAAATGTGACTAGTAGATCAAACCATGTACTCCATATTATCAAAACATCACAAGAGAGTGGATCAGCTCCTTTTTCTCGAAGAAAAAAAAATCCTTGAATTACCTTTGATAAAAGAAAGAAAGTCCATGTCAAAACAGCAGCTGTTGTTTCATGCCCAGCAATAAGCAATGTCATTAAATCGTCACGGAGTTGCTTGCTAGATACCTACAAAAAGATTCAAGAAAATCTTATATCTCATGAGCTAACTATCCAATCCACATTTATAACTATTGTACATAATACATACATCATCCCCTGAAGCCAACAAAAAGTGGAGAATACTAGGATCTTGTTCATTCATGTACTCGTCATAAAACTGTAGCTCTTCTTCTTCTACCATCCTCTGAAAATTGAAGAGTTTAAATTTAAAGAAAAAAAAGCAATATTTAACCAAGTCAGTGAAAAGATTTATAGCTTTAAATATATAATCCAAGTAATCCCCTGAAGCCAAAAGTTATGCACGCACCATATCTGGTGTTTGATACGTCATACTACATGTTCCCACATGCACAGTGATTATAGAGGACATAAAGGTAGAAAATAATATTATCTCGGTACATTTACTTATAACTTTACCTTGCAAGTCGCAATCAGATCGTCTAGTACACCATTAATCAATTGGAGTGCTTCTGTAACCTTCCTTTGTCGTGGTGAAAGGTCTTTCCAAATGGGGATTTCCCATATTGGAATAGGGGAGACACTTCGATCTTCTGCTTCTCGCAAAACTGTGTACACAGCCTGTCCTAGACAAAATACAGTCACATAATTTAGACGTTTTTAACAAAAGAAGTAAATGAAACTCAGACTCAGTGGCAACAGCGTAACAGAAGTACCATCCAAATGCGAAAAGAAAATACCTCAACTATACCGGTATCATTCGTTAATGAATCAAAATCGTAATTAAATACCGCCTTGCCTATAATGTCCAACGTCAACCTGGAGAAAAGTGATTCCATTTCTACATCTTCCCCATCGGTTGCAGCAGCATCTAGTTTCTGGCAAAGCCTATCGGCAGCCAGTCCAAATAAGCTAATCATAGCTGCTACATACTATACATATGAAAAATAAAAAGTAAAACAACAATTGCATATTGAGTTGAAATAATATTTAAAAAGTAACTCCCATCTAATGATTTTGGGCATGTTTCAATCAAGTTTAATGAATATTCTCTTAACACTCTTTTTTATACTGCACTTTGCTGTTAGTAATTATGCACACTAATTTAATCACTTATATGGTTGTATAAATTATAAAACCCCTTCCTTCTGTCCACTCTTTTTCAGACTACATCAATCACCCTTAAGTTATTTATATAATTATGTGAAATCCCCTTTTTCAAGCTATGCCTCTAGTTTCTAGCAATTCTGAAATTTCAATACATAGTTCAAGTGCATATTACAAAGCACTAACATGCTTAGAAAAAAAATGTATAGCATATAATCTCTCATTTGACATGAATCGAAGATAATTGAATCAAAAGTCTTAACAGTATTGTCTACGGAAACATGTAGTATAAACAAGAAATCAATTCTTATTTTTAATGCATTGGCCCCATAAATTATCTGCAATACCTTTTGATGCAGTGCTGGGACTATAGCACGTCTTCTAACGCGCCATATCTCACCATCAGCAGGGATAAGTCCTTTTCCCATGACAAAATCCAAAATCTCTGCTAATATACCCTTCACATTAAAGAGAACAAGAGATGGGATAAAAAATAAAGTAATATCATCCCATCCAATGAAAACAAAGAAGTATACCATGGTTTACCTTTGAATAAGACTTCGAATTGTCCTTCAATATATGCTTAGCAATGGAGGGATCAGAAACAATCAAAAACGACTACAGCAACATCCCCATATGTATCAACAGGAAATCCATAGTTATCTTGGAGAAGGCTATGTAGTAGTTTAAAAAAATTAAGCCAAAAGGAAAAAGGCCATACAAACCTTTGGTCCAAAGTTTAGCCTGAAAATCCCACCATAAGTGAGGTAAAGCTTATACAAAGGGATGAAGAAGGCCTCACTACGGATGGCCTTAATCTCCCCTTTCGCCTCGGGAATCTTGGGATAATCTTCAACATCATCAAACCATTTAAATAAGATTTCGAGAACTTCGCTAGGGACACCAAGTTTCGACAAACCATTCCTCAATTGAGAAGGAAAACTTCAGGAACAAAAAGACATAAAAACCGCAAATTAGCATGAATTATTATGAAATAAAGAAAAACAAAACCAGAGAATAGACTAAGCATTCACCAACATAAATATCATTAAGCCAAGCCAAACATGACATGGAAGATAATAAGAAAAGAATATAAAGATACTACCAAGTCCAATATTAGTCTCTAACCACAATTAATTGAAAAATTAAGAAAGGGAAGTGAAAATCAACAATCAACATCCCTTTTCCTTTGATGAAAAACAAAAAAGATACCCAGAAGTTAACTAAGCAAGTAAGCATCGCCGTCACAGTTAAAGGGTAAAAAACAAACCCAGATTTCTGAACAGTGAATTCTCCAGAAACAATCCTGGCAGACAACTCAGCCCGACGTTTCTCTTCAAGTAAACGTTCCACACTTTTGACACCGTCGTCAACCGAGTCAGGCTCTCTCCCATTAGACGATGATCCACATCTTACTACTCCAAACTTAGATGTGCCTGAAAAAAACAAATCAAACAATCAAAAACGAAGCTTCAAAAAGTAAAACAAAAGAAAGAAAAAGAGTGACAACCAACCATGAAAAGGATCATTCTAAAATTTTTAAACATACCATAAGGTTTTAAACAATAAGCAGAGGATTTGGGTTTGGTTAAACGAAGCTGAAGACGAGGAAAAGCTGGAGTAGCAGCCATGCTAAATTCGGCTGCTGGCAATGGGATTTTTGGACAAAGATAAATATGGGAAACTTAAATAAGAAAATTAAAAGATAACATAGTAGAAGTGTGAAATGTGGCGGGACCTCCAACTCTCAAACTCTTTATTTTATTTATTTTATTTTGTCGCCAAAAAGAACCAAGATTGAAGGAAGGGGAATCTCTTCGATACGGGAAGCAATGGATAACGTTAGATACCGTCATCGAAGAGAAATTATATTATGGGTAAGTTTTACTACGTATCTATAAGATTAATCACTAAATTTTATCTATATCATATTTCTTTTATGTCATATATTTTTCAAAGTGAATCTTCATAATTTTTTAAATGAAGATTCACTTTAAAAAATATATGACATGAAAAAAATAATAATATGAATGAATTTTAGTAATTAGTCCCACGAATGACGTGATGCAACTTACCCATTATATAATTTCTCGTCATTGAATCACCAGTTTACATCTCGTCAATCTACAAATTTAAAATAATTATATATATTAATTATTTAAACATAATTTAAATGAGAATAAAATATTATTACTTTAAATAATTCGAATTTAAATAATTCGAGTTTGAGTAGCTTATCTACACATAAAAACAAAGCTATAAAACGGACTAATGCATAAAAAATATTTTAAAAAATCTATGATAAAATTTCTCTTTGACCCTTTAAAGAATATAAAATTCAGTGTTGACCCCTAAAACTTATTTTTTTTAAAATAATTTTATAATAAATAATGTTACGTTTCGTCATTATCTACACAAATATATATAAATTGTTAAAAGGCTACAGCTAATGATATCTCTGTTTTGAATCCTCAAACTAAATTTAAATAAATGCTTATAATCATAATTTTTTATTCAAAATTGAATTAAGATAATAATCGTATTATCGACATGTCTTATTATAATATACATATTTATGTTATTCGTCGATAGTTTTACTTTTCATTATTAATCTTTGGTGATATTCATATTTATCGTTTATTTCGAGTTTTTGAATTATATCTTCATTATTTTTTTTATAATTCTTTTTTTATCTTGAGACATTAATTTATTATTTCAATAATTATAAGAATATATTCAACTTAAATATTTTTATTTATTATAATATAAATTTTTGTATAATCTTGTTATAATCTTGAAAAATTAATTTCTTATTTTAATAATCATAAAACTATATCCAAGTTAACAAATTTGGATATAATTTTAAATATATAATCCATTAATCTTTCAATGAAACTAACGAATTTTAGTTAAAAAAAACTATTCCGATTAAAATCCCAAAGATTCCTCAATCAATCCGGGTCGGAAGTCCGACTCCGACCCATTATTTTCTTAGCCCGCGACTCAACCGACCCAGTCTCCACACGTACGATTAACGAAACACGTGTGAAGATAAACATCGAGTTTGTCTGAAGGAAGACGATACAAAAATTGTCTAAACCCAGTGGACGGATAGATCAGATCTATCGCCTTCAAAACTGCAAAATCGGATCAAGCACTTGGACAAATTCTTCTTTATGTTTATATAATATATGTAATTACATATAATTTTATATAGTTTTTTTTTTTTTTTTTTTTTAGAAATTAATATAATTTAGAATGAAATTTGTAATCGAATGAATGAGAACCCCGCCTTGTTTGCTATCTCTAACTATAGATTCTGCTGTCCTTAACCTTTCCAATATCACTGATCTCTACCCTCTTCCCGATCACATTCTCATCGAGCTCTTCATGGTAATACTTTCTTTCTCTTTTTTCATTAAATTTTTTGAGTTTTCTTGCCTTTTGGATAGATGGGTAGTTCTAATTGCTTGATTGCTTTTTTGGTTTTTCTTTTTATGTGAAGATATGAATTATTCATGTATTGGCTTGTATGTACGTGGATAGGATGATGTATGGGGAAAATGAATTGATTTTGATGGAATATGGCTTTGTCTTTAGAAAGTAATTGATAATTTTATTGAGGTGTTGCCTGCTGATCTGTTTGTTCTGCAAAAGTCTTAAAAGTTGTGTTTCTTTTGGTTTAATTCCATTGTCCTTTCATGTTTGATATGGATTTCAGTAAATATTTACTATCCAATTCAATCATAATGCACGAGAAGTGTAGGAGTTTGAAGAACTGATGTTGGATTTAGAGTTTTGAAAAATGAAGTTGGCGGTATTGATAATCTGTTTGTTCATTGTTGTTTCCGGTGTATGGAGAAACTTGAATTAACTAATATACTGATGGCAATTAGCCAAGTAACGAGTTAGGTGTGTACTCTGCCACTCAATCTTTAGGGCGTTTCGATTAATTTTGCTTGCTGAACACATGAGGCCGGAGAAGCTGATGTTTGTGCTGTGTCTTAACTCTTATTGACATGATCCAAAGTATTCTTCCTACCAGAAAAAGTTACCCCCTTTTCTTAAAAGATTGATTCAAATAAATTGTCTGACGGTTTAAGTGGCGTTGAGCGGACATTAGGGACAGATAAAGTTTTGGCGATTTTGGTTCAATATCAGGAGTTCTAGATTTGCATGCATGTTAAAACAGCAAACCATGCTATCTTTTAAACTTAAGTCAGAGCGGGTTATGAGTTTTTCCTCTTTGTTTTCCTTTGTTGTGCTTGAATTGATAGCTTCTTTTGCACTTTTGGAACACTTGAGTTGAATGTTTTGCTATTGGTGTTGCTTGTTTACTAATTTTCTCTGCTATGATCATTTTTTATCCCCCGACCCCTTTTTTTTCTTCTTAAATTTCATACAATGCAGAATTTAGCTCGTTTAGTTTTCTAAGTTATTTTCCATTTCCTCTTTTGTCTTTCAAATCCATTGAACCTGAGAATAACTGAAAAAGAATTCAGCTTGTTATGATTATTTTTCTTTCTGACTAGCATGTATTTAGGTTCATCATTCATGCCTGTATCTTATCTCTATAACCTTTTATTTGTCATATCAACTTTTCTTGTTTCCAGTTCCTTTCATTTTGTATGACGAATTTTCATGATTCTGGCAGAGAACATTGAGAGCTGGAAAGCTAACAGAGAGGGTTCTTAAGCTGTTTATAGCTACTGGCAAGGACGAGATCTTCTCACTTATCCAGGCACTCAACATTCAAGTCACAGTTACTCCTGTCCTTCCTACCCGTAAGTCCCTTTCGGAATTTCAACTTCCTTGCTTTTCATATTCTCGTCCAAATGAGTTTTGAGCTGATTTCCTAAATGAACTTTTGTTCCCTCCATAGGATGTTCTGAGAAATTCTGAGATCGGTTTAATAAGTGGAATACACAGTAGTTTGGTCTAAAGAGTAACGATCAGCTGATTTAAGAAGCCTGACAATTCCAAATTATATTGCTGTTTGTATTTGGCAAGATGTCTCTACCGATTAAGGATGATGAGATTGATATTGTAATAGGAGCACTCCATTCAGACATGACATCTTTCATGAATGCATGGAAGCCTTTATTCTCTCGATTTCATCTTATAATTGTCAAAGACCCTGATCTGAAAGAGGAACTCAAAATTCCAGAGGGCTTTAACCTTGATGTCTATAAAAAGTCTGACATAGATCGTGTGGTGGGTACCTCTACTTCCATCATCTTCTCTGGTTATTCGTGCACGTATTTTGGCTATCTTGTTTCTCGGAAGAAGTACATTATCTCCGTGGACGATGACTGTGTTCCAGCCAAGGACAATAAAGGCTTTTTGGTGGATGCTGTTTCCCAGCATCTTACTAACCTTACAACCCCAGCCACACCGTTCTTTTTTAATACTCTGTATGACCCTTTCACTGAAGGTGCGGATTTTGTCCGTGGCTACCCATTCAGTCTTCGGAGTGGGGTAACATGTGCTTTGTCATGTGGTCTATGGCATAATTTGGCTGACTATGATGCACCTACACAAGCCCTCAAGCCAGAAGAAAGGAACACTCGATATGTTGATGCAGTTCTGACTGTTCCAGCTAGAACCCTGATGCCTATTAGCGGAATCAACATTGGTTTTAACCGGGATGTGATTGGACCTGCCTTACTTCCATGTTTGAGGTTGGCTGGGGAAGGCAAGTTTAGGTGGGAAACAATGGAAGACATCTGGAGTGGGATGTGTGTTAAGGTCATATGCGATCACCTCGGATTCGGTGTGAAAACTGGTTTGCCGTATGTATGGAGAAACAATAGAGGTGACGCTATAGCAAGCTTGAGAAAAGAATGGGAGGGTGTGAAGATGATGGAGGAAGTCGTACCTTTCTTCCAGTCATTGAGTTTGCCGCAGGAAGCTACGACAGCAGAGGACTGTGTAGTCGAGGTGGCGAGTGCTGTTAAAGAGAAGCTGGGATCGAAAGATCCCATGTTTGCTCGAACAGCTAAAGCCATGGTTGATTGGGTAAAGCTGTGGAAATCAGTTGGAGGTAGCTCATCCTCACCGGGGGCATAGGAATTAGTCATAGTCACCTTGAGGGCTATACCTATATGCTTTGTTTCATTTTAGCTTATAAATTATGTTGCAATGTAACTGTGTTTATCCATACAAGATGAAACTACTCTCTGGTTTAGACTACAAAGCTTCTTGATAATTACTTTATAAATCAAATTTATTTCTTTTTTAAAAATAAACATTATTCTCTTTTTTATTAATTTAGATAATATTTTTCATCTAATTAAGTTTTTGAGTTAATATATTTTTCATCTAATTAAATTTTTGAGTCAATAAATTAAATAGATTAAATTTTTTAATTAATATGGACCGTTGAATATAATGATCTTTTAAATTAGTTGATGCAGATTAATTATTAAATATAATAATTTTTTAAATCAATTACTGCAGTGTGTTTTGTGCGTAGTCTTTCGATAATTTTTTATTGATATATATTAATTTTTTATGTTTATTTTGATTTTAAAAATCGATTTAAATTTAATTTAATTTTTGAAACTGATTTGAAATAAAAGTTGAAATATTCAAATTTACTTAATTTTAAATTTGATTCGAGATTTTTTTAATATTAATTAAATAAAAAAAATCAAAATATGAAACCAGGGAAATTAGCTAAGGAAAATTGGGTCGGAATCCAATATTATACACGTTTGACACGCTTTTATAATAATGATGTCATAAAAGGAAAGAAACTTCTAGAGACTGGAGAGAGAAAAGGCTGGGTCTCGTCCAAATTCGACAAAAAATTAAAATGTACAAAATTCCTAAATCTAATTTCTGAATGGAAACCCTAATACTCACCCGAATCCCTCCGTTCGAATCCCTTGGTTTCTCCCACTTTCGGATCCTCCGTTTCTCCCTCTTCTTCGCCGGCGGCTGAACCCTTCCTTACGCTACATCTTCAAATTAAGTTATATATTGCTTTCCCTTTCATTTCATGTTTGTTTTGTTTTATAGATGTAGATGGGAAATCTGTTAATTGCACGGAAAACGGAGAAATAGAGATTAGAGAGGGAAAGAGATTTTAGAGAGAAAGATGGAGAGTGGAGCAGGCTTGGATGGAGGCGTCGGGTCGATCGTGTGGGTACGCAGGAGGAACGGATCGTGGTGGCCGGGGAAGATAATGGGACTGGAGGAGTTGCCGGCATCACACCTTGCGTCGCCAAGGACTGGAACTCCGGTCAAACTTCTTGGCAGAGAGGATGCCAGCGTGTAAGTCTTATTTTGTTTTTCTTTTCTTAATTTGTAAGTTTTATTGGCCTACCTTTTTAGCATTGGCTTAAGAAATCTCACAGGTGCTTTTAATGCAAAAAAATAGAAGTTTAGTCTTGATGTTTATAAACCAGAGTACTGGGCATTAAGTATATAATTGAACTACTGGAAGAAAAGAGAATAACGTGATTTAACGTCAAGTTAGGAGACTTTAGAACAAATGAAGTCGGGATGTTTAGAGTGGTATGAACTCAAACTGTGGCCATTTAAGGTATAGCTGAGCTTTAAATGAAAGGTGAGAGTAACTAGAAATGTAAGATCTGATGGACAGATGAAGTATTTCGATTATGCGCTATCACATGGAACTCCGTTTTGATATGTTATTGGTTTACTTAGAAAGTTGTGATTGATTGGCGGTTTACTCCAGAGGGAAGTTGTGAATGATTGATGGTTTACTCCTTTTTACTCTGCAAAAAATGTTTTTGTGAAGATCTAAAATGTAGATAGTTGTAGGATCATCTTGCATGGTTTCTAGGGTTTGAATGATTTATCTGTATCTCCATATGATTTCCAGTTATAGTGAGGGAGGAAGACTATATGAATGTCCCATTCAAATCTTTTATTCATCTATTTTTTGGATGGTGTACCTACAAAAAAATGCAGCAAACCATTGGTAAAATAGAGCATGCAAATGCAGTTTTTTTCTTGATAGCGCATTATCTGTCATAATGCTCAATGAAAGTTAATGCAATGATCTGAAATCATCAACGTCCTTAGAATAATGTTTAGACTATTATTTTTTAGAAGCTGGAAAGGAGATAAATTTATTCCTTGTATAATACTTGTTGCATTTTGATTGCCCTATGACCTTTCCCCCCTTATTCTGAACAGTGTAGCCTAAAAGTATGTGTTGTTTTGTTGCCTCTTTTTTATTCATGTTAGAGTGAGAGATGCCACATTGATGTATTCTACATTTCCGTTAAAGATTCATGTCAAATTTGAATTTTATTTAAAGCCTTTGTATACAACAATAAGTTAGTGACTGTTTTCATTAATTTCTGCTTGTAACACAATTTTTCTTTTATGTCTTTTCAGTGATTGGTACAATTTAGAAAAGTCTAAGCGTGTGAAGGCATTTCGATGTGGGGAGTTTGATGATTGCATCGAAAGGGCAGAATCCTCACAAGGATTGCCACCCAAGAAAAGAGAGAAATATGCTCGACGGGAAGATGCTATCCTCCATGCACTTGAACTCGAGAAGGAATTATTGAGAAAACAAGGAAAATTGGACAAACCTTCTAATGCAATATGTAAATCATCTGGTTCTGCTAAAAAGGATTCTTGTGGTTCAGATATTAGTAACGGAAAACCTGGTAACACAAAATCAAATCAATCCAGGAGTCAAGAAACTTCCATCAAGGGTGAGACAGTGAGCAGCCCAGTACACTTGCAAAAAGATAAAGCTGGAAATCAGCCAACTTCAGAATATGATCATGCTGAAACCATACCTCGGATGAGAGGATTGCAGGATTTGGGGCTCAAGCCTGCATATGCAAAACAAAAGGTTACATCTTTGGGTGCTTTGGATGTTGATGATGATACCCCATCTCCTTCAACAAGGATTTCCCGCATGGGAAGACCCACTCACATCAATGGTAAAATCTTTAGATTACATGAGGATTTATAGAGGGATTTTTGGCAAGAGATATGATTGGATGCGCCCTTTTGTTCAAGTATAGCAGAGTAGTGCAAAATTAGAAGTCCCTCATTTTCTACAACATGACTTCAGTTGTTTCTACTTCTATTTCAGGAGGAGAGCGACTGGGAGGTATTCTCCGAGCAAAGAGGAGCAGATGCATGTACTTGCCACCTGAGTCATTCGATGCTTTGAATTACAAAGAAATTCCTCAAAATCAAATTGATATGTCACCTTCCCATTTTCTGGAATGTGGTTCTTATCCTTTTCGTGGGCTTTTGAATGAAGATGATGCTAGTGAGTTCTTGGAAGATGTTGAATCTGGCTCTTCTGAATCAACTTCCTCTGAATCTGAGTCTGATTCTTCTGAGACTGAACCAGATATGGATGAGGATATCAATTCACAATCAGGTCATTTTTTCTTATACTTAACGATGTGCATTTTCTTATACTTCCTCTGTACATTTGTGGTATATTAAAAATACTGATCAGGACAGATTTCCTTCACAATTTATTGATTCTGGTACCATTTTGATTTTGTTTGCTGTATACCAAGTTATGTTCTTTGAGTCCTAAGCTTACTTAGTAGATGTGGATTTATATGTTGTCAAACAACCTGGATAAAAGGCTGCGGTATGGTTCTCTTTTCTGGTCTATTATGTTAAAGCACATTTGATTCATATTTCCTTATGACTGAGGGGATGAGAATTTATATGTTGTCAAAGACCAACCTGGATTAACGATGCACTGTGGTTCTGTTTGCTGGTCTATTACTTTAAGGTGTATATGGTTTCATGTTTTGTTATGACCTGTTTGTTTTATCTGCTGATATAACTTTTACATTGGTTGACTGATTTTGGAAAGGTTTTTCTAGACTACTGCTTCATATTATTATAAATATGTTGCTGAATAAGTTAAGGAAAGCAACACGATAAAGGTTAAAATAATTAGATGGTTGGTGGGAAAGGGGAAAAAAAAAAGAAAAAGAGAGATAAGTGTTAGAATCTTGGTTAAGTAATATTTGAAATTCTTTATATATAAAAAGTTATAAGGATTATGGAGTGAAGTGGTTGAGTTTCATGGTTGGAAACTAATGTTGATTTGCTAGATTTGGAACTAAAAATTCTCCTTGATTCTTGAATACTGTATTGCAATGGCAGAGCTAAGTTACATTAAAGTGGGATGCTAACATAAATCGCTTAATGTGAGATTAACAAATTTAGGGGGGCATATAGATTAATGGATTTGACCTAATTTGCAATGGTGTAGTGTGGGGATTGGAGGACTTTTGGGAGCCCCCAAATGGTCTCCTGCAGTCCTAACTACGTGCCACCTTGACCACTTCGATTATGCGGTTTTATTATAGTCAAGAAGGCATGGGCTAACTGTTGATGGTTTCTACTTATCATTCTCAAATTATTTTCTATTCTCAATTCAGGTGCTACTGTAAGTATGGATCCTCGATTGGGTGCCTTTCAAAGACATGACACTCTAAGAGGTGGAAGCATGGGCCAGGGGGAGTCTGATGAGTCATCTCTTTCTGGTGAGGTCTCTCACTTTTATCCTCATGACCCTCTTTCCATGAATGAAGCAGTATCCAAATGGCAGCTTAAAGGGAAAAGGAATGTACGGAATCTGGCAAAAAGATCCATAGATGCAGCAGAGACAAGAGGATATGATGGATCTGCTCATGGGTTATATCCTGAAGAAAGGGTAACTTCCAGAAAAAGGCTGTTAGGTCAGAGTTATCATAGAAATCATGTCTTTGATGATGATGCTGACGTGGCTGGTTTGAGTGCAAATGATTTCGGAGCCCAAATGTTTGGTTTTGATGGTACAGGATCTTTATACATGCCAAGGGATTTGTCCAGAAGAAGAAGTTTCAACCGTAGCATCCGTGATTGGGAAGGTTTTCCCTGGGAAAACCATGCTGCTGCTAAAAGAGAGTGGGAGAATAAAGTGTGGCATTTTGATCCTAGATTTTATGCCTATAATCATTTTGGTGGAAAAAGATCTATGTTGATAGATGTGGATTTGAAAGTTCAAGCAAGCTATCAGAAAGAACCTGTACCCATAGTTTCGTTGATGAGCAAGTTGGATGGGAAGGCAATAATAGGGCATCCAATTCAAATTGAAACTCTAGACGACAATTCAACCGAGTCTCTTCTCTCCACTAATGGTTATTTTGGTAATGGAGTAATGAACCGTGCACACACTTCTCTTCCGCCGGCATGGAGGACTGCCAAGAGGACAAATTTTAGGGTCCCACGTCCTCACCGACCATTTGCATTTGGTAGTTATGAAGCTGCTGAATTTCATTCCTTGGATCATGAATGGAAACCACCTTTTAGGAAGTACAATGTAGGAAGTTGCAATCATAACGCAGGCCTGGTAAAAACGAGCATCTCTCATGTTCCGGGTTCTCCTACAGACAGGCAGCTACAAAGAAAGTTGCCAAAGAAAGTAAGCTTATTTTCTAGCCAGAAAACAAGAACATTGTCATCGATCGGTATAGATCATAATTTTAGTTCTAAGCCTACACAAGATGGCAGTAACTGTCAAACGGATGGGTTACTAAAACCAGACTCCTGCATACCTGTCAAACTAGTATTCAGTAGGTTACTTGAAAAGATCAACAGGCCACCATCAAAGCAGCCAGCAAGTGATTCTCTCCATCGGTGATGCAGTAAGTGATTCACTGTCGATCTCATTGTACATTGATACTACAAAACATTAAATACTGTCAACCAAATAAGCAATTGCTAATTTCCTCTTTTCTGATAGAAAGCATTCCCACTATCGCTTCCTTGTCAGGCATTGTCGAGGTGAGGTACTCGTTTTCGTTCTAATAATTAGATAAACCGGGGTAATGGGCATCGAAACGTAGCTTTATATGGATGAGTATATTGATTTGGTTGTAGTGTTCTTAGTCTTTGAAGTTGTGTTTCTGAGGAATCCATGGAAGATCAGTGTTGTCAGGTAGCAAACATGTACTTTGGACTTTTAGTATACAAGTTGGTGTTTCGGAATTTCTTAGGCCAACCTAGTCTATCTTTTTCAAACCTCTTTGTAAAGTTCTTGATTTTGTGTTCTTTTGTATCGTAACACACTTGGAACTGTAAGGGAGTTGACTTAGCTGTGTTTTTTTTTTCCGGTGGTTAATTAAAAACAATTTATGGTGATAGTTAGGGTTGTAAACGAGATAAAATAAATCATGAATTATTCGAGTTTAATTCGACTAAAATTTGGTTAATATTTAATTTGATTAAATTTGATTTGAGTTTTTTACGAACCAACTCGATATCTGATTCAAATAGCTCACGAATTACTTAAATCAAATATCTAAAAATTCTATCCAATTATCTAGAAAAATGGATATCCTAAAAAAACTAGATTGAATATAAATTATTATATTATTGATTTAAAAACTTGAATATAAAAAAATAAAAACCCGATAATGAACTCTCAAGATTTATTTGTTGCCTCAAATTTCAGATTGGTCTGAAATAAAGATAAAAAATTAAGTATTTGTCGGTTGATTGATTGAAGTTGAAGGTTCAATTAAAATTGGCCTTTTAAACCGAAAAATAAATAAAAATAAAGAGATTAGATACAAAAAATTACTTAAAATTAAATTAATTATTTTATAAACTATTAAATTTATCTGTAATTTTAATATTCTGTCGTAAGAAAGCCTCCATTATGTTGGCACCAATTTTACCCTTGGAGTATGGGAATCCTAAAATTCATGAACTCAAAAGTAAATAAAAATATTTATAAAAAATAATAAATTTAACAAATATGTTAGAAATTATAAAAAATAATTTTCTTGATAATTTATTTTTAATATAAATTTAAATTTTATCAAACTAAACAATTATAAAATTAAAAAAATTATGTAAATATGTTAGTAATTTAACTATTCAAGTGTCAAATCAAGTTTTCTTTTTTATTTTAAGCATATATTTTCAGTATATTTGTCTATAATTTTCTTGATAATTTTCTGCTTTAAGTTATTTTAATTATTTCAATCATTATTAAAATATGTTTATTTTTGGAGTAAATTATAAGAATATTTTTATTTTAAATAAAAATTAAAGAAATAAAGTTTAGTGAAATTAAAAAAAATCATGTTTAATTTTTTCTCATTTGATTCGATCTTATATCACTGTTATAAAATCAAATAAAAAACTATTAAAATATATGAAAACTTCACTTAAAAAAAATCGCTATAACTTTTATCGTAAAAATCAAAATAATCTTCATCCGTCTTTTATTTCTCTAAATTTTATTCGAAATAACAATAATTTATAAATTTTATTGTTTATCTCGAATATCTAAAACGAGTTAATAATAATATCATAAAAATATCATTATTTTACCATTAATTCACCATGATGGACAATAAATATCAAATATTCTGATGAAAATATTATTTTAATTTTTTAAAATGTGTTCCATGCCAAACAACCCAAGTGATCCCCCAATATATTTCTCAAGTGGTCCACAAAAAATGTTTTTGTAAAATAACAAAATAAAATATTAGAACCAATTTTTTATTTTTGTATTTTATTAAAAAAAATGAATTTCATTCGATGAATTGAATTTTTTAAAGTCTAAATGACAATATTTTTGTTGGATAAGAGGAGGGGATGTTAATATTTAACATTAAAATTCGAATATTAATAAGAATTAAATGATGTAGGTCATTTATTACCGAGCGAATAGGTTATCAATTTACTAGTCGAGTTATATGATAATTTAAAAAATTATGAGTTATTTAAAAATATAATATATTAAAATTTTTAAATTTAAAATTTTATTTTAAATTCTAAAATCTAAATTATAAATTATAAATCCAACCACATAAACTTTAAATTCTAAATTAATAACTTAAACCTTAAAATTAATAAATTTGACTAAATAAGTTTATACAATTCATTTATATAGTATATATAATATTAAATATATATAATTATATTAAGATTAATTTAACTTATTAAAATTTCAAACCAAAAGTAAATTTAAATTAAATTTTAATTAAATTAAACTTAAATAATTTACAAACCGATTAAATTAATTAAATTTTAGTGTTATAGTTAATTTTGGCATGTTCTAAATGTTTCAAGATGTCAGAAAATTAAATACTCGTTAAATTAATTTTGTCATGTCAACTTTAATTTTGTCATTTATTATGTAATAACAATTACCAAAATATTGGAAAAAAAATTTGGACATTATTAAAAGATATATTAAAAATAATATTGAAAAATCGAGGCTCTAATAATAAAAAATTAAAAAATAATTTTTAATAGTATATATATTAAAAAATATAAAAAAAAATACTATTTAAGAGTAGATCTCTAATAATAAGTGTGAGAAAAAGATAAATCCCTAATAATGGACATTAAAAAGATTAAAACTCATAATAACAAATATTAAAAAAAAATTAAGAGTAAGTCTAATACAAATATTAAAAAAATTGAGACCCTAATAACAAGTATTGAAAAGATGAAGTCATATAATAATAAATATTAAGAAATTAATAATTAACTTGTAATAATAAGTATTAAAAAATTAAATCCTAATAATAAATAATAAAAATTAAATTATCATTAAAATTAAACAATAAAAAATTAAATATTTATAATTATAACCCATCTAGAAACGACATTGATCGTATAAAAAGAAAAAAATATATAGGGATCAAAATAAAAATATTTTAAATATAATAAAATCACACATATCAAATCAAAATTTTAAGTCTTGAATGTTAGAAAAATAAAAAAATTTAAAAATATTGATAAGAACAGAAAAAATATAAGTTTAATCTTATAATTTTATATTTTTAATTTTAATCCTAAAATATAAAATATACCAAAATTCACAGTAATCGAAGACAATTTCTCTAGTCAATTGTGTCATTCCCTTAAATATATTGAAAGATGAATTGTTTTTTCTTTATTTACCTAAATAAACCATAATAAGGAGAAGATTCCGATTCGAACTTTAGAAAAAATATTAAGAAGAAGAATTATAATCCCGAACTATCGTAAAAATGGACATGTAATTTATAAATAAAAAAATAATGTATATTTTAACCATTAGATAACAATTTAATAAATCTTGACCAAAATTATTTATTACATGACGGTCTATATAATTGCCTGAAAACCATTTTCTCTTCAATAACAACAATGGAGCTTCCATTTCCCTCCATTTTGATCTTGCTTGCTTCTTTTCTCTTCTTGCTGGTACTTGCCAAAATAGTGAAGAAAATGAGAAGCACAGATTCAAACATGAAGCTGCCACCAGGGCCATGGAAACTGCCCAATATAGGCAACCTCCATCAGCTGGTGAAATTCGGGTCACTACCTCATCAGATACTGAGAGATTTGGCTGATCAACATGGACCCTTAATGCACCTACAGCTCGGTGAACTTTCCACCTTCGTCGTTTCATCGGCAGAGATCGCCAAAGATGTCATGATAACGTACGGTCTCAACTTTGCCGGTAGACCCTATGTGGCTGCTCTAGACATTGTGACTTATGGTTCAAGGGACATGGCCATGGCACCCTATGGCAATTACTGGCGACAAGTACGGAAAATCTGTACCGTGGAGCTTTTGACAGCCAAGAGAGTGCAGTCATTTGAATCAATCCGACAAGAGGAAGTCTCAGGACTGGTGAAATTTATATCTTCAAACCAAGGCTTGCCGATCAATCTTAGTAAGCAGATTTTCTCCTTGACATATAGGATCACAGCTAGAGCAGCATTCGGTAAGACGTGCAACGAACACGAATCGTATTTAAGATTGGTGGATGAAATAACAAAGCTAGGTTCTGGATTTAGACTTCAGACATGTACCCTTCTTTTAGAGTGCTTGAGCTTATTAGTGGATTGAAGCCAAAAGCTGAGGCTCTACATCAGAAGTGTGATGGGGTACTTGAAGGCATCATAAATGAACATAGAACCAGACAGGGGAGTGGAAGAATCGGTGAAGAAGAAGACAAAGAAGACTTGGTCACTGTTCTTTTAAAGATTCAACAACTAAACGACCTTGATTTTCCCCTGGCTAATGAGGAAATCAAAGCAATCATTTTTGTTAGTATATCTCTCTCTTTATCTGTCTTTTCAGTTGATATATAAACTGGTTCCTCAACTAATGTTGGTTCATAATTTGTCAGGATATCTTCGGTGCAGGTGGTGAAACATCATCAACAACCTTAGAATGGGCAATGTCTGAAATGGTGAGAAATCCAAGGGTGTTGAAAAAGGCACAGGCTGAAATAAGACAGATCTGTCATGGAAAAGGAGATGTGTCTGAAGCAAGTCTTAAAGAAGTAAAATACTTGGGATTGGTCATCAAAGAAACCTTGAGGCTACACCCTCCATTCCCTCTGTTACTTCCAAGAGAATGCCGAGAGGATTGCGAAATCAATGGCTACCATGTTCCCTACAAGACTAAAGTCATAATCAACGCATGGGCTATAGGAAGAGACCCCAAGTACTGGACTGAGCCTGAGAAATTTTACCCTGAAAGATTCCTCAACAGTTCCATTGATTTCAAAGGAACAGATTTGGAATATATCCCATTCGGTGCAGGAAGAAGGATGTGTCCAGGCATATCGTTTGCACTTCCCAACGTTGAGCTGCCATTGGCAAAACTGCTTTACCATTTTGATTGGGAGCTTCCTAATGGCATAAAGAACCAAGATTTGGATATGGCTGAAGCCTTTGGTGTGACTATGAGTAGGAAGAATGGTTTAACCTTAATTGCAACTGTCCCTAGTTGTTTATCACCCGAATAATGTTTTTATTACAAGCCTATAACATGTTTTTGTTTCGTTTCAATAATTTGTGCATTCAGGTTTTGACCTTGAAAGGACTTGAACTATAACAGCAAGATTCCAGGAAGAAAATGTTTTAGAATTGTTTTGGACACTTCATACTTGTGAGGTGGGACTCTTAGGAGAAGAGAGTCGGAGCAAGTCTTAAAGTTATCAATGAAATTGGTTCAAATTATCTTAGTATCGTTTAAGTATATCTCGAGTTTAATATATATATAAATTGTTGAAAGACTCATCCGCCAATATCAAAGAGTGTACCTAAGTTTCTCCAAATCTTGGGGGTGCTAAAATTAATTGTTTTACTGTTTTTATTAGTTCAATAATTGTTCCAAAAACACGTGAGAACAATATTTTCAGTACGAACATGCTTGAGTTCTTTGTTCTGTTCTGAGTTCTAACTCAATTACTTGTCTGTCCTTGAATGAAATTGTATAAACTAATAAGCTCTGCTAGAGTTGTTCACCAAGCTGTAGCCTGTAGGTGCATTGAGGGTCCATATGGTGTTAATTTTGGGGGTTTCTTCTCACTGTTATGGATGTATGGATGAGCCATGTCATGTACATATCAATGCATGAACATTGACAAGTTATTCTTTTAAGGACATAAAAGTTTTTTTTTCGTAATTAGTTTGGTGAGAATAAACATTAGATTTTTAAGCAAACTTACGAGTTGGAATCCTAACTAGATTTCCCTCAGGACCTGGTCTTCTTGCAGCATCTGCAACTGTGCTGCCGGTTCTTACATTACTTTATTGTAGGGGGGAACTCTGAAACTACCCAAGTTAATGTAAGAAAATCATTTGTAATTTATAAAATCCCAAAATTATGTAAATTTGTAATTCCAAAACTGCAGGAAACTCACAAGAGAGTAACTTTTTGTTTCTCCACTTTGGGCCACAAGAAGTCAACTTTAGTGGAAAGACATCCCCGGAGGCAATAACAACGGCAGTAACAGCCAGGTGGGTAATCACAGAAGAGACGGTGGAGCCAGAGGCAGCTGCAGCTATGGTGTTAAGGGAAGCAGAAACAGTGAATTTCCTGGGAAAACATCTCAACTTAGTAGCAGTTTGAGGATAGAAACTAAGGTTTGTGGGCAAAGAAACATTGCTTTGGAATGGATTTTGGATTGGTTTGAAGATGAAGATGAGACTCAGGGCATGTTCAGGTTAAAATAATGTTTGTTTGTTTTTGGAAAAATGAACAAAAAATCAAATGTTGAACATCAATTGATTCTGAAATAAAAAAGCAAAAAAAATTTGCTCTCGTTGAGAGTCGAACTCAAGACCTCCCGCTTACTAAACGGGTGCTCTAACCAACTGAGCTACGAGAGCTTGTCGATGGAATGTCAGTTACATAATGGTCCAAACATTCACAAAGATTGAGCCCAAAAAATCTTCTTGTGATGCCTCTTTAATTATAATATTAATCGAATCTCTTCCGTCTTAGCTTCGAATTCCATTTCCAAGATTTTTTGTTGTTGTTGAAAAAATGGCGTGTTCGGGTGTTCTGAAAACCCTAATCAGATCATCGTATTTGGGATCTACGATTCGTAATTTCAGCCTTGTTAGCAACCAAATTAGCAATCACACTGCGAAGTGGATGCAGGTATCTAATCCCAGATTTACACCGTTCTTTTTCGTTTCATTTTCTGCTGGAATTTTGTGGAATATTGAGGTTATCTTTTATGGATTTTTTCTTGAAACTGTTATGAAGAAAAAATGTTTAGAATAACATCGATTGATGTTTCGTTCTGGGTTTTTTAACATTCATGTGGAATCTGAATTCAGTTATTAAGTTCTCGAAATACTAATATGTTTGATTTCATTGATTTCAGCTAACAAGCTGATTAGAAAAATGTGGAAATTATTGTTTTTATTCAGCAATTTCCTTATGTTTTTATTGTTTTTGGTTCTTAAGTCCTGCTTGGTAATGTGGAATATTGAAAATGATGGTAGATTAAGTTTATCAAGTGACCTTTAAAATGTGTTTATGAACAAAGTTGAATCTTTTGCAGATGTTTTCTGGTTTTACATATGTGATCTTTATTTCCCATTGGCTTAGTACTTTGATTTGGATAAGGTTTTCAAGTATTGAATGGCCTTGATTTTACTGCTTGTTTCTATGTCCTTGTTACATAGATATGGATACAGTGTTGGCATAGATGTGTCTCGAGTTTCGACTCTCAACGTGGTAATCTCATATATGTCTGGCGATAACTTTCATTAATTTTTCATAACCTATAAGTGTCTGAGAAAATTGGTGTATGTTAGGGTAAAGTCAAGTCCAATTACATAGTTCATTCCTTATACGTAACACGGTCATTAATTTATTGGCCTTTGCCTCCCAAAATACAAGAGGGCAATGAAATGAAGAAATTAAGCTTTTTTACCCCTAATTTACAGGATACAAGCAAGAAATCTCCCATGGAGTTGATCAATGAAGTCCCACCAATCAAGGTTGAAGGCCGGATTGTTGCTTGTGAAGGAGGTTAATACTTATCCTTATTTTCCTTCATGATCTGGATCAAGCTGATTAGTTGATGAATTAAGTTCTGGCACAATAGGTAACCTAAAGTCATATTTTATAAAAATGAGGAAATAGTTAAGATTTGTTACTGTTGTAGTTTTCAAATAAAGGTCATTTTGCTATACACAATAGGTAACCTAAAATAATATTCTATAAAAACCGAAGGGGTAACTAAATACATCAAGTGGCATGAATGCTTTTGCTGATACACATACACTCAAGTTTTCCTGGTCTTTGTTGTTTTTTTGGTTTTAGACAATAATCCTGCCCTGGGGCACCCAATCGAATTCATATGCCTTGACTTGAAAGAGCCTGCTGTGTGCAAGTATTGTGGCCTGCGCTATGTTCAGGATCATCATCACTAGAATGCTGTTATGTTTTTATGGGTGTTGGGATATTTGTTATTTTGCAGCATCTATGGCCACTTTTCTCTGTTTCAGCTGTTGGTGACAAATTTGTTGAACCCATGTTAGTGTGCTGGGTTTTTTCTCTTCTTGTTTCGTATAATAAGTGTTTGAAGTTCTCAGTTGATAAGATATTTCCGAAGTAAATTCAAACCCACATGGTCTAATTTTCCATTTTCATAACTATGTCTATATTGTTCAGACTCGAATATATGTTTGAGCACACTCACATCAGGCACATAAATAAACCGAGTTCCCTATTTGTCTTGAGTAAATTTATTTTCTTATTTTTCTCAAGTAAATGTATACTCTTTCAGAAGTTTGAACCTTCATCAAATAATGAGATTAATGACAATCTCATGCCCTAAACTCAAAAAATGGGGCCATTTAATCAGCTGAACTAACAGCCATGGCCAAAATTTGTCACCTCAGTGCGAATTGAGAGAACAGAAGTGAAAAATAAATCAAATCCGACCTCCGTCGGCAGCAGCCAGTTTTCTTCTCTGTTGATGCTCTGCAACCTTATAATCCACCACTTCACGGAATAGGGTTGCGTCCAGCACACAATTCTCACTCCCATAAACAGCTGCTTGAACACTAGCCATCAGTTTCGCTATTTCTCGTCCGGAAAACCCTTCAGTTTTAGCAGCGGCTTCACTTAAGATATCATCAGTCAGCCCCTTGATTTCAATCTTCTGCTGTTGCTTTTTGAATAAGTTATGAAGCACCCCAGGTTTTCTTGAGCCAGTCTGAGCTATATACTTGTCTAGATAGAGCTTTACTAGTTTGAAGCGTTCGTCTTCCCCGGGCAAAGGGAACTCCAATACTTCATCAATACGATCAGCCACGGCCGAATCAAGATCACCAGGACGATTTGTAGCAAGAGCAAGGACTATGTCCTTGGACTGGTCACCTGTGCGGAAAAGAAGTGCATTGAGTGCACTTCTTTGAGCTTCGCTCATGTAGGTTTTGTTCCGTCTGCAAAAAGCAGAAATCAGCAAGTTAACTGCAAACTTATGCTCCTTGAGACATCATGATTAGAGCCAAAACAACAAATTGACAAGTTTGTGGTGCCTGATTGACAAAAGGAACTATGTAGTTTCGCTTACTCGCACAAAAATGCATCTGCTTCATCGATGAACAGCAACAATCCCCTCTTGGACTTCTTTGCCCAGTCAAATAACTGGTGTATCTTGGTAACTGCCTGTGCTCCAAGTGGAGCAACATCTCCACCCGTCATCAATGCATAATCTAACCCCTGAAGATCAATACAAAGATATCAGAGAATGAAAAGAAATGAATAAAAACGAACCAGATTTCAAGCATGCAAAACCAACAAATCAGGCATTGTCCCAGAGATATAAAAACTCCCCCTATTTCATTCCCATAGTTAACCATACATAGATAGTTATGAGTTCATAATCAACAATTGACATTTTTCAGAGCTTGCATGACTGTCCACACAATTGAATGTACACCCAAAGTCTACCATCCTGACCAAACTGAATCCAAAAGTTCTATGCATTTCTCCAGATAAAATTTAGCATCCTTCTTAATGAAGAAATGAACTTTTGCAAAACAAAGATATATAGATTGCGAGTATAAATGGCACAACGAAGGTATAAGAGCTCATACAGATTTACTAGCCAGTTCTCTTGCAGCCATCGTTTTTCCTGTTCCTGGAGGGCCATAGAAAAGCATGTTCCTAAACGGTGCCTGGTGGATTTTTGTATTGGCAGTTGCACCAGCTAGCTGCTGAATTCTTTTTTGAAGAGAAGGATGTAAAATCACATCACCAAAGCCATTTCCAGTTTTTGAAGGTGATACCTTATCACCACTGCGAGATAGAGTCCTCATAGACCGTGTAAACATACCCGACCAAGGATACTTCCCTCTGGAAGATTCTCTGATAAGTGATGGCTGTCCCAGTATTCTATCCACGTATCCCCAAATCACCCTTGCACCTTCTCTGTGTCAGAGGGATGGCATATAAATAAGAAATTACCCCAACAATTGTTGCGACAAATACAAAAGTTTCAAATTCCGATGAAGAAATAGAATGATACACACAGACGGATTCTAACTTCATCAAACACATAAATGGTAAAACAAAATCGGAGAAAATACAAATCTTGAAATATAATTCATCACTTACCTGGTGGTGTAGACTCCTGCTGCAAGAGCAGTCACCCCTCCAACAGCCACAACCAGCTTGTTTTGATCTGTTAAAATGGCTCGCAAACCACCTAGAAAGAAGAAACATCTTCCGCATTAAGCCGCACTAACAAATAAAGATAAAAAACTAGCACTTGAACAAAATAAAAGGTCAAAAATCAGCTGAAATTATGTCAGGTCGGTAGAATATTAAATTATTAAATAAATAAATAAACCGGTTGTAGTTACTACAACCACCTTAAACATGTGCCACTATTTTCTTTCACTAGGAGTCTAGGACTAGATCAAACAGAAACTAAAGAAGACAAAGATAATGGCAACTGCCAATCTTTTAAAGTTGCAGCCCTTTTGACAAAAATATTAAAATTGAGAAATCTAGCTATTTAAAGTTTTCTACAATGATTTGAGTGCATTTTATTAAATTGATACCTCCAATATGGTCAAAAGTAGTATTTATTGCAGCAACCCACTTCTCTCTTTCTGCATTTGCACGATCTACAAGCATACGCCTATTAACTTCTTCAGCAAGCTTTGCTTCATGGGCTCTTCCTTCAGCTTCAGCCATAGCTCTCACTCTGATTGTTTCACGCTCTATCTCAGCCTTTTCCCTCTCTGTTTGTCGCCGCTGTGCTTGAATTTGTTCTTCCGTAGCTCGTCGAGCTTGCTCCTGTCTAATTGATGATTCCTCCTGCATTTTTACTAGCTCTTGATTCCTTGCTCTTTGGTATTCATTTTCTGCCTACAATAACATAAAGCATTTACATTATTTTCCGTAAATGTTAATACATGGTAACAATTTCATAATTGAGAAAGGACCAATACGACTTGCCTGCATCCTCTTCCTTGCCAATTCATCCTCGTAACGAGCCATCTGTGACTTTGTTTGGGCTTGATGCTGAGTTAGTTTCTTCTGTTCATCATATATTACCCTTTGTCTCTCCTACCCAACAATCGAGTAAGCATTCAAAAACTAAGAAAAATGGCATCAACATTACATAAAGTTCCATACATAACATAACATTTGGAAGAATGTCTAAAATAAACAGTCAATGAGGCAAAGCACACAAAATCTAGAACCAAATCCCGTTGCTCCCAAGGCCATTAAGTATAAATACATTTCTATTTGTAAAAATACAAGGAAACAATTTGCTGACAAATATAAAAAGGCATATGTTCCTGCATAGACTTGTTCACTGCGAAATAATGAAGCTTCACGGGGGGGGGGGGGGGGGGGGGGACACTACAAAAGCATTCAGATAACTGAAATTTGCCTACGATATCCATGAAAAAACTGAAGTGGAAAATACAAACTTAATAACACAAAAAAGACTGCAATGTAATACCAAAAAGCTCCATAGCTGATGCCGTGATCCACTCAGAAAATGTATTAAAAACTAGTTTTAGCCTAAGCATCGACAAAAGCTTCCACTAAATAGAGACATACCATACCATATGCAATAACAGAAATGAGGAATTAAAACAAAGAATTTCCTGCTTGCTACTTAAAATTTGATTGTTGTGCTTAAAAGATTCAAGAGGACAGAACAAAACTAGCAATGTCACTTACTCACTCTAGCCACCATTACAAATACAATCAAGCATATCGACCTTGATGTTATTAAGGAACACTTTGCAAATTCAAACTTAATCTTTAAACCAACAAATACATAAGTGATCGACCATTAAGGTACAAAGATGAAGAGAGAATTTAAGAAGAGATCTTACAGTTTCAGCTTGGGCTTGCATTGCCTTAAACTCTGCAGTTCTTTCAGCCAATTCAGCCTGCCTTGTCTCTTCTTGCTTCTTCATAAGTTCAAAAGCCTACAACATAAACAAGAAGCCATTAGCATCCAAATTTACCACTCCAATAAAATGAATAACCAAATTACAGGAAATATACAAGTTAAATAAGTCAGTCCCCGTAAACTGGAAGGAAAAAAAAAAAGACAAACCAATTCACTAAGCAGCTACTCACTATAAAGAACCCAAAGCTTGCATAAGCTTTACATAAATCCCAAAATATCTTCAAAATGCATCTACATATATTAAAGACAAAGAAACTAACTTTCACAAAGTCCTAAAAAAACCCAAATCAAACCTCTAAAACAATCGAAAAATAAAATATATTCTGAAATCCAAATCTGAAGAAACCTTTTTGGCATTAGAAGAGCTGCTGATTTCCCTCAAGGCCTTGGCGCCTCTCTCCAAAGCCTCAGGATCAAACCCAGAGGAAGACGTCCTCGGATTATCATTCCTAACCTTAGCACTCCCAGAAGCCTCCTTGTCAGCACCAGCTGCCGGCTGAGCAGACGGCTGTGGCTGCATCTGTGCAGGAGAAGACTGAGGAGAACCTGAAGAAGAAGAAGAAAATAAAGGAATATTGAAGGGTCCATCAGCAAAAGCAACGTTATTGTTAGCTTGGGGCAAAAGAGAAGCAGCAGTGGAGGCTGCTGCAAAAGCTGAGCCTAATCCCATCATGTATGATTTTGCCATTTTTGTTTTGAACAAAAAAAACGACTGATTGGGTTTTGACTAGTAAGCCGCTATTGTTATACTTTATTGGCTTGAAGAGCAAGAAATTCCAGGAAAATTCTCAGTCCGCTAGGGGGGGAAATCAGAGGGAAAAGCCGGAGACAGGGTTTTGGTAGGGTTTCTGTTTGTAGGCCTTGGCCCTTGAAATTGGAGTGGCGGTTTTTTCCGGATGCTTTATTAACTCTTCTTTCTTTGATTCGAACCGGATCCCGGTTGAACCGTCTATGTATCATGGTAAATTCTAGATGGTTTAATATACAAATTGGCCACTAAATTAAATAAAATTTCTCAATTTGGTACATAAACTCAAATTGGTATAAAATACTAATGTAGCTTTAAAATAAACAAATCAGTTTATTAATGTGATATAAACTAATCAAAAATGTTAATGTCATTATTTTTTTCAAGTTTAATTTCTACTAAATTGATAATAAAAAAATCAACATGCCAATTTGAGAAAAATATATGTCTATGGCCTTTTATTATTAAATTCAAGTTTGATATTTTATCAAAAAAAGAATAAATTTAAATATTATAACAAACTTTTATGATATTTAATTTAAATTAATCAATCGATAATTAGATATTTAATCTAAATTAATCAACTGAAAACTACACTTCATAGAAAGACCATGAATGCAGGGCGCAGCAGACATAGGTCTTGAATACAAGTCAGAGCCATGTAGATTTATTCTGCTCATAACAATCCTCTCATCCTGTTCATGTATGTATATTCTACATTCATCAAATATTCAAGTAAAACATCCATGCATGAATTGCTGTCACATAATTTGCAGGAACAACCATTCCAATCCTAGTATGTCAAATACGAAGTCGACGGTCCTTTCGTGTGTGTTTTTACTTCCAAACTTCGGATGAATGCCTAAATGGCCCGACATCGGCCTTCTCGTTCTTATATTACGGGATCAGAATGTGATTAGATCATCTTTTGGTGCTTGCTGCTTCTTTGAATCTTGTGCCCCTTCGGATGAACCGCCGCCTTTCTTACCAAAAATCATTTCGTCAAGATCATCCATCATGTCATCGTTGCTTCCACCATGGGTTCCATGTTGAGTGCCTGTTGTTTTTCTAACTAAGGCATCTTCATTTGCATGACGAGGCGAAGCGTCGGGTTCAACAGCCACAGGAATCATTGCAGGTTCCAGCTCACGAGGAACCACTGGTGGCTTCAACTCTTCATACTTTGAGAGAGCTTTTTGGATCTCATCGTTCACATTCAAAGCTTCAAAAAGCAGGGCTTCGTTGTCTCCGGCAGTTTCGATGATTCTTACAACAGTGGTCTGGGACTGACGACACTGGTGGACAAGCGTGGTTGTCAGGTCATCCTGCCAACAAAGCAAACATAAATTAGTGGGATTTAAAGAGCCCTATGTAGGCTAGATCCTCCGCCTGTGTTTTTACAACAAGCTACACTCGAACATATAGGTTCTGAATCGTACAGGCATTGCTGCGACCTCAAGAACAACTAAATAACCATTCGGAACATCATCATGATGTTATGAGTCTAAACTTGAACTAAACTCCATATATTGTGAAACAGTCATCTGTTAGTCACATTGACAAAGATCTTCAAAATAAGCCAAGTTAACTTGCAATCAACGGTCAGCAAATAAACCAAGTTTATATCTAATTTGCCAATGTGTCACCTTATCACAAAGCATTACTTCTAATTTACCAGTTGCAGAGCATGCAAAACAAGTCCACAACATCCCCTTCAACCTTTGAAGTAAAAGCCTGGTACTGTTGGAGACATCAGAATTCTCACCAATATTCATTATTGAGAAGGAAAGTTCAAATGCATTAGTTACAAAGCCTTAAGCACGACTGTCTAATACAGATCATAAATGGAAAACAGAAAAGATTTATCGATATAAAAGAAAATGATTTCCTCTTAGAAAACAGGGAAAGGCAAAATTATTGACTGACAGAATGATCTGTTGCACATTAAAGGCTCACTACACCCAAAAGTAATGATTGAGAAAACATGCAAATGACTCATTCAGACAAAACTCGAATCTTTTAAGGTTTTATACTTGGCAGAAGAGAAGGAAGTAAATCTATTGGTACATTGATATAGCAAGTAGTACTAAAAAATGCAATAAAGACAATAATACCTCAAGAGCATCTTGTTGGGGCGATGAGGATAACACAGTCGAAAGAAGCTCAATGCAGTTTCTTGCCACGTCAAATGCTTCCTTTGTCTGTTCAGCAGAAAAGCTTTGAACTGGAATGTCATGCTGAAGCTGCACATCATGCTCAAACTGCTGTGCGAGACTGGCATCCACCTCAGGTACTAAAACTGAACGAGCAGGGGTAAAAATAGGTGCCAAACTCTCATTGTCACGGCCAGGAAAGCGGATACCCCTTGATTTCAAACTCTACAAGGAAAAATGGGGAAAAGATCATTGGAGAAAAATATTATCTTTCAGAGCAACGGTGCACTGTATGTTAAATCCTAATGTAACTTATGTAACCCTAAGCACAGATAAGTCAAGAGACGTTGACGCACACAAAAGTTACTAGTCAAGTAATTGTTTGGCAAACCTCATTCAAGGGTCTTCTGAACTGATCTTATCTTTCAATAAACTAAACAAAATAAACAATAAGATATATGTTCCTTTTACGGAAGAAAAAGGAAATCAATTCCATGAATTAAATATGCTTTATAGGCTGAATACCTAAATTAACTACAATCCCAAGGCTTAAATAGCGGTCAAACAAATAAAATTCACACATGATTTCCACTCAGATACATACATCAGGAAACCCAGAGAACGAAATTACATAATCATATTTACTCAACTCACTTCCACCAGCTGCAGAGAATTAGATAAATAGTTCATGTCCTTACCTTGTAAGTTTCCTCATATACGGGTAAATAGCGGAGCTCACTGGTTGACTCCCCCCATGCTTCAACAAGCATTAGAGCTTTGTTCCGATTATTGACAACAGTCTGAGGATCATCAATTAGTGTAATCATCTCATCAAGAACCCTCTCAGCTGCCACCTCTGAGAATGCCTTCTCACAGTTCTTAACAAAAGTTTCAAGCAAGACCAAGGACAAATACTGAATCCTAGGGCTTTTCAACATTAACCTCCTCTTAATGCCACGGATCAATTCAACGCTGTTCACTTTTTCATGATTGACCATGTCACAAATATCAAGATTCAATGCCCAATCAGGCTCATCAAGGGCCTCAGAGGTAGCATCCTCAACAAGCTTATCAGTTGGGTTCGGGCCTTGGAAGAGCTCCTTCACCTTAAAGCTCATTGAGCTCATGCCAGCACTCATCTTTCTGCCCAACTCAGCTCCTTCAACCATGATGCGTTCACCAAAAGCATTAACTTTATCCATCAACTCTTTTTCCATTTTGACCAAACCTTCAAAACACCAAAATTATATCTTGATTAATTTCTGCAAGAATTAGTGCCTAGATGCATCCACCTTGGATTGGAGGCAGAATTTCTAACATAAAATTCCATTGAAGTAATCTTCCATAAAAAATTCACACTCCCAAATACCTAATTACATTATAATCAAACAGAATAAATTAGAATTGCTCCATCATGCTTAATTAGAAAACTAAATATTCGGATTTTTTCTTCTTTCACATAACCTCATGCAGATCTAACAAATTAACTTGACAAATTTAACACCATCAAACGAAACAACATTTACTCTTCCATTGTAGCAGCACAGATCCACAAGTTTAACATGAAAAAAAAAAATTAAGGCCTACTTAACTACTAATAAAATGCAACGCAGATATTGTTTTCTTAAACAAAAAATCAAGTCCATAAAGTCAACTGGATCAGCTAAACCTAGATCCAACATACTTCAATTTCAAAATCAGGAAAAAGAATAAGAATCATAACAAAATTCGATAAAAAAAAATAAACTTTGCTTACAGTTATGATCGAGGCGAAATAGATAAGATCAGGTAAGTGAGAAAGTACAACCCAGCGAGATTTGATGAAATATATAAAAGGAAAAGACGAGGTTGAAGAAAGAGAGGGTAATTAAATACTCTTTCTCTGTATATAGAGAGGGGAATTACTTTACCTTTGAAATTCAATTGATATAATAGAAAGAAAGAAGACGGCAAAGCAAGGCAACTAACAACCTCATTTAAAGAAATAATCTTATATTTTATTTTATTTTTATTAAATTAAATAATAATTATGTGCCTAAAGTTATTTTAAAAAAATAAATGTTTAAATTTATTTAATTTAAAGTGTCTAAAATTATTTTTTAAATTAAAATTGATGGTTAAAATAAATAATGTGTAAAATTAAAGATTTATATTTAAAATTTAGAGTTTAAAATTTAATTTTTTATTTTAATATATAAAACAAATTATTTACCCATAAAAATTTGAAAAAATATCCGTTAGTTACGGATATGTATTATTTTAAGAAATTGCTTATTTTTCTCCAACTTTTCAATTCTATTGAACAATTGATAAATAAATTATTTTTTTTTTAATCTTTCTTAGCAAGTATACCAATAAATTATCCTTCTATTTTCCTTCGCCGTCACGAAGGATGAAGCCGGATTCGGGTAAGGGATCGGAAGGTTGTTCACTGGTTTCGGGTTTAGTATCTCTGGGAGAACTTGATTCATTGATATGTCCATAGCCTTCTGCTCTCTGAGCTTGTTCCTCAGCCAAAACCTTTTCTTTTGTCTTCTGCCCCACGTCTTCAGCTGCTTTAGCAACCCTTTTGTATGCAGCAGTAAACCATGAGGCTCCAGCCAAAACATAACGGTTCTTCATTGCGGAAGATGTGGCAGTGTTCACAGACTGCTCGGCGGCTGCCAATGCGGACTTCGACTTCTCGGAAACATTATACTTCTGGTCCACCTCCCTCATTTTTTCATTTACCACGGTTTTGCCAGCACTGAATTTCTCAGAAAGACCAGTTTTCTGATCCAAGGAAGCGATCTTGGCCGAGGCGGTTCGAGTTAACTGATGCTTCTCATCAAAGGCCTTTGCTTTGTTCAATGCATCTTTGCCAATAATGAATCCTTTGGCTAGCATGGTGCTAACAACATCCTCTGCATTCCTGAAACCTGCATCTGCCTGCTCACTATTCCCTGTTGCCTAAAGTGATCAAACAATTTCTTTCACATCAAATATCATGCATTAGCAAGTGAAACCGATGCGGATTAAACTAGTGTCCTACCGGTGTCGTAAAAGCATTAGCAGGCAGCTTGTAATCAGGAGCCAATTCTATGGTAATAAACTGATCGACGATTGTTGCCCCCTGAAGAAAATCATGTATTTCGAATTAATACGATTGGAATGGAAATTTACTACTCAATCAATCAACATTAGTTTGTAGTGCTGAATGGTTAGTGAAATCAAATAAACTGTTCACAACCTAACAACAAACCAGTCAGAGATTTGATCAGTTCCTTAACATCAAACATAAGCATGGTGTAAATTAAAAATATAGATTCGAATACAAACAGGGAATTTATTTTTATCTCAAAGGTATCTTTTAGTTGTGAGGGTTGTTACCTATAAACTGATCAAATACTTCAAACCTATGTTACTTCAACTTTTCATTTTCCCTCTGAGTTCTCGTGTTCTATACTCCTATACATATGTCCTATAGATTCAAACATGAGAGTGGGTTATGAAGGTATGATCCCACCACAGGCAGTGTCTTACACTGTGTGACCTGCAAAAGCACATCAGACATAAGAAATCAGACAGGTTCGTACCGTAAGAAGAACTGCAGTCTCTGCTCCTTGATGATCCTTGAAAGTAATGTATGCAACTTGTGATCGCTCGTTATCGCTGAAAGAAAAAAAAATAAACAAAAGCGGTAAGAAACGTAGAGAAAAAAGTGTTCATAAGAATTCAGAACATCACTGTACTGGAACAGCTACATGAATCAGAAGACATAAGTAATTCCAACAATTTCCCACCTTTTTTTCTTTGCATCCAATACGGTGGAGAAGAGCATCTGAATGAAAAGAGAGTGAAATTAAACACCCTATGGTAACAACTAACCTTTGCATTTCAACATATTCGATTTCACCGGAGAAGACAAAGAACTCGTGAATATCCAGCTCGGTTGCAAGCAAGGAAATATTGCTCACTTTCACTGATCGGATCTGTTGAAAACAAAAACAGGCGAACCTCAAAACTAATAAAGCATGTTCTATTCATATTATGTTCGTGTTCAATTTAAAATATATATGTATTTGAGGATTGTATTCTTAAAACCATGTCCAAGTATGAAAAGTTGGGGCAACATTGTATTCTATCTTCCATTGTTACAAGCATTTTCACCGAGAAAACATGGCTAAACCAAAATCAAAATTCACAAACACACACTTCCAATAAATTTCTAATTAGCATAAGATCGTCCACGCTCGATGAAATGAAATTAGATAGATCCGTATATAGTCTGTGCAACAAATCGAATAAACATATATAATCAAAAACGTATTAATATATAAAATGAGATGTCATCAATTTTCTAGCCAACCAAACAAGATACATGAAAACAAGAGAAAATCACAAACAAATGCACTAACCTCCATGAAGTTCCGTTTATGGCAAAAAGATCAAGCCTGCCTTCGCGAGGAATTTTTCCCCTTTGCTTCCTTTTTCCAGCAAAATTTAAAGGAAATGAAAATTTTTGTTTGTTTGTTTTTGGTTTCTTAGGGAGAGAAGTTTATAAGTTATGGCGTTGAAGACGTTACGGGGTGGACATTAGAAACCATATGTTATTTTGGTATTTAGCTTAGTGAAACTCTGTCGTTTAGAGGCAACCGTTGAGGGTATTTTAGGAGTATTCAACCGATGTATTTGAAGAAATATTATTGTTATTTTGAGTTTTATTTATGACATAATTATTAATATTTAGATTTTAATGTTATATACTAATTATTATAGACAAGGATAAAGTCAAGATTTGAGATTGAAGGGTAAAACATAAATGTTTAAAAGTAAAAGGGCAAATTTATAAAAAAAAAATTAAAAAAATTTAAATAGAAAGACAAAAAAATCTTCGGAGGTGAGGGGCGATTGCCCCTCTCTACCCTTTTTTAGCTCTGTCGCTGATTATAGAGAAATTGTATCAATTCTTTTATCATGACATATGAGACTACATAAACAAAGTGAAAAAATACTACATATTAATTTATATGTACATGTATAGAGATTAAAACTCTATATGTTTATCACATTTTTTAGATAGATGGATGACTAAAAATGATAGCTCAGATTAACTTATTATTTTTTTCAATCGATAATCTTCACATAAGCAACTGTTAATCTGAATCATCCGTTTCAATTACCCAACAATCTAGAAAACGTGTAAAACTTTAAAAAAATTACACTGTATAACTTATTCTACATGTATAGGTATATATATCACACTACTTTGTAGTCTAATAAAGAAATTCAACTCACTCATGAAAAAAAGAACAAAATTATGTGTTCTTACTACATGTAAAGTAACCATGCTTTTAAGCAGCAAATGTTTCTCTTATAAAAATATAATAATTTCTTGCCAGCATCACACATCAACACGGGAATAGTTGATTAAAAGATTTACCTCCTAAAAGCAAGAAATATATGTATAATATTGTTAGGACATCACCCCATCCTGCTATTTGGTAGTAGAAGGCCGGTTTGCTCAGAAAGATGATTCATATGCAGAGTCCCCTCCAATACGTTCTCCTGCCCTATCAGTGCTTGGTGTTCCCCGCTTGCACCATTTTCCGAGAAGCAAGAGCTGATTTCATCTGTGTCGCCGGTGAGCGGACTTCTTGTAAGAAACTGTTCCCAGAAAACATCATTAATTGCTGGAAGCTCAGGGCTCCCATCAAGCGCCATATCTTGATTAGCAGAAAAGTCGAATGCTTCTACAGGCATTGTACCATTCAAAACAACTGACATTGGATCAAGATACTCTGCATCCATGCTCTTAGGCCCTGAAGTATTATCAAGTACAATTCCTTGTATTTGAGGATCGTTTCGAAAAACCACGTTTTTCTGTGGCTTACACAAGCTGGTCTTATAAATTTGATCAACCTTAGGATGCTCAGATATTAGATGAGCGGCAGGAGACAGACTAGTGCCAGGAATTCCTGATTCTGCTTGCAAATAAGACTGACTAGAAGCTGGTAGGACTTCAGAAAATGTCGCCCCTGAAAGCTGACTGGAGGAGTTCTTGCTGTCTAATGCATTGGATGGAGGAACACCATCAATCAACAAAGCACCAGGCTCCAGCCAAGATGATGTGTTCATCTGAAATATCTGATGCGGCGTTGCATTTGCTGCCTCGTTCAGTGAAGGCTGGAACTTTAATATCTGCCCATTTGGGGATACGCCACTGTTTTCACAAGTTAAATTTTCCTCATCCTGTCTATGGAGAATCCTCTTCTTGTTTGGTCTAGTAAGATGGCTGTTGCTTTCGTTTTTCTTCTGTAACATCTGGTTTAAGAAACCTGGACTTTGCATGGCCTTACCAAGAAAAGACATCATTTGCTGCTGCCTCTGCTCCATAACATGTACACGCTGGCCAAAAGCTAGCAACCGGTCAACTGTGGCTTGCTGCTGCTGCCTCAACATAACAAGCTCCTGTACGAGACTATTCTTGCCTCCCTTAAGCATTTCAACCTCCTCTCCGAGCCTAAACTTACCTACCTCAACACGAGTTCTAACTGTTGAGCTCTGAACTTGAGGTTGCCGATTACAGTGGACATTAGCAGGTTTCCGCCTGCTGATAGTTTTCAAGAGATGTTTCCGACCTCTTAGGAATCCCTCATTAGCAAATTCCCAACGGTCAGGATCAACTTTCCTAAAACCCTATAGGAAAAAATTAGGACAATCAAAGACCAGAGCAATCATATTTATTTACAGAGCCGAATACAACAAGCCCGCGCATGATTAAAGCAGGATTGAAGTTCAACATGTAATTGAATCACATATCACCGGCTCAGTTGATCCTCAATGCCTGTCCGACCACAATCAATTAGTAATTACAAGTACATACTTAAACCTGCAGATAACAAACACAATTGAAATTGGATGAGTTCTTCAGTTAAAAATCCGGGAAATATGTCAGAAAACTTCAATCTCTAACGCTAACAAATAAAACAAGCGGAACTCTAACAACTAAGAACTCCTGGTTATTTAACATACAACTAATTTCAACAAGTTAACACCGCCATCCAATGAAACACATATTCCTTATAATCCATCTTACAACATAAACATGCATAAATTCATGATTCAACACCCATATTTTATCTCAAAACTCTCATTCCACCCCATCACCAACTTAACAGGGAAGGGCCCAGAACTTTAGTTAGGGGGCAAACTTTTATGAGGCGAAAATAGATTTTCAATAGAAAATACATAGAAAAACTCTAAATCGTATAAGAATTTTAAATTTTTAGGTGCAACCTCGAGCCCCCTCGTTCCATCCCTGCAACTTAAGACTATTCACAGTAAACCTCAGTCATATCTCTTTTCTTTAAGCAATATTGAAAACAAAAACAAAAGTTCCCATAAAGCTAAGTTCTAATAAACTTCCATAAGCATAAAACACTGCAAGTTGCAACATTAAAAAAAAAGTGAATAACTATAAAATCAAAGAAATACCCACATAAGTATTAAGTTGCCTAACAAAGCTGGAGAAGTTATTGTGCTTAAAATACTTGGGCAATATGTCCCTTTCAAACTCCGTCACTTTCCAGACAACGAAACTGTTGTTATCACTACTCCACGATACGACCGAGTCGGTCGATAGGTCATCCACCACGTTGAAGGTTTTTCTCAGAAACGGTGGCACCGTATTGCCGTTGGGAGCGGATGCATGCGGTGCTGATAGTAAATCTTGGAGAGAATCCATTCGGCTTTTTAAAAAACAATAAGGAGAAAAAAGGTATTCGAAAATATTGGGATCAGTCGATCAGATTAGGAAGGAACCTGCCATGGGAGTAAAGCAAGAGCTAGATCGTTTACACGGGGAGGAAGAGAAAAGGAAGGTGATTTGTAGGATAAAGTTATACCGCCACAATAGAAAAGTAGTAGCAGAATTTCCAAGTCCATAATTTTTTGGGTAAACTATACTAATGATCACTAAAGTTTTAGGTAGTTTTTATTTCAGTCATAAACTTTTAAATTTTTTATTGAAATCACTTAATTTTTATTTTGCTTTCATTTTGGTCCCTCGTTACTTTTTATTAAAAAGTCTCACGTGATCCGTTAATTTTTTTAAGGTAAATTATATAAATGATCATCAGATTTTTAAAATATTTTTATTTTAGTCATCAAAATTTTATAATTTTCATTTGAGTCATCCCAATATAAAGGCAATTATCAAAGCAACACCGAATATATGACGGCGAACAAGGATGAAGGGATGTATGGATTATCTCTTGCAATTTTAATTATAATAATATTTATATTTTTATCAGTTTAAATAATAATTAAATAAGATTTTGTATAAAATGGTTTATTATGTCTTTATATTTTTATGATTATATTATAAGAAAACATAAAAAAAGTAATTAAAATTGAAATGATAGTTAAAAAAGTGCATTTGATCGATTTATCGAGTTATTTGTATTTATTTTTTATTTATTTTTTGTTTTAAATTTATTTAAAATATTTTTTCTTTAAAATTCTTTTAATTTTTTAAAATAACATTAAGATTAAATTTAAAATTTATGAGAAAACTAAAAGGACAGTTACACTATAATCCTACAACTTTAATAAGCTAATAATAGGATTACATCTATGATCTATGCATAAAGAAATAAAATGACATGTATAAATTATCTTGTCTCAGTAGTTAAATGAACGATTATTGTTTTTAAAAGTCATGAGTTCGAGTATTAGTAATATAAGCACAATGATTAAATGATTAATGTTCAATAATTGAGAATATACTCTAAAACAGATATTATTATAACCACTGTAGCTAATTAAAAAAATAAATAAATTGAGAATATATTAATGGGTGTCAGGTTATTGTATTTTTAAAATTTTCAATATTTTATATTTATTTTGTAATATAATCTATTTATTCTTAAAAAATTTTATCTGTATAATTTTATTAAATATATAAATCTATATCTTAATATAAAATTATACATCTTTCTAAGGGTCGGGTATATATTGTTTTTTCAATAAAAATATAAATTTAAAAATAATATTATTAAAAAATATATTAATGCTGTAAAATTATTTTTTTTATTATAGATCAAAAAAATCATACATCTCTCCCTAATGCATCATCTGTTTTTGTACGTTTGTGGAACCCGCGTATCTCCTTCTTGTGTTATCCGAATCTCTCCCACATGGTCACATTGATTATTTATAGGGGTGGACAAAATCTGATTATCTGATCTCGGTTTTAAATTTGATAAGATTTAGTAGATTTTATTTGATATTGATTTTGATAGGATCGATATTGGATCTAAATTTTATGGGATTAGATTTTAATTTTTTGCATTCGGTACTTGGGGCTGGTAGGTACCCAATAAGACCGAAACCAATACCAAATATCCTATATTATTTTTTTCTTAACAAACTTTCTCTATATGTATGAATATTATGAGTATGACTAATTTTAAAACTTCAATTTTTAAGTCTACAATATTCTAATTTTCTTATTTAATATTATTATTGGTGATTGAAAATTTTTCTTCTTCAAATACTTAATTTTTTAAGAATAAATTAATTGACCGGATACTCGGTATTAATACTGATTCCCACTAGTAACAAGATCAATTCTTAAAATTTAAAACCCGATATAATCTAAAACGAAATTAATTTTATTTTTCAGAAATTAATAATTATCAAAATCGAGAATAACTCTATTTAAATTAGCCGGTTATTCAATCTTACCCACTCTTAATTGTTTGTATTTGTCAATATCTATCAATTTTTCTTCTGTAGGGTAAGCCACCATTACTTTTTGATGGAAATTATGTAGTGTCTGTGCCCGACAGTCCCGCGTTCTAAAATCTTGGATTAATATAGTAATTAATAGGATGGGCCAGTAAGTTTAAATATAAATCAGAATGTTAAAAGTCAGTAAATAATAATATGATCATAAAGGTAAATTATTTTAAAAGTCAGTAAATAATATGATCAGAATGTTAAAAGTCAGTAAATATAAATCAGAATGTTAAAAGTCGGTAAATAATAATACATGGTAACATGCATCGAGATAGAGCACAAAATGGAGCAGAGGAACGTACATTTAAACTTTAAATTAAAAAATTATGAATAAAATAATATAAATTAAAAAATTATTTTGTCATATATTTTGTGTCACATTAAAAGATGCAAAAATATTAATTTCACGTTAAAAAATATATTTTTTGAGATATATAAATATTGGTATTATACATTTAATCAAATATGTCTTTTAAAAAAAGAGTAATAACTCCGTAACAAGTAGTATCGGTGTGACTTTTTGATTATCTAATTTCATATTGAACGCCCATGAGAAAGATAAACATGGTGAACAAACGTGATAAAAAATCAATCACGAAAATTAGAAAGTCACAAGATTGAGTAGAGAAAAATATCACGCCTGAAAAGAGTAAAAAAAACATTAATTTTATATAAAAAATTAAAATATATAAACAATGACGTTGTACACTTTATCAAACATATCTTTTAAGAGAGGAGTATTATTTCGTAATATATAATTTAATTTAAATTAATCCATTAATAAATTAAATATAAATAATTATATTTAAAAAATTGTACTAAAAATATATCTCTATTATATCTTTCCTTGTATTACCCGCCAATTCCATCAGGCTTCCAACTCATCAATTAATAATCAATCAATCCCACACAATAAAATCTTCGAACCAAAACCTGTCCGTTTCTCCATCTCTCTCCTATCAAATGGCTCTTTCCTCTGCTTCAGTCTGTACACACCAGCTCTCCATCTCCGCCATCACGCGCCGCCATTTACCCTCCGATTTACATCAACACCAACACTGTCGTCATCATCGTTCTTCCCCTGTTTTTGCTACTTTAAGCCCATCGTCTCCTCAACCTGCAACTCCTCCTTCAACAGGAGAAAATGTTTTGTCATCTAAAACTCATCAGCCCCCAAATCACTTGGTGGAATCATCAAAACATCATGATCCAGGCAGCTTAAACTATGCCCTAGCCAATCCTAACGGTAACTCGTTACTTGGTCTCGCTCGTTCCACTGAGTCCAACATTGAAAAGGTACTCGTTGAATTCCGGTGTTTGCCCATGTATTGTTGACCCATATCCTCAAATTTCTTCAGATGCTTATGCTAATTCGTGTAATCGTGTTGGTGCAGACAATATTTGACTTCCGTTTCTTGGCACTTCTCGCCGTTGGGGGGTCGCTGGCTGGTTCATTGCTATGCTTTCTAAATGTACTTTCTAATTCCCAGCTTTGTTGTATTATTTATAGTTCCAGGGGAAGCAAAGATTTTCCTCTTTTTTTAAAGTTTTTTTTTTTTTTGTATAATATACACGCATACGTTATTTCTGAGACTTTACAGGGTTGTATATACATTGCTGAAGCTTACAAGGTCTATTGGACAAGCTGTGTTAAAGGGGTTCACACTGGGAATATGGTCCTAAGGCTTGTTGAAGCAATTGGTAAACTTCTCATACACTTAATTGACACATAGATGAGTACATAAAACGTTTTGATGTTATAGAAGATGTGGTGTTGAGTTGTTTTCTTTGTTTGTTTTTTTCGAGACAACAGAACTTGCAGTCTCGAGAAAGTGGTAAATGTTGAGATTCGAATCTAATATGTCCGAATGTTGAGATTCCAAAACCCCAACTTTTTACCTCTTGAATGAACTCTTGCGAGGGCAATAGATATGAAAAAAGTGGCAGCATACTAACATTCTTCAAGGGCTGCATTGATATCATGCAGTTTCTGTTATTCTGTATCTGCAAATGATGTGATACTTGAATCAATATGTATAATGTTGCAGATGTTTATCTTGCTGGGACGGTGATGTTAATATTTGGTATGGGATTGTATGGATTGTTCATCAGTAACTTGAACCCAGAACTGCCATCTGATGTTGACCGTGCCCTTAAAGGCTCATCCTTGTTCGGAATGTTTGCCATGAAGGTAACAGTCTCGACTCTCGACTAGATTTGTCCATGAATCGGGTTTATCCCCCAGCTCGGTTTTCTGTATTCTCTTATCCAAACCATATTTGACTCTATTAATAGGTAACCAATAGACCTAGTAACTAAGAGCATCATATTTAGGATTACTCAACATTGTGCTTCGAGTTTCGAACCGATGAAATGGTTGTTGTTGTTGTTGATGCTATGCAGGAGAGGCCGAAATGGATGAAAATAAGTTCCCTGGATGAACTGAAGACGAAAGTGGGACATGTAATAGTGATGATTCTGTTAGTGAAGATGTTTGAAAGAAGCAAAATGGTTGCAATCAACACTGGCATGGATCTGCTTACCTATTCCATCTGTATCTTCCTCTCTTCTGCTTCTCTGTACATCCTTCATCATCTTCACAAGCCGGAATAGGCTTTCTAAGTTCATTTAATTACACAAGACTTTCATAGAAATATTCAAGTCTTAGTAGACGTTAGATTCTCTGTATGTTGGACAATTCCTTTTCTGCTCTCGAATAATGACTGTCATTACCGGTAATAAAGTGTTATGAACTCAAGTAATCAAACTGAATTTCTATTGAAAATCAGAGAATTACAATAGAAAAGATAAGGAGAAGAGAAAAAGAAATGTAGAGAGAAGATAACAAGGGGTTTTGCAATTTTCATGCCTTCCTCCTATTTTCTTACTTCCTTTTAATAGTCGATTACCGTAACTAACTACACCTTTTCATGCGTATCGTAGCCATTTGTTGCTGACTTGGCAGTGATTGGGTTGGATTGTATTGACATGAACTACAGCTCATGATCATAACATAAAGTAAGAGCTTTTTTTAATAAATTATACGTTACTCTTAAAATCTTTAAACCGTCCATGATATCGGTTTAAGTCTGTTTCTTAATAATAATATCTTTTAATGGTAAGGCTAAAATAATTTTTGTAATGTTTTCAAGGATGAGAATAATGATTAGAAAACATAAAATTGTAACTATTCGATTAGGATATTCATTTATTTAATTCGATTGTTACCAAATTAAATTAAATTAATAATTTTTTTAATCGAATCAAAATTTATTTGGATGGCACAAAGATTTCTCTTCACTTTAGGAGCTATAAAATCAACTTTAGGAGCTACTCATGTTTAAATTTATCAGATTTCCAATATGTTTGGTGATTTTACTTCCTGTTTCTTGTACTAGAATTTTGCATGGCACAAAGATTTCTCTTCACTTTCCTGGCCTGTTACTGCACTGTTTTTTAGTTAAATTTAGTGGTTAGTATTTGTTACCTAGTATATAAGGTGTTCTGGGTTCTTTTTCTAGAGCTTCCTGTGGTAGACCAAACCAACTAGTTTGGCTTATATCTCTTCCTGGTCCAAAGTTTAGTAGCAGCTGTGGACATACCAATTATCTTTCTCTTGTTTATAGTACCAGTTGCTCCATTTCTGCTTCTTGTGGTAGATCACAGTCAGTTGTTCTATTTAAATGAAGCTGAGGTTGTCTTGTTATTGCAGCTTTTTGGGAAAACATAACATATCTGCTTCATGTCTGGGTGTGTAGTTTTTGCTCCATGTAAAGAGTGGTTACAGAATCATATGATGATTAAATACAGCATGTTTCATGTCATTTTCTGCAGGAATTTTGTTGCATTGAGATCTCCCATTGCTTCCTATATACATATATTAGTATTCTATAATGAGATCTCCCATTGGAGCTCGATGAGGAACTCCCTTCCTCCTCCTTGCCGGAGGCGGCGGCGGCGGCGGCGGCGTTGATGGTGTAAAGCTAATTTGTTGCTTGTTGTGATTTGTACTCCCATTGCTAACACTTGTGTTCATTGACTCATCCTCGGACTCGTCCGGTTCCTTGCAGATTGTCTTTATCTTCCTGGATGTCCCAACAACCTGGAATAAAATAGTATCTTAACTCAGCAACCGAAACCAGATTGTAATGGTTGATTAACATTTTAATCTCTTGTAATAACCTTGCAACCGAGAGAACAGAAGGTGAAGGAATCAAGTAAGCTACGGTGGCAGACTTGGCAGGTATTGGTGACACCTTTGCCTAGCCTAGGCTGTGGTCTTTCATTCAAGAACACAATCCTAGCACTGTTTATTATGTATGTCTGAATCCCAGAAATGTCCATCAATCTCTGTATCTCAGACACCCTTATCACATCGTGGTAGGATGATCTCCTTATCTGAAAAAACAAACCAAATCCCATGTTCAATGCAACCAACACGAAATCAATGCAACTTCATATGGTTTCATCAGTTTACAGTCCAAGATTCCAGGAACAAAGTCATTCTCCGAACAGAAAAAATAAAAGATGTATTGATATATATGTACCTGAATCACTCCATGGTCTTTGTGGTAAGACAGGCAAAGAGAACAAAGAGCACCATTCTTGCAATCCAAGCAGTACATATTGCATTCACTTTTGTGAGCATCTGCATGGAGCTTACATTGACCAAAAAAGCTTGTTTGAAGCAGTTGTATCAGCCATGGCGGCCACTCAGCTTCTGGTCCTCCTCCTCCCTATATAAATTATACCCCAAGTTTATTAATCAACAAAGATAGTAGTTTATATATGTAACAGTGTCTGTTGGCCTAACCATGATTCTTCTGCTTTTTGGTTTGATTTCTCTGACAGTACTAATTGTTTCTTGATCAAAACTCACCATCTAGCAGCTTGTTCTAACTTCTAAGAGAGAATTTTCTAGGAAAACCTCTTCTATTTCCAGGAAAAGAAAATAGAAACAAGTGGGTTATAGTTTTGTAGCGGTGAGTGTGCTTGAAAACCAAATCTCTATCCTAACCTAAACCAGTAAACCAAAAAGATGCATTGATTTGAATGAACTTTCCCAGATTCTTCTCTTTTGATTTGTTATTATGATTATTTCTTGTTTTTGATGAAATTTTGTGCAGATTTGTATGGACAGAATGGACTGAGTCTGGCAACTTGGAAGCTGAGACGTGTGGTTCTTTCCAAGGTATGACATATGGGTGGAATTGATGTAGACATGTACAGGAACGTAGTGAATCACCCAAATTATATGGAGACTGAAATGGACAGGTGGTATTGGACAATTTGTGAATATTTCCTTTTAAAAAACTATTTGAAAAATACCTCTTAATTAAAATTATTTAAAAAAAAAAATTTTTCGATTCGATACATGTTTTGTCAAACGCGGAGTTAAGATTTGTACTAGATTAGATAAAAATTTTATCTGATGTGATTTATTTTTATACAAATTTTATCTGATGTGATCTATTTTATATGTTGACTAGATTTTAATATTTTAAAAATTTTCGTATCTAACAAAACTTAAGATCAATGATCAAGAGGTGAGATTCAACTTTATTTTAAAATATTTATTTAAATTTACATAGACATACAGTGAATTATATAATTTTAAATGATTAATAATATATTTTTTTTATATTTACTTAAAACATTTTTAGTTTAAATTTTTTTTGAAACTATAATATTTGTGAAGTAGAATACTCTTGGTTGAAAATTTAAAAAATATAATTGCAAAATTATAGGTGCAAACAAATGGGTCTATAGCTCAGTGGTAGAGCATTTGCCTGCAGATCAAGAGGTCACCGGTTCGAACCCGGTTGGGCCCTTTTTGTTTTTCTAAATATATAAACTTTTATATATTTAAAAAATTAAAATTTAAAACAAAAGGGTCCATAGCTCAGTGGTAGAGCATTTGACTGCAGATCAAGAGGTCACCGGTTCGAACACGGTTGGGCCCTTTTTGTTTTTCTAAATATTATAGAAACTTTTTATATATTTAAAAAATTACAATTTGAAACAAAAGGGTCTATAGCTCAGTGGTAGAGCATTTGACTGCAGATCAAGAGGTCACCGGTTCGAACCCGGTTGGATGGACCCTTTTATATAGATTTTGCCATTCAAACGTTATTTGTCTATTTGTATTAACTTCATGTCATCCCAAAATTACTAACGTGCAAACAGTTTGTTCCTTTATTAGGGTTTACAATTTATTTTTCAAAAATTTTTAGTGTAAGGCGTAGGAGGCATGGTCATAGGACAAAGGATTTTTGTTCGAATTACTAGCTCCACTTTCGATACTTGAAATCGCGATCCAAGGTTAAACCAATAATTTCTTTCTCTCGTTCAAGAAAAGAAAAAGACCAATAGAAGAACATGACTGCAGTAGTCCCATATAAAATCTTCAAAATAGTATCCGAGTTCAGAATTAGGAACAGAAGAAGGCCAGGTACAACCATCAACCACTGAAAACTCACAACTTTATGACTAAGCAAATAGAAATGTGTATTACATGGCAGCTTCTACTTCGGGATCAGTCATCTCGACTGGAACAGTTGGTGGATTTTTTGTGCCTCTCAAACGGGAAGATACATTGTCAATGGCAGAATTGAGTTGGTGGATTTTTGCATTCAGGGTCTGCCTGGTTTTCTGCTTTCAATAAGTGGTGGAGATCAATTAAGTTAAAGAATAAAGGCAGGTATGATGGAGCCGAGTCATAAAAACGAGGGAGAACCTCTTTACCTCTAAACCACCATCATAGTAGATCGGTCGCTTTGCCTTCCGGAATCCATACTCATCTTCATTTAACAGGGATCTTCTAATCTAAATTAAAAGAAAAAATTAAGACCCCAGATCCTTCCTGGAAAAAACAAAATGTAAAGTAGCAAAAAGGAGGCAATTCATTGCACATAACAACATCAAATAACATCTCATCACTTTCTGAAATAGGATAGGGTCGTATGGGTAGCAATACAACTTACATATACCATTATAAGACAAGGAGATTCATTGTTTAGTAAAACCAGCCGGTGTGTAAAAGAAGAAAAAAAGTCGTCGACTGGAAATGTTAGAATATGTGCAGGAAATTTAGTGAAGATGAAAGGTAATACTAAATACTAATCACCTGTGGCGCAAAAACATATGCCAAAGTTCCAAATACAGCCCCTCCTAAAAGAAAACCAGCAACAAAATCGTTTCCTCCACCGCTAGTGCCATCACTGCATATATCATCAGAGGGAACAGCAACAGGATGAGAATAGAGTAGAAACAAGTACCATTGCTGTTGAGATAAAATCAACATAAGTTTGAGGCAAAATGCAACTTGGAGTAAATTTAAACGTAGCACATCATCCAAAGAAGTAAAAATTAGCTCTCTTAAAGAATAAGCTTAAGAACATTAAGACAAAGAATGGAATGCAATATACTATGGAGTAGTTCAGACAGCTCCATGCTTTAAATCTTTTGAGTTTGCGAGTTGAGAAATCATGCAATAAACAACCTAATAACCCTTGGATATAGTTGAAGATCAATGAAGCTTTTAGATTCCACAAGCACCTAAAGTATAGTAAACAATAGTAAATAAATAAAGCAAAAATAAAGGAAATGGGATATACTGTAGTTTTTTTAACCCCGCTTGTTGAGTTAGGCAGAAATGTATCGATGATGGGATACACTGCAAGTGTATCAACTATCAACCATGAACCGATGTAATGTTAGGCAGAAATGTTTCTATTGATTTCATTCTTCCAAAGGTGTTCAACAATGAAACAAAAGTAACTGTAGTAATAAAATCAATGCTTCTGTTTTGGCAATTAATTTTAGATCCATATCAAGTTTTGAATATAGTTATCTTTAAAGAGCATGACTTCCTTGGTAGTCTGTTTGGAACCAAGGTTAATTAGTAAGATGGAATTTAGCACATTAGTAATTTGAAAAACACAGCATACAAGACACCTAGTTCAAACATAAAACCAAAAGCTTTAGGGAGATATGGCTCGAGTTACAATGACTATTACCCATCCTAGCCTAAAAAACATGGATTGTTCCAGATTTACGTACCGAAACTCTGCACAAACAGAAAATCGGTGGTTGGATGTCATTGGTTTCCTCCGAACTGCCAAACTTGGAGTTTTCCCAGAGGTGCTGGACTTAGTGAAACTAACTTCACTTGCCTTGAGATGAGAACCACCTATAAACCAGAAAGAAACGACAGTAAATCGAACATAGGGCAAGAACTTAATTTCAGTGTTATATCCAGCATTAACAAATAACAACAATCTATCACAAGTCTGAAGAAGAAATTACATAGTGAAAAACCAATGCAATGTGAAATAGGGAGGGGGATTCCTTCAAGGGATCTATCCCAATTTACATATCTTAACTTCATAATCCATCCATAGCATTTGAATCCTCAAATCTTCCCTCTTCTGTTCTTGATTTCACACCAAACCTACGATACTTTCAGATACAGATATACATCCAACACAGTTTGCTCGTTTCATTATTCAAAATTCTTTTATGTATTTTCAGTGTCCCAAATCACATATCCACGTTCAGATATACATCATATCATAAACAAGTGACGGACATGATAATGCAATAAAAATGAAAATTCAGAGCAGCATATCGCCAAACACCAAGCAAATTTGATAATATCAATGGAAATATTCATCAATTCAAATTCTCAAAAAACGAATACATAAAACAAAAGGTTAATTAAGATCTGAAATAAAGATTAAAGTAATGAAGAACCTGAAATTGAAACGGGAGCTACGCAGGAAGCCATGAGAGATCTACAGTGAGAAATCGAAGTCTGACGTATTATAGCAATTCTTGGGAAAAGCACCAAGTCGATATTAAGAATGTTGAGTAGGGGTATTAAAGGGAAAGTGCTATGAAAATCTTTAGGCATAAAACGACGAGTTTTGCCGTTAAATCCTAAGTAAAGGCTTCGACGGATCCGCTGTCGTTTGCTTACCGCCAATGCCAATCATTGATATATACAAATTTATACGTGTTGAATATTATAATTAAATATTTTATTATATTTTAAATGGTATATTTATTTTAATATTAATTATCGATGATATAATTTATTATTTATTATTTTTATAAAAAATTATCTTCGTAACATGTATTCTTCGTCCTTATGATAATTTTTTTATTTTTTATTCGTTTTATTTGTTCTTGATATAATTTTAGTATACCTCAACAATCGTTTGGTGATAGTAAAAAGTTAAATTCCTAATTTGTTGACATAAATTATATTTAAGCTATAAAATCTAAAATTTTAATTCTTAACCCTATCAACAACCTAAACCTTAAACTCTAAATTAATGGGTATATTAGTGGGTTTATTCTATCTTATTGTCCATCCGTATAAATTTTAAATTTTATACCTTATAACCTAAATCCCTAAATCTTAAATTATAACTTAAATCTCTAGACCCTAAAATAAAAAGACGTACATAAACTTTAGTTTGCATAGTCCTGTGTATCAGAATATTTTCTTATATATAACTCCATATCTTGTATAAATATATAGGAAATTACTATATAAAAGTTGGGATCCACTTACACAACGTTTAGTTTTACATTAATTTTAGACCGTTGAATGATGATAAATAAATAGGAAATTACTATAATTTTCATATTTTCTAGTTAAGAATTATCTTTAGCAGACTCGAATTGAAACAAATTTTCTATTAGCTAGGAATTATTTCAGTTTATACCTTAAACCAGAACCTTACAGTGTACTGATACTACACAAGATCATGCTGAAGGAAAGTCACCAATGAGTACAACATTAGTCTGGTCTAGCTAGAGACCGGGATAACTCGAATTTCACTTCATTCAACGATCGGCAGCATAGTTCGAATGCGGGTTCCGGAGTTTCAGACGAACGGGACATACGAGGGCAACTATGGAGTTTGAAACTCACCGTGCAGAGAATGTGAAGTAGTTGTGGAGAAATCAGACGGCACCATCGGAATGGATATCGATAGCTGGGTTGTAGAAAACGAGGTCTGGTTGGATCTGTCGTCTTCGAGAGGTGACCAGGAATCTGTGGTTTTAGGCCACTCATCAAAGAATGGTCGAAGAGATTGTCCCTCGTGCTTCGCGGCTTCTCCGGAGTTGAAGTAGCTGAAAAATGAATGCTCCGAACTGGTCTGTAAGATCGGGTTGCTACCGGTTTTTGACTGAACAAACGAAGAGACTCTAGATTGCATTACAGGCCATGAGTCATGGTTGCTCCCTGAAGCTTCAAAGGAAATATTATGCCCACCAACCTCGGGTTTAATTCCTTGAAGATACCTACGCGTTAGAACGAATCGAATAAAACACATTAAAATCATGATCAACCAGCATTCGATCGAAACGTGATAATAAACATTAAACATGGATTTCAATGTGCAAATCAATAATAGTCAGACATTTTCAGACAGATGATCGAAAACTCGAACATTAAATTCACTCTTTTGCATCTTTATAATCATGTCCAAGACAATGAGTTCAATATAGTGCAGAGGCAGTTCACCACTTACCGGGAAAGCAGCGAGGTATAGTTAAAACAAACGACAAAATCCGAACAGTACGAATCGAATAGCAAAACTGAAAATGTCATGAACTAGGTGCAAAGGATATGAACAGCACAAGTTGAAACTCATGCAAATTGAGCTTGTGTGCTAAGAGAAAATGACCGACGTAAATGAATATGCGCCGCCTAACTGCATACAAATCGTGAATACGACATGGATATATCAAACATTGAAACCTCGAGCAACCAGATATAATGTTTCTAAAGCTAGAGCATTGACACCATCCAAGTAACATGAAAATTATTCGATTCCTCAAATATTTTTGCAGTCGTTTCAATAAAATACTATAAAAAACTGTGGACACAGTTTAAAATTAACACGAATACACGAGTATCTCGATATATATAATATGAACTATTAATGTATCAAAAGTTATAAAGATATAAAACGACATAAACAAGACTACGACAATAAAGACCGGTCCATGTACAAATTTGCAGGCAAAGGTAATTCTGGGGTACCGAGTCCTGCTATCATAACACAGAAAGTAAAAACACATACACTTTCCATGTTGTGAGGCCTCGGACTCGAGATACCTTGCCTATTTTTTACCGAAAAATTTGCAGGTAACACAGTAGTTTTAAAACAAGGATCTAACAGCAACAGTAAAAGCAAATTCTACTTTTTGCATCTTTCCCCTTTGACAGCAAACAGAGAGGGCCGATATGCCACTAGTTCAGAATGCCTGTCAGAATTTCCCCAAAATTAAACAAAGGAAACGACTCAAAAGAAGGCGGTAAAAAACAAACTCTGCGGTGACAATGGAATTCGATAGTGTACTAATGAACATAAGGGTCCCGATCCCCGGAGATCACAGTAACTTTAAAGACAAAGTTACATGGAACCAATCCATCATCCGCATTGTAGGAATATACCGACTCAGTAATTCATTCCAAAGAAAATGTTTTTGAAAATCACGGCTAACTAAGAATTACAATGGCTTATATGTCACCGTGCACCTTGTGACGGACCTAGGACCTAGTAGGCAGACTGCTTGACACATTCGGAAACTAAAAGGCAAAAATAGAAACGAACAAAAGTGAACTACACCGAGAAAACAAAACCAAAATACGGACCAGCAAAGAAAACGTTCAGTGAAGAACAGATTTCAGTGGCAACATCTACTGAACTCGACATCCGTCATTGAGGACACCAGGGCCCGGAACACTGAGCTTAACAGAAAATTTTTAAAGTTTCTGCAAGATCTCCAGTATCCTAATTACTCTCTGCATTTCTACTCCTACCACACAATCTAACAAGTAGGGGACCAACAAATATTATATCCCGTATCCGTATCACAGCTAAAAAACCTCGAAACTTATACTGCAAACCATATTTTCAACTATTTACAGCTCGAAATGGTTAACAAATTGAAGCAGAACTATAATCCCTTTCTTGAAACTATGTTAAACGCAAGCAAAAAAACAATGTACCTATAGTCTTTCCTCGGGATTCCATATGGGATCGACTCCAGATGATAATTGGACTGACGGGTTGCGGAAGCAGTGACTTGTGTACTACCAAAAGCATGTAATGGAAGGCTCTGGAAGCTTCCCGTCTCACCGGTGCTGCAGGAAACAGTAGATGATGACTGTGTTATAGTTTGTGATTCCACATGCTTTCTTGAACGGTTACGGCCACGGTGCATATGGCGCTCACAATACTTCGAGTCCGGATATGCATCTTTCGAGCAACGCCATTTCTTTCCATCAGTCCTCCGACAACGTCCCGGTTCCGGATCCACCTTTTTTCCATAAAAGGAACAATATCCCACTGCAAAATTACACTCGAATCGGATTCGTAACAAGGTTTTTCATGAATTAGCAGGCACAAATGTGACAAAACATGAAGAAATCTATGTTCCTTGATGAATAAAATACAAAACCAGCAATGAAACAACAAAATTATCATATATCAGAATAAGAATATAACATGCCAAAAGTGATACAAGATTTGATGATCAAGACACCAAAAACATTAAAAAAAACATATTTGGAATTTATCTGTAAGAATTTTGAGGAAATAAGGAAAAGGGGTCAATCTTTGTCTTTAAAATGTGATTTTAATGGTGTTCAAAGTCAATCAATTTATGCATTGGAACTAAAAAAAACATCCATGAATTTATCAAACATTCAGTCATGTATATGAAAAAGTTTGTCTTAAAAACACATTAAAATGGAGAAATCATTGCCTGAAAGTCTGATTATACTTGTCTGTGTTTTCCCCAAAAAAATCCCCTCAAATCAGAATAAAACAAACCCAGAAAAGAGGGCAAAATAAAACTGATAAATAAATAAATAACAAGTAATTTTTAAAAGAGAAAGAAAGTTTTTTTTTTTTTTTTTTTAAGAAAAAGAAAAAAAAATCTGTACTTACTGGTAGGGTGGTGAAAGAACCTATGAGAAATGGACTCAAAGCTCTTCTGAATAGGTATCAGAAGATCATCTGGCACTGGCAAACCTGCCATCATATACTTAAAGATCAAAGCTTGATGCTTCAGTTCTTGCCACTGCGCCACTGTAAACGGTGATGATGACCTCATTGCCACCATCCCTCCACCGCCACTCTCAGCCTCAGCACCGCCACTATTCATCCTTCAACCACCACCCAAGAAACTTACAGTTAAAAATATAGCAAACAACACTGGTAAAACAAGAAATTAAAAAAAGAGAAACAACAGAAAACCTCACTTTAATCACAGTTTTTCTTTTCTATTCCCACAAGATAAGATTTTTAAAGCAGCAAACTAAGAAATTTATATATAAATATTTGGAACCATTGTTCCATTAAGAACATTTAAATTAATTGGGTTGATTTTGATTAGGGACTGTTAATAAATGAAGTTACTTAAAAGGACAAAAGTGGAGCTGTCTGCCTGAATGGGAGTTGTTCGCTTCTTGTCGTTGGGAAGAGGTAAGTGTTTGTCTTAAGGTGAAGTGACGTCACTTATGGAAACTAGTCAAATATTTTTTTAGATCGCTTATAATTACAATTAGAATATAATATCCAGATCAGTATACCCATTTAATATATAAATAAATTAATACAAAGTTAAATTAAAATAAATTTTGAAAAGTTTATACATAATTAAACTTAAAAAAGCATCATAATGATGATAATTGAGACGAGTTAGATCATAAGTTACTTAAGTTTGATTTTATTAAATTTGATTCAAGCTTGAATTCGATTCAAGTTCTTAACGAATCAAGCCGAATTATTTGATACCCGACCCGAAAAGCTCATGAGCTACTTAAAAATATAATTTATAATTTGTTTTTTTAAATTTTATAGTTTAAAATCAAAATTTCTAAAATTAAAACCATGAAATCTAAATTCTAAATTCAACTACCTAAATTCTTAAACCCTAAACTAACATCATATACCTTACAATTAACAAGCATAGCTTTATACTTGTGTATCAACATTTTTTTCCTGACATAGCTTTAAATGAGACGTGACAAATAATTCGTTATTCAAGTCTGACACGATCAAAAATCGTTTTACACTTAACTCGATTGGGCTCGAATCAAGCTCGAACTTGACTCAAATTTTTAACGAACCAAATATAATTAAGAAATTTTAAACTCGTTAAAAACTACTCAAATTTTTAGCTAGTTAAATTAAATACTATTCAAGCTCGACTCAACTCGTATACCCTGTTTCTAACCCACATTCACACTGATACATTAAAGAATTTGAAAATAAAATATCAGAACATAACTTCAATTTTTCCAGTAATAACTATTTTATTTATTTATTTATTTTAATGTTTATTTATAATATTTATTTTTTTACAATTTCCAATGCACATTCTTCAACGTCCACTAGCTATTCAAAATTCAATGTATCTAATCTATCTCTCTATGACTTTCTAATATTGGGCGGTTTAATTAGTTTTTTACGGTATTTTTTGGAGGCATAAAAACAAATATGATTATAAATAGGTTTAACTATATGTGTGGTACTTGAACTTGTATCTTCTTCTCATATTGGTCCCTAATTATTTCATTCAATTAAACTTACAAACATTTCTAACGGCATAAAATGATAACATGCTTTAAAAATCATTTATTGTTACATTTAATTTTATATTTTAATAATATAACTATTTTCATTTTATTTTACGAATTTCTTCTTAAAAAAACAAATTTTTATAACCATCTAATAAAATATCTCTTTATACACAAACAAACTTTATATTTATAATAAAATATTTTCTTAAATTAAAATAAATATAAACATAATATATATAAAAATGAAATGAAATTTGCATATAACTTAAAAAATATAAAACTCGAATTTAAAATATCAGTCGCTTAATTTAAATTATTTCTTTTATTTTGTCATGATGTAGGTTTTTAATAGCTTATGACCCACTACAGCCTTAAATTAGCTGGCAAAGTTGAAGACAATAAAAAAGTTCTTACATGGGTAACTAAAATAAATCGGAAAATATTAACTAGGTTGGTTTAAATGATAAACGATTTTATAATATTTTTTTAAGTTATTATACGGGTAGAAATATTAAGGATGATAATGGGATACGGTAGTAAGTTGACTTTGATCTAAAAATTAAACTAGAATATTCGAACTTGTATTATCCCGATTTTTAATATATCATATCTCGATTTAATTTCAATCAATTTAACATAATAAAAAATATAACTTGATCATGATTTGTCTTCACTATTTTAATAAAAAACACAATCAAAATCGACTCAATCCAAAAATAAATAATAAATATATATTAAATATATCATGTCAGGTCGAGTCAAATCAGATATTTTAAATCCTAAATTAACTCTGATCTAACCTCAAAATTCTAAACATTCACTTACCCGTCCCAAAACCAAATTTTAATACTAAAAAACTCTTCTCAAACGTGTCGGATCGAGTCAAGACTCGTCGATAATGAATATTATTATTATTATCTCTAAAAATATATTAAAAACTTATTTTTTAAAATTAAAATATATAACATGAATCAATTCGAATTAATTATAAAAAATTTAAAAAACTAAAATGTCAGAAAATAACTTAATTTCTTTTATTTTTAAAGTTTTATTATGTGTTGAAGAGGTTCATGAGAGGGATATTACATGGTCCGAACTCCGAGCAAATAAATACCACGTAGTTTCAGAAAGTCGGTCAACATTTAAACTTGAGATATAAATGATGTTTAGCATTATTTTTTTTAAATTTAAGATTTTGAAATTTTGATTATAATTTTTTAAATATTTTAATATATTAAATTTTATAAAATATATTTTTAAATTACTTATTAAATATTTTAAAATATATTTTATATATTTTTATTAATAATAAATTTAAAATTATAATAAATTAAAATTAAAAAATAATACCGAACAAATAAAATAAGACAAATGTAATATTATTCGATAGATTTATCAATAAAATAAAGTACATAAATTAGATATTGAACTTGATGCCTAAAAGTGGGAATATTTATTTATATCTAACTTCGATGTTGTGTCGGAGGTTTGGTTAGTAATAATTTGGTGTGATCGATTCCACTTGGGAATTGTTACACTTTCATTGATGTTATTTAATGGATAAAATAAATATTAATAAATGAAACAGAATGAAGGTAAGATGACTTGAGTACTTGACAAGGGGTTGATGAGTTTGGAACTAGACAAATCAAAATTATTTATTATTTTAAATAAATAAATAATATATATATTTTTATATCGAGATTTAAAATTATATTTTATTTTTTATTTTACGTTAAGAATTTTTTTAATAAGTTATCTGAACGAATATTTGTACGACTTTCATCAGGTTAATAAAATTATATTATTGCGAATTATATTTTTTTGGATAATATTAATATTTTTAGTCACTAATTCAATTAGTAAATCTTAGATAATTCAATTTATTATTTTTATATGTTTTAAAAAAATTATAAATTTATCTTATACCTTTTGATATTTATATTTTACTCTCGATTTTAAATTTTAGTATTAGATAGAGGTAGCAAATAAGCATTGAGACTGGGTCATTCGGTTTGTGTCAAGTTCAATTTTGACTATATTTGGTTTTGATTCAGTTTTGGACGGATATGATTTGGTTTGATTTTTATTCATGTATATTGCGATCGAGTTGAGTATCAAATTTTATCAGGTCATATCGATTTGGTTACTTTTTGAATCAGATAATTTCAAATTGAATATTTTCGTTTCGTTTGGTTTTGGTTCGAGTCAAGATCAATTCAATAGAAGATCAATTTATTTTAGTCAGTTTTTTAGGTTGGATCGATTTTTAAAATTCAAAATATGACTTTATAAAACTAATATATTTGAATTTCTGGTGCGTTATGCAACAATTCACATCAAATCTTTCATTATTTCTTTTAATATATATACATATATCTGATTGTTTTCAGCTAGGGTTACTTTCAGTTCGAATTCATTCGGTTTACTTAAAAATTGATACAATTTTATTTAGTTCAGTTAAAAATTGAATCGGATCTATATCGGTTTAACTAAAAGTTAAGTTAAATTCAATTTAATTCAATTTATTTTGAATTTTAGATTAAATTCAGATATCATACTCGAATCGATATCAAATTTTAAATCTGTCCTTAAAATTATATCCGGAAAGTAAGACGGTTGATGTGTCCACATGTAGTAGTCCACAGTGACAGTATGAATTAGTTTTAAGGATGCAATGTCTGAGGAAATCCCCCCCTGGCCCCTACTCCTTTGTTCCCCACCCACCCACCCACTGTCACCCTTTTCCCTGACAACACCTACCTCACATCATGGGCTGGAACATAGGCCCATTAAAAACACCAGGGAGAATGCAGGAAAGTAGGTGACAAACTTCAATTATCACACACATATTTATTATTAAAAAATTAAGAATTGGGACAATAAAATCATATGACATAATAATAAAAATTGAACCATTATTAATATAAAAAATATTTCATATTTTATATAATAAAAAATCAGGTACAAAGTCCATAAATCAACACAATCGTACATTATAATGGGCTACCAATGAGTCTTAGCCCACACCTGAGATCACAACTCCACTCTGCAAAACTGAAATGAGACTTAAATTTTAGGATATAGAAGTAGATTATTAATAAAAAATATATAAAATATAAAATAAATATATAAATTTTAGAGGTACGACTGTACCTTAATACCCTTAGGTCCGTTATTGTTTTCACCCATGATTCTAATATATAAGTTTATGAAAAATATACAATATTTTATATTTAAGTTATAAAATCTAAAATCTAATTTTTAATTATAATACCCTAAAATCAAAACATTAAACCTAAATTCTACACCTTGTAACTTAAATCATAAATTGCAATATAAATTTCTAATCCCTAAAATTAAAAGAATTATATAAACTTTACATAAATTTATGTATCAAAATATTTTTTAAACATAATACGAATAAATATCTGTGTTTAACCGTACAAATTGAGTCAACTCTACACGTATTTATTCCAAAGTTATACTCTTATTTGAGTGAAGTCTACTCAATATATTATTCACTTCCACTTTGGAAAAAAAGGCAGACAAATCTCTTTACGAAGCAAAGATTATTAGTATTATTATTTATTATTGGCCATCTGTCTTTTTCAAAGTAAATAATTCTTTAACATAAAGCATTTTTATAAGATTAATTAATAATTTATTTATAGATTTTGTATATTAATCAATAAGTTTATTTAATTTTTAATATAAATATTGATGTTCAATTTATTAATTAAAAATTATATTAAATATAAAAATATTTTTTATGAAGATAATTTTTTAATTTAATTTATTATATTATAATATCAGAATTCAAAACTATAATTTTATTTAAAGATTTAATAATTTATCTTATTAGTTTATTCGAACGCAGAAATAAATTTAAAATATTTGTAACTGTATTTTTTAAATAATTAAAGAATGAGCAAAATTTTATCAATAAGGGTTGGTTCAAGTGGTAAGCAATTTGATTCCGCTTAAGTAAATCTTAAGTTCGAGATATTGTGTACGCAGAAAATTCCTGCTGAGAAACTCACTAAACAAAATTAGGTGTGTGACCCGAGTTAGTCTGGATTAATCAGATCAACACCTTAAAAACCGGAAAAATAATAAAAAGAAAACAAAATTTTGGGAAAAAAATATAGAAAAATAACATTATCCAATCTCAACAAACTTAAACAGAAATAAACGAAAAAAATGAAGGCAAAAGCCGACGCGTGTGCATCACGACGCGGTAAAACCCTCCGGATTTTATATATTTATTTATTTTTATTTTCTTTAATTAAAAGAAAATGGAAGAAAAAAAAGGAGAGAAATTTATGTATCTGCAGAAGCTTAAAGCAAAACCCGCCATTTGAAAAACCCTCTTTAATTGCCATTTCTAGAGAGAGAAAGGGCGGGAGTGAATAGTAACAGAGAGGAAAGCAAGCACTTGTCGAAAGCGACGCCATTGACGGAGGTTCCGAAAAAACCTATCGAACTAAACCCTATTTTTTCTTGGAGGAGGTTCGCCTTTGCCACTCTTTGATTTCTTCTCCTGCTTTGTTTTCTGATCGACATATCATATTTTTGTTGATTAAGATGATGAAGTTTGTACTTTTCAGTTTCGGTTAATGTGGGTTGTAGTAGTTCGATTTCTAAAGCTTTCTTTCTTTTCCGTGAATTAATAATAACCCAGAGTAGGAGAAGAATGAAAATGGAAAGGTTAAACATTTATCTTAGTATTTTGGGGGTTGGTTGGTTTAAAATTGCTTAGGATTTTTATTAGAAACGTGTGGTACTGTGTATTTTTAACAAGATTATGTTTTTTTTTCTCTCTATGTATCCATACTTGCAGGTGTTGAGAGAAATGTGAGCACCGTTGTAGATAATGGATAGCTTGGGATATTAAAACTTGAGGTTTGGATTTGTCAGTAGTGGTATATAGATTCCAATGTGATGGAAAATATTGAAGCTTATTTTGATGAGTGTGCCTTGTCCATGAAGAAATTTGAATGCTATTTCTGCTTTATTGTAGCATTTAGGCATTTGATTTTAACTTAACCTCACTAGTCACATGTTTGTTGTTTTTAATTTATCTTTGGTTGCTGTCTTATTTGACCGTATACACACGTAGCTAAAATGTTTTGTAACAGATGAGTTTGTAGAAAACAATAATGTTTAAACGTGCAATGCTTGAGATATTGATGTTTGTGTTTTCATTTTAACATTTTAACTATGTATGTACGATATTTCCCTTAACATGGACTAACCTGCTCTTTTGTAAGTTGAACGGCTTAATTGACCTTTTCTTTTTGTTTCTAACTTGTTTCATAAAGCATAGCGTGGGGAGAATTTTGTGGCTTTGTCATTCAAAAGGTTTTTGATCTTGGATGTGATATATGACTTTGATTCTATTTCCTGTGACAAAAGCTTATCCATCAAGACCCATGTATACTTTTTCGTATGGAACCATCTATAAAAAGTAAAAGAAATTAAAAATCTATAATGTTTAGAAGATCTGTGGGATGTCAGGAGATTGGGAATTGATTCTTTATTTAAAGACATCTAATAGATCTCAAAAAGTTGTTCAATCGAAGAATTTTACATATTTAGTTCACATTCAAGTCTCAGACCACTTTTGTTTCTTGTGAAGAATTTGTAGAACTCACTTCTTTCTTGAAGCTATTTCATTTAACTTTTGTTTTACAAGAACAGTAATGCATAGTGTTCACTCTGACTGTAGGCAGTATTTGAGTGGTTCAGAGTTTTCCCATCTGACCCCCTACTTGCTCTTAAAATGAATACAAGAAACAGTCGGGTATCTAGGAGTCAGAATTCAAAAAAAATTCAGGGCGAGGGGACAAATTGGATTCTCATTGCTGGTGGTGCTTTGCTAAGTTCCTTATCAGTCCGACTTGGTTACAAGCTAAAGCAGTCACTTGACTTAAAGCAACAGGATAATGCTACTGCCAGATTGAAAGGTATATTGATATCTATTGCTCCTATAATTTGTATGGAATACATAACTGTTTAAAAATTTAGAGTTTATTACAGGGAATGGAGTTTCTTACAGAAGGAGATCATCGAATTGCCGGTTACATTCAAACATGTATTTGTTCACTGAAGAAAACGGTGGTTGTTTCAACTGCATGTCAGGTGTGATGCAGCTATGTTACTGTTTGGGATATCCAAAGTTTTTCCATGTATACAAGCACTTGTTTTATTTTTCACCTTGCAAAGCTTCTGTTTTGGTCTTTCGAGTGAGATGATAAAAGTGAAGAAATAGAATTGTTATGAATCCTCTAGTTTGGGTTCTTTCCCCAAATCTCTTTCCTTTGTGTAAATGGTCATGTATTGTCTGGAAATAGAAGAAACGAAATATCATTTTCCTTTTCTACCAAGTACCGACCCTTTTATGAATCCCATGCTAATATCAAATTCCTTGCCTTTGCGTGTTAATACTTGGCTACTTCCGTTTTTCTTAGTTTTTAATCATGCCCACTTCAAGTCTTGAGGTGTTAATATGTGACTGACACTGGTAGTTTAGAAAATTTTAGGGTTTAGATTGAATCTGAAATTTTGGGTGGCATTTGTATTTCCCTCTGCTTATGCACTTTATATTAGGAGGTAAGGTCTATTTCATGCCATTCTTACATTGCCTAGTCATAGACTCACGTACTCTCTAATGCATTTTCTTTTTTCACTAGTGAAAGTTAAAGCATGTGTGTGTGTCTAATATTCTGTGTAATTGTTGGTTTCTTATATAAGTTTGGGTTCATAACAGGAGCTGAAAACATGGGTGAGAAGCACCCGTCTGACGGTCAGATGCTGCCCGAATCTGAAGTTGCTCTCCCTCTGGCAACAGTTCCCACACCCGAGTTCAACAAAGATGATGGTGTTATGTGGGCATCATCTCCGGATCGTCTTGAGTTGCCTCCAAAGCCATTCCATCATTTTAACTACTCTGACTCACCGTGTGTCTCAGAATCAGGCTCTGACATATTTAGCAAGCGGGAAGTGATACAGAAACTAAGGCAACAGCTTAAAAGAAGAGATGATATGATTTTGAAGATGCAGGATCAGATTATGGAGCTGCAGAATGCACTGAATGCTCAGGTGGCACACTCAACTGATTTACAATCACAGCTGGATGCAGCAAATAGAGACTTGTTCGACTCCGAGAGAGAAATCCAAAGGCTTAGGAAGGCAATTGCAGATCTCTGTATAGGACATGTTAGCACGAATAAGAAAACATCAACTGATACAGCTTGGCCATCTGACATGAGAAATGGCCATGCCAATGGATATCTTGATGAGGAAAGCAACTCGGGCTCCCCCGATAAGGGAAGGGGAGATGGGGAGAGAATTGAGATGCTGAAGAGAGAAGTAGGAGAGTTAAAAGAGGTAATAGAAGGAAAAGAGTTTTTGTTGCAGAGCTACAAGGAGCAGAAAATGGAGCTTTCCATGAAGACCAAGGAGTTGCAGCAGAGATTGGATTCCCAGCTCCCCAACATTTTGTAGGTAGCGTTTAAGATGTGCATTCTTGATTGTTTTCCTCCCGTTTCTTTCTTGCTTCGAGTTTAAGTTCCATGTTGGACGATATATGTTCTTTGCTTTCGTATCTGTATGTAATAGTGTGAGATGTGAGTGGAAGAGACAGAAAAGGGAAAAGCAAAGCAGTAGGCACCATTATCTTGGTTTGTTATTTGCTTTTTCTCTTTGTTAGCGAGTGCCTTAGATCCTATAGAAATTAGAAATCAAGTTTTCTCAGTCTTGGGTCTTAGTTCCTTTTTGGTACAGACTTGAGTGCATCTCGGAATAGAAGAAACAATGGCAAATATTTTGATTTAGATATCAAGCCTGTTTGATATGATTTCTTAAGATTGATTGCATGAATCATCTGGACCAAGTTTTGAGTTGATTTTTTAAAAAAGAAATGCAAACATGAGCTTTATCTATGTAATTGGCATCCATGAAAATTTAGAGATGTTGAAGTTGTAGAAAATAATGCAACAAAAAAATTATATAGACAAGGAAAGAATGCCCAAGATTTTGGAAAAGAAAAAGGTAAAGTTGAATGAAGAATAAATGCAAGTCTGACAGAATGTCCCTCTTTGACTATAGATGTTTTATGCTTGTTTTGTTAAAAAAAGTCTTTTTGTAAATAATCTTTCCTTTTTTTCAAAGGAAAAATAAAACAGCTAAATAATTTAGGTTAATTTACAAAGATCATTAAAAAGGATAAATGGAAGTCACAAGCAGCTCACCACAGCAAGTAAACTATTTGCTTTCGCTTTTCTAAGACGATAGATACGTCAGGAACACAAGGTGATGAAAATGTTATATAAGCTTTTACTACTAGTTTCCTTTTATAAGCAAGTTACGAATAAAAAACAAAAACAGAGACTAACCACCACCATTCATGACTTATCTACTGTTCAAATCAAACTCCCCAACTTCGCGCCATTCGTTCTGCATGACCGTATCTCCATTGTCGTTCTCTTCGTCATTTAAGAAATCCTCAGATGGCTCTTTTTCGTCTTTCTGTGCATTGTTCCCCCAGTCATTCATCATCTCATCAGGATTCACACCCTGTGACTGCTCCCCAATGTCATGACTCATTGGAAGGTTGCCTCCCTGAGATCCAAGTGCATTTGCCCTTATAGGGCCTCGAGCCATTATTTCAGCATGAGTTTGGGATTCAGCTCGAGCTTGCTCTGCCAGCAACATTGCTGCCATCCGGATCTTAGCCTCATGACCAGCCTTCTCCCTAGATTCTATTTCTGCTCTCAACTCGAGCATGGCTCTCTTCTCTTCCTGGAGAAGAGCATGCTCAACCATTAACCTTTCCTCAGATTGAAATTCCCCCACAGCTTGTTTGCTAGATATCGTATTGAAGAATAGTGCCAGTTTCTCGAAAGTGTCTGTGAACTCCGCAACTTTGGCAGCAATGTTGTGATCCCACTGCTGAGAGCGAGATGGCATCTGGCCAGTTGGGTCAGAATCGAGAATTCTGTCATCCTCCTCTGCCTCATAATCTGCTACAACATGGTAAGGTAGTAACCTGCATATTTTCATGAAATACACTTTGAAAAACGTAAAGAAAGAAAAAACTATTTAACCCCAACTGATGTAATGCAATTCTTCAAGTACAAATAGAGAGAGCTCAAATTACCACTATTTTATCAAGACCTGACAATAAATGACACAAATATTCCAAGATCTATTTAATATGAATTACTAATATCCCAATTTATACAAATAAAAAAGACCTTAAACAAGATTATGACACAACAAATGACACTGCCTAGTCCATAGGATGAAGTGACTAATGTGAGAAGCAAACAAATCTTGCCTTCTTATCCTTAACAATGTTCCCTTTCCTCCAAATACCATTTGTAAAATACACTCAATCTTGACCATAAAACATGAGAAATGAAAAAGGAATACTCGAAACAGAGAAACTTAAAAGCATAGAACCAATGTCATCCAAAGGTCAAAGTTAAATAGCTAGGTCAATGTGTCATCCACTGGTATCGTAACCCTGTCCTCACATTAGATTCAACAATAGCAATTGTCTTCGGTTCATACATGCTATATCTATAAACTAAATCAAAGACTTTCCCATAGCTGACACAACAAAGATAGAATCAGACAGACAATAAATAAAAGGGATCATATACGAGGGAAAAATAGTCAACAAGAGGAGAGAGAAGCAAAATTATTTTAAATTTTATGCAAGTGTATGTATTTCTAGAATTCAAAAGAAGCAAGACACCAAACAAGTATACAGTAATAACTAAATTATTTAGAAGCCTCAAGACATAACTAGAGGAAACATCTAACTTACTAATACCTTGACCAGGAAAATGCAAAGTAAAGTCTGAAAAATGGGTGAAACATCTTGGGTAAGATGATGGCAGTACAAAGTACAAACACTAGGCAGGACACTAAAAATACCATTTATCATTTTGTCAACTCCAATTTGTGCAATCAAATAAACATGTAACATATGAATGCAATCAAGAAGATGCAATTTTAAGAATATAATTTCAAGTAACTTTGAATGTTACTGGTCTTTATTTATTTGTTTCACTTTTTCCTATGGGATATAGGATAAAGCAGACCAAGACGAAACTGTAACAGGATGGATTTGTAACAAACAGAGGATAATTCCGAACATACACATCTCGAATAAGGTTCTAACAGATTTTATCTCCTATTTGCTAGGAAATCCTGCAAAAGTTAGTTCACTAAGTACTTGTCATACACATGTAGATAAATACCACAATTCTTACCAACAATTTGCCATTTGTCACTATGCATCAACAATTTTTCCGTCTTATGCAAATAAATTTCAAAAAATTAATGCAAACATACGAATTATTGTACTCTCCTACTTATATGCCTCACACGAATTAGATTTCAAAAAAAAAGTAACCACATGAAACAAACCAGCATTATCTCCCACACAGTTTCTGAAGATCTCACTTACAAATCATATGAGAAAGCATCCCAATACCTGACATACTTGTTCCTAAAACTTTATAAATGGACTTATAATTTTAATACCATTGAAAACTAATGTCAGTCAAACAGTAATTTCTCTAGCAGAGTTAACAATATACAATGATTACATTATAAAATTGTCCAAATTCACACACTACTAGCACTAGTAATACAAAACAAACTTCAAATTTCAACTAAAAAATAGCATATAAGTGGATAGGTCCCCTGTAAATTAATTTTACAAATACTACACATGCAGGCCAAATTCAATAAAATAGTAAACATATATCATTATTCAAAACACCCATATTTTCTTGATTTCATCCATTATTTTAAGCTCCATGCTTTTCACCTTAACACCACAACAATAAAACTAAAGGAGCAACTGATATCTATTGCTTCACATTCCCAACAAATTATCATTCTTTCCCCAATTTCCATACCAACCAACTCATAGAAAAGAAAAATTGAAGAATCGACAACAAACCCAGAATTTTATTTCCTCAAAAGTTGAAGAGAATTTCCAGACAAACCTCTCACATGCATCTTCAAGGGAAGAAAAGGGTCGTTTAAAATCAGGGTGACAAACACGCAAGGCATCCTGATAAGCCATTTGGAGTTCCGCTTGGTTCAAAGGTCGGATCTGCTGCTGAGGCTGCTGTGGAGGCTGTTGTGGTTGTGAATTCGCAGCGGAATTAGGGTTAGGGTTCGAATTGGGGGCAGAATTAGAGTTTTGGAGGATGTTAATATGACGATTGGAAAGAACACCAGGAGTAGTACGTAAATGGGCATCGATGTTGGAAGGGAACCGAGCAATCGCCTGCTGGTGCTGATGTTGGGCCTGCTTCTGAAGCTGTTGTAAGAGAAGCATTTGCTGCTGCTGCTGTTTTTGCAAGAGAAATTGTTGCTCCTGCTGAGTCATCGACTTCGCCGCCTCCATTTCACAAAATTTGTTTTTGCTTTTGTTTCTCTGTAATGAAATCTGTGATTTTTTTTTAAAGAAATATCTGGTTGGGTGTTGAAAATCAATTTATTGGGTATTTAGAGGCTTAATATTATTAGTTTTTTTTTTTAAAATTTTTTTAACTTGTATTATAGGTTTATCGAGTTATCGAGCGTCTATCGGCCCAATTTTAAATATTCTTGCTCTGTATTGTATTTATTTCGGTTAAACGAACACGGATATTAATTTAATGAGTAATGAATGAGTATGAATGTATCCGAAATTGAGAGTAGGTAAGTAATAAATTTGAAACCTTAATTATCTCATATCCACCTACTTCGTATTAGTCTAAATTTATTACATATCGTATGAATTTTGAATCATTATAAATATAAAAATAAACTCACGAGCTATTATATAAAATTTTAATTCTAAAGAGGTGTGCCTTACGATTTATCCAAAATCTTAAATATAAATTCCCTACTAAATTATTTTGGTTTAGATTTTTTTTTGTTATGTTTAATATTAATGGTTGTGCACTAGCTCTCTTGCTTAAGCGGTTAAAAGAACAATTGTTGTTCTTAGAGGTTACAAGTTCGAACATCAGCGATACCAACAGAGTGATTGAGCGATCAATGTCAAATGGTAGAGATTATATTTTAGAACAGATAATACTACAAATAACTATTTAGCTTGTTAAAAAAAATTAGTGGTTGTTTAGTTGACAGAATTAGTAAGGTACATGCAACATGATGAATATCTCAGTTGCGTTGTAAATTTAGAGTGTGACTTCTAAAATTTTATACACTATAGATAATAATAGATAGGCGATGGATATAAAAATTTTATGTGTATATTGATATAATTAAGATCAATTAAAGAATAAATTCTATAAATTTATAAAATCAGAATATATTGAGAGCGTTATTCGATTGGCTCGTTTATTTCGATAACATCACAAAATATATTTAACCATGTTCTATTTACATATATCATGTGTACACGTAAGAACATGTCCAATCCTTAGTTTTATATTACAAAATAAATAATGACAGAATAAATTGATTTGAAACTTCATCAGGCAATATCATATTACAGAATGAAAGATTAAACCAAACATCCTGATTCCTGGTCAGTCCTAAATGCAAAGATGAGTAGGTACCGTAGAAGTCAAGAAACTAGAAACTTTTATGGCATAATCCTTGATTTTATTTTCATGAACATGATTTACATAATCTATAGGTATATTTCAATCTCTATCTCAAGCGAAAACACTAGGTTGTTATGATTCCTCGTTGCTCGAATACTCGAGTATGACACATCCGAACATGGATAGGAAAACATGATACTCCAAATCATATAGCAGGAGCATAAAGATCAAAAAAAGGAAAGAATTTCAGCTTTATCATCTAAGAGAGACTATAATTTACCATTAGTTGGATCATCCGAAGTCTAGCCATTGATTCAGACAAAGAACTTCGTGTCGAGTACTTGAAGCCAGCTGCATTGTATATCTCAGTAAAATGGTTAGATTGAAAGAATGGGGAATTGCAGGCAATTTGATTGGAAGACGAGCAAAACAACCAGCTATATTATGCAAAGCACAATGAATTGAGCAATGAGAACGGTCCGGATCAGCATTTGCTTATAATGAGTTCACTAATCAGGTGAACTATTTGAGTACATATTTCTTGTCACACACCCAATACATGATTCCATGCCGTAGAAACTCGAGTCAGTTCCAACATTAAGCTATCCTTCCATGGACATTTCTTCTGGGAGAACCTGGTGGAATATTTTATATTTGAGACGGAATGGTTGGCCCTATGCCCTACATTAACAATGCCTAGATTGAGGAAAACAGAATCAGTTCATTCTATTCCCTAAATTATCCAACAATAATTATATAGGTTCGTCATTCATAGGTCTATGAAATGACTTGACAAAGTACGAGGTAACTAAAAGTGTTTTGATAGTGTGAAGTTAGGAAGTACCCCATGGCATGCCATTACTGAATGTACTATTTCCAGGAGAATGTGGCCTCCAAGAATTAAAGCTGGAAGGGGGGAGATGGACTTTCATGTGATTCCATTCACTACCCCGAGCACCAGTGGATCTGCCAAGATTGAACCGCCGAACAGTTTGCAGCCCCAAGCAGCTAGGAGAGTTTTGTGTTGTGTGTGGGATGAAGTGAGAATGCGATGACAAATAACAAGGATGTCCAACGTGTAAATCGTTAGTTGAAGGAGGACTACCCACTTCTAAATGTGAAAATCCTACCGGTCCATTTTGTCTGTGCACTCAAACAGTATAGAAGTCAAGAACAGTGTTGAACACTACAATGAAAACAAAATCGTGGACATATCCATCTCTATACTATACAACTCACTGTGGGCTGCGTCTATCATGTGGAACATAAATGCCAACTATAAATTTCAATAGGGAAAATAAAAGCCATGCATATAAGAAAAAACCAAAATCATACTGAAAGGAAAATGAAAAATAAGATAATAATTGATTTAACATGTACATCTTGAAACTAAGTAAAGCCAGAGAAAGGGACATTCACCAAGAAGGTTATGCAATTACCTTTGAATTGATAAATTTGAGCTTGTAGTTGATGGACGGTTGAATCTTCCAAGTCCAACAGATGAATCAGCTGAACCAATACGCATTCCTCTGTTAAAGTCAGCTGATAAGCTGCTCTCTTCTGATCCATCCTCTTGTAGAAGTAGTTCATCACTAGATTTTTATAATTTATAGTTGGTTGTTTTGCTTGCCTTCCAATCAAATTGCCTGCAATTCCCATTCTATGTACTTTGCATTAACTAGCAAGTGGCATATCCATCCATCCATCCATCATATTCTTCATTTAGATCATTTAAGTTCATTTTTAGCAGGCAATTATATAATTTAGTGCCAAGAGGAAGTGGTGCAAAATTTCCAGCTGATGGACTCACACCAAGTCCTGTTCCCTGAGAGTACTGCATATATCTCCATCTAGCATCAGGACTACTTCCAAGCATTGATGCACCGCTCTGTGGATGCATGTTCATTGCAGATTGCAGAAAGACCAACAGGTGAATAATAAGAAAACATATTACTACTATCTCAGTAACTCCCGTAGCTGCTTCCAAGCCCAGTATCATCATTGTAGCTTCCATGACTTCCTATACGGCCATAGCTATTTGCATGAGCATACGACGTCATTTGGATATGTGGGCTGTCGTGAAAGGGAATCATGATCCTGTTTTGAATCTATATGATTGATAATATACATCAGTATAAGACTACTACTAAAATATTGCAGAAAGTCTATTACTCTGGAAATAAAAATGATGGATCAATAGGAAGCTTACATTAGGGGAAAGACCAGCTGCAAACCAAATCCCTCCACCAGGGTGATGATCCACCTTGATGTTTTGAGCACCAGGCTACCAAGAAAAAGGCAGACATTAGGCAAGCATCTTTTCCTCTTCTCCTTACCCCGTGAAAATAACAGATTATTGTATCTTTTTGTAATTCTTGTTAATCACAAGAACATATTAATACAATTGAACAGCAGCTCAACCACGAGAAGACCAATAAAGCCTAACCTTTCACACCGGCCAAAGAATTTTGTACCCGCATACAACACAATGCACATTGAAATTTTATCAAATGATTGCTAAAATTTGTTCAAACAAGTACAGAACTCTTGTTGAGATATTTTCAACAACCTTAAACTTTCTATAAATAAGAGAAAAGTTCCCAGAATAAAAAATTAACTTATATCATTGTTCAAAAAATACATACTGTAAAACCAGGATAGGAATAGGTAATTCCTTCGTATGCTTGGTGCCAAGAATTGAAATAAAAGCTACATAGTTAATATTAATTTACGAAATAAGGTTCAAGATTCTTTAATTGCAGAGTCACACGCATATGTCCCATACCAAGCGTGGGGTCTCAGGGGGAGGTATGTATGGGCATGTGAAAGGTTCCCCAGTAACAAAAGGGTGTTTTGAAGCCTGCAAGATGAACTTGAAACTCTTACTATTGCTTCATATTTAGTTGGAATAGCATGATAAAGGAGCATTCAAGTGAAATTTCAATTACCTGGAAAGGTGACCACCGTTTTGCTGGATCAAACTCAACTAGTCCCCTCAGGAAATCAATCAAAGCTAATCGTATTTGACCTTCTGTTATAGATTCATTATGCAAAAGCCTTGGTAAGTTCATAACAGATAGTAGTCACACCCCACACACGTTTTCCCATCATGATAAGCCAGACATTCAATGTAGAAGTCAGATGCTAACCTTTAATGATATCTTCTTCAGGCAAGTTTTTCCGGTAAGGATAATTTGTAACAATTGCTTCAAGATTCTTATGACCGAAATACTCTTTCCCCATCAATGGTTTTTTTAACTCACTCTGATAAGAAACAAGCAACAATGACTATAAGATGAAGATAATTGACAATAGATGTAACGACATAGAAAATAACAAACAACCAGTCACATAAATTTCTCTTCTTTTAATATCATAAAGTTGTCTTCAGGACCGAATATACAAACACTTACAGCTTCATATTCTTCTTCTGTTAATGCTTGGTAAGCACTTCTGCCACCCACTTCAACATTCTCTATATTGTGTATACTCCCAATGCACTTAAAAAACTTGCTTGTGTTCTTTGCCTCCTTTAGAACATAATCAGGGGGTTGCGATCTACAACAAGAAAACCGTTTATTTTCACATATACTGATATACATATATTATGCATGCATTATAGTCAGATAAATAAGCTGAAATTCCAATATGAACCAAATGATTTAATGTGGCGTTTACAGGTGGTCAATCTTGGGCAAAGGGAAGGGGCTCACAAAGAAGACAATCCAAGAGCTCAAAGGCAGATACAGAATTCTAGAACATCCTTAAGAGGTTCTCTTATAACAAGATACTAAATTCAACTATTCACATCAATCAGAAAGTTAAATATCTTATACCATAACATTAACACATACGATGTACGGCACATATATGTCCCTAATAACTATTCATGCCTATGAAGCTAATTTAGGAGATGAATGATCTTAGAGGATCTGACTAGTCATTATGATTATTTTAGATGGAATAACAGAAACCAAAGAGAGGGAAATAAAGGAGATCAAGCTCTCAATTTGCAATGTACTTTGAGGAATCAAATAACTTTTTTGTTTCACTTTTCTTGTACATTCTCGTCTATCATAAGGGCAATTTAACTTTAAAAACTTATAATCTCATGAAAGTATTAGATATATATTGCATTGAATGCTGCAACTTCTAAGATTAACATAAAAATAAGTGACTGAGGGAATGAAATTTGATAATAACACATGCTTATGGATGATAAGAGACTACTTATACATTTTTCCACATTTGGACAAATGAAACACCTCTTCAGATATCTATGTACCAAATCAACCTAAGAAAAGCTATTCCAAAGTCAGTCTCAAGAAAATGATGCCTAGAAATACCGAGAAAATTTAGTAGTACTAGCCAAAGCAAGAGCCATACCCCACTATTTTAATCATTCGCCTTAGAAGATCAAATTCAGAAGCACCTGGGAATAAAGGAATCCCTAAAAACAGTTCTGCGACTATGCAGCCAAAGGACCACATGTCAATGGCTGTTGTATATCTGAAAGGATCAAGGTTCAAACTAAAACAAACAATCATGACCATATACACAAATATCAGAATTAAGTTTTCTAATCATAAAAGATAATAATGAACCACAACCGGTGAACATAATTTGAAAACCCACTTTTTAAAATTATTACCAACAAAGAGAACATGTCAACCATACAAAGCTATATGATAGAACTGAATAATTTGTCATTACCTCAAAAGAGATCCTCTTTTATAATCTTATTTATATTGCAGATAACTGAATGAGTAAAATAAGGATAAAAGCATATCAAGCCAAAAGCAAAGTTCGAACAATCTAGCCAGGGTGAAACAAATACGCAATGTTTAACTCAAGCATCAAACGAGTTAAATCTAATGTAGTAGGAAGAGTTCAATAGGGTTGTCGAAACCAATATAAGAAAACTTTAATGTTCTAGCATATCAAACTGCAATTATACATACCCTGAATCATGTTAGAAGACGAATAAAAGGGGATCAAAGAAGGTCAGCAATAATAAAAGGTTATTCAACATGGAGAATAAAACAAAATAAATTGAAGTGATAAGTTGTAAGATCAACCAGGAACTATCATGACAAATCCACACCATATAAAGGTCAGGTTTCATGATAATGGACTTCAGCCTTCAGGTGACGGTTAACAGGTTGGGTTCAGTTTTTATACATGATAACTGAACTCTTGAGGTTCAGTCTAAACCTAGGGATTGGTTAGGTCAAATGAAATTCTGCAGGATTTATTCATCGAAATTCCATTCAGAAAGACATTGAACACGAGAAGAGATGATACAAGGAAGGAAAAACACCACGACCCAGTACAAGACAAGCAGTAAGCAAAATCAATAGATAGAAAATAATAAGGCCATAAATTCATGCCAAAAGGATACCGGTATCCAAGAAGAACTTCAGGAGATCTATAATACCGGCTCTGCAGAAAAAAGACGAAAATACAGTTATAAGACCCTCTTGAGCATGACAAAAATGAACAACATTAAAGTAGTAGCTATGGGTGTAAACCTGAATGTAGGAATAAACAGTCCGTTCTTCCATGCAAGCTGATCCAAAGTCAATTATTTTAATTTCAGCTGGCTTGACACTGTTATTTCCAGGACAGAAATGTCAAACTTCACTGAAAAAATAAAATATATAGCCTGGAATAATCTTGAAAAAGCAACTCACCTCGTGCATAAAAGAATATTTTCAGGCTTAAGATCACAATGAATAATTCCAGCATCTTTTAATAAAGCCAGTCCCCGTAAAATCTAAATAAAATCAATAGGTTAGGATGAACTCAAAAGACAACTGGAAGCGGATGTTTAAAGGTAGTCCAATCATTATTCAGGTCAAACCAAGTTCAGTACTGCAAACACCTGTTTTGAAAACAGCTGAACAATGCTCAATGACAAACCCCTGAAATGATTTATCTTGATGAGTTCATACCTAGATCAGGGGAAAAAAGTCAATAACATACTGCAAAACCTATAAGAAATTGTACCTAACTGTTAAAAGAAATTCACAAATGATAAATATTCTTTCATTGAAATACAATAAAATTACTCACAGATTTGTATCAAGAAGTTCAAAACAGATGCACAAATGGCGTTGATATACAAAGTAATCATAAATACGGACAATATGATGCTGGTCTTCTGGATCATACTTTTTGTTAAGCTGCAAAAATCAAATAATTAAGCAATCAAAATGATGTTTCACAACCGATAGTTTTAAAGAAGGATATATCCAGCTGTCAGAAAATCACCGTTGCCAAAATAGAAACTTCAACCAGTGCTTGCTGATAGTAAGCAGGTTGGTTTTTAATTATCTTCACAGCAACAAAACTGTTTGTTTTAGGAACCCAGCATTTAGCAACCTGCCCGAAAGTCCCGTGACCAAGAACATCTTTGACAATATATCTACATAGAATCATTAAAACATGAGTAAAAGCTTCCTTCAACAAGCTTAATTTAAATGAGAATAATTAAAAAAAAAAAAAACAGAAATAGTTTTAAAGCTACATTGACATATCCATAAAGCTGCCAAAAGCCCGAACCTTCATGAATAATGGAAGTTTTAGTACAAGAGAAAGAACAACCATCTTATTAACCATCAAAAAATCCAAAATGCACATGTGAGGTCAATTCACAAAGAAACTACAAGAAATGCTTCAAAAATATAGTTCACGTCATCGGGAATAATCATAAAAAGAAGTAACAAACCTTCGCTGTGTATCTAAATTGAACAAGACAAAGTTCACTGTTAGAATAAGATCTGAGTTCACATTGTCATAGCCACCGTTGAGGACACCAAGAGATGGGCTAGTCAAAAACCGCTTTGGATTCAATTCTTCTGAATATTTAAACTGTGAGTTGCATATTTGGTATGTTTCAATTATGTCCTTTGTCAGTCTTGCCACCAACTGCACAGTTAAAGCTGCATGTTAGCACAAAGATCTGCCTTATATGGATCCATGCACCCTGAAACAATTCCAGTTTGCCTTATCTTTTATTTCTTGGGTGTAAAAGTTATATAAAATCGTATGGATAACCCAAGCAAGATCTATTTCATATTTCATATCAAGCAATATGCCATTATATCTTTATAGTACAAAATTCAGAGCTGATTATTTTGTGCCTAATCTTATTGTCTGAGTCTCTCAAACATTAAACCACATTAGGACATTAAAACATAAATTTTGACAATAAGGCAAGAATGGAGAACATTATGCACGAGGCAAGACAGAGGCATTTGATGATACTTGATAGATCATTAAATGACTAGGAGAGGATTTTTATTGATAAAGGAAGTGTCAGGGATAGAAGTTAACAATCCAACATGCGAGTGACAAACAAAAAAATATCAACGCCCCATTAAAACTAGTATTGTTCATGGAGTCTCTGCCCCCTAGTTTAGCTTTTCATTGATTCATCGGTTATAAGTATGAGATGTATTAGCTGAAGGCTTGTCAGGGTAGATAGGATGTGGGATCTAAAACCAATTCGGCAATCTCACTATGCTAATATCAGTATTGATATATTGCGTTCTTCTATCAGGATCCAATTTGACCGCCAACTCTGCTTATGCATACAGGCAGGTGTCGCACGTTATACTAACATAAATTAGAGTAGCAAAAATCCCCAGTCATGTCGACAGCTTTCTATAATGTATTTGCAACCAGTAAAACATTTAAGATTTACCCCCCTGAATATGGAAAAAAAAATAGGGGACTGTCTTTTCTGACCTTTACATTGCTTATGCTTTCCTTATGCTAAAGGGAATCATTAATGAAACCACAACTAAAACCAGCTGAATATCACTTAATCCATAACAATTCAAACTCAAAATTCAAACCCAAATCAAAAGCTCCCAAGTTTTTAACACATCTCAACATGCCACAGATATATCTAGCAAACTTTTGAACTAAAAATGTGCACACAATTAAGAAAGCGAACTTACAGGCCTTCTGAGAACAACACACAGCTTTCTATCAGCTCCATTTCTAGTTGAGTACGGCCTAAAAGCCAGCTGCCTCGGCCTCCACCGCAGGGCAGACCCTTCATCGGAGCCCGATCCCAAGGTCGTTCGAGACACTCCTTGATTACTAGGACCAACTTCATTCATAACTATTCTCCAGAAAGAAACAACCTTTTCTAAAGCCCAAAATTTACATCATCCCCAACAGCTCCATCAAAGAATAAACCACACAAAACACCGTAAAACAATAAACCCACCAAATTTTATCAGCAATCGAATTACAGTTTCCCAAACAAGATTGAAACTTCAGTTATTTTCCAAAGGACACACCAACTGACTAAATCCCAATACTTAATTATCAATTCTATTATTCAAAGTCTAGAAACAGAAAATCAGAAAACTGGAATCCCAGGCGGATCCAGAGATCACGATCAAAATAAACAACCCAGATTTTTATTAAAACAAACAACAATTGAAGTTTTTCATAGATTACAAATAAAACCCAAACGCATGCAATAAAACAAACTGGATTTTAACAAAATAACCCGAAACTTGGGTTATAGAGAAGTATCACGATCAACAGATGAAGAAATATATAGAAACAGAGAGCTTTCGATCTGAAGGCAAAGGCACCGTGCTTCTCTCTACCTCCCGATTGGAGTTTTTTTTACCCCTTTTCAGATTTTTTTAGGTGACTGCGTTGAAAAACTATACAATGGTATTTCCTATATTTATTTATTAAGAGTTAATTGCATCATATACACTCAAATTTCGACTCTATTTTAAATTAGTCCTGAACTTTTAAATATTTCAAATTCATCCTTAAACTATGAATTTTATTTTAAATTGGTTTTCAAGCTTTTATACATTTCAAAATTATCAATATTTATTAATTATATTGTATGTTAAAAATATTATAAAATTATAAATTATTATATAAATACTGATATGTATTATATAATAATATGATATGACATAAATAATTATTTAAGATGGAACTGAAATATTATGAAATTTAGAGATTAATTTAGAGTGAGGGTGTAGTTTAGAGATGAAACTAAAAGATTCAAAATTTAAGTATCAATTTAAAATGAATAACATAATTTAAGGATGTATGATGCACTTAAAATAAATTCTAGTTAAATTTAAATAAAATAATAATGTGTGATTTTGATGAAATTATTTATCCTAATATGTAATTTTAAATTTAATTAAACATACTTTCTCTTTTTTATTAAAATAAAATATACTTTCTCAACTTAAATTAAAATTTTATCTGAATATATAGTTAGTTTCATATCTTAAACAATTGAATTTAGATCTAAAATTAGATGTGAATGTAAAAATTCATATAAATCATGGACTGAGTTAGCAAATAATATGGGATTTGTACGAGCTTTTTAGCTTAAGTGGTTAACGAAACGGTTGTTGTTCTTAGAGGTAATGAGTTCGAGCAGTAATGCCAGTAGAGTGATTAAACGATCAATGTCAAACGGTTAAGATTGTATTTTAAAACAGATACTACTGTAATCATTATTAATTAATTAAAAAGATATGAGATTTAATGGTTGGGATTTGATTTGTTAATAATACCATAAAAAATTATGTTACATGCGAGAATAAATTTTACTCCATTTATGAATAGATATTGTTGATTCATAAATGAAATTATCGAATATGACATCGTTGTTTTAAAGATCTAAAATAGTTTTATGTTGAGTTTATCAATTTATTAAGTGTAAAGTTATAAAGTTAATATCGATAATATCTTAGGAGATTCAGTATTAATCAAAAGATAATATTATAATAAATGTCATATAACACAATGTATCACTATTGATATAAATCGTAATATATCATTATCCGTTTTAATTAATTTTGAAGTTTTAGGTAACAAATGTGTTACTAACCGTAATATATCATTTTTTTATAAAAAATATAATTTTTTTAATATATATAAAAAAATAAAAAGTGTTAATCAAAATTTTTATATAAAAAAAACAATACAAACATATTTTAATTATTTTTATAAAAATTACTTTTGAATTATACATTGAATGGGTGTTGAATGGGTGTAAATACTTGATCTTTGTGTCGTGGGATATTGACTGGTCGTATAATTTTCTATATACACACGTGTTTGCACCTCACCAGTCACCACCCATTTTCTTCTTCAGATAAAAAAAAAAAAAAAAAAAGAACAGCTTCACTCTCCCAACCTTTAAACCTCTTCAATGGCGAAGACTCTAATAACCACTCGCCCCTTCTTCTTCTCATCAATAAAACCTAATCTTTTACTTAAATCCTTCCCTCCCTTTTCCAAAGCCTATAACAATCCCTCTTCCTATCGACCCACACTTTTGGCAATCAAAAACCATCCAGGTTCAAGCTTCTTTTGGTCTTCCAACAGAAGTAAATCAACCAACTATGATGAAAATGATAGCAGGGTTGTTCCGAAAGCAAGGTTTGGAATTTTGGGTCACCGAGGATTTTCGATAAAGGCTACTCAAGTTAACGATCCTGGATCTATTGACTCACCTCTCATTCAATCTATGGAGAAAAAGGTATCTTTTTTCTCGTTCTTTTGATACTTTTTCTATGTTTGGTTTAATTCAAAATATGTTTTTTTTTCCCGCTGCAATTGATATTTACTTGTTGCTGTTTAGCTCAAGGAATTGGGGAAGTTCAATTTTTATTTTTTTGAGCTGCAATTATTAGTTAAAATCATTAATTTGTTATCAATTTGGTCAATCTGATAGCTTTATAATCTGTTTATCTTATTGAAACAATAGCAAGAGAACCTTTTGAAGTATGAAACTAAGAGGATTTCTAAATTAGTGCCATCCATTTTCTTTGATTTTAGGGTTTTTTGTTTCTGTTGATGATCTATTTACCATGTTTAATTTCGTGGAAAACACGATTAGCCTAGAAATTTAGTCCTAATAGGGGTCCTTGTAGACATTAAAGTATTCTTAACATTTTATGAAAGTAAATCAAAAGGAAAGGGTAATTTCACTATTCATTGCTCCTTTCTTATTGCAATCAAAGACATGAAAAATCCAAATGAAAGCTTCAGTCAAGCTCAGGCTCTCATTTAGATTTCAAGGAATTCCCTCCAAAATATATACCTTTTTTTAGAAAAAGATTACTTTCAGTTTCACCAAATAGGAAAAGGTGTTTTTTCATCTATTTGAACCTGAAATATCAAGGAAGATATCCCTGTTGATGTGAAGAAAATATTCCCTACTTAAGTCCAATCATGGTGGCTAAAACAAATTGTAAATTGTAAATACGTTTGAAATGCCAGTTATTTCTAGCTGAATGATATTATTTATTTCATCCAAAACCACTGTAGCTTGTATTCACTTGGACCTTGGTGTTTCAAGTTTCTCCTTTATAATTTCATTACAGTCACCAGATTATTTACTTCTTCCCATTTTAACTGTTAGATTTGCTTATTCACCGTTGTTCATAGAGATTGTATGGTTATTGTCTACTTGGACTGTGCTCTTATTGGAGTTAATGGTTTAATGTGCTTCCCCAGATCAAGGAACATTTGAATGCAGAATCAGTCATCGTAAAAGATGCATCTGGAGATGGCCGTCATGTTTGGTAAGCCATTTTCACTTGCATAATTAGTCGATTGATCAAAATGCTTAGTTAGAGGTGCACCAGCTTCTTCCTTCATTCTTACTACTGCTATTGGAAGTTGTAGTTGAAACTTGAATGTTATAGTAAATCCACATTCCACACATGGCTGTTGTGTCGAAGTATGAAAAATTGTGAGGGTTGAAAGAAAGTCAAGCTCACCATTTTGTGTGTTCTTTCGGATTCATGATTGGAAGTCCGGTTTAAACATATCTGTTTGGCATTTTTCTTTATTGCTGGAAAACATGTAAATCATTAAATCAGATCACTAATAAGAACTCCGTATGTTTGCTCTGATAAGTTTCCCTTGCCCATGCAATGAAATTGATTCTTGTTAGAGAACATGCTATCATGTGACTGATACTAATAGAGCATGGTAGCCAAATTGGTGCCGTCTAAGAAATAACATTGTAGTACTCCTGGAGAGTCCATGCTGATTATGTTTACTAAAGAGGAGCAGCTTTGTCTGCTGCATTTGACATTATTAACTAATAACTGCTGTCATCAAGAAATGTACACGTGTTTAGGTTATGTTTGTTAATTTTGAAAGAGTAAAACACATGTTCCAAGGTATCTTTTAGCAAATTACAGGGTAGTTTCAATATGAAGCTGGAGTCCTATCGAATGGAAATATGGAATGCAGTCATGCAGACCGGAGGTGACTGCCGTCTCTGATAGCCAAGTCAATTTTCTTTCTTTCTTTCTTCTTCTTTTCTCAAAAGTTAAGCAATTGTTGTATTTCATAGGATCTTCTCTTAAAAAATTGGTGCAATAAAGATAGGTTATCGGTCACTATGCATCTAATCATCTAGAATGCCGTATCTCTGGGAACTATAATGTTTCACAACTGTGGTGGCAACGTTTGTTTATGCTGTTAATATTTACTTAGCAGTAGCCAAGTTTGAATCACTCTATAAACTGTTTGACCTTTCGATGTTTTGTTTTCGAATAAAATGAATGTGCAGTTAACCACTCTCGTACTTTCACATCTTTTTCCTTGAGCATCAAATTTTGATAATCTAGACTTGCCTTTTCTCTGTTCTGGAACTGGATCGTGCAAAGTGTGATTTACATGTTTATAGTATACTTGGCCTTGTAGTTTGCACAATTTCTGGACTGAATCTACCTTATTGCAGCATTGACGTTGTTTCTTCCGCATTCGACGGACAATCAGCTGTCAACAGGCAGAGGATGGTTTACAAAGCCATATGGGAGGAATTGCAAAGCACAGTGCACGCAGTAGACCAGATGACCACCAAAACCCCCAGTGAAGCAGCAGCAAGTCACAAGTGAAAAAAGCATCTCCGATCTTTTCGACAAGAAAACCAAAGTCGAGTCCAATAATTCTCATCGGATTTTGTCTTATGAAGAGTCTTCAACCTGTTTGGTTAGGTAGAATTTGTATTCTTCCTCTCCTCTCCATTCCATTGCCTTGAACAGTGGAAAGCTTTTGCTTGAACATATCACTGCTTCCCTTAGAAAAGGGAATTATTAACAGAAATTTCTCAATTTTAAAGAACGTCTCAGTTTCGTAACCCTGCTTGTGAAATTTAAAAGCTAGCATATTGATTATCTTGAAGAGCAAGTCAGTTAAATGTTTATTAATCTCATTCCCATAATTGCATGCAATTTCCCTGCATTCTTTATAAACTACACATTCTAAAGATTTGGTTCATCATTTTGGGGAAGATTTCATTGATTTTATTAAGAAATTGGGATTTTTTTTAAGCAGAAAAATATTACATTCAGATGTTGGGATTCGAATCCGTACAAAGTGAGTACTGGATACAACATGTGTATCCGTATCACTTGCTCAATTAATGGATCTTTGAATTATATCCTTTATAATTCCGAGTGAATTCAAATTTCACTCTCTCATTAAAAAAATATATTTTGATTTGCTGAAAAAAGCTAATCTTTTTTAAACAATGGCAATAAAAATGATTTTAAATATCACTAATTGGCCTGGTAATTAAGGGTAATCTTCTTTATTAATGATTAATTTTGTATCCCTAAAATTTATAATTCTGTATCAATTAAATTTGATATAATCTTTAAAAAAAATTACATCCCTAATATAAAATTGTATGTTTGTGGCAATATATATTAAATTTATAAATCTTCATTTAATTTGTGCGATTAGTTATAAAATTTTAAAGTTTAGGGTTTTAATTCAAGTTATAAAATTTAGAAATTTTAAGTATAAAAGTTTAAAATTTAATATGTAAATATGAATAAATTTATTTAAATTTTAAATCAAATATATATATTATCTTATACTAGAATAAAAATATAAAACAGCATTCATTTATTTTATAAGTTTTTTAAATATTATATATTTATATAAATTTTGGTAGGTTAATGATAACGTTAATTCATGTTTTAAAACCTCACTCAAAACAAAAGGAAAAAACCCTCCCAACTCCTCTATCTTTTCCCGATCAAAATATAGATTGGCCCTTCTTAATTTCACTCGATTTACTTGGTAACCTTGCCAATTAGATCATCGGAGTAGATAACGGAACTCCATTTCGGCCGTAGCGAGTTGGGGTCGCGGCCATGTGAAGAAGCCGACGGATCGCTTTTGCAAGTAAAAAAAGGGGGGAAAGAGGAAATGTCGCAGCTGCATATGAACAACAACAATAGCAGTGGTGGCAGTATTCCGGTGAGCGAGAGGTATTGGACTTTAGTCGATAAAGCTGATAAGAAGTTTTCTAAGATCAGAGACTTGCCTTACTATGAACGCAACAGGTATAATACATGTTTCTTTTTGTGAGATTCTTCTTTATATTTATCATGTTTTTTATATTAGAATTTTGAGGTTTTAATTCCTTTGATTTTTTCTGCATTTTCAAGGTAAATGAATTAAATTAGAGGAAAATAAATTGTAAAACCTATCTTCTAGAATGGTTTATTTAGAATGTTGAAGCAAATCCTTTGACTATATAAACTTGACTTTTAATTTTACCTTATTTTTGAAGGTTCGATTTGGTTGTTAGTTTTGCCTTTTATTTCTCTTTGTGGAAACAGAAAGCAAGAATGCATTTGGATGCGGAACGAACTGAATTATGATTCTGACAGCTAAAATTTGAAGTTGCAACTTTATTCTGAGGGGAAATGTATATTTTTAATAAAATATCAAATAATTACGTTGAATTGATATTGCATTTTTTACATTCTTTCTTTTTAATCAATTATGATTTTACTTTTACCCCTTCCTTTTGCCTGTTAGGAATTATTTGGGAAGAAATAGAAAATTGTAGAAAAAGAATCTTCAAACAAATAATCCTAGAGAATTTTAGTAACTTGGAAAAGTGTGGTTCTTTTATAGTGCAAATGGAACCATAATTTGTAGGAGATTCTTTGAAAGACAATTGGATGATGAATTTAGCATGTTTGGTTTTCTACTTAATAGGTACGATACATACTTTTACAAGGTATTCAAGGTCTACACTCAGTTGTGGAAGTTTCAGCAGGAAAATAGGCAGAAGCTAGTGGAAGCAGGGCTTAAGAGATGGGAGATTGGTGAGATTGCGTCCCGAATTGCTCAGCTTTATTATGGACAATATATGCGAACAAGTGAAGCGAGTTACTTGTCTGAAGCTTATATCTTTTATGAGGCGATATTGACAAGGGAGTATTTCCAAGAGGGATCATTTCAGGATTTCAGACTTGTGAATAAACAATTGAGGTTTCTGGCTAGGTTTTTGATGGTGTGTTTGGTTCTAAACCGAAGAGAAATGGTCCATCAGTTAGTTAACCAGCTAGAGATGTTGGTTGACGAATGCAGGAGGACTTTCCAGGTTTATTATTAATGTTGTTTACTGAATTGAAGTTGTTTATGTGTTCCTTTTCACTTTTCTTTTTGGGCTTGGGGGAGGGGGATTGACTTTTGAGTCATGGAAGAAAGGGGTACTCATCACTATTAGTAGTATATCATGGGATAAACAATACATAATAAATTTTCGCATATGGTTGATGTTTGGGTTTGAATGAAAGATGATATGTTATATTGTTCTCTGTACTTGTTTGTACATCTGCCTTTTATTTAAAAAGAAAAAAAAGGTGCCACCGAGAATCAAGTAATTTTTTGATGTTGAACTAACTGAGTAACTGTAATCCGCTATTAACTTTTTAAATATTTGTGGTTCCGGTCCTTTGGTCATGGGTTCATTAGAAGTTAGTGTTAGATTTTTTTAGGAACCTCCAAATTTCCCTTTAGTATTCATTTTTATCTTTTATTTGAATGGTAATGGTTATTTGTGTACAGATTAATGATTGTAACCCATCTTTTCTCCAGGACACTGACTTTAAAGAATGGAAGCTGGTGGTTCAGGAGATAGTAAGATTTTTGAAAGCTGACACTGCTTTTATGAATATCAGGCCTATAAGGTATAGTCTTGTACTGGATCCCCATCCAGACGTTCTACCTCAAGTTGCTGCATCAGTTGCAAGAAAGAATTTAAGATTGAGGGATGCTGTGCTGAGCAGCTACCATCATAATGAGGTTAGGGATTAAGATTTAAGGGTTTCCCCACTCTTTCTTCCACTTAAATAGTATATCATACATATATGTAGCTTTAAAAATTGAATTGACTTTTACCTCTGTCCTGCATAATGAATTAAAAATAGTCTGTAATCTATCTTTTTCTGCTGTTTATTGTTGATCAGGTCAGATTCTCGGAGCTCACTCTTGACACCTTTAGGATGCTTCAGTGTCTGGAATGGGAATCCAGTGGTTCTTTCTACCTGTCATCTGGTGGTAAAAGTGGTCAGAATGGAGCCTTAGGATCTAGTCGCATTAACCACTCTCAAGATATTACTGATCCTACTTTGCCACCTAACCCGAGAAAAGCTGTATTATATCGCCCATCACTCACACATTTTATTGCAGTAAGTTCAAGACCTCTATGGTTAGATATTTTCTTTAGGCTGTAGTTTTGGGGCCATTTATGTTGCCATTGGCTGCCAAAACACTGCTTTTAGCAGCCAACCAATCCTAAAGGATTGTGTTTTTGGGCCAGTAAAGAATAAATGTTTATGAAATAAATATTTTTTGGAAAGAAAAACTTAAGAGGGGGAGAGAAGAGCTTGAGTGTAGCGTCCGAGCTTTTAAATGTGTGTACATTTAAAATGAGGAAAAGAGAGTAACTGTATGGGTGATTGACTGGATGAGGAATAACTTAAACTCATTGTAATTTTTAAGGGGCACCAAATTTGTATTACCTACTTTGGTTCTTGCTTTCTATATTAGTATAGCAGAAGTATAGGGAAATAGGGATCCAAAAAAAATGCAGTACTTGTAATCTGCTTGTGAGGCATCAGTTCTGTTGTATCTCAATAACATATCTAAGTAAATATTAATTGTAATTTATGTAAAGATCAAGGAGATTTTTACCTTGACAGATTACTGTTTCTATCTCCCTTAATGAGATAATTTCTCACCTGTCATGGTATTAGAAATTACTGGGGGCTGTTTAGATAATTACACCCCTTTTCTTGCATATCAAGGGATATTGTAAAACGCATATTTTGAGACAAGTGATGTAGCCTGTTTATCTAACTTACCTGCAAAAGTCAACAATGTGTAGGGGTTATTAATAAAAGTGGGTTTGTGTGCTGACTACCTTTCTTGGTCTGTATGTTTCATGCTGTACCTTCTGTGAGCAGGTTCTGGCAACTATCTGTGAGGAGCTCCCCCCTGATGGTGTTCTCTTGATATATTTGTCAGCTTCAGGTGATTAGTTGTGGCTCAGCTCTCTGTTCATTATCATAATTGCAGTTGCTTATGGCACCTAATAAAATGTTTCAGGAACAACTGGACATACATTGTCTCCCTCGGGTTCCGGGTCCTATATCAATACAGAAGAGAATATTACAAGGGACTTTCAGTCTCATACAATTCACTCAGATGAAACCTCCACTTCATCTATGAGTTCACCAAGCGATAGCCCCAACCCTTCTGCTAGTCAAAACAAGGGGGATTGTATCAGTTCCCACACCGGTTGCTTGCAGTTTGGTAATCGCGGGAGTGGAGGTATTCACAAAATTCTAAGCAATTTTGTTTGTATAATCTACTATTGTATTCATTGTTTAGCTTATTTTATTGGCTTATTGTATACTTGTGGGATGAATTGAAGAGATTCAATAAGTATCCTACCTCCTCAGAAAACCCTTCGCCGTTATGAACCTGAAGTTTCTTGTAAAGGCATAATTCATACCTATATGCTATAGCACTCAGTTGAGAGTTTATCAGGATCTTGTTCAATGATTATTACATTCTGTTGTAATGGGTAGTAGGCGTTAATACTAGTTAATTTTGGGGATTGGTTTTCTCACAGCCGTTTTTTATCAAACTTTTCACGTCATTTGAAAATGTAATATGCACCATCTCTGCTGTTTCTAATATTTTGTCAACCAATAAACATGACAAGCATATTGTTTCTATGATTTTGAAAGTTTCTTCGGGGCATGATCAATATTCTTAAGGACCCTCACGGTCTTTATGTTTTTATTTTTTTTGTATTTATGTTTGTACTTCTCATTTTCCATTTGAGAATTATGCCAGTCCTCTAATAATGTAATATTGTTTTATTCGGTCTTAACTAATTACCTCGTGTCTGCTAGAATTATAAATGTTTATCCTGACATCAAATAACTCATTTCCAGGATTGAACTGTATTTACCCCAGCGATTTGATTCCATTCACAAGAAGACCACTCTTTATAATAATTGAAAGCGATGCTAGCGAGGCGTTTAAGGCAAGTGTGTCAACTGTCAAACCGTTTCTTGTTTCTTGTTGACTATGTGTTTTGTGCATAATATATAATCATACCCTTTATTAACTTATTTTATGTAGCAAACCCATGCGAGAGCTTATCTTCGTCTTAAAACATCTGCAGGCTATTAATGGAGCAGAGAAAGGAGAACGAGCTGCATTGCTTTTATCCCCTAGCTGTTCATTTCCAATTGGCACCGGTGATTCTTCTCATCACTCAGTTGGTAGCCTGTTCACAGTTTTTCTAACAGCTCCTCTTCAGGCTTTTTGTTTGTTGCTTGGTATTTCAGGCTCTGATGTGGAAATGGTAATGAACAAATCTTCTCTTTGTCATATTTGTTTGTCCTTTATTTTGTTTGGTATATTAACCGGTAGAAATTTCCCAGGACATATATAAACATGCTGAAAGCCTGCTTTCTTCATCATTGAATGACTGGGGCCTAACTTTGGCGACATCAGATAACCTTCATCCTGTCTGGGCACAGATTCTAAGAGATCCATTCCTGCGGCGATTTCTTCTAAGGTAATTTTGTGTTTCTATTGTGAGGATCGAAATATTTAGGGAAGCCATGGTAAAAGGTTTCTTGATTTGAGGATCATGGCTGTTGCTCTTTTTCTACAATTAGCTAAAAATTCTTTGCAAGTAGAACAACCCCGTGTCGTTGTCTTGCATTTGCAAGTAGGACTTTTAAACCAAGACCCTTTGGCATTTTGCAGTATATTTCCGGTTAAAACTTAGTTCCTATCTGATTTGCAGGTTTATATTTTGCCGGGCGGTATTGACATTTTTTGTGCAAACGTACAACAAGAAGGAATTCCATCCTGAATGCATGCCAGCTCTTCCAGAATCTGTTTCGCCAACGACGACTGCTACCCAAACTGCAGTTCTGCAGCTTGCTGAAATGTTCCATGCAACCAAACGGTTTGTTTTCACAGAAGCAATCTCGCTTTCCGATCACAAAAACATCGGTATGTAGTCTTGATTTTTCTTCTTACCAGAAAATTATATTCCCCATAAAATATATGTGAATCTACGTGTGTTTGTGGTGAAAACTGCGTGTTTGAAATCTTGAGTGCATGCATGTTCATTCTTTTGGTCATTCTTTTGGTGCATGTCTGTACAAATAGAAGTGGGCTTGAAGTTTGTTTACTGTAATGACGAAAGGTTCATCTTTCTGTTGGACATGTTCTACATTTAGGAAAATGCATTCAGTTTATTATTTTTTTTCATCTTTTTATCGAATGAATCTTCATTAATATTTATTGTAAATTAAATTTAAAAATAAATTTTACCGAGTAAAGATTTATTTGATAAAAAAGATGAGATAAAAAAATTAATAAAATTGATATATTTGATTAGTTGATCCATGAATGACGAAAGGTTCATCTTTCTGTTGGACATGTTCTACATTTAGGAAAATGCATTCAATTTATTATTATTATTTTTTTTTACTAAATGAATTTTCATTAATATTTATTGTAAATTAAATTTAAAAACAAATTTTACCGAGTAAAGATTTAATTGAAAAAAAAAATTAATAAAATTAATATATTTGATTAGTTGATCCCATAAATAAGATGACGATAATAATTTATGATATAATTTCTCTTTCTAACATAAACTATTTATACACAATAATTAAATGGTCATTTTTAAGTTTTTTTTTGTCTACTAGTAATTTTTTAAAAGATTGAAAAGAGTGAATCTTGATATAAAGATCACTCAATTATAAAAAAATATAATTAAGCCATTCAATTAAAAATTTAGTTATTATTGAATCATTCCTTATTAAAATAAATACAAATAGTCATTTGATAAAATTTGATATAATAATAATTTTAATCCTTAAAATTTATATGTTGTACAAATTTAGCTTTAATTCAAAATAATTCAGTAAAATTTTGTTGAAAAATTTACTCATAAATCAATCCTAATTTACTTAAAACTAGGATTGTGCATGGTTAATCATAAAATTGAAAACCGAACCAAACTGAGGTATTATGATTCATAAATTTACGAACCTGGTTAACCGTGGTTAACTGAATTAAATCGAATTTAATTTTTTAATTGATTTTTAAAAGGTAAAAATATATATTTTATACTTTAAATACTATAGATGTATTTTTATTTTTTACTTAAAAATAAGTTTTTAATAAATATTTATGAAAAATATCTTAAAATCTTTATCTTTTAATGTTTAAAAGTAATAAAATAAAACTATTTTGTCAAGATAAAATACAATTTTTTAAAAATTAACGTTAATATGAAAAAACCGAAAACTGAGGTTAACCGAATTGAAAATCGATAATTGCTAAAATAACTTACCGAATTAAACCGAACCCAATACATCCCTACTTAAAACTAAGTTCTAAAAACTAGAAAGGCAAAAAAATATTATAAAAATACCTATACAGAATAAGGAATCAAGTTATTTCTTCCGTTATTTCTCACCAAATTTCGAATATATACATATAAATTTATAAAAATACCTATACAGAATAAGAAATCAAGTGTCAGAAAACGAAAGCCAAACAGATTTCAACAGAGAAAGGAAAACAAGAAAACAACGTCGAATCCAACATTCCTCTCTTTCGACGTTTTCAATTTTCAAGAACCGAAGAATTACTGGTTTGTTTGTTTCAAACCCACATGAAGAGGTGAGTCATTCTAAAACCGTTTTATAGCCATATGTTAGAATTGTTGATTTATAGGAAAATATTCCGTGTTTATTTTATTAATTTAACACAACTGAAGAGTTTTTTTTTTATCAAAGTAATGTTAGAATTGTTGATTTAAAAGAGATTGTTTTTTCCTCTGTGCTGTTGATCTGTTGATCTTTTCATTTTCTTCTTTGTTTTGATGTATCTGTGCGTGACCTTGTGCTTTGAAGCATATTTCACCTTTCCTCCATAATCCACTGCTTATTCTGCATTAATTCAAGAAATTTTTATCAATTTTAATCATTTGCATCAAACAGTGTCACATATCTACGACTGGATGGATCGGTTGAATCAGAAAAGCGTTTTGACATCGTGAAAGCTTTCATTTCTGATCCAACTATAGATGTCCTGCTGCTTACAACCCATGGTAAGATTTTCTTGTTGCTGAGGGAATTTCATTGATGATGTTTTACTTAATTATCGGCTCTGTTCTGCAGCTGGTGGGCTTGGTCTGAACTTGACATCCGCTGATACCCTCATTTTTATGGAACACGATTGGAATCCAATGCGTGATCATCAGGTAACTTAAATATCACATATTTTTGTATAGAATCTGCTATTCGCGTGTTGATGATGAAATTAATTCCACCACTAGTGTACTCACATAACATTTTTTTTACAAATTTATCTTCATCAAAAGATGAGACATTCAGGTTTTGTAATTCTTTTCTTTTGACTCTACTTTTATTGGCATCCTATCTTTTTTCGTGTAATATGTTGTCAATACATTTATTTGGCAATGGGAATGGATGCATTCACCCCTTTATCGTCTAAAATTGTTTTATCTTTGCTTAAGCTTGCTGTTTTGTTTCAAATGTTCATTAATGATTTGTATATATCAATTCCAGGCAATGGACAGAGCACATAGATTAGGCCAACGGAAAGTAGTGAATGTCCACCGTCTCATCATGCGTGGCACCCTGGAGGAAAAAGTTATGAGCCTTCAACGGTTCAAACTATCGATTGCCAACGCCGTATCAACGCCGAGAATGCCAGTTTGAAAACCATGAACACTGACCAGTTGCTCGATCTATTTGCCTCTGCCGAAACATCTAAAAAGGTATTTTTATTTCATACTTCTCGTACATGTTAGTCTTGTAGACAAGATAAATTTGGACATCGTTTTTGGTTCTTTTATCGGTTTTGTTTTCCGTACTTTTTGAATGCTTTAGTTCTAAGACAACAAAATATAGAATGGAATGGAATCCATTGAATTTTCATGCTCCCTCCCTAAGTTATGGTATTTGGACATGGTTATATCAGAGACTGTGTATTGGACACTTGCATCGAATGTCAAGTGATTCTTTGAGATGACATGTACCTGTGTGTTTGACTTTCAGGGAGCTAGTGCTTCAAAACGTTCCGAGAGCAGCGTTGACGCAGACGCTAAATTAATGGGAACAGGGAAGGGACTCAAAGCCATTCTTGGTGGTTTGGAGGAGCTTTGGGATCAATCACAATATACAGAGGAATACAATTTGAACCAGTTCTTAGCAAAACTCAATGGCTGAGTTCAAGCTGTTGAAAGACAAGAACTTCGAACGATTGCGGTTGTATGTTGAAAGATTATTCCCGAACCACCTATCGGGTGTTTGGATCACGGCATGTAAGATTTTGTTTCCGGCCGGGTTCATATTGAAGCTAACTGATTGAAGCCAGTTGCTCATCTGTAAAAAGAAATGTATATATCTAATTTAGGACCCTAATTTTGGCAAAACTTAGGTTTAGCTTTCAATTCTTTTAATTATATTTTTACCAAAATTTTCGGATGTATTTTTTTGCCAAAATTGTCAATTCTGGAGTTTGCATAAGTGAAACCGGGAAGGGTAGTTTTTAAGTGGTTGGTCCCAAGTGTCGGAAATTTTAGAAGAGAATTGTAAAACCAATTAGTGTATATATCTGATTCTTTGTCAATTCAAAGTTATTCGAATAAGAGTCTATTATCAACGTCTGTTAATTTTTACCGTTAACAAATTTCTTTGTTTAAAATTCTAAAATTATAGTTGAAGTTTGACTGTTTCAAATTTCTTTGTTTAAACCATTTAACTTTTTGTCAGATTGTATAGGTTTAGAATTACACAATCATGAAATGTATAATTTCTTTGTTGTTATTTAATCTAACGTGAGTAAGAAGTTATCTCTCATATTACCTAAGTGTAAACTTGTATTGAAAATTATTCAATTTCATATAATTTTGTATTATTTTAGAGTAAATGATTGTATGATTTTAAATTATAGATAATTACAGTAATTATTTATGCAACATGTGTTATTTTAATTATTCTTCAAATAGATTTTATGATAGTCAACATACAAAATTGATGTTCGAAAAAAAATATGACCACTAAAGTTTAGACGTATTTTTATTGTCATTAAAACTTAGTGTTAGTTTATGTGATTTATTTTAGTTTATCTATTTAAAAAAGATCATTTTTTTCTTAATCAAAGAATTATTTCTATATCAAAATTTAAAATTATATAAAATAAAATAATATCAGCATCTTTGACTATTAAACTAATTATTGAATCTTAAATTATTTTCTCTTTTATTTAATTTCTGATCGAGTAAAACACGTGATATTTTATTCTTTGCATTAGAAGTTGACTTCAAATGTGAAAGAACTCAAGTGTTCACATATTTGCTCAGTAAAATAATTAAATAAAATTGGAAATATTGAGACTTGAAATTAGACTTGTTCATAAATAAATTTAATGTTTCGTTCTATATCTCCCCCATATAGAACTCGTCCGAGTTCATAACTCAGAATACTGTTAAAATATAAGTTAAAAGCATGTATCATTTGACAACATAATTTGAACTAAATCACAAGTTGTTTAAAATAAAATCTTCTGTTTAAACGGAAGACTAAGTAAAACCTTAAAGGGAGAGAGTCGTAGGCTAGGTAGGTTGAGATCATTTTTTTTTTTTTAATTTTCTTATTTATTAATTTGCATTCTTGTGAAGGTTAAGAGATAATAAGGTCAATCAAATCATGACATGTATAGTAAAAAACTTAAAACATTATTAAAGATGGAGTCTGGATTTAAGATGGGGACAAAACGTAAATATTTAAAAGTGGTGAAGTAAATATATAAAGGAAATTAAATAGGGGACAAAAGTGAAAAAAAATTCTTTAAAGATTGGGGGATTATTCCTCTCAACCCATATATCCAGGGACGGAGCTGTGTGATTGCCCCCCACCCTCAAAGATTTTTTTTCTTTCACTTTTGTCCTCCTATTTAATTTTTTTTTAAATTGTTTTTTTATGAATTTGGCCCCTCCTACTTTTAAACATTTATGTTTTGTCCCCTTCAACCCTAAAATCTTGACTCCGTCCCTGCATATATCATGTTTAAACATGAACTAAAAAATAGAGTTTTTTTTTTAAAAAAAATAATATCAACTTTATACAATTTTTTATTACAACATGATTTTTCAACACTAATGGTGGTTGGAGTAAATAGACATGATAATAGTATATGGGGATTCAAAGGTATTACGGGTTCTATCCAATTTATTAAAATGAAACTTTTATTTTATAATCAATAAGAAATATATGTGTTTTTAAAAGTTACCTTAATATAAAAATATTATTAAATATTAAACGTATAAAAGCCAAATATTTTCATTTTTTACCTAATTTTTTTAATGTTTTAAATTTTAGATAATTATTATACACACGTGTAATTAACTATAAAGATCAAATTATGTGACTTAAATATATACACATAGTAAGATTTCTCCTATATAAGTGAATAAGTAAGAACATAGAAATGGCCTTTGGGAATCTTTTACAATAATAACTGAGAACCACAACTCTGTTTGAGCTCTAGTGCAGTCCCATGCACAGAAAATCGCTTCTCTTTAATGCAAACTTTTTTTTTAATACTGATAATCTTTCTATTTCAGTGAAATTCACGTCTCCATCAGGTGAAGAACCCTACATGTTCAACATTTATAACTTCAAGCTCCTTTTAGATGCAACTTTTCCATGCTTCATCAACTTTTCTTGCTTGTTTTACTATGGTTTATCTTTGATAAGCATGATGCATATATGGTTTATCTTTGCAGAAGGCCAAAATTTTTGCAGATAATTTAAGTCAACAAGATTGGATTTAGCCTTTCGGGGTACCCTTTGAACCGAAAACCAAGTTGAAAACAGTGACAGTTTGAGAAGAAAAGAGAAAATGAGTGGAGAGGAAGAAGGGGCAACATTGGAGTCTACGCCAACATGGATTGTTGCAGTAGTTTGCACTGTGATTGTTGCCATTTCTTTGGCTTTGGAACGTTTGCTTCATATTGCTGGGATTATTTTGAAGAAGAAAAACCAGAAACCACTCTATGAGGCTCTTTTGAAAGTTAAAGAAGGTAACCCATCTCTTTTTACCTCTCCACTTTTTCGTTTTCGATGATAAATTTGATTGGAAGTGTTAAAGGAAGATCATTTTTCCTATTGGGAGATTCTTTGTCTATTTTACAAATTGTAACTTTGAAATGTCTTTTCTATTTTGCAGAGTTGATGGTTATGGGGTTTATCTCACTATTGCTGACAGTTTTTGAAGGTGCAATTGTTAAAATCTGTGTATCTAAAGACACATTAACTCACATGCTTCCTTGTAAACTTGAAGACAATAAAGGAACAGGGGAGGGCTCCAATCACACTGAAACAACATCACATCTTCAAAAGTATTTTGCTTCGACCCTGGCTGGTAGCACCAGGCACCTACTTGCCGAAGAATCTACATCTTCTAATCTGGGATATTGTGCTAAGAAGGTAACATATTTATCCATCAACAAATCAGTGGTTATTACTGTTATTTATGCTATAAGGAAAAGCAAAGAATTAATGCATCTTTTTTCATGCTTAGGAATGAACTCATGATGAGAGTTTTATTATGGTTTTGATAGTTAAAACCGAAACATTTGTAGTGTAGGAAAAGCATCTAGGATTTGAATAGGATCCTATGCATATCATTTAATGGTAGTTTTGCAGGTTTTGACTCAATTTTTTCATTAAAAATGACGATTGCTTTGATTAATGTACTTATTAGTTCTGTATTTTTGTGCTTCAGGGTAAGGCACCTTTGCTGTCTGTTGAAGCACTCCATCATCTACATATTTTTATCTTTGTCCTGGCCATTGTTCATGTGGTATTCTGTGTTCTCACAGTTTCTATTGGAGGGCTAAAGGCAAGCGGTCTAATATGGTTATTTTGTTTATTCTTCAACCTTTTTCCTTTTTCCAGTACATTTCTTTGTTTGTTCTCAGCTACTTATGAAAATATTAGTTTTTATTGTTTTATGTAGATACGCCTATGGAAACGTTGGGAAGATTCAATTATAAAAGAGAATTATGATTCAGAGCAAGGTAAGCACTAAGGACTATGCAGCATATGCCTCTGCTGCTATAGGATTTTCTTTTTGTAGTTTAGAAAATGACTTAACTAGGAAACAGATAGGACCAAATAAGAAACCCTGCATGAGTACCTTCTTATTATAGTCTCTCCAAAGAGTGTGTGCTAGTTTGTTTGTTTTTTCAATTTCTTTTTCATGGTTCTTACAACTTGTGTACCGTGTTAGTGCAGTGTTGAAGGGAAAAATCACTCAGGTCCAGCAGAATACTTTTATCAAAGAGCATTTTATAGGTTTTGGTAAAGATTCGATTGTGCTAGGGTGGTTGGTAAGCTTCTATTTCATTACAATACTATCTTTTTGCCATTCAACTCTACAACAATTCCTTGCTCTTTAAATACTAATCGAGCATAGGGCGACTTTCTGTTGGTAATCTGTCATGCTTTAATAGTTACATTTGTCCGTGCATATGCTTGCACATGTTTTTTCCTCTTGTAGCTGGTAATTTATTCTTTGATCCTCCTATCATCTGATTTCAACTGTGAATGGAAAGATTACTTTTCCCATAAGAGTTTTTCTCGCTTGAAATCAGACAAAAAGGAAGAATAAAAGGTGATGATGTGGTGGTGTTAGTTCTTACAGTTACAGGGATCTTGCTTCAAACATTTACTATAGAATCAGAAGTTTGTATGCTTGTGCTAACCATGATTTTAATCTTCTTTGTTTTCTTACAGCATTCGTTTTTGAAGCAATTCTATGCATCTGTGACCAAATCAGATTACGTGACACTAAGGCTAGGCTTCATTATGGTATATGTTTTCTGTAAAAATGATTGAAGAACTTTGTTATATCCAATCAAATACTTATTATTTGTATTGCAGATGCATTGCAGGGGGAATCCCAAGTTTAATTTTCACAGATACATGATACGCGCCTTAGAAGATGATTTTAAGCATGTTGTCGGTATAAGGCAAGTGCTATATGAGACTGATTGTAAATATTTATGTTTGGTATTGCTTGCACATGACGAATATGTATATTCCCTCTTCGAATCATGCTTACTTTGCTTATTCATCTTGATTTATCGTTTCGTGTATTTGTTTGCAGTTGGTATCTCTGGATTTTTGTGGTCATCTTCTTGTTGCTGAATGTTAATGGTATGTAAGACCATTGACTATTGTTAGCATTATCATGGTTTGACCATTTTTTTTCCTTTTGCTTCTTTGGCATGTAATAGATGTTCTTGACATTTTCTTCTGCAGGCTGGCATACATATTTCTGGATTGCTTTCATTCCTTTCATTGTGAGTAGTTTTCATACGTTTTCTTACACGCATACGCATATGCACAAGTATAAACGAACATCTGTAAACTCTAGAAGCAATCGTCGTTAACCATTTCCGATTTGAAGAGATGAATGCATGGACTAATCCTCACTCCAACTTATTGAATCTTTTAGAAACTGATTAATTATGTTATCTGGACTCAAGGGTGACTATCAGATATAAGGATATGCTAGTTTTCTTTCATATACTTGGAGGATCCTATTCCTATCTACGTCCGAATATGTCTCAGACACCGATGTCGGAATTGGTAATTGAGGGAAAACAAAGAGGCCATGTAACATAGCTGATAAATTTAATGATAGAATCTCACCCTGCAAGTTAATTTTCTTTGCATTCTGCTTTTTTTCGTGATTCATTTGTTTCCAGCTTTTACTTGCCGTGGGCACCAAGCTTGAGCATGTGATTACCCAGTTGGCTCATGAGGTTGCTGAGAGACATGTAGCCATTGAAGGGGAGTTGGTGGTCAAACCATCGGATGAACTCTTTTGGTTCAACAGGCCTCGGATTGTCCTCTTCTTGATCCATTTTATCCTCTTCCAAAATGCTTTCGAGATTGCTTTCTTCTTTTGGGTTTGGGTAAGACTAAGCTTCACTATCTTGCCATATGAACCACATATCAAACTGGGATGACATAGTGACATTTCCTCTATAATCTGTAGGTTCAATACGGTTTTGATTCCTGCGTAATGGGACAAGTTCGTTATATCGTTCCTAGACTCGTTATAGGGTAATAATCAACGACGAATCGTTTTACGTTATTGTAAAGTCTTGGTTCGTCTTAAAATTTTATTTCTTCTAGTCAGTATTGATTGTTCTGTCGATATCTTCAGGGTTTTCATTCAAGTACTCTGCAGTTATAGTACATTGCCACTTTATGCCATTGTCACACAGGTTAGTTGAGTTTCTTATAACTATAACTTCGATTTCATATCGGAAACTCTGATTTACATGTCCATTTTCTACCGAATTGAAGATGGGAAGCTCGTTCAAGAAGGCGATATTTGAGGAGCATTTGCAAGTAGGTCTCATTGGTTGGGCACAGAAGGCTAAGAAAAAGAAAGGCTTAAAAGCTTCTACTCAGACTGCACCCGAAGTAAGTCCCGAGCAAAGCCCTTCCGTTTCGATTCAGATGGGAAGAATTCTGCGGAATGCATCTTCTCCGGAGGAGATTCAACCGGCACATGGCTCGGAATGAGGGTGCTGAGAAGCACAGTAGCCATGAGTCTTGTACAAAATATTTGTTAGGTAACACAGTCTGAGATGTATGTGGGGTTCACCCGGTGGGTGGCTTTGCCTTTGCTTGGTTACAAGTATGTTGTAAGCAATAAAATTAGTATTTGAAACGAAAGGGTCTGTACATAAATAAATGTTGTCTTGGTGAACAAGTTTAGTTTGAAAAAAATGTTATCAATTATTTTGAAACCTTCAAATTTGTACTAAGTTGGTATTACGAGTCAATAAAATATTGGGAAATAATTAAAATATTTTTATGTTAAAGTATAATAATTAATAAATATTATTACGGGTGTACTTTTGTCTTTTCATACTTTTATATAATGAGTTTTTGTATATGGAACTTTTATCACTCCGTATATAATCATTTGTTGATTTAATGTTTAAGGTCGGAGACCGATGATTACTAGCGATTCTGACTAAATGAGTTGTAATCTACAATCCGAATTGAAGACATATTTTTGAAGTTAGTTTATCTTTCAAGATCACGACCCTTTGTCTCGTCCATTGTAGCATGTGTCGCTCGGGACATAATAAGGGATATCACCTTACTCGAGTTGGTGGGAATTTAAATTGTGATTTAAAATTAATTAATTGTTAAAATTTAGGATTGATCATATGATTTAAGATTTATATATTAAACATAAATCCTTAAGCATATTACATTGAATCTTAAATTCTAACCATAACTCCTAAAGTACAACTCCTAACCTCAAGCCCTAAAATTTAATCATAAACCCTAAAATTAAGTTGCATGTGAAAACTTTTTATTTCTACCGGATGTGTATCGAATATAAAACCTTCTTCTAAGTATATAAATATACTAAAAGTGAATCCCACTTGCTACTACATTTTGAACTCCCGTTTTACAAATGCCATAAGCATCTCTTGTTTGAAAGCTTCAAATCTGGAAAATAAGTTTTAATTGGAGATGACACTTCTTTTAACCAAAGACGAGTCAATATCCATCATAATCATAACCATAATCATCTTCATAATCAGAAGCTTGGATGTTGAATTCAGGGTCATTGTCAAAAATTCCCCCATCGTCGTCTCCTTCATCATCGTTGTATTCATCAGCCGAATCACCTCCCTTGCCGATTTCGAAACCCTTCTCTTCCTTTTCATCAAAATTCAATTCAAGTTTTTGTTTCTTGGGTCCCTCTGCAACCACCTGTGATACCAAAAACATCTTAAGATTACTTCAAGAGGTTTGCTTTTGGAAGAAAAAAAGTTCCTATCAAGCAGTCATTGTTACTCTGACTCTTAATTTATGCTAAAGTATTCATATTCGACACATTCTAGTATATCTGTATCCAACACTCCCAAATCCGAATAACATAATGCGAGTACGATTAATTTTGAAACATTAAAGTAAATTAGATATAAACGTACCGGATCATCGAAGAGTTTCTCCAATGCATCGTAGTTTATTTTTGAGCTTAGTCTCTGCACAGAAGCCATATAAGTATAAAAAAATTCTTATTAATATCCATATATAGTACTAAATTTGTAGTGTCACCGGTAAACATGCATGATTACGACAACGGATGCGGATTTGCAGAAATATGCAAATGCTAGGACGGTAAACAGATCCAAGTAAAATCAGCATTTTATTTTTGGATCATTTTGTTTTGACTCGGGAGCTAGTAGTTGGCCGGAGCATAGCAAATCTATCTACTAACTTGTAAACCTAGAAGATGTAGTCTGGAAAAGGAAAACCAGATCAATCTCTTGCTCAAGGTTTCCATTTCAATTAGGTAAAAGAGGTTGAATGAGAAATCAATTTTCACATTATTTCAACTAACAAATTCCAAGCATCCTAAAAACTTCGAAATGCATATGACTTATTTTGTTCAAACATACCCTTCCAACTCAGAGATAGATGGTCTTTTTTTCTGTAAAATCTTATGTAAATCCCTTGAATATATGATTGCCCATTATTTTACAGAATAAAGAGGAACTTTTACAGCCACCGGGAGAGGGATTAATATCAGTTTAGTTCCATTAACTTGAAATTACTTTAGATAGAATTCTGGTGGCATGATTACTATAACACAACAGTGTTCCCATTTTGAAGGGAGTGCAGTTTTATCGTAGTCACGGAGAACTAAGTTTATTTATTCAGCCATGATACAGCATAGGTCAAAACAAGAAAGAAAAGCTATCGGATACCTTCTTGACCAGCAGTCGCCGGGTTGCTTCAGCAGCAGTCTGAGGAGGACCTGCATTTTTTTCTTCAGCAGCTCGCTTTTGTTGCCTCTCCTGTTAATACAACAAAAGCCACCAAAAAGAAAATAAAATTTAATATACGGGAAAGAACCATAATCTAAAGACGATCATTGTTGGACATGAGAATAAACATATCGTAGACATGCTAAAGCTTAGAACCATGCTCAGTGTGCCTATATATACAAATATAATAAAGAGAGAGGAGGAAAAAGAACCATTGAATCAAGCCAGAGTGGCATTAGTCAACTGAAATAGGGATAAAAAAATTAAGTGCTGCGATCAAACTATTATGCATGGTACATTTGTAGTTTGTTTTGCATTTTTCATTTTTAACATTTTAGATATTCCCTTCCATGCCTATCTTTAACGAAAAGTAACAAAGCACAAGTGGTGGCTTGCTGTTCTCTCAATATAATCTTCAGAAATCAGCAAACTTTCATACTGTTCTTAATATTCAAGAATCACCTTTCTAGATTTTGCCACTACTTCTGCAGCAGCTGTGGCAAGCTCTTGTGCAGCTTGGAGGTCCTCTGGGAATTTATCATATTTGGCCATTAAAGCTTCTTTAGCAGCTGCTGCAGCTGCTTCCTTGGCTGCTTGTTCCTGAAAAGATTGCAGTATGATTAAGTTCCTGTAACGTATAACAAGATATATATATATATATATATATATATATATATATTTTCCTAATAAATTCATGAACGCAAAGTTGACTTGAATTTTTTTAGTTGCATATAACACAAAAAGCATCAAGACACATTAGTTATATCAAACAATTTCACTGGATCCAGGGCTCAATTTAACCACATGATAAGAATATGAGAAAAAAACATATAAAAGTCTTTTTCTTCAATACTTGGATTATATTTGAATTATTCTTCAAGGGGAAATCATTTTTGTAGGAGAAATCATACTCTCATCTTCTAGATGTTTTCAACACAATGCATGAATATTCCGTTTAAGCTGTGGAATTAGAGTAGAGTAGGCCAAAATAATGTTGTGCTCAAGAATGTCATGTTTCAAATCACCTCAAGATATTCCCGGTTCATTTCTTCCCAAATGATCTTTTTGAAATGCTTCTCCTCCTCATTGTGAAGATAACCATCAACCTGAAAATGTAATATTTAAGTAATCCCAAGTGTAATAAGAAAATGATATCCATGTAAGACAACTTAACGGATAATGTTGTTCCCTACACATAAAATCAACCAACATGTTCTAAATTATGTTTAAAACACAATGCATGTCACTCAAACAATAATCATGAACTTATATATTAAATGCATGTATGCATTAATAAAGACATAGCTTGTTGAAATTTGAAAAGCCATCACCAAAAGTGTTGAGAAAAGGTATACAGTTAAGAATATTTATAAGACAGAATTTTAGGTCAGTTTTGTTGATTCTGTCTGTACCAGACCAACCCAACTCACTTCCAAAGAGTTATGAAGAGCCAAACTCTAAATACTGAAGAAAAGACCTTAACAATAAGCTTAATTAAAGTATTTTTTGTTAGTTCTTCATCATTTTTCTCCTTATCAAATTTCTGAAGACTTAAGTTTACTGATCAATCATTATTTAGACCCAGAGCAGGTCAGAAGAAAATATAACAATAGTGATGTTGATTGCTTAAGACAATCAACCGATAGCATTAGTTTCGCAGTAAGAATTGAAAGCTGAATTTCAGCCCAATTGACTTCAACTCAAGGGTATACACCTTAGATGATTTACCAATGCAGGACAAAGAGATGATTTGATCCAAGTAAAAGAAGCAAAACAGTTAAGTTTGTCAAAGCTTAAGAAACTTGATATAACGAATTTATTTAATTCTATCTACATCTTTACAAGAATAATCTGTTAGACTAGGAAATATAACCAATGTAATTAGTTTAGCACTTAGGTGGTTGAGCTTGAGCATGTAGTATTTTTTTTGCTGAAAAGTTCATATGGACAATGAAATGTTAAAATACAAGAAAACAGATTTATTCCCCACCTCAAAATCATCAATATCAGAAAAGTTATCTGATTCATCATCACTAGCATCAACTCCAGGTAATCTATTATTGTCACCATCATCAACGGCTGCCTTGTTATTTGCATCCTCTAAAAACCCTGGAACAATACATTTTCTAATAAAAAACCTCGGGCATTTAGACAACAAAATCCAATTATTAAACCATGTAAAGCATGATTACTCTTGACAATAAAACTTACCATTAATTTGAGGTTTTTCAGACCTGCTTGCAAAAGTGATGCTATCTACGCTCTGAAATTGTAAATCATAACCAAAACAATGAAATATTGTACTAAAGAATGACAGATAACAAGGTTGAAGATAAAATTATAACTCAATAAACTAAAAAGATCCATGAAGGGGGAAAAAGATTCACGCATCCAGTCAAAAGAATCTGAGACAGGTTAATCTCTCCTAATTAAGCAACATAACCATAAACAAACGCCTCATTGCTAAGTGTTTAAACTGGAAAGAACGATGACACCAAATTAAAAAAACAGTTAGCACATGAGGAAGGGGATGAGGGGCATTGTAAGTTAATAATTTTTGCATGCCCATGCGAATCTCACACTCCACAATAAATGAAGCAAATACAATTTGGACTGTCCTTAAACATTTAGAAAGGTATAATTACAGAACTTACATTAGTATTTTCCTCGATAGCTAATTTTGCCAGTCTCTCTTTCTCAGCACGCTGGAAAGCAGGTGGATCTGATCCTCCTTCAAGCCCTCCTGAAACCTTCATGAACTGCACCAGCCAGTAACAGCCTTGAACATCAGCTTCAATGATAAAACAGTTTAAATTGGTAAAAAGTAGTGTGCAAAAGACGATTAGAACTTTAGAAGTATACAAAAAGAACATGGGTGCTTACTTCTTCATAACAATCATTACAAAGTCCATATGCAAAAGGTTTGCTCTCCGTATGCCTGCATAGAACTTCACCTAAGCTTGTTTCTTTTGACCCAGTATTTGGTTGTTTTTTAGTTAATGAACTAGTTCGAAGCTCCCTCTCCTTTTCCGTAAACTCCTCCATCTGATCACAAGTTTACAACAATGCAGTGTATTTTCAAGAAATGTAATGGGGGAAGATAAATGAGATGCAGATAACAACAGTTCAACATAATGCTTGCAGTAATGATAGAAAATCAGCATCAAAATTTCATAGAATTAGTTAGTTTGTAGAGTGGACACAAGTAACAACAACAGTAATAGCAGGAAGCTGAAAGGAAGTCATGTCAACATCAAAAGGGAAATGAAAAATAAAAAATAAACAAAAGATGATCCAAACTATCATAAACATTAACTAGGTAGAATATGGTTCCTCATTTCATAGGTACTAGTAATTCCATTACCAGTTTCTGGCACAATGTAATTCTTCTATATTACCATGAACAAGTATAAAGATACACACCGTTAAGGCTCCAGAGCCAGTATTCTCAAATTCAATCAGCCGCTTTGACAATGTTGCTTCACAAATGTGAACAACCTCTATCTGTAAACAGAAAACTCAATTAACCAAATAATTTGAGAGAGATAGAGAGGATAATAAGAAAAAGGGAAAAGAAAAAGAATCAACTTGAATCTAAGTAAAGAAGAAATTAGTACATGGGAAATGATGGAAAATATCATCTAAGAATAAAACAACATAAGCTGCCCATAATAATATATGCAATTTTTTATAATAAGCAGATGCTAACAAAAGCATTATTTAGCAGATGTTAAATAAGCATTTTTTATGATATATGCAGTATTTGTTATGGCTTAAGGTTGTTGTGGATTTCTTTTACTATTGCATTTTCAGTTTGTTTTTTTTTTCATATTAAACTTCAGTTATTTTATGCCTCCAGTTTTAGTACGATGAAGCTAAAGTTTCCCTTAAGAAACAGAATAAAAATAAAAAATAAAAATAGCATCAAGGACTTGTGCTACAATGACAGGTTGCAGAGGGTCTCAGACAGTAAAGTTAGGATCTACAACTATCACTACTCTAGCTTAGGACAATACATGAACCTAATCTAAAACCACCTAATATAAGTTAGGACCTTATTTAGCATGTGTCTTTTCTGGCACAATGATGAAATGGCTGTAAGTTAGAACATTTCAAGTCATACTCATAAATTTAAAACTGCATAGTTTGTCAGCCAAATAGTATAAATAATTAATTAAAACTTGAGGATTGTGGCCGGAGATGCAATGAATGATGGTGGTTTATGTGTGATTGGTGTTTAGGAATTTACTGTTTGAAGAAGATGAAGAGAATATTTTTCAGAGAGAACGAAGTGTTTCTCTGTATTTTCTTATTATTCTTCACTCTCAAATGCTTACAGAGTAAACCTTTAAATAGGCTAATATAGAGTTTTAATATAACTAAAACTATATTTTATCTCTAATTTAAATAATATTTATTCCTAATTTAAATAAGACTTCTAATAAATCTAAACTACTAATTAGGAATAAACTCTAATTACATATTAAATAATAACTCTTAGCACTTCTCGTTAACTTACACTTCTCAAGCTCTAACACTTCTTGGATAACTAACAATTATAAAGAAGCTAAAAAAACGTACGAACTATGACTTACAATTTTTGACTTAGAAACCTTCACACCATGTGAAAGTGCAGAAATGTATAGTGCTGCACCACATAATCCACTGGGTTTTCTCCCTGTCTGTAAATTTGTGTTACAGTAAGATTTTAACTCTAAAAATTACCCATGATAATACACAATCAAAATAAAGTACTTTGAATAAAATCACACCTGCATCCAGTCCCGTTTCATGCTAGCTAAAATGTCCCGTGCAGTTTTAACAACTTCATCATTCCCTTCTGGAATCAAAGCTGCAAAGCATGTTGGTTATTATGCATGTCTGAGTTCAAAGCACAAACACTAGGAACAAACAATCAACTAAAGAATCTCAGGGAAAGAAAATTGATTAAGCAACTTACTATTTGTAAATTTATGAATAAAAATTGAAGGATCAACCAGTTTTGGAAGATCTTTTGTATCAGCAAGGTACAGCACATAACAAAGCTGCAGATATACAGAACCAAGCTCATAACTGAAGAAGAAACAACAGAACTTGATCAAAACAAAAGAAAATGGTCATGCAAGAACAGACACAAAAAAGGATTTTCAAGCTAATTAATTTTATCTACAAGGAGTAAAAAGGATGAAATTCCTTACACATTTACATTTATAGCATTTGAAAAATCAATAAGAAGGAATGGCTTTCTCCTTTGCCTGCAATCCAGAAATTATATGGTTAAGGAGGGAGATAGTTCAAAAGTTCAAGGAACAAAAAGTGATAAAAAGGAGGGTAAATTATTCAAGCATGTAATTAATATATACCTTTGATGCCACATTTAGCCACCACAAAAACAATGAACTAAAACACATTTTTGTCATGATAAAGTACATTCAAATGTATGCCCCTAACAAATTACAGTTTAAAATAAAAGAGTCTTATTGTTCATGATAGCTCTCTTCCTCTCCCTCCTCTACTGTACCCTTTCCTGACTCCTTCATACAATGAATGATTTATATATCTCTGCATTGATCTAGTTTTCAAGAAAGTGTGGAGCTAATTTGAATTTGATGTGGCTCTCGAAAACATGACGTGAACCTTTTGTGATTTTGAAGTAGTGGACCTCCGGCTGAAGGAGATCACATCCTAGCTTTTTCTATTCTAAACCAGCAACAATCTTTCAGCACTAAATCCTAGCTGCAAATGCATCCATTTGACCAATATCAAATCCTAAAATACAAGAGTCTTACCCTTGTTACTAGTGCAAGCAATCCTAGCCAACAAAAACCTTTATGAATTATGTAATTACCCTCCTTTTCCTTGAGCCTAATTCACACAAATTCCGTGACCAAAAAGGATGTTCAAGCAAAAAGCATATATGAAGATGTGACAAACTAAAGGAATAAATTCATTCCAAAGAAAATATCATATGCATACATACGAGAAGATAAAGGAAAGAGTCGCAACTTGTAAGTTATTGTTTTTTGCATAAGAAAAGGTAGCCAAAACCACAATAAAAAAATCAGAAAGTAAGACTTGAAAGGAAAGGAAAGGAACAAAGATTAAACACTTCCCGCAAAAATATAAGTAGTAAAAAAAATACTATCATCTACATGATCCTATATTTTAGTAAAAAATATATGCATAGAGAAACAAATTTCATACAAGAAAATTGAAGAGTTTGCAAAAACTAAGTAAAATATATACCTGAGATAACAAGTTACATTTGTGAAATTTTATTTTTAGCAAGTGCTTACACATGTAATCAGTAGACACCTAAATGTTTGTGTTATTAAACTCATATATAAACAGCTGAATTGTCACATTGAGTTTACACCAGAAACCAAGTTCTAGTTCAGGCAATGATATTTCCATATAAACAAATTACAAATTTAAGGCAGAAGAAATTCCTCACCGACAAGCAAGATACAGACATGCAGCCTCTACTAGCTCTGATCTGCGCCCCCTAGTGAAATTCCGTTCAAGGCCAATCTTCACAATGCAGATAAGAATAGCTCAAAATAGGGGGGGATGCCAAGCACTAAAATTACACTTAGACGGAACAAAACTTACTTCATAAAAGCGTCTAGCAATTTCAACAACTTCATCACTATAATCGTCAATATGTAATGAAATCCTTAGACTGTTCATATTATCAAAAGCTGTATCACCATGAAAATAAAACAAGAAACAAGATGTTTGTAAGTCAGATTGTGTTAAGCACTTTTATGCTAACACGTTATTAACCTTGAAAACTAACAGAAATAGCAAGTAAAAGTAAAGTTGAGTCTGCAATAATATATGTCTAAATGTTTTGAAATCAAAGCACCTAGGAGGAGAGAATTTGATTAAATGTATCAGTGATCCTCTATCACAAATCAAAAACATATAGCTTTTTGCACAGCATAAGGCAACTTAACAAAGCATACCTTTATCCAATGTACGCCTACGTGAATCTGAAATATCTTGAACGGACTTTACAAAATTTCCGGACAGTTTGCTCTGGAACATAGTGAAATTAGTAATAGAAATCAATATAAATGCGAGTCAAAAACATGAAAACACTGATCAAGTGATCAACAAACAAAGCTAAGGGTAATGAAACTTAAACTCCCCAATTCAACACACTTCACTCAAGTAAAACACACTCGAAAATAAAATTAGCCAGGCAATTTCTTCTTTTGTTTAATTGCATATTCAGCCAGCAAATCTCGTGGATAGGAAACTAAAAATAGCTGAAAACAATGGATTTGCAAAAATTTTACGAAACAATACATATCAACTTGCTTAAACCTATATCACTTCTACTCCACTAAATTATAGCTGAAAATAGTCCCAAAAATAAAAATTACATATGAAAAAAATAAAGATTACCTGGCCAGCTGAATCTTTAACGAATTGAGGTTCGGTTGCATAATTGTATTCTTCCAACACCTTCCCGCAAAAATTACAACACCTACGAAATCAATCAATCAATAAAATAAACAGTGAAACAAAAAAAATTCTCCAAAACAAAATCAATACCGGTTATGAGCAATAAAATCACTTACAAAACACCTTCATTGAGGCGTTCTCCAGCAACGTTTCTGGAACAACTAGGGCAGAAAACCATCCTCCTTGTTCACGAATTTTAAATGATAGCGCGATTTTCTTCTTCTTTCCTTCCTTTTGGGAACAACGAAATGAAGTTTTCAAGTTTCGAGTATGGAATCAATTTAGTAATAATACAAATAATTTACATCAAGAAAGATTGATATTCAAAATAATACAAAGAAAAAAGAAGAAGAAAACAGAGGCTGAGAAGCAGAGGGGGAAGTGAGTCACTGAGTCGGGAGTCAGGGGAACGGTTCAGAGTTGACGTTAGGGTTTAGGCCATATGAGGAAAATAATTATTTAAGGAGGAATTACTAGACTTTTTTATGAATTTTGGAGAAGTAAACACCGTAGGCTGACGTGTAAGAAAGACGTTGGGTTTACTGTTCTTGTCCTAACGTACCAATTTCGGCACGCGACGCGATAATATATCTGCGCGCTATATTATTATCACGTGACCTTATTATATTATTATGACATTTTATAAATTTTTATATTTAAAAAAAACAATTTTTTTTTCTAAAATTTATGATGATTGGTGGGGGAATATAATTGAAGTGTAAGTTGCATATGGTTGTGTAAGTTACAAATATTTTTCTAAAATTTTATGTTATTAAAATTTTAAAAAAATTAAAATCATAAAATTAGGTTTTAATAATTCAAAATATTAATAATCAGTAGATTAATTTTTAAATTCGAGTCTAATCATACATAATATATATTATATATGAAAAAACATGAATATATATCTATATAATTGATAAATTTAGTGTTATATTAATGTTTAGGATTATATTTAGAAAAATACGTGATTTTAGAAAAATATTGAAAAAATAAACAAAAAATTACAATGATAAGATTTTATTTTTCCTATCGTTTAATCATATTTAGTCGGCTTGTAACCAAACCGAAGAGATGATAAGACCACATCACCAACACGAGGTGCAGTGACAATGCCACCAGCACCTAGAGAGGTGCAATGATTCTGCGTCTAGCATGCATGTTTTTGCATATTGTGTTCGATAACACACCATATCACTAGCAAGTGATGATGTGTTTATTTTATCATTATTTTTATTATGTGTATATATATGGTAGAAGATATTTTAAATTTAAACAACTAATGTCATAGTTTAGGGTAGGTATGGATTCACCCATCCCTTCATTTGCTTCCGTCACTTTGAGAAGGATAAACAATTCTGACCAATTAATCGTCAATATTTACCGGAATTATTTTTATCTAAAGAGAAAAGAAAGAGTCTAAAAAATACGCTCAGATTGAATGTTAAACCCACAATTTAAGATCAACGTTTGCTCGGAACCTCGGATTCTTTTGGTGCATGTTTTTTTATTTTAAGTAACGGGATCTCGTATTAATTATATCCCTTGTCTGAAGATGACAGTAGTCCGTTGCCCGTTGATAAAGTCACCCACCGACCACTGCCTACAAAGTCGTTAGACTTTCAATTTTATATTCAGCAGATTCCAACCCAAAGGAAGCACGACATTCAAGACGGTTCACTTACCATCCATGAAGCCTACACGCTCCAATCACTTTCAATTTTCAATGCATCCCTTTATAACACCCCCGACCACCACCATGTTTCTTCCACTTTTACTCAACGGCTCTATCTTCAAACTCTCATTCTTCTTGATCTGTTTCTTCCCTCAAATTCAATCTCTCTAAACCCAGATCGGAACTTCTCTCTGTAATCTGTTTGATAAACAAAAATGGCAGCTGAAAATGGAACCAGGAAGCTGGTGGTTGAAATCTGCAATGCCAATAACCTGATGCCGAAAGATGGGCAAGGAACTGCTAGTGCTTATGCCATTGTTGATTTCGATGGGCAAAGAAGGAGAACCAAGACGAAGTTCAGAGATCTGAATCCTGTATGGGATGAGAAGCTGGAGTTTATGGTTCATGATATTGAATCAATGGAGTCGGAGATGTTGGAGATCAATCTGTACAATGATAAGAAAATTGTGAAACGAAGCACTTTTCTCGGGAAAATCAAGTTGTCTGGAAGTCTGTTTGTGAAATCTGGAGAGGAGAGTCTTGTTTATTATCCCTTGGAGAAAAGGAGTGTTTTTTCCCAGGTTAAAGGGGAGATTGGTGTTAAAGTTTATTATATTGACGAGGAAGTCGCTCCAGTGCAGGCGGAGACTGCGGCGGATCAGAAAGAAGAGACTGTAGAGGAGAAGCCACCGGAGAATGAAAAGCCAGAGCCAGAGCCAGAGGAGGAAAAGAAAGTAGAAGAAGAGAAAGCAAGCCCTCCGCCCCCGGAAACTAGCAACCAACAACCGCAAGAGGCCGCCGCAGATTCCACTGCAGAGACAAATCAGACGCAGGAAGAGAAGGAGAACCAACCAGTGGCAAATAAAGAAGAGCCGCCTACAGAGACAGCTAAAGACAAGGTTGAAACAGGAAAAAGCACTGAACTTGTTGTCATCAACGACCAGGAACTCCGATCACTCTCCGGTGACCACAACCGTATCGGGTACGATCTCGTAGACCGTATGCCATTTTTATACGTCAGAGTCATAAAAGCAAAAGTAGCCAACAAAGAATCGGCGGGTTGTCCCCTTCATGCCAAGCTAATCATTGGCACTCACAATATCAAAACCAAAACCCAAATCGAAAAAGACTGGGACCAAGTTTTCGCATTCGACAAAGAGGTATTAAATTCAAGCACTTTAGAAGTTTCAGTTTGGATTGAAGAACAGAAAAACGAAGAACAAAAAGAAGCTTCTTCATGTTTGGGGACGGTGTCGTTCGATTTGCAAGAAGTGCCGAAAAGGGTTCCGCCGGATAGTCCGTTAGCTCCTCAATGGTACAGTCTTGAATCCGAATCCGATACGTCACCCGGAAATGATGTGATGATTGCCGTCTGGTTCGGGACTCAGGCCGACGAAGTCTTCCAGGAAGCTTGGCAATCGGATTCGGGTGGGTTGATACCCGAGACCCGAGCTAAGGTTTATTTGTCTCCAAAGCTTTGGTATTTGAGACTAACGGTTATCCGAACCCAAGATTTGCAGCTTGATTCAGGTTCCGAAGCTAAGGTTCGGAGTCCTGAACTTTATGTCAAGGCTCAGCTTGGCGCTCAACTTTTCAAAACTAGTAGGACTCAAGTTGGGTCGGCTTGGAATGAGGATTTGGTATTTGTGGCGGCTGAGCCATTTGAGCCTTTTTTGTTGGTCAACGTTGAAGATGCCAGCCACGGGAAGTCAGTGGGTGAGGCTAAAATCCACGTGTCAAGCATTGATAGGAGGATAGATGATAAAACGAAGGTAAAATCAAGGTGGTTCAATTTGATTGGAGGTGAAAATAAGTCTTACGCAGGGAGAATTCACGTCAGAGTCTGTTTAGAAGGTGGGTATCACGTGACTGACGAAGCTGCTCACGTGACTAGCGATGTCCGACCCACGGCTAAGCAGCTAGCTAAGCCTCCCATTGGTTTGCTCGATGTCGGGATCCGAGGTGCCAGTAACTTGTTACCTGTCAAGACCAAGGATGGTACATGTGGGACGACGGATGCTTACGTGGTGGCCAAATACGGGCCCAAGTGGATCCGCACACGTACGATACTCGATCGGTTTAATCCACGTTGGAACGAGCAATATACGTGGGATATATACGATCCATGTACGGTACTCACCATATGCGTGTTCGATAACGGAAGGTACAAGGGCGAGAAAGATGTACGTATTGGTAAAATACGTATACGGTTATCGACATTGGATACAAATACGGTATACCAAAATTCATATACCCTCACTGTATTGTCATCAAGCGGGGCCAAGAAAATGGGTGAGGTTGAGATAGCCGTTCGATTTTGTTGTTCGTCGTGGTTAAGCCTAATGCAAGCTTATGGGAGTCCGATGTTGCCGAGAATGCACCATATTAGTCCATTGGGTCCGGTCCAACAGGAGACACTGCGCCACACGGCTATGCGCATAGTGACGAATAGGTTAGCCAAGTCCGAGCCAGCTCTGGGACAAGAAGTGATTCATTACATATTAGACACTGATACACACTTATGGAGCATGAGGAGAAGCAAGGCAAATTGGTTCAGGGTTGTGAGGTGTCTGTCATGTGTGGCAAGTTTGGCACGTTGGTTGGACGAGATTCGGACGTGGACTCGCCCATCGATTACGGTCCTGGTTCATGGATTGCTCGTAGCCCTGGTGTTATGTCCGCATCTAGTGCTCCCTACCATATTCTTGTATGCTTTCTTCATTCTAGTGTTGAGATTCCGTTACCGTCGACATATCCAACCCAATATGGACTCAAGACTCTCTTACGTGGATGTTGTAAGTCTTGACGAACTCGACGAAGAATTTGATGAATTTCCTACCACAAAATCGCCAGATACTATTCGGATGCGATATGATCGTCTACGAGCAATCGCGGGTCGAACTCAAACACTGTTAGGCGATGTCGCAGTCCAAGGGGAACGGTTAGAGTCCCTGTTTAGTTGGAGGGATCCAAGAGCCAGTGGCATTTTGGTGCTGTTTTGCCTATTCGCTTCATTGTTTTTCTACCTTGTACCATTCAAGGTGTTTGTGTTGGGACTAGGATTTTACTACATCCGCCACCCTAGGTTCCGAGATGACATGCCATCACTTCCGATCAACTTCTTTCGGCGACTACCATCGCTTTCCGATCAAGTTATGTAGAATCTCTGTCAATCATCATTTTTCAAAATAATTAGAATGTAATACGTTGTGTTCAATAATTAGAATCAGTTTGAAATTTCTTAAAATGAAAGCAAAAGTCATTATCATGAGCTACATGACTAGAAGAAATGAAATTCCAACGTGTAAATGCTACATATAAAGGCTAAAACAAATTTCACGAGGAGAGGTAAAGAGGCCAGAGGCAAATTATCTGGGTCCTAGATGACCTCGGCCACCACACTCCGAGCACATAATATTGCCAGTTCCTCCACAACCTGAACGGTGACAAAATTCATACTTCATTAAAACATATCAGCAGCATATAAACATAACAGCAAAACTATAATAACAAAAAATTGGAGACATGAAACCCAAAGCTTAATCCAACTGATTTATACAACCAACAAAATCTGGGATTCGATTCCATATATACCATTTCTTCCTCAGCTACCAAACTATGTGATCTTTGAGAGAGAGAGAAACATGGGGACCAAGCTTAGTCCAGTTGATCCATGCTGTTACCTTTTCGAAGTCACATAAAAAATGTGGGGTTTGTATCCAATGTGTGTAATCCCTTCCCATATTTCCAGACTTCGATGTCATTAGCTTAAAATAAGGTAACCCGGAATGTTGTCCAATTAATTCAAGCAGCTATCTTCAATAGATGGCATTGAACATGTTTTTGGGTTCGAATCCAATATCGTCAATCTCTTCCCTTGTTCCAAATTGTGTCCTCCGTTGTTGCAAAAATTGAAAACTTAGGACTCGTGATGTTAAGATCTTAGAATACAAAACAGAGTTTTGACAAATAAGTGTATTCTACAAATGTCTGTCATGATTGGACAAAAATACAAAACATGAACCATAATCACAGTGTTGATAGGTAGAGTAGTCAAGCAAATTCATGTGCATCGACTTTAATATAAGTCGCACTGTTCGATATGGTAATGTAAAATCATAATGCATTTTCACCAAGAAACACTAAAAATTTTATTTCATGATATTTGCATAGCACGGCAGCAAGCTATGGAAACCTTAAAGGTAGAAATGACCTATAATGAGGAGATGCTCAATATACTTTGAATTTTAGTTAATCTAGAAGCATCAACATAAAACCCTAATTTAATCACTTCATAAAGGATTCTTCACACGATAAACATGTTATGCGATCATACTTAGAACTCCAACTGTTTGTCATGCAGAATCAGGTCTATATCAATGTAAAATAAGTACATAACAGATGTAGGAAATAGACAGCATAAAAATACTTTTAGGAACATAAATATCATTGAAGAAGCATTAACTTTACCTAGGCAGCGAACTTTGACAATGACACCCTGGCTCTCTAATATCGAGTCCACATATAATCCGCAACCAGAACAAGTGGTACAAAGGACAACACCTTTGGCCTGACAATCAGTGCAACGGGGATTATCTCCAACTATTTTTTCAGCCAAAGATACCCCAACTGGTTCTTCAATGCTTTCCTCGGGAATAGGTTTATCATAACAAAATAGTGATTCGAGATTGCTTCTTCGTCTGTGTGCATCTCCCACTGCCCTTGACTCAGCCTGTAACGTCGAAATGAACTTTTCTATTGGATTTCTTAACAGTCTAAACATATTGTTGGCTTTTGTATGCAAAATGTACCTATGGTTTTACCCTTGTTACACAAACTTGGGTGTGAGTGTCATATATGGATACATGTCTGACATGATATTGTTTAACTTTTCAAAGCTTTTCATGTATTTTAAATAACCTTTGAAAGGGTGATATCTCCCAAGTACCTAAGTTCAAATATGCCAACCTTTATCACGTATGTAAAAGAAATCCTTGAAAGTGACACGTCCCCACAGATACCTATTTCCGAATATGCACCCGACATGGAATTTCAAGAAAAATGAAAGAATCAAAGCAACAGAGGTTTTACTCCGGACATAGAAAACAAGTAGCAAATGAAAGATCCAAACCGAATATAAGTTTAAGAAAATTTTCACTCACCAGTCACTAGTTAGACTAAAATCGCTATGGTATAAGTGTTTCTAAAGGCTAATGACGATTAAATAAGAGCACTAATGATTCTTAGAGCTTTTCTCAATGCATACAAATGGAGAAATTTAAAGTTCAACACTTTAAAAAGTAGAATTAAATCAAATAAAAACAAACCAGACAAAGTAAACACACTCCAAAAAAGAAATTCGCATACAATAGTAGCAGTCTAGAGAATGATATACCCCGAAAAAAAAAACAGAAAAGGGTTCCCTTTTCATTGCACATTTTCTCAAATAAGAAAATTAAGTGAACCCACCACCCTTAATATGAATATACATAAAAATCATGAAAGAAAAGGGTAAAATGAAAGTAATGTAGCTAAACTAACCTCATGAGAAGTAGATGATGATAAAACAGAGCCATTAGAACAAACTGCGCAGATTTTAGAGATCGAGTTGTATCCATTGGCTCCGAAACCATAAGAAATTGTGTTGAAAATTTTCAATTTTGGTATTGAATTTATGGGAAATATTATTGGAGATGAAACTTTCATGGCAAACTCCATTATATCCCCCAAACTTGAACAACTAATAATATTATTAGTGGTAAGAAAACACCGTGAATTTCTTTGATTAAAACTGGGGAACCTGAGAAATGGGATTTTGAAGTAAAATGGAAATTTTAAACAGAGCTTCGAAAAAATCGAAGAATCGAGGGTTTTTGGGTGCCTCTCGTTGTTAACGATGTTTGGTGGGAAATTAGTTGGATTTAGCCGCCTTTCCATATGGATTGGATTTTGGGGTAGTTTAAAAGAACAAGGGTAAACTACAACATAGGTCACTCAATTATAGTTATTGATATATTTAGATACTTAATTATTAAAAGTTATATTTGAGTCACTTATTTATGGGATAGATAACATGGATTCCGATTCGAGCTATAACAGTGGTTTGAACACCGGTTTTGAACGGAATCGTCAAAGTGGAGATTGATTGTTTAGAGGAAGGCGAGTTGGAAGATGGATTCAAGAAATGTTGGTTGTGTTTAAGAATATCAGATACCTGTAGTATGTTACTATGTTACTTTGGATCCTTGAGATGCTTCTTTATTTACCTAGGAGATTGACAATCCCAATTGCTTGTCAAGAAAGATGGTCTAAACCGGTTGCAGTTGTTTTGGTGACATTGGCACCGGTTCCTTTTATCCGTACTTTGGGACCTTCAAGACGACAATCTAACCTTCGAAACTGGCCTGGTGGTCTATGGAATTGGAGTCCTGGTCGGAACCATCTTCGGGGTTCTTGCGTATCTGAAAACCGAAAAATCTATCCCACCGAAGACCAACTTGTTTCCGTGGCTAGCAGGAGGGTTTGTGATGAGTGTGGTTTGGAGTTACATCATTGCTCAAGAATTGGTTGCCTTGTTGATTTCACTCGGCTACTTACTCGGAATCAGTCAAGCAATCCTTGGTTTCACAGTCCTTGCTTGGGGCAACTCACTTAGAGACATGGTCACCAACTTGTCCAAGGCACTGAATGGAGGTCCAGAAGGGGCTCAAGTGGCTATATCCGGTTGCTACACCGGTCCTATCTTCAACACTCTCTTCGGATTAGGCATGTCTTTGATTGGCTCAGCCTGGCATGGGTACCCTTCACCTGTTCAGATCCCTAAAGACCCTTATCTCCTAGAAACACTGGGCTTCCTTGTTGCAGCCTTACTTTGGGCACTTCTGGTCCTACCAATGAGAGACATGAAGCTTATCTGCTTCACTTCCATATCTTTAAGGCTTATTCAAGTCCTTTAACTTTATACCTACTAGTTTTACCCTATATTACTCGAACTCGAAAACGAGATTTTAGATGCCTGTATATATTCCGTACCGAAATAGTCGATTTCTACAACTTTTTTAGGTGTTGAAGACATGTTCTCTCAATGTCTGTCATCTTATTGGGAGAAAGATGGAGATCTGCAATTCTCTTCAATAATTTTTTACATTTTTGCAACAGAGTCCTCTCATCCTAAGGAAATATATGTAGATTTCGAAACAAGTGACTGATTTTAAGGTCATGTCCTGAACAAAAATTAAGTAAATAATTTTACAAAGTTTACACCGACCTTCTCCAGACCTATGACCAACAAAGATCAGTACTACAAATGTAGTCTTCATTTCCCCCTTTTTTCAAACAAGGGTTCGGTTAAGCTAAGGACGGTCGCTGGAGGAACGATGAATTTCATCCGCATGTGCTTTCGGCACATAGATCGCATTTAGCAGCAAACTGTGTCTACGACCATAGAGTGCATAAACAAGAACCCCTATCATTGTCCAAACCGAAACCCGGAACCAGGTTTCAACCCTGATAATTTCAAACAGCATATTGTGAGAGGAAGACCAATGTGAAAATACGAGAAAAATAAAGAATATGGTTGGTTAAGACTTGCCCCAAACTAATGAGCAGGTAGACATTGATGACAATGCTGGCAATTGGCAGGAGTGGAACAAAGGGGCATATGAAACCTGAAATGCATATATAATATTATGTATATGTATATATGTCGGGTCATAAATTTAATCATGCATAAATAGATGAAATCATAAAAGAGAATCAAAATGGGATGGCCAGAAACAACAAACTGAAATGTGAGTGCAGTAGCATACCTCCTGAATGTCCAAAGTTATGCCTTTCGTCGTCTTGATCAATATAGGTGAGAATAATCAGACCACCGAGAAGAAGAATGCTGTCGGCACCACACATTGTGTACCGAAGAAGGCTAGAGGAAGATACCGAAAACCATCGAATAAAATGATAGAATAAAATATCAGATTCATTGAAAAAAACATTCAAGAGAAAGATAAATAAAATGAATATTCAAACATATCCCGTGTCGGACACAAACCGGTATCCAACACACCCGAGTATGAGCAACATGGAACATAATGTATCCTCCAGGCTCCAGCCAACCCTTGAAAAAATGGGCTTCAATTCTCTTTCTTAATCCATATCAATGTATTTTATAAGGTATCAAGAATGTTCCCCTCCCCTTTCTCTAATTAATGATAATTATGAAAAGCTTAATAATGGTTAAGAATGATAAATTGCTTCAGCCCTCCATTTATCATTGATTTTTTTGGTTTATTTTTTAATAAATGTAGTTCAATGATGCTTTCATGTCCAGCTTACCTCGAAAGCCATAGATTTGAAGCTGCAAATGTAAGTATAAATGCCCCTACACATATTAACATTATGGTCCAGCCGGCGATTCTCCTTCGTTTCTCTTCATTGAGGGCACCTGCAATAACGATTACACGGTAGAGAATCAATCTTCGGGAACAAACAATCTACGTTGCTACTATTATTTTTCGAAGTACTTTTGTCCGACACATATTCAGACATGAGTATAAAATATAGCCATCCAAGACCCTCAAATTACAAAGAAAAGGTGAGGAACTTACTCCAGGATAGAGCTTGTTGTTTTTCAACAACGGGACCATCAACTGCAACATTCTTATCTCCGAGCAAAGGCCGACAAGTATCTCCGGAAGAACTATCTGGGTCTTCTCCACTAATCACCTGAGCATCCCTATTATGTCTTAGCATGTAAGACTCAACGGACTCCTGAAGTGATGACGGAAGTGGCACCTCATCCGGTGGAACATATCTAAGTATCAGCACAGAAACTGCTACCATCGTAAATGCAATAAGTGTACCCACACTAACCTGCAAAAGAAAGGCAACTCTTAGGCCACTCAAACGCAGTCAAGGAACTTTTAATAAACTTGAAACTCAAGCCAGAGGTGGCTGGTTCACAGACACAATGTAGCCTCAAATTTTGTGATGAACTTACCATCCCTGCCAATTGTGAAACATCCATGAAGAATGCCAAGATAGCAGCAACTATACCAGTTGCCAGCGTGCTCTTGACGGGAACTTTGGTTTTTTCGTTAACATCCAAAAAAAAGGATGGCAGCAATCCATCTCTAGCCATTGCCATCAGAATACGAGGCTGAAAACACGCAATTAAGGACATCAACACATATAAATAAAATATCAATATCTATGCTCAATCATGTAGATTAAGGTGCTACCATTTTATTATCTATAGGTTAAGATGACTAGTAGGTCGAAGTTCTGACAACACACTAGTGAATGTTAAAAAGAAATAATTAAGAATTATAATAAATGTCACTATGTTAATATGTATGCACAAGTGTGTAATCAGCGAGTTTATATCAGCACCAAGAAGTCATAATCGAATCCAAATGCTAACAGATCTCTAGAGTTTGTACCTGAGGGAGAATTGAGCCCATCAATGTAGCGATAAGGGCAGTAACGGCTCCAACGGTTATTAGGTAACTGAAATCGGAGAGTCCTTTGAGAAAAAGGTTTGACAAAACAAAAAATAAATATAAACACTTTGGATGTGCTGAGAATACTCACGCTGCCCATTGCATCCCATTGCTAGCAAATGCAGAAGAGATGGGGGTGTCAGGATCCATTTCATAATAGGGGACCAGACCGACAATCACAATTGAAACCAGCATGTACAATCCACAACAAATGGCGAGGGATAGTGCAATACCAAGTGGCAAATCTCGTTTGGGATTCTTCACCTGTTGCACATGGTTTCAAGTTCCTTAGATCACCAGAAAAAACAGATTTAAATAAAGGGCAAACAGCCAGAAGAAAGGAAACTACATGCCTCCTCAGCAGTGCTAGCAACTGTATCAAAACCGATATAAGCAAAGAAGACTGTTGCAGACCCGGCAAGCATTCCATCCACCCCAAAGGGAAAAAACCTAGACAACGAAAAAGTTAAACTGAATTTTTTAAATAATCATAATGGCATGGTAATACAGAATGAAAAGCCAAATACCCAGTAGGAAGTTCGTATCCAGTCCATCCGGTCTTGAAACCCAAATAACCACCAGCTATTATGACGAAAAGCATGGCAAATACATTTGCAGCCGTGACAATGCCTTGTGCCAGGGCACTCTGCATGAGACATGTCAATGGGTTTTAATTTTTAAGAGCAAAGCATAAGGGGTATCAGCTATACACATGGAAAAGGAACTGAAAATGGAATAGAAAGCACCTCCTTGATTCCGAAACACATTAGCACAGTCACAACGAGAACAAGAACTGCAGCACATGGATCCACCATAATATCAAGCCCGGGAAAATGTTGACGAGCTAGAAAAGATGGTAGATTATTTTCACCTCCAAAAAGCAAAGCCTTGATGCAAAAAAAGGGGGCAATGTAAATAGAAACAAAAGAAGGCAGCTCCCTGCTCTGGCCCAAACAAATCCAGCCAAAGAAAAGTAAGGGAAAAGTTATCAAGGAAATTGCTAAACCAGATTAGGAGAAACGCCACGAGCAACAGCAGATCCACCAATTGTATACTCCAGTATCAGAGACCATCCAACCAACCAGGCAACACTACAAAATGGATCAGTGGTTTAACAACATATCAATCTTAGAGAATGAGAAAAGATTGTACATTTAAAGCAACTATTTATTCTTTTACCAAATGGAACAATTGACTATTTGCTATCAGCTTCTCGAATTGCAAAAACAAAGAACATCAACTATAACAAATGTCCAAGATAAATCAAGAAAACATGGAAATTACCCTTCGCCGACACAAATGTATGAATAATGATAGGCACTGCCAGCAGAAGGGCAACGACTAGCAAGCTCGGCATAGCAAAAAGCAGAGAGAGCAGCGGCAATTCCAGCAAATAGAAAGCAAAATACGAGAGCTGGCCCAGAATGCTCTCTAGCAACTGTTCCAACAAGAATATAAACTCCAGCTCCAATTGTTGATCCAACACCTAATCACATTCCACCAAAATTCAGAACAAGCTATCCATTTTAGCTACCAAAAAAAGGTCCACAGCCTTAAAAGTAAATGAACTAACATAAGCCACCCTCCATAAAATCAAACCAAATATAACTCAAAAAGAAGAATAACCCAATGCATAAAAAATATCTATTAGGGGAAATAAGCAACAAAGATAAGTATTTTACAACTACAGTGTAAATAACAACAATCAACATCCATTATCAAAAACACCAGCAAAATCAATATACAACACTAAAACAGATCAAAATTTCCTAAAAAATAACTAAAAGTCATAGAAATAATAAAAAATTTATGTTGCTATATGATAAAAAAACAGGGAACACAACACGAAGATAAACCCCCTCCCCAAATCCAGGATCAAATCCCCCTCAAATGCTAAAAACATGAAACCAAACATATATCCAATATCAAATTTTCCTCAAAGAAAAAATACAATCCAAGGTTAAATTTTTATTCCCCAACAAACTAAAGATAAAACACGAAGTAAACTATTACCAACTGCTATGAGATGAGAGACGGTCAACGCTTTAGCCAAATTATGATGATCCAAATGCTTGGAATGGGCAGAATCTACATGTTTTCGTCTTACCAAACCCTTTAAACCACCCCATGGAGAACCGAAACCTTCTTTCTGGGAATCAACAGAAGCACCCATTTCAAATTCCCCCAACTTTTATAAAACACCTCAAATAATTAAAGATAAAATGATTGAATCAATGGTAATTCAAAAATTTTAGCTTTTTTCATAGAAAACTAAAAAAAAATGAAGAAAAATAAATATCTGCCTCCTGAACCCTTTGAATGAGCAAAATTTGGTTCAATAAACCATTATTTGTATCTTGAATCTTAAAAGGGAATCTAAGCAGGCAGATTTGAGAAGAGAGAAAACTTTTAAATTTTTCTCTCTTCCTAAAACTTTTTACTTGGCTATTTGTTTTAACAAGATGAAATCTTTTGGCATCTTATAGGAATAATGAAACTGCCCGTAGGCTAAATAAACGACCAGGAATAATTTGACTTTTTTTCCTTTATTAGTTTCATAAATATATAAAATATCAACGTCAATTTGAATTTTTTTCCTTTATTAGTTTCATAAATATATAAAATATCAATTTTTACCTATTATGGAATCATTTGATCTATCAATAAATATATTAAAAATTTAATAAATTTAAGATTTTGTCTACTGCTATTGTCGGTGAACCAATCACTCATTTCATAAACCAAGCTAAACATTTCTTCTTCTTTGAATACTTGAGAGTTTTATACTCAGAATTACCAGAAATTGCTTGCTGGAGAATATACTTGAGAGTTGAGAGTTTATTTTACCAGATTAGCACCAAGAACCAAAACCCCAAAAATAAACTTTGTAAACAGCCAAAAATTTCACACCAAACCTAACCTGTAAATCCCAGGAACAGACATTTCAAATTTCCTTTTTCATGGAAGAAAAATACACCAACTTGGGACTTTTCACAAACAATTTTCATACTCTTCCGACAAAACATTCTTTTTTACCTCAAAGGGTTTAAAGAGAAGCCATAGCTGGACTTAAAAAAAAGGCAATCCTACATAAAGGGAAACCCCCTTGTTCCCCATTACTCAGATTGGCCATGCAAACAAGTTTTGAGTTTTAACTTTAACCAGAGTTTGGATAATAATTAAATCATTGGAAAGTTTTTATATAATTATGTCTTAAACAAGAACATGTTTGGATAATAATATCAATCTAAGCCTTAATACAAATCAAATGAATCACGTTTGGTTTCTTTCATATGTTTCTTTCACTGTCTTGGTCATGTTTCTGTCCTTGACATGAACATGAAAAATACTAACCACAAATCAAGACTGATCAAATCTGTTGAGTGAATAATCTTTAATGAATACTACCAAAATAGATTAGTGATGACAAATTAGTTGCATCTAAGATATCATCTTATAGTAACAAGTTGCAGAAAGTCTTTTAAATGTATAATATAGTTTGAAAAGATTTCGGTCTAATAAACTGTTTCATTTACGATGTTAACATTTAAACCTTTAATTTTGTTTATGGGCTTTAGTATTTTATTATATCAAAGTGAGTGATCGTTGATTTTTATTTAATATTATGGTCAGAAATAATTTGATGAAACCACGTAAACATGAATTATCATCCATAATTTTTAATTTTATTATTGATTTGAAAGGAGAATTATAGTATTTGTTATAAAGATGATCAAAGGTGTTAAAAGGGTCGGTCGTTTTCTGAAAATTTAAAATTTATATATCATTTAAAATTATATATTTTATATTAAAATTTTATAAATTGTGTCTTAATATTTATAGGTTCACCTTTTAATATAAAAATTTATATTTGTTAAAAGAAATTATATAATGCATCATTCTCGTTATATCATCGATAAAATCAATTAATCAAATTCATTCATTTCATTAGTTTTTTTATCTAATTTTCAGTACCCGAAAATGAATGGAATGAAAGATTCAGTGACGATCTAATCTGCTCCAACTTGCCCTCTTCCTTCTCCTATGTAGCAATAAACAGCTTTAGCAAGGATAGTGAATTCCTTGCCATAGAAACTGAAAAGAAAGGAATCACTAAATATATTTCCAGTCGCAAAGAATCCATACTCCGCTAGTTGCAAGAGCACGAGAGTGAAGGAGATCAGTTTTCTAAGATATTGCAGCAGATTAAAATCGAAGCTAAATAACTTGACTCACTGTTTTATCGATATTGAATGATCGGATCGGGATTCCATAGCTATTGGATCGTTGTCAGTTTTAATGGTTTTCGGGGTTTTACGTGAATAAGGGTGAGGGTTTAAGGAAGATTTTCTCTCTTAGTCCATTGAAGACGACAAGGAAAGAAAAGGTTTATAATATTTACTTTTTAAAGGCTAATAATATTCATAATAATAAAAGAGAAATTAATTTCGAAAATTCAAGAAAGAGATAAAATATAAAAATATTAAAATAAAGTTATATCAAAATTATCATAAAAATTTAATATTAATTTTTTTATATATAATTAATTTTATTAAAAAATATAATTTTTTAATATATATCAAATTTATAAAAAGAATATTTTTTATATAAATACTAGAAAAATTTTTAAAGGACAACACTCATAATTTAATATATAAATTTTAAAAATTTAAATTTTAAAATAATATTTTAATTTTTAAAGTTAAATTAAATATATTTATAAAAATAAAGTTATATCAACTCGAATTAATTTTATATTTAATAATAATAAATACATTAAATTCTAGGACTGAGCGTGGTTAACCGCAAAATTGAAAATCGAACCGAGGTATTATGGTTCATAAATTTACGAACCGTGGTTAACCGCGGTTAATCGAATTAAACTGAATTTAATTTTTTAATTGATTTTTATAAGATAAAAAAATATATTTTATACTTAAAATGTTTTTTATTTTTTATTTTTTTACTTAAAAATAAGTTTTTAATAAATATTTATGAAAATTATCTCAAAATTTTTACCTTTTAATGTTTAAAAGTTTTAAAATAGAGCTATTTTTTCAGGATAAAATACAAATTTTTAAAAATTAACGTTAATATGAAAAAACCGAAAATCAAGATTAACCGAACTAAAACCGATAATTACTAAAATAGCTTATCAAATTAAACCGAAACCGAACCGATTGCACCCTATTAAATTCAACTAATGATTCTAATGTAAAAAAATCCAATATTGCGACAGTGTTACAAGTGACCCGAATCAAGATTCGATCCATGGTCCATGCTTGCCGACAAAACCGGTTAAGTATCCAAAAGTCAGGCCCAATTGACAAGTTAGAGAACCGACCACAATGGCAGCTTTGCCGTTAGGGACACTCATAAATCTGCATTAAAAAGGCTTGCTTGATTGCCTGCTGCAGCAAGTGACGATTTTCATTTCATCTCTTATGATGGGAGATGCCCATTTCTCTTCGCTTATTCGGCTCAGCATCGGTAAATTTCCGACACTTATTTGTAATCTCTACATGTTGTTTCATCAAATCGGAATCACCTTCTTAATTTAGTAAAAAGTGAGAATTTTCGATCGGTTCATCAATAAACAGGAAAAACCCAAATTTTCTTTTAGCTTGTTAGCTTCGATTGATGGTTTAATTAAACCCTTTGATTGATTTTCTGAATTGGGTATTTGATTAACCCTGTTTTCTGTTTGGTTGCTGAAAGAAAAGAAGAAGAGGGATTTGATGTATGTACATGTGAACATGCTGCATTTGCTTTTCTGGGTGTCACTTTGATTAATTTTCTGAATTGGGTGTTTTGTAACTAATTTAGTTTAGTTTAAATTGAAAAGCTAATGTCTTGAACTGAACAAAGATTTGATGTGCAGGAGGGAAGAAATTTTGTACTACCATTGATACATTAACCCGGCGTGAGCCGGATTCCATGTTGGCTGCTATGTTTAGTGGTAGACATACGCTGTGTCAGGACTCTGATAAGGTATATATACTGTTCTTTTCCTTGCGTACAAATCTAGTTATGCTGGATCGACTTATGAGTAATAAGCTGCAGTTCCTTCCTATACTGGGGGATATAGGTTGTCATATTCCTCGATATTCTTGCAGGGACATGTTTTTGTTGATAGAGATGGAAAGCATTTCCGGCATATTTTAAATTGGTTAAGAGATGGTGTTGTACCCACATTGACAGATGCTGGATATTCAGAGCTTGTGCGAGAGGCAGAATATTATCAGCTACTTGTAAGACATACCGCTATAGGAAGCATTAACAGCTATTTTACAGAAACCAACTTCTTAATTCACATATTAAATTACTTATTCTAATAATTCTCGATGATTTAAGATCTCTAAAATGTTGGGTCACTGGATGCCTCACCAAACACAGTGATCTATATATCTCCGTGAGTTTGGAGTTGACCACACCACGCCGAAAAACACATTGCACCATAGTTCGGATATTGGGCCATTGTTCAAGATTGGTGCTTGTTTCAGCTGATTAGAGGGTCAACTTTTTTCTGAAAGTTTGTTCAATAACAATATTTTGTGCATATGATTCAGGGATTGATAGACGGAATCACTTCTGTTCTTAATAAGAGAAAGGAAGAAGAAGAGTCTCATGCAGAATTGACGCGTACCGATATCATCAAATGCATACAGTCAGAAAGAGTTAGATTTCGGGGAGTTGATCTTTCTGGCCTTGATCTCTCTAAATTGGTAATGGTTTCTGATCCCAAAATTTTGACATTATCCCGTATTAAAACTATTGTTTCTGTGAAGTAGAATCTTTTGTTCACAATCACATTAAGTGAGACATAGTCTCATTCATTTCTGTTTTTAGCTTTGCGTCTACTATAAGTTTACTCATTTTACTGACCCGTGATGATGACTGATATATGTGCCCTTTTGGGGGTTATATATAATGGCTTATGTTTATTTTAATCTGGTTCAATGTCTCTCCTTGTTACTGTTGTATCTTATCTAGTTTCAACTTCAAGTCTAACGAAGCAGACATAACACCACTAGTTATTGCACTTCAGATTCTCATTCATTATCTTCTTTTCTGCTCTTTATTTGTGCAGGATCTTTCATTCGTAGACTTCAGTTTTGCCTGTCTCAAAAACGTGTTTTTCTCGCGTGCAAATCTTCAGTGTGCAAAATTTCGGGTATGTCTAGTTTTTAAGTGAAGCACATGATTAACTGTTAATGCCTTAATTAGATCTAAGCCCACTCATATACAACAGGATGTGGATGCTGAGGGTTCGATTTTTCACAATGCAACTTTGCGCGAGTAAGATCCTCAGCATTATTTGTCCCCTCTGAGCAGTTTGCATTTTTTGAATCTTGTTCTCACTGGATTTTATTTTTGCCTAGGGAAGGTGTGAATTTACCGGGGCAAATCTTCGCGGGGCTTTACTAGCTGGGGCAAATCTTCAGAGTGCAAATCTTCAAGGTAGATAATCACCATCTCTTCACAGCTAGTAGATTTCTTACTAAATGCCTATGTTGCTTCAATTCTTCATTCTTCTTGAAATACCCATGTCCAGCACCTATGTTAGACACATATCTAGACATGGATATGGTGATATGATCCTTTATGGATCCTTCAATACATGGGAATCTTAAAGAAAATAGTGAACACACCCATGTCCCATGTTCACACCAGAGTACGAGCAACATAGCTAAATGTTACTATTTACTGTTATTGTTTAAATGTTGATATCTCAATTGATTTCATTGTCGCAGATGCTTGTTTAATAGATTGTAGCTTCTGTGAGGCAGATCTTCGTTCTGCACATTTGCAGGTGATTCATTAAACCAATTTCAACGGACAAAGGTGGCTTATTAAATGTAATAGTGTGCATTTTATAAAGGAGGAAATCGTAAGATCTTAGGCTACCATAAATACCTTAATCTTGTTGGAATAATATTTTCAAATTCGATGTTGTTTGAGCTATAACTGGTCGGATCGAATGACAAGAAACCCTTTAGCATTCGAGTCAATCTCTAGTGAATTAGGTAACGTATTTGATTATTATGGATGATGATACATACTACGTACTCGTGCACATGGTTTGATACTTTGAAACTACTCATTCATGTAATGTCAGAAAAGAAGAATTTCATCATTTGTTGTTTTTTCTATTGCGTTTATTGTCTTTGTTACTTGGGTTCGGGTGAGTATCAGATAAGAGCATGTGTTAGTCATTTCATGTTCAATTATCTAAAAGTTTTTTCTATGTATTTGGATGGAGGATCATCTAATGATCGTATCCCTATATCCATATGCGAGCTTCTGTCGGACTTCGAGCAAAATAAAGTGTTGAAGCAACATAGCTTAGAGTTGCCAGTTTCTTGACTAGTTGAGTCTTCTTAGTGGGCCGGTTGTAGTATTGTATACTATTAATATGTTTAATCTCTGGACTTCTAGACTGCTGATCTTACTGGCGCCAACTTAGAGGGAGCTAATCTCGAAGGAGCCAATTTGAAGGTAAGAGACCCTTAAGCATGGTGTTTAGAAATCGATGGCCTTGGTTCATATATCATTTTATGTATATGACATTATCATTCATTATACATCGGAACAAAACATACTAGGGTGTCATAATTCATTATAACTTACTTTTGATGTTCGATAACTCGACATTGAATGAATTTTTTTGAATCGCATTTGTTTATTGTGATAAGCTCATTGGAATTAACATGTTCTTCAGGGTGCAAAATTAAGTAATGCAAATTTGAAGGGTGCGAACCTCCAAAGGGCTTATTTGCGACATGTTAATCTTCGTGATACGGTAAGTAAACAAGTCTTATGGTGTTTCATCATAAGCTTTCAAACTTCATCGTCGATGTTATACTTTTTCCGGGTACCTTACTGGAATCCAGTAGAGTTTCATCTTAAACTTCCAGACTGCATCATCAACTCGGATCAAATCAAAAGAATTTTCACACTCTTTATACTGTTTCCGAACACCATCGAAACATCGATCACATTCTTTATTCTGTTTCTGGATACCTCACCGGAATTCGATAGGTAATTTTTTCTCATTCTTTTATCAGCATTTGGAGGGTGCAAAGCTGGATGGAGCAAACTTGCTTGGAGCAATCAGGTGAGAATGGGGCAAAAGACTGTTACATGAACTAGCATGCCTGTTTGATACCGATATCGAGTTCGAATGGGTGTTATCATATTTTATTTAAAGTTTTGTAATGCATTTCGAGGATCTTTAGAGATGATATCTTTATATTCGTGTTCCGACCCCGATCCACCTCGTGTCGATCCACCCGTATAGGGACATAATTTGTACATAGTTTCGAATCATTTCTGTATCTTTTTTTTTTTTTTTTTGTTAATTCCATGGAACTGTCTATATATCCAATGTTGATGTATATGGTATAGATATTATTTTTACTAAGAGATTCAGGTTCTAGCTCGTATATTCAAAAGATTAAGATTATAAAACATATATTATCGTATACTCACATTCGTGTCATTTATATTCGAAAATGTAATTTCTCTAAAGCTTCATATATTGTAGGGATGGATCTCTGTATATAATTAGAAAAATACAATGAATATTATTTTGTAAACAAGAATTAAAAAAACATCCAATAAAATAAATTATTTATTATAAAATATAATTCTTTTTCTCTTTCAAACATTGAATAAATCGTGGTATTTGTGCTCCCATGGCACTTGGCAAAACAAAGGAAAACTCGTACTTGGGGCATGTGGGGTCGTATTTTATTATTATTGTAAACATAATATTATTTCCCCAAATCAAAATGGTAAAATTATTCTATTAGTTCCTTCTAAACATTAATGATGGAATTAAGTCTTTTAATCCATCGTTAAAATGGGAAAAATTCCATCTTTAGTTCAATTAGTTTATATAAGGATGAGTCTAACACGTGCGTGATATCGTTAAATATTATTAAATTAATTAATAAAGATTAAAAATTTCAAAGATTTAACATGCAATTAATAACTATTTGTTGAGTCTATCACTCTTTTATTAATTGCATGTTGAGTCCTTAAAATTTTTAATCTTTATTGATTAATTTAATGGTGTTCAACGATATTCGATGACCGTCGTAGAATTTTCCGTTTATAAAATCACCCATAAAATTTAATATTTAGTAGATGTAAAATTAAAATCTTATTTCAGTATAAGTTCTAAATATAATTTGTATTTTATTATAATTTGTTTACTTTATGATAATTTATCCAATTCTATTTACTTCATATAAAATAAATGGCGGTTTTTTAAAATTTAATTAGTTCGGTTCAAGGGTCCGGTTTTTTACTTCATGAAACATTTTACCTAAAAAGTAACGGGTGATAAACGTTGACGATTTAACTTATTGTTAAGGACATAACGGAAGATTGATGAAATCAAATGAAACAATGATATGGTCTTTCTCTATTTTTCCTATTAAAATTTAAAACCTTGTTTCCTCTTAGAATATTACCTTTTTTTTAGTTTATATTTACGAACGGTTCGAGTTTAATTTGATTAAAATTAAATTAACGTTTGATTCGAGTTAATTTATTTTAAGACTTTAATGAGTTAATTTTAGAAATTGATAGTGCTGATGTAGTAGATATTCTTAACCACCAATAGGATGCCCTCCATGGTAACACGCTCGTTTCACAAATTCATTATATGCTTAATCTTGACTAGGAAGTTAAAATTTGTAAGATTGACCATAAGTATAATAGAATTGCCGATGCATTACGGCAAAAAGCAGAGGTTTACCTGTGAGAGAAATAATATTCTCTAATGTACCAAATGATATCCTTACGATAATTCAGGAGGAGTTCTAAATGCTTTCATTCTTCTGTACAAACCAAAAAATAAAAAATAAAATTCAATTTAGCCGGATAAATTCGTGAACACCTTAATAATTTATATTTATATTAAGTTTAATAATTTATATTTATATTAAGTTTTTTATGGTAATGCTAAATTTACATAATCCAACAAAAGTAGTATTATTATATTTTGCATACATTAAAAATAGTAAAATTAAAAAATTCTGAGGAGTTTAATGAATAAATCGAGTTGAGCGACAATTTTTTTAACGAACACAAATTAAAATAATATTGAATATATCGTATAATAAATTGAATCAAACATGAATCAAATAATTTTTAAATTATATCGAATAATATTTAATTCGAGACTCGAATCTCTCTGAAATAAAGCGGAGATGAAAGTGATCTGCAGAAACGGCACTGAAATTTAGCTTTTTCCACTGTGACTTGGGAATTATACATCCAAAGGTGCCGAATAGAACCCAGTCTTCCATTGTTTTTAACACCCACCACTTGTCATTCACTTAGCAGAGCCGGCCATGGACAAGTTTACCTTTTAACTTCAACAACACAACCTGATGCTTCATTAACGATTCTTTTGGCTGTTGTTTTCGATCATCATTCAAAACCCAGCAAGAAAAAAATCAAAATTTTAATTTGAAGCATACAAGAAAGATCAAACAACAAAAAAGATTCATAGGAAAACATGGATAGGCTTATTAGCTTGGAACCTTCAAACCTCGTTGCAGTTCGTATCGAGCATGGCAACAAATGCTACGGCAAACTCACTTTACGCAACGTTATGTACACCATGCCGGTGGCTTTCCGGTTGCAGCCGCTGAACAAGGGTCGGTACACCGTCAAGCCTCAGTCGGGAATCATAGCACCCCTTGGGACGTTAACGATGGAAATTGTTTATCACCTTCCTCCCGGTTCTTTTCTACCGGACTCCTTCCCTTTCACCGACGATTCTTTCCTCCTCCACAGCGTGGTGGTCCCCGGGGCGGCGATCAAAGAATCGACGTCGGGTTCCGATACGGTTCCGAATGATTGGTTCACCACGAGGAAGAAGCAGGTGTTCATCGACAGTGGTATTAAGATCATGTTTGTTGGGTCCCCGGTTTTGGTTCAACTCGTGATGGATGGTTCCATGGATGAAATTCGGGAGGTTTTTGAACGTAGTGACCCGACATGGAAGCCGGCTGATTCAGTTGACTCACATGGTGAAAGCTTGCTTCATATTGCAATAGCTCAGAGGAGACCGGATATTGTTCAATTATTACTCGAATTCGAGCCTGATATCGAGTTTCAAAGCCGGTCTGGTTCGACCCCGCTTGAGGCTGCTTCGGGTTGCGGTGAAGAATTGATTGTTGAGCTTCTTTTGGCTCACAAGGTTAATCCGGACCGATCCGAGTCGTCGAGTCGGGGTCCGATTCACTTAGCCACCATCGGTGGCTACTTTGAGGTTCTAAGGCTTCTTTTGCTCAAGGGGGCTAATGTTGATGCCCTCACAAAAGATGGTAACACTGCGTTACACCTCGGGGTCCAGAATAGAAGAAGAGATTGTACCCGTTTGCTATTGGCTAACGGTGCCAACATTGGTATTCGGAACACCCGAGACGGTGATACGGCGTTACATGTCGCGGCCGGATTGGGCGACGAGCAGATGGTGAAGTTGTTACTACAAAAGGGAGTGAACAAAGATATCCGGAACAAGAAAGGGAAAACAGCGTACGATGTTGCTGCGGAACATGGTCACGTTAGACTATTTGATGCACTCAAGCTTGGTGACAACTTGTGTTTAGCTGCTCGAAAAGGTGAAGTGAGGGCCATCCAAAGGCTGATCGAGAACGGGGCGTCGATCGATGGGAGAGATCAACATGGATGGACCGCATTACATCGAGCATCATTCAAAGGTCGAACGGATGCAGTGAAGTTGCTGATCGGTAAAGGGATCGATATCGATTCGAGAGATGAAGAAGGATACACGGCTTTACATTGTGCAGTGGAATCAGGCCATGCTGAAGTGGTTGAATTGCTGGTAAAGAGAGGCGCGGATGTGGAATCAAGGACCAACAAAGGTGTTAAACCCTTACAAATTGCGGATTCATTACATTATGCAGGCATCAGCAGGATACTGATCCATGGTGGTGCGACGACAACCGATGCCATGCCACGAGTTGTCGCTATGAAGATTCCGACTCCGTTCGAAAACGGGAAAATTGGAAAAGAGATTGACACGAAGGCAGAACCGAGGAAGCGGAGACTGTCAAAGGGAAGATCCGTGCACGGTAGCTTCGATAGATCGTTGCCATTGACAGTCATATAGCTATCGACAATCATTTATCTTAGAGAACTTCAGCCGATTCTTTTTAACGAAGAGCTAAATTTTAGAACTCTTTACTCGAGAATATCTATTTTATAATTTAAATTTATACGTAAAATAATTTACATCGGAGCAATAAATCGAGTAAAGTTGTTGACAATTTGCTTGTAAAATGCTCAGCAGTGACATCTGAGCAATAAATTGTAATTTTTTAGATCACAAAGAATTAAGGAAATGAAGGATTTCTCTTGTATACTTAAAATAATTCTAATTTCAAAATTTTCATGTATTTATATTATATTCTTATTTTGTTTTATATTATTCTATTTAATTTTTTTAATTTTATATTCATCTCATGTAATCATGTGATTTATAAAGAATTTTTTTTCAATTTTTTTTTTAATTTTTTGTTTGTTGAAGTTTTGTATATTATTCCTTGTTATTATCGATTGCGTCAACGATAAAGACCTTAATATAAATTTTTTAAGTCATGGTTTACATCTCAAAAAGCCTTAATATATATAATATTTTTAATAATTTTTTTTGATTTATTTGTGATTGTGATATAATTAAAATTTAAAATTAACGGAGTTTAATTTCTCAATTATAATTTTATTATAAAATATAATTTTTTATTATTCTTTCGGTTTTTAGGATTTTATCTTGATTAACTATGATTAATTCATGTCGTATATTTAATTTTAGTGGATGTCTTCTAGCTGATATTAAAATATAAAATTTAATAGTTGTTTTATAATATTTAAAATCTTAATTATTTTTTAATAAAATTTAGTGATTATTTTTATATTTTACCTCAAATTGATGTATGACGTCATTTTATATTTAATGACGTTAGCAACAAGTGCCACTTTGTGGATGCTGTCTGTGATTTGCATAGTCATTGTTTCTTCTTTATCAATTTCTCTAGTTTCCGAAGTTGTTGGATTTTAGATACAGTTGCTGTGACAGTCTGCCATTATCGGGAGTGTTTAAAAATATTCGACTCAAATAATTTGGTTTATTAATCCATTGATTCGATTAAAAATTCAGATATTTTATAACTTTTCTACCTTTTGAATTAGGTATTGATCTGTTGTTTTTTGAATCGAACTCGAATCTTAAAATTTTAAGTTTCTGGGTATCCGGCTATCCTTATATATTTGAAATTAAGATTTTTTTATATATAATAAATACATATTTTATATTAAAATAATGAAATATTTTAAAAATTAACGTTAAAATTTTGTTCTAATTCCGAGTCAAAGGTGATATAATCCCTTATTTATCTGTATAGGAAAGCCGTAAACGTAACAGTCGGAGGTTGGTGGTGAATGTCTGACCGACGCCCAAGACTTCAACTATAGTGGGTTGGTAGTTATAAGTACATATATATAAGTAGGGGTGAGTATTCGATTAAGTCGAGTTAAAAATTTTTGCGTTATTCGAGTTGACGAATCATATTTTATAACTCAACTTTATTTAAAAAAATTTCAGTTTAAGTCAAGTTTAAAAAATTCGAATCGAATCGAATTAAATTATCAAATTTTTATAAATATTTAATTATAATTATTTATCGAGTTACCGAAATGCATGACAAAAACAGAGCACGGTGATTTTTTTATTTATCCGAAAATAAATTATACTGTGATGTAGTTGCAGGATAAATATTTTATGGATATGATTTGGGCAGACAAATCGTGAGGAGGGAGTGGTGTGCACGAGATTGAAAGAGCGTGGTGTTTGTGTGGTTTCGACAGTTGTACTGTGAGATCCGAGGTACCACCGACACTGCTTAAATGATTCGCCACACACGATCCAGCACACTGTCTCATTGAAGTTGGTCTATTTTTCAACCTCGATATTCGGCAAATTTACCATAATATTTGAATTCGATACGATCATACGATTAAAGATCAGTTAATACTTAACTCGATTAAGTTTAAACAAAACTCGAATTTAACTCAAATTAAAAATTATTCAAATTTAAATTTAATTTAAAATTTTAATAAATTAAATAAAATTTAACACTATTTAAATCCGACTATTATGTAGTAAGAGCCTTTAAAAAAACTTTGTTGACCGTACATATTTTGTATGATAAATATAATATTTTTTTTTTAAAGCAAGCTAGTCCTATCCACCACCTCTTTTAAAAAAGTTTATATATGGACTGCCACTGCCACCATGTGTGTTTCATAAATGTGTTCAAATAAAAACTAAAAATGGACCGACGCCACCTACTCTCCAGAGAAGGGCGTGTTTGGCTTGCAGACAAGTTGTACAAATCAATGAAAGAACACTCGAACTTATTGATTTCTACTTTTATACTAATTTTATAAATATTTAAAATCTTTCTAATTTATTCTATTATAAGAAAAAATTATATCATAAGTTATTTTAGTTACGTCTTTTATGACACCAATTAATTATATATATTTATTTTATTAAATTTTTTATTTTATAAAAATAATAAGATACAAAAATTTAAAAAATAAATTCACTTAATTAATTATCCTATAAATAACGTGACACAAATAACCCATGATATAATTTCTCCCTTTTAAGATAAATCCAATTAATAAATTTATAAGAAAAATATCAAAGTAAGTCCGTATTATTTAATAATAAATTAAGTTTCATGTTCTTTATTTTCTTACATAATAAATTTAACTATTAATTAAATTTGAAATATTTTTTTAAATATAAACTTTTTTTTGCCTTTGTCGTTTTTAAAATTTTTATTTTAACTAATTCAGATCAATTTATATTGTATATTTATTTTAATATAAGAATTTTTTAATAAATTTTTTATATAAATATCTCAAATCTAAAATTATTTAAATAATATTAAATTATTTATCGCCTAAACCCATTCTAGTTATTTAAAAAAATATTAACCTAACATATAGAGTAATTGGTATATTTATTTTTCTCCACTTAAAAATAATTTAATGAGATTAATTAAATTAGATTTACGTGTGTAAAAAAATATTTTTTAAAATAAAATTTAAAAGTAGCATTTTTTAAATAAATGAATAAAAATATATTTATCTCATTAAAGTTTTAAAAATTATGTGTATTTTTTAATTTATTTTAAAAGCAGGCCCACCACCTTCACCCCAACAACTTTCAGCCACCAACCCTTTCAGATTTTTTTCATCCAACCAATAAATTTCAATCTTAAGGAAAACGCGTAATAATTTTTTCTTCTTTATTCTTTACTAGTGTGGTAGTGGTCGAATTTCAAAGCATCTCATAAGGCGCGTGGAATACACGAAAACATATTTGATGAAGCATTTTCACAAATTTTAAAAAACAATTTTGTTCGATTTTTAAGTGATATTTCATTAAAAATTAAAAATAAATATTATTCTGTTGTAATTAAATTAATTTGGTTAGTTAATTTTATATAGATTTGATTAATAATTATTTTTTTAAAAATTTAACTATCCGAGTTAACTCAAATTATTATATATTTATATTATATATATATATATTTTTGATGATAATATTTTTAAAAATTATAAAATAATCATTAAATTTTAGCATAATTTAATAACCTATTGTATAATTTATCCAATTTAGTGATCTATTGTTTAATAATAATAAATAAATAAATTTAGCACTATTTAGAAATATCAAAAAATAAATAATTTTATTATTTTTAAAAGTTTTTTAGTATTATAATTACTATTTTAAATTATTTTATAATTTAAATTAATTCAGTTAATTAAATAATATTAAAAATTTTAAATAAATTATATAATAGATCAATAATTACTAATTATTTTTTTAAAAAATTGTTCGTATTATAATTACTATTTTAAATCATTTCATACTTTTACTTTACTTTTAAATAAGACAACTAATTTATACTTTACCACGCGAGACACAAGAAAGAGCCGCGCGTAAGATTTAATTTCACTATTTTTTCCCCTTCATGATTAAATTGATTTTCATTTTATTTTTTACAAGTCATTAAAAAGCAGCGGCTACCCATTTTTGTCTATAAAAGGCAACTCCTCCACTCTCACAAATCGTGCCTCTTCTTCCTCTGCATCTCTCTCTGTATCAAAGGGACTGTTCTGTAGATTTTCTCACCGGTTCCTATACGGTACTGTCATTGCTCTCTTCGAATCATGGCTGTTCTTTCAGTATTCAATTTAAGTAATCCTAATTATTATTATTTGTAATGGATTTAAACTTCTCAAAAGCTTTGAACTTCGACTTTAACTTTTTGTTAGAATAAAATTAAGATTTGCATCTCTTTGTACTGAGATCTACTGTTCAGTGCCGAGAAATTCAACTTTCACTGCTGATTTTGTTTCTGGATTTCCACTGATACGATTTGGACTTGGGATTTATCACTTGGTTTTGTAAAAAAATCATTAAAAAATGGACTATTTGATTGAGATCTAATGAATTATTCCAGTTGGTTTTCTATCTGGAGTTGAATTGTAATAGCGTCAAATTCTAGTTTTGAACCTTTTTTTCCCGAGAAACATTGAAAAATTGCTGCTAACTTTAACTACAAGGTGTGAGCATGGATCAACCGTTTTTACTGTCTATCCGATTAGTTTTTTGCCTTTAGAATTTTTGAAGAATTTTTTTTTTTTTGGCGAGATCTATTGGTTAGTGTTAGTATTTGATCTGATTTCGTGGCATATCTTTCTGTTTTGTCTGTTTATGAAAGGAATTCAATTAGATCCAGTTGTTTGTTTCGGAACTTATAGATCCAAAGCGTAATCATTAGTTTCTTGTTATAGATCTAAAGTGAAGAGTGCTTTTCATTTCAGTTCATTCTGCATTGCAGATTTATATAGATCTTAGCTTTGAATCTGATGAATTTTCTATTCAGGAGCATAGGATTGGAAGAGCATAAATTTATCTTTTATATTTGATTGTTGCATGATAAATCTGAATTTTATGTGTTGTTTTATTTGATTCAGAAAATGGCTTCCCACATTGTTGGATATCCCCGAATGGGACCCAAGAGAGAGCTTAAGTTTGCTTTGGAATCTTTCTGGGATAAGAAGAGCAGCGCCGAGGATTTGCAGAAGGTTGCTGCTGATCTCAGGTCATCCATCTGGAAACAAATGTCTGATGCTGGAATCAAGTACATCCCCAGCAACACTTTCGCTTACTATGACCAGGTGCTTGATACCACAGCTATGCTCGGAGCTGTTCCGCCAAGATACGACTGGAATGGCGGTGAGATCGGATTTGACACTTACTTCTCCATGGCCAGAGGAAATGCCGCTGTCCCTGCCATGGAAATGACCAAGTGGTTTGACACCAACTAGTAAGTTTCCGTTTCTTGGTCTTACTTGATTGGCTTATCAGTTGTATGCTGTGTTTTCTGATACTAAAATTGTATTCAATGTGTTGTTTCAGCCACTTCATCGTTCCTGAATTGGGACCTGATGTTAACTTCTCTTATGCATCTCACAAAGCAGTTGATGAGTACAAGGAAGCTAAAGCGGTATGTTCTCCTAATCTAATTTTACATATATTGATTTGATAGCAATGTCATTATTGTCTTTCATGTATACTTGTGCTAGTAGCTATGTTATTAGTTAGGGATAAGGTATAAGTATAACGGGTGAATGTTAAGATTGTTAAGTATAGAGCTAGCCTGGAATTAGAATGTTTTAACATGCTTTATTCTAAACAACGGCTTAGATTGTTTGCCTTGACTTTTATCGTATGTTTTTTTTTAGTTCTCTATATTGTCTTATCTTTAAACTTGGGTGATGATGATCTGTTCCACATGCAGCTTGGTGTTGACACTGTCCCAGTCCTTGTTGGCCCTGTCTCATACTTGTTGCTCTCTAAGCCTGCAAAGGGTGTTGAGAAGACCTTTTCTCTTCTCTCTCTCCTCCCCAAAATCCTTCCTATCTACAAGTAAGAGTTAATTCCTTTTATGTTTTTGAGGTTTTATTAATTTTGCTACTCTAAAATGCTATTATTAACAATGAATCTCTTTACAGGGAAGTAATATCTGAGCTTAAGGCAGCCGGTGCTTCTTGGATTCAGTTTGATGAACCGACCCTTGTCTTGGATCTTGACTCACACCAATTGCAAGCATTTGCTGCTGCTTATGCTGATTTGGAATCCACTCTCTCAGGCTTGAACGTACTGATTGAGACCTACTTTGCTGATCTTACCGCTGAGGCATACAACACACTCATTGGTTTGAAGGGTGTCACTGCTTATGGTTTGGATTTGGTTCGTGGAACCCAGACCATTGATTTGGTCAAGAGCAATTTCCCTAAGGGCAAATACCTCTTTGCTGGAGTTGTCGATGGAAGGAACATTTGGGCCAATGATCTTGCTTCATCTCTTAGCACCTTGAAGGAGCTAGAGGCTGTTGTTGGCAAAGGTATTCTATTTTCTTTTGCATTTTATAATGAACATTAACATTTTGTCAATTAATATTACTAATATCTGTGAATTACTTTCTGATGTACAGACAACCTTGTGGTATCAACCTCCTGCTCCCTTCTCCACACTGCTGTTGATCTAGTAAATGAGACTAAACTAGATGATGAAATCAAATCATGGCTCGCATTTGCTGCCCAGAAAGTTGTTGAAGTCAATGCACTCGCCAAGGCATTGGCTGGTCAGAAGGACGAGGTATCTCTTTTATTCTGGCCACTTAGTTTTGCCAGTCTTCTAAAATAGTAGGATAGCATCTCGTTATGGGAATGATGTCACAATTTCACTAGTTATTTCATCTATTTTAGGCCTTCTTCTCTGCCAATGCTGCTGCTCAGGCTTCAAGGAAGTCCTCCCCAAGAGTGACCAATGAGGCTGTTCAAAAGGCTGTAAGTTTTTAATAAACTAATATTCCGATTTTCTTTCATGTGACTGCTCTTGGTTAATGGTTATTCATGGCGAAAACCTTTCTTGCTTACCATGTTATGTTTGCTTTCCTAGGCTGCTGCCTTGAAGGGATCTGACCACAGGCGTGCAACTAATGTAACTGCAAGGCTCGATGCCCAGCAGAAAAAGCTTAACCTGCCAATCCTCCCCACCACAACCATAGGGTCCTTCCCTCAAACTGTGGAACTCAGGAGAGTTCGTCGTGAATTCAAGGCTAACAAGTCAGTTAATCTGGAAAATTTTCACTTTTATCTTCATTGTAAAATATCATCGGGACCAGTCTTTTGACTAGTGCTCTCTCCCTTCAGGATCTCTGAGGATGATTATGTTAAAGCCATTAAAGAAGAAATTAAGAAGGTTGTCGACCTTCAGGAAGAACTTGACATTGATGTCTTGGTTCACGGAGAACCAGAGGTGAGTACACCTTTTTTGTTTTGGCTTATTGCTGTGAAGGAGATATATCTATGTTTAGTTCTTAGCGAAGCATACTCAACTGTTATTTTAAACCGTGCAGAGAAACGATATGGTTGAGTACTTTGGTGAGCAATTGTCTGGTTTTGCTTTCACTGTTAACGGATGGGTGCAATCTTATGGATCTCGATGTGTCAAGCCACCAATCATCTATGGTGATGTTAGCCGCCCCAACCCAATGACTGTTTTCTGGTCATCTGCTGCCCAAAGCATGACTGCACGCCCAATGAAGGGAATGCTTACAGGCCCTGTTACCATCCTCAACTGGTCATTTGTCAGAAATGATCAGCCACGGTATGCACATGAAAGCCGGAAAATATGATTACAAGTTTTTTATTTTTTGCTTTCCTATTTGAATATATCATTTGTTGCAAAATTTCCAGATTCGAGACTTGCTACCAGATTGCCTTGGCCATCAAGGACGAAGTGGAGGATCTTGAAAAGGCCGGTATCAACGTTATCCAAATTGATGAGGCTGCATTGAGAGAGGGTTTGCCACTTAGGAAGTCTGAGCATGCGTTCTACTTGAAATGGGCCGTCCATTCCTTCAGGATCACCAACGTCGGTGTCCAGGACACTACTCAGGTTTGTATACAACATCCCTGCTTTCAAGTCTCAGAAAACTCTCATATCCCTCAACTTTCTCATCGGTGTTATATTTGTCCAAACAGATCCACACCCACATGTGCTACTCCAACTTCAATGACATTATCCACTCAATTATCGACATGGATGCCGATGTCATTACCATTGAGAACTCACGTTCCGATGAGAAGCTCCTTTCCGTATTCCGTGAAGGAGTGAAGTACGGTGCTGGAATTGGTCCCGGTGTGTATGATATCCACTCTCCCAGAATCCCATCAACCGAAGAGATTGCTGACCGCATTAACAAGATGCTTGCCGTGCTCGAGACCAACATCTTGTGGGTTAACCCCGACTGTGGGCTCAAGACTCGCAAGTATGCCGAAGTGAAACCAGCCCTAAGCAGCATGGTTGCTGCTGCCAAGCTGCTCCGCACCCAACTTGCAAGTGACAAGTGAGCGTTTATCCAAGGTTCGAAATCTTCCGAGGAGGAAAAAATGAAAAAAGATTTATGTTTTTTTCTTTTATATCATTTGAATAACTTTTTTCTCAATGAAATATGTTAGACGTCTCACATGTCCCCTTTGAGGCCAAATGATTTCCTTTATTCGGGTGTTTTTTTTTTCCTAAATATTCTTGTATTTTTGGGAATATATAAAACTGTCTTTAATCACTTAGAAAAAGCAGAAAATTAAGTTTATAATTTTATGATTTAGCACATGATTTCGTTTTTTCTCTTTATTGTAATTTTATTTTGACCGAATTTGAACCATATATGTCCTAAACATCGTAGAATATATTTTTAGCTTTATTTCATATTTTAAGATATAAATTTTATCATTTTGCAGTTTAGTCCTTTAATTTTGTATGATTTTTTTATTTTGTCCACTTATGATCAAATTTGAATGACATGCTTCTAAACCATCTGGAATGTCTATTTAACGTATTCATATTTTTGAATAAATTTGTTATTTTATCAATTTAACCCCTCAACTTTGAATAATGTCTTATTTATTTAATTCATCTTTTATTTTAAGTTTATTTTTGACTAAGATTATTCCACATGATTCATTAACACTATATATCATGAATATAACTTCAATTCATTTTTAAGTCTATTTTTAATCAAAATTAAATCACATGATTCACTAACGCTATATATTATGAATGCAACTTCAATTGTTTTTTTTTAATTTAGTCCTTTTTTATAAAGTTTTTTTTCAAATTAAATTATTAAATTATTTATTCTTTCATCAATACTTTATTCCTAAAAGTTCCTTACTTAAAAAAATAACATTATATATATATTTTAAAAGTTTAAATAATATTGTTATTAAATAATATTATAAATTTTATTTATACATGTGAAAAATAATATGAATATATATATATATATTGTATGATTAGAGAAAGTTGTTTAAATTGGAATCAAACCATATTATAACATGATAAATAATTATAATTAAGATTATATGTGAACTCAAAAATGCGATTTGATTCAAATTTTATAAACTCAAAAAATATTTTAACTCGACTTGAGCGAACATTCACCCTAATATGAATATTCAATTTTCTTATTAAAGACCTGGTCTGAATCTTGATTTTTTAAAGTAAATATATATTTGATAATTGAATTTAATTTAAAATATAATTAATATTTAATTTAGTCTATTTATATCCATGGATTTAATTTTTAGATTTAATTGGGTATATAAATCTTTTTATTATGCTTCCATTTATATCTTGTGTTGAAAATTTTTAAAATATTAAATTTTAAACCATAATCTTTATTTTTTATATTCTAAACCCTAGATCCTAAAAATATATTTTACCTCTAATTCTTTAAACCTTAACCATAATCTCTAACCTTAAATTCTAAATTCTTTAATTTAAAATAAAAACACGAATGAAGATATAAAAAAGAGACAGATAATTTCCGTATTGTATGTATATAGAAGTAGGGGTGAGCAAAACTCGACTCGAAAAAACCGAATTTCTCGACTCGAATCGAGGTGAAAAAACTCGACTCGAAATTTCATAAACTCGAATCAACTCGAAAAAATTTCAAATTAAGTTCAAGTTACAAAAATAGAAATCGAATAAATCAAAATTTTTAGTAATTATAAAGGTTAATTGCACATTTAACTCATGTAATTTTATTTTCAGTCTCTTCTTTTTTATATTTTAATTTTTTTTTCATAATCTGGTCACGTTCTAAATTCATTTTTTATTTTATTTAATAAAATTTTTATTTGTATCTTTTATATTGTGTTATTTTTTTTTAATTTTTGTATTTAATTTATCGTTATTTTTTTGTTTAGTCATAGTTTTACCTATATAAGAAAGAAGTTATTAATAAAGTCTAATTTAATAATGACATATTCATATCTACGATATTTGATTGATGGTAATAATAATTTAAATTTTTTTTACACATATAAAAAATAATATCAAAAAATATGTATGTAAATTTAAAGAGAAAACCGTTTAAATTACAATAAAACTATATTATAGTATTATAAATAGTATAATTAAAATTTATACATAAATAGAAAAATCGAATCGACTCAAACTCGTTAAAATTGACTCGAATGAAAAATTTTCAAAAAAAATTTAAACTATAAAATATGATGACTCAACTCGAATAACTCAAATTGTTTTGATTTGATTCGACTCAACTTGCTCGAACGGTCACCCCTATATAGAAGTGAAGTAGGTACATTGAGCCAACCGCTGAATTTAAGATTAAATCAAATCAATTGCTAAGGTTAGGCCTCGTTGTGGATTACTTTTAATAATTTATAATCACTTTTTAATGTAAAATCAATGACAAACATATATAAATTCGAATAAAAATTATTATAAAAAAATATTAAAGAGTTATCACGATTTTATATATAAAAAATATAAAATAATTATCATGATTTTTATACTATTATTAGAATTTGAAAACTAAACTAAAATAAAACTCTAACTCTTTTAATTTTATAATTTAATTACCATTCTAAAATTTTATTTATTTTAAAACTAAATAATTCATTTTTTCGTAAGTAAATTTTGACTTTGTCCTGATAACACCCATCTCTAAGAGAGTAAAGATCTCTCTGATTTAGTGGTTAAAGGAACAATTGTTATTCCTAAAAATCATAGATTCGAATATCAATAATATCAACATAATAATTAAACGATCAATGTTCAATGATTAAGATTATACCCTAAAATAGATATTATTGTAATATCGTAACTGATTAAAAAAATCTCTCCAACGTTTTTTTCAAAGCTTCCCGCTACAATTTTTTTATTAATAAAATTTAAATATTTAAAAATTTATTGTGAGCTCCTCATTTATTAATTACGCCGGCAAAATTTATTTAGGGTAATTTTTAAAAAAATTATAACGTTGAATAAAAAAACTAAACCGAACACTTCATCTTTACGTCTTTTCATTGAATTTTTACACTTAATTTTAATTTTAAATGTTAATTTGAAAAAAAAATAAAAATTTTAAAGTTTTTTTTAATAAATTTGAACTCAACTTGATTCGAATGAAGGCTATAGCCTATATATTTAATGAGTGTCTGGTCAAACAAGACCAGCTCTTTCCTAAGAAAAGATGAATACAAAAATGAATGAAAGATTTTCTTTTCGAATTTTAATATATTTTCCCAAGAACCAGGTCTTGGATTTTTAGGACAATGTGATCCATGCAACTAAAACATGTTCTATTTAATGCCAAGGTTTCAAACTCCATGTTCTTCATAGTCAACTCTTCATAACATCAGAGTTACAGGAACTGTAGAACATGATGAAGAGCTCACAAAATATGACACCAATGGAAGAAGAAGAAGATTTCTTACGTGCTACTCAATATGTTACTTCAACGGCTCTTCCTTTTGCTTTGAAATCCGCCGTCGATCTTCGTTTATTCGAGATCATATCGGAATCGGGTCAGGGCACCAAGGTTTCAGCTGCTGAGATAGTGTCCAAGCTTCCTACTAACAACCCTAATGCTCCCGATATGATCGATCGTATCCTCCGATTTCTCACGACTCATTTCGTCTTAGACTGCGATCTTGTGACCGATCAAGATGGGAATATGACGAGAGCGTACGGTGTTTCTTCGATCGGAAAATACTTTGTTCCAAATGAACATGGAATCTCTGTGGTTCCAATGCTGAACTTGACTATGGATAGACATTTAATGGAGTGTTGGTGAGTCCTATATCCTTTATCATTTTATGTAATAACAAACTAATTTTTGACCATATCGTGTTACATACAAATTACGATCGTTATTTAAGTTCGTATTTCATCTTTCGAACAAAATGCTCGAAATTTCTGTAGGAACTTTCTGAAGGAAGCAACATTGGAAGGTGGTCTGTCATTTCATAGGGCACATGGGGAAGACATTTTTGAGGCTGTTTCAAAAGATATAAAACTAGCCCATACTTTCAACCAAGCCATGTCAAGCCACACTGCCATTGTTATGGAAAAACTCCTACAAATTTACACAGGATTTGAAGGCTTAACTCAACTCATCGATGTGGGAGGTGGATTAGGCACAAATCTTAAGCTCATTGTTTCAAAGTACCCACAAATCAAGGGTATTAACTTTGATCTACCCCTTGTTGTTAAAGATGCACCCAATATCCCAGGTAATCCGACAAATTTTTATCGAAAAATCGAGTGGAATTCGAATGATATTTAAGCTTCCTGCATGAATTTTGATAGTTTTTGACAGTACTTTCATTGTTTTAGGTGTGGAGCATGTAGGAGGAGATATGTTCAACAAAGTTCCTAATGGAGAAGTTATTTTTATGAAGGTTAGCTCTAAATTAAATTTTAAAACATTAAAAGATTAAATTTTTTTTAATATAACATGTTATTATTCGATAGTAGTGTAAATGGTTTCTTTTATTATTATGTCTTTATCGATGTTCTTACTTTAAAATAATAAGTTTAGAGTTTAAGATTTAAGGTTCAAGGTTAGGGTTGTCGTTAGGAGTTAGGGAATTAGAGATAATATATATTTTTAGGGTTTAGAGTTTAAGATATAAAAATTAGGGTTAGGCTTTAAAATTTAATTTTTTAAATATTTTTTAGTGTAAAACATAAATATAAACATGCTTAGGTGTATTTTATAAACATTTAATATTTTTTTAATTTAATTTATATTATAATTAATAAATACTCCCTGTATATTGTGAATGGTTTAGTGTGTAGTTCACGATTGGGGAGACAATGAATGCTTGAAATTGCTGAGGAATTGTTATGAAGCAATATCAGAGCGTGGGAAAGTGATATTAATCAAATCGATAATGCCGGAGCTTCCGTCCTCCGGCGTTGTCGAAACAACGACGATCCAGCTCGATGTGGGATTGCTTCAAATGCTGCCTGGTGCAAAGGAAAGGACTTTAAAACAGTACCAGACATTGGCCATGAAAGCTGGTTTCTGTGCTTTAAAACCAGTGTGTCGTGTTTATAATTATTGGGTCATGGAATTGTTCAAATTTTGAACAAGTCAACACAATAATTATTATAAAAATCATCTGATAATGATATCTCGTGTTTTAATATTTATAATAAATCTTTTTATTCGATAATAAATTTATGTTATTCTGATCGTTATATTTATGTATCGATATATCGTGTTTATATTTTTATGTGATAATAGATCTTTTTATTCGATAATAGATTCCTAATTTTTACCAATCATCAAACTAGACTTTTCTTAATCTTTAACTAATTTTTAGTAATTAATCTTTAAAAATTACACTCTAAACTTTAAAATTTATAAATTAAACTTATAAATTCATAAACCCTAAAGTAATGTCTAATTCCTAAATTAGAAAAAAATAATGTAACCAATTTATACATTGAAAAATTACCATATACATATACACTTAAAGATAAGGCTTATATAAAATTAAATGTCCAACTAATAAAGATTTTTGTTAAAAATAAATATTTAATATTTTATTTTATTTATTTTAGATCTATGATAATTTATTGTAGTTAATCAATTAAATTTTGACGTATGATATATTTTAATTTTTTATTTTTAATAATTTAAAATCTTTAAAAAAATCATGATTTTTAAAATTTTTTAAAATATTTTCAAAACTTTAAATTCTCATCATTATCGAACTCACCTCTTTAACCCTCGAATTTAATGAACTTTTTTTTTATTAAAAATCGATGGACAATATGTCGGCTAAATATCAAGAATTATTAACTATTTGGTTGACACGCCATTCGTTGATTTCTAGCGCGATAATATGTTAGAAGAAATTATTAATTAGACTTGATGAGCGAAGGAATAAACTCATCGTTGACTATCAACGACAAAAATTACGAGAAATTTAAAATTTAGGGTTTTGTGATTTTTAGGATTTGATGATTGATTTGATAATTTTAAAACTTTTAAGAAAAGTTAAAGTTTTTTTAGAAAAAAAGTTAAATTAATACTACATGTCAAGTATTGACTAGATATTATTATTTTTAAACAATCTTTAACGATCATGCACCTAATTATAAACATTTATTTTTATTAAATAATAATTTAAATATCTAAAATTAAAAATATGATTAAACACTTATTTATATATTAAATCTAAAAATAATAATATTTAAGATATTATTTGCTAGTGTTTTTAAACAATTCAACACAATAATTATTATAAAATCATCCGATAATGACATCTCACGTTTTAAATTTATAATAAATCTTTTTATTCGATAATAAATTTATGTTATTTTTATTGTATTTATGTATTCAATAATACGGAGACACTTCTCTATCTGCAGATATCGAGGTAAAAAAAATATTATCCCTTCTAACTTATTTTCCCAAAAATATTTTAAACTTATCTATTTCCCTAAATACAACCTTAAGTATCTGTATTCCCATAAATTCTCCCTAATTATATTCTCCTTTTATTCTCATTTAATTATTTATTTATTTCCTTTTTCTATTTGACCGTCAATTTCTTCATTTCCCTTTTATTCTTGATATTTGTTTTATTACCTCCGATTATGTTTCCCTTTATTTTGTTTCATTTTTAATTCATTTTACCTTTTATTTTATTACCTTATTTAGTATCTCGTAGTTTAATTTTTGTTATTTATTATTTATCCTTTAATATATTTATTCCTTAAAAATTAAGTTTATATTTATGTTTTTTAAAATAATAACTCATTTATTGTGTATATAGTTAATTGTATAATATGTTTCTATGATAATAATTGTTTTATATGTATTTTTTTACTATATTAGGGTTAATTTGGTTTAATATATTAATTTTAAAAGTTTTTTTTTTTTTTTACGATTAATCTAAGCTCAACTTGATTCGAGCGGAAAGCTATAACCTACTTATTTAACTAGTGTCTGGTCAAACAAGACAATCTCTTTCCTAAGGAAAGATGAATACAAAAATGGATGCAAGATTTTCTTTCCAAACTGTAATATATTATTCCTGGAATCATATCTTGGATTTTTAGGACAATGTAATCCATGCAACTAAAACATGTTTTATTTAATGCCATGGTTTTAAACATAGTCAGTAACATCAGAGTTACAGGGAAACTAGAACATGATGAAGAGCTCACAAAATATGACACCAATGGGAGAAGAAGAAGAAGATTGCTTACGTGCTATTCAATATGCTACTTCAACGATTCTTCCTTTTGCTTTGAAATCCGCTGTCGATCTTCGTTTATTCGAGATTATATCCGAATCGGGTCAGGGTTCCAAGGTTTCAGCTGCTGAGATAGTGTCCAAGCTTCCTACTAACAACCCTAATGCTCTGGATATCATCGATCGTATCCTCCGATTTCTCACGACTCATTCCGTCATAGACTGCGATCTTGTGACCGATCAAGATGGAAATACGACAAGAGCGTATGGTGTTTCTTTGATCGGAAAATACTTTGTTCCAAATGAACATGGAATCTCTGTGGTTCCAATGCTGAATTTGAGTATGGATAGTCATTTATTCAAGTGTTGGTGAGTCCTATATCCTTTAACATTTTATGTAATTACAAACTAATTTTTGACCATATCGTGTTAGTACGAATCACGATCGTTATTTAAATTCGTATTTCATCTTTCGAACAAAATCTCGAAAATTTTGTAGGAACTTTCTGAAGGAAGCAACATTGGAAGGTGGTCTGTCATTTCATAGGGCATATGGGGAAGACATTTTTGAGGCTGTTTCAAAAGATATAAAACTAGCCCATACTTTCAACCAAGCCATGTCAAGCCACACTGCCATTGTTATGGAAAAACTCCTACAAATTTACACAGGATTTGAAGGCTTAACTCAACTCATCGATGTGGGAGGTGGATTAGGCACAAATCTTAAGCTTATTGTTTCAAAGTACCCAGAAATCAAGGGTATTAACTTTGATCTGCCCCTTGTTGTTAAAGATGCACTCAATATCCCAGGTAATCCGACAATTTTATCGAAAAATCGAGTCGAATTCAGATGATATTTAAAGTTTCCTGCATGAATTTTGATAGTTTTTGACAGTATTTTCATTGTTTTAGGTGTGGAGCATGTAGGAGGAGATATGTTCGACAAAGTTCCTAATGGAGAAGTTATTTTTATGAAGGTTAGCTATCAAATTTTAAAACATTAAAAGATTAAATTTTTTAATATAACATGTTATTATTCGATAGTAGTGTAAATCGTACCCTTTATATTATGCTTTTTTAAGGTATATTTTTAAGGTTTGGGATGTTGAAATTAGGGTTAGGGTTTATAATTTAATTTCTAATAATTTTTAGTAGCGTATAAAAGGATACATGATTAAATAATTTTTGTTCATATGATAGTATCTGCTTATATTTTTTTCGAACCCTTAGATAATACATACACACCTTACATATAGGTGCTCGAACCTGTGTTTCTTAATCTGAATATCGTATTTTTTTACTAAAATCACTCGTTAAGATATAATAAATGCTTGAAATTGTTAATTTTTTTTTTATAATTTAATATTTTTGAATTAATTTGTATTCAAACCAATAAATACTCCCTATATATTGTGAATGTTTTAGTGGATTCTTCACGATTGGAGAGACGATAAATGCTTAAAATTACTGAAGAACTGTTACGAAGCAATATCAGAACATGGAAAAGTTATATTACTCGAATCGATTATGCCGGATCTTCCGTCCACCGACGTTGTCGGAACAACGACGATCCAGTTCGATGTTGGAATGCTTCATTTGGTGCCTGGTGCAAAGGAAAGGACTTTAAAACAGTACCAGACATTGGCCATGAAAGCTGGTTTCTGTGCTTTAAAACCAGTGTGTCGTGTTTATAATTATTGGGTCATGGAATTGTTCAAATTTTGAACAAGTCAACACAATAATTATTATAAAAATCATAAAAGAATGATATCTTACGTTTTAATATTTAAATAATCTTTTTTATTTGATAATAAATTTATATTATTTTGGTCATAATATTTCTATATCGATGTATTGCGTTTATATTTATACATGATTATAATTTAAATCTTTAATTTTACTGTTATAATATTTAAATTATAATTTTAAATTTTTAATAATTAAATCTTAAATTTATAGACTTTTAATTCTCAGTTAAATTTTTAGTTGTATCGTTCATCAAATTAGACCTTCACTCGATCATTAACTAAATTTATTCATAGTTATGTCGAATATTTCTTCCAAACTCTTACTTCAAGCTTAACCCTAGTTTAAATTGTAAAAATAAAATAGAATAAAATATTGATTCAATAAAAAAATTCATTAATATTTATATATTCGATTTTTTTATTTAATACTAAAAATGAAATATATATTTTTTATCTTTATAATTAAATAAAATTATTTTTAATTGTAAAGTTTTATTTCACTTTCAATCAATCTATGAACTTTTTAAGGTCTAAATTACTAAAAAATATATAAATTTAAAACATACATATATAATGCATAAAAAGTTACACAAATATACATATTTAATCTTTAAAAATTACTCTCTAAATTTTAAATTTTATAAAACTTATAAATTCATAAACCCTAAAGTAATATCTAATTCCTAGATTGAAAAAAAAATAATGTAATTAATTTGTTCAGTAAATAATTTTCCATATACATATAAAGATAAGACTTATATAGAATTAAATGTGCAACTAATAAGGATTATTCAAAAAAATAAATATTTAATATTTTATTTTATTCATTTTATCTCAAATAATTAATTGTTGTTAAAAAATCAATCAATTAATTAAAATTTGATATATGATATATTTTTATTTTGAATTTTTTAATTATTTTTTTAATAATTTAAAATCTTTTTAAAAAATCATAACTTTTAAAATAATTCCCAAACTCCAAATTATCATCATTATCGAGCACACTTCTTTAATTTTCAAATTTAATGAATTATTTTTCTTTGTCAAAATCGACAGATATTGTACCGGTTAAATATCAAATTTTTTTAACTATTTGATTGACACATTATTCGTCGATTTCTAACAATAATACATTAGGAGAAATTATTGATTGGACTTAATGAGCGAAGGGACGAACTCATCTTTGACTATCAATAACGAAAATTATAAGGATTTTAAAATTTAGGGTTTTATAATTTTTAGAGATTTGATGATTGATTTGGGGATTTTGAAAATTTTTAAAAAATAAAGTTTTTTTTTAATTATTACTACATGCCAAGCATCGATTAGATGATAATTTTCATTAAACCATCTTTAACGATCATGCACCTAATTATAAACATTTATTTTTATCGAATAATAATTTAAATATCTAAAATTAAAATAATATAATTAAACACTTATTTCTATATTAAATCTAAAAATACTAATATTTAAGATATTATTTAGTGGCCCAAACAAGAATGTAATATTATTGGACCTAAGATCCAAAAAATTATTTGTGAAGATCTAAAAGGCATTTGCTCTTTCATCCATTCCTCTTATTATCAACTCAGCTCTTTCTTCCTCTCTGAAAATTCAGCACTTTTGATCCGAAATTGTAAGAATTCAAGGGATTCTTCAGTGTCCCATTACTCAGAAGAAGAAAAAAAAAGCACTTTCCTCCTTTTCCCCATCAATCGGATTATTATTATTATTTGTTTTTCACTTTATTTTGCAGGTGAAAAGATTCGAACTTCACTTTCTAGTCTTTCAAATTCAAGGTTTATGTTGATAGACTCTTTGAAGCATGTAAGTTTGTTTTTAATACAAATGTAAATTTTTTTTTTTTTTTTTTTTTTTGATTTATGAAATGATGTTTGTTCGTTTGTTTACTTAGCTTCATTATTTGTTTTTGCTTACCATTTGTTCTTTGTGCGTGTTTGTTTCTCATATTTATGAAACAATTTCTCAGTGAACTTGTTGAGGAAAGGAAAAATTGCAAAATCTAAAGAGGAACTGATTGTGCAAGTGTCACGTGACTGTGCTGGATCAAAATGATTTCTCTAACTCATATAAGGATATTAGAATCATTGTGCAATCTTCGTGCCCGGGCGGGGTTGTTGTTGGCTTCTATTGGAATTTAGGCACATTTTTTTCCTTTGATGTTCATGAAGCTTGTTGTTTTTGGCATGCTATGTGTATTATTTATATACTCCTGAAGGGATATGTGCCAACCATGTAACTCCTATTGCCGGAAATTTTAAACTCCGATTTTGGTGATATATATATTAGTTTTGTTTGTCAGCAAAAGTTCAAACTAGAGGGATCTTGAATTTTTTTGAAGAATTGATTGATGACTTTGAATGTGTCCTGGTATTTATATAGTTTATCATAACTTTGAAACTTCTTTTCTAATGGAATATCGAATGACCTTCAGCAAATTTTATGGTTCAACCCTTGCTGATGTTCCCGTAATATGCCAGAAGCCTGATCGTCGCCTTCCTTATGTGCGTCTAGTTTATTATAATTCCATATTTTCTGAAGCAGCTATCGATGTTTTGTTAAGATTGTAAACTGTTGAATTATGCTTTAGGGAATCTGCTCGAGAAGCTCTTCTTCCTGGATTGCCGGATGATTTGGCTTTGAGATGTCTAGCCAGGTTGTCACATGGTTACCATGGGGTGCTTGAATCTGTCTCAAACAGGTGGAAAGATTTGGTTCGCAGCTCTGAGTATGCGAATTATAAAGCTAATCAAGGATGGTGTGGGGACTGGTTATTTGTTGTTACTGAACGTTCCAATAATCAGTGGATTGCCTATGATCGTGAAGCCAATAGATGGCATCCATTGCCAAACATTCCAACTGACCATGATGGTTTGCAGCATTTTGGATTTTCATGTGTGTGTGTCTGCAACCGTCTTCTTGTGATTGGTGGCTCCCATGCACCACGTGATACTGCTTATCCGCGCCAAACCCCTGTGATAACGAATGCTGTTATGCAGTTTGATCCTTATAGGAAAAGGTGGAGCAGATTAACAAGTATGCGAACACCACGATCTCACTTTGCATGCTCCGTTATGTCGGGGAAAGTCTATGTTGCTGGAGGGCGCAACTTATCTTATCCCCGAGGGCTTTCTCTTGCTGAAGTTTATGATCCTCTAAGTGATCGGTAAGCTCCATTTATTCTAGGATGACATGTTTTTGTTTAATCTTAGAGTTTTGATAAAACAGCTATAGTGTTACTGTAACTCTCTGCTACTTCCACTTGGTGCATCATTGATGACATCTGGTGGATGTTTTAATTGTTTGAAAATGTGTTCTAATCATTTATTTCTTACAATTTCAATCTATGACCTATGTACATTTTCCGTTTATTTGCAAAATTGCTTTGGCTTGGTTTATGACTTCAATGGTAGTTGCAGGTGGGAGGATATTCCGGAAATGCCAAACCCACAAATGGACTGCTTAGGTATATCATATAAGGGCAAATTTCATGTTTTGAGTGACCATGTAGGCTTGGCAGAGCAGAATCCATCCGGGATTTTTGATCCATCAAATAAAACATGGTGCACAGTCAATGATATATGGCCTTTTTCGAGGGCAATGCAATTTGCTGTTCAGGTGATGGGGGATGATCAAGTTTACACCGTGGTGGATTGGGGTGAGAGCTTAGTAAAAACAAGAGATTCTTTAAGAGGAGAGTGGTACAATGTTGGTGTCGTTCCTCCGGTTCACCTTCCCGATCATTCCCGAGAACTTGAGGCCTTTGGTTACGGTTTCGCTTCACTAAGACATGAATTATATGTTATTGGAGGGAAAGTTCTCAAGTGGGAAGAGTCTGGAGCTGGAAGGTTCAATGTGGTGAGGTTAGCTGGGGTGAGAGTTTGTGATCCTTTACGGAGGCCGTTAAACTGGAGAGAAATACAGCCTATGTGTGTTCCAGCAGGTGGATCCATTCTAGGCTGTGCCTCCATGGAAGAAGAATGAGCTTCTTGATCTGGACAAAAGAAAAATGGATTCTCTCATGAATGTACTCGTGCTAAAGCCAGACACATACATCAATGGAAAGCCTCTAGCCACATAATTTCCTGATGCCTGAACTAATTAGAACCCCTCAGATTCATGTCTCGAGTAAACTCTGACCATCACAGTACATACACTGTCTGTTTATGTATTAGTTGGATACACTATTTATAGAGCAATCATGGAAATTGATTCCAAGTTTACCTCTTTACTTCCCTTTGTTCTCAATATATACAATGATCATCATTCAAATCCTTTCTCTATGCTGATTTACACTCATTTAACAGCAAACAAGATTACAGAAGTAATAATAAGGCCTTTTTATGCTCAAGGCTGTAATTCTTTCAACTGTTCTAATGTTTGAAAGCTATGATGGTATAAGCCAATATAAATAACTCCTTGGTTTTCTGTCAATGGAGAATTTGATTGAATCTACTCAAAAAAAGACACAAGTTATTTTTCTCGAAAGCTGTGAAATAGAGAGATTGTATCATTCCAGAAGAACTCACCGGAAACTGAATTCGGTTGATGATATAGAGAGATTGTCTCATCTGCCGAGTCGAGTTAGTCATTAGGATCCCATTCTTCATCATGATCAATCAGCGAGGTTAAGCTACTTGTGACATCAGTTACATCGGATTCTAGCTGTTCAACTGCATTGTCATCGTCTTCTGCTGATTCCGTGTCATTGCCTCTATAGTGCCTTCAGCCCTAGCTGAATGCATCCATTTGGGGCATTCCTCTTCACCTCCATATAGAACTCTGCCATCTTTGCCTTTTACTTGTTTCGTAATTTCAACAGATGGGATCCTACAAGAGCATTCGGGCAGTGGATGTGATAGAAAGGATTTTGGCTTCCTCAACAGTGATTGCCTGATGAGGCCATCTTCACTCAAACTTCTGTTGAGATGTTCCTTGGCCGAAAGTGTCCAATTACACTTCGGATGGTGCATATTGTCACGTGTAATGTTGAAAAGTGCAGCAATTTCTGCATATGAACCTGTCTGGTCAGTAAGTCCTAGAAGAAGCCCTCTCGTATAACCTCTGTCCTATAGCCAAGCCTGAGAAATCTGGCCATCCACTACCATCATTGTTAAAACCAGGAATAAATTCATCTGCTTCAACAGAGACAATATCATCGAGACTCAAGAGCATCCCAAATTAGCCTGTGAGCTTGCTCCATACGATCCATAAGTGAAGGTCCGCGTTCCTTGTCCATCTCTGTAATCCAAGCATTCCAACCTTCTTTTTCATGTTGGTATATGGTCCTATCAGGAGGTGGAGGAAGAGGACGGGGCCGTGGACCATCTTTTTTCCACTCATCTATAAGTTTCTGTTCACTTTTTTGAAGAGGTGGTTGAAAAATATCAGCAGGAAGAGGAGCTTCAGGACCAACTAAGTCAAACAACTCTGTCTTGCTGCACAATGTAGTTCGATCTACTAGGTTTGGAAATAAAGCACGTAGAGGTATCAGAGGACGTTGCCCACCAAAAGTTTTTGATCCTGCCAGGTATATAATTGTTTGAGAAGGATAATCCATCCCACGAAGAAGAAGCCCAACCTGCAAAAGTGGGGAATAAATTAATATTAAGAGAGCTAGATTCATGGAGGCAGTAAAGATTAAGTTTGATAGTTATTTAAGTTAAAAAAATTATTTTATTTAATAAGATATTGACATATCATAAAAAAAATTTGATTAACATATAGTTTAAAGATTAAAAAGAAAAAAATATATACTACCTTAAGTATTTATTTTAATTAAAAAATAATTTAAAGATAAAAATGAAAATATAAATACTTATTCTGACGACAAATAATTTAATTAGAGGATCATATCCTTATTAAGTATGCTTTTGCAGTTTGCACACGTAATAATTTAACTACTTCCAACACAACAAATAATATAATTTTTTTAGAAAAAATTCGTAGAAATATACAATTTCTTACGTGTCATAACAATGATTGTGATATTTAAATAGAATAATTCATATATTTTCATACTTGGATATTTTAACGTGTTATAATAATTATAAAAAATATTTTGTATTTATATAAAATTTTATAAATTAATAATTTGCATCATTATTAACTTTTAGTATGTTTGACGAGTAAATGGTTTGTACATTTCTTTGGAATTCATGTTTCATCTTTGTTATAAATAGTTATAAAATAATGTCAAAGTTTAATGCCAAAACAATGTATCAGCACAGCACAAAGGCCTAACAGATAGGTTGGCTAAAAAGGGTCAGCACAGCACAAAGGCCTAACAGATAGGTTGGCTAAAAAGGGTCAGACAAAAGATCAGGAACGGAGTCAGGATTTAAGATTGAGGGGACAAAATATATATTTAAAAGTAGAGGGAGTAAATTCATAAAAAAAAACAAAAACATAAATGATATGTCCTAGTTAAGCATGAACACAATAGGAACAGAACATGTCTTGAGCTGGCGAACTCTCAGCGATAAGACAAAGATGCACCACCAAAAGAATATCGGGACGAAACTGATGTCGGAGCAGATGCAGGCTTAACGTCTCGACGGCGATGGTGCATCTGGATATGACCTACTGAAGCGTCATATAATCTGTCTGCTTGGTTGCTTTCTCTCATCCTTGAAAGATCGGACCCAATCAGATGTATCTCTCTCGGACGTGGTAGGTAAGCGTCCACCAATGCATCATCCAAATAACGGCTACGATATGGATCTGAAAAGATAGAAGCATGAGCTGATACTGTTGGTTGTATTTCTCGTCTAGCACCCAAATCATAAGCCTGATATTCTCTTTCAGTCAAGTAAAGAGGATCGGAGCGAATTGTATCTCTCTGCAAAGGTAAGGGTTCTGTGTATGCTGTATCTGATTGCTGCAAAGGTGGCTCTCGGTGATCTCCCAGGTAAGATGTTAATGTAGGAGTCATATGATGCTGAGGAGACAAGTTTCTTCTCTCCCCAACAAGACCATAACTCCTGTATTCCTTCTCGCTAAGGTATAAACCACGATGACTATCCTCCCTCTTAGTAGATGCCAACTCTCCATGTGAAACTCGCCGATCCTTTTCATGGGGAGCATAACTTCTATCACTGATATTGGCATAAGGATCTCTAAGAGAAGCTTCCCTGTGTGATGGGGGCCTTGCTTCACTTGGTCTATCATGAAATTCCCTTTTTTTCAGGGAGTTCGATGATGTGAGCTGCCGCCCTTGATGAGGAGTGAAAAGGTAGTGCAGTTGATTGAACAGGAACTGGTCGAAAAAGCTCTGTGAGCTTCCGAACCTGAGGGAAATATCAGATGCCATAAATGCTAAACTATGCTAGGAAACTATGAACGTCAAACTAACAGGTAAGGAAACTATTCCTTACTTGTCTAGCTGTAAGTTCAGTTTTGAATTTGTGTAACAGAACAAAACTGAAGAAAAAGAATAATTAAGAGGAAGAAGATAGAAGAATCAAAGGGAGATAATAGAAGTAGAATTTGAGGAGAAAAGAAACTTGAAATTTCATTAAGATATTCGATAAGGATGTACAACCCAGAATTTCAGTCATATAACTCTACCGACACTAAACGACAACGTTTATCAAACCTTACAAATGACAAAAACTCACCGTTTCATTTTAAGTAAACGCAATAAACAGAAAAATAACACAAAGCATAAACAACGGTCTACATTTCTATTTGAGTCATTACAATACTCCCTGGTTCAAAATTAATCCTTGTCCTCAAGGATTCGAATATAACCTTCTTTTTACGATGATTAGACCAAATATGTCCTCATGCTCTTTTAGAAAATGAAGTATGAATCAACGGTAGTTCATCAGTGTCGACAAAGGTTAAAACCCACGGATCAACCAACCATATCATTCCTATATCAATGCTGACAAGTTTAATACGTCCGGAATAAAAAATGTCTCTAATTTGTTCACCATATAAGAACTGAGAAATTGATCCAAATTGAAAACATTGGAGCACTTTGGATGGAACAGTGTGACTCTCTTGATTAATTTCATCCATCTTCCAACTTTGTTCCAAAAGGCAAAACCAAATACTCAATAAACCGCATTGAGCAACCTTCTCCATTGTTATTGTAAAGCTTTCACGAACCTCAAACACTTCAATCTTAACTCCTGCCCACCAATCAACAAGCCTGATTAGTTGCAAGCATAAATCTGTCAACATCCTATTGATCCTTCCATAGGTGTATCTGAACAATTGTTCAATGAGAATAAAATATATCACTTCTTCAAGAATTACATTAGAAATCCGGAGTTGAGTAGTCATTGTTTCAGCTGTAACCCTTAAATACTCGTGTTCTTGTATCAAGTCCATAACTATATAATCAAGTGCCTCACTTCTCCTAAGAAAATTCAAATTATCGATTGAGGACACATTGTCAATCTTAACTGCTAGATGTTCCCTGACTTTTAATATTGCATCCATATAGGAAGACAATTCCCAAGTAAGCCCCAATTTCTTCAGCCATAGAATTTTAGTAACAAACTTAATTGCATTCTGCTCATTCTTGATCTCTTTTGTGACTGTAAAAGTTATAGCAGTGCTTCTTACCTTTTCCAAATAACTACTATCCAACTCAACTAATGTAAACAATGGATTTACAATTGATAATGACAGCATAGATGAGACACACGACCATACCTTACAATCCTGTTGTGAGCAATGGACATGTAAAATGGCACCCATTAAATTCCCAACAATAGGATCACCATTTGAAAGTTTTCCTGCTAATTGAGTAACAGAAAGGAAGTCTACTAATTCATTCAAGGGGGGATCTTCAACAAACTTATCCAATGCAAATTCATCATCTTTACTCTTTTCTTCGATGACTTTGTCCACAATAGACAATGAGAATCCCATGCCAATGAAAAATGATCTCATGTTGCTTTCCACTTTACGACTCTTTCGAAAATGATTTTTCTTTTCCATGAACAATAGTCTAAAGCCATATGGGTCATCACTCTCAACAAGCTCAACAACGGTATTTGCTGCAAATAAATTTCCTTCGAACTGAATCTGAATTTTTTTGCCCATTTGTACAAACATTTCATCTAACATTTGAATTCTATTAGTGTCCCTTCCAATGCCAACTTGGTTTGTATGAGTAGTAGTTAATTTCTTACCCTTCGACTCCAATTTTCTTGCCAAACCAAATTTAGAGTTAAAACTCAAATCTTTCAAATTTGATTCAACACTCTCATCTCCTCTAGTCAACTGGTCAGTGCCCTCCATTTGTGCCACAACTTCTTGAGTTTGGTAATCCGAACCAACATAGTCCATCTCACTGACCATAACATCACATTTCGAATTAATCTCATATTCTATGTTCAAATTATCACACGTCACACCAATACTTTCATCCGCTTTAACTTCATTTTCTCTAACACTCATTTTATCAAACACCTTTAGGTTTCCCAGGCCTTCCAAACAGTTTTCCAGTTTCTCATCAACAAAAACACTTATCTCTGTATCCTTCCAAATTTCAATGTCAAGTCGACAACAACCGTCATATATATTACGACCTTGCAGAGAATTTCTAGCCGCTATAGCACCATAACCTTGAAATTGAACAAGAAATTGAACATCGATCGAATTATGAAATGAAAGAATCTTTTTCACATACCCGTAACGTGAGAAAATCTGATGCAGAATTTCTTGTGTAATGGGAAAAAATATCTGGTGAATTGTAACCAAGAGTGTTTGATTCTTGAAATGTAGGTCAACCACAGATTGCAGCCCCTCATGAAACTCAATCAAAAACCTATCGTTATCCATAGCCGGGATCGATAGCTCTGATGCCTCTGTAACAGAACAAAACTGAAGAAAAAGAATAATTAAGAGAAAGAAGATAGAAGAATCAAAGGGAGATAATAGAAGCAGAATTTGAGGAGAAAAGAAACTTGAAATTTCATTAAGATATTCGATAAGGATGTACAACCCAGAATTTCAGTCATATAACTCTACCGACACTAAACGACAACGTTTATCAAACCTTACAAATGACAAAAACTCACCGTTTCATTTTAAGTAAACGCAATAAACAGAAAAATAACACAAAGCATAAACAACGGTCTGCATTTCTATTTGAGTCATTACAATTTGTTTTTTTCATCATAGTTTTCCTTGATTGCTTTCTTAAAAATGTTCTCTGCCAGAGGAAAACAATCAGCGTGGACACTGAAACGCACCTGAAACAGAATTCATCGTACACAAATCTCATTAAAGTAATGAATAAGAAGAATTGTAAGTAAAGGAAGATGGCTAAAACAAAGTGGTACCTGAGCAGGGAAAGCCCCACCAAACGCCTTCGGCTCAAGTTTCATGCCACCAGAAGAGGATGCCTTATAAATCCCATACAAAAGCTTGAGATCATAATCATAGAGAAAAAGCTTAACCCCACGCCTAATGCCCAGAACAAGATCCTTTTTACCAGCTGATACCCCCATTACAGAATATCGGAAACAATCCGGCTTGGTCTTTGCATTGCACATAAATATTAGACCATCAATCTTTTCATTCTTTTTAAGTTCTTGTTTCTTTCCCTTACCGTCCTGCTTTTCGTCACTTGTTTTATTCTTCACTGAAATACTGTGTTTTCCCTTCTATTCATTTTGTTTTCTTTTTTTACTCTCCTGCTCTTCTTCATTCTTTTTAAGTTCTTGTTTCTTTCCCTTACCATCCTGCTTTTCATCACTTGTATTATTCTTCACTGAAATACCGTGCTTTTCCTTCTGTTCATTTCGATTTCTTCTTTTATTACTCTCCCGCTCTTCTTCATTCTCCATATTTTTAATTGGAAGGCCAGGTTCCTTGCCACTTCTTCGTTTATAGGGACTGTCATTTGATTTTGTAATCTTTTCCTTGCAATCAGATGCACTTGTATTTTCTTTATTCTTTTGGATCTCCCGGCTCGTTTCTACATGTTCCACACTCATGGTAGCATCCTTTTGCTGGTTTTCTTCCATTGAATTTAACTTCATAACATCATTTTCATTTGCTTTACTGCCTTCTGATATGCTTGAACTTTTCTTCTTTTGTTTTTTCCTCTGGACCTCAGAAGTAGAATTAGCTTTTCTTGTCTTCAGGAAATTCTTGGCCACTGACTTTGCAATATCAGATTTCGCCTTTGAGCTTTTCTTTTCAGATGATTCTGATTTTGCCAAGTCTACTGCAGTAGTGTCAGCTTCATTTTTGTTATTTTCTTGCCCCATAGCTGATGAAACCATAGAATGTTAAAAGCCAATTATATTCCAGGTCAAATTAGCAGGCAAAAAGACAATTTTAAACCAGGACAGGAATGCGTGTGCGATAAAGAGTGGACAATTTTGGAAAGCCTAAATCCAGTTAAAGTAAACTAAATGAAAAATAATTACACAGAATAAACAAAATTTATGTTTTAGAAGACCAGAAAATCCTTCTTAATCAAATATGAAATGTAATGTTTTAAGATCATTATTGAGGCAAATATGGAAACTATAATTATGCAAGGAACTTTGCAGTCTCTCTTGCCACTGGAGTATGATTTATAATAAAATAGACTCCAAAGTAGATATAATGATACTATTTCCCACATATGCACATATAAAGGATCCCCACCTTAATTTTTTTGCATTTTGACTCCCCAACAAACTCGGATGTGGATATTATATCGACGTATTCCAACTGTCTTGAAATATCACAAAACTCAATCTTAAAATTTTATGTCCGCATTGGGAATTGAACCAAACCAATACTGATTAGCTATAACTACATCTCAGTCATGCATTATTTACTATCACTTCAATTAAGAACCATATAGTGGCAAATCCTAGTCGTCTTCCTACATTTGAACAGTTGAAAACCCTACTAATCAATTTGAAAGCAAAGCAATATAAATATGTAAAGTTATATGTTGGACACCGAACCGGATGAAGTAAGTATCACAGGAAATGAGAGAATTTTCCCTTCTTTTCTCCTAATTAGAACATAGAACAAAGTCACAAACTCAAATGGAGGAAATAGATGTTTCTTAGCTTCCTCTCTCACCTCACCTCACATTATCAGGAGACAGAAAAGATAGAACAACAGCATAAAATAAAATGTCATCAAATCAAGATACGAAATCCGATCATTATTGTTTGTTTTCAATTAACACTAAGACAAAAATGCAAATACGTAGTCATCAAATCAAGCTTAACTTATGCAGGAAAAATTAGGTGGGAATCCAACAAACAAGCAAAATCTAGGTCAGAAAAACAGAAATCAAAAGCAGACGTTGAATAGAAAGTTCGAGATTAAAGTACAAAGAAATTGAACAGATTAAAAGCTTTATAACCCTGAAAATTGAATGGAAACGAGAAAGGCAGTAATCATCTAACCTCAGAGCACCCCTTCACGGAATATAATAGGAGAAGGACAAGATACAGAGTGGGAAATCTGTGTTTTTGGCTTAGGAATTTAATCAAACTTAGGAAAAAGGGGTGGGAATTGGGGGAGATGAGAGGAATAGGGTTGAGGATACAATAGATAATTGAAGAATTGAAATTACGAAATTAGGCTCAAAGAAAAAAAACATTTTTTATAAGTTTCATGGTGTAATCGATTAAAATGAGACAAAATCAAAATTATTATAAAATTTATACGGATAACCACAATATTATAAGGTCGATATCAAGATGATCACAATACTTTAAAACGCATCAAATACACCGGTGAACTATTAAAATGGTATCAAAATAGCCACTGACCGTTAAAAAACTAACGAACTGATGATGTGACCGTCAAAATGACGTGACCGTTAAAAATAGAATAGAATAATCACACATTTACTCCCTGAAAGCAGCTTCTTTCTTCGCTGGAGGGCTTCCATGGCGGTTCAGGTCATTGTCGGACAAATACTGTAATATTAGTATTGAATTTTACTGTTGCAGAAAAATCCCATGGCTTATGTTTTATGGAAGTTGATGTTTGGTTGCTGCTGCTGCTTATGTTTCCTGGGGCTGGCTTTGTTCTTAGGATGGTGAACTGGGGAATTCTTTTGCCATGAAACACCAAACACATAGAAAAAGGCTTTGATTTTATATTAACCATAGGCTATAAGTATATAAAAATAATATGAATTTGTATATTTTATATTAACTCAACATATTCACAGCTACTTCACCCCTGAACCATAGCAGGCTAGGATCCAAAAAAATAAATCCAAAAGCTTACAACTACAGTCTACATGGAGGAGATAGGTTGCCATTCATGGCATTTCAACCTCTAGTTTGGGGGAAGGGCATCCGAGGTCTGCCAAAAAGAAACCGAACATCATCCCCCAGCATCTACCAAGCTTTTCTCTTCACTCTCTTTGGGGTTTAAGCATGTTTCTGATACAAGGATCTCTTCTTTTGCAGGAACAAGATTTGGATTGGGTGGATCTGGTTTTGGTTTGTAGGTAAAAGAAAGGTCTTTGTTGGCAGCTAACGCGGAAAGCTCCTTCTCATCGAGACCTCTTGCCGGCCCAAGGCTGCATTGATCTGTTGCGTGCTTCGCCAATGCATCCTTGAACTTTTTGATCTGCAGAATCATTAGTACCATTGTAATTGGAACCATATATCATGATAAACATGGTGAAAAATTCGGCAGACAACAACACATATTATGCCAATGTAAGATTCGATGCAGAACCAGTTGCATCAGCTCAGCTGCAATCTATCTGTCTACAATCAGGCTCCAAGGAGTTATGCACTTTCACCACTTGAATTCAAGTCCCATATATTCAATCGACACGCATCATAGTGGTAAATTTAGCATTAGAAGGGAGGGGGAACAAGACTAACCGTTGCGTTGGTGCAGCTGAACTGGCATAGACGCCCCTGAGCTCCTCTATAGAATCGGAAGAAAGGCAGCACATGAACATTAAGGGTATAACACATGGATTTGTGTTTCTCATAATTCACCTGATGAAACTGCAAATCTGGGTTCATCTTTGCCAATTGACAAATCTGCAACATCAAAAGTCACAATCAACCCAAATACATGCAGATACAAAACAAAGTATTTGCATTATTACAACCTTTGGAAAAAGAGCCTTGCAGCCACCACAGGCAGGGGAGTAGAAATCTATTATAACAAGTTTATCACCAGCATTCAACAGAGAGTCCACAAGGTCTTGTGCAGATGTCACTTCTTTCATATTTGGTTGCAGTCCAGTCTCCCACCACTTTGGAGATTTACCAATAAGGCCACTTTGTATCTGATTCCACTAAACAAAACCAATTAGTATTTGTTTATAGATATTTGTAACAGATCACATTTTGGGGGAGAGCAATGAAGTTAATTAAACCAACCTGTGCTTTAATGGGAACCTGATGAAACCTTCTCTGGTTCACAATTTTCCTCTCTAAATAGACCACTCTTTGCCCATTAAAGTCACACCTCAAAGCCATGGGTTTCATCTTCAAGGAAGTAAATCTATTTGTTTTACAACAAAACCCAGGAATTTTCCTAGAATGTAAAGAACATCCACCTTTTTGAATCTTTTTCTGGGTAGAGTCACAAGCTGAAAAAATGTTTGCTTTCCCCAAAACCTTTGCCATTGTTTAATTTTTTCTGTTGTTTTCCCTTTTCCCCTACAAACCAAAACCAAAACCCAGATTTGAGAATTGAACCCTGTCCCCCCCTTTTTCTTGAAACACAAGAAAACTAGAATTCAATATAAAAAAGAAGAGTTTTTGCTGTGTCTATGTCTCTGCCTTATTCTTTAAAAGTGGTAGCCTTTTTCTCTTGTTTTATTGGCTTTGCCAATGTTTGTTTTCGCACAATTTCAACACTTTTGCCAGTTTTTTCTTGGTTATTTTAAGCCCCAACGATCGACTTTGACAATGACCGTTTATCTGTTCTGTCTTGAGTTGAATCTAACCGTTTATGTTGTTTTTTAATTGGAAATGGTGTTGGCCGGTTTTCATGGTGCTCTGGAGATGCATGTAATTTTGTCATTTTTTTCACATGTGGTATTATTCCTAAGATTTTGCAAAAATAGAGGGAGTTTCAGACATGCCATTTTTTATTAAAAAATATTTTTATTTTATTTATAAATAACCGATTAAGAAGTGTTGTTCGTGTTCCAATAAAGTTGGACAAATATTTTTCTCTCAAATTCAGACAGGTTGAAACTGGAATTAACATCAAGGTATCAGGTCAAACTAGAGCCTGCAACTTTGATGGCATTCCTCCCTACCATCAGTGTCCTCAAGCTCTCAGCATCTGCAAACCTTCCAACACCCACAAGTATATTCGACATAAGAACATAGTCGCCTCCGTATCTCTTCTCGATCTCCATTATTTTTGATGTCACCCTTTCTCCGATCTCGACATTACCATGCACACAGCAGTATTCTCCACACCACTTCATATGATATCTTTCAAGGAATCTCTAGAGCAATCATTTCAGCTTCTTCCAACCTCTCTTCCCTCCCCAACATGTCACTCAAGCATCTGTAGTGCTTAATGCAAGGCGAGATTTGATACTCGCTAACCATCTTTTCGAAAAACTTGAGCTCTTCCTCAACCAGACATCCATGGCTACAAGCATTTAAAACACTCACAAGAGTGGCCCTATTTGGCTTCCAACCGTCCTGCTCCATCCTTGCAACGCTTTCAACGGCTTCTTTCCCCATGCATGCATTGCAAAACCTGATATCAATGACGTCCACGAAACCAGAATTTTTGTATCGGTCGAAATCTCTTCAAAAAACCATGATGCACTTACTATGCAATCGCATTTTGCATAAGTATTGATGAGTGAATTCATGACTCGAAGTTCGAAACATGAAACCCTCTCTTCAGTCCATAACCATGAATCAACTGACACATCTTGACATCTTCAATGTTCCAAACAGTTGGATCCAATCTGAATTCGAATTCGAAAAAAATTCAAGTCCTAATAAGAGATGGATAGAATATAAATATTGCTACGATTCAATTTGAATTCAATCTGAATCCATATCTGATATAAGTTCAATCTATATATAAATTCGAATAAAAATATTTAACATTTTTAGATTTAAAAATATATATTTGAATCCTAATTAAGTTTATGGACAATTAATATTTTAGATATTAATATCTTTTATATTTCTATTTATGTTTTCTTTTTATTTTATAGGTTTTTATTAAGATTTAATAAAATAATAAAAACTTGATAATTAAATTTTTTTTCTTTATATCAAATGTTAATAATCGAATATTTTAATTTTAATTTATTTTATTGAATAATAATATTTATTAAATATTTTTTAATTGTGATTTGTTAAGCAAGTCAGTAGGTGCTTAAGCGTAATTTCAATACTAACCGAACCCTAGTTAATTGACGCGACTCCTCAAACCTCATCAGCCAAGCTAAAGGAAGCCTTGCCTTTTCCATGGCCAAGAAAACAACGTTGCCAAAGATGACTTCTTTCTTCTGTCAATTCCTTGTTCAAGCTAAAGCTTTGAATTAACATTCTGGTAAGGCTCTCTTTTTTCTTCCTCTTTCGTTGTTTCTGATTCTATGAAGGTGAAATGGTCTGAATTACAGGAAATGGGTTGTTGAATCTGAAGCTTTTGGATTATTTCTCTTATGCGAATCTCTCTAATGTAAATTGCTCATGGTTTTTGAATTATGTGTATTCGGTTCTTGATGGAGTGATTTAACAAGTCGTGTGGATATTAAACAAATTGTTTATGGGAAATGCCTTTAAGAAATTCCATTTTTCTGAAGCTCAGTGCTCCGTTTTATTGCACTTTGATTCGTGCTACTGAATTGTAGCATGAATTCTATTTCTTTTCGCCTAGAGGACTCGGTCAGAGAAACAACAATTGTAAAATAAAGGATTAATGTGATTGAACTTAAATTGGTTTTATTTTTGTTTATGTTATTTGTTAATGTATGATGAGAGTCAGAGAGTGAGCTTTACCATTGGTTTGATTCATCTTGATTGAGTTGCTTCCTTTATCCGGTGCATGTGTTCGTTATTTTCTGTTTCTTCTTTCTTATAGTACAGAAATTTTGAAATGGCAGTGTATTTTCCTTTGTTGCTTCGGTCGATTTCCGAGTATCAAGGAGGAAATGAAGGTTACTGGACTGTAGTTTCTAACACAAATGCTCCGGTCTGCACAGTTGCTCCTCAAACAGGGAAGTAGATCCCAGAACATTATTTGTTGCCTTAGGACCTTAACCTTGGGAAATTCTCTCCAAAGTGCTTCACTTTCCACCACTGCTGTTTCAAAAGATGACTACTTTGCAGCTATCCACCACATTTCCAATGTCTTTCGTCGTGAAGTGCATCCGGAGCGTGCACTCAACCGCATGAACCTTTCTGTGAATTCAGAACTCGTCTTCCGCGTACTTCGTTCTTGCTCCAACTCCCCTACAGAATCTCTTTGCTTCTTCTCATGGGCCCGTTCCCACTATACCCCCACCTCTGTGGAATTTGAGGAACTCATCAAGATCCTCATTCGCCATAGAAAATATGAATCCATGTGGAAAACCATTCAACAAATGCAAAAGCAGCAGCTTACCCTTTCTTGTGATACCCTTTCTTTTATCATTGAAGAGTATGGGAAGAATGGTCTCATAGATCAGGCTGTGGAAGTTTTCAACAAAAGCACTAATCTAGGTTGCAAACAAACAGTAAGCGTTTACAATTCATTGCTCTTTTCGCTTTGTGAGGTGAAGATGTTCCATGGAGCATATGCATTAATCCGGAGGATGATCAGGAAAGGTGAGGTGCCAGATAAGAGGACATACGCAATTCTGGTGAACGGTTGGTGTTCCGCTGGGAAGATGAAAGAGGCACAAGACTTCTTGGAGGACATGAGCAAGAAGGGGTTTAATCCTCCAGTTCGAGGTCGAGATTTGTTAATTGAAGGTTTGTTGAATGCAGGTTATCTTGAATCGGCCAAGAAAATGGTGAGGAGAATGACTAAGGAAGGGTTTATTCCTGACATTGCAACATTTAATTCATTGGTGGAAACAATTTGTAAAACCGAGGAGATTGATTTCTGCATCGATATGTATCATAGCGTTTGTAAATTGGGGTTCTGTCCAGATATTAATACTTACAAAATTTTGATACCTGCAGCTTCTAAAGTAGGTCGGATTGACGAGGCTTTTAGACTTTTAAATAATTCAATCGAACAAGGTTATAGACCATTCCCTAGTTTGTATGCACCTATAATCAAAGGCTTGTGTAGGAAAGGGCAGTTTGATGACGCATTCAGCTTTTTCAGTGAGATGAAGATCAAGGGTCATTCTCCGAACAGACCGGTCTATACAATGATGATAACAATGTGTGGGCGCGGTGGCAGATTTGTAGAGGCGGCAAATTATTTGGTGGAGATGACTGAGCTAGGATTAGCACCGATTTCAAGGTGCTTTGATATGGTCACTGACGGTTTAAAGAATTGTGGGAAGCATGATTTGGCTAAGAGGATAGAGCAGATGGAGGTTTCCCTTCAACGTGCTTGATGCTGCATTTGGGAATTGAAGATTATAGCAAATCCTGTTGTCATGATACTTGACATCTCGATGTTGCTACAACTTCTAAAAGGTCAGTTCTTGTTTCGGAATTCATTTACTTCTAATTTAGCTTCAGTAAATTCTTAATTCTGTGGTCATTTGATATTAATTACACATTTTAAGTTTTACCACACAAAAGTCTCACTGAGAATTGCTAAGTTAATTCTGTCGCTCACATTTCATCCTTTGAGCTTCAATCTGTTTACTCGATTTGGTTTTATGCAGCACTTTGAAGAACAATCGTGCCGAATCATTCTTGCCTACCAATTCGTGGGAGCTTAGAGCAGGTATATCATCGTTGGATTAACTGTTTGATGAATGTAAATGGTAGTGCAATGTCGAACAATTGGTGTTATTCAGATTATTACCCTTGCAACGCCTGTGAAACTGAAGTACTGAACCATCAATAAGTTAATATCTTTGTGAATGTAACAGTTGAACTTAACCAGGGGCTGGCTGATGGCAAAATAGTGTTACAAAGATTAAGGTTTCTTTGAGCTAGGAGGCTTTGATTTCTTTATGATGATTGTAATGGTGGAATAACACAGTGGTTACCAGTTATATTTTTTTAATCTTTAATAAATATTTTAGATTAAAAAAATATTTATTTACATTTTACATGTGTACAATAAAATATTTGTTTTATGTTTACTTGACGCGATTTAGTAGGGTGAAAATCGTCTGCATTCTTATAAGAAAAAACATGTTAGAACCTACAAGCTCGAAGTCCCATTTCTCCTGCAGCTGGAAACCTGAGGAAGCTTACAACAAACTTGTACATAAATAACCAGACATGGCAAAGCAAACCTATACATGCCTAAAGAAAAGCAAGAGGTTTGCATTTTATTTTACAGTCCTTTTCTTTTATTATTACATATATGCTTAATACAAGAAACATGATAGGGTACTAAGGATGATAATAAAAAATATTAATTGTTGATGTCGTTGTTGTTATCGTTATTCTTGTTGAATTTTTTCAAAACGAAAGTGATCATATCAAATGTTAAAGGTTTTTCAAAGCAATAATCTAGGCCAGCTTCCATGAAAGCTTGCAACTCACACGGTGAGCCGCGTGATGTTATACCGATGATCTTGCTAGTCACTCCCATAGCTCGCAATGCCTTTGTCTGTAAACACACATAAATATGATGTTATTGGATGGTTAATTTAGTTCAAAATATTCATTACATGTTTAAGGCTTTTAGTAATCCTGTGTATACCTCCATACCATTCATAACAGGCATTTCTTTGTCTATCAAAATGAGATCGAAAGAAGCTCCGAGACGAAAAAGATCAATAGCTTTCTTTCCATTTTCTACAACTTGAGGCTCTAAACCAAAGTGCTTGAGATACGTATTATGGAGCATCTGGATGAGTGGATCATCGTCGATAATCAACACACTCAAGTTCTTGTTACTGTTAACTTTATCTTCATTTGACTTCTTATTGGATGATGAACTTGATGTATCATTTTTCAACCCCATTTTTTTTATCTTTTTTCTGAAGACACATCGAAAATGTTAGCTATAAGAATAAAAATTATACGGATAAAATGAATATATATACATGTATTGATTACCTCAAATGCTATATTGTTATTTGCTTTGATTGTGTCACATTATATAGACGTTGAAAATGGTGTTTAGTTTTTAATAGTTGAAAGGAGAAAAAAATTAATATGTAATCTAGTTATTTGGATTTTTCTTTCTTTTCAGATATGAAAAATCTAGTCTCATCATTTTGTTATTTTGATAATTATATTAATGTTATATTTTTATATAAGCAATTAATAGTAAAATATACTTTTGACATAAAACGCGATTTAAATATAATACTTTGAGTATTTTTTTCAATAACTTCTTTTTCTTTACATATATTTAGATTTTGTATCTGTTATAGTTTATCAAAATTAAAAGAGCTAACTATCGGAATGATCAGTTATGTTTTTCCTTAGTATAAAGTTGATCAACAATTTTAAAAACGATTAGTAAGGTCAATTACGTTTTAGGGTATAAACTTTTGGTCATTCAATCGTTTATTACCGTTAAATCTTAACGGGGTTGATCTAGAGTAATAAAGAGAAGAACAAATCACCTAAATTAGTTAAAATGAGTTATCTCGTACTACGTGGTGACACACGTAATCCATTTTAATGATAAATGGACCTAGATCATCACTTCTTATTAGGGGTGGACAATACCGGGTACCCAGACAATTTGAATAGAATTGGTCTCGATCTCGGTAACCACCGGTTCCTGAAAATTAGAATCAGTCCCGATCTCGGTCATATCGAGTCCTAAATTTTAAGAATCGATCTCGTTACTGATGGGAACCAGTTCCAATACTGGGTACCCGGTCAATTAGTTTATTCTTAAAAAATATTGAGTAATCGAAGAAAAAAAATTCAACCACCAATAATAATAAAATTAGAACATTGCAGGCTTGAAAATTAAAGTTTTAAAAGTAGTCATAGTCATAATATTCGTACATAAAGAGAAAGATTGATATGATAAATAAATAAAAGAAAACCAATACCAGATATTTGGTATTGGTCTTGGTTCTATTGGGTACCCACCGGGTATCGGGTCCAAAAAATCAAAATCCAGTCCCGGTCTCAGTTATGACCGGACCCAAATTTTAGATCCAGTCTCGATCCATCAGAATCAATACCAAATAAAAATCTATCGGGTCTTACCGGGTCGGAGAGACCGGGTAATCGTTTTTTTTTTTCACCCCTACTTCTTACGACGTCTTTGAAATTGTTTAAATCATTTTACGTTCAGTCATCTATTTCAATTGATCAGTAGTCGGTATTTCTGAAAAGGACTGTTAAACTTTTACTATCCTTGTTCTATTTGTTATCCCAACAACTATATACACCTTCTCCCCTCTCTTTCTAACATGAAAGAACTATTCTCTTTCCTTTTAGAACCACATGGTGTACTTCAGTTCTATGAACCGAGGCTCTACAAGTACAACCAATTTGTTCTTGAGATATTTGTATTTTGGTGTAGCCCATGATTCATGTAATAAACGCCATGTTCGGCAGCTAGCCGTTCCGTGCAGCCAAGTATTCAGACTTAGTAGGTTAATGAAATTCTCCTGTAGGAGTTGTGTCTGACAATAGCTATTGCCTATTAGCTCAGCTGGTAAGATTGCTCTTAACATTGGCCCGAACCATAGATGTTTGTTAGCTATTAACTCCTCAACTTCTGCTCTGTTGTGTACTGTAGGTGCAACAATGGTCACAATAAGTTGGACCGAGATGCAGTGCCCATTGACGGGACAAATCGAGCAAAGGAAGGTGGCGAAGGTCGTAAGTTAACCAAAAAGACATTATAAGAGTTGAGTTTAAAAGTTACAACAATGCCGTTCACCATCGTCTCTGGTATGGATGACCAGACCAAGATGACTATTCCTGGTAGCTGTTATCCCATTTACCATCAATCTCATGTTCATAACCATGAGACCATGGTGAATGTCCCGAAGAAGAAGAACCATAAGTAGCAACATCTTCCTATATGAAGTGGCTCCTCTCATAATAGGACATCCCCAAGGTTGGGCTTCATGGCCTTGAAATAGGTTCTGTTGGACTTTGGAAACAGTAAGCAGAATCATAATTACCACACCTTGGGGGGTAGGAAGAGCTAACTCCATAGTCAAGTAGATGACTATGGAATTACTGGGAAAATTCAGAGGAAGAAAATCATTTCATGGCCAAGTTCTTTTCAAGTTCAATAAAAGTTTCAAAATTTGCATTCCAGTCATAGCATATAACAATAATTTCAGCAAATTGATACGAAGAAGATAACGATTTCGAAGGAATATTAATCTCCTAGGCAAGTCTAATGCTTGGCTTTAATCCTCTCTCTCTTTTTCTTTTCCTTTTGGTTTTATCATGTTTGGCTGGCCAGAAAATGAAGGATATTAATGAATAAGATCTTTTTCTTTTTGAGTTATTATCTGTTCCAACACATGTAAGAGAAAGTTTTGTGAATTGTGAAGACATTAATTACTTTGAATTGTTCTTCCATGTCTCTAATTTTGATTACTTTTCATGGAAAACTGGGAAAATACCTTACAAGAGAAAGAGAAAAAGAAAAAGCTGAGAAAATTGGAATGGTGTTGACGATAAGATTATATGGAAACGTTTTCAAGTCTTTTTAATTATGATTTAAGACCAACTCTTTATAATCTTAATTAATGGAATTAATTATATGAATTATAGCTGAAAATGCTGATTAAATAATGTAAATTAATCTATATCTTCGATTAATCTGTATTATTTGATATATGATCAAGAACGTTTTAATGTTAGATTTTAGAGATCTAATTTAAGACGATAATTTAAGGTTTCAGGATAATTTTAGTCATATATTAATATTTTAATTTCTTTAATTAATTTTATGGAGAAAAAGTTTATATAAATAAATAACTTGAAACAAAAGGTTGTGTTATAATTACTAATTAGGTCCGGCAATTATACTAGTTGAAGTAGTGAGGTTTAACTTTAAGATAAGGATGATGATTCATCTAAAACTTTATTTTATTTCATAATTAAAGCTAAGTTTAGCTGCCACGTGGCATAATAAATTGAAGTGACAAAAATGTTTTTCTAAATAACTAAAAACATCTAATGGAAACAAATTACATTTGAAGGAAAACAATTAAAAAAATAAACTGTTGTGATTAAATGTTAAACAGAGCACTAATTTGAAGGGAACTCCAAGTGCTGCTGGGAAGCAATATGACCATTTTGAAGTCTTCTTTCAACACAAGAAACATGCACTCCTAGACCGGCTGGTGTTCCGGTCTTCAAGACCTTTCAAAAATGACCTGATCGCTAGATGTTCCGAAGCATATGTCATGAACGACGATAATACAAGCCCTCCGACGACAATCAGACCCGACCTGATGCGGAAACAGTCACGGACCATGAAAATTAGTAAGATGACTTCAAAACTATGAATAAGAAACGGTCATCCATTTCCGGTTTCCTCCTATGTTCAACTGGACTTGAAAATTGTTTTCTTTTAAAAATGTGGGGGGAAACAAGATTATCTCGGCGGAAATTACCTCGGGAACAGAGCGGTGATCCCGAAAATGCATGGCAACGATGGGGCTGCGAGAGCCAAAAGAGCCATCCCCAATCCATAATACCAAGTAACCATATCGAAAGAGGATGCCTGTCGTTGATAACCTGTAAAGAATATATGAACATTGTCAACCAATGCTAGATTAGTAATCATGATGCATGATTTGTGCCAAGTAAATAAACCTTTTCTAGAATCAGAATCAAAAGAATCCGTATGAGAAGCAACCGGTGCCGATTGAGTTGCTGTTTTTCCTCACTGATAAATCAAATGAAGAAAAGCTCCGAACAAAAGAAAGAAAATTGTGAATGTCCACTCATACATCAAGAGCAGACCAGTCCATGGCATCACTTGTCGAGGCACAATTGAAATCGAAATTCCAAGGGACACCAAAGCAGCCATAAAACATACAAAAACTGAAATTGCACCCAAGTACGCAGGCACCTTCGTTGGTGCACTGTTAGAAAACTGGATATAACCACACCAACTAATAGAAGTGAGAAATTAACAAGTTCACATCAATTTCAGTAGACAAACCAGAAAGAGTTCAGCTTAAAAGTACAGAGAGGAAACTAACTTGACTGTTTGGGTTAATGGTAGTAGATGGAGAAACACTAGTGTAAGCAACGGTTCTACTTGACCCAAGTATGTGGTAAAGTTGTCTGATCGTATTGCATAAGGGAGTTCTGCAAAGTGAGCCTGCTGTCTGCAATAAAAAGTAATATGGTTTTGGAACAGGAAAGCAATCGTTTAGGCATGAATTTCCGGAAAGCATAATAATTGATGTCACTTACCTGATGGAAAGAACGATAGAAACAAAAAAGTAAAGCACAGAAAGGTAAGAGGAAAAGGAATTTGACTATAAGTTCATCATTTGGATTTTTGCCTCCTCCAGTTCCGGGAAGGGTTTCATCAAGTTGTTCCCTGATATTCTGCAGTATCAGCAAACAGAGTATATCGACGTTTGTCCTAGTTATAGCAAATATTGGAAATATATCATTGCTTTCCATGTACATTTCTGAAAGAGTTCAATATTACCTGCCAAACATCAACCGGTTTTAAGAGCCAAGATGTCCACCAATCCCAAGGTTTAAAGGGACCAAGCGTATAGTGAATTACACGAAGTTCACTCTCATCTACCATCCACTGAAAAAAACAATGAAAAAAAATGATAACAAAAGAGATAAGGGTACTTAACCAACAATGGTACAGTAGCGTGAAATAAAGTTTAAAGTATAATGTTCATGTCAACCTTGTTGGCGAGAACATAAAGACCAACATCTGCATTGTATAGAGTAGAGAGTCGCTCCATCTCAGGGGCAGGACGGGATTTCAATACCTCCTCCGGTATATTAGGGTCGAAAACATGTGCATTTGGGAAATTAGAGTAATAAGAATTCAGAAAACCCTGGTCTCCTCCAGTATAAGAAGGCAAGGTATTGACTTTGCTCATCATGTCATTGAAAAGAGCTTCAGATGGTTCCACTACCAAGACTCCTGAATTCAGCCTCTCGGAATGCTTCAAATTTGCACAGAATTTCTCACATTTAAAGATATCTTCAATGCTTTTGACTACTATAGTATCTGCATCAAGATATACAACTACACAAGGAAACTCCAAGGGTGAATGCAATTCACCAAAAGAAACATCAAGATAGAAAGAATTATGGACTCGGAAAAGAAGAATGGCTAAAGAGAAAAGGTGAAAACAACTAAAATATATAATATTCAAAACCCCGGTTCTATCCAGCTTACAAAAGTGGTAAAAAAAAGAAAATTCTTATCATGAAACTAATAGAAAACATATCTTTTAGTTCTCGTTTTACCTGGAAATAAAATTAGGATATGAACAATCAGTAAGCAAATATAGGTAAGAAATCTCCAAGCTGCAACCTAACTACCAAGCAAACTTTTAAATAACCATACATTTAAAAGTTTCAATAAAAAAACTCATACAAACTTAGTTCCATGGACTTGATAATTTAAAATTTGCTCATTAATGATATGGTCATTGACATTATAAAAGTTTTCCACTGCCGGTACATCAGATTTAAGCTTAAGCTCTCTATGTTCATCCTTCAGCTACAAGCCTACACCATACATTTTCTATAATCAACAAAGATGAACTGTAAATAAATCGAAAAGGATTTACCTTTCTCATAGTTAGTCATATTAAAAATTTTCAATTTGGTGTAAACACCCCAAAATCTCTTCGGCCGAACTTGATTCGGATTTGCCAATAAACTTATCATCTCCACTATCCACCCATCAGCCTGCCCAATTTCCCGCCAAAGCAAAAGGAAAATGATAACAGAGTTAAAAGATGTTTCAAATCTTAAGACTTCACTATCTTAATCCATAGTAATACTAATATACTTGCATAATCTTTCTCAATAAACTAACAGATAATTGATTATAGATCTCGTACCTTACCATAAATAGGATTAGAAACACAAAGTGGTTTTGTAGTTGCTCTTAAAGAAAAAAAATAAAGCAACTAACTTTGAGGCTAGTAAAATTCTCAGGAAACAAACAGAAGAGTAAAAGGATTGCCTGATTCTTTTACCTTTAGAAGCTTCTTAGCATAATCAGAGACGCCATCCGAGACCAAAACGACCATGTCTTTAGTTGATCCGGTGTTCCTTATCGATTTCCCTAAAACCCTGACCCCTAAAAGGAACTCATCTCCGTAAAGCAACGTCGCGTAAGCTTGTTTCGATGAAGATTGATCTTTAATCCCAAACGCCGCCTTTGATTGGATAATCCAAAGGACCAGAAACATAATCCAGAATTTTGGTAATTTCATATTGCTCACTCTCGAGAAAATGATCCGGATTTTCTCGAGAAAAATGTATACTTTATTGAATTAAAGGTTGATGAACACGAAGACGAAGGTCGAAGAAGAAGATTCTTCGTTTACCGATAAATTAAGAAGGGAATTTACATTTTTTTTGAATTAGATTATAATATAATCGTTTGTCGTTAATAATTAATAGCGATAATTAAAAATAAAATATATAATTATACATTTAATTTTTATTAATTATATATTTGACACGTATAATTTTGTTTAAAAGAAAAAATAAATTTAAGTAAGAATGTTTGAGAGGAGAGTCGAAAAAAGCAACATGTTAATTATATTATATCAAGTACATCACTATGTTATGAATCACGAATACAAATATATATATATATATTATTTTATATTTATTCTTTTAATTTTATATATAATTATAGATTTATTTTTTAATTTAATTAAAATATTAATTAAATTATTTTATATATAATAAATTAAAATTTTAAATTATAATAAAAAATTGTTTAATAAATCCTAAATCTCAAACCATAAACATTAAACTTTCGAGAAATAAAATTAAACATACTTGTGCCGGACACATAAACACTTATTCCAGTTCAGTATTAAAACTAGGGGTAATAGCTTGACCAGCTCGCAAGTTACTCGGGCTCGGCTCGATCAAAACTCAGTTCAAGTAAGCTTGATTCGGACTCGGGTTCGATTTGAGACCTTAATAAGCCGAGCCGAATCAAACTCGTTTTAAAAGCTCGTGAACATGCTCGGAATAATTATATTATGCATATGCTAAATATACACTAAAAGTAATCTCTTTAGCAAACGAAAAACAATAAAATAAAATAGGAGAAATCTACTAAAATAAATTAACTAAAATAAATTAAGTATACTTTTTTATTTTGAGTCGGGCAGAGCCTGACGAGCCCGAACTGAGCCCAATAATATTGTTTTCGAGTCGAGTCAGACCAAACTCGTTACCAACCCTAATTAAAACTAAAAGCAGTCTACAGGAAAAAACAATAGAAGCTAACAGGAGAGATTCAATTAAAACAATAGGGACCTGGAAAAACTCTTAAGCCGAATGTGTTGGCTATCAAAATCCATACAAACCAAAACTTTAACTCCACGCTTTCCATTCTCTGAAAACTTCCCATTCCATCAACTTTTGATGCAACTTGGTAGCTTCTTGTTTCATTCCAGCACTGGCTAAAGATTTGATTATAATCGAAAACTCGTCCGGTTTACTCCGAGTTGAGACCATCGTTTCCAGCACTTGTATCGCCAAATCTACCTTATCGACTTTACACAATTCAAGTATTACCATTTTATAACCACTTGTTCCAACCCTGTGTCTCCGTTCTGCCATCACCTTTAGTATCCCTACGGCTCCCTCTGCTTGATTCGACCTGCAAAATCCCCAAACCAAGCAACGATGAGTTATGTCATCGGGACTGATCCCTTCTTCTAACATCCGATCATATAATCCCATTGCTTTCTCCATATCACCAGTTCTACTAAACCCGTCAATCACGGTGTTATAAGTTATCAAACCCGGGGAACAGTTGCTCCCGCTTAAAATTTGAAGTAACTGAAGAGCCTCTTCTGCCATTCCTTCTTTAGAAAGAGCACCAAGCAGTGTATTATAAGTAACAATGTCCGGGGAGCAGTTTTGAGAAACCATTTGATCAAAGAAGGTGATGGCACGCTCCAAAAGTCCATATTTACACAAACCATTGATCAACATGTTGTAAGTAACCACAGTTGGAGGATGTGAATTTTCCCTCATGATCGCAAGTACCTCATCGACTTCATCCCAACAGCCATGATTACAGAGACAATGAATGAGGGTATTGTATGTGACAGCATTGAGCTCCAAGCCATGCGATATAATGTTGTAAATGACTAAAGCGGCATCATCGTATTTCCCCTGCTTACAAGTTGAATTAACAAGCGAATTGTAGGTAACGATGTCAGGATAACATCCTTCAATTGCCATATCATGCAATACTTCAATTGCCCGAGCAATTCCACAATGCTTGAAGACTAGCTCAATGAGAATCGTATAGGTGATGAGATATGGTGGGCAACCCTTTCTCAATTGATCCTTCCAAAACCCAACAGCCTGATCGAAGATCCCATTATCAAACATGCAGCGGATTATTGTATTGTACGTAATCACATCTGGAGGGCAACCACTTAAGCTCATGTTTTCCAAAAGGTCAATAGCAGATTGTATCTGTCCTCTCTTACAAAGACCACGAACCATCATGTTATATGTAATATTATCAGGGATCCCACCAGACATTATCATAATCTGAAGAACTTTGTTGGCTTTATCTAGCTCATTTACTTTTACAAAGCCCCTTATTAAGTTTATGCAAGAAGGGAAGTCGGGAATTTGATTCTGGCGCGCCATAATTTCTATCAGCCTTGTTGCATCATTTAGTTTCCCGTTGCTGCAGAACTTTTGAAGAACATCATTGTTCGTTTCCTCGTCATTTCTAACAAAAGGTCCATCTAAAGCAGATGTCAAGGGATTCAAAAACTTTTTCGAATTTATTTGCTCTTTGAATTTTCTCTTAGCACTAACATTTGAATCTTCTGAGCTCATACATTCATCTTGATCAAAATCATCTGTGTCAATATAAACATTTCTCTGCAGTCCTCTGCACACTAAAGATACTGCCCCTCTTTTAGAACCATTATCGACCTTCCATGGCAAGCAAGAGTGCATTCTATGACTACATTTGTTCGAACAAGTTAAATGAGATGTAGATACTTTTACTATTGAGCACTTCATGGAGCTACAGCCAGCACCAGGTTGTGTCGAAACCCACTGCACGCCATGAAAGCGGCATATCTCAACTGGAGAGTTGTGAAGGACAATTGTGTATCCCATTTTCTGACGACTTATTTAAGGATGATATGTTAAAAAAACTGCACTTGAGTTACGACTGAAATAACTCAACTACGAGCAAGTCCCAGCGCAAACAAACAACTCTTTAATCTCCTAATCTCATGATTTTAGGCTAACCTTCTAATGCTTGGCAAGTAATTCTCTCACTATCTTAGCTTGTCAAATCAAGAACAAGCATCAAACCTGCAACAGTAGAAGCAAGAAACATCAAAATCATAGCTCTTATACCAAAAAAGAAAACTCCATGAATTGCATGATAGATGCATATATGAACGATAAGAATTAGCAAAACATGATTAGATAACGCAAAACCCTAAACCCTAAGGGGCCATATCCAAAAGCTAAAACAGCTAAAGTCCGCTGCCAAAAAAAGGCAATTAAGAACAGAAAAAGTAAGCGAATTCCCTAGGTTAAAAGTTCTAAGTTATTGTTCAAAGTACACAATACACGAAAGAGAGAAGAACACGACTTGTTAAATCACTCCATCAAGAACCGAATACACATAATTCAAAAACCATGAGCAATTTACATTAGAGAGATTCGCATAAGAGAAATAATCCAAAAGCTTCAGATTCAACAACCCATTTCCTGTAATTCAATCCCTTGACCATTTCACCTTCATAGAATCAGAAACAACGAAAGAGAAAGAAACAAAAGAGCCTTACCAGAATGTTAATTCAAAGCTTTAGCTTGAACAAGGAATTGACATCAGAAAGAAGTCATCTTTGGCAACGTTGTTTTCTAGGCCATGGAAAAGGCAAGGCTTCCTTTAGCTTGGCTGATGAGGTTTGAGGAGTCGCGTCAATTAACTAGGGTTCGGTTAGTATTGAAATTACGCTTAAGCACCTACTGACTTGCTTAACAAATCACAGTTAAAAAATATCTAATAAATATTAGTATTATTCAATAAAATAAATTAAAATTAAAATATTCGATTATTAACATTTGATATAAAGAAAAAAAATTAATTATCAAATTTTTATTATTTTATTAAACCTCAACAAAGACCTATAAAACAAGAAAAAAAATATAAATAGAAATATAGAAAATATCAATATCTAAATATTAATCATATATAAATTTAATTAGTTTCTAATATATATTTTTAAATCTAAAAATTTTAAATATTTTTATTTAGATTTATATATAAATTGAACTCATATCAGATATGGATTCAAATTGGATCATAATAATATTAATATCCTATCCATCTTCTATTAGAACTCATATTTTTTTTCGAATTCAAATTCGGACTCTTTTAATAGAATTTGGATCGAATTTTTTTCTTCGGATCAAATTAGATTCGGATTATATTGTCAATATGATAAAAACCTAAGGAGTTATTGGTGGTGTACTTTTGGTTCAAGAGAAAATGTCATCAAATCTAAAGAAAACTAGACTTTATTTCCCCAGGAATAACAAAGGTTGATAGGTGGGAAGAGAGAGGATGATGGAATCTTTAGGGACTAATACAAATGGGGTTTACATAAGATTTATGATGCTACGATGGATCTGAAGTGATCTTCAAGAGTTCAGATATGGTTGCCATTTTCTTCTTGCACTCCATGGAAAGCTTGCTGAAAATACCATAAACAAGGAACAATAAGCACAACAGTACATGGATCAACAGGCAAGAAACAGGGATGATGTTTGCTTTGGTAAAAATAGAGTAAGAGAAGTAATGGTTGAAAATGTTCGGAATCGAATCGAACTCTGTATTATGTGCCAGGTTTGTAACAGGGACAATGTTGATTACCTGAAAGCAGGACAAAGTGTATTGCACATCACTGGATGATATTTGGTGGTGTAGGACAATTCTCATCCTGAATGATAAAAAGAAGAAGAAACCGCATCGGTTCGGGTTGTCTATGATTGTTATTCGAATATCGGACATGTATAGAAGAACAAAGAGTTGGGAGTAACAGAAGCACACTGACCTGTAAGGGCCTTCTGGCATCACAAGTACACCATGTTCCTGTAATTTCTTGTATAGTTTGTCTGCTGTGATGATTGATCCCTCCACTATGTCAAAGAATATCTGGTGAAATGCAGTAATATGAAGAATATAAGCAAAAGTAATTTTTTAAAAACTTTTGTAAACTATCTGCAGTTTTCTTCTAGCTCGACTTGCTTGATAGCTCGAGCTTGATTCAATAACAACCGAGCCAAACCGGAGTAGTTCATTGCAGAGCCAAGGAAAATATTGTGACTAATGTAAGTTATATAACATGCATACTCACTATATTTGTTTCCACCGCAGCAACATTGACTCGTAGACCTTTAACTTGATTTAGCCCCTCTGAGAATAGAAAACCAGCATAAAGTTCATGTGTTTAATTTGATGTCAGACATAGGTGTTGGACACAGATATTCCATGAAAAGTAAAGAATTCGAGTAGCATGTTCGAAAACCGTAATTGACCTGCTAACAACTTAGCCTTCTTGTGATCACCTTCAAGCTTTGTGACATTCTCTTTCAGAGCAACAAAAGCAGCAGCACAGATGAAACCAAGTTGTCTCATCCCACCACCTAAGGTTTTCCGAAGTATCCTAGCCTAAATAAAAGCCGAAAGAACCGGATCACAAAGATACACTTTGATATATTGCAGAGGTTTTTTAGCTGCAAAAACTTCAGATTTTACCTTGCTAATAAAGCTCTTCGATCCGACAATGACTGATCCAACCGGAGCACCCAAACCTTTCGATAAACATACCTATAGCATACAAATGCAGTGAAAAAAAGGGAATCTAAATCCATTATTTATAAGATCAAACACTTATCAGATTGTAGTTGTAATTTTGGAAAATGAAAGTGCAAATTAGGATGAATTATTAATAAGAACATTGAAAAGATGCAGAAGCTTGGATAAGCAAACAATGGTAACATAAGGATCATACCGAGACGGAATCTGCAGCTTGTACAAGCCTGTTAACAGGAACTCCGAGTGCCTGACAGACCAATACTTCAGTTAGATACCATGAAAAATTGATAGGTTTCCTGTATACGTTTAAACAAGAGCACACAACAACAATAGAAGGCTAGTCATGATGTCCAGATTCTTCATTTTCGTGTATACGTTTAAACATTGTGTAGACATTGGTACGGAGGTACGTGATCCTCCAAATATATGAAATAACTTGAAAAATAAATTGAACATACTTGTATCGGACACAGTTGTAACAGACACCAAGTAACATAGACTGCAGAATAAAAAGGTGTTACTCACCACAGATGCATTGAAAATTCGAGCCCCGTCTATGTGAAGCTTCAAGCCATGCTTCTTAGCTAGCTCGCCACTTTGTCTGTGTATTCTGCAGACAAGCATCTACCCCCGGTGCTGCATGGATGGAGAAAAAGAAAACCAGAGGATTACTGTATACTATATTTGTCAGATCAGCATAAGCATAACTTGGTCATTCCTTGTAAATGTATTTAGAGAGACCTCGACGGTCATATCGCCATTCTTACGCCTGGATTCACATTGGACACGTATATTCGATGTTGAACTTAAAAATATTAGTCAGAAATATACTTCTCAAGTATGGCAACGTGAGGCTGGTGATTTCCCCTAGATGCTCATATTCATCATTGTTCAACCAATTCAAGTTTAAAAGAATTTCATAAACAAGAAACAAAATCATACTTAGCATGCGAATTCTCCAAGCAAATCAGCCTTGTGGTTGGGTAAACAATCTCTTTTCTTGGGTCTCTAATGGCAGCTTCAATCGAATTGATGTCCATAGTTCCATCATCATTGTTCTTCACTGGCCTTGGATGAACACCTCCAATGGTTGAAATCCCACCATTCTCATAAATATGGATATGAGAATTGTCTCCAAGAATGACCTCACTTCCCCTCGTATCACAGTGAACAAGAACACTAATGAGGTTACCCATTGTGCCTGATTGAACAAATAAACCGGCTTCTTTGCCCATGATCGCTGCCACCTCGGATTCTAACCGGACCGCAGTCGGATCAGCACCCAAGACATCATCATCAACTTCAGCAGTAGCCATCGCAGCCCTCATTGCCTCGGTTGGTTTCGTGACAGTATCGGATCGAAGATCAACTGTTCTGGTCACCATTGTTGCTGAAATGTACCCCATAAAGAAGATTAACTAAAACAAACAGATACATGAAAATCAGAGATTTAAACCAAACCAAGAGAATCTGAATGTCACTAATTTCCCTCAATTCAAGAGTATTTTTTCTTTCTTTCTAGAACTGTTAAGATTTCACTGCCATAATCATTTAACTGGGAAATTTACACCATTCCAACATCATGTTGAATTAGTCTCAAGGAAATTAAGAGAAAAAAAAATTATATTTTACCAGTTCAAGCTCTTCTTCTTTGCCTTACAACGCCTTTTCCCAGAAAACTGAAAATTTCAGAGAATTTCCTTGAAAGAAACAATTGAACAGTTTCTTATTTTCTGCAAAAAGAAATTACAACCTTTACCAAACAACAAAGTTTCACACTTTAAAACAAATATACTTCCTGCATGCAAAATATAGACCCCCCAAAGGAAAAAAAAAAAGAACTTTACCATTGAAAGTAATTACTATAAGTCTAAAACTCAAACTATATGAAAACAAATAAGATCAATAATATCTAAATCTTCTCAAAGTTAGGAACTTTTTTACACTTCTAATTTCTAAATCAGCCATAAAATAAGATGACTAATAAAGTGCTGAAAATCAACCCAAATCCAAATAGACCAACTTTTGGATACTGCCTGATTCCACCCCCCACCCCACCCCATAATTGGATACTGCCTGATTCCCCCCCCCCCCCCCTAATTTTTATAGTATTTGTGCATGCATGTATTTAAGCTCTTGTACAGACCAATTAGACTTGCTGTCTTCCAAAGCCTTAGAAAAAAATGGGAAATAAAAGTTTGAAGTGAATCACAAGAGAAAAATGAACTTATATAGACACACCCCAAGGAATCAAAATCCTTTTTATGGGTTTTTTTAATAACTTTTTGTTTGTTTCTTTGATATTTGGTTCCTGGAAAAGAATCAACCTAACATATTACATACATGAATGAGGGAGAGAGGTTTAATTAGCTTTTGTCACTTCATCTCTTACTTTTAATGGTGGAGCCTTACAAGAAGAAAATTTGCTTTTCATTTTCCTAAAAATTTGGAGTTACATGATGAAATAATGTTTCAATAAATGTTTATAAATTGATTTCTCCACCTAGTTTTCTATTAGAGGATGTATTCAACTTCTTTTTCTTTTTTAAAGGAAAGAAAGACATCCAAAGTGGATGGCTAAGGTGGTTGTAATCAATAAAAAATTAACAGCAGACTGAAAAAGCAAACAGTACCTGCTGATTCAGTCATTTCTGTACAAATAGTAACAGATGAAATTGAAACAAAAACATACTATATATCAAATAATTATGCACTCTTGGTACAGTAATTGATAACATGCTGTGAGAAAGGGGCATGTGTCACGGGTCTAAAATGTTCTAACAAAATGAATAGTAGAATACAAAGAAGACAATAATAAAACAAGAGAAAAGTTTTTGAGAGAATACTTACTTTTACTCAATGACAAAGTGAATTATGAGGAAAGGTGAGGCACTGAGGTTTTATTTATAGTTGGCCCTCTTTTCATCCGATGATTAAGATTAAATTACATCAACTGACAGAATTCAATACAATCAAGTTAAGGTAAATTTATCCTATATTACAAAGTTTCCATATTAGGAGGGAACACAGCTAAGTTTCCCTAAGTAATCCATCTTTATCCATTAACATTCTCCAAGTGAGTGGATAATTCTAATAAGTTTGACATACCCAAAACTTTGGTGAAATAAGATCAGGTGGATTGGATTGTCTCAACCCCAACATTGGGTACGTGAACCGTGACACATGTATGCATATAAATGTAAGATCAGAACATGCATGATCACTCACACGTATATGTATATTCATACCTGCGACAGGCCAAGGGGATTGCTTTGTGAAGATTATGTGCAGATAGAAAGGAGGGAAGGAGGCTTATTTATGCTGGTGGATAAAATGGTGGCTCAAGCAGTCAAAGCTTATCCAGTAATAGTGGTATTTGTAAATTTTGTATTCTTGAGAATAGGTTTAGGAGTCCAAGTAATTTATCTATTGTTTTGATTACATATTTTCATACTTATATCGAATTTATGATATTTTCTTCTGAATAATATTTTGTTTTTTTATGTAATGTTTTAAAATTATTATGTTTATTAGAAGATAAGACTGGCTGCTGCTAGAGAATTTGGTATACGAATTGAATGGCGACAAAAGTTTGTGATAAATTTGTTTCCAAGAAATGGTGGAACTCTGACTCCTCCCTTAGGTGGCCATCGTAGCTACATTGGTTATGACTCAATTAGATATGGAGGAACTGCCTTCTAAGTTCTAACCACTTTCCAGAAAAAGAAAAATATAAGATTGTTAAAAGATGTAATAAAATAATAAACAAATCATCAGATAATCGAGTGTAATGAGATATTAGATCTCTTAAAGTTAAAAATTTTAAATCTTAATATTATGAATAAACAAATTAAATTGAGAGGATAACTCTATAATAACCTCTGTAAAACCCAATTAATTGGTCAGTAGGTTGAAAAGGATGGCTAAACTAAAAATAATAAATAAATACAAATGTACTATTTATCAAATCTAGCTACAATGTATTTAGATTTGTGATGGCTAAGAAAAAAAAAACAAGAGATTTGGTATGACCTTAGTCAGAATTCAAAAGAAGCTTGATAAACACAACTGGCATATTCTCAAACATGGATGTTCAACTTCAAATATGATGCTTCAAGAGTACACCAAAAATATAGAAAGAGGTTCTTTTCCAGTTATTATCACATGTTCCACATTACTGGTATTTCCTTTTCCAGGTCTCTTCTAATAGAAACAAAAATCTCTGGCACTGGAAATGAAGCAAAGATATACAACATAAAAGGCTCTGATCCAACATAGCTAGCATCCATTTAGTAATTTTGATTTATGAAATAGAGAAGCAGATTCGGATCTCATTACTTTAGTCTCGTCCGATGAAACTCGATACTTGTTCAGAGCTCAAAAAACTATTCCTCCATCTCAGTTTGCTTTTCAGCAGTATCCCCACCCAAGACAGAAGAATTGTCAACCTCCGTGTGGTCAGTGTAACCTTCAGGTTCATGCAATTCTCGGATGCTTTCCTGTTTGGTAGAGACTGAATCTGGATTTATAGATTCTGTAGTGACCTCAGAACTAGCAGCATCCTCTGTCACCGTATTGTCTGTCTTTGGGACATCATTGCCTTTGTCTTCCACAACCGAAGACACATTTACGGATTTGCTTCCATCTGTTTCCATATCCATAGTAGCATGTTCTTTTCCTGAATCAGCATTCGTATCAGCTTCAACACTTGGTTGACCATCAAGAGAAGAGTCGGCATTTCCTGAGGAGGATGCAGTCTCTGATATTCCTGAGCTTGGCAGAACAACTTGGCTTGATGCGGGCTCAGACAACTCATGAACTCGATCCTTTTCAGCTGCCTCTTCTTGCTTTTCAGCTTGGGCTCTATATGCATTCATGAGATTTTGTATCCTTTCTAACCTGGCCATGAGATTTCCATAGCGCTTTTGTAAGGTTTGTTCGAGCTCCTTCTGCTTCTGGACTTCCTCCCATAGACCATTTATCCTGTGTGATGCTGCTAATTGCTCCTGCTTTTGTAATGCTTGAAAACACTCTAGTTCTGTTCCTGCAGTATCCATCTGCTTATAGGTTGACTCAATCTGACGCCAAAGAGTTGCTGCACGTCTCTGATCATTGAAATTGTTGGTTGTTTAGCACAACATGAATCAAAATTTCAAACAAAGATCCATTACTAGAAGTATGACATCGTCTTTTTGTATTGGAGTTCATTAATGTATTTACTATAAGCTGGATAGAAGCAACTATCATCCATTAAGATGATTTAATTCTTACTTCTGCATCAGAATGAACAAGAAAGATGACCTACATACTATTCAAATAAACTACAAAAATGGCTTTAATAAAGTAAATTATCAGTACTCCAACCTATAAAATGGATATGGAAACATATACTGCATTACCCGCTAATTGTTCCATTTAATCTCATCGTAGCCTAATCCAACAACCACATAATTACACAGCCAAACTCCCAAACACAGATATCAAGGCATAAAGGTTTACATGTTCTGAAACATATAAAGAAAACATGCTGTATAAAAGATTTTGTTAATGTTATCAAGTGGTATGAAATTTCTAAATGAAATCTAATAATAAAAATGAAGGATAGAAATTCTAACTTGCCTGCTACACAGCTACAGTTGCAATAGAAAATGAGATGATGGTAGTATAAACAAAATATTAATGAAAATTATCAGGCATGTCTCTAATGGCGTACCTCATAACCCTGTGTGAGAACGTTGTACTTCTTCTCCATGCTTTCTGCCTTTGACTTATCAACATCCATCTTCTTTTTCACATTGTCAAACTCAGTCTGCAGGGCAGCAAGTTTCTCCGCATTTCCAGCAACACTTGATAGACCATAAGCATTACGAGTAGGAAAGTACATGAGATCATTTAGGCAAGTATTATGTGCTTCCACAAAATCATCAAGAGATTCATTTTCATGCCCCATTGCCACACGAAGAAATTCAGCCTCTTCCTTAATCAAAGAATCAGCCTGCAAACAAAAATAAAGTTGTTGGTGAGTTCATAAAAGGGCTCATCATTATCAGTTATGTTCATATTTATAAGGTGCAGCCAAATGAAAATGAAGTTTCAACTAATAGTACGAGGTTTTAGGTTGTTTGCATATTTCATTAATAAAACATTTGATAGACAATTTATATCACCAGACAGAACCCAATTCTATAGCAGGCAGCAAAATTATTTTTTCATACATTGATAAGAAACCATTAGAAAGCTATTAATAACCTAATGACATCACTAAGGTATGTAAACATAAATTACATATGAAAGCATGAAATGACGCCAACATAATCAATGAAGAGCATGACAAACCTCTTTCATTTCCTCTTCTTCAAAATCTTCAATATCGGGAATAGATCCATTTGTAGGACGCTTGGCAGACTTTTTCTTCACCTTATTAGCCTTTTCATCAAGTGGATACTTAGCATTGTCATGTTCCAGCAAGGACAGAAGCTCCTTTCTTATCATTTCATCTGCCTGCTCAATTGAAGTAGGAGGAACAAAAGAACTTTTATCTCCATCAGTCCTCATCAAAGAATCTCTAATTAGTTCCAGAGAGGCACTAGGAGGTCTCGGAAGCTCCCTCTGCAACACTTTTGATCTCTTCTTAAGTAATGCCTGTTGTCGTGCTTCTTCCTCAGCCCTTTCTCTAGCTATCCGATCAGACATGTCTTCTTCAATCTTCTCCTCTGGTTCTTCGTTATCTTCTGGGGGTGGTTGAATGACTATTTGATACTCATTTTTTGGCTGTGGAAGACTACCAAGTCCAGATCGCAAGTTCCTTCTTAGATCAGCTTGTCTCCGCTGCTCAAATTTGGCACTGTCAAGTAGATCCATGTCTTCGTTTATGCGGAGCTCATCCCTCATGGGAGTTCCTTTAGGAGTCAAACCAAAAGAAGAGCCATCCCTTGAAGGTGTCATTCCAGTTCTAGGAGTAAGACCTGCAGCTCCAGGAGTTGCTGCAGGAGTCAACATTGGGTTTGGTGTTTGGATCTGTGTTTTAGGAGTGACCCCTGAGAAATCTGAAGGATGCAGCTCTGGGTTTTCTCCACCAAGTAATGGTGTCTGGGACTCTCTCAGCCTAGCCAAATTTTCAGCTTCCATCATGATAGCATCACCTTTTCCAACAGGTGTTCTTTGTGGGGTCCGTAAAGGTGTCATTCCCGGACGTGGTGTCTGGGAATAATTTGCAAGAAGAGCACGAGTTGCACCGCTCCCTTCAGCAAGTTCCTCGTTACCAGCAAGAAGATCACTGGCATATCCCATCTTTGCAATCTCCTCCAATTCATGATCAGAAATTTGAGGTGATGGTAGCATAAGTTTTGATCTCTTCCTTACAGTTTCTGGATCATTCAGCTTGTTGGCCTGCAATATTGCTGATGGGGTATCCTGCCTCTGCAATTTTATTTTTTGCAATATCCTGCTTTCTTAACTGTGCTTCTATATCAACTCTTCTTTTTCCCTCAAGTTCTTCAATGGTGGTTGGGAACTTAGGCTGCTCTACAGGTCTATCTTCCTCAGCAACGTCATAAAAGCCCGGAGGAGGCCTCTTCTCAAAAGGAATTTCCACATTATAATCAATCCCCTTCCTTTTCCTCTTTCGATGCCTTGTATCAATTCCAGCAGCCTTAAGCTCCCTCCTTTTCTGTAAAGAAGCAAGCCTCCTAGCCTCTTCAAGCTGTTTCTCTCTGGCTTTCCTCTTTGCCTTCTTGCCCCTAGTATTAGCTAACCGAGCACGAGCTTCAGAAAGCATTTCCTTCTCATCCTCATCCATATCAACAGGATCTGGACGAGCAGGCTTTGATTCTGGGTTTGGGTCAATCTCTCCAGGACGCAATTTACGGGGATCATCACCTGGCTCATAATTTTCATCTCTGGCACAAGCTGCATCAAGGAGTTTCTCATACCGTTCAAGACATTGAGAAGGCGTCCGACCAACAATTGGGGCAATCGTTCTCCATTGCGTTGGCATGAGCTTAGCAAGATGAAGCAGTTTCTCATCCTCTTCTCTAGTCCACTCAGTCTACATAGATCACAAAAACACAAATGATCACTTGAAAGCTCTTACTTCTATAGAAATAAATATGAAAATTGTTACTAATTTTCTTCATCAGAAAGAATCAAGTAGAAACAATTCAAATAACCTTAATAATTCAACAGAAAGAAAAACAATAATATCTTCTCAGCAAGAAAGGCACTTGCAGTTTGAGTAACAAAAGGCTGCAATTCCCAATAATAATTAGACCACCCACAATTCTTACTTTCATCACCTCTTTTTACTCTTTCAGAAGTAAAAAGCTTATTTGACACAAGTAAATGAATAATGAGAGTGTTTGCTAACCAGAAGTTCGAGCAAGCACAAATAAAGAAACAATAAACAACAAGAACATTTCTTTCAGCTAAGCTAAGCTACTCTAACAGAGGCATCAAATTAAAAAAAAATCTAAATGAAACTTAGCTTCTCTAACCGAAGAAAATCCAAATAATAATAGTGCCTATGAAAAATTCACACTCACAGATCGAAACACAGAAAATCTTAAATACCCAAAATTGATTCTATCTTTTAATGAAAGACTCAAATGAAAGAACTCAAATTCGAAACAAATCCATGTGAACAAGCATTAAAATTTTCTTTAGAAGGAAAAGAAAAGAAAATTTCACCTTTTTAATGGAAGGATCTAGCCACTCATACCAGCGAGCTTTACATTGCTTAGCAGATTTACGAACAAGCAAAGAAGAAATTCGAGCCCATTGGTTCTTCCCATATTTCATAACCGCCGCCTTCAATATCTCATCCTCCGTGTTCTTCCATACGCCTCCTTTTATCATAATCCTCATTTTCGCTCACTTTCTTTGTTACCTTGAAAGATTTAATCGAACAGGAAGCACCGAAATTATAAACCCTAGATTCTTCGATTGAGAAGCTCTGAATTCTAAGCTCTTTAAACCCTAGCTTCTGCTTTTTCTTCGTTCTTTTATAATTATTGAGCGGAAATGGCGTAGTAACTGTGGAGCAAGAACAAGGGGATCAAATTTTGTTAAGTTTTTATTTTTACCCCTTCAATTTTGAATAATTAAAATTAAACCCTTATCTCCCTAGGTTAGATAATAATGGTTTGGGTATAAAATAAAATAAAAATATAGTTATTAATTTACCTATAATTAAAATATATTAATATTCATTTACCTAACAAAATGATTGTTATTAATTTATATAGTTTAAATCATATAACCCCAAATTATACACTCTAAAACATATTATAATCATTATTATTATTATTAAAAAGATTGTTATTAATTTATCATCATTATTTTATTATTAGAATTTAATATTATGGTTAGAATTTAAATTTTAGGTTAAAGTTTAAATTTTAAAATAATATTTATGAATTTTAATTTTAATTTATAGACATTAAATTACATAATTTATGAATTTATATTATGCGTGGATTCCAATTTTTTACTTACTTCCTAAACTAACGTTTGGAATATTTTTTTAAATAATTTAAAAATAATTATAAGATAATATTTATTTATATATTTTTTACAAATTTAATAATATATATAGATATTTTGTAAATAAATTAATTTAAATTCGTATTTTTTAAAATAATCATTATCTTTTTCCGGAAACTTGTTGGGTTGTTAAACATATTAATGGTTTTGCAATTCTTAAATGTAGCCCAAATTGACATTTGGGCATAAAATTAAGCTCCACTTGAGAGGTTTGACTCTGGTAGGGATGGGCACGGAACCCGAACCCGACGGGTTTCGACCTGATCCGGTTCGATCGGGTCAGATTTTTTGGTTAAAAGTTCGAGGTTGGGTCGGTTTTTTTTTTAAGGGTGGTCTCGGGTCGGGTTCGGGTTTAGGGTGAAAAAATCCGACTTGACCCGACCCAGGATTAATAGTGTAATTTTCCATATATATTTTAGGGATATTTGCAATAATGATCCCTCTTTATATATATTTTATACAATTAGATCACTAAAATTATTTTTTTTTACAATTAGGTCACTAAAATTAAATATTTTTACAAATAGATCCCTAAATTTTATTTTTTTACATTTTAGTCCCTAAAATTTTAATTTTTTAATGATTCGGGTCGGATCGGATCGGATTTTAAAGTTTAAAAATCAGGTCGGGTCGGATTTTTTCCACCCTAAACCCGAGTCGGGTGGAGAGTGTGATTTTTCGGGTCGGGTGCGGGTGGGCCGAAAATCCGACCCGACCCGACCCGTGCCCATCCCTAGACTCTAGGAATGACATTAAATAGGCTTAAATTTATGGATGAGTCTATAACGTGCGTCGAACATTGTTAAACATCACAAACGTTGAACACTGCTGAATATTATTAAATTAATTAATAAAGATTAAAAATCTCAAGGACTCAACATACAATTATTAATTTTATATTGAGTCTCACTCTTTTATTAATTATATATCGAGTTTTTGAGATTTTTAATTTCAATTAATTAATTTAATGATGTTTAATAATATTTAATATTAATGGTGTTCAGCAATGTTCGACGCCCGTTACAAAATTTTCTTAAATTTATTTGCCTATATTTGGGCCTTCAGCACATAGTAATAATGTCAACAGGTCAGTCTCTATAAAGATTTTTTTTGCATATATAACGTCTTGAATTCAAGATTTACTTAAACAGAACCAAATTATTTATTATTTGGATCAACGGCTGTTAATACACTATAAATATTTTTTTACTCATTTAAATAAATTTAAAATTTAAAAATAACTAAATACTAAAATATTTTTCACCCTCTTAATTTTACTTGTGAAAAATTCACCACCAATATACTCCTAATAACTAATTAATTCATGATTGGCAAATGATTTAGACCCATCTCCTGAGTTACAATTCCTATCCAGTTCCATTTTAATGGGACCAAAAACAAAAATATCAATAAAATGAAAATAATATAATCCTCACAACTTGGCCAAGTGGACATAGAAAATGGTTTGTAATTGTCCCACAAACTTTAATCCTTTCATCAATCATATCCTAAGACTTGAAAAGGACAATTATTTTAGAGGAATAAAAATACACATTTCTCACTAAGATGATTTTTTTAATCAGCTGTAGTGTTACATTAGTATCTGTTTTAAAGTATATTTTTAATTATTAGACATTGATCGCTTAAACACTATGTTGGTATTATTGGTACTCGAATTCGTGACCTCTAAGAACAATAATCGTTCCCTTAACCACTGAAGGTAGATGGTTCGTGTTAAGATAAAAAAAAAAAAGCAACAGGGAAATATTATAATTTTAAGAATGATCTCTTAATTTCCATTATTTAAAAAAATTAGTAGACACGCTATTTATAGTTCAACCAATTCATTTCATATTTTTTTAAGGTAAATTATCATTTTTTTATATATAATTAAAGAATGGATAATTATTAGGTAATTATTTTAAAATAAACGAACCTGATTGGTTGGACCACGCTAACGTGTCGAATAAAGTTTGTATAATAATTTTGATTCAATTTTCTTAAATAATATCTAGATTTTTTAACACATCAAATTTTATCGAGTATTTGTTTTAAGAGATCCAATTCAAGTATATTTATTTATAAGATATATACATCTTATAAAAAAATTTAAATATCTTATAAATAAATTTAAAAATATATTAACAAATATTATCTTATATCGAATCTCAGCATCCAATTATTTAGCTCGGATTGAAATTTCATCTATATAAATATGATAATTAAAAAAATTTAAAACCCCAATTACCAAAAGATATTAGAACTCTGAGACATGCTAAGAAGCTGTTCCAAGTACTCATCTCCCAGATCATCCAGCACCACCCTGGTCTCCTTCCTCCTCACCCCTCTCTTGTTCTTCAAGGAGTGTCTCTTCTTCATCGCCAGAACAGGCGAACACCCTTCTTCAAATCCATAATTCATTTCCTCAAGCGATCTTTCCACGTCCTCCATTGGGAAATTGAGTCTAGCCAACGAACCTCGCATGGCCAATGCAGCTCGATCGTAGGCCAAAGCAGCAGACTCGGCGGTATCAAAGGTTCCTAGCCAAACCTTAACACCTTTTCTCGTCGAGTCTCTGATTTCTGCAGCGTATTTCCCCCATGGCCTCTTTCTAACTCCCCGGTATACGATTTTCCCTTTGGAGCTGACTTCGTCGTCTCTGGGGTTCGTTGGGGCTGCTTGGCTTATAACTCCTAGGAGAAGCATCTCCTGAGAGTCGTTTTCATTGAAAGGAAGGGTTTGGTTGAATGCTTCTGGTGATAGATTTTGTTGAGAAACGAAGGAAGAAGATGGGTATTGGAGAGAAGAAGAATCCATGGATGGAAAATGGATCAGGACAGGGTTTGTTCATAGGAGAAACGGTTTAAAGGCTTAGGGAATATATATGGGAAGATGGGAGTGAAAAAGGGGTAAGATTAAATGAATAAAAAATAAAAATTTAATTTTTAACGTCATAAATCTTAAATCTTATGCCTAATTTAGATGTAATTTATTTTCAATTTATTAAATTTTAATCATAATTTTAAACCTAAATTCTGAACCTTAAACCTATTAATAGAGACATTAATTAAGATACAATAAAAGACAAACAATATTAATCGAGATATTAAAATATTAAATTTAAAATTTTTGATCTTATATTTTATTTTAATCTTTTATACTTTAATTTTAAATTATAATTTTAAATTATAACTCTAAATTTAATTTTTTTAAAATAAAGTATAAGTAAAATCACAGAAAAGATGAGACTTTCATTCTCTTAGTAGGAGCAGAAGCGACAAAGCAATGGCGGCCGGGTCAAAAAGAAAGTTTTCAACGTGACGTCAGTAGATGATGTCATCCTTTCTCTCCACTTGTCACTATGAGTTAATGTGCCACGTGTCCACATTTCCTATGGAAGATGCATCATTAATGTCAAAACATGTTGAAAAAAACATTAGAATTCAAGTCACGGTTCACCCTGAAAAAAATAAAATGGATGAATCTGATTGGTTGGGCTATAGATGACGTAGTAGAAATAGTTCACGATATAATTTTTCATTCTAGAATATACTCTTAACTATTAAATATTAATCACTCAATCACTGTATTGCAAATACTGGTGTTTGGATCCGTGACCTTCAGAAACAACAATCGTCCTTTAACCATTGAGCAAGATGGTTCGTGTTGTATAGTATCGTGATTAAACGATCAATATTAAATAGTTGAGAGTATACTTTAAAACATATATTATTTGTAACACTGTAGTTGATTAAAAAATATTTATAAAAAACTAACTAATTTATAATATTTAAATAATTTCTGTGGTATGGGCCATGCTATAATATTAATCTGTTTATGTATTGGATTGGACCGTGTTGAATTCACATTTTTTATTGTTTTTCAGATCAAGTTTATTTTGATTTGGATTGGGCCTTGTTCAGGTCAACATTTTTTTATACATTCTTTTTTATTATTTATTATTAAAAATAAAATATTTTATTAATATTTACTTTTAAAAATATTAGATTAATATATAATTTAGTAGAATTAATTTAGTGGGTATTATATTACTAGATTCGATAAATTTGATTCGGATTTCATTATACAAAAATATTTATTAGATATGAGACTTAATATAGACCCAAATAATATGATTTAGACTTGGTCCGTAACGCGAAAACAAACTGGATTGAACCAAAAATATCCAAATTTTAGCCGAACTTATATGGACTTGAACCGATTTTTACATGAATTCAAATTTTACCTAAATTCGATCCTAATTGAACATCGACCCAATTTTATCTCGATAATTGAATTAAAACGATTTTTTTGCTATTATCTATTTTTCAGCAATTTAATAAATAGTAAAAATGATGTATGTTTTAAGATTAAATAAAATATTTTTTTGCAATGAATTGTAGTAGGTGAAGTTGTACTTAATATAATACATTCATGAGAAAACTCAAAGGCCATGAAAAAAAAAGTCTTATTTTTGATCCGTTCCATTACTATCGACCGATATCGAACCAAATTTCACGACGAAATCGGGAAACGCCGGCGGAGCACCATGATAAGAACCCTCTCCACCGCCTACGGTGTTCATTTCAGTCAACGTGCACCGTCCGCGGTTACGTCCGGGTATATTCGTGCAAGGATTCCCGGCAGACGGCGGCACCGGACCCCTTTGAAGTGATTGAACTATAAGCTTCTCGTTGAACAAGGCGACTTCATCTTCTTCCTCGAGAGGTCTGGTGGCCAAAACATGTTGGAAGCTCAGAAGCAAAACAATGGTGGAAATGAATGTAACTTTAAAACAAGCCATCAAATTTGGGATTTTTATGAAAAAAATATAAATTTTGTTTGTGTTTTTGAAATGAAAGATTTTGTTTTTAGGGTTCATAGATTTATATAAAATTTGTTGGTAGTTTGAATACTTAAAAAGCCCTAGGCGAAAGACTTGAATATTAAGGTGGAAAGTCATGGACTTTGAATATTAATAAAATAAAGGGAAATTACACAGTTAATCATAATATTATGGGGTTGATATTAAAATGACCAACATATTTTAAAACGCGTCAAATACATTAGTTAACTATTAAAATGATATCAATATAGCCACTGATTGTTAAAAACTAACAAACTGATAATGTGGCAGTTAAAATTAATTAAAATAACTAAAAATAAAAATTTATTTATTTTTAATTGTTACGTCATCAGTCTGTTAGTTTTTAATGGTCGGTGACTATATTGATACTATTTTAATAGTTGACTGGTGTATTTGACGCGTTTTAATGTATGGTGGTCATTTTAATACTAACCCTATAATATGATGACTATTTGTGTAATTTATCCTAAAATAAAATAAATTAAATAATATATTACCAAGTCTAAATAAATTTTTATTTTAATTTTGTGAATCCAATTTGAATTAGTCTATTTATTTTCCAAAGACTTGGCAAATTCATACTATTCTTCTAGCATGGTTGGTAAATGGTACTGTTTTTTGAAACAAAATATTAATGTTTTCAATAAATTAATTAGTGGCACAACATCGTGTAATTAAATTCATTTAAATTGTTTTTTAATGTTGTAATATTATTTAAGTTTATTTCTTATGTTGTGTTAAAATTTGATTTATTAATGTTTTATTGTTAGAATATTGAATGGATTTAAATTTGTCTTCATTGACTCTTAGAATGTGATTGAAATTAATTGGTTGAACCATGTAGATGGGGAAACAATATTTTCTTTGAAAGGAAATAGATTCTGTTAAATAAATTTTTATAATTATATTATATATTTTTTATATACAAATATATCGAGTAGAATTGAGGGACTTGACATGAATTTAAAAATAATCCAATAATTATTAAATTTTGAATTATTTAAATTTAGAAAATTATGATTCCAATTTTTTCACATTAAATTTACTAGAAAAATCATTTTTAATCAAATTCTATTCGCCCTTATTTCCACACTCTAAAACCCCTAAAATAAAAAGATTTTTTATAACTTGATTGACATCGTAACGAATGAGTCTATTACGTGCGTCAATCACTGATGCACATCACTAACATTACACTATTAAACATTATTAAATTATTTAATAAAAATTAAAAATCTTAAAACTCAATATATAATTAATTTAATTAAAATTTTATTTTAAATTATACATTAAATTTTTAATTTTTATTAATAATATTCAACGATGTTTGCCTCCCATAATAAAATTTTCCCATCGAAATAGCATCAAACCGACAAACATACATACACTTCCTCATGATCTGCGAGAGATTATTAGGTGAACCATGTTCACCATGTCATTTATGGTCCAAGTAATTAGGATCGTTCATCTTTAAATAATCACTTAATAATTACCCACCCACTAATTACATGTAGAAAAGAGGTGATGATTCACTTAAAAAAAATTAAAATAACCAGTTCTGATTGATTGTGACCACAGATAACTGGTGAACAGGATTCACCTAATAATTTTTCTATGATCTGCAAATTAATTCCTACCATAATATACCTTTGGTAACGCATCTTGCTACTTTATAAACCAAGACTCCGGCCACCCCTGCTCCCTTCGCCGCCTGATTACACCGTGCCTTCCCGGTTTTACACGTCGTGGCAAAGTGCTCGCAATTATTGAAGTAAAAATTATAATTCCCGAAGCTTTGATTATCAAAGAAATCAAACGCTCTCTGAATCACCACATCAGGCTCATCACACCTCCAAGTAGAGCAACTCCCATTCCTCGTCGTGTTAAAGGTGACGAACGACACACTATATTCGTAGCGAATGACCTCACTCCCTTTACGGAAGCAGTTGATGCAGGTTAATACAACACCAAGATCATCCGCCTTGTGGTAACATTTACGACACAGATCTGCACTCCCGGTCCCGGCTTGCCTGTTCCTCTCGATTCCTCGGAAATGAATCACCGCGTTTCGTACTTTTCGTTTATATTCTTTGTTGTTAGGGTTCACCACCTGGGTTTCTCCTACAAATATGCCTGAAACTTGGTCAGAATTTTCATTCAAGTTCTGCATGTAACGAAAGATACGAAGAAATGTATATGTATATGTATATCGTACCGTGGTGATAGTATGAACCTCGATCCGAATAGATGTGATCACCTGGTTTGAGTGTTTCTGCCATCTCTTCTCTGTAATTCGTTTAAGCCTTGTCCCTTGATTATCCTTGTTCATAAAGCTGGCATTATATAGATAGAAGGCTTGAGAGCATCGACTGGTTTAACATTAAACAATGATAATGTGTTAATAATTTCAGTTTGGAATACGAATCTTTGTGCTGTAGTGGATTAGAAATATAGATGGGTTTTGTTTTCTTACAGAGTTGAGTATTGATAAAGCTAAAAAAGAATCTTATCTTCATATATAGAAGATGGGGAATATATTAGACATGATGGGAATGGATTCTACCTTTAAAGTTTTATAGGGTTTGTATTTGTCATGGCACCTACGTTTGCCTTAAGAAGGAATAGGATGCATTTCTACGTCAGTGGTTCTAATTAATTAAGATTGTCCATCTTAATATTTTTTAAGATGAATCGTCATCTCTTTCCTACATGTATTTAGTGGGTGAGCAGTTATTAGGTAGTTATTTAAAGGTGAACGATCTTGATTGTTTAGACCATGGATGACATGGTGAACAAGGTTCACCTAATAATCTCTCGAAAATTATATCATGGGCATAGCTTACCAAATCTGTCATGGTCTCATCCAATTATAACCACCCACTTCACTACTATTTTTCATATCATTTTTTTTCAACCAATGAATCTTCACTCGTTTTTTTCATGTCATTTAAAAAATTTATTTTTTGGAAATTAGATTAATGACATGGATAATTAATGAGTAAAAATCTTCTATCTCTTTATTATGCTTCCATCTATACCTTCGGTTAAATTTTTTTAAAATATTGAATTTTAATTTCTAACCCTTATTTTTTATATCCTAAACCTTAAACCTTACACCATAAAAATTACACCCTATCTCTAATTCTATAAATCCTAACCACAACTTCGAACCCTACACCCTACACCCTAAACTCTTTACTTTAAAGCGGAGGCATGAGAAAGAGATAGACAATTTGCACCCATAATTAATGATGAAATGGGTAGCTTTTATTGGTTAGGGACTATGGATGATGTGGCAAGCCGAGCCCATGATATAATCTCTCATCCCCTGTTCACCACGCCATTCAATTAAGACTGTTCATCTTAAATTAACTACTTAATAATTGTTCACCCACTAATTACATATAAGAAAGAAGTGACGACTCACCTTAAAAAAATTGAGATGAACGGTCTTGATTAATTGGGACCATGAATGATATAATGAACAAGTTTCACCTAATAATTTTTCCAAGGATAGAACTAAGATTTAATGTTGAAAGTGATAAGAGTTTATTAAATCTTTAAATTTAAAAACATTTATACTAAAATATAATTACAGAAGTGTTTAACACCTTACTTAACCCGATTTAAACGACCCATTAAACTCTTTTAACATTATAGTCGACATTCCAATCTCACTCAATTTGTATGTTTTTTTTGTTTAATTATTTCCAAACTACTTTTTCGTTGAGTTTAATGATACTAACCTGTCTTTAAAAACAGATCATTCGGTGGTTCAGAACTCTAGATTTTATGTTACAACAAACATATCAACTTGACTACTCAACTAAAACATCCCTATACCTTGTAAGAATCACGAACCCTTCAACCTAAGTGGTTAAAAGAACGGTTGATGTTCCTAGAGGTTACGGGTTCGAGCACCAGCGATGCCAGTAAAGTGATTGAGCGATCAATATCAAATGGTGGAGATTATATTCTAGAATAGATACTACTTGTAATCACTGTTAGCTTGTTAAAAAAAAAATCACTAAAAACATTAAAATTCACGATGATAAGAAACCTTCACCAAACAAAGACACGATTGGTAATGAAATTTGAGGTTCATCCGCAATCGCATATCGATTATCTACGACTCGTAAATATTTTTTTTTGAATAATAATCAATAATTATTTGTTAATATCCGTGATTTCTTTTGATGACAAATCAATTTAAAACATCACTTCTTAAGACATTCAATTACAATATTACCATAACAGTTGATCGATATTTGTTCAAACTATTATAACTAGTCATATAATTAAAAAAGAACATTTCAATCTTAGGAACTGAACCACCAAACCTCTAAGAAGGGACGGAGATGTGTAGGGTGTGGGAGGGGCTACTGTCCCTCCCAAATTTTTTTGGCATAATTGCATTTTTAATCTCTTTTAGTTTAAATGTTAATTAAATATGATTTTTGTCCTTCCCAATTTTTAAATTTAAAGATTTAATAGACTCTTGTTCCTCCCAATATTAAATCCTAACTTTGTCCCTACCTCTAAGATCACAAAAACTAACTTTTATTATCAAATTTTTATCATCTTCGGTCATCTACGATTATTATTTACTTTATCAACTAATAATATTGTTTTTAACTGTTTAGATTTTAGAATAATCTATTTTTGGTGTATAATTTCAATTCAGTTCTGTGCTTGTGCTCCAAGATTGAGGTGTTGTTGTAGGAGTAAATATGGTTTCTTGGTATGCTTATTTTAGTTTATGTCCTAAGGTTTACGAAATAGGCTGTCGGCTATGATGATCTAGACGAAGTATGACAGGGCATGGATTTAAGAAATTCCAAATTTAATTTTTTATTATTTATTTTTTTTGGATTTTAAGATTTTATCTTTATTAATTCAGATTTATTTATATTATATATTTAATTTTAATAGATAAATTTTATAATAAAAAATTATATATTAATTTTTAGTGGCGGATCCAGAAATATTTACGAGGGTGGGCACAAATCAAAATATTTTTAAAGTGGACACAAATCTTAAAATTTTAGGGTGGGCACAAATCATAAAAAATTAAAAAATTAAGGACTAATTCATAAAAATTTAAAAATTCAAAACCAAATCTATAAACTTTAAAAAGTTGAGGGTGGGTACGGGCCCACCTCCTACCCACGTAGATCCGCCACTGTTAATTTTGATATCTATTTAAATTATTACAAAACAAGTAATGTCAAATCTATGAATAATCAAAACTTATCTTGACATAATTAGATGTTTTTTTAGACAAAAAAAATCTATTTGGTAAAATGTTTTTTCATGACAGCTTAATTTTGTTCATTAGTGCATCTCGTAATTTATGCATAATTTATATATATCCAATTTTTACACGATATATATATTTTTGATTGTTCTTTTGGTTTCAGGGTTTAAACATGACTAGACCGACCTGGGTCGCACACCTAATTTTGGTGGGTGAGTCTTCCAGTAGGGATTTTCTACGTACACGTCTCGAACCTGAAACTTGCTTAAGCGGAACAAGCTGCTTACCACTTAGACCAACCCTTGTTGGTTATATGATATATATTATTGATGGATTAGATACCGAAAAATTAAAAAAATAATTTAAACTAGAGTATTATAACATTTAATAATAATTTATAATTTTAAATATATAATTATAGAATCGAATTAAATTAAATCAAAATGCAAGAGTTGTCCCCTCTATTTGATCGAAACAAGATTAGCTTAGAGATAAGCCATCATCCCATGAATGGTCAATTTATTGGAATTCATAATAGCTACATGATATCTACTTGATTTTGATTGATATTAAATTCGACCGTGTTAATTTAATTTAATTATTATAATTAACAATAATCAAGAAGTAATCAACTATACCATAGATATTAATTGGTTTTTACGTACCTTATATTATAGTATAATATAAAATAAAATCTTAATTATTTTTTACATAATAAATGAAAAAGGTTTTATGGATCCCACCTTCCTGTCTTAACTTCATTAATTTGTGTTTTCCGTTCATAATTAAGAAACTAATGGTTTGACTATAATTAGAAGCTTATCACATCAAAAAAATAAAAAATAAAATCAAAAATGGACCCTACATATTCATATTTTTCAATTTGGTCCTTACAATATCATATTTTGAGCCAATTGAAAAATATATTTTAATATAAAATTTAAATTTCGAATTCACATAAAATAAGATAATATAATCGTCTGGTCTTCGAAAAAGTACCTATAAATTTTAAATATACATTAAAAATAGTATATAAAAATAAATACAATAAATTTTATATATTATTATGTAAATTCATTTTACTTGTCTTTGACCGTCTCTCTTACCTATAAAGAGTCGTACGACTCTATTGATGCCTTTGCTTTTGGTAAGAAAAGTTATGCGTAAAGTTGAAACAAAAACCATTCTTCATAAATAACATTCAATTTCATTTAATTTATTTACTGAGTATAAAAAAAAATTTTAAAAATAAAAAATATATTTTAATATAAACCATAGAATTTTTAATTTATATAAATATAATTTTAAAGTTGATTTAGTCTAAGACTTAAAATTTTAAAATTTAAGATTTATTTATAATGTTTATAAATTATAACTCGTAATTTATAAAAATATAAATAAACAGTTTAATCAATCGATTAAATATATTTAATTATATTCGATATATACAACACTATTTATTATACTAATTACCGTGACCACCTTCCCTCTTTTACTGTCAAACCAACCATCCATAATTCCCTCCCACTTTCTCATCTTGAATTCAAATATCATCCACTTTTCAACCTCTTTTTCCCACCTTCCAAACAGTTCCTTTTCATTATCACAATTATTTTTAAATAAATAAAAAAGAAATTAAATTGAATCAATTGAAACAGTAACAACATATGTACAGTAATTAATTAACTAATTTACAGTATTAATGAACTTAGTATTATATTTTTCCCTACAGAATTGATGGAGCGTTTGTTAAGTAGCTTGAAATTAATGAGTATAAGTAATTAATTATTCAATATATTACTTGATAATTCTATAATAAATAATATGTATAGAAATATATCACTATTCCTATATACCATTAATTGTTTTAATTAGAAAATAAATAAGAATCACACACCCTAGAATTATAACTCAACCCCTAAACATGAGAAGATAAATCATAAACCCTAAACGTATGAGCCTCTAGTCTAAGTGGTTAAATGAACAATTGTTTTTAAAGGTTACAGGTTTGAGCACCACTGCACCAGTGCTGTCAATATAGTGATTGAGCTATCAATGTCAAATGATAAACAAAATACACTCGATGGTGGGCCTGTGCCCACCTACAAATTTTAAAACTTTATACATTTGATTTTTAAATTTTTTATGAATTAGTCTTTAAATTTTTTAAATTTTTATGATTGTGTCCGCCCTGAAATTTTAAGATTTTTATGATTTATACTTATCTTAAAAATATTTTAATTTGTACCCACCCTCACATATATTTCTGGATCTGACACCGATGATGGAGATTATTTATAGAACAGATACTACTGTAATCACTATTAACTAATTTAAAATTTAATTATAAATTGAAAATACAATTTTTTTATAAATATTTTTATGTAAGAAATATATTGAATTAATTGTCACATATTATTAATGTATGTAATTTTTAATAGCAACAAATTGATAATAAAAATCTATGAAGAAATTTCCAAAAAAATAGGATAGTGTAAATATCAACAAATTAGACTATAATTAATAAACAAATTAAATTAATTTCTCATGATATATTACCGTTTTAACTTACATGTGCATCCATTTTAAAAAATTGAAATTGGAAAAAACAATTTAATATTAGGAAGAAAATATGGAAAATAACAGTAGTTCCAAAGCTTGTCCTGAGAGCTATATAAAAAGAAAAGACTTTGTCTGCTACTAAGACAGCAAAAGAGCAGTGCGAGAGAAACTGTAATAGGAAGAGAGGGGGAGAAAAGGGTTTCAAGATCTTATCAGATCAAGCTAGAAAAACCTGTAAGCTAGATGTTATTTGTATCAAAGTTATCATCTTTTATTTTATTTTTGGGTTTTGGGTCTGAAAATGAGCAATGCGGTTCATCTGTTCAACTGGTTTTCCAAATTCCTGTTTTTTAAGGTTCTGTGTTTGGTTTATGTGGATGTTTGCTAGGAAATGAAGAGTTATTGGTAAATTTCTGTGTTTTTAAGGTTCTGTGTTTGGTTATCTGAGATTGATCTATTCTGGGTTTTCTCAGTTTGGTCTCAAAGTTAAATCTAAAATCTCTCTTTCTTTTCTTTATTTATTATTGTTAATGGTTGCCAGCAAATGGAACATGTCACCATTTTTGTTTCCCAAGGTTGCAACGAAGTGAAAGCATTGTAAGGCTTGGAAAAGAACAATTTTTATTCAATCTTGATTAGGATGCATGTTTTAGCTTAGATGTGAAATTCAGAATTCAGATCATGGTGGGATCTACATGAGGGTCGGTTTTATGTGATATTCGGGTTTTCGGTCTGTGGATTATGTATGAAACTTGTTGCAAATCTCTTGTAACCTTGTAGTATTTGACAGTGGTAGTGTAGTTCTTGTTTCCAAGTTAAAGAAATTCAGATTTCATGTTGTTCTGATGCTCAACTTGTTTCTAATGCAGTGTAATGGGGAGGGAACTCACAGATGCTGACCTGGACGATAAACAAAATGGTGTGGTGAAATCAAATGGTAATCCAAGAGTTTCAAAAGGCAAGGAGCCAAATGGCTACGACGATTGCACGGCAAAAAACTCAGCAGTCGAGAATGGTCATGAGAAGCTAGAACCGGTGGGTGTTGAAAGCACTACTTTTGGTACTGACATCCCTGAAGAGAAAAGTGAAAAGGCTGAAGATCATAAGTCCATGGACAACAAGTTTGGCACGACTGCAGCGATATTGATCGGTGCAAATGGCACCGCAAATGTCGACTGTGCACTCTCCCCTACTTCTACAAAGGGTTCAGAGGTAACTACAATTCTTGAGTAAGAATGAAATTTTGTGATCCAGTTAATACAATATGTTCCTCCTGTTGGTTTTAGCTTAAATCCGATTTATTTGATATTTAGTTCGGTTTTTGACACTTGGATTGGCAATTTTCTACATAAGAGGTCTGACCTGTAAGAAAATGGTATGCACTCACTTCTTGTGCAGTTGGAGATTAACATAAGCGGCAATAGTGAATTTTCTGATAGGAAATTTTGATATGTTGAAAAGATTCTGTTGATGTTTTGCTTTTAATGCCTGATCCATCCATGGCTGGTTTCCCTTGGTTTGTCTAAATCAGTTTAATTGCTTGGTTTCAGATCATTAGTGCTACATATTTGCTGATATGTGGAAGGTGCTAAACTTTTTTATTTTGCCATATTTTCAGCCATACTCTCCGATGACCCCTTCAAAGTCAAGGAAGCCATTGCAACCGTATGGCAGGAAGATTCCTGATGAAGAAGATAATTGGTCCATCACTTCCTCATATCCTTTTATTCGGTGTTATGACATGGTACTATCAGCTTGTTAGTAGCAGTTTTTATTTATTTATTGAGAGACATCCCTACCCGAATTCGATTACCATATTTCTTCCTTAGCTGTATCTTGTACGGCTGCATCTGTTCGAACTGCTAGGTCGAGGGTAACTATTGGATCTGCTCCAAGTTTTAGAAGTGCTGAACGTGCTGAGAAACGGAGGGAGGTACATTCTTTGTCATACTCTGTTTGATAATATTTGTTTAGTCGTCTATTTTTTTCTGTATTTCATTTTCCAAGCTATACAAATTACTATGTTCTTTTTTTCAATCCAGTTTTACCAAAAGTTAGAGGAAAAACACCGAGCTTTGGAGGCAGAGAGAAGCCAGTGTGAGGCCCGGACCAAGGTATGTGGCATTCAGAATATCTCTTCCTTGTACTTATGATCGACTCGGTTAGATTTAACAAAAATGGGCCTCCTTGCTTTCTTGCAGGAAGAGCAAGAAGCAGCACTTAAACAGCTTAGAAAGAGCATGGTTGTCAAAGCAAACCCGATACCTGATTTCTACTATGAAGGACCTCCACGAAAGGTTGAACTGAAGAAGGTACTCGTGGTCGATCTTTTCTCCCTGTTTTTCTCGAGTCTTCAAAGTTGCAAGTTGGGAAATTTTTTTCTTGATCTATGTTGCTTTGACTTGAGTATGTGCCGTACAAGTATTTTCAATGTTCATGGAGGATCCTTTAAGATCACATTTCTACACTCATATTTGAACATGCATCAAATATACCCGTTTGGCTTGGGCTGTATATGTTTCATGCAGTTTTGGTGTATAACAGAACATTCTATTTTTGTTTTTATTCCATTTCAGTTGCCATTGACTCGGCCAAAGTCACCGAATTTTACCCGGAGAAAGAGCTGTGGCGATGCAGTCCTCCCATCTCAGGACGAAAAAGCAAAAGCTTGCTGCCGGACTCAACGTCACAGTTTAGGTAACCATACCGAACATTCCCCTACTGCAAATGAATTCAAAAGTAGTGGCCGGGTTGGTGGACAGAACAGTAATGTAGCTGGCAAAGCTAAAGATCGAGCAAAACAGGTCAAAGAGGCAACAAAATCCACACCTACTAAAATCACCGAGGCGAGTAATGCTAACATCACGGTTCAATCATGAACATCTAGTTTTCCTTTTACTAAATACTAACTATTAAGCTGGGAAATAGACTTGGATTTCTGGACTGTCATGCCATAAGAATGTTATGGAACTGAATAGTAATTAGCTTGTTTCACTTTTAGCAGCTACAACCTGTTTTTACGTAGCATATATATATCTGAGACATAATGCGAAATATGGCTTGAAAAATTATGAAAGACATGTTCTGTTGTTTACCCTCTTTTTCCCGACAAACAACCAAAGCCATTAAATATCAAAATTAAAACCTTTTTTCTCCCCCTACTTTACAAGGCCAAGATCCTATGAAAACTCACCCTCTTCTCTACAGGGATGGATTTGGGGTAAACCCTTAACTTAGGCTATCCAAAGAAGAAACTTGGATCCCAAATTTTTTTATTCTTTGTTGATTTAGCAACAAAGAAGATTGATCATATGGTTTTTTCTCAGGCACGACCAATGAAAGGAAGAAAAAGAGAACATATGTTCATGTATAGTTTGGCTTGTTTTTATTAATTTCCTTATGGAATCTGCACAAAAGGAAAAACATGTGAAGTTCATAACAAGGTTTTCCTTTTTTTTTCATGTATACTATGAAACAAATACACCTTTTCATGTTTTTCTTCTCTATTTTTGATTCGAATCGGTTTTCGAATTTGTTTTTTCTTCTCAGCCCAACCGTTTATATGAGCAACTCAGAAGTAGCATCTCCTCAGGCCACCTTCAGCTAAAACAGATATTTGTGTTAAAGATGAGAATTTGGCCGCGTACCACTTCGGATCAGTTTCGAAAATATAACCGGAAACAAATGTATTGGAATAATCAGTAACACAACAAGTCTACATTTAAAACTATTTGTTCGATGTTCATCGGTAAACCAGAAACAGTCAGAAATTTTAGCAACTAAATGATGGTTTTTCGAACTCATACGCTCTCCTTAGAGCTAGAGACCTCGAGATCTGGTTTCTTCTCTTCACTAACAGCAGTGGATTTCTCCTCAGATTGCTCTGCTAGAGACTCCGGGTCCTTTTTCAGCTCAGTCTCAAACTCCTTTGCAGCCTGCAACAATTACATACTATTGAATTTAGTCTTATCATCGACGTAGCTTGCAAGTGAGGCAACATCAAAACAGAAATATTACTTGAAACATCTTGGCAACATGGAAGCAGAAAGATCTTTTAGTAATTGTCAAGGCAATTTTGTACATGCTAATTCGAAACTGACCTATGCTACTACGACTCCCCATTTTTTTCTATAGTACCTATGCCTGATACCCCTTATCCAACACAAATACGAGCATGGTTTATGTCAATATAACCCTTCAACGACTCTTCAAATACATGAAAAAACTTTGAGAAATTAAGCACACTTGTGTTAGACACATGCTTGTACCCAACACTCGCACGCAAGTCCGAACAACATAAAAGTGGAATAATGTTTACAGAGAGTGAACTGTTCTTTACAGACTGCAAAATGATTGCAAAGGAAACAAAATCTTAAGGTGTCCATCAAAATGTTTTCCATGAATCATAATGCTCGACTCAAGCCGTACAAGAATTCATTGGAAATTCAATCTAAAAGGAAACAATTTCCGGGATACCAAGACAAACAACAAATCTGTAACACACATCACTTAAGGGAGAAATAAATGGCATTCCTTTTTGCCGAGCAAACAAAAAAGAACCTTCTTGGAAACAGGAATAATGTAAAGCAAGCCAAACTAGTCCTGATTCTGAAGCATCTAGTTGCATATTCTTCATATTTATTCCATTGAAATTTGAAACTAAAATTTTGGAATGAATGGGTGATAGATATCATACAAAAGAACATAGTTCATTAACAGGAAACAAACCGTCAAGTAATAACCCGTGCATTATGTCAGTTTGAACATTGAATTAAGGTCATGATTTTATCTCAAATCCAAAACCTGTAAGAAAACAAAGCTGTCTTACACTCGAACTTACTACATTTTTGACAAAACACAAGAAAGAAGGTACATATTTGTTCTGTTTTAGTTCCATTGGTATTATACTTTGTTTTAGTAAAACAAATGTACTTTAGTGTTATTGTTTATTACATTATTGCTATGTGATTCATACGAGTTTGAAATAAAGACTAAACCAACAGCAACAACAAGCAAACCAACTGTGCCATGAACTTCTGCTAGCAGCTCGAACATTTCTGGTGGAAGAGAGGGCTGAAGTAGAGGAGAGGTGGCACGGCACTGCAGACTGATAAATCATAGAACTAGCAACCCTACGTATTCAAATAAAGCTCCATGAAGACAAGGAGTTCACCATGAATGACACAGTAAAAAAGGTAATACCGAAGTTACTCAAAGTCAAGGGTGAGAATTTAACAAGATACAAGGTATGTTAACTTTTTCCATGGTTCTAAAATTAATTCAGAAATCATTATTAGTGATCTACAGAAGAAATTTATCTCATGAATGATTCCATGTAAACCAAGCTTGTAGGACTACCTTTTGTTATGATTCAAGAAATGCCAAAAACACTCGAATGCAAACAGAAAATGGGAGTTTACAAAACGATCAAACTAATTTGATCATTTTTTTAGCTCAATCATCTCTCAAATTTGAATCTCAATCAACACAGTATTAAAAAAGTCATCCAAATGTTTTAATTGGTCCCTATTAAACAGCACGAAGAAGTAAAAAAAAACATCACTTTACACTTTTTTTCTAGTAAAGTTTCTCAGTCAAAACACCAAAGCTTCCATTTTTACAACCCTATAACAAAAGAACCATTTTTGAACAGAAAAAAAATAATCAAATTCTAGATCAATTTACATATTAAGCAAAATCCAGATGAGGAAATCGACAGACCTGCTGAAAACTCTTGACAGTTTTCCCAATAGTCTTCCCTACTTCAGGCAATTGCTTTGGTCCAAACACAAGAACAACCACTCCAGCAATAACGACAAGTTCTGGCACACCAAGACCAAACAAAGCATTGCAAGTAAGACCCTTTTTAGCAGGCTCGGCTGTTTTCCTCCATCTTGGTCGACCAAAAACAAAGGAAACATATTTGTTCTGGGATTTTGCTCTGCTCATCAAAGAAATGGTGTTACCGCTGGTGATAAATTTGGATTGGGAAGAAGACAAAGGAAGAGAAGCTGCTGCTGGGGGTCTTGAAAGAGAAAGAGTTAAAGAAGAAATCTCCATGGTATTCCCAGTCAAGCTCTTTGAATTCGAAAAACTTTGATTTGTTTTCGAGATTTTAAGAGTTTTATACTAGTGTGAAGCCGAGGCTTTGAGCAAAGAAAATATCAAAGAGGAAAAGATAAACAGAGAGCGTAGGGTTGGAAACTAATCAGGACATGGACCCTTTGATGAGCAAAAAAAAAATGACATGGACCCTTTGATGAGCAAAAAAATATGACATGGACCCTTTTTACCATTGATTATAATTTTTTTTAGTTAATTAAAATTGATTATCAAATGTTTAGTTAATTAAATATATAATTAATTTAAAATTTTAAAATTTAATTATATATTCGAGTCTAGAGATATAATTGAGTGATATGTGTAGAAACCCATACGGACCAAAACCCATGAAGTTAGAACAAACATCCGAAATAAGAAACTACCACCAAAGAAAACATCGAAATGTCAGACCAAGCCACCCCTGAAAATCTAACCAGATTTTGTCAAAATTCCCTCCTTTTCCCCTTGTCTCAAAATTTCCCCTTTTTCTCACAAAGATGTCTTTGTATTGGTTATTGATATGCCATGGAATGATGACTATTACGATAGCTGTTTCCTTCCTCTGTGGACAGTGGCCTATCTTCCAAGGAACACCCATCAGCTGCATCCATCATTTCCTCACTTTTGGAGCATATCGACACTTCCTGTAACTTCCATTTTTTTCCCCTTGATGTGTTCTTATTTATATCATGGGTTTGGGCATGATTCTTGGTTGTTTTAATTTGTTTCAGGAAGTTTGTTGGGGTTGTTTGTGGAGATAGAGGAAAAAATGTGGTCTTTTCTGTTGAGTATTATTGCTGTAAAAGGGCTAATCCCATCTTACAGGTATAATTCTACACCGATTGAAATGATTCAATTGAAGCCCCTGGAAAGCGATTTTTTGTTCTTTGTTTCGTAGCTTGTTAATGAGAGAGTTTCAATGAATTTTTAGTGTTTTATTGTAGAATCAGAATTAGGATACGTGAAAGTCATTGTACTGATGTTTGATTTCAGTTAATTTTGATGCTATAACATTGAACTGCAAGATTCATTCCCTATACATTAATATGTGGAGGTCCTTGATGAATGAGGATCAACCGAATTGATGTTGGTTCTGTCCCAGCCCTATGTAATTTCATTTCAATGTCAAAACCTTTGCAATGCTATTCGAAACAAATTGCTTTGTGATGCAAGCATCCGACATTCAAACCGTGGGTTGCAAAAGATGATCTTATAAATGGTTGTTCTATACAGAAGGGGTGATTTTTCTTATTGTGGTTAACCATTTTTATGACTTTCTCTCTATGACAGATTTTATACTTGGCTATAATTGGAACGACTTATTACATTGTAGTGAAGACAACTTTTAGCTATATTCCCGGGCACTATCTAAGTGAAGTGCATAGGTATGTGTTAATAAGTGAGTTATCTACTGTAACCTGATTTCTTTGAAGTGATTCTCTACCCTTTTTCCCTTAGATTTTGTATTTTTTTGTAGGTACGCAAGTTTTTTTGCGGTTGCTATTGGCATTTTTCTCTTTCTATTGACTAGCTTTTCTGATCCGGGAACTGTGAAGGCGGAGAATGTTTCACAATATCTCTCTGCTTATCCTTATGACAATATGATATTTACCAGGAAAGAATGCCCCACTTGTAAAATTCCAAAGTAGGTTCATTGCTATGGTTTTATATTTATTTTTGGCCTTTTTGTTTGCATAAGATGTGATGTTGCTATTGTTACAGACCTGCTAGATCGAAGCACTGCAGCTTATGCAAACGATGTGTTGCCCGCTTTGATCATCATTGTGGATGGATGGTTTGACCGACATCTCAATTTATTTTTTTCTCCACTATTTTATTTTGTTTTGCATGTTGTTCTATGTACAAGATGTTAACATTCCTAATATTCGATGTCTACTCAAGATGGTGTCACTGATTACAGAATAACTGTATTGGGGAGAGGAATACCCGATACTTCTTGGCTTTTCTTATATGGTGAGTTCTGCACTATTTATCTGTAGCAGATCTATTTTTAATTTGATTCACTTAAGTTCCCTTTTACGTTTCGTTCACCCTTCTATTCGATAGATACTTATGGTAGTGATGTTCACTTCAAGAACATGAACAGCTTCTTTTTATCTTGTGGTTATGTTGCTTTGACTCTTCATTTTTCCTGAGCTATTCATGTCTAGCATTAAGACCCTCCAAATGCATAATTATGGAAATACTTAGCGAAGGTTGAACATATCCATGTCACACACATACATGAGTCCATGTAACATAGCTCGGTGGAAACAATCCAACACTAACTTCCATTTCTGTCAATTAGTTGGGTCATGGTCAAGGTTTTGTCATTAACTATGAATGGAGCTTTTAAATATCCCATTCCATTAATGTAAGCTAATTTTAAGCATAAAGTATTGCATTAATTTTGGTTCGAGTAATGAACTTAATCTAGTAATCGAGAAATGCATATCTTGCATTTTAATTTTAGTGTTCAAAATTCATCTTTAGCATTTTTTCAGGCATTTCCTTCTTTGTGTGTATGGGACGATTGCTATCGGATTGGTTCTTGCTGGACGAGTGGAAGAATTGCAAATCGTGCATATTTTAATCGGTAAATCTATTTGGGCCAATATTTTCTAGTTTCTTTATAATCTACCAACTAAACCTTTGATTCCGTTTGCTTCTCTTTTTTATCTTTTTCCCCAGTTTATTATGGTGTAAATAATTCTATTAGCAGTTTAGCTCCTTATGTCGCTCAGGTGAGTATCAAATGTATGATATTATCTGATTTTTTTTGTGACTTTGACTTCCTATAGTGTTTTTTTTACTGTACATGTTTAAGTAATTTTCATTCGGTTTTTGCAGTGGCTACTAGACGCCCATAACACCCAAATACTTCTTATGGTGTTCTTGGCTATAGTTTCTCTCTTATTGGCGGGTTTCTTCGTATATCACGCAAATCTTTGTCTCACAAACACGACAACAAACGAGGTGATATCTGTTTAGACCTTGTTCGTTAAGTAGTTTGCTACCTTAATCCGAATACAAACCTGGAAACACTTGTCTCCTCTAATGTGTTTTGAAATTCCAGACCTTCAAGTGGCAAGACTACGTAATCTGGCAGAAGAAACTGAATGAAGCACGAGCAGCATTGAATGTGAACACCACTGAGATGACTACGGAAGGAAAGCCTCAAGAGAGCAAATGTAAATCCTTCTTCAAAAGGTTCCTTCTGCAGGAGACTGAAGTTGTTGTAAGAAGAAATGTGTATGATAAAGGGTTCTTTCACAATATCTACGAGGTCATTTTCCCAGTTTCGACAAGAGCATCATTTATGCTGTCGAAATCGAAATCAGGCTGAGATTTTGTCGACTGTTAATACATATTTCATTCACTCAGAACCTCCTATTATGATGCTGTTAGCCAGAAGTTCAAGATGGATGGATGGAGTCGAAATCTCGAGGTTCAAATTTGGAGCATGTTCTATTTATACAGCTTCTTGATGACTTGATATTATCGTTCTGGAAAATGGAAACCGATACAGAACTGTTGATTTTGTACTTAAGCTTGTTTTTTTCCCCTGAAATCTAATGCAAAGGGCAGTTCTGTTAGAAAGAAAGTTAAAGAAAGTGGACTTGTATTTTTATTTCTGTGATTGTATTCCATGACTGGTGGTGATACTTTTCTGGCATGTTTTCTCTGGTCTCCAACTCATTATTTTTCTGTAAATTTCAGGTATTCTAGCAAGATTATACTTGGATATACTCCATTCATAACAAGGTGAAGTACAAAAGAACAGAATTTTCATCTGTTTAGATTCCAGATTCCAGATTTCTTAATGTCTGAAACTCCATTTTCTATTCTAAAATGCTTTCTAATAGCTGCTAACTTTCTTCTCATTCTTCAATTCCTTGAAATTCCTCCACCAATACCTCCCACTAGCCCAGAATCCATTCTGAAAGTCATGAACAAGACAAATTAGAACCAGAAAACTAGAAAAATGAAAAAAGAAACTATTTCAACATATACCCTTTTGGAACTGAGCTCTTGATTATCATTGCCAACCATCTTCCATGAGTTCTCAGAAACTACATTGCCACTGCTATCGATGTGGGATGATGAACGTACCATCCTCCATGCAACATACCCTGCTAAAACTGCTGAGAAAAAGACCAACACAAACCTCAAAGGACACATCACTCTTTTTTTTCCTGCTTTTAAAACCAACAAGATTGACAAAGGATTGAAGATTCTGAAAATCCCAATTATATTTGGTTCTGTAGATGTTGATGACAAATTGGATTTGTTAAGGATGTGAAGGATGGTGGAAAAAACTGGGAGGAATCTTGTTCTTGAAGGCAAGCCTATCCATTATCAATCTATCATTGTCTGGTATAGCCAAGTTTGTAGTGGGTCACCAACTACATTAACAAACTGGTTAGCATTTGCTTGTTATAGTTATGTTTTGTAGGGATGGAGTGTCCAAAACTAGCATCTTGGAGTGTCCAGATATGACCTAAAATAACACGATAAATAATTAGTCTAGTAGGATGAAACATTAGATGTTTCACATTTCTTAAAATATCTATTAGGAGTCTCTTGAGTAGCTAGACAAAAGTGAGATGTATCCGATTAAATCTTCGAAACTCAATTTTAGATACCTATGATCGACATCAAAGTTTATCAAGTTTAACATTATATATTTAGAGTTGTGTAACTGAAATTGAACTATTCGTTTTAATATATTTGACGTAACGATAACAAAGCGATTGATTAAATGACAATTAATGTAGATGATGATTTGGATATTTGTATTTTTCTTCCTCCACTTCAACTATTCATTTTCCTTTTCAGTTCCTCTTCTTATTTTCTCCAAATTAACCATGGTGAATGAACCACCTAGGTCCTACAGCTCTCAGGTCTCACCCTCCATAATTACACCTTCACTGTCATACACAAAATTTATTCATATACAGCTCGGTATGGTATTACAATAAAGGTGACACCAACTAACTGTTAATACGTGGCACATTTCCATTGGCACCCCCTCCCAAACACCCACCGCTCATCCTCTTTCTCCTCCATAAATTTCTGCAATTTATCACCCCAATTGTATCATAAATACATATACAGATGGTAGCTACCATTAGCCCCAGTGCCTCCTGCTCTATGCCATCTGCTGTTGCTTAATGCTTCACCTAAACATGCAAAAACGGGAAACGCAGACAAAAATCCAGACACCATGCATGACTATAGGCTATTTATGCTATTAGAGTCTAATACAACCCTAAAGAACAATTAGGCCGACAGTAACTGTTGTAGAGGTTTGTCGGAATGGCATTATGGAAATATTTTAGTACCCACAGGGGTGAATAAATAGCTCAACAACTATATTAAGACCCCAAGTCGTATTGCTCTTGCAACACTCATCATTAAGTAATCATTTTCTTCCTCGTCGACGAAAGTTCTATAGAAAAGATGTCGCTTGTGACGGAAGAGATTAAAGCCAGTGCATCGGAGATATACCATGACGACGAGATGTGCCAGGAGAAATCCAAGTTTCTGCTCCAGGAAATAGGGCTGCCGAGGGGTCTTCTGCCATTAAAAGACATCGAGGAATGCGGGTACGTGAAGGACACAGGCTTTGTCTGGTTGAAACAAAAGAAGAGCATCACCCACAAGTTCGAAAAGATCGGGAAGCCAGTCATCTATGCCACCGAGGTCACCGCCGTTGTCGAGAAGAACAAGATCAAGAAGCTGACTGGGGTGAAGACGAAGGAGCTGTTAGTGTGGGTCTCACTGAGCGATATCTACGTGGATGATCCACCCACGGGGAAAATCACTTTCCAGACCCCGACAGGGCTTTACAGGAGTTTCCCTGTGTCGGCTTTCGAGATCGAAGGTGAAGTTATTAAGGAGAAAAGTAAGGAAGAAAAAGAAGTGAATGCCGCCGCAGCCGCCACTGCTGCCGTGGGAGTGAAAGAGGTTTAGAGCGAGGCTTTCTTGTGCCTTTCAGCTATGGTATGGATGTCGCCATTAGTGGCAATCAATAAAAATGCAGGAGGTGTTTCTATTTATGTTTTCACAGTTTTTATTTTCTGGTACTACAACAAGAAGTAAAGACCTGAGAAATGATGATGGAACTGTAACCAAATGGGGTTCTAAGTGAAAAACCAAGAAGATTTGTCTTTACTTTGATTCCGACATAAAACGCCCCAAGCTGGCGTGTTGTTGACACCTCTCCTTCTACAGTAACTAGGATTTTAATGTCTGAGTAGAAACAAGTAACAATCAACCAAAACAAATCAGTAAAAAGTAAAAACTAGCACTTTCAGAATTGGTGCATGGAACACAGTTTCTGTCATGGAGTTAAATCAAAACATGGAAGAAAGAATTGGGTGTGGGATAAGCCACATTATGAGAGTTATCAACTACTAACGACATGGAAAAGATGGGAAATGTTGACATCATTACTTGGCTATTGGATTAGCCACAACAAAATTAAGATCAACTTCTTGACCGAACCATTCAGAAACCAAGTCGGTAACACCATTTTTTTCTTGTCCCTTTCATTTTGTTGATCAATTTACAGTATCTGCAATTATGATTCCATGCAAAGGAAGCATCTTTGAGTTGTTTTTGCAAATGGGTCATCGTAGGAACCAATCTTTGTTATTGAATGCTAATGTTTCCCCCCCATTATATAATCAGATTACAGGTTTTTCAATCCCAAGGAGGAGTGAAATGGCGTTGATTTTGTCAACATGTATCTTCTCAGAAGTTGGTTTACATGATACAATTGCATTTGCTGAACCATCATCTGTTGAGTTCAGAGAGTACATTGATACATTTGATGGGTATTCATTGAAGAACACTCAGAACTGGATTCAAGTTCGAGGTGCTGGAGCTGATATATTCTTCAGGGACCCTTTTGTTCTAGATGAGAATCTATCTGTGGAGATGTCTTCTCCTTCATCTTCCAGGTACAAGACTGTTGAAGATTTGGGTCCTCCAGAAGAAGCTGGAAAGAAAGTACCTTAAGCAGTACTCGACAGAGTTTGGGTCGACGAGGCTCGGTGTTAGGTGTGAATCGAATATACTTTCCACTTCCTCAAGAGTTTTTGATTAGGTGAACATAAAGTCATATGCAAGCACCAATGAAGTTGCTGGTGCCACAAGACATAGTTGCTGGATTAGAATGGGACCGGCGGTACCTTTCTGTTCTCGGAGTTGAAAACAACTGGCTATACGAGTTGAGATTACAAACACCAGAAAGTGTATTTGCAGAAGAAGTAACTGATCTGAGGCAAGTTATGGATTCTTTTAGGGTCAACAAGGTGGCTGGCTGATAAGGTTTTAACTTGAGACTTCCTACCTTTGTAGTTTTCTTTTCACAGGATCAGTTTTTTATTCTTTTTTAGTAACAGTCTTTTTTGTTGCAAAGATGTATACTTGTATCAAGTTTGGGTTATTCGTTCAAGAATTCCCTTGCATGGGATGATGTAGTCCAGCTAAAGATTATGAGCAAACATTTCCTGAAATTGGAAATGGAAGGGAAGGAGCCATATTGTGTCAAAAGGTACTCGTATTTCATAAGTATCGAATACACCAGCTTTTAAAATCAGCAAGCAATGTAAATTCTGAGAAAAAGGGGCAGTGTCAAACTACCAGTAAACAAGTCCCTCACCAACTCATCTTGATACAAACATCCAACTTATGACCTCACTTCAAATTCCCCTGCTCGTGTTAGAGCTCGAAAACCTTTGTAGAGACGACTTGGTGCTGTTTTTAGATCCAATTTATCTATTTGCAAGCCAGAGAGTGCAACACCCATAATCTTAAAACCTACTCGGAACGTGGGAAAAACATGAAGACGCTCTAGTTCTGATTCAAGCACTAATGTGCCAGACAACGATGGAGTTTTATCCTTAGGAATCCGACCGATCAACCAAGAGCAGGTCTGCAGAGCCATGTCAAAAACAAATAATCTGATACAGCTCTAAAGGATATGATGTTAATATCTACAAACTATACCGATCAATATCATACTCTAAATAAAGTTATACGGTTTATATGATATTCAGAAAGTAGTAAATACCTTGTTTCCAAGAATGTTTACAGTACCAGTATTTGAAGTCAAATCAGCAGATAAAATGCAAGGAGGTAGTTGAAACTGCAAGGTTATTGAGTCAATTGTCTTTCCGGGATCGTTTCTTATACCAACCAACACGTTAACACGGCATTTCCCGGCATCTGATGATATCTGTGGCTTTACATATATGGGAGTACTCTTCAACTTTTTGATTCTGCATGGAAATAAAGATGTTTTAAAGATAATATTTAGCAGCAGCATCTGAAATTTAACAGAAGGGCAAATGTACGAGAGAACCTGTAACTCATAAGCTTAAACTCTCCATCAGGAGGTACAAATGACAGAATTTGATGGGATTCCCATGGTCGAAAACGAACACAGGGATGAAATCTGACATCATCTAGAACTGACGGATTTGCAAAAGAAAGTGTCAAATCGGGAAGGCCTGACAGATGGGAGTTTACTCGAACTTCACCATTAACTTCACATTTGACCAACACCCCATCCCTAAACAGCACATGCAAAAGAAGCAGGCTCAGGACATCGATTCAAAACTATGCAATACAAAGCAAATGAGACATTCCACAATTGCACATTAAAATTAACATAAGAAGGAAAGTTCCAGCAAGATCAGAGAACTGACCTGTTTATAACTGCATCCATTTCTTCCACAAGGTCAACATAAACTTCATTGTTTGCATATTTCGGATCTGCAGCTCTCCATGGTATGCAAGACCCCGTAGCACCAGGAAGCGTATCACTTACATTGGAACTATTACCAGTCACCACACTCAAAACTTTGCTGACAATATTTGGTGGAGCAATCATCTCTCTTAGAATGTTCGGCTCCGTTGTGAGAGGGAAGCCATTGTCTATCATCTCATCCAGAAGCTGCAACAAACATGCTATTTCAGCTCAATTTGAGCGGCACATATTAGCTCATGGAACGCAACTCGCATTTCACCTAGTGATAAACAGGCACATAGAAGAAAAGGACCAAAATTTTTGACAGAAACTATTTTGCTGTGCATTCCATGTAAAATGACAATTTCCCTAGGCACATAGATGAATGCCACAAATAATTTTTACATAAACTCATCCACACGGGAGCAAATCACTTTGACTGCCTTCCCGAGAAATTTCAAAGAGCACTTAACATGTATTAACAAATACCTCATAAACAATTACAAAGTTATCCTTTATCACATCTTCATTCAGCCCGCCAAGATAATCTGAGAGGACATCCGATACTCTGCAAAGGAACTGGAAATCAAGTGGTTAAATAGCAAGAACAGGAATTGGTTCAAGCATACATAACAATAACAAAGGATAACATATTTACCTCAATTCCCATTAAAGGAGGCATTTCAACTTGGGTGCAAGCTAAAAATGTAATCCCCTCTCGAACTACTTGGAAAAGATAATGAGTAGGTGAAGCAATCACTGGCTGTGACTGTACAAACAATCAACAACAAAGAACAAAAAGAATTGAAAAAGAAAACATAAAATGAAAAACCCAGAAATCAAAACTAGATCAAAAACCATATGGAGCTGGATTGACTGTGAAATTGGGTACCTTGAAGGAATCACCTTGAGAGATAACATGATCCCAAAACCAATCACATATTGATCTATCAACCCGATGCCCGGTTAGCTGTTTCTCTAGCATCACCTCTCTGTCAATTATCAAGATCCGTATATTTAATTCGATTTCAGATTTTTAAATTAATTTAACTAAAATTTAAGCGAAATTGGAGTTGAAAAGATTGAATAAAGGAAGAAACCTTGAATTGAAAAGATCCCAACTTACCCAGAATCTGAGAGAAGAAATATACACTGCAACATATCTGATTTGTTCTCAGTCCTCTTTCACTTCTTCGATTTCCAGCAACAATTCAACAATGGCAATCTGTATTGTCTCCCAAGCTGAATTGGGGATTACAGACTATTCTAATTTTATATTTAAATTATCGATATATAAAATATCAATTATCGTTTATCTCATATAATATTTAATAATTTTATTAACAATGATCGTTGTTAAAATATAATAATAGTTTGTGATGAAATTTAAAATGAACATCAATTTAAAATAAAAATTTTAATTTATAAATAAAATTAAAATATTTAAAAAATTTAGAATGACTTCTAATTTAAGAATGAAATTAAAATATTTTAAAGTTTATAAATTAATTTATTAAAAAATAATAACATAAAAGAGATAGCTACAAAACAGTCCAAAAACCAGGTCTGCTCCCCTCTTAAACAGCAGTTGACACAGTAACATCCAATCCCAGCCTTAATGCCTATAGACCTCTTGGCTACTCTCAAAGTTTCCCCACCTACACCCTTTGCTGAACAGGTATGAATTGTTCAACTTTTTTCAAAATCAATTTCATGTTTGATCTCGTAATATGTCCTGGATTCTAAAGTTTGTTTTGTTGTTGTTGCCGGGTTATCTGAACATGTTATACAAGGACATTTACAGGCCCATCCATCCAACTTACAACCTGGTCATGGCATTGGCATCACCCTGAGAACATTAATCCAGAAGAAGGCAAGGTGGTTTCACTACTGTGCTGCTGAGTCCAAGCCAACGAAGTTTACCTAGAAGGAAGAGAACATGGAGGGGGATGACATTAAGAAGCCGGTGGCAAAATGGTAGGACATTTACAATGATGAGTCACTTCACTATTCTAATGTTGGTGAAGCCGATGACGATGAGTATGAACGTCTGGACCTAGCGTTTCCGGCTAGCTTGGCAGAGGCTGGCTTTCTTCACTACATTAATAACATCCCTTCAGTTGCATATATATACATTGAATGTAAACATACTTGTACAGTAAGAGCACATTGCAATTTATGAAGATTAGGTTTCTTTCATTTTGTTTTCCCTTCAGAATCAACTTCGATTCGATATCCGACAAGCAAATAGTAAATGCTATTTGATGTTGTGATCAACACGTCTAGGGTGCAAAGCATTACAGCTCTGGACAATAAAAAAAGATTATTTGAGAAATCAATCTACAAGGCAGGCTAAATGCCTGGTTTTCAGTTCAGTGTAAATATATAACATAATCTGATACATTTTCCTGTAGAACTTTAAGGAAACAGAAAATAACTCCGATGGCTGCCTGAGATATGACTGAACATTCAACCGACCCTCAAGCCTATGAAATAAGAAAGATAGAAAACAAGAAATAAGTTGCAACAGAAAAATATCATAATGGATTAACATATGTGATTATGTGAATTGTGAGTCTCATATTACCTTGTTAGCTATGTTGTTGGAGAGCCAGTCCAGTCCCTCGTACAGCCCTTCGCCAGAGGTTGCACATGTACTCTGGATATACCTGCAAGAGAAGCACAAGAATGAATGATTTATTGCATTTTTCGAATACAATCAAATGCCCTTAATAAGTTGTAGATAAACAAATAGTTGATGATAAGCTACCAGTGGCGCTGTCGGAGGGAGTGAAGACCAAGCTTATCAGTAATCTCAGCGGCATTCATAGCATTTGGTAGATCTTGCTTGTTAGCAAATACAAGCAGCACAGCATCCCTCAGCTCATCCTAATCATGACAAAGAAACATAATGATTTGTAAAGTAATTGCATATGTACAAAACAATAAACAGCTAATGTAGACTATAGCCTCAATTTCTCTCACTTAAAATCCCCATACATAAGAGAAACCGCAACCCACAAAAGCAATGCCCAAACAGAGTTGGAATTTGGAAAACATCCCAGTGTCAAACAATGAGCTGTCAGGACCCAAATAAAACTCAGAAACACGCATAAAGCAAATTAGTATTACCTCATTCAGCATTCGATGAAGCTCGTCCCTGGCCTCAACCACACGGTCACGATCATTGCTATCAACAACAAAGATTAGCCCCTGAGTATTTTGGAAGTAGTGCCTCCACAAAGGTCGAATCTGAAAGTGTCCAAAGATAAGATATGTGATGTTGCCAAAAAATGAATAGATTTCATCATTTAGCAAAGAAAACAGAGAACATATGGTAGCTTATGAATAAGTTATGTGCATATAGATAACAATCTAATAAGCACAAGAAAACTACAAAACAGAAGTAGATAGTTTTTGTAACAGCCAACCCATGGATAGCCTTTCCTTGTATATTCCAAAGGAAAAAATTCAAAAGGCAAAGTAGCATAAATAAGAGAAACCATACGCACAGCTGACAGTTAAAAGTTTAAACATCAGAGCTTCAATTCACAATAAAATAACATGGAACTATAATGTTTCGGCAGGAACTAGAATGTAGTTGGTAAATCTAAAACCGTAAAGTTTGGGATAAGACTTAGGCTAATAGCTGGCCTACAGCACTGATTAAAAAGGAGAAACCACAGAGAATCATTGCTATGTAAACAGATATAAAAGGTAAATAGGTATGTAATGTTTGCCACAGAATGAGTAGACTTCATTCTTCAGTGAAGAGGAGAAAAAAAAAACATAATGTGTCCATAAATGTAGCTTATGAATATGTTATGTGCTGACGGAGAACAGTCTAATCAGCACAGGACCGTCCATAAGCACATTAATAACATGGAAAATCAAGATGATGAGCTTAAGAATATTAATTACAACTAAACAGATATAAAAGGTAAAGACGTATGTAATGTTTGCCACAGAATGAATATACTTCCTCAATCAATGAAGAGGAGAACATAAAAACTTAACATGGCCATACATGTAGCTTATGAATATGTTATGTACTGATGGAGAACAGTCTAATCAGCACAGGACCGTCCATAAGCACATTTATAACAAGGAAAATCAAGATGAAGTGCTTAAGAATATTAATTACAACTAAATAAAACTACTACTAAAACTGACATGCAGATATATAGGTATGTAATGTTAGCCAAAGAATAAATAATATCCCTCATTCAGTGAATAGGAGAACAAAAAACATGAAATGGCCATGTAGCTTATGAATATATTATTTGCTGACTGAGAACAAACTAATCAGCACAGGACCTTCCATAAGCACATTAATAACATGGAAATACAAGATGAAGAGGACAGTTTCCATGTGTCAGTCACAAACTTGGATAGCCTTTCCTCATACAATAAACAAGAAAACCTTGCTAGACAAGGTGGCATTGGAAGACGTTGCTTATGTTTATGTCCTATGCTGAAGATGAAAAAATGAATCTGCATAAGATAGTCCATAAGCACATTCAACAATTTTAACAGGAAAACACGAGACAAAGAGGACCGTTATCATGTGTCAGCCACGATGTGGATAGCATTTCCTCATACAATCAGTGGTAAACCATAAACTTTGAAAGACAAGGTGGCATCGGTTGATGTAACTTATGTTTATGTCCTATGGTGATGATGAAATTGAATCCGCATAAGATAGTCCATAAGCACATCAATCAGTTTTAACATCAACTTCAATTGCAGGATAAAATAACATCAAAAAAATATGTTGATCCATCAAAGCAGGTCCAGCAAAACAGTATTGTGGTAGAAGTAAGAATGTCTAAGGTTGGTTCCACAAAATATTTTAGTATATATTGTATTACCTTATCCTGACCGCCAACATCCCAAACAGTGAAACTAATGTTCTTATATTCTACTGTCTCCACATTAAACCCTGCACATATACATGGTTGCCTTAAGCATCAACATCAACAATCAATCAAATCATCAAAACTACATAAACCAAAGAAGAAAAAGGAAGGGGCATACCTATAGTGGGAATGGTAGTGACAATCTCACCGAGCTTGAGCTTGTACAGGATGGTTGTCTTACCAGCAGCATCAAGACCCACCATAAGAATTCGCATCTCTTTCTTGGCAAAAAGCCGACTGAACAGCTTAGCAAAAGACAGCCCCATCCTTCTACCTTGGCTGACACCCACAATAAAATATACAATCAATCGTAATTTATTCGTCTAATTGATGCTATCAAAACATAGGAACAAAACCATGATAAACTCCCATTTCCCATCTTAAAAATGCATGGCATTGCACAAAATGGAAGAGATGAATAACTCAAAAACAAACCCGGGTCGAAAATATAAGCATAACAAAGAAAACCCAAACCCAAATCCAGATCTAGATCTTGCATCAAATAGTCAAAGACCCATCGACACAAATCAAAGCACGCGCCTTTCTTATACATATAAAATCTAAATAAGAAATTAGAGATGAGAACACAGATCAAGATTCATACATTAGTGAGAAACCGAGAAGCTGCCCACTGCAGGGAGGAAGAAACAAAAGAAGTTAAAAACTTAAAAATATAAAATTTAAGGACCTTGGGGTTGGGGATATTTATTACGCAATGGGAGGCGGGGTGTGATTTCAGATTCAGATTAGGGTTTTTTTTTTCTTGAACGTTGAGACTCCCTTAGATCAGATCCAAACGCTGTCGTTTTTGCTATCCTAAAAAAACTAATTAAACTCTCTTTTTCCCTGGGGTAAAATACACAATTGGTCACTAATTAAGCAAACACTATCTTTTTAGTCACTGAAACGTTAGAATATATAAATTTGTCACTAAATTCTATCAAACTATTATAAAATAAAAATTAAAATTTATCAAGATATTATAAAATTATTAAAATTTATTAATATTTTAAATAAATTTAATAATAATTTTACAACCTTAGAAACTTTAGTGGACTACACCCATGTAATTTACCCTTTAATTTATCAAATTTTGGTAAAAATAAGGATACTAATGAAAAATTTTGGTGCAAAATCTATGAATTAATTAACTAAATTTCAGATTATTTTAATCCATTTTCTTTCATAAATTTATTTAGAAGCTTAAATAGAACAAATTTAGATAAATTATTAATAGTTATTTTAAAGGGAAAAAAGATTATTAATGGCTAAACATACTAGAAAGTCTTTAACAGAATCTGAATAAACCACTTAAAGCTCTGCTGTGACAACAGTGCTACATTCATACGTAGTTAACATTTCCATTCCGACCATCCAACCGCCTAGTTAACCACCGTGCTGCCACCCCCGCCACCCCCGAGCTTGTTGCCCTTCAACGGCGGCTGCAGCTGCAACTCCAAGTCATTGTCTGTGTCACCAGCTTTAGTGACTTCAACTATCTCTTCTCCTCCTTTTTCATCACCTTTCATCTGTTTCTCCTCTTTATCTTTTCCCCACAGGACAGCATACAGCCCACCAACAATCAAAAGTGACCCCACGACACTGTTTCATCATTACAGATTAATCAAACATGATTTAGACAACAAAAAAGCTGATTAATGGATGTTTAATGAGTGTGTACGAATACGTACGTTCCGACGTATAATTTCTCTCGAAGCAAGGCCCAGCTTACGATAGCCACAATGACAAGCAACAAAGGGCTGAATACGGATACATAGAGAGGACCCCTTTTCTGTATGCTCCATGACATAACACTGAATGCTACCGCATTGCATATAATTCCCTGGAAAGATAAATCAATAGGAAACATTATCGTTATTTCCTTCTTAATCAGAATGTGACACGAGTGTGTTCGAATGCTTACTGCATAAAGAGCTGCAATAAGCCTCATGGGGGAGCTCAATGACCAAGCTGATGGTTTGTGATCCGTAAATACGCCGATTATCGTACACTCGATGCTGGCCATGAAGCACATTATAGTGGTGCATGTGTAGGGAGCTGGGAAGTTCTTGCTTGTTTGTCCCTGGGAAATTGTTACATGTTAACCTATTGATTATTGTGTTGAGATTGACAGATGAGTTTTTGATGTGCCATATTGGTCTTTCTACTTTACCTGGATTATAAACCATATGGACCAAGCCATAGCACTGACCATGATGAGGAATGGACCGAGGATGAAGTTCGATCCCTTAGCACCGGAACTGTCATTAGCCGACATTCTCTCGGCATAGTGCCAGTGAATTTTCGATTCTCCGATGCCTATGATATGTCCGTGGTAAAACGACAGCAACATGGCTCCACCAACACATATGATAGTACCTGATACCTTGGCCAGCCCTGATGCTTTCTTTATTCCCACAGCTTCTTGCCTAGTGAACAGCAAGTTCAACAATTTAGCAGAGGAAAAGGAAAAAGGGAAAAGTTATCAATTGTTGCAGTAGGAAAAAGAATGTTTTCTGGAAAGCAGCAGCTTATTCTTGGCTTGGATCCTAAAGGACTTTGGAAAAAGGTAAATTGATGACCAAAGCCCCTATGTTTTACTTTTGCTGTCAAAAAAGGTCCTTTTGTACAGAAAAAAGCAATTGTTAAACACACCCTTATGGCCTTATCATACATAACTTGCAGAGACCAGAAATAACATTGGGACGGACCTGCAAAGAGCAGCAAGGACAAACGTGGCTGCCGGGAGTACATTGTTCAATGCACATGCAATCGTTGCCGTTGTATTTTCCAGCCCGACAAAGTAAAAAACCTGGTTTGCCGTCGCCCTGCATCGATCGAATTTTAGTTTGAAGTTAGCTATATGAAAGAATAGATCTGCCTAATGACATGCAAAAGAGAACACCAACAGTAGACTTACCCTGTCACTGAACATAAGAATATCTGGAAAAGAATAGGCATAGTGATCTTGGGTCTTGTTTTGCTGCATAAAAAAATAGTGGAGGAAAAACAAGGTTAATTCCCCACAGAAAACACACACAAAAAAAAGGAACTGCAAATTATCAACATGTTGACATGCATATGTAAATACATTATACATGGCCATCATGCATAGCTGCTGCTTCCTGTACGTTACAGATATAAAAGAAAAAAGCCATTAAGACGAAATGACATGGCAGCCATGCATGGAGTAAAATCTGCTCTTTTATTCAAAGAATCTCCTTTCACCAACCGATTGAACAGAGCTCTCTGTGTTATTTAGACCATACGGATTCATATATTAGAGTCTCTTTTCCCGCAGTTTCTCAGAAACCAAACATACAAAGTTACAAACAATACCACTGCATGCTGGTATACGGGTGTCTCCTGGAAGAAACTTCAAGAAAGCTTAATCTAATTAACAAACACTGAAAACGAAAAACCAATTAACTGGACCCCTCTTTATCCATTGATTATACACAGATTAGAAACATCATTTCTTCAGGAAAGTGGAAGCATGCTACATCCTACATGCAATGTGCAGGAAAGAAAGAACAGATGAAAGGGTTTCTTGATGAACAAGTCATAAACGATTTACCGCTCTAAGAAGAAGGCAAAAGGAGCGATGGCGAGAGTGGCAAAGATTTGCCTGTAGGCCACAAGAACAAGGGGTTTCATTCCATCTTCCAGGGCCAGCTTTGATGTGATGTTCATCCCGGCATACCCTACTTGCAGTAGGACATTGGCCAAGAACGGCATGAAATCAGCCAACATTGTTTCTTTAATTCTCTTTAAAACAACCCCTCAGAAGAGTTAAAGAAAGCAAAGCTAGCCTTGGCAAGAAAAAGAAGAACCAAAAACACTTATAATGTGAAGTGAAAGAAACAGAAACCACCACCCCCATATATAAAGAGGTTTTCAAGTCCTGCATGAAAGATGTGAAAATTGTTGAGGGTTTTCTTGCAACACCTGGGCACTTGCATGGGACAAATGCTTGTCAGTGTCATCACTTGAGGGATATTAAAGTAGCTTTCAGTTAGCAACAACCAGCTATCCTACGCGATGAGGTATTATATCTTTTAAACAAATTCAGAGGTTCGAATTACATATTTTAAATAAAAAAATTAAGTTAAAAAAGTCATATTATATTAAATCTCTGCAAAATTCAATTTAAATTAATCGACCAATAAATCAAATATCAGTACTAAAGCAACTTTCAGTTTCTTTTTGGTTTTCGTGTCTTGGGCTAGGCATCATACATTTGAAACAAAACTTGAAGCAAGCAAACTTGCTCAAATTCCCCATCAGCAACACCTCCAGGTGGGGTCCAACCATCCCTATAGTGGGGTCCCCTACCCTAAACTCATCAATCTACATGCCTTCCATTCAAGCATCTCCCCAAAGTCAAAACCTTGAACAAATCCCTTCTGCATCTGTCCCCATTCAATTCTCCAACAGGTTAAAGTAGGTAAACCAGTGGCCATTAATTGAAAAACTATAATATCTAATACCAAAAGAAAAAATATACTAAATTTTCGAGTGGGGGTAATCCATTAAATGCAATAATCTCCCATAATTTAATGTTATCAGATCTTTAGCTCCAAGTCCAGACTCCTCCTCCAATGTACAATGCCTTTGGATTCTCTCAACTTTTTCCATGCTTGACATAAATTAAACAGAAAGCTATATTAAAAAGGGGAGGGAAGGGTGATAAACCATGCTTGTCTTTCATTATTTTATTTTATTTTTTGGCAAATTGTGATGATATTATGGAAATTTACATCAGCATATATATACACATCAGCATATAATTATACATATAGAAATGGAAAAGGTGTGGATTATGGGATCCATATCCGAAGGCACTATAATCTAGCTGTCGTTGCCTTTTTCTTCCATGTTTTCTCGGCTTGATTTTCTGCCACGTTAGTGACTTTACGTATAGATGTGTATAACATTTCTCAGGTAAGGCATTGGGGGTGTTATCCTTGTTGATTCATGTGAATTAACTTGATCGTTTCTAAAAGGAAAACGTGATCCTACAGTGCAGTATATAGAAATACATATACTGACAAAAAACAAACCGTCCCTAAAGCTAGGCTAGCGACGGATTTAAGTTTCATTGGTGTTGATAGTAGCTTATATAGAAATACTTGCTACTTCTGTCGACGGTGAATTTGTCATTAGTATTGTCTAAAATAATCGTCGCTATATATAACCTCTATCAACATGTCTTTTAGCGACATTTTTTTATAGAATAGCGACATTTTAGTGTTTAGAGTTATAATTTATGGTTTATAAGTTAAAGGTGTAGAATTTAAATGTTCTTGTTAGAGTTTAGGGTTTGTAATTATGATTTAGGTTTTAAATATTATGATTTAAAGTTTAGGGTTTAAGATTTAGGGTTTAACATAAACCTTAAATTTAAGTTATAAACGCAACCATCAATTCTAAACATCTAATTTCCAAGCCTTAAAATCTAACTCTAAATCATAAAAATAAGACATTTATAAAAAAATTATTTTCTTCAATTGTGTATAGAATAATTATCGTCTAAATATTTATTATCAGTGTCTCTATAAACATTCTTAGGGAAAAACATTAGTACAAAAGACATGTTTAATCTTATATTTTAAAATTAATAATTTAACCAACTAATCAAATATATTTATTAAGAAATAATAGTTTTATTAAACCTCATTAATTTAAAAAGTTAGTACTATAAAATGTTGGTCCAACTCATTAATAATGTTTGTCTTTTATCAGATTGAGTCTAATGATTGATGCCAATTAATGTTTGTTATAGCATTTAAACCGGCATTAACATTAATTTAAAAAAATTAACATACAAATTAAGGATTAGTGTTAGAGATTACTATGGATTAATGCAATGATTAATTAGAGTAGTAAAGTTGTAAAGATCAGATTGCAGAATCTAGCGACGGAGAATTCTATTTTTGGTTAAATCTTTATAATCTATGCATGCATGAATACGAAATACAAAGGTTACAATAGATTACGTATTTCAGAAGAACAACTTAGTTAATTAATACGTACAGAAAATAGAAAGATACGTAGAAAAATAATATAATACATGCATGTATGTGTATATGTTATGCAATAATATTTAAGGATGAAATATTTAATTTAAAATTTAGAAAAATAAGATTTGATTAGATAAGTATTTAAACTAATCCGATTAGAATCATCCTTAAACAAAAAAAAATTATGACAATTATGAGAGATTGAGCCAGGATTTAGAGTTGAGGGGGCAAAACATAAATGTTTAGAAGTAGGGGGTAAATTCATAAAAAAATATTTTTTTAAAAAATATTAAATAAGGGGACAGAAGTAAAAAAAAATCTTCGGGGGTGGGGGCAATTACCCCTTCCTACCCACATGTAGTTTTATCCGGACAATTATTTTAGTTCTTTTAGTAACTGTCTCGGTTGGATTGACAAGAATCATATGATTGACAATGATAAAGTTACACAGTGTGAAACTCTCTAAATTTCATACGTTTTTTGGATCATTGAATAATTAAAATGGATGACTCGAATTAATTCTTTATTTTTCCTCAAGTGATAATCTTCACATATCCGACTATTAATATGAGTCATCCGTTTTATTTATTCAACGATCCAAAAATAAGTAAAAATTTAAATAATTTTATATCGTATAATTTGATTTTATCCTTTCAATTATGGGTGGTTAATTAAATGTTCCAATAATTGTATACATGTTAGATCAGTTCAACCTAACAAATTATATCTAGAATTAGGTTGGGTTTAAATATAAAAAAATTGCTTATTTCAATTTATTTATTTAAATCTAAATTAAAATATAAAATTAGTAATATAAATGAAATTTTAATTACTCTATATTTATTTTAACTTTAAAACAATTAAGCAAGCTAGACTCTAGGGTAGCTGTGGATGATGAATTCCTTCTAATGATATAATTAATTGACATTGAATTCTAACCGTGGATTTTAATTCAATAAATTTTCACTATTCTATAATTATTTAATCTATTAGTTATATTTATATAGGATTAAAACAACATTTGTCATATTAATCTTATTAAAGACATTAATAGTCACGTATAAATACAATTAAATGACAGATCAATCATGGATGTTTAATATGGAAAATTATATGAATGTAATATGATTATGTCTATTTTTGGAGAAATTATATTATTAGTTATTCTCGTCACGTTATTTATAAGATTAATTAATTAAATATATTTATTTAATTAATTTTTTATTTTATTTTTTATCAAATAAATCTTTACTTGGTAAAAATTGTTTTTAAACTTTACAGTAAATATTAGTAAAGATTCACTTAGTAAAAAATATTGATTCATGAATGACGTGATAAGAATGACCCACGATATAATTTTTTTTTATTTTTTATCGGTCCTCTTAAACCTCTCACAAACTTAATAGAAATCAAAATGTGTATAAACGAGCAAACGTATTTGATGAGTTAATCAAGTTGTTTATATTTATTCTCTTAAGTCGTGAGTTTTAGACCCACTAAAAACTCTTATTCTTCTTCTCGTGTTCCTTCTTTCTCCTCCCTATGGATAGGATCATGATTAAAATTAAATTTTATAAGAAAAAATATGTGTATAAAACAAAATAATTGATGCTGCTGATGAAGCAAGTGCAATCTTATGTCCCAATTTCAATTTTACAAGCTTAGCTAACCCTTTGTATCTGTCTTCCTGCACATTTTTAGCCTTAATAAAAGGCATTTGTGGCACCATGATTAACCAACGTAGTTGCTTCAAACACACATAATTGTGTAGCTATCTTTGCCTAAAATTAACATCTAACTCCAACCTCTTGCATGTGTCACGACACATAATCATTGGATGGGTCCAGGTCTTGTCGTGTAATGTGTAGAGAGTAGAAAGACTATAATTCAATTTACGTACGATGGGGGTCTTGTTTGGGGCATAACTTGGGGGATTGATCCTTTGGGGTCGTAGAGGACTCTACAAATTGATATCCTAATAAGATATTTATAGAGGATAGAAATTACCCTAAAGTTTGAATACTTACAGGGAGAAAACTATTAAAGGGTGAGGAGTCCACGTCCTATACTAAATTTAAAAAAAAAAAAATTCTCTCTGTTTAAATTCTTTTAAAATTTATTTTTATTTTATTTTCCCTCATACTTTTAAATATTTATGTTTTGCCTCTTCAACTTCAAATCTTGGCTTCGTCCCTGTTTGTTTTATATGATATTATTTTGTTAGCGTGTATTATTATGTAGATTTAGGGATGACAATGGATCGGACTTGGATCGGACTTTATAAAGTCTAAGTCCAATCCAATTAATAATCGAATTTTTAGAAAAATCCAAGTCTGAATCCAAATCCACTTACATAAATCCAAATCTAATCCAATAAAATATCTAAAATCCAAAAGTCCAAATCTAATTATTTTTTAGAGTAACAACTTAAATAAATATCTTTAAATAAAAAAATATGTTTTATCAAATAAATATTTTAAATTTATAGAAAAAAAAAATCTCAACAAATATTACAATCCATTATAAAACAAATTAAGGTAACAACTTCAACTTTTTAAATATAAAAATTTTAAATATTTTTATTCAGATTTATATATGGATTCGAATTAAATTCAGATCGGATCATGGCAATATCCATATTCGATCCACCTCCTATTAGGACTCAGACATTATTTTTGGATTCGGATTTGAAATTTTTTTAATCGGATTTAGATCGAATTTTTCTTCAGATCGAATTCGGATTATATTGCTATCCCTATGTAGATTTATCATGTCATTTATTATTAGTGAACTAATAGTTTTCATCCACATATAGATTATTTTGACCCAAAATAAGACATTAATAGTTAAATTGTTTTAAAAAATAAAATTAAAATAATTATTTAATTAAACGTTAGATATTTATTAAAAACCGGTGATGCTATAAATCGAGATCAACTACTATACCATTCAAGACCCAAAGATGGTCTAAACTTCATGTTTCAATTTACTAATCAAGTGTATAATCCAATTTCAAAGGCCCTAAACACCAGCAAGTTTGTTTAAGCTAAATTAGACACTTCTAAACCTACTTATTGAATGGAAAATGTACATAAATTCATTTATTATGTTTAAATTTAAGATATAATCTATACTTTAGCTTAATATATTTTAATCATGCCACTTTTATAATATTAATAGAGTCGATTTAACATCTTTAGTTGTTGGAGGTTATGCTTGAAAGGATATAACTGTACGAGCCCTCTAACCTAAATGATTAAAGGAATGATTGTTGTTCTTAAAAGTCAAAGGTTCAAATACTAGCGATCTCGATAAAGTTATTGAGCAATCAATGTAGGAAAGGGATAATTACCCTCCATCCCCGTATTTTTTTGTCCCCTTATTATATTTTATCTTAACCTCAAATTTTAGTTTTACACCTAAATCTAACATCTCATAACACTAGATGATCGAATATTAATATACCCTAATTTGTTAACAATTATAACCTATTAATATCATTATGATATTAAAAGGTCAATACTATTAAGCCCAATTTCTTGTAAAAAAAACAAATAATGGAAATTAAAATTGAGATATCAGACCAAGGTCTTCGAACCAAAATATCTAAATTTACAGACAGAACATAGAGGGTCAAGTATTAACAGTGACCAATCATCACCATTGAATTCATACGTGGCCTAGGAAAATTTGTCCACTTCGATTGACACTATGTTTTCATTAAATTACTGCAAAGACAACGAAAGGTTAAGGTCTAAACCACCACCGCCGCCGCCGCCGTCTTTCCTTTCTTTTCCTGGTACATGTTTGGTTTCCGAGGAAGGGTTTGCGTCCTTGAACACCAAAGAACTCTTAGATCCTGAAACAGAATCCTCCATGAAATCTTTCGGTTGGAACGTCGGGTTCCACTGACCGCCGTCACCCCCACCAGTAGCAGACACCTTCTCTTCCACTTTGGATCCATTTGGTTGTACTTGTACCACCCCGTTCCTTATACGATCACGTACCTCCCTTGTGCTCCTTATCAAAGCAAAGAACTTCTCCACTTTCTCTTCTTCTTCCTTCCCCATTTTTCTCTTCCTTCCTCCACTCTCCTCCATTATCAAGCTTGACTTCACCTGGTTTAGAGCCTGAAGCAGTACTTATATATTGAATTGAAGTCTACCAATGTTAGGTTCAGAGTAAGAATGGAGGAAAGTGAGAGGAAGTGGGGGTTTGGTTGCCGGTGAGATCGATGAAGTAGAAACCGTGTTGGTTGACTGATTTTATAGTGTCGTCAGTCATCACCATTAGTTTATCGAAGAAGGCTCTGCCTCAAGGAAGGGTCACTAGGGTGCCCATGTGATTCTCTCACACCGAGGGTTTTGAATGGGTGTAATAGGAGCGATCGCACAGAGCTCATGAAAAAAAGAGCTCCAAATTTTGATAAACTATATTTGTTATATGATGTTAATCTTGAAATTTATTAAATTTTTTTTGAAAACGCTATTAAAAGATATGAGTTATAATCGTTAAAACGTTATAATTATTTTTTAAATGCGACAATTGATTATAGAATCTTATTGATTATTATTATTACTATTACTTCAGTAAAAATAGTGAGATTTTGGACAAACGCAATAGAAACGATCGCACAAGGCCCTTTAGAAAGGACATTTGCTTTTAAGGGCTACAATTTTATAACTAGTAGAGATCATGAACAATTGCTTTTAAGGATCATATTTTAATAAATTATATATATTCTCCAAAATCTTTGAACCACCCATATTCTCTGAAAAGAATGAAATTGTGCCATCAATAAAAGAAATAGACGGGAACGATATTAATCTAAGTAATAAATAATTTAATATCATTTAAATATATTTTAATTTAATTTTTTATATATCTATTAAAACTAAATATATAATTTAATTCAATTAATAAAATAAAATTTTTTAAGGTAAAAAATTGCAAATTGGGATAATGATGTATATAATATATTGTTTTTATTTTGGGTGTGGGACCAAGTGTCTATTGTTTACGTACCATGCTGCTAAGCGCTAACAACTCAAGCTGACAGCCTTCATTGTGACATTGGAAACACAGCCTCTTGCTGGCGGGCGGCTCCGTTCATCATTGGAAATCCTTTAGGTCATCAAGGGCCGGGGCGGGGTCCATCTTTTCAAAAAAACTCTTTTATATTCGAATAATTTAAATGTAAAATTAATGATAAATAATATTTTAGAGACGTTTAATTCGTAAAAAAATTATTATTTTGGAGAATAATCTTTTTGGTAAAACTTTTACATATATTTAATTCAAAAACATTCCCAACCGGGAGTAATGAAGCATCATTGCCTACGGGTTACAATGTCTTCCACAAGGACATAATTAAAATTTATGGTTAAAGGAACAAAAACATAAATATTTAATCGTATGAGGTAAATTTATAAAAAGAATTAAATAAATTTAATTAGGGAGACAAAAAAATCGAAAATGGAGAACGATTGTCCTTTCCATATGGGTGTAATTACGTCCCTAATCTTTCGTACCTTGTACTATTGGGAACTTCCTTCTCTTACAAATCTTAGGTATTTATTTTATGGGTAAAGAAGCGTACACGTTTGTACCTAGTTAAAAAACCTTCTTAAACCTAAATGGAGGAAAAAGAGTACACAAGCGAATAGTTACAAGATCAGCTCCACAAACGGCTACAAGAAAACAAGACATTAATTAGGGACTAAATGAGCATGGACTAACTGAATAACCTCACTAGGTGGTGTATTATAAACACATAATTCAATCGATTTACCTCTCATCATCCCAACAAGATAAATCTTAGGTATTTGTTTATACTCGTTGAATTTAAAAAAATAAAAGTTATTTAAATTAAAATCAATTAATACAATATCAATATATATATATTTATAATTAAATTTAAACAAAAATTTAAATTTGATTAAAATTTTATAAATTTAATTAAATTAAAATTTTATAATAAAAATAAACACACATTTTGAAATATTGGAATTCTAACACCCCCCCATGTGCTTCTGCCCCACTGACTTGACATCACCTGACTTGTTTCAGAGACTCACTGACTTCTGAGTGGCTTGAAACGGACGACAGGACATGACTGGTTGCAGGCGACATTAAAGGATGGGATGTTGTACACTAGAAATGGTAGTATCATACAACTAGAATAACATGCCTATTGTAGGAGTAGAGTGGCGTCATAAAAAACATGTCAAAAGACAAATAAAAAAAATAAAACGCTTGAATATATGTAAAAATAAAAATAAAAATAAAAAAATATGTTTATTTAGATATAAATTAAATTAAATAAAATATAAAAAAGGTGACGACACTAAATTACCACCTAAGGCGACACTCTAGATAACTGTTTGAAAGAAGACATTAATTTTTTAGAAAAAAACTTTTATTTTTTTTTATATTTTTATTTAAATTTAGGTTAAATTTTATTATAATTATAATATATTTATTTAGTCATATTATAATGAAAAATAAATCATGTATCTGTATATATATTCGAGTAAAAATCTCTTACCTCCTAACAATATTTCTTTCCATGTTTCTTGTTACAAATCTTAAAAAATTAAATTTTAAATCTTAATTCTAATTTTTTATATCTTAAACTTTAATATTTGCGTCTTAAAAATATATCATATCCTTAATTTTCTAAACCTAAACTCTAAATCTATTAATTTAAAGTAAACACATTAACAAAACAGAATTAAAAATTTTGGTCTTATACATAATTTTTTAACTTTTGTGTCACTTTATTTATAAAAGAGATGTATCTATATTTATATATTTATTTTTTATAAATAAATTATATAAAAAAAATATTGTGTGTCATCGGATGCACTATTTCATTACTTGACTAATCAAATAGAGTTTTTAAATTTTATATAAATTTAATTATAATTATTATCATATTATAATATAATTTAATTTTAATTTTAATTTAAATAACTTTTTTAATTATATAAAATATATGTTTATGTTATTAAAATTTTTATGTGTGATATATATTTTTATATTAATATATAAAAAATTAAAAAATTAATTCAAACTTAAGAATTAATTTATTAGTTATAATTTTTTTTGAGTTGACAAAAAATTTAAATTATTCAAAATTTTATAATTTAAACTTTATTTTTTTAAAATAGCTTTTTTTTAATCTTGAGTCATTTCGATTTTATTCTCTTGTTTTTTCGTCAACCTTACCGGCTTGCAAATACTTCGTAAATCTTCTTTCGCCATTTTTTTTTCATTTCGCATGTGACATGTTGTAATCTCTGGTCCTTTATTTCCAGGTAGAGTTCTGGGTCTCTTTCCTATCCATGTCTTTGCCTATCTGGGTATTTCATTAATTTTCTATCTTGATTTGGTTTTTAAGCACCGTTTGATCTTGTATTGGATTACTAAGAGTATAATTTCGCATTAAATTTATTGGTCTAAGATTGAATTATCCGATTTTTTATATTGTTAATCGGTGAATTTTGGAGCAGGTTCTGATCTTTTGCTAGCCAGAATTTTAGTTTTTAACCTTTTGTTTCCCTTCAGCTTATTACTTTCTGCAGATTCATGAATTTTGGGTTTAAAATTCTCTTCTTTTGTATCTATATGCATTCTAGGCTTTAAAAGTTTTGGGGTTTTAAAGCTTTTATTGATGTACATATAATTATCATTTGGAACATGATAAAAAAATGATTTTTTTCATCAGAATTTAGTGTTAACATACATTGTAAGGGGGAGTGAGATATAAATTTGTTAACCATGAAAGTTCTTAAATTTGAATCTGGGAAGAGGTCCCAGTTTCCTGTTTTATCAAGCTTATGTGTACCTGGTTGTGTAACATATGATCTGCTGCTTAAGCAGGTACTTTGATAACTAAATCAACTTTTCATGCGATAGCAAATTGTCATTATCATCCAGAAAAAGTCGATTGATGGGGTCTGAAGGACCGGAAGCAGTAACAATCCATGTGACTGGTTTTAAGAAATTTCATGGAGTTTCAGAGAATCCAACTGAAACAGTTGTTAGTAATTTAAAGGAGTATACAGAAAAGAAAGGTTTGCCGAAAGGTGTAATTCTAGGCAGCTGTAATGTTCTTGAGACTGCTGGACAGGGAGCACTCACTCAACTATACCAGACATTGCGATCTGCCTTAACTGGGAAGGATTCTGAATCTTCTTTTGGGAGAATTATTTGGGTTAGTTAATCACTTTCAATTGTCTAGTAATTTCTTACTTTCATGTCAATGGTGATTGCAGCAATGAATCTTCAACATGAAATGATTCGTTTTAGCTTTGTGTAAAGTAGGCTGAACCGCTGAGTCCTTTTCCGGTACCTGCTTAATGCATAAAAAGGGTCTTATTTTTTTTTATTATAACTCTTGCGTAATAACCTTCCATTCATGTATTCTCAAAAAGTGCCAAATGTGAAAAGGGTAAAAAATATCTGTAATGTGATGTGGATAATGTACCAGTTAAATTCATAGTAAAAATGCACGTTATGGCCTATGGGATTGGAATCTATGATTAGCCAATCAGCTGAAAAAAAGGTTTGTCCGTTTCTTTCCCGGTAAATTCTTTGTGCTTTCTTTGCTATCTCAGTACATGAACAAAGCACACTTGCAATAAGGTCCATTTTATGGATTGTTTATTGGGGATTTCAACAGATGTTATCTTATTTACTTGTCATTGGTGCAATCAAACTCTTTGCATGACAAATTCAAGCTTCACATACTTAGTTACTGTTACAATCTTCTTCAGCTACATTTTGGAGTCAATAGTGGTGCAAGTAGATTTGCTATTGAGCGTCAAGCTGCAAATGAAGCTACTTTCCGTTGCCCTGATGAGATGGGATGGAAACCTCAGGTTAGATATATCCCTTTCCACTTTTATGGTGCATGTGCAATTTGGCATGCCTCTTTCTTCTAAAACTTTCTTCCTTGTCTTAACACTATGTTTTGATTGCAGAAAGTACCCATAGTTCCTGCAGATGGTGGAATTTCACGTGTACGAGAGGTGGTATCATTATGGTTAAAGTATCTTTTGTTACTTAGCATGGTTAAAATTACACCTGATGATAATATGCCTCTCTTATCTTCATCCTTAGTATGTTCCTTTGTTACCACTGTGCAGACTTCTCTTCCTGCTGAAGAGATTACAAAGGCATTAGCAAAGAAGGGATTCGAGGTGATGACCTCTGAAGATGCAGGCCGATTTGTGTGCAATTATGTTTACTATCACTCCCTTCGGTTTGCTGAGCAGAGTGGGGTCAAATCTCTCTTTGTCCACGTCCCTCTCTTCTTGACCATAGATGAGGAGACCCAAATGAAATTTGCTGCTTCCTTGTTGGAGGTACTTGCTTCTCTCTGTCAATAACATCCTGCATCCACTCAGCTTTATGTCCAGGAATTGATACAGTGGTATGGTTGTATGTGAGGGTGGATAGAAGGATGCATGTTTATTGAAAGGCTTTTAATAAAAGGGTAAGTGTATGTGAATGAATAAAAAATGTATTTCTGCACATACACCACACCATATGTATTTCTTTTGTTTCTCTAAATGTTTCCTCGGGTGCTTGACAGCTTGGTAATTTCTCTGAATCCTTATGTTAATATGTCAATAAATTCCTGTTTGCTTCTATTACCAGAAACATTTGCTTATTCTACTCACTTCCGAGTATATCTTCTTGCACTATTTCTTAAGCCTGATTGTTGATGTAGTGCAGAAACTAAAATGAATTAGGACTGAACTATAGTGTTCAGGGGAGGATAATCAAACTCAAGATCAGACCATTAAACTGAGGCTGCCCCCAGAGATCATTCATCCGATTCACGAAATTATGAAAACCCATGTTTATCTTATTCTCCCTCTCCCTTTGCTCTTCTTCAATCTCATCTGGATCATAAGCAGACCTCCTTGCCCCTCCCAATGTCTGGACTACATCCATAACCTCAACATAAAATTGCACATCCTTTTTTCCCCACACCATTATGTGTTTGTGCAGATGAAAGTGAAAGAGAGTGGTCATTTCTTTCTCTGCAGACTGGAAGAAGGCATGCTTTATATTCCCATACATAACATCAACATGCTCATCGGCTCTAGTAGTAGAATACCGAAAACCATTAACACAAGCTTCAGTTGTCCCCGGTATCTTTCTCGCACGACCACCAAAAACAGGGCGAATCCAAAGGTCTGGTAGCCTAATAGGCTTGAACCTGTTTCCTGCAAGTTGGAGTTTCACCTGAGTAACCAAGGTTGCCCTCTCAGCTTTCTCAGACTCCCTAGCAACAACATGCCGGCGAAGTTTTTTAATCCGTTGTACCATTTCACTTAAAGCCTTGGATCCTTGGATTGGAACGGAATGAAACTTCTTTTAAATATATTGCTGCTTGATTCTTTAAAGAGCTGTTTGAATCTCGGGAACATTAAATATAATCCGGATAGCAATTTCGATTTGTATCCTGCTGGCATGAAACTGTCCTTATAGTACCCCTGTGGAAAGGAACCATAATACCATATCTTGGCAAGAGCACACCCTCATTCTTATGGTCAATTTGAATCATAGAATCTCTTGGAGGGGGCTGGTCATTGACATTCTTGTAGGCAATCAAATCAACTGAAGTCTTTGCAACTGATCTATTGTCTCCAGTCCCATGTCCACCAGCAAGCCGTCTACCTGTTTCTTCATTCTTCTGACGACCAAGTTCAGCTTGGTGCTGCCTCCTTCACTCCTTGAAGATCTCATGATTATCTGACCTGAGTACTGTCTTAGACATGAAAGGGGCAGAACCATTAGTTTCAGCCTTCACATACTTGTCTTCCTCTTCATCATCCTCATTGAATGAGTAAGCTACGTCCTTAACAGCCTGCACATACTGATTGCAGCTTCTTGGGCTTTAAGAAGAACCTCATATGCCTTGCTCTGAAGTGGAGTGACATCAATCAAGAAAGTCATGGTAATATTTGAGCAAGAACTGTTATAGCGAGCTCCAACTGCACACAAGATAACACTAGCAGAATCATAGTACAGATTCTCTTCATTACTTGCAGCACAAGATCTGAGGTCAAACTCACCCCCATTTTGAAATATGGGAAGATAACAAATATCAACATTCTCTGGCTTGAGCTTCACTTTACCTTACTGAGGATTCACAATGGCTTTCTCTGCTTCATCCATCAAGGTAGCATGAGTGATTTTCTTTTCCTCATCGATAAGAATCTCAAGCCTTGGAACCACAATATTGTTCATCACATTGCAACTTAAATAACCCGCTTTCGTCACGTTCATATGCTCTTCTTTGTCCTTCAAATCAAACAGATCAGATAACTCGTTTGTTACACCATCAAGCTGAAAGTTCGCACTTTTTACTTTTTCAGCTCATGTTTCTAAAAGCTTTACTTCATGAGCTTAAAGTATGAGTGAGGAAGAGGGTCGCACCACAGGCTGCATATATATATTGACCAAAGCTGCAGCTGTTTATACCATTCAGTAGTTTGATATCTGTAAGAATACTGATCACTGTTGTTGATCTTCTTGAATATAACACTAGTTTTGAGACTTCACTGTGTATTTTTTATATGTATATATATGTTAATGTTAACCTCTTTGCTTACACTACGGGTTTAAGGGGTGTGAATAATGCACAGATAAAAAAAAAAAAGGAAAAAAAGAAGCTAATATACTGTTTTCTTTTCATAGTTTCTTACCCATCAAGCTAATATACTGTTGAGTTTGACTCATTTCGTTAATAACTCGAGTTGAATGTTAACCGAATTTTGTCTACGAATTCGAATAGTTCGTGATTTGTCTCGTCTCGTTTACAACTTTAGTAATTAGTATAAAGAATTGAAGAACACACCGTGGCTTGTTAACATATGATCGAACTCTTCTAAGCCCGTGTGCTAGGCATGGGTTTAAAACTCTGCTACATCAATGATTAAGGTGGGTTCCAGTAAATCCTCAATAGGCATTCAAAAGCTTGAACAACTAGATTTTGAACATTAGAGTAATCGATTGTTTGTTGAATAGGGAAGCCGAATGGATGGCCCTTGGAGCGTATAGAAAAAGGAGATATAGTCAATCAGTTCTGATTGCAACTTCACAGGAAGATTGCATCTCGAATGTACTAATGGAGGCTCCCACCGATGCGGTCGTGTACGGAGACTTACACCAACCTTCAACGTGTAAGTTTGTTCTTAACTCATGTTTATTCTTTCACAATATAGACCTGTAAGTCTTTGATCAGAATGTTCATGGTGTTTTCCACCTTGAGGTTCAACTTCAACATTTTGATCAGTATCTCATTTGCTTATGATTAATCATGTCTTTTACCAAATATTTGTTCTTGTTAAGTAGGATTGGGGGTTACAGATTAATCATGAGATCATAAATATATATAGTGCAACTGCCATCAACCACCAATATCGATGAACTACATCATACTACGTTTTTGAACTCAAATGAATTGAGAACTTCTGACAAACCAGCTCATGGTCATATATTTTTGTAATAGAGAAGGTCTATCAGAAGTAAGAAATGCAATAACACAGGGAAGATGCAAATATACTTAAAAGGAACACATACACAGGGTGGCAGCCCAAGATTTTAAGGCTAAGCAGACCTATTTATGTCTTGTTAGGTAAGGACTTCATAAATACAACAGCAACACCATAAAATCTACCTCAAATGATCCATGGTTAATACTGTTGATCTGTAGAACAATACGACTCGGTTAAAACTTAAAAGACAGTTATGCCCAAAGAACTAGAATCCTCCAGTATTGTATCATATGATAGGCATCAGATATAAGCTTCTCTTCAACCCCTCATCATCATCAGCATGCGCCTTCGATACGCATCATATATAAGCTAACAATTCCCTGCTAGAAGAAAACATGCGAGCTTGGTTGTATTTACTGTTGTTTCATGTGAGCTTATTGAAGGTCCAATTGAATTGAATGACAATGTAAGATTTGATGTCTTAGCTGTATCCTTTAGTGACCACAACATAATTTCCATTTGAAGACATCGTTTTTTTCTTTTGCTGAGTAAGAAATTAGGCTTACATTAATAGAAGTGAAACTTATGGTGCTATAAAGATGGGGGCAGAGTTGGCTACTTGACTCACATACTAACCAATTACAAACTGTGAGTGAGAGAGGTTTTCATAATGGAAAGAGTTGCAAGGATGCTGTTGATCTCAGCCATTGTCCTGCTGTTCCTTGCTTCAAATTCTGAAGCGAGAAGACTCAAAGAGGAAGCTTACCACCCTCAGAACTTCCTCGGAGGCTTCGGTACAACCGGAGGGCTAGTTCCAACCCCTGGTGGAGGTGTTGCCCTTGGCTTTGGACCATCAGTCTTTTGTTCTTTCCCCGGGACCGGATGTGTTCATGTCCAGCCTACTATCCCTGGTGGTACTGGTACCGTTGGCACTGGCACACCACCATGATCAATGTCCTGCCTGATTCAGAGTTAGAGAGGGTCGTGCGAGTTTCAGTTATGGAGGTCTAAGCTGTTGTCTTCTTTGGTTTGGTGTTCTTTAGAGTGTGTGGTTTAGTAGTAGCACCCTCATGTTTTGTCAACAGCAAATGTCTATCCTTTACAGATAACCATTTGCCAAATAAATCAAAACATGAAGGCTCTAGTGCTCTAGTAGTCTAGTTTCAGGTTTCATATCTATTATTACCATGTAATATTAGTCCATCTGCTGCATGATCCATGTCTCAGTTTAGTTGCTTGTTTTCCACTTTCCTCATTATATATAATGTTTGATGGTTTGTTCAAACTTTCATCCCAGCACTCCTCTCTTCATCTCTAAAACAAGAACATGAAAAAATGATGTCCTAAAACAAGCATCATTCTGAAACTTGTCAATACAAGAGAAATTCACCTTCTCTGCAAGAAAAACTGTGAAATTTTATCTTGCAAACCAAATTTCAGAGCTTCCAAACATAAACCAGGAAAAAAGTAACAGACAATACATGAAAAACTTCTGGTTAAGGAAACCAATACTCTTATTATATCTCAAATCAAAGTATGCTGTGTTTGCTTCAAGTTCTGATTTCTCTATAAACAAACATAAAGGATAAAACAACAATGATTCTAACAATTATTATCCTCAAACCAACAGATTGTGGCTTAAACAGAGGTAGAAAAAACAATCAAATTTCTCTACTGCAAACATGTAATGCAAGCAAAGAAGATGATGAAGAAATGAATATAAATGTACAACCTTTTTGTTTCAAGCTTTTGAATTTGATGCCTCCAAGAAAAACAAAAATGGAAATGGAAATGGAAACCCAGTTGAGTTTTAGCATCAGTCATCGACTTTAACAAGACTATCTTCTATTTGGCGCAGGAGATCAATATCGATGTCCACGTCTCCATCACCATCACCATCTTCATCGCCATTGTCAAAGTCCGGGTCTTCAACCTTGGCGGGAGCAAGGTTTTCATTCTCCTTTCTGGCCTTTTCCTTTCGAGTAACGAGTAGATGTTCGAGGGCCTCCCTTGCCCGCTTTCTTGCAAGCGCCGCTTCCCTTACTTTCCGATCAGCCTCCGCCCATGCTACGGTGACGGCTTTCTCAATAGAGGATGAGGAAATCTTGGCAGCGCAGAGCAAAGCGAGGGAAAGCTTCTTGTCAATCTTGCCGTTCTTAAGAGGGAAGAAAGAGAATGAGGAGTCCTTGCAGGGCGGGCAGAGGAAAGAGGTGAGCAAGGTGTTTCCGGCGCAGTGAGAGTGCGTGATGGAGCAGCAGTTGGAGCACGCGACGCGTTTGGTAGGTTGAGGAGGAGAGCCGGCGTAGAATACGAAGCAGATGGGGCAGAATGAAGAGGGGTGGAGGCGGAGGACGCAGGCAGTGCAGAGGCGACGGAGGATGCCTAAATGGCGAACTTGGTGGAGAAAGAAGGGAACGTTGGCACCGCAGTTGCTGCATTCTTTGGATGTTAACGGAATGTTGAATTTGGCGGTGGCGGCAGTGAGGTTCATCCCAATCTGACCATTCCTAGTAGTGAAACTCGTAGCCATGGCGGCGGAGGATCGTCTTCTTTTTCCCTCCCTCCGCCTCTGGTTTTAAGCTTACAAGTAACGTCTTGCTTTGTTAATAAAAATGTATTAGGGTTTTATCATGTTTTATAGACTCCTCAACTATGCAGGCATTGACTAGGGTAAACACGTAATGTATGGTACACACGTGTCTATTAATTTTTTTTTAAAATTTATATATTTATCTTCAATTTTTTTAATTTTTATAAATTATTCCTTCTAAAATTTTAAAATTTTAAATATGTTCACTCACCTCAAATATATATTTAGGTTGCGTTTAACATTGCGTTCTACATCAGCTTTTGGCCTAAAAACTGATTTAAAACCCAGAAACACTGTTAAACAGTTAACTTTTGAAGAAAAAACCACGTTTGAAAATTATTTTTCAATCCAAACGCAAAAACTAAAATTTTTAGCTTTTGCGGTTAGAAAAATATTTTAAAAGTCAGATTATAATTTTTACCTTCATTTAATATGTTTTATTATAATTTAATTTTTATAAATATATAATTATATTTAATATAAATTATTTTTTAGTTTAAAAATTATATATATTTATGTCAAATTTCTAAAAAAACACTTTTAAAAAATACTTTTGTCAAAAGTACTTAAAAGAATTTGATTATCATTTAAATATATATTTTTTAATTTATAATATTTATTTAGATCCGCTAATGAATCATATCATTATAATCTTTATAACTTTGATTCCGTAGTTGAACTATCTGTTTGATAAAAATGTTCATTTCCTTCCTGCATTTGCATTGAAAATTTAAATATAATTATGTTTTAACAACAAAAAATACAATTTTGTCTTCTTTAGAGCTGCGGCCATAATCTACAACATTACATATTTGCATACTCGGTAGCAAAATACAGATTCTTTTGATTTCCATCATCATCATCGTTTCCCTACTGATTAGTTTCATGTACAACAACCATATTCTAACTTCTAACAAGGGGAGCAGTGGAATTCAAGAACACTTTAAATGGAAAATTCGACATCGACGAATACATAACATTAACATCATGGATCCTAATGTGTCTTTCAACCACTTCCAGAATTGGTGTTGGATGTACAGTACGTTGTTAACGAACACAAACAAGAAATTTCATGTTAACAAACGAACTATATTCCTTAATGAACGAACACGAGTAAGAAATTTCGTATTCGTTTATGTTCGTGTTTATTTATTTGTTCAATTAAAGTTAAACGATGAACACACACGTGTTTGTTCAGTTCGTTTACAGGCCTAGGTGCACCTGATCTGTACAAAACACAACACGTACCGTACATCCAACAAAAGTTCTGAGAATGGTGAGAGCACAGATATAAGCATGCATTATACAGAAAGTCGGACACTCATCTCAAAGCTCCATGCAAAAAATGAACATAAAGTGCCAAACGCACAAGCTGGCTATTAAAAATAAGCTCCCAATGCCATTATATTGAAATATTCAGAGATAACTGGTGCAAGATTTAAATAACAAAACAGAGAATACTTACTGTACAAGAGATCTTCGCAAGGGAACTTCTAGTTCCCAGGATCATTGCATCTACAGCACTAGAGTTTGCGCTTAGGCCGACCTGGTGTACACCGTGTTGGTGGACTTACTAGGGCTTGGGAAGAATCTTTCTGCACAGACCTGCCCACATCAGGAATAGGTTGGACAGATTTTGCATAGGTCAATCTGTAGCGTTCAGTTGTAAAGTATCTGGAGCAATAATCATAAGGGTTTAGCCCGTTGCTATTGATAACAGCAATAGCATGGCAGCATGGTAAACCGGTAAGTTGCCAACCTTTACAACTACAATCCCAACAATGATCCAGGTCAATCACTTCAGTGGACTCGCCTTGAACCTCAAATAGGCTATCAGTAGTTGGTAGCACTAGAAGGGAACAAACTTTCAAGCTCTCCTTTTCTAGTTTTTCCTCCATGGATGGAGTCAGCCTTGTTAACCAGCGATTGGAATCAGCCCTCCGGGTATAAATTAACTCCATAATCTTTCCCTGTATGACATCAACCATCTGTGTTATAGGTAATTCATGTGCATCTGATACCCAGCTGTAAAAGCGTTCACCAAAGTTTGATGTCATATGGTTATATCTGGCACCCTGGAAAAATGAATTTGCCCAATTCTGGGGCTCGCTTTGCATGATCCAACTGTAAGCTTCCAATGAAATTTCTTTGATGCTCTCAACACTCGTACGGAAATCTTCAAGTTTAGGTGCAGAAGCAGCCTGATAAAGGTATTCAACCATAGTATTTTTAACCTCATGAGAAAATTGCCCTTCCAAGTCTCTAACAAATTCCTCAGCTAAGTAGCGCAGGCAATAACCATGATATGAACCATTGAAAATTTCCGAGATTGACACCTGCAGCCCCTTCTGTCTGGCTGCAATAAATGTTAGAGAACAAGATGTTGACACAACTGATTTGAGTTGTAACAAAAACCAATGCCAGTTATCATTGTTTTCTGCATCCACAATAGCAAAAGCAACAGGAAATACACCATCATCTCCGTCTGCAGCAGTTGTAGTCAACAACATTCCTTGATATTTGGACTTCAAGGGGATGCTATCAAGGAAAAGGAGAGGCCTACAACCTTGTACAAAACCACTCCAAGAAGCTTGGAATGAGATAAAGAGGCGATGGAAACTCGAGTCTTCCTTAGTGGCGAACATAGCAAGACTGCCAGGATTGGTCTCCATTATCATGTCACAGAAAAATGGTAACTGACTATATGCATCCTTATATGAACCCTGAAGCTGCTCCATGGCAATTTCATTCGCGCGCCGAGCCTGATGGTAGTTCAGATCCATTCCATATTCTTGTTTAATATCAGGTGGAAGATCAATGTGCGCATCAATTAGGTTGGTGTCATCAACAATATCTAGAGAGGCCGCAAGAGGACTATTGGGTTGAATAAAATCATCCACAACAATGCATGGCTGATCAAGTGGAGGCACTTCTTCAGACAAAGTTGTTCTACTAGACCTGTAAACAAGAAGAAGAAAAAAAACACTCTCAGCATCAAGTTAATATGTCAAGACTTACAACGAAGTTTTAGTTCCGGAACAAAGAAAACTACCTACTGACTGACATGTTAGAAACATCAGGAGCAACAATTCCTTCCATTACAACATATACATAAACCCTTATAAAATCGGCATGAACCTTTAACATCTGCTTTAAATCCTCATCATCGGAGACAGTGATGAGAGTCTTTGTATTACCAGGTACGAAGTATTTGATAGACATAGTACTAACACTACAATTAAACATTTCAGTTACTTCCATCTTGAAGTCGTCGAACATCATTTGATCATCAACGCCTATTGCATATGCATCCCCACCTCTATATGACAAAGAACCATCCTTTTCAGTCACAAATTCACCACCATATTGACAAATTACTATTAGGCTTTTTGTAGCCATGACCTGCCAACCATTTAAAGAATTCGAATCTGGTGGAAGATCAATGTGTGCATCAATTAGGTTGGTGTCATCAACAATATCTAGGGAGGCCGCAAGAGGACTATTGGGTTGAATAAAATCATCCACAACAACGCATGGCTGATCAAGTGGAGGCACTTCTTCAGACAAAGTTGTTCTACTAGACCTGTAAACAAGAAGAAGAAAAAAAACACTCTCAGCATCAAGTTAATATATCAAGACTTACATCGAAGTTTTAGTTCCGGAACAAAGAAAACTACCTACTGGCTGACATGTTAGAAGCATCAGGAGCAACAATTCCTTTCATTACAACATATACATAAACCATTATAAAATCGGCATGAACCTTTAACATCTGCTTTAAATCCTCATCATCGGAGACAGTGATGAGAGTCTTTGTATTACCAGGTACGAAGTATTTGATAGACATAGTACTAACACTACAATTAAACATTTCAGTTACTTCCATCTTGAAGTCGTCGAACATCATTTGATCATCAACGCCTATTGCATACGCATCCCCACCTCTATATGACAAAGAACCATCCTTTTCAGTCACAAATTCACCACCATATTGACAAATTACTATTAGGCTTTTTGTAGCCATGACCTGCCAACCATTTAAAGAATTCGAATCTGGTGGAAGATCAATGTGTGCATCAATTAGGTTGGTGTCATCAACAATATCTAGGGAGGCCGCAAGAGGACTATTGGGTTGAATAAAATCATCCACAACAACGCATGGCTGATCAAGTGGAGGCACTTCTTCAGACAAAGTTGTTCTACTAGACCTGTAAACAAGAAGAAGAAAAAAAACACTCTCAGCATCAAGTTAATATATCAAGACTTACATCGAAGTTTTAGTTCCGGAACAAAGAAAACTACCTACTGGCTGACATGTTAGAAGCATCAGGAGCAACAATTCCTTTCATTACAACATATACATAAACCATTATAAAATCAGCATGAACCTTTAACATCTGCTTTAAATCCTCATCATCGGAGACAGTGATGAGAGTCTTTGTATTACCAGGTACGAAGTATTTGATAGACATAGTACTAACACTACAATTAAACATTTCAGTTACTTCCATCTTGAAGTCGTCGAACATCATTTGATCATCAACGCCTATTGCATACGCATCCCCACCTCTATATGACAAAGAACCATCCTTTTCAGTCACAAATTCACCACCAGATTGACAAATTACTATTAGGCTTTTTGTAGCCATGACCTGCCAACCATTTAAAGAATTCGAATCAGGTGGAAGATCAATGTGTGCATCAATTAGGTTGGTGTCATCAACAATATCTAGGGAGGCCGCAAGAGGACTATTGGGTTGAATAAAATCATCCACAACAACGCATGGCTGATCAAGTGGAGGCACTTCTTCAGACAAAGTTGTTCTACTAGACCTGTAAACAAGAAGAAGAAAAAAAACACTCTCAGCATCAAGTTAATATGTCAAGACTTACAAGGAAGTTTTAGTTCCGGAACAAAGAAAACTACCTACTGGCTGACATGTTAGAAACATCAGGAGCAACAATTCCTTCCATTACAACATATACATAAACCGTTATAAAATCGGCATGAACCTTTAACATCTGCTTTAAATCCTCATCATCGGAGACAGTGATGAGAGTCTTTGTATTACCAGGTACGAAGTATTTGATAGACATAGTACTAACACTACAATTAAACATTTCAGTTACTTCCATCTTGAAGTCGTCGAACATCATTTGATCATCAACGCCTATTGCATAGGCATCCCCACCTCTATATGACAAAGAACCATCCTTTCCAGTCACAAATTCACCATCATATTGACAAATTACTATCAGGCTTTTTGTAGCCATCACCTGCCAACCATTTAAAGAATTCGAGCAATGCTTAGCCTTAGCACAAACCATAAAACCAAACAAGCAAAACAAAACAAAATGTTTTAATTATATGGTTATAGAACTTGATCAAACGATAACCAATAAATGGGGAAGAAGGGTCAGTTTGGACACTGTAAACAAAACAGGAAAAAAAATTCTCCTTTTTTCCTAAAGCAGGAAAGAAAGTGATTTTCTGTAGATTTTGGTGATATATTCAGCTAACCTGTAACCCATTCTTACCGCATTTAGTATGTACATAAATGGATTTGAGAGAGAAATCAAAGATTGTGTTTTTCCTTCTGATTTTTCAAATTTCAGGCCATCTCCATAACCATAAATGGTAGTTTAGAATTGGCGAAAAAAAAACTGGCATCTTTTGTTCTCTGTTTTGGGTTTAAAGAGGAGAAATGTAATTTAATCCATAAATGGCAGGAATTAAAGGAACCCCAACAAAAGAAGAAATGCAAATATTGGAAAAATGTTATAAAGAGCTTACCTTGAATTCTGAGGAATAGGGTTCTAAAAATCCCCAATAGTCAGGGTTTCCATTTGGGTAAATGTAAATAATCCATTTGGGCCACACACACTCTCTCTCTAACGGTGCATGAGACAAATCTACAGAGGTTGAGACAGGGGAGGGGGAAGAGGAGAGGGGAAGAAGGTAAATTCATAAGCACCAAGGGACTACATACATTTGGTACCTAAAGTGAACTAAATGTCACGTTTGCTCAACTCCACCGATTATATATATATATATATATATATTCTGTAACACTAACAAGCAGATATCCGACCTTAGATATCCGACCCGAGATTAATTGAGTTAAATATAAATATTTTTTTCTTATTTATCTAGTATCCAGTTCGATTCAATAATTTTTAATATTTTTGATGATAAATTTTAATATATATATTCTAAGATTAATTTTAAATCACTAATCTTTATTTTAATTATATATTATGTATTTAATAATTAATTTTTTAAATTAAAAAAATAAAAAAAAAATCATAAATCAAATATTCGTTATTCAATTAATCGAGTACCCAAATTTCACAGATATTTGAAAATACAACCTCCAACTTCTAACATCGAAATTAAATAGACAAAAAAGATCTAAGTAAATAAAGCTGCATTTCCCCTGCATTCTAGTACAAACAGTATCCTTCTACCATCAGAGTTTCTTTAGCTTATCATTTCCATAATTCAAAATCTTAAAACACATCATTCTCTTCCTCATCATACACAGATAAAATTCGATCATGTTGACAATATTTAGTATTATTTTTTTTTGAAAGTTGACAATATTTAGTATTATTTTTTTGAAAGGTGACAATATTTAGTATTAGTTTCTCTGTAAAGGGGGTATAAAAAATAGCTAGTTTAACCAACCATTGTTTCCCTATTGACTAGTGTCATGTACAACAGCCATAACTTTGAAATACAAGAACACCTGAAAAAGAATAATTCAACTTTGAAGAACCATGGCGCCCATTGTTAATATTAACACCATATCTCCCAATGTCTTTGGACCACTTCCAAAAGAGTTGTTGGATGTACAGTATGGGATGCACTTGATCCTTATTGTCATCCCTACAAAACACAACATATAAGAGGAATAGTAGGCGATATGCGACAGCAAAACACCTTATGCAAAAACTACAGAATATAGTAGGTTATGGACACTCTTCTGAAAACTGCACATAAAATGCTAAATACACAAGCTGGCTATTAAGAATAGGTTCTCTCAATGAACCAGTCTTCGATCAAATATAAAAGATTAAAGCAATGCCATTATATTGACGTATTCAGTTATAAGTGATGCTTGAGTTAAATAACAAAAAGCAAATACTTACGGTATACAACACTTTACAAGAGCTCTTTGCAAGTGGCCTTGTTATGCCCAAAACCCTTGCATCTACTGCACTGTAATTGGCGCTTCATTACATCCTGGGATATTAATTTCTTTGTGGTAGGCTGACCTGGCGGACGACGTGGTGGTGGAGTTACTAGAGTTTGTGAAGAATCTTTCGGCATAGGGCTGTCCACGTCCGGAATAGGTTGGACAGATTCAGCATAGGTCAATTTGTAGCTCTCAGTTGTAAAGTATCTGGAGCAATAATCATAAGGACTTTGCCCAATGCAATGGATAACAGCAATAGCATGGCAGCATGGTAGACCAGTAAGTTGCCAACCTTTACAGCTACAATCCCAACGATCCATGTCAACCACTTCAGTGGACTCACCTTGAACCTCAAATATGCTACCAGTAGTCAGGTGCACTTGAAAGGAACCAACTTTCAAGCTCTCCTTTTCCAACTTTTCCTCCATGGATGGAGTCAGCCTTGTTAACCAGCGATCAGAATCAGCTCTCCGGGTATAAATTAACTCCATAATCTTTCCCCGTATGACATCAATCATCCGAGTTATAGGTAATTCATGTGCATCTGATGCCCAGTTGTAAAAGCATTCACCAAAGTTTGATGTCATATGGTTATATCTGGCACCCTGGAAAAATGAATTTGCCCAATTCTTGGGCTCACTTTGCATGACCCAATTGTAAGCTTCCAGTGAAATCATTTTGATGCTCTCAACACATGCATGGAAATCTTCAGGTTTAGGTGCAGAAGCTGCACGATAAACGTCTTCAATCATGATACGTTTAACCTCACGGGAAAACTGCCCTTTCAAGTCTCTAACAAGTTCCTCGGTTAAGTAGCGCAGACAATAACCATGATACGAGCACTCAAAAATTTCCGAGATCGACTCCCGCAACCCCTTCTGTCTGTCTGCAATAACAGTTAGAGGACAAGATGTTGACACAGCTGATTTGAGTTGTAACAAAAACCAATACCAGTTATCATTGGTTTCTGCATCCACAACAGCAAAAGCAACCGGAAATACACCCTCATCTCCGTCTGCAGCAGTTGCTATCAACAACATTCCTTGATATTTGGACTTCAAGGGTATGCTATCAAGGAAAAGTAGAGGCCTGCAACCTTTTACAAAGCCACTCAAAGAGGCATGGAATGAGATAAAGAGACGATGGAAACTTGAGTCTTCCTTAGTTCTGAAGGTAGCAACACTTCCAGGATTGGTCTCCATTATCCTGTCACATAAAGATGGTAACTGACTATATGCATCCTTATATGAACCCTGAAGCTGCCCAAAGGCAATTTCTTTACCACGCCGAGCCTGAGAGTAGTTCAGTTGTATTCCAAATTCTTGTTTAATGTCATTTACAACGTCCTTGGGTTTGTAATCTGGAAAAACTTTCAACTTCTCCTTAATTACACTAGCTACCCAACTACTAGTTGCGTGATACCCACCTGTCAAGGCAGGCCCTCCACAAGTATGTGTTGGATTCATCTTCTTGATACTTATCAGCTCAGTTGTTGACAACCTTGATGCATGAATTCTCCAAGGGCAACCTTCTACTTTGCACTTAGCAGCCACACGACGGCTATCATTCTTTTTATACTTAAATGCAAACTGATGTGCAATGGCATATTTACGCAGCAACTCACGAAATTCAGCAACACCACTGAATCTTTGTCCCACCCCTGTAATTGTGTTCTGCCACTGTTCAGCACCTTTAGCATGCTTCTCATATGGTATAACAGAAATAGGAAGAACAGATGCAATATCAGGTGGCAAATCAACGTCTGCATCAATATGGTTGGTGTCATCAACAATATCAAAAGAGGGCTCGAGAGGAATACTGGGTTGAGTGGTATCATCCACAACACCCGGAGGTTGATCAAACAGAGGCACTTCTTCAGACAAAGTTGTTCTACTTGACCTGTAAAGGGGGGGGGGGCACTCTTGGCATCAAGTTAATCTATCAAGAATTACAACGAAGCTTTAGGTTAGAAACAAAGAAAACTACCTACTGGCTGGCATGTTAGAAATATCAGGAGCAACAATGTCTTCTATTATGATATACACATCAACAGTTATAGAATCCACATGGAATTTTATCATTCGCTTTAAATCCTTGTCATTGGCGACAGTAACGAGAGTCTTTCTATTACCAGGGACAAAGTATTTGATATACATAGTACTCATGGTACAATCAAACATTTCTTCTACTTCCATCTTGAAGTCAATGAAGTTTGTTTGATCATCAATGTCTATTGCACGAGCATCCCCGCCTCTATACGACAATGAACCATCCTTTTCAGTCACAAATTCACCACCAGATTGACAAAGTGCTATTAGCTTTTTTGTAGCCATGACCTGCCAATCATTTGAATAATTCAAAAAATGCTCATAACACTCCATAAAACCAATCAAAAAAAGAAAAACAAAAGGTTTTAACGAACAAACAGAGCGTGAAGTATGCACAGATATTCAGTTTACTTTTTGACTTGCATCCCATTCCTAACACAATGAGTATGTACATATATGGATTTGAAAATCAACTCAAAGATTTTGTTTCCCTCTAATTTTTCAAATTCAAGCTATCTCGTAACCAATCGGATCGTGAAGTCATGAACAAACAGCAACAGAATTGCACAGAAAAAAACAGACTAACAGAGACCAGAAATCGGAAATTGCAATTTAGCATAGGGGATAAAAGCTGGAATCTTACGTATTCTCATACATAAAGGGAATGAATTAAAGAAACCCTGATAGAATAAGATATGTAAACAATGGGAAGATGTTAGAAAGCGCTTACCTTGAATTGTGAGGAACAGGGGTCTCAAAATCCCCAAAAAATTAGGGTTTTCCCCCTGGTAAATAAAATAATCAATTCGAAACACCAGTCTCCCTGAAACGGTAGAAGAAACCAAATTCGTCAGAGATTGAGATGGAGAGGGAAGAAGGGAGGGTAAGACGTAAGCTCCAAGTATGACTTTGATGCCGTAGATGCAGGGTTAATAGACTTTAGATACCTAATTTATACATATAAAATACTTAAGGGACTTTGTCAAAAAAAAATTTGGATACCTAATTTATATATGGATAAATTACAAAAATGATCCCTAAACTATGATCCTATTCTTGAGTATGCTTGAGGTTTTAATTATTTTTAATTTGAATCCATTTTTCCATTATCATTTGCAGAACGACGATAGTCGAAGGTAGGGCTGTAAATAAGACGATACAGATCGCGAGCTATTCGAGCTTGACTCGGTCAAAGCTCGGTCAAAACTCGGTTCAAACTCGAACTCGACTCGAGTTCTTGACGAGCCGAGACGAGCTACATAATACCCGACTCGAAAAGCTCACGAGCTACTCAAAAACATAAATATAGTATTTTTTAAAATTTAAAATATAAATTTCTAAACTTAAAACCCTAAACATAAGTCTTAAACCCTAAATTAACATATGAAAACCTAAAATCAACAAGCTTGAGTTTACATAACATGTGTATCAAAGTTTTTTCTCCATTAGACTTTAAATAAGACTTAAGAGATAAGAGTTACTCGAGTCTAACACGATCAAACATCGGTCAATACTTGGCTCGATTAGGCTCGAAAAAAGCTCGAACTCGACTCGAGTTCTTAACGAGTCGAGCCAAACTCATATTTTTCAAGCTCGTTTAAAATTACTTAAGTTCGAACTCAACTCGAAATCTTAATGAGCCGAGCTTAAGACTACTCGAGCTCGACTCCGCTTGTTTACACCCCTAGTCGAAGGTATCATTTGGATACCTATTTGTATTAGAAAATAAAATTTGGTGCCTAATTGTAAATTAAAAAAATTAAATACCTAATTACATATTTTTCGTTACATTTAAGTAACTAACTTTTATTTTTAATTATATCTATTCAATTTTGGGTTCCATTTTCTGCTTAACTTTGGCATTAATGTAACGCCCAACAATTTTTACACATTTAAGTACCTAACTTTTATTTTATCTTTGTGCAATTAGGTATATTTTTTTCAGATTTCGTTTTAAATATTTTCCGACTTATATCACAAATAAGTATTTAAATATATCATATTTTTATTTAAATATTTATTTTTTGATTAAAATAAATATATAAAGTATTTTATGGTTCAAATATGTACTTAAAGTATATTTTAAGGATCAAAATAGATTTTTAAAAATTAACATGTGATATTGATTAAAAAATACTTTAAGTACCTATCTTCACAAACATTATATTTTAGATATTTATTTTGACCCAAATACTTTAGATACCTAGATTAAAAAATGGTATACTCTGAACACTTATTTTGACGTAAAATACTTTAGGTATTTAAACGAAAAATTAATATATTTTAAATATTTATTTATAATACAAGCCTTTTTTAATGCTAGGTACTTGGCTATAAAAAATTTAAGAAACTTAATTGTACAAAAAAAAAGTTAGATTTCTAATTGTACCAAAAAGGTTAAGTATTTAATTGCACAAGAAATAGGTACCTAATTGTACTAAAAAATTTGATACTACATTGCATATCAACGCCAAAGTTAGGTACCAAAAGTTATATGAATCATTTTTAATTACACACGTTGAAATTAAACTTTTAACGGTCAGATTACTTTTGAAAGTGCGGTAGAAAAGTGTAGTGAAAATAGAGCTGAGCATGATTAACCGCAAAATCGAAAATCGAACCGAACTGAGATATTATGGTTCATAAATTTATGAACCGTGGTTAACCGCAGTTAACCGAATTAAACTGAATTTAATTTTTTAATTGATTTTTAACTATTTTTATAAGATAAAAATATATATATTATACTTAAAATACTATAGATGTATTTTTATTTTTTTTTTATTTTTTTACTTAAAAATAAGTTTTTAGTAAGTATTTATGAAAAATATCTCAAAATTTTACCTTTTAATGTTTAAAAGTTATAAAATAAAACTATTTTTTCAAGATAAAATCAAATTTTTAAAAATTAGCGTTAATATGAAAAAATCGAAAACCGAGGTTAACCAAACCGAAAACTGTGGTTAACCAAACCGAAAATCGTTGATTACTAAAATAGCTTATCGAATTAAACCAAAACTGAATCGATTGCACCCCTAGTGAAAAAATTCTTTTAGAATTTTTGGTTTGAGATATACGTGTTTAATATTGCTATCAAAAAATACTTTCGAAAAATAAATAACTATTTTAGACATGATGTTATAAGTTAAAAAATATATATAAATTATAATCAAATTCTTTCATATTATAATATTAACTTAAATTATGATAAAATATAAAAATATTAATAAATGAATACATAAATTATTTTTGAAAAGTATTTCTCAGAAATGTTTTTGAGAAAATATATAATTTTTACATGAATATATATAATTTTTAAACTAAAAAATAATTTATTTAAATATAATTATATATTTATAAAAATTAAATTATAATAAAACATAGTACGTGAAGGTTAAAATTATAATATGACTCATAAAAGCACTTTTCTAACCGTAAAAACTAAAAATTTTAGCTTTTACGTTTTGGTTGAAAAACACTTTTCAAACGCAGTTTTTTCTCCAAAAGTTAATTGTTTAACATTGCTTCTGCGTTCTAAACCAACTTTTAGCCCAAAAGCTGATTTAGAACGCAACACTAAACGAAGCCTAAGTAAAAATGGACACATGTAATTAGGAAAAATATTAGTTACCTAATTGTACCAAATGAAAGTTAGGTTCTTATTTAAGCAAAAGTTAGGCACCAGATTTTTTTTGGGTGCAATTAGGTATGTAATATATTATAAGTTAATGTGTCTCATTTTAATTGGTTCATGCATATAATTATAACAGTTTAATTAAAAGATTTCTATATATTACAAATTCAAAAATAATACATTAAAATTTAAAATATAAACACATATCATTAAAAAAATATATATTATGTTGAGTTAATCAATCAATAGAATTGGCTAAGAGGGGAATGAATTGACTATTTAAAAAATTGTAGAAGATTTCGGTAAAAATAAAGATAATTTGAGACACAAGAACTATAGTGGTTCAAGCTTCGGAACAAGCTCTACATCCACTACCTTAGCTCCCACTAAGGATTTTGAAACCAATTCACTAAATGAATTCAACATTTTTTCTAGGTTCAAGGGCTAACCTTTACAAACAAGCCAATTTCCTACCCGAAATTGACTTAGACCTCAAAAGGATTACAAATAAAAGAAAATCAAATTTGGATATCTCTCAAAGAAAAATATTTCCCCAAATACAGATTCACTCTCCCCAAACTCAATTACAAAGGATTAAAATGAAATACAAGAGTTGAGAGTTAAGATATGCAATAGAATGCTTTTGGAGTTGGATTTGTGTGCTTGGATGCTGCTTGAGGTTCAATAGTTGTTAATGTTGCTCAAAATGCTTCAATTTATACCTTCTCATTGATTTCTAACCGTTGGGGTTGTTGGAGATGTAAATGTAGACGTTGGAGCCTTCTCTTTCCATCATAAATGCACTCTGATAGAACTAGTGTAGAAACACGGGTTACCTATTTCGAAACAGACCACAAATAGAAAGAGACGTTGTGCTTTTATTAAAGGCCGTATCGAAACGGGTATCGATACCTGAAGTAAACTGTAAAGTTTAGTACCGATACGGGTATCGAAACTGAATAACCACCATTTAAAGCTTTAACTGCTACCAACGGTCAACTCATTTAATGCTTAAATGAGCCGTTGGGGATTTTGAGAGTATCGATACTGGTATCGAAACACTAAACCTTAATTTTAAATATTTTTAAAATAATTAAAAACTCAGGGCATGGTTCGATACATTTGTTGGCAGTGAGGTCTCGGTATCGATACATGTTCTTAGTCTCGAGAACATTCTTTCAAAAACAAAGGGCGGTATCGATACCTGTTCTAGTAGTATCGATATGCTTGTATAAAAACACTTAGAAAAATTATTTCAAAGTTCTTGGGTTTGACTTGAAACCTTAATTTTGACTTAGTAACTTAAAAATTTATTATAAAATAAGTCCTTTAATATAATTGTTATATCAAAATCAATTTTAGTTTTACATATTCAATTACAACAAAAATAAAAAATTAAATACCAAATTTAAATTTACTTTCTAGTACCCTATTAATTACCTAATATATATTTTTTATTTAATTGCTTTTTAATACCTATTAATTTAGAATTAGGTAAGTTAAGGATTAGATCTAAACTTGTTCAAGGGAAGGTTAGGCTACTCATCCAAAATTTAAATGGGTTTGGATAAAATATATTAATTTAGGCCTCACAATGGGTTTGGATGAAAGATATATTTTAATATTTAAGACTCAAACTCGGTCAGACATATTTTATATAAGATTATCTTATATGAATTATATTTTGATATATAATTTGCGTTAAAAAATTATACAACTATTTTATAAATTTTAAAAATTAAATTTTAAATCTAGCAACGCCCCCATTTAAAAGCTATAAAACTATCAAAACTTTTAAGTAACTACAACCAACCACCTTAATTCGTAGATCATTCTTAATATGAGCAACAATACCTAAAATCGAACATGACTGTTGTCTATTCTTACTGTAGTTATGTTCGTGCCATAAATAATAGTTTAGACTGCCACCATACTACTTTAATTATCACAACTCTCGTAGTTTTACTTTTTTCCCATACATTGCACCCATACCAATATTTTAGGCCAACTATAACATTAATACAACATATTATAATCCTACATTACAAATTATAAATCTTAAATTCTATACACTACACATTATATCTTTAAATCGTAAAATTAAATGAACCGTGTAAATTAAATTAAAACCCAAACTTGTTTAATCCAAATTCATTCAACTTGAAAGTAATCCTACCCATCTCAACCTACCCAAACCTTGAGAAGATGCTTATAGGGTACCAATTATTATTATTATACTCACCCACAAACCAAACAAAAGCAATGGATTAGAAGGTAAGCCAAGGTGAATACTTCTACAACTACAGGTATAGTTACACACAGTATGCCAAGTTGCCAATCATTGTAATTCTCAGCAATGGAATGGAACAAATACAGGCAAAGACCCAAGAAATGGGGTACTTCTTTCCCAACCACTGCTTTTCTTACAGTCAAACAAAGCAACCAACGGATCACAGCACATGGCTTGGATTTTCAAAGTTCAACACCAGTTCATCCTACCCTACACGTGTCCTCATCTCACCCCCTCCATTAGCTTTGCATATACAGGACACCCCTATAAAAGGACAGCCTCTACCCCAAACCAGACTGCATTGCAAAACTCATCCCCTAAACTAGCAGTGTAGCCATCCCAAAGACAGATATGGCTGGGAACAGGAACAAGAAGTCTTTCTCATTCTTCAGCTTCTTCAAAGCAAAGAAGGGTCGTAGAGAACTAGAGTATTATTCCGGTGGTGATGATGTTTGGGGCGGCAGAAAAGTGTATCCCAGTGATGAAGACAACACTCTCCGAGTGGTTGCAGAGCCTGGCATCGACAAGAAAGCTTCGGCTTTTATCGCTAATTTCCATGCAACGCGTGTGTCTGAGGCGATTCACCACCAACAAGCTGGCTGAATAAACCAAGAGGCCTGCCTTCACAGCGCTCATGTCCAACACTCTTTTTCTCCTCTAGGCTCTAGCTAGTTTCCTTCCCTATCATCTTTTCTTTCTTTCTTGTCTGTAAGACAGTCCATTGTTCCTCAATTGTTATATCAGTTTGTTAATAGTTTGTGAATGGGAAATAAATCATTATGTACGTAGATTCTTAAGCAGAAACTGCTCTTCTTCATACAGTTTTGAGGAATTATTGTTTCCATCTTTGACACAAATGCAGTAGCAGCCTATCCAGTATTCAATCCATTGGCTTCATTAAGTGGACATGTTAAGTAAAAACAGTGTTCTCGAGTGATCGAGAAATATTTCAGATTGAGGGGTGTATACAGTCAGTAAAATAGATGATTAAACTAACAGAAGAAATTTCAGATTTCAGTGTCCACCCTTCATGAATGGTAGCTTATAAGTATCCAATATACAAAAGAATGGAACAGATTCAACATCACATATATATCACGTTGCTGCAGCTTGCAGACAACCTTCATCTTCATCATGCATGGATCCGCCCTCCCACTAGTGATGAGTGTTGAGTTCCTTAAACCTGGAAAGATATGCTGAAATGGCCATTTCTATGGGGACCAGAAACAGTCATTCATGGTTTGAAATGGAGGGAAAAGCTACGAATCCACTCCACAGGTTTTAATTGATTAAGCTTTGATCAATAAGAGAACCAACATGAGCATCCTGCAGGTTGCATGCATGTCGTGGAATCTGACAAATCTCCACGAACAGAGGTTGTGGCTTGCTCTCAACACTAATTATTGTACTAACATGATGTATCTATACATATATCAATTATCATTTCAGTTTGCATTTCACCATCGGTCGTGCTTTAATTTAAGGTCAAATTATGATTTTGGTCCTTTACTATACTCAAATTTGAGAAATAGTTTCCTTTACTTAAATTTGGTGTGAATTGATTCTTTTACTTGTATGATTTCATTTATTAGTAATACCATTAATTATTCCGGTTATAATGTTGGTATGAATTTTTCTTACAAACTCCCCTTAAAATAGATGAAATCTCAAATTGTAGCATGATAGAAGGACCAAAATAACAATTTAACCTTAATTCAATTAAACATTTCAATTCAGGCATCACGAGTCACGTCCTTTTCTCTGTTCTTTATTCCTGTTAGAGTGTTAGGTTTTAGTTCCTTTGTGTCGTACTACAAATATATATGCATATATATTCGATTCATTAATTTATTAATCAAATACTAAAAAAACAAGATTTATACTCGAATCAGTTAGCAAGATTTGATCATGTAGGCCAACTACACAGATCTCAATTGCCTATCAATATACTGAAAGCTAAATAAAAAAATATAGAAGCAACAGTACAATAGAAAATGGCGTAGTACTGTCAAGCACTCGGAAACCAACGGCGAGGGTTGGTCCTAAAACCACCTGAAAAATACATTCCAAAACGAATGTGCCTTGGCTTGAGCCAATTCCTTGTAGCGAACTGCATGACTTTAGAACTGCTTCGGCCTTTTGCACTTAGCCAAATACATTACTTAACTGCAAATATCTCATCCCACTACAGCAAAACATGTCTTTTGTGGCGTTTTTTAAGTTATATTAGTGTTTGTTGGCGTCTAAAATATCGAACATCGAATATTAAGGTTGTTCATAATTGACTCAATGAGTATATAGAAGACTAATAACTTCAATATAACTACTATCGTATTACTATTTTCATTCATCTCTTTCACTTTCTTTACTTGCATTATAAGTTTATTGAATCTTTGAATACCAATTGAATCAATTATGAATACCCTTATCGAACAAGGAGGTGAAAATAAAAGCAGAGATATGTTTGACGGCGGTGGTTGATGGTAGTTTGCGGTGATTTATCCATTCTGATGTGGATGAAGAGTCGCAAACAACAAAAAGAAAGATGACGGAGGACTCTTGTGGATGTGGTTCACTCGTTTGTTTCCTTTGGTCAGTGAGTATTATAATTTATAGGCGAATGATATTGTTTGATGACACTAAATCAAGTTCAGTAACGAATATTTTGGCAGGCGGAGGAACGACTGTAAACGAAAATATGGCAGCTCTAAGCGGAGGTAAAACCATGTTCATGCATAAGATACATAAATGATGCATGCATTAACATACATGTGCTTTTGTTTATGTCCTGGTACAGCTGTATGCATGGACTGGTGACCATTAAAAGTAATACAAGCAGAGGTGTATGTGCTTTGCTTTCCATTCGGATCCCTTTAGGGAACCTTTTTAACATAATTGATGGCTCAGTTCTGTGCTGTCTGCTTGGACAACTCGCAACACATCTAATTAAACCCTTCGATTCTCATTCAATTGTACCCCACACTATACATTCTAGGACTGCACTCTACAATGGTTCTGGCCTCCTCCAGGCATTACTCTTCTTCTTCTTTTTGATTTCTGCAATGATTTTCTCTTACCCTTTTTCATTAATTAATTACTAATCACTTCATTTTTATATATTAAACCAGCTGTAATGGGTTATTAAAATGGATACTTATCAGAAGAAAATCTTAATTAACTGAGAAAGCTTTCTTTTGAAGCATATAGCAGATATATATACCAGGTTTGGTTTTCTCTTTTGTGTTGCTTTGTTTAGTCATATCAGATTCTCACGTTTTGGCAGCATTGGCATGATATATCAGGCCATGAGCTATGAGCCCCAAGCTTTCATTTCAACTAAGATACTATGCTAATCCATCTATAGTGGAGAATTAAAATCTTGCTTGCCGGCCAATTAGGTATCAATAAACCTTGTTCATGGGATTTATCATTACCAGACATACATACAATGCGTGTTCTTATACTGTAGCATGGAGTATATTTTGAGCCGTGCATATTTAAACGAGTAAAATGTTCAGTGCGATTGGTAAACGAAAACATGTTACTTTATATATATATATATATATATATATATTTCTACTTGTTCTAATATCAAAAGGCCTTCACCTTTTGATTCTCAGACAGGTACTTTTTATTTTTCAATCATGTCACCAATCTCCTCCATTCAGTCATTACCCAAACCTTGCATTATTCAACTGCTCAACTCAAAAGACAAGAATCATATACAATACAAACTCAAGATATGTCCAAAGGCAATTGATTCCCCCACTTTCAATTAAACAATATAATTTATAGGTTTCAGATTGTAAAAACATATCTGTTAACAAAGACAGATAACGTTGAGAAAAGTTACTCCATTTAAATAAAGGGTGGTTTAAGCAATGTGTTGTAGATTCAAAGACCATAAAAAGCTAAGCATGCAATTGGAGACAAAGTAAAAAAACTTCCTTAAATCTCAGACAGCTTTCACTGCATGTTCACAGTAAAAAGGAGGAAGATTCATTCAGACATAGTTGAAAGGTCAAGCTTCCACTATGGTAGGTTTCCAATACTTTAGAATCAGAATCCAGTCAACAGCTTAATCTCTGACCAGTCCTATACATATATATTATGTATATATAACTTGCTTTTCCATGCTTTTGAATTGGTATCCGCAGATTATTAATTATTAAGTTAGGAACACGCGGTGTAGATTTTATAACGGCAGCTGCTTCTTTTACACTCAAGTAATCCAGTCAGAAGAAGCAAAGCCTTTGCTTTTTCTTTTGTATATGTAGACTGTAGAGTATATCAGTTTATGATTCGTATACAGCTGTGCTTACTGAGACAAATGAATATAGGTAAGAAACAGGCTAGGAATAGTGGGGAATTACCTAACTATGAGACAAATATCAATGTCTTTTGGAAAATTTAAGATTAAACTTAATCAGTTCATTACAGTCAGCTGTTCTGGATTGCCACGTTTCAATGGAGTAGGGTTTGCTTAATAATGGCAGAGAAATTTATGAATTTGGGTCTGTTAATCTGTGGACTAATGGCTATAGAGTTGTATAACTTGGTAATTTATTTCAATTCATCTGCATCATGGTTAAGCTGTTCAGGATGTTTAAAATCTTTGAATCGCCATGATAATACTCGACATGTATGAAATTTATTTAGTTTTATTAGATTCAAGGGGTAATCTTAGATCATACGACAACTTAAAATGTAAAATCCCATGGTCCACACAACACAAACAAACATCGAACTGATCATATATTTTTCCTCAAAAGGCATAGGGTTTAATAAGTGTACGAACCCTCTTGTCTATATCCTTCAAGTTTTGGTCAATCAACCACCCTAGCTCGTCCAATTCCTCCTTCTTCACGTTGTGTAACCCATTCCCACAAAGATTTTGGAACATGACTTGAGCTAGCTCCTTCTTCCGATTCTCTTCCCTTAGTTTCTCGAGTTGTTCATTGGCTTTTGCCAACCATTGCTCGAGGAAACTTTCTTGGTTCACCATCCTATTGACGGGCAACTTCTTGTACTCAGACAACATGCGATGAGCTACGGCGTCTGACGGCCAGGCTTCTGGTTGGGAGCCATGACCAGAAGGGTAGAGAACAGAACAAGCTTCAATTCCACAAAGGGTAGTGAGTTCACTCAGCTTCTTCATCAAACCCTTCTTTCTTTTCTTGTAGGTAGCATTCCTTGCAGCATTATTGATGATGTAGGCAAGCTTTATCTTCTTTCTAGTCATGGTGAATTGAAAGTTTAGCTTGTATGTAATGGCATGTTAGTGTATGTTTATATATTAATATGAGAGGATACGGTTTCCCCACCAACCCTCAAACAAAAATCCTATGGTTTTTTCTATCTCATGTTAAAAAATACTTAAAAATTAAATTTTAAACCCTAATTCTAATTTTCACGTCCTAACTCTACACCCTAAAAAATACACAATCCTCCTAATTTTATAAATCCTACTACAATTCATAACCTTAAACCTTAAACCCTAAACTTACTATTTTAAATAAGGACATCAATGAAGACACAATAAAGAGGCCAGGTGATTTGAACTCAACCCTCACCGGACATTATTCACGTGTCTCGAAAAAAAAACGCGAAAATAAGGTAACTTGAATTTAGTGATGAGGCATATTTGGTAGTAATACTAAGTCCATCATAGCTGTAAATCTTATCGGAAATTAAATAGATGAGTATTGAGACAAAAACGACTCAATGGATATTCGGTGGCCTAATAAGCTCATAACGCAAGTTAATTTTTTTTTTTTTAAAAAAAAGATAAAATATAATAATGATAGAATGATATTAGATTTAATGGGCCTTTAAGTATCCATTGGGTCGATTTTAAATACTGTTAATGAGTATGCATGTTTAGGGTTCATAAATCAAGTATAATTGAACATGTGTAATTAAAAAAATTATTATGTACTTAATTACAATGTTAAAAGAGTTAGGCACCTACTTGCACTAAAACAAATTATCACGTTGCACACAAATATAAAAGTTGTGCACCAAAAGTTCTATTTACCCTATATAAATATATAATTAATTTTACCCTTCTACAGGACCCAATGCCCAAAGACAATTGGGTTTAGGGAAACCAAAATTGAACCTGAAACCCGGGCATCCAGAATGGGATTTCAGACAACTTGAGTGCGGTCGTCGTTAGACAAGGTTTGCTCTTCCCAGTGCCCAAATAGGAAAGGCATCGCTGTGTACCGTAACTAGGGCGGAAACCAAAACCAACACGAACGAGGGTATGTTTATGTTCGTTCGTTTAACTTTAACCGAACAAACGAACACGAATATAAACGAATACAAATTTTTTTGTTTATGTTCGTTCGTTAAGGATTGTAGCATGTTCGTGTTTGTTTATGTTCGTTAGTTTAAATGATAAACGAACATAAACGAACGAACATAAACGAATATAAACGAACGAACATAAACGAACGTAAACGAACATAAACGAACGTAAACGAACGAACATAAATAACATATATAATATGCTAAATATTTAATATTTTAGATTAATTCGATTAATTCAACTAATCAACTGATTTTAAATCGAATTAGTCGATAGTTAAAATTAAAAAAAATCATAATTATTAGATGAAACCTAAAATTTAACTAATTAACTAGTTTTATTTTGGTTTGATTCATTAACTCGGTTTAACAGAATAATAAACACCCCTAGCTTATAACAAGAAAGTTTTTAACGAGTCATAAAATAAGACTCTTCTCAACTCGAGTAACTCAAAATTTTTTGACTCGACTTACTTGATCTAATGCTCACCCTTAGATATATGAGAATAAATTTAAACAAACATAAACGAACAAACATAAACAAACATAAATGAACGAACATAAACGAACAAATTACTGAACGTTCACGAATATAAATGAACGAACGAGCCCTTTGTTCATGTTTGTTCGTTTAACTAAACGAACGAAAAATCTTGTTCATGTTCGTTCATTTAATAAATAAACGAACATAAATGAATTTCCCGCCAAACGATTCACGAACGGTTCACTGAACGTTAAGTTCGTTTACATCCCTAACCGTAACATTTGAATGTTATATCGGGCGTCCAAACCGTCTATCTCTTTCTCATGCCTTTATTCATGCTTCCGCTTTAAATTAAAGGTTTTAAGGTGTAGGGTTTAGGGTTCTAAGTTAGGGGTTGTGGTTAGTGTTTAGGGAATTAGGAGTAGGGTGTATTTTTTAGGGTGTAGGGTTTAGAGTTTAAGATAGAAAAAATAAGGGTTAGTGTTTAAAATTTAATTTTTTAGAAATTTTTAACATGAAGCTTAGATGGAGGCATAATAAAAAGGTGGAGGATTTTTATTCTTATATTGAACCTTAAACCTCAGGTGCAAATAGTCTACTTCTTTCTCATGGCTCTATTCGTGTCTCCACTTTAAATTAGAGGGTTTAGAGTTCAAGGTTAGGAGTTGTGGTTAGGGTTTAGGAAATTAGGAGTAGGGTGTATTTTTAGGGTATATAGTTTAGGATTAAGGTTTACAATTCATTTTTTAACAAAATTTAACAGAAAACATAAATGAAGACATAAAAAATAGATAAACGATTTTTACCCTAAACATCAACCCAAACAAATTTGTTAATTTAAAGTTTTATTTCATTGATCAAACAGCTTCCAAACTATCAGCTTCAAGGCGAAAACCAGCCTGCCACGTCTGAGTGAGACCTTCTAACATGCCCCACAATTCTGTCTAAGCCACGGAGCAAAGACCAATTTGATGAGCAAAACCAAGAATCCAAAGAACATCAGCATTTCTTATAAGACCAACACAAGTAGCAAAACCAAACGTCCCCTGGTATAACAGTACCATCGGTGTTAATTTTACACCAATCTCTCGGGGATCCTCCCAAGTCCCAACGAACCACCTGTCGATTGAGGCTAGTCGAGTGTCCGTGCAGGATCAAAATTCTAAGGTTTCGGTTTCACCACAAGTACTAACAAGGCATAAAGCTAACAAGAATTACAATGATTTGTCTGGCAATGACATGCATGAAGGTTGTCTGCAGGCTGCAGCAACGTGATATATATGTGATGTTGAATCTGTTCCATTCTTTTGTATATTGGATACTTATAAGCTAGCATCCATAGATATATGAAGGTAAGAAAAACACGCATATATAATGCTCAAATTATATGGATATCATTTATTTTTATTAGTTTCAAAGCAAACTGTAATCTTAGATCAGACTACAAGGTCGACACAACACAAGCAAACATCGAAGCTAGTCCTCTTGTTTCACCCAAAAGGCATAGGGTTTAGTAAACATATGAACCCTCTTGTCTATATCCTTCAAGTGTTCATCAATCAACCATCCCAGCTCGTCTAAATCCTCCTTCTTCACATTTTGCAGCTTCTTTCCACCAAGGTTTTGGTACATGACTTGAGCCAACTCTTTCGTACGATTCTCCTCGCACAGTTTTTCGAGTTGTTCATTGGCTTTTTTTATCCATTGCTCAAGAAAACTCTCTTGGTTCATCATCCTATTGACAGGCAAGTTCTTGTACTCGGACAACATGCGATGAGATGCGGCAGCAGACGGCCAGGCCTCCGGTTGAGAGTCACGACCCTGAGGGTAGAGTACAGCACAAGCTTCAGTCCCACAAAGGGTAGTGAGTTCACTCAGTTTCTTCACCAGACCCTTCTTTCTTTTCTTGTAGGTAGCATTCCTTGAAGCATCATTGGTGATGTAGGCAAGCTTTATCTTCTTTCTAGTCATGGTGGATTGAAAGCTTAGTTTGTATATAATTGTATGTTAGTATATGCTTATATATAGACATAGAAGAAAGGTAATCTTCGCTGGACATTGTTAATGGAGACTTGAAAAGGAAAGTGAAATTAAGGTAATTCAAATGTAATGATGAGGTATATTACATGTTTGGTAATAAATTTAAGTTAATCATAGCTGTAAATTTTATCAAGAATTAAATGACTTTTCTTATTGATGAGGCAAAATGTATATTTAGTAATATAGTAATGAGTATCATTTTATATGTATTGCTTCACTTAAAGATATTTATAATTATATGATTTTACTTAGATATTATGGGTTATTCCGGTCACGTTACTTATGAATCAGTTAATAAAATATATTAATTTTATTAAATTTTTAATTTTCTATCTAGTGAATTTTTATTTGATAGAAATTGTTACGATAAATATTAATGAAGATTGACTGGAGAAAAGTTAAGATGAGAAAAATTAATAAAATGAATACATTTGATTGATTGGTCATTCACGTCATGTCACCTATGAATCAATTAATCAAATATATTAATTTTATTAAATTTTTTATTTCAATTTTTTAGCAAGTGAATTTTTATTTGGTAAAAAATGTTACACAGTAAATATTAATAAATATTGACTTGAAAAAAAGATGAGATGATAAAAATTAATAAAATGAATACATTTGATTGATTAGTATCATAAAAGACGTGACGAGAATAACCCATGATTTAATTTCTTCAGAGACTATCAAGGGTAATAATCTTTTCTAAACTTACATTCTCATGTTTGGTTTAAGAATATTACCACTGGTGCGTTTGATTCACGGAATGTAAGATTACTATTAGGAATAAGATTACCGAAATGTTGTATTACTTACCCCATTACTGGGAATGTTGTATTATCTTATTTAGTTTGTTTGGCAGGAATGTAAGATTACAATGTTTGGTAAAGGAATATAAGATAATAAAAATGTATGTTTTACCAAGTTATCCTTGAGATATATTTTCTATTATAACAAACTAAATTCTTAATATTAAAGTTAAAACATTTACATAAGAATTCATAAAATATATTATCCTTTTTAAAGAAGATTAGTTTTTTTTATTATTTATTATTTAAAGTTTATATCTGGATTATTTCTAAAATTAAACTTGTTATTTCTTTACCTTTGATGAATTATTTTTGTTTTGTTTTTTTAATTTTTTAACCCTTCTTTGATTTGTTTGTGTAATAAGTAAATCTTTATTATTTAATTAAGAAAACCCTTAAGTAGAATGTAAATATTTATCTAGAGGAAGATTTAATAAATTTAAAGGAATATCATTAAATAATTCTAATAGATCAAGTAACTTTATCAAACTTCATAATTTTAAAAAAATATCGTTAAATTATATATTTTATATTGTATTTGTTCAGAATATATAATTTATTTTATAAAAAATATGTAGATTTATATTTTCTCGAAAATATCTATATATTTATTTATTATTCTATGTTTTAACTTCATATCTAATTCAATATGTGTTTATTTATATGTAATTATACCTTATTTAATAATTCAAAATAGTAAATCAACCTAAAAAAAGAAAGGACATGATTGATATGTTCCTATTTTATAAAGGAAATTTTTATCCTAAATGCCCGGAATCCTCAAATACCTAAGAAAAGCAAGAGAATAGGATTCCGAAAATAAACACAAAAACAAGTTAATGTTGATAATCATCTATTCTAGGTTGATAATCATCTATTCTGAGTTGGTGGGAATGAGAATAGGATTCCAAAATGTTGCATTACTCCTGAAAATATTGTATTCCGCGATCCAAACGCACTGAGGTATTATTCTTTTTTCAGTAATCACTATTTTCCCCTCAAATGGTGAGAAGGTTATTCCCTTCATTTTCTTAAGTATTACACAATTCTTTACTCTTAAAATAAATTTACCATTGTAGTAATGAATTATATTTATATTGATCTTTTATTGTATTTTTAATTAGACGATTAATTATTTATAGTATAAATTTATTTAAAAAATTATTTAATATTATTTTAATATACGAATGGTGTTATATATATTTAAACAATATTATAATATTTAATAATATATTTTTATTAACATTGTATTTATGATAATTTTAAGGTTATAAGATGAGATTATATCTTACTTGAGATTGAATGGATTAAGACGTAATGTTATTAATTTTATCATTTGATTTATAAGATATTTTCATCTTAAAAAATTCAATAGATTAATTTATTTTATCATTTTATTATTTTATATTTATTTTTATTATTTATTTTAATTTGTTCAAATCCGGGTATCCAGGTATTCGGGTACCCGAAGTACCGGGTAGTTAAAAAAACGGCCCATGTCCCGACCCAGATTTTCGGGTACCCAGTACTTCGGGTACTCGAATATCCGGATAACCGATATTTCAAGTAATTGGGTATCCGTATTTTATTTTATTTTATTATATAAATTTTAAATTTAATCCTAAAAATATATATATACAAATGTAAAAGTTTGAATTACATAATATAACATTTAAATATAAAATTTTAAAACCATAGTTACATAATCTAAACATAAAATTTAAGATATAAATTACATAATCTAATTCGAAACAAAACATAAGGCGTAATAAAAGTTTTTTTTAATATTTTAATTAGTTTAATTTATTTTAATGTACAAAAATTAATGATTTAATTAGTAAAGAATATTTAGTTGTTTTTCATCTTGGTTAATACACATGCAAAAATAACGTTTATATAAACGAGTAAAGTTCAAATTTTATCAACTCGAACAAATAAATTTATTATTTTACAACAAATCTTAATTTTTTTTATAATGATTCGCTAATTCTTTTTTGAAAATAAAGTTTGAGGAATTGAAATTTAGGAATTAAGTTGTTTGATCTAAGAATATAGTGAATATAAAGGTATTTTATTTAAATAATAATTATATTTAAAATATTAAAAAAATAAAAAATAAGAACCGGGTACCCAAAAATTTTCAATATTGTGACATGGACCCGACCTGGAAAATGATGGGTCGGGTACCCGACCCAAACATAAAAAAATTCTGGGTAAATATCCGATTATTTATATTCGAGTAGTCGAATAATCGAGTCAGATCAACCGGATCAGGTATTTTTGAACACCCCTAGCGTTCGATGTGAAATCGGGCAGTCAAAGGGTCGCTCTGATATCACTTGTCGCAAGGTCATTACTTTCTTCCTAAAAAACATGTCTAACAAGATGTGCTACGCCATTGTTTATATATCCGAAGACCTTTTTTTTTTTTCTTTGGAAGAGATATTGTCCAACTGCCTAGGCTAAACTAGCTTTTATCGGTTCCTTTTCTTCCTGTATTAATATCTCCTTGAAAATACTTCCTTTCTGCATGCTTTCAAGAGTCATTATTGATGTTAATGTGGGAAGGAACTGACTTTAACATCATCCCCTCAACTTTATAGGTGCAGTTTTTCAAAGAGAAAGGAACATTTCATCATTTCAACCAGACAACAGCACTTGGTAACTAATGATTGCCATAAATTTCATTTTAATTTGCCAGCAAAGGGTTGGCAAATATGCTACTATCCAAATCCAATGAACCAGGTCATAGTTACAGATTACCAAATATCAATGGGGAATAGATCATACAGAATGATTCATGAACCATTACCTGAAGCAGTGTATAGATAAATAAACCAACAGTAACGACTACGACCGATGCTATCTTGTAGACGGTCGAGGGATGTGCATGTCCTCAGCAACCTTCCCTCTTATTTATTATCTTGTTGTATTTAGTTTCATTGAATTGCAGGGTTGGTCCGTTCGGATATAGCTACTTCTAGCACAGTCAAGTAAATCATCTGAAAACCAGATTATGGCATGTTTTGTCACAAGGATACGGACAGTCGATGGACTTCACTCCTGCTCTGTCAAAATACCAATCTCCAACAGCTATTGCAATTGGCTGACACATTGTAAATTGCAGAGTTGTTTACATATCCTTTGCAAATTCATATAAATTTGATGAAATCCGATTGTTTATTAGACATACCTTGTTTCTGATTTCTGGAGAATCATCAGCAAACCATGTGTCTTGCCTTTCTGATTGGCAGTGAGCGAAGCACGAATTTATAAATAATCCGTTCCGTCTGGACATCGCGAACCCTTTTATGGCATTAAGCATCTGTGTGCGGAAGCCTGTGTCACAAGCACGAGATTCGCTTATGCTAACCTAGATTATTGAATTGCGTGTAAAATGAAAAATCAATCATGCATAAGGAAATCACCTTGTAAAAACCTGATCTGGGAAGGAGAACATTTTGCATGGTTCAATCTGCAATCATGCCAATAACCATGTGGATCTGCCGATGGTGGAGCGATACTGGATTGAATCTGATTTCAAGGAAGGAAACCAATTCATTCATGATTATGCACTATCATGTCCTAGTTCATAAATCGATAAAGCTATTCTGCAGGCATGGATCACTACCTGCCATGAATCGTAAGCTGCATTAAGAATAAACAGTGGAGTTTGGATGTGGTTGATTAGGTTTTGTGGAAAGAAACACTGAAACAAGAGAACGATGAGTCAAATTCACATGATGTTTCTTGTTAATCAATCAAACGAAAGAAAGAAACAATAAAACGGATATACCGAAGTTGGATCAAGGTGGTTGGTGCATATACGTGGCAGGTTGTGTTGCACACCCTGTGATATCAATAAGAAACAGGACTTGAGCATTAAGTAATCCAAGTTTTCCGATACGAAAAAGTGAGAAAAACTTATAAATCTTGAACCTGCAAGCCAACCACGCCGCTGTACATACTCCGAAGTGTCCGACCACCAGAGACATCAGCCCTACAGTCCAAAGAGGATATAATGAAAATATACTAAGAACCAAGAAACAATCTCGGTAACCGGTGCTTAAAACAAGCCTCTGAAAGGATAATGATGCTTACGTATCAAGAAATAGACCAGCATCAGCAAGGCATTTAACTCTAGTGGCTCCGGGAAACATGTTCCTAAACTCATCACAGTGTAAAATTGCTGCTAGACCCCCAGCAGAACACCCCGAAAGAAGAGCCTGCAATTTAATCCTTCTTTTTTACAACAAAAAGCAAATACAAAAACGTGGTGAGGCATAGCCTAATGGCTAATACTTGCCTTATACCTCCAACTACAAGAAAATAGAAATAAACATATAGAAAGGTAATCCTTTTTTGAAAGAAAGTTGCATCAGAAATAAATGCAAACCTGATTTGCATGGCGCATTCCTTTCGACATTAAGTCTTCCATTGCAGCTAGCCATATACGTTGGCCTCTAAATTGCAGCTGGGCAGCCTAAACACAGAGTAGCAATATTAACAACAAACATTGAACTAAGACACTGACAAGCAGATAAAAGTTTTCCATTAACTGATTCATAAATTTCAGTATTCAGGCTACCTTATTTTCGCTGTCCCCTGTAAAAGAGGCACCGTCACAGTAACGAAGCTTTATTCTGTTCCAATTGAAAAAGTCTGCAATTTTAATAAGATGATGATCAGGAATGGTACTACCTAGAAAGCTTACTTAGTACGAATCTTTTGTTGCAAAAGGAAGAAGAGGAAACCGGGATTTTCTTCAGCCTTTTCACTTAATATTCCAGTAAATGGTATCTGCTTTTCCATGTAAGTAGATGATCCTCGTCTGGTTTTTTTGCGGTAGACACACGTTCTAATGCTATTGCACCATCCTCCTCCCTGCCACAACACAATGAAAAAGAACATTTTAGAGAAATAGACAACTTCTGCATAATTAATATTGAATCATGCAGTCAAGTAATAACTATATATTTCCATAATTTATTTACTGTCACAGACCTCCAATTGAATGAGCCAGCTATTTGCTCCTGATCCATATCCACGATGCCAATGATACCCTGGCAAGGTTCCATCCAGGCAGACTGGAAAATTGAAAGAACAAAAAACAACAACTTAAATTAGGACAAATACCAAGACAGTTTCGGTGGACTAAACTTATATTACTCAGACTTGTGTGCCAGTGTCGGATATGGGTGCACACCGGACATGAGTCTAGTTAGCTTTCTAAGGTTTTCCATGTATTCGGAAGATCTTTAGAGGTCATATATCTATGAATCAAATACAAGCAGTTCAAGAAAATCGAAGAGTCCGAGCAAAACATCCGGGTAAGCTTAGTTAATTCTCAGTATGTGTGTGCAAAAATGATGTGCAGGCTGAAGAAGATGAGGACAGCAGATGAAATCATCCAGGGGGGGGGGGGGGTCTTATTAACTAAATATTACTAATTATTATTTTTTCCCCCCAACACTGCATTGGTAAAGTAGAACACAAGTAAACAATAAATAAACAGGGGAAATTGATGTTCAAAAGGAATGAAACGAAGCAGAAGCAAACTTCAATTAACAACACAATAACAGCATAGCTGAAACGTAACAAGCAAAATGCTACATTGTTAGTGTTATTTCTAAGAAACCCAGATTTTTTTTCTTGGAAAAAACAAGACAAATAAACCAAAATCTGGAGTAAAATATAAAGAAAGAACAGAAATTTACCAGCCCCTTTAGCACCAGCAGTGTGAATAAGGGTGAGTCCAACCATGAGAGGATTATAGTTGGTTTTGGAGGCTCCATATTCCAAAGACTCCAGAAATGACAGCTCAGTTTCATTAAAATCTAAAAACGCAGTAACCAGCTGAGCAAAAGCAAATGCTAAAACAACCCAAACCCCAAAAAGCTTCATTGTAGCTTTGTTTATTCTTCTCCCCCAAAATGACTAAAGAGAGAAGACGATACAGAAAAACCAAAGCTTGGAACTTGCAGATTCGTTTGTAAAGGAAAAGGAACGGCAGTGCAATTTAAAGAAAATGGTACTTTAGCACGGCTAAATTAGATTAAAAAATATTGCTCCTTTTAAGTGAAGGAACTAGCCAACTAGGTAGGGGAAGAGAAGAAACAAGAACAGATACGAATGTATCAACAACAAGCAAGCAAGCGAGTAAATTTGCAGATTGAAGGAGGTGTTTAAGGGGCGTTGATTGGAGAGAGAAAGATGCAAAACAAAGCACAGTGGACACCAACTACACTAAACTACAGTCTGTGCGGGGCTTTTTCCATCTTACATGTATAATTATGTACTACTTTGTGTCTATAATTACACACTATTTAACCAAATAGCTCGCATGGAATCTCTTTATGTAATTGATGGGTGTTGATAACATTATTATATGAAAATATGGATGAGCGAATCAATAAAGAAGAAATAGATTATTCCTGAATTATGTAGCGGATTTAGTTTTATGTGAATGTAGTTCTGTAGTGGCATACAGACAGACATACAGAGTCGCTTTTGCTCTTTTCATTTTCCATTTCTTAGATTTTATTATTTGTTTTTGTGGTGTGATCAGGACTAACCATACATTTGCCTTCCAGCTGTTTGCCGAATTTATAGAAAAAATATTAATATTTTTGTAAAATTTAACGGATAATCTTAACTCAAGTTAATATATTAAAAATTAAGATATGTAGTATTTATTCTAAAGTATATTTTCAACCATTAGACATTGATCATTCAATTATTATGTTATAATATTAGTGTTCGAACTCGTGAACTCTAGAATTAAAAATCTTTCCTTTAACCTTCGAGGCAAGATGATTTATGTCCGAATTATTTTTTTTAAGCTCTATCTATTGAACGATCCCTTATCCTCTTAATTTTGACAGGGTCGTGGTTTACCGTTTATATTGTTACTGAGGACATTTATGCACCTAGGTTAAGGTACTTTTGAGTTGAGCTTGAGCAGACCCTTTTCCAAGAAGAATGGAGTTGCCCTTTTAGGGTAAGGATCTTCCCATTTAAGATCAAACTTCAAAGAAAAAATTCCTTGGGGAAATAAATTTCACTCATGTAATAGGAGATTTGGATTTTTTTAAGACAAATATTATTTTTCAATTAAAAATTTAAGGATATAAAATACGTTATCTGATAATTGAAGATCTACGATAAAAATTATAATGATTTGAAGATGATTGCGTCTTTTTTAATTTTTTATTAATAAAATTTAAATTTTAATATGCACGTAGCATTTTATTTTATATCTTAATTTGATGACTCAAATTTCGTAATTTAACTCAAGACGTCAATTGCCAGTGGTATCTTCAAGTTACTCTAAATTTTACCACAAATCTTTAATTATAAGATAATGTATCTTATATTCCTAAAATTTCAACTAAAAGACAATATATATTTAAAAATCTCTTCTCTTACTAATAGGGGTTGGTCCAAGTGATAAGCAATTTAGTTCCGCTTAAGCAAGTCTCAGGTTCGAGACGTTGTGTACGCAAAAAATCCCTACTAGGAGACTCACCCACCAAAACTAGGTGTGCGATGCAGGTCGGTCTAGATTAGTCAGGGCTAGACTCTGGAACCAGAGAGCAATAAAAAAAATCTCTTCTCTTGATATACATAAATATACATTCACTCTTACTATACGCAGGAAAGTATTCCTTACCCTATTATTGAAAATAAAAATATAAATATCTTAATTTAATTTATCTATTATTTTAATTATTAAACCTTCATTTCCTTAGTGTTTGAGTTATGCATTGAATATCCATCAAGGTCCCCGTGACTTGTTTAAAATCTTGGGCACATTATCATGTGCAACCATTAGTTAGTTAGGTAGGTATTCCGTATTCGTCGGTGTGTAATTATACGCTGTATGGGTAGAAATGACACGTTTAAAAATTAATCACATATTAATATAATGTCTTAGTTTCTAGGTTTAGATTAAGGAAATATTAATAAGACACGTGGAATAATTGTTTTTGTTCGGGCACGAGCCTTTTAGCGTAAATGGTTAACGGAACAATTATTATTCATAAAGGTTATGAGTTTGAGCACCAGTAACTCAAACAGAGTGATTGAGATTATATTCTAGAATAGATAATACTGTAATCACTATTCGCTAATTCAAAAAAAATTATTTCTGTTCGACATAAACTTAAAAATAATTATATTTTATTTTAAATTAAAATGATTCATATATAAATAAAAACTGTTAATTAATCAATAATAAATTATTTAAAATAATATGATAAAATCATATAAAACATAAAATTATTATTTTATTCACATATAAATTATTTTGATTTAAAATAAAATATTAAATTAATTTAAATAAATAAAAATTAATATAATTATTCAGTTAAAAGTTTAAAAGATTTTTCAGGATTATTTTTTATCGTTTATTTCCTAGGTTGCCATTAGACTTCCGTCGATGCTTCCTTTTGTTTCTATTTTTTATTTGGATTTTTTTCCTTACATTTATTATTCTATTTAAATATATTTTATTTCTTCTGATATTTGTCTATAGGTAATGTCCATTTTATAAATATAAATAGGATGATTCTACCATGTGCGTCGAACATTGCTGAACATCACTAACGATGAATACCGTTGAATACTATTAAATTAATTAATAAAAATTAAAAATTTCAAGGACTAAATATATAATTTTAAATTATTTAAAATTAAACTTTAAACAAATTTTATATATTATATTTTAATTTTTTAAATAATTTATTTAAATTATTTTTAATTTAAAAATAAAAAATATTTAATCCAAAACCTAAAACCCTAAACTCAAACTAAAAATACTAAAAATTAAATCCTAAAATCCAAAACCCTAAATCATAAACTCTAAAACAATAAAACCATAAACCATAAATTCCTAAACAACAAAAATATAACCATACCCTAAACCCTAAAATAAAAAATTTGAAACTCTAAAAAAGTATAAACCCCAAACTTGAAACTCAAAATTAGTTTAAGATTTAGATATAGGGGTTTTGATTGTTTTAGGGTTTAATATTTTAGGGTTTAGATTTAGTGTTTATGGTTTAGAATTTTTAGGGTTCTTGATTTTAAGTTTAGGGTTTATGGTTTAGGGATTAGAGTTTAATGTTTAGTGATTTAGATACATGGATTTTGGTTATTTTAAGGTTTAAGATTTTAGGGTTTAGATTTAGTGTTTATGGGTTTAGGTTTAATGTTTAGTGATTTAGGTTTTAGATTTTGGTTTTAGAGTTTAGAGTTTAGGATTTTTTATTTTTTTAAAATTAATTTAAATTATTATTTTATTTAATTATTTAAAAAATAATATAAATAAAGTAATTTAATAAAAATTATTTTAAATAATTTATAATTATATTTTGAGTCCTTAAATTTTTTAATCTTTATTAATTAGTTTAATAATGTTCAGCGATATTCATCATTAATGATATTTAACGGTGTTCGTCGTCCGTCGTAGAATTTTCTTTATAAATAACTATATGCTCAAATCCCATGATTAATAGCTTGGCACGCATATTTTTATAATCCCGTAGAAAGTTAGAAATCCGTTACGGTTTTATAATCCCGTTATTTTATTTATAATATTAAATTGTAAAATTTTAATTTTTAATTAAATAATTTAATTAATTTTTAAAATTTCTTTCATTTATATTCATTAAACATAGTATTTGAAATATTTATACAAATAAAATGAATCAATGGGTCCAAACCATTTATTTAATCTTGCGGTTTTGTTTGTTCATACTGAGATACTGACAGACAGCAAGGGTCAGGAAGATATAAATGGGCTTCACACGTGGCCCAAAATGTGATGACGTCATGATATTGTCAGGTGACGTTATGTCAAGGTGTTGATGCCCATACCGAGAAATTATATCATGGATGATTCCCATCACGTCATTCATGAGATCAACTACTAAAAACTACTCACCTCATCATTTTCTAATTTTTCAAGTGAAGATTCACTTAAGAAAAAAAATATGACATGAAAAAATTGATAAAATGAATAATTTTTAGTGGTTGATACTATGAACACGTGATAGGACTGATCCATGACGGGCAGGACCCCGGTTTGTAAATCGGGTATCCAACGCCATCTCAAGTAATCAGAATCAGACCTTCCATTGCTTTGGCAATCAAAAGCCTCATCAACATACGGGTAGGACCCCGGTTTGTAAATCGGGTATCCATCGTCTTTCACTCACGTTCCAGTGTAAAGATCACATTTTTCCATCTTCTTCTCCCCGACATTGGGAAGGGTCTGCTTATCACGAATGGTTGTAGCATTTGAAGATCGGATTTGAGATTTGGTAAGCCAAAAGGAGGGCCGGTAGAGTGAGAGTGAGGGTTCGAGTGCACGCTTGATGAAAAGGAAACTGGTGAAGAGGAAGATCAGAATGAAGCAAAGGGAGGTGACTGTGTAACGGGTTTTGTGAGAAACGGAATTGGTCATTTGGATTTGGGTGGCGTAGCTCGAGATTTACAGTGCCGTAGAGTCCAAGAAAACAACTTGATGTGAAATTGTTAGCACTTGGGATTTTTAAAAATATCATTTTTATTCGGGGCATACACATTTTTCAAAATAAATTTAAACCCCGTTGAGTTGAGTGGTCCGGTGATTCTAAAAAACGACATCCTTAAAAAAAACTAAAAAATAATAGTATCGTTTTTTTATAAAAATTAAAAATTTGGTATACATTTTTTTGATATATATCAAAAAATTTATAATTTTTACAAGAAAAACAATATATACTGAAATCTTTATACTTTTTGTAAGAAATTCGGTTTATAAATCGAAATTCTTACATTTTTTAAGAAATTCAGTATATATCGAAAAGTGTGTACTGAATTTCTTACAATTTTTGTAAGAAAAACGATACCGTCGTTTTTTAGCTTTTTTTAAGGCTGTCGTTTTGTAGAACCACTCGATCTAATAATAAAGTAATATTATATTAATTTATCATAATTTAAAAATAATATAAAATTATTTAATCATTAATAGATAAAACATACCCTTTGTAAATAAAATAATTTAAATTTCTTAAAAACATTATCGTCTTTTTTTATTATGATCACTTGTTATTTCGAATTAAGATTATATTAATATCGTACAAGTTTTAATGATTTAAACTATTATGAATTATTAGAATAAATTTTTGATACATAAACTATGTAAAATTAATTATACACAAACATGTATATTTTATATTAAAACTTAGACCCCAAATTTTTAACTTTAACTCTAAATCATTTACTCTAAATTATAAACACTAATCTTACATTCTAAACGTTACAATTTAAATCTATAAATTTTAAACCCTAAACTAAAATCTTAACCCCTAAAATTAAAAGACATATAAATTAAACTTTACACGATTTATATATCATTTTTTCAAATTATTATACTATAACACATTGTTATTTCATATAATAATATTTAACAATTAATGACTTTTTATATCAATAATTATATTTTAATATATAAACAATAAAAAAATTACATAAATATTCTTTAAAATCTAAATCTTTAATTATATCTTCTTAAATTCTAAACCTAACTATACATCTTAAATTATAAACTATAAATTTTAAAATAAACCTCTAAATTTAATAAATATGTATAAACAACAAATATATGTGTCATTTTTTCACTTATAACAATATTTTAATTAAACGAATGATTAAAAAAACGTGTTTATTGTCGAAATATAAAAAAAAATAATGTTAATACGAAAATAAAATCATATATAATAAGCGATTTTTTAAATTTTCCGACCTGCTCTATAATCTTAAACATCGTAAGACAATAATCCTTTTATTTTAAGTACTTTATATCTAGTGAGTAGTTAAAAGAAATAACATGAAGGATGAGTCTGCAACAGGTGTCGAACACCGATGAACATCGTTAATGTTGAATACCTTGAACATTATTAAATTAATTTATAAAGAATAAAAATCTAAAGGATTAATCATACAATTATTAATTATATTTTGAGTTTATCACTCTTTTATTAATTACACATTGAATCCTTAAAGTTTTATCTAAACACGATACTTAAAGTTGAATAAAGGTTACTGACAGTTACAATGCCTACAGTTGCTTGTTTCCCTAACCATACAAAAGAAGTTGAAAGCTATTACTCCCTTGGAACTGGATGAAGAACGGAGAAGTTGAACCTGGAGTTAGGAAGATCCCAGTAAAGTCCGATTTCATCATTAAGCTCAAGATTTCTCCTGTTTACAAAGTTTGAAATCCAGTTCTGGATGAAGACGTAGCATCCATTCTTCCATCTCTTGAAAACTAAAGCATAATCAGTGTTGGTATCGCAGTCAAAAATAGAAACATCCAACCCTCTATCTGTAGGAATCTGTGAAAGTCTGTCGGTGTCCCAGTGCGGCAAGATATGAGATTCAACCAATGACTTTGGCAATAGCAGCCTCGACAGGTCACCGAGATCACTCTTGTTAAGTTTCTTCTTGATGCACCAGGGATCATGATCCTGTACAACCCTCACCTCAGCATCTGGTTCATTTAACCTCCTTCTCTTGTTTCTGTGGCTGGAAGGGTTCGGACTCTCCATCCTTTTTCTCTTCTTGTTGGATGTAAAACCAGCATTTAGAGACAAAGTAAGGTCTTCGTCAAAATCTTTATTCAGGTCGACGTTGACGTTCTGACTATGGTGATTGTTACTTTCGTCGGCTTTCATCCTCGAACTTTTATCCAGCGAAAGACATAATTCCAACGAAATACCACTCGAATCCGACGAAAAAGCTCCGCTGCTCCTCTCCATGCACTTCATATCACATACATCCAAGTCTCTTGTAATTAATTCTTTCTCCTCATTCGTTTTGGCAGCTTCGGTGGAAATAGAACCACAGGAAAGAGACAATTCTAACGAGATTCCGGCATCAGTACAAGCGTTCTTTGGTTCCGACAGAAAGGCCCCGCTGCTCTTCTCCATACATACTAATTTCTTTGCTTGTTTCAGCTTATCAGTTGGTGCAGAGGATGACGTAGAACCGATTGAAAGAGACAAATCCAAGGAAACATGTCTCTCTTGACGATCTGGGTTTCCTTCTTTTCCCTTAATGTCGCCTCCCTCGCCCATGAAATCGAAAAAACTGAGTTTCCTGTCCTGCATTGTTGAATCAGTAGAGCTCCGGCTGATGAATTTTGTTTGTTTCAGGTTTAACCCTAAACCCTTTCTCAAATAAAGCGTCTCTGTGTTTCAACTTTCAACCCTATTAGGGTTTATATAGATAATTGAAATCTTTTTCCTCAAGTAATACTCCTTAGGGTAGGTTTACTAAAACGACATAGCCACATTTAATTATCTTAAGGGGAAAAAAAGCTAACGGCTAAAAGTGTTTCTTGATAGTTTATAATATCGTATAAATTTTAATGATTTAAATTATTATAAATTATTAGAATAAATTTCTGATACATAAACTATTTAAAAAAAATATACATAAACATATATTTTATATTAAAATTTAGACCCTAAATTTTTAATTCTAACTCTAAATTATTTATTCTAAATTATAAACGCTAATCTTACTTTCTAAAGGTTATAACTTAAATCCATAAATTTTAAACCCTAAACTATAATCTTAACCCCTAAAATTAAAAGAAGTATATAAATTAAATTTTACAATATATATATATATTTTTCAAATTATTATACTATAACCATTGTTATTTCATCTACTAATATTTAACAATTAATGACTTTTTATACCAATAATTATATTTTAATATATAAACTATACAAAAAAAATCACATAAATATTCTTTAAAATCTAAATCTTTGACTATATCTTCTTAAATTCTAAATCTAACCGTACATCTTAAATTATAAACTATAAATTTTAAAATAAACTTCTAAATTTAATAAATACATATAAACAACAAATATATGTGTTATTTTTTATTTATAATAATTAAAAAAACGTGTTTATTGTCGAAATATCAAAAAAATAATGCTAATACGGAAATAAAATCATATATAATAATCGGTTTTCTAAATTTTCCGACCCGCTCTTAACTCCCTCCCTCATCCCCGCCGCCAAGCAACCCTCCTATTTCTCTTCCTCCGATTTCATCCCTCTCCTCGACCCAAGCCTTCAAGTTTTCAACAGTCCAGGGAATTAAACAAGGTAATTTTTGAAAGCGTGAGTATTTTTATCACCGATTTTAAGATTTTGAGCTACTTTTTGAAACCCTGGTTCGGTAAAACCCTTAGAATGGAACAAGAATCAGCTGCAATAGGGAAACGAAAATCACCTGAAAAGCCAGATGTTACGGAGACCCCTAAGCAAGAATCTGCCTCCAAACGGAGAACACTAGCACGTACATGCGTGCACGAGGTTGCGGTTCCAAGTGGGTACGTTTCAGCTAAAGATGAATCCATTCACGGGACACTCTCCAATCCTGCCTACAATGGGGAAATGGCTAAAACTTACCCGTTTCAGCTTGATCCATTTCAGAGTGTATCTGTAGCGTGCTTAGAGAGAAATGAATCAGTTTTGGTGTCGGCACATACTTCTGCAGGTAAAACTGCGGTTGCCGAGTATGCCATTGCTATGGCCTTTAGAGACAAGCAAAGGGTCATATATACTTCACCATTGAAAGCTTTGAGTAACCAGAAGTACAGGGAGCTGCATCAAGAGTTCGAAGATGTGGGGCTGATGACTGGTGATGTTACCTTGTCTCCCAATGCTAGTGTTCTGGTCATGACCACAGAAATTCTTAGAGGGATGCTTTACAGGGGATCAGAGGTTCTGAAGGAGGTTGCTTGGGTTATTTTTGATGAAATTCATTATATGAAAGATAGAGAAAGAGGAGTTGTTTGGGAGGAGAGTATAATATTTTTGCCACCAGCAATAAAAATGGTTTTCCTTTCGGCAACAATGTCCAATGCCACTGAGTTTGCAGAGTGGATTTGTCATTTACACAAGCAGCCTTGCCATGTGGTGTACACAGATTTCCGGCCAACTCCTTTGCAGCATTATGTTTTCCCCATGGGTGGCAGTGGATTGTACCTTGTGGTTGATGAGAATGAGCAATTTAGGGAGGACAATTTTATGAAGCTCCAGGATTCATTCGTAAAGCAGAGACCAGGCGATTTTAGCAAGAATAAAGAAGGGAAGAGTGGTGGGAGAGCTGCCAAAGGGGGGAGTTCTTCAGGGGGTTCTGACATATACAAAATTGTGAAGGTGTTGCTTCTACTTCTAAATGTTGCCCGATTGCTATATTATGATGCTTTTTATTATTGTTCAAAATATGCTCTTTTGTTTTCCCTCTGCTTTACAACTCGCCTCTAGTTGTCTGATCCTTTGGGTCAGTTTTCTAGTAGGAATAAATATCTGAAAACTTTTATCAATTGGCAAGCAACTTTTTTCTTGAGGATTTAAATTTGACATAGTCGAGTTGGCTATATATGTTCCTTATGAAGCAAAGCTTCCAAGTACAAAAGTTTGCTTGCGCAATATGATATTTCCATTTAGAATGCCCAAAACGTTTCAGTGGGATGGTTTCTTGTGTCAACGTAATTATATTATATTTTATCTTAGCATGTGGTCTGATTGTATGAAAAGCATTTTGAATGGGATCAGAATCAGGGTAGAGCATGCTCCATTTGTAATATTCCTTCATTTCTCATTAATTTGCTTATGGATGTTGACCATGTATTCCTTGGAGTATGCTCTCATTTGTTTGGTGCGAAGATGTAAACTGTCAAATGATTTCAATAACTACTTTATGATTAAGTTTTAGCTGAGGGAAAATGGCTCCCGTAGTCTTTGGTTTTTATCCTGCAAGTATTAATAGATAGAGAAGGGGAGAATAAGGAAAAAGGTAAAGTATATGTTTGGTTTTCAATAATTATGTGTAGGTTGAACATTTTGAAATAATTAGATCGCCATTTTTAATCTATGTTACTAATCATTAGGATCTTTATGGTAGAGGCTGTGGACCATTTTTCAATAGAAGAATGCATTGCCATATTCTGAACAATAATAAAGATCATGTTATTGGGGTAATAATGTGCCCGGAAATGTCAAAAAAAGCTCAGCAGTGCAAATCTCTTTATGGCATTCTTTTGTCTATGATTTTGAGGATCCTGCTGTTGATATGCAATTTATCTTATTTGTTGCAAGTCTGATCATTCAATATTTAGCTTGCACACTGTGGATTGTGGTCTTTCCTAAATAATTATTTCATTTAATCATAGTAAGAACACAATCAAAATTGGTAACCTTTGGTCATCTATACCTGCTGCTATCAATCATATATTCTATGTTATTACTTAATATTTGATTGTACTGTTTTGGAATTTCAGATGATTATGGAACGGAAATTTCATCCAGTCATTGTTTTCAGCTTCAGTAGAAGAGAGTGTGAGTATCATGCAATGTCTATGTCAAAGCTGGACTTTAATACGAAGGAGGAGAAGGATGATGTAGAACAAGTTTTCCGCAATGCAGTACAGTGCTTAAATGAAGAAGATAGAAATCTGCCTGCCATTGAGCTAATGTTACCTCTGCTTATGAGAGGCATTGCTGTACATCATTCTGGTCTTCTTCCTGTTATCAAGGAATTGGTTGAGCTTCTCTTCCAGGAAGGCCTTATAAAGGCACTTTTTGCCACAGAAACTGTAAGATCATCACAAGGCACCCAACCAACTCTCTTTCATGATATGCACTTCATTTTACTGTTCATTTTATTTATAGTTCAAATATTAATGTTGAAGATCTTCCATGTTGGATTTTGTTTAATACAGTTTGCAATGGGTTTAAATATGCCGGCCAAAACTGTTGTATTCACTTCTGTTAAGAAGTGGGATGGTGATAGCCATCGTTATATTGGATCTGGTGAGTATATCCAGGTGAGTAAATATTCTGTTACCTTTACTTTCAATCAATTGAAACTTTTTTCAAAAGGCTGATGATCATACACTTTGTTCTAAACCATGTAGATGAGTGGAAGGGCAGGACGCCGTGGAAAAGACGAACGTGGTATTTGTATTATCATGGTTGATGAACAGGTAATTTTATGAATTGTGTTTATGTGCATTTGAAGTCTGCAACCATTCATTACTGTTTTACCGATTTTAGAAAGCCCTCGGAGATTACCATTTAATTTTTTTAACCTTCCAAGATTTCTTGTTGTGTATTGCCTTTTTCCCTGTTTACTTTTATGTGTTGAAGTACTTTCTTTTGGGATTTGAATCTTAGCTAGCAGTATATGAAGACTCTTTCTGTATGTTTTTGAAGAAGCAAACAAGTTTTCGTTGCATCTTCTTTCAGATGTATATTACCTTTAATCGTGACCTTCCAGGGTTTCATGTTGTGTACTGCCTTCTTATTGAAGTACTTCCCATTGGAGTAGAATCTTCCAGGATTTCATGTTGTGTACTGCCTTTTTCATTGTAAATTTACAATGGTTGGACTACTTACTGGAGTAGAATCTTGGGTATCATATATTGGGTATTCTGTCTATGTGTTTCTAGAAAGGCAAACAAGTTTACATTGCCTCTTCTTGCAGATGGAGATGAATACACTCAAGGACATGGTTTTGGGTAAATCAGCTCCTTTAGTCAGTACTTTCAGACTTAGCTACTATTCAATTTTGAATTTAATGAGCCGTGCGGAAGGGCAGATGACTGCTGAGCATGTGATAAGGAATTCATTCCACCAGTTTCAGCATGAGAAGGTTTCTGTTGAATTTTTGCATTCTTTTGCATAAGCATAACGGGCATGGATTAACTTATGGATCTTTATCTGTTTCAGGCCTTACCTGATATAGGGAAGAAGGTTTCGAAGCTGGAGCAGGAAGCTACTTTGCTAGATGCTTCTGGAGAGGTAATCACATTCCCTTTGTTAACATTTTTTTACATCTTTTTGAGTCAATACAGAGGAATTTTTTTTTCATTTGCAGGCTGAAGTAGCTGAATATCATAAACTAAAACTTGAATTAGCCCAGTTAGAGAAGAAGTTGATGTCAGAAATCACTAGGCCTGAAAGAGTTCTTTATTATCTTGATCCTGGACGGCTGGTATGTGCTCATTTGTAGTGTTGATTATTATTACTGTTTGCCTTTAGTTTTTAACATGCTGTACAACAGATAAGCCTATTGTTGCATATGTTTATGTATCATTGTATTCTTTCTTGTTATTAGTTGCTAGTGAACCAGTGTTTATGCCGAAAGCTCCTTAAAATATACTTTTCTGTCATAAAACACCCATAAGAAAGTTCTGTATTTAGCATTTCAGTCAATTATTTTTATATATTTCTTTTGAAATGGAGTTGTCATGTATTTAGGTATGGCTGCAAAGCAAATGCAGCTTGTCCTTATCATTTCAATTGGTCCATGTACGGATTCATATCGGAAATTCTTTAGTCCGGAGTTTGATACAGCAAATATACCAAGTTGTTATCACATCAAAATGAATGTTATTAAAATGCCATCCATGAATTAGGTTGCTTATTTATGTTTGGAAAGATGAATTTGAGATACTGGATTTGGATTTAATTTGCTAAATAAATTGCAAGAATGAATGCCTAAATCGTGCATAATCTAATTAAGATTTAAATGCCTATATATTTTAAAGCTATAAAAAGATTTATTTTAAATTTCCATATACCTATAGACATTTCAAGTTCTCTAGCAAATAGGAATCCAACGAATTCATGAATGTGAAAATAACCATGAAGGATATATTTGCATATGTTTTTGTACACAATTTATATTAAAATTAGAAAAATCTAGGTCCCTTCTTTTAGTTCCTATTTACCCCCCACAAATATGCTTTTTATTTAACATGTGGCATAGTGCTTTGAATAGACAATTATGTTTCAGTAACTGGTTAAACAGCTGTGTGTTTTCTGGATGATTATTTTATCTAAATACATTAATTCTTGTATATTCTCTTGAATTATTTTATTCAGTTTGTCGCTGAATGATTTTAGGTCCAAATGTTTTGCTGTCTGTTTCTGGCAGAATTTTTTTGTAGTGTGCATGTTCGTGTATCTATAACAAATATACCTCTTGCTTGCCGCTTAAGTATTTCCTGTCTCATTGATGTCTAGGTTGTTTAAATACTTGGATTCGATCTTACGTATCATAACTTGAATAATGTGTCCTGTTATTAATTATAGATGTTGGATACACATTAAATTTTGTGTCACTTTATTTCACATAACTTGGAGATGTACTGCTAGATTTTTACTTAGCAGTTTTGACACTTGGATTCAACATTGCTTATTGCAGATCAAAGTAAGGGAAGGCAGTACAGACTGGGGTTGGGGAGTTGTAGTTAATGTTGTTAAAAGAACTTCTGCAGGAATTGGTACATTGCCTGCACGTGGTGGTGGTTATATCGTGGATACATTACTTTATTGTTCTCCTAGTTCTACCGAGAACGGTGCACGACCAAAACCATGCCCACCCTTACCGGGGGAGAAGGGTGAAATGCATGTGGTAAGTTGACATGGGATGGTTGTCAAATTTAAACTTCAGTTTGGTCCTTTGAAGTACCTAATCTTCAATCTTTGTATGCATTAGGTTCCTGTCCAATTGCCTCTTGTTTCTGCTCTGAGTAAAATTAAAGTATCCATACCTGCTGATCTTCGGCCACCTGAAGCCAGACAGAGTTTATTACTTGCAGTGCAGGAGCTAGGAACTCGATTTCCTCAAGGCCTTCCAAAACTTAATCCTGTTACGGTAATTATTCATAATATCAATATATTGTTAGATGTTTTTCCTAGTCAAACCAAGAGTGATATAATACTGAAAGCTTTTCTTTTTAGTTCATTTGATTGATAATTGGAATGTGCACTGTATTTGTTCCATGCTCTCATGATTCAATCATTCTATGAGAAATTATCCAAGAACTCTTCATAATTAAAATCTTAATTAAAGATCAAGTGATCAACTCTATCAAATCTAGCAATAGAGGAGATATAAATAAGTACTAACCTATCCTCATCAATGAATCACGTTTGCACATTAGAATTAGGAAAGACACAACTAAGAACAAGGTAAAACCCTAATAATTTATTTAAACTCAAAATAAGACCTTGTGGCTGGTGACTGAGGCCCAGTTTGGCACTGTGATGAAAACAATTACAATTTCAGTCCCTTTGCTGGTTTTGTGATTTGGAACAAATTTACCTCGATTGGGATTTTATATATTGTATCTAGTTTTCCATTTTGTTAGAGGATAAACTATTAAAGTTTTTGGTAATTAAGATGAAATTCAATTTGATTGCAATGCCAAGTGAGCCCTATGACTAATTCCATCTAAAATGAAAATTGCCAGAATTACATAGGAGCACATGTATGAGAAAGAAACTACACTAACCTTCTATATGACTATAGGCAATAATCCATCTGCATGAAATAGAGTGCTAAATTGCTGGTTCAAATTATTACAAATATGAAAATAACAAAGCATTTTGTTTTCATGGCTGCATTATCTGTAGTAGCTGTCACATAACTGGCGTTTCTACAGTATTTGTATCCATTCTACATTTCTCTCTCTCCATTGTTCTGTATTGCTTAAAAGCATTCTCAGTAAGTCAGTATTCTTTTTTCCTATGAGCATCATACATATCGAGTAGTAGAAGAGCTTTAAATTGTAAATTTAGTTCTGGTGAGAGAACCTTAGGTAAGTAAAAACTAATTGTTGATTTATATTGATTTGCAGGACATGAAAATTGAAGATCAGGAAATTGTCGAGTTAATGAAACAAATCGAGGAAAATGAGAAGAAATTGTTTTCTCATCCACTCCATAAGGTTTGTCATGTCACTTTGAATTTGGATTTCTGTTTCTAATGTTTCTATTAGAACACGGGCTTGTATATGATAATAAATACTGACATGTTTTTTTTAAGATATCAATTAACCGTTACATTTATTTTGCTCCGTGCATTGTAGTCGCAAGATGAGAATCAAATTAGATCTTTCCAGCGGAAGGCAGAGGTGAATCATGAGATTCAACAGCTCAAGTCAAAAATGCGTGATTCCCAGGTATTGCAGTACATTCTTAGTTAGATCTGAGGTGTAATTTCTTTATTATTGTTTCTTTTCTTGTCTCCATTGCCTTTTTCACATCGTGTGATTTTGATTAAAGTTTCCTTTTCCTCTTGCAGTTGCAAAAATTCCGTGATGAACTCAAGAATCGTTCAAGGGTCTTGAAGAAGTTAGGCCATATTGATGCTGATGGTGTTGTTCAGTTGAAGGGACGGGCAGCCTGCTTGATAGACACTGGAGATGAACTGCTTGTAACTGAACTGATGTTTAATGGTGAGTTTGTACTACTGTTGCCCAATCCAATTTGTCTTGCATTAGGTCTTATCGTATGAATAGGTATTTTCCTTGCCAGGTTGGAGTGGTTCTAGTTATGTTAGAGTTTCATTTCACAGAAGGGTTGCTAATCCAAACCATATTTGTTGGGTATTTTTAGATAAGTGAAAAGTACATGTTAGCATTAGAGAAAATTATTTAAACATGACAAAATTAGATATTAAGCATATTGAATACGATTTTTCTGTTATTTACTAATAATCCCAAATAATTGTAATCTATATGATTTTATGATATTTTACATGTCGTAGGAGGTTAAATAACACTTGCACGTGATCTTGTTTCTTTGTGGAATCATCAACTATTCTAATGAACTTACATGATATGCATGGGTATTGGGTTTTGAAGTTTTAAGCAGTATGATTTTCATGGCTTGTTATTTTGTGACTGCATGCCAGTTCCACTTGTAGAGCTAATATGGCAAAGCTTTGCACTTGTTGGTTTTGAGTTCTCTATTGGGTTATTGTTCGAATATATTTTAATCAGGTACATTCAACGATCTGGATCATCACCAAGTAGCAGCCCTTGCAAGTTGTTTCATTCCGGTAGATAAATCAAGTGAACAAATACAGTTGAGGACAGAGATCGCTAAACCATTACAGCAACTCCAAGAAAGCGCAAGAAAAATAGCAGAGGTTCTTCACCTGTCAAGTTCTCTCATTTATATACCAATATTTACTTCCATGAATAAGATAATGAGAAGTATCTCTTACTGGTTTCAGATACAACATGAATGCAAATTGGATGTAAACATTGACGAGTATGTAGAATCAACAGTGAGACCATTCTTGATGGACGTGATTTATTGTTGGTCAAAGGTTAGTGCTTCTGCTAGGAAATGTTGTCATGTGTTCATATTTGGATTTGGCTTCCTTTTAAATTTTATATTTTGAAATCTATTTCCACTATAATTCATCTGATTGCCTATGAACTCTTTGTCTAACATATTTTGATGTGTTTTAGCATCTGATTTAGCATATTGTTTCTTTTTTCAGTTTATTAATTGATTGTTTGTTTACTCATGTTTTGATTGTTTTCCTCAGGGTGCAACTTTTGCAGAGGTAATACAGATGACTGATATATTTGAGGGTAGCATTATTAGAAGTGCTAGAAGGCTTGACGAGTTTCTGAACCAGGTAAGTTGATTAGAAATGTCTAATATTTCGCTCCTCCTCCTTCCCATATTATTGTCATACGGATGCTTCTCTGCTTTTGTTATCCATTTTTGGCTATTGGGACTTTTGGAAACACAGGTTTAAGAGTTTAGAAAGGGTATATGACCCTTATTTTTTTAAGCATCTTCTATCGAGTCATTCCAAGTCTTGTTCCGACACGTTTAATAAATTTGTTAGTGTGGTGGAACCTGCTTCAAAAGCATGTTTCATACCCAAGGTGTCGATACAGTTGTGTCATGTTTGTCTCAACCCAGATGTCGTCTTTATGTTGCTATTCGACGATACAATTACTTGAATTGCGAGCCCTGGGCATGGGTTACTTGAATTGTCTCTGGTGTGAGGGCATGTCAATATGGAAGATGTCTTCCCTCTGCTTCTTTGATTAACTCAAACTTGAAGGGAAATGCTTTTAACACTTTTGTTTTTTGTCCCCAGCTCCGTGCTGCTGCTCAAGCTGTAGGAGAATCTGACTTGGAGAAGAAGTTTGGCTCAGCCAGTGACAGCCTTCGTCGCGGCATCATGTTCGCCAACTCCCTTTATCTGTAGATGTGTTTTTCATTATGCAATGGACGGAAAGCTTTGTATGTTGACACCATAGGTTTTCTCCTCACCTGTTACCCTGCATTCCCCATTCAATACCTTTTTAGTTTCTATGGCACTGCACCTCAAAATTTTGTTTGTTTCCATCAGATTTGTAATATGATATTTGTACACTTCTGAGGTCAGACAGTAATGGATGATAATGGTTTGGACTGATTTTAGGGTTATTATGCTGTATTTCTGTTCTGAAAATGGAACCGGAACAAAATATAAAAGATATCGAATATAACCAAACTGATCGAATAAATTGCTTGAACTCGAGTATAATGAAAAATGGATTGAATAAAGAAACATCTAATACTATTCATATGCAGTAAATAGGGGTGGGCAAGACTGGGTATTTGACTAATTTGAATAGAATTGGTCCCGGTAACCATCGGTTTTTAAACCAGTGTTGGTTTCGGTTACACCAGGTCCTAAATTTTAAGAAACGGTCCCATTATTGATGGGTACCGGTTTCAATACCGGGTACTTGGTCAATTAGTTTATTCTTAAAAAATTTTGAGTAATTGGAGAAAAAAAATTCAATCACCAATAATAATATTAAATAAATAAAATTTGAATATTGTAGACTTAAAATTAAAGTTTTAAAACCAATCATACTCATAATATTCATACATAAATAGAAAATCTGATAAGAAAAATAAACAAAAAAAACCAATACTGTATATTTGGTATTGATCCTAGTCCTACTGGGTATCCACTGGGTATTGGGTCCAAAAAATCAAAATTCAGTCCCAGTCCCGGTTATGACCGGGACCTAAATTTTGGATCCAGTCCCAATACCGAAATCAATACCACATAAAAATCTATCGGGTCTTACCGAGTCTGAGACCGAGACTGGGTTTTTTTCCCACCCTAATATTAAAGTATTATACGTTCAATAACCATGAAGTCAAAACGTATAATATCATTGATTCGAATATAGATAAACCTTGGTTATGGTTGAGCATTTAGTTAAGTTAAAAAAATTAATTTAATGAGTTTTATTTAATTATTTCTATAAAGAATTGAATTGTTTTAATTCTTATTTGAATTTAGTTTTTAAATATTTATAATATTATTAGATGAAATTAATTTTCTATAACCATTGATGGTTTATTTTTTTTAATTGTGTTTACGAGTTATTTAAAGTATCAAATTTATAACTTAAATTTTATTTAATAAAATTAAGTATTGGGTTTAGGGTTTCATGACTGAGTTGGGCTCAACACAGTAAGGAAACCCTACTTCGTGTTCATTTAGCTGAGTTCCCCGTTGTTCCATCTCCCAAGCTTGTTTTGTTTGTTCGATTGTGGTGTCCAGTTAGCCGTTCACACCATTTCCCAGAATCCATGTGTGAATGGTAGTAGGATCACCGAAAGCATTGCGTTGACAACAGTTATCGTGGAACTTCATCTTCTTCAACAGTTTCACTTACGAGATGTCAACAACATTCTTCATTTTTCAAATTTTTTTACTTTGATCGTTCTGATGAGGAAATCTTCGTCTGGGTTTTATGATTTGTTTTCACTACTGTCAGGGAGAAAGAAAGAAAAGAAAGCTGAAACCTTATATTTATTATCTGTTCTTCCCAAGCTTTTAGATTCAATTTTTTATGTCCCAAAGGTTGCATTTACTGTGTTAGAAGCTTTAGCATCTGAATCCTTGTAGTCGTCGGCAGCATGAATGAGACCCAAGATTGGGTTAGTTGGTCGGAAGTAGTATGAGTTTCACCGATAACAAATGGAACATTGTCGGCGATTCTGATCATAATGCATTTTATATCCATGTCATTCATTTTGCTAGTAATGAAGTGAAGGGAGAGAGATTGGTTGAGTCATTCATCTTCGGTCGAAGGTTAGACCCTGGAGAATGTGATGGGGGACCAACCACAAACTCGTATCTTTAGAACCACTTGATAGGATATAACCATGAAGTTCACTTGAATTCACATCGGTTATAAATTAAGATATAAAAAATTTAAAATATAGATACAATTTTTAAATTTTAAAATTAAGATATAGATACAATTTTTTTTGAATTAAAAAATTTTAATGTAAACATCATATCCAGATTTAAAAAGGATTGCAATAGAATAGGAAGAGCATCAAAGATAGAAACATTGTAGTCAGGTAAATTATCAAGTTTAAATCAGAATATGCATTCAAGTTATGTACTCTTTTGATCACTTTTTTACTGTTTGAATTTGAAGATGTTTAAAATCATTTTACCAAGTTATTCGGAGACCAATTAGAATTGCCCATAATTCTGCTTGTTGAGTGATATAAATACATTTTAATTTATAGGATTTGAACTTTTAAATGTATTTTTGATCTTAAATATTTCTAATAAAGTACATTCACTTTAAACCCGAATCCAAACTTTTCTTTTAAAATAATCTCAGCCTCAGGAGCTGATTGAAATCTTTCAAGTTCGTGTTAAATGTTAAATTTGGAGGTGTTGATCTCAAAGATTAATAGGGTCTTATTCTATAGGAGCTTGTAGTACAAAAGACTAATACCAAAGATAGAACAGGAAGTAAGAAGACATAGCAAATGTACTAAAATATTAACTGAAATCTAAGGTTTCATAACATTCAATTCATAAGGGTAGAACGAGAACTCAAATTTTGTACATGCAAAACAGACAACTCAAACACTTAGACCATCCCTACTTGCATATGACACCAGCCCAGACAACTACAGGAAACGAATACGACTCAGACTTCGTATCCGTCTCGACTACTTCATATATAATGATAATAAAACTTCAAACTTTATTTGCTTTCTTCTGTCACTGCTTCTGTGGTCACCACAGCGTCTGCCGAGGTGGTGGTGATGGTCGTGGTCTAGGTCCTACGGCTTTCTGGAAAGTATCAAAGACAAAATTGGGCTGGGGAAGGGACATTGCATCACAGTATATAATTCCTCCAAGCAGCAACCTTTCCTACTATCTGCTTGCACAAATACAACATTTTACGAATCATTCATTTATTTCACCGTAGAAAACAGACAACCGATTATTACAGTAACGAATTAGAAGCGCTCGAATGACAATGCAGCTAGTATAAAACATGAAGACTAGTGGTGATGTCGTCGGATGACATAATGGACATTCAAACATCTAATTATGCTTTACCAACCATGGCACCTTAAATGCACTAGAGTTTTTTAATAGCTCAAGAAATGCATCAAAAATGAATGATGAAGGGGAATAAAAGAGATGCATATAGAAAATATAACATCCAAAAGTATGCACATGTAAATAGGGCTATGGCAACTTACCTCCTAACACTCGAATCGAAACATCCCATGATTTCTTCTTCCAGCATCAATATCTACAGAAGTATACTTTCATCTAAACAACTTGAGATGAAATATTTGCCGTCAGTAGAGTTCCCCGAAATCCTCCTTCAATATTTTCAACATTCATTTTCTGGTCGGACAGCTCATCTGTGCACCGCAAAAGGACCAGCAAACAATGCAATTCATTAATGAAATAATTAGGTGATAAAGCTATAAACATTAAAACAGACAACAGTTTCTCTAGTTTCATTTAAATCATATCCAAATGAGGGGCAAAAATGAAAAGAGAAGTTACCAGCGATATCTCGATCTTCATGGATTTCAGAATCTTTCACCCAAAGCTTATCTCCAGGAAATATATTCATGTCAGCAAGAGTAGCAGTTTCCTGATCAATTATTTGGGATCCTTTGTGAAGTATTTGGTTTTCCTTAACAACCTATATATAGTGACTGTCAATAAGGCTGGCTACTGAAATAAAACCTATTTCCCTATACTGACAACAAATGCTCATTGCAAATGCATCCAATAGAAATTAAGACGAAAATAGCAATATCTCAATTTCAGGAAGACAATCAATCAAACCTTGTCAAAAAGGATAACTTCAAGAAATTGTGTAAAGCCACACGTCCAAACAAAGATTGGAATGATCGAGCAATTCAAGTGATTTTAAATTCCACATATTTAATCCTAAATTTACATTCAAGTGATTTTAAATTCCACAAAGCTAATTTGCAATGACCGAGTAATTCAAAAAATTAGTGCTGCTCTGCATGATAACCTTCTAATATCTTATAAGTGAAAACAAACCATAATAAGAATGAAGAGACTGAAGATCAATGCAACGTTATAAATGGTTTGTATAAAATTAATAATTAAGATTCTATTTGACTCAACAACAATACTTCAAAAGTAATGTGTTAAGCAAGAAAATTGTAGGGGGAAATGGTTTGTAGGCAAAGACAAGATTGTCAACCCCAATTAAAGTAGTCTGAAACGTGAGATTTGAGAAAACAAAGTTCTAAACAGAAAAAGAGGAATACAAGTTCATAGCTCTGCAACATAAAGATATCTAATTAGTTAGGGAAAAGAAGCACACAAAACAAGCACAAGTTTTAGGGGGGGGGGGGGGGGGGAATTATAGTTAAATTACACAAACTTAACATTGCTTACCCCAAGTGATTCCCAAATCATCATTTTCAACTGGTATATTGATGTAGTTGCAGAAACTTTTAAATTTACTAGATTTCCACTGTTTGTCCTCCGAGAACGCTTGGAGGTTCGTCGATCAGGCTCAGAGGACATGGATGCTTGTAGGATTGACTTTGGAGCTTCTTTTCCACGTATGAGATAAACATAAATTTCTTCATTAGCATAGTTAAGCTTTTGCATTAACTCACAGCTTTCTCTTTCTCCAATGCACTCCTCACATACCTGGAAAATATCAAGAAGTTATTCAAATTTACAAATGCAAGCTATGACGGCCGAAATGCAACCATGCAATCATTCTCCTTATTTGATAAGCATTATTAAATATAAAAAAATCATTTGTGTACATTCCTTTCTATGAAATTGTTTCTCCGACCAGGACCAGCAATCCATAACTTATGCTCCATCCACAGGGGTATCTAACACACCCAAAATGTTCTATGAACCACCAAGGCAATCATACAAAAAAATCCTGAAAGCATTATTTACATTTATTTAAATGAGGTTGCCAAGTCTCGACAGCCTCAGCAGATGTTACCATCCCACCCTATCCCGTATACATTATTCAAGTTTCATAACTTCTGAGGCCTCACAGAAAGTTCAAATACTATGAAGCAGCAAATCATTCTTGCCCTTAAAATCATGAGGAACCTATAACCAGAAGGATGAAAAAGCAAATATTTCCTTCTTCCACCATCTATAATCGTATTTTCAATTATTTCTGCTTGAATGCATAAAAACTCACTTGTCTATTCAAAGAACAATAAATAATTAAAATATACATAGCATTCTCTCTTCCTATTGTTTTTTCTAGTTCTTCAATTTTGCGTCCGTCTTCAATGCAAGAAAGAAAAGCCATCCTGCACACCTCACGGTGTGCACATCACATTTCATTACAGAAAGTTAACAACACCAACAACCAACACTTATAGCCTCCAATACTAGAAAAGTAACTCTTTTCCCTGTCAACTATAGTATTAACTAAATATCATCAATTTTAACTTCGGGAAAAAAAATCCAATGCTCATAAGTTCTAAAAAACAGGAAGATCATGCTGCTGCATGGATCACAGAACAAAATAGGCTACATGGATCACAGAACAAAATAGGCTACATGGATCAAAGAACAGGAAGAAATTTTCAGTATTACCTCTGGGCAGGTCCTAATCACTGGATGTGACTCAATCTCAGTATTTACTTCATTTGAAAGATCATGCTGCTGCTCACATATTGGAATGTCCCCACAGCATCCAGCCAAATCAATAGAGCTACTGAGCTCAATCATAGCAGATATACCATTCTCCACAGTACCACCCCATTCTTCACAAAAGCATTTCCAGTCGTGCTCGGTGATAATGGTCAACCTATCTGTCTAAAATCCAAAGATGATAAACTTTAAGTTTTGACTAATATTTTAGATGAAGTAAATTAGATATTGCAATATATGTACATGTATATAGATATATGTATAAATTTAAAATTAATTAAAATAATAAAGAACAATAAATAGCACTAGTAGGTATCATTATCTTCAAACTCAACCAAATGTATTACACCCATATACTTACAGAAGAACCCTTCAGGAAAAAGGAACCACGTTTGTAAGCCACTTTAGGCGGCCTCTCCAGAAGGCGTAAATGCTGGTGAAAACAAATGAGGAAGAAGGATAGTACAACCATTATCCTCATGATTAATAAAATAAAATAAATGAAAATATCAAAAACTAAAAGCAATATAAGCCTAATAATCTACAGATAAAAAAATAACTTCAGAAAGTAAACTCCTCACCAGAAGGGGTAACAGTCAATTTTAACTATAAAGTGGTTGTTAGCCCATTCGTAAGTTCAATATTTCAGAAAATTTCTTTAACTAACTACTGCAGAAAAATATCATTATCGAATAATAGAAAGCAACAGAATGCATATCAAGAAAGGTTGGTTACTTCCCCCACCAAACTAAACCAACAAGGTTTAATTCCAATATATTCGGGGTCGACTAAAAATTGAGCATGAGGTGAGAGGAGGCTCGAACTACAATATAAATAAGCATCCATCCTATTCCCAGGTAGGGTTAAGAAATCATCACTGATGGCACTAGACTATATAAAAAGAGCTAATAGAAAAGTTGCAAGTGACCTTTTCACATTTAAGCAAATTAATGATGCCATCAAGAATCTCAGGTTCCATAGATGAATTATGCTTGCTGCTTGTATTGATATAGCTCCTCCATTTTGAAAGCCAAGAAGAAGGCAGCAAGTAGTACTTGCAGTTAGAAGACAGTGTGATACTCTTGCCTGTGGCTAATTTTTCATGGCTCTGACGCTGTTTAAGCTTCATTTCTCTGCAGCATGAACAACAGAAGTCAATCAACCGTGAAAGAATATTAGCACATAGCAACAAACTACAAATGAGAGCTCAGTTCAGATAACCTTCTAGAATCCTCCAAGCATGCAACTTCCGAAAGTGCATTGCTGCACTCGGGACACTCTTTAGAGTCGAAAGGAAAAGTTGGACAACCTGAAGGATCATCAGGTTTTACTGTAACTGCATCCTCATAAAAGAATAGCCATAGCTTCTCAGGAACCAACAATCGCTTGGCACCAGCAGCTTGCTCTGGCATCAAGTTCCCATGAGGACAACTAATAGACATGGTTGGTCCGGCATCAGCTTCACTAGGTGCATCGAGGTTTTTTCTTTTCACCCACTGTTGCAACCTGCAAGTAGAAAATGTTCGGCATCACTATAAAATTGAAACCAAAAGGCTAAATGGTGGAGTTTTTCCTACAACTGTCAGATGAAGAATAAGAAGAAAAGGACCCTCGCACACAATAATCTAATGCAGCCAGGCAAGGTAATCAAAGCAGCGAAAGTGCGTAACTATTTAAAGTGGAAATAAAATAGAAATGGCTGTAGTCATACCATGCCTTAGAAACATAGTACGCTCCATCTTCGCACTTGGCTGAAAGTACATTGTCTGCAATCTTTTTCATCAATTTCCTTCGATCTCTATAGCTGTCAGCACAAACAACTGTACGTGCCACATCAATAAGGCAGTCCATGCAGAAGTCATCTTTGGCAAATGTTGGGCCCCCATTGTACTGCTTTGCACAAGCACCATCAAAATGAATATGAGGTGATTAACATCACACCTTAGAGGCAATCAAGAGATCACAGAGGAAAATCAAAAATATCTACATATGTACAAAAACACTTGCATAAAAAATTATTAATTAGACAAACAATAAAATAAGGTACATTTGTAGCAATAACAAAAGAAAAAGTCATTATTATAAATTTATAATCACTATATAGCTAGGGGGCTCTAGAAAAGCATGCAAAGCTTGCATCAATTATCCATTCTTCTAAGAAACTGTATATCAAGGAAAAAATCAATTGCAGGCAATCTAACTAAAAAAGAAGGCATTGAAATAAGGATTTCTATTTCTATGAATAAAGTAGAGATCCAGTTTATTAGAAATTTAACCAAACACCAAAGATAAAAAGAAAAAAAGACAAGTATCAAAGTGTATCCAAAGAATGTTTGAGCAAAAAAATTAAGATGATTACAATGAAGCTACCTTAGAGAACAATTTCATCCAGGCTTCAGCTGACAATCGCTTCACAGAGCCAGCTTTGGAGATTGGTAATTTTCCATGAGAACATTGGATAGATGAATTATTTAAAACACTGCAATACATCAACCATCAGGCTATAAAGTGCAGATGGGAAAAAGCGTGAAGCTTGCAACAGTTGCCATGGGAAATTACAAAATATGCACAAAGAAAACTAAATTCAGAAATAAAATTACAAACTTAAGAAAGATCACTAGCATGCAATGCATTTGTCCACACCTAAGAGAACAATAATTTAATCCACACATGCAGGAGCAAATTATAAGGCCAGATTCATATAAAATGCAGCACTATACTTACGGTGGAGAAATATTATCAGCCCATTGACGAAGCCAATCTGTGGAAATCCAATAGAATGGTTCGTCAACAGAATGAACAGGAGCTTTAGATAGCACTGATCTCACTTCCTCTCTTCTTGCTGTTATGCGTTCTAGTTCTCTTTTCTTTTTCAATTTAAATTGTTCACAAGCATCAACATATGATGAATTCAAGGTTGTTATCTCCTGACAAAGATGAGATGGGAGCGAAAGTCCATCATGTAAGAAAACTGCATCACCTTCTATTTCCATGGTGCTGCCACCATTCTTCTTAACACAACTACGATTGTACATTAGCATGTAGGCATCAGTAGATGAAAACATCTCTACATGACTCCTACCACTGGATTCTTCATGTTGCAGCTTAATGGGATCCAAAAGATTTCCATTGGCAGTGCCATCCACTCCTATGCAAGATGAATGTACTGGATCGGTTCGATTAGATTTAGTATTGGAAGTTGAAGAGCCTTCTCCAAATGGATGATGACCCAAGTCTGATACATGTTCATCATCAAACTCCCACCACTGCCCTGTATTCTCATCCTTAATATGAGCTATGTAGTGGCCACTGTTTGTAGCACTTCCTTTGTGAATAAGAACAGCCGACAAGTCGTATATTAACTCAACTTGAGAAGGCTTCGACAACCTTCCTCGCATATCTAGCTTTCCAGGAAAAGAAAAATGAGAAGTGATCTTCTTCTTTGATGTAGTCTACTGACACATTGAAGCACAGAAAATATTATTAAGTCTTATGACTGTTTGATGAAGCATGCAATATACACGGCTTCTACTACAGACAACACAAAATGGAATTGGCTGTGCATCGAATCAAAGGTTACAATAGAAAGGAGAGGATCTGCTAATTTTATTAATTATAAAATGTTAAAGCAAACAAACTGATACCAAATACCCCAACAATTACCTTTTGAAGAAAATCATAGCGCTTAAGATGGAAATTAAGCACATCAGGCAGTGTACGCAGCTTGATACTCCGTGAAGCATCAACTCTCGAATTACATGACTCACAAAAATATTGGTTATCGCCATGCAGCTCTTCAACACTCAGGTAATCAGTTAAACTCTCGTCTAGCGTTTTCAGGCCCTTTACATTCAACTCAAGCTCATAAAAATCTTCCATCTTTGAAGAAGCTTCAGAATCTTTGCCACATTTTGAGCACCTATAAAAGCAGGATAATACATAAAAACACATTCGTCTACCTCAGATATAGTTACATCCATAAGATTAATCACAAGCTTACAGTATCAAATAACATACACAGGAAGACCATATATATTCAAAGGTGTAAGCAAATAAATGACTGGATAAGGTAAACTGCATACCTCAATACACATTACTGACACAGAACAACCAAGGCATTAACAAATAACCTCACTATGGAAAGTGCATACAGACGCATTAATGAAATGTTTAGAAGCTAGCTGCTACAATACATTAGGTTTGTAATTTGTAAATAGTAGTTGGTTGATAAAAATTGTCTATTCATGCACCTCCAATAAACTAATGCTAAACCAAGCATAACGAAGACTTAGACTAAAGCAAGTTCACATTGAAGGAATTATTTGACACATGGATACAAGAAAGAGCATTCATGGTAACTTAAATAAACCTTAATCAATTATATTTTAGAACAAGGGTTCTCAAATAGTCAAATAGCATAAATTCAGTTTGATCTAAAACTCACATGGAAGAAGAACCTATTTAATGGACAAATGCAAGCGAGTAAAAGTATTAAATGGCATACAATCTCTCTTTAAAACGCCATACAAGTAGTACAAACTAAAGTTTTTCTTCATATTGAAGAGTGGGATTTCTTTAGATCACTCGGTTTTCTTCTCATTTTAGGTTAGTCCTTTTTCTCTCACATATATGAGGATCGTATAAGCCTCCAAAACATATCAAACTAAGTAGAAGGAAGAAAAGTAGCAATAATTCCAGGGGGGTAGAAAATTGTAATTTGAAAACTAACAATGATGAAATCTATCTTACGTTGTAACATGGGATACACTTCCTCGAAAGAGATCTTGAACAATTGTCCTTGCCTTGGGAACTTTAGAATCACTTAGACATCTCTCAAGCAAAGAAAAAAGTAAGGTCAGAAATTCATGGCTATCCTGTTGAACTCCATTATCTAACTCAAGTGTTTGTATAAATGGGGCGGAGTCGATGAAAGCCATTTTACTAGCATGCAATTGCACAAAAAGTCGTGCAAGTTGATCCAAGACAGGATGCTGATTCAAAACATTAGGTTCAACAGAGAAAACTCCTTGTCGAAATGATTTGTTCATGTACAGGCACTGTAAAATGCTGTTAGCATAGCATGTTGCACCCAGATTAGTAAGACCTGCAGGTGAATGAGCAGAAGAACGGAGATCTTTACATGGATCTGGACCAAGAGCTTGGATAAAATCTGACATTTTCTGCCATAAGCCAGTTTTCCTACTTCCATTTGGAGGTGGAGTCAGCCCACAAAAACAATTAGGGTTGTCTTTAGTATTCACACGACATCCCTGACAAACCGGTTTGGTGATCATATACAGTCGATTTACATCATCATCAGTTATTTCACCAGTCAGGTGAATTTTCCTGCACAAGACAAACAAAAATTCAAAAATAACACCAATTCAAGGCTTAGCAACTCCCCACCACCACCACCACCACCCTGCACCCCCGTGGGGGAAATAAGTAAAATAATGCTTACTCTTGAACACATAACAGCCAGTACCTTAATATTTCAGTAGTTGTATCATCATTTTCCACCTGTCTGTGCCTTTTATTTTTACTTCGGGTTGTTGGTCGGCTCATTTTATCATTGACCGACCTTGCTGTGGGCACAACAAAGAGACACCTGTCATATAATGCTGTTGATGGAATAAAGCAAATTTGCAAGTTTAATTTAAAGTTTCAACCTTTGAGCACAGGCATTAAATTCATACGTAAAGAAAGGGGGAAACGAAACAAGACGATAGGAACAACAATCACCAAGAGTCAGCAGAACATTTATTAGCAAAATAAGGAACAGTCTCGCGGCCGCTATTTCATCATCCGCCACCACTAAAGACCCCAGTACCGGGGTAAACAAATTTCACATCAATAACAGCGGATCACCGCCGCAAATTGCAGTGTAACGGAAAAGAGCGACCACGATAGTCCCCATCTCCGCTAAACCGATACATTTTATTACAATAAATCCATCTTTTCAACAAGGTAAACAGATAGAATACAATGAAACGTAATACAAAGCAGCATGATCGAGAATAGAAAAAATCAAATATAGCAGAATGATCAGAGACAAAAAAACGGATAATACAAACCAAGTCACAACTCAAAATCCAATGAATCAAGTAGAAATCTTAAGTCTAGGGTTTTAAAAATGACCTTGTTTGATTTTCCGGTGTTTGGTTCCGTATGCCGGAAACTTGGATGCAAAAGAGGGCTTGGGTTAGGGATTAGAGGAGGGTGGGCAGAGCGGTGGTGAGAGGCTTATTTGGCGGGGATGTGAAGAGAGTGGGTCGGGAATTTTCATGGGAGTTTTCAAAATTAAATTAGTAGTATTTCATTTTTAAGTTTTTTTTTTCCTAATAGTCTAAATGAATTAAATTTATAGTTATTGTTTAAGATTAAATACAAAATTGAAGCTAATAAGTGATTTTTAAAATATATATTATTTTATTTCAAAATATATAAATTTAATTATTTTATCTACAAATATATATTATTAAATGATTATCACGCTTAAAAAAATAATACAATAACATCGGTTAAAAAGAGATATTAAAAAAGACGATACTTGTTTGATCAGAAAAATACTTTAAACTTTTATATGAAAAAAATTATATTTTTTCCACTTAAACCTATTTATAATTTTATAACAATAATTATTTAATTAATCTAAATTTAAACGAATTTATACAACCATATACGATATTTATATATTATTCTTTATAAGGTATATATATTATGAGACCCATCTCAAACTTAAAAATTAATTTATTAATTATTAATCTTTTAAATTTTAATTTTATAACTCAGATTTTATTTAAAATATTAAATAGTATTTATAAAATGGGTAAATTACAAGGATAGCCACAATATTATGGGGTTAGTATCGAAATGGCTACAATGCTTTAAAAAGCGTCAAATACACCGGTGAACTATTAATTTGGTATTAAAATAGTCACCGACCGTTAAAAAGCCAAACGGACTGATGACGTGGCCGTTAAATTAAAATGAAATAATTACACATTTACTCCCTACTATTGAAACATTTTTTTAATTTAGTCCTAATTTAATATAATTATTCAATTAAGTGGTGACCTTATTGGAAGACATTATTATAGATATTTAATTACCACCTGATCAAAGGTAGAAAATAAAACTCCCCAAAACACTAAAGAAGAGGCTTGAACCTATGACCATAAGCATAAATGATCAATACTCAAACCACTAGACCAAACTAATTTTAATTTCTTAAATTCCTTCAACATGTATATATTGAATACAGTTTTCTATATTTATTCACACAATCATAATTTTTTTAATTTAATTTAAATATTAATTAAATTATTTTATATAATAAAATAAAATATTTAAAGTATAATAAAATTTATTTAACAACCCCTAAATTACTTAAACTCTAAAACACTAAACCTTAAATCTTAAACCTTAAATATAAAAATATTTAACCTTAAATCTAAAATATTTAGGGTTTAAGGTTTATGGTTTTAGATTTATAGTTTAGGATTTGGGTTTAGAATTTGGATTTAAGGTTTAGTATTTAGGGTTTTAAAGATTAGGGTTTAGATTTAGGGTTTAATATTTTTTAAATATAATTTAAAATTTTAAATGACTTTAGAGTTTACTATTACATGTTTAGGGTTTGATTAAGGGTTGTTAAATAGTCTTTTATTATTATTTAAATATTTTAATTTATTATATAAAAATTAATTTAATTAAATTAAAAATATATATAATTATATGTGGAATTAATATAATACATATAGAAAACTGCATTCAATATATATGTAATGGGAATTTATATCACAAAAATCACCTTGGTTCATTGGTTTGGGCGTTGCTTATTCATACCCAAGGTCATAGATTCAACACCCTTAGAAAATATGTTGTGGGATTTTGTTTTCTTCCTTTAATCTGACTAGAGGAGAAAAAATAATTTAATAAATTAAATAATATATAAATATAATCCTTCACGTGTCACCACTTAATTGAATAATTATTTATTTTATTATAATAAAATTAAGACTAAATTAAAAAAAATGTATGAATAGTATGGAGTAAATGTGTAATTACTCCATTTTAATTTTAACGGACACGTCATCCGTTTGGCTTTTAACGGTCGGTGACTATTTTAATACCAAATTAATAGTTCACTGGTGTATTTGACGCTTTTTAAAGCATTGTGACCATTTCAATACTAATCTCATAGTATTGTAGCTATTCGTGTAATTTACCCTTACAAAATTTTAGTTCAAGTTACATCAAATCGATTTTTTTTCATTCACAGTGCGATAATAAACTACTTTTCAATAATAAAAAATTAAATCTATTCTAATTTCACTTTATTTTTCTCTAAAATTAATCTTTTATTTATATTTGTAAATATTTATTTTTTTTCTTAAAAGTAAATAACTTAATTTATTTAAATTTTTTCTTGCTAACTTTATATTTATGTGTCCTAAAAAGTCTACCCCCCCCCCCTCTCATCTGCATTTGAACAAGAAACTCTTCCTGTACAAGTTAAGATGTGGTTGTTGCATTTGAATGCGGAAAGTGTGAATCCTTGGGACACGTGTTGAGGCACCCACTAGATTCATAGACTCTTGTAACGATACCTTAAGCCTATCATTTTGACCAGGTAGGAGGAGTTAGTGTATCAAGGATGAATAATACATCTTTTATTAGATGAATAATACATCTTTTATTAGACCTGTCATCGGACCATCACAATCATTTATCTTATCACTTTATTATTACAAAATCAATTAATATAGTATAAAATATTAAAATCATCGAATGTTTTATTTAAATAATTCACGACGAACGATAAAATAATGAATGATGAATGAATTGTTTGGGTCGTCGCAGATCTAGCTTTGGTGGGTGAGCCTCTCAACGGAGATTTTTTGCATACACAACGTCTCGAACCTGAGATTTGCTTAAACGGAACCAAGCTGCTTACCACTTAAACCAACCCCTATCGGTAGAAATATATTTTATTTCACATAATCAATCCTAATAATAGTGGTTGAATTTGGGATTTAAAAGATTATTTTAAAATTAAAATATTTTTTTAACATATAGTATTAATTTATACTCCCTTTGTCCCATAAAAATTTCTCAATTATTATTTTTTCTGGTTAATTTTTTTAAAATTTGACTCATAATTATTTAAATTTATTATTGATAAAATATAAAAAAATATATTTTAGAAACATTTTATGATTTTTTTAAACATACATCTTATAAAAATTAATATGGTCAAATTTTAAATATTTTAACTTTTTAAAAATCAATAATAGACGAGATAAATAAAAATAAGATAATATTTATTTTAAATATAGTTTTAAGTACCTAAAAAGTTGATACGTAATAATTAACAATAAAAATTAATAAACAATAATAACGAAACACATATTTAAATAACATTAAAAATATTATTTAAAAAAATATTAAGCACGGAAAACATGTATAAATTAAATACCTTTTTTGAGTGTTAAGCATTTTCTCAACATTAATAAAACAGTCCCTAAATGATAAAATCAAGAACAAATTACATTAATAATCCCTAAATGATATAAAATAATCATTTTACTCATTGCCCTTTCAAAATTATAAATCAGTCATTATATTTTTTAAATTATTGTAGAATACCTTTGAAAACTATAAAATAATATTATCGATTTAATTAATTTAATAATTATTTTATAATAATTTAATAAATTTAATGATTATTTTATTTTTAAAAGATGAGTGGCTAAAACAATTTCTTATAGTTTAGGGTCTCATTGTGTACTTTACCCTAAAATCAATTGAGAGAGTAGAAGAAGAATAAGGAGGAAGGAGGGGTAGGGTAGGGTAGGAGAAGAGGACGACCAGATCTGCAACTTTAATCTCAATTATTGAAGAAAACTTCGATTCTATAATAAAAAAGCTACACGAGGAAAGGGAAGGAGGGGAGAATTACAGGTATTTCTTCTTTATTTTATTGTTCATACTTCTTAAATTGGAAAACAAATGATCCTCCGACTTCTTTGTGTATGAAATGATTGTTTTGGTTATGACAATGGATTGATTTTGAGTTGTGTTTGAAAAGGCAACAGAGACGATGGCGGAGGACAAGGGCATTTCCGACGGTGAAAAAAGCAAGGAATCCAGTCCCCCGCCGCCGGTGATCAAGAAACCTAAGGGAGTCCTCTCCCGCGTTTGGAGTGCAATATTCAGAACCGGAGGGGACAATTTCGAGAAGAGGCTTGAACATATTACCAAGGAAGAGACTGCTGTTCTCACGCGAATGAAAAGAAGATCTCAGACTTGGAGGGGAACAATCAGGCGTCTCATTGTATTTTCCGTCTTTTTGGAGGTACTCATCATCTCATCAGTCGTCACTTTCTCTCTATTGTATGCAACTCATTGCTCCACGTTTCTCACACACTGCTACTTAGTAGTACTTGTCTTGATAATCATATGCAGCTTTCTTGTTCTGTTTAATTTGGCATGTGTCTACTATCTGTCTTTTATTTGAAAAAGCTCATGAAAGATTTCATTGCTGATTTTCTTCTCACTCTGCAATCTGGATCCAGAATTTATATTAGCTAGCTCTTTAACTTTCATTTTTCCCCATCCAATATGGTTTATGTTTGAATCCAATCGATGTACTATCTTTTTCTTGTTAATTTACAGGTTATTGCAATTGCTTATGCCATCATGACAACAAGATCCATGGATTTAAACTGGAAGATGAGGGCATTTAGGATTTTGCCAATGTTCCTTTTGCCTGCCTTTTCTTCCATTGCTTATTCTGCACTTGCAAGCATCATAAAGATGCGTAAGTAACTCAATTCAATCTCTTAAAAAAAATCATGTTGTTGTTATATGTCTGACTAGTTTGGTCTAGTTTTTGTTGTTTATGATGTTAAATGGTAGCAGATATTGGATATTTACAACTGAGCTGAATCAAATAACATTATAGTAAAGTAGTATAGTAGTAGTAGTTCCAGCATTACAAAGATTTGATTTGATTTGATCCTAAATCATTTCAGTACATTTTCATGTGACGTGTGATGAACTTCTAGCCTTTCATTTATTGTTTCACCAGTGTAAGTCCTTTCAGAGTGCAATCCTTCATTGTTTTATCTATCTTTTGATAATCAAAGTCTCTTTCATGCTCTCCTTACGTGATCAGACGGTTCTTAATTTTGTTGCCAAGCTTGTCATGTTAGTCGAAGCTCTCTCTGATTGAAGCGCAAACAGCACGAGCGGCCTTTCCGTAGTTATTTTTATTACTATTCAAAATGTTTTCTATCTTTTACATACTTCTTTACATTGGATTGCATTTATTTAAAGAATTCTGTACCCTGGAAGTTAAGCTGCTAGGATAATGCTGAATTATGAATTTGATATAACAAGTTCCACCCATTTGTGGTTTCCTAAACTATGGGATATCATGTTAATTTGTGATTTTATCTTATAGGTGATGAGAGGGACAAGAAAACTCTAGAAAGACTTCGCGCTGAAAGGCAAGCAAAAATTAATGAACTTAAGGAGAAGACAAATTACTACATTACGCAACAGCTTATTCAGGTAATTCAGAAACCTAGGAATTGGTTTCATCAAATGACCTTTAAGTCACGTGGCTGAATTTCCCCCGAATTTTCTTTTATTATTACTGCCATGAAACTGAAAGCATGAGGTAAAACTTTCCTGGTACATATTGATGCAAAAAGTATTTCCTAATGTAAGCCACCTTTTAGATTGTTAGAAGAAGAGCTATTTGGCCAGGTTAAAGGTATTATTTGGAACCTTGTATTATTTTGATTAATCAGGGAAAGAAACTATTACTGGCATTACTTGCAAAATCAATTGGTACAGTTTATTGCTTATATGCAATACACATAACATTGCAAGAAGGTGTAGATGCTTTGATTGATCATCTTGAAAAGGTTGCCACTCGAGTAAATAATAGGCAAAAGCTTGTTTTGGAGAAAAAAAATCTAATATAATTTCATGCAATAAATCAAGTTTGTCTTTTTTATTTTCTCAATCTGAAATGAAGAAAATGGGAAAATTGTTTTGCTGATGAGCTAGATGATTGAGTACATCTTTGAATGCATTATATTGTTTGAAAATCAAACTTATTTAAATCACTTTGATGCAGAGATATGATCCTGACCCAGCAGCAAAGGCTGCTGCTGCGACTGTCCTTGCATCTAAGTTGGGTGCAGATTCAGGTCTGAAATTCTATGTTGAAGATGAATCTAAGCTTAATGTCCCTGGGGGGAAGAGCAACAATGTTGAGGTAGTGCCATCAGGTGGACTACGCCAAAGAAAGCACGGTAGACCCAATAGTATGGCAAGCACTCCTTTGGTTCATTCTGATGACGAAACAACACCTCATTCTTCAGAAAATGATGGTCCTCGAGCTTCTGAGCAAGGTCAAGTAGTTGTTAATCATTACCATCCACAGGGACCTTCTGCAATGGACGGGGGATGGCTTGCTCGTTTTGCGGCCTTGCTTGTGGGTGAAGATCCAACACAATCCTATGCACTTATATGTGGCAATTGCCGCATGCACAACGGTTAGTGGTGTTCAGTTTCTCTGTTATATTATCAACACTGATTCAATGCAATTGCACACATGTACACTGCAGAATTTTAGTGTTCTTGAAGACGAATATTGAACTTCAAACTGTATTTTATTTTGGTTGTTTGTTCAGGACTTGCCAGGAAGGAGGATTTCCCATATATAACTTACTACTGCCCACACTGCCATGCCCTGAACAAGCCAAAAGAATCGGTGGAACAAATTTATAGATCTAGCTCCCTTCCAGTTAACCCCTTGAAACCAGAAGGAGCTGGTGAAGCCGTTGAAAATTCCAGTGGCAGCATGGATGGGGGAGCACTCACGAGCAACAACCCTGTGAAATCTAGTTCCGAGATTGAGGAAGTGGCTGAAAAGTTATTGCCGAGTGATCCAGTTGGATAAAATGCATACTCAGATGGGACAATGAGATTGTTTAAAGTGTTCTATCTGCTTTGATCTCATCCGTGGTCTGTAGGACACCGTGTATGAACTTGTGATATCTGGGATATGCAGTGGTTTTGGTTCTTGCTTTGTTGTTTGACTAAAACATTGAGATGTCTTGCTAGGAACTTGTGATTAGTATACACATGACATGTTGATATAGATGATACATATTTGTATGGTTCCTGTTTTGTTGTTTGAGAATAGACAGACCAAAATCTTTGTTTAAAACTTGTATTTTTCTAATCTTGTTGAGAACATGTATTTTTTTTAATTATATCATCAACCAGCGTATGCATAGAAAAAAAGAGTGAATGAATTGTAGACAGGTGGATGCATATATAGCACACAAAATGAAATTGAAAAGGAATCGGTCCGGCCAGCACGGTATCGAAGCTTTTCCCTTCTTTCAGGTGTATTATTCATTGGCTTCCTTTGATCGTAGGCTCCGTAAAACGATATCGATAATCCGTCCTCCAACTGCGAGGACATCATGAACAGATACCAACAGTTTGAAAGAACCCTGCTACTCCACATGCATCGGCAGATTCGTATCCTATCTCACGTTCGCCTTCCTTGCCATTCTCTTCCCCATCCGAGTTCCCTCCCGGTCTGGTTCCAATTCCCCTCTGCATTTCCAAGCTAAGCTAAGCCATGCTCTTCATATTTAAAGACCTTCTACAGCCTTATAGTGATAATCATCAATGGAGGAGTAAACCAAACCTATAATAATTAATAGGTGGCTTGATGTGTGGAGGAGTAAACCAAATCGATGGAGGAGTATTTTTATTTAATTAAAAATAATAATTAATAAAAAGCAACAACTCTATAATAATTAATGGATTGATACATGTGTTTTTTTGATGTGTGGCTTTAATAACCAATTAAATTGCTAACATGACATTGATAAATTAAAATAACATCATTATTGGTGGTAATAAGGTAATTTTTCATAATATAGGTACAAAATTGAAAAATTTTATAAACTTGAGGTACTAAATTGTGTAATACACCCTTTTACCATTAGCCACTGTATAGAAATTTCCAAAACCTTGGCTTTAGGGCTTATCAGAAGGATTCTCCCTCCAAATTCCCCTGTCTCAGCAATTGAAATGGCAAAGGAAGCTCAATCTTTACGCCCATGGTTTCTGGATTTGGTACCCTTATTGGTGGTTCTCCTGATAGCCGCTCATGTCTTCGCTTTGGCAAGTCTCCCCTCTTCAGATTTAACCATTTTTTTTCTTCTTTTTACCCTCTGCAAAATTGACATTTGATTCATCGTTTTGCTTGTTATAGGTTTACTGGATCTTCAAATTAGCTACTGACAAGCAGCCCCAAAGAAGAAAGGCACACTAAGGTACATCGTGTTGCAAATTTGAGAAATATTAGGTTCGTGTGCAATAATTGTTTTAATTCGTTTTCGGTTACTGGTTTCATTATATTTGAGGAATTATGGTTAATGGCAAGTCTGCTGCAATGAATTATGCATATAAGATCTAGAAATGCTATCCATATGCTTCTGGATCCAACGAATTATGTACCGGACACGTTTTCGAATTTCGATTCAGTGGTTTGATCTGATTTCACAGAGCTAGGAGGGTTACATTATGGTGTTCTATAGAGTAGTTTGTGGGTTCCCAATTCACTTTGGTATGGTGTTTGTAACTTTGTAGTGGACAAGTTTTCAATTTTTGATTCAGAGGTTTGATCTGATTTCTCAGCGCTAGGAGGGTTGCATTGTGCTGTATTAAGAGTAGTCGGTGGATTCCAAAGTCCCTTTAGTATGATATTTTTGATCTTGCATTGGACATGTTTTCAGTTTTTGAGGTTTGAGCTGGTTTTCCTGAGCTTGGTGCAATGCGTTGTATTCTACAGTAGTCTGTGTGTGCAAAATTCTTTTTAGCCTGATATTGGTGATCTTGTACTGTCTCAAATGCCTTTGCCTAAAGTATCTAGGAGTTTTTAGGTTAATCGCAAGTATGACTTCTGTCTCGATTCGACAAACAATAGTGTTTATCTAGAAATATGTTGGTTACTGTTTTATTACGGCCTAGTTAAATAGACAAATGGTAGCGAAAGACGTATATTTTCACCGATGGTTATCATTCTTCACCAAGATCACTGATCACCATTGAGTATGAGCTTTAGGGTTGCACTATGATTGTTAGGAAAATTTGATATCTGCCAAAGTTGGTGTTAATAGTTTTACGTTGATCATAGCCTCTTTTTTTTTTCTAACAAAAGCTAACAATTGAGGATTTCCGACGATTTAATGACTTTTTTGTGAGAATGGTTCAACCTTTCATCTCTCAAGACAAATTGTGGTTAATATAAACCGGTTAGAAAGAATTTTCTTTTTCTTTCTCTCTAAATTATTGATTTGCAAGTACACGGTGACTTGCTGAATTGGGGAAGGTTTTGCAGAAAATGTGAGAAACTGCATGTAAAGAGGGTAAGACGATAAAAGGAGTGAACTTTTTTGTCATAATTGTGCTTCCACTGCTTGGATACAGTTATTATATAGATTTTAAGCTTTGGTATTTCCTTGTTTGATTTGTCCTCGGTGGTTGTAATCGCGGGTAATCCTAGTCTCCCCCTTTTGTTAATTCTCAAGGAAAACAAACTAAATGTTATCCTTTTTGCTTCACAGGAGGTTCCTACTGCTGGGTTTGATTCTATGTAGAGACAGGTTTATAAAATGATTACAGGAAGTTTCTATGCATCCATCATTTGCCATGTAACTTCATGTTTCATTGAACCTTATATTTGTTTTGTATTCCATGATGGTACATTGTTCTTCGAAAAGTTCTCGACTTTTACCTTTATGCTTACCCTCTCGTGTTGGATTGTTATTGCTACCGTGTGTGTCGATTAATGTGGTTCATGTTCTTTCTTCCATTAGCCAGGCCACACCAGGCTAGGCCAAGGGACATATCTGTTTGGATATGCATGCTACCGTTCATGTTTTCCAATTACCTTCAACAACAGCCTGATTACACTTGTTACCTGAGAGATCTTGTGATTGAATGTGAAATTGTGCATCCTGTGTTTTTGGTTTTGCACTGTACGTAGGGTAAGCATTCGGTCGGTTTGATTTATATATCGAAAACCCAACAAATCGACCGAAAAAAACGAATCAAATAATTTGTAGAATAATAATTTTGGGTTGGATGTTTGAGTTCTGTAATGGGTTAAATTAATTTTTGGTTGGGTTTGGATATAGGTTTTGGTTTAGCCCAAGAAATAAAAGAAGGGAAATAAATAACGTGTTTTTCATGTATTGAATAACAGATATTTAATATTTTATCGAAATTTAAGATGATAACCGATTGAACATTAAACATCTATTTAACCAAAAATTTAGAAACAATATAAAATTAAATAAATAAAAATTATTTTCTGTCTTACTAAATTTGTCTTTTATATTTTTTTTAAAAAATATTTGATATTAATATTTTCTTAATTAAAATTTATTATTAATAAAAATATAAAAATTTTATTTTACAAACTTTAAATCAAATCATTTGTATGTAAATATATATATTAATATATAAAAATATATTTAAATCAATTTCGGATTATTAGCAAAATAGTCGGTCCTTTATTTCCAATAGTGGCTCCATTGTAATTTAATGTAAACGTAAGGGCAATTTTACTTGTATCCTCCATTACTGCCTCCTCTCCTCCTCTCACTCTATATACAAAATACACGGAGCTCTCTCTTTGCCTCATTCTGTTTCCGTATTAAAGAGGCAGAAAAGGAGCGAAAGGATAGATATCATGTGCCCGACGACTCAGCAAAAACACCGAGGCTCCGCCATGGATTCCGCCGCCAAATCCTCCGCATCCACCCCCGATTGGATCAACGAGTCTATAAACGGCGGATCCTTGCGACACGTCGACCTTGATACCGGAACCAACGGTTGGGCCTCACCTCCCGGCGACCTCTTTTCTCTTCGTTCCGTTAACTATCTCACTAAACGACAAAAATCTCCCGGCGGGGAATACCTACTCACTCCTCTCGGTATGGATTGGTTGAAGTCAACTTCCAAGCTCGACAACGTACTCGCCCGTCCTGACAATCGTGTTTCTCATGCGCTCAGAAAAGCTCAATCCCTAGGAAAATCCATGAAAAGCTTTATTTTCGCTGTCAATCTTCAAGTTCCCGGGAAAGATCATTATAGCGCCGTGTTCTATTTCGCTACAGAGGATCCAATCCCTCCCGGTTCTTTACTTTACCGGTTCGTCAACGGCGATGATGCTTTCAGGAACCAAAGATTCAAGATCGTCAACCGGATTGTCAAAGGGCCGTGGATCGTCAAAAAGGCAGTTGGCAATTACGCCGCTTGCTTGTTAGGTAAAGCTTTGACGTGTAATTACCACAGAGGACCTGATTATTTGGAAATTGATGTAGATATCGCCAGCTCGGCAATTGCTAACGCGATTTTACGCCTCGCATTGGGATACGTGACGAGCGTTACAATCGATATGGGATTTTTGGTGGAAGCGCAGACCGAGAATGAGTTGCCGGAAAAGTTGATCGGTGCGGTTAGGGTTTGCCAGATGGAAATGTCGTCCGCGACAGTTGTTGATGCGTTTACCCCGACACCGATTCAGACAACTGCGGAGGCGACGCGAGGAATGGGTTGCTCGAAGGTTAATCACCATAAGTCTGGTGACGACGACGTCGACGATAAATGATGATGCAACGGAGATGAATTAAAAAAATTATCGATATGTTATATTTTTCTTAGGTTCTCTTGGACTTCTGCAAATGCATCGGGAAAAACGAATGACAGATGATGATCTGCGACAGCTGCTTTGTTTTGTCACTGTCTGGCACTGTTGAGATTTGATTGGTGAAAGTTATGTCAGTCAAGATGGAGTGGGACAGTTGGCTGTGCGGCACTTCCCACCTAAACAATTAGATAGATCGTCGATGGTTTAATTACTTATATTTAAAGTTAAGCGTTCGATTGAATTAAATTAAAAAAATTATTAAAATTAACGTGTTAAGTAACTTAAATTTATTTAAATTTTTTATTTAAGTAGAGTACGGAAGAATAATCATGTTTGAGTTTTATGTAAATTTAATTATAATTATTTATTATATTATAACTTTGATTCTAATTTAAATAATTTTATATAATCATTTAAGACGTTTATATATATATATATTTATATCGGTATATATATAAATTAAAAGATTTGATTCAAATTTAAAATTAATCTATTATTAAGAAAAATTCAAGTTATTCGAGCTTTTAATTTATAATTAAATCTTTTATTTGAATATATTTATATTTCTTAACATCTAAAAATATATTTATATAATTCTTACGTGAAATATTTTTTAATCGAGTCAGATTTTACTTACCCTTACTCATATGAATATATTTATATTTCTTAACATCTGCCTATTTTTAAGATCAAAATCATATCTTGATTTCATTCACGTATAAAGATTTGTTATTGTTTGCCAATCCAAGTCTTTGCTTCAACATCTTCGTAGACCACTTCATATGTTCTCTGGAGAAGATTTCTTAACATGCCAACTTCATTTGCACCATTATTTCTGGTGATCGTGGCCGTGGGACATCCACGTCCGCCATTAAACATCATACCGACTGTTGGCATTATAACTCCATCAGCAGTAGTAACTAGTCAAGTAAAATCATAGCATGTATAGAGGCCGAGAATGGATGCATCCGTTTCCGAAATGCCGATCTGAATTGCACGTCTGCCATTGGATGAAGCAGTGTGATTACCGTCATTGGAATCTTGTTATACCAAACAAGCAATCAACATGTTGAAGTACTCCAAGAAAAGTGTAATCCCGCGAAGCTTTTAGCACTCAGCCAAGGAACCAAGTCACCATCAAGACCAGACAACTTTGCTAGAAAGGATTCTAAACCACCGAAGTTGATGGACCAATGTGACCCCAATGACGATCAATGACCCTAAACCAGACATCCTAGACTCAAATGCGACTCTCATAACATCTACCTATACCTTCTACCTCCCCACTGGGCGCTGTCTTCAACTATTCGGGGGTAAAACTAGTTATGGTTTTGTGACTTGTTCTGGGAGATGAAGCAAGGGCAGGAGAGTATTGGATTTGGGGTAGGACATTGATTTGAAGAAAGCAAAATAATTGATGGAAATGAGAGATGGGAGAGCAAAATCCATTGGGGTTGAGAGGATTGAACAATCTGGGGAATACTTGTTTCATGAACTCTGTGTTGCAGCCTGCAGGTTTTGAAACCAGATGGGAAGATGGGTTTGTCTACGAGAGCAGAGAGGTTGAGTTTAAGTAAAAATTTAGAAAGATTGAACAATCTGGGGAATACTTGTTTCATGAACTCTGTGTTGCAGCCTGCAGGTTTTGAAACCAGATGGGAAGATGGGTTTGTCTACGAGAGCAGAGAGGTTGAGTTTAAGTAAAAATTTAGAAAGAAAAAAAAAACTTACAAGTATTTATTACGTAATCATCGAATTTAGAAAATTTCAATACAATATGAGAATGAAAAAAGAATGACAACAAAAATCAGAATAAAATGTATCTTTCAAGAAAACTATAGAGATACGAACTCAGTTCAAAAACGGGGATTAAGGTTTACATTTGAAAGCACCAAGTATATCTTAATTCTTAACCTAACACAATGTTTCATTGAAAACAATAGAACCATAACGCATAACCAATTTTTACATGCTAATCGATCTTCACAGACGAGTAGATAAGTCTGGTGAACCAAAAGCATGCATAGAATCCGATGGTGCCCGTTAGCACAAAAAATGCATACGAAGCGATCAGCATGTACCCAAAGTAGAGGAGACCCGAAACAAGCTTGGTGATCTCGAGCTTTGTGAAGAAGTAGAATGTAGCATAGAGGAAGAGGTACAAAGCCGAGGAGCCGGATGTGAGGTAGGACCTCCACCACCACAGATAATCCTCACTGCATAACTGGAAGTAGCAAAGGACGATGGTTATTTCAGCACAAGTGATAAGGAGGATAATGAATACCAAGAAGAGGAAACCGAAGATGTAGTAGAACTGGTTCAGCCAAATTGAGGTAAGAATGAAGAATAGCTCGATGAAAACAGCTCCAAATGGAAGTATTCCTCCGATCAGAACGGAGAAAGTCGGGTTCATATACCAAGCTTGCTCAGGGATTTGCCTAGGGATTTTGTTCGTCCTCACAGGATCCTCAATAGCTGGCTTCTTGAAACCGACATAACCACCCACAAAAACAAGTGGAACTGAAATTCCAAACCACAGGAGGACTAGAGCAAACATTGTCCCAAATGGCACAGCCCCAGAAGACTTCTGGCCCCATATGAGAGCATTTAAGACGAAGAAGATGGCAAAGACAATGCCTGGGAACATGCATGCAGTCCTGAAAGCTACTTTCTTCCACTCTGTTCCTTTAAACATTTTGTATAGACGGGAAGAGGCATAGCCAGCAAAAATGCCCATGAAGACCCAAAGTAATAGCATAGCTGTCATAAGACCACCTCGGTTGGAAGGGGAAAGGAATCCAAAAACAGCAAAGATCATGGTAACGAGTACCATGCCCAAAAACTGAACACCAGTGCCAACATAGACACACAGTAGATCAGAATTAGATGGAGGTCTGAAAACATCTCCATGGACAAGCTTCCACCCCGTCTCCTCTTGGGCTTCTTCCTGAGTCTCAAGTTCATTATACCGAGATATATCGCGGTAAAGTGTCCTTAGCATGATCATTGCTACCATACCCGAAAGGAAGAGAACAATCATCAAAGAATTGACAATTGAGAACCAGTGTATTTGGTCATCATTCATTAAAAGATATGCATCCCATCTAGATGCCCACTTCACATCACTTTCCTGAAAGCCACACAGGAAAATTTAAGAATATTAGTACCTCATAAGTGACTGACGGTAGCCTTACTTCAGGAAATGGAAAAATAATACAGAAATTCGCAAAGGAATATCACCTTTAAGGGTTTCAGCTCAAGGCTGACACAGAAAAAATTGAACATTGCAATTGTCAACACTAAAAACGATTTAAAGTTCTTACCTGGTATTCAACGTCATAAGTGAATATTATCTCATTGTTTCCTTCAACTTCTTGAGGAGTGTTAGAATTAACAACTGTGCGCTTATTATGGGGATCACATGTTGTCAAACGAGTTTTTTCATTCCATGTCCCCTCATATTCATGTTTAATACTGCATTGGTTTAGAACATAAAAGAAAATGCATCAAAACTTATTACTAGAATCTTGGCCACAGAAACCTAGAATTAAAAATAATAGAATATGCTAGAATTCAAATGAACTGACCTGTATGGTTTAACCTCAAATCCAACAATTCTAGCAGATTCTGTTTGCGGATCCCTATGATACTTGACAGTAAATGCTAAATGGTTGTGAATGAAATATTTTTCTTCCTTGCTCTGTATGTAACAAGAAAACATAAGCATGCAGAAACATAGTAGCAAAAACATCTAGAAACTAGGGAACTTTTGCCTTTAATAGGTGGAATGTTTACCCCAGTGTATTGGCCTTTGAGCCCAACATGGTAGCCGAGCTGATAAACAACAGAAGAATCCTGATCTGACCTTCTAATAGGAACAACAAGGGGGAGGTTATCCAGTATCCTGTCAAGTGAATCACAAATTAATTAGAAAGAGAACCTAGGAACTAGTTTTTAAAAGATTGAAAAATGAATTCCATGCCGGAATAAGCAAATGGCATACATATTGACTCGATATTCATCACCAATCTTTTCCTTAAACTGCTTTGCAGTTTTTCCATCAAGTGTAATGCGGCAAAGAACAGTACACATTTGAGGCTCCCGCATTTTAAACTGCAATAAAGTCCGTTTGTTAATGGCCATAAAACAATCAGCCATAAATCATCAGAAAAAACTAACAACTGACCACATAAGGAGAGTTCTCAATTCGGTCACCGCGAAGCACTTCCCCAAGATTCTCCGCGCTGTCAACTATCTTTTGGGGTGGACAGAAAGGAAGTGAATAGTATGAGTAAGGAAGTTGAGTCTTAATAGATGTCAATTTGTTAACCTTCACCTTCAAAGAATCTCCCTGCAAACCCAACAAAAGAATCAAAACTGAAGTGGTTTAATAAAAGTCATTACTCATTACAAATTAGGCATGTATAATAAGCACCATGTAAACAATCACCATAAAGATCAAGTATGCTTTGGTGCTTCCATTAAAACATTACGTGAATTAAATCAGTTTCCAGGATAAAATTCCAAAACTGTAAGCAATAATTATTCTAGGTAGCATTAAAGAACATGATCAGCATAAAGTATAATTACAGTTACAGATGCCATAGATAAAAGCCAAAAACGGAATAAAACTACAGATTAGCTAAATCAGGGCACGCTCAACGTTTCCAAATAAAATAACAGAACAGGAAACAAAATGATCAAGTGAAAAATTATGTTAACTTGTTCTCATGAAAAAAAAAGCTGAATCTGAGAAACTATTTCCATTTCCAACGCAGAAAACATTCATTAATTTCCTTTCTCGTAAGGATCCTATACGAACTCCATTATTCAATCCAATTAAAACAGATCCGGCATAAAAAACAAGAAACGGATAGGAAAAAGAGAAACCGGATGTCTACCTTCTGGAAATCCTCTGGAGCGACACCGGGGAGGTAGAAGCAGTGAGAGCTGTGGATCAAAAACATGAAGAACAGCATCCCTACGATCGTGTTGATAGATCTGGATCGAGACTCCATTTTGACGGTGGAGAAACTCTCTCGTTGAGAAGGGAGAGGGTGAAATGAGATCTGGAGAAGAGAAGGAAAAGGAAAGGGAAACGAGAGTATTTATTTATTAATTCCCCTTTGAGTTTGATTTTTCTTATCCACCGTGCGGTATGGTATCTGGTGGCGAGTCTATTCGCAATCGACCGTCATTGGTTATGGACCTTAAGGTCACGGACTTATCGAGATTAGGCCCATTGTTAGAATTTAAGAACCTTTTAATTTTGGGTAACAGTTACTAAATTTTTAGGTTAAATTTATTTTAGTCATTATATTTTAAAATATTTGATAAAATTATTTAATTTTTGAAAAAATATAATAATCAAACTTAATTTATCTTAAAATTCAATGGCCATTTGTGTAATTTACCTTTAAATTTTAACTTTTTTTAAGTTTAACACTTTTTTTATTTATTTTATTTCACCACATATATGATATATTGCTTGATGTTTAAATTTTATTCCATTTTTAGTTCCGCATTTTAATTTTGTTTATGCTTATTTTGAATTTTTTTTTTCTTCTTCCTTGTCCACCATTTTTACGTATACAGGGATGGAGCTAAGATTTAGAGTTGAAGGGGGCAAAACATAAATGTCTAAAAGTAAAAGGGGCAAATTCATAAAAAAAATAAATTTAAAAAAATTTAAATAAAAAGACAAAAAAAATATTCGAGATTGAGAGGGTGAATGCTCCTCCCCACCCCGCACATTCCGGCCTTGTATATTACCTTGATTGTACACGTTTTCCTTATCGATAACCTGTAATCAACTAGGTATTATTTTTTGATTATCGGTGATTATTGGGTAATGAATTAAAATATTAGTGGTTAGTGGTATTAAGTATTGTTTTTTATTGAACAATGAAACCTGTTAAAATGAATTCATATTCGAAAACCTTTCAGTCAATTCATAATCGAATCACACCTAAAAAGATTACTCGCAACAGTTGATTTGTAAAAATCAAATCAAAGTAATGCAGATCCTAGGTTCAACTCAAATACTATGCCCTTGATTTCAACCCCTACCATCATAGCTTTGAAGCCCTAGCAGCATCAAAACCTTCCCAAAGGCACCATGAAGTTCAAAACTTCTGGTGAGAGTAATGCCAACCGCAATTTACAAAGAAATCACAACCCAACGTCCACAACATCATCAGCACTTGTCTAGAAAATATTTGCATGGTTAGCAACACAGAACCCTATAACCTAAGACTAATCTCAGAATCACAAGTTGATCTATAAGGAATCTGCTCCTCCGGATGCTATGAGTTTAGTTGCTAGGGACAGTTCTAGTCCCCTCCCCTCCTTCTGTAGAACACGTCTTTCGTATTCAAAAAGAAAAGGACACACAGCTGAGTTTTGCCTGGACTTAACTCATTGCAAGGGAACTACAGAAAGAGATTTCTAATTATTTGTCTTATTAACCGCATTAGGAACAACAGAAAACATGTACTTAAGTTACCTTTTAAGGAGGTAGAGAGATTCTGAAACTAGAAACACAGCTCAACGTAGTCATGTGGAACACACGCTTCATCTAAACAAATTGGTCACTCAAAAGATTAAAAACTTCAAACAAATTAAGCATAGCAGATGTTAGAGTTTGAATTTTAACAGTAAAGGTTATAGGAGACCATATGTCATAGGTGCAATGCCTCAGATTTATACAAGCAAGCACACCCTGAAACCTGAATCAACATTAATGGTTATCTAACCAAATTTTAGATTTAAAGGCATAATAGACTATTGTCCCTCTTAATGCTAAATCCTAATTTCGTCCCCCACAACCTTCGGACAAAATCAAACAAAGAAGAGAGGAATTCCGTAATACATTTATCTCGACACGAAAATTTTGATCTGAAATCTGCACACAAAGGATGCAAACAGGACAGAATAAACCAGTATTAGTTCTAACAGAAAATCTGACTTTTACAAACAGGCGTTTACCCCTTGGGATTGAGTTGGGACTTCAGCGGTGAACAAAGCCTTAAGTACTGAATAGATGCAAGTTCTTCAAATAAAACAAGATCACCCTTTCCAAATAGATACCTAACAGATTATAGTGTTACCTATGAACAAACCAATCTCTAGACAGCATTACAAAACTAAAAAATTCAGTGTCTCCCTGCAAAAGGAACATGAAAGGCAAACAGTTTAAAACATGTTACTGTGTTATAAAAGCTTCATCTGCAACCGAGAGTACAAACAACATGATACTGTTGGATTCAGGTGAAACAAACTCCAAGCAATACAAATTTCTAGGTGATACTGAATATGATTGCGTGCGTGGGAATAAAATAAAGTAATAATACTAAAAATAAGCAAATTTCCTGGTAAAAAACATAAAGGTTTAGTTATGGAGCACCATACTAACTCCTAATAGGCCATGGAAAACGAGAATGGTCCCATGCTAATCCGTCGTTTAGCCCTAAATCTGCACAGTAATCTTGTGTATGTACCTCAACAGTGAATAACATCAAAACCCACGCTTTGAATCTGTTAATTGTATGTAAAAAAGGTTCAGTGATATTGAGAAATAACCAAAAGATACAGTGAAATCATCAGTATATACACCATCTTCACTGGCTCCTGCAGTCAAATTGGATTCCTCCGAGACAATTACAAATTCATTGGTAATGATAGAAGGGAAAGTAAGGCGACAAAGGAGAGAAAATGGAACAAAAACAGGCCGAAAAAGAGACCAGAAGGTCAAATTCCGGCACTGGAATTTGACAGAAAGAGAAGTGAGCACACAAAAGTAGTAGTATAGGCTTATACAAATGCCTCTGTGTGCTCACTCTCTTCTGTCAAATTCTATGCCCCAAAGAATGAGAATTTGAGAACACGATCGAAGATGAAGAACAAAAGAGTAAATATGAGAGAGATAAAGCGTTTGCCATATAAGGATACAATTATACAAACAAAGAGGAAAGAGCCAGATCTGAAAACACATAGACACCCATTTACGGGAAAAAACATAGTACCAGAAGACAGAAGTACGGCTATAAAATCCATGATCCATGCCGTTTTCAGTAAAAAAAATGGTTCAGACATGACATGTTTTAGGGTTTTTATTCCCTCCAGTTTAAAAAGCAAAACAAAAACCAGACTCGGTAAGAATCATAAGCCAGGAAAATGGAAGAACACAAACCCCAACATTCAAACAACAAGAAGAGGAGAAAAAAACTATTCCCCCTTTATCTGTTCACCATCATCCAGTAAATTTCTCTCATCTTTCAAAGTCTCTCTCTCTATCATGCACCACGCACAGGTGTCGATGACACGTATCCAAGTGTCTTTCACAGGACAGCAAATCCAACAGTTATGTTGATGTAATGAGACATCAACAACAAAATCAGACAGTATAAAAAGTAAATCTCCAACGACAAGAGAAAAGGGTAAGTAAGAACTAAGAACAACTGAGAGAACTGGAGGAGATGGAAGAAGGAAGACACTCCCCACTGCATATATAGAGAGAGAACAGAACAGACTTCGCCCTAAATTACTCGTATGAAAAGGGAAAAGAAGAAGAAGAAGAAAAATCACTGGTTCACTTACTTGTGTATTGGAAATTTATTGGCCGGTTGACCCTGCGATGCATTTCCTTTTGAGTTGATTGAGAATCAATACCATCCGTCGGATGGAAGGGGACCATTGCTTCTTGGGAACTGGGCTGATTGGACTGCGTCATTTGAGGAGACGAAGTTGAGTACTTGAACGGATGGGGTTTATCGGTTACTCACGTCCACGGCATGCTTTGGGCTGAGGTTAGTACAAACCGCCATTATGGACCAATCAGATCCTTTGCTTTCTGAGGGTATAAATGTCTTATTGCAAAAAAACGGACATTTCAATCTCTGATTTGCTTTTTTTAGCGGATAAGGTGGTCTTGATTAGGAAAAATTATAAATTTTTTTATGATTTTATCCATTAGAATTCATTTATTTAATTTTTATAATATTTTAAAAATAAATTTTTATATTTTATATTATATATTATATAAATAAAGAATAAATAGTTATAAATAAGTGGATTATAAATAGATTAATGATATGAAAAAATAAACAAATGATTGAATTTTAGTGAACGAGATCACTTATAACGTGATGAAAAAAGTTCACAGAATAATTTCTTATTGATTAAGTTTTTTAAAAACTAAACACATATTTATGGGTAAGTAAAACTCGACTCGAAAAAACCAAATAACTCGACTCAATACGAAAATACTCGGCTCGTTTTAACTTAACTCGAAATTTCATAGACTCGACTTGACTCAAAAAAAATTCAAATAAAGTTCGAGTTATAAAATAAAAATTCAAATAACTTGAATTTTTTAGTAATTAAAGGATTAATTTTTAAGTTTGAGACGTATCTCTCAATTTTTTATGATATATATACATTGATATATAAAAATATAAAGAAATATTGCTACATATGAAATAAATATATATGCATATCTTATATGATTAGAAAAAGTCGTTTAAATTAAAATCAAATCATACTATAACATGATAAATAATTACAATTAAATATTTATAGAAACTCGAAAACTCGCCTCGAATTTCTTAAACTCGACTCAAACCGAAAAAAATTTCAAATAAAGTTGAGTTGTAAAATATGACTCGTCAGCTTGAATAACTCGAAATTTTTTGACTCAACTTGACTCGATCAAATACTCACCGACCCCTCCTTTTGGACCCAAGGTCGGCTTCGGCCGGCCGATCCAGACAGAAGACATTGTCAGGTGGGAAGTTTGGCTGGGGCGGCACATCTGTTAAAAGATAACGCATGTGTCCTAAGATGAGCTCAACGAGAACATAAATCTCATGTGAAACAAAAGGGTAAAAGCTCGTTTGATTCTGAATTTTAGTACAAATACGAACCATGAAAGCATGACCTATCGATCCTTTAAACCTTCGGAATTTAAAGTTAGAAGAAGTGTCAGAATAATTATCATATTCTATGATAGAATGACGAGGTTTTGGTAGTGGGGGCGACAAATGCAAAGATGACTAGACTCAAATTAAATTAAGGTTTTTAAAAATCGTTATGTGTCGTCTTTAATGATTGTTGCATATGAGTTAATGTTGCATTTTTGATTAGCTAAAATTTATAAAATAGATATTCGTACTAATAAGATTATAGATTAACTAATTGATTATTATAAAAAAAATTCTATTATAATTTTAATTTTTAAGAATTTATCGATTGACGTAATTAAATAATTAAATTTATCATAAGAGAAGACTGAACTTTAATTTAATTTTGTTTTTCATCATAAAAAATATATACTTAGATATGTGGAAAACCCATTTGCTGGAAAATGCTCTTGCTTTATAATGATAAGTTTTTTTATTAAAAAAAATATTTATAATAATCAGCTTTAAATAAGTACCGTTATTTATTAATATTTTAATAGCTAATACTTTTACTAAATAAAATAAAAAAAGCTAATACTTTTAAAACAATGCTGATTCTAACATTTTACCTTTTCCTAGGAATGCCAATGTCTCAAATTATGAAGAAATTATATTATGGGTCAGTCTCATCACGTTATCTATGGACCAACCAATAAAAATTATCCACTTCAATAATTTTTAATTTTTCAAAATGAAGATTCACTTGGAATTGATGAGGTAGGTGATTTAAATTTCACCAACAATACCTTTTTAACTTAAGATAAAGAACATCATGAATAGGTCAGGGTTTTCATTTTCTGGACCAGATAGATCATGCACAAAACTGGTAAATAAGGATTTAATAGACCGCATTATGCAACTCAGATATTCGGTACGATCGACGATTCTAACATCGAAAATCTTTGGAAGTAATGTACAAGCAAATGTCGAAATTGAAATCGACATTGTCGACGCCAACAGGCTGATGCCTGTTGGTTGAGGTAATAGGACTTTATTTAACCATTCTTGGTCCAGCACAACAATGATACATACCAACGTTTCATTTGCACCAATGGCAATATATATATATATATAATGGTCTTAAACAAATACATCCAAACGTTTTCAGAAAAAATAATATAATTAGGTACAAGTAAAATTTGATTCGAACAAATTTATATCATAATTTAAAAAATCTGATATGACGAATTTTTAAATAAAGTTTGTGTTATAAAATGAGGATTAAAATATTTCAGAATGTTTAGTGATTATTTGATTAGTTTTTAACTTCGAGTTAAGTCTTATAACATTTATCTGATATATGTAAATTGAAAAAGTATAAATAAATATATGTATATCACATATCTTTATAGAAAAAATTTCAATTTGATACAAATTGCAATCATAAAGTTATTAAAATGTCTATAGTTATATTCGAACATAAACTAGAATAATTTAATTCGACTAAAACTTAAATAAAATTTAAATCGTAAAATAAAATTCATAATTTTTACCTTGATTAATACTCACCCTAAATACAACTATAATTACTATTGTTTTATAACAAAATAAAAAATAAAATAAATAAGACAGATTCTTGTATAAGTTAACAAGGGGTAGACCAATAAATAATAACACCAATAAACTAGTTTTTGTTATGAATATATTTATTTATGGTGGATATCTATATATTAAGTTAAAGTTTAATGAGCTTTATTATTAGAGTTTAATACCCATTGAAATTAGGGTTTCCATCTTATGCCTATAAATATAGACTTTTGGACAAAGCATTGTACACAACTCTACTTTAAGAATACAATAAAATCTCTCCCTTTTGTCTCTCTCTTTTCTCTCTTTTCTTCTTGTTCTTTATTTTATTTACAACACGTTATCAGCACGAGACTCTAACCAACGGATGTGTTTGTCGTTCAAATCTTGAAGGAGTTATTGAAAAGAATTTGTTCATGGCATAAATCAAAGATAAGTTTTTCTCCCTCAATTATATTTTAATTACCGATTATTTTTCTCTCTTGATCTTTGATTTGATTTTTAATTTATTAAAAATCTTTGATTGTTTGGTGTTTGTGTAGCGATAAAGCGACTCAATTCATGTGGTGTTTGTCGACAATTTCCAAAAAGGATTTTAACAAAATATTGGTGATTAAACTTTCCATATATTCAAATTATTATGACGAAAGTTTATGTTTTAATCATGTTTTAAGTATTACATGATATTAGAACAAATATTAAACCTTTAATCAATTAATATGTTCTTTGTTATGTTGGTTTAATCCGAGTATATTGGCTGGACATCCTGTTCTGCGAGGCTACTGATCTCAAATGAGGTTCTTTTTTTAAAGGACCTTGTGGACTGGTTTAACAACGCCGCGTATGAGGATTAAATTTTTTGTTTTTTGTATATATTGTATATATATTGGTTGATTAATTACTATTTAATAATATGAATATTATAAAGTCTATATTTGCTTGGAAGCAATATTTTTTTTGTGTCGAAAAACTCGACTATAGACTTCTCCCAAGTTCAAGTTACGAAAATTGTCTTGATCAAAGAATTTTTATGGGAGGCATTCCCTGAAGTGAATGCATGCGTGATGATTATTCCATGCGATTATTGGATTTATGACATTCCTTAAGCATGATGATTATTCCATGCGATTATTGGATTTATGACATTCCATGAAGTGAATGCAAGCATGATGATTATTCCATGCCATTATTTGATTTATGTCATTCCCTGAAGTGAATGCAAGCATGATGATTATTCCATGCCATTATTTGATTTATGTCATTCCTTGAAGTGAATGCAAGCATGATGTTTATTCCATGCGATTATTGAATTTATTTCATTCCTTGAAGTGAATGCAAACGTGATAATTCACTATATGGTTAATGAATAAAACTCAATTATGTGCCAGAGTATCATTGATGAGGATATGTTAGAAAAAAAAACATACTCCACTTTTCATGCCAACAATGTTGTCCTTCACACACAATATTGTGAAAAAGGCTTTAAGAAATATTCTGAGTTAATTTCTTGCCCTCTTGTGGCTGAGCAAAATAATAAGTTGCTCATGAAAAATCATGAATATCGCCCAACAGGCTCCGCTCCATTCCCTGAAACGAATGTGACATTATATAGCGGAATGAATAAAATCCACATTAGTAATTGTGGTCATGATTGAGATCATAAAATAGACATGGATAAGATGATTATTTTGAGAATACTTATATCCACAAGAAGTGGAATTATAAAGATGACAAGAATGATAGAGATCAGATTAAAAATCGTTATGTTATCAATGTGATGGTATAAACCATTGATCTCGTACTTGTCAAACGCCGAAGTATTATGGACTTTATTCATAATCATGAATGATAAATTAAAGAAAATATAATCAAATTTTCTTTGTGGCGAAAATAATGACGTTATTGATCCAACTCAATTGGATATTGATAATTTTTCTCATAGTCCTTCAAGAGAATAATTCGTCATTTATTTTATTTTCCTTATAATATCTAAAGGAAATAATTGATCTTTATTTATTTTGTTTTATGTTAATTTATTTTTATTTATTATATATTTATGATAATTTATTTTACATATTATTTATTTACGCTCTATGTTAATTTATCGTTAATTTATTTTATATATTATTTATTTACATTCTATGTTAATTTATCCTTTGAAGAATATTATCACTTCCGGAATAAAATCTACAATGAATTGTGGCTATTTATGCCAAGCAGACAGTGCAAGTACTCATACTATACTTAAGCATAAGAAATATTTTCCCATTTAAATACAAGGGAAAATGTGAGTACTATATCTCAAAGTACTGAAATATCAATGCGTCGGAAGAGCTTTTGAGAGTTTATCTTTGATAGATAACCGATTTGATATAATATGCTATATTTAATATTTTCCATTCCCCGAAGTGAATGGCACAGAGCACATATTTTTCATTCCTCGAAGTGAATGAAATAAGCACATATTAAAATGTGCATAATTATGCATATTTTACCATTTTAAATGCAATGGAATGTGAATACTATATCTGGAAGTATTATTATCATAGAAGGCTCCAACTGAGCAAATATGTTATTGCCAAATGAGATTTTATCTCATATTTACAGTGCATTATGCTCGTCAAAGTTACAAAGAGACTTATTGAATTTTAAAGATATTTGCATAAATATATTGAGAATATTAGTCAAAGGGGTGCTGACTATCTCAATATTACGAGTATAACTCAAGGCAATAAGGAAATTTTGGCAAAATTACATGCACTGTCATCCATATTGTACTACATAAGAATTAGTACAAATTGAAGCTCATGCTATTGTAAACTAGATGTTTACTGATAATTTTATTTGGCATGACCGGTTAGACCATCCCGGTTCAATTATGATACGAAAATTAGCTGACACTTTCATGTGGTCATTTATTGAAGAACTAAGATTTTCTTCATGGTAATTTATCATGTGATACTTGCTATGAAAGCAATTTGATTATTCAATCATCAACAGTTAAGATAAAGTGTAAATCTATTACTTTTCTAGAAAGGATACAAGGTGATACATATGGGCCCATACACCTTTTCTAAAAATCCATCTAGATATTTTATGATTTTTATCGATGCATCGACTAGATGGTTATATGTATCCTTGTCATTAACCCGCAACTTGGTGTTTGCGAGGCTACTTGCTCAGTTGATAAAATTACGAACATATTTTCCAGATTATTTTCTAAAGACAATCAGTCTTGATAATGTTGATGACATGTAATATCACAAATTCGTATCAAGCCAACAAATGATCATAAGTTCTCCCCATTACAAATGGTTTTTGGTCAGGAACCAAATACTTCTCATCTTAGATTTTTTTTTGTGCGATATGTTCTAATTGTTCCACCACAGCGCACAAAGATGAGTTTTGTTGGGAATATATATAAGAGCTTCTGTCAGGGGATTTATTTACAACCCGATTTACTGACTATCATTTTAATGAGTCAGTTTACCCAACATTAGGGGGAGAAAATAAATAGCTGGGGAAAGAAATAAGTTAGAATGAATTATCATTTTTCTCATTTTGATCCACGTACTACACAATATGAACTATAAGTTCAAAGGATAATTCATTTAGCAAATCAATTGCCAGATATTTTGCTGACCCTAAAAGAGTGACTAAGTCACGTATACCAGCTATGAATGCTCCGATTAAATTTGATGTCATAGAAAGACAAACTCTAGTTGCTAATGAGTCTAAATTACGCTTAAAGCGTAGTAGACAAGTAAATTTCAAAGATAAGAGATCTTCGAAAAAGAAAATGAGCAATATTTTATGATGGTCTAATCGAGGAATCAATGATTATGAAAATCTCTAGAAGAGATTAGGTGGTCTCCAACAGAGACATTGACATGACTCAGGTACCTGATAATAAAGAGATCTCAATAGATTATGTCATGTCTGGTAATAAGTGGAACTGAAATTAAATCGACGTCGTTAATATATTTGCATGCAATATAACACTAGAGATTTTATTTGATGATGTGGATCATGAATCATTGTCAATTGGGCAATGTAAACAAAGAAATGATTGGCCAACATGAAAAAGGCAATTGAGGCGAAACTAAAATCTCTTTTGAAAAGAGAAGTATTTGGGTCTATAGCCCGTACATTGAAATGTGTAAAGCTCGTGGATATAAACGAGCCTTTGTGAGAAAGAGAAATCAAAAGGGGAAATCATGAGACATAAGCTCATTTGGTTGCACAAGGATTCTCACAAAGACATGAAATTGATTATGAGGAAAATATATTCCTCGGTGGTGGATGCAACTACTTTTAGATTTTGATCAATCTGGCAATAAATAAAATTACTCGGTTTCTGCCTAATTGATGTTGTTACATCATATTTGAATGGGCCTCTAGACAATAATATTTATATGAAACTTCCGGAAAGATTTAGATTGCCATAAGCAGTTCATTCAAGTTCTCGAGAACATTATTCAATCATATTGAATATATCATTTTATGGCTTGAAACAATTTAGGCGTATTTGATATGATCGCCTCATTGAATACTTATTAGTATAATGTTATATGAATTATTTCCCCGAGCATTTTTATTAAGAGGTTTAGCTCTGAATTTTTATTGTTGTGTATGTCGATGATTTGAATATCGTTGAGACTCGTGAAGAGACCTCCTCAAATCCTTGTGCATCTATCGACATACAGAAAAATATTGAAAGAGACTTTACATGCATAACGCATATCTATTGATAACCCTTATGGTTGTTGCTAAGTCTCTTACTGTAAACAAAGAATTTTTCGCCTCACGAAAAGGGTAATGGTATTCTTGGTCTAAAGCACAATATACACATTATTTGATCTGGAAGCATCGTATCTTAGCTGGTCCAGAAATATTATTTAAGTGCTACGAGATCATTACTTTTAAATAATTGTTATGCATGAGGCAAAGCCGAAATATGTGTTTGGCTAAACATATATTGAAGATATGTGAATATTTTTCACAAGATAAGATGCAAGCTATCTTGTACAGAGATAATACAAAATTTATATCTCAAGGTGGATATATCAAATATGATAAAACGAAACATATTTCTTCAAGTTTCGTCCCTCATGATTTTTAGATGAATAATATTCAATGAATCATTTCAAGCAATGATCTAGAAGATTTATCCACTAGTGCATGATCTACTTCAACATTTGAAGATCGTATTCAATATTGAATTATGAAGATTCAAAGATCTTATGTGATATTTTCATGAGGGGGAGTAAATACGCGTTGCACTCTTTTTCCCTTAACCAAGGTTGTCCCAATGGGTTTTCCTGGTAAGGTTTTTAATGAGGCAACATGTTATGCGTATCAAAGATGTGTGTACTCTTTTTCCTTCACTAAGAATTTTTTTTCCCACGATGTTTTTATCTTAGTAAGGTTTTAACGAGGCACATTATCTTCATGGATATCCAAGGGGGAGTGTTATGAATATATTTATTTATGGTGGATATCCATATATTAAGTTAAAGTTTAATGGGTTTTATTATTAGAGTTTAATACCCATTGAAATTAGGGTTTCCATCTTATGCCTATAAATATAGACTTTTGGACAAAACATTGTACACAACTCTACTTTGAGAATACAATAAAATCTCTCCCTTTTGTCTCTCTCTTTTCTCTCTTTTCTTCTTGTTTTTTATTTTATTTACAACAGTTTTTTATTATTAATTTTCTTAAAGAAAATCTATGGTAGACCAATGATAATGTTCCAAAAATTCATCATAATAGAGGGACTAAAACTAAAATTAAACCAATATTTATGTGTTTAAAAATCAGTATAAAACGATAAAATTTTCGTGGGCTGATCACAAATCTTACACAGAAGCTGTTGGGCGTTTTGGGCCATAGAGGCGGCGACACGTTTTGTGGCCCTGTTAACCACAACCCTTTCGAGTCTTTAAGAACGCACCGCAATGACTCGGACCTCGCCCGCGTTTCCGCTCCTTTCCCTTTCCCTTCTGATTCTTTGACCGAAAATCTCAAATTCACGCCTCAATCAGACCGCGCAAAGCTCCGAGATCTGTTATTTACAAGGTCCGATTCCACAAATCCAAGGTCAGATCTATTCTCCTTTAATTCCATTCCTTTTCATCTGTTCTTTGTTTCTAGGGTTTCATATCGAACATCCAAAGTTGAAATCATCTGACTGTCTTTTTGCTTTACTTTTTTTTCTGCCTTCTGTTTTTCAGATCTGTTTTCGACGTTGAAAACGCGACCGGTTTGGGGACCTGAACTTTAAAGCCTTCCGTCTTTGAGGTTTGGGATTTTGGATGTTGCTTATGTTTTGTTCACAGATCTGGATTTGGTATTGTTTCTCGCTTTGATTTGGTCTGCTGGAAATGTCGGACTTGCCCAAACTTGATTCAGTTCACATTCGGGAAGTTTGGAACGATAATCTAGAAGAAGAGTTTGCTCTGATACGTGAAATTGTTGATAAATACAATTATGTGGCTATGGATACCGAGTTCCCGGGTGTTGTTCTACGCCCCGTGGGAGCTTTCAAGAATATAAACGATTACAACTACCAAACTTTGAAGGATAATGTGGATGTGTTGAAATTGATCCAATTGGGTCTTACTTTTTCTGATGAGCACGGGAATCTGCCAACTTGTGGAACTGATAACTTTTGCATTTGGCAATTCAATTTCCGTGAGTTTAAATTAAGTGAAGATATCTTTGCCAGTGATTCAATCGAGTTGTTGCGCCAATGTGGGATTGATTTCCAGAAGAATAACGAGAAAGGCATTGATGTGAAGCGGTTCGGTGAGCTCTTGATGTCGTCTGGGGTCGTGTTGAATGACGGTGTGAATTGGGTCACCTTTCATAGTGCATATGACTTCGGGTATTTGCTTAAGCTGTTGACTTGCAGGAGTTTGCCTGATAGTCAAGCCGGGTTCTTTGATCTGATCAATATATATTTTCCGGTGGTATATGATATCAAGCATATGATGAAGTTTTGTAACAGCCTTCACGGTGGGTTGAACAAGCTTGCCGAGTTGTTGGAAGTGGAAAGAGTTGGTGTGTGTCATCAAGCCGGCTCGGATAGCTTGCTCACATCTTGTACCTTTAGGAAGTTGAGAGAGAACTTTTTCAACGGCTCCACAGAGAAATATGCAGGTGTATTGTATGGCTTAGGTGTCCAGAATGGACAAACTAATTAAAAGAAATAAAAAAAATATTGGGAAAAAATGTTGATGGATGTAGACTACATGAGTTTGAGAGTTTCGATTTACTTTGTATACTTTGGCAGAAAGGGATTGTTGATTTAGCTTGTGACTTTGTCTCCTTTACTTGCATTGTAGCTGATACCTTAACTGGTTCTCCAGTTGAAGTCCAGTGTAAATTATGAAGTTAGTGCTTCTATCTTTTCAATAATAATTATCATATTTTGCATTTTATTGACTATTCTATTTTCATGGTTTGATTGCTATTATCAGTGATTATTACATTTTGTTGCTGTTTATAGACCTTGTCCATTCCTATTATTCTTGCAACAGTTCATTCACATGTGCACAGAACTTGTTGGTCCTATTATCTTAGTATGAGCATAAGAAACTAGTTTGTCTTCTCTCCGTAGCTATGTAAAACTCGGGATGCGTCTTCCATCGGAGGAAGTGTATCTTCAACAATCGGAGATGACTAGTTTGTGGAGACTTTGGAATTGGAATTTATGCACCGAGATGGCATAATGATGGATGAGCTGGTCATTGCCGCTTGAATTCTGTTATGGTGCATATACACAATTGTATTATATATTGTTGTTAAGGACTTACCATTGTGATGTGTGAATATTGTTAGATGCTCATCCTGGGAATGAAAGAAGGATTGCCTCTTGAGATGTGTTCAACTAGAGAACTAGAATACTTGAATTTGTGTGGTGTTTTTAGATGTAGGGTTAACCATTGAAGTGAGTTCCTGTTTCATGCAATACAGGCTTTGTTCAGCTGGTTCTTGACCTTCTGGTAGGTTAAGCGAATCGAAACATGCTTAAAAGGAAAAGCTTCCAAGTCCTTTACCGGATCAATATGCAAGGCACAATGCAGGTAAGAAAATGCTCAAAGACCAGATCGGAATGCATCACGGTTCATGCATTAAGGGCTCTGTCGCATTTAATACGAACGGTTACAAGAATCCGAAGCGTGCATACAAGGAAATGCTGGTGTTGCAAGGCCTCTACCCGATCGGGAAGGTGTTCGTGCACATCTCGACCCGACAGTTGTGAGTTCTTGTGACATGTTTATCCAATATTTGAATGTGGTTTGCAGTCTGTGTATGTTTTATCCATGTCTTCTGTTCATGATCTGTGAATGTATCAATTCAGACATAAAGGAAAACATCAATTAATGCTTAATGATATTGCTTAATGAATCCATTAAAAGTGATTATTGCATTCATTAATCAAATCCTGCCTAAATATTTAGCTTAATTAGTTTCTTTATTAATTTTGAAATATTGCACTCTCCATATTTGGTTTATCATTGAAGTAATTAAATTTCGAAAGACAAAGAAATAATTTAATTAATTAAAGGCTGCACTAATGAGTAGAATTTGGGATTTTCACATTTTAGATTTATTTTTTAAAAATAAAAATTTATTGATTGACTTTATTTTTCTAATAAACTAAATGCCATTTGGGAGTAAAAAACATCATTAAAAATATACATATTATTATTATTTTTAAAAACTACAAACCCTTCCTCCCATATACACTTGGTTATTATAAATGAAAAAGAAAATATTTTTTAATAATATGTATAAAAATTATTTTTGTCAATATTATTTTAAAAAATAACCCTTAAATTGTTCGGATAAAACAATTCGTGTTCTAAAAAAATCTAGTTTTAAAGTTAAGTTTTATGAAAAATAAGTTCTACATTAAAAATACGATTTTTTATCAACTTACTCAACATGAAACACCTATTTTGTAAAAACAAGTTCAGGGGTTATTTTTCTAAGTAATACAGGTAAAGATTTTTTTTACATAATTATTAAAAAGTTTTTCATTTAAAATAACCTACTTACTTATCAAGTAAAAGACCATAATGCCCAAATCAACTTGTTACCCTTATTAAAGTAACTCATCCTAAGATATACACCAAATGCCAATAAATTATTCATGGTCTGTGTAAATTTAAGCTAAAAGGACAACATTACCCTCCTAGATCATCTTTATTATCAAGCACTTCACCGCAATTGCGTCACTTCAAAGCCCTCAATAAAATCCGGGAGATCCATCATCCATGTTGTTGTTTTTGCACAGCTTCGACTTTTTTGGCGATTCTTTCTTCTCCACTGTTTCCTCGCCGTCTTGGTGAAACTACGGTTTTCGGCTTTGACACAACTTCAACGTACTTGAAAGTTGAAAGGAATTCAGATCTAGGTAATTCGCTTTGTTTACGTTATACACATCTAAAATTATTCTTACGTTCCACACATCAGTTCCTTAGATTCAAAGTATCTGAGAATGCTAGGAATGGAATGAGGTTTTAGTTTTTTAAATTCCTTTGAGCTCTATCAGCTGAGGATTGCGATTTTTGCACGGTTTTTTCTGTTTCTGTGAAGATTTGTTTCATTCGGATATGTTTTTTTGGTATTACTGTTTATGTGTTACCTTGAAAGTTCAGTTTTAGGGGTGATAATTAGCATTTCTAATTGGATTCTTTATTTTTTAGATGCATGTATTGATGGGAGTGTATGTCTTTTTCTAGGCGAATACGTCTTTTAGGTTTATATGCGAGTGGATACGTCTTTTGAATCAAGTCTGGGAGCTTAGGGTAGTTTTCAATCATAGCATTTTAGTTGATTCAATTTGTTATCGTGATTGGGTGTTTTGATCAGAATTCATGATTTAGGTTCGCCTATCTCAACAGTTGGATATTGTCACATAGCATGTTTTCATTTTAAGTACTGCTGATTTCATTTTTGTTTTCATTTTCTGTACTACATGGTGTTTCATCAACCCCTGTGATGTTTTGCCCTGATCTGATTGATTTTTCTTTTTGAACCATTCCCCTTATTTTCCTGTAGAGTTTGTAGCAGAAAGTTCCATTTGTTTAGAATATTTTATCATTCACTGTTACTTTCGTGGTTCTGCTCGTTTCGTAAGCTTACGCAATCATGAGCCTTTGAGGGTTTATATGGCTCTAAACTCTTGTCTATGCATTTTTTGCTCCACGTGTACGTAAAATTTCCGTGCTATTTTATTAAAGCCTTTTAAGTTTAACAAAGAGACAAGTGACATGAATGACTGTTTTAGGTTAAATCTGTGGTTTTTCCTTTCCTTGTGTGTCTGTGGTGGGTGGTGCTGGTATCATACTTATTAACAATTTCATCTTGCTCATTGTTTTATGTTTTTGGGCAAGGCACATTTGTACGGAAAAAAGCGCCCTTTCCTTGTTTGCTATTTGGGCTGTCTCTCTTTAGTTTCACAGTAGATTTGAGTGCTATATCCGTTCCTTTTTATGCGCATAGTAACTGCTGATTTTATTTGTTAATTTACCTAGCTTTCCTTTTTTATACACTTCCTGTAAGTGGTTACTAGTTTTGGTACGAAGCAAGGTTTAAACTTTAAAAAGTAAGCGCAATGAATAATTGTTCTAGATTATGCTTTTAAGTCGGTTGTTTTTGTAATCTCTCAATAATATCAATGAAAAAAGATACCACCATATCTTCAACCTCTTCTGTAAGGTTGGAATAAGGTCTGTATTCTTTTTTATTGTTGGAATGGATCAATGTTTTCTTCTAATAAATTGAAGTATTTAAACCTTAAAAAATTAATTAATTAATTAAAATTATTAAAATTTAGCAATTCCTACTTTATTGTTTAAGTTTAATCCTTATGTTCACAGGCTATATAAGTGGATACTATTTTTGGTACTTTAAAGTATTTAAAATGTAATTTTTGTGTCTTTGCTGCAGAGGATGAGTAGCTTGGTTGAGAGGCTTCGGATTAGATCTGACCGAAGACCTGTTTACAATTTGGATGAATCAGATGATGATGCTGATTTTGTGTCTGGAAAATCTGGTAAAACCGAGCAGAAGTTTGAAAGGATAGTCAGAACTGATGCGGTCAGTTTTCTCTGTGATATTTGTTTCTGTTTTTCCTATAAACAATATTATCTCTAAATAAGATGCCTATTCTTCTTTTCCTCCTTGTATCACATTTAATCTTTATATAGCAGCCTTCTGTTGCGAAATGCTGAAGGTTAATTGTGGAGACTAATATTGGCATGTTACATCCTTTGGATTTATTTTGTTGTTTTTCTTAATTAGTTAATTTAGATATGGGATGTTTTGATTGATTCTTGATAATTTAGTTTTACTTTCAATTTACTACTTTTTAATGATCAAAATCACAGAAAGAAAACTCATGCCAAGCCTGTGGAGAGAATGAGGGTCTCTTGAGTTGCGCAACATGTACTTATTCATATCACCCAAAGTGTTTACTTCCTCCATTAAAAGCTTCTCCGCTTCCTGACAACTGGAGATGCCCTGAATGCGTATGATTCAGTAGTACTTTGTGATTTAGTGCATACATCTGTTGGATAACTTTGATAGTTCACTGCATCTGAGATTTACCTTTTCACTCTTGCAGGTTAGCCCTCTGAATGGAATTGAAAAGATATTGGATTGTGAAATGCGTCCTACTGTGGCTGATGATAATGATGCTTCCAAACTGGGTTCAAAGCAAATATTTGTCAAGCAGTATCTTGTGAAGTGGAAAGGATTATCATATTTGCATTGTACTTGGTAATTTTCTGGCTATCGTCTTTATGATATTTTATTGGCGAACATTGACTATATATCAGCTTGCTGTGTTAGGGTACCTGAGAAAGAATTCTTGAAAGCTTTCAAGTCCAATCCTCGTCTAAGGACTAAGGTGAACAATTTCCATCGACAAATTGCATCAAACAATAATTCTGAAGATGACTTTGTTGCCATTAGATCTGAGTGGACTACAGTTGATCGTATTCTTGCTTGCAGGTTTGCCTTCTATAATTTTCTTACTTCGATGATAGTTATATATACAAACACATGCACATCTAAGTCACATGTCTTCAATTTTGATTTGGATGATTGTTTCACTTTGAAAGTTTTCTGCTTGTGGGGTTTCTGTCTCTCTTTTGGTTATTCATTTTTTTCTTTGTGGTCTTATTCTGTATTTTCTTATTATTGGTGAGGGGGTAAAAATGACAACATCAGTATAAAATTACTAAGACCTTGAAGGAAAAAAATGATATTATAGTTAAAGTTGGAATATGCAGGTATATAGTTATTATTCTCACTTATTTTACATCACCTGAGTTCTTGATGGTGATACACTTTAGTGTTCTTAAATCTGGATTGTTTTTGTGTGTGCTGTTTTTAGCATTGGTTGCTGGTTCAGTAGCTGATGTAGAATTCTGATATGCATACTTAATTTATTCAGGGGAGACGATGATGGTGAGAAGGAGTATCTTGTGAAGTATAAAGAACTTTCCTATGATGAATGTTATTGGGAGTTTGAATCGGACATATCTGCATTTCAACCCGAAATCGAAAGATTTAATAAAATTCAATCCAGATCTCGTAAATCTTCTGGTAGTAAGCAAAAAAGCAGCCTTCAAGATGCTGTCGAGTCCAAGAAGAAGTCGAAGGAATTTCAACAATATGAACATAGTCCTGATTTTCTTTCTGGAGGTACATTCAGATTTTTTCACCTGCAATACGGAACTTGTCCCAGTATGCTCATGCATATTTTGGTCATTATTAATCACTAACAGCATTTTCATGGAGTTCTAGGTTCGCTGCATCCTTACCAACTTGAAGGGTTGAACTTCTTGCGTTTTTCTTGGTCCAAACAAACACATGTAATTCTTGCCGATGAGATGGGCCTTGGTATGCCCTGTTTGAGGATAGATTGCTTTTGAAGGTTTTGAGTAGTTTATATCTTGACGATGGGATTACTACTGCTTTACTTTTGTTTGGTTGCAGGTAAAACTATCCAGAGCATTGCATTTTTAGCATCACTTTTTGAAGAGTACGTTGGTCCTCATTTGGTAGTAGCACCACTTTCAACACTACGGAACTGGGAAAGGGAATTTGCTACATGGGCTCCTCAAATGAATGTTGTACGTGCATGAACAATACCAAGTTTTTGCTTTTGATCACCAATATATGCTATTTTAATTGAGGATACGCATGATGCAGGTTATGTATGTTGGCTCTTCCCAAGCTCGTGCAATTATAAGGGAATATGAATTTTACCACCCCAAAAGTCATAAGAAGATCAAGAAAAAGAAATCTGGTCTAATTATTAGTGAAAGCAAGCAAGACAGAATAAAATTTGATGTCCTGTTAACATCATATGAGATGATTAACTTAGACACAACATCGTTGAAGCCAATAAAGTGGGAATGCATGGTGAAGTTTTGTTGCTCATTAAGTCCTTTTTATATTTCTCAAGTGATTTTGCTAATACTTGCATCAATGTGTAGATTGTTGATGAAGGTCATCGGCTCAAGAATAAGGACTCAAAGTTGTTTCTTTCATTGAAGCAGTATACTACGAACCACCGGACTCTTTTGACTGGAACTCCTCTTCAGGTAAATTCTTTGGTTTTGGTATGTAATTTGAATATCGTTAAAATTTCAAATTCCTTGATTTGGATGTCACTTCACCATGCTTTTTAACGAATTTTGAATATACTTTCCAGCAATGGCTTAGATTATGTTGTTTGTTCTTTTCATCCCATGTTTTGCGACATTCTTTCTGGCGTCTCGAGATGAATGCTTGCTTTCCAAGTCTTTCAGCTCATTATTTACTCTTTAAAATTCTTTTGATTACCTTTCACCTAAAAAGCCATTAAACTTTTCATCTTAGCTAAATTTTCAGAATTTGCGATTGATGTGGAGAAATTAAGTCAAGAAGCATATGCCACTTCTTTTACTAGCTCTAACCTTATTTAAATATGCATCCAGTGTATTGTATTTGTATTTAAGTGGAAGCTTGTTTAGAAATAAAATGCTCATCTCTAGAAGTGTCTAGATTACTTTGTCTTTGTTTGTAGTCTCCTGGGTCACCATTCTTTCCTCTGGTTGTGGCTTTCTGGTTGCTGATCTTAATATTTTATTTACTCTAGGTTGTTATCTATTTGAGTCTCAGAATAGTAAATTTTAATGTAGTTAGATGCTTAAATTTGTATGGGTTGTGTAATTTACATAAGCTCATGTGTGTCTGCATGTAATATTACGATCTATGACTTACTCATGCGTATTTGTTTTGTTCTAGAACAATCTCGATGAACTTTTCATGCTAATGCACTTCCTTGATGCCGGAAAGGTTAGTATCCTGTGGCTGTTAGTTCTGTAGAATATGGATTGTTAATCAAGAAGAGTTGCAGAAAGATTCTACAGGTTTAAATTTGTTCACGTGCTTGCAGTTTGGAAGTTTAGAGGAGTTCCAGGAGGAATTTAAGGACATCAGTCAGGAGGAGCAGATTTCAAGACTTCATAAAATGTTGGCCCCACATCTCCTTAGAAGTATATCTCTTAATCCGTTCCACATAGGATCATATATATTATTGTGCTTGTTTACTTCTTATGAACAAAATGTTGTCTAACTAGTAGTGGCTTTGATTTCACCACCTCACATATCTTGTGCACATCCTGTTTATTGTTGAACACCTATTCCTGCAAGGCAAGGCAAACTATTTTGCTTTGGGTTTCCTTTTTTTGGGAACTAATATTTATATGTCTTCAGGCTTGCTAAAGCTTTAGTTCCTTGATCCATATTTTTTGTGTATTTACTGGTTCAACTTATGGTCTAGCTGAAAAAATTGGTGCAAATTATTTATGAATGCAGGGGTGAAAAAGGATGTCATGAAGGATCTTCCACCCAAGAAGGAACTTATTTTACGTGTTGATTTGAGTAGCAAGCAGAAAGAATATTACAAGGCGATTTTGACTCGTAACTATCAGATACTTACCCGCCGTGGTGGTGCGCAAGTAAGTTAGCATGGTTTGAAATAAGCGTCGGTTTATTCCTCCACAACTGTATTAGCAGGGAAGGCTGCCCTACTACTTAGCTAATGTATTTTTTTTCCTTCGGTTAGATATCTCTAATCAATGTGGTTATGGAGTTGCGAAAGCTATGCTGTCATCCTTATATGTTGGAAGGGGTTGAACCAAATATTGAAGATGCAAATGAAGCTTACAAGTAAAGTTATATGTGTACTTTTCTTTTGCTTTATTAGCATTTGTTTGCTATGATGAGAATTGCTCATCTTGACATTCCACTGAAAGTATTCTTTATGTACTTTATAAATCTATTTCCGACTTTTAATCATCTAAGATTATGTACTGTATTTATTGAATGCACATCTTTTTCACTTCTACCTTTTCTTTGTGGCTTTACAGACAGCTCATAGAATCTTCTGGTAAATTGCAACTGTTGGACAAGATGATGGTAAAGCTCAAAGAACAGGGACATAGAGTTCTTATATATTCACAATTCCAGCACATGTTGGACTTACTGGAGGATTACTGCACTTACAAGGTGTTAACATGATACTGTTCTTGTTTACATCCTTTTGTGTTGGCGTGAAGTTTGTATGCTGAAATGGTTAATTTACGGACTTGTGGTGGCATTGTACTAATTATGTTGCTGTCCCTTATTTTTTTAGAACTGGCAATATGAACGTATAGATGGGAAGGTTGGTGGAGCTGAAAGACAAATACGCATAGATCGGTTTAATTCCAATAATTCATCCCGGTTTTGTTTTTTGCTCTCAACTAGAGCCGGTGGCTTGGGTATAAATCTTGCAACTGCTGATACAGTTATCATTTATGATAGGTTGGACAATCACCTTATTTTTGCTTTGCATTTTTTTGTTTCCCCTTTTTTCTGTTTGTACCTCGAGTTTTATATGATGGAAATGTTTCTGTCATAATAGTTATTTTTGGTTCACTTAGTCTCACTGAGAAACTTATATTCTGTCTCTACAGTGATTGGAATCCACATGCTGATTTACAAGCAATGGCTAGAGCTCATCGACTTGGACAAACAAACAAGGTTGAAGTTGATTAATTGATTTATATAAGGCAAATCTTAATTTATTGAGAAATATCTGCGTTATAGGTGATGATTTATCGGCTCATAACAAGAGGATCCATAGAAGAAAGGATGATGCAGATGACTAAGAAGAAAATGGTTTTGGAGCATCTTGTTGTTGGGAGGCTAAAAGCTCAAAGTATTAATCAGGTATTGTAGGTTTATGATACAATGGTGAATACAAAGATTGAGAAATTAATGGAATTGTTAGATAGACATGATGATAGAATAATTGCATGGTCTGGAACAATATAACTTAAAACGTTTCTATATCGAGTGTGTTTATAAGAATAATTCGAAGAGTTCTAATTTAATTGATTACTAGAGAATGATAACACCAGGTTAAAACTCTAGATGAAAGGAGATTATAATTTGAGCAATCCCTACAGTGATGTAAATGCAATTTTCTTGGGCTATCCTTGCTAAGTGTCTACGGCTCTGTGCAGTGTTAATAAACTGGTACATTGTGTTGCGATTCCTTGAAACTCCAATCCTTTGTGCACTTTCTTTTTCTCATTACTATTGAATGAAAGCAAGTTGTTTGGTGTTTGCTCAGAGATGGGGGTTAAGAGTACGGTTTTACTGTCTCATCTTGCTTCTCCAAAAAATAAAGAAATAAAATCATGTAGCTGAAAATGTAATTGGTTGTTACTTGTTTCATTTAGGAGGAGTTGGATGATATCATCAGATATGGTTCAAAGGAACTATTTGCTGATGAGAATGATGAAGCAGGAAAGTCACGCCAAATTCATTATGATGCTGCTGCTATTGATAGGTAGTCTGTTTTCCTCTATATTCCCTAAATTTGATTGATGTCTAGCCTCTGCAGCTTAGAAGTTTAATTCCTTTATTCCCCTTTGATAGATTGTTGGATCGTGAACAAGCTGGTGATGAAGAGGCTGCAGTGGATGACGAAGAGGATGATGGATTTTTGAAGGCCTTCAAGGTTTTCTCTATCTTAATATCTTAACTTGTTATGATATAGTGTAGTTATATCTTATTGGCTATGCATCCTTCTTACTGGTTGATTGATTAACATATGGACCATAGCTTCACAAAAGTATGACATGATACATATTGCTAATTCAATTGTTCTCGTATTTCACATCTTTAAAATGCCTAAATTAGCATGTCTAAAACAAACATCTTTTCAAAGAAAGAGTATACCTTAGTGCCTCCCTGGTACATACATTGGTCTGCCTTGCAAGTTGCATGGCTCTTTGTTTGCAGTATACCTTCACTAATAGAATATTATGTACAATGAAAGTCGATTGGGATGTAGTGTTGCCTTTTGGGGTTAGCGAAATCTGTTCCCATGGCAAAATAGGAGCTGACGCAAGCATTACATCTTTTGTATGTTCTTTCTTTGTGGAGTTGTAATAAGAAATGGGTGTACTCTTGATTTCGGATGTACTTGGAATGCAATAATTATTTTTTGGCCATGTTCAACAAGGAGCATCTAAAACATTAGTATGCATGATGTTTGAACTGGTAGAGGATTTGAGCAAGTCTGACCAGTCATTAGATAATTGAGTTTCATGGTCAAGCATGATTAAATTGCTGTATATAGAATTTTACCAACTATAGTGACAGTATATTGGCGGTGTTGCAAGTTTGTGAAATCTCAGGGATTTACTGCTTTCCAGTTGTTGCTTATATTTCACTGCCTTTGGTTTCTTACAGCAAAGAACTGCTGTTATTTGTTGCAGGTAGCCAATTTTGAATATATTGAGGAAACAGAAACTGTTGCAGAGGAAGAAACTCAAAATGTACCTGTTGAAAATAAAAATACCATGAACAACTCTGAAAGAACAAGTTACTGGGAAGAGTTGTTACGAGACAGATATGAAGTTAATAAAGTTGAGGAGTTTAATGCTCTGGGTAAAGGAAAGAGAAGCCGTAAGCAGGTATATTTCTATTATCAACATTACGTGAAAATTTGATCAATCTAGATAGTGGTTTGTTTAGGAGTCGAATGACTTTTCTCCACCCTGGTTATTGTTTTGTTGTGGTGGTACTTAATTGATTTCCTTGCAGTATCTTTGGAAGATTTATTTTCTATTCCTTTTATTAAGGAATTTGATTTAAGCTCTCTGAATTTCTTCAGATGGTTTCTGTTGAAGATGATGACCTTGCTGGTTTGGAAGATGTAAGCTCTGATGGTGAGGACTTTGAAACTGAACTGACTGATGGTGATGCTTCATCCGGAAATCAATATGTGAATCAACCTGGGAGGAAGCCTTATAGGAAAAGAGTTCGCCGTATGTTTTGCCTGTCCTTTTAAAGTGTTAATGCGCCGGTTACAAAACTTCATTATATTTTGATTACTTTTCTGGTTTTCTAACCTATTTTGTAGTGGATAATTCGGAGCCACTTCCTCTAATGGAAGGTGAAGGAAAATCATTCAGGGTTCTCGGCTTCAATCAAAGTCAGAGGACCGCATTTGTAAAAATATTGATGAGGTGAGTGTTTCTGTATAATATTTTGGGTGCTATTTGGCGAATTATGAATTTCATCCTTCCCTCTTTTTGTGTGGGTGAATGTATTTACCTCCCTTTTACTTTAGACAGTTTTGATTGCAAGAAACTGAAGCTTTGATGGGTATTATATTCTGAGTCTCATTGTGGTATTTTGGCTTTTACTTCAGGTTTGGTGTCGGGGATTATGACTGGAAGGAGTTCACATCTCGCTTAAAACAGAAGACTTACGACGAAATAAAAGAGTATGTGATGTGACTTCTTATTTGTTTTTTTCTTGTCAGATGTGTTTATAATATAGATGTTTTAAATATGCTATACTGAAGTCTTAGCCAGTATATTACAGGCAGTGACATTTTTTTGTTTGTTCTCTGTTGGGTTTGAATGGTCTGTGCATAGAAAACACAGTGTGGAGTTTTTAATGTCTTATTAGTTGTGTTTGTTGTGGAATGGGTGGTTTGTCAGTATTCATTCTTGCTTGTGCATTTTAAGCATCTCTTCTATTGATTGGTTCCTATACATTCTATCAATCTTAGTTTCTTTAATGTGCCAACCGTATTCTCATACTATGTTCTGTTATGACATGTGTGGAAGCATGAGAACACCAATAGTCGATTCTTTTGCTACTGGGTTTGAACTGTTTGTGCATATATGTGATTGGAGTTTGTAGAAAATGCAGATGTGGAGTTTGTATGTCTGGTGTGCTGTAGAATGGGTGTGTCGTAATTCATTCTAACCTGCTCATTTACTCCTTTTTGATCTCCTTGTCTTCTAATGATTGGTTCCAACTCTTCTTATCTGTCCTAATTTCCTCTGTTGTTATTTGCTTGTGCTAATCTTATTCTCCCATTTCTTTTATTACTTGTATGAGAGCATGAACACACAAAATAGTCATTTATTCCTCTTTTTTCTATCTTATTTTCAGTTATGGTACTCTTTTCCTGACGCATATTACTGAAGATATAACCGATTCTCCTACATTTTCCGGTGATTGATCAGTGCTACGTGCCCTCCTCCTCTCTTATACTTTCAATATTTATTTTTTTCTCTTGGTGTTTGACATTCAGTCTTTGGTTGTAGATGGTGTTCCAAAAGAAGGTCTCAGAATTCAAGATGTTCTAGTTAGGATAGCTGTCCTGCTCTTATTAAGTAAGAAGGTGAGTGTTGCCAAGTTGGATTCCTGGAGTTCGACTCCTCCATTTTCTTTTATAAAATATGAATGTGAAACACCATGTTGCTTGGAGAAATGTTGATTTTTCATGCACGAAGTAACATTTTGGATCTTATGCATTTTGAAGTGTGCTTTACTATAAGTTTTTCAGGCAACTAAAAGTTTAAAGAATATATTAATTAAATTTAGTTAAACTATGGTTGAGAGTTACTATTCTTTCGAATTAATGGGAAAAGTATACCCGTACCTTTTTGGAATCAACTAATTGAATATCTTGCCTTGTTATGTCAATATTTTGATAAACAGGTGAAGGATGCATCAGAAAAGCCTGGCACCCGCCTTTTTACCGAAGATATAGTAATGCGGTACCCAACATTAAAGGGTGGAAAACTTTGGAAAGAGGAACATGATTTGTTGTTACTGCGTGCTGTTTTAAAGTATGTATCTCTGAAGTTCTTGGATATTCACTGCAGCTACTATATGGTTATAACTTACAATTACATTTCTGATACATTTTCATTTTAGTTAACAATGAAATGTTAGCGACTGGTTGATGAGGAAGGTAATGTTTAACGATTGGAACTTAATATAGAGGTGCATTGTTGGAACCCCATCCTTTTACGTAATAAATCATGGCCTGAAGTGTTTGTATTCTACTGAAATTGGAGAATCTTATGCATGCAAGTCAAATTGCACCCTAGCATACACGTCTAACCAATCTAAATCCAACCTAGTTGACTTTGAATGACATGCTCCACCCTTGTGGCTCTCTGTTCGATACACAGCTCTTTATGCAGTTTGTGATAGGGTAGTGTTAGATGTAGAAAGAAGTAAAGCGCATACTATGTTCATTGAATCTAATAAGTCATCATTGGACCTAAATTAGTTTTGTTATGTGTTGGTGCCTGTTTGTTATATTCCTATGCTAGTTGTTTCTGCCCGTTGGTATTATACGTTTAGTATGCAGGGGTCATAAAGAACATGTGTATGAATTATGATGTGATAATTTTCGTAAAATTTAAGATAGATGTTAGTGTTAACCAGTTCTATGCACGATGTAGTCTAATACACTATTCACTCTAATGCAATTGTTATGCTGTTATGAGTCAAGATTTGAGTTGCAGTTTATATTAATACTTATTTGGTTGTTAGGCATGGGTATGGAAGATGGCAGGCGATCGTTGATGATAAAAGCTTGAGGATTCAGGAGATCATCTGTCAAGAGTTGAATCTTCCAATTATAAATCTTCCTGTCCCAGGACAAGCTGGTTCTCAAGTACAGAATGGCGCTAATACAATCAATACAGAATCAACAGGAAACCAGACTCGGGGAAATAGCTCAGGGAATGGTGTAGGAAGTGAGGTAGCCCAGGAAGTTGGTGATGCTGCAAACCAAGGACGGTTGTACCAAGATTCTTCCATTTTGTATCATTTTAGAGATATGCAGAGAAGGCAGGTTGAATATGTGAAGAAAAGGGTGCTTCTTTTGGAAAAGGGCCTCAATGCAGAGTATCAGAAAGAATATTATGTAAGTTAAATTATTGTTAACAGAAGTTCTGGCCTAAGCAATTCTTAGGAACTTTGACTTATACTGCTCAATGCGTTTTTACCTCCTTTTAATAATAAGAAACTACATATTATGTTTGTTATATGTAATGATGTCCATCTACAGTGATAAAAGGGGAAGCAAACAGTAGAGTCAGCAGAAATAGGTTGCTCCTTTATGCTAATGGTTTGGACGGAGGAACTGTCCTCATCCACCATTTTTTGTCACTTTAGAGCCTGTGATGACAAATATTTTCTTATATATGGGACTGTACCATTAGTAACGTGTGCTGCAGTAGTGTCATTCTATTTTTTGTTTTAAAGCTTTCCTCTTCACTGTTGGCCTGATTAATTATTAATGAATTTTGCTAAGTGATCATTTCTTAATGATTTTTGAACAACAGGATGAAAAAAGTTCATTTTTTTGTGTGATTTTTGGCATGATTTTATATTTGGAGCTTTGATTCTTGAATATGAAGGTTGAAAGTTGGCAGCATTTAGAATTAGTTTCTTCGATCACAAACTCCATGTTTCAATGTTAAACCTATTATGAATTTGCATATTCTATATTGCTAAAACCGGCTTTTAGCTGCATCATGACATTGAAATTATCGAATTTTATAGTTGCTTGTGGACTTACTGTTCTCACTTGTCCTTAAATTCTTAGGGTGAGATGAGAACAAATGAGGCGGCAAGCGAACCGCAAGAGAATGTACAAAAGGTTGCAGATATGCCAAACACAAGGCCAACAGAGATGCCTTCCCAAGTGATTGACAGTTTACCGCCGATAGAAGTCATTGGTTAGTATAATCTCTTGAAGTATAAAATTCGTTTAGAATAGTGATTATCAATTCACAATTTGTCAGGCACCATTCGTACATGATTATTGTTGTGTTGTCATACAAAGTACAAACACGATCGAATGAGAGATTTTTTTCCTTTCAACTATGGGGAGTTTGCTCTCCAGGTTACCAGATAATCATCTGTAGTCTTGAATATAAGTACAATTACACATAGTTCATAATCTGAAAGGAGGGAGGGTAGATAAAAGAAAGAGAGAGCTAGTTCTCTATCATCCTCCCTTCACCTCTAAGCTTTCTCTGTGTTGGTTAAACAATTGCTGTGATTGGTGATACGAATATGATTTTAGTTGCCCTGTTTACTGTGGCGATGATGAGAATTATCCTTTTGCAGCATCAGAAGAAATCTCAGCAGCTGCTTGCGATGACGATGCAGATCGATTGGAATTACCTCGGCAATACAACAAGGTACATGTTATGTTTGAAGGGGCTTGGACATATAGGATGAAGCTGAGAGAGGATGTAATTGTACTCTTTGTTCGGAGTCCTCGAAAAGGAAATCAGGTCGAGACCGTGTTTTAGTTGACAGTTTTTTTTTTCTTCGTTGCAGATATGCAAGATATTGGAGGACAATGTTCAGTCGAGCCTCGATTTAAAGAATAACCTCCATTCTCTGGAAGAAATTTTCGGGCACATATCTCGTATTCTTTCACCTGAAGAGCAGCCTGTACTTGATGCAGGCACAGGATCACAGAGCTGTGCGGCAGGGTCCATTTCACCACCTAACCAACAGCCTGCCGCCGTGACTGAAATTGAGATGGAGGATGTATCAAGAGAATCTGAACTGGAGAAACCAGCTATTGTAGACGACATAAATGTGGATTTAACAGGATATGGTCCACTCGAAGATAGCAGCTTAAAGGAATATCGAGGTTCAAGCTCAGATCCAATGGAAATAGCAGCAGATTCATTGCAGATTGACCCTAACAGTACCGGAAATGACGATGTGGTGATGGAAGAGACGGGAAATGAATGCGCTACGACCGTGTCTGTGGCCAAGTCTAGTGGAAGTGAACGGGAGAACATCTGAGATACTAGGTCATCTTCCTGACCCAATCTTGCTCAGAAAATAATGTAATTGAAGTTCTGAGCATGGCTTTCAAGACAGATATTGTAATAGCAATTATACCAATAAAAAATCAGACTCAATCAGAATCAAACAGATACTCGTGCGATACTTCATGTTATGTGTATTCAAGGGTGAACTTATATTTATCATTAATTTTTTAAATTTTATACATTTGACTTAATTTTTATGAGTTAGTCTTTAAATATTTTAATATTTATAAATTATGTCTACTTTGAAATTTGGAGATTTTATATGTTTACTCTTAAAAATATTTCTAGATCATGTATTAGAATCTATAGGGTCTAGATTCGTTGTTGTTGATGAGGTTGTTTTCACATTGTCTTACGGATGACAATTGCGATGGCTGATTACTTAGAGAAATTATATTATAGTTAAGTCTCACCACGTGTCGATGCCTGATTACTTAAGAAATTATATTATAGTTAAGTCTCACCACGTGTCCATAAGACTAACCACTAAAAATTACATACCTCATCAATTTTTCAATGTCATTATTTTTCAAGTGAATCTTCACTTGAAAAAAATTATTTTAAAATGAATTAACAGTAAATATGAGTAGATTCATTTAGGAAGATGTGACATGGTAAAAAATGAGATGGATGTTTTTTAGTAGTTGGTCCATAGATGACGTGGGAAGACTTATCATGATATAATTTCTCATGATTACTTATACATATCGAATGAAAACTATCCCATTGTGTATGTCATACGAGGTTATATACACCCCTTTCCTAAAAAAAATGTTAAAAAATAATAATATAGTTATTATTATGGACATGAAGACTAATGTATTATTCATTATACAATCTTGGATAGGCCCTAAGATAGAATGAAAAGATGCATGGAATGGACAATAACAGAAAAAGAAGGTTGAAAATGGCAGAAATAAGAGTTTACATTGAGAGAAAAACTACCAACAGGAGGAAATGCTTTGTAAAGCAGATCTTTCTTTTGCTGTTAGTACGCTACATTCTAATCTTCACATGCAAGTCCTGTGAGAATAACTGTTGTGTCTGGAGTTGCCGTCCGTTGGTTTCCCCTTATCTTGGTCCTGCAATAAAGATAACATAGAGTCACCGTTTCGGGCGGATGGTCGGAATCGTAATTCCATGTCCGACATACGTACTGTCATAATGTTCAACAGGTCACAACAGAAATATAAACATCAACTGCTAAAAGTTAGCAATTTCAACAACATAGGCTCTCTCTCTCTCTCCAATGGGATCAAGGACCAGGAAGTGCTGACCTTAGAATCTATTTGCAGAACATTTGATGTACTTCAGCCATGTGAAGAGTGCAACAGAATTATAAGGGTGTGAAGGAACCTAACAAGACCAGAAACTAACACTGTCCTTTTCTTACAGGCCAGTCACACCTAGGTCAAACTCATTCATGTTTGGGTCGGTTTTCTGATTTCACATGTCTGTATCTCAAGATAAATGATAGAAATTTATTTTAAAAACATAAGATGCCTCTGAATTCAAGGAAAAGATCAGTTTCTACTTTATTCACACCATTTATGCTACTCGAGGCGTGATATTCTAACAAGATGAGATGACAGAAGAAGATTCAAGGTCTCACAAACACAAGCCATTTGAAATGCCAAGTTGATTGATATACCAGACAAAACCACCTAGATCTTCCAATGAGCCAATGTTATCAGGAATGTCATTTCCATGTGGCCTTGGTTGGTACATAAGATATCCTTCCTTTTCAATAACTGGTGGCTTCATAGCTGAGTTGAGACCTTCACTATGCTCAATGGATAAGGGGTCAACAAAATTCAACGGTCCAATAGAATCTGAATCCATAGTTGTATGAAAATTTGAGTTATTTCGGTCCAAGCCCTGGTCCAACTGAACCATAGCACCGTTAACAGGGATCGAAGAATTTACTGAACAAGACATAAGATGTGACTGGTAGGGTGCATTCCATTCTCGAGGAACACTTCTGATCATTGGCCCTGCATTACAGTTGATTGGGGCTGCTTGTCCTTGTAAATCTGCTTTTGAATCCCGCAATTGACTGGAAATAAGATCTATGGAAGCAAAGTCGGATAAAGTATTCACATTTTGGAAGCCTATTGCAGAAACTCCATCTCTCAAATCATTAGCATGCAAAGTGGCTTGCTGAGAGCTTCCTTCTAACAGCAAGGAGTTGCTTGCAACACCAAGGGAATTATTGGAGAATCCAGCAATTCTAGAATCTATCAAACTTCCAGAAACAGGGAAAACAGCTGTACTATTGGCAGTCGGCAGCTCTCCGATTTGGCTATCATCCTTGTTATTTTGTAGTTGATCAAGTTCTAGTGAAATTGGCATACCTTGTACGATGTTAGTATTACGGTTTCCAGGAACAAAAGATTGCAACTTGCTCTGATCATTACTGGAATGACCCGAGTTTTGCACATGACCTAATTAAATAGTTCCTGAAGATGGAAGGTCATGTATACCTAGCCCAGCAGGCGTGTTCAATCGTCCAAGCACCCCACTAGGTGGGAAAGATCTAAAGGATGCATTGTGAAGCTGATCAGTTCCAGCCAAGGCATGGAAATTCTCAAGTCCGTTCAGAGACCCCATCCGTAAATAGGAAGAATCTGCAGTGCCTACAGCTGCCGCCATCTTTCCTTGCTGATTTGCCACACAACTGATTCTTTTCAGGTAAAGCCTAAATTTCTGGAAATAAAAAAAAATAACAGTTAACATCCTGATAACTTTTGGATCATAGTAACTAAGTGCAGAAAAGGTAAGGATTAATGCCTGCAGATGGCTGGCAACATTTTCTCTGGTAAGCTTTTCAACATTCATCAGTTCTAGGATCTTTTTCGGTACAACCTCTGCATTAGAACAGAGTAAAATAAAGTCAAAACCGAAAGCTTCATACACAAGTAGTTTGACTGCAGGGACTCAGCAGGCAAAATATCATCCCACATTATCAGAACAATAGTAATAAATAGTTATGCTATAAATGTAACCAAAGCTGAGATGATGAGAACATACTTTCAATTCCCAACTGATTAACCGCCGCAACAAATTTACGATGCAACTCCACCGACCAAACAACACCAGGTTTCTTTTGTGCAGACGGATCATCGTTATCATGTCCATTCTCATCAAGGTCCTCATCCTCATCTTCATTCTGGTCCTTCCGCTTTTTGTTTTTCACAATGTTATTAGCCTTTCCTATCCCAGCAGCCTCACCACTATCGGCATGAGGCGTGTCTTGACAGTCGGAATTATTCCGGTCTTTCTGACTACATGTTGCCATATATTTTTTAGCTCCTCGATTCGAACAGATTTCAGCAAATAATCACAAGCTCCATGAGTAATCCCTTTCATCACAAGCTTGATATCACCATTTGCAGACAACACTGAAGGCCGTCTATCATATCATTAGTTGAAAAAACAACAATCCAGTGGCTCCTATAACATCAACATAGATTTCAACAAAATCAAGTCAGCAAAGTATCAGTTTTGTAATCAACTTCAAATTGGCCAATGTCAAGTTAACAAAAACCGGTCCAAATCCGACTTCCCCGAATTTTTCTTTCCCTTTTTGCATGGGATAACCAAAATGATGAAAGTTGTAATAAAAATCCTTGGAAACCTCAAATTCAAAGAGGCAAAAGAAGCAAAAGCAAAAGGCAGAGAGTATAATTACTACTAGCTTACTTATGACAGGCAGGTCCATCTCCAGCCCCACAAGCTCGAGTAACTTAAAACCATTCATGTCGGGCATATGGACATCGCTAATAACTAAGTCAAACATGTTCTTGTTTTCTCTCAACATCTTCAATGCTGTAATAGCCTTGCTTGTTGTAGTAACTGCAAAAAGACACATTCACAATAAATGAATCCACAAATACACTAATCTGAAATATTATAGGAACAAATCTAAAAATGGGAAAATTTATCCAAAGGCATGATCTTTTTGGAGATAAAGCAATAATAAATCACCAAATCATGCAAAAAAAAAAGAGACCCGAATTTAAAAACTATCTGCAAAATCGATGAGAAACCGAAAAATGGGATCTTTCTCCAGATTTTTACAACGCAAAAGTGATGAATGAAGTCCATAAAACTCACAAAGATTTTCACTTTAATGAAAACCAACTAACATCAACAACAGAAAAAATAAACTGCGGATAATCAACAGAAAATTATAGGGGGGAAAAAACTAGAACCCATTACTGTAAACTCGTATAAAAGTGGAGATTTATGGAAGAAGAAGAAGAAGAAGAAAAAGAAGAAACCATGGTACTGGCATCGACGAAGCAGAGTCTCGATCAGTAAAAGGCAAGTCGGGTCATCGTCGACGGCCAAAACTCTCATGCCAATGGGAAACGTGTCCTTCGTTTCACTAACAATTCGCTCCACTGTCATTCTTGTTCAAGGTTTTCTCTCTTTTTTGCAATACAACACTCTGTTTAGTTGATTTTGACAAAACCCAGACACTAAAATGAAACAAACAAAGTTGAGACAGTTGACTGAGAGTGACAGGTTATAGATTGTAATTAAGGGAGAGAATTTAGAGGGACAGAGAGAGCAAGTGAGTGATAAATTTAGAATAATGAAAAAGATTTTGCATTTAATATTTAAAACACAGATCGTAATCTGTAAACTCTGCTCTAATCTCTGGGTGTGTGTTTTTTAGAGAGAGGAATAAAGAATATGGAAACTGGATGTGAAAACTGCAAATCATATGATAGACTGAACACGTTTCATACGAAAATATTTGATTTTTTTTCCAATGAATTGTTCTTTACCAACAATTTTCAACTTTTAGCAGATTTTGATGGTTGAGTAAAAGATGAGGTTGAAGAAAGTCCTGAAAATCTTTTTGAGAATTTTAAATTTTATTTATATGTATCATTTGTGGAAATTTTGAGCAGAAAAATTCATGGTTAATTGATTTGATTATTTAAGCAATGAAGTTAGATGATTCATACTTAATATATAAGCATAGTTTAATATCTTTAAAATAAAGTAAATATCATTTAAAGTCTGTTTAAAAGTAGAAAGGGATAAGTGTGGTGACTGCCTGACTGGTGAAGTTTAGCCAAGACTGTCTCACACATGATTGCCTACTGGGTGGAGTGGGAACACAGGAAAGGTCACACAGACACATTGAAAGGGACAAAATTGAATGAAATCAAGCTTTGGGGATATTTAGGGGTGTTGATTGAATGATACAATCATGAGGGAATGTTGAAAATAAACATTAATTATTAAAATGAGATATAAAAATTAAAAGAAAATAAAACAGAATACTAATTACATCCTCCTCCACCTCAAGCTCCTTTCCTGCTACTCCCAAGCTGTTAAAGCTGTTCATGGTCAAAAACAATAAGAAAAGGTGGTTTAATATTTATCTTTTTAAAATAAAATGCGTTAAATTAACATCAATTATTTATAGACAAACGATGTATATATATTATTAAAGTACTCGAGTTCAAATAATACTTCTCACCTTGTCTTGATAGAGCCCAATCCTTGTCATAACTGACAGCCCAAAAGAAATATCCACCCAAGCCTTTCGCCCTCGCGAACCAGACCTTCCACTTAATGGACTTAACATCATCGTACCCAATCCACGAGTCTCCGACGTACGAGTAATACGATACGGTGGTCCGATCATACTTAACAGTCGCATTATTCGCTTTGTTATAAGCCAAAATGGCATAATAATTAAAGAAACCATCTTCATCTCCAGGCCCTACGCCCATTGCCGGCGCACCAATCCCATTAACATTAGGATCCTCCAGCTTCCACGTATGTCCGTACAAAGCTAGACCCATAACCAGTTTTCCAGGCGGCATCCCAGACCGAATCCAAGACCCGATTCCATGGCTGCTGCTGTCAGTACTATTGGGATCGAACAGTGCTGAATGAATCCCGGTGAAGTTATCCCATTTCCCGTGATAATCGAAACACATCGGACTTGCCCAATCTAAGTATTCCGCCATAGCATGGGATGGATAAGACCGAGGCACACCGTAGTTGGTGAACTCAGAAGAGTAATACACTGCGGAAGTTAGAAGCAAACGTGGTTTTCCACTGGTTTCAGCTTCGTTTTCAAGCGCTTCTCTCCATTCCTTGAACAACAAAGCAAGGTTCGCCATGTCGTCGCCGGTTGCAGGGAACTCCCAGTCCAAGTCAACGCCGTCGAACTGGTAATATCGAGCGACTTCGATGGTTGAATTAATGAAGACCCCACGTGTTTCTTCAGTCCTTGCCATGAGAGCAAATACATCCGGGTCGTTCCCGCCTCCTCCTATGGATAGTATAGTATTCACCGGTGGGTATTTGGCGCTTAACGCCGACATGAATTCGGGTAACTTTTGTTGGTCCAATGCGGTGATGTTGAGCTTGAAAGTGTAGGGTTCGGGTAAGAGAAAGGCGTAGTAAATATGTGTGAAAAATGAAGTGTCGATGCTGGCAGCTGGGAAAGATTCAAAGGCTGGCCAATAAGCAGCTTTGATTCCTCGGGGAACCGGAGAAATTGCCGGCACAGGCGGGTAAGTGGGACTTGAAGCTGCTGTTGACTCGGGAGAAACTGGTTCAGACAATTTTGCAAATGAGCAAATCATGACAAGAAACAAAGAACTCATAGACTTAAGGTTGGCCATGATCGATATAGGATTAGCTAGGGCTTGAGTTCAGGAATTTAAAGGATGCATATAAACTCTGGATTCATCGACATTTTCTAACCGGCATTGTTGTTGGTTTTCGAGGTTTTGTTGTTGCATCGAATGAACTGACCGAAGGGAATCAGCCAAACTCTATGCCAGACACAGGGAAAGACAACACAGTTGTTAGGGTTTGAATCGAACGTCACGATGTCTAAGTGACTTTCATATGCAAACTCTAGTTGAAAAAGACAAACCTAATAACTGGACTGTGTTGCCGTCTTGTCCTGTGTTCTAGTTTTGTAGGTAAATTATATCGCATGTTATTCAATTATAAATAAATTATTTAATTTAAAAATATATATAAACGAGTTATTTAATTAATCGAATATCATAAATAAACCGTTGGTTTGTTAAATGGCATACGACTTTCTCAGGCAAAATGTTTTATTCATTAAAAAAATATTACATCTTGCTTTTCTTTGCACTATGGATGACAATGGATCGGATTTTATAAAATTCAAGTCCAATCCAATTAATAATCTGACTTTTGAAGAAATCCAAGTCCGAATCCAAATCCATTTACATAAATTCAAATCCAATCCAATAAAATATCTAAAATCCAAATCCAAAAGTCCAAATTCAATTATTTTTTAGAGTAATAACTTAAATAAATATCTTTAAATAAAAAAAATATGTTTTATCAAACAAATATTTTAAATTTATAGCACAAACAAATCTCAACAAATATTATAATTCAATATAAAACAAATTAAAGTAACAACTCAAACTTTTTAAATATAAAAATTTTAAATATTTTTATTCGGGTTTATATATGGATCGAATTTATATCGGATATGGATTCGGATTGAACTCGGATCGGATCATGGCAATATCCATATCCGATCCACCTCCTATTAGGACTCAGACATTATTTTTTGATTCGGATTCGGACTTTTTTTAATCGGATTTAGATCGAATTTTTTCTTCGGATCGAATTCAGATTATATTGCCATCCCTACTTTGCACATTTAAAAACAGCATAAAATACACAAAATTATAACACACATAAATTTAAATCTAACTTCATAATTATTATCAAGATTGTTATTTTAAAGTTTTAATATTATTTAAAATTGTTATTGTAAAAAATAACGTTCTACAATTTATTAGTTATTGTCTATAATCGTGATAAAATGCCACAATCGAAAATGCGACTGTAATCGTAATTTAAATCCTTAATAATATCTTTAGTACGATAGTTGTCAGGTTTACCTGATTCGTCAACTAATTCTACTTATTGACAATCGATTTATATTGATGCACTCATCGTATCTTACGAAACCTAGACTCAATATTATTATCAAAATTTTACTTATATAATCGTGAGACAAGATTTAATATGAATTAAACATATTTTTTTTTACGTTATTCATTTCTTACTTTACGCTTGATCTAATCCCGTATAGTTATATAAACCCTAGTCAAAACCATGGAGTTTTAAACATGATTAACAGGCAAGTTGGCTGTCTCAATGCATGTCTGTTTCCTTTTCAAAAAGAATCTTGATGGTCTCTTGAGATAGTTTTTGACGTGCAAGTCTTGACGTTGATTTTAGGTTCTTCGAACGAATGCTTCATTTGAAAAGCCAGACAGAGAAATCTTAAAAGGAGATACGGTTGAACTTGATTAGACAAGTACTTGTCTTAAAAAGATCATTATGTGGGTTGTTTTGTATTACATAAACCAATGGAAGTGAAATACCCTAATGCACCTCTTCTGTCAAAACCAAACCTCTTGTAGGGTTTGGATTGGTTCATGTTTAGTAGGGTAAGAAAGACATTTGCTTTGAGATAACCATAGTCTTAAGTAACAAAGAAAAGCTAAGATTATGCTTATCTCAAGGGTTAATCCTTTAAGGTAGCACTATCATCCCTTGAGGGGCTCCACCTCAGCTTCACAATGTCTTTGTCGGCCATTTGTCATTTGGTTCCACACCACAACTTGAGTTTCTCCCACATGCGACAAATGAAGTTATGTTTTAAAACATGTAAGATGATATGACCTTGTGCATGCATGGGGGAAATTATTTTCAAGTATGTGCGTACGTGTCACCCCTTGAGTGGTTTTTGACAGTTTATGCACATTAAAAGGGTAGAATTCATGGAAATAACGGTGTTTAAGGTTATATATAGAGAAATAGATAAGTTTATGATATTTTTAGGGAAATATGTCAAAATAAATAGTATTTTTTGGACCTCGTCATTTTTATATTGGTCGTTGGATTAAATCGAAATCAACGGTGTACATGAACATCTCTATATTGTATAAGAACTAAAAAACTCTTGTCTTGATTCGAATTTTATAAACTCGATTCGAATAAAAAATTAAATAAAATTTGAATCGTAAAATATGACATGTTAACTCGAATACCTTAAAAGTTTTTGATTTAGTTTGACTCGATCCAAAACTCACCCTCAATTAATAATTATGTCCTTCAACCGAATCAAATCCATGAGAAGTGTAGATGCCCCATTCCCCACATGTGCACCAATTAGTGTTCCATAAAATCATGGCGATATTTTTCTATATGTAAGCATCTGTGTTTATGCGTTTGTTTTATACCAATAAGTAATAAAATATGCAAACGAGTGGGGAAGAAGAAAAATCCAAGAAAACCCCACTCCCACGAAAGGTGAGAGCTGCACGCTCAAAGTAGCTGGTTTCATGGAGTTTTAAGTACACAGGATGGAAGAGAAATTGAGTCAGTTTTCTAACACAAATAGGTCGTGTTGTCTTCCCATAATTGGGGAAGTCTTGAAAACCAAACCATGAAATTATGGTGAAAAGGGAAGAAATCTTCCTGCAAGAAATTATGGGGAAAAGGGAAGAAATCTTCCTGCAAGAAATTATGGGTTTCTGCAGGTGTAGTTTGGTACCTGAATGATGTGTACATAACGTAGTTATCTGTAACAAAAGTACCTTTCAACTAGACAAAGAAACCTAAACTGAACCCTTTTTTTAATAGTCATACTGTAGGATATTAGTGCATCAGGACAGGGTCTTATTTAATATTCCCATAGGCCATAGCCATACATAGGAATATTATTTGTTACCAGACACAAGCATTTGGTTCCCTTCAACAAACAAACAGAAGAAAACATTTCATTTTCCAGCAACAATCATGAGGTATGTAAGGAAAGAACCTAGTACCTCTGAGAGCTCTTCGTGTGTTGTTTCGACACCCGAAGCGCCTCCGGGCGTTGATGATCGAGGACAAGAGGTGAAACCTAGTTTCCCAATAGATCTAAATCTGGCTGCCAACGGTTGTGATCGTGGTTTGGATCAAGAAGAACTCAACCTTATCGATTCGTTGAACACGGTCGTCGGTGTTGGCGAGCAACGGTTTTTCTCGTGCAACTATTGCCAGAGGAAATTCTACAGTTCACAAGCTCTCGGCGGCCACCAGAATGCGCACAAGAGAGAGAGGACTTTGGCAAAAAGAGAGCAGAGGATAGGTGCTCACGTAGCAGCTTCGACTGCTGCTTTCGGCCACACTTATTTTCGTCATGGCAGCCAGTATTCAAGCTTGGCTTCTCTTCCACTAAACGGTGCATACCATAGATCCCTGGGAATTCAGGTGCATTCGATGATCCATAAACCTACTAATCCTCACCTATCTTATGGACGCCATAGTTGGTCAAGGCCACCTATAGACCAACAACCGGCGGTGGGGAAGTTGTGGATGGAGAATTCGACATGTCGGGCGAGTGTCGGTCGGTTCAAAATAACAAGGACGATAATGGGTGATTCTCTGGCTGATGAAGTGATGGGTAATTATTGGTGGTCTAGTGGTACAAGTCTGAATACTAAGCAGGAAGATGATATACCCAAGGTTGACCTATCCCTCAAGCTCTAGTAGAGTATTGTGTCTGTTAATTAAGAACACATAGTATTTTCTGGTTAAGATTTCTGTTCTAATCCTTTTTTTAACGTATATACGTATTTATTTTATATGTTATTATCACATAGGCACATACCTTTACTTAAAGATTGAATAAACTGGGCTTGTTGATTCGGGCCGACAACAACAAAACATCTAAGGAAACATGTCCAATACCCCCACCCCATAGTTTTGATTCAAATCTAAGTGCATGTGAGCATGAAGGAAACAAAATACCAGCTTTCATCTAGCAGTGATTGTCGAGGATGAAACAGGGAGTTCCTTCTACCAAAGAAAACGATGTGACATTACACAACAAGAGAGGAAAAACACAACCCCATGGTCGTATAAATCTTCAAATATCGTGTCCTTTGAGCACACATTTATTTCGACTCATCCATCGTTGTCACCTGCGGTTGTTTGTCCAGTCAACACCATGTTCTGTCCCAAATTGTCTTCCATTCCATGCCCTAATTGATTACTATCACACCTCGACCCCTTAGCCCTTGGCACTGATGAGAAGTTTAAACGGACAGTTCAAGTAAATAAAATGTCTTGCAAGTAGTTTAGTTATATAGGTGTAATAAAGGTACAAATCGTTTACCTCTTTCTCATACCTTTATTCATGTCTTCACTTTAAATTAGATGGTTTAGGGTTTAGGGTTTTAGGTTATGGGTTATGGTTAGGGTTTAAGGAATTAAGGGTATGGTGTATTTTTTTATGGTGTATGGTTTAGGGTTTAGGATATAGGAAATTAAGGTTATGGTTAAAATTCAATTTTTAGCAAATTTCAACTAAGGTACAAATGGAGGCATGGGAAAGAAGCAGATAATTTTTACCTGTAATAGTAAACATGTCAATCTATTTCTAAAAATAATAATTGAGTTACTCAATTATAGATTTAAAAATAAATATATCATTTTTATTTTAAAAGTAATAATTTGATGGCTCAGTTATAAGTTTAGGAATAAATATGTCACTCAAAAATTAAAATAATGGTTTGGTACAATGATATATTTAATCTTTGAAACCTATATATTCTATTAAGTTAGTCTTAATTTAAAATAATTTAATAAATTTGACCCTTTATATTTAAATTTTTTAAGATTGCACCATTCACGCACACCCTCGACCACATGTCACGCTCTGTGCAATTATTCATCTTCCCAATAATCAACAGATGTGATAACTTGACAAACACAATCATTTTATTACTAGACAATTGGTGTACTAAACCCTAAATCCTAAACTCTAAACTCTTTATGACCTTAACGCCACCTACTATTAGATACAATCACTTCATTATGGTGTTTTTAAATATAAAAGGTCAAGTTTATTAAATTATTTTAAATTTGATTAAATTAATATAACACATAAATTTCAGTGACTAAATTTATTATATCAACCCCTTATTTCAATTTTAGTGATAATGTAACTTGTTTGTTTTTAAATCTATACCCTGAGTGATTCATTTGTTACTTTCAAAAGAAAAAAAATGACATATTTATTCACAAACCTATAATCAAATGATTCAATTGTTACTTTTAAAAAATATGTATCCTATTTATTATAAAACTTATAACTAAGTGACCTATAATGTAATTTACCTTTTATATTTTGACAATGGAACCCCTGTTTTTTAAGTACCTATACAACTTTTAGGCATTTGATTAGTTGAGAAAAATGTGTGGGTTTTCCATTCATTTTTAATTGAAGTTGAAAACTAAGTTGCAAGTGGCTTTGTGGTCCATCAAGAAACAATGCATAACTTTGAAGGTGACACAGAGAGGTGTGGGGACAAGTTGACAAAGGAACAAGAGGGGGTGAGAGAGGTAACATAAATAAAAAGTTTTGATATTTTTTTTAAATAAAATATCGAATTAGAGAATTATAGATGTTTTAATCTATTTTTTCTTGATAAATCTCAAATTCACCAAGTTGGATATCCCAGGATGGAATTATTAAGGGATGGGGAGGGGCGATCCCTCCATCCCGAAATTTTTCTCTCACTTTTGTCCTCCTATTTATTTATTTTTAAATTGTTTTTTATGAATCTACCTCTTATTTAAATTCTTTTAAAAATTGTTTTTTTTATGAATTTGCCCCCTATTTAAATTCTTTTAAAAATTGTTTTTTCCATGAATTTGCCCTCTATTTAAATTCTTTTAAAAGTTTTTTTTTTATAAATTTACTCTCTACTTCTAAACATTTATGTTTTACCTCCCTCAACCCTAAATCCTAGCTCTATCCCTAGCTCTGTCCCTGATACCCCATTATTGGATGAGTGGAGAGTAAGTCTTCAAACACTAAAACGGAGACGTTTTAATCATGACTAGATAAGGCAAATCACATAGGGTTGCTTTGGTGGTGGGGTTGGCAATTCACCCTTTGTCGCGTGTAACGGAATTTGACAGTTCCATGTCTTTTCTTTCTTCATTTCATTGATGATTTAGAAAAAAAATATATTATTTCGGATTGATTTATATCGTACACTTGATTAGAGATTTAATTTTTTATTTTTATCTTTATTTTTCTATTTAAATTTTTTAAAATTTTAGTTATTTATAAATTTACCCTTTACCTTCAAACATTTATATTTTGTCCTCCAACTTCAAATCTTGACTTCGTACATGTACCTGATTTTGATGTTTGAATTCTTAGTGAAATTTTTTTACATACACAAGAATTTAAACTCGAGATCTGCTTAAACGATACAACTTATTTATCACTTAGACCGACTTTATTAATATAAAAACAATTTTTTTTTACCAATTCAATGTTTTTTTTAGATTTTTGTGCACATCAAAAGTTGATGATTTGAACTGTTTGTCAATTCTTTCACCACTTTGTATTAAAGTTTTGGGATCAACCTTTGCTTGGTTCAATTTTGTCCCATTACTTGAAAATTAGGTTTTTTAGTGAAAGTTTGAAGAAGATTGATAGCTCAAAATATCACGTTGGAATATAAATATAAATATAAATATAAATATAAATGCTTCCATAAAGTAGAACAGCTTCCACCGTTCAGAGTTCCACCAAGGAGGGTGATCCTAAACATGACATTATATTATTACAAGAAATTTGGCAACGGAGAAAAGGACAGGAAAAAGACAAAGGTAATATAAATATTTAATAACTATAATAATAATAATAATAATAATTAATAAATGATTAGTGTCATATTAGTCTCGTTCTCAACATTACTTAAAAATGTTTGGACCCACGTCCCTTGTGATACAATACAAAAAGAATTATAAATTAATACTTCTAATCAATAGGGACGTTGTGGCGGTAAACGGGGTTGGCTACTCTAAAACGTGTGGGTCCATGCATTCGGTGTAAGACTTTTTGTTTAATTTTTTGATTTTAAATTATAAATTTATATTCGGTTTAACTTATTTTTGTTAAAAATAAAAATTATTTTTGCGATAAAAAAACATGGTCAAACTGAAATAAAATTATATCTTAATATAATTTTTGAATTATTGGAACCGACCTTGTCTTGTCTGAGTTGTGTGATTGTGAATACGACACGTGTCAGATACATAGCCATTCACTGTACTGTTCAGATATCTTGTTGGAGGAGTTCATGTAAATGAAACTTCATTGGTTCCTACAATCTCAGATTTAAATCGCGTGGATTACAATCGATACTATATATTATGATTTTTATTTTTTTTGGAAAATATTATAAAATTAATATTATTTAAATTCCCACTGACTTACGTTTATCCATCATCTTCCTTTTTTAACCTTTGTGTATGTCTCTGCCGATTGCCTGACGACAGGTCATTGGCCACCATCTAAAACATCCCTAGTCCCTACACTACGGAATCTATGCTCTCTTTTTTTTTAATTAATATTCAACAAAACCTTCGACTTTTACTATATTACTGTTTCTACTTTAAAAATAATAATTTAGTAGGTCAAGTTCAACGGAATATTCTCAGGGTATATATTTGTGACACATATAAGTACTCTAGTATCACGATTGCTGATACGATTGAAAGTTATAACTTGGAAGGAAAGATGAATTTATAAGAGAGGGGTTAAATTAAAAAAGATGCATTGTCCAAGGACTCCTTATTGAATTTGACCAATTTATTAGGATCTTGTTATTTTTAAACAGTGAAAAGAGTAGAAAGTAGGTAGGGGACCAACCTGTTTCATATAGCTGCTCTGTTTTTGCCATAAACACAACTTAAATTCTTTTTCCTTTTTTAAAAAATAATTATTATTTTTAGGGTAAATCACATAAATGGTCCATTGATTATACCTCAATTATCTTTTATATCCCTTGACTATCAAATGTTATAAATTGGTCCATTGACTAACTTTTTTGATACAAAGTGATCGTGTACCGTTAAAAAATTAACGGGAAACTGATGTAGACATTAATATGTTGACTTGGATTATAGAGATTAAGGATGCCACATAGTTATCCAAGTCAACATGTTAAAGTCCACATCAGTTTCTGTCAAATTTTTAACGGCACATGACCACTTTGTATAAAAAAAGTTAATCAATGGACCAATTTGTAACATTTGATAGTCAAGGGATATAAAAGATAATTAAGGTATAATTAAGAGACCATTTACGTAATTTACCTTATTTTTTAATTGATTTAGATCGACCCTCTTACATATCTAATTTTAATATATATACAGTATCTTAATTTCAAAATTTAATTAGTCGAACCAAACTGTTTATTATTTAGATATTTTTATTAATCGAAAATTTTAAATTCATTTCGTGTTGACCCCACTTCCTCATAGGGATCATCTACATTTTGATTCATTTTATCCTGCGTCTGTCGTAGAAGGAACGAAGTTTTGTAGTTTTTAATGATTTGTTCAAGAAATTTTGCAGTTGAGAATTCCTCTGGTCCCCATCCCTCATCGCTCCACGTGCACGGCCTTGATTCGATCTTCCCCATTAGCTCGTGCTTCCGGCAGTAGGGGACCACTGCTGTGGTCCAACCACCGTTTCTCTCGACGAGTGTCTCACGTGTCGTTGTCACGCGAGGGTCAAAAAATAAGAGACGTCGTTTACGGTCCCCGCCTTTTTTCTTCTTCCTTTTTTTCACACCGCCGATAGCAGTCCGATCAAGAAAATTGAAAACTGCATTGTGAATGACAACTCACGCGATGTAAAGTGATGTGAGAGGCACGCTCCTAGGTTTAAATTGCATAGTTAATATTTATTACAACGAAAACTAGGTTACTCGATTTTAGAGACGATGATACAAATTTGTACTTTACTGATTTATGTACCGTTTACATGCATGCGACGCGGGAGATTCTGACGGGCGGTAATTTTATCAAATTAAATAATTATATTTATAAAAATTTAGGTTATAATATAACTTCAGAGAAAATCTATATAATTTTATATAGGTTACCTGATTTAATTATATTTTAGGTTATTGATAATTATAAAATTTTATAATTAATTAAAAATAGGTTTTATTAAATTGATTTGAATAAAAATTTGAGTTTATAAAATTTAAAAGATTTATTTTATAACTTAAATCTTATTTAAAAATTTTGAGTCGAGCTTATAAAATTCAAGTTAAGTGGAGTCGAGTTATTAAAATTTTATTTTAATGTAATGTATTATGTTATAATATTGGTTAGTTCTTCGTATTTTGTCATATGCGATAACATATATGCAGGATAATTAAGAGATTCAATTTAAATTTGAAAATCGATCTACTAATTATTAAACTTATAAAACCGATCTACTAATTATGATTCAAATCAAGCCATTAATTTTTTTTACATCGAGTCTAAATTTTTTCGATATGAGTTAAATTTTATTTACCTCTATTGTTATAAATAATATCAAAAAATTTAATCTTAACACTATAAATAAACTCAATTAAATTAAAAATAATTTTATAATAAATATTTGTTTAATTTAAATAAATTTAATATCGTATTTGTACATGAAATAAATATAAAATTATAATATAATATAATAATACAATTACATCATCATCATGATATTAAAAAATAAAAAAAATTAATTAAAATGGTCCCCCCCCCCCCCCCCCCCCTCCTCGCTCTATCCCTTAAACCTTCACCATTTTGATGGTATGCAGATTTCTTCACCTGAAAAACCACTTTCATCTCCTTCCTTCTTCTCTTCAATTCTCTCTCTTTATTATTACAACTTATATCCTCCAAGGTCTCACCTTTGTTACTATTCTTACGTTCTTTCTCTTTCTTGGAACACAAAGACTGTAATAATCACAGTTTTATGTTAGAAAAACTCAAATCTTTTCAATCCTTTCCTTAGCAAACCATGAAATTATAACCCTCTTCTTCATCTTGTCTGTATTTAGAATACGCTGAGAGGAAGAAGATAAGTAAAGGGTATATACATGGCGTTTCATCATAATCATCTTTCTGGTCATCATGACCTTCCTCTCCATCACTTTTCCGACCAACAACAGCAACAGCAGGCGAGTCAACTGCAGGAAACTAACGGCCCCAATTGGTTAAACACCGCCCTTCTCCGTTCCCAGCAGACTGAACCGCCGCAGCCTCACTCTCAGTTTTCTTCGGACCCTAACTTTCTTAACCTTCATACTACTACGGCTGCTGCTTCGGACTCCACCACGGTTTCTCAAGCTCCTAACCAGTGGCTCTCCCGTACATCCTCCTCGCTTCTTCATAGAAACCACAGTGACGTCATAGACGATGTTGGTGCCGCCGCAGAAGCAGCTAGAGGAGGTGGGGCGGAATCCATGATCGCCATGGAATCGGATGATTTCAAGAACGGCGGAAACGATATTATGAACAACAACAAGAGCGAAAGTGTCGTGGTGGAGAGCGGTGGAGATGGGGTCGTGAATTGGCAGAATGCAAGGTACAAGGCGGATATATTAGCTCATCCGTTGTGCGAGCAGCTATTGTCTGCACACGTCGCGTGCCTTAGGGTCGCTACTCCCGTGGATCAGCTTCCGAGGATCGACGCTCAGTTGGCTCAGTCGCAGCATGTGGTGGCTAAGTACTCTACCCTCGGTGGCGGATCCCACGGCTTGGTTGCCGACGACAAAGAGCTCGATCAGTTCTTGGTATGATACTACTATACAAATGAATCTGGTTCTAGTTGGTAATCATTTCTTTGATTTTAATGTTGATTAATTTGATACTCATGTGGCACTTCAGTCCAACTAGTATTCAAATTCGAGTCTCACACACAATTTTATTAGTACTCGATAAATATTAGAGTTCGAGTTTCACCGACAATTCTGTTTATCGAATAATCTGTAAGTATCACTTCAACCTCAATCACCTAAACTTCTAGTTATCCAGTAATGTTTGATTAATTCAATGGAATGGGATGCAGCGAATGTTGTTTTTCGAATGGGAAAAAGGGTTTACTACTTGATGTTGCATCTGTTATTTTGTTAAATAGGATGATCAGTAGCTGATTGGTGACCAGGAAAAAGTTTGAAAATTTATGTTTATGGTTCAATTGTAGCCAAATCTCATGTTTCAGACATTGATATCTCATTCTTGGTAATGCAGACACATTATGTTCTGTTGTTATGTTCTTTCAAAGAACAATTGCAGCAACATGTTCGAGTTCATGCAATGGAAGCTGTTATGGCTTGCTGGGAAATTGAACAATCCTTACAAAGCTTAACAGGTAAAAGCGATCTACATTGATATTCTCTCAGATTTTGGGAGATTAAGACATATCCAAACCTATTCTTAAATGCTGGTTCTGATATAATCTCTGCCATGACACATAAAACAGGTGTTTCTCCGGGCGAAGGCACAGGTGCAACAATGTCCGATGACGATGATGACCAAGTAGACAGTGATGCCAACTTATTTGATGGAAGCTTGGAGGGTCCAGATTCGATGGGGTTCGGTCCACTGATCTTAACAGACAGTGAAAAGTCTTTGATGGAGCGAGTGAGACATGAACTCAAACATGAACTCAAACAGGTAATGGATGGAACTTATATATTTGTAATATTTTTTAAACTTTTGGCAATCAATGTACACTCCTCTACAGGGTTACAAGGAGAAGATTGTTGACATAAGAGAGGAAATTTTACGAAAAAGAAGGGCCGGGAAACTGCCCGGCGACACGACATCGGTTTTGAAAGCTTGGTGGCAATCACATTCCAAATGGCCATACCCTACTGTAAGTAGATCAAGCTCACTATTAAAAACCTTGTGTAAGATGCACTAGTGGTTGTTGTTGATCAATTTTCTTAACATGTTCAGGAGGAAGATAAGGCCAGATTGGTTCAGGAAACTGGTTTACAATTGAAACAGATAAACAATTGGTTCATCAATCAGAGGAAGAGGAACTGGAATAGCAATCCATCGACTTCCACCGTGTCGAAGAGCAAACGTAAAAGGTACGATAACCGGACTTTACTTACACGACGGTGAACGATGCGAGTTTTTCGCACTAACCTAGTTCTGAAAAAAGTAATGCAGGTGAAAACAATGGTGATAGGTTCATGTAAATGGAGGGTTGGTCAGAAGGAACATAAGATTTTGGTTCAAGAGAAGAAAAAAGGGTCTAAGCACAGAGGAGGAGGGGAGTTGTCTTTGCTGGTTCTATTTTGTAGTGCAAATATTTATATTGGTGGGAAGTTAAAAGGAATTGTATTTACTATTTACAGATTGTGATTTTTGTTATAATTATTTTGTTACTTCATGTTCTAACTTTTGTTATCACTTACGGTCATATTAAGGTTTTGTTCGACATAACTTCTGAAATGACGATTTGAGTAAGAATGACCGTTTTCGTTTAGAACTAAATTAGACGTAAAAAGATTTGTTTGCAACGTTTTCTTTGATTATCTGGTACAATTTTTTTATTCGATTACAGTGGTTAAGTAATATCTGTTATAGAGTTTATATTCTCAACCATTAGACATTGATCGCTCAATCACTGTACTGATATTATTGGTGCTCGAATCCGTAACCTCCAAAAACAACAATCGTTCCTTTAACCGATGAGGTTAGATGATTCGTGCAAGAAATCGGTATTAGATGAATTAATATTAGGGCGTCATAAATATTTATTATTATTTTTTGAACAGATTTGCTGAATGTACTAGTGATACTACATAGACTAGAATGCAAAATTTTAAATAAATATTTTTTACAAAAATTACTTGTTAAATTTATTTTAATCAAAAATTAAATTATAAAATAAAATTGATAATTTAATTAACTCGAATTGAATTTACTCGAACGGATTATTTTTAAATTGAATTTTGAATGTTATTTTGAAAAATATTATAAAAAAAGGAGCTATTTTGCGATTTGTGCCGGGAATCCTACGGTATCGATTCTAACTGTCATCCATCACACCAAGACCGACAGTAACTTTATCTCTGACCTCAAGCTTTTTAATTTTAACAGTATTCTGGATAATAATTTATAATATCTTCAAAACCCTAATTTAAACCCCCAAAAAATGTCAAAAACCTAATTCAGTCTTTAATTGTATCTCTTCAATTGGGATTCCTTTCTCTAGATTTCTCGCTTCTCCGCCTACGATATGTCGAAGGTTACGCTAGCGGAAAGTACCACAAACGGTGCCGTTTTCGGAAGTTCTGTGGGCTTTGCACTGCAAGCTATGGTTGTCGAGACCGCCATTGTTGCTACAAAGTCTGTCGCTTGGTTGCTCATGATGGTAATATACTCTTTCCCTTCATTTCCCCCCTTCCAATTTACCTCAAATTTCGAATTTGCATTTTTTTCCAGGTCAATGATTTGTGGACTGAGTCTTTGCTTTATCAGGATTTATTACTTTCCTTGAATTTGTTGGTAAATTAACAATTTTATTTTCTGTGATAATTTGTTCTTTTTCGAATTTGCCTAATAGCTTGTCTAGGGTATTTGATTCTCATATTTTATTGGTATAGTAATATAGTGAGTTGTCAAGGAAGAACTTAATTAGGCTTTTTTTTAAGGTACTATAAATTTGTGAAGCATTGGTAGAGTTAGAACGGAATTTTAAAGGTACTTGTTTGTTTGTAATTCATGTGGCAATGGATAATTCCGTGTTTCGGATTACTGAAGTTGTTTCCTTTTGGATGGTTATCTGCTTACATTTACTTGTTGCTCGCAAACTGCACTCGAAAAACTTTGTTTTGGTGCTCAGCAAGTGTTGGGTATTTTTCTCCAGATGGGAACTCTGCCTAATGTAATGGATGTCTTCAATCAAGAGCCTGAAGCTTGTGCAGGGTTAGTTGCATTAATTGTTTTGCCTAACTCTTTTTGTTCTTCTGTGGAATAGGAAAAAATGGTGAATTTTCTTTTGTAGGTTTCTGCTTTCTCAGCTTGTCATGATGACTAAACCTGGTCCTGAAAACAAGGATGCCAGTGATACCGAGGATGATGAGGATGAGGATGAGGATGAAGCAGCGGATGAACAAGATGAAGATGCAGGTGAGGAGGAAGATGAATCTGGTGAGGAAGGGGATCCGGAGGATGAACCTGAAACCAATGGTGATGGTGGCAGTGATGATGAGGATGGTGATGACGACGACGATGATGACGACAACGATGAGGGTGAGGAAGAGGAGGAAGAAGAGGAAGAAGATGAGGAGGAGGAAGAGCTTCAGCCACCAGCTAAAAAACGGAAATGAGCTCGGAATCTCTCGTCTTTTTTTCATTGCTGAGGTTAGGGGTGTGGTGTAGTGGGAAGTTATGATGGGTGTCTGTTTAAATTAGATTAGAGAAGATTGTGACATTTCTGCAAATCAGACTTGTTTCATATTTCCTTGTATGCAACTCTGGTATCATTATATAAACTGTGCTTCATTCTTGTCATTTGAGGTTCACAAAGTAAATCAATGACAAAACATACCCTTAAAATAAGGTAATATCTGCAGCCTTTTACAATAGCATAATGTAGCTATGAAGTAATTGCCTTTTCCATCTAATTCTCAAGTGCCTTGATTGCATTTTCTTCCGAAAAAGTTGCCTTTGCTTGCAGATTAGCAAAGTGGTTATTCCGGTCCTCTCGTCTGTGTCTGCAGATTGTTTCATTGTCCCATTCTTTCTGCAATCAAGCATCACGAAATACTAACCGAGGACTCCATTTTAGATGGAGCAAAAGCTTTCCTGATTTAGCACCATCTAATGGAAAACTGTCTTGAACTTCCCCTTCCAAAAGAACTCTGGTGAGTGTCATGATACATCTTCCAATTTTTTCCTGAACGATTTGTTGTCTTAACATGGTTAACAAGGCTGGTTTAGCAGAAGAGAGATACAATGAAAGCAAATTTTTACCTTCTTTAAAGTGTCATAGTCCCAGACTTCCAAAATTAGCATCTCATGTAAAGCATCCTCCACAACAAAATCAAATGTCTGGTCCCAAACTGGATTCAAGGTCTCATTAGCAACCTGAGAAGAAGAAAAATGTGAAATAAAAGCTCTTTCAGACCTGCTCTAATTGATCATCTTGCCAAAAAGCCGGCAAGTGCTTATGTAGAGGATAGAGATTTACAGGCCAACAGGCAATAACCTAAAAACATATGTGGTTTTGAATTGTGATTGCTTTAATGGGGGAAATATATGATATATCTCACCCTTGTCATGGCTTTTGTTTCGGATTTCTTCAATGTGATGACGACAAAAGGATCCGCCTTTCCCATATAATCAACCGCCGGCAAGTCTTCGGCTGCTATCACTGTTACTGATAGTACTCCTCTAACAATAACATCACTTTTCCTTTGACTCGTAATCTTGTCAGGGCCAACAGCCTTGGTTTCGGCAGTCGCAGTTTTAAGGGCCTTTTCCAATGATGTCAATGAGAAATCAGGGTTAAATGGGTTCTTAAAGCTGCTTTCTGTGCCAAAAGGACAGTAAAGGAGCTCAAGTTGCACCTATTAGGAAGAAAATCATGGAACTTGTCAGTCACTACAAAGGTCAAGTTCTGCATATTGTAAAAGACTGAACTTCACAACAGATGCAAGAAAGAAATGAGTAAGAACTATGATCAACATGTTTTTACCAGTCCCCTGTTTTTAGTATCTTTTTGGACCACCAAATCCTTGACCAGTTTCAACCAGATATCCTTCACTTTTCCAGGCTCAAGGTCCTTCAACGCCACATGTGCACAGCCGATCAGTTCCGGGGCCTGAAGCCCTTCGTCGTCGAAGATTCTCACGGTCAAGTGTTGAGTGGATGCATCTTCTACAATGAACTCAAAGTGCTCGTTCCAAATTGGATTCAATGTGTTATTCTGAAGAACCATAGGAGTTAAACATCAATCCTAGTGAAAATTGATAGCATATGCAGAAGTAAAGTATCTTACAATGGTTTTACTGGTTTCCGTTTTATGCCGAAGTGGACGCACAAATAATTTGGCGAAAGGATCGGATTTCCCTACCATATCCTTATTTGCTAGGTCCTTGGCTTGAACAAGCTTCACTTCTAATGTTCCAACAGGTTTGAGCTCCAGATCACTGGTAGATGTTATGATTACAAACAAACCAGTCTCATCAATAGGAAGAATACACTTATGTGCAGGAAACACTTCAGACATTAAAAGACACGGCAAGAAAAAAACCTCAACAACAGTGACTAACCTATAATCTCCAGGCAATATGGGTATAATTTTCCTAACAGGCCACATTACAGAATCTTCGATAGCATTCCGAATTGTGTCCTGTACTTGCAAAATCGAAAGACCAGTTCGTAAGAATCTTATCTCTTCATAATTTAAACTTCCAATGATTAGGAAACCAATGACAACTTCAAGCAAATAAGTCTTACTTTAAGTAAAATACCATTCTAGCTCATAAATGCTTACTAATATACAGGACTGTTCTCTTCATTGTTGACAGATAACAATCATATTGCCTAGAAACATAAACAATGCGCCTTCATATTATATATATATATATATATATATATATATATACACACACACAGATGTATACATATATGTGTGTGGATACATGCAAATTCATTTGAATGGAACATATAAGCATTAGAGAAATGCCAAACATGGAAAAAAGGGTTTCCTCTCACCTCGATAGCATCAGAAATCCCTGGTATTGTTGATATATCACCTCCAACTACTTTAAGTGTAAAATCAAGATCTTTCTGTAGAAAGAAGCATATCGTCATGATATAGATATAATATTTAGTTGCATCATGTAGATAAATTCATATACATATTAGTAATGATAAAAAAGAATATGGACACTTGCCTTTTCTCTCAAGGAATATGAAACAGCTCCAAAACAAGGAAACTGATCAACAAGTGGCTTGAAGACTAACCTAAAGACCCCGGTTAATCCAAAATTTTTTACCTAGATGAACAAGGTAAAACCATAAGAAAGACACGTCGGATCATGAACGGAATGCAAATAATAGTTTGATGACAAATCAAAGAACCAAACATCGAGACAAACTGAAAATGTGCTTAGTCTTAATCAACAAGAACTGGTAGAACTCAGAAGAGTGTTTCTTTTAACAAGTACATTGAACATAAACGACAAAGACTCTTTAGTATGAGCAGCAAGTTTACCTGCACAGGCAGGGAGACCCCCAGCCTAGTGTTGATATTAAGCACAATATTTGGGTTACCATCCCACTTCATCTCCAATTCCATGGTGATTCCCCCGGAACCACTTTCACTCTCGACAATGGAAACACCTAAAGGGTATAAACAATATATGCATCAACATCAAACTATATAGGAAATAAATCAAATCCAAAACCATTATCAATTTCCTCAACGTACAGAAACCTATATTGCAGTTAAGAAAAAGAACCTGTCAATTGTGGAGCAATTGTACCAAGGGTCAACTTTCCAAACTTCATAGATGATATGACTGCTGGTGTATATTGTTCTAGAGTTGGCTCAACACTCGCTCTTATTAGCTCTGATGCTGCCTATGCCATTGTATAGATGAATCGAGAGAAAGATATAAAACAAATTGCATTTGGAATTTGTTTTCCAACAAAAAAAAAAATGAAAGAAGATTACCTCGTTAACATATGGCCAAATCTTTTTGAGTTGAACATTAAGCCACATTAACTGTGTTTATGAAGAACCTGATATCAGTTGACAGATACAGAGATATTTTGATAGTATTATGGATCGGATATAATTACAACTCAACTTCTGGCGTTGAGAAAAGACGACCCAAGGTGGATAAAACTGCGGTGGAAGGATTTTTCTTGTGTCTTGCACCGTCATTCTTGCGAATGAAGCAACCGTCTTTGCCTGCATAATGTTTCAGTTCAGCCAAACATGAAAAAAATACATGTTATCATCCAACATCGTGAGGAAAGGAAACAGAATTATTTTCTTCAAATCCAAATTGTAGGGATATCTACTAGCATGAATTCACCAGAAACATAATGTTGAGTTGAGAAATACCATATGAGAACGTCGAGAGGAATGGATTTTCTCATATCGAGCAAAAGCAACAACCAATCCGATACCAATGATGAATCCAATGAACATAGCAGAAAGAAAAGCCATATTCTTTTAGTGTGCTTTTTTCATACAATCCCAGATAAATGATATGATGAATGTAGGTAAAAATAGATTGGTGCTCTTCGATTTTCGTTTCAAGGCACTGTATGACAGAGAAGATGTTTTTGCTTAGGGAGGAAGGAAAAGGAAATGAGTATTTGGATTGATTGAAGATGCAAGTTAGTAATGGTGGGGAAGTTTTGTAAGGTGGTATGGTATTAGCTTGAGTGAAGATGACACAATCACTTGGACATTAATTTTATTAATCATATTCTTATCTGTAGTGAAGAAAGTAATTTGTTCTCTTCTTTTCTTTTCCTTTTTCTCTTGTCTATTGGCTTGCTTTTGAATTTCACTTCCTTTCTGTTGCTATGCCTTTCCAGATCCCCTTAGAACAAATTTTCTAATGTTTTCTTCAAATTATACGTTAAAAAATATTAATACCACGTTTTTCAATTTTAGAGTTTAAGATTTTAAGTTAAAGTTTAAAGATTTAATATTTAAAACATAGAGTTTAAAGTTTATGGTTAAAATTTAAAATCTAAAGTTTAGATTTTAAGGTATTAAGGTTTGAGTTTTAAATTTTATAAAACAATCATATAAAAAAACTTTTACATATAAAAATATAACCCTTCTTCCTCCTGAAATTATAATTGCAAATGAAACATCCTATCCCTAAATAAATTAAGATCGTTAATTCCATATACTATTTATACGGTAATTATTTTATACACTAATAATAAAAATTAAAAATTTTCATAAATTTTATATTATCCTAAAATCTTAACCTTTAAACTTTACATTCTAATTATTGTCTCTAAGTTCTCGACTCATAAAGTTAAATCCCTAAAATTAAAACACTTATAAAAAGTTTTAATTTTTAATTTCCAATATCAGAATATTGACTAGAGATCCGTTTACCTATAGATGGCATCCAACACAACCAAGGCTTCACCAGCCATATAGATGGTGCCTTTTTGCCACCCCCCTTGGTATCTGATTCTTTGCTTGGTCATTGGGGCAAAGTAGCCTGGCAGTCCAAGACAAACTAAAAAAAAATACACGCATTTGCATGGGTGGATAAAACATAGAAGAATCTTATCTTAGTTTAACCAAAAACCTTTTCCAAAGGCCTGTAGTTAACTCTCTTTTTTATATATAAAAATGGAAGCAAAGAGGCATTTCAAACTGTTAGTTCTATCGGGACATCTTTCGGTCTCTTATTGTTTCGTGCTCCACACAGCTGGCATCCAACAGATCTACCAGTAACAAATACCCACAGGAAAGGGAAAACAAAGGGACATCTCTCTGTCTGTCTAAGTGAGATGGGCTGATCAGGGTTCTATGGGGGTAACTAAAACCACTTGGGGTGCTGGGTGGACCTACAAGAACTCATGCATGGTTAAACCAAGGACCAACGGCACCGTTCACATGGCCGTTGTTGTGTCCGTTGGGGACGAGGGAAGGCGGTAAACCAACGGTCATTGGGGACGAGGGTGTTGTAGGGTATAACCCGTGATTGTGTGGTATGGTATGCGGACTCAGAAGCGGACTGCTAGCTGGACTTCCTTTACGCTGCTGGAGTGTGTGGATTTGCCTCAGCCCATCCTCGTGAATCCTTGACAATGTTTCCAACTCTTTCATGGACAGAGCTTCCAAACCATCACCATAGAGCGGAGCATGTCGTGACATTTCTTCTTGAAGTGAGGCTTCAAGGGTGTGGATATATTGCTGCAGGAGAAGAGGCACAAATGAGAAACGCAAATCATTCGAATTAGATTTCGTAAGCTCATCACTTTCCATGAGAGCCTAAAAATGATGGTTCAGATGCAAACTAGATACCTTGTGACAAGTTCAATAATGATTATGAAATAGAAAAGGCAGTATGTACGGTGAGGAAAAAACCTGGCACGCCTGCAACTTCGATTCCATGCCATCAATATATGCTTCGCACCTAGCAACCTGCTCTTCCTTTTCCCTCTTTTCACCTTCCGTTTGCCCAACCGTTTGTTTCAATCTGCGAACCTCATCCTCAAGCGAATGGCGAATTTCTTCTCGAGTCACATTCTCTGTTGCATACCGTTTTAATTCTTCGTCAAATCTTTTACGGGCAGCTTCAGCACTCTTCAATCTTTCAGCAAGAGCATTCTTCTCCTTTACTACCCTCTGTCACATAACAAAACTAGTTAGATAGAGAATTAAGATAGCAGTCAGCAAAAATCATCACAATAGAAAAGCAGGAACACATTTATCATCACAAGTACCTTCAACTCATCACGTTTCCGAGACTTCAAGTGGGAGAGCTGTGCCTCTGCATCATGAAGACGATCTTGAAGTGCTTTCTTCTCAGCATTGAGTTTTGTTATTTCATCATCCCTTTCTGAGCGGAACCACTCAAGTTGACTCTCAACCTCATGTATTTGTTCAGAAAGTTCCTTCTTCTCCCGAGCAAAGCGATCCATGTCGGCCTTCATTTCAGACTGTTGAATTACATAATAGGTTAATTGTAAGAACTTTCCGAATCATAAGCCTAATCATTAACCTTTCATTAAATAAAAATAAAAGATAGAAATATAAACCTTATCATTAGTTTAAGACATGTACCTTGAGTCGGTTATTTGTAGCTTCAGATTCACTTAATTTCTGGGATAAAGTAGATTTTTCCTTGGCCATATTAGAAATTCCAAGCTTTGTCTCTTCACGAATGTGGATAATCACGTCTTCGCTAGAGCATAACTGGTGCCAAAGTGCTGCCCGATCAACATTTGCAAGCTCAGCAACTTCCCGCATCATGGTGAGAACAGGTTTAACAATTTCTTGCTCCTCAGAAACCAAAGTAACCAAAATATCTAAATCTAAGTCTGCTTCACGACTATTTTCTGTAGTGCTGGTAGCACGATCAACTAGTCTCTTCAGCATCCTCACTCGGTAGGACTCGTCGACATACCACTTAAATAATATTGTATAAAGCATCTTCACAAAACCCCTGACACGAAGGTCTCTAGAGAGAGCCAATGTCTCGGCAAGACCCAGAAGTGAAGTGAAATCGTCCTGTTGAACACTAAGTTGTTCACTGGCCTCTCCCTCTACTACAGCATCCCCTTGCTGAAAACTTTCAGCAACATATCTGGCAGTACGATCAAGTCCATGGGCTAGACGCCTTTCCAAAACCATGGCTACCGACTGAGCCACAAAGGCTCCTCGAGCTACAGCTCTCTCAAATGTTTGAGCAGCTTCAACAGCAAGGCAAGGTATGGATAGCATCTCAACCAGGACATAAATGTCGGAAAAATGCTGGCAATCACAAAAGTCCTGCTCATCCAGCACACTCAATCTTTCAGGAGGAGATCCATTTTCACCAAATAAGAAGAATCCACAGGGAATTGCTGAGCAATTTTCAACGAAATCATCATCACAATCAATATCTCTTAGTATGGTCTCAGCAACATCACCCCAGCTATTTACAGTTTTACTTAAAAAATCAAGAACACAAGGTGACACCTCTATGCCCAAGTTTTTTAGCCTAACACGGACAGATCTAACCTACAGAAGAGAAAAGAAGTAGTTATATAAGCTTCCCAAAATTATGTTGATATGCTGAATAGAATGATGACAAGAAATCAAACCCTACTGCTTCTGGAAGATGTTGGCATTGGGATGCAGCTTTAAAGATAAAATCTATGGCTGCAACCAGAGGTTCATCATTTGAATCAGCCAAGAGTTCAAAAGATTGAAATAAGACATGTTTCCACACTTCACCATCGCATTCCAGTTGACTGAGGGCTCCAAATACCTGAAATAGACAAATCATCATTAATATATTAAAGTAAATATATAAAAAAAAATTGACAAAAAAAAAACAAGCGAGGAAACAACACTACATTCAATTTTTGAGGCAAATGTTCAGAAACTCCCTCATTTTCTTAAAGTGCATCCTAGTGACACAACCCCTAAATACTACATCAGTAAAGAAATTAAGTCATCAACAAAGCCAATCTTACAGGTATTCGCAAAGCAGGCTCAGCATCTGGCTTTTGAAGTCGGTCAAGAAGAGCATAAGCAGCCAATGGGTGCTCTGAATGCTCTACCAATTTAGGCACCAATGCGACTAGGTCAGGTTGCAGATGCTTAGGAGCTTTATCCAATACAAGAGCAATCTTTTGTGCGGACCGGGGCCTACGCCTGGGCTCAGGACAGCCTTGTGGAACAGCTCCATCCAGGGCTCTCAATGAATTGACAATCAAACCTAAAAGCTCCTCAGATTGCTCCGAGCACTTGGTCTGGAAATTCAAATTATTCTAGTCTATTGATGATTAATAATCAAGTGAAGCAAAGTAATTTCCAAATCATACCTTTGAGCAAAGCGAGGAATTCTCCAAAGAACTCCCAGCAGAGGTTTCTGGTGGAGAAGTATGATGACCAGGAACAGCTTTTCCAGAGATATCATTCATGTCGGAACTTCGTACAGCAGATGTGGTGCTACCATCATTAACACAAGAATCGACTCTTTCATACATAGGGAATTGAGCAGATTTGGCAGATCCATCCTCCCGTTCACAATTAAATGTACTAGCAGCTTCGCTACCATCAAAAGGTTTTAAATTTCCATCTGAAGAATCAGCATTAGCACCTCCTTGTGAGGGTTGGCAACATTCAACCATTATCTCCAGGAGCAGATCAATAATTGCTTGCTGCAAAACTTTAACACCCATTAGCAAATTCATCAAACTCGGGGAAGATTCATCAGTCTTTGAAACTTTCTTTCCATCACCACTTCCAGAAAGCTTTGCTGGAAGCAGCAAACGTTTTACTTTGGCTGGGTCATCAAGGTAAACACGAAGTCCGGTGAGAAAACCAGCAATTGCCCCAGCATCCATCAGAAGCTTCTCTTGTAAAGTGACCTGCGGTTGTGATGGATTATCTCCAAAGGTAAGGTGAAATCCAGCTTGGGAAAGAAGGTTTCTAAAGATATCTTCTTCATCTCCACTTATTCCTTCACTGTCTTCAGAAGCAATGAGTTCATCTGGATCAGTAGTTAGAGCATCTTGATCATCCTCAGAAGCCCAAACCTGGCATAGTGGAGAGAGTAAACAATAAAATGCTGATTAGGAATATACTAAGAAAATAAATCCCATTCTACACTGGAAAGAAGAAGATATCATGGATAAACTTATGGTAGCTTTTACTAGTTCCCTCCAGGTTCAATGAAAGTATTCATGGCATTGCACACAAAAGAGTGATTCAGTAAACAGACAATAGCATTGCACACAAAAGAGTGATTTAGTAGAATCAAGCCAATATTTGGGGGATTTGGGGGGAAATCAGGTTTATGCAAGCAACATTCAGGTCAAATTATAAACACTTTAGTAGCGGCACTTAGTGAAAATATATATATATATATATATATATATATATCCTTTCTCTACCATAAGTTCTGTGATAAAAAACCTGAATACCAACATGTAAATCTGAAAATTAAAAAAAAAAAAACTTATTATGTGAATGGTAAAAAACACATATGTGGAAGAGATCCAAATGTGACTAACCTCAAGGTCTGAAAACTCAAACCAAGGGCAGCAATCCAGTATTTCACAAACAAAAACAACAGCATCACGCACAAGTAACCCTGCATCTGCTTCTAACATATCCGATACCTTCATGAATTGCAAAACAGAATTATTCCATGTCTTTGTACAAATAGAAGATTCTTTCCAGACAGTCTTGGCTGGATTTTTTTGATTCATGATGGCCATTCTATATCTAACCCAGAAGTTTTTGTCTGGATCACTACCAGCTGACTGATCGCTCTCTAAGTATATACATATAGTGTCAAAGGACTCATATACACCTGCATAATGATAAGCAATCAATTAATCAACAGAAACAGTTACACGGACATATTCAGTGGAGAGTTGACAGGAAATAATCACCTACCAATTCGAAGCTCACATCCACCAGCTTGAAAAAATTTGCTAAAAATCTTGCGGTTTTCCATTATTTCCTTGAAAGATAAGAAGTTCTCCACCTTCCAAGTGAATATACTTCTATTTCCAATGCTCCCTATCTGGGAAGCAGTATTTGCTGACTCAGCATCCTGACCAGTTAAATCCTGCATCGTTGATGTCTCTTTCAGTATAAGAACCTCAGCAGAAAATACAACAGTATCCTGAACAAGAAATCCAGAATCCTGATCAAATAGGCTGGTAAGAGTCACAAATTCACGCCAGCCCCAGTCTTTGGCAGCTTTAGAGTAGCGGTTCTGAGATTCTTTTGTAACTGACTTCTCCTCCACCTTTTGATTCATGACCGACAGTCGATGACTCACAAAACAGCTCCAGTCACTAGAAGTATTTCGAGAATCTGTAACCTCCAGGAACACAGAAAGGTGGCATGGTGGCTGAGACTGCCCTGATCCCAATCAAGCCCATAGAAAACTTCAATCAGTTCGCTTCCAATATATAATTTAGAGACGACCAGACCAAGTCACCTTGCTTCGGATGCAAGAATCATAAGACTGATTGTTAACCAGATTACAAAGGTAAAATATAGCGTTTGCTCCAAAGGCACAATAAAATAAGAATTCAAATGGTTTTGCATTATCAGAGTATGAGTATAAAAGTGACAAATAACTGCACTACAAGTATAGAAGCTAGCAAAATCTGTAACAATTTCCATAAAGGAGGCTTAAGCAAGGTGATATTAAATCCAAAACCATTTCCAAGACACTTATATATGAATTTAGAGACAAAAGACATGAATGATTGAGCTAATCCATTACCCATGGGATTCAAAAAAAAAAATAGTAGGCTGACAGCTACCATAAGCAAGCAACCACCATAAACTCAATCCAATAAGATAAAAAGAAGAGGGGCAAAATGGAAATGCATATAACTTCCTGAAACTTGAAAAACCATGATCAGTTCGTTACCAAAGAATTGTGATTATTCTTACATACCTCGAGGATAAACAATGAGACGGCAATCCCAATTTCCAATCTGAAACCTTCTGCTCTTGATGCAAAGACCTGTTATCTTCCTTTTCTTCAGAAGATCTTTCAACCTTGTAAAATTCTCAATCCTCCAAGTAAATTTCCCCATATGCCCATCAGACTTCCTTGCACTACTCCCACCCCTCCCTGCAATCAACCCACCGCTCTTGGAGAAACTACTAAACTCCTTGATCACATGAAAGGAAGTGCTAAATACAGCAGTATCATCCACCAAAAACCCTGCCTCCAACCCAACAAAATCTGGCATCTTCATGTAGTCATTCCACCCCAAGCTTGTATTATCCCCGCTCTTATTGTCAGCGGCAAACCTCCCATAGGAGTCTCTATGCATATGATTTGACCCTGGTTTCTGATTCAGCACTGACATTCTAAACAAACACCAACAACTCCTATCGGAAGCAACCGTTTTCTCAGTATCCTTGCTCTCCAAACACATAGACAAATAGTCCTGCCCATTAACCGCGCTTTGATACACACTAATCCTTAGATTACACTCCCCAGCAGGGAAAACCGGGCTCATTATCTTCTGTGTCTTAATCATTTCCTTAAACAAACTAAAGTTACGCACTCTCCAAGTGAATTTACCACTCAAAACATCGGAAACGGGACTGGAAACAACCGATGACGACATCATAGAGGACAATGAGGATTGAACATCGTTAGTATCACGCGTGAAATTAACGGTTTCATTCAAGATTAAGATATCGGCGGTGATTAAAACGGAATCGTAGTTGGAAAGGTACCCTAATTTGGAATCGAAAACAGTAGAAGAGGGAGTGAAATCGCACCAACCGTGAGATTTCTTCTTGCTAGAAAACCGATGCCATGAATCGCGATGAATTGTCTTGGACTCGTCCGATAGGTTAACAATCGCTAATCGGTAGCTAGCGAAGCAGTCCCATTTCGACGACGACGTACCCCGCGGATCCATGATTTGGAGGTAAACCGATATATATCCCGGCAGAGCCTGGGAGTCCCCTTTTGGATACACCAATAAACGGCAATCGTAACCTCCAACCTCGAAGTACCTACTCCACAGTGCCCTAGCTTTTACTCTCGGAAAATTATGAACCGTCCATCTACAAACGGCCGAGTATTCCCCTCGCCGATCGACGGTTACGGTTTCCTGGGCCCCACCGCTACCGTCTCTTAAACCCAATCCAGCTAAGTCGTCCGCCGCCGATATCGATGCCAAGGATTTGCAGTTATTGTTATAATCTGATACCGATGCTGAGGTGGCGGCTTGTGATTGGTCAGGTAAGCTCGACGATGGGGAGACTGCCTCAGGCGTGCTCTGCTTCATTGATCCTTTTTCAACTTTTTTTTGCTTAGAAATTCTCTGGTTTTATACCTTTCAAACTATAGTTTTAGGCCCCCCTTTTTTTTCTTTCCTTCTCTACTTTATATAAAGAAAAAAAAAAAAAAAAAGAGGCGTGAGCTTTGTATTATATCTTGTGTTTCGAAGGTAAGAGAGGGGTGCACCGTATTTTAACCTACACCTCGCTGTACCCTTGACCTTCCCTGTACGCTGCGTTTTAGTGATTATCCAGTGCGGTGCAGTTGAAGATGAATTCCGTAGGTCTATGGGCCCATAGAGGATTCGGATGATTTGAGTCCATTTGGACACGTGTCATCATTTCCAGAACCTTCGGGACCCATCCTCCTCGATATCTTGTGTGTGTTTGTAATCGACGGCTGAGATTAAAGTATAAATTCAAAAAAAAAAGTATAAACATATATACTCTATAGTAGTGTAAGGATCTTTTCATTATTTAAATTATATTGGAAAGCATATTATCTTTTGAGTCCCTTGGCCCATAAATTTAGTGGCCCTTGATTAATTAATTAATTAAAAATAGGGTACGAAGTAGTACAGTTTTAGACATAGAACCGATGCTACTTTTGTTACGAACTTTTAACGACCGTCTTAACATTCATAACATATGACTTAACATCAAACTATATACAAATGAATGTTTATACCATTTTTTTTCTGGAAAAAAGAATATAAAAGATTAATGGGTTAAAAAAAAATTCCGGAAACTTAATAGTTCCGTTACTTACGGGTGTATTCGGTTTGGTTTCGGTTTAATTCGATAAGTTATTTTAATAACCACTGGTTTTCGGTTCGATTAATTTTGGTTTTTGATTTTTTTATATTAACGTTAATTTTTAAAAATATGTATTTTATCTTGACAAAATAGCTTTATTTTATAACTTTTAAACATTAAAAAGTAAAAATTTTTAAGATATTTTCATAAATATTTATTAAAAATTTATTTTTAAGTAAAAAAATAAAAATATATATATAGTATTTTAAGTATAAAATATATTTTTTACCTTATAAAAATAACTAAAAATCAATTAAAAAATCAAATTCGGTTAACTACAGTTAACCACGGTTTGTAAATTTATGAACCATAATACCTTGGTTCAGCTCGATTTTCAGTTAACCATACTCTACCCTACCGTTTTTATCTATAAACTCTAAATATTAACTATAAATTATAAATTCTAATCACACTCATTTAATTCAAAACTTATCTACTAAAATCCAGGGACGTAGCCATGTTAACGGTGGGAATGACTCTTACCCTTTTCAATTTTTTTTTGTATAATTATATTTAAAATTTTTAGTTTAAATAATAATAAAATAAAATTTTTGTCTCTCTTAAATTTTAGATTTAAAGGCTTAATAAACCTTTGCCCATTTTAATGTTGAATCCTGAATTTCGTCTCTGCTAATCCCCCTCAACAATTAACCCTAAAATTTAAGTGTTTAAGAAATTTTCGCATGCACTTGTGCATGGATCAAATACCCATAATTTATATACATGTAACTTTACATAAATTTGGAGTTATCAAGCCATGTCTTTGAAAGAACAAGACCATCCAAATTTAAGTTGCCTGGCGAAACATGGCTACACAGGCAATACATGTATATACGAAAGGCAATACATGTTGCTGCAGACGAAGTCGAAACAGACAGATCCCATGGATGCTACACCTCAAGCAGAGGTTAAAGAACACACAGACGAAAGAAAATGGGAGCATGGGCACGCTGAAGTCGGAAGTTGTTCGAATCTCTCGACATCATTTTAGACATGAAGGTAACGTTCCAGCACAACATAGACAATAATTAGGAGGAGAATTATAAGAGCAGCCCTGCAAATGTGCAAAGCAAGTGAGTAAATTTCACCTCCAAACTTAATGCAGTGCATGTAAATATAGAAAAACAAAGGGGGATAAAGTTCAGAATTTGTACGTAAATTTCCCTTGCATATTAGCAGTTTTGTCAACCAGCAATTCCAAGCGATCACCCCACTCCAAGACTGTCAATGTTCTCTACCATAGCACGAACCATCTAGCCTTATCGGTTAAAGGAACGGTTGTTATTCTTGGAGATCACGGGTTCGAACACCAGTACTGTCAGCACAGTAATTGAGCGATCAATGTCCAATGGTTGAGAGTATATACTCTAGAACAGAATCACTGTAGCTAAATCAAAAAAGAAAAATGTTCTCTATCATAACGTTTCGAATCTATCAGAGTATAATTAGCATATTAGACCAGTGTTCAGAAAAGGTAAAATGATGAGTTGGAATGAGCTTAGAACAAAAAGGACATAATCCAGCCATTCAAGTACACAATTACATGAAGGGTTCCCCTTGAATATTAAATGGTTAAATGGTTGACAAACACATCGATCGGGACCTAAACAATTTATCATTAACAAATATCAGGAGCAAAGAGTCCTTAACAAAGAAGAGACACAAACACAAAGTAATTGCAATTATAAATTCTCAATTTGATTAGTGAAATATCCTTGGAAATTGGAATGTTGCTGAAGAACATATAAATTTACGTCTCCAACTCATCATTCAAGACACAGTAAAAGGGAAGTATTCTGTTATAGACTAGAACAGAAATTAAGAGGTGTAGAGAAGAGATTGAGGAACAGAAATCAGAGTAAGAGCCAGAGAAAAGAGAACAGTTTATAGATAATTTTCATTCATTCAATTGATAAGGTAATTTGTATGACTCAAAGTCATATAAATGTTAATGTCATTGTCACCCGATATTTTGTCTAGAATTTGCCTGGCGACCATGCTGGCATTAGTCGATGCCGCCATGAACACCACCAGCATCACCAATCCACACGCAACCGGTGCCTATAATATTGCCATCTAAAGTCAAAACTCTCCCTATATATCGCTTCCACTGATGTATAGTAGCCTTTCGCCTTGTATCTTAGACTTTCTTTTCAATTCTTCATCTTTCTGAAAGCGTATAAATTTAACATGGAGAAATTTCAGGTTCAAACCTTATAAAGATAAAATTGAAAAGGGCAACTATGAACCTTAAACATAGACAATAAAAGGGACATAAAAGATAAGAAATATAAAATTAACAAAAAAACATATAACATTCTATATGTAGCAAAAACACTTGCATATATATGTGTGTGAATAAGCTTAACAAATTACCTATTGGGTGCATAACTAGATATTAGTCATTAAGCAAGGGGGGCGATGAAGGAATTAAGAATAGACAAACAAAAATATAAAACTACAAAGTGAGATATACAAACAATTTACAAACATATACATAAACAGATCACAAACAGTACATGTACAAGTTGAAACAGCTAGGTTTGTTTTTATTACTATTTTATGCATTTCTTATATCTCCTTTCTAACCCTTGAGCCGATATCCAATTATTCTCATTTCAGGAGTGTGTTAGAAGTTCACTCATATAGTCATATCCTTGACGTCTGAAAATTTACGGTATAATAAGTATGTTACTCGAACTAATACTCATCATTCAGTTAACCATTAGGGATGTTCATGGTAGCATGGACTGATCGATGCCGACCATGACCATACCATTCCCAGATCTTAAGGATGCTCATGATAGGTTAATTGTATTGTTTAAACTAAATAATCGTTAACTGTTATATAGCAATTATTAATCGTAATCTATCCATTAAGAAATGTTTAACCGTTAATTTTTTTAAAACCATTTCTTAACTGTTCGATTACAAGTTAACTTGTAATCTATTATAATTTTTTTCACGTATTCACTTCTTTTGAGAATAATGAAACTATCTTTACAATAAATATTATATTAAAATTTTTAGGAAAAATACTTGGAAAGATTCTAAACACAAACTTCATACTTAATTAAAAAAAAATACCTATAACTGTTAACCATCATTTTAACAGTTTGGCTAACTAAACCCGTTTAACATTAAAGGTTAAATTAATTAACCTATAAAATATAACAATTATACCGGTTAACGGTTACGATTTATTTTGCACACCCTGCCAAAGATCATTGGCCCGGCAATGAGATTCGATTACATGTGAGCTGAGCTGCAATACAATACTCCTATTGCTATATCAATTATTGCAAACAAGTCATGAACCAATCATGGACAGAGAACAGCACAAGTAGACAAAAATCATTCATGTTTATTGTCACCACCCTCTAGAAGCTGGAATCCATGCATTGGGTGAAAAAAATATCACCTTAGCTTCCTTTTGTTACCACTCAAACTTGTTTAAATAACCATCACAAATCACCATTCACAACAATACAAGTTAGCTTAATTACATGACATTTATGATCATTCTTGGATGCTTCACTAATTTGGATATATATAAAAATATATAGTATATGAAAGTGATGGAATTTTACCTTGAGTTAAGTGGAGGGTCCATGGATGATTAACTCTACAATGCATGTATTTTCATTTCGAGTGATGTATGGCGAATCTTCTTCAACTTGGTTAGGCAATGTTGCTTAACAAAGAAAGAAGGAAAGAAAAAAGGATACTCACAAGTTTCCTCCCCAGAAGCTTACAAAAATCCAACCAGTATACCTCTCTTCCACTCAATCAGTTCCCAGCTCATCAGCCTCACAATTTTTCTTTAAAAAACCCAGTCTGGTTCTCGAGTAAATGCACCAGTATCTCTCTTGAGCATATCATCAGTCACTTGGAGAACAGCAATGGCATCCACCAAAACCTTTGCTCTCTTCATGGTTTTCTCTCTTCTTCTCCACTCATCATTCACCAGCGCTTGTAACTCATGCAAGCCTCCGAAACCCATTCCACCTCCTGCATGCCCTCCGCCGGCAAAGCCTGCTTCTTGCCCTAAGGACACGTTGAAGCTAGGCGTCTGTGCTGACCTCCTTGGACTGGTGAACATCGTTGTGGGAACACCCCCATCGAGCAAATGCTGCGCTTTGCTCCAAGGCTTGGCTGATTTGGAGGCTGCCCTCTGCCTTTGCACCGCCATTAAAGCTAACGTGCTTGGTATCAACCTCAACGTCCCTGTTACCCTTAGCTTACTCCTTAGTGCATGCCAGAAGGACATCCCTGCAGGCTTCAAATGCTGATAGATTTCACCAGAACCGGTTCCTGCTGGCTAAGTTTGTTCTACTTCAGTATTCATTACAGTCTTTGTTTTAGTAATTTATTGCCTTTTAATCAGTTCATTCCGAAGTTCGAATAGGATTTTGTTTGGCTCTATATATGTGGTTTTTGCGTCTTGGTTTTATGATTACGTATCGTCTTTACAGAGATCCTGGGATTCTGTGAAATTTGTTCAAGCTGAATAAGGCACCTGGGTTTACGTTCAACTCTGCCGGATGTGATTTTCATTTTTTGTTAATGTTATCAACATGAAGTTGATTTTGTTTAGATCAGTCTATGGAATCCAATATAAATAGATGATTCAACATAAGGATGGAATTAGGGATGGCAACGGGCGGATTGGGGTTTTGGCCTCCCGATCTCGACCCGATTTAATAATCCCCAAACTTAACCTCGATACGACTCGAGTTAAAATATTAATTTATTTGTCATGTCCCGTTTCGATATATTATTTCTTAAATCCGACCCCAATCCGACCTAAAAAATTTAAAATATATATATATAATTTTTGTCAACAATAAAAGTTAGATTTGATCAATCATTCGTCACAATCATAAATTATGGTTTTTAAGTAATTTTAAATTTATGTAAAAAAGTAAAATAAAATACAATTTAAATTATTCACATGTTAAATTACATATTTAAAGGAAGAAAAAAACTTGAACAATTGACTAACAGAATCAAATGTATTAAAACTTGAACAACATCTAATAATTTTTTATTATAAGAACAAACTTCAAAAAGTATAAAAATTACATAAAACCAATAAAAATGTTTATATATAACGATATTTTTATAAATATAATAAAATATTTAAAAATTTACAGGGGTGGGGGCGGAGAATTTCAAACAAATACGCAAACCCGACCCGATTCAATAATTTCTAAGCTTTGTCCCGATCGTCGAAATTTAAAGAGAAAAACCCAACTGGATCAGGATGTATCGGATTGGGTCGAGGACAAGTATTTTTGTCATCCCTATATGAAATTAGAACTCAACACAAAAGTGTTGAGATATTGATTTTGATATAATAATCGAAAAATGTTTTGGACTAATTTGAAAAGAATTCAAAAATGATTATTATGTTCAAACAACTTGAAAATAAATTTGAAAAGTTTTTGAGATGTTTTAGAAGTGTTTGAAAAGTTTTTAAAATAGTCAAAATTGTGTTTTAAATGAAAGTTTCGAAACCTCTTGTAAAAGGTTTCGAAACCTCTCAAGGCAATCTCAAACATTTCGCTACTGGAATGAAAGTCTCGGAACTTTTAGCAAAAAGTTTAGGAACTTTAGTAGAAAAGTTTCGAAACCTTGATAAAGGTTTCGAAACCTTAGACTTGTAACGGTTATATTTTTTGAATTGCTTAAAGGTTTCAAAACCTCTTGTAAAGGTTTGGAAACTGTTTTGCAAAAGTTTCGAAACCTCTATAAAGGTTTCGAAACCTCTGCGCAGGTGAAAATTTAATGCTCAACTTTTTGACTTCCCAACGGCTTCAAAACATCCCCAACGGTCATAAACGGCTAGAATATGATTCCACGCTATAAAAGCATGCTTGGGACACTTGAAGATGGTTAGAGACAACATCCAAGAAACATGATCAAGAGAAATTGAGTTTAAATCTCCATTTTCCTTTTCTCTTGTACATAGTCTTAAGAGAGTGATTTTATTGTAAATCTTGTATTCTCTTGTGAGTTTAATTGTGTAAACACCCACATTTGTGAGGTACTTAGTTTACCAAACAAATCCCTTTGTAAAAGGAGAGGTTCTAGTTTAGCCTTAGACAAAAACTAGAGTTGGTTCTATCTTAGCCAAGTCCAAAAGATAGGGTTGTGACGGTTATCCCTTGAACCGGTAAAAAGGTTGAATTCATTAGTGAATTGGTTGAAATCCTTAGTGTGGTCACTAAGGTAGTGGATGTAGCGTGGCCGAACCACTCTAAAATCCTTGTGTTCTTTGTCTCAATCTTTCGATTTTAGCAAATTCAACCAAACACCAAAAACAATCCTCTTGACGGTAATTGGTGATCAATTCGAACTTGCGCATCAAGCCTAACAAAAAGAAAATAGGGATCAAATTATTTATCTTTAAAATTAAAAAAATAAAAATTTATTTAAAAATAAAATAAAAAATTATTAATGTAAATAATATCACGAGTCATATACTCATATTTATTTAATATTTTTATATATACTGACATCGTAAAATAGAATATAGATTTAAGTGTGTATATATAATTTTGAGTAAGAGGATAAGTTTTTAAAATATCAAATTTATGATTTTACGTAAGGAAATCGTAATACATATTTAATTGATGATATTTTTATCGATTATACTTATTGATACTTCCTTAAATAATATCAAACTGTTTATATTTAGATTAATCCCATTAATAAGACAACATTATTAATTAATATGAAATATCAAAAGAAATATAACTTGTAAAACGTATTGGTACAAAATTTTGAAATTAAATGAAACAGAATCGACAATCAATCAATTTAATAAAATAAAAACACTTTTAAAGTAAATTAAATTTTATATTAAAATAATCACTTTTATAATCAATCAAAGAGTATTTGATCTAAATTTAATAATCAATTAGTCAAATATTAATATTTAGTAAATAGATCAGGTGGAGTCTAATTAACGTACAATAGATTATGATATGGAATTTAAAAAAAAAAATTATTACTAATACAAAACTTAAAATGTTACTCATTTTGATAACATTTCAGTACGACGATATTACGACATAGATATTCAAAATTAAATTTTGATACTTAACTAATAATATAAAATATTATTATAAAAATATAATATTTTAAAATTATTTTATAATATTATAATTGATGTTGTACTATAACATATTTATGGCACTTTAAACTCACCCATAATATCAATATAAATTATGTATGGCGGATCTATATGAAACGGTGCTGTATCTGCTTTGAACTTTTAAATTTTATGTATTTATTTTTATTTTTTTTAATTTACGTATATTCGAAAGCACATAAGAGTGGGTAAAATTCGTTTTTTTTTTTCATGCTTCTATTTATGTCTTCTGTTGAAATTTGTTAAAAAATGAATTTTTAACCCTAACACTAATTTCTTATATCCTAAACATTAAACCATACATATCATAAAAAATACACCCTACCTCTAATTTCCTAAACCCTAACCATAACCCCTAACCTTGAACCTTAAACCCTAAATCCTCTAATTTAAAGTGGAGGCACGAATGGAGGCATAAAAAAGAAGTAGACGATTTGCACCTCATAGAAATAGGGAAGGGCAATCGACCCTCACCCTAAAGATTTTTTTATTTTTTATTTATTTAAAATTTTTACAAAATTGTTTTTTTATGAATTTGTCTCACATTTCTAAACATTTAAATTTTATCTCTTTGTTCGAACCATCTAGCCTCAGTGATTAAGGAAATGGTTAAGAATATACTCTAAAACAGATACTATTGTAATATTATAACTGATTCAAAGGACTTCGTCCTTATATATATTCGCTGTCAAATAGTTAAACACCATTTCCGCTTAAGTCGAAACTAAAATTTAAAATCAAAGTATAAAATATAAATGTTAGCAAGTAAAATGTATTTATAAATAATTAAAAATTTTATTTAAATTTAATTATAAATATTTTTTAATATTATAATATTAATTATTTTTAACTTAATATTTTTTTATAATTCGAACTTTAAATTACAAAAATAGTATGTCTGTTTAAATTTTTTGAATTATTTAAATACTACTTTATAGATCAAATTTTATTCAAAATATTCTGAACCAACTTTATCAAACTCATTTTAATTCAAGACAAATTAAAATTAAATATTAAATAAAATATAATTTTAAGTCGAATTTTACCACCTAAATAATAGTATTAAGAAAATCAACCTTAATATAGTCTTGTTTGGTTTCGGTGTAAATAAAACCGACCAGAGAATCAGAGTTTCTTCTGTTTTATCCTCCAAATCCGCAAGCTTTACGCCAAGTCAGCCGAGAAAAAATGGAATCTTCAACCGTTTAGATTTAATTTATTATTATTTTTTTATTCAACCTATTTTCGATTTATAAATTTTAACCTTAAATTTAAATTAAAAAATACAGTATATTTAATTTTTTTAAAATTCTAAATAATAAATTATAACATTAAATTTTTAGTAATTTTTACATGCATTTTCCTTGTCGCTTGAATCCCAAGTATTTTTCCCATCAAAAGATGAAACATTGGAAATGGGAGTTGCAGAAGAACCTGAACTGTTTGGTGTTTTACAAGGATTCCAGCTTTTAAAAACGTTTCGTGTTGACTCGTACTCAAACCAGGTCACTCAGACCCAGTTCACTCAAATTCACAAAAGCAAACTCACTGAGTCACTGGGTTTTGTTTCCCAGCTATTTCCTGGCTTTTTATATATGTTTTGAGTTATCACTTTAACAGTCTAAAGAAAGAAAGAAAGAAAGAAAAAGAGAGGAAATGCAGCCGTCGTGTCACTTTAACAATCGGTTAATCCTTGAATATGACGTGGATTGCTATTTTCAACAATGGATGGATTGACTCCGGCGAGAACTTCCGAGCAAACAAGAACGGGAAATGCCGCCGTCGTGTTACTTGCGAATCGGAGCCGTTGGTTCCGTCGTCGCCGTATCGAGGTTTCTCATTTCTCAGCCGTGAGATCAATTGTGGCGTGACCTCAGACTCCACGTACATCCGCGGGTGACCATCGAAGCTGCCGTTCCAGTCCACGTGTGTCAGAGTGACTGGGATTACGCCACGTGGATCCCTCATGTGTACGAGAGTGGGAAAATAGTTCTCCTCCGGGTAACACGTGTCCCAAACCACACACGGTTGGTTGAACTTCGCCCAAACCATCTCGTCACCAACGATAAGCTTCGCATGCTTACGTGTCAGTGACCAAAACTGGGACCCGATCCTGAAATCCTCAAGCTTAACCACCGGTAACATCGCGTCCTGTCCACGCGCCGCCCACCTATCGAAATTCCCGACCTCGTTTTCCAGGACTTCGATGAAACTCTTCTTGGACCGAGTTAGGGTTTCGTAGGTGAAGTTAAAAGAGTGAATGGGTATGCAACTGGCGGAGAAGAGGGCAAACATGTAATTCGATCGATCATGAAGCAGCGCGTGAGCCAATAACCTCCGCGCAGCGGAGGCCAAAGTAGGGGTGAAACGAAGAGAGGGTTTAGAAGGGATGACTCGGTGAGCGAACACACCCGAGAACGGCGGGTCGTAAGTATAACTCGGGTCGGCATGGACGTAAACATTGAAGAGATTTCGAGGGACCTGGTTAAAATAAAGTTCCCAAAGGCGAGCGAAAGGAAGAGGCGAAATAGTAAGGAATAAAAACGCAACCTTTTTGGGTGAGTCAGGAGGGAGTTTCGAGTCGACTCGGGAAGCGACTCTGAGGAGTGAATCATCATCATACAGCGGTAAACACAGCGGCTTGGAGGAGAATCTTTGGTGGGTTTTTGGCGGAGGGACCAAATCTGGAACTGGGTTGCCACCGGTGACGGTGGATGTCGGAGAATTGACGGTAATAATAACGGCTAAAGGAAAGCAAAGGAGTACAGCACACAGAACAGAGAGTGGGGTCGGGGCCAGCATGTTTTTCCTTCCTTTTTCTGTTCCTTTGAATTGAAAGAATGCTCAGAATCTAGGGAACGTCAATTTTAAAGAAAGCAACCAAAAAAATTGGATTTTGGTATATTATTTTTTATGGGAAGAAAATCTTTGTTGTTAGGTTTCCCTATCAAACTCAAAATTAAAGTTTTGAATTTTAATTTACTAGAGTATTAGGTTAACTGGTTAAGCATCAATGCCATTTAATAAAGTTTAATACTTTAAAGATATGGCCACAAATTTAGCACTTCAATTTATAATCATTAATTAGTTAACTGTTGTGCCTAATTTTGAGACTGGGCCTGAGCTTGCATAAACATGGACTGGGTTGAATGGGAACAAAGATTTGAGACAAAGAAGAGACAGAAATCCAGACATTGAGCTAGACATGGGAATGGGTTGGGTAACTCTTACAAAAGCATCATGTTAAACTTAAATCAATCCCAAGAAGAAATGATCTATTTCCATTTTCCACCAAGCTAGTGAAGCTACCATCTTTGCCATCGGTTCGAATCAAACACATAATTCTAATTTTCCATTCCTTCAACTCCACCTCACGAAACTCCTCCCCTCACAATCCGCTCTGACCCTTTCCTCTTCTTCTTCCTCCTCTTCTTCACCATTTTCCCTCACCTCTCAAAAAGCCAAACAAAAAACAAACACCAAAACAATGGGCAAAGGTGGTTCCTTGAGCGACAATGTCATCAAAAACATCATCCTCTCCTACACCTACGTCTCCATCTGGATCTTCCTCAGCTTCACCGTCATCGTCTACAACAAATACATCCTAGACAAGAAGCTCTACAACTGGCCTTTCCCAATTTCCCTTACAATGATCCACATGTCCTTTTGCGCCTCCCTCGCTTTCATCATCGTCAAGGTCTTTAGATTCGTCGACCCCGTTTCCATGTCTAAAGAACTTTATCTCTCCTCCGTCGTACCAATCGGCGCCCTGTATTCCCTCAGCCTATGGCTCTCCAATTCTGCTTACATTTACTTGTCTGTCTCCTTCATTCAGATGCTCAAGGCCCTGATGCCCGTGGCTGTTTATTCCATTGGGGTTCTTTTCAAAAAGGAGAGTTTTAAGACGGATACGATGGTTAACATGGTGTCCATTTCTTTTGGGGTCGCCGTTGCGGCTTATGGGGAAGCTAGATTCGATACCTGGGGTGTGATGTTGCAGCTTGGTGCCGTTGCTTTCGAGGCTACCAGGTTGGTTATGATCCAAATCCTGCTTACTTCTAAAGGGATCACCTTGAATCCGATTACTTCTCTGTATTATGTTTCCCCATGCTGCTTGGTTTTCTTGTTGGTGCCGTGGATTTTCGTTGAGTACCCTGTTTTGAAACAGTCGTCTAGTTTCGAATTCGATTTCGTTATATTCGGAACCAATTCCTTGTGTGCTTTTGCTCTGAACCTAGCTGTTTTCCTTCTTGTTGGAAAGACTTCTGCTTTGACCATGAATGTAGCAGGGGTTGTAAAGGATTGGCTGTTGATTGCCTTCTCTTGGTCTATTATTAAGGATACAGTGACACCAATTAACTTGTTTGGCTATGGACTTGCTTTTCTGGGTGTTGCTTACTATAACCATGCAAAGTTACAGGTTTTGAAGGCCAAAGAAGCAGAGAAGAAAGTTGCACAAACTGATGAGGAAGCTGACAGATTGTTGGGGGAAAAGCCAGGTCAAGGAAATGATAAGTGAGTGTGTGAGACTGAAGAAGAGTCCCATAATTTAGAACAGACGGGCAATTGTTTTTTATAGGATATGAAATTATGGAAAGAGAGGTTGCTAATAAGGATTATAAAGGGAGATAGGAGTGGTTTGGATGATGATCAAAAGGGTTCAGTTTTCTTTTACTCTCTTGGCTGCATTTGAGTTTTGGTATGCTACTCTTAGGTCTCTACTCTCTAGTTATTATAGCCATTTCTTAGTAATATAAAGGGGGATGGGATTCACATATGTTAGGAGAGGAAGAAGAAGAAGCTCACATTCCCATTTATTTGTCTCTTCTCTTTCAGATGTTGACAAGTATTTCTGCAAGTACTCCTTCCATTGATGGAGTTTTCATTCATATTTCTTACTTCTCAATTCTTGTCTGGTTACTTGGTTTTGCTTATACTGTGATACTTTCTCCTTCAGGTTGTCTCTAACATAGTATTTGCTATATTGCATGTGGTTGGTAGGATAGTCTAATCTATTACAACATTTTCTTACCTGTAAAGCTTGTGTGATTTCAAAATGCTTGTTCTTATCCATCTCAAGTTCACAAGGCAAGACAACAGAGCATTAGATACTCAAAAACTGCCCCATTCTTTCTCTGATGTTGGATCTATCGGTCGAATATTCGTAAGTTGGATACGATTATATATGTTAAGCATGTTGCATTGTGTTTATTATGTGTTGTGTTGTGTCGTGTTTTGATATCTATGTAAGATCGAGTTGAGTTGGTTAGTTCAGGTATGATTTCTAAATCAGAATTTATATCAAACTGGCTAAACTTGGTTATTACTAATGGAGGAACTAGGTATGGGCACGGAATCTGAACCCGACGGGTTTTGATTCGACCTGGTCTGATCGGGTCGGGTTTTTTTTCAAGGGTGATCTTGGGTCGGGTTCGGTTTTAGGGTGAAAAAAATTCGACCCAACCAGGACTAATAGTGTAATTTTCCTATATATATTTTAGGGATATTTGCAGTAATGATCCCTCTTTATATATATTTTATACAATTAGATCACTAAAATTAAATTTTTACAATTAGGTCACTAAAATTAAATATTTTTACAATTAGATCCCTAAGTTTTATTTTTTTACAGTTTAGTCCCTAAATTTTATTTTTTAATGATTCGAGTCAAGTCGGATTTTAAAGCTTAAATATCAGGTTGGATCGGGTTGAGTGGCGGGTATGATTTTTCGGGTCGGGTGCGGATGAGCCGAAAATTCAACCAGACCCGTGCCCATCCCTAGGAGAAACTAGGAATCATGCATGTTCATTTTCCACTACGAGTAATGACGAAGTTATGTTTTACTGTGCTCTTCTCAAATTTTTTTGATATAATTGCACTATAAGTCTCTCTTAGTTTGAATAATACTAAAATAAAATACGATACAATATAATTAAACACAGTATAATTAAACACATCAAATATTTTATTTTGCTGTAATTTCCACGTGGACATCAAGTATTAACCTATATCCGTGTCAAATCCTGTAAGAAAAAAACATATATTAATTTCTCATATAACATGTGATTAAATTAAAGTATAATGTAATATTTAATCTATAAACTTGACAGTTTTTCATTTCTGAACTCGTTTTCATTCATGAACTTTGATTTTTAGTAATTTTAAAGATTTTTCAAGTTCAGTAAATAATGAAAAAAATAGATTAAGGATTAAATTATAAAAATATTAGATTTAGGGATTAAATGAGCAAATATTTTTTCAAGGAATCTTACTGTGCGTATTCCACGTTGACTTTGGCATCAATCTTTGAGATGGCATTGAAGGCTTTGTTGGACAAGCGCAGAGTGACTGGGCAAGGGTCCTGGGAGCAGTGATCCACTACCTGCACGACTATGGACTTAAACTTGCACGGGCTATTTGGGCCGCTGATGCATCTTACCCGGTATTTCCTTCCGCACGATGCTCCGTTATCCCATAAACCATCACTCACCGCGGCAAAGAACTCTCCCGGAGGGAATTGATCTTCGTTGGAACCACCGCAGCTGGTCGCTTCATGGATTAATTAAATTTAAATATTTAGTAAAATTTTATATTTTTAAAATTTAATATTTTAAATTTTTAAACGTTCCGTTTTAACTATGTCATTCTTATTTATTCGGACTAGTAGACTAAGTGTGCATTAATGGGGACAGTCGACTTAGAATTTATGTAAGGGTGTAAACTATCAAGAATTTATATTAGAAATATAGAAAGTGTAAAATTATAAAAGTTAATCATACGAAATTAGATTATCAATAAAAATACAAATAAAATATATAAAATACAAAAGAATTTAAATTTTTTAGGGGATGCGACTGTCCCGACACCACCTAGATCCATCCCTGTATGCACAGAGTTTTAAAACAAAATTATGATACAGAGTTTTAAAACAAAATTATGACGTAATCAGGGACGAACTCAGAATTTTATATAAGAGATTGAAAATTATCAAAAATGTCTATATATTAGAAATATAGGGTGCAAAATTACGAAAATTTAATGGTGTAGAATTAGATTATTAATAAAAAATAAAAAAAAATTATAAAATATAAAATATAAAATAAAATAAAATTTTAAAATTTTTAGGGTGTATCTCTACACCCTTAGGTCTATCCCTGCATGTAATTACCTACACTAATTTCAATAGGGAAAGTAATATTTCTACTCACGCATGTATGGAGGATCATATGAAGCTGCCGTCCCGACATCTCCTACGACAACTACGATGCAATTCGCTACCAACAAGGTTGCCACCAGCATTGCTCTTGACCTCATAACTCACTGTCGTCTTAGTTTCCCCGGCTTTATATGTCACCGTCGTGTCTGTCTTTTCTGGGTACTGATACGAAACCCTAACCCTATTTATACACTTAACAAAGCAGCATTTCGATAGACTTCGTAGCCGAAGCCGATTCTTTTTCCACGTGGGCGGCAGCAGCTGACACACATACATTACATATGTATATGTATAGATACATAAAAAGATGTTGGATTGCACTTGTACTTGCACGAGGATGATGATCTTACAGTGCTGGTTTTCCATTAATTATGTTATGTGTGGTGACTGGTGGGTGTCCTTGTGCGGTAGGGTAGGTTTTGGAAGCTGACGGCGGTGGCGGCCCATACCGGTTTTGCATTATTCTATGAATGGAAGTGGTGATGATGGGAATTAAGATAAGATATTGGATGTTGCTTTCACGTGCTGGGGGGAGATTTTAGAATCAGAAGATGAAGAAAGCAGCTACAGGGATGGATTTAAAAGCAAGGGTGCATGACATGTGGATGTGTACACAATATTTTATAAACGTAGGTTAAAATGAAGAATTTATTAGATAAATCCAATTCATTACGTCATTAATAGTCTTAATTAACAAGATTTATTTATTTTATTTTAACTTTTAAATAATTACCTATGATCTTATTGACAGGAAGAAAGAAATAAAAATTCATCTAGAAAAAAAGTGAAATATGTGGACCTTACTGGTTGAGACTACATATGATGTGATCAGAGGTAAATGTAGGATTTTATGTCGGGAATAATGAATCTATAAGGGTAAACTATGTAAATGGTCCTTTGACTATCTTTTCTGATACAAAGTGATCACATGTCGTTAAAAATTTGACGAAAAACTGATGTGGACGTTAACATACTGACTTGGATTATAGAGATTGGGGATGCTACATGGTTATCCAAGTCAGCATGTTAACGTCCACAGCAGTTTCTGTCAAATTTTTAATGGCACAGGACCACTTTATATCAAAAAAAGTTAATCAATGGACTAATTTGTAACATTTAATAATCAGGAGATGTAAAAGATAATTGAGGTATAGTCAAGAGACCATTTATGTAGTTTACCCAATTTTAAAAGATAAGCTTATAAATTAAAAAAAAGACAAAAATGTATTTTTAATAAAAAATATATCTTTTAAAATTATATACAAATTATAGATTTTTTTTAAAAGAGTGACTGTCTCTTATCTCGAAATATATTGAATCGAATCTATCTAATAATTTTTTGTTACGATGAATAGGTATCCAATTACGTTAGTGTTTTATTGCGCATGACATTGGCATATTCAAGCTGATCAATACCACGTGTTTAAGTTTTACGAAATGCACTTGTTGATGAGATAACAATTCACCCACTGAGATAAGATAACAGAAGATGAAAGTGTGAGTTAATTTTTTAACCAACTAGTAGCTAAGCTAAGCCGCCATCTCCCCCTAGTGGTCGTTTTCGAGCCTTTTTATTTCAAATAAAAAATACTTTAATTATTTTAAATATTTTTTTTATATTTTAATACTAAAAAATTAAATTTTAAATATAAATTATAAATTTTAAACTCTAAATAATATAATATTTAAATTATCCGAACTCTAATCTTAAATTTTATACTGTTTCGATTTTTAAGATCCCTTGCGATCAATTCAATGACTTGAAAGCCAAGGCAAACAAAGATGTGAATGGTGGTAACTTCAGCACCTACAACAGCCTAGCAGCACATATATGGCGTTGTGCAAACAAAGCTCGAGGACTCTCGGACGATCAAGCGACAAAGTTATACATTCCGATCGATCGACGGTCTCGATTGCATCCACTTCTCCCACAAAGTACCAAACGTTAAGGCCCCGGTACGAGGGGCGAAAGGGTTCCAATGTCCGAACCTCAGCATCAACAGTAGGATGTGGTTGCCGGGGTTTACGAAGTCGGTTTCGGGTGGGGAGGTCCGATATGGTTAGGACTGTCTAGAGTGTCCCAAGACAGGAAGATGTATGTTTTGCCAAGCCCCGTCAAGGATGGGAGCTGGTCTTTGGTGACATGTTTAGACGTATCACACATGAAAAAAATTCGGGCAGCTGTTTTCATTAATTATACAAGAGTGTGCAAAATTTGGTTTTTATTACATAAAACACCCCAAAAAATAACAACATACAAATCAAGTGCATACCATCACCACCAACAACAAAAAGATTCTCAAGATAAATGTTCGGATCGTTACAAGCCTATTTGTTCGATAAATTATTTGTACACTACTAGGATAGGCATTTGAATAATAAAGTGTGTGCCTTTGATCGATATTAACACGGACGAAATCAATATTTTCAATAAAACGAAAAATAAAAAAAATCTTTTTTAAAAACATCTTAATTTAAATTATAAAATCGTAAATATTCTTATTTTCCCATTTGAATATTCATCTGGGCACACAAAGAATGACATATAGAGCGTAGATTAACCCAGGAATAAATCCCAGTATAGTTAACAGTATACAAATGAGGACCTCAATCTGCAAACAAAACCAGATTTAATTTCAAATTAAACAAAAAAAATGTTAATTAATTTCATTACTTACGCTGCAACACCCGTGCCGGAAGCAAACTCCTAAGGGAGGTAGGAAAATCGCGAGCAAGATTTCGCAGAAAAGTTCGCAACCGGAAGGCATTTTAGGTGATGGCTTGGAACATCAAAAGGAGACGGTAGTTATAACGATGATTCGATCAGGGACATTCTGGACCGTTCATTTCCCGTGATTATAGGGTAATGAAGGGTGATGATTAGGCGAAAGTATAGTCAGGTTCTTGGTGTGTTGACCAACCACGTTTGGGCTGAATTGGTCGAGGAATAGGCTAAGCCCATATACGCTTAAGGCTCACAATAGAGAGTTGCACTTCATTAAAATGTACTATAATAAAAATTTATTTTGGTTGAGCTGGAGTCTTTAAAATTTTATTTAATTAATTTAAATATATTTATGCTATTTTTAGATAAATATTATTTTTTAATTTAAATTTTAAGAATTTAAGACGTTTCCTATAATAAAAATTTACGATAAAAATTACAGTAATTTGAAGATGTTACCGACGGTTTTTTATTTATTTATTAATAAAATTTCAATTTCAATTTTTTTAATTATTAAGCCTAATATAAATTGAATTAGGGTCCATTTGGTCATTTCATAAATTTGTCTCCCTTTCTCCTTTTGGCTTTTTTGGTAAATTACTTTTTCATCTTCGTGTCGTCTTTCTTTCTTCATCTATCTCTTCTGCTTCGCTTTCTTCTTCTGCTTCAGTCGTGCCTAATTGTAAATGTATTTTTTAATATAATTATAAGTTTTTAATTATTTTCTTTGAAGTTAATTTCAAGGATTTATCTGTAAGTTCTTATTCCTCTTCTCAATTAACTTCATTTTAGATTAGTTTATAATTTTATACTGATTTTTTAACTTTTTATTTGGCGTTCTTAGATGTCTTTGTAGCTTGAAATTTTTTATTAGTTTTTCGATTTGCTTTAGGGTTTTTTCAATTTTTAGTTTGGTTTCGATGAATTCAAGTTTTAATTAAAGTGTTTCGAATCTAGAAGTCAACTCTGCTTGTTAATTAGTCGTTCGTTACGTTTGAGTGAGATTTTCGTTCGATTGATCGGGCTAATTAAAGGTAGTAAGTATGATTCTTAACTGATACTTGAAGAGGAAAATCTATATTTTGCAGACTTTTTTTTGATCCACCGATATAGCTAGAGAATTTAATAAATTCTTGCAATTTAACTTGCTAGGTATAGAAGAATTAGGAAATCTGGAGATTTTTGTTGAAATTATTGCTGCTTTTAGCAACTTTAGAAGAGATGTACATCAGTTAGAGTTAGGTTTAGCTTAATCAAGTTGCAGCTATTTAACTTGACAAAGATGGTAAGGATTAGAAAAAGTGGAGACTTTTGTTGAAATTATGGTTGTTACTTGATCAGTAGATATAGAGATGAAATTTGCGACTTTTTGGTAATTGTAGAAGGGTTGTGTATCAGTTAAAATTAGGTTTAGGTTCTAAAGATCGAGGGCAGATGCATTTGGCTTGTTGAAATTTAAAAAGAGGATGGTAGTTTGTGATTTTGAGATAAATGGATTAGTTCTGTTCTATAAGTGTAGAGTGATGTTTTATTTGATGAAAGCTATATAAATTTAGGGTCTTCAGGAGCATGCTTATTTGATGAGAACTGCATAAATTAAGATATTAAGAAGCATGTTTTATGAAATGCTCTTTTTGATGGATGTCGCTGCTTAACTGCCGGACCATGAATGATAGCACAAGAAGCTTTGCTAATTCTTTGGCATTTGATTGAACTGTTTTTGTTTGATTGCAGGATCTGTTTATGCACTTGATTGTAAAATATGTTTGATTCAGGTTATAAAGCTCAATATATGAGTGGACAAAGGGAGAAGTTTGTCAGGTACTGAAAAGATTATTGGATATATTCTCGTCCCCCCTTCTCTATCTCTAGCGGTTATAGTTGAAGGCTGATAGCAACTGCTGCTGGATAAATTCTTACAGGTGAAGGCATGTAATCTTTACGTGTTTCTTTCCTTTTCTCCAGGTTGGATGACTTGGACTCTAGATTATCATCACCCTCTGCTGCAGGATTGAAAAATTGTGGGTTTAACATTGAGGGATTAGGCCGTTCTGGTCATGCAAACAAGACAACATCTAGATCTTTCAAGAGAGGGATCAAAAAGGGATCCGAAGGACTCAAGTCAATTGGCCGCTCACTTGGATTTGGGGTTTCTCGAGCAGTATTTCCTGAGGATCTTAAAGCATCAGAGAAGAAAATATTTGATCCTCAGGATAAATTCCTCTTGCTATGCAATAAATTATTTTTCATATCATGTATTCTGGCTGTATCAGTGGACCCTCTATTTTTCTATCTTCCAGTTATTGACGATTCAGAAAAGTGTCTTGGTATTGATAAAAAATTAGCAGTCACAGCAACGACTTTGCGAACAATTATAGATGTTTTTTATCTTATACGTATGGCTCTTCAGTTCCGCACAGCTTATATTGCGCCGTCATCTCGAGTTTTTGGACGAGGTGAACTTGTGATCGATCCTGCAAAAATAGCCAAGCGATACTTGCAGCAAAATTTCGTCATTGATTTTCTTGCTGTGCTTCCATTGCCACAGGTCTTAATGCTGTTTCCTTAGGCATTCAATAGCTTAATGCTTGCATATTATCATTGGTTCTAATGCATCTAGCTCTCTGTTTCTTGCATTATATCTTTCTTTATTGATTTCTTCGTTCTCATGCATCCATGTTGGGTGTGCCACGTTCATATTTATTTATTTAGGAGCAATCGGCAATACCATCTAATCGTGTAGTATTATTCATTCTTCCTTCTTGCTTTGCCTTATTATCACGTGCTTTATGTGTATAAACTTTATTTGTATGGACACATCTGATTTCTTTTACACTGACACACTCTGTGCATGTATTTCATTATTGAAAGTGTGAAACATTGGAACAATTGATAATTTTTGTAGCATGTATGCACTGTGTGATTGTATTTCTTTCATTGCATCTTTTTCCACCTGCCTATCATTGTTGGTGGATCTCTATGGCTACTGTTAATTCACATATGTAAAGCTTTGAGTGCATTCAGGGCAAGGCAAATTTATATTTTCTTATAATTCCTAATACAGAATGAATATAACATCCATAGTGTTCTTTAGTGAAAGTCTGACAAAGTATTGTTTTCCTTTAACTACTTATATGTTGATTATGAATGTTCAAGTGAAGATTATATGTGCATCATCATATATGGGAGTAGTTACCTTTACTTGGAAATAGTGTTAATGAGCTGTCACTGTTGCATGACATCCTAGTTGCTTGGCTGATCAAAACCACTTACAGTTTTCTCATTATTTTGTTCATAAATGCAGATCATTGTTTGGCGATTTCTTCGTAGTCCAAATGCTTCAGATGTACTAGCAACAGAACAGGCCTTGTTTTTTATTGTCTTGTTTCAGTATGTCCCTCGATTTCTTAGAGTTATACCCTTAACATCAGAAATGAAAAGGACAGCAGGTGTCTTTGCTGAAACTGCTTGGGCTGGAGCTGCATATTATTTGCTATTATATATGCTTTGTAGTCATGTAAGTGCTGATTAAATATGCATCTTTATTTCACTATTGAAACCTGTTGTTATTTCTTATCCACCCCGTTTGTTTTATACTATCTTTTGATTTATGGAGCACAATTTTCAAACTAACCTGTTTTGTTACAAATATGATGACTTGCATAGTTATGTTTTGAGCTTTTTTTTTCCCTCTTGATGAATGATTCAGATAGTAGGGGCATTCTGGTACTGGGTGGCTGTTGAACGAAATGATACATGTTGGCAGAAAGCCTGTGAGGATATTGGCAGTAGTAATTGCACTAAAACCTTCTTATATTGCGGCCATCAGCATGGGGAAGGTTATACCAAATGGAATGGCATCAGAGACACTGTTCTTAAAGACAGGTGCCCAGCTGATGAGGATAACAGTGATCCTCCGTTTGATTTTGGAATCTTCACACAGGCTTTGTCATCTGGTATTGTTTCATCAACAAAGTTCTTTTCCAAATACTGCTACTGTTTATGGTGGGGTCTACAGAATTTGAGGTGGGAAAACATGTTCCTTCTAACTCCTGATTGATGTATATAAAATGAGAAAATAAAAATATACTTGAATTTAGTCATATAATATTCTGAACTGTATATTTCAGTATGCTATAACAGATAATTGCATTCATAGGAGACATTGATAATGATTTACTTATCATGATTGTCGATGATAGTTAATTTTATAGTTTTGCATTGAATAATCTTTCCAGAAAGTATTTTAATTTTCTGAAAGTGAATTTGCAAGACACTAAAGTTTTATTGTCTTCTTGGCAATGCATATGAAATATATGCACTCTAGGTTGTTTTCTGCCTCCTGTTATCTATGATCTATTAACAGGGACTTGGATGTTAAATGCATCATCTACTACACAAGACTACTGGTTGAACAGAGAACGCTAAGCTACATATACCCACTTACCTCTGAATCACGAGTTCTTAATTTCTCTTACATTCTTGCTATCTTCGGTACTCTATTTTAAATCATATCTTCCTGCCATCGCCAATCCTTTGGCCTTTACTTGCTTGACTAAATGATAAAGAAAGAAAGAAATTGCCTGTCACCCTTATGCTCTTATACTTCCTAACTTCATGTTTGGTTATTCGTCCAGCAAGCCTACTGTTATGACTTCTCCTTCATCATCATAGTTAATCATATATTGTTATACAGTTTCTATGCTTGTATTTGATTTGTGTTCATGAGCAAACTTATCTTTATTTTTTTATTGAAACTCCATTTCTGTACTCTGCAATACTGAATGGTTAGACATCTCCATATTTCATGCATAAAAATGTATCATTGTGCCAAACTTGCATTCTTAGTTTTCTAAATGAGAATAATTTGAGAAAAATAGGAAATGTGTTGTTTGACTATTGTGCTTGTTTTAAGTTTCCATTGAAATTTCAGTTATATATCATGCCAAATGAATAAATTATGTAATGATTTCCTGATGTCTTTTCACATAAAATTAAACCATCAGTTTTGCCTTTGCTGATACTAAGATTCTTCTGAATTTCCTTCAATTTACTGCAGTACCCTTGGCCAGGGACTACAAACCAGCACCTATCCCGGTGAAGTTATATTCTCCATAGCTCTTGCCATTTTTGGGCTCATCCTTTTTGCACTTCTGATTGGAAACATGCAGGTGATTTTTGGACTTCAGTTCATGCTTTGTTTTACTAATTAGCTAGTTGAGACTGTAGAAGCACAATTAATCTGACAATATCATGGCATTTTGGTTGTTTTCAATGCTGTAAACAGACCTATCTTCAGTCGCTCACCATTCGGCTAGAAGAAATGAGAATTAAAAGGCGTGATTCAGAGCAGTGGATGCATCATCGTATGCTTCCCCAGGACCTAAGGGAACGAGTAAGGCGTTACGACCAGTACAAGTGGTTGGAAACACGCGGTGTTGATGAAGAGAGCTTGGTCCAAAGCCTTCCAAAGGATCTGAGGAGAGATATTAAGAGGCACCTCTGTTTGGCTTTGGTTAGAAGGGTGAGTTCTTTTACTCATTTTTGTATGTTTCATGATCTCAATTCGGTTCCGTATTTGCGTATAGATCTTATCTTTACATTACCTTCAACACCATTTCCTTTTCCTCCTGGTTTTTGGTCCTTTTCTAACCGGCAACCAATATTGTATTTTGATTAACATGCTTCCATTTTTGTAGGTTCCTCTATTTGAGAGTATGGATGAGAGACTGCTTGATGCCATTTGTGAACGGCTTAAACCATGCCTGTTTACTGAGAATACTTACATAGTTCGAGAAGGGGATCCTGTTGATGAAATGCTTTTCATTATTCGCGGACGTCTTGAGAGTATAACGACAGATGGTGGAAGGAGCGGTTTTTTCAACCGTAGCTTGCTTAAAGAAGGGGATTTCTGTGGAGAGGAGCTTCTAACTTGGGCATTGGATCCCAAAACCGGTGCTAACCTTCCAACATCTACTCGGACGGTGAAGGCTTTGACCGAGGTTGAAGCTTTTGCCCTTACAGCTGAGGAGTTAAAATTCGTTGCCGGTCAATTCAGGCGTCTTCACAGTAGACAGGTACAACACACGTTCCGTTTTCATTCACAGCAATGGAGGACATGGGCAGCTTGCTTTATCCAAGCCGCTTGGCGGCGTTACTCCAAGAGGAAGAGCCTGGAAGAGCTTCGCCGAAAGGAAGAAGAGGAAGCAGAAGGATCAAATGGAAGCCGCAACAACGGTGGAGGTTCGTACAGCATTCGTGCCACTTTCTTAGCTTCCAAGTTTGCAGCGAATGCACTTCGCGGCATTCATCGGAATCGGATTGCTAAGAGCGCGAAGGAGTTGGTGAAACTACAAAAGCCTCCCGAACCGGATTTTACCGCTGAAGACGCAGACTGATGTGTCATCAGGGCTGTCTGAGAGTTATTTTCTATGTTATTATACTTTTGCTTGGAAGATCTAAAGGCAATGTATTTAATCATAAAAGTCTGGAATTGCAGTTTGCAGTGACTAATTTTAAAAAATATTTATCCCTAATTATATTTTAAAAATAAATAGGAGTCATCACTAATTATAAACATATATGTGCAAATAAGTATATAAATATATATATATATGCTAAGGTTTAGCCGTTAAATAAGTATTTAAATTATAATTTATTTTTTAATTAGGTGTCTAAATTTTATTTTAAATTAAATAAATATCTAATATTTTTAATATTATTTAAATAGTTTTTATCGTTGTTATCTGTTAATTTTTACTATTGATTTTTTTGTTAAACACGTATTATTTTCTTAAAATTTTAAAATTATATTTTAAAATAAAGAAAAATCAATAAAAGAAGCCCAAATTTCACAAAATACATCCAAATTTTGTGAATCTCTTTTTCCCCTCATCAAAAAAATTGTTTACTTGGATATGATTTCAGATGAACACCAATAATTTTAGAAACTGTTTATGATTATCTACCAATATATGTATATTGATGAGGCTCTTTTCCATGAGAAAAATCTCAAACATCAGCTTTCATGTTAAAGTTTCATGTGTATAATTTGGTTCAAACTTGTGCAGTGCACTAACATATTGTTCAGCATTGCTTCTTTTCTGGGGGAAATTCATACGACTTTCTCTGGAAAATTTTACATGACAGCTGTTCTTAAATTTCTTTGTGGTCATAAAATCTACTCTCAAGTGAGTTTACATCAAACGACACGTTGGCAAAGACATTACTAGATTGGGTGGAAGAGATTGTCGGTGGCAGACTGGCAGTAAGGATAAAACTTATAATTGTCCACACGTAACGTGAAGCAGACATTGCATGAAATGGACTCACAGCACATGCGTTTTTGTAATAAAAAAAGAAGAAGAAAGGATTTACGGTCCAAAAATTTATATAAAAATAAATTATTATTAATAAAAAAATTAAAATTTTTAAAGAAATAACTGTACGACAGCACCCCTGACTCCATCCATGCACAAACCTACAAATTTGGTAACTATGTACTTACCCTATTTTCTTTTTTCTGAATTTCTTAAAAGAAACTTTATTTAGTTTAATGATTAACCCAATACCCCACCATCCATGTCTACCAGTTTCTCTTTCTAAAAGAAGCTTTATAATGGAGGAGGAAATGATCCATCTCACCAACCTGCAATTCTTCAACTCGAAGGAAATGGTCCAGTAGTTAACATCCATGTCCCACTAACACTCAATTACAGAGAAGATAAATAGGAGGAAAAAAAAGATGGATTTGAGTTGCAGAAGACAAGGAGGAGTTACGAGCAGTGTTGTTGTTGCAGGGTCAGTGTGGGAAACTAGAATGAAGAGCGATGGATTCAAAGGTGGGATTATGGTTTCCAATGGAGAAGAAGACAATACCAATGGTGGTAAAAGATTGAGCTTGAAGAAAGGCCGAACTGTTGGTGGTAGCAAGAGAAAGACTTGGAAAAATGAAAGCTTTGATGGGTTTGAGAAGAAGAACCCAATTCGGGTATGTAATGGAAGATCTTCCATGGAACATTGCAAAGATTTGAGATTGATTGTTGATAATGGTATTGAGAAGACTCCATTTCAGGTCAGGAAAGGAGCTGGTAAGTGTGTTGATGGGAATGAGAGAAGCCCAGTTCATATGAAGAAGCAAAGATCTGAGGTTCTTACGAGGACTGGAAAAACTAATGGAAATGAATGGAATTCAATTCAATTGAGGAGGTCGAAATCCGAGGGAAATGATGATTTGTGTTTGGATTCCATTGAAGAACATGAGAAGAATCCAGTTGAAACAGACAAAAACAGTGAAGAATTCAGTGTTTGCCAAGAGAAAATCATTTCAAGCTGTGGAGATACAGCCAAATCATCACATGAACCATTGCTTCTTGATGGTGATGATGATGATGGTGGTGAAAGTGTTGAAGATGATGAAGAATTTTATGAAGAACAGATAGAGGAAGAGGAGGAAACTGAAGCTGGAAATGAAAAGAAAAGCTTTGACATCAAGGAAATGAATGTACAAGATGAGAAGCTTGCCAAGATTGGTAATGAAGTGAAGAAATCACCAGAAGAAAAGGGTACCAAATTTGTTAATGGAGTGAAGAAACTCGGCCAATTCCATGACAAAACTGCAACTTCTTCTTCAACAGTGAATAAGCAGCCTCCACCAGTTGTAAAGCCTGCTACTTCAGTTTACACCACTCCCACAAAATCTAAATCTTGTAAGCATTTTTGATGCTCCATTTGATCATTTTGAGACTAAAGACTGTTGCTTTCTTTGATTTTAACTGGTTTGCTTCAGTTGCAGCCTCAGATGATTACCATTACCAGACATTCTCACAAACACAGAACAAATTGCAGAACATAGGCAAGGAAGATCAATGAATTTCATAATATGGTCTTGTTTTTTTATGTTTAACTCTCTGTTAATCTTTCGGTTGATTTAGTAATGTGGAGAGACATACCGAAATCGGCATTGATCTTCGGGATGGGAACATTTATCACAATCTCATCTTCTTACACACAGGATCTCAACATCAGGTGGTCTCACAAAAAATTGTCAATGAAAACACATTATATGTCATAAAACAAATTCCATTACTAAAACCTTGTTTTGATCAATGCCTTTTGCAGCTTTATTTCTGTAATTTCCTATGTGGGACTTGTTTACCTTGCTGCCTTTTTCCTCCACAGATCAATCATCTGCAGGTAAACCCCCTGCAAACATCAAAACCAACCAGTTTTAATCCAATTTTTAAACCTGAATACAACAATGGCAGGGGAGTCATGGAAACAGATGAATCAAACTGTGTGGTTGGAGAAGAAAAAGCAATTTGGTTACTTGAATTGTTTCTTCCTTACTTGAACGAGTTCATATTGAAGCTCAAGGCACTTTTTTCTGGTGATCCTGCAACTACAATGAAGGTAAATTTCCATGTTTTTTCAGCCATTTTTGATTCATCTTAAGCATTGAGGATAATCCATTGGATGAATCTGCAGTTGGCAGTGCTGCTGTTTGTTCTGGCTAGGTGTGGCAGCTCTATAACCATCTGGAAAATGGCTAAATTGGGTGAGTTTCTTCTTATTAATTAGTGAAAATCAAACATTTTACCTTCCATGTTACAAGAAAATTCTTCAAAAAAGTATTCTTTCACAGTAAAAGATGAAATTCTGATTGTGTTCTTGTTTAACATTTTAACTGATAATCTCAGGCTTTTTCGGTGTTTTCATAGTTCCAAAACTATGCTCTTCTTATTCAGATCAATTAACGGCATACGGTAAGTTCCTCTTGCTTATCTGTATTTTATATTCGATATGTTAGTCTCGAAGTGTAAAAACAAAATACACAATCATCCTTATTTAAATAATAAAATCTAAATTCTAAATTTCTACCCTTAAAATTATAAATTTTAAATTCTAACCCTTAGGTTATTGTCACGGTCCGTGTATCGTAACAACGCGGGACCGAGCGAGATGCTTTTTGGTTGTGCTTAACTCTTGGAAGCGGGATAGCATTAAGGGTGTAGTACGTGCCGAACAGCCGACCTATCTTCGGATGGGCGTGCTGATCGCGTACCACACTGGTCCCCGCTTCCCTAATGAGCCCATGGGAGGGCGAAACCAGTAAGCATCGAGATGGTAAAGGCTTAACCTCGGGTATGTGAGAAACCTGAGGTGCCGCACGGGGTGGTTGTCCCTACGTCAAAACTCTGACCCCGTGACATTATTATATGATAATAGGGTGACTCCAACTAAAATATTATAAAATATAAAACTTAAAATGTTACTCATTTTCTTAATAAATATCGATACTCAAAGATAAATTTTGATATTTAATATCAACCCAAAATATTATTAAAAGTAATAAGTATTTATAAAAGTGACATCAAAGGAATGATATTTTATGAACCTGCAGTTATTGTATTTTAGTATGTAAGAGGAGCCATCCAGGAGGGGATGGTGGGGTGGTTCAATGGTTAGTGGAGCAAAGTTTGGTGGAAAATAAAGGGGAAAATTACAAATCCCAAAAATAATTTTCTTTCAAAATCTACGTGGAAAATGAAGGAAACTTTTGGATTCTAAGCTTTCGAGATGCATGGGACTCATGCACGCATAAAAAGGCTATGGCGATGGCCATCTTCACCCTGGTTTGGAACCTATGTTCGACTGGTGCTCGAATCTGGGCAGGTAAGGAAAAATATTACAAATACCAAACTTTTACGATGCTGGACATAAAATAATACATTAATATTACAACCATTTTTTGCTTGGTGTAAAACTGTGTAGCATTTGTGCTATTTGTGGCCTTCCGGTACTATCAGCAAAAGACGATGACGGAGGATTGGGTGGAGGACGAGGAGGACGATGCACCTGCCGCCTGCAAGTGAAGAATCGATGGGACAGAGACATGGGATAAGGAGTTAGGACATCTGAAGTAAACCAGTTAAAGTTCAGAAAGGATCCTAAATGAGGCTATATTAGGTTCTTACATGAATCACATATAGTTTTATAGTAAAATATGCTTTTCTTTTTGGGATTGTGATGTAAATATGCATGTTTGGTTCATTGTTGTCAAGGGTTTGATTTTCGCACAACCTTGAGAGGGGAAAAAATAGTTCCAGTATTACCTTTTTCACAGTCTGAGGATGAATTACTGAGATGTTTCCATGAGAATTGCAAGCTACTCGAATTCCGATCGAATGTTTCCTTCTCACTTCGTGAGTCTGCAAACGCATCATTATGATTACAACTTCTAAAATGAACTGATCAATAATAATGTAACCAAGTGGAAAACCATTAGGCTCATGCATGTGCATACATACATATACAGCACATATACTGTAACTTTGGTTTAACTGGGAAAACTTCATGGAATATTCATTCACCTGTGCCATTAATCGGACTTGTACAGCAACTATCGGTGTTTCTGCTGGTGCAACATATGTTTTGCCAGATGCAAGGAATACCAGTCATCCGGAGAATCAAAAATATAAAAAACTAAACGAGAAAATACTATGGATTTTCGATCGTCAGCTTCATCCCGTTGTTAGCACAGGTGGGAGACGATGACAGTAATGAAATCCTACATAAGGTCATATGAATTAGAGGGAAATGTTCTCAATGCCAATGCAGTTGTTAAATTCTAAAGATCTAAACCGACGATACGTTTTTGTATGAATAATTTGGATTCACCCAAATTTTCTCAAGTTATATACTATCAATTTCTACCATATATCACCATTCTTGACCTTCCTCTAACATAAAGGATTCAAATCCCACTTTTTACTTCTACTATTCAACAACTGGTTTTCGAGTCAACTTATTCAAGATTAAAGTCTAATTAACAGACTTTGGTTGCCTTAAACTCTATTCATATAAGCCCCTTTTTCATGCTTTTAAATCTTGTGTAACATATTCGAGAGACTATGATCAACGAAAATCACTAAAGGTTTGAATCGAACATATAAATTATTAACCGAGATGTAAAGGATTCACTTCATGCACTAAAATAAGGTGTTCAAAAGCTTAAAGAGAAATGTGAATATAGTCATAGAAAATAACAACTAAGAGGCAAGTGAATGAAATACTCACCTGCATTTGGTAGTAATATTCTAAACGGAGCTTCTTGGAATCCTTTCTAGCTTTCATAACTTATAAACTTTTCCAAATACGAAAAAGGATCGATGCACAAAATTATATAGATTAATTCAGATAAAATGTACCGAAACAGCTTTCATGCATATCGAAACTAAGATATACTAGCACAAAACTTAACCTCATCATATGGCTAATTTCAATCATATCTGATTATCAAGTTCAAGCCATGGTCATAAACAACAATGTGTTCCCTTCATCGGACTCGCTATAATTCGTTGTTTTTGCCTCGAAACATGCAGTCATTTAAAGCTCATATACTATACATGTAATTCATGAATGTAAGTATAAGCTTAATGGTTACCGGTAGCTAACCATTTACATACCAATTGCTGTGGATCTCTACAAGTGAAGGAGAAAGTCTAAAACAGCAAAATGGGTTTAAAATCTTGGTTCAAGCACAAGGAAACGACTTCTTTGTCTACATTTATTTCGTGTAATAACATAAAACTTGAACAATATACATGTATTTGTCTGTGTATCCCAAACAAAAACAACCTGTATGGAAATTAAAAATGGTTACCTGGATGGTATAACTAGTGCATAATGGAAACAGTTACTTACCTGCATCTGGGAATTCCCTGCTGACATTCATTCAATAATGTAAAGGATAATGCAGATTTTAGCAGGAAAAACGATGAAAAAGATGAGTTTCCTATGGTTTTTCTTGCTTATCTCAAAACATCACCAGATTTAAAACGCTTGGTAATGGAAAACATACTGAGAAATGAAATAAAATCAAGAGAGAATCAATGATCAGACCTCCCCACCCCCCAAATTGTCATCTTTTATTTGCTTCATTACACCAGAAACAAAACCCCAGAGATCAGAGCCAGATTTAGGGTAAGAAACTAAGAAATGGTTGCAATATTGCAGTCTTTACCTTGCATGGTCTCCATGAATAAGAATGTTGTTTTTTTTATATAAAAAAAGGGAAAAATTCCAAGATACCGACACGGTTTTCCTTTCAGATAAGAACAGTAGGCAGGCGTACTATCTTCTAAGAAGTATTTCGTCCTCTCTTAGAGAAGAAAGGACCATCAAAAGTCACGCTTTCATTCAATTTCAAACCTTCCATCACAGAATTCTTGTTATTTTATTAACTTTAAATATTCCAAAGGAAAAGAACAGCAAAAACACACACGAATAATGGAAAACCAAACGGCAGAAGACATTATAAACCATGGGGGGTTTTCATTCTCTGAGCAAACAAATGCAAAGGCTTCAAAGAAATAAACTTCTTCAACGACATACAGCAGAAGAAGAAGAAGAAGTGGGGATTTTTGTAAGTAAATATTGTGATTTGTAGAGGGAAATACAGTGCAAAGAGCTGAACTTAGCTGACGGGAGAGAAGTGAGCAACCACGGGAAAAAGGTATGGCTTCAGCATACAATCGCCTGCAATTGCTCACTCTCTTCTGTCAGTTTCTCTTTGTTTACTGCATGTCCCTCCTCTTCTCTTCTTCTTCACAAGCGATTATCCATTTCTTACCCTCATTTGCTAAATTTCCTTTGCATAAAGTTCTTTTGAAACCAACCCTCTAAAGTCTAAACCTGGAGGAAAAAAGGGTCTGAAACCTTATCTTGTTTACCCGTGGAAAGGGGAAGAATTAGTTTTTTTTTTTCATCCAATGAATCATGTCTTAAATACATTGTATTTTCCATCAGAACCCAGATCCATCTTAAAGGAAGAAAACCCTAGTTCTTTATATTTGTATGATTCTCTTTAGATTCCCCATGACCCCCCAGCTGCCTAGCAATGCCATTGCCTCCACTTACTTCTGTATTCCATTGCCCTATTTCTTTTCCCCTTCCCCCCATGCCAAATGACACAAGGGTTCCAAATCAACATTGTCCACAAAATCACCTGTCCAACCATTAATCGACACGTAATCAAAATTCCCTCATTTCCTAAGAACTATATTTTCACAATAAAATGATGAAACACATGCATACCTCCCCCCCCCCAAAAAAAAAAAATAAAAATAAAAAAAATGGCTGCCATTGAAGAAGACCAAGGTGACCAGGAAATGGATGGCAAGGGGAAATCAACTTTCATGGACAAAGTTGGACAACATAAATTTGGGAAAAGGAAATATATTCATTATTAATTCGATTTAAAAAGACATTTAAATTTAAAATAAAATAAAAAAATGCAAGGGGAAGACGAGAACTCATCCCAACATGAACTGATTTTAAAGATGGTTAGGAATGGTTTAAGATTGTATACATCGAAAGATATTTAATTTTAGAAATTTATTAATAAAAAATATTCGTATTATCTTATTTTATACGATATATATTCAAATTTTAATATTTATAGAATATAATATATCTTTAAATAATTATTGACTTATATATTTAATAAAATAAATATATTTATTTTTAATAAAGAAATATGTAACTTTTGAGGGGTTAGGGTTAAAAATTTTTATTATATTTTGATGTAAAAGTTGTGTATAAAAATTTATACAATCCTTCGTATTTAACTTATAAAATCTAAAATTTAAATCTTTAACTCATCACCCTAAAACATAAACCTTAAACTAACTCTAAACAACCATAAACCTTAAAGTATACGCCATATTCAATAAAACCTTAAATCACAACCAAAATCTTTAAACCCTAAATTGAAATGCTTGTGTAAACTGCAAACATTAACTAAAGTTTACACAAGTTTGTGTATCAAAGTATTTTCTTAAGAATTTAGGTTTTGAATTTTGTACTATAAATATACATGCTTAAGTAAAATATTTTTTCCCCAGTTTGTGTATTAAAAAATATTCGTGTTTTTTACTCTTAATCATTTGAAAACATACATATATCGTGTAAATAAATTGTTTGAATCTAATTTTCAATGGATGTGATTTAATAACAATGTCAAGCATAAAATAAAAATATATGTTGAATTTCAAGGACTAAAATGATCTAAAATAAAATTCAAAAACTAAATTGAAAAATGTTAAAATACATCATTTTTTATCAACAAGATCACTTTACAAATTCCAATAAATAGATTTAAAAATTTAAATTCAAACTAATATATATGTATATTATACAATGTATCATATAATTTAGTATTCAAATCAATTAACATCATAATATTATAAATATTTATAATTAAAATTAAACAAGAATTAGAATTTAAGTGAACTTCATAGCCTCTACTATTTTTATAAAAAATAAAATTATTAAAAAAACCTCATCAATTCAATTTATTTTAATCGAATACTCAATATAATACAAGCTATCTTGTTTCTTTATATTTTCCTATCAAAATTATACAAGTTATTTTCAAAGCAAAGCAAGCCTCTCGTAGTAACTGTCTTGAGACTGATACAAATTTATTATATATATTAACTATTCAAACCAAGTTGATGATTTTCGTAATTGATTTTGATGTTTGGTGAAGAATATGGTCTAAGATTTTGCCTTGTGGGATAATTAAACTTTAGGTATATATGAATGGCCAGAACTAAAAACATGAGTCTATGGTGGGGTCACGTCATGGTTTTCCCATAAACTAAAAGCACGTCCATTGAAAACAAAGATGAAAGTAGCATACTTGAGGAACAACAAGAAGTTCAGAGCATACCAACAGCTTTGGGACAAGACAATACTTTCTGTTGTTTACTATCAAAAATCATAAAATGACAAAGAAAACAGAACACATCTACCAAATTGAACCATCCGCCGACTGCTGCTTAATCCTTGTGCTGCTGAACAACTTCAACAGCCTCGTGTTGCTCACCATAATCCTGCAGGGAAAAGATGATAAACCAGAACAACCATCAGTACATACTACGTGCGGCTTAATTGTTAACAACATCACGAGACAAGCAAACAGGATGAATATGGATCGAGTGACCACTATTGCACAAAGTAAAACATAATGTATTTCCATGTATATAGGTTTGTACCTTGACAACTACACAAGAGCAGCCAACTACCTTCCTTGCCTTCCCCTCGGAATCTATCTTACACAACTACATACAAAGAGAAGCACAATTGGCGTTCAGAACTAAAAGTAATTTCATTCAATTTGGTGGCACAAGTCCATAGTAATATTAGACAGATGAAAGTTCACTTACACCAGCCCACTCGCCCAGGGTTTTAGAACTAGGCGCACAAAGCACTTTAACATTGTGATCAGCACACAGTGCCTTGACCAGCTTAACATAATCTGGCTGGTCACAGTCCTCGGCCAAAACACAAAGATGTGCATTGTGCTTCTCAATCGCCTTGGCAGCTTCATGTAAACCACGTGCAAGCCCACCATGTGCTTGTGACTTCCTAATCACAAGGGGTAAGGCTGAGTTGATGTCCATTGGCTCACCAATGGCAGCTGCAACATCAGAAGGAGCAGCAACTGCAACTTCCTCACTGCGAATTAATCAAACAAAAGTACAACATAAATACCTTAAAAAATAGACCAAAACTTAATAGTGAAGATATCTCTCAATAGGATCATATGAAGATATCAGAGAGGAGGAAACGATGGTTTAGGGAAAATGTTTCCCAAATCAAACCCTAATTAGACATAATCTCAAACTGGACAAACGGAAATGTTTTCTTCAACTACTGCATGAATAAAGACAGAAACAGCATGATCTAAAATAAAACGCTAACTAGACTTCCCATTTCCATCAAATCTGGAAGAACACAAACAACAATTCAAACAACTAAACAAACAGGCAAATCATCTAAAAATAAAACACAGTGCATTCCGTTCAGCATACAAAAGATGCCATAGCAAACCATATCACAGAAAAGCAAACTAAATCCAGCTTGAAATCATGGCGTATGGAGAAATTAAAGCAAACCCAGCACACAAATCACTTTTAACAACATAAATCTAATAATTTTACTAACATGACCTTGAACATTTATATAGGAACAAGTTGTCACTTACCCCGACATTTTTCGGCTGGAAATGGGATCGAAGATTTAGCTTCCTGGTAAAACAAAAAAGAAGGAAATCAGAGCCAACTTAGCAGATCTTTTGGGCTAATATAACGCTGAAAATGAAACGAAACAACGTTTCGTTCTTCAGTAACATTAAATCAAAGGAAGAAAACAAGAAAAAGAATTTGGAACGAATAAGATTGAGACCCAGAGAAGATGTTAACCTTAGAGTGAAGAAAATGAAGAGCGGCAAGAGCTTTTCTTCTTCAGCTGGGTGGCGGAGAATATCGAGGGTTTTGGAGAAATCGATAGAGCTTTATACTGCAAACCCTATTTTCTAAACCTATGATGGATCGTGGGCTGATTTCCTCATTGCTTCTCTTTGGGCTTGTGTGAGGCATTTTGCTTTCGTCCAGTCCACGACCATTTTTTACGTTCTTTTTTGGTTCATTCACAATCTAGCCCCTAAGTTACATTCAGATTAACGTTTTGGTATCAAAAAGTGTCTCATTTTACACTTTGACAACAATTCCATAGCAAATTATCTTTAAAAAAATCAACCACGTTCGAAATAATGTCAGCCAATAACGTGTATTTATCGTTTATTGACTAACATTATTGTTTACTATATTTTTTTTTAACTTGAATTTTTAGGTAAACTGAAAAAAAAAAGATACTTTAGGTACCAAAGTGGGTGGTAAAAAGTGATTTTGATGAGTCAAACAGGTATAGTCCAACAAAACACAAATGTTCGAATCCAAACCTCTTAGAATAAATATCATTTTTTCGGTTGATATCACTCGATAGGTTCACATGTGATGAATATTTCTTTTGTTTAAGAAAATCTGATAATTACAAGAATGAGTAAAGGGTTTCTTTGCAATTGTATAAGCACCTTGATCTTTTGGAATTTGGGTTTGGATAACCTTAGAAAAAATGGAATAAAGAACAAAGAAAATAAGTCTCATGGTTGAGGACTATAGGAATGGGAACAAAAATCATGCTGCCAATGATTCTACATTCAGCTCACCCATCATCATACATCAACAAATGAGTAACATCAATACCACATATCATGGGATCATACAAATATCCGGATATATGGACACGGTAAAATGAAAAGGCTTTAAAATAATGTTGTCGGATACAGAAATCACCATACTCAAGTACAAGTAACATGGCCACTAACATGTGAAGAAAGTTATTAGCAGGAATGATCCATCAAGAAAGTTGAAGCAGAGTTTAATATATGGAAAAGATTTGATTGCAAACTGACAAGATAAACAACACAACAGAATCATCCATCCAAAACCATTTACCTTTGAACTCAATTGTTCCATCAGAGGATTCATCTAGGATCTAACTTGATATGCTAAACAATCAAGAAGCACAAACCTCTGTTCTTTTCTATGTTTTAGAAAGATATTGGACTTCAGGACTCAACTAACAGATTATTTATAGCAATACAACTCAAATTCAGAAACAACACAATTTAAAGATAATATTGTTAGAAAATCCATCACAACAAAGTAATAAAGCATATTAGTAAAAGTTCACCTTCAACAAGTTACAATTGACAGTTGACAGCATCAAGTTGTCCCGATATAATCTACACATTTAAATTTCCTTAAAAGCTGACTTCTTCAAAGCAGACATTCCCTGGTAGCCTCTGCTGGCGCCACATCCACAGCTCTAAACTTCTTCACCATGCGAAGAATCGATCACGGAACATCAGTTTCGACCAAGTGGGAGTGATCTACACATATAAGTTTCCTTAAAATCTGACTTCCTCGAAGAAGTAAATATGGAAGCATAAACTTCCTTAGTGGCATTAGCCGGTGCCACATCAGTAGCTCTAAACTTCTTCACCCCACCATTACTTGATTTCTTTTTGTTCTCAAGCTTTTCATTCCCTTCCAATTTACCACAATCCTTCTTCGCATCCACAACATCGATTCCCCTTTTCTTCTTCTCCTTCCCGGTTTTCACTTTCTCTTCCACCATCCTCTCCCTCAAGATTGCCACCTCCTCCTCACTTCCATTAATAACCATCTTATCAGACTCTACAAACTCCATATGACAAACCAAACATGCCGATGACTTAACCTCCTTCAAAGCCTTAGCACTAACAACATGTCCACAATTCCTCAAAGCAAAAAACTTATACTTCCCATTGAATTCGAGCCCCGTAATCGGACACTGAAACATGGCACCATCAGCAGCCTCTGACTCCTTCCCGGGAGTCATAGACAACTTGATATTAATCATATCTTTCAAACCTCTAATATGTCTAAACTCTTTGGGCAACTTCTTACCCAACAAAGCTTCAACAAGAGCTTCCTTATTGAAAATATTCCCCAATTTATCAATCACGCAAGGCTCTCTTAAAGGTTCATAAGATAAAGCACAATTGAGCCACTTACCAAGCCTTTTCTCATTAGGGTCGATTTTATCGGGCTTTTTATCGGCGTACATCTTGAGATAACAGTCGCGGGACTCGGCTCCAGTGGCGCCTCCATCGCCTCCGCCTCCACAGACGCGGGGTAGGAGAAAAAGGGTGGAAAGATGGGTAATTTGGGGATTCGGGAGAAGTGTAGAATCGGAGAGGGGCTTTCCATTGAGGCAGAAGTAGAAGGAGGAGACGGATCGCGGACTCGGAAGGAGAGAGGATTTGAGGTGGCGAAGGGTTAGGGATTGGTTGGGTTCTAGGGTTACGGTTAGGGTTTGGTGAGTCGGTGATCGTACAAAAAATTGAAGCTGCATTTTCCGGTGGATCTTTTAGGGGAAAGGGAAATTGGGATTTATAGGCTTATAGCTCCGGCGGCGGTGGCGAATACCAACGTCGAACACGGGTGTGGATCAGCAATTCGCGATTTCTCCCACTGATTTGCCTGCGAACTAAGATTAAAGAAATAGAAGGAACGGATCAGATAAATTAGATAATAGCAGGATACATGAAAGATCAATTATCCCAGATTTAGGCCCAAGATTGGGGAGGGTATTGTTCAATTAATAGATTTTTGAGTTAAAATTGAAAGTGAATAACTTTTAAAGGACTGATCAGTTAAATTTATTAATTTAATTATTTAATAAATAAAAACTATAGTAGTGGAATATAAAGTTAAATTTATTTTATTTACAATATTTTTGTTTAAAAGATTTAGAAAATTTATATAAATATTGTACTTATTTTTTTTATTTTTCTAAAATATTACACCAATCACTTTATTTTCTAAAGTATTGTAATTTGAATAGTAACTTTAAAGATGTTTACAGAAGAATCCGACTTTGAATAGTAAAATGGTTTAAATAGAATAAAAAATTTAAGTTCTTGGTGCCGACTTTGAACAATGTTTTTGTAATTTTCAAAGTGTTTTCTGCAAAATCATTGTTCAAAGTCGGAAGCTCTTGGTACCGACTTTAATTTTTTATTCGATTTAGTCCATTTCACTATTCAAAGTCAGATTCTTCTATAATTATCTTTAAAGTTACTATTTAAAGTATAATATTTTGGGAAATAAAATGGCTAGTGCAATATTTTGAGAAATATTTTTTTAGATTATCATATTTTTGGAATTTCACCAAAAGATTAGTATTTTATCCGATCTAATTAATTAATTAATTGTTGATTCAAAATACTTAATACATAAATTTAAGTAAGGTTTTAAGTTTAAAAATTTAAAGTTTAAACTTTTAAATTTAGGTTTTGGAACGTCTAAGGGATGCAATCTTAGGTTTAGTTTGACATTGCTTTTAAAAAGTGTAATTGGAAAAGTGATTTTAAAAATTATTTTGAAAAGCTTAGTTTAATATTTTAGTGTTTGTTATCGACGTTAGAAGTATTTTTCAAAAATAAAATGTTTATTTTAGATATTATATTGTAAAATTTTAAATATAAGGTTAATTCAGATATTTTTATTTCAAACGGACGTCTATATCCAAAAATCTCAAAATTATGAACAAAAATCTCCTGCATGTTTTCTGTGTCTCCTTTGATTTTTTTTTTTTAAAAAAATTAAATTTTAAACTCTAAACCCTTATTTTCTATATCTTAAATCCTAAAAAATACACCTTACCCCTAATTCCCTAAACCCTAACCTAGAATCCTAAACCTTAAACCCTCTAATTTGAAATGAGACATAAATGAAGTCATAGAAAGCGATTTGCACCCAAAATTATGACAGGTTATAAATTAAATTTCTGCCTAAAAATTATTTTGTTTGCCATTGAATTTGTTAAAAAATGTGTTTGATGAGTTGTTAGAAGCAACAAAAAAACAAAGCCATGAAAACTTGAATCTTCTTGAATTTGCGAGTAACTCTGAGACACCCATTTTTCTTTTTCATGGTACAAATATCGGAAATGTATAATGTTGTAATAATATCCAGGCATATGAGTTGTGGAAACAAGGTCGAGGAGCAGAGTTTTTCGATGATTCATCTTCATCATGTAAGCTCATTTATATGTATGCAAGTAGCACTGCTATGTGTGCAGGAAAATCCTGCAGATAGACCTTGAATGGTGGAAGTTTTTTGGATTCTCAAGAACGATAGTAGTACTGCAATCTGTACTCCAAAGCGGCCTGCATATTCAGTTACAAGAGATGAAAATAAGGAAAGTACAAACACTGAGAAGAGGGAAGTTTTTTCTGTCAATGATGCATCGATAACCCAAGTAGTCCCTCGATGAAAGACGGTTTATGTAGTCGGGACACATTTTTTTTCTGTCAATGATGCATCAATACCGATTACAGATTTATTTGAAGCTCCATTGGAGAATGTTGAAATCTAAGGTTCAATGGAAGAGAACCTACTGATTGCTGAAAGTGTCCAGTTCATGTTGTATCCAAGGACCCTAGGGAAGTAGCCACCCGATTTTATCTGTCTTAGAATACTCAACTTTCTTTCCCACTGATACAGTATCCCATCATACATTATGTTACACATTCATTGTATGACTATATGCCATTGTTTCCCAGCCCAACTCCATCGGCAGGTGCTCGATTCTCACGGTTTTTCGGGTCCTTTCCGTTTTTCCATGAAGAAGTGTCCCAAGAACCAGCTTATCTTGAGGGAGATCAGAGCAATGAATACTGGTTGGAGCTCCAAATATTTGCCGTATGCAGATAGACAACTTATTCAGGCAGCTCTGTTCCACATCCAAAACTACTGGTGTTGACATTATCTATTGCCTAGGCACTGTATACAAATATTCTCACAAATATACTCAAGCTTTTTATGGAAATGGAAAGAAGACAATACTGTTGGAGCAAAAGTAAGTTGGAATCAGGTGTGTCTACCTAGAATTGATGGAGAAATCAGATGATAGAACACACACCTTGCATACGAAGTTGCTCGAATCTGGGTCACTTAGAAATAATATCATCCTTTTTCTACTCAAACCACTCATTAGGTTTCATGTTTTATTGAATGAGACATGTAGAATTTATACAGGAAAGTTGTAAGAAAAATAATTTAAAAAGTAGTATATATAGCATACTACTTCCTTCAAACTAATAAAAATATTTCAGAAAAATAGTAAATCTTTGTGCAATTCCATGACTTTGACTGATTCTTAGAAGATTCTAAGTCAACAATCAACTCTGGAATTAAGCCATGAAAACTGCCACCTTTAAAGTCTGCGTTTCCTGCCTCCGTATGAAAGCTTCATTATTCGAAGACTTTGATATTTATTCAGCAACACATGTTTTCTGCTATGAAATTACAAAGAAACACACACGCGCAAATTTCAAAACAAAATGTACTTGTATATTATTTTCTAAAAGAAATTTTCTTATGTAATCGAGATCTTGCTTTAGTAAAACTTTCACATGTGTACTTTCTATGCAAGAGATTACATTTTCAATGGCTTCTCAACCTATCTTCTTCTTCTTCCTCCTCTTGCTGCTTCTCTCATTTAAACTAAGCCTAAGCTCACAAACATGGATCAAAGCTGGTTACTGGGATTCTAGTGGCCCCCTTCTCGTTTCTGAAATAAATTCTGCTCTTTTCACTCATCTTTTTTGTGCTTTTGCTTGCGTAAACTCAACCTCCTATCAGCTTTTTATCAACTCCTCAAATGAACAGTCTTTCTCTAACTTCACAGATATTGTAAAACTAAAGAATCCATCGATTACTACACTTATCCATTTGGGTTGGAAGAACTGAGTCGATCACCTTTTCTTTGATGATTAACCAAACTTCCCATCGAAAATCTTTTGTTGAATCTTCAATCAAAACAGCCAGGCTTTATGGATTTCATGGTTTAGACCTTTGTGGGGATAAGCCTGCAAATGGTATCAACATGACCAGTTTAGGTACTTTTTTGGATGAGTGGCGAGCTGAGGTAGCTTCTGAGTCAAGAAACTCCGGTAAGGCACCATTGCTGTTAACTATGTCGGTTCATCGCATGCTGATTGTCAACTCAATGAATTATCCTACTGAGTCTATAATGCAAAACCTGGATTGGGTAAATATTGTAGCATTTGACTACTATGTGCCAACACTAGACAATTTTACTGGATTTCATGCTGCTTTATATGACCCATTAGGAAGAGCCAACACTGATGCTGGTATAAGGGAATGGCTAAAGAGAGGATTCCCTGCTAAAAAGATAGTTTTAGGTTTGCCTTACTATGGTTATGCGTGGAACCTTGTTAACTTGAGTGATAACAGCGTTGGTTCAGCAGCTTCCGGGCCGGCTGTCTCGCTTGATGGTTCCTTGGGGTATATGTATGTCAAATTATTTATTCGAAATTATGGTCAGGGCATTGAGTCTGTGTATGAATCTACTTATGTGGTGAATTTTTGCAAAATCGGATCGAATTGGATTAATTTTGATGATGTGGAAGCCATTAAAGCTAAGGTTTCTTATGCCAAGGTGAATGGCCTACTAGGTTACAATGCTTTTCAACTCTCTAATGACGATAATTGGATGCTTTCACAAGCTGGTAAGATGGTTTATCTGGAGTCTTAGTTAAAACATATGAATTTTCCTACAAAATACTGAATTTTGAAATACTGATTGAAAAAAGAAACATGTCAACTAGCACCATTTCTTGCATATTTTAACATCTATGGCATTCGAATGTTGCACAGCTTACAAAATAGGCACTAGTCAACAGAGGAGTTACCGGTTATTGGTGATTGTTTCGGTTACAGCTGCTTCAATAGTTCTGATGATAGCTATCATATATTACTTTCAAAAGAAATTATCAAATCACTAGGTAACTTATCAAACATGTAAGGATTTGCAATGATTCGAGACGATACCGTACACTGATTCAACCAGGTTTCAACTGCAGGGCTTTTGGGTGTGATGAAAATGTTGGTATCTTGGATAGAAATCAAATATCAGCTGAAAGAGAGCATGAAAATGGTGATTCTAATCTCCAAGTTTTCAGTTTCTCTTGCATTAATGCAGCTACAGATAACTTTTCTAACGAGAATAAGCTTGGAGAGGGTGGATATGGACCTGTTTACAAGGTAATAAGCCATTATTACTCTACTAGCCTTGGCTGAGGACTTTGTGGAAATCTTCAATAATGCATTCAAATAGCCACACGTTTGCTGCAGACCTGCAGGAGACACTGAAATTCTTAGGACATCTAAACAATGAAACTAGTGTTTGATTATTAAGAAATTAATTTTTAATCAAACATTTTATTTGTTTTTATTTAAACTATTAACTACAATGTGGATTGTGGGCTATGACAGGGAAAGTTACCACAGGGGCAGGAAATAGCAGTGAAGAGGCTCTCGAAAAGCTCGGATCAAGGGGTCGAAGAATTCACAAATGAGGTCACTCTCACAGCTAGGCTTCAACATGTGAATCTAGTTCGAGTTCTGGGAATCTGTACTGAGAAAGAAGAAAAAATGTTGGTTTATGAGTTCATGCCGAACAAAAGCTTGGATTTTTACCTCTATGGTAAGCTATATTGTTAAGTAGTACATTTTTATGGCGTTTTATTTGATAAAATTTAAAAGGAAAAAAAAGACATCTATTGTTCATTCATTTAATCAATGCAGATCCAGTTAAAAGGCATCTGTTGGATTGGAGTAGACGAGTTTCGATAATCGAAGGTGTTACTCAAGGGCTTCTGTATCTCCAAGAATACTCAAATTACACCGTAGTTCATCGTGATATAAAGGCAAGCAACATTTTATTAGATTATGAAATGAACCCGAAAATATCAGATTTCGGTATGGCCAAGTTTTTCAAGAAGGAAGAACTTGAAGCAAACACAGGCAGAATTGTTGGGACATAGTAAGTGAACCAGATGGTCTCAAATAATACACATCAGATTGTTTTCTGGTCTTTTGCATTGCATCTATACATTGTTATTAATCCATTGATTCGGTGCAGCGGCTACGTTCCTCCGGAATATGTTAAGAAAGGAATTTACTCGACCAAGTACGATGTTTACAGTTTCGGAGTTTTACTTCTGCAAATTATAAGTGGCAAGAGGAATTCCAGTCACTATGGATGCCATGGAAACTTGAATCTTCTTGAACATGTAAGTAACATTGAGACACCTATTTTTTTCATTTCAATGTAACATCGGAATCGAAAATGTATAATGTAGAAACGAAATCCAGGCATACGAATCGTGGAAACAGGATCGAGGGACAGAGTTTTTCGATGCATCATTGGATGATTCATCTTCATCATGTAAGCTCATTAGATGTATGCAAGTAGCACTGCTATGTGTGCAGGAAGATCCTGCAGATTGACCATCAATGGTGAAAGTTTTTTCGATTCTAAAGAGCGAAAGCAGCGCTGCAATCTCTACACCTAAGAGGCCTGCCTATTCAGTTACAAGAGATGAAAATAAGGACAGTACAGACAATGAGATGAACAAAGCTTTTTCTGTGAATGATGTGTCAATAACTCAAGTGTTACCTCGTTGACATGTATTTGGCAAGTATACAAGTAGGAATTCTGTATAATAACCAGGAACTGAAACTGGTTGTGTGTTTTGTCTGTTTATTGTACAAGTACAAATGGCAAGTTTCTTTGTTTCTTGAAAGCTTCCTGTTGCATATCCTGGTGTGGCAGGAGAATTGAATTTGGTAGAACTCACTCCCATAAATTTTTAAATTTTTTATTTTAGGTTTGACAAAATTATTAAATATTCATATTAAATTACAATATTTTAAAATATTTTCAATAAATGTCTTTTATAATTTTTTTTAAAAAAAATTATCAAGTTTTCAAATTTTTTAATTAATTTCAATTTTTTAAAATATATAAATTAAATTATTTAATATTAAAAAAAGGTTAAAACTTTTATTTTTTTAAAAAAATAATTTATTTTCTAAATTCTCTATTATTACACCGTTTACACGGCATTTTCTTCTCTCGTTAAAGTGTTCAAAAGACTGATTTTTCCACAACTCAAACCAGTCCTCTCCCCCTACGAATTTAAACTAAAACCTTTTAAAAACGAGTGGAACTTTCATTGCAAATTATAAAACTTTCTTGCTGTTTCCATGGCGTCCAATAAACCCACCTTCTTCTTCATCCTCTTGTTGTTTCTGTGGTTTAAACTGCAGAGCTCCTCAAGCTCAGAAACATGGATCAAAGCTGGTTACTGGGCATCTAGCTCTGACCAGCCTGTTTCTGATGTAAAAGCTTCCCTTTTCACACATCTCTTCTGCGCTTTTGCTTTCGTGAACTCAACCTCCTATCAGCTTCAGATCAACTCCTCAAATGAACCATCTTTCTCCAACTTCACAAATATCGTAAAACTCAAGAATCCATCCATCACTACACTTTTATCCATTTGGGTTGGTAGAACTGAGTCGACCACCTTTTCTTTGATGATTAACCAAACCTCACATCGAAAATCTTTCGTTGAATCTTCTGTAAAAATAGCCAGGCTTTATGGTTTTCATGGTTTAGACCTTTGTGGGGTTGAGCCTAGAAATGAAACCAATATGACCAGTTTGGCTACCTTTTTGGATGAGTGGCGAGCTGAGGTACTTTCCGAGTCAAGGAACTCTTGTAAGACGCAGTTGCTATTAACTATGTCGGTTAATCGCTTGCCAATTGTCAATTCAGTGAGTTACCCTATTGATTCTGCAATTCGAAACCTGGATTGGATAAATATTAGATCATATGACTACTACGAGCCAACAGTAGACCTGTTTACTGGTTTTCATGCAGCTTTATATGACCCATCAGGAAGGGCCAACACTGATGCTGGTATTAGGGAATGGTTAAAGATTGGATTCCCTGCTGAAAAGCTAGTTTTAGGTTTGCCTTACCATGGCTATGGGTGGAACCTTGTTAACTCAGGTGATAATGGTGTTGGTTCAGAAGCTTCAGGGTCCGCTAGCACGATTGATGGTTCAATGGCCTATTGGTATATCAAATCATTAGTCCGAAACGTTGGTCATGGGGTTGAACCTGTGTATAATTCTACTTATGTGGTCAATATTTTCAAAGTTGGAAAGATTTGGATCAATTTTGATGATGTTGAAGCCATTAAAGCTAAGGTTTCTTATGCCAAGGAGAAGGGTCTGCTTGGTTACATTGTCTTCCAGCTCTCCAATGACTATAATTGGATGCTTTCACAAGCTGGTAAGATAGTTATCTCCCCTTAGTTTCTAAGAAATATCTGGTCTCCATGTTAGAATACATCAATTTGACTTTCGGGGCTTTCTGATTTAATAATCTATGACTTTTTCAATGAGTTTTTGTTGCCTTTAACGTAGAAAATAAGGGTGTCTTGTCAATATGATGTCAAGTTTGCATGCTTAAAGATTACAGAACAGAGCTTTGTTTGCTGAAGTTTTGAAATCCTTGCAAAATATTGTACTATAATTAATGTAATGAATAATATATAAATGTTCCGCAGCTTATGAAATAGGCACTGGTCAGCAGAAGAAACACCAGTTATTGGTGATTATTCCTGTTACAGTGGCTGTTTTTCTACTGATGATGTGCATCAGCTGTTACACGCAAAAGAAAATATTCAAATCACAAGGTATCTTATTGAATAGATGACAATTTGCTATGATTCGAGATGATAATCATACATTAATTTAACGAGGTTTCGATTGCAGGGCTTTCGAGTGTAGTGAAAATGTACTTTTCAAGGATAAGAACCAAAATATCAGCTGAAACAAAGCATGAAAATAGTGATCCTAATCTCCAAAATTTCAGTTTCTCTAGGATTAAAGCTGCCACAAATAATTTCTCGAAAGCTAATAAGCTTGGAGAGGGTGGATATGGACCTGTTTACAAGGTAATAAATTATTACACTATTAGCCATTGATGAGGACTTGGCAGCAATCTTTGATAATGCAGTCCAAGAAGTCTATGTTTGCTGATGAAACTACTCATTGATTATTAACAAATAACAAGTTAACTGTTAATTGAACATTTGTTTTGTATTTGGAACTATTTACAGCAATGTTGATTGTGGATTAAAACAGGGAAAGTTACCAAAGGGACAGGAAATAGCAGTGAAGAGGCTCTCGAAGAGCTCGAGTCAAGGTTTCGAGGAGTTCAAAAACGAGGTCACTCTTACAGCCAGGCTTCAACATGTGAATCTAGTTCGAGTTCTGGGAATTTGTACTGAGAAGGAAGAAAAAATGCTGGTTTATGAGTTTATGCCGAACAAAAGCTTGGATTTATACCTCTATGGTATTGTTAAGAACATTTTTTATGACATGTTATTCCATGTTGGTAGTTTCATTCGCTTATCCTAAACTTCTTAAGCTACAAAGGCTTATGTTGTGTATACATTATATCCATGCAGATCCCATTAGAAGGAATCAGTTAGATTGGAGAAGACGAGTTTTGATAATCGAAGGTGTTACACAAGGGCTTCTATATCTCCAAGAATACTCAAATTACACGATAATTCATCGCGATATAAAGGCGAGCAACATTTTATTAGATTATGAAATGAACCCGAAAATATCAGATTTTGGTATGGCCAAGTTTTTCAAGAAGGAAGAACTTGAAGCAAACACTGGCAGAATTGTTGGGACATAGTAAGTGAACTAGACATTCTCAAATAATACACATCAGATTGTTTTCTGGTCTTTTGCATTGCATCTATATATTGTTACTAATCCATTGGCTCAATGCAGTGGCTATGTTCCTCCAGAATATGTTAAGAAAGGAATATACTCTACCAAGTACGATGTTTATAGTTTCGGAGTTTTACTTCTGCAGATTATAAGTGGCAAGAGGAATTCCAATCTCTATGGTTGTCATGAAAACTTGAATCTTCTTGAATATGTAAGTCTCTGAGACACCCATTTTCCTTTTCCATGGTACAAATATCGGAAATGTATAATGTTGTAATAATATCCAGGCCTACGAGTTGTGGAAACAAGGTCGAGGAGCAGAGTTTTTCGATGCGTCATTGGATGATTCATCTTCATCATGTAAGCTCATTAGATGTATGCAAGTAGCACTGCTATGTGTGCAGGAAAATGCTGCAGATAGACCTTCAATGGTGGAAGTTTTTTTGATTCTCAAGAACGATAGTAGTGCTGCAATCTGTATTCCTAAGCGGCCTGCCTATTCAGTTACAAGAGATGAAAATAAGGAAAGTACAAACACTGAGAGAAGGGAAGTTTTTTCTGTCAATGATGCATCGATAACCCAAGTAGTCCCTCGGTGACTGATTGTTTATGCATTCGGGGCACACTTATGTAAAATAATTATGGTTTTACCAATCTTTGATTATTCAACTATAGTGTATCATATTAATGATTGGTTCTAATGGTTGAATCAATATTGATAGATTCTTGTGATATTCATTTGAAGCTAGAATGTTGAATTAAGCCGATTGCGCATTAGCTCAGCTGAATCATTGTCTCTGGGAAATAAAGGGGGTTCGGTCTACTGGTATTGGGCGTAGTCAAGTTGATTTTGATCAATAAACAATAGGAAATAATCCATTTATCTCTTTCATGATATACACCTACATGTCTGGAATGATAGTTGACATATATATACAGATTAGAGAAGTATTAGAAGTTTCAACCTCTTATGTTAGTATTTAAATGGAAACTGCACTGAGATGAGGACCTACCAATAGCTGAAAGTGTCCAATTCATGTCATATCTAACAGCCCAAAAAAGTAACCACCAAGGTTATTAGTCTTAGCATACTCGACCATTTTTTCCACTGATGCCGGTCCATCATAACCGATCCAATCGGTCCCAAATACGAATATTCTGATACAGTATCCCCATCATACACTACATGGGCATATAGTGTTCATTGTTGTATGCTACAATTTCACTGTATAAGTAACATTATGCCATTGTTCCCCGGCCCAACTCCATCAGCGGGGAGTCCGATACCATGGATTTTCCATAAAGTGGCATCCCCATAACCAGCTTCTTTAGAGGGACACCAACTTCAATCCAGGATGATATCCAAAGCTTGTGCTTATATTGCTAATTTTGTCATAAAGTAGAGCATGTTCACCAGTGACTGAAGTGTCCCAACTTCCCTGATAATCAAAGCACATAGGATTCACAAAATCAAGGTATTTTGCAATGGCATCAGCATGGTATGCCCTAACCTTGGTGTATCGAAGAGAATCAAGAGATTCGATATGTCACTTGGGTTACTAGGAAACTCCCAATCAATGTCAATGCCATTGAAACCATTCTTTCTTGCTGTTGTAATGGTTGAATTGATGAAAGCAGCACAATTATCCGGGTTACTAACCATGTTGGAGAAAGTACCAGGTCCAGAATTCGCTTCTCCGATCGCCAACAAGGCTTGTTCCGGTGGTGTTTTTGCATGAAGGGTGGATGTAAAGTTTCCCATCCATTGTTCATCAAATTGAATGATTGACAAACCGTAAGTAGAAGCATCAATGCCAACAAAGGCATACAACACATGCGTGTAGTACAAGGCAGGGACTGAAGATGGAAGGAGACTATAAGCCAGTCATGAAGGCCAATAGCCACCTTTAATCACATCATGGGGATAAGGTGAAGGACTAGGAGCCGGTTTCGGCAACGGAGATGGTTACGTACAGGCAGGCTTAGGTCTCGATGTACTCGATGTTGGTCTAGACTTCCGAGTTCAAAAGGTGGGAAATGAAGTAGCGGAGAAGGCCCAAACAAGGAATAGAAGAAATCCAGATTCATTTGGGCCGGAAATCATTCAACATTCCATGAAAGGATCATCAAGGTAAACCCTAAAATACCACCTTCAGCACAAGTTTATTATGAATCATATTCATTCTTCTTAGCGCCGCATTCCCTCCAAATTCCCAACCGGAAAACATGGTAATCTCCTCTTCCCTTTCCCATCTTGAATCGATTCATTCGTTTTAAGCTTGAGTTGCTCTTTTTTTCTTCTTATTTGTGAAAAAATGGTTGGTTATCTCTCGTTATTGTAAACGAAATTGAAATTTGAAAGTAACCCTCTGAGATTTTGAATTTGTTTGTTTTGATATGCCAGCCTTCACACAAGACTTTCAGGATCAAGAAGAAGTTGGCCAAGAAGATGAGGCAGAATAGACCCATCCCTTATTGGATTCGTATGCGCACTGATAACACCATCAGGTCAATACATTTTCTTCATTTTAAGCTAAAATTTGTTTACAAGTTTTTGTTTTGGTTTTACTCTTGAGCTATTTTCAGATCTTCCATTGATGGGTTCTTTTTTAATATTTTTTTTCTGTGTTTCTGGATTGCAGGTACAATGCTAAGCGTAGGCATTGGCGCCGCACCAAGCTAGGGTTCTAGGTCCCATGGACTTATTTGGGTTCAAGCTCTTTTTTTCAAGTGTATTTGCAGACATTTTGATGTGATGTTTAATATAGGGAACTACTGAGGATGATGGATTCTTGAATTGAAGATTTTGATGATATTAATGGCAAATTTTCAAGTTTTTCTTATTCTGCCTTTAGTTTGATATTATCATTATGTTTATTTGGATGCTTAATATTGAGTTTCACTTTTTGGTTGGGTTTATTCTTTGTTCTGTTAAGCTGTTTTTGCTTACCTGATCTTTATGTGCTTGAGAGTGGCCTTGTTGAGTTTATATGAATCTGAATTTGCTCTGTTTTTTAGTAACATGCCTTGATGCATTGAAATAGCCATTAGAGGCAATAGGAAGAGTAGGAATTTGGTTTACAATAGGAAGAGAATTTTGGTTTGCAGATTGTCATTTCTATTTAAGATGACATGAAGTTTGTTTGCAAGTGCACATGTTTTGTGTGTTTCTAGACAAAGTAGAAGAAGCATGTAGTTGCTTGGAATGTAAATTATTTTCGAGTTTTGGTGGAAGTATTGGATCAGTGAGGATCACAGTTGAACACTGCTAGATTGTCAAAAAGAGGATACACGCCTTACATGGTTATGTTCAATCTCCTTAGCAGCATCCGGGTATGTGCCTTGTGCATGGATATTTAAGATAAACAATGGGTCGGTTATATTGCACTTAAAAAGTTTACATGGTTGGAGGACACTATGCCATACATTTCATTGGACCTGTGTTATCTGAGTGAGGTTAGCAAGATGGATAGTCCATTACATTTGTTTGTGGAATTGGATATTTTGCAGAACTTAGATATAACCAACGATGGCTACAATGTAATCGGTTCATGATGGCATGTTCATGGACCTGGTTGATGTCTGATTGAAGATTTAGATGGTAGAGAACTTGTCAAATGTTTGGGAGCAACATAGTGGACTTATGGAATGAAAGAAGAGTGTTTTATTTTTAGTTTCCCAAGGTGTCTGCTAGAGCGAGCTTAGTGATTAATCTTTTTGTTCTATTGACCCCTATAGAAGGTGGATGCTGGCCAATGTATTCTAAATATAAGTGTAATTACCATCAATATATTTACAAGCAGTTATAATTATAGACGAAATCGGTATATATTTTGAGATTTACTAACAGGCTAAGAATGTTTATGTTGTTTCACCTTATATAACTTTAAACCATAATATTTGGCTTTTAAAATTAAATATGATGATATTTAAATTTAATATTCGAAATTCAAAATTTTCTAGCATTTATACACATTCAAGATCAAAGGTTCAAATTAATTCGAAAAGAAATGTGCATAAATGTAAATGTTTCATAGTCCTATAAAAAGGAAAAGCCATCACTGTTGTACTTGTTTTGACTTCCTTTTAGCGGCTAATGAAAAATTGTCGCTAAAACATGAGATATCAATCATCCCTTTGAAAACCAAAAGAAGAATGTAGGAAAAGGAGTTGGGGAGTTGACACATGTCATTTACACAAACCATTAAAAATCTTTGTCGTTTCAAATCTATTGGGAAAAAGAAGCTGCAAGATACTGAAAAGAAGATCAGCTAACCCGCCCCGAGACTTATGGGAAACCACAGATTCCCAAACATGAACAGAAACCAGCTCCATTTCATTGCCTCTCTCTCAGCATTGTTGGTTTTTCGTTTTGTTTCCAAGTTATTTATAAAAGAAAAGAAATAAAATTCAAAGCAATCAATCCCTTTGAGAAAACAACCTGATCTGCTCTTCTTATTTATTACATGCATCCCTGTCTTATGGTGGACAGGGAAGACTGAGGTTAGACTCGAAGAAAGAAGTTCAGGAAAAAGAAAAAAAAAACATTTTGAATCAAGGGTTTTCTTCTTTCATCTCCTATAAACGAAGACGTCTTCTGTGATTGCCTCTTTGTTTTTAATCACTGTGTCCAATGGCTTCCGGTGGTGATATCTCATTGGAGCAGATAAAAAATGAGGCTGTTGATCTTGTAAGCCTTTTTTTTCTCCTTTTGTTTTGCATGTTAGATTTCATTTTGTACTGATTTCGAATATGTTTGAGGGGAGGAATGAAAACCAAGTTGTTGGAGCTCTTTGATTTTATTTTAATGGTGATTTTTTTCTTGTGCATGCATGCATGCACGTAGCTTTCTTTGCCCTTCTGTTCGTTTCGAATATAAAGGACACAAAAAAGGGTAGACGATTTTTGTTCTATTGTTTCCTAAAACTAAATTTGCGTGTTTCTGTGTATTTTTCTTTTTTGTTTATGTAGGAGACTATCCCTGTGGAAGAGGTTTTTAAGTTGCTGAAATGCACGAGAGAGGGTTTGACAACAGAAGAAGGAGAGAAGAGGCTGAGCATTTTCGGTCCTAACAAGCTTGAGGAGAAAAAAGAGAACAAACTCCTCAAGTTCTTAGGCTTCATGTGGAATCCGCTGTCGTGGGTGATGGAGGCTGCCGCCATCATGGCCATTGTTTTAGCCAATGGCGGAGGCAAGCCTCCGGACTGGCCAGATTTCGTTGGTATAGTTACTTTGCTTTTAATTAATTCAACCATTAGTTTTATAGAGGAAAACAACGCCGGCAATGCCGCCGCTGCTTTAATGGCAGGTCTAGCACCCAAAGCAAAGGTATAGCTATATGGACTATGGAGTACTAATTTTTGTTCATTTGCACTCATATTCGATTTTCTGTTCTATCAAGACCATGGTTCACTTTGTAGGTGTTGCGAGATGGGAAATGGAGTGAACAAGAGGCATCGATTTTGGTACCTGGAGATATAATTAGTGTTAAATTAGGAGACATTATCCCGTCCGATGCTCGTCTCTTAGAGGGTGATACTCTCAAAATTGATCAAGCGGCTCTCACCGGTGAGTCATTGCCTGTTACAAAGAATCCCGGTGATCATGTCTTCTCAGGTTCCACCTGCAAACAGGGCGAGATCGATGCGATTGTTATTGCCACTGGTGTCCATACTTTCTTTGGCAAGGCTGCTCACCTTGTTGACAACACCAACAACGTCGGTCACTTCCAACAGGTACTTATGATGCTGCAAAGATCGATCGGAACATGTTTTCACATTATGTGATTATTAAGTAATATAACTCATTGCTTGCTGTTGTTCAATGTTTCAGGTGTTGACATCCATTGGTAACTTTTGTATCTTCTCCATTGCTATTGGAATGGTGATTGAGATCATAGTGATGTACCCTATTCAGCACAGGAAGTATAGAGAAGGTATAGACAATCTGTTGGTGCTTCTCATCGGAGGGATCCCAATAGCAATGCCTACAGTTTTGTCTGTAACGATGGCTATCGGTTCCCACCGATTGTCGCAGCAAGGAGCCATTACCAAGAGGATGACTGCCATTGAAGAAATGGCGGGGATGGATATACTGTGCAGTGATAAAACCGGGACTCTAACCCTCAACAAGCTAACAGTAGACAAGAGTCTCATCGAGGTAGGTTTCGTGCTTTGCTGTTATGGTTTTCGCAGGCATAAAACTTGGTGTTTTATCTAATCAGAGTATAAGTATACCTGCAGGTGCTCACAAGTGATATGGATGTTAACACCCTTATGTTGCTTGCTGCACGGGCTTCCAGGGTCGAAAACCAGGACGCCATAGATGCTTGTATTGTAGGGATGTTGAGTGACCCCAAACAGGTATCTGATACAACCCACATTTACTTACTCTGATCCTTCATTTTGCTCGAAGTATCGGTCCAGCTCATACATGTTTCGGATCATATCTGAATCTGACATTCAGATTTTTAACTTTGTTGTTTATGAATCAATAGGCAAGGGCTGGAATCACTGAGGTACACTTCATGTCCTTCAACCCTGTTGATAAGCGCACTGCCATTACCTACATTGACAGCAATGGCGAGTGGCATCGTGCAAGCAAGGGCGCTCCTGAGCAGGTAAGATAACAGCCATGATCATTGTTGATCTCTAAATAATCACTGATTTCCCAATTGTGGTTTCTTGATCCAAAATTCTAATCTCGATTTGTTGCAGATCATTGAACTTTGCGGACTCACTGGAGGCTTGAGGAAAAAGGCACTCAGTGTCATCGACAGCTATGCCAATCGTGGCCTTCGATCCTTGGGAGTGGCTAGACAGGTATATGGCTCCAATGCTAATATAGATACATTGATTCCATATATACATATATAACACCCCATTTGGCTAATAAATTTATTGTGTATATTTTACAGACAATTCCAGAGAAAACAAAGGAAAGCCCCGGAGGACCTTGGGAATTTGTGGGACTACTGCCTCTTTTTGATCCTCCAAGGCATGACAGTGCTGAGACTATTAAACGGGCACTTGATCTTGGCGTCAATGTTAAGATGATCACTGGTGACCAGCTCGCCATTGGCAAAGAGACTGGTCGAAGACTTGGAATGGGGACCAATATGTATCCTGCTTCTTCCCTAGTTGGCCAGTGTCAGGATGAGACTATTGCTAACATTCCGATTGATGATGAACTCATTGAGAAAGCTGATGGATTTGCAGGAGTCTTCCCTGGTAATCGGATAATCATCTCGAGCTCTTAAATTTGTTGTATGCATAGCACATATGTGGCATGAAATGATCTCAAAAATTTCATCTATTGCCTAATCTCATTAACTTCGATGTATGCAGAACACAAGTACGAGATTGTTAAAAGACTCCAAGAAAGGAACCACATATGTGGCATGACAGGAGATGGTGTGAACGATGCCCCGGCGCTTAAAAAGGCAGATATTGGCATTGCAGTGGCTGATTCAACTGATGCAGCCAGGAGTGCTTCGGACATAGTATTGACTGAGCCAGGGTTGAGTGTGATAGTGAGCGCAGTGTTGACAAGCAGATCCATCTTCCAAAGGATGAAGAACTACACCATCTACGCTGTTTCCATCACGATCCGTATCGTGATGGGGTTCATGCTGGTGGCACTCATCTGGAAGTTTGATTTCTCGCCGTTCATGGTGTTGATCATTGCTATCCTTAACGATGGAACCATCATGACCATCTCAAAGGATAGGGTGAGGCCATCTCCAAAACCCGACTCATGGAAGCTGGATGAAATATTTGCCACCGGGGTTGTCCTTGGAACTTACATGGCTCTTGTGACAGTCTTATTTTTCTGGCTTGTTCACGACACCGAATTCTTCACCGTCAGTGAATCACACTTGAATTCATGATTCCTTATACACCCCCACCCCCCGAAAGAACATGTTTGATATTGTGTTACATTTTTTGCAGAATACTTTTGGTGTGCAGCCAATCGATGATAATCAGGCCGCACTTACTTCAGCTCTCTACCTTCAAGTCAGTTCCGTCAGTCAAGCACTCATCTTCGTCACACGGTCGAGGAGCTGGTCTTTCGTCGAGCGTCCTTGTCTCTTACTTATCGTTGCCTTCATTCTAGCACAAATGGTAAATCCATAATATATATGCACAAAGAGTTTCTGACCCGAACTTTAAAATCCGATGGGAACTATCCGAATTCAAACGTACCTAAAATAACATCATGCCAAGAAACTTAAATTCAAATGATTCAAAACCAAGACAACTCAAATGAGTAAAAATACAATATAGTGGTAATATATTTGCTCAAAATTATAACTCTTGTGGCTTGTTAAACAAGGTGGCGACTTTGATTACCGTGTATGCAAACTGGGGCTTCGCCAGGATGGAAGGCATCGGATGGCAATGGGCGGGAGCGATCTGGGTGTTCAGCATAATCACGTACATCCCTCTTGATATCCTCAAGTTCATCATCCGCTACGCCTTGACCGGCGATGCCTGGGGAAACGTGGCACAGAGCAAGGTCAAACAACACCCTTTTTTAAATAGTAGTTTCTCCGATTGAATTTCCTTTGTTTACGTTTATTATCAATTCAGACAGCATTCAGAGGAGAGAGCGAGGCACCACTAGTGGAACCAGATCAACGTTCACTTCAAGGCGTTCCAGCACCCCGAGAAACCTATTCCGATGACGAGATTGCGCGAATGATTTGATACAGCAGACATGGCCTAAGCGTTCTGATATGGCGATAGCCAATACATAGTTTCCAGTTAGGGACAAAAATGAACAGAAATTAAACTACAGATGTATTTTTCTAGTTTTATTCGAATATATTAAAAGTACCGAAATTGCATTCGCAGTCATATTTGTTTTTCGTTTAAATAAAACAAATACTCAAACGTAAAGGGCTTCTCACCCAATATTCAATTCCAAAACATCATCTACTGACTACCAATCTATTGAGTTTCAATGCATTTTAAAAAATTAAAAACTCAAAATAGACAGCAAATTATGTTCGAAAAATGTACTGAGCAACCGGAACATCTCTGATGACAAAGTCTTGAAGGTTGGTGGGTGAATGATACCCTGGGTGTAAGCATATACACGAAGAGACATCGAAATCCTGATACATACGACATGGAGAAGACAGTCTTGGAATCATGTCATTGCAGAACAATATACTTTCAACTATCTTTTTTATTCTTCCACGAGGTTAGTTCTGAAGGGATAATTTGTTCATTACAAGAGAGGACGGCCTCAGCCGTCAACTTACCCAGCCAACCATGGTACAACAATCCCCTCGAACCAAGCCCTCCAAGTAACCAATACTTGCATTTAAGATCATTACCTAAAATATTGTTGACGCATCCCATAAGCGGAAGCGATCCCTGAGCAGTGAGTGGTGGCATTGCCCTCAAGCCCGCCCTTGCTCCGGCAAAACTCCAATCCATTATACCAGGGTAAATAGCCGATGCCTTTGGAAGAAGCTCTTGAAGTGCATTGGAAGCTTCATCTGTTGAGACATTTGGTGAAGAGTTTCTTGACTTCCATTCCCATGTTGAACCCAGATACAAACTGCGGTTCCCCTTGATAGCAAGCCATGCATCTGATAATATTGAAGGTCCATGGTCTGGATAATCTTCCCTGAAGAACATTATTTTAGAATTTTGTGAATGAGCCCAGATCACTAAGAAACTTTGCTTGCATTCGTTAGGGGTTAGAATAGACTTGGTACATTACACAAAAACATGATACTAGAAAATTAACTAATACACAAATGTGTCAAAATATATATGAAACATGGTACAATTATATTTTACAGCTTCATATGAAGACTAAAAGCCACATTTCATATCTGGAACTACTGCCTGAAATACCAACCCTTAAGTTTTCTAGTGCAAATGAGAAGTCTTACCCTATATTATCAGGCAGTTGCAAGTGCAAAATAACACCTCTACATGTCCTCAAAGGAAGCCTCCCTGCAATCTCCGGAAGCAAGTCTGCTTTTGCACCAAGGCATACTATCACAGCATCGTATTCCCCTAATGCACAAATACAAGCATAAATTAGCAGCGCGTTTGGTTCAATATAATGAAATGGAAACATCCACAAAATAAACAAAACTATTCTCCTCCAGTTAAGCCTAAAAAATCTTCAACACCCTTTCTTTGCAAGCCACTTCCCCTCTTTCTTTAGCTGATGCAGATTCTTTAAATATTTAGTGCCTAGTGGAGTCCAGCAGAGTATGAACTTATTTTTGACATGTTCCCTCCATCGCTTACCTTCTAATTCAAGGAGTTTGCAAACAGATTTCTTCTGCAGACACAGATTTTTCTTTCCGAAGCTGGAAGCAGATAACTCTTTCACTAAATTTTGACAAGCTAAGAACAGTGCCTGGTAGAATAACAAAAAGAAAAGGAACTTGTCAAAAACAAAAACGTGGAAAGGATAGATGTCCAACAACAGAAATCTATCTATTCTTACCTTGAGATAATACTGAGAATTCACATTTACAGCTTCAGGCATATAAAAAGCCAAGTTGAAAGGCATATGTATATGGGGTACCAGTTTTTGGGCAGCATCCTTATCAATGATATCTATTTTGCAACTGGCAAGGCAGTTCTGAGCATTCTGATTTCACCAAAGGAAAAACCGCCAAAATAAGCATGAAAATTGGTGATAAGTTGATGATACATGTATGTGTACTGTGTATGTACATAGTCAGCATTGAGAAGGGTTGAAGAGATTACATCATTCAATATATTCAAAGTCTTCATGTTTGTGGCTGGTCTTAAAATGCCCCTGTGAGCACCAATTTCATCAAAAGCATAAACAAACTAATAAAAATTAAACTGAAATCTTTTAAACAGGAAAAAAAAAACAGTAAAAACGAGGATAAAAAAATAGACATTTCATATCTGCATGTGAAATGAGGGAAAGCAAACGTATTCGAGAGAACAGAAACAAACCTTCTCCGGACTAAAAACCCACCAAAATCTTGATCAAATTCACCACTTTCAGAAACCAAATTCTCCTCGGACCTAACAGCTTGCTCCGCAATGTTTAAGAGCTTTATACATTCTTTCCAACACTCGGCACCTCTCCATAGAAGCTTAACTGCCAGCATAACTGATAAGTTCAACGGGGGAGAAAACATGGAGAAAAAGGATTTGGGGTTCTTTTAAAAGCATAAAGGATTATGCATACATTGAAAGAAGTTGATGGAAAACCTTTAGGAGAATAGGGGTGTAGTAGTCCTCCAGAGACTCCCGAAGCGCCTCCGCCAATGCCCATTTCATCATACAAGTCAATATGCAAGTGCAAATCCTTAGGACTCTCCTGGAAGATGCAATGACAACAACAATCAGATAATTCAACGAAACCCATTAATGGTAGTGATTTAAAAGATTTAGAATTGCAAAGCAAAAGAGTAAACCTTGAGCAAATGCCAAGCAACAGAAAGACCGGCAAAACCAGCACCAAGAACTGCATATCTGCATCCATAATAGAAATCAGCAACGATGAAGTTCAGACCTTTACTGTAAAATATTAATTGAATGAAAGAGTAAAAGAGGTTAAAGGAACCTGAGAGGATGATGAGAGAGTGAAGAGAGAAGCACTGGTGAAGTGAGCTTCCCAGGGTAGGTTAAAGGAGACATTGAAGAATAGAATAGAATAGAATAGAAGTTTATATTGTTGTGCGGTGCGGGGGTTGTCAAGTTAGGGTTTTAAAGATAGTGATTTCCCAAACGGCTAGAGAAAATAAGATTCATCTTTAAAAAAATATATATGAAATTCAATTGATTTTTTTTTTGGATGAAAAAAATTATTAGGGAAGGGATACCAACAAGAATCTCATTAAAAAAAATTCATAATTCTAATTGGAAAAAAAAGAGTATCCTATTAGTACTACAATCAAGCAAGACATAAAAACTCAAGATACACGGTAGAATCAAACAGTACCCACATCGCTATGCAGCACATCAATAATAATTTAGAGGAAGATCCTTTACCAATTTCGTTAATTTATCAACCACTACATTGCAATAACAACTCACCCACATAAATCGAACCTCTCAATCCTTACTTAGCATCAAAACTAAATGAGTTCTGAGGGATGAATGAATACGATCCAACTCCCTCTTGGACAAACAATTAAAATTTTTTATAATTAACTTTTTTATTTAATTTTTAAAATTTAAGATATATACAGAATAGATCGAGTTGATATATATAATTGTTGGGTTTAATGAGTTCCAACTCGCATCCCTTCACAGAAGGGGGAAACCGAGCATGACCCTTATCTATGAATGGATGCGAGTTTCATTACTTTTTTATCAAATATAAAATTTTTCATTGTCTCTAGACCATCCATCCGATCCGGATAACAAGTTGCAGTACAATATACTAAGTCATTCCAGTTCAACACAAAGGGAATTTGGAACTCTTGATCTTGCTCAGGCACAAGGACTGCTGCTCAGTGCTCAGGCAACGGCCAGATCATACTTTACGTACGATAACATGTCTTTCTCTTTGATATTCAACTTCACCTCTCTGATGCATAATCAGAATGGCTCGTCGTACCTGACAAACATAACGACAACATAGTAGTACAAGACGTGAATTAGTAATTCCAAACATGAACATGAATCTGTTTTTAACTTAACTACTTACAATCGATTCATTCATCCCCATTCTAGTAAGATCATCAATCAGCCTTCGCTCTGATATGCGATTTCCGATTCCGAGTCGTCTCTTTATCTGGTTCTCCGCTTGCTACATATGGCATCAGATTTTGTTAACACATGAAAGATCACAAGAGTTCAGAAAAAAAAATGTCTACAAACCTTAATCTCATTGGCCATATCAGGAGAGATATTAATGTGTTGGTTTATTCCAGAACGTGCTGCATCCATGGTGGAAACTTTGAAAAGTCTCAATGCTTCAGCTACATCACCTTCAGTGGCCACATGGGACCTAAAATTCATTTCAAATATTAAAAAGGGGAAAAGGGTTATTCCATCTATATCAAAATAGGCAGGTAGATATTTATATAATTACCAAAGTAGATGAACTTCATGTTTGAATTTAACTAAAGCATTCGCGACCTAACATGATTGTGCTAGATCCAGCACTTACAATTTCATTTTCGCAAGAGCTTCACTTAACCTTATGATGGCCTCTAGCTGCCTCACAGTGATGGGAATTGCTGCACTCTCTCCTGTCTCATTTGCTTGCTGCCTCATTCCCTACAAGAGTAACCCATGTTGATGACTAATGTTAGTTAGCATATTAAAACTTGAGGTCATTTGAAAATCAACTTCAGAGAAGTTCACACGCTAATGGGTAATGGGTGCTAAGGCTCTTTTGCTAGTTAAATTAGGGATGGAACTAAAAAAACAATTACAGCTAAAGTTTCAGAATACCCTTCTGATATCAACATAATCACTCTGGAGTTTAGCACATGCAGCTTCTGAAAGGCGAGGACGGCATTCTGTTCGACAATATTGTATATACCTATAAAATTGAACTCAATTTATCAGCAAATACAACGTAGCATAAATATTGGATATATTCAAGTAAATTCACTTTAAAAATAAAAAATAAAAAAGTGATTTTATTTTTTAAATATACCTTTTCAGCCAATTCTCTTCTTTAGGAGGTCTACTATAATTGGATGTTGCCTGAGCTGAGGCATGAACTTTTATAACGTGACTTGCTATAACCTGTAAAAGGATAATGGAACACAAAGCCATTGGTAGAGGCATTTGGATGTCGTGTTAAAACTATAAATGCTTCTGTTTAATCCTTGGAGCACAAAACAGAAGAATTGCTGTTTAGGGATTAAGAAAAAACTGTTCTGACAAGCAATTCTTAGCTGTCATTGGGGGGGGGGGGATCTAAGGTGAGCAAAATAACCAGCCTACCTTGTCTTGGTCATACATTCTTATATCCTTTACAATGAAGATCAAGTCAAATCTTGAAAGAATTGTAGTCTGCAAATCAATATTATCCTGTGCCGTCTGCAAGGTAATTATATTTCTTTGAGTTGCTTCGGAATAAATTATAGAAATTGACAAAAATGGAATAGGAAGTGTGCAGCTACGGACCTTAAGATCATCATAACGTCCTGAAGGAGGATTAGCAGCGGCAAGCACTGAAGTTCTGGAATTGAGAACTGTTGTAATTCCAGCTTTGGCAATGGATATCGTCTGCTGCTCCATAGCTTCATGAATAGCAACCCTAGGTAATACAGAGCAAAACCTCATGAGCATCATGAGTAGTAAGGCCTAACAGGCCTTAACATTAATTCAACTTACCTATCCTCTGGTCTCATCTTATCAAACTCATCAATACACACAACACCTCCATCTGCCAAAACCATGGCGCCTCCTTCAAGATAAAACTCTCTCTGCCATTTCATAAATACATGAACAAGGTGAGAAACTTTTTTTCATATAAAAGGGCAGAGGAAGAAGTAAAGGAAACTCTTCTAAAAAATAAAGTAACCAGTAAAACAAAGTCATCTCCACCAGATAGCACACCAAAAACTTACAGAGCTACTATCTTGAATAACAGAAGCTGTAAGACCAGCAGCTGAAGAGCCCTTCCCAGAAGTGTAAACAGCTATTGGAGCCGTCTTCTCGACAAACTTGAGAAACTTTACAATGTAACCATAAAATAAGCACCAAATTGCGTGAGAAGCACTAGAAATTATTGTATGGAATAGATTCAATTAAAAAATCAGATAAATATCCTAAAATGAAATGTAGACCAATAGAGACAGAGCAAAAGGTGAAGCAAAGCATAACATTCTATTTCAGTAACCTCAACCATGATAGATACATGTAACTAACCTGTGACTTGGCAGTAGATGGATCACCAAGAAGCAACACATTGATATCACCTCTTAACCTTACCCCATCCGGTAAATTCTACACATTAATGAAGCCAGTTATGGAGACAAGTAGATAGTAGGCATATTTAAGGATAGAAGATAAGGATCTAAAACTTGCTTTCCTGGCTCCTCCAAAGAGAAGACAAGCAACAGCCTTCTTGACATCATCGTGGCCAAAAATAGAGGGAGCAATCTTGGAGCATATGGCTTTATATGTATCTTGATTTGAGGCAAATTTTTTGAATTCTTCTACCTGCAAATGATAATTTATTTGCATAAGAATGATGATGAAAAAGGGAATCCATGGCAACTTTAGCTTAGAGCTTGGGAAGAAATATCAAAGTCATACAAATCAAATTAATCAACTCAGTTCAAAAATAAGTTGCAAGCACAAGAACACATCAATAGCTCCATCAAGCATATAGTCAGCGCAATAAATTGGAGATGCAACTTCTTAAATAAACAATATTCATGATCACTTTGATTCTTACCTCTTCTTGCGTGAAAGTGGCTAGTCCTCGGGAGCTAGCTTCATTTGTCTCTTCCATTCCCACTATCCTAATATAAGGCTGCCTAACTGCAACTGCTCCTTTATGGCTGCATAAATCAGATTGAATTAGAATTCCAATTAGAAGAGAAATATGAGGCTAGCTATACAGTAAACCGATGACTTACTTAGTGGATGAATTGGCAGCTTGAAAGATACTATAAATTCCCATTATTGTCAACCTTGAACCAGGTACAATTGTTTGAACAAGATGTCGGTCCACCGAAAGCATCATATTTCTAGGAAGCTCACCAGTAGGTACATCCTTCAAATTTAACGTGAATGCATAATCCAATCAATTCTATAATTCATTTTATACATTATTTCTCTAAAAATCAAGATCAATACCTCTGGGTTCTCTTGCAGTTTCAAGGTTTGTTGATCAACATACTTACTCTTATCAGGAACCACAAGCCATGGATCAAGAGGACAAGCTTCTTCTCCAGGCTACAGAAATTTCATAAATGCTATCAACGCTCTATACTAAACAAGTAATATTAACAACTCAAATTTTGATAAATAATAAACCTGTGGAATATGGTCACATGATCTCGGAACAATTGCCCCACCAAGACCTGGACGGCAGGGAATCACCCTAGCACTTTTACAGTTCTTACAGATTAAATGCACATAAGTAGCCTTTGCCTTAATCCTTGAAGCAGCAATGGTAATTCCTGATATCTTAACTAGTTTTGATATATATTGAGCCTAATAAAAATAACAAAAAATGGGGTCAGAAACTGAAAATAACTCATTCCGTTCATACTAATAGATCAAACAAATCCCAATCAATTACCCCAAGTGATCGCATGGAAACCGAATCCTCCTTTGATGTAAGCAAAATCTGAACCTCGCCCGTCTGTGGCTCTACCATTTCCCCTGAATCTCCAGCTACTTTCATCTTCAAACTCGCTAAAACCTCCGCAGCCGCGTTCTCAAACTGCAACATTTATTAAGAAGAAACAACCTTAAGCTAAAAGAATGAATTTTAATAAACTTGATAAGAGATATTCGTTGAGAATGTTTTACCAAAGGCAGGTAATCGGAGGGAGCGGATCGAAGGAGGGAAGGGAGATCAGAATCAAATGAGAGAAGATCCTCGAGATGGATCAGTAAGAACTTAGGATTGTTAACGAGGCTTTCTCTGTACGGAAAAACGTTCTTCTCCTTTTCAAAGTTCCTGATGAACTCCTTGAATTTTAGGAGAACGGAATGGCGGCTCATCGTGGAGGAGGATGCGGCTGCTTCCGTGGATGCATCCGTGAATTGCGCTTGATTGCTGTAGTAAACCGCTCCTTCGTCCCATCCCGACATTTTCTTCTTTTCTTTTCACCTTTGATTATCGTCTCTCACTCGCACTGAAAATGAAGAAGCCGATATCGTTCTATCGGAAGCAACTTTTCCGCTATGTTAATTACCATCAGGGTTCTTCTTGGCGGGAAGGTTATGGTGTTTTTGGCGGGGAAATGTCCTCGCACGTGCGTGGGACATGCGTGGTTGGATATAGGATCACGTTAAATAAATCTGATGGGCTTGGCCCGCCTCTTTTTCATTCAAATGTATAAAACCTATTAGATAGAATTGGTAATTTAATTATCGGTTTAAACTAAGAATTAATCCCTAAATTATATTTTTTTTTATTTTAAGTATTTAAGCTATAAAGTAATATTTTTTATAAATTATGAATTTTTATTTTAAATGTCTAAAATATTTTTTGTTAAAATAATTGTATAAATATTTATAACGTTTTAACGTGTCAAAATAATTTTTTAACTGAAAATTAGAGGCTTAAAATGATTATATGTAGTAATTTAGGAATTCATTTTGATAAAGAAATAATTTAGATGCTTAATACAAACAAATAGCATAGTTTATGATTTATCGGTGGTGTGAGTGAAAAAATATAATTCAAAAAAATTAACTCAAAACAGAAATACTCGAATTATAATTTTATAAATTCAATTAAAAAATTTTAAATAACTTAATTAATCAAACAAATATTTTTTTAATGTACAAAATTTGTATTAATTTTAAAGTGATTATAATACAATAACTGTTATAAATATTATTAATATTCTGATAAAACACACACAATTTAAATTAATTTTTTTAAAATAAATATTACCCTTTTTTATTGGATTATTTGTTAAATTTTAATTATAAACTTTTCAAACAGTTCATTCATAATAATGTTATAATTTCTAAGGTGAAGCCCCATCATGCGTTATATAGAAAACCAAAAAAGACACGAAGGGAATCAGAATAACAATTGGTGCATTATTATTATTATTATTATTATTATTATTATTATTATTATTAATTGATGTATTATTGAGAGTCGACATCAAGTCGGTAGCCAAAGACGAGGTAACATAAGCCGTCTATATAGTCCTTCACGTTTCGTTCATGGGTCGTGAAATCCACGCTCTCTAATATAACGGAACCCTCCATGCCTACTTTGTCTCTTAACAAATATTTTCTTTTCAATTTAATTATTAATTGAGTTAATATTTTATTTTTTGGGTAAACTACATAAATGATTCCTCGACTATACTTCAGTTATCTTTAATATTATCTGATTATCAAATATTATAAATTGATCTATTGATTAAATTTTTTAATACAAACTAGTTTTGTTCCATTAAAAAAATTTAATAAAGGGTCATGGCAATAAAATCAATACATAAAATAAAAAGAAGAAAAATATACATAAAATAAAATTTAATAAGATATAGTCGAGGGATCGTTTATGTAGTTTACCTTTATCTCTTTGAATAAATAGACTTTTTTAATTATCACGTGTTAAAATTGATTGGTTTTAAAGATTTATGTTAAATTTTATCGTGAAAAATATACAGATTAGGTCATGGCAATAAAATCAATACATAAAATAAAAAGAAAAAAAATACGTATCTAGGACAAAAATAAGATTAAATTATAATGGGTAAGTTGTTTAATTTTGGAAAGATTAAAATATTAAAAAATAAATAAATTATCAAAACTAAATGAGTTATGATTTATTTTTATTCATTTTAAAATTAAAAGATGTTTAAAATAATTAAATTGGGAAAATTGAAGATCAATATTAATTAAATTTAATTCATTTTGAAATTAACAAAATTTTAAAAATAAAACATACCACACAATTTTTTTAAAAAAATTATTAACAACCTTAAATATTGTCAATAGCATAATTTAATAAAATAATATAATCATTTATAATAATTAATTAATTTAGAGATTCTGTAATAATGTAAAGATTTTTCTCGTTGATTTCCTCAAAATTTGATCACAAAAAAGACAAAATCTCTCTGATTTGAAAGTAGAAAACAAAGAAATAACACGTTTTTTCATTTAATTTGATATTTTCGAGGGGGAAAAAAAGAAAAGAAAAAAGAATAAAACGGGGAACGGGTCCGTTACGTTAAAGGGAGCGCCAAATGCGCCGCGCGTGTATTAAATATTGTCGGGTGAGAAGTCAAAACGACGGTGGTTAATACGTAATATTAAATGAGACGGATGTACTTTATCGTCCAAAAGAAATAATTATTAAAGTTACTGTTATTAATACAGACCACGGGAATATAAAAAGATTCACCGTTTCCACGTTCCGGCCTTGGGTATCCCTGTTAGGAAGCCTTGATTTTCCCGTTGAACTCGCCATGCAAATCTGGAAACCACTGTTTGGATGCTAAGAAAATAGAAATCATTATAAAATTTAAGAAGGAAAAGCAAGACGGAAATAAAGTGAAGAGAATAGAAGAAAATTCGGTCTCCTAGTTTTGGAACTGTCCCGTATCCACCTACAGGAGAAGATTCCGTGCTGAGTGCTTACTTTCTGAGAATTTTTGTTGTTTCATCCTTGTTTTCTTGTTAACCAAACAGAAGTTTGAAGAACGAGAGTTCGATGACCGAAAAATCGTACGTATTCTTTTCTCCAGTTTTAGTTGATCTTGTGTTTCCTCTTCCGTCGTTTTTCTCTGTTTCCCCCCCTGGATTTGCATGTTTAATTATTGGAAAGACAAACAAGGAATTAGCGACGGAACTAGCGTTAGATCAATAATTGAAAAAATTACGAGTCGATCTTAAGTTTCCTTTAGTAGTTAATAGAATTTTCTCTTAATCTAATCCTTCTTTTGACTATTCAAACAGTTTATGTTTGAAACAATTTAGCTTGTTTAGCACATCTCTAAGCTCCTTTTTCTTGGATTATGTTTCGGAATTTTCTAAGTTATTGTTTTCTCACTCATGCATTAGTGAATGAGTTTCATTTTCACTAATTCAGGGACTGGGGAACACAATGCAGGGGATGATATTAACGTTTTAATCAGTTGACAATCGGTCGAGTGGTTTCTCAATGGGGTATGAACTTAAATCTTTGTTTCAAGTGGATACCAGAAAATTGATATGGCTTATAGGAGTAACGTTTGCCGTGATTGTAACATTCCAGTATCTTGAACTTCCATATGGCAATGTTTTTTCGTCATTGTTTCCTTCCGGTAAGGTTTCTGTCAAGGAACAAGGTATAATTGCTGCTAATGAGACAGCTCATGATGCTGAGATATTTGAAGGGAAAGACATGAATTTCGATGCTGATGTTATATCAGAAGCAGATTTGAGCCTGAATAAATCTTCTGCATTTGATGAGGGTACCGAAGCTCCGAAGGAATCTTCAACTGCTGAAATGGTTGAGTCAAATAACAATACAACTGCGGGAAGTGGTGAAAGTTCCAAATCAGAGGAGTCTGAGAGTCCATCATTTGCGGAGTCTGGTTTGGACTTTAATGGTACAATTGCTGCTAATGAGACAGCTCATGATGCTGAGATCTTTGAAGGGAAAGACATAGATTTGGATGTTGATGTTATATCAGAAGCAAATGTGGGCCTGAATAATTCTTCTGCATTTGACGAGGGCAACGGAGCTCCGAAGGAATCTTTTCCTGAACTGGTCGAGTTAAATATCAATACAACTATGGAAAATGGTGAAAGTTCCAATTCAGGGGATTCTGAGAAGGAAGGTAATTTCACAAGTTTAAACAATCTGAACCAAACTAGTGCTGCTAACAAAACAGCTAAAGCGAATGACATTGGGGACTCTAAAGATAGTTTCACATCAGAAGAAGTAAGCTTGAATAGATCATCTATATTAGACAAGGATACCATTTCTCCTAGGGAGTCATCAAAAGAGGAATCAGAGGGCTTAAACAAAATTTCCAAGGTGAACTTCCTTGAAAGTTCTAATAATTCAAGTGCAGCCGAGAATGTTGGCAAAACCGAGGAAAGTTTTTCTTCGGAGAATGGTACAGTTGATGTCAACACTTCAAAAAACAATATAGGAAATGTAAGTGTAAGTTTATCTCCGATAAGCATATTTTCCTCAGATACAGGCCTCGGTACAACCAACAGTACCCTAGAAAAAGATGTTGAGACAAATGTCAGCACTTCTATAGAGTCTTCCAGTTCCAGCATACATTCAGTGGAGCAACACGCCACATCAAGTTTAGACAAGAATGAGAAATCGAAAGAGATGCAGAAAAATTTCACCAAATCAGGTGATGATTCTTTTCCCCCCCAAAGCTCCCAAGATGAAGAAAAAGCCTGGGATGCCACCTGCACTAACTACAATAGCTGATATGAACAAATTGTTTTATCAGAGCCGTGTTTCATATGAATCCGAGGTATGCTCATATGTTTTGATTTCCATTATTACAACAGGATACTTTAGTTCTATGTTACAATGTTTCGTTTTCTATCTCCATTTGTTTTTAGACACCAAGATGGCCTTCAAGAGCTGATAAAGTTCTACTAGAAGCAAGATTGCATATTGAGAATGCACCAATTATAAACAACGATCCACGACTTTATGCACCACTTTATCGGAATGTTTCTATGTTCAAAAGGTAGATTTCAACTCCATTTTCTCTTTCATTTTTTAACACTACAATAAAATGTATTACTAGGGGAAAAAACAGTGTTGGTTGATTTGAGACTGGTAAGTTTGCGGTAAACAGAACCAGTTACTGGTATCCAAGTGCATACATTATAAACACTTTACATTATCATTTTCAGGAGCTATGAATTGATGGAAAACAAACTCAAAGTATATGTCTACAAGGAAGGGAAAAGACCCATAGTACATGTGCCGGTTCTCCAGGGTATTTATGCCTCTGAAGGATGGTTCATGAAGCAACTGGAAACTAATAAAAAATTTGTCACCAAAACCCCAAGAGATGCCCAACTGTTTTACATGCCTTTTAGTTCTAGAATGTTAGAGGAAACCTTATACGTGCCTGATTCTCACAGTCATAAGAACCTTATACAGTATTTGAAGAACTACGTGGACACAATTGCAGCAAAATACCCTTTCTGGAATAGAACTGAAGGTGCTGACCATTTCCTGGTTGCTTGCCATGATTGGGTAATGCTTTTCATGCTTTTCTGGTTTTGGCCATTACATTTTTCACGGTGTTTGGAACTGATCATAAATTTCAAATAGTCCAACATAGCACTACTGACTACTGTATGAAATATCTTAATATACATGGAATTTGAAACCTATATTATTTGAACTCATGTGGGAGTGTTAGACACATGTATGTGTTCAATTTTTTAAAAGATTTCCATATTTTTGTAGAGTTGTTATAATATCACATCTCCATACCTATGTCATGATATGTTGGAGACATGGATGTGACACAAAGTAGAGTAACATAGTATGAAACAACTTAAAACTTTTTTTTTAGTTTTTACTTTGTTACTTATTAGAAGTTATTGCCAAATGGTTAGTCTTTCTTCAGTATAAGTTCTTGTCTCCCTGTTTTTACCTCGACCTTTGTACACAGGTATATATCCCTTTGTCTGTAAGCTTGCGCGTCAATGGCTGCATAGTTTCGTTTTGATTCTCAGTTTTTTCTTCCTGGAACCATTCCTAATGAGCACTACTTTTCTCAGGCACCATCTGAAACAAGGGGACACATGGCCAACTGCATAAGAGCCCTCTGCAATTCCGATGTTAGAGAAGGTTACGTTTTTGGCAAGGATGTATCTCTTCCGGAGACCTATATCCGGAATCAGCAGAAACCTCTTAAAGACCTCGGTGGCAACCCTCCGTCTAAGAGACCAATCCTGGCTTTCTTTGCAGGAAGTATGCATGGTTTTCTAAGGCCGATTCTATTAGAACAGTGGGGAAACAAAGATCCCGACATGAAAATCTTTGGCAGAATGCCTAATGTCAAGGGGAAAATGAACTACATTCGGCACATGAAGAGCAGCAAGTACTGCCTTTGCCCCAAAGGATACGAAGTTAATAGTCCAAGAGTGGTAGAGGCCATTTTCTATGAATGTGTTCCGGTTATCATATCCAACAATTTCGTACCTCCGTTTTTCGAAGTTTTGAACTGGGAATCATTCGCCGTCTTCGTTCTAGAGAAGGATATTCCAAACTTGAAGAAGATCCTCTTATCGATCCCTGCAAAGCGGTATCGTCAGATGCATCTGAGAATCAAAAAGATACAGCAACATTTTCTTTGGCATCCGAATCCCGAGAAGTACGACATCTTCCATATGATTCTTCACTCAGTTTGGTACAACAGAGTTTTCCAAATGAAATCCAGGTAAGTGAAGCTCAGATTATGTAAGCTAGTTGATGAAATTTTAATTTCTGTATAGAAAATAAAGTAATTTTCTAGGGAATTTGTTTCAACATCCTCATTTATTATTCAATAATTAACTGCAGCATGAGAAAATGCATGCATGTGCCATGTTTCTTTTTGTTTTTCCTGCCATGTTCGTTACGTAATCTGATTAAACAATGTGTGCGCTATTTATTAATAACTGTTGACCGTAATTTACATTCATTTTGTAGGTTCAAAACAAAGCTTTATTAATAGAGTTAATCACACCACATGTCCCCATACTATAGCCTTCATTCTAAATTAGTCCTTAAACTTCTACATGTTCCAATTTCATCCTCAAACTGTAACTTTTATTCTAAATTGATCCACCAAAATTTTGAATGTTCCATTTTACCTATTTTTTATATCACATCATATGTACGAACCATCTAACCTCAGTGGTAAGGGAACGATTATTGTTCTTAGAGGTTACGTTTTTAAGCACCGGTAATACCAACACAATGTCTAAAGGTTGAGAGTATATTCTAGAACAGATATTATCGTAATACTGTAGCTAATTCAAAAAAATGATACTACATCATAATATATAATATTATTAGATAATATATATAAGTGTTTTATGATAGTTAATAATTTTTAACGGTTTTATTAACGTAAGATATGATTAGCGTATATTGATAATTTAGATATAAAATTAAAATATTTAAAAGTTTAAGGATCATTTTATAACGAGAGTCACGCTAAAAAAAATACCTAGAATGAGAATCGTATATTTAAGATAAAATTAAAATGATTAAAAAATTAGGAATTAAGTTAAAATAAAAGATATAATTTAAGAATAAGTTTTAAATATTTTAAAATTTAAAGATCAATTTAAAATGATTTTTATTATTTAGGGATGTGAGATATAATTAACTCTAACTAATAATAACTTATTAATTAAAATAGAATAGAATGTAAACGTATTCTCCGCTGTATAACAGCTGCGCGTGGTCCCTGTCCGGCCCACCGTCAATAAAAATTATGTTTAGTTCTTTATCTCACTTTTTTTCTTTCCATTTCCAATTTCCAAATTGCATATAGGGGATTGGTCGGTCGCGCTTCACGCGCTCTTCTCTGTCGCGCCTAATTGCGTTTAATATACAAATTGGTGCCTTAATTTTATAGTTTCTCTCAATTTGGTATTTGATTTTTTTAATAGAATTGTATTGTGAATTTTGAAGAAAAAAAATACTTTGGTACCCATATTGGTTTAGCATTTCAATAACTAATTAGGTTACTGATTAGGTATTTACTAGTCAAATACTGGCATTATTAAATGTCGTATCTTATCTTATTGTTACTGAAAGTTCGTATTAGTATCTGATATTAATTTATAATTTTTTTAATTTTATTTAAAAATTCAAATACCCGAGAAAGTAACCAAATTCATATATCAAATGTATATATTAAGCCTATTTCTTTTGGAAGAAAATCATTAAATTATAATTATTGTGACATAATTAAAATAAAGTGTGCTAGATTAAATTATAACTAAAATGCAACCATTAACTGTTTTTGTTAAAGATTTAATAAAATATAGAGGTTAATCTCAAATTTTAGCATAATAGAGGGACCAAAATTACAATTAGACATGTTTAATTTTTTTTTCTCCAATTTCAGTTCTCATTAGCTTTAATTTGAAATAAATCGAAAATTCCCGAATGCCAAACAGCTCCCATCCTTTCCTTTTTCTCACCAGATTTTACTTTCTCAAAGAGTCCAATGTTCTAACTCAGTAACTCGTTCGTGTCGATCTTTCTTTTCTGTCGCTCTCAGTGAGTTGATTCAATGGCGCATCTCTTCAGGGATCTTTCACTCGGTCACTCAAAGAGAGAGTCGACGCCGACGCCACCGCCACTGCTAACTAAGCCTCAACCAATGCCTAGTAAGCTCACCTCGACAGATCTCCAATCTCCATTCGGCCAACTCGCCTCTCAACTCACTGATTCCGACCTTAGACTCACTGCTTACGACGTTCTCCTCGCGGTATGCCGTACCTCCTCCTCCAAACCTCTGTCCACTTCCGCTTCCTTCAATTCCGGTTCGCCGAGTCTCAACACGCCTAGTGAAAACCACAACCACTCGCCTAACTCGCCCGCGTTGCAGCGCTCGCTTACGTCTGCGGCTGCTAGTAAGATGAAGAAGGCTTTAGGATTGAAGTCGCCGGGTTCTTCATCGGGCTCGAAGAAGAGTCCGGGTTCCGGGCCAGGCTCGGGACAGGGAAAGTCTAAGCGGCCTATGACCGTAGGGGAGCTTATGAGGATTCAAATGCGGGTATCTGAGACCATCGATTCGCGAGTTAGAAGATCGCTTCTAAGAATCGGCGGTGGCCTGGTCAGCTCAATTTAACTCATTATTATTATTATTTTAAAATGATAAATTTTGGTTGATCCTAATGTTTTTAATTACGATTTATTAGATCTGCACAATACTGCTTGTGAGCAAATCAAGTTTAGTTATTTATAATATTAAAGTAGATGCGATTGGATCCGAATCCGATGGTAATTTTTTGAAAAATGCGTATGATTTACGTTCCGAACAAATTTGATTCTCTAATATAAACCTGAATGATGGTATGATAATGTAAATTCTCCAATGTTTCGAAACTCATTAAGATTATCAATTTTAAGACGAGAATATTGTAGGGCTTTGATGAACTTTATGATTTTTACTTAGTTTTAACATTACCGGTGTTTAATTGATTTATAGTACCCGCTATTTGGTCATTAGTACTGACTATGGTCAAATGATAGGTTGGAAGGCGAATCGAGTCCGTTGTTCTTCCATTGGAGCTATTACAGCAGCTCAAGCAATCAGATTTTACTGATCAGCAGGAATATATTGAGTGGCAAAAACGAAACCTCAAGGTTCTTGAAGCTGGTTTACTATTGCATCCTCGTGTGCCACTTGATAAGTCAAATAATGCATCACAAAGGCTACGACAAATCATTCATGCAGCCCTAGATAGGCCAATAGAAACAGGAAAGAACAATGAGTCGCTGCAAGTTCTTCGTACGGCTGTTATGTCTCTTGCTTCCAGATCTGATGGGTCTCTTTCTGATTCATGTCACTGGGCTGATGGTATTCCATTGAATCTCAGACTCTACGAAATCCTTTTGGGGACATGCTTCGATATTAATGATAATACATCTATTATTGAGGAAGTTGATGAGCTTATGGAGCATATAAAGAAGACATGGGTGATCCTTGGGATTAACCAAATGCTCCACAACCTCTGCTTTACGTGGGTCCTGTTTCACCGTTTTGTTGCCTCTGAGCAAGTCGAAATGGACTTGCTATATGCTGCTGATAGTCATCTAGCAGATGTAGCAAAAGATGCCAAGGCAACCAAGGATCCAGACTACTCCAAGATTTTAAGTTCTACATTGACTTCAATACTGGGCTGGGCAGAGAAACGACTTCTTGCTTATCATGACACTTTTGATAGCGGAAATATCTATTCCATGCAGGGAATCATTTCTTTAGGCGTATCAGCAGCTAAGATTTTGGTTGAGGATGTATCCACTGAGTATCGCAGAAAGAGGAAAGGAGAAGTTGATATTGCTCGAAATAGAGTTGACACTTACATCAGGTCTTCATTGCGCACTGCTTTTGCTCAGGCAAGTCTTTATTATCTGTTATTGGCCCTTTCATTGATGCTTCAAGGAAAAATCTGTGTTATGCTATATGTATAGTATCTGAAATGTCATGTACATGTACAAATTCCTTAGATGTATGAAACATGGAAATGTAACAAATGTAAGAATTAAGATGTATGTGTGTGAATATTATCTCCCCTCCTACTTCTCCTTTTAGCAGGTTTAATGACTCTGCGTGTTTTTAATTGTTATATAGAGAATGGAGAAAGCAGACTCTAGCAGGAGAGCTTCCAGAAACCAGTTGAATCCCCTTCCTGTCCTTGCAATACTTGCTAATGATGTTGGTGAGCTAGCTGTTCGTGAGAAGCAGGTTTTCAGTCCAATATTGAAGGGTTGGCATCCTTTGGCAGCAGGTGTGGCTGTGGCCACCCTCCATGCTTGTTATGCAAATGAGATCAAACAGTTTATATCGGGCATTATGGAGTTGACCCCTGATGCTGTTCAAGTACTGAGAGCTGCAGATAAATTGGAGAAGGATCTTGTGCAGATTGCAGTTGAGGATGCAGTAGACAGTGATGATGGTGGGAAGGCAATAATCCGTGAGATGCCTCCTTATGAGGCTGAAACTGCTATCGGCAATCTTGTTAAAGGGTGGATCAAGACAAGAGTTGACAGACTTGAGGAATGGGTTGATCGGAATCTGCAACAAGAGGTATGCAGTTGCTATTCTTGTCATTTGGATGAAAATTTTATCTGAAACTTATATCTTACAAATCTCCGTTTATTTTGAAATTTGTTTGGTCATGCAACTGAGTAGCTATATGCTTAATTTCTGCTTCAGGTTTTGTTAAACTATTATTATTATTATCATTGTTGTTGTTGTTGTTGCTGCTGCTGCTAAATAACACATTGCATGACACTAGGTCTGGAGTCCACAGGCTAATCAAGAAGGATATGCCCCCTCTGCTGTCGAAGTTTTGAGAATCATTGATGAGACTTTGGACGCATTTTTCCAGCTCCCAATACCAACACATCCTGCATTGCTACCTGATTTGATGGTTGGCCTTGACAAATGTCTTCAATATTACAGCATCAAGGCAAAATCTGGCTGCGGTATGTGCTTGCAAATATAATAAATGATCTCAATACAACAGTTAAGGTTTTTTAGAGTTTCTGACATTTTACCTTTTAATCTGACATGTAGGTTCACGTACTACATATATGCCCACAATGCCTGCATTGACTAGATGTGAGATAGGATCAAAGTTCCAAGCTGTGTGGAAGAAGAAAGAAAAGTTACAAAACTCTCAGAAGAGAAATTCTCAGGTCACAACAATGAATGGAGATAATTCATTTGGGGTGCCACAGCTGTGTGTTCGTATAAATACATTGCACCGTGTCCGATCTGAGATGGATGTTCTAGAAAAGAGGATCATAACCCACTTAAGGAACTGTGAATCTGCTCATGTGGAAGATTTTTCGAATGGTTTGAACAAGAAATTTGAATTAACCCCATCTGCTTGTGTGGAAGGGGTTCAGCAATTATCCGAGGCACTAGCTTACAGAATTGTATTCCACGACCTAGGTCATGTTTTATGGGATGGTTTGTATATTGGGGAGCCATTATCGTCTAGGATTGACCCTCTATTACAGGAACTAGAGCGAAACTTGTTGATCATCTCTGAAACTGTGCATGAAAGAGTTCGTACTAGGGTCATAACTGATATCATGAAAGCTTCCTGTGATGGGTTCTTGCTAGTTTTACTTGCTGGAGGGCCCTCTCGAGCTTTCACTCGTCAGGATTCTCAAATTATAGAGGATGATTTCAAATCCCTTAAAGATCTGTTTTGGGCCAATGGAGATGGTTTGCCGGCTGACCTCATAGACAAGTTTTCAGCAACTGCAAGAGGAGTCCTTCCCCTCTTTAGAACCGATACAGATAGCTTAATTGAGCGGTTCAGACATGTGACCTTGGAGACATACGGCTCGTCTGCTAGATCTAGGCTTCCACTACCTCCAACATCAGGGCAGTGGAATCCTACTGAAGCAAACACTCTCCTACGCGTGCTATGTTACCGGAATGATGAGACAGCTTCAAAGTTCCTAAAAAAGACATACAATCTACCCAAGAAACTTTAACAATCTTAGGTTTGGTGTATACAGCAGACCAACGAAGGCTGCATCCCATGTGACAGAGAGTGCCAGCAATAATGTTCTTGTAAACCATATATTTTCCGAGATGGGGTCCGACAAAGTTGTTTAGCATGCCATGCCTGGTCGGCTGCAAATGCTTAAAGATGCGGCCCTAATCTTGTGTAGCATAGTGGGAATGTTGGTGATGAAATCCAGCTGCTTTTCACCAACATGCTGAGTTGGGAGATAAAAGAAACCATAGAAGCAAAGGATATTCCAAGGGCTTGCCCATGAGGAAAGGTTGGTGTATAATATTTGATTATTACAAGATTCAATTATGTCAATATATGAGATTCCTTCAGCTCCAATCTTGTCTACCCTTTAGAATTTTGGAGAACCTGTTATTTTTCCTTACAAAGGTCATTGTGTTTATTTGCTTTGTCCTTCATCATTTGTTCATTTTGCTTTTATTTCGATCGATGCACATTTGATGATTGATCGATACGTGTTTATAATTATATACTAGTGTATTGTATGAAATTTAGTGTTTGTTTATTTGTGTTTTTATTTTTGGAGTACATACAGTATGTTTTTTCTTTGTGATTAGGACATAAAATAGTTTTGATTTTTGTTTGTTGCAAAGCCTTCTTTCGACTGTATTTGCCCTGTCAATTGGTTTGACGGCCAATGAATGGATCACTTAATCGGAGAACTCGTCGGAAAGCGTCTGTTTATAATTATAGATCAAGTATCACAATCTACACTCTGCCGGTCTCCATCGGCCAATGTTGTTTTCCAGGAACTCATATCTCAGTGAGTGGTTGATCAGATTGATGGTTAAAAGCTTCTCATTGTCCCACCCGATCTTGCCATCCGAGTAACGGACCAGACCGAACTAACCAGGAGTCCCTTCTGATAACATGTATCAGATGAAGGGTTGGTTAATCTTGTCTAAGTTGCAGGATTCAGCTTTTTAGCTCCGGCCATGGCTTTTCCTGCCCATTTTGGAAAGAGATGCAGTGGAATAGCTATATAGCATGCAAAGGCAAAGCGAACACTTTTATATACTAAAAAATATAAGTGATTAAGCTGCACTATATCACTATATGCACTATGCAGGATTACGAAAACAACCCCATCTTTATACTTTAATCTGGTACATTTCAGTCATTTTATAGTTATTAATGTAGACAATCAATCCGAATCTACTATGTGATTAAGATTATTTTTATAATCAAGGTAATTTTTTGTACGTTAACTGTCTGAATATTAATTCGTTTAGGATCTGGGCATTGGGGAAGTAGAAAACTATTTTTTATTAAATAGAAAGATTATAGTTTTTTTTATATCGGGATTTGAACCCATACAAGATGGGACAAGATGAACATCCTTGATCAATGTCTGAATATTAATTTGTTGGAGTCAACTGAAACTCAGAACTATCTAGTGATTTAACACGATTTATTGTCACCAATTTTTTTGTCTTAGAGATAAGATAAACTTTTATAATCCAATTTCTGTCAATCAACTCAAACTATGTGACAATCAAACCACTTTTTATCAGAGTAAAAATCTTCTATCTCTTTTCCATACATCCTTTTATACCTCCTTTGAAAATTTTTTAAAAAATTGAATTTTTAAACCCTAACTCTTATTTTTTATATCCTAAATTCTAAACCTACCCCTAATTCCCTAAACCCTAACCACAACCCTTAACCTAGAACCCTAAACCTTCTAATTTGAAGTGGAGGCATGAATGGAGACATGGAAAAGAAGTAAACAATTTGTATTCTTTTTATCAATGCTTCGATGTACCACTAAAGATAAGAACAACTTTAACATTGTCAGTCTCAAGAATCACCTTCATGTGACCACAAAATTTTTAAAAGTTTATAATTATACTTTTCATTGGTTAAATAATATCTATAATATTTATGATTTGTTTATGTAAAATTTGATTTAAATTAATAAAAAAATGGAATCCAACTCTATCTTATGTTATTTAATAGATTTATTTCATGTATATTTCATAACTTAAAATTCTTATATAAATTTAAATAAAACATGGAATCCAACATCCAATGTTTTGTCCCATGGAAACTAGACAAGACCCTGTGGTTCAACATTACTTTAGAAGCAAGAAACACAGCTAAATTTAACGTCTAGTTTTTACCCTGGACAGCCTCTGCCATTTTCTTTGCCATGAACTGCAGAGTATCATCAATAAGAGTAACCAAATCTTCCAATTTCAACCCTTGGATAGGATCGGAAACAAACGTCCACTCGATCTTGCACCCGTCGCCTTCCATCGGAAACACGTTGAGAGTGGCGACGTAGTTTCTGAACCCAAGGTTGTTTTCCATGACCTCATAGCTTAACGAGTGGTTGATCGGGTCGATGCATAAAAGCTTCTCGACGGCCCATCCGCTCTTCCCTTCACAGTAACGGACCAGACCTGGCTGACCGGGAGTCCCTTCCTTCCGATAACACGTATGAACCATAGCCGTAGGGAAAAACTTGTCCAGGTTGCAGAATTCGGCTATGAACGGCCATATCTGCTCTGCCGTGGAGTCTTTCAGCTCCGCCGTGGCCTTGCCTTCCCATTTCAACTTTGCTTCATCAGCCATATGCAAGATTAGAAATCAGCCTCATCTTTTCCATATGGTTAGAAATTAGAATTAAAGCATAGGGTATTTTGGGTTTTTCAGACTTGCACGTTATACTTAGGACCCCATGATTGCTCTCTCCCATTGAAAAAATATCCATTGAATTTAACTCATTACATCATTTACAATTAATAATAAATTTTATTTTATTTTTTAAAAATAAATTGAGTAGATATTATTATATATTATAGATAAATCGAATTTATTTTATTAAAAACGTTATGATAAAAAATTTGGTTAATAATAGCGTGGTCAATAGATTCGTTGTCTTGAACCGTGATGTGTCTTTTGATACTTTATAGTTTACTACAACACTGAATATATTAATAGACCAGGTGAATATAGAAGCTGATATTAATCATTATCTTTACTTTCAAATATATATTAATAAAAAAATCGTTATAATCTAAGTCTAACCTAAACATTTTTTAAGAGATTTAATCTCTTATTTTATTAGTCATAAAAATTTATATATTTTAACTTTATCTTTAAATTACACTTGGATTTTTAGTTATTTCAATAAGATGTTAAATCTATTACATATATTTTTTAGTATGATTATTAATATCTAATTTATTAAATAATTAATTTGAATAATATAATGTAAAATGTAATTTATTGAGTTATATATTTCTCTAGGTAAACTACTAGTCAAGTGGTTTATGTGTAAGCTTTCATAGAGTTACCTAAACGAAAGAATTCTTTTGACGTGAATCTTCTAACCTTCCGAGGAATTAAATTTCAAACGCAATTTCAAATTTCAGGCTCTTCGAGGTTTAAGATTAGAATCAATGAGTTGAGATTTGTATAACCTTTATTGTTAGTAGAGGCAGATAAGATTAGATATTTAACTAATTTAATTAAAATTATTCTCGATCCTGATAGTTATTGTTTCTTAAAATTAGAATTTTTCAGTTCTAATTATATCAGATTTTAAATTTTAAGAATTAATCTTGTTATTAGTAAAAATCGATATTAATATCGAGTACTCGATCAATTAATTTATTATTAAGAGTGTTTGAGTAATAAAAAAAAAAAATTCAACCAACAATAATAAAATTAAAATTTAAAAATAAATTATTCTCGTAATATTCATATATATATATATATAAAGTTTAATAAAAAAATATTATCTAATAATTCAATATCGGATATCTAACATTAGTTCCCATCTCATTAGTAGTCTTGATATTTTATTAATGAAATAAATAAGTTCGAAATCCATCACAATTTATATGGGAGAAATTCCAAACAATTGATTAGAAATAAAAATTAAAAAGGAATTTTTTTAGAAGAATCAATGGAGCTTTACTTTGTAAAGTAGAGGGGAACAGACTACCCTATATTCTTCAAACCCTAATTTCATCAATTTCTTAACAAAATTTCCCAAATCTCTCCCTATATTCTTATTCTTTTTGCGATTTAACCGATCTCTCAAGCCGGATATCGAATGTATTAGCCGATGATTCGAGAATGTTCATGGATCTTCACGATGATACCTTTGGACGAATGTAATCCTTGCTATACCAGAGTTGCGTAGCCAGGTTCGTAGAAATAGGGCATCCATTAACCAAAACCTGATTGATAGTATCCCCTACCCGATACCAACGAGTGCACTATTCGCACACGACCTTGGAGAATCGTGCAGAATAGGAAACATAAAGACGCTTCCCTTGCTTCCGTTGATGATAACGAGTTCAACGACATAGATAACGAACACAATAATATCGTGAGCAGTGCTGGATTTGAAAAAGTTGTCGTTTGCAAGAAAGGAAAACGAGGATATTAAACAGCTTAGGGTTTTCGGAGAAGAGGTTGTCGCGAAGAAGATGGATGATTATGACAGCGGCGGCCGTAGCGGTGATAAGGGGCCCGGTGCTGAAGATGAAGGAAGCACAGCGCCGCTTCCTGAGAAGGTATTCTTTAGTTTCTGAAATGATTTTACTTTATTCTGGTAAGATTTCCTCTTGTTTGGATTTTTGCTTCTGCTTGTATTTTTAATTTTGTTATCAAGGAATCCATAAAAGGAAAAGAAAGTTTTGATTAGTGAGATTTATTTATTGTTTCTTTGAGTTTTCCCCCTTTTTGGTTTTTTTTGGACTATTGTATGGTTTGCCGCTGCAAACATACTTAACATTGGCATTTTAAAACAAGCTTTGTCTTTATATAATTGGTCCTAGTAGTAGTAGTATTCATTGAATACAAGTATTAATATGAAGAAAGAACATATATAATGTTGAGAGCTGGGACTGATATTTTTCAATTGCAATGTCATTTTATTAGTTTGGAATTCTTGAAGAATGGGTTCTTATTCTTTCTTTTTTGTTGCAACAGGTTCAGGTGGGCGGTTCTCCAATGTATAGATTAGAAAGAAAACTGGGTAAAGGAGGCTTTGGACAAGTATATGTTGGCCGATGTATTGGCACTGGTCCAGGAGCTTTAGAGGTTCCGGATTATTTTTATAGTAGATTTTTGCATACTCTAATAGTTGATTTCCCCAATGTGCTAAACTTGTTATGTCTGAATTGTAGGTAGCTTTAAAATTTGAACACAGAAGCAGTAAAGGATGTAATTATGGGCCGCCATATGAGTGGCAAGTTTACAAGTGAGATTCCTATTATCACATTTTATGAGTGGTTCTTATATTTGTTCACCGTCTCATAAAGTATCCTATATGACGTTTGAGATTTAACTGTGGCTTAAATTACCTTTTGTGCAGTGCACTTGGTGGTAGCCATGGTGTGCCTCGAGTTCATTATAAGGGCCGGCAAGGTGACTACTATGTTATGGTATGTGTTTGCTTTAATATGCAGTCTGTAGAGTTTGTGAAACATATGTATCTGGTTTTAGAGTTTGACCCTGAGATGTTGGTTGGAATGTTTTTAACAGGTTATGGATATGCTTGGACCTAGCTTATGGGATGTTTGGAATAATAACTCGCACACGTATGTTCTTTGTGAGTTACATAGTGGATTTTTCTTAATTTTTCCACATATTGGCTATTTAAGGGTAGTTTTGTATTTTCAATTTCAGGATGTCCATTGAAATGGTTGCATGCATTGCCATTGAAGCCATCTCAATCTTAGAGAAGATGCACTCGAGAGGGTGATACTTCTTTTTCTATTTTAACTATCATTTGCTTTCTTTTTGGTTCAGAAGTGTTGTTAAGAAAGTCGATGTGCTTGGATTGATAAAATGTTGGTACCTGGCAATCTATCAATGAATTGGGCTGTCCAACTGTCCATCATTGGTTTTGGGTGGAAAGGATTATGATTCTTCCTTCTACGTGTGTATTTTTGTCGTGGAATGCATTTATTGCTTTAATGCTGTTGTGTCTGTACTTTGCAGATATGTTCATGGGGATGTGAAACCTGAGAATTTCTTGCTTGGTACTCCAAGGACTCCAGATGAGAAAAAACTTTTTCTTGTTGACCTAGGATTAGGTAAGCATAAGATTTCTTATTTTTAAATATTTTTATATGCATATACAGAAAATTTCTCATAGTTCTTTTTCTATTTTGACTTTGCAGCAACCAGGTGGCGAGATAGTTCAAGTGGTCAACATGTTGAGTATGATCAACGTCCAGATGTTTTCAGGTGATATTTACTACTTTTTCATGTTTTTCTGTTCCTGTGTGCCACATAAATTAGATTTGTTTAACCATCTTATAAGCTGGGGGGTTATTTTCCTTCTCTATTTTAAGGTTATACTTATCTGTTATTAGTTTTCCTATTCTGCAGGGGAACTGTACGGTATGCTAGTGTGCATGCTCATCTCGGTAGAACCGGTAGCAGGAGAGATGATCTAGAGTCTCTGGCTTACACACTTATTTTTCTACTCCGTGGTCGTTTACCTTGGCAAGGATATCAGGTTTGAATTTCTGTAATATAAATCTTGGTATGTTCCTATTTGTTATCTATTACCTTTCTGATGCAAGTGTTATTTTAGGGAGAAAACAAAGGCTTTCTTGTTTGTAAGAAGAAGATGGCCACATCCCCGGAAACTCTGTGTTGCTTTTGCCCTTTACCTTTCAGACAGTTTGTTGAGTACGTGGTGAACTTGAAATTTGACGAGGAACCAAATTATGCAAAATACATCTCTCTTTTTGATGGGATTGTTGGTCCAAATCCAGATATTAGGCCGATAAATACTGATGGTGCTCAGAAGGTGCTTTTTGCTTCTTGGAGTCTAGCATATTTAACGTATCAAGAGTTTAGATTATATTTTTCTTTGGAATTCATTTTAACATATATATTCTTCTTCTTGAAGCTTATATATCAAGTAGGACAAAAGCGAGGGAGGTTAACCATGGTGGAGGAAGAGGATGAACAGCCAAAGAAGAAGGTTCGAATGGGAATGCCTGCAACACAATGGATTAGCGTGTATAATGCTCGTAGGCCCATGAAGCAAAGGTATATATATCTTAAATCACCATCAAGCTTTTCAAGTTCATGACTAAGAATAGATGTTGATAATTTCTATCTCCTATTGTAGATATCATTACAATGTGGCAGATGTGAGGCTTCCCCAACATATTGAGAAAGGTAATGAAGATGGGTTATTTATCAGCAGTGTGGCTTCTTGTTCAAACCTCTGGGCTCTTATCATGGATGCTGGCACTGGCTTAACCGCTCAAGTTTATCAACTCTCACCATACTTTCTTCACAAGGTTGATTGCGTCCTTTTGATTTGGAGTTTTTTGTCATTGTGTATCTGCTATAGTACATATTTCACGGTAGTCCTTGGCTAATATGATATTTGCACTTTGTCATGTAGGTCCAACATTGTTTAAAATAGCTCATAATTTGTGGTATAGCACAAATATTGATCTACTCATTTTTTTCCTTTTACTTTATGAAGGAATGGATTATGGAGCAATGGGAAAAGAATTACTACATCAGTGCTATTGCGGGTGCGACTAATGGGAGTTCATTAGTTGTAATGTCTAAGGGTTAGTTTAGTTATCCGTGAAGTTATATAAAATAAAATTACAATTTTTATATTTATGCAGTCTTGTATCTATTGCTGTATTGGATGCAGGGACCCAGTATTTGCAGCAATCCTACAAAGTCAGTGATTCATTTCCCTTCAAATGGATCAACAAAAAATGGAGGGAGGGTTTTTATGTGACTGCCATGGCCACTGCTGGAAGCAGATGGGCAATTGTTATGTCGCGCGGTGCTCCATTTTCTGACCAGGTCTTCTTTGATTTCAACATTAACTGTTCAGTGGCTCTCCATTTTTGTGAAATCAAAAGCTTACAGCCTAAACCAATATACCCTTGGTATGTTTGCAGGTTGTAGAGTTAGATTTTCTCTATCCTAGTGAAGGTATACATCGTAGGTGGGATGGTGGCTATCGCATCACTTCAACTGCTGCAACTTTGGATCAAGCTGCTTTCGTCCTTAGTGTTCCTAGAAGAAAACCAGCAGATGAAACTCAGGAGACCCTTCGAACTTCTGCTTTTCCTAGCACTCATGTAAAGGTATTTATTCAACTTCAATCACAAGCTTATTTCATCCTTTTTTCTCGAGAAGTATTGAATGTCTACTTAATTTTTTTTTTTCTTCTTTTCTCCAGGAGAAATGGGCAAAGAATCTGTATATTGCATCAGTTTGTTATGGTCGAACTGTTTCATGAACTAGCAATGTTCTGTTCAGATGCCGCTGATTTTATTTGCTTGTGCATTTGTACAACAAGGGACAGATCAACAGCTTCACTTTTCTGGAACTAAGCTCTTTAGTTGGATGGATTAATCACAGCGTTACCTTTTTTGCAGCCATCAGGAAGCATCTATTCTATACCCTGTGCACTGTCATTCAATCAAGATGAAATCTGAATGAGCTAAGTTTAAATCTTTTGTCCCATTTGCATGTTCTTATTTGTATAGTTTTGGAATCCTAATTTCTTGGTTGAAGGCAAGTGCAGAGGTTAAAAGTTTTAATTCTTGATGGTGTGGTAGGGATATGCAACGTCTATTTATGTTGAACCCTTAAGTGCCTAGTCATTTACTCTTGTACTATGTCTAGCATCTAGCCTTGTTTTGTGGACTAAAAGATCATTAAGATCTCTCACTCCTTCCATGGATATCTGATTTGATCATAAAGAGCGAGAGAATGCTACTTATTTTGTATATTTTTGAAGTAACAGGGATATCATTATCGACTAGCAATACTTGAACCTTATGTTCTCATTTCCCTAACAGCTAATCACAGGATCCATTTTGTATATCTTATGGATAATTTGATGATGAATTTGTTTCCATCCCATTTTTTATTCTTTTCTCACTGTCTCCATTCAGTGCATGGTAGAGAGTTTTATATGCATTTTGAGTAATTGAAATTCTGACATTTCAATGTACCAACTTTTTGTACTTGACTAGCCTTTGAATCCTTTGATGGTAGACTTTCTTCTTCTTCTCCTTATCTTGAGTCTCCTTATAATCTATTTGTCCCTCCAACTTCTCTTCTTTCTCGTGCTTAGTCTTTTCTTCTTTGCAATCGTCATGTTTCTTGAAATATATTCTTTACCCATAGTTTTTGACTCTGCATATAAAGTTATTTTTTTTAGAAACTAATATAACGATTCAAATCTGATCTAATCTAAATTTTATATAATCAAAATATCTCACAAGTATGAACTTAAACCTCTATGAGCATATAATAATGTTTTCATGTATTTTAGGATCTGTTTAAGTTAGTGTAACTTTTATAAATTTGTTTGTATTTAGTGGAATGTTATTGTTTTAAATTGAAGCTCTTAAATACTTTTGAAGTTAAACTCATGTTTTATTATCGAATTTTAATGAATTTGATTAATGGGTTTTTTCAGGCATGCACATTAACTTATAGCCCCATGATTGTTCTCTCCCATTTAAAAATATCGTGACGTTTGACTTATCACGTCATTTATGATCTTATCTATTAATAATTTTTATCTTATATTTTGTTAAATAAACTATAAATAACATAATAAATTGAACTGTAATTTCTCCTCCAATTGACCACGAAAGATAAGTTTTGGATGGATAGTGAGAAGATATTATTATATAGTATATTTGAATCGAATTTATTCTATTAACAACATTATAATCTAATCAAAAAATTATTTAAAGGATTCATTCTTTCATTTTATTAATGTTAAAACTTTACATATTTTAATTTTATCCTTAAATTATACTTAAATTTTTAGTTATTTTGATAAGACGTTAAATTTATTATATATACTTCTTTTAACTTGATTATTAATATTTAATTTATTATACGATTAATTTGAATTATATATTATAAAATGTAATTTATTGAGCTATATATATTTTGTAAGTAATCTACTAGTAAAGTGGTTTAGGTGTAAGCTTTCATGGAGTTGCCTAACCGAACAAATTCATTTGATGTGAATCTTCTAACCTTCAAAGGGATTAAATTACAAACATAATTGAAGACGCATTTTCAAATTTTAGGATTTTCGAGTTTTAAGATTCGAATCAATAAATTTTTATTTTTAAGTAGAGAATTACATGATCTTTATCGTCGAAATTGCGTGATAAAATTTAAATACATGTGTCGTATTAAGAATCAATGATAAATATACGATCAAATTTACTAAGTTGAATAATTTTAAGATTATTTATTTTATTCGTATACCACACTTTTTTTCATTTAAACTTTTTTTTAATAAGACACTTATTAATACGTCTTTATATATGATTTCACAGTAATCATACCGTTTCAAAAAAAATATTGATATTTTTTTATTTTATATACCTAAATATGCTATGAAATTACGTAAATTGAAACTTATTGTACATTATCTTCTTAATTTTTACATTTATATGGTTATCAGTCAGTAATTTAATATTTTATTAATATTTTTCATATATAATTACATTTTATTAATGAAATACATAAGTTCGGAATCCATCACAATTTATATTGGAGAAATTCCAAACATTTGATTGGAAAAACAAATTATAGAAATAAAATTAAAAAGAAATAAAAAAGAAGAATCAATGGAGTTTTGCTTTGTAAAGTAGAGGGGAACAGACTACCCTTGTTTTCGTTTCCCTCCACAGATCCCCAAATTCACATTCACCAAACCCTAATTTAATCAATTTCTTAACAAAATTTCCCAAATCTCTCCCTATATTCTTCTTCTTTTTGCGATTTAACCAATCTCTTAAGCCGGATACCGAATATATTAGCCGATGATTCGAGAATGTTCATGGATCTTCTCGATGCTACCTTTGGACGAATGTAATCCTTGCGATGCCAGAGTTACCTAGCCAGGCTCGTAGAAATCGGGCATCCATTAACCCAAACCTGATTGATAGTATCCCCTACCCGATACCAACGAGTGCATTATTCGCACTCGACCGTGGAGATTCGTACAGAATAGGAAACCTAAAGACGCTTCCCTTGCTTCCGTTGATGATAACGAGTTCAACGACATAGATAACGAACACAATAATATCGTGAGCGGTGCTGGATTTGAAAAAGTTGCCGTTTGCTAGAAAGGAAAACGAGGATATTAAACAGCTTAGGGTTTTCGGAGAAGAGGTTGTCGCGAAGAAGATGGATGATTACGACAGCGGCGGCCGTAGCGGTGATAAGGGGCCCGGTGCTGAAGATGAAGGAAGCACAGCGCCGCTTCCTGAGAAGGTATTCTTTAGTTTCTGAAATGATTTTACTTTATTTTGGTAAGATTTCTTCTTTTTTGGATTTCTGCTTCTACTTGTATTTTTTAATTATGTTATCAAGGAACGCATAAAAGGAAAAGAAAGAAAATTTTGATTATTTATTGTTTCTTTGAGTTTTCCCCTTTTTTTTTTTTTTGGACTATTGTATGGTTTGCCGCCGCAAACTTACTTAACATTGGCATTTTAAAACAAGTTTTGGCTTTATATAATTGGTCTTAGTAGTAGTATTCATTGAATTCAAGTATTAATATGGAGAAAGAACATATAATGTTGAGAGCTGGGACTCATATTTTTCAATTACAATGTCATTTCATTTGTTTCAAATTCTTGAATAATGGATACTTATTCTTTCTTTTTTGTTGCAACAGGTTCAGGTAGGTGGTTCTCCAATGTATAGATTAGAAAGAAAACTGGGTAAAGGAGGCTTCGGACAAGTATATGTTGGTCGACGAACTGGCACTGGTCCAGGAGCTTTAGAGGTTCCGGATTATTTTTATAGTGGATTTTTGCATACTCTAATAGTTGATTTCCCCAATGTGCTAAACTTGTTATGTCTGAATTTTAGGTAGCTTTAAAATTTGAACACAGAAGCAGTAAAGGATGTAATTATGGGCCGCCATATGAGTGGCAAGTTTACAAGTGAGATTCCTATAATCACATTTTATGAGTGGTTCTTATATTTGTTCACCGTCTCATAAAGTAGCCAATATGGCGTTTGAGATTTAACTGTGGCTTAAATTACCTTTTGTGCAGTGCACTTGGTGGTAGCCATGGTGTGCCTCGAGTTCATTATAAGGGCCGGCAAGGTGACTACTATGTTATGGTATGTGTTTGCTTTAATATGCAGTCTGTAGAGTTTGTGAAACATATGTATCAGGTTTTAGAGTTTGACCCTGAGATGTTGGTTGGAATGTTTTTAACAGGTTATGGATATGCTTGGACCTAGCTTATGGGATGTTTGGAATAATAACTCGCACACGTATGTTCTTTGTGAAGTTACATTGTGTATTTTTTCTTAATTTTCCCACAGATTGGCTATTTAAGGGTAGTTTTATATTTTCAATTTCAGGATGTCCATTGAAATGGTTGCATGCATTGCCATTGAAGCCATCTCAATCTTAGAGAAGATGCACTCGAGAGGGTGATACTTCTTTTTCTATTTTTCCTATCATTTGCTTTCTTTTTGGTACAGAAGTGTTGTTAAGAAAGTCAATGCGCTTGGATTGATAAAATTTTTGTACCTGGCAATCTATCAATGAATTGGGCTGTCCAACTCTCCATCATTTGTTCTGGGTGGAAATGATTATGATTCTTCCTTCTACCTAAGTGTGTATTTTAGTCATGGAATGCATTTTTTTGCTTTAATGCTGTTGCTTCTGTACTTTTTTGCAGATATGTTCATGGGGATGTGAAACCTGAGAATTTCTTGCTTGGGACCCCCGGGACTCCAGATGAGAAAAAACTTTTTCTTGTTGACCTAGGATTAGGTAAACATAAGATTTTTTATTTTTAAATATTTTTATATGCATATATAGAAAATTTCTCATAGATCTTTTTTCTATTTTGACTTTGCAGCAACCAGGTGGCGAGATAGTTCAAGTGGTCAACATGTTGAGTATGATCAACGTCCAGATGTTTTCAGGTGATATTTACTACTTTTTCATGTTTTTCTGTTCCTGTGTGCCACATAAATTAGATTTGTTTAACCATCTTATAAGCTGGGGGGTTATTTTCCTTCTCTATTTTAAGGTTATACTTATCTGTTATTAGTTTTCCTATTCTGCAGGGGAACTGTACGGTATGCTAGTGTGCATGCTCATCTCGGTAGAACAGGTAGCAGGAGAGATGATCTAGAGTCTCTGGCCTACACACTTATTTTTCTACTCCGTGGTCGTTTACCTTGGCAAGGATATCAGGTTTGAATTTCTGTAATATAAATCTTGGTATGTTCCTATTTGTTATCTATTACCTTTGTAATGCAAGTGTTATTTTAGGGTGAAAACAAAGGCTTTCTTGTTTGTAAGAAGAAGATGGCCACATCCCCGGAAACTCTGTGTTGCTTTTGCCCTTTACCTTTCAGACAGTTTGTTGAGTACGTGGTGAATTTGAAATTTGATGAGGAGCCAAATTATGCAAAATACATCTCTCTTTTTGATGGGATTGTTGGTCCAAATCCAGATATTAGGCCAATAAATACTGATGGTGCTCAGAAGGTGCTTTTTGCTTCTTGGAGTCTAGCATATTTAACGTATCAAGAGTTTAGATTATCTTTTTCGTTGTAATTCATTTTAACATATTTATTCTTCTTCTTGAAGCTTATATACCAAGTAGGACAAAAGCGAGGGAGGTTAACCATGGAGGAGGAAGAGGATGAACAACCAAAGAAGAAGGTTCGAATGGGAATGCCTGCAACACAATGGATTAGTGTGTATAATGCTCGCAGGCCCATGAAGCAAAGGTATACGTATCTTACAATCACCATCAAGCTTTTCAAGTTCATGACTAAGAATAGATGTTGATAATTTCTATCTCCTATTGTAGATATCATTACAATGTGGCAGATGTGAGGCTTCCCCAACATATAGAGAAAGGTAATGAAGATGGGTTATTTATCAGCAGTGTAGCTTCTTGTTCAAACCTCTGGGCTCTTATCATGGATGCTGGCACTGGCTTCACTGCTCAAGTTTATCAACTCTCACCATACTTTCTTCACAAGGTTGATTGCGTCCTTTTGATTTGGAGTTTTTTTGTCATTTGTGTATCTGCTATAGTACATATTTCACGGTAGTCCTTGGCTAATGTGATATTTGCACTTTTATGTAGGTCCATCATTGTTTAAAGTTGCTCATAATTAGTGGTATAGCACAAATATTAATCTACTCATTTTTTTCCTTTTACTTTATGAAGGAATGGATTATGGAGCAATGGGAAAAGAATTACTACATCAGTGCTATTGCGGGTGCGACTAATGGGAGTTCATTAGTTGTAATGTCTAAGGGTTAGTTTAGTTATCCGTGAAGTTATATAAAATAAAATTACAATTTTTATATTTATGCAGTCTTGTATCTATTGCTGTATTGGATGCAGGGACCCAGTATTTGCAGCAATCCTACAAAGTCAGTGATTCATTTCCCTTCAAATGGATCAACAAAAAATGGAGGGAGGGTTTTTATGTGACTGCCATGGCCACTGCTGGAAGCAGATGGGCAATTGTTATGTCGCGCGGTGCTCCATTTTCTGACCAGGTCTTCTTTGATTTCAACATTAACTGTTCAGTGGCTCTCCATTTTTGTGAAATCAAAAGCTTACAGCCTAAACCAATATACCCTTGGTATGTTTGCAGGTTGTAGAGTTAGATTTTCTCTATCCTAGTGAAGGTATACATCGTAGGTGGGATGGTGGCTATCGCATCACTTCAACTGCTGCAACTTTGGATCAAGCTGCTTTCGTCCTTAGTGTTCCTAGAAGAAAACCAGCAGATGAAACTCAGGAGACCCTTCGAACTTCTGCTTTTCCTAGCACTCATGTAAAGGTATTTATTCAACTTCAATCACAAGCTTATTTCATCCTTTTTTCTCGAGAAGTATTGAATGTCTACTTAATTTTTTTTTTCTTCTTTTCTCCAGGAGAAATGGGCAAAGAATCTGTATATTGCATCAGTTTGTTATGGTCGAACTGTTTCATGAACTAGCAATGTTCTGTTCAGATGCCGCTGATTTTATTTGCTTGTGCATTTGTACAACAAGGGACAGATCAACAGCTTCACTTTTCTGGAACTAAGCTCTTTAGTTGGATGGATTAATCACAGCGTTACCTTTTTTGCAGCCATCAGGAAGCATCTATTCTATACCCTGTGCACTGTCATTCAATCAAGATGAAATCTGAATGAGCTAAGTTTAAATCTTTTGTCCCATTTGCATGTTCTTATTTGTATAGTTTTGGAATCCTAATTTCTTGGTTGAAGGCAAGTGCAGAGGTTAAAAGTTTTAATTCTTGATGGTGTGGTAGGGATATGCAACGTCTATTTATGTTGAACCCTTAAGTGCCTAGTCATTTACTCTTGTACTATGTCTAGCATCTAGCCTTGTTTTGTGGACTAAAAGATCATTAAGATCTTTCACTCCTTCCATGGATATCTGATTTGATCATAAAGAAAGAGAGAATGTTACTTATTTTGTATATTTTTGAAGTAACAGGGATATCATTATCAACTAGCAATACTTGAACCTTATGTTCTCATTTCCCTAACAACTTTTTGTAGTTGACCAGCATTTGAATCCTGTGATGGTAAATTTACCCTTCCGATAATGCAATTTTTGATTTAGTTGATTTAGCCACTCTTGATTGTTATTCCTCCAAAATGTGAGTATCGTTAACAGAGATCAAAATCCCTAACACCAGAAAATGATGCAGTGGGAATTTGTGCAAGGAACAACCAATATTTCACTAGGTAAGGATCTTTCAGTGCTCCACTTGATGCCTGGTTTTAGGTTATTTCCCTACTTTATTTGGCTGCTGCTTTGTATTTGAAAAAAATAGACCAGATTACCCTTTCCTACCTTAATCTCTAAAGAGACCTGGTATTTGTTCTTGAATGCTGATTTTCTTGGTTGTTATTTTGTAATGCTTATGCGACAGACATCAGTTCTTTGATATGCTTGTAATCGAGCATATATACATACCTGCTGCCAGTGAACAAGTTTTGAAACATATAAAATGATTCATTCTTAACGCCCAATTCGTTATTAGCGTTGGAAATTGACAACTTACATAAATGAATGCTTGCCTGCTGACCTCTTCTCACTCTAATAATCTCTTCAAATATTTTTCCTCCTTTGTTTCTGTTTCTACTTGTTAGTCTCAAATTACATACACAATAGGACATCAACAAGAACCTGGTTAACGTGTAAGTATGTTTCTGTTTAGACAGGGTGGTGTCTCATGATTGCCAAAATAGGTCGAAATCATTACTATACAAGGAACGGTCTTGAATCTCTAGATTTGCAACATGACAGTTTAGGAGTTGTGATTGGAGAAGCTTACATACAACCAGTCCTGATGGGAAAATCCACCATTCACTTTCATCCCTACATACAAAACCAGTCCTTGTGTTAGGCAAAGGGAGTATGATACAAGGTTACTTTTTGTACCAAAGAACATCAACTTACATGTTAATATTCCATGGTTGAAAGTTCGGGATCGGTTTACTTGATGACTGATTCCTATAGTGAATATACCCACAAAGAAATGCAACAACCTGTTGAAAGATGAGATGATTACAAGATAATCATTGTCATTGGAATTGTGAACACAAGTATATGTTTACCGAGGGGAGAAGATAACTTACAACATTAACCAAGGATGTTAGGTTCCACAAAGCATAGAAACGTGCAAGACCTGCAGAACGCCTCGGTCCATGACTAAATAGAGCATTTATGCCAGCAGGAAAGGGAAGAAGAATGCCAAGAGGTAAAATAAAAAACACCATAAAGACATCCGACAATGAAATTGAATACAACAGAAGGAACGTAAGCAACACTAAGCTAAAATCTCCTAAAAGTAGCATTGATATGACCAAGCCAACAAGATCCTGCAATCATATAAACAAGGTGTTGAGTGACGGAAATAAATCTGTACATAATTACAAGAAACGAGAATATAACCCCTTAAATTCGTATGAGCTACCTGGTGACCGACGGGTTTAGTATTGTGGATTATGAAAGAGAGAAGGTAAAACATATCTCTCTTCTCTTCAAGCGTTTGTATGCTGTTAGTATCTATAAGCCTTCCGTAAATCCTCTTACGTCTTGAAAAACCTTCACTGCTTAGGTGACCTTGGGTTAAAAGCACCTCTCTCAGATAACCAGATTCATTTTGCATGTCCGTGGTCTTCACACTAAAACAAACATGAAAGTAACAAAGTTCAATTCCAAACGATTAGAGACGTAAATAAATCCATATGCAGCGTGCTCACAAAATTTTTAAAATGTTCACTTCGATTTTCTTTCCATCAGAAAATACAAGCATAATTGCTCCACTTTAGTTTCTTGGGATACCGCCTGCTACGCCCACAGGTCATCTATTTGCAGGGATATATTTCTGGTATTCATCAAATACATGCTCAAGGTATGCCAATGTAACTTCCGTACCTGCCATACTGAACGGATTGAAAAAATAATGATCTAGTCACACACATATTACCTTCGCAGTAGTTCAGTCCGGACTCCATCAGTATTTCCCAAGGATACAGGTTCTCTTTCCTCTTCAACAGAACACACCAAAAGTCCGTACTGGTAGTAACCATTAGGTGCAGCCTGAAAATAGGCAAGACGAATGCATACACCAAAGACTCTCAAAGCAGGATTAGCATGGGTTTCGAGCCATCGCAAGACGGATCGAAATGTTACTCTTAGTTGTCCACGACGAACCAAGCGTAATTGTGCATTCAAACCAGCCACCAGTCGGTACCAAGTAGTAGGGGGCACTAGCTGGTATTACAACAACCAAAAGAATTCATTATAACAAAAATTTTGAAGATGAACCCATGCTTTCACTAATTACATGGTTCAAATATTTAAACTGACCTGACTCATAAGACTGGTAAGAATGTTATCATTTTGAAGGGAAAATGGAGCCATATAACTTCCGTCACCTCCAAAAATTATAGCCATAGGAAACCTTTGAGGGAGCACACGAGGAAGGTCCGTTCTTTTTTCATCTCCACCAAGGAAGAAGTCCACATAAGCAAGCATTAAATCAGAAGTTGCAGATACCTACGGTGAACAAATATCAGAATTTAAAGTTTGAAGCTACCTCCAAGAATTATGCTTGAACAGCAAAACTGTACAGAGTTTATCTCAACCAGCAACTATATAATGAAGGCATAATCCTAAAAGTTCAACTTTCACGAGTCCAGTTAACTTTTTAGTTTTGTTTTCTAAAAGCAACTATATTCCTGAAATAGCACTAGCTCAACTAATGATGTGCAAACATCTTCACTTCCAAAAGAGTAGCATCCATCTAACCATGTATTAAAGGAGCCATTCAATCGGTCCTTTGATTATAAAACAAAGAGAACTTGAATATCTCCAGAGTATATAACTTGAGGCTGATACGTAATATCTATCCATGCTTTCTATGTGACATGCATCACAATGAGTAGAAAATGTTTAACAAACTAAAAAGAGGGTAGCAAATGAAAAGGCATCTATCTCGGTCCTAAGACGTGTACATGGTTTACAAAGATGATAATGCGAAAAGCAGCAGCAAAGATGGAGCTAAAACAGCTTTGTGATTGACCCAAAACCAACTACGATATGCAAATCAAGGAAACAAACCCATTGTAGTAAATAAATTAAACCAAGACCAGAAAGAAATAGAAACCTTAAGCCCCTCATAGAGAGCCCGTGAACGGCAAGAACGTAAGCAAGCATGGTCATACTCTGATCGCACAAACTCCCGTAATTGTTGCAACCTCGTTCTTCGGCGCCATTGCTGCCATGACCAAGCAAGGGGATATGCAAGAATAGAAAGAATTGTGTAAATTGCACCTTCCCACCACTGGTAAGCAGCTATTGCATTGATCTCATCCACAAACGTGTTGTATGCACCCTCGTATCTGCCAGGTCAAGTACATCAATTCAATGTGAAATAATAATGATAAAATATTAATAAAATCTGGTACTCAGAACAAATTGAGATTACATGGCGATGTATGAGAACCAATTCAAAATAAAAGATAGCAATGTACTCACACAATCTCTTTTATTTCTTCAGGAGGAGTGTGGGGCAGATGCCAAGGTTCACCGAAAGTATTAGGACCCAAGAAATACATTCTGTGCACATGACTCTGTGACTCCTCAACTCTGTTCGTTTCCAATACCTGAAGAAAGTGACAAAAAGGAACAAATGAAGTCAACCAATGGGGTACTAGAAAAAGAAGGGAATGATAGCCCAGCAAGGGAAAAAGAAAGCATAAAGAAAACAAAATATCAGGGCATAGATGACCAGGAACTCTATGAAATAACAAAAAGAACCAACACATAAAAATTGTATACTACCTCATTTAATGACTCCAGAAATGGGAACGAATGATCTATTTGAGAGCCATGTTGAGGAGCCGGGCCTGGTAATTCATCAACACCGACAAATTTCATTCGTGCAACACTTAGCACTACAGCTAAGAGGATGAGAAGACCCACAAGAAGACAACAAAATAACCAAGGTCCCCCAAATGTGTAAATTAACTCTTCAAGTGCTGTATGACAGTGTGGCATGTGATATCTCTCTGAAATGCATTTGTAAGGACAAGGGGTTTCAGCAATACCACCTGTGATGGAAGGAGAGAAGTTTGAAAATCAGTATATCAATATATCTTTCTCGATTGATTGAACACCCCCTCCCCCCAATTTAAGTAAACATTACATATAATAACTTCAGGACAAAAAATCCAAAAACTCCAGTACAGGAGCAGTGTGCCATTTTTTTGCCATTTAAATCACATATAAGGTATAATCTATTCGGTACTGAATGTACCTCGGACAGTAGTATAAATGGCACGACGTGGTAGCTCCCAAGCAGGGCAAGGATGACATAGAGAACTATCAGATCCACTAACATTCTTGTAGGTACCGACAGGACATTCCTGGGAAAAGCAGAAGAAATAGTAACAAACTCAAACTTTGACAGTTGAAAGTATTATCAAGTTGTATTGCTTCAAGATAAGAATTTAAGGATTTACAAACTAGTACAAAGAGATAAATGATAAGACTTCTCCAATCATTACTTTAAAACAACATATACTTCCTTTAAGTTTCACTGATAAAATGCCCATGTAAATTCAGCCACATAATTAGATTCGATAGATTTCTCCCCCTCCTTAAAACTCAAATAAGTTCAGCACTTGAATGAAGAGTTCATGCTAATTGGTTATTGTAAAATTTTATTTATTTTAAATTTCCAAGTGCTTCATATAAAAATATAGCCCCAACCGGCAACCACCAAGTTTCTTGTCAAATGAAAAGAATCTGAAATTTGTCAAAATGTAACAAAATTTCCAACTTACCACACAAAATGTCCCGTACAGCCCCTTTGGACAAGCTTTTCCAGTCACCGTTCCAGTTTCTCCATAACCACTCTCATTTCTACCTAATCCTCCCCTTTAAAAATAATAAAAATATAACTATGATATCCAGAGGATAAACTTCATAAGCAAGCATCAAGGACAAGAATTAAAAAAACAAGTATAAACTATAAGGCAATGACATAATGTAAGGATCAACTTATCATTGATGCCACGAAAATGCCAGGTAAATTCAAAAATTAACATGTTTCACCATTTGATTCATAGCGTCAAGATGAGACTTAAGCATTGTAACATAACAAATTAAGTCTACCACCCTAATAAAACCCCCAAAGCAAATCTTATAAAATAATAATTGCAGTTCGAGTCTTCAATTTAGAGTTGTCAGATACCAAAAAGCAAAGAAAGCCAATCATTTCATGAAATAATACAATTTTCTCCATGAATTACAGTGTAACGGGAACTGTATAAAACAAATGCATTTCCAACATATCCATATAACATTCACCATGCAATAATATTTGGGATTCAACACCTCTGAGTTAAAAAATGAGCATGCATGATTAATTTCTAAGTTCACTAATAGCGCCTCGACCCAAGAAAAAAGTGAGGAATACAAGTGATAGAGAATGTGAAAATTCTACGTTGAAAAGCTTCTTAGCAGTTATCATACAAAACCATTTGGTGAACAGACACCACCTGGAGAATTGATTACCAATGTATCATGGACCTAGAAATGTTATAAAATGTGTAGGAGCATCAGTAGCCTGGTAACTTAGCATTCAGAAAAAGAAATTACATTAGAAACAAACCTAGAATAGATGCTTCCCTTCACTCTAGCAATAGGCTGGTACACATCTCCAGTGGGAATATCCGACCAATGAAAATGAATCCTTCCACCTCCTCCTCCACCACCCCCTTTGGGACTACCATATCCTCCTGCGCTTGAAAGAATAGCAGATTCACCAAGAGTCAATGTGTGTATGAACAGAAGTATGGTACCACCAGAGCCACCACCAGGAGCTATGCTTGAATCATTAGAAACTGAATACTTGTGTTGCCAGATGGTTTCTGCAAAACTTTCTCCATCAACCCTCATAGCACCCTCAACAGACAAACTTGATAATGGATGCTCCATGGAACCCATCACTGTTCGGACAGAACATCTCATGAAAATCCAAGGAACAAGTGTAAATACAAGCAGTAGGCAATAGTACTATGTTTAGTTGGGAGATGGATTGGGGAAGGACGGTTTTTTTACATGTTCTGTAGTTCAACCATGAGATTAAAACTTTCTCCTACTTTCCCTACTCCATCCTTAGTAACAAATGAAGAGTAAGAGTTCAAGACAATACAACTAAAACATGGCTCCATGACCCACTTTTACGTATAATGGAAATAATTAAACCTTTCCAACATTTCCAACTTAATTTGAAGGCTAATGCAATCAAACAAAAGTTCTAGCTGCAAAACACGACCAATAAATGAGGAAACAAGCACTATAGGTTCCAAACTACTCTTGCTAAAAGTTGCCTATTAGAATCTTCAGAAATTATATTGAAGAGCCAGAAAACATATGCCCATTAAAAAAATCCTTACCTATGATACCACCACCAGTGGTTGAATCATCTGAGCTCTCGTTTCCACTTCCACTACCAAGTTCACATGGCAATTCTGAATTCCCATATGAATTACCACCCCCAATACAACTTCCATTAAAACATCCAAGGCCCCCTTTACCTCCATGACCACCACCACTGCCAATACCATTGTCTAAAAATTTTCCTCTGCCAATGCCACCTATGCATCCTGTACAAGAGCAAAAGCAAGTCCACCCCAATATAACTAATAAAAATTAACAAGCTAATCTGCGGTTTTCTTTACTTTTCTTCAAGGCAAATAAAAAATTATTAGAAGCTATACAAGACCGTCCTTATGAAGGAGTTGATTTGTGTGCATGGATATGTTTGTATTTGTCGATAGGTACAATTGCATGTACACAAATGTGTGCATATATAGAAAAGAGCGAAATTGGATAAAATTGAACCCAACCCAGAATGTAGAAACATACCCATCCCAGAAGCACTGATTATTCCAGAAGACTGCACTGATATCGTTCTTGCCCGATGGAAATGAACGACAGATCCCTTGATAAGACCTTCAACAGTGATGTCCTCAACTCGGCATATCTACAAACCAAACATGCCAAATAAATCTTACTTCTTAGTTGATTACTGCAGTAATTGCACAACCACATTGAATAAACACCTGGAGAGTAAAATACAGTGACGAATTCACATTGCAATCTTCAGGTGGATGAAGTAGTTCAACTGGGCAATCGTGGTGCTCACAGTAAAGCTTTGGTGTACTGCCAAACAAAAAGAGAATAATCAGACACATTGTAAAAGGTAGAAATCTTCAATACAAGGGAGATACAACAAAAATTAGAAATTACATAGCATGAGATGATGCATCCTCTAGGGGACCGCGTAAAACAGATCCAGGTCCAACCTTCATGCACAACAGTTATAGTTAATTCATTAATCACATGGAACCAATTCATACAGCATATAAATCCAGCAGCAAATATTCATTAAACTGGTGAATAGCATGTGCAAGTATTTTTACCATACACATGGCATTGAATGTAAGCCATGCATTTTTGTTTAACTCTTATGATGATTAAAACATTTGATAATAGCTAAAGAAGGCTAATATACCAGCAGCATGAACATGAATATGACAGCAAGGAAAATAGAGAAAAGAACTAGAAATTACATCAAATTTATGTTAAAGCTTTATCCTTCAAAGAAAGGAAAAAAGTCCACCGGTCAAATTCATACTTCCATAAAGAAAAGACTTCCATTAAAAATTGTATACTATGCTTAACATTATAAATCACAGTAAAACTACAAATAAACCATTGTCCTTACAACACTGAAGACAAGCAGCTGGATCACAAATGAAAATGCAAGTTCAGAAAAGCAATAAAACTTAAATGAGTTACCACTAGAGAAATAGAAAAGAATCCTCATTACCCAGAGCTGCCAACCATTAATGTTTAACAAGTTATACACCTTAGCCTCCTAATTTGAATGTTCCCAGAAAATTTACTTTTAATCATATAAAGCAAAAATTTTCAATCCAACAAAATTTACAAACATTGAACAGATGACCGATCAATTAACACAATAGGATAATCACTTACATTAATGCTGTAAAATAGTGATAAGACCAGACGTTGCGCTTGAATTTTATCCCCTGGTCCAGATAAATTCAATAAACCTTGTCCGTGTACTCCCAGGTTTGCGTTAGAATGTATGACTGATGACTCCTGGGTAAGAAAAAGAAAGAAGGATAGAGTTGACACGAATGATAACATTCTGAGAAAGTGCAACTGAAATAACAAAGCTGCATCCAGTTAAACACCTTAAGAACGACTAAATTACTAGCCTCAAGCCATGAAGTTGCAACAGTTGAATCTTCACCACCGTCTATTAGCATTTTAGAATTCCACATCAAGAACATTTTCACAGTCATGCGTAAAGCCCCATATACCTGATATGTGTACAACAAGGAGATCATAAAGTATTAAAAGCATATTGCTTTAAATAAGGAAGAAGAAAAATGGGACAAAAATGGCCAATTGATTAGTAAACATGCAGAAAAATACATTGCTTCACATAATGATAAAAAGAAAAAGGAATAAGAGACTTCATCACTCAAATTCATAAACGAATGCAATAGTCACCTTGATTATAGAATCACTCATTAACAGTTCTTCGGCTAATAGTTCAAACTCCGAAGTTGCATAATGTGCTAGCCCAAAGCTCAGCACCCCGCCACATAGAAGACTTATCTGTCCTTGGACCTATACAAGGAACAAAAACTATAATTAGATTCCTCTTTCTGAAACGAATATTCTCTAGAACAAGCATAACCATATAAATGCAATTTGAAAGCACTGATACAAGAGGCGCAACTAAGAAAAAGGAAAACCTTAAAGAAAATAGTTCAATAATAGACATATGCATACTCGACTAACTATTAACTTGGATGTCTAAAAATGGGGAAATTAAAAAAGAAACTTCAAGAACTAAACCCAGTAATACTCATGTTGGGAGATATCAACAATTTCTAGTATCTCGTTACAAAAATCTTAAAGTTCTCAAACCTGAACACGACTCCAAAGCAATGGAACACTGGCTTTGGCACAATTTTTAATATAGACATTAGTCCAAAGTGGCTGATAAGGAAACTCTAGAAGAAGTGTTTCTGTATCTGTTGACAAGTTAAAATTATTAACTGTGAGACTTCGAGGCACATCATCGTAAAGGGTTCCAGCAGCACCAGCATTTTCAGGGCAGCCATGGCTAATTCCTCCTGAAAGATAATTACCAAGTGATTGCCAAGCAGTAGCCATAAATGGACAAAGTGGGAGCAAAAACAAACAACAAATACACAATATGATGAAATCACAAAGCTTCAAAGATAAGTCATTTTCCAAGCTTTTCATCGAATAATAATTCATTCGTATGAAAGTGTCCATTTATTTCACTATCAAAAGGCCACCCTATATTCCAAAAATACTTTAATCATAAAAAAATGTTTTGAACCGCATTTAAAAAATCAATCCAAACTTTTTCTCATTAGTTGTGAATCATGTGAATATTGCCTATTCCTTTAGCAAGTTGGAAAAGTAACCAAGTCGCTAACAAACGTTATATGAAAAGAATGCCTCAATTTCTTAATCTTAGTATATACTGAGCTTTTTCCTATGATCCATCATAACAAAAAATGGCAAAAACCAGAAGTGTCTTACCATGCACATAAATTGTTGGTTCATCATGCCTACTGAAAACATCAACCGCAACTCTTCCCCCACCACCGCCACCAAAACCACTGCCCCCACAAGCACTTATCCTGCCACCTCCAGTCCTGCTCTTCAAAACAACAGATACTAGAACATTAAAACCCTTAACTATAGCCAAGAAAAGTAATGACATTCAACCAAAGTTATAAACCAAATATATTCATGAAATTCAAAATGAAAGAAGTAAAAGTACATCCCGATAAAGCATGTGAACAAGTAAATAAGTTGTTGGAGACAACGGTTTGCTCTCAAAATTATGGTTAGCTGGGTCACAAAAACACCTACGAAGGTATCCAATTTTCTGAGACTTGGTAATCATTTATTCTCGTTGTTCCCTAATTCTTTCCAATTACCAAACAAACACAAATAACCATCCTACTATATAACTAAATAAACGAAAGCAACACGGGCTAGAGAGAAGCATTACATTTTATGAGCTACGATATAGATGGAACCACCTGAACCACCACCTCCTTTACTCCCTCCATCAGCCCCATCAGCCAACAAGCTCCCATTCACCTCCAATAACTCTTTAATCACCAGTTTTACCTGGCCTCCGCCTCCCCCTCCGTAGTCCACTTCCATACTTGTTGACCCTCCCTTACTACCATAACTCGAAGGCTCATGCAATGAAGACCACGAATAAGCATCTCCACCCCATACATCCTCCGGCAGCTTCCCCTCTACCACGCAATTCGCACCTCGGCCCCCATGACCTCCGCCAGCTCCTTCTACTCCTTGAGGTGTCCCACTCGTCTGTGCCGGTGGGTCCCCAGCCCATCCCGTAGTATTCACGGCCGAGCCATTAAAAAAACTAGCGTTATAAGCCGCGAGCTCAAAAGTACCAGCTACTATAGACGAATTTTCGCCTAAGGAAAAGCTCCCGCTGATGTTTAGGGTTATGGAACATCCCAAAATGGGGCAATGGAATCTAACCCCGGGGAGTATGTAGAAATTACCCTTTCCCGCTATATAAACATCACGAGTGAGGTTCAAATCGGCCACAATCTTACACGTAGTATCCAGAGAACCTACCCCGCCTAGATCGTCAGAACAATATACTGACGGAGCGTGAGGCGGCGGCGGCGGCGGTGTTGGAGGAGAGTAATCTTGATGGAGCAAAAGAACCTCCGAATCCGAATCGGTTATAAAAAAATCCGATTCGAAGTCCGAAGAAGAAAGAGATATGACGAAGGTGGTGGTGAAGAAGAAGAGGAAGGTAAAGAAATGGAGAAACAGAGAATGAAATCGAGCCATTCACTGCTGCTGAAAGTCATTAGAATAGAGGGTTAATATTTTGTTTTGGAGGTAAATTCGTCGATTCGAAAACATACGGGAATTGAAACCACCATGAAGAAACAAACAAACAAGCAAACAAAAGCAAATTTAACAATGATTCTCTGCAATATTTTGGGCGAAACTTATCATAGAAGACAAAGGAATTTGAAAACCCTAGAAATTAGGTTTCCGTATAACTCTCTGCAACAAAATTATAATTTAATCACAGAGAGGGAATGGAGATGAAGTAAAAAAAAAAGATGAGAGCGCTTTATCGGGGAGAAGAAGATGAAGAGAGACAATCAACTGTGGTAACGCTTACGTGAGCTTCTTTTCTTGGCGCTTCTTGATTGGTTAGGGTGGCAAATTCTTCAATTCTAAAGCCATTCAAGCATTGACACGTGATCGGGTTTTGGTAGCATTAGAAGCGCTGGAGTATTTATGAAACTTTAAACGACGTCGTAGGAAGTGTCTTGTCTTGTGAGATTTAGAGAAACTTACCCCCTTGATTTAATTAATTAACGTTCTGGCACCGGCAGTGGCAGTGAAGCTTATGTCAGGCAGGGTAGGTAGAACGTGTGAATAAGTGAAAGTGTCAGAATTTTAAATTATTAAATGTGTCAATTTTAAATATAATTTCGATAAATTTATTTGAGCCTAATAGAATAAGACGCATCCAGGAATTAAGGGGGGAAATCTAATTAGTGGTATGAAAATAATAATGATGTTTAAAAATAATACAATATTGCATTTTGAAATTAAAAAAATAAAATAGTTGATGTTTCCCTATTTTTATAGTGTATTTTATGATATTTTTCTTTATTATTATAATATATTTCTCTATTTTTTAAATTGTTTTTTTAATTATTTTTTATTTTTTAAATTATTTATTTAATTAATGATTATTTGATTATTATGTTAAACAATAACTTTGAAAACACACTAAAAATATTCAAAAGGAAAATTAAAGTATTTTCCAATCTATATACCTTAATATTTTCAAGAAAATTCACTTTAAATAATAATAATAATAATATCTCAAAATATAAATTAAATCATTTTAAACCAGTCTTTAATATATATTTTTAAAATTATTGGTCAATGTTGGATTCTTTTGAATCCACTGTGATATTGTAACAAAAACTAAAAGTTATATTTATAGAATTTCTCATTTTTTTTTAAATGTTATATAAAATTTTGTGTATAAACAACAAATATAAGAGAAGACAACACACCCGCACGATTGAAATGACTACATACTACATTCTACATGTTTGCATTTACAAACATTTTTTATTAAACTAGATTCATTATTTATCTGTTATTAAATAACCTAAAGAGGCAAGCTATAGGCAGGCGGAACACAGCCCATGCCTTGATGGAACAAGGAACACCAGGCACAGCTGATCCCGACGTCGACAATACTGCCTCGCAAGCCATGCAAAACTATAAACATTGCAACACAACTGCAAGGTAACTACTCGAAGAAGAACGACTCGAGACACATGTGCTCCTACGAGTATTATTCATACATAAAACTCACACTTCTATCTCCTAATTTCTATCCTATTTGCTTGCTTATATCGTAAGGATCCGGTTACAAACACACAAGTATCTTGGACAGAATTCATGCCTGGAAACTATTCAGAGGAACTGACCTTTGTAGAAGACCGAATGTCATTTATCTTCTTCCGCTGCTGCGGACACTTGAATCTATCAAGCCTTTCTTTGAGAGGTTTATTATGGAATTTGCTACGACTCTGGCACTGGTTTTCATATAGCCACCTAAAACAATACAAATGTAAGAAAGTTTGATGGGAATGGAAGTTCATCATGTAATGAGATAAAAGTTTGAAGATACCGAACCTGAGGTGACCATGACAATAGGGATGTTTCTCTCACGCGAAAACCTGAAGACCTTCTCATCTCTTTGGATCACCCCATCTGGACTGACCTGAAAATTTAAAAGCAAACAATCCTAAGTGAAAACTTGTAAATACAAATTATGCGAAGATGTACCATCCAACAAAAAGACGATACTTATATTTTACTGAATGCGACCCAAATTAAAGAGGCACAGAAATGAACAATCTTAAGCGCCCCTCTTTGTTGTAGCCGTGTCAAACTGCTTAACCGTTCTTTTTTCCTAAGAGACACTATCCATTCACTGCAAACACTTATTGCTCTTTGTTCTGCCAATCAACCCATCAAGAATTGCAATCCCAAAATCTTACAAGAAACTTAAAATGGAGGCTTTTCCTTTAGAGCTTAGTGGAAGGAATGATATTCTTCTAATGATCTGAAAATGCGTCATCACCAATGTAGCTCCATATGGTTAAACTAAAAGCAGGCAAGTGAAGCTCTGCAGAGTTCATAAGGAGATTACTACAAAATCTTTATGAATCAGTATGAACATGATAGCACATAATATAAGGTAAAACAGGTATGTGTTCTTTCAACTATCTTCCTTCTTTCTCTATGATAATCTAGGATGCTCTCTGGTGGCAATCACTGAAGGGACGCTTCTCTACCCAAAGTTAAGTTGATAAATCAGAGACAATTGATTCAGAGAAAGCATGAGTCTAATGAAGATCTCATTTTAATTCTCAGAGAAGAGGAAAATGACCTTGCAAAAAGAATAAGAAAGAACAAAAGTAAGCAAATGTATCCGATTATGAATTTACCTTTAATCCACCAAGTGGATCTCCATCAAGGATATCAGTGCCAGCATTGTATATAATCAACTCAGGGACAAAACTACTTCCTGCTACCTGGCATTTGCAACTAATAACTACAATGTGGTAATAGCATAAGAACATTTTAATACGGTATTTATAACATGAATATAATAGAAGATAACTAGTAAATAAAATGAAAGAGGGGCGCATGATAAAGATAAAAATGCAAAGCAAAAGATGAAGCAAGTTGGCAAAAATGACGATAAAATCATGTCAGAATGCAACAGAGTTAAAAGCATCACATGTTATAACAATGACAAATAAAAGAATAGAGGCAGAGACAAAGTAAAAGCACTAGATGTACTTCAAAAAACATGATTTAACAAAAGTAATGATGTGAATTTAAAACCAAGAAACTTGTAAACTGACATAAAATGGTCGTATCCAGAGTAAAGTTGTCAGGCAAAGATGTACAAGTGTCATTTGATAAAATACAGCAGATATGGACAGCAGAATTGAAAAAGATCCACCAAAATGCAGAACAAAGCATGGTGAAGATAGCTGAAAGAAATATATACCACAAGTGCTTTATCCAATTGCTTCAAGTACTCGTCAGTTGCAGTTCCAGTCTGTTCATATATGAGAAACAAAATCAGGTAAAGACATTGCCGACAATGAGCTAACTTCATTAATAAGCTGCCAGATGCTCACCACCACTTCAACCTTCTGATTAATATAATTTCTAGCTGTCATATCCTGAAATATTTAATGAAAGAAAATAAAACCAAAAGGTGAGGTGATTTGTTCTCTTTTGATATTTCAAGAGGCTCAAATCTCATTGCATAGAACAAAAAAAGGAACAGTTAACAATGACAGAACAAACTATCGTCTAGAGGAAGAAACAGTTCAGGTTCAACTAGAGAAGATGCAATACATATTTAGACAGAAAGCACTTACAAATGGGTAGATTCCAGGGTTGTACATATCCAAGATATACACGCGCTCTGTCAGTTTAAACACAGACATTGAAAATCCAAAATAAAAAGTTAAAGCACCATGAGGAAAAAATAATGCATCCTTACCATCGTTACCAAAATCCATTTCATGACCATTTCCTTGATGTGCATCTAAATCAATTATCATCACCCTGAAAAAACATTGTAAAGTATAAAGAGAATAACCCATTAATAGAAGAGAGTTGTCAATTGGTTAGTTAAGAATAGGATCAGATAAGATTGCAAGGACTTCCTTCCTTCGTTTTGATATAGACGTTCTATTACCTTGATATATTTGACCGAACAAAAGCAAAATGAATGCAAAGAGAAATGTCTGCATAAGCACAAAATCCACCTCCCCTTCCACCACTACAGTGATGAAACCCTCCTCCAACATTGATAGCCCATCCTCGCTCCTTCGCGAACTTAGCGGCCAATATAGTTCCACCCACCTGTAGTCATATGATCAGTATAATACTAGTCTAAAATAAAACTCAATCTCTGATGAAAAGGAATATGATGTAATCAGCTTCAAGACAGACATAGAGTCTATGACTTTACTTGCTTTCGGAACGGATAAAGAACTTTCATCTGAACAAGCCAATTGGGTAACATCGCTACAGGAGCAACCTACACAACACAATACTTTGAATCAATCCAAGGAGTACAATAACATTATTTGAAACTACTTAATCCTCAGCCAAACAAAACCATCAAACTATAACAGACACAGCCAGTAGAATATTTAATCAGGGATACACGACAGACAAATCCCACGAAACCAAAATCATTATAAATGAAATCCAAGTAATCCTGCTATATTTTCTGGATAATCCCATTCTTAAGCAGAGCCATAAGATTACACTTGATAATTACAACAAAATAAATAAAACCCAAGAAAGCAATTCCATGATAAAAACAACAAAATCATTGCATAAGGAAATTCTACAAAGTACCTCGGTTATCTTGGCAACAGTTAAACTGCTCTTCAGGCTATTCAGGTATACTTCTGTATGCACCTGCGACATTATCCGGGGAAATTACAAGCATTAGGTTACTGCGTCAACTGCAGGCGGAAACCTCATAAACTAAGCTTTTTCATTAAGCATAGGCCACAAAGTATGTAAACCAAATGACAGTGAGGGGGAAAACTTCAATTACCACAAGTAGATCCTCCGTTGAAGCTTCCAATGGCTCAACAATAGAGCTTTTTTCCAGATAACCTTCCGAAATCAAGAACTGACATATCCGACCCCATTTTGAAGAATCGAACGGATGCCTGCATCAGTCACGAATAACAAACTTATTTTTCGAAAACAAGCTAATCAAATTAAAAAAAAAAAACATAAAACTAAAAGACATCCAAATTCAAATTATCTTACAGTTTCTCTATTCCGAGGAAGCTGATATCGTAATAAGAAGAGTAGATAACCGGAGCCTATAATGTGAAAACTTTCAAAATTTCAAATTAGAAACAAACAAATTAACTATATATACGAAAATTTAAAAAAAAAAAAAAAAACATTGGCAAAATAAATGTTACCTTGGAAGAAACATCGGGATCGTAGAGCTTGCTAGAGCTAATTCGTTGACGGCGGAGAGATTCAGCATCGGTTTTGGGTGAGTAAGGCGAAGATGAAGACCGAAACATTGTAAAGGATTGATAGCCCCTATACGCAATGAAGGGATTGGCAAGTGCGAGGAACAAATATAGCGTTGATTTGCAGAGGTTCCGAGTCGACTCGGTGGTCTTTGGAATGACTTGGTGAATTCCCAGCTTAGAAAACAGCTCGTGTGAGAGCGAGAGCGACGGAAAGTCATTGCGTCGGTTAAAAGCTCTTAAATAAATTCGTTTCGGTGCAAAACGGTGGCGCTAAACGCACTGAAGTAGTTATAAAAGTGGTGATTTTTTTTAATATATAAATATTTAGCAATTAAGTAGGAGATATTTATATTATTATTTATTAATGTAAATATAAAGATTTAAAATTATATAAAATAATATGAATATTTTTTTATGTTCGATGATTAATGAAAGTAAAGAATCATTAATAACTTTAATAAAAATATAACGAATAACTAAATAACAACACCTTTGAAGGTGATTTTGTACTGATTGAATAGAACAAAAATCCTCTATTTTTAATCGTATTTTTTTAATCATATATTTTTTATGATTTATTCTAAAAAAAATTTAAAATAAATTTTAAAATATAACTCTAATTTTATAACTCTAAATTCTACGTCTTCAAAAATATAATTTACTCTTAATTCCCTAAACTCTAACTATAAACCATAAATATTAAATACAATATTTTAAAATAAGAAAACAAAATACACTAAGGAGACAATGAATTTGAATAACGGTATAATTATGTAATATATTTAGATAATTAAATATAATATAAAAATTAAGATGTAATTACATTAATAATAAATTAATTATGTGGTTATACTCGTATAAATTTTCTATTATTATAAAAAATGTCAAAATTTCTTTTAAAATTACAAATATATCTCTTAAATAACATATTATTATAAACAAGTCCACTTTGTTTTTAGTATAATAACATTTTTAACCTGTAAAACTTATAAATTCTATTAATTAGTCAGCATGGCATAATAAGTTAATAACGAGATCAGGAGTGGATTTGCCTAGGGGCTAAGTTCATCCCAATCTCCGCGCACGAACAAAGGGCTAAGAAGGAATGATGGAGAGACATGCTACGTAGAGTGTTGTAAACCAACCCCATGCATGCATGAATCTTAGGTACACAAAAATTCAATTGAAAAAAATCTACCAACAAGCAGTGGAAACTGCCAAATCGGTGTGCCAGAAGAATCTGTATTAGGTGCTCTTCATTGGATCCTAGTTTTAGGTTCTTCTTGACCTGAAACAATCTCACATGTCGGAATGGTCGAATCAAAATGAAAACCAAGATCTAAGGAATCAACCCTCATCGACTCCGCCGTTGATGCAAGAAACGAGCAAAATAAGAACAGGGTTTCTGAATTTTAGTGTAGCCACTTGACAAGCCTCAATTAGGAACGCAAATACCAGGCAAGTAAAAATAGCAGCAGAAAAAGAGATCAAAATGCACTTTATTATAAGGTTTTACAAACAATTCCTAAGGAGGTATACTCTTAGAAGGAACAGTGTCACTTGTATGTGAAGGATAATTGTTGAAAGGAATATATAAAAAAGGGGTAGGGGGGGAGAGGGAAGATGTGCACTTTTCTAATAATCCAAGCTAATGTAACTTACCACGACAACGCGGCTCGATAGTTCTTCTTCTACATCGTTCAGTCAAATCAGACACAAGGTTATACACAAATAATCCCAATGGCAGCAATCATGCAAAGCTATTAACCCAAAAAGGCATGAGAATATGTATGTGTACATTCGATTCATGAAATAACTACCATGCAAGAGCCCTTTGCATGCTAAGATCCAACAGGAGCAACGCCTTTGGCTTTAGCGGCAGCAGTTGCAGTTGCTGCAGCAGCTGCTGCTGCGGCGGCGGCGGCAGATGCAGCTGGACTTGAACTTGGAGGCACTGGTTTCGACTGAGGTTCATTCTGCGATACAATCATCTCTTGATGTTGTTCTTGCTGCTGCTGCTTGGAGTTGAGCTGCGCAAGCAAAGCCTTAATCTGAGCTCCTGTGAGTGTCTCATGTTCGAGCAATGCATTAGCGAGTGCATGATGTTCTTTGTTGTAGGTGGTGAGGATGGTTTTTGCATTGTTATATGCCCTTTCCAACAAATACTTTACTTCTTTCTCTATAAGATGTCTTGTCTCGGAGCTCAGGCTCCGGCCATCGTCGTTATAGGAATGTGTAGCAAGTCCCACTTCTTTACTCATGCCATACTTTGTAACCATAGATCTGGCTAGTTTAGTTGCGTTCTCAAGATCAGAGTGAGGACCGGAAGTAACTTCGTTTTCTCCAAAGATAAGCTCTTCTGCAACCCACCCACCCAAGGCAACATCGAGCCTCGCAAGCATCTGTTTTCGGGAGAAGCTTGTTTGATCCACATCAGGCAACTGGGACACCATGCCAAGAGCCATCCCTCGAGGGACTATTGTTGCTTTGTGAACAGGAAGTGCCCCATCCGTATGAATGGCAACAAGAGCATGGCCAGCCTCATGGAAAGCTGTCAGTTTCCGTGACTCTTCAGAAATGACAGCCGACTTGCGTTCACTTCCCAATATGATCTTGTCCTTTGCGTACTCCAGATCAGCCATTGTCACTTCTTTAGCACCATGCATTGCAGCATTCACAGCAGCAACGTTGATCAGATTTGCAAGATCAGCACCAGAGAATCCAGGTGTCCCTCTAGCAATGATCATTAAATCAACATCGTCTGCCTTCAACACCTATAATAGACTAGAACGAATCGTTAGACATGCATGGTTGAGAGCAATGATTCAATCAGAAAATATTACAAAGAATACAGTGAAACAACACAAGTCTAATATGGAGGGTCAAACAACAAAACGTTGATGTAATTGAACAAATAGGTAAATTAGCAAAGACATCAATTAGAATCATGATTGAAAAGCTAATATCAAGCCAAATTTTATGATACATGCTCCGATAGAGCCTACCAAGCACCATCTGAATGAACAAAGTACAGCCTATAAACAACTGTCAACTTATGTTCAAACTCCTAAAGCACATGGACTTCTAGAGAGTCAACACAGTACCTTTGACATGTGAGATTCCAGAATCTGCCTCCGGCCTTCAACATCTGGAAAAGGAATAATAATGCGCCGGTCAAATCGTCCAGGTCTAACAAGTGCTTTATCCAATGATTCTGGAAAATTAGTTGCCGCAATTAGAATAATTCCCTCATTCTGTTTAAATCCATCCAATTCAACAAGCAGCTGATTCAAAGTCATTCTCATGTACTGCTGGTCCTTTGGATTACGGCTTCCACCTATGGCATCTATCTCATCAATAAATATAATGCATGGTGATCGCTTCTTTGCAGCAGCAAAAAGATCTCTCACTCTTCGGGCTCCAACTCCAACAAACATCTCTTCAAACTCACTGCCACTGCAGGAGAAGAAAGGTACCCCAGCCTCACCAGCAATAGCTCTCGCTAACATTGTTTTCCCATTGCCAGGTGGACCAACAAGCAATACTCCTTTTGGGAGCTTGCCACCAAGACGTGTGAAGCGCTGCAGCAAGGGTAAAGGTAATTAGAGAGAGAAAGAAATAATGGGAGTGATGGAGATATTTACTGAATCAAAAATTGTATTCACCTTAGGATCTCGAAGGTAGTGGACAATTTCTTCCAACTCTGCCTTTGCCTCATCAACACCTTTAACATCATTAAATTTTGTGTTAGATTCCACAACTTGCACCTCTTCGTGTAGAACGAGTCCTGAAACAAGATTATCAGTCAGTCATAATCCAGAAAAAAGGACTATCAGTTTAAATATGCACAGACAATTTAGAGGAAATTTTGTAGCCTAAACATTCTACCTTTACTAATCCCTCTATCCTCAATAAGTGCTCCAACACCAGAAATCACCAAGAAGCCAAGAGCAATACTACGAACAGTACGCCACAATTGATCTTTTAAATTCCCTCCTTCTGCAGTCACCATATGGATAGGCGCACTGGCAGTTCCTAGAGTACCATGTTTTGTCGATTTTCCCACATTTTGAAAAACTGAAAGGCCACTTTTACTCTCTTCCTTAACTGCTGAATTGGAGATGCCTGTAATTTGCATTATCTCTTAGTTACAGAAAGGCAAAGAGTGGAAATTATTCAGAAATAAATGGCCTAATAATAGTTTAACAGAGAATTCAATAACATCATCAAATAAGAAACTAGGTCCAATCACTTCCCAGCAAAGTGGGAAAAAGAATACAACGAAACTAACATTTTAGAAGAAATGAAAGATGCAAGATAGCAAGACCACTTACCTTTATGTAATGTCTTAAGTAACTCACTTTCATCAAGCCTGTCAACTTTAACTAATGCTTTAACATATTCCGAAAGTGCAGAAGGGTTAGAGTGTAATGATGGCTGACTTTCGAATAGTCTTATCACTGCCTCGGGATCGTTTCTATGGTAAAGTTCTCTAAAGCTAGTAGCTTCGCTAGCTTCATCAGCATCACGGACTCTACGAGCTAAATTGACTGCATAGCTTGACCTAAACCTTTGTTGGCCACTCAGATGCCTGTTGCCTGCACTCCGACAATATTTCAGGTTGAGAACACGCAAAACCAAGTATTTTATAGACAAAAAAGAATAAAACTATGAAAATAATATAAAAATCTTGATTGAAACAAATACAAATACCAGAGAAATGAACTTTACTCAACAAGCTTCCAATTTGTCCCAGTTCTGATTGCTGCCTTGAAACCTGCTTTGAGATGAAAATGAGGCTTATTGTTATCTTAACGCATAAACATTCAAATATATGACTAACATGCAAATTACTCTATAGGAAGCAAAAATAATCCACAAAAGAAATTAACTAAGCATCGCACCAATCTAATCGATGCAAAACTTTACCACTTTAAACAATTATCTCATGGAATACGGCATTTACAAATATGCATACTGACGAAAAGAAAATTGCAACAAAAAAGGAAAACCAAGTTTTTGAGCCAAAAGAAGTCCCAATCAGCTCAAGCAAAATGAGTATTACATCCAATGGAAATTAAAAACGAAGATTCCATATTTCAATTTCATTACACTTAATCTCCCACTCACCTAATACTTGCTCGGATTGAAGTGTCAAGGACAACACCTATATTCTATTTAAAATTAGGGTTCTCTCAAACCCCAATTTTTAAAACTTCACATCATAGAAATCCAATACATAAATAACAATCACCGCATAAAAAGAAGATACGAAAGCAACGCAAAACGAAGCTCGAAAGAGAGGAAAAATAACCTGAGAGATTATGCGTCTCCAAGCCATCGCCTTTTACAAAATACAAAACAAATAGCTTGATCTTCCTGTCCTCTCTATATCTATCCCGTGCGTAGGCTTGTTTGGTTAGCGAGAAAATGAAGATTGTTGAAAGTTTTGAGGGAAAAAAGTGCTGGAAAATGAACAAATCTGTAGAGTGCGTAAATCGTTTAATTTTATAATTTTAGATAAAATGCGTTTAAGCTTTTTTTTTTTTATGTGTCTTGCAATAACAGTCGGTCCAGAGGAGAAGATCTTCTTCATGAATTGTCCGATTTACCCTTTCTGTTTTTCCTGTTTTGGCCCTCTAACGTACCGATTTATATAATAAATATACTTTTTGGTTAAAATATACTTCAAGTTCATTATTTATTATTATATATACATATGGAACTTGGTCTTTTTTTATATAAATTTAGTCATCTTACTTTTTCTTTTTAAGAATTTAAGTTTAAGCGTCGATAACGTTATTTTTTTTATTAAACTTGTTAATGTGATATTTTTTACTGTAAAAACATTTAAATAGTGACTAAATTTCTAAAACTAAAAGTAAATGAACTAAACTTTAACTGAATAATAGTATAAGGACTTGGAGTGTATTTTAACCATCAATATTATAGTAAGTTTTGTGATTTAATCTAGAAACTAAATATACTTTTGATTATATTCTGTATGTATTTGTTGGATAATTCTTTTAACAAAGTCCAAAGTAAACTGGTCCAATAAGAGACTATAGGATAGGAACCCTTCTTTCGATTCAAGCTAACCCAGATCAAAACAAATCATTATTTCTTAATAAAAATGGTTAAATTTAAATTTAATTATAAAAAAGTTATTTTCATATATATACGATGAAAATATTTTTATTTTTATAAATATTTTAATTTTAATTTTAAAATTTAAAGTTTTAATTTAAGATTTAGAGTTTATAATTTTAGGGTAATACAAGCATGGATTTAAATTTTAACTTATAAAACCTAAATTTTAATTTTAAATCCAAAAATTCTATCAACAACTCATAAATTCAAAACTACTACACTTAAAACTCTTAAAACGGAAAAATTATATTACAGGTAAATCCCACCACGGGTAAATATGAGTGAAGATTCACTTAGGAATATATGACATAAAAAAAATGATAAGATAGATAATTTTTAGTGATTGATCATATAAATGACGTAGTAAAATTTACTTATGATATAATTTCTCCCTACATAGAATTACTAAAATCTTAAGTTAAGGTGTTTATGGTTTAGAGGAAACACTTGCCATGGAGGCAGAAATTCTTATTAAGGTATAAGAAAATTAAAAAAAAAAAAAAACAAAGATAATTAACCGTTAAATTTTTAGTAGATCTTAAACTTTAATCGATAAATTATAAATCATAAATTTTTATATTCAAATTATAAATTTTATTTTCAAATAAATTTAATTGTATACTAAAATTATATATATTAAGTTAAATATTTATAATTTTTTTACCATCAATGTATAAAGTACAGTAATAATTCAATATTTAAAGTGTTTGTTTTAAACAAAGGATTTAACTTTATGGATAAAAAGGCTCAGCTTTTGGACTGGACTTGAGTACTTAAAAACAACCCGACTTTTGGGCAGGTTTAAGCTTATTAAATGGTAGGGTTAACCACAAAATCGAAAATTAAATCAAACTGAGATATTATGATTCATAAATTTATGAATTGTGGTTAATCACGGTTAATCGAATTAAACCAAATTTAATTTTTTTAACTAATTTTTAATTATTTTTATAAGATAAAAATCTATATTTTATACTTAAAATATTATAAATGTATTTTTTATTTTTTATTTAAAAATATATTTAAATAAATATTTATAAAAAATATATTAAAATATTTTTCATTTAATGTTTAAAAATTATAAAATAAAATTATTTTATTAAGATAAAATATAATTTTTTATAAATGGTCCACCGGAACTTCCCATCGTGTCTCTTTTCGCACGCTCGATTAAAAAAAATACAGATATGGACAAATTTAAGGTAGTTCAAAATTAATTTTATATTTTTAATTAAACAAGAAAATTCGTCGCACGCAATTCTACCTGACTGCACCAATAATGAAGTTGATGGTGTAAAAGGAAAGCCATCAGATAACTCTTCTACATCAAAGATTCGACAACTGTCGGTTCTCTATTTCTCATTTTAATCATGGTGTAAATTCTTCACATTTGATTATGGAACCCCTTTTTCTTGTTCTTATGAAAACAGTTCTCGGGAGATTCCTGGGTCTATAAAGTTTGATCTTTCAGACAAAGTCTTTGGTTCAGCTCAGCTTTTTTGGGAGGAAAAACATGGATAAATCTCTGCTTTTGCTTGTTGGGGTTTCTTGGTTTCTGCTAATCAATGGGGTTAAAGCAGAAGACTGTGATTATCTGACAGAGACAGACAGTACAAGGTTTCAATTATTCAAGGATTTAGAACCAGAAGAGCAGCCTTATAGAACTGCTTATCACTTCCAGTCTCCTAAAAACTGGTTGAATGGTAAGACAGGCTAAGCTTCGCTAGCTTTACTTGTTCTTGCAACGTACATATTTAGAACATTCAATTCTTTGACGCTCATGTGTTTGTTTTCATGCTTGTTTGGTGGCAATTGATTCAACTGATCTGTTTCGATGATGGGATGGACATGGCTGACATTCACTACACAGATCCTAATGGTAAGATAAGTATTTTTACTCGAGTTTGAACTTATCTTCTCCCTTAGACTTTCCTCATTGTTTAAGCTCGAAATTAGACACGAGTATCGAATACGGACTCAAGGATATGTGTCGAATACGGATATATGTTGAATTTTTCTTTGAAGTTTATTTGTATATTTGAATACATGTGTTGGACATGACTACTTTAGGAAAAATGAAAAGTCCGGGTGTTAAATCTTCAAAACCAGTGAAATGAGATTAGTAAGTTATTGTTCCATCTGGGCAGGGCCAATGTACTACAATGGAGTTTATCATTTGTTCTACCAATACAATCCACACAGTGCATTATTTGGTGATGGAATGGTGTGGGCACATTCTGCATCATATGATCTTATTAACTGGATTGGTCTTGATCATGCACTTACTCCGTCCGAGCCGTTTGACGCCATAAGTTGCTGGTCCGGTTCGGTAACGATTCTTCCGGGCAACAAACCAGTCATTTTATACACCGGCATTGATGCTAACCATAACCAGGTTCAAAACCTGGCAACCCCGAAAAATCGATCTGATCTGTTGCTAATAGAATGGGTCAAATACTCTGGAAACCCTCTGATGACTCCACCAAAAGGTGTTAATGGAGATAACTTTAGAGATCCAACAACTGCTTGGCAGGGTCCTGATGGAACCTGGAAAGTAGTCATTGGGAGCTATAGCAATAAACAGGGTATGGCCATACTCTACCAAAGTGAAGATTTTGTTAACTGGACTATGCATCAAGACCCTCTTTATTCGGCATCGAAAACCGGCATGTGGGAGTGCCCAGACTTCTTTCCAGTGTCTATTAACAGCACCAATGGGGTCGACACCTCTGTCGCCAATCCGAGTGTTAGGCATGTTATGAAGGCAAGTTTTAATTCCCATGATTACTACTTTGTGGGGACTTATGATACTGAGCAGGACAAGTTCCTTCCTGATGTTGACTTTACGGGAACCAGTTCGGACTTGAGAATTGATTACGGTAAATTCTATGCCTCAAAGACATTCTTCGACAGTAAGAAGAACCGAAGGATACTATGGGCTTGGGTAAATGAATCTGATAGTTCCGAAGATGATATAGAGAAAGGATGGTCTGGACTTCAGGTGATTGACATTACATATTCACTGATGTTGCATGATGTATTAGAATCACACTACTCCTTAATGGTTTACAGATATTCCTTTGCAGGCGATTCCAAGGCAGATTTGGCTCGATACAGCCGGAAAGCAATTATTGCAGTGGCCGGTGGAAGAACTCAACAATCTGCGTGACAATCAAGTCTATGCTTATGGCAAGCAACTCAAAAGCGGATCGGTTTTTGAAGTTTCGGGCATCACTGCTTCACAGGTGAGTTAGAAGTCTACTGTTGTGCATTATTCACCTTCATATGTACTTGAAGTAACTGCATTATCATAATGACAATTTTCTTACATTGTTTGAAGGCCGATATCGAATTAATGTTTGAATTTCCCGAACTAGAAGAGGCAGAGTTCATGAATACCAGTTTGGTCGACCCCCAACTAATCTGTGACAGACAAGATTCATCTGTCACTGGAAAATACGGACCATTTGGTTTATTAGCTTTGGCAACAGAGGACTTGAAGGAACGAACTGCAATTTTCTTTAGGATTTTTCGAGGTGATAACAAATATGTAGTTCTTATGTGCAGTGAGCAGAAGAGGTAGGCTACTGCTTCTTTCCCTAACTATCCACAGTTGTGCAATAAGTCATCCACTTTCATTTGATTCAATGTTTAAACACATTCTTCTCAGGTCATCGTTGCGAAACAACTTGGATAAAACCACATTCGGAGCTTTCGTAGACATCGACCCGCGCCAGGAAATGGTTTCACTAAGAACCTTGGTGTGTCTACTCGTTTTTGCCGTTTTCCATTTACGCGTGCAGGACCTTTTTCGTGTACGTATTGATTTGTTTGTACCATATTTTTCGCAGATAGATCACTCGGTAATCGAGAGTTTCGGTGGGAACGGAAGAACTTGTATCACAGCAAGAGTTTATCCAAAGCTGGCTATCAACAACAAAGCTCATCTTTTTGCATTCAATAATGGAACTCTGAGTGTAACACTTTCAAGCTTGCATGCATGGAGTATGAATAAAGCCCGAGTGAACTGCAGGGGAGGCTTGGACAATACAGAATCGTGCTAGGACAGCAGAAACCGAAACTAAGAAATAAGAAAACAAGTTGGCCCTTGTTCATGTCTAAGAATTATAGTTACAATTTCAGTGGTCCTTGATGGAACATATTGATTTGGTGATGATTCAGTTTCTGTGAAACTTTTAGGAATGAAAAGATGAATACCTTTCACTTTTCAGTAATGAAAGATCTATCAAAGATATGATTACTTTAGAAGTTTTGTGCATGAAATACAGTGTTCAGCATATATGGTTCACATTATTGCTTTTTTGTAATCCCCATATCATTACCGAACGTTCAAAGTACATTATAATGATTATTATTCTTTTTTATTCTTTTGCTTTTTAGGATTTCATCCGGATTAATTTGATTCGATTCATGTCATATACCTAATTTTAATAGATAGGTCTTTTAATATAAACTTTTTACATACACATTGTTTCAGACTCGAAATCTGCTTAAACAGAACCAAGTTATTTTCCACTTAAATCAACCCTTATTGGTACCATTATTCTAAATTGATCTTCAACCTTTCAAAGATTATGATTTCCCCCTATACCATCGGTATATGTGTTATGTGATAATATGACGTGGTATAAACAATAATTTAAAGATGAAAATAGAATATTCTAAAATTTGGAAACAAATTTAAAATACGAATATAATTAAAAATTAAACTAAAATATTTAAAAATATGACGATGAATTTAAAATGAGAACCGTAATTTATATTTAAAATAGAATGTTAAAAATTTTAAGAATTAACTGAAAATAAATATCTTAATTTGAGATGTACTACACAATTAACTTAAGAAAACATGTAAACAGATTTAAGCCCAATAATGTAGGCCCAAGTAAGCCCACATGTATGGATCTTAATTCATAGCTTAAAACCATCTGAGGACTCAAAGACAATATTTTAGACATTGAAGACCCAGATTAAAGAAATTAAACACGTGTTTATATCCTGCTCAAATTACATCATCCATCGCCAGGAAATCATCTTTTCCCTCGAAACAAACAGAAAAAAAAAAACAGTTCGAAACAAGTAGTAAACTAAAAAAGAAAAGAAAAGAAAAGAAAAGATAGGGAAAATAATTACTTAAGCGCAGGCACAAGTGCTATTAACACCAGAAATTTCATCATCGTCTTCGCTTCTGAAAACTAAATACCCAACCGTCAACCCCAAAACGACGGCCAAGAACACGCCGCCGTTAAACGACATAATCGCCAGCATAAGCAAATACCCCAGAGCCGAGCTCGACCCGAAAAGCACCCCATCCACGATCTTCCCCGTCGACCACTTGCTACCAGTCCCAGCTCCCTTCGACCGCAACAGGAAAGGCTCTCCCGTCGTCCCCTCCGACGGGCTTCCGCCACGCTTGATACGATACCTAAGGTGGTCCAAGTACTGGTACAAAGCAGAAGCCAAAATGCATGCCAGAAGAGTCAACGCGTAACTCGGCCACGAATCGGTTCTCCAGGAGGTGAACAAGAGAGTCACCTGTCGGCTCCAGTAAAGGTCACATGCATCATTTTTGCTTTGATCGGAAAAAAGAACGCTGCTCAAGTACTTTTTCTCTCACTTTCCCGGAATTTAAAACAGATAATAGAAAGATTAAAGCAGACTTTATCTATGTTGGCGAAAAATCCAAGGTGACAACTTTGAACAAGACAACTATATTTTAGTTTGTACTTAACACGGTACGAACAAGATATGTACTACATTTACCATTTTTCTTCATGTAAGGTTTCGAAAGGGTTAATTCCAATAGTAGTCCTCACCTTATGATCGTAGTTTTAAATTGGTACCTAAATTGATTGAATCATTACAAACACTGAAAATATAGCCTTTTTATTTTATACACAGAAATTATTGTGGAAAAATAGTATGATACATGAACATTTGAACTTAAATTTGAGTGGGTTTCATTAATCAAATTAATTGAGACTAATTATATTATTATTTTATAACAAGAGTAGATTAAATTTGTATATTTATATGCTCAAAATGTTCAATGGGTGAATGAGAAATTGTTGCTCAATGTAACACCCATGATGTTGGAAAAATAAGATAAAAAATAGAATATCCCACATCTATTGGGAACATAGATTTGGAAAACAATGTTATTATTGAAAATAAGTCAAAGGCTTAGACTATATGCCATAGGTGTGTCTAGCTATAAGCTAGTGTCACGGGGTCAGAGTTCTGTCGTAGCGACATTCACCCCGTAAGGCACCTTTTATACCATGATCTTCGTGATTAAGTTAACTTTTACATCTCTTAACTATATCTTAATTATTTTTTACATTCCCTGACTATCAAATGTTATAAATTGGTTCATTGACTAACTTTTTTTATATAAATTGGTGAAAATTTTCAACTCTTTTTAGTTTTTTTTTACGTTTCGTATTAAAAAAATAAAAATTTAAAAAATTATATAATTTAGGTTTCAATAATATTACACGCACTTTTCGCGAAAAAAAATAAAAAAAATTCTGAGATAATATAATCCTGCTGCAAGCCAAAGAAACAAAAACAAAGCTCAAATCCCGATAGAATTAGTTTAAGAACGATCTGAAACACTACCAGCCTCATTTCTTTAACATGAATCCTTTCTATTTATTTCGAAAAGGTATAAATTTCTCCTTTAGGACTCTCGATTTTCGGTTTTCTTTCTTCCTTCTGTTTATGTCAGTTTTTTTGTTGGTGATTGATTGACTTGAGATCTCTGCGTTGGATAATGCAAGATATAGCCTTGATTTGTGCTTTAATTTGTTTCAATTGTTTGTTCAGCTAGAACTTTGATTTTTTTGTTTCCTTTTTGGAAATTTAAGTTTGTTGTTTTTATTATTATAAAGGTTTTTACTGCATACGAGTTTGCTGTTTAATTATTAGCTTGAGGATTTGTGCTTTCCTTTTCAGCTTTAAGTGTTGTTGAATAGTGAATTCTAGGGCTTTGAACTGTATTTTGCTCTAGCTAATGCGTTTGATTTAATGAAAAACTTCTTGTTTAAATCATAATGTTGAATTAAGCATATTTTAGTGTAGGTTTAAGAAATGCTTAACTGTATTTGCTAATTCAGTTGTTAATTAGTCATTAGTATTATCTATAATGTTTGTTTCATTTAAAACTATGGTTTTGCATGAATGAGAGTCAAATATGCTTATTAATATTTCTATCATATTCATCATCGATGTGGTTATTATTCATCATCGTCCGTATTTTCATAGAAATGGCTATTGTAAAAGTTTCTACAAAAGAGTAGTGTTGAGATTTGATGTTTTTCGGGTGTCCTCACAATTCACATTCTAAAATTGGTTACTGATTATTCTGGTAAGGATTGGCATCATGCATGTATACTTGTCTTCAATTTAAGATTCTTTTGTGAGTTTGACTTATTAATAATGTGATACAATGGATGGTTTTGCAGGATTTGGTTAGTGTTAGTGGAACTTGAGGGTGTATCCTCTGCATTAGTTTCTTTTTTCTGTGTAGAATATTTTTTTCTTCCATTTAAGTAAAGAATGAGCTTATCTAAGAAAGGGATCCAAATTAGTGAAACAAAACTGAATACCCCTAGCAAGGTAACAGCTTTGAATCCTAATGCAGCAGAGTTTGTTCCCTTTTCTCTTAGGCCACCGTCTTCTGGAAGCTCTAGTGCAGTTGATGCAACAAGGTTTACTATTTCTAGAACTATAGGAAAAACATTGCTTGATCGGTCTGAGTCTTCTATTTCAAATAATTCTGACGATGAGGCTCATCAGTTCTGGCGTCGCCAGCTCCCTGATGACATTACTCCAGACTTTAAGGTTATTAATGAGGATGATTCTCAAGGATCTGGAGCTGGGAGTCTTTCTTTAGCAGGTTTATCCTTGCATGGTGGTAGTGAAGCATCAAAGTTTCCTACTTCTGCTTGTGGTGGATATTTATTTGGAAATCAGCAATTACTGCATCATAATGTTAATGGTAGTAAAAATTCTGAAAAATTGAGATATCCTTCTTCATTCTATGGAGGGAATCCTACTTCAGCTAGTTTTTTGCATTTGCCAGTCAAACCTTGGGACAAGCAACTTGTTAATAGTGATCAGCTAATCGGCAATGGGAGGGAAGGGCAGCCATATAATGGAAATTCTAGACATAGATTCACTAATAAGTTGTTGGGTGAGCACACAATTAGGGATGGTCCTGAAATGAATCCTGTAGAATTTTTGGCTTCTCAATTCCCTGAACTTGCTGCTGAAAGCCTTGCTGAAGTTTATTTTGCCAATGGTTGCGACTTAAATCTTACTGTTGAGATGCTGAATCAACTTGAGGTGAGCGGTGCTTAATTTTTTTTAGTTAGTTTCGACTTCTGAGTGCTTGCTTTTATCCTCTGTTTGAAGATGTAGGGATGCACCAGTTGTTAACATCTTCAAGTTTTATATTTTCCATTTTTCGATTCTGGTTATCAATTGCTGGAGAGTGGCGGTACCTCTATGGAATGGTTGATGGAGCTCAGGATGAGAAAGATTTTCCTCAACTTCTGTTTTTTCTTTTCCTTTATTTATACACTGGAAATCCCCCCTCCACCTTCTTATGTTATGTTGATGGGATGTTGGGAACCGGCTGTGAATGGTAATGGTTTGGGTGCTAATTGTGTTTTGATAGGGAAAAAGTAGGCCCCAATTAAAGTTTAGAGGTGACTCAATTCAACCACAGCATGTAGCCTCTAGTTTTAGTATTATGTGGCCTGGTTTGGAAGGGTACTTATTCTTTAAGGGGTTTTCTCCTCTTGTTTTTCGAAGTCTATATTTTTAGGCTGTTGTATGCTGTGTCTCACAGGCTACCAGCATATGCAGAGGTTTTCAGATTTTTTACTGTGTGTTTTCTGCATTTTAATATCTTTTAGCATTTCATGCGTCATTTTGAATTTTATTGCAGCTTCAAGTTGATGGTGGTTTCAACATTAACTTGAATTCAAAAACCTTGTCAGCTCCCAATCTGAGTACGCTAGGATTCCTTGCAGTTACTGTGTCAGATGAAGAGAATGGTCCTACATTTTATGCAGGAGATGATCTTCAACATAGTGCCAATCCGTATCGATCATCTGGCAAGAATGACATTCTTATGTTAAAATCATGTTCTTCCCTTCCATCTAGGGGTGCCTTGGGTTTTACTTCAGGTATCAGGAAAATGACATCTCACGATTCTGGAGTATGGAAGTATGATGGAAACAGTTCTCCCAATTCAACTGTTGGGTCAAGTAGAAATTTGCATGGGTTGGATAATACCTACAGTGCTGCACCCGGAAGAGGGGTTTATGTTAATAGGTTTCAAACACATGGGTCAGCTCATTCAGTTCCTGTTTGGCCTGAAACTGGAGATTCAATGGGTAATATTCTGCACTACTAATCATGCGTTTATACAGCTTTTAGTAGGTGCTATCTATGGCTTTGTCCATATCTACTTGTTTTAATATTATTGAGGTGGCAGCAAATTTATACTCTGAACCGCGTGAAGAATCTCAAGTCCATGCTCGTTCTAGTAATGCATACTTTGACCAGGTATCTCCTTGGAAATTCATTGCACATATTTAAACCGATATATTAATAGGGTAGGCATTTTTGTTAGACAGCAATGAAATAAACTGTTGAATCATGTTTCCGCCTAATTTCTCAACCACATTTTGTCCTAATTTTTACATTTTTTCATTTATTTGTTCCCCTTTTGCAACCCTGGGAATGATTCCATACCTTACAGTTGTCAACCAAGTTATGTCAGGAATCAATTAGCTTAGCTAGATATGCAACCAAATAGAAATAATTAATAGAATTCAAACGTGAATAGTCCTTTAAGGTAAACTTCGTTGTATTTCATTTTGAGTATTTCCACTGTTGAAATTTCCCAATCTCAAGCCTAATGGTCATGCCAAAAAAGTATTAGTAACAACTATCCTTTTAATTATCCTGAATAAGCATATTCCTTTCATGAATAGCCCTTGCTTTGCAAAGTTGATGCTACTGTACAAAGCATAGAGTGCATCTAGTCATGGACCATGAGACAGGTTGAAGGCAAATTGCTAAAGTTTTACTGTCGTGTCTAATATTGAATGTGAATTTTGCTCTAAATATCCATCACTAATGATTCTCTTTTCTCTCTTCCCCCACTTAACTAAAGTTTTTTCTCTTCATATGCATATTGTTGTTAAGTGATACTACATTTTAAATATATTTACAATAGGCACGTCAAGGATTCCTCATTGGAAATAAGTTTCTAGCAAAGGAACTTAGTTTGAAAGGGCCGCTGCAGAATATGCATATGAAGGCAGCTCATGGAAATGCTGAAGAATCCATATATCACCCGAGGTTTGTCATTTCTTTCCAATCTCACTTGTTTTCTTGACATGGTGGTTAATGGACATAAGCATATTTGTTTGTTCCTGTTATAGTTATTGCTTTTGAGACTGTTTATCAGCGGTTTTTGACATTGAGGCTATGTGTAATTGTTTCGTAACCATCACTTCCTTTCACCCTACCCTTTCTCCTTTCTCTATCCGTCCATCTTTCAAACTCACAGATTTGATGAATCAACATAATTGAGTTTATTGGTTATGAATCTCGGTAACTGTTTGTTCTTGTTCCGATAAATATAATCTAAATTTGCATAATTATTTTGGTCATACTAGCTTGTTCTGTTTGACTGTTACGAATAATAATACAGGAACCAAGTTCATCCAGAGATTGTTGGAGGTCAGCAGCGGATTATAGACCTGCATGGATTGCATGTTACTGAAGCCATTCATATACTCAAGTATGAACTATCAGTGCTGAGGAGCACAGCACGGGCCGCAGATCAGCGCCTGCAGGTTTACATAAGTGTCGGAACTGGCCACCAGACAAGGGATTCTCCTATTCCAGCTAGACTTCCAGTTGCTGTACAACATTATCTCCTTGAAGAAGAGTGCCTTGACTATACTGAACCACAGCCAGGGCTATTTCGAGTTGTGATATATTGAAGCCATGAACTCGACGGCACGAGTTCCAGGAGTTTCTGACACGACAAGGAAAAAAGAAGAAGAAAAAAAAAGACATGTAGCCATTTTTGTATCTATACATGGGAGGAAATGGAAAAGTAAGTATTTAAAGTCCGAAAAATCAAGAGAAAAATCGAAAAGAGGGTTTGTGAAAAGGAAAAGAAAACAGAACGACTGAAGTGAGAAGCGTATGATTAATGTTTAGATGCTTAGAGGAGAGTAGCAACTACATTTTGATAGAGTATCGGGTGGGGGGAGGGATGAGGTCGACACTGGCTGGCAAGTTCTATTTCTCTGTTTTGTTAATTTTTGTATCTTAAATTTATACTTTGTTAAATTCCTTCTTCAATTACATGGTGATTGTACAATTTATTTAAAATAGACTCGTGTGCCAATATTTGACTATTTCTAGGATTGAATCTGAAGTCCTTTTCATTATATATTATGTTCGGGTTTGTAGCTATTCATTCAAACAATGTTCTCTGAATACTATGCAATCAGGGACCGACATCAGAAGTCCGAGATTCCATAGCTTGGTGAGACAACTACAGCAATTCCTACTCTAACTTATGATTCTTCGAAGGCGGCACACGGTTCTGGCGCTGCTATCCCAGGTATGTAAATTTCAGTTTAGAATTCAGTATTAAACACCTTGAAGATCTGCTTAATGCAAACTACAGTCCTGAATTTAGAACATGATAAGTAAATCTGTCCTTGACATTTCCCTCTTTTGGTTTCTATAGCTATCGCAACAAAAAACACGAAGGGAGGACCGAGGACTATTCTTTATCAGCTTTGTAAGAAACTGTTGTGGCACATGCTTACCAACAGAGCACAAATCAAGGCATGTCCCTTTCATCTCGTTCTTACAGATGTTCATATGTATCATCCAACATTCTCATAAGGTTTGATTTTCCGATCCGCTACTGCATTCTCGTAAGGTTTTGTCTATCGATCCCGAACTGTATCGAAAATCACCTTGAACAGACCGGAGAAGCAAGAGCTGCCAAAAAGAACTCTTCTTGACTCTGCTGCACTCCTCATGCTTAACCTCAAGTCATGGCAGAAACGGTAAGCTGTGACTATCATCACTGTCATAACTCATAAGATAACAAAGTATCAACTTCATGCATACTATATTTCTGGAAAATGTTGTTGAAGATCGAATTATCGATATTCAACCCGAGTACGAATAACAGAACTTGTATCTTACTTTATAAGTCAAATCTATCGATTGCTCGACCGCAACCATCGATGAAAGTGAAAAATCCCCTCAACTGCCAATTAAAATAGCAGTGTTGTTTTCATTTTTATGGTACAAGTGCCATCATTTCAAGAAAGGCAAGATTTGGCATATAATTGATAGCTCAACTGCAAGAACATATTATCAGCAAATAAATGTTCCATGTTCCATGTTGATTATATTAACTGTTTCTAGCTTACATGTTAAATCTGATTTCTTAAAGCTACGGTTATCTAATTGCTATCGTTTGTCGAATGATTTCCAGTCTTTTTCATTTTATATTTCTAAAATATTTGTGTGTATTCGATGTAAGATTCCAATATTTACACTAAAACATAAAAAATAGAAAAAATTAAACATAAAGACGAAAAAAAAGGGTAAATTTTGATTCACATGTGTGAAAAGTTGTATCTTTATATTATAAAAAGTTGTATCTCTAAGTTTTAAATTCTAAACACTAATATTAAATTTAAACATTAAAATCTAAATTCTTAAACTTTAATCAATAAATTACAGGTGCAAATCGTCTACCTCTTTCTTATATATTCATTCGTGCCTTCACTTCAAATTAGAGGGTTTAAGATTTAAGGTTAAGGGTTGTGATTAGGATTTAGGAAATTAGGGGTAGGGTGTGTTTATCAGGGTGTATGGTTTAGTGTTTAGGATATAGAAAATTAGGGTTAGGGTTTAAAATTTAATTTTTTAACAAATTTTAATAAGAGGCACAAATAAAAGCATAGAAAAGAAACAAACGATTTTTACCCATAAATTACTCCCAAAAACTCTAAAAATAAAAGATTTATGTTTATATAATATTTGTATCAATTCTTTATAATATACCATCTCAGAACGAAATCTTTGCTTGAATGATAATAAATTAATAAATCGATTGGTTAAAAATTAAAATAAAAAAGTTTATCCAGATAACCTAAAATAACATCAACATATAACGTGAGGTGCAAATCATCTACTTCTTTCTCATGTCTCCGCTTTAAATTATAAGAAATAACAGAGTAAATGAAGCAAAAATACTGCATGCTCAAATCCTTTGAGTTTAAAAACCATTGTTTTTCCCTTCATACAGAAGCCTCGATCCTCGGCTCGAACGAGAACGCGGACATGAACTCCAAGGCTTCACCATTCATCAAACATTCAGGCAGTTCAACCCATCGGTTGGTCGCAAAATCATACAGAACATAACTGCAGAGCTCAGTAGAGCTTAAGCAGATAAGTATCTGATCACCAGCACCAACACAGTTTATGTCCAACTTCTTGTCATAGAACTCATGTGACATTGCAGGCGGCATTGCAGCAATCTGATGCCATGTCTTTGTTTTCGGATCGTAACGCCACACCCTAAGGCTAGCACTTTCGAAGAATTCGGATAACACGACGACCAACATCTCCCCTTTACACTCTAACACATCGATAGAGTACTCAGAAAAGAGCGGTAATAGTCTCGGATATTCAGAGAAACACTTTCGGGTCAGATTGCAAGCAATTATTGTGCCTGAGAAGCTGAGGAAATAAACAATTTCCTCACCATCTTTAAGTGTAAACACTGATGAATATTGCTTGGATGGGCTTCTTTGCATGTTGGTTACCACTACATTTCCAGCTTTACTAAGGAAGTAGACGGCATCATCGTAATTGCCATCGCCGTCGTCGTTTAAGTCAGATTCCATGTGATCATCGATATTTCTCCTCAATGTAATCTCTTCTTCCCAGCAATTATCAATCGAGTTATAAACTTTGAATGAAAGCTTTGGAAAATCACCAGAGACTAAGACAAGCTTGTATGAACCATGGTAATTGGAATACACATTCATTGCAATAGCATGAAGGGAATGGCCCTGAGAGTCCGGAACCACAGGAGGGAGTTCCCGACAAGATCCGGTCACGGGATTGCACACGACATAACCACCGGACGTATTCCGGAAACATACAAGGCCACCAGATGCTGCAACCGGAATCGAGTCACGATTACGGTTATGCAAGAGGGAATGTGGATGATTGAGTTTCTTCCAACTAATTTCGGCAGAGTCAAAGACTATCGATCGTTTAAGCTTGGCATCTACCATGAAAAACCAAGGATCCCTTGAAGGAATCCTTGAGCAAGCAAGCTTGAAACTTTCGGATTCCGCCATTGACTTCCATCTTTTGCACACCGAACTGATGCGAAACAACGTCGAAGTCGGCAGCCATGAAAGGACCCTTTCTAAAAGGTCTTCATTGAGCTCATCTAACGGAAAGTCCAACATCTCATAGCCTTCTTCTTCAAGCAACTTTCTCTTCCTATATGGCCTTGAAATGCAGCCATTAGCAATCTCCATTGACAGATTACTTCACAAGATCAACTGCAATGAACAAAAAGATGATAGCACACACTATTAAATAAGAGACAATCATCATGAATCATCAAATTATACTATTAAACACAGTAATCAAAAGGAGAAAAAAACAAAAGCTTAGAGAATATATGAAACAAGGCAAATAAGGTTTGAAATATCACATCCATCAAATTAAAGATTAGGCAAAACCTGGCAATCTAACCAACATAGCCATTAAAGGTCCTAAGATGCTCTCCTTTCCCCTATTTTTCTCATTTTAACGCAGAAAATTTAGTTTCCAAAGAAAAAAATAGTGTAATGAAGAGCAGAAAATAGTGAAGTGACAACATCATACCACTTGGTAAAGAACAAAGATATTAAATTCTAACAAAAAAACATAACTACAAAGATATTAAATATTGAAGAGGGGAAACTCAAAAAACTACAAAAAAGGGTATTTTTTTTAAATTCTAACAAAGCTACTAAAACATAACCTGATAAAAGAACCAGCTTGAGATGAGAGAAGATGAGGGGATAAAGAGAAAGATCAAAGAAGGGAACTGTACCTGTTGATGGTGCAAGAGGAGGAATGAGTGAAATTTGGACTATGACTTTGTGGGTTTTAAAAGAGGGACAAAACTGGAACAGGCCCCAAAGGCCGAAGCAAAGCAAGAATACAAAAGAGAGAAAGCAACAGTAAAGCTAGTAGCAAAGTAAAAGGAGGATCTTTTTTAAGAGATATAGGGAGAATGGAAGTAGGAAACTCCCTTGGGGTTGTTCTTTTTGTAAACGTTGACACACTATAGACACAAGCGAGCGTATCAAAAGGAAAGATTTAATATTTACAAAAGATGAACAAAAGTGGAAGTGAAGCTTCACTCTCACACCTGCAAACATTAGTTTTTTTTTATAAAAAAGAAAATCACCGTAATAATTATGATAAATATAATACAATCGAAAACACGACAGTAATTTAATCATCTGGTTAAGAGACTAAAGAGAGAGACAGCAAATGAAAGAAGAATATAGGATGAGTTGATTCTTTAAAACTGGACATGTTCTGCTAGAAAGTCTACAAGGGTGGATTAGATTCTTGAAAACTGGACATGTTCTGCTAGGAAGTCTACAAAGGTGGATTAGATTCTGAACTGAAACAAAGCTCAAATGTTTTGGTTAGCTGTTCTTTTGCACTTTGAGCATAAAAGAAAGTGAAAACGCACGTAGCTTGGGTTGAGTAAAAGAAAAGAAAGTGTGGGAAAAATGGTATTTTGCCGTTTCCATGTCAAAGGGTTATGGCTATCAGCTGCATTGCTGACCTTTGTAAAGCAAAAGCATCGAAAGAAAGAAAGAAAGAAACTTTGGGGGTAGAGTTTTTGCTTTGCTTTAGTTATGCCTTCCTCGTAGAGGAATCTCCTCTCTCTTTCTTTTTTTTTTTTTTTTTTTCCTTTCCTTCTCTTTATTTTTTTGTATCGAAAGTCAAAATGCTACCCGGAAACAACTACCAAGAACTGATTCATATATATAAACCCTAATAATGAAAATGATGAACCAAAAAACATTAAAAGGGTTAAACAAAGAAGAAAAGCCATTGATTACGTTGTTGCTTTCTTCAGAAGCTTGTGTTTTCAGACAGGGAGAGTCGGATCTTGATGCTTATCTTACTTACAGGAGGGGGGGGGGGGGGGGTGCTTTCATCATTGTATTTTAGCCCATTTTCTGCTCATCAATGAAATCCATTTCAAGCATATATCTATAATTTATAAGGTTGGATAATATGGGTAATGAGATAGAAAATATAATATTTTTATCGTTAGCACACAAATATTTTTTTTAAAATCATATATAAAATTTTAATTTTTTATTAAAAATCGAATGATTATTGTTTATTTATTAAATGATTTTAAATTTATCTATAAATAATCTATTAATTAATTACATTAAGCATTTTTAAGATGGTTAACATCAAAATTATTTTGATTAAAATATGATTCAAGTACAATAAAGCACCAAAATCATTATTTGTTTAAATTCATTCAATATATTATTATATTTTAGGAGTATGATTATATTTACAATAGGATAATTATTTGTTTAAATATATGTTTTCGTTTCATTTAGAAGCTAAATTAAGTTTGTGATTTGTGATTTTCAGGATTGTAGTCAATGGCAATGAACCTTTTCCTCATACCTACAAAGATATGTTCGTTCAAACAACATTTCCAGCCCTTCAAAACTTTCAAGCAGACATCGTCAAAGCTGACAGAGGAAAGAAAGTGAAGGTAACTATACCGCCGAACGCCGATTGTCTACCGGACCGAGAACGGCCTACCGACCAGGGGCGATTTCCGACCCAATAACAATGATCTAATGCTTATATCGGCTTCCTTCAAGACAATGATGGGATCCTTAGCCACTTTGTGATCATGATCGACATCGGAAAGCATGACCTCTGAGGTTATTAATGGTGTTCGTTGATTTGAGTTGCTCTTTTATACAGAGTCGAGGAAGGAATGATCAGCTTCATCGATTTTATGATTTTTCCTACGACTGCCGTTGATAATGGGTTTGACTCCATTGTAAAATAACCATTGATTCTATGAATTTTGAATTTAATTAATTTTAATCGATTCATTTATTATACTTGATGATATACTGAACATAGTCTACATATGTTGCTTAGATTTAGGATGTGGGTATATTTTGATCACAAACATGGTAATCTGTTCTAAATTTTCCGTGCATTTGGAATGATATATCTAAAAATCGAAGCTTAAAAAATATGCAACAAACGGGTCGGGTCAGGTCAAGGGGAAAAAATCATGTCCCGCCCTATTACCGTCCCTATTAAAATAGGTCCAAACACATGAGAATCTTGAAAAAGGATTGAACGTGTATGTTATCACACATACCTAGGTCCGACACTCGAATCGAGTCCGAACAATGGAAATAGGATAGATTAAACAGTCACAGAGAACAGATGGGCATATGGTATTGCCCGATGTAACGAAAATGAGCTCATAAATGATAAATATGATCAACAATGGTTGCAAAGATATAGCGTGAACAGAATTCCATGCTCTAGGGACGGAAGAAAGAACAAGATGCAAGAAATGAATATTCTGAAGTCTAAATCATTTTATACGACTTTGTGTTCCTACTTATCTATCAATATAACCTCATTAACATAGTAAACAAGGGTATATATCGGCCAAAACTTACTGAAGAAATTCGAGTCGAGTCAAAAGAATTTGATTGACCGTTTCGCTACCTTGAATCTACAGGAGGCTGTCCAGCTGTGATTCCAGTTCTTCTATTGCGATCATGTTGATTGTAAGCTGTTCTTCTGGAGAATACTCTGCTTTTAAAAGGGATTGAATTTGGATATGGGATTCCACGATATTTGTCCTGCATTAATATAACCACCTTACTTTGTTGTAAGACTGTCTACTATGCTCAGACAGTTTAGAAAACCTAACAGTATAGAACAAGGTACTCCTTGATTAGGTCATTCATAATCTTCGACTACGTTACTCGGACTTGGATGTGAATGCTAGATACGGCTATGTATCCAAAGCAGATATGTTCATTTTTTTTTCTAAGTTTTTCATGTATTTGAAAAGTCCTAGTAGGAGTATAGCTCCATGCATATCCTATATACATCAAACACGAGTGTTGAACAATGAACGCCGATACTTCAAGAAAAATAAATAGGTAGAATAACATAGATCTTAGATACACAACTATGAAGTTAGTTTTGAATTTGAGATAGACATCTTACTTGATTGGTTTGAAAAGAATTGTTCTTGTTGATGGGTTCTGTAGATAGAGTTTCATCTTTGCTATCACCACTGGAAGTTCTTGCCGAATAGCTGAATGTACCTATTATAAGGAATGTAAATAATAAATCCGATGCCTCAAAAAAATCCGATGAATCTAAACCTTGAAGTTATACAGAGGTTTATCACCAATAGTTGCGACTTAATTAAGAAAATTATATATGGCTGATGCACTAAATATAGGGAATTTCCATAAACATGCAACAAGAATTGCAAGTCAACAAGAAGGGTGACAAATAAGTTGAAGAAGAGAATTATCGGCATCAATTAAAAAATTTCAAGGTATACTCAATCACATTAAATATCAGATGAAAGAGCCATACGTTCGCGAAGGTTGAGCTTGGATTGCTACTTAAAATCATAGGTCTGGACACAAGACGGTATTTTGACACAGGCATCGCATTAATTCCATTTAACAGCAGATATATACTTAATTCCGGATTTTACTTGAAATGATAATCATACTCTATCATGGACTTGTCTGGGCTGGGAGCAGCTTCATGCTTGCTACAGTCGATGTTTCATTTAATAGGGATTTATTTCTATGGTGACTTTCTTTTATACATAAATAGTGATATACATATATGCTGGCAAAATATGAACTAAAAGGTGACACACCTTCTGAACAAGTTCAGCCACCGCCTCTGGTGTAGCAAAGGCTTGTTCCTTGAGTGGCTTAGCCATTACTGAGTCTCTTTTTTGATTCTGAGTACCAGAAGACAATGCAACTTTTACGGCTGTTACCTGTAGGAACAAACATAAACCTTAAACAATTAGTCAAGAGTCAAAGCTGAAAAAAATCCATTACCATCAAAGTTATGCTTTGATTCAGAGAAGATTTGGTTAAATATCACAAAGAAAATACTCGTATCCAAGCTGGAAAAACCAATCAGAGGGACCTGATCTTATTTTGCTAGAAAGAAATATCTACTCTTCAGATATTCTAATATCTTTAAGTTGTGAAAAGACCAATTAAGGAGATAAAAGATAAACCTTGGTAACAAATGAAAGCATAGGATCCACTACTTGCTTAGTGACTGCCATAATAAACTCCTCACAAGTTGCCTTTAAGCTCTTCTCCAGTTCCTGCAAGTAAAGAGCACAGAAGACGTCTTATGCTATTCATGACTAAGCAGAACCCAGCATCAAGCCATGGGATTTGGTGATAGCAAAATCAGAGTGACGAAAGCAATGGTTGCAGAATTTATTCATACTGAACTATAACTTAAACAATAACCAAGGCAAGGAGGAGTTTCAGAAAAAGAAAAAAGAAAAAGCATAAAAAGAGGATAAGGTGGGATGTAGAAGTGAAGGTAGCATAATAATTGCAGGAAGGACAACTTCACAAGCACACATATTATTTGCGAATAAACAATTGTTTGCTTCAGGGAATAAGATTAAAATTTTATATATTACTATATTAACTTCTCGTAAACTACACAATTTCTGTCCCCTAGATTCGAGCATTAATGTGTTGGGTTGAAAATGATTTCCAGCAACACATGCACCAAGATGGTACATAACAGTTAGCACTAGGAGTGTACATTATTCGGTTTTAACCAAATTAACTGACCGAATCAAACTTTTTTCGGTTAATTTGGTCGGCTAATTTTAGATAAGTTCAGATAACAACTTTTTTTTTTTTTTTTGGGGGGGGAATTCAATTATCGGTTAATTCGGTTCAAAATTGGTTAATTAGCCGAATTAACCGAAATTATTATATATTAAATATATATTACATATATTCACTTTTTGGTCATTGAACTTTTAAAAATTACAAAATGATCATTGAATTTTTTTGATATATTATAAAATGATCATTAAACTTTTATTAAATTAGCATAAAATGAAAGTTTAGTGACTAAAAAAATTATTTCAATTAATTTGGTTATGGCTAATTCGGTTCGGTTAACGGTTAATGTTTCAAAAGTTTTGGTTAATTCGGTCAAGGCTAATTTGGTTCGGCCACGGACCAAATTAACCGAATGCACACCCCTACATAGCACTTCGACTCATTGGCTGTAAAAAGATTTATCCAAAGGTAGAACGCTAACCTTCTTGGCATCTACTTGACTTTCCAAAACACGGGGAGATAAGGACCTTGCTAATGATGTTGACATAGACCAGTCAAATAACGAGGCCTGACCTCTAATTAGTCTTCTCAGGTGTTCCTGTCAAAGACATTTGAAGACAACTACAGCTTTAATTCCATGTAAAAGAAAGGTCAAATATGTTTGAACTTGCAAAACACTGGAAGTTGAACAACCTAAATAACAATGGAATCTTAAGAAAAGGAGTATTTTACTTCTTTTTATTTGTCCCACTATCATGCTAAAACTCAAAAAGAGTTTCCTCCTAGGAATCCTAAAGCGCTAGCAAAGATTATAAACAACAAGGCCATTAAAAGAAAATTTAGCCTAAAAGAAACTTACCAGTGAATGAGAGAAATCAAGTTCTTTGTGTGTAACTGAGAATTCTATGTCAAATGGAGCTATCTGCAAGGCCAGAACTCATTATAGTTATATCCTATTAATTATCAAAACAAAAAAAAAAATGATGGCTTAGGAAAGATAACCTGTTCCCTTAATATCAGAAGATCCTTTATGAGGAAGAGTTGCCCATCCATTGGCGTGGATCTCTTTGCAATTAGTTTGCTTGCTTTCTATGTACAATTTGAAGGATAAAAGAGGGGGAAATGCAAATGGTTAAAAATCCAACCAAGCCCATGGCATGTTTGAGAACATGTTAAAGAGCGAATAACCCTTCATATTCATCATAGATGGGACAACATGATTTCGTTAAAAATAAACACCCCAAGCTTATCCATGTATATAAATGGTACAAATATAGAGAAAGAATGTTCTTGTAAAAGACAAGAACTTAAGATCTTAAACAGTTTGATTAAATGTTTGTTTCACTAACTTACTTGTATTGAAACAGAACAAACGTCCACAGCTTCCTGAGAAAAAACAGCACAAAACCATTCCTTTTAACACGAATAAGCAAAAGGAAATACTTTTAAAAATTCAGTAGATAAAAACTAAGAGTGTTATCCAAAGACTCAAAGCACCTGGGCCAAGCCAGTGAACACTTCTTGTTCCAAGGAACGATATAATTTTGAGAGAAAAGATATGGTTTTCTCCAATGGTGGATACCAAGTTTTGAATACATCTGGGTTTCCATCAGTCTGCATGCCAAAGCAAAAAAACAATGCAGATAGCAGATTAGCAGTGTTAATTATGGCACAATTATATTCCCAAAAAAGGAACAGAAAGAAAAATCAAGCAGACACTAGTTACGTCATACGTGCTACTAATCTTGCCAACGTCAATTCAGATATGTTGAAGCTGTAGTAAATGACACTGTATACTTTTTACAAAGTGATTACTGTAACATGTCATCAATTAGGTTGTTCATTGTTGGCAACCAAGGTGCCTCATTCAAGGAATTAAACAATGGACAGGTACAACTGTTAGGTTGTTGAATAATCCAAGAAATTGTCTAAACGCATACAAACAGTCAAACATATAATGCAATACTTATATTTGAGAACAAAAGGAGGAGATAACTGCACACAAATTGTAGAAACTAAGTTAGGTTCTATAATAATGGTAATAAAGAGCATTTACATAGAGATCTGAATTAGATTTAGAAATGATGTTGACTTGGAGGAAAGTACCTTCCCAATTTCGTCCAACACATGTGAAGATCCATGACAAATAATCATATAGAGGTGTGAAAAGTGTTACGAAAACTTACAGGAGTTTCCGACTTCAGATATGCAGAATGCTCCAGTTTTGCAGGGTAATCCAAGTCATCGCTAGACGGGATATAATTTGCAATCTGAGTAAGAAAGAAGACAATGATTCAAGTAAAATAAAAAGTAACAGAGCAACTATATGTTCATTGTTACAGCATACCCAGGCATGCACACGCCTATAAAAAAGCACAATACACTTTCTCTCAAAATAGTAAACATGGAATGCAACAGTAAGAAAATTTATTTTTAAATCTCAAAAGATGTAGAACTACAATAATTTATGCTTTCAACACCACAGAAGGAAATCAAGACATATAGATGCATACACACACAAGCAACAACAAACCTCGTCATGGATATAAGTTCGAGCACGAAAAGTCAAGCGTTCGTGAATGTCTGCCAAAATTCTTTCCAATGTAGGGCGTAATGCTGCCAATGACTCACTCCTTCTACTGAGCTGTTCTCCCAAGACTTCAACTTTGAGGATATCAACCATTTCACAAAGAAAATCAACATTTGCTTCATAAATGAGTTTTGGCCGCAATGTGTCATACAAGTATGTAGACCTGAATCAAAATTCAACTGAGTAATACATGCCAAGTATCTATAGATAAGTCAAACAAGATATATTTTGATTAATTTTCATAAAGATTAATCCAACTAGAGAAAAGAAAGCTCTAACATTGAACTACAAGTACACTTACAAAGGATCTATTAATGGAGCCAAACTTGAAGCATCCTCGGAAGAAGATGGAAAAAAATGATCAAAGAGTTGATGCTCAAGCTGACAGACCTACAGTTATGGGAATGTGCAGGACACAGTTAATGAAGTTTCTTCAGTTTAAATAGACAACAAACAGTTGGGCTAGATTTTATCAGATGTTCCGAGAATCAGTTCATCATACCTGCTTTAAGTAAGCACATCCTGATCTAGTCAACGATGGCAAACCCTCTTTCTTGGCAAATTCAGATATTCGCTGATGCACTGTACCTTTTATCTAAAAAAGAAAGCATATATTTACAGATACATTAAAAGCAAATTTGGATATTGAAATAATGCATGCATGTGTGGGTGTAACACAGAATTCACTCACCAAAGAAAGCCTCTGTTCACAGTACAATTTATGGCATTCTGCAAGAAGATGGACATATTCTTTCCTTGGTGCTCTGCTTTCAATTTCGTCTAGTATCGGTTTCAGCTGCAAATGCTTAAAATTGTTAGTTACATCTAGTGTGAGAACGGGGATCTAATTGTAGTATATGGTCCCATTCATATACAAGTGATATTACTCAACTTACCATTAAATTGGGAAAGCATTCATATATTTTTTTTATAAAAATGAGACAGCTTTCAAACCAAAAAAGGAAATCATTACCTCCCCAGCAACTGCTTTGAAACGAATATAAATTATGGATGCCTCGACACCCTCAGAAAGAGATGCTTTGTTGCCACCACTGCTCCGAATTGCTGTCTGGACCTAATGAGAAAAGAACAAGCATTTCAGGAGGCATTCAATTGATTCATAACTACATGCCTATGAAAAAAAATCATCTAGAGGTAGATATGTTACCTGGGAAGATGCACTTTTGAGAACAGAGAGTACATGAGAGCGTATCATACCAAGAGCCCGAGACTGTAGAAAACAGGAGTTTATAGTCAAAACATCTATTTTTACAAGCATTCATTTCATTTGCTTAACAAAAAAGTCTGTAGATTGTTACCATCCCTTCCTTACCTGGAGTTGACGGAATTTTAGCAAATAAACACTTGATTCTGCATATTGTGGATTATTTTCAACATACCTATAAGGAAAAACATGACAAGAAATTTTGATTATACGGGCTCATAAGGAAAATTATGACACAAATGTTAAACCGTTGGACTAGGTTCAAATGCAAACTTACAATATGCACTCATCAAGCCGTTTAAGAAGTGGGAGAAAATCCGTGTTTCCAACATTCATGTTCGGAGCGTAAAAGTTAGAAGTAACCTGTACAGAAGAGAAGAGATAAATTAGACAAATCATGAATTTCAGAAGTACTGCACCAACAGCAATTCATCAAGACACTTAAACTGGAGCACAAACCCCAAAGGATAATAGGATAATAAGCAATGACAAACAAGGAAGTGACACATAAACTGATATCTAGTTAAGATAGCATTCAAACCTTACATTCTCCAACTCATCAAAATACTTGAGCTTACTGCGAAGTGCTTCAGCAAACTCAATCAGCCTTTGCTTCTCCATTACCTGCAATTATAACAAGTCAGTAAGGCAATCAATCAACCTTAAAACAAATTAGGTGGATTATAGTCATTAAACATAAAGCCAAAATCAAAAAGTTTGAAACAAGAAGATGAAACTAAAGTCCAAATCATCCAAATGAAAACCATACCAATCGATCACATGCATCATGAAGGGTTTTAGTTTTTGTTTCTACAGCTTGGTGTTGCAGTTGTAGGTCATTAAATAGGTCCAAGGTCTCCTCCACCTGCACAGAAACACTTGCAAGCTTTAAAATCTTGCGAAATTATGAATATAACCTAATAAAATAGCTGGAAAAGGAAAGGAGAATGCACGGAGATGTAAAAAGAACATACTTGTCGAAGTATATCATCACAAGTTCGTATCCGATCCACTAGAGTATCAACATAATGCTGATACTTCTCCTCTGCCTGAAGAAAGAGAAACAACGAGAAGCAATAAACAAATATCCAACAAAATTATTTCATGCCTATAAGTTCCAACAAGAAATTGCTACTAACCTCAGACCTCATGGCCAATTCAAGATCTGTGAACCATTTATAAAACTGTACCGAAAAGAGTGGAAACAAGAAAAAAAATCAAATGATTTAGATCCAAATTTCATCAATATGATAAAACCATAGTAGAACTAGACTCAAAGAACAAAACAAAGTAACTGTCCAAAAAAGTTCAGATCTCCTCATCTCCATTTCACTCCAGAAATACAATAAAACTAATTCACCTGATTTGCATTAACCAAAATTGCATCAATAGCTTCAGATTGTCTGAAATTGTTATTGTCTGTAGAAACAGACAAGCTTTTATCTTGCCCTGAGGTTCGCTCTTGAGCCTAAACACCAACATAATTCAAACGTCTTTCACCAAAACATTCACAATGAAATATATATAGGATCACCAACAGAAACAAAATTCCTCACCAAATTGGCCGGAAACGGCCGTTCAGCAACTGCATGAGATAGCATCAGTATTGTCCCTTGCTGCTGCTCCGTCAAAGGTGCATTCTATGAAGAAAATTCCCCAAAAATAAATTAAATTAAACATAGAGAATCCAAATTAGAGCTTCTGGTTCCACTCCACAGATCCGATCATAAAATTAAAAAGTTTTTCAACTCAGATTTATGGTTCGGGTGCAGAGATCGGATCTTCTATTGCTAAATTTAAGAATCAATACAGAGAAATATATCAGAACAAAAAAAAAGTCTTCCTCGATTAAATAGTTATAAATTGAAAACTTCCTAAGTTCGCTGATATAAGATTATAACAGATCTAAACTATAAGAGGTTCAAATCGCGACGTTGAAGGAAAACATTTGTATGTTCGAAAAGAAAGAAAGAAAAATACCTGCTCCCAAGTAGAAGCAAAATTGTAGCCTTTGGAGATGGCTTCGGATTTAGGAAGTTTTGAAGGCGTGGGTGATGGATTTGATGCCATTTTCACTGTCTCTGAAGTCTGGTTCTGATAACCAGAAAAACCTTAGCTAACTTGCTCGTTAAACGACGGTAGTAATATCACCAACGTCGTATTCTAAAGCCGGTGTGGTGAAGCAGTCAAGCAGATAACCTTTGAAGACGCAATGTTAATTACCCGCCGATGGCGTTGGACCCGCGAGAGAGAAAACAGCTTATGGTTTGCGCCAGTTATTTTCTGGATCAAGTAGTGGGTTTGGATCGAAGATGAAGGAAAGAACCTTCGGCCAGTTAGCCCGTCTAGATACGTTTGAGCAAAGTCGAGCCCAAAAGAAATTGACCGAGAAAATATATTTGTTCTTTGAACATGATTTTTGCTAAAAGATTATAAATAACAGAAGATAAATAACTCTAGAACGGATTCATATTTTACTCAAATTAAATTTTAGCTATTTTTTCATAATTTTTGTAAGCAATTTGCCAACAATTATTTCTCAAGCATCCAATTTGTTTCGATTGGGAGCGTTCAGCGTTGTATTGACTTGGATGTTGAAGATTTTCACAGTAATTTGAAACATTTACAACGTAATTTAACTAGCTTGTTTCACAAATGTTTGATGTATAATCCATACAGTGCGAAATTCGGCTTATAGAAACTATTTGTCCTTGAAAATGCATATTCCTTCCTCCACATGCACATAAATATGAACGGCGGGCGGCGGCTACATGATGTACAGTCAACCACCATCCAAGGCAAGAACCGCTCGATGTCAGTGGAGTTGCTTGTGATGTACCCAAATGGTGCTGGAACTAACATCTTAGGCTAGAGTAGAGATCATCCAGAGCAACGTACAAGGGCTCTGCAGCCTTCGGCCTGCTTACGGTACCGAGGAGTATGTCAGCAGTGGTGAGATAAGGATCGCCGTAGAACCGTAGGTTGGTATCCATTCTTGTTGCAACGATGTTCCCTTCCAATGACACACCGACAAATGCCCCTGCAAAATTTGGAACAAAATGGATAGTTGAATACACAAACTAGTCAAAAGAAGAGTACAAATACATTGCGAGATGGAATACCTTTGCTGCAACTGTACGTGTAACACATGCCGGTGCCTCTATCCCCTGCCCGAAGATCAGCCTCCACCACTCTCCCCATAGGTCCTGCTGCAGCACTGAAGCCAGCACCAAGAGAAAGATGCATTTGACTACAAAATGTCTTCACGGCTTTTATATCATGAAGAACGATTATGAAATCCATGAGCTCACCCCCGATCTAGGAAATACATCAAAATAACATCTAGGTAAACATTTAGCTGACTATAATGGTATATTAAGCTTGAACGTATAATTCCTCAGTCAAATGTTTACCTGAGCACCCCATCCTAAACCAGTAGAGAATATAGCTGAAGGGGCAGACCATGTTCCATCGCACCTTCGAGCAATAACAAGACCAGTCCCAAGTTTGTATGCCAAAAGAACTCCAACTTTAACAACTGTTAAAATAGCCAACCCTTTGGCTCCTCTCAGAACTGCCAGAGGTATAGATCTCTCTGGATTCAACCTAGCAACCTGTCCATTTGAACTAATGTATTAGAAGCTTCTTACCGTACCAACTAATAATCTTTAAGTTTACAGAGCTACGGTATACAAGAAATTAGTTTATCTCAATGTTTTACACAATCAGTTTAACTCAATTCTTTACAATGAAGCACCGGCTAAAGAAAAAAATGTGTTTTGGCTGAGCAATACAAAGGAAATGAAAGGTTACTCTTCTAGCAAGGCTGAATGATCTAGAAGGACAATTGAAACTATTGTCTTGTATGAATGATGAAAATTGGAATCAAACCTGGCAAAAACTTCTCAATGTATTCGATGCTTTGTAGATCTCATGTTCCATGGACAAACCAACTGGCAAGTTCAACCAACCTCGAGTACACGTCCAATCCATGACATCATGTTTCGCTACTTGTGCAGCATTGCTAATAGAGTTTATAAGAACACCTTGCAATGGATCAAGCCTATCATAGCAAGAATCACAGACCCTCTGGGGATTTCTATCCCTGAATTTAACAGATAGCAAGCACCTTCCCTTAGAACATACTCTACAGAAAATCCCTCCACAAAACCGGCAATGATGCCTTCCACATGTAATTGCAGTAAACGGAGCACTGCACTGCATGCAAACTGTGGTAGAACTATCTGGAAGCCATTCCGGAGGTTCAGCTTCCAGCACCACTTTATATGAATTATAATTCATCCCACTCGGCTCTAAAAGCGGTGGGGCACTCGGTATATAAACAGAGGACTGCAAACAGGTATCCCCATTGTTTCCAGACTCCAGAAATGAAACATTAGAACTTTGACATTGCGGATCTGTATAAACATCCGGTGCACCTTTATTACTCCCGGTTACGATTGCAAATAACCCGCTCAACACATTCTTCAAGTTCACCTCTGGTTTTGAGTCATTTGGAATTGACTTAGATACATCATCACTCGAATCATATCCTCTGTCGATGAACTCATCGGAATCAGCAGGAAACTGATAAAGGTAGTCTTTTTTTTATCAACTTTGAGCCTGATGAGAATATATTTTTATCTTCTGGCACAGTCCAAACAGGATCAATATAATCATCATTGACAAAGTGATACGCATTATTATTATTATTATTATTTTCCTTTTCTACTTCTGAAAGCGACAGATAGGAAACCTTTCCCTCAAAGCTTGTCATCCAACCAAACCACCAAGAACCTGATTCTCAAATCCAACAAGTAATTTCACTGAAATTTAAAAATTAACACCCGTATTAGCCGCCCATTAAAAGCCCTAAATAACAAATAACTGCAATTTCCAGCAAATTAAATCACGAAACTAGTACGTTCAATAAAGAACCCAACAAAAAAATCGTTTTCCTATGCATACATCAAACGGAATTGTATAATAAAATAAAAATCCAAAGACTTTGTTTGGAATTTCACGAATCACGATGAAGATTTGTCATCCTAATTTATTGTTTGAAGGAGGAAAGTGAAAATATAAATTGAGATAAAAGAAAAAATCATACCTTATACGGACGCATATAAGAATTAGGATTACCGATTGAAATCCTTAGTTTCGAAAAGCCGCGAGAAAGAAGAAGCTTGAAAACAAGGATTTCACGACGACGGAAACATGAAATGTAATCAAATGAAAAGAGATAACAAAAAACTTCAGATGCTAGCAATTGCGGGTGACCTTTGGATCTTAATTTACATGGCGCGGAAACTAGGCATGGCGGCTGTTGGCAATTTTGAAAGCCCAAATAGTTCCTCAGAAGTCAGATCCTAATTGGGCTAAAACAACACCCTTTTCTTAATCATGGGTGGAGTTGAAAAGGAAAAAGCTTTGATTCTCACGCAGACCCAAAAAGAAAGGAGCCGTGACGTTATCGCTGATGTCATATAGGTGACGTCATCACCCAGCTGGCTCCAGCTTAAATACTAGAGAAGTACAATCTTGTATACTTCTTCTTTTGTAGCGAATGAATGCTTGCCACATGTTTATTTTTGGGCAGAAAAAAGAATTTTCAGATAGATTTTTTTTTGTTTGACATTAGTTATAAATAGTTTGTAATAGTTAAGATTTTAGTCTGTCATGTAATTAGGGTTTTTTGAATGTAAAATGAACATTTGAACTATTTTTTGTGTTTTTAATTTATTTTATATGTTTATTATTTATTTATTTAATATTTATTAATTAAAGAAAAATATAATATATACCTAAATAAAGTTTAATTATTACAATAGCATGTTCAAATGTTTACCTTAACATCATGTAACATGTGAATAACTATATAAGATTTCAATATAAGTTTTCTTTAAACGTGCATGAGCCTTCTAGTCCAAATGGTTGATAGAACGATTGTTGTTTTTAGAGATCACGGGTTCAAGCACCAATAATTGTAATAAAGTGATTGAGCGATCAATGCCAAATGATTGAGTTTATTTTTTAAAATAGATACTATTATAAATAGGGGTGGGCAAAAAACTCGATCCCAGTCCCAGACCCGGTAAGACTCGGTAGATTTTTATCTGGTATTGGTTCCGGTATGACCGTAACTGAATCCAAAATTTAGGTCTTAGTTATAACCGGGACTGAATCTTGATTTTTTAGATCCGGTACCCAGCAGGACCGAAACCAATACCAAATATTCGGTATTGGTTTTATTTTGTTTATTCTTCTTATCAAACTTTCTCTTTATGTATGAATATTATGAGTATGATTAGTTTTAAAATTTTAATTTTTAAGTCTACAATATTCTAATTTTATTATTTAATATTATTATTGGTGATTGAATATTTTTTTCTCTAATTACTCAAAAAATTTTAATAATAAACTAATTGACCGGGTACCCGGTATTGAAACCGGTACCCACAGTAACGGGACCAATTCTTAAAATTTAGAACCTAATGTGATCGAGACTAATTTTATTCAAATTGGCCGGGTACCCCTAATTATAAATCACTATTAGTTAAATAAATAAAAAAGTTTTCTTTGAACCTTAATGAAAGGAAAATAAAGGAAATGAGATTGACCTTTATCCAAGCTTGTTGGATCCCTTATGATGTCCCAAACATCAAAAGAAGCTTTACAAAACATACCTATCAATGTCTGTGGTACTCAGGAATGTCTAGAACTTGATGAAGACGATGACATCAACACGGCCATTAAGGATTCCTTAGTTGGGAATGGCCACAAGAAGCAGCTTTAGATTTCTCCATGGAAAAATTCTGGGTCTTGGTACAGTGTTTAGCAAGTTAAAACTGTCACAGAAAGAGCTGTCAAGGAAGATCAGCTTTCTGTCTGGGACTGGAAGTTTCCTCTTTTGTCCATATTGAAAACTTTGAACCGGATCACAATAGTCAAACTAAGACTCTCCAAGCTCAAAAGTTGCCGTCATAGATCTCGATCAGAAGGGAAAACAATGCTTGCACATAAAGCTTTATTTCCCCTTGAACACATCCCTAGAGCAGGCTTTCTCTTTTTAATTCCATGGAGTTTATAAAAAATGGTTTCTCTGCTGGTGCAAAAAGGCTGAGCAGAATAAAATTGGAAGCAAGAAGAAAACAGTTTCTTAAAATTTTTAGGGTACCCTCGCCAAATGAAAGAAATATTGTTGAAAAGAAAATATTTCTCACTATATGGTTCTTTTTAAATTATTGATGTTTCTATAATAAAAGTGGATTCATTAAAATCTAACTTTAAATAGTGATTTTTTAGATTAAAATATTAAAATCGGGAGCGAGAAGCTCCGACTTTGAATAATAAAAAATACAAAAAAAACACTAAAATCGATGGAAAGAGATTCCGATTTTGAATAGTATTTTTATTTTTTTTTAATCCGGTCTTATTCGTAGTCGGATTCTAATGAATCAAACTCTACGGGTACTGTTCAAAGTATAATACTTTAAGAAATATTTTTACAAGTGCAATATTACGAGAAAAAAAATTCAAAGTACATCATCGAGCTTGATCTAGACCCTTCGGGCTCTAGTAGAAGGGGGAAAATACTCTAAAAGAAAAAAAATATATTTTTATTGAATCTAGAATTCGGAACTTAAGAAAAAAATAGTTAAAAATTAATACATATTTACGTATCGTAATAATGATATATAAATAAAATTAATATAATATTATAATGATATATTTATAATTTAAATACATATATAATAACTTATATATAAAATTTAAAGAATTACTATTAATTAACAACACTGTATTACTGTATAACATAAAGTAAATAATTAGTATTATATGCGGATTTAGGGCTTTGATTTGTTCTTTCTTTAGATCTGAACTAGAAAAGGAGAATTTATATTTTATTATATTTAATAATAGTATTTTTCTGGATTTTAAATATTATTTTAAAACCCAACATTATAATAATATTTAAAAAAGGTAGAGGAAGCTGAAATACAATATATTTGATAAGATTAGCTTAGCAGCTTACCTGTTCATCTTTAATTATATGTATATTTATTCGTATCTGAGAATATCTATTTTAATTTAATTTAATTTTCCTTTAATCTTTGTTGTTTCCAAAATTCGATCTTATTTTCGTTGATTAGCCAAAATTGATTAATATATTTGTTTTGATTTATTCGATCTCCGTGATTGGAGAAGATCACAAAATTCAGGGGGGAATACGTGTTTAGCATTTGTTTTGTTTGGTTGTGAATGGAAAGATAATCGGGCTGGAATAAGGAAAGGTGAGATTTCCATTTCGGTGAAAGAAGATGCTGTATTTGAAGCAGCCAAGTTCAATAATTTGCAGCGATTTTTGTTGGGCAAGAATAAGGTAATTATGGAAATTTCTTTCAAAGGAAACAAAGAATAAAAAATTTCCTCGTTAGTGCATGCTATTTTGATAAATTCCCTGAGCCCGGTGCTCGGGGAGATCTGAAGCCTGAAATTGACAAACGGAGAACTGAGAAGTTTATCATGGAAGCAGCCGCAGCAGGAAATAATAACGATATTAATAATGAGAGCTCTTTCCAATTTCACACTTCTGCCTATATGCAGAAATTCAGACTCTACGAAACTCTATCGGTAATTTTTCATTTATTTATGCTTTTGATTTTATTGTTATTCATTTATTTGCTTTGATCTCATTAATTATTCATCTCGGTAACTGGTTTACATGAAATTTTACTTAAAATAGCAATGTTTTAATGTTGAGTTATCAAATTAAGTGGCTGAATTTTGTTTCGAAACTTCATTGTGATTTCTGTGTTCAGAACTTTTATATGATTGGGAGGAATAAGAGTAGAACTTATTGGAGAGTATTAAAAGTAGACCGACTCGATCCTTCCGAGCTAAACATTCGTGAAGATTCTACCACTTACACCGAGAGTGAATGTTCTGAGTTGCTGAGGCGAATACATGAAGGAAATTTATCCACTGGTGGACTGAAATTCGTGACCACTTGTTATGGAATCGTTGGTATGGATGTAATTTTTGTTATTATTTTTCAGAGGACTGTTAATGTTGTGCAACTGCCTATCTAATTATGTTTTTTTCTTCTTATTATTTTAGGATTTATTAAATTTCTGGGACCTTACTATATGCTGCTCATTACAAAACGAAGACAGATTGGTGAAATTTGTGGTCACAATGTATATGCAGTTTCAAAGAGTGAGATGATTCCTCTTCCCAATTCAAATGTTAACTCGAGCACTAATGACAAGGATGAGATAAGGTCTTCTTCTATAATATGACCTATATTCTTTGCCTGCAGCTCGGAAGTCGTGAATATTATGTTGAATGATGTTCTGTTCCCTAATGTGATATGTGGAAACCTATTGCCATGTTGTTTATATATGCTGGCTGTTGAGTCCTTTGAAATGTTTCTGATCTTTCCTTTATATTCATCGTTTTAAGCTAGGAGTGTTTTCTTGTACTCATTTCATGCATATATATATTATATTTAATTTGTGTTTATTGTTTTTTAGATACAAGAAGCTCTTGTGCTCAGTGGATCTTACAAAGGACTTCTTCTTCAGCTATTCATACCATGTTATTCGCAGTCTTCAAAAGAACTTGTGTAACAAAAAACCAGATCAAGTTCTTTATGAGACCATGTTTGTTTGGAATGAGTTCCTGACTCGAGGGATCCGCAATCATCTCCAAAATACTCTATGGACAGTTGCATTGGTGTATGGATTCTTTAAGCAGGTTAAGGATGGTGCTCATTTGAAGTTATAATATGTTTAGTTTCATAGATTGACATTGAACTATGTGAATGTAGGCCACACTTTCTGTATCTCGACACTATGCAGGTACCAGGTAAGAAAGTTATCCATGCTAGTGTTGTATTAATATACTATGGAAGGTTAAGGGTTTAAATCAATATCTTCATGTGAAACTGATGTTGCATTTAGGTATTTGAAACGAGGAGTAAATGAAAATGGCAGAGTAGCTAATGATGTTGAGTCAGAGCAGATTGTCTTTGAGGATGTCTCTGACGGGCTTCCCACACCAATAACTTCCATCGTCCAGAATAGAGGCTCAATCCCACTTTTTTGGTCACAAGAAACATCACGCTTGAATATTAAACCAGATATTATATGTATGCACTTGTAATCTAAGAGCATACTTAATGTGTTACTGCAGTCATGTTTCTTTTGTTCAGGAATAAATACTGATCCTTTTTCTTTTTCCAGTGTCAAAGAAGGACCCAAATTATGAAGCAACCAGACTTCATTTTGAAAATCTTGTCGAGAGATATGGCAATCCTATAATTATTTTGAATTTGATCAAGGCATGTTTTCATAATATAACCTTGTATCATTTTAGAGTGTTTCTGCAGCATGCCTTAGTTCCTTTATAGCATGAGACTGTTCCATCACATTTTTTTTATTATTTCATAAACTGCTAAATTTCATAAAGACATTGCAAGTGTCAAACAATCTTCAAATAATACTATTTCTACAATGACAAAGGACACTTGGGGTGTGGGAGTTAGTTGATTTAGCTATGATGAGTAATGAATAATTTAATAATAAGGTTCTGTATATGCTTTTGTGTGATGACCAGACACAAGAAAAGAAGCCTCGAGAGTCAATTCTTCGTCAAGAGTTTGCACATGTGATTGATTTTATCAATAAAGATATGTCGGAAGAGACTTGTTTGAGATTCCTTCACTGGGATCTACACAAACATTTTCGGAGGTATATGTCCTAAGCCTTTTCTGTGAACTCACGTATTTTTCCTTTTCTCATTTATACTTGGACTCTTCGCAACCAGCAGAAGAACTTATTTTTGTGTTCCTTGCAGCCAATCGGCAAATGTTTTGCTACTTTTGGGCAAAGTGGCTGCATATGCATTAACACTAACAGGTTTCTTTTATTGTCGGGTGACATCAACATTGAGACCTGACGAGTCTATGGCTTGGCCTCCCTCTAAGTAAGCTTTTTATATTCGATAACTTCCAGTTTTGCATAAGAAATGTTCGGACATATGGTTGTAATTAGCTTTTTAGTTATGGTTCTTTTTGTGTGGGAAAATAACTTGAATCGATTGAAAAGGGAATGTAGTCCATATAGAGTATACAATCTCTCGTTCTCTCTCCCAGTCCAGTAGTTTACATTTTTTTAACCCTCCTCATCAGTTAGTATGTTAAGTTTTTCAGGTCTTAGATTCTTATATTAGGTAAAGACGTGGCTTATGAATTACTTTGGCCTTTTAATAATAATAATAAATAAATAAATAAAAACTTAAGGTAATGCAGTTATGGTGGGATTTCTTTTTGATGATTTTTGTTTTGCTATTTTGCTGTGTTGATAATGACATTTCTGTTGTCATAATATGAGCAGGGATATTGATGATGGTGACATGTCACCCCCAATATATTGCAACAATTTTAATGAGATTTCTTACAGATTGGAGGGGAATTATTCTGGTGGTGATAATGTAGCTAATGGAAATCATTCTGTCAAGCCTCCCACATTCCAAAGAGGTGTTCTTAGGACCAATTGTATAGACTGTCTGGATCGCACTAATGTTGCACAGTATGCGTATGGATTGGCTGCTCTTGGATACCAGCTTCATACTTTAGGGATTAAAGATACCCCAAAGATAGACCTTGATGACCCTTTGGCAGATGAATTAATGGGTTTTTATGAGAGAATGGGCGACACACTTGCACACCAATATGGTGGTTCTGCAGCGCACAATAAGGTATAGTGTGTTGTTAGTTAAGACACTCATTCTGGTATCAGTGTTTAGTTCCAACACAATCCTTCAGTCAGTTAACTTTATAGTCTTTTATATCTATGCAGATATTCTCTGAGAGACGGGGTCAATGGAGAGCAGCAACCCAGTCCCAGGAGTTCTTTAGAACTCTTCAACGATATTATAGCAATGCATATATGGATGCAGAGAAACAAGATGCGATTAATCTGTACGTTACAATCTTCTGTTGCATTACTTCTTAGTTGAAAATTGATGGCTGCCTCAGTTAGTTAGTTAGTTGGCACGGAATGGTATTTAAGTACCATGTTCTAAAAATTGCAAGTGAAATAATACATCCTACTGCAATGGAATAAAGGGCTTCCATTCTTTTATCTGAAATTTAGTCAAATTGACATTTCAATTGCAATTTGCTTATGCAGATTCCTCGGTAATTTTCAGCCCCGGCCTGGAATGCCTGCACTTTGGGATTTGGCTCCAAATCAGCAATATAGGTATTTGTCATATGATTATTTTGCCTGGCTCATTCCGCTAAGAGGTTCCTGCCATGCTTTTCTGTTCACTAACTAATCCTTAATGTCAGGTCAATTTTTCCAAGATCCCTTTCTGATGGAAGCATTCTTCGTCAAAGCCAATCGCCTATGTCAACCAGAAATAACAAGCAAGGGAAATTTGGTGATTCAATGCCTAAACGATCTCAAGGAGCAAGCAATGGCCTTTCAGAGTCATCACCTGAGATTTCAACTTGTGAAAGAGATATATCATTCTCAAGGTTCCTTTCTTTCTGTTATTGTTTCATGTCCTTCTCTACTCGGGAGAAGTTTGTTACGTGTTGTCCTGTGTCCACCAAGCATTGTTGGGGACCTCCAACAGGTCTGGTATTGCATTCCCAGGGTGTCTATGTGTGGTTTTAGCCCCGTGGGCTTGTCTCCCATACCCCAAAGTGGGTGCAAGTCTTGTAACCTCCCGTACCTTGAAGAGGGTGTAAGGAGGTCCCACCAAGGGAAATTGAAAATTTCGCTGCTGTTGGTGTGACTTGAACCCATTACCTAAAGCTTAAAGGTCATTAATGGCAAGTGTGGTACCAGTTCCCTTACCCCCCCCCCCCCCCCAGTGTAAGGTAGAAAAATATTGTTGCCAAAACCGCACATAGACATCCCGAGAACACAATAACAGACCTACGACCTGTTGAGAGTCCACGAATTTTTTTATTTTTTTTTTGATAAATCCTAAATCTAATCCCAATCCTATCCGGAGGGGAGGGGAAGGAAGGGGAGTGTTCCTAGTGGGTCTAGAACCAATGATCTACGGGAATATGAGGAAACAAAAATAGCAGCTTGACCAACCAGCCAAATGTACTTTCTAAACAGTTTCTAATTGATGATGGCCATAACTATTGGGAGATAAGATGGATTGTGCAGTTTTATTTGTATAGATCTTTTAATCTTTGATATGTATGTTTGGCTTAGCTACTGTTTTATATCAATGCTATCATTAATTTAAGTTTCGTTTAAAAGCTGCTGCATGATTCAGATTGGAGCCATCTGTCTCCCGTAATTAACAAATCTCATGTAGCATGTTATATTTATGGCCATTCCATTATTTTTTTTATTTGGTTATAGGTATACACCCTCTCTGCCCCATAGGCAGCTGTTTGGACATGTGCAAATGGACCGCTGTCTTGGATCTGATCACATTTTCTTCTCTGAACAAAGGGATCGATTCAGCTGTTCTAACTTTGTTGACCTAGACTGGCTTTCATCCTCTGGGAATTCGTGCGAGGACGAACAATTTGAGAGGTACTTTTGTTTTCTATAATCCGTGGATTGTGTAAGGCTTGACCTTCACAGTAGCAATGTAGCATGATATGTTAAAATAGAAAATGCATAAACGTTTACCTCTGTCGTACTTTCTGTCGCACACTTTTGTTGGTCTTGTGCATTTTATTTATACCATAGGTTATAAAGGAGCTACTAACATAAAAGCAAAGTGATATATGTAATTATTTGCAATCAGACTTGTTCTTTATTCACGTTCATATTTTCCATTCAAGAATCAAGATGGAATTAGCAAGTCTTTTGCCATACCAGTCTAGCACCGATATGTTTTAATAGTTTACTGTTATTTGGATGGTCATTCCTCTAATACCCATGTCTGAATATGCATCGACCGAGGAATATAGACGATAAAACTATGGGATAAACCAAGTATAGATAATGAGAGGAAAATGTGATTGTCATTGACAGTGATATTTGCAGGTCACAAGTTCTTGCAGGCTCTCCAGTTGTTGGGTGTTCAGCTGAAAATGTTGCCAACGGAATATCGGGCGAAACAACCCCATCCTCTTGCGAATGTGGATCGACTATGAAGGTTTGCACTCGTAATACTAATAAAAACTTCTTAACATCTTACTAAACATGTTAAGTCTTGTGGTTTTGAAAAACTTCACCTCCAGACGAGTAGCTAGCTGTTTTCAGTTCTTAACCACGTTCACTAGATACCAGCTAATCCTTGTCGTATAATCATGTAGGGAACACAGAAGACGGGATCCGAGTTATCGTTTGCTAGTTTTCCGGACTCCAATATTCGCGAGCAATTCTCTGATAGTTTCGTGCAGTGGGTACATAACGGACAAACACTTTGCCATTAAAGTTCTATTTGCACCAAAAACAGAGTAAATAGAGACATCAGTTAAAAAGAAATGGTTTCAGAATCTCATCCGTCCTAATTCCTAGGTCGTTAAATGGTCATATTAGGGTTCTTCAGTCTGTAAATATTTATTCTCTCTTCCATCCAAGGAGATACAATTCTAGGATTTCAGATCAAATTGATTCTTTTATCTCCCTTTTCAACTATACCTCATTGAAACTAACAGTGCAATTAAAGTTATAGTTAGACCTCTTGTATTTTATATTTATATAAAATTTAATACGTTAATTATTTGGATTATATAAAAAATTCACAAATTCTCGTATTTTATTTTTGTTTCTTAGCTTTGCTAAGCGTGATAAACTAGTCATATGATCTATAAGCTCTTGATTAAACATGTCATAGGTTCTATAATAATTAATACGGTTTGGGTAAAACTTTGATGCACGAGTTGTATAAGCAGTTGTATAAGCTCTTGTATGGTATTTGAATGCATTAGTGATTAGGGGTGTTTAAATTGTCGGTTTGGTTAACAAATCGAACCAAACTTTTAATTTTTTATTAATCGTTTTTTTAATTAATTGTTAACAAAATTGAATTTTTTCAAAAAATTTTAACTGAACCGAAAAAGTAAGATTAATCTTATCGGTTAACTGAACTTTTTAAAAACGACTTGGATAAATACACAAATGACCACTAAACTATGTTAAAATGATTTTTCTAGCCATTAAACTTTTAAAAATTATAAGACAACTATTAAACTTATTAAATTATTGTAAAATGATCATTAATTCATCATACGTTATAAATTATTGATAAATATTGAAAATTTTAATGATTATTTTTTATATTTTAATAAATTTAATGATCATTTTGTACAAACTTTATAAAGTTTAATGATCATTTTATAATTTTTAAAAGTTTAATGACCAGAAATAAATACATAAAAATATATAATATATAATATAAAAATTTGGTTAATTTGGTTAATTAGTCAATTTTAAACTTAATTAATCAATAACCAAAATTTAAAAAATCATTAACCATTAACCGATCTAATTTAAAATTAATCGACTGATTAACTAAAAAAATATTTTAATTCGATCAGTTAATTCAGTTAATTGAAATTTTGAACACCCTATTATTGATATTGTGCAAATTAGACTTCAACATAAGTATATAGAAAAGGAATGACCATGTTAATACATAGTTTTGAATTTTTTTTTTTCGCTTCGAATGCAAATAGGATTTTGAACCTTTTAATATATTTTTCTTTTATCCGATTTTTTAAAGTCGATCGATAACGATTATCGATAACGGCGGATGTAAGTGTAAGTTTGTGTGAGTCCATATTCATCTTAAATTTTAATGTTGATATTTGGATAATATATAAATAAAAATAATTTTAAATTTTTATATAAAATTTAACGAATCGAATCTAATGACAGTTTCAAAATATATATTTAATTCGTTGTTATTTTTAATCGAACTTGAATAATGAGCAAGTATTCAACCTAACTTCACATGAAAGAAAAATAATTATAAAGTGTTTAATTTTAATTATTTATCCATGGCAGTTGGGGTAAAGGCCAGTTTCTTACCAGAAAATTGAAAAGTTGAGAGTAAAGTCAATATATAAAACATGGGATTAAGAATCTTAACAAAGAATAAGAAAATAAACAAAGGATTCAACATAAACATTTTCCCTTACCTGCACATGTACCTCGTCATCATCTCAATATTTTCTTTAAGAAACATAAAAATATCTGATGTAATATAATTATATGAAAAAAATATGATACATATATATAAATATTTTAAAAATTATAAGATACGAATTATTAATATGTTAAATTTTGAGTATAAAAATCAAATCGAAACTTAAAAAAAACATTCAATTTTAAGTTTGATGTTAGTGTTGGTGTCTGAATACGAAGATGATGTTTGGTGAATACGAAACTTTCGATTCCGTATATTAATTATGCTCTAGTTATTTTTCTTATTTTTTGATAATATGTATATGTTATAGATAAAATTATTTAAACCCGAATTATATTTTTTATTGATGAAATACATTTTAAATATTTCTTTAATTACACTATAATCATTTAATTCTTTGCATTTTACTGGTGGTTTCTTTCTTTCTAACATTCATTTGGTAGTTGAATCATTTGTCTTAAAAGATGTACACAACTACCTTCTAGTTGGTAAGTAAATTTTTAAGTACCAAATATATTCCTCTTAGGGCATTATCCAAAGTATCTCTGCTTAAATCCATTAAGAAATCAGATTATTCATTCGACTATTAAACTTATATGATTATGAAAAATTGTTTAAATTAAAACGAAGTAATATAACATGAACTCGAGAAAGAAAAATATAAAGTTTGAGTTATAAAATATGATTCATCAACTTATTTGACTTAAAAAAAATTATTTGACTCGATCGAATAATAACCCTTAAATACGAACCAATAACTCAACTTTTTATTTTTGAACAAGCTAATAGTGATTACAAGTAGTATCTGTTTTAGAATATAATTTTCACCATTTGACATTGATCACTCAATCACTTTGTTAGCATCGCTGGTGCTCGAACCCGTAACTTTTAAGAACATCAACCTTTCTTTTAACCCATTGGGCTAGAAGGCTCGTGAGCGAAGACCTGCGACCGGCTTAGCCGCTCAAAACCTCCCCCGACTTCTTTATAAACGAATCTTCTTCCTCTTCTCGTAGCTCACAACCACCTTTCTTTCTCTTAAAATCTCCGACGAACAGAAGCAATGGCCAAAGGCAGCAACAAGCTAACAAAGCTCTTGTCAGTTTTAAAGAAGCTTAACTCATTCAACAACAAGCAAAGCCGCTCCACGACGTCGACCGCCGCGGTGGCAGCTTCCGACACCGTCAACAACGAAGAATCATCCGCTAATCTCCACCCTGTCTACGTTGGAAAATCCCGGAGACGGTACCTCATTAGCTCCGACATCATCGACAACCCTCTGTTCCGCGAACTCGCGGAACGATCGGCGTCGGACGAAAACGACAGCGCGGAGATCAATGTGTCGTGCGAGGTCGTCTTGTTCGAACATCTTCTTTGGATGATCGAAAGTGCCGACCCTCAACCCGAATCCTTGGAAGAGCTTGTCGAGTTTTACGCTTGTTGATTTGTTTCACGCAGCACGGATCGTAATCTGTACATTAATCGTGTAATAACTAATAATGATATGATCATTAGGGAGTTGCTAGAAAGAAACAGCGTTGAGTTAGTTTCAAGGGTAAGGATTTAACCGAGTTCCCGCCGGCAGCCGCCTCATCAGCCGGACTGGTGGTGGTTTAGATTTGTGTATTAATGTTGCTCATTGTCGTTTTCCTTATAATCTAAGAGATTAATGTTATGGTTTTAATGGTATATTTTATTTAATCACGATATATTAATTTATTAGTTGATTAATTTAAATCAGATCATAATTTTTTTAATTCAATTTTTTATTTATAATATTAAAATTTTAATTTTATTTTAAAAAACTAACATCTTATTTTATTAGAGTAACATATTATTAATATCTTAATTATATTTTTAAAAATATTAATTAAATAATTTTAATTAATATCTTAATTACTTCATAATGCTTGAAAAAAGTGTAGTACAGCAGAGCTTGGGCTCCAACAGCTTTCATGTATGTCTCCCAGATTTGACAATATCATCAAGTGAAGTACAGTTTGTCAAATAAAAAGAAATGGAAATTGGAGTGAAAAAATAATATTATGCTTAAAAATATTAATTAAATAATTTTATCTTGTTAGAAAAAAAAGTGTGTATTTGATTGAATCGAGTCGAATCTAATCTAAAAATTTTGAGTTATTGATAAGTCTATTTTTATCATTTAAAATTTGAGTTAAGTTTTAGAGTTCTTATAAAAATTTAATTATAATGATTTATTATGTTATAGTACGATTTAGTTTAATTTAAACTACTTTCATTAATCATATAAGATATATATTTATATATATATTTCTTCATATTTTTTCATATGTGACATTATTTCTTCATATTTTATATATTTGTAAAATTGTATATATATATATATATATATATCATAAAAACTTGAGGTAATCATCTCGAACTTAAAAATAAATCTTTTAATTATTAAAATTTTTAAATTATTCAAATTTTTATTTTACAATTCAAACTTTATTTAATTTTTTTTTAACAAATCGAATTTATAAAATTTTAAATCGAATTAAAATAAATTAAATATTTTCACTTTAAATTGAATCGAATTATAATTTTTTCAAGCAAATTAAAATTTTGTTCACCTCTAAAAAGTACAGAGAACTCTTTATATTTTGGTACAAGAAAAAGGCTGATTAGAATAGTGATGGAATTGAATTATATTCTGAATTTATATAATACAATTTTTATAGTTCAAATGCCCAATGATTGGGTTGTTAGAGATGCTTATTTATTTATTTCGTTGCTTTTTACTAGAATTTGATATTTATAAAATAATTTTTAATACTAATTTTTAACAATATTTTAAGTTTTTAATAGAACACTAAAATTTATTAAAAAAATAATCTAAAAATATTATTTTAAAACGTAGTTTATAAATAAATAAAAATAACCGTACTTTTACATGTATGTTAGACTGCCTTTTCTTCTGTTTTCATTAAAACGGCATCACTGCATGGTTCTCTGGCCATCATTTGGAGTGATTTGTTTTGCAATTATTTTTGATTTGATTGATTACTTCAAAGATTTTCTATAAAAAATAATATAGCACTTGAATTCAACTTATGCCATCTTTCAAGTGAGAATAAACTAGGAATGGGTTAGGGTCGGGTCGGATTTTCGGCCCATTCGTATTCGATTCGAAAAATTATACTTTTCACCCGATTCGATCTGGTTTTAGGGTGAAAAAATTCGATCTGATCCGATCCAATTTTTAAGTTTTGAAATCTAATCCGACCCGATCCGAATCATTTAAAAAATTAAAATTTTAGGGACTAAACTATAAAAATAATATTTATGATCTAATTGTAAAAATATTTAATTTTAGTGGTCTAATTGTAAAAAAATAATTTTAATGATCTAATTGTATAAAATATATATAAAGAGGGATCATTATTGCAAATATTTTAAAATATATATATGAGAAAATTACAGTATTAGTCCCGGATCGGGTCATATTTTTTCACCCTAAACCCGAACCCAACCCAAGCTCGAATTTTTTACCACCAATCAGACCGGATCAAAACCCGTCGAATTTAGATTCCGTACCCATCCATAGAATAAACTTTTTCTTACAGACTTATAGCGATAATTAAATTTATTATTAATCATTAATTAGATTTTCTAATGTTAATTTTTTATTTTGAATTTTTCTATAATTATTTTTCTAAAAAATAATACCACTTCGACAAGATTTAATATTTAGGTCGAAATTATCTCTTTAAAACTATAAATAACGAGAAGGGCATTTTGGGAAGTAGGCAAGTTTTCTTCTTCGGCGAGTTAACTCGAAAGAGTTTTCCATTTCAAATCTCTGCATTCGGAACACACATAAGAAGAAAAAAATGAGCCGAGGAAGTGGAGGCGGCTACGATCGCCATATCACAATCTTCTCGCCCGAAGGTCGTCTTTTCCAAGTCGGTATGTACAGTCACTCTCCCACCGCTGCTTTTCTCAAAAAAACCTCATTCTTATTTGTTTCAAAAGTTTGATTTTGGATTAAATTGAGCAGAGTATGCGTTCAAGGCAGTGAAAGCAGCTGGAATCACATCCATTGGTGTTCGAGGAAAAGACTCCGTCTGCGTTGTTACTCAGAAGAAAGTTCCCGTCCGTTATCTCCTTTGTATTCCCTTTGTTTATTTTTGGGATTAAGTGATTTTAAGAGTTTCTTCGATTTGGGTATTTAATTTTGAATGATGCTATGCAGGACAAGCTGTTAGATCAGACCAGTGTCACTCATCTTTTCCCTATTACCAAGTTCATTGGTTTGTTAGCTACTGGAATGACAGGTTTATCATTGCTAAATACCATTCATTTTTGTTAAATATTTTTGCTAGATATTATTTGATTGAATTGGGAAGATTTTATTTTGTTTACTAGTGAACTAGGGTTTTGTGGATATTAGGATTCTGGGCTATAAAAATATCCCTTTTTTATGCTCATGGTAATTGGCATTTTCACTCTTCAGCTGATGCAAGGACCTTGGTCCAACAAGCTAGGAATGAAGCAGCCGAGTTTCGGTTCAGATATGGCTATGAGATGCCTGTGGATGTATTGTCCAAATGGTATGGTTTCTACTATCTTACTCTGTGGAACTTAACCATGTTTAGATGTTTTCCTATTTTTGGCTTCTGTCTGTACATCTCATCTCGATAATATTTGAACAAGCTTAGTGAGTTCAAGATGCTAGTCATATGGATATACACTGGGTATAAATTTTGCGCTTGTTTGTTTGCTTCTTTCTTTACGGTGCACTTGTATGTTTGCTAGTAGATATTTGAAAAAGATTAAGCTGCTCTTTTTAACATTAAGATTGGAGGCCTTGTCGTCCTTATTTGCTGGTTCATGGATATAATCTTGGTTATAGAAATTAATACATAACCATGATTTTACTTTCAGTATTCCCTTTTGAACATTAATCTTTCCTTGATATTTATGGTTCTTGTGCATTTTGAAATTTGATGGTCGTCCACCTGATTTAGCCTAATGCATGCTTTATTGATATAGGATTGCAGACAAATCGCAGGTTTATACTCAACATGCTTATATGAGACCTCTTGGAGTGGGTAAATCTATGATTTCAACATCCTACAACTATAATTTTGTTTCTAATTTTTCTACTTGTATTTTCCATGGTAGATTTACGATTTTTGATTTGTTAATACATGTGAGCAGATATATGCTCATGTATGTTCCAAGTAACTTACTCTGCTATTCCCTTGATGTATTTTGTTTCCTTTTATGTGAAGTTGCTATGGTTTTGCGCATTGATGAAGAAAAGGGACCCCAACTCTACAAATGTGATCCAGCAGGCCATTTTTATGGTCACAAGGTAGTTTGGCAGTTAATTTTATTATTGTTCACCAAGTTCGGGTCTTGGTTTTGGTCTAAATGCCTGGTTCTGGTGGCCATGTATTATCACCAGGGACGGAGCTGTGGGGGGGTGGGGGTGAGGAGGGGCAATGTGATTCATAACTGTTTTCTCTGCTAGTTTTCTTTGACTATACCATATTCAAAAAAAATACTGTTTTTGTTTCGCATGTGATACAAGAGGGAACCACACTAATTAGCTTAAATTTCATTCAGTTCAGGGTATGCATTTTGCATCTAGAATGAAATTTTTGATTGATATGCTGCAGGCAACCAGTGCTGGATCGAAAGAACAAGAGGCAATTAATTTCTTGGAAAAGAAGATGAAGAATGACCCTGCTTTCACTTACAAGGAAACAGTGCAGGTATGCTATTTTTATCCTTTATGTATGGTAAAGGAGGTTGTTAAAGGCCACATGTTTAAAATTATCGTATTTGTCTAATTTTTCCATCTCTACTGTAATATAGACGGCTATTTCTGCTTTGCAATCTGTTCTTCAAGAGGATTTCAAAGCTACTGAGATAGAGGTATGACGAGTCAGCCGGTCATCTTAGTTGTTACGAATTTTGTTGACCGTCTGTCTGCGACTATCTAATTGTTTGAATGGATTAGATATCTGTGGTGGATTCTCACTCTAATCCGATCACTTTTGTTTCTCTAATACAATTACATTGATATAATCACAGTCATTGTGGAACTGAAATTATTCTTATATGCCTTCTTTTTGATTTACGGCAGGTGGGAGTGGTGAAAGCTGATAATCCAGTTTTCCAAGTGTTGTCAACCGATGAAATCGACGAACATTTAACAGCAATTAGTGAGCGTGACTAGCGAGCATGGACCAACAACATGCTCTAGCTGATCATTATGTTTTGAGAGAATAGTAAAGGGTTCATAGTTTCAAATTTTATGTCGTCTCCCATTACTGCTTGAATTGAAAGTCTGTTATTTCTGGAATTTGAGTTTAATGCTGATTTGGTCACTCATCAGGAACAAAAAGAAAATTGTGTGAATCATTCTTCTAGGGATTTTATTAGCCATCTGCATCTAAAACTAGAGAAAACATGGCCCACAATTACAAGGATTGTTCCATATCTGTTTCTCTCTACATAGCATCCTACTGTGAAATTCATTTGAGTGGCAATTTTCCTACAAAGTTGGTGTTGAGACTGCCCAAGTAAAGATGGTCGTCGAACTCCACAGCAGATGTCACAAACGATATGACTGTTCTGGTAGGATCGTCGAACCTCTTGCGTATGCTGCCGTCGGCCGCTACATTGATGACCGTTGCCTTCTTCTTTATTCCACGGAAAACAAGCTCCATCACTTTAGGGAAATTAGATATAATCAGTTTCAATGCCCTGGAGGTGTGCACAAATTCTGTTCCCTCAGAAACCACCTGCAACAGAAGCTCAGAATCATAAGCTTCACTTAGTTCATCAATCGTGGTGTGTTCTTCATTGTTGAACTTTTAGATATAAACGTTTTCTGTACCTGTAGTAGGGCGATCCAGAAGGAACCGTCCGGAGCTAGATTGATGTTATCGGGGGCACCCGGAAGGTTTTCAACGAAAATCTCCGTCTTTCCATTGCTCTCACCTTTCAACCAATGTTTCAGGCACCTGAATCTGTAAATGTGTTGAAATGAAGATCAGATATAGAAATTGTGGCGCTGGCAATGATGACCTTAAATGTCTTACCTCCATGACTCACAAACAAGAAGAAAATCTTCATCTTTGGAGAGTGCAACACCGTTGGCAAAGTAGAGTCCGTCTAACAGAATCGATGTCTCTTCCGTCGACGGGTTGTATTTAAGAAGCTGGCCGTAAGGCTTGGCCTCCAGCACGTCGAGATTCCAGTTATGGAGTTGAAATTTTGTGCTGGCCACACTGAAATATACACTGCCATCCGATGCTTCAATCACATCATCTGCAAACTTGATTTCAGATCCATGGACATGTGAGGCAAGAACTGTTACACCATCGTCTGTAAACTTCAGCAAACCCTGAAAAATCAAGAACACGACAGAGTTCATGTTGCAAAACCATGCATGGTTTTCAAACCCAGTTTTTTTAGAACATTTCTTTTTAATTCACCTTTTCGCAATCACAAACAATGAGACCACCTCGTTTAGCTGTTGCGATCCCCAGCAAAGTGCTGCTTTCCAGTTTCATCCAATCCTCCCAGGAACCGTTTCGATGCAATCTTCGAATCCAACCGTCTCTGGTTGCCGTATACAACGTACCCTTTTCATCCACCGCAACATCCTCCGGGCCTGGCAAGAACCCTTCTCCGAGTTTAATCACTTTCTACAATGGACAAACAAACGTCGTTCATGCAAGGGGCTGTCACAGCCCCTAGATATTTGAATATAATATAAAATTATGTGTCCGTTCATATCTAAAAAGTAATTCTATTCTTACCTGTAAGTGATTGTTAGATGGAGGAATTGAAACCGAAGAAGATGGCGGTGGCAGCTGAAGTATGCCTGGAGATATCGGCGAGAAGAATATGATTTGCAATGCCAATGCTGTTACCAGAACTACGAGAATGAGCCAAGCATGTTTGATGATAGCCATGAGAACTGTAAATTACTGCAGCTTCAGTTCCGATGGTAACAACTTGAGAGAAATCTGGACGTATAGATTATGTACGTAAACTGCAAATTATTCTTCTGGTTGGATGAGTCTCTACTCAAATTGATGGAGTCTTCTTGGCAATTTCAACTTCTTGGGGTTGTTTTACCTGTCCTAGATCCAAGTTTAAACAAATAAAATTCATGCACTCACTTCCAGAAAGAATCATTTCAGTTCTGTAATTTTTTAAGTTTATGATCCTATAGGATTAGGATGCACAAACGTTGGGAAAGAGCGTGGTAATGGAAGTGAGGTCACACTGTCTTGTCTTTTCAAACGGGATTCTGGACACCACGTGTGGGGGGCGTCGACTGCAACACCACTTCCCACACTGCGCGTGCAATTTCCCACTCCCTCCATCTTTTCAAACTAATTTTGATATTAAAATTTTTAATTTACTTCTAAAACTTATTTTTAAAATTGATTATAAAATTATTGACATCGATTATAAAAAAACTAAAATACTTTTTAAATTAAACTAAAAATGTTTTTAAGCAGAAAAAACATTTATTTTTTTTATTTTTAATCTCAAACTAATTTTTAGTTTTAAAAATTATGCAAATGGTCGTTTATTAATTTTTCAAAATATGTGTGCATATAATATAATAGAGGATTTGACTCCAATTACTATTAATTTTTCGGAATAGGTCAGAAAGTGCAATATTTTCATTTAATCAAGGGATTAAAAAGGTTTTATAATGAATTTTTAATTTTTTTAGGAATTTTTTTTCCATCTATTCAAGTCAAGCCCACAATATATGGGTAAAATATGTTTCTGACACCTACACTTTGCTTTTATTTCTGTTTTAGTCGCTATACTTTAAAAGTTTTTGATTTTATCGCTAAATAATTTAAAAATATATATAAATAATTATCGTCGTCTTATCAGTCTTGATATCATTAAATTTAACAATAAGAAATCATAAAATGAAAAGAACGATTACATATTAAAAAATAAAAGACATAAAACATGTCAAAATTTAAAAACTCAAATTACCTGATTTAACTCAAATTTTATATTATTATAAAAAGTTTATAATTGAATTTAAACATACACTCAAACAATTTAATTTGATTTAAATTTTATAAAAAAAACAAAAAATAATTTTTTAAATATAGCTCGTCAATTTAATTAATTTTAAAAAATATTCAATCATATAATGCAACAAATAACCCAAAAATCACAATTTTTTTCCTTTTAAATATTTTGGGTTAATTTTAATAATAAAGTAATATTTAATCTCTCTCTTTCCTACACAGATCGGCAGATGTCACGTGCGATCTGAGGTACAACATCGTGCTTTCCGCTTCTCTGCCTTCTGCAACTCTGCATCCCCAGTTTCCCACCCACCACATAGATTTACAGACACCCAAAAATTATTCACAAATTTAATCATCAAAAACACTGTTTCAATGCATTTAAAACTCTTAAAAATCATCTTATTCAAGTGTTAAATCATCATAAAAAACAAGATTTACTCTTAATCAACACAGTATTTAACATTTCTTGTCTTTTGTGCAACAAAAAATCTGGAAAAAATTGATAAATTTTGCTTAAAAAGTCTGAGACTTTAGCTTAAAATGGGTTCGTACGAAGAAGTTGCAGCCTTTTTTCACAGCCGTCTTTACCATTATTACGATTCTCATTATTACCATGCACAAAGGTCTATGTGTTTGTCAACCCAGAAAGATAATCAGACCATTGTTTTCTACTACTTCTTCTTCTTCCTCTCTCCGCCATTCATTCTTTTTTTTATTTTTTTCTATTATAACGACTCCCTTTTTGCCTTCATTATGTCACTAGTTTCCACTTTAATCATCTTCTTTTCCTTTAACTTTAAATACAAATTTGCAGCAGCAATGGTGGCTTTTGCAATTTGCTTGCATTCATTTCTCTGTACCACCTTTTTTTTGCTGTTTTCAGCTTCTGGTTAATATTTTAGGCTCCGGGTCGTAATTATCCTTGTCAGACACGCTTATTTACTGCCTCTGCCATTGTCATACACTCCCTCCAAAAGGGCTTCTCTCTTTCTTTCAACACCTAACATTTACTTGCCGCTTCCTTCTTCTGTCTCTTTTTATCTCTGTTTTTCCCCCCTTCGTTTAGTTACTATTTCTGGGTTATTGCACCAAATTCATCGTTTTTTTGTTGTATCCGGCGGTGACCGGAGATTCAGAGGACAGTAATGGCCGTCAGGTCTGGTGGCTGTTCTTCGTCTGTCCGGTCTCTGTCTCCACCGTGTCCGAAATCGCCACCGGAGTATCCGGATTTGTATGGGAAACGAAGGGAAACAGCTAAGATTCAGATGCTTGAGAGAGAGATTAGTGTTCTTGAGGTGTGTTTTAATTTGGGTTGCTTTGGTATTTTCTTTTCAGTTTTAAATTTGATTATTAAGCTGATTTTCATGCAGAACTTGCTTAAAATGTTATGTTTTTTTTTTTAAACTTTATTAGCATAAAAATGCATACTTTATATGCTCCTGTTAGTGTAAAGTGAAACTTAATCTCCAAGATCCAATTACAGCATGAGGAAAATTATTATTGATTCATTCTAACCAAATTGAACATAATTGTTGCTCATGCATTGTGGTTAGCCTTTGAATATGTAAATCTTTCAAATCAGCTAAACATTTATGGTTATGGATATAATGTATGATCTTAATGAAGAACCGACTTCGATTTATTGTTGGTAGACATCATTCTGTTTTGTTCTAGCAAGAAATGATATTATTATCAAATTTGTGACATGTATTTTCATTGTGATCTGCTGTTGACGATTTCATTCCGAGCAGGAAGAGTTAAAGTCCGTCGAAGGTTTCCAACCGGCTTCGAGATATTGCAAAGAGTATGTGAAAATTTTTGGTTACCTTGAAAGGAATCTTGTTAGTTGTCTACTGTTCATCTATAGGTAAAGTTGAGCAATAGCTAAGAATTTCTTACATGAATATGTTTTCTTCATTTCAGGGTTATGGATTTTGTGATGGCAAAATCTGATCCTCTAATACCGACGTAAGAAGTAAAATTTTTGTTAGTTTTCACTATTTTTCATGCACTATTTAGAGGGGGTTTAAGCGCTTACGATTTATATTTGTCCCGTGATGTAGGAATCCGAAGAATCGGAAGTCATGTCGGTTTTGGAAATGGCTTTGGTACCATTTTCTTGTGCTTCTGTTTTATGTTATTCTTTATTAGTCGGTATTCATGTATACATGGCTACTGCAAACTTGCAGGCGACATGTATTCCTAGTGTCGAATCTTGGATCTTGTTTCTCTGCATATCCCACTTATGACGTGAATTCTGATGTTTTGCAGTGGAATTCCCTGTTTTAACTTATCTTGGATCTGCTGTTGCTGCTCTTCGGGATGCAACTGCAGCTCGTGCATTTGTAACTTATGTAAATGCAGGCCCTGCAATTGCAGCTCGTTGGACTGTAGTTCATGCAAATGCAGCTCATCCGATTCGAGCTCATGCAAGTGCCGCTCATGTGACTGCAGTTCATGTAAATGTAGCTCCTGCGACTGTGGTTCGTGTAAGTGCAGCTCCTGTGGCTGTGGTTCGTGTAAGTGCAGCAGCTCGTGCAACTGCTGCTCATGTTCAAACTACTGCACAGTCCCAAAATGTCAATGTAAATGCACCCCATGCGACTGCTTTTCATGTTCAAGCTGCTGCACAGTCCCGAAATGTCTATGCAAGTGCAACCCATGCGACTGCTGTTCATGTTCATGTTCAAGCTGCTGCACAATCCCAAAATGTCCCTGTTTCCCGTGTCCTAAATCCCGTTGCATCCGAAAGAACTCATGCAGCAGCAGAATCTGTTTCGCATTTCAATTCCCTTCATGCACAGATTGCTTTTGCCGCAATTGGAAATGTTCAACTCCTACATTTCCAAAGGTAAACCTTTGCTGCAACTGTACAAAAGGCTGTTGTAATCCTTGCAGCCTATTATTCTAATACATTTCTGCCTTTTCAAGTGCTGAATTATTGAATCAAATGGTTACAAAACTCCATAGCAAACAGTCCCTCAAACACCCAGATTTAAGCTAGAATTGCAGGAACAGACAACATATCTGTCATTTGGGATCACAGTGTTAGCTGCTGACAGTGAAAGAGTCTGATGGACGTCATTTTTATACTTCCCCAAAGTTTTTCTGCCATTTTTTTCTGTTGACCAGATCATGTGGTCGAGATGTCCTTTCTATCAGTTGTTAAAGATTTCAAAACCCCAGCATGCCATCCATGTTCCTTCGGTCATTTTCTATGATGAAACATCAAAGACACCTGATTCTTGACTGTGACAGATGCTTGAGGGAGGGAAACAAAAACATTGAAACAGTTTCTGTTGGTGAAAAAGAACAGATGTTGGCTGCGGGTCCATCTCTGCCCTCATTTATTTTCTTTTCCTTGTATTGTGTGAGACTCTGTCAAGATCCCACCGTAATTGGACCTTGGAGCCTGGAGGTACTTGCTACAAAATTTTACTTAGATTAGAAATAAATAAATTATTCAAACCAACGTAAAAAAAATTAAATCATTGTGATTTAACTTGTAATTTAATAAATTTAACTTAAGTTGATGAGTGGATAATTTTTAAATAACTCAAAATTTTTAGTATATATAGATACATTTTTAAATTCAAATTGAGTTCTTTAATTTTAAACGATATATATATCAAATATGTATATATATAATATGTAATTAAAAAATATTTAAATTAAAATTAATTAGTGTTATAACATTATAAATATTTATGATTAAGTTTGAATAAAAATTCAATTTTACTTTATTTAAATTTTAATAAATTCAATTAGAAAATAATTAAAATGTCCGCCCGGTTCCATTTCAAGGAAAATATGTTAGCAGAGTCATATTTTTAATAGACAACTAAAAAGGATGCTCAAACAGTCACTTAAATACATATTATTTTTAAAATACTTTATTATCAAAAAAAATGAACATTGAGTTTTTCACTGTTCATTGAAAGGATCGAGTACCTTAAATATTGCGTGGGCATCGATGAGTTGCTTTGGCCGAGTGGTTAAGGCGTGTGCCTGCTAAGTACATGGGGTTTCCCCGCGAGAGTTCGAATCTCTCAGGCGACGTTTCTTTTTTTTCATATCCATATTCCATCACTAAGAAAAACAACATCAGAAGAATCACTGTTGAAATGCTGTCTTGTTCCTCCACATTTCAGACTGCATATACGTATACAGAAGCACGAATGGTGAAGTCATCCTTGCAACCATTGTTGAGCTATTTGGGAACAAGCCTGCTTCATTATGGACTGAAAATTGGCTCAGGCTCTGATCTTGCCTGGATAACTTTGGGGGGGCTAAGGTTTCCCCTGTTTTGCCTAGTCTCCTGTGGTGACCGGTGACCACAAGCTCAGTTGGTTTGCCTGAAACTTGAGAAAAAGAAGACTCCTCATATGACCTCTCTTCTTCCTTCATAGGAACATACATAAATCCGGATTTATAGTTTTTTCACATGTACTACACTATATTGTTCCAAAAATAAGTATAAATTCCTGAAAAAGAAAACAAAAATTCTTGTAATTGAAACATGTCTGCTCTCCAAAGGAACTCACTCTTAACATTCATGAAACTGGGAAAATCCAAAGGCAATATTTACAAATGTGAAGTACGGTCGCTCTTGCTCTACTCTATATTGTGTTCTTCCCTTGACTTGTGGTGTGTAGGAGAATTCGATTCGTTTTCGGCATTCTGTTTCAGGGAATTGTTTTCGGAGTGAACCGAAGACATACTCGACGATTTGCTACGATGGTTATGACTGTGGTGGGTTTTGTGGTTTCTTTGACGATTGTGATGGTGATGGTGATGATTGTAATCACCGGTATTAGTCCGGGAAGTCGCCACCAATCATTTTTACGGTGCGATTGGAACACCAAAAATATGGGTATGCGAACCAAAGTTGAATTCGGGAGTCTGTTACGCGTAGGGAAGAGTGAGCACCCCATAACGTCCAAAATTAGTACCTATCGGTTACAAAATATTTTATACGAATAAAAATATAAATTCAGTGTTAGTATTTAATGTTGCAATCCCGCATATTTTTAACTTACCTTAAATTTAAAACAATATTAAAAGAAAGTATAACAACCTATAAATATAAAAATATAAAGTTAATATAATAATAGAACATAATAATATTCATAAACCATAACAATACGTAACTAAAAATATAATAATAATAAAGATAAAATAATAATAACAATTTTTTAGAAGAACCAGGGGCCAAATCTACAAAACGGAAAAATATATATGGTTAAAATAATAAAAATTGGGACTAAAATCAATGAAAACAGAAATATAGAGCCAAAATTAGACAAATCAGTGACCAAAATTGGAGACGATGCAAACTGGGAGGCCAGAACAGAATCACGCTTGAACTGTAGGGACCTGGAGCGCAATTTTCGCATCATTACGGGTTACAGGCGGGTCAGGTTCTGGATATCTGGTCGGAGCCGGGTCTGATGATCTGAAACGGCGCCGTTTTGGGCCATAATACCCGACACCAAAACGGTGCCGTTTTAATCAATATATATGCCCCTTTTTTTTCTTTCTTCATTTGTCTTCTTCACATCTGAAAAAAAATACAGAGCCATAAAAGCTCTCTGGAGATTCGGCCATCACACGGTGACCGGTCACCGGTGACAGTCGTCGCCGTGAGGATACTTTCTGAAAGGTCTCACTGTGCTCGTTCCGAATCCGGCCTCGTTTTTTCGAAAATATGCGTGTATCGGTGTAGATCTAACAAAAAAAGATAAGTCGCTATATATATATATTTTACCTTAATTTCTCACGGTTTTCTTCTTCGCTTTGCTTCAAGTCTCTCGTCTTTTTTTCTGGTTTCGATTTAAAATATGGTAATGGTTTTTTGTTGTATATTTGTGCTCGGAAATTTTTTTTATTCGAATCTCAAGCTTTTTTTTCATTCCATTGGTCAAACATTACATTGCTTTAATCCGGTCTTTATACCCAAATTTTTACATATTTTAATACAAAATATCACTGAAATTTTCAGATCTAATCACTCTATTTTGCAGGTCCGAACGTGACTTGGGCGGTGGAGTCAGATCTGAGGCGGTGGCCGGTTGCTTGGATCAATTAGGAGAGCGCGTGACCACCACGCGCGATTCAAATCGCGGCGCGTGGCGGCCACGCGCGAAAGACTGATGGACATGGTAATAAACGGCGGCTGGATGTTGGAGAAGGGTGCTGGTTTGGTTATATTATTAGGGTTTATTTTCTATTTTGGGTTATGGGTGTTGGGCTTATTGGGTTAGGTTATGTGGGTTATGGGTTTATTGTATTGGGTCTGTAGATGGGTTATTACAATGATCATTCTCTTTGTTTAACTCGGCTTGAGGTTTACTTTCCTTGTTCTCCTTTGGTGGCACACCACTTTGGGTTGGAACCGTATAAACAAAGGTACTCACCGAGGCGGCTTCATAGTCCAGAAGTGGCTCCAAAATCTTAACCACTTCACTCATTTTGGGTCTTTGTTTCGGCCGTTGACTAATGCATTGGTAAGCCAATGCAGCCGCCTTTCGAGCACCTGTTTCCGAGTATTGCCCTTCGAGTTTAGGGTCCATGATCCGACCAAGTCTCCTAGGTTCGTTTAGTATCGACCGTGCCCACTCCACTAAGTTTTGTTCCCTTGGTGACCGTCTCTTGTCTAAAGATCTCCTCCCTGTTAGCAGCTCCAAAAGTACAACGCCGAAGCTATAAACATCACTCATTGCCATCAAGTGACCTAAACAACAACATGTAACTATCAGATTTTAGACAAACATCAAAAACAGAACCAAAACATGAATATGAATTAAAATTTCCTAACCTGTCATGATATATTCAGGTGCAGCATATCCTTGGGTCCCCATTACCCTGGTTGAAACATGGGATTTATCCCCTTCGGGGCCATCTTTCGCCAGTCCGAAATCTGAAAGCTTAGCAGTGTAATCCTGAATAAAAAAACAAGAACATGTTAGCAAATGAGGAATGTAAAAGTCCGATGTTTCGAATTCGGTTATAAAACGAGACAAGAACTTACCGAGTCCAACAAGATGTTCGAAGCTTTAAAATCTCTGTATATGACTGGTTTTTCAGCGTCATGGAGATATGCAAGCCCCTTGGCAGCTCCAAGAGCTATTTTCATCCTTGTCGACCATGGAAGAGGCACTGAATACCCTTCGAACATCGTTTTGAATCTTCTTTCTTTGTCTCGAGTTCTTCCGGCTTCTCATTCTCCATACCCTTCGAACATCTGGGAATAATCGATCTCCAGCTAAGCTTCATCACTGTCATTTTTTGCTTCTCTTTTTGGTCTGAATTCAAAGTATAAGAACTGGGTTTCACTTATAATGAGGTTTTAAGAGACCAGATCAACAACAAAAACAAAAACTGTTCTGAAAATTCAACACCCTTTTCCTTATATAGCTTCTGACAGGCTTTGATTCCTAGTTTCAGATCATTCTGATAAATATTTGGAATTCTTCCTTGTTCCACACATGTTTTATACGCTGTATTAGTCTATATAATTATATATAAAGAGAAAGAAGATTAAGGAGATTATTATATTGATTTGATTTATGGGAAATCGAGTCCACAAAGGGTGGTGCTGGTGCCTGGTGAAAAACAAAAATTGACGCGTCTGCCTGAAGGTTGAAACGTCGTCCTTTTCGCCTTTGAAATTTGTTAAAAACCCGTCCAAGCTCGTTATTTTCTACCAAAACAAATATTATGTATTCTTTAAAGCTTATTTTCATGAAACGATTGGCTGTCCTTTTCGCCTTTTGATTTCTCATAGATTATAACAAAACTAATGAAATTTGTGAGGATTAGTTTTGAGTTTGTAAAGCAGAGATGCCTGCAAATATAGTAAGTATTACATATGAATAGGAGCAATGTTTGTTCGGAAATATATTATTACAACCGCGTGAAGTGTGTTTGAGGTTGACCTCTCCGCGCATATCACAGAGTAGCTGGTGGGGGAGGCCATCATCAACACTCTCAGCATTCTTCTTCAGTCTCACTCATTTTTTCCTAATATACCACATAGTACCTAAAATATACAATTTCAATTAATTCATTAATTGGATGAGAGGGACTATGCTTCACTAAGACAAGGGACCAGAACTAGGGATGGCAAACCCGATTTAGTGATCCCTAAACCCGACCCGAATTAAAATATTAATTTATCCGCCCCGCCTCGATTTAGTGATTTTTAAACTGGGTCCGAATTAAAATATTAATCTACCTGCCCCAATATATTATTTCTTAAATCCGACCTCGACCCGACCCGAAAAATTAAAAAAATTAATCTTCATCAACGATAAAATAAAAGTTAGATTCGATCAACCTTTCATCACAATCATAAATTATGGTTTTTAAGTAACTTCAAATTTATTTAAAAAATAAAATAAAATATAATTTAAATTACTCACATGTTAAATTACATATTTAAAAGAAAAAAAATTGAATCATCGATTAACAGAATCGAACATATTAAAATTTGAACATCTAATAATTTTTTACTATAAGAATAAACTTCAAAAGTATAAAAAAAATACTTAAAACCCATAAAATGTTTATGTATAATGATATTTCTTTTATAAAATATATAAAAATATATCGGGATAGGGCGGGAAATTTTAAATAAATACCCGAACCCGACCCGACTTAATGATTCCTAAGCCATGTTCCGCCCCGATCCCCGAAATTTAAAGAGAAAAATCCGACCGGATCGGGACACACCTAATCGGGTCAGGGACGGGTATTTTTGCCTTCCCTAACCAGAACCAGGGGTTTTTACGAGTATTTGTTTTTCAAAAACATGGGAATGATGAAAATTTTAGTTTAATTTAGATTATTAATGGTTTCTTATTTATGGGTGAGATTAGAGTTTATATTTTAAATTATAGATTTTAAATTTTATTTTTAAAAATAAATATATATTTGTAACATGTGTACGAATAAAAGCCTTTTTAGAATATGTTACGATGGATTTTGAAATATAAAACACCAAATTTCTTAAAGCTTGCCTATTAAATAAAACAGTGAAATCAAAAGATTATTGTTGTTGCAATCCCATCTCAAGATTGTTTTCTTTGATTTTCGGACATCAAAAACATCCGTATCGTTGAAACTAATGCCATGGAATCAAAACAAAGGACGACCCACAGTCTGAAAACCACTTGTTTTACTCGAATTTTTGCATGGTTGACGTGAACCAAGACAAGCATTAAGATATATGATTAGCTGGAAATTATGAAACTTAATCCGACAGAATCAAAGTCAAATCCTTGTACTGGCGCTGGGGTTTTCTGACTCGGTACTACGGATTCAATGAACCATTCGGACAGGAGAGTGGTGTCTTTTTTCCCCTTAAAACGCGTTCGCCCTGCGCTAAATTTTGCCGAATCAGAAACTCGTATCCCAGCACCGAGTTCCGGACCCATCTTGTTTTGATTTTTTCGTCTCGGTCCCCGTCAGATCTTTGACGACCTTCTGGATTAGGAAGACCGGTTCAGAATTCAGATCAGGTAGAATGGAAGAATTACAATACAAAATTGATGATAGAATAACTTTAAATTATTTTAAATATTTATATTTCATCTTTAATTTTAAATCATGAATCCGTACTTAGATATAATAAGACGTGGATATTCCTAAATTTTGGAAAAAAAAATTACAACCCTCAGTTCTTTTAGAAATCTTAATCATACCCTCTCAAAACTTTTAAATATTCTCTTTTAAGTCTTAAATTGTTTGAATATTTTTAGTTAACTATTAAAAAAAAAAAATTGATTAAACCCTCTCAATCAGGGACGAAGCTATATAGGGTGCAGTGGACCAATTGTCCATCCACCCCTGAAGAATTTTTTTGTTACTTTTGTCCTCTATTTAATTTTGTTAAATTGATTTTTTTATAAATTTACCTTCTACTTCTAAAGATTTATGTTTTACCCCCTCAACCCTAAAGGCTAAATCCTAACTCCGTCCTTCTTCTCAACCTTGTCCTACTAATGGTCTCTGAAATTACACACTTTGCGAGTGTTGGATTCTTTTCTCCTACTGGTCTATGAAGTTATGTTTTGATCCTCCACATTCCACAGCTTCAGTTGGGCTTCCCACAGGACAAACAAAATCAAAACCCCAATGGTAATGGCAAGATCTAATACAAAGATTTTTAAGTTCAGAAGGAAACAGACATGGGTTTGGCCCAAAACAAAAAAAGAACCATTCTCTGGTGTCGGCTCGGCCACGTCTCTGGTGTCGTGTGTCCTGTGCCCCTGCATAGACAGTTCCTTGTCCAAATCCTATCTTTTGTTTTGGCATAATTATTGCTTCCAAAGCAATAAAAGATCTGCACTTGTTTCATAGATATTTTGTTTACTAGATAAGGAACGAGTCTATAGCATAACAGGTTAATTTACAGAATAATTAAAATGTTATAAAATATAAAATTAAAAATGTTATCTAGATAATTAAAATGTTATATTTATTGTTATTTTAGGGTTATAATTATTTTCGAAATATGTATTAAGTTTTAAAATTTATCGTGAAAAAATATTTGCGAAATAATTCGTGTTACAACTTATATTGTATTTTTTAACATATAAGTTATATGTTTTCACATTAAAGGTAAAACATAATACAAAACATGTTTTTATTCTAAAGTGGTTAACAACAACAAAAGCTACATCATCACCCAACATTTACGGCACACAGATTATTCAAAATCATCACGTGCTTTATTCAAGAGTTGTTAACAACAACAAAAACTAGTTGAAAATTTATTATGTTAAATTTTTAGATAATATTTTGAATTAATTTTCTTGATTTTTTAAATATCGATATTTATTTTATAAGTATTCTATATTTATAAAACAAATTAATTTTTGAAAAAAATAAACTAAAAATAATTTTTTTTTAAAAATAACATTTTTGATTTATAAATAAAATTTAAAATTTATTATTTTTAATAATATTTTAAACATATAACAGGTTAGACTCGTCCTTAAATAAACGGTGACGTGGCATAATATTTTACTAATTTTGCTTTGAAAACAAAGTAGTATTAAATTACCAATTAATCTTGAGATTTTAAATATTTCGGATTCCAAAAATTATGAATAAAATAAATTTTACTGAAAGAGATGTTTATAATAAGTTTCTATTGATTTGAAAGATATCGTTGACAAACAGTGTGATTTTGACAAATATTATATTTATAAGAATTTATGGACAAAAATCAATATAAAAATCTATATAATATAGTAAAAAATTATATACATATATCGATTTTATATTGAATTAAGCAGGATATAGATCTTTTAAAAATTTAATTCAACTCAATTTATAATAATAATTTATATCACTTTAAAAATATTTTAAAAATCGATAAAATATAAAAATAAAAATTTAAAATTATTTTTTATTAATATATCACGTTATCATATTAATCAAGTTAACAATAAAAATAAAATATATTAAATAATTAAAATAATATTTTTTTTAAAAGAGACCACCGTAAATGTTACCCTAAGCTTAATAACTGAAATCCCATATTTTTTTTATAAAAAATAAATCATAATTTCATATTTCGAGATATTCTTTTATTATTATATTCTTTTATTTTATCTATTCCCCATTGGCTAATCCCAGTTCCCACCTATTCTAGTTATCCTATACCTACCCGGCTACCCCCGCTTCTCCCCAGCTTTAAGTTTACCCAAAAATACAGGAAGAAAACTCAAGAGAGAGACAGAAAAATCATGGCTCGATTAACCCTGTTCACCTCCATCATCCTTATGCTATGCTGCGTCGCCACAGCATCAACCTTCGAGGATTCCAACCATATTCTGATGGTATCCGACGGTTTCCGTGGCTTCGAGTCCTACGTTCTCAGTGTCATCGGCGATACACGTCATGCTATCTCCTTCGCACGTTTTGCTTACGAGTAAGCTTTCATTTTCTCATCGGAAATTCAGACCCTTTGTCTCAATTCTTTTGCTTTGCACTCAATTAAATAAAAAACTCCAGAAAAAAATGGAACTTTAGATGAAGATTTGTCTTTTTTGTTGTTGGTCTAGGCATGGGAAGAAGTACGAGAGCGTCGAGGAGATGAAGCTTCGGTTTCAGATTTTCGAAGAGAATTTGGATTTAATCCGATCCACTAACAAGAAAGGCTTATCTTACACTCTTGGTGTTAATCGTAAGTTCTATTTTTTAAAAGTTACAAGATAAATTCAGTGAATATACGCGGTCTGATTCCGATACCACCTGATTTAGCTCAATTCTGTTCTGTTCTGTTCAGTTCAGTTCCAGTATGTTTGGCTACAGGCCAATGATAGACAGAACTTAGTTTTGCTCGATGAAACTGTGAACTGAGGTTTTGTTTTGTTTTTTATTATGAACTGATTATTTGTTGAGTCAACGATCCAGAGTTTGCTGATTGGAGCTGGGAAGAATTTCAAAAACAAATGCTTGGAGCTGCACAAAACTGCTCTGCTACTCTAAAGGGCAATCACCAACTCACTGATGCCGACCTTCCCGAATTGGTACAAAATATGAACATTAAGAATCTTTTACGAGATTAGTATAATTCATATCCGGTTTAAATGTCGAATACATGTATCTGTTAGATATTAGCATGTTTACTTCGTTTGAATTTTTTTGTTTGTTTGTTTCATATATAGGAGAATCACATCGTTCCATATATGTGTTAGACATAAGTATCAAGGGTTGGGATAAGTCATAAGTGGATAACATTTGTATTGATCAAATAATATCTGCAGAAAGATTGGAGGGAAACAGGCATTGTCAGCCCTGTCAAATATCAAGGCCCTTGTGGATCTTGCTGGACATTCAGGTTAGCTTTCAGTTATGATTACAATGGGTTTTATTCGGCCTCGTTTTTTTTTCATGTGTTCGAAGGATTATACTCTCATGTTCATGTCCAAATATTGATGTTTTAAGTTGTACCTTTATGCATTTGGATATTGCAGTGCTACCGGCGCTCTGGAGGCAGCATATCATCAGGCTTTTGGGAAAGAAATCTCTCTATCCGAGCAGCAGCTTGTGGACTGTGCTGGAGCCTTTAATAACTTTGGTTGCAATGGTGGTCTGCCGTCTCAAGCCTTTGAATACATCAAATATAACGGTGGCCTTGAAACTGAGGAAGCTTATCCGTACACTGCAGAAGATGGTGCATGCAATTTCTCAGCCAAAAATGTGGCTGTCAATGTCATCGACTCTGTCAACATTACCATGGTAAGTTCATGATGTTGCTTTCCTGGTGTAAACCTGAAAATAAATGGCTTGTCGATTTAAGTGTTTCATCTTTCGATTTATCAAACATAGGGTTCCGAAGATGAATTAAAGCACGCAGTCGCCTTTGTTCGGCCAGTTAGTGTGGCCTTTCAAGTTATCCCTGCTTTCTATCTTTACAGGCGTGGGGTTTTCTCCGATGAAGCTTGTGGTAGCACCTCACAAGTAAGGTTTTTCTTCTCTTACTCAGATTTAAGTTGTGAGAGTCAAATACATCTTTTGCCTAATCCAAAGCTCCGTGCCATTTTTTGTTGCAGGATGTGAACCATGCTGTTCTTGCAGTTGGATATGGAGTTGAAAACGGTGTTCCATATTGGCTTATCAAAAACTCATGGGGATCCAAATGGGGTGACCATGGCTACTTCAAGATGGAGATGGGGAAAAACATGTGTGGTAAGTCTCTGACATTCATTAGATTTCGGACTTCTCCAAATCAATGAAAATATTATACCCATGTCACCAACATTCAGACAACATATAAATGTGTTTGAATCCTCTTTATGCTGATATCTCCAATTTGGTTGCTTCAGGTGTGGCAACATGTGCATCCTACCCTATTGTTGCTTGATCTGATTAAGGAACTGGTTGGATTCATGCCATTGCTTTGTGTTTCTATTATGGTCTAAGAATGTGAAGTGTCAATGTCATGGTCTTTAGCTAAAGATGTGAATCTGTTGTACACAACAAAGACATTAACAATGTAAATCTATCTTTGATATGCCTGTTCTGTAATAAAAATTTCATGAAGTATTTGAATAATGTATATACAAGGATTTTATACAAGTATTATATCTAAACTTTGTAAGAAGTGTTGTGCTAAATGACCTGCAATAACCGTCCGAAATCCGAATATTTCCTTTCTGGTTTTATAGTAACAGTCGAGTCTTTCCACACAACTGATGCAACGGAAATTTTTCTTGCAACAACTGCACATTCCAGCAGCGGTGGTGAAAATGGTGTGGTTGCAGAATTGATATAGCCATCTCCTTCTGTCCCGACTCCATCCGAACTCTCCCACTCGGGTGAACCCTCACCCAACTTCAATAATTAAGGGATCAGACTAATTTATAACATCACATGATCCTACAAATAAAGACTATGCTGCTGCACTCATCACATCCTACAAAGTCTAGATTTGACATTTTCCACTAAGATAATCGTTAGACAAATTTAACACCCCAATCTCAAGCATTTGGTAACGAAAATGGATCATTGGGTGGTCACTGATCATTAGGGAGACAAAAATGTTAGAGATGTTTACTGGAAAAGGGATATTTGGATGTAAAATGTCGAGATTCTGTTAATGCCTGCAATGTGAAACAAAGGCTTAGACTTTGTCTTTTTAAATAAAGACACAGCAATATAAGACTATATTTATTGGGTATGTAGGAAGCCATTTCCATTTGATATTCTTCAATGGAAATAACACACATAATAGGCAGAGAACGTTTGTTGCAGCACTGGGTCTTGATCCCATACCAAAGAGAGAGAAAAAATCAATGCTTATACTAGATGAACTCTGTATCAATCCAGCTTTCTGTCACTGAAAACTGTGTAACTTGAATAAAGTTGAAACCTTTTTACAGAAGTGGTGGAAGATGTCTAATGAGAGGAGCGCTTCTTCCAATCCTACATCTCCCCAAGAAGATGCTATGTAAGCTTTCAATCCTTCACTTCCATTTTCCAAAATTTTCATATTTTTCTCTTCATCAACCACCTCCATTTCGTGCTTTCATAACCACTTTCTTGGTTCATATCCACTACTTAGCTATGAATTTCGTTTCAACTTCGAGCATTGATAGTGAGCATTTGACCTTACTTTCCGCATTTTTCAGAGAAGTGTCGATAGCTTTGGCTCCTGTCAGAAACTGAGATATTAAACTATTTGAATTGTAGATGAATCAACTACAGTCCGAGCTAAGACTTGCTCGTTCTTTGATGGCAGGCAGACCAGGAAAGGTTGATGATCACAAATGGTTGATGTTGCATTTTTGAAAATGATGATTCCTCTATCTTCTAGCTTCTCAGTTTTGGACCAGGAATTCAACATGTTTCACAACATTGATCGCATGTTATACAGTCTGCTCGTCATGGATCTATGGAGAGACCAGGTGGAGGCTCTTCAGTTCGTAGCTCTGTGGCTCAGGCTGGAAAGGGTCGGTTTCAGACGGGTCGTAAAAGATACTGTCTTTACCTCGTGTGTTGAATTGTGAGCTTGCAGATGAGGCTTTCGTGTGTCTGAACGTTATTCACATTTCACAATGACCAAGTATCGGTACCAGCTTTAGCCAACGATGTCCATTCGATGCAGAACCTGATCCATGGGGACTTTTGTCTGTGATTCTTCACTGAGCACCGGCTGGTGGTGACCCGAGGCTTGGCGAGGATCCTCAACGAGATGTGTATGAGAGTGTTGAGGGACATCATGCAAGTCGCAATCGTTGCTCAGAGCTTACCCGATCATGCCCGGAAGCAACAAGAAGTACAAGTTCAACAACCTGTGGCTCAACCAGGTTTGCCACAAGTGGTGGGATATGGTCCTATGGACATGGTCCAGTTCGGTCAATGTAGGATTACCATCGACCCGAACCAACGGAATAGTCCCACCGGACGACTATACCATGTTCGTCACCAGTTGAAAGAAGGCACATAATGAAACACGAAACATGTATTTAAGTGAAAAATGTAACCAACTTGACACTTTCCGTTACTTAAGGTGACCATTTTATAATGTTTTATAATTATAGATGGCAAATCAAACGGATGATATACCCGGATGACTATTTGAAGACTTTACCCAAATTAAAAAAGAATGTCCTTATAGGTATCAACTGAAAAGCTGTCATCGTCTAAACGACAGCTGATTAGTGGAAACTGGAAAACTCCCGCTTCATTGTGGGCCCACTAAGAACGGAAATTTAGCATGCCATCACGTGTTTACATCGTTAATATTTCCCCCATTTCCTTTTTTTTTATTTAAAATAATAACAACAATAATAATTAAAATTAAATAAATACTAATATCGGACTGACCACATTAAAAATATAATAAATAATAATATCAAAACTATGATCTAATCCGTTAAGAATGGAAAAGAGATTCAAAATTTGATATCATAAATATAAATTAGATTAGAAAAATGCGTAATTCATATATAATTCATGGACTTGTTTGATTAAATTATTTCACATTTGGTATAATTTTATTAGATTATATTAATATAAAATTTAAATTAATTAAATATATAAATAATTTTATTATTTGAAGATTTATTCAATTTAAATTATCAAAATCTATAATCGAACTAAATAATTGAAATCGAATAACCTAACTAAATAAAAAAATCCTAATTAAATTCTAAAATACCATTCAATCCCTTACTGATATTATAATTCGTTGATCTAATTCTAATATTAAAATAAAATGAATCAACTAACATAATAAAATAAAAAGTTGTTAAAAATATTTATAAAACTCCTATATTTAATTAGGTTTATTGTCGGAAATAATTATATATTTTGTTAACTAAACATGGTTAACATTAATGTGAAAACTTTTATATGATTTTTTTTCTATTTATTACGTCAATTAATTTTAAATGTATGAATTTTTAATATATATATAAAGTCAAGTCGACCGACAATAATGTCGTCTGTCCTAACACGCGCTCTTTTGGAAATTTCTGATTATTATTTTCAGAGCGCAAAATACTACAAAAGTAGTATTTGTTTTCGTTAATGGAGGTTTAATCAAAATCCTTAGGCTGCTTGTTTTCTTTCATTTTTTTATTGATATAAATAAATTTAAGTATCTCTGATTGCTGAAAGACTAATAAATTTCTGTATGGCTCACCATACGCAGCATCACAACACAACCGATGGCGTTTCACCGCGAGTTCACAGCCCCCGTTTCTCCGGTCCGATGACTCGTCGAGGTCACTCGTTCAAGCGCAGCAATAATGGAAACTCCCAGACCGGTACCGGCGCCAGCGTCAACGCTGTTGATTCAAGTAACGCCGGGAATATCGGGAGCAACAGCAATAACTTGAGCGTTCATCATGAGATCGATCTGCCATTGAATTCGCCCAGATCGGAAGTTGGAGGAGCTGTGGGTTTGGTTTCAATCGAGGGGTTGAGCCAAAGGAAAGGTTTCCTGAGGAAGCCGAGTGTTGGATCTATGGTTTTTGATTTTGGATTGAAAGAGAAGAGAAAGATTGGGCATTGGATGTTCTTGGTTTTTTGTGGGGTTTGTTTGTTTTGGGGTGTTTTTAAGATTTGTGCTACTGGTTGGTTTGGATCTGCTATCGAAACCATGGCATCAAATCAGGTATTTTTCATGAGTTTTGGATTTTATTTGTAGTGTCTTTGTTATTGCTGTTTATGAATTGACTTGCCCTGGAATTTAATTCAGATAGATCAGTGTGAAAAATGTGATCTATTTTATTGAGATTCTTAACTTTTTTTTTCTTCAACACAAATGATATTGGTTGGGAAATCAATGGGTGATTGTTGTCGTTTTTACTTTTTTTCCCCTTTTGGAAAGTATTTATGGGTACAAAGAAGAAATTAGGAAGTATATAAAGTAGGCTAACTATCATTTTTACATAGCAAGACCATGTATTATTAGGCCTGTGAGTGGAATGGTTTTATGTTATTCGAATTAGGATGTGGTGGACGTGTCTGTATATGATGCTGGTGTTTTCAGAATTTCCTAAGGTTTTTATGTATTGGAAATTGGAAGTATCGATGGAGGGTCATATCCTCATTGCACAATATCTGTATATGCATCAGACATGGGTGTTGGACTCAAGTACTTGAATAAAAAAAATGAAGGGGTCACATCCTCATACTCGTGCCCGTATAACATCGGACATGGGTGTTTGACACATAGACTTTACTAAAAAAAAAGAAGAGTTGGAGTAATGTAGGAAGAATAGTTGCATTCTATGTTTCTTCTTGATCAAGTTTGTGGTGTGTTCAGGGAGTAAATTTCAACTTCTTTTAGTTGAGGACTTGATCATGCTTTTAATTATCACTGGGACAGAATTGTGTTCTTAATTTTTATGCAGAACATTAATTTTATGTTACTCCATATATATTTCACTATTTTGTTATTTCGTAAGTTATATTTAATGTTAGATCACTTGTAGAACATTGTATAAGACTTTTCGTTGCTAATTTTCCATCTCCGTCATTTTTATTAGTATTTACCCGATCCCTCCACCAATCAGCTAAAGCTAACGGATGAAGGCTCTCATGATTATGGGTACAGAGAGGGGGGAACTGAGTCAGATCGAACCTTAATGACAGTGGCATCAGATGTAACTGAAGTAAGTTTAAAGTCTGCATCTTAAACTTATTGTCTCACTTATGCTTGGTTTGCTAGAAGTACACGATTAATGGAAAACATTTGGAATTTATTATTCTGATTATCAAAATGAATCTTGAGACATGTCTCATTTCTTGTCCAGCATTCAGGTATTTGGTCAAAACCAAATAGTGAGAATTTCACCCAATGCATTGACCATTCAAAGAATCATAAGAGTACGGAATTCTCATTGCTTTGTCAATAATCTCTCCCTACTTTCTGCGAGTGTATTTATTTACTGACATCTTGATGTTTCTTGTATGATGAAAAGTTGCAATTGATTTTTATGTTTTGTTTGTTCAAAGCTTCTAAATGTTTCATTCTTGACAGAGCTAGATGCAAAGACAAATGGCTACATTCTCGTAAATGCTAATGGTGGTCTGAATCAGATGAGATTTGGGGTCCGTTTATTGTGTGTTTCTCATTGTTAGTTTTAGAACCTGACCATCTATTATTACTGCAGTCTGATGTATCAAGAATTTTAGAATGCAGATCTGTGATATGGTCGCAGTTGCTAAGATTATGAAGGCAACACTTGTCCTTCCTTCACTCGATCACTCCTCATATTGGGCAGACAATAGGTTAGCTTCTCTGTGTACCATGTTAATGTTTCTGATAACTTGTTTTGCACCTATCAATACATCATCGGTTACTAATCTGATTAAATGTTGAATACTAAAGCTAATAACCTGCATTTACATGTTTCTGGACATGAATACTAAAGCTAATAGCGTAATACCTTTCTGGTCGATTCTGAAATGATACATTTCCTCACTAACTAGGCAAAATTTTCTTTGTTTTCCCTTAAAACCCGACATGCATTGCCATTAATGTGTGGTTAACTTATGGTTATGCCCGAGCTTGGCATGCTTGACATCTACTTAAGTCACAACAGAGTTGCATGGCCATTGGCATACTCCATTGTTGTATCCTTCAGCTAATTGGTTGTTTTGGTATATTTGCAGTGGCTTTAAAGATCTCTTTGACTGGCAACACTTCATCGAGACCCTGAAGGATGATGTCCATATAGTTGAGACAATGCCACCCGAGTATGCTGGAATTGAACCATTTAACAAAACGCCAATATCCTGGTCTAAGGTCATTACAATCTTATCTTTGTCATTGGCAAATGTCCTTACAGAAAATAAACACTGCACCCATGATTGAGGATGTTTGCTTCTGTTTTTCAGCTTGAAATAGCAATCATTTTAGTAGCCTATTCATACAACTATATACATGGCTTTGCTTTAGTCAATCATATGATACATGTATCACGTATTACTGGTTCCTTCTGAGATTAGTAGTAACTAATTGTTACGTTCTTTGATTTAGGTTAGCTATTATAAGGCAGAGGTCTGTCCATTGCTGAAGCAGCATAAAGTAATCTATTTTACACACACAGATTCTCGGCTTGCCAATAACATCTCAAGTTCCATACAAAAGCTTAGGTGCCAGGTAAACTACAAGGCACTAAAATATTCAGCCGCAATTGAAGAACTTGGAAGCACATTGATTTCTAGAATGCGCCAGAATGGAAGCCCTTATCTTGCTCTGCATCTGAGGCAAGTGGAATAAATTTACTTCTTTTGCATATCAAATATCAATGCTACATTCTCTCTCTTATCCAAAAAAGAAAAGAAGTGAAATAAAACAATACTATATTTCCCTTGCTCTGTACTCTTATTGTTTGCATTTGACATTGTTAAGCATTTATTTTCATGAAAATGGGTTTGTAGTATCATCTTTACATTCATGTTAAACAGTAACAGTATAACACTGATTAACTTGAGATACTGCAAAGAAATCTAGGCTGATGTATGTTGTTACTTTTATTTGTTTATTTTATAGATATGAGATGGATATGCTTGCATTTACGGGCTGCAGTCATAGCTTGACAGCAGAAGAAGATGATGAGCTACGTAGGATGCGTTATGAAGTCGGCCATTGGAAGGAGAAAGAGATTAATGGGACGGAGAGAAGATTGCTCGGTGGCTGTCCAATGACCCCTAGGGAGACTTCCCTCTTGCTCAGAGCATTAGGTTTCCCGCCAAGTACTCGGATTTACTTGGTAGCTGGTGAAGCATATGGAAATGGAAGTATGGAGCCTCTTAAGGAGGATTTTCCTAACATCTTCTCTCATTCCTCCCTCGCAACAGATGAGGAGTTGAATCCTTTCAAAAACCATCAGAACATGTTAGCCGGTTTAGACTATGTTGTTGCTCTTCAGAGTGATGTATTTGTTTATACTTATGATGGAAATATGGCAAAGGCAGTTCAAGGACATAGGCGATTTGAGAACTTCAAGAAGACTATCAGCCCGGACAGGTAATTTGCTACCTATTCGACATAGTTATTTCCGTTCTTTCATGAATGAATAGTGCTATAGCATCGAATCATTGTAATTTCCAGACCATGATGTGCATAAACAATTATCGATCTGTTGGTGCAGGATGAATTTCGTAAAACTTGTGGATGAATATGACGAGGGAAATATTTCTTGGAAGAAATTCAGTTCCAAAGTGAAAAAGCTTCATAAAGATCGAGTTGGGGCTCCATATCTTAGGGAGCCTGGAGAATTTCCAAAACTTGAGGAGAGTTTTTATGCAAATCCACTCCCGGGATGCATCTGTGAAAGAACCGAAGAAATGTAGAAAGCAAAACCTCAGCTCCACAATTTTGTGTTTAAATGTTACAAAGTAAAAAGCTCAACTGAAAAAAGATGTGCACTGTGCTGGCAATGTTTCAGATATGCTGTTCCGTAAGGATAAAATCGTATATAATACCATTTAGAACCACGACACAACTCAATGGTTAAAAAAAGTCTGCTCGAGGAGGCAATTCCCAAGGCAGCAGCATTTGAACTAACACATTAAATCGTCATCAACGGAGGAATCAGCATGCCCAAAGCAAATAAGGTCAGGCATATACTCTTCTCAAGAGATACAGGTGATAGATAAACATTCATTTGATGCAAAAGGGATTTCATATCCCCTAGTATCCATAAGAAAATGTTTCCTTTTTCCCATTTTCCTTATTGTTTTGATTAAAATGAATTGGTTTAGGCTCTTCCCTGCAAAAAGTTTTGAATAAGTGATAGAAATAAGATATACAGGATGATACTCATTGAATTGTATTACATTTAGATATTAATAATACAAAACTACGATTTCAATATTGGTGGATTTGCAGAATGCAAATGTGTAGATTTATGTAATTGCTGCAGAAGTTGCAGTTGATTCAATTTGGAGGTCCCAAGATTCATTATTTCCTCCTACAAATAGTATAGGGAAAGAGTGAACACGAACTTATTAAATTCCTTTTGATGAAACTTGTTAAGTATCTCGGTCACTGCAAGCCGCGGTTGTGTGGATTAGAGCCGATTGCCGGCGAAATTCCAACTGCAACAATGACTGCAGATACACAACTTGCATTTTGTATTTGCAGCCGTTTCCACCTACTGATCTGTGCCATCTTTAATATTGATGCACTGTTTCATTTATCAGAGTACCAATAAAACTTGGGAACAAATGCTCAACACCCAGATATATATGAAGAAATGACATTAAGTATTACACGGATTGAACCGAAAAAGGGTATGCCAATGAACAACAAGCTTATCATATTTGACAGAATACAATGATTTTTCTTAAGAAATTTGACTTATCAATATTATATGTGATCTCAGTCAATAAAATTTATCTTTTTTAATATAACTTTCAAATAACAATTTATCGAGATTTATATTTACTTTCAAATTAAATCAAATATTGCATTAAAACTCTAAACATAATTCTTAAACAATATAAAATTTTAGACATTGAATTTGGATTAAACTTAAACAAGCATATACTATTTATTTATTAATTAAATATTTAAACCGCCACTTTATATTTTGGTTCGATCTAGGTTTGAGTAACACATATAAATAGTCTACGTTCATTGACGCCTCAAAGTTTTGTTATTTTTGTTTAGCGGCTATATTCTTTTCTCCCTCTTTCTTTACTACCGCTTTGCTCTGTTTTTCCTTCTAACAAAGCTCAAGATCCCTTTCGATTCGCCTTCGTTTCCCGATCCACTCGGATTACTGTCTGAAGACCAATGGAACAAAAACCCGAAAAAAACAATGCCCCCAGGAAGGTCTGTTTCCATTGTTGGATCTGTTGATCACTGCTCAATGTTGTTTCTTTATATTTTTTCTGGTGTATTGTTGCAGATGAGATTTGCACCCAAAGCTCCTCCCCGTCGAGCACCAAAGCTCGAAGTTAAAGCGTAAATATCGTTTCTTTATTCATTTTTCGACTTTGAAAGGTGGTCTTTCAAAAGAAAAAGCTTTATGTTTAGTTTTTTTTTTTTGTTGATTGTGTGGTTTCAGTGAAGTTGTCGACGACATTGATGTTTCTCAAGCAAAGGATTTGCTTCAGCGTTTCAATGTACTTTGTTGTCGTTAATTTTTCCATTGCTGTTTTCTTTACATGTTTGTATGACATTGATTCTAGTTCTGTTTTTTTCTCCTTTGATGCTTTGTTTTCTTTTTCCGACAGCAAAATTCTGTAAGGACAAAGCCTAAGGTTGAAAAGAAAGGTAAATTCTTCACAATGATATGAAAATTTTTTGAGGTTCATGACTTGGAAGGAAGCAAAAATACTTGATCCTGCTTATGTTGTTTATATAATCGTTTCATGATTTCATTAGTGTAAGGATTTAATTCAGACATGGTTTTAATAATCTGATGCGACCAACCCCTTTGTTAACCATTAGTGTAATGAAAAAATCACTAACATTATATCAATGGTAGATCCTATTGGTGTATGTTTTTGCAAGGTGCTTGTTGAAAGAACCAAAACAGGGATGCATTACATACATCTGAGTTCTTAATTCACTTTTCTTGGCTTACAGTTTTGTCTTCGCAAGTTGCATTCGGTCACGGAGCAGGATCGGGTTCAATAAGAACATTTGGTGCTTCTAAAGGTGCAAGTCGTGGCAATGGAGAAACTCCGAACAGTATGTTATTGCTACGGCCTTTATATGAGATGTCTTGCTAGTGATCGAGTGTCTTTCGATCTGTTAACTATATTGTCGATGTGTCTGTAGGCGGTGTTCGAACACCAGGCTTGAGAGAGGAGAAAGAATACAAAGAACCATGGGTATGTGAACTCTGGTTTATTAATGTAATCCAAGATGACTTGCCTTGTAATGTAAAATATATTCGGTTCATCGGTTTGTTCATTGTTTGAATACTGTCTGCAGGATTATTACAGTTATTATCCTGTATCACTTCCTATGAGGAGACCATACTCGGGAAATCCGGGTAAAATCGGCCACATTTTCGATATCAGACATTGCACTGGACTACTGGAGTACAGTACTGACATTTAGTTGTATTTGCAAATTGTAGAGATTCTTGACGAGGAGGAGTTTGCTTCGGAAAATGCAACTTACAATGAATATTCAATGGAGCCTGCAGTTGAGCTTGGTCTAATGGTTAGTAGCGAAACAAGTGAATCGAATGTGTCACTGTGCCTAGTTTCTTCATAATGATACTCACTGATGTTTTTGATGCAGGAAGAGACATTGGAACCAACCATGTTATTTCTCAAGTTACCGCCCACTCTACCGACAATAAAGCAAGCTGAAAGTGTCTCCGTGCAAGAGGTCGGTAGCAGCTCCAAGTCGTCCAGGACCATAAAGAAGACATCCGGGTTAGCCGAGTTACCTGCAGGTCTCATGGGGAAAATGCTAGTGTATAAAAGTGGTGCGGTCAAGTTGAAGTTAGGGGATACTATCTATAATGTGAGTTAACTCAACCTTGTCATGTTAACAACCTACCAGACAAATGATGTTTTGCGTTGCAACATGATGAACATGTTCTTGTCATCGGTCTGAACTCTCGTTTTCGAATCATCGCAGGTTAATCCGGGTATGAACTGCGTGTTTTCACAGGATGTCGTAGCTGTTAATCCTTCAGAGAAGCAGTGTTGTGTGGTTGGGGAGATTGATAAGCATGCTGTTATAACCCCAGATGTGGATTCCGTTTTGAATAGCATCATGTCTGATCTGTGATTGTTTACACATAGTTTGCTCAAATTTTAAAAAATAATATTCATTAACACAAGATTTGATAATAAATTATTTTGTATTTCTGATTCTAAATTATTCATTAGGCTCTTTAAATAATTGAAATCTTATTTATTAATTACAATAATTATTTAAACATGCTATATACGCTATAAGTACGTATTTATATTTCTTTGCACATAAATATTTTCCCTATAATTATGTAAATACGTATTTTTTTCCCATTCGTTTGACATTTTAAAAATATTCGGTTCTATAAAAAAGAAAAGCCCAATACGCCGCGTTTAGAGTGAAAAACCATAAATAGGCTTAAAGCTTTAAACCATCGAGTTCAAATGGCGCCAGCAATACGTGGGTTATAACTGTAAATTTACACCAAACAGAAAGTTTGGTGCCAATTCCCGTTTCCTAAAATCAAATCCAGATTTTCTCTCTCGCAAAGAGGAGAAAAGAAGCGAAAGAAAATTCTCTATCATTTCGAAACCTCACTCTCTCCATTAAAGCATTCAAAACTCCTTGATATTTTGCTTTGTTTCTGTTTGGTTAGGGTTCTGTTGGTTCAAACCTGCGGAGACGGGAGATCTAGTGTTTTAGTGACATAAAAATGCCTGTCAATCTCACGCGCAACGCGATTTCCATGATCAACAGTGGCGATGTTAACTCCAGGCCGTTAGTTCAAGTGGTGGACATTAAGCTGATTGGAAACTCTCAGGAGAGGTACCGGTTTCTGTTGTCCGATTCCGAGTCCACTCAACACGCAATGCTCGCCACTCAGCTCAATGAACAAGTCAGGAGTGGACGAGTCAAGAAAGGATCTATCATCCAGTTGATAGATTACATTTGCAGCACCGTTCAAAATCGCAGGTGCGGATCAAATTGCCGAGTTATCCAAATACTTGAATCTTGATATACGAATACTCTGAAAAAACATCATGATAAATTTCAGAAACAAATTCGAAGTGACGCCTTCGATATTTTTGCTTGAAGATTAGAGAAATACAAATTCTTATTTATTATGATCGGTTTGATTGACTCTTTGCATACAAATTTGAAGGAAATCTTTAAGTATATGTACTGTGATTAATCCTTTCCCTCTTCTAAGAACACATTAAATGGATTATTATGGAGAAGATTATTCAAATTCATAGTATTGATTAAAGTAATGAGGAAGTTAATTCATATTTTTCTTATCCAAGGTGTATAATTTGAAACCAAATCTGTTACATGGCCACAGAAAATTTGGTTAGGTTTATATGTTTTGGGTGGTTTGGACAATGATTAGTTTATTAGCTCTCATGCCTTATAGATTAGTGACTACATCTTAACAGAAGTTTGTTGCTCTCGAGTCTCAGCTCTTTTGGTTTGGAGTTGGCAAACTGTTATTTTAAGAAGTCTTGGATATATCATGTTTTGTTCCTTGTGTAGGATTATTGTTGTGCTGAATATGGAGACTATAATTCCAGAGTATGAAATTATCGGGAATCCAAAAGTCATTACAGGTTCTGAACCGGAAACTAACAAGTCAATGCCTAACAATTTTGAGCCTTCTTTGAGGTCCACCAATAATAGATATAGTGCTCAAGTTCCTGCCAATAATGCCCAGAGTTTCAGGCCGACAATTCAACCCGCATACCAGCCACCTCCAAATTACAAAATTCAGGGTGCAATAATGAAAAATGAGGCACCAGCACGGATAATTCCTATTGCTGCTTTAAATCCTTATCAGGGACGTTGGGCTATCAAGGCTCGTGTGACTGCAAAAGGGGATCTTCGTCGCTACAACAATGCTAGGGGAGATGGGAAGGTATTTTCCTTTGACCTCCTTGATTCCGATGGAGGGAAATACGCGTGACCTGCTTCAATGCTGTTGTTGATCGCTTCTACACTGTTATTGAAGTTGGTAAAGTGTACTTGATTTCCAAGGGTAGCTTGAAGCCTGCAAAAAAGAATTTCAACCATTTGAAGAATGAGTGGGAGATATTTTTGGATTCAAATTCAACCGTGGAGCTTTGCCCTGATGAAGATGTTTCTATTCCAAGGCAACAGTTCTCCTTCAGACCAATCAATGAAATTGAGAGTGCTGAAAACGATTCTATACTTGATGTTATTGGTATTGTGATATCTGTTAATCCTTCAGTTCCTATTTTGAGGAAGAATGGTATGGAAACTCAGAGACGAATTCTGAATTTGAAGGATGCATCTAGAAAGAGTGTTGAGGTAACTCTTTGGGGTGATTTCTGCAACAAGGAAGGCCAAAAGCTGCAGGAGATGGTTGATTCTGGGGTTTTCCCTGTTTTGGCAGTTAAAGCCGGAAAGGTCAATGACTTCAATGGAAAGTCCGTTGGCACTATTTCTTCCACGCAGCTCTTTATAGATCCAGATGGTCCGGAGGCTCAGGGCCTAAGAAACTGGTTTGAAAGTGGGGGTCAAAATACCACATCTATCTCTATTTCTAAAGAAATCATGCCTGGAGGATCCAAAAATGACATCCGTAAAACCTTGGCTCAGATCAAGTATGAAGGTCTCGGAAGATCTGATAAGCCAGATTGGGTCACTGCCAAGGCAACTGTAGTTTTCATTAAAACAGATAATTTCTGTTATACAGCCTGCCCTTTGATGATTGGAGATAGACAGTGCAACAAGAAAGTGACACAATCTAGTAATAAAAGATGGCTTTGTGACCGTTGCAACCAAGAATTTGAGGAATGTGAATACAGATATCTTCTCCAGGTCCAGATCCAAGACCATGCAGGACTGACTTGGGTAACAGCTTTCCAGGAATCTGGTGAAGACATCTTGGGATGCTCTGCAAAGGAAATGTATTTGTTGAAATACGAATTGCAGGATGATACCCGATTTGGTGAAATTATTCGCAGCAGACTCTTTCATCAATATCTGTTCAGGCTTAAAATCAAAGAGGAACTCTATGGTGATGAACAGAGGGTAAAAATCACCACAGTGAAGATTGACAATGTGAACTACACTGCAGAAAGCAGGTACCTTCTTGATACGATGACAAAGAAAATCCCAATTAAAAAACAATTCTAAATGCCAAGTAATGATTTATGAACTTTAGCTATGGTTCAATGTAGTCTGTTAACATTTCTTCGGCATTATCGGTTTCCATAATTGCTTTTAATGATTCAGATTCTGAGTGTTATTTAGATCAAATATTTGTAGAGACTTTTCATGATTGTATCGAGGCTATAATTCTGTTTTTTTCTTGATCTTGGGCATGGCTTTTTAGTGCATGCTAACTGCTTTGGAATTCTTAGTTTGATATATTGAGCTTTAAACCTAAGGTGACCCTGGAATACTCATACGGAGCAGCAAGCTCATTGTTTAGACGAATCTTTCAGACAACAAAAAATAAACATTCAGAAGTGAAGAAAATGAAAGGGGTAGGCAAAGGTGATATCGAGACCATCGATAAAACAAGCTCTTGAGAAAATAAAATGATAATAATAGAAGAAGATACTCAAATAATTTAGTACTATAGATAGAAAAGAACACCTAAAACCTCAATGTACGATGTTAAACTCAACTGATGAAGAAATTATTATACGGTCTTGGTTAACCATATTATCTATAAGAAGACAGTGGAGATTCGTTTTATAAAAAAATAAATAAAAATTTATTAAAAAATTATTATTAAATAAAACAATAAATAACGTGGTGAGATTATTTAATAATTTTTAAACTACTAAATGTAATATATGATTGAACATAATTTTTATTTCAAAATTAAACGGGTGTTAAAATTGATTAAATGAAAAAAAAATAAAAATTTATCTATTAATGTTACGTGTCATGATATTTTTCACAACAAATAATTATGGTGTCATGTTGATTTCATAACAATAAAAATAATAATTATTTTATAAATTAGCTTTTATCTAATCTATGCATACATGTATATAAGTTAAGAGTCATTTAAAAATTTATATTAAATATAAGATTTTATTTGAAAAATCTTTCTTATTTAATGTATTATAATAATTTAAAAGATTCTATTAAAAAAATTATTTAATGTATTAGAATTTATGATTTAGAGTTTTAAGGTTTAAAGGCTAAAATTTTATAGTTTGAGATTTTAGTTATTAGTGTTTAAAGTTTTATGATTTTAGGGTTTATGATTTTATAGTTTAGAGTTTAATATTTTTTGATTTTAGGTTTTATAGTTTATGATTTAGATTTTTAGAATTTATGATTTATAATTTAAGATTTAGTAATATACGGAATGATAGTTTTTTAATTTTTTAAATTATAATATATTAAATGATAATTTTTTTATATAAAATTTTATATTTAATACAACTTAAATAATCTTTAACATATGCATGTATACAGACAAAAGCTTGTAAATTTTGAAAATTAAAAAAAATTCTAACATAATTTAGTCCCCTCCCCTTGTCTCGTATTTCCAAAGTCAATATTTCTTGTATATATTCCCATCGTCCATCGCCAATCCAAATACTCAACACCTGCAGGCTGCGGCTGCATCAAGAAAGGGGGAAAACTGTGCTTTGTCGATTCAATCTCACACAACATTAGAGGAAGTGCAAAGTCTTTTTCTTTTGCACTTCAAAACAAAATACATCAAAGGTAAGTCCCGAAATTTCTCAAGTCTCTTTGTTTTCTTTAAATATTTTCTGTAAGCACAGCACAGCAGTTCTAAATTTTGGTTGAATTTCTAGGGTTTCCTTCTGTTAATGCTACTTTTAAGTTTTACCAATCTGGGTGTAATTATTTTGACAATATTTATTGTTCTATGGATTCCTTTTTCCAAATTATGCTGGTTGATCATTTGAGTTAGTGTTTAGGTATGGTGACGAGTTTGGTTGTTGTACTGCGGTACTTTTCTTTTCTCTATCATTTTAGCTTTTTATTTGTTCTGTGTTGGGAAATCAGTTACATGCTATTGTAGGAATCTGATAATTTGATTGGTTTGAAGATTGTATCAGTTGCAAAATTAATGATTAATCCTTCTTAACATATAGCTTCAAAAATACCTGATCACTGCTGTGAGGCTCTGCCCATCCTCTTTGATGTTGAGTTGGGATATTAGATGTAATTAAATTGCTGCTGATTGCAACTTTAGAGGTTTCCTTTCTGCTATGTGCAGCTTTTAGTGGCATCGGATCGTATATCTACAGTCTGTTTTACACTCCTACTTGTTTGATACCTTGAAGCTTGGTTGGTTTGTCCAAAAAAGTAGTTTTCAGTTTTGATCTATGTTTCTCTCATGAGGGAGGTGTAAGCCATGTGGTTGTAAATTGTTATGCAAACTCTTTATGGCGCGTTTTGATGAAAGAGGGCATCGATTCAATACATCGTCTTACATGGAGGATGTTCAGTTGAATACCAATTGGGATGATGTGATTTGTCCTATATGTTTGGATTTCCCCCACAATGGGGTACTCCTCCAATGCTCATCTTATGAGAAAGGTTGTCGTGCTTTCGTTTGTGACACAAATCACATGCATTCAAATTGTTTGGATCGATTCAAAAGTGCACATGGAGTGCCGTCCCATTCAACTTCTGATACATCTTCTATAGTAAACATTCAGCCAGCAGTATCTGAAGACAATAGCAGGCCAATTTGTCCCCTATGTAGAGGGCAAGTCACTGGATGGACTGTTGTTGATAAGGCTCGGTTACTTCTAGATGAGAAGAAGCGTTGTTGTGAGGAGGAACAGTGCACATTTGCAGGAACCTACTTGGAACTACAGAGGCATGCTCAGTTAGAACATCCACATGCATGTCCTTCAAGAATTGATCCTGCACGGCAGCTTGATTGGGAAAATTTTCAGCGGTCCTCTGAGATAGTAGATGTTTTGAGCACTATACATTCGGAAGTCCCACGCGGAGTGGTTCTTGGAGACTACGTAATTGAATATGGTGAAGATGAATCTGGAGATGAGTTGGAGGACTTCCCTGGTGATGAAGGCAACTGGTGGACCTCTTGCATTTTATTTCAGATGTTTGATAATTTCAGGAATTCTAGAAATAGGAGATCGAGAGTCAATGATACTAGGAGGAGAATTCGCCATTCTAGGTATACTTCATCAACTTCTGATGAAGGTTCAGTGCATTCTGTAGAATCTGCTGATTATAGAGTAGATGAGATGGATGATGAGTTTGTGAGCCCAAGTGGTCCCTCAAGAAGTAGCACAAGCTATCGAAGGTCAGTACTGTTCCTTTCTTCGTCCTGTTCTCTTTCTTAGATGTTCTTTTTGTTCTGTTCTTATCTAGTTTAGCTTATTTGTTTCATAAAGGGCATCGTTTTAAAAATAATTATAAGATGTTTGGCCTACATTATTAAGAACAATGACCTTACTTGGATAATAACGATATTGTTGTGAGAGTGTTGGCGAGCACCGAGCAGTGAGGTATAAAAACAAATCGAATTGTTTCATTGACTTGTTTAGTTTGTTAGAATTACAAGAATGTAAATGCTATATACATGACCTTATTTTTCTTTGAAATTTATCCATTTTCTGTTTATGATTTGCACAGTTCTCAAAGACGCCGATCCCGCTTTTATGATAATTAGGTATCTACTGTTTGGATCTCTTTGTTCCCTTTTACATAGCCTTTACTTTATAAAGCAAACTATTGATTACCTTACCTTACAAATTTTCACTGGTATTATGACAATCCTAAAGCCTATCGCTTTGTGTAAAGGTTGTGCGGTTTTTAACCATTCATTCCTTAATTTTTTTCGAGCAGTTGCATATCGAAGAAGTGAAGCTTAGCATTGATCCTTTACAAGTGGTGAGCAATTTGGTAATTGCAGCTGCAGACAGTTTTAGATTCTTAAACATGTAAAAACACCTTTGGAGCTTGTTATGCTTGTGGTTTGTTAGACTTGAATTTATGTGCATATATGTGTTCATTGTGTTGTAATATAACATATATGTATATATATTATATTTATTAATGCAAATAGAAATCTATTGGGAAAAATTATAAGTTTCCAGAGGTTATAAAATGGGGCGTGAGAGTTACCAACTCATATGGGACATTCTTAGGCAAGTGTTATGATGGATCTACAAGGTTTATGTGACTGAGCAATGCGGATGTAAATTTGATATCACAATTTTAAAGATATTCGAATTTGGTAGCTTGATAGTTCGAGCTCAACTTGAGAATTATCGAATCGAATTTGAGCCGAAATATAAAAATTTCAGAATTCAGAGGGTCTCAGCCAAATTTCAAAAGTTTTGTAACCGGAAAACATTAAACAGATAACATATAAAACGATGTACACCATCTGAGATAATTATATCAGCTACGCTTCACAGGGTCGAAGTTGGACACGCCGATTACAGCTCCAATAATGGCGACAACAACCACACCACCAGCGGCTATGCTGAGTAAGAAGTTCTTGAGAGACGGGGTGACTCCATCAGCCGCTTGAGCCACCTCAGGGATCATCATCGACGTTGTCAGCGCAGCCGCTGTCATCCCAGTCACTGCCTTTTCCTTGAACGAAGAAGATGACTTGACTTGGAGCCTTCCGTTTGGTCTTGTAACGGAGCCCATTCCCCTCGATGGCTTCACTGGAAGTGGCTTAAAGAAAGCGTCAGAGCTTGGCGTCACCCTTTCTTGGTTAGCTCGAGTTAAGGGCGGAGCCATCGAAAAAACTGAAGTGGAAGCCATTGATTTTGTTTTCTTTTGCAGCTTTCTTCACCCTCTGAGTCTAAAAGGCCAAACCTTTTTCCTTCTTTCTTCCCCTGATCAGTTCTTAGTGTGAAATAAAGAAGAATTGTTTGTAGGGAGAGAGATGTTGAGAAGAATGAGAGGTGGAAAATTAAGAATTCCATATGCCACGTGGCATTATCAGTTGTATCCACATCCTACGTGGCAGATTTTTTAATGGATAATGTTATCTTATTGGTCCAAATCCCATTAAGGTTGAAAGTGGTCCAATGGCTTACTTCAGTAGGCTATTTAGTCCATTCAGGCAACAAGCTTCTGTAGTGTGAGCATGGTCCGATATCTGTTTGTTCTTATGGTATAACCTGTTATTTTTGGAAGAGTCTTATGATGTTACCTTGATTGAAACACTATCTGGTTCAGGCACATTTTGGGGGAAGTTCTCCGACTCGAGTTCCGCCGTCTCTCGATCTTGCAGAAGAGGAGCCCGTTTATGTCCATGCGAAACAATATCACGGTATTCTTCGGAGGAGGCAATATCGTGTTAAACTCGAGGGACGAAACAAGATCGTTAAACCTCGGAAGGCATATGTATTTCTGTTTGTCATATGTTATAACTTCCACTGCTACATTTGGTGGCATCATGGCATGGAGTATGTAAGAATGGCCTACTTATGCAATGTCCGAAGTCCGAACCAACATTAGTCATACCTTCATGAATCTCGGCACCGTCATGCACTGAATAGAGTATGGGAACCGGGCGGACGTTTTCTCAGCAAAAACAAGCTCCAACATCCCGGTGTCAACCGCACAAATTGAAAGAACGGTGGATCAGAACTCGAGTGTTTCCATCAACAATAGCGGTTTCCGTCTGCCGGAACATAGGTTCTCCGATATGTCTCCTCGAACAGGCAGTACGCCGGTCAGAAAGGGGCGGTGGAGACCGGCAACTCATCCTTGGCTTTATCTTTCATGCATGTTGCTTAACAAAAATGTTATCTTTTCTATCATTATATGTCCCAACTAAATTAATAGAAAACATTAAATCCTATTAAAATATAGAGTGTTGTTTAATTTATTTATTTTTTTCAAAATTTTGATATATATATATATATATACTGTCCAAAAATTATTTTATATTAGTCTATATATTTATATTATAAAATTTAAATATTAATATTTTAACTTATCTTAAAAAACTAAACCTTAAATTATAAATCTTATATTTATAACTTTTAAACACTAACTTTAAATTTTAAACCTAAACTCATTAAACTTTAAATCACTAACCCCTAAAATTAAAAATTATACAAACTAAAATTTATATGGTATGTATTAAATTTTTTTTAAATATATTTTTAAATTTTTAAAATATAATAATTTTGTTAAAAAAATAATAAATATAAAATAAATTATTAAATATTTATGAATAAATTACTACACATTTATGAACGTAAATGAATAAACGAATCTTTTATTGTTTACTTGTTTATTTAATTAAACAAATAAAAATTTTATTCATTTTAATTTATTTAAAATAACGAAGTTACAGCTGAATATGAGGTGTCTACCGTTACTATTAAAGTCTCCTTAGGGTAACTGACCTAAACCCAAAGGCCGAATGTCCTTGTGAAGGGCAATGGGACCCACCATCGTATGAAAACAGAACAAAACTATCTGTAAATTAAATCGAAATTAAAAAATAAATAAATAACTTAAAACTGATTAAACGAGAAAAAAAAATAATTAAACGACCAACCAGAGAAGGGAAAACCCCGCATAAAGAAACAGTCATCTGAGAAGCAGAAATTAGGAAGAAAAACACAGCTGCTCCGGTCTACGAGGCGACGAAGAGAGAAAGAGGAGAAAATGGTGTCATACGTAAACGTATTATTGTACGGAGTGGGAGGAATAGTGGTAGCCGGGATGGCGTTGCTGGTCGCGTTTCAAGAGAAACTCGTTTACGTTCCGGTTTTACCTGGTCTAACCAAGTCTTACCCGATAACGCCAGCCCGACTCCGACTCACCTACGAGGACGTTTGGCTTCGATCCTCCGATGGAATCAAACTCCATTCTTGGTTCATAAAGCTCTTTCCTGACTGCCAAGGTCACTTTCACAGTCTCACTCCTGATCTGCCTTTTTTTTTATCGTTTTATGTTATTTTTAATTGAATTATAGTGATTCTTCTGTTTTTAGTTCTTTTTAGGGGGATTAGGTATTAGGGATTGATTTTCGTTTGAATTTTTGGAGCTAGTGGTTCTTTTTGCTGGTTTTAAGGCTTTTAGGTTGAGATTTTTCATTTGGGAGGAATAATTTTAATTGTTTTTTTGTTTGAAAGGTTGTATGGTTTGCGTTTATCCTTGTTGCTGCTCTTTTTGAACTTTGAAGATAGCATGATTGAAAAAAATGCTAACTAAGAGTTCATTTCAACTAAATGAAAACTGAAACAATTGTTGATATTAAGCTTATGAGATGTAATTTAAAGTTAGCTGAAAGGTGATTTTGACTATGAATTATGGATACTTATGTATTTCTCTTTAAAAGGCCCACCGTATCCGGTCTATGCTCTTGATTTGGCTATTACACGTTGGGCATAGCTTAAGGATATGCTAGGGTGGTGTCCTGCAATACATCGTAGCATGTTGGTGCCCTGATATTAAGATTGCAACACCATTTTGTTGCTGAGAAAGTAGTTCTGTTTACTTTGCAGGTCCAACCATCCTGTTTTTCCAAGAGAATGCTGGAAGTATCCTTTTCATCAGCTTTATTTATTTATTTTGTTTTATAATTTTTTATTTTCCATTTTATGGATTCAAATCGGCAAAATGTTTCTCATTATGAAATCCAAGGTCCTTGGCCAACCTTGACTGTGATCTGTAGATATTGCTCACCGTCTGGAAATGGCTCGCATAATGCTACAGAGGTTACAGTGCAATGTCTTCATGCTTTCATATCGAGGGTGTGTGTGCTAAATATTTAATATGATGCTTCTGTATTTTTAGCTTTCTTATTCTGTTGGCATCATGGCCTTGAGTACTCCCTAGTCCCTCATACAGCTTATCTACTGAATGAAGCTTAACATCTGATTGATCAAACAGTTATGGAGCAAGTGACGGTTATCCTTCTCAGCATGGAATTATTAATGATGCTCAGGTCGTGTCTCCGTTTCTTTTCTAGATTCATAAGGCTACTACCTTAACAAACTAGCAACTCTAATTATTTATTTCTTCTTTTTCTTTCTTTTTCTAATTTAGGCTGCACTGGATCATCTCTCCCAGCGAACTGATATTGACACAGATCGAATAGTGGTCTTCGGAAGATCACTTGGGGGTGCTGTTGGAGCTGTGCTCACCAAAAACAATCCTGATAAGGTATCCATCTTGTGATTATTTCATTACTTTACTTTCTTCTTGAGGCTAAAGAGATCAAGAATCGGAAATGTATTGTAATACAGTGGTTCAAACTCATACTGAACAGGTGATCAACATAATGGTTTAACATGTTAGGCATGCTGGGCAGCATCTTGATTCGACTTCTATTTTGTATGCTTTAACATGACATGATGTGACATGGCACGATTGTATCAATATTCTGGCAAGATTTTAATTACATATGGCACATATACCTGTAAAACTTGTGGTCTGACCGGAGATGTGGTATCAATGTTCACGAGCTGGAGAAATTTGATATAGTTTTAAGTTAGTTTCAAAGGATGATGAGAGAATGACATGCACTTGAGCAATAAGCCAATAACACATTGAATGAGCGTACCTTTATTTTTCTTTATTTGGACTGTTATATTCCCAAGTTGATTACTAATCTTTATTTGTTTTATGCATGTTTTTTTTTCCTCTCATATCATCATGTCACTCTAGTATAGTTCATCTTTGATGATAGAAGGGATTTCTACAAACAATTTATGTATGACATTCCTTGGTTGCCTTTAAATTTCAGGTTGCTGCATTGATACTAGAAAATACTTTCACATCTATTCTGGATATGGCTGGAGTTTTATTGCCTTTCCTGAAGTGGTTTATTGGAGGCCCTGGTACCAAAGGTCCCAAAATTCTTAATTTTCTTGTCCGCTCTCCATGGAGTACCATTGACGTCATTGGCCAGGTACTTACACGTTGGTTGGAAATTTAACTAGACTTTCTGAATCTTTAGACTATGTTAGTGGGAGATATATGATGAAAAATCTTCTAATATCTATTAGTAGCTTATCTGAGTGAACCGTGAAGGAAATGAGTAGACTTAGTTTAGGTACAAGATAATTAGTACATAGGTTGGCATTTTTGACCTATTTAATGCATATGTAACTAGGAGACAAGAAGATGATGCTCGTTCTACCTTGAGTGTATATGTCTCTCAGTCACCTCATTAGTTGATACATCTTTTTCTATTTTGAACGTAACACCTGCAGGTCAAGCAGCCTATCCTTTTTCTTTCTGGATTGCAAGATGAGATGGTTCAGCCATCCCATATGCAAATGCTATATGCTAAAGCAGCAGCTCATAACAGGCAATGTCTCTTTGTAGAATTCCCTACTGGCATGCACATGGACACTTGGTTAGCTGGTGGTGACCACTACTGGAGAACAGTTCAGCAGTTTTTCAAACAACATGTGCCGAAAAACGGACATGGTAATTCACCTTTTTTCCAATATAACTATCGCTAGATGATATTTGACAAGATTAGATTTTGGCCTCTGGGTTATGATTCCCCTCACCCGACCCCACCACCACCACCACCATCACTTGCAATAGTATGCAAATTCTCTTGTTACTTCCCTTTTTGTGCCCCCGTTCCCTTCCCTCGCTATCCTTTTTCTCTTATTGATCTGTGCTTAATGTTGCTTTCAGATTCCCTGAGGAGGTGACTGGCAGGGATGTAATCTTTTGAGATTTTATTATTTGGTTCGGACTTCATAACTCAAACTCTATCCCTTCTCTTTTGAAGTTGCAGCTGGTAGAAGCACTCTATAAACATACACCCTGCTGTTTTCGTCGATCATTGCCTCCGCGATTGTTTATTTTACTGACATACAAACCATAAGCTGATTAAAAGCGTTAAAGAGAAAGAACGTGAATTCTCTCTACTGACTTTGATGAGCATGTGAAATACCATTTTAATTCTGTTGATTCCATTTGTATGACATAAGATAAGTGTTTAAAAAAACTGCAGATGTGTGGTTGGTGCTGATTTGTTTTAGCTATATGCTTCTGTTTTAAAAAACTGCAAGTTGTTGTTTTTAACTCCTTTTCTACTGTTTTTGGTAGTAGTTTTGAACTGTTAATTGCTGTGGCAACTCGAAATCTGTCCCTCATCATCTGGCATTTCAAAGCTGGCCTTAAAGCATGGATGGGGTTGGAAAGATGGCCTTGAAGAATTTGTGACCTCAGGCAATGATCCTCAAACCTTTCATATTGCAATTGCAGCAGCAGCATTGCTTTGGCATAGATAGCAGAAGCAGCGGGGGAATCTAAGACGCGTGTTTAAATGTTTGGGCATCAGCATTTGGGAAAATTTGAAAGAGTTTAGGATAGTAAAATTACTTAAAATATTATCAGAATATCTTTTAACAAAAAATAAAATATTAAATATTTAAAATTAAATACTTTTTTAAAAAAATAAAATGTAATTTTTTAATGTTTTAAATTTTATATAATTATATATTTATATTTTTTATAAATATTTAATTTAATTTTTATACGATCATTTTTTATTGTATCCTTTGTAACTCCACTAATGGTAGCCTATGAACTACCCTTGGACCTTACACTTTCTTTTAGTGGATAAAATGACAGAATTATGAAATATATTTAATGTATAAAATTTAATGAGTATATTAAATATTTTAAATTTTAATAATTAAAATATATTTATAAATACAATACAGTGATGATTTATTAATTTATTTTTTAAAGGCTTAACTCAGTAATAGGTGCCCAAAATATACACTTTTTCTGAAATAGGTGCCTAATGTTTTTTTTGGCTGAAATAAGTGCCTAAACTATATATTTTTTTTGAGATAGGTGCCTAATGTATCTTTTGGTTGAAATAGGTGCCTAAAGTTTTATTCCCTTAGTGTTTTAAGGTAACATTGTTAAAAGAAAATTGTTTAATTTATAAATAAGTACCTAAACTATATATATTTTTTTTTTCTAAAATAGGTATCTAATGTATTTTTTATTGAAATAAATGTCTAATTTTTTCTTATAAGTAATTTATATTTCTTATAAGATATAAAATTATTTATATTAACGTTTTAATCTATTAAATTATTTATTATAATTGATTAATAATTTATTTAAATTTAAATTATTTTATCCGAGGCTTTGTTTTTTCTAAAAAAATAATTTATTTATTAATTTTATCTCACTTTTAAATATTTATGTTTTGTTCTCAATCCAATTTCATCTCATAGTATCACAATAGTCCTACACAACTTCAAGTAGTATAAACAAATTCCCACCATTGCTCCTTCCCCGACTTAACCAGTAACTGTAAGTAACTCAAGCTCAAGGTTTCACAACGACCTTCATGCAATTATCCCACATGCAAACAGAATTTTTTCATCATTGACACCTATTTTCCATCGATTCTAAAATCATACGATGCAACAAATATTTAATCCGAAACAACGAAACCGGATCGAAAACAAAACATAAATATTTAAAAGTGAAATAAAATTAATTAATAAATTGTTTAAAAAAACAAGGCCTCGGATAAAATAATTTAAATTTAAATAAATTATTAATCAATTATAATAAATAATTTAATAGATTAAAACATTAATATAAATAATTTTATATCTTATAAGAAATATAAATTACTTATAAGAAAAAATTAGGCATTTATTTTAATAAAAAATACATTAAACACCTATTTTAGAAAAAATATATAGTTTAGATACTTATTTATAAATTAAACAATTTTCTTTTAATAGTGTTACCTTAAACCACTAAGGGAATAAAACTTTAGGCACTTATTTTATCCAAAAAATACATTAGGCACTTATCTCAAAAAAATATATAATTTTGATACTTATTTCAGCTATAAAAAACATTAGACACTCATTTAAAAAAAAATATATGGGCACCTATTACTAAGTTGAACCTTCTTTAAAACATTTCTTCCAGTAAAATTTAAAATAGTTTTCAATATAAAGCTGAGTGTAGAAATGATTCTAGTATATGTGTATACCTATATTCACGCGGCAAGCCACCTCTTTTCCCTCTTTGTCTTTCTTCTTCGGTTCTTCGATTTGATTTCAATTACAGATACCAAAAGAGAAGAAACATGTCGAGCAGCGATGAATTCATGGAGGACTTGAATTCAAGTGAGGATTCATATGGGACGATGCACCGGAGGTTCAAAGATCGAGCCCAGGTATAATTGTTGGCAACCCATTGATTTTCCCCTTATTTTTTAGTCATCTTGAATCAAAATTCATGTTTTAGTATATGCTTTTTGTTTTTCTTGTAATTTTGTGATTTGGGGTTGATTTTTTTGGAGCAGAAAGTGGCGAAAACAAAGGAGATGTTGTCTAAACAAGCAGTTCAAACGAAGGAGATGTTGTCGAAACAAGCTGTTAAGATCGCCAAACAAGCTGAAGAACATGAACGCTTTATCAACAAGGTAGGTTATATTCTTGTTTGCTGTAGGTATTTAATTCCTGGGTTTTATGTTTATCATTAAGAACGTGGAGCTGAAGTTATAAATTTTGATTTTTTATTGTTTTTCTTTCATATGTTTTTCATGTTTTAGGTGACACATCTTTTGGGGGTTCTCGGGTTTGGAGGGTTTTGCTTTCTATTAGGAGCAAGTAAGTTAACTCAGCCTTGAATTCATGAAATTGGTTACTTAAAATGTTAGTTCTTGAATCCATTGATGAGTTTGCTCTTTGTTTTTTGAACATGAAATTTTGGCTCAGGGCCACAAGATATTCCTTATGTATATTGTGTGTTTTATGTCACATTTGTCCCTCTTCGATGGATTTACTACCGCTATAAGAAATGGCATTACTATCTTCTGGTAAGTTCTATCACGGTTCAATCTGGACTTGTTTTTGAGAATTTTTATGAATGATAGTATGGAAAACTGATAGAAAATGGTGTGTTTCTGTGTATGCCAGGACTTCTGCTATTACGCCAACACAATCTTCTTGGTCGACCTTCTTCTGTATCCAAAGAATGAGAAGTTTTTCATGATTTGCTTCTCATTTGCTGAGGTGAAATTTGGGTGCTTGGTTTCATACATACATCTCAATCGGTGAATGAATCAGTTTTAACTTCTTCATTCTTCCCGGTTGCTACTTTAGGGGCCGCTAGCATGGGCACTCATTGTTTGGCGTTGTAGCTTGGTTTTTAGTTCCGTGGACAAAATTATTAGTGTCCTTATACATCTTTTACCGGGTATGTTTGCAATCCTTATGTTCACTTAATCATTTCCTTTCAAAAATGAAGGAGGTGAAGTTGGATTTCGAGGCTGTTAATTGTTCGATTATAGTTTGATTTGTATGTTATAAGAGCCACGATTCTTGCCGTGTTCAAATGTGAACCTCAAAATGAAATCACATACAGAATGGAGCTGCTTTTATATTTGGTCATGTTTATGCACATCTAACATCTTTGCAGAAAATTAATTAGAGTTAGCCTCTGTTATATATAGTGGTTGAAAGACATTCTGTGGGCTTAGTTTCCTGTAGACTGTGAAACCATCGAGTATAGACCCGAGTAACTGTCTCATTATACCTTGCCGGTGGTCTGTAAATCCCATTCAAGCTGTGAAAATTGTTGACACTTTGTACCTTAGGTGACTCGGTTGTAAATTCCGTGAATTCGGTGCATGACAGGTAGGTTTTGCTTGAAACACCGTCAGAAATTGGTGGCTAGAAGCCTCTTTAGAAACGCAGGACAAACTTATATTTCTTTCTAACAAGTCTGAATGTGCTCAATGCTTAATGTAGTAATGTTCTGCTTTCAGGTATCGTTTTTTTCACGATTCGATGGTGGAATCCTGCAACCTTTGAAGCCATGCATCCTGAAGGTACATCTCACAGATTTTCATGGCCTTATGTAGAAGACAAATCTTATCTATGGACCTGGCTGTTTGTGGTTCCCTTAGCTGCTTATACCCTCTGGCAAGTTCTTTATTTCCTCATTGTCGATGTGCTACGTCGCCAGAGGCTACTAAGAGATCCTGAAGTCATGACTTCTTACAGGTTTGCTCTCGATTCTCGACATCGTTCCTTGTAAACTTTTTTAATATATTTAAGCTTCCAGGCTATTGCATATATCTTCATCCTGATGATTTCTTCATTTTATAGGGAACTTTCTAAGAAAGCTCAGAAAGCAAACAACATCTGGTGGCGTTTAAGCGGTTTGCTCGGGGATCAAAACCGTTTGTTTATGTACATTTTACTTCAAGCCATTTTTACAGTCGCAACCATGGCACTCACAGTCCCCATCTTCCTTTCATACGAACTCCATGCAATTTTCCAAATACTCAAGGTTTCTGCATCTGTATGGAATGGAGGAAGCTTTCTGTTAGAAGTGATGCCAAGACAAGTGATTGTTAAGGAGAAAAAGAAATCCAAGCAGGTGCCGTCTGCATCACAAAACCAACAAGATCAACACTCCGAGGAGAACGGATCTTCCGGGATCCAACAGCACCAGTCTGAATAGGTGTTCATGAAGAGCTGGTTGTAAAAAACATGGTAAAAAAACATGGGTAGTGTGTGTACCGTACTGGGTTGTAGTTCAAAGACAGTGGCTGGTTCTTAGTCCTAACTTATAGTTTGTTACTTGTGATTCTATTTAAATGGAAGAAAATCGTGTCGAGTCGAGTATCTGGAACTTCTGTGAAAATAGAATTTGATATACTTGTGTATATTTATGTTAAAATTTCTAGTTGATTTATTATTTATGTGAAAATCATAGTTCTAAAGAGAGCAATTCTTCTGGTTCTAAATGGGAGAAGTTATGACACCAATGTATGCCCGCTATTTATTAAAAAGAAAGAAGGCATGAACAAGGTGACATGAATTCAGTAAGCAATTTACAGTGCCATAGAGTTTCAAAAGTCTAGAATAAGTAATGAGAAAACCATAATCATAAGAAAAAGGATGAAAATCAAAACCCAAAACAACAATGGGTTAAAACTGTTAGGAAAATAAGACATACCACTCATTCTACCTCTTCTTCACAAGCTTTAGTGGAGAAATTTAATGCCTTTGGGTGTCCCCAGGTCCAAATGAAGGAGATCCAAGTCGCAAATTTCCTTGAAAACTCACCCCTCCCGACCGATACATACTCTGTTTCCGAGTTTAAAACAGTTCATATAGCAGAATATTTAATTATGAATCTTCTCGTCACTTTCGAATTGCAGTCCCTCCATACCCTTGAGGGCAGATTCGTAGTTCTTGGCATGAGAGGTATTTCTCCCAGACGATGACCGCCTGGGGTCTCCATAGCTAGCATCAGTTGTAAGAGAACGTTGGGGGTCAGCCTCACTACCAGCAAAAGCTTCACGACTGCCGGAAGCTGCAGCATGCCTTGAAGAGGATCCACCTGGCTGCACCATGAACTTGGAGCAGGAACAATTCAAATTAGCACTAAAAGATAAGAATCAAATGTGATATACATGGGTACTATCAAATGTAAATAGGACCACTTCACAGAAGTATGTGTATGTGTAGATACATCCTCAATGAAAAAGAAGACAGCAACTGCAATGCCAGACTGTACTCAATAGTCGATACATGTGCATGATCATAAAATAAAAATACCATAGCGTCTTTAGTAACTGCAACATCATTTGCAACTGGATTTTTCTGCTTCGCTTGACTCCCAGAATTCAAGGGTCCTGATGTTTTCAGCCGAGAAGAATTCATGGATGACAAACCAGCTGCTCGAGCATTCTCCCCAGCTGCAAGCATTCATTTCTTATTAAATTTCACAGAAATTTTGAATTACATGGTGGGCGTGCAAGCATGTCTGGGGGGTGGGTGGTAGAAACAAACAATTGAGTGATAAAAAAGAATTCAAAACTTCAATAGTAATGCTAATAAAAAGGTCAAATGTATGAAAGAAACACTAGTTACCTGTTTGTCTATCAGCATTGGCAACGCCGGGAGGCAAGGGTGAGCTTGTTCCAACACCGGGACCCTACCGAAGACAAACATTACAAAAGATATGTCCATACTATTTACAAAAAAAGGAGCAAAACACCCTATTAAGAACTTACAATGGCTCGAGCTAGAGGAGTGGTCAGCTGTGATTGCTGATACTTCAAAATGGTCCAATCAAAGACATAATCAAACTGGAAGCCTGTTTAGTAATGGATCAACAAGAACAATGAGGAGATGTGTCATTACTGTGATCTATGGAAATAATACAAGTTGACAGTATGAATTGCTAAAAATGTAAATTTAAACCTTCACGAATAAAGAGGTCACGAAAGATTCTCTTGAGATAAGAGTAGTCTGGCTTATCATCAAATCTTAGTGAACGACAATAATGGAAGTATGATGCAAATTCTGTCGGGTAACCTCGACATAGGGCCTGAAACAAGACCAGTGTTCAGTCAATTTTTTAAATGTAAAATCAGAAGCTCCAAGCCACACATACCTCTTTCTAATATCTCATTGCCTTTATGGAAACCTAATGCAATTGCACGATTCAAACACATCCTTACCTCAATTGAAGTAGAAACCTTCTTCTCACTAATTTTCTCGTACTTCTGTTTTTTTGTTCCAGCTTTCAGACCTTGCCAAGGAAGGCTGTTAAAAGAGAAGAGACACTAACATTGTAAACTAATGTAGAGATATACACAAGACAGAGGGAAAGTTACATAGGAAGCAAGAAATCACCTTCCTCTTAGGAAGTACATAAGCACATATCCAAGAGATTCCAAATCATCCCTGCGGCTTTGCTCTACATGGTATAAGACAGGGAATCAAAATTGAGAAGACTAAAAGTCTATGTTGTGACGAGAAATGGCAATTTTCAAAATTACAGGGTAAGGGTAGTAAGGGTACGACAAATATAAAATAAATCCCAATATATACAATCATTAAAAATCTTTGTAATACATAATAAATTAGAAAATCTAATGATTTCCTAGGATTAAAATGAGGCCCAAGACCATATTCTTGTTAGCTGAGGTGGTTTCCTTGGATTAAAATCTAATGATTTTGTGGTTGCTTTAAATTCCTGAGGTTAATTCGTAAATTTAATAAGTTTTATCCTTTAAATTAAACCTAAAGAATAGGGCCCACAAATGTCAATTTGGGCTGAAACCACTAGAATAAAATTCTAAAACGTGTCATTTTTTAAACCACTAGAATAGCTGTCTGCACTGTGTCTTCTTCTTCCTTTCTTCGACTGCTCAAGACCATATTTTCGATTTTTAAACCACTAGAATAGCTTTCTTCACTGAAACCACTAAAATAAATCTGTTCCACAATTTGGGTATGCTCATGTAATACAAACGTCATCCCCAAAACGTTCCCTCTAGTCTCCCAAGATACCCGATTGATTTTCAGCCGAACCCCATTAACCTGGGACATCTCCGGGCCGTACCAACACCGTACCCGTCCTGGAAACATATCCGCTACAGGGGGTGACCATAAACCACCTTACCCGTGCTTCATAGCTAAAAGGATCCATACATTAACAAAAAAAGATCACATACCGATGCCCAAGTGTGTGTTCATGCTTGCATATCTTGCGGTTCCAGTCAGATTCTTATTCTCCCTGAAATGGTCACCACCAAGTAAAAAAATGGCTTCACTCATGCACTGCAAAGTGCAAACTATCAACCAACAAATCAAGAATATGGAAAGATAGAATTGCCAATGCAAGGCAATTAGGCAAAGAAGTTCAATGAATCATCATTGCCACCATAAGTAATACAGCTATCCTCGTGACAGCTAGGATTACACTATTGGTGTTAGTACCAATCAATGAGAAGTGAAACAAAGGTTTAGAACTATATAATACAATATAACACACCATGCGAATTACTCTCACCTGTAAGGAATGTGGCGATGTGAACTGTCTCTATATTTCTTAGCCAGACCAAAGTCAATCATATAGACCTATGTTAAGTGAAACTGATGTTACATTAGACACTCCTGCAGCAAATAAAAAGGAGAGAGAAAATAACATACATTACATAATAATATTTTGAGCAGAAAGCAGAAACCTGATTGGCACGCCTTCCCAGGCCCATGATAAAATTGTCTGGCTTAATATCCCGATGTAGAAATGATTTTGAGTGAACAAATTCAACACGATTGATCTGAGAGAAAACAAAATAGCATTAAGCGACAAGACAACAAAGGAAGAGGAACTGAAGCTACCGGTGTACGAAATTCTAGAAGGCTACCGTTTGATCAGCAAGCATGAGAACTGACTTCAATGAGAGTTTCCTACTGCAGAAATTAAATAGATCTTCGAGACTAGGTCCAAGCAAATCCATAACCAAAACATTATAGTCTCCCTCTATTCCAAACCATCTTATATTTGGAATCCCGGCTACCAAGAAAAAGATTGAGATAGGGAAAGTCAAAATTTTCAGACATACGAAACATACGGATAGTATATATGAAATTTAAAAAAAAAAAAACAGCCAAAGGTTGAAACAAGAGCTTTATGTTCTAAGGGGAAAAAAAGCTATCATTACTTCCTCCCTGCAGGATCCTGTATAACTTTGATTCATATAACAACTGAGGATGCTTCGTCTTCACATTTTCCTAATCATTATTGAAATGTCATCAACTTCCTTATGTAACATAAAGAATTTAATATAGATTAAAATAATTACAGAATGTCAAAACTTTAACTAATAAAATCAAACAATCAATTCAAGCAAAAAATTACTTTATAAATCATGTTAATCAGATTGAAAGAGCATCCTCAAAAGAACATATAAGTGTCACTGATTAATTATAAGAATTCTAACCAAGTCTCGAGAAAAAATGAGATTAACATAAATACAATGGCAAATTGGTATTCAACATTGTAAAGTAATCCATCCCTTTAACCTTATTTATCTCAGGAGATAACTGCCCAAAGCATCTTCTTCTTGTCTACTATGATGTCAGCCAACAATCAGAAAATAAGAAACTTAAACTTATGAACAAATTCAATCCTCATTGGGATAATTTTATGATCCTACCAAGTTAAACCGTAATTAAGAGTTTTCTTCTCTTTTTCATTAAGGGAGTCCTCAAACAAAGATCACTGGTAATCTAATGTAAACCAAGAACTATAGCAAAAATAAAACCAAGTGAAGTCACAAACCAAAATCATAATCCAACATGTCAAGGGCTTCAAAGATAACACCAAGTGAAGTCAAGAAACAAGAATCATAACCCAAAATATTACAATTTTATCCAACATTTTACATTTTAACCTCCTCAATTACATATTTTCTACAGTTTATTGCTTCAATATATCCTACGAGTAAACTGAATCACTAAGTTATATAAAGATCACGTTAATGCATGGAATGATGGAATCTAATGAACATCAGCTCGGATTAAAACCCAGACAGAATATCAAGTACATTGCTATATTACAGAATGTTAACGTGCAATAAACTAAAGTTACAAGCAAGAAAATCATACAAAATTAAACAAAAAAAGAAAGTGAATTTGCAAGGGCTGCTTACAAGCTTAATGGCAACCTCTTCATTTGTCTGAATATTCGTACCTGCAAAGTAAAAACGAAATATCAAGCTATAAACAACATTATAGGGGGGGGGGGGGGGGAATAAAAAAATTGCAACAAACCCAAATAGATCTCTCCAAAAGAACCGCTACCGATCTTACGACCAAGTCGAAACTTATTACCGACACGAGGCTCCATCAATTCCAATTTCCAAGCCCTAACTATAACTTGAAACCTTAATTCAGAAAACTTCCCCCAAATTTAAAAATGAAAAAGGAGGAAATCTTATGAAGACGCCCGACAGTAAACACCCAATCACCCTTTTCAACAATCCATACAAATCGAAAGTGTCGATCAATAAAAAGAATTCTTTTAAAAATCAACAAGAAACTAATAATAGAAAGAAGATCTAGCTTTCCATCTTAATTTTAACCCCCAAACAGATTAAAATTAACAGAGGAGCTAGGGTTAGGTTAATCGAAACGAAAGGGAACAAAACGGGGAAGAGTAGCTAATAAATCATAATTCTGTTTTTCTGCGAGTCGCTGGAAACAGCTAATCGGCATCATTTCACATCTCCATAAAGGTAGATTGATATCTGACATGGAGTTCCGATGGGCTCCGTGGATTGGATTTTAGTGATCAACGCCACGGCAGAAATGTCTGATTCACACATCACTGTCTCCTCGCTGATTTTGGAGTTTATCTTTTCTTTTTTTCCCCTTATGTATTGCTATTTTATTTTATTGATCGTTTAAAGATGCTGTATGAGCATTTTTTTTACTTTTAAGGCTATTTTTATGAAGATTTTTTAAACTTCACAAAGATGATAAAAAATGCTAAATATAGAGAAATTATATCATCATTCTTTCGAACAAAAATCTTTTATCTCTTTTTCGTCGAGAGACGATTTGCACCCCACTCTTTCTGCCCGTTACATGTAATCCTAACAAATTAGATTCATCAATCTCATATTATTTTAAGTTAGATCATCACCTCTTTCCTACTTGTAATAGGTGAATGGGTAGTTATCAAGCAGTTGCTTAATATATGGTGCATACTTTTCTCCTGTATGGAGAAACCTTGATATATGTCTGCTTTAAGGTAGGAGGAAATCCAAGTCAGATGGAAGTGATTCAGGTAAGGAGAATATGTCGAAGAAAGATTTATCCCTAAAACAAGCATTGAATCAGATGACTATTTCTTTTGGACAAGGGTCTATCATGTGGCTTGGTCGTTCTGAGTCTCTTAGAAATGTTCCAGTAGTTTCCATTCCACTGCTGCTTTTTGTTTGGAATCAGTTGGTTCTTTACCCCTCCCCCTATCCATCCTGATACTAACTACTAAGGAATAGCTGCTCCTGCTTCTGATGTTTAGTAAGAAATACTGTTAACCGATACTACTGAAGAAGAAGCCCTTACAGGCTACAGCATATGACTCCCCCTTTTCTCGTATTCTACCGGTCATTAGCGAATCTAAGTACTTTATTTGAGTGTTTTGATACTTTTTCTATCTTTTTGTGTTAATTATGAGGCTTTGACAAAACATAGATAAGGTTAGAGTGACAGGCAGTTTAACCCCTCTGCAGGGACCACATAGCATTTGATCAAATAATGCTCCATTATGGGTTGAATGACACTACATATCATACAAATTCATTTGATGCCAATGGGGATTGAAGCCATTTTGACCAATCTCTCTTCTTTCACTAAAAGTTTACCACTTTTGGTGGATAAAAAATATCAATTTCCCATCTTGTTTGAACCTACACAACTTGATGGAATCATCATCAGACATCAATTGCATGAGTGTCATTTGGAGTCAGGACATTGATAATGGAATATGGGACACTTGTCTTTACATACATTGAGTTTTGGTCCATTTATGAATCAAATGAACACATAGGCAAGGATAAATACGAGATTTTATTTCGATAGTCATAAATTACATTAAAAATATTTTTAAAAAATTAAAACACAGTAATTTATGTTGCAAGAGATATTACAAAGGCTTCAAAAAGATTAATATTCTTATTAACTTGCTGATTTACAACTTCATGAATCAAATGGTTTCTTGTTCTTGCTTTTCATTACTTGATTCATATTTCGTTTTTTTTTTTCATACAAAATGGTTTAAATTATTTTGATAACACCATTAATTATTCTTGGTACTCGCTTTTTTTAATAGTTTTCTTACAGTGAAACACCTTAAAATCACACATGGGTGAAATACACTGCAAGAGCAGCTTTGCCGTAGGTTCCTGTTTCGTAACAGCATCCGCTTTCTCCACCAGAACCGCCGCAACGATCCTCTCATACCCTCCACCGCCACCGCTCAATACGTATGCCACCAGCGCTGCCTGAGCTGGTGGCAAACTGGGATTATAAGCCGCCGATTCCATGTAAGACCCCTTGTATATCTTCCCTTCCACGTCCACCAGCGCCACACCAGATGGACACCCACTGTATGGCGCGTGGGACGTATTCGCCGCTTCAAGAGCAGCGTACTTTAACTCATCGGCGTCAGTATAGCCGTTGATTTTGCCGTTGCAGACATCGGGGCAAAACGACAAGCCGTTTCGGTGAGGCTCGAGGAGAAGAGGGACGTCTTTTTCTAGTAAATCATCGGGGCCGAACCTGTGAGGTAAAAACTGAGACAAAGGAGTAAATTGTAAGTCCTTATCGTTGCAATTGTCATTCATTTTGTTTTCTTTTTCGTCTTTGGAGGCGGTTATGAGGATGTTGACATCGGCGGCGGCGCGGAGCTCTTGGAGGAACTGCCGGCAATGTCCGCAAGGGGCAGCGGAGACGGCGAGAAATTTAAGAACCGGTTCCGCATTGAGGGAAAGGTTGGTGATGAGGAATTGCTCGGCGTGGACGGAATTGTTGAGGGGAACACCTGGGAATTCCAGGTTAACTCCAAAGAAGATCCGACCCGATGACCCGATTCCAACCGCACCGACGTGATATTTCGAGGTCGGCGGACGGGCTAAGGCCTGAGCGGACTTGACCAATGATGGCAGGAGTTGGAGCATCGATTTCCCTGATTGTTTGGCCATTTGCTCGGCTTCGGAGGATTCGATCACGAATCTGGGTCGATCCATGTCGGGAGATGGGTTCACGGGTTGACCCCGTCGGAGAGGGTGAGAACTGAGAAGAGGTTTGGATATGGAGAATGAGAGTTCCTTAAAACGAGGAAGGGGCGTGAGGAAGATGAACGCAGTGAGGGTAGCTAGGCTTATTTATATTGGGAATTAGTATAAGATAATATGACATTATTTTTTTTAAAATTGAATTCAAATAAATCTATATTCTATATTTTATGTATGTATTTTTTTTTTAACAAATGCTACTGAATTTTTATTAGATCCATAAAAATTATATTTATATCTTGAAGTAAAAAAAATGAATTAAACAATCCAAACATTTTACAACCAAAAACAGAGAAAATAAAAATTCTTATGAAATTAAGCATACCAATAAAATTCAGAAGTTTCTTGAATTTCTTTGTCTCTGTCCAAACGAGACGCATAAGAAGGAAGAAGGAGTTGTAGACGATCCAAACTGTCATGTAAAGCATCGCTACCCAAGACTGATTCCATCGGCAAACAACCATCAACCGGAGTGGGGATATAACTTTTTGAAAGACCACCGACAAAGAAATAAATCAGAAACTAGCGTCGATTGAATCAAACCACAAGTGCAGATAAATCAAACCACCGGCAAACAACAATCGATCGCTAGGGTATGCTGCAACGTGCCACAAGAGCAGAAGAATCAAACCACAAAACGAAAACATGTCACAAAGACAGAAGAAAACGTGTCACAAGGACAAAGAAAACGTGCTTTAAAAGCAGAGATTCTTATTAAAATTAAAAATAAAAGTAATAGATTTATAGATCCGGTGGTCGACAATCAATACTAGGATTGATTGCCGACCACTGATCAAAGAGATAAATCAAAGAGAAAAACGATTAAGAACAAAAGAATTTTAAAGAAAGGTTTTTTTTATGTATGTATTATTAAAATTGAAACTATATTATTATGTGATCAATATTCTGACATTATCATCGCTCACAATTTTTTTCAAACAAGGAAAATGGCTTACTATAATGTATTGTTTGATTTATTTCAAGTATTTTTTATGACAAAAATAAAGAGACATCATCTAAAAAGTTTAGTCAATAAAAATTACAAAATTATATACATTAATATATTAATTATCAATTTTAGAAAAACAACATAAATATAATAAAAATAAAATTACGACAATAATATTTTTTATAAATGGGTGGACATGGGTTATTCGACTCGAATTTATAATTAATATTTTTGAAGATTAATATTACTTCGTTTGTTACTATATCACAGATTTATTTGGCAAGAGTAACACCCGACCCGGATGTCACATTGGGCCTCCGACCCAAAACCTGTATTCCAAAATTTCTTTTCAAAGCCCACCAAATAAAGTCAAATTCAAATCCAAATACGATTCATAAATCCATTAAATTAAAACGAAAGCCCAAAATAAGTTAAAAGAAACCGGGGCTCCAACATATTACAAACCGTTTAAAAACATTCGACCCAAATTAAATAAATAGAGTTACATCACATAGGGTTCGACATAGTACAAGCCCACTAAATCTAATACATGTACTCTGACAACACGGTCGATGCTGAAATCCGAACCATGATGGTGCTCCACGAACCGGCTTCACCTAACTTACGCACGAAAACATATTTCGAACGCTGAGCTACGAAAGCTCAGTGGATACGCCGAACTCGGCCAACATCATGCATATCATAAGCAGTAAAACATAACATATAAATATCGTGCATGATATGATGATCTAACATGCTCGCCTACCACATGGCATAAACAATATATAATATCGCACATAACATATACATGTCACATCACAAATAACACACAAGAGTGAGGCCCGCGTCCACATAGCACCGAGATCCTACACTCAGGATTGAGGTCGCCCTCAAATCCTATGCCCGGAATGTTACATCGGACATCTTCGAACGAGGCCGCCCAACGTTCAGAAAGGGGTGGAGGCCGCCCAACCAACCCCATGCTCGGAATGTTACATCGAACATCTTCGAGTGAGGCCGTCCAATACTCGGAATAAAAGGCTTCAAACATCATCCGGCATGTTACATCGGATGCCCTTCGACGTGTTGCAACACTTATAGATATCCGGATTTCCATCAAACAAGGACTCAACACACATAAGCGATCCACCTAGGATCCTCACATCAAAACATATCAAGACTTAGCATAATTTAGTCATTCAGGGTTTAAATACATCAATCTTGAGTTAACCATTCATTTCATTAATTATAATATTCATTGTGACCTTTAATCCCATTATCGAACCTCAAACAATACCTATCTTGTCAAGTTTTCGCAGGGGTATCGATACCCTTATATGGGGTATCGAACTACCATGTCTCGATACCTACCCAAAGAAGGCATCGAACCATGGGTATCGATACAAGTATCGATACCCTTTGACCATTTCTAAAGTCAACGAAAAGGGACCCTCCAGCATCGATACCGGTATCGATGTCATTTCGCCACTGGAGGTCCCGATATCGAACCATGGTTCGATACACCTGGCCACTTAGCCTATTCCCACTCATGGGTATCGATACCGGTAGCCCGTGTATCGATACCCCCTGCACGAAATGCATGTCTACACTTAGAAATTTCCTAGGATTCATTCCCAAACTCGATCCAATCAATCCTAAAGTGTTTCTATTCATTTCTAGAGATGATTAAGGTATTTTAACATCAATTCCAAATCATTTAACACCCAAAACCGAAATTCACCATTAAAGCATGTTAAGCACAAACCAAGCACACACATACATCAACATCTATATGTATGCAACTACCATGGCATGTATGATGTAAAGAACGAGTTGGGAGTACCAACCTTTTGCAAGCAACAACAAAAACGTCTCTTCTTCCTCCTCAAGCCTTCTCCTTGCCTTTCCTTTGAGATGAAGCCTCCACTTCTTTCTCTACAAGAAGGGGATTAAACAAGCAATTAGGCCTTGCTTGATAATGTTTTTAACTCTAAGAAAACATCAAGAACCACAAAACAACCCCTTAAACTCTCATTCCTGGATTACACTCTAAATCCCCACTTAAACCTTCATTCTCACCAAAACAACACTTTCTTACCTCTTTTTAAAGATCTATCACGGCCCTATAACTTACCCTTCAGCACAAAAACGTGATTCCTCCTCAAAACCAACAAGATTCAACCTTTAACTCTTTCCCCCTTAAGCTTTAGATGAAGGAGATGAGAAAAAGAAAAACCCCTGCACCCATGATATCATCTTTGCAGAAACAACACTCCAAAAACCCCTCTCTTTCATCCATTTAGGCATTTACAAAAATGCCCTTAGACATCTACTCAAAAGCCCAACACAACAAGGCCCAACACACACCCGAGGCCCGAAACCACCACGCTCGGGGCCCAAAAACAAAGCCCAAACCCCAACGGGTTAAACCGACACTCGGGTCGTTACAATTTTTTATCAATTTTAAATACCAAACATACATTGTATTAAAATTTTAACTTCACTTTTATTAAAATTATTAAAAATATATATAAAAAAGCTATACATTCGTATTATATTTATAACAATGTTATAATGTGTTCAAATATTATAATTTAATCATCCATATGAACTAGACATGGATTTGTTCATTTTTGAGTGGTTGAAATGATATAATTCTATTCCATGGGCTAGTATTGGTTTAAAACTAACACACTTAAGCAATCCAGAAATAGGAAGAAAAAATACTCTGTTTTATTAAATTTATCTTTTTATTAACTTTTGAACTATTGATTTAACCAACCCAAATGATCTTGACACTGAGGTTTGTCATAGTTGCCGCAAGCTTGCATGAAATAGTTTTTATTACGAGGATGAGTTTAAAACGAATATTATTAATAAATATATCGTCAAAGATCATTAAAGGTTGTTGAAGTTGTCGTAAGCTTATCTGTAGGGACGGAGTTAGGATTTAATATTGAGATGCGTAAGAGTCTATTAAAATTTTAATTTTAAAAGTTGAGAGAGATAAAAACTATTTAACTAATGTTTAAACTAAAAAAGACTAAATTAGGAGGGACAAGGGATAGGATGGGGGAGGGTCACTTGATGCTCAATGTTTGTTATGTGATACTAGTGTTGAGAATAAGGATCACCTTTTTGCTACATGTGATTTTTCTCGTCAAGTTTGGTAGGTAATTTTTATTATGCGTGTTTTAGATGTGCGAATGTATTGTTGGTTGAATATGGTGCAATGGGTGACTGTCCATAGGAAAGAAAGATCACTTTTACATGTTATCATTCGTTTGTCATGGTGCAGTTTTATATATTATATTTGGTAGAAACAGAACTGTAGATTGCACGATGGGAAGTCTCGACATACAGAAGACATTATATTACTCCTTAAGAGGGATGCTAAAATGAAGATTTCTTTGTTGTCAAAAAATAAATTTTTATATTGTTACTCTTACAACTGAGTGAAAGATAGTTTAACGTCATTTCATTATATTTTTACTTTGAATTTGTATAGTGGTGATTTAGGAGATCATTTGAATGAATAAAACTCACTTATTAAAAAAAACTAAAAATACAATTATATCAACCCTTACAGAGCTCCACACCTATTTGCATGTCATAATTTTTATTATGAGGATGAGTTTAAAATAGACAGCTTATACCATTAAAAATTATTAATAAATATATCATTAAATATTATTAGTTTTAATAATTATTAAATTTTTTGAATATACTCCATACAATTAATTATATTTTAAAATATAAATTAGGTTTTATCACCCTTATCATAATCTTATAGCTTTATTTATACTCCTACCCAATTAATTATAATACACTAATAAATAAAATTCTTAAAATAAAAAATAACCTAAAAGCTTCAACAAATCAAAAGACAAATTAAATAATTAATTTTAATATATTTAAAATTCTAAAATTAACATATTCATTTAAATTGCAAATAAATATTATTGTAATATGTTAATTTTAAGATTTTACATTTATTAATATTTGAGATAGGTATGGGTTAACGGCCCGAATTTGGGCTTATCTTAACAACGGCCATGTGGCCGGTACAAAAACATTTTTCAGATTCCCGATAAATCCCAGTTTTCTTCGGGGAGCGTGAAAAGCACTGCACAACTACTTTCCCTAGTTCTATTACCTTTCTGGGATTCCATTTTTCAGGGACATTGTTAACGGCAAATCTTCAAAATACGGCGTTCTTCACACGCGACATCGTCTGGCGCGTAGTAGTAGGATCAGCATCTGACTCATGTATAATATTTGAAGTTGGAGGAGCTTTTTGTAATTTCCACTCAACCTCCATTCCCAAGCTAACTAAAAAAAACTTTTTTCCCCTCTCGTTGTGAACCAGAGAGAAGAGAGAGAAGAAAAAGCGAAGAGGCTTAAATCCAACACCGCCGCTCTTCTCAGCTCTGCTGACTTACGCTTCTGCTACTCTACGCACTTTTCTGTTCACCGTCTCCTTTTTTCTTTCTCGAGGATTTCATTTTTGTTCGCTCTCACTGGGACCTCCGCGATGAGGAGGGGACTAGCGGCTCTCTTCTTCATTTGCGATCTCTTCGTTGTATTCGGTTTCGCCGCCGCCTTCGACGCTGAGTCCCTGACGGCTGCGGAGATCAATGTCACAGCTGCACAGTCCAATGTGTCGGATTCGAGATCCAAAGAGGATAGTTTTGCCGACATGATCGATCGCGCTCTTGAGAAGGAGTTTAATGACACCGACCAAAATGAAGGTTCGTTCTAGAATCTAGATCTGAGTTCTCGTTCAACCTATCCTCTTTGCATCTGCATTTGTTTTTATATCAACGGTGTTTGAACAGGTTAAAGCCTGTAGATCAGCTTCAATTTAGCTTAATTTTGTATTTTTCAAGTTCATTGTTTAATTTTAATATCTATTTTGATTTCCGGAATATTAATACATCATATATGTTTGGATAAGTAGTTCACATAATCTTTTTTTTTTTTTTTGGAATTTGTGAGTATTTCATAAATAACTTTTGAATTTGCGGTGAAAATGATACATAGGAAATAAGATTCCTATTTTTTTAAGTCATATGATACAAGCTTTCTAAGCTTCATCGAATTCCTCATTTTCTTCAGTTCCATATTATTGGAAATTCTTACTAATGCTTCTCTTTTGCAGCCACTGATCCCGGTAGTTTCAACAATAGTGTTGCGGGGAAGCAGGTTAACACTGATCCATATTATTGGAAATTCATACTAATGCTATAAAAATAGCGTTTGCGGCCACTTCTCTGTTTTTGACATTTTCTGAGTATTAAATAAGCTCTTTAGTTCTTGGGTGGTGGTAACGTAACTGATTTGTTTTTGTTAGGCTGTCTTAGAAACTGTTGCTAGGGTTAAGTCCAAGAAAAATGAGACCAAAGAAGAGAAGTAAGTTATTATTATTATTTTGTTCAGTAAAAAAATCAAAATAGTTATCAGTATAAGACCAATTATAGGCATTTCACTTCATTGGCCCTCATTAATGGACAACTTGCGTTTTTTTCCTGAGCTTTATGACAGGTCATTTCAGTTCCATGATGTTTTCTATTTGGATAATGAAAATCGAGCAGATGATGCACCAACATTGATAGATCAAAATGTATGTTCAGAAAAGTCTCAGGGAACTTTATCAGTGGATAATGTGCCCTAGTGTTTATATTGAATTACAGTGAAGCTGCTTCAAGCAATTATACTTTTTCTGTAGTTATGTTTGAACTTTGAAGTACATTGCTTATTGTTCATGTTGAGATTTCTCTCCTCAGGATAATGTCTTTATAATTTCCAACCCAAAGTCAAAGTATCCCATTCTACAACTAGACTTAAGGTTACACTTCTGCTATATATATTTTGTATTTATTTTCAATGCTGTTACAAATGATATGGAAGCTGTTTTTTTTTTATTGTTCAAAGAATGCCTTGTGCAGATTAATATCAGATCTGGTAGTTGTCATTGTCTCTGCAACATGTGGTGGCATTGCTTTTGCATGTGCTGGACAACCGGTATAGTTACCGTACCTTTTATATTCCTTATTTATGTTTTCACCCATCACAATTTGGTGCGGCTTGTTAGATTCATTTATGGCTCTCTTTTTTTTCATAATGCTTGGTTTCCCTGAAAGAGAATCTCACCCTTTCATTTTGAATTTTCAGGTTATTACTGGATATCTACTTGCAGGATCTATTATTGGGCCCGGTGGTTTTAGCTTTGTTGGTGAAATGGTGCAAGTATGTTGCTTTTGCTTCAATGTTATCTGACAGTTTATCTTTAGTTTTAGTGGAGTCATTGTTCTAATATTTCTAGTTTTATTCATTGGTGGGCTTTATATCAAGACAAATGTTCTTAATTGCACATGATTCAGGTTGAAACAGTGGCTCAATTTGGTGTAATATTTCTTCTTTTTGCTTTAGGCTTGGAGTTTTCAACAACAAAGGTTTTCTCATTGCCTGGTCCTCCATATTATGTTCGTTCCCTTTATTCAATGATATTAACCTTGTAATGCCTCTTGCAGCTTCGTGTTGTTCGAGCAGTTGCTGTCCTTGGAGGACTTCTCCAAATTTTTCTATTCATGTGTTTGTGTGGTATAACAGTCACGGTATGTCTATCATTTTTAGAAGTTTTTTATGGTTTATAAAGAATACTACAGGTTTGGCATTCACCTGGCCCTGTATGCAAAAGAAAATGCATACCCCTGTGGAGCTGGCTTTGGCTTTTGAATTATTGGTGTTTTTGTCTTCATGGTTATCATATACTTGTATAAGTAGTATGTGTCTATGTGAAAAAAATGGAGGCATTGGTCTTCGAACAATATTTAACTTAGAAGCTGGTGGATATGTTTCCTTTATTGTGATTTATCATTCATGTACTGTACTTCTAAAGCATTTGACATAAGTGAGAATCATTCAATTATTGTTTTGGGCTGTGCCATGAATTGTGCTCTTTTCCTGCGGTTGGGACAGGATCTATTCATTTCTTTGTTCAATTAGGCATGTGGACATAGGTGCTGCTTTTTTATTGGAGAAGATATGGAATTTCTATTTTTTTTAATTTTCCCACTAGTATTACAATGTTTTCTTTCCCTTTTCTCAGATTATTAGCTATGAGTTTTTGATGGATGCAGCTACATGCTTTTTGCAGTTATGTGGGGGTAAACCTTCAGAAGGGGTTTTTGTTGGTGCATTCTTGTCTATGTCTTCTACTGCAGTGGTAAACCCCTATGAACTGCATTGTTGACTGAGAACATGGATTGCTATTTTTTAAACTATTTCACAGTTCGCATGTATTTTAAGCTGGTAGGGTAGCGTGTCTCTCAATTTTGATAGAGAAAGGTGCTTGTTCAATTAATTACTTCTGCAAATTTTTGTGTTCCATATACTAGTTTCTTTCCATGCTTGTGATGGCTGGTTTGCTTATGATTCCAGGTTTTGAAATTTTTAATGGAAAGGAACAGTTTAAGTGCCCTTCATGGTCAGGTGACAATTGGTACTCTTATCCTGCAGGTATTTTATTTTCTTGGTCACCACATCGGTTAGAAGAATATTTACTTGACTTGAGCATATATGCTTGTCAAGCATGAAATTTTGAACTATCATGGTTTTGTTTACTTGACTTGAGCATAGATGCTTGGCAAGCATGATATTTTGAACTGCCATGGTTTTGCAGGACTGTGCCGTGGGCTTGCTGTTTGCGTTACTTCCAGTTCTAGGTGGCAGTTCTGGCATTCTTCAAGGTGTATTATCCATGACTAAATCGTAAGTGAAAAAAAGTCTGTAAGGTGAGCTCCCTTTGATGTAGTTGTGGCAAAGTTCATCCATATTTGTAGGTTGAATTTTCTCTTTCAATTTTCAGGTTGATGATTTTAATTACATTTCTGTCCGTTTTGAGTGTATTATCTCGGACTTGTTTGCCATGGTTTCTTAGGCTTATGATAAGCTTATCATCACAGGTAATATGCATTATTTGGTTCATTTTTTTTAATCTTTGTAGATATGTATTGACACATTTATTTTCAGACCAATGAGCTCTATCAGTTGGCATCCGTGGCGTTTTGCTTGCTTGTTGCTTGGGTTCGTTCATTTCCTTCTTACTTCTTGCATTATAATTAACTTGTCGATTATAATCATCAGAATGATCTGTATCATTTTCTTGCATTAATTGCTGTACATTTTGTACTTGCTCATTCTTACAACTTCATTTTCCAATCAATAATATCCGTGTTTCTTTCATTCCCTTAGCACTCTACTTACATATGTATGTGCATACATAACATAACTTCTTGTTACATTCCAGTGTAGTGATAAGCTGGGTCTAAGTCTTGAGCTGGGCTCATTTGCTGCTGGAGTGATGATATCAACCACTGATCTGGGCCAGCATACACTTGAGCAAGTAAGACTTCTAGTTCTTTGCACCATTTCCAGAACTTCCAGTGCCTGGTTACTTTGTTATGCTTTTCTTGTAGTCTTCTTATAGCGATGTGATTGAATCAGCTAAAGCAATTGCTGATTGTGTAAGATGAATGGTTCTTGTAGAAAGGTAATTCACGGTACTAGCATACTAGTTGTGCAGTTAGCAAACTTATGTCTATCAGGGCTAAGTCACTATTCTATCCATACTGGTGTGGCTTCTACTGATTTAGTTTATATTCTCTCCTTAGTTTAATTTGGTTTACGATGCATTTTTTAGAACATTATTGTTAATATGAGTACTAAATTACGAATTTGTGAACCTTTTTCATTCAGTTTTGTTGATTGTACTGTGAACTAAGAAACTGCATTAACAAAATGTCATTGCCTTGATAATAGCTGACTTGCAAGATTCTGCCTTGATTCTCTTTATCTTGTATGCAGGTGGAGCCCATTCGCAATTTCTTTGCTGCTCTTTTCCTTGCTAGTATTGGGATGTTGATTCATGTGCATTTCCTTTGGAATCACGTCGACATATTGCTAGCAGCTGTAATATTGGTGATTGTTATTAAAACAATGGTAGTTGCTGCAGTTGTGAAAGGCTTTAGATACAGCAACAAAACTTCACTTCTTGTACGAGCTGGGCCTTCTACTTAGGTATATATGTTCTTTTTGTAAAGTTCTTTTAGTTATTTCAACTCAATGTGTAGGTCGGAATGTCTTTGGCCCAAATTGGGGAATTTGCTTTTGTTCTTCTCAGTCGTGCTTCTAATCTCCATCTAGTTGAGGTTCGTATGCCAATACTTTATCCATCATTTAATTGATGTTAAGTGCTATTAAGTATTAACTAGACCATACAATTTTTCTTTTCCTCAACAATTAGTTCAATTTTTTTTATCATTTTTCTTGTTCCATGACCTCCTTGATAATATTGCTATTTTTTTCCATTGCCGCAGGGCAAACTTTACCTGCTGCTTTTGGGCACGACGGCTCTCAGTTTGGTACGTCAACTGTTTTTTCTGCCATTGTATTCTCAAAGAAAAGTATTTACATCAGAGAATCTCCATAGTTTTTCTTTTTAAATGGTCGAATGCAATTGATGTCTGTCGTGGGCCTGTGACTTATTCCTGCTTAAGAACAACATTTTATGAAAGTAAAAAACAATACAATCATTTAACTATTCTTATTTCAGTTTGGAAACCTTCATTTTTAAGTACCTGATTTAGCTGGAACCACCCAATTTCACTAAGTTCTGTTGTAAAAACTGAAAATGGCACTGAATGTGATATAAACTTGCAGGTGACCACACCATTGCTTTTCAAACTCATTCCGGCTGTTGTTCATCTTGGTGTGCTCTTGCGGTGGTTCCCCCCTGAGAGTCAGAGCGAGGTAATCTGGCTTTTGATGTTTCAGTTCCAGAATGACATGTAAACTTTTACCTAAGATCTTGCTGGAACAAGTGTTTTGAGGTTGTTACATGATTTCCTCTCAGATTGGTTTTAAAGGAGATAGTCTCCGTTCAGACAATGGTAAGCAAGGTAACATTCACCGCTCGGAAAGTGGTAAGCAAAGCAACAGCTTCCGCTCGGACAGTGCTAAGCGCATTACTTTGCTAGTCCAAGGTGCTCATGATTCATGATATTAATATAAAAAAGTGAACCAGAAAACAAAGAAAATGCAAAGTTTCAGCATTCTCTAGATGGTACAGGAGCTAGATTTGCGAAAGGACGTCAACCGAGTGAACAAAACAGGTTCTTTTCTACTGCAAAACTCTTCATATGTTTTGCTCGTTTACAATACCAATTTCTGACAAACCAAAACCTGTTGTAAGAATTTAAAAAAAAAGGCAACCCCGACATATGAACAACTAAACTTTTATTAGACTAAACTTTAACAGATGACCTTTTCTGTAAAATAGCTTCCATTTTGTAATGTAATTCATTTCGATCTTTTTCATTTTCCCCCTTAGCTTCCATTAAACTAAACTTTTATTAGAGATTTGTTAACTTTTAACAAAAAGAAATTCGGGACTGTGTTCATATTGACGAAATCCCTTGGACTTCTTTTTGGACTCAGCTAGCAGGAGATTTACGAGATCTGGGTTTGAATTTTATGAAATCTTTCATTTTTTTTGTCAAAATGCAGATGTCTGATGAACGGTACTCACCATCATCTCCACTGAAACAATAGTGTGCATATCAGAATTTTTTACACTTGTTATTTTTCTAGTAGTGAAAAAAAATCATCTTATAATATTTAAAGAATTCGTCAAAAACATATGGTAACATTTTTACTTTTCTATAACAATTAACAAGTATCCTAATTTATTAAATAAACTAAACCACAGTATCTTATATCCCTGATATTTAATTCTCCAGTGCATAACTCCAAAAATAAATTCACATTCCACATGTCAGCTCCAGCAACCCCAAAAGAAGACTTGAAATGATGCGATACATTTTAAATAAAATTTAAAGTATAAATATGATATACTAATTTTATAAATTCATAAAAATTATTCGATCGAGTACTCACGTCTATAATCTTTGCGTACTGATGGGTCGTAATAAGGCCTCTAAAAACAAGGGTTTGGGCCTAAAGAAATGGTTTTTAAACCCAAAACAGGCGGACTTTGAAAAAACCTAGATTCAGGAATCAATATATCTTGCTACGCTTCAGTTCTCCTTTTTGTTGCCTCTCTTCTCTATTGTAGCTTTCGGCTTTGATTTTGAGCTTCAAAAATGGTTGAGAAAACAAGGGGAAGGAAGGAGGAGGTAGTGACCAGAGAATACACTATCAACCTTCACAAGCGCCTCCATGGCTGGTATTTTTTTTTATCATTCGCTTTCTAACAATTTTCATTCCTTTCTTTGATCGCTTTTCGTTTCTTTTCATTAGTAGTCTGCACTTTGCTCCTTGGATCTCTGCTTGTTCTGGTTTTAAATTTGATTTTTGATTGGTTTATTGCCTTTTTTATTCGATATTACAATTGTTTGTTTCTATTCCTTTTGGTAAATTGACCTGGATCGTTTAGCGTATTTATCTTGTTTAAACTCGTGAACCTAATTGCTTCGGTGATGTTTTTCTTAGGAATAGGAAATGATTTTGGTGTTTAGACTCATGATATTTGTTCATCTGTTGTAAGCAATAGACTCATGAATTAATCTCGAGTTCATCTGGCATTTAAATTTGTTCATTAGTTTTTGAGCTCGATTACCTGGTAAACATGAGCTATATACCCCTGAGTTTGATCTCGAATCGAAAATGATCAAGTAGGAAACAATCTTTTCTGAACTGAATCAGTGTAGGTAGCAAATATAGGTGTTTCCCTTACACATTTTGTCCGTTGAAGGATGCGAGATATATGTTTTAACAATCTACCTTATAATCTTTGAAACAGTAAATTCAAGAAGAAAGCTCCCAAGGCAATAAAGGAGATTAGGAAGTTTGCAGAGAAGGCTATGGGGACCAAGGATGTTAGAGTTGATGTCAAGCTAAATAAGCATATCTGGAGCAGAGGGATCCGAAGTGTCCCGAGAAGAATTAGGGTTCGCATTGCTCGCAAGAGAAACGATGACGAGGATGCAAAAGAAGAGCTTTACTCTCTAGTAACTGTTTCCGAAATCCCGGATGAAGGACTCAAAGGTTTGGGCACCAAGGTCATCGACGACGATGAGTAATCTCCGTTCTCTAGTTTAAGAACACATGCATTTTCGTTCATCATCAAGTTTACATCCGGGTTTTGGTTAGTTTTTCGATTTTGAATTGTGAGACTTACTGGTTTCTTCTGTTATTTGGTGTCTTATTGTTTAGACTTTCATGCTCAGTGCAATTTTATATTTCAACAATGGCTTTAGCTCTTTGCAAAGCATAGTTGTTACTAATCTTATTAGGTGCTTTGATGTAATTTTGATAAAGTACCTACTTTAACCTGTTAAACATGAATTGTCGTCGACCGATCCCAAAATACTATTCAACATTTTATACCCTCAACAGAACTTTAACCCTAGTGCCTCCCATTTCCTTCCGATCTGCCAGATCGAAGGTGATAAAAGAGCATCAGTTGCAGTTCATCAATCTTTTGACAAATCCTCCATGGGTAATTCTCCTAAGCTTCCTCAATTATATTTAATGGATTCAGTCTGTTTTCCTTTTGTGTTTGTACTGTTCTATGATACTCCTGTCATGGATTATGTGATTCTGTTATTTTTTAGCTTTAAGTAGGGATTTCATTTCTGCTTCAGACTTCAGACTTTCTTTAGTGTGGCATTCAAATCGAAGACACTAGCTACATATGGATAAGAAGTAAGAAAATATAACAAGTTCATAAAATCTGAATTTAGAAATATATTTATTTATAAATAGATAATGTACCAATCCTAATCCATTATCTTTGAAAGTACAGCAAGTTTTCATTACCTATGAAAGTGATGAAAATTCAAATCATGTTGTCCGGCATGTTATATCAATTAAAGTATCAAGTTATAAATAATTAAACTTAACTCAATTAAATATATAAAAAATTTATACTTAAAAACTTATTTATTAAAATTAGATATACAATATAAGTTAATCTGAATTAATCAGAATAAAAACTTAAATCTTAAAAGAATAAATAATACAAAGAATTAAAAAATTTCGCACAACCTTATAAGAAAAAACAAATTGTCAAATATTGTCTTGCTAGTTGCTAATACTATTCAAAACAATAAATATGCTAAAAGATTAGGTTACAAAATTCAAAGCTTTTAAAAACAATAAAAATGTTATGGTCTAAATAAAAGACGGATTTGAACTTAGCTTTAAAAGTCCAAAAAAAAAATCAACGTAAAATATTTCAATATAATAAAAAAAAAACTCTGTTGCTTCATCCCATCTTTCCACAGAACAGGAGTTCATATTTTGCAGGGAAAAATATTAAATATTTACATAAAATCTTTCAATTTGATGATCTAAATGGTAAATATCCCAAAATATAATACTTAAATTTTGAGATTTTTCATAATCCTAATTTCGTCGCTTTCACTTGTGGAACTATTTACTGAGAAAAGAAAATGAACTCGAGCCCAGCTGACTCAGTTTACCAGGTCAGAAACCCAATCCACAGCAGGATCTCCGTAGCATGGAACCGAGTTAACACTCTTCAAAGAGTTCTCTTTGCTCAGTTTCTCGAACATTTTTGAACGCAAATGCCTTCCAGACTCAACTCGTTCCATCATCGGCTCTTCTTCATAACCTTCATCACAGAAATCCAAGTACACGATTCCAGGACGGGGCACGTTTCGGGTCGGAGTACTGGGTAGGGTACGTAAACTGGGTTGGATCAGTCTGGGAGACCCGAAACTAGACGAGGGCCAAGAGTTGAGTTTTCCAAGCTGCAAGTTCCTCAAAGAAGCCATCATAGTGTTGATAGATGGCGCCGAACTGAGCGAGCCACTAGGTGACTGAGCCATAGGAGAAACCGGCGGTGAAGACTCAGCCGGTGAACTGTCATGAGAATCAGCAAAGTTGACGACCCTAAGCTGGTCTTGCGTATGAGCAAAGAAACAGACCCGACGTCGACAGCCTGTTCCGTCTTTACACGGCAGAGTACGGTAACGAGCCGGGTGGAGCCAGCTCTCGAAAACCCCGTGAGCGAACTCGCAAGAGTCCCCTTTCCGACAGTTCCCTTTCTTAAAATCGGAGCAAGCCGTACCCGAGTAATGAAACTTCCTCGGGTCCCTCCTGCGAGCTTTTTCACCAGGATGAGCGTAAGGACACTCGGTCCAGTCATGCGACCGGACACGCACGCACCGCCGAACTTTGAACTCAAACATCCGGAAATGGTCGCACGAGTTAGCGTCGACTGGAGAATCTGGACCATCTAAACCCGAGACCTCAGAGTCCAACTCGAAATCTGGTTCCTCGGACGGCAAGTAACATTGCAGCGCTGCTAACGCTTCCCGTAGGTAGAACGTGTTGCTGTTACCCCCGAAGTTGTTCTCCGCCGTCAGATCATCGTCGAGATAAGGCCATGGCGGAATACGTACCGTTGGATTGTGATGCTGTGCTTCTCCTAGCATCATATCTTCTATTTTGACCTTAATGGCGTCTATGGATTTGATAGATTTGTATACACAAACACCGGCAAGGTTTGATTGTCCTATAAAGGAGAAGCTTCAGTGTAAAGTATGGGGTATTTAACCATGGTTAGGTTAAATATTAACCATAGTTTAGTATGTTTCTGCTTTTTAGACTGCAGAAAGAACTGTAGGAGTCGATATGGATGGGGAATGTTGGTGTTACGAGGATATTTGGTCAAGCAGAGGTGAATGTTCTTGTTTGATCGCCACGTGTATTCAGAAATAGAAATCTACCGGCGAAATTGAATAGTCAATGCTACGTGGTTTAACTTTGAGATAGGTTTGAAATCGTTCGGTCACAGAGCTGTTAAGTTATCTAGGCTTTGGAATTATTTATCCGACTTGGTCCCTAGTGTTCCGAAAGCGTTGGAGCTTCAGATCCGCGTACAAGAAAAATGATTTTTTTTTTGTTTACTGTGTTTTATTTAATGTAGGAATAAATATTTGGTAAATAATATATTTTTAAAATTTTATAAAAATGTTATATGTTTTAATATTTTAATAGTAAATTAATAACATACATTGGGGTCGTTAATTTTATTTGTGGAATTAAAAAAAAATCATCATTTGTTAAAAATAATAATTTATTTTCAAATTAGCAGACCTCATAATTATTAAATTTCATGTTCTATATTTATATCTTTAAGGGCAGATAGGGAATACAAGTGGACAGATACTCCTGCAACTGTTTCTAGCGTATTCTAGAACAACTTCACTTCACTCCGCTAACGTGCTCATTTATTTGTCAAAATAACGAGAACGTTTTGGTTCAGTTTACGTTTATACCCCTACATTGCAGCGTTATTACTTATTCGTTATGATTTTTTTTAATTCAGTTGCATTATAAAATATTATTAGGATTTAGATTTTATTATAAAATAAATAAATATGGTTTTTTAGAGTATTATATTATTGTTTCAAAACAAGCTCGATGCACCAGACAATTCACACTACCAAACGTAGGGACAAGTCTAGTTGTACGGATGATATCCGCAATCTGAGACTCAAAATTTTTTAAAATAAAATATGAGTTACAGATTAAGATTCAACAACTCAACTAACTCGAGCCTAAATAGAGAGACCCCACGTAAATATAACGACACGGAAAGAATCTAAACCATATAACATAACATACCCATTAAAGTGTAATAAAATAATACAATCTCGGCATGATTGAAATCCACCACACAGTTGGAAAAGCAATCAATGTGTGGATCCATAATTCACTCAAGGACTAAACAAATGCATGTGAAGTGAAGCACAATGCCTTGCTTCTTGCAGTGTCTATGAACCTTTAAAGTGGGTCAGATCAACTCTTGAGTTTTAAAGTTGAACACCTTCTGTTTGAACCAATTGCCTTGCTTTGGATCATATTAAGCAGAGTTTTGGTTCAACTTGTTTTGGGATTTTTTTTATATATTTTTTTTAATTCTTCAGGTTTCAACTTGTTTTGATAGTGTAGGATAATTTTTCAGGAACAGGTTTAGGTGAGATGGGCTGGCTTCATTTTGAAAGTCTGAGCGTCTACGGCGGAGGTCTGCCCCCTCAGAGTGCCGGTAGAGGGGTCACCATGTGAGAATAATAGACAGGGTAACTAAATTAATACTGTATTTCCAATCAAGAAGCAAGCTTCCCATATAAAGACACAATGATCATAGGATGCTCGAATAACTTGACTCGTATCGGTGTTTCAAATCAATACACCATTTTATGTTTTAACCTTTAGGGGACAGAAATACAGAATCATCACTGTGAATATAGAATCCACAAGACTACCATAAGGCCTAAGGACCCTGATTTGAACCAAGACACCAGAAGCTCATTCTGAAGCAATAAGACTGAAGCAGATATTATAATGTGAGACTACAGGCATGAGTGACAATTGTTTGGTGTATGGTTAGTTGGTACAAACAAGAACAAGTGTAAGCACATAAGGCTAGGATGTAAATTGATATTTATTCCAATTTTGACAGAGTATAGTCAAACATCACTAAGCCATCTCTACCATAATGCTAAGCCACAAGCAAACACTCATATGATTCAGTAACGAGAAAACTCAACAGTTTGTGTTGAATATAACTTATTGTACAACTTGTTAAACTTTGAATGTTGAAGTACATAGTAAAAGAAAGGGAGAATAAAAGACATAAAGAGACAGGGAGAAAATAACAAACAATTCACTATAATTCCCAAAGGAAATCACAATATTCATTGAGAAATTAACTAACCTCTTTCTTTCCTCATGGTGCTTTCTCCATAAGCTGAATCGGAGATAGAATATTAGCCTTGCTTGTCTCAACAATAGAACCATTCATAACCATTTCCTCCAGCATGAAATGTGCCTTCTCTAAATGAAACATGATATCTAGCTCACACTGCAATAAAAGTTGATAAACAAAGAGATAACTATGAGTAAAACACACAAATACACAATTCCAGTCCATTTTAAAGGGTTTGAAACTAGTACATATTCTTGGGGGAGAACTTACCACGTTGCCAAAATGGCGGTCCATGGTTTCAACTAAGAGATGTATAAATTCCAAAATCGCAAGCTCATTCTGTCACATTGAAGAAAAGAGGAGGATAAACATGAATAGAAGTTGGCAAGCAATAACCACACTGGAAAATACATAAGCTCAAGTCTTGTTCGAACCAAAACCCAATATCAATAACATATATGTAGTATGCTTAATCAAGAATTTTATTACGATTTAAGTCCGTTAGACCAGCAAGCACACAACCCATGCTTGGGAGCACAATCCATCCAAGCTCAAAAGCACCAACTAGGCCAAGAAGTCTATATGGGTGTCCTCTACTCTCCAGAGGTCACACCACCTGACACCTCAAAGACCACCTGGTACTCGAATCTTATGTCGAGGTCACTCATACCTCTGACCACCAGCTTCCAACAAAAAGGCCACCGGAAACCAGTAGGTTGCCCGATGGGGGACCGCATTAATAGCCTTTGCCAAAGCTAACCAAGTATGCACTCTAAACACTCTTAACCTCTCAAACTCTCATTGTTTATCTTAGGATAAAAGAATGATATCAACAATTAAGGCATCCACCTCAACCTCTCAACCACTAAGGCATTCACCTCCGCTTCCAAGGGCATCAACAATTGCCAACATGACCATAGTTTAAAAAAATAAGGTGAGAAATGGAACTTACTTCATCATTATCAACTCCAACTAAGAAAAACAGCGAAGCGTATCGCCTGTATACAATCTTGTAATTTCGATGCTCAACAAATGAACACTGTCACAATTTAAGCAAATTAATAACTGGAAATGAATAAATAATGCGTGATTCTGAAGTCACTAGCATTCTAGCTTTCAATTTTAAGGAAAATAGAAATCGGAATTTCCAAACGCCTAATAAATCGCGAACAGACAAGTTTCAGCAAGAAAATATGAAACACGAAGTGAAAAAAAAGGAGTAAAATTATGGGAAAATAATCTCAGATCTTTTCTAGAAAAGGATATTTACATGCGATTCTTTGATTAAATATTATTACCTGTTGCTCGTTGCGGGCCAAGCACTTGCGAACTATCTCGCCTTCGAGTGCACGCCGTTCTTCGAGGGTGAGCCATTCGTAGTACTGGGCGAGACGAGTCTGCCCTTGCTTGTTGACCATTAATATGAATCTGATTCCCATCTCTTTCCTTCCTTGCTTGCTTCTTCCTGGATCTGAATCTCTATTTTCTCACAGCCAAATTGATCACGTATTGTTCTCGCTGTTGAGCTTTATGGGACAATTGGAGATAAGGGCATAAACTTTTACTTTTCAGGGTTTTCAGGGTCTATTATTATTTTTTAACAAAAAGGATCTAACAATTTTATCTATTTATATATTGATCCCCATACCGATATATATTGAATATTTATGTTCATATATAAAATTGAATATGTTTATAATATGAAAATTATATGAGAAAGCACGATAACCAACGATTAGTATATTTTTATTAGGGGTATTTGAGTTAATAAAATTCAAAATATCCACTTAACTTATTGAAAATGACAAAATGGTCACCAACATTGATTTTTAGACGGGAAGTAGAGTGTCAGCTAATAAAATTAGCATAATGATAAATTCAATCTTCAAAGTTTATATATTTTATTATTTTTTTAATTTTTTAGTCCTAAGAATAAAATGACATAATATTTAAAAGTTGAGAGTTATTTTAAATATTATGATTAAATTAAAATAATATATAAATATTGATAATTAAAATTATTATTTTATTAATATTTTTATATGTCGAGATAATTTGTCTAAAATTTGACTCGAGCATAATGACGTAAACTACAGACTACGAGGATCAAGTGAAACCTGCAAAAATCGTTTTGGACTAGTATTGTTTGTATTTTCTCATAGAAAAATCACCTAAGATTGCCGGAATAATCAAACTCAGTCTCAGGTTTGCTTTTCATTCTTGCTACCAAGCAAAAACTCAAAGGCTTCTTCAGTGTTCGAACGATTCTATTCGAGTTAACAGATAATTTTCCACCATTGTTATAAATATTGTGTTTCCTAGAGCCATGGGTTCCTTTTTGTTCCACTTCTTTTTGAACTACTTGTTGAGCTGGTTTTCTGCCAAAACATAAAACAAGGTAATAGGTGAACATCAGACCACATCTTTCGGCACGAAAAAGAATCTATAGCGTGTGCAGAATCAGATCATTGAGATAATCTATAGATTCTATATATATACCGATTTCGATTTCTTTGTCTTTCCTCGAATTCTGTTCTTTGGAGCCTTCAGTTTGTAGATCCGAACCATCCAATGATGAGTTGTGAATACCTACATTGAACACAGCAGAATTAATCATACATTCATACTCATGCATCATGCTATGTTACTTGGACTCAAAATTATAAGATATCATTTTCGTTCGAATATTCGCAGTCGAATATGAAGGAATTTGCATGGCATGTATGAAGATGAAATTCTCACAGTTCAAGTCCATGTAAAGATTTTTCGATTTCAGCACGAAAAATCACATTAATCATGGAGGAATTATTTTTAAGAAAAATATTGTTGGAAATGTTTCATGATATGCAATTGCTATTTATATAGCAAGAATAAATTAGGAAAATCTAACCTCCTCAAAATGACTGAGTTTAAAATATTTCTTTCCGATTTCTGTCCGCCTAACTCGATCATAGGCTTTGCCATCCGTTTCAACAAACCTGCAGGTATGTAAATTAAGGGATGAAGTTCTTCTGCTCCAAGCAGAACTGACCAAAAACACAAAACATATATATATATATACTCTAAGTCGAAAGTTAACGGCAACAGACCTGTAGTAAGAGAGTTTATACATTAGACAATTTAGCATGGTTGGAGTGGCCTGGGAATCGATTCGATATTGACCATCTCTCTGTAGGCAATGAGCAAAATAACCAGATCAGGAAGGAAGTTTAGGTATTTTCTGGAGAAAATAGGTTAACTTTCACTTATAAGCAAGCATCATAACTTAGAAAAAGGAAGAAAAGACTGAATAGATGGAACGTATATGTTTTAAGAAATGTCCGCATAGAGAAATTACCAGATAATCTGGTTCCTTGATATGAGGAAAAACACCGCCTCCAATTCGAACCATCCAGAGGAACTTATTAATATCATCACTGGGGTAGCCAATAAGACCTAATGAGTGAAGTAAATTGTCAGAAAGATAATATATTAAAGCATCGTATTTTCGTGTATACAAAAATGAAACCAAACCTCCAAAGACGACGAGAACATATTTGACATCCAAGGAGTGGAAAATTTCCCAAGCGGCCTTTTCAGGAGAAGACATTGCAGTACCAACAGTTGCAATATGAGTATTGTTCCAGGTATTATTGTCAACAATAACAGTGCGATTAGCCATAGCAGTGGTTTGGTAACCGTAGTCCCACCATGATGCAACCTGCCATGAATTTCATTTGCATTGTTAAACTGGATAAGTATAAAACAACAGCGAGTTGTTACATGGAACACATGTCCGTTTCAAGAAATAATGAAACACATAAATCAACAAAAATATCACCTATAGGGAATCTCATTCAACCCATTACATGCTCAAAATATCAAACATTGACCACACAGCTTGAAATATTATTTTTCCATCAGTTAATATTTATTCTACAAAAACAAACCCTTAAAACTTCTGGTGCATCAGACTGGTAAATAAAATATGTTTGAAATCCAGAAAAGCTACTATATAGAGAACTTACTTTATCATCAACATCTGTATTATGGCGCAACCATGCATAAGCCTCTCTAAAATCATCAAAAACATGTAGACCATCACGGGTACGAGATGTTAAAACTATCGAGGGGTCTGAATAAGCTTCTGCTGCAGCCCAGACACAATGAACCTGCAAAGAAAAGTGCAATTTAGGCCTTTTACAATAGAAACAAGAAAGAAATGGGCAAGACACCGGCACACAAGGAAATCCCATATAATAAAAAGAAAGATTGGCATTTGGCAACCTATTAATGCTATGGCTAAATCTGAAATTAATGAATGTAGTGGCATTAATTAGTTGTGACAACTTATAAATTGTGTGAAACATATATCCTTTCCCTCCAAATGTCACAACTTATAAGTTGTGACAACATAGTGAGATAACTGAAACACATAAATTGTGTTTTTATTAGTTGTGACAACTTATCCTTTCCCTCCAAAGTGAGCTTATATATCTAGCACAAGGATCTCATAGAAACATATATCCACCCAAAAGTTAAGAAAAAGCTAACTAAACAAATCCTTCTCTACTACAAGAACAATCACTGAAAAGTTACAGATTAACATCATATCATAAGCATAACAGTCTATTTAGTGCAACATAAGCAAACATAAGCAATTAGAAGATATAAGTGGGGAGAATCAGAGTACCACGTAGAAGGCACCTAGCATGATGAGTAAGAGAAGTGAAACCACAGATGCCTCCAAAGGTAAAGCAAGAAGCCTCTTTTTCTCAGCTTTGGTTTTGACTTTCGCTTTAGAAGAAGGCTTCTTCTCCACATGCTCCCTTTCCTTCTTCTTGCTCTTCTTCGAGGGTTGATCCTCTGGTTTCTCCTCAGGTTTCTCTGCCTTTACTTCATCATTCTGGGCTTCCGTAGCATCTGAATTAGTTTCCCCTTTCTTAAAATTGGAGGCAGCAGAAAAGAAATTAATCATGTAGCTAAATGACTTCATTAAATTGTAGGCCTAGTATGGAATATGGATAAAAAAGAACCTGCTTACATCAACTTCAGCATCACTCAATACTCCAGGCAGCTGAAACTTGATTGATCTGGTTAAAACATCAAAAGCTTCAGAGAGAGCAATTCCAGATGTGATGCATGCTGCTGGTGCAAGAACAAGCATTAAGCGTACCTGTATAATTAGACACAAGATTCTACAATATTAGAACAAAGGAATTGATACTTGGAGAGTAATGACTTAAAATTGACTGTGTTAATTCCTCTTACCATTACTCCAGAGAAATATACAGAGGTTGCAATATAGAGGATAACAAATGAGCTAGCATCTGTTAAAGGCAAAAAGCATGCCTTCCAACAAGGACAAGAAAAGTTATTGATTATACTTCATGATATTCTAAATTACAGGCAAAAGGCAAAAGATTTGTGAAAGCCATAGACTTACAATGATACCAGCGGGAACCAAGAATGCTAAAACATTAATGTCCATAAAATAAGATGGCCAAGTAGGTGGTTGATGTTCACTGACACTAGCAATGATCGGTATATATTTGCTTGCATAAGTTCTGTCAAAAAGCAGTAAGAAAACTGAAAGAAGTTAAACAGCTAATATCAAACAACCATGACTCTGAACAAAGGAAAAAAATATATAAAAATGATGTTTGCTTGACAACCCACATAGTATAAAACAGATCAAATAGTTCTCTGGCACCTTGTCCATGTATTGAGTTATAAGAATTTTCACGGTACAAAAATCCCCTCAACACAAGATCCATACCAAAATAAGATGTCAAGATATTTTCAGTTGAAAGGTGCATCAAACTGCACTATCATTGACCACAATTCCTGCCACTTGACTTCCTCTACAGTTTCATGCAGAAAACAGTAGCATATAACATACTAAAATGAATTAGGTACTTACGGGTCAAGCAAACTTAAGCTTCGTCCACTCCATCCCTTTGTTGGGCTGGAAGCTACTAATGCTATAAGAACAGCTATCACAGCGCAACACACTGCCCTGAGAACAGAAACGATGTGTCATTTAATTCTGCAACTTAGTTGTATGTTTATCTTTAAATTTACCAAGCAAATCCACATGGAATATAGTTTATTGTTCATTATATGCTTAATTGATTGACAAGGAAGTTTAAATCACAAAATACTCATTATAGTTTGTTCCTAGTTGCCATTAGTATATCAATTCAAGTTTCCCTGGAAAAGTTATGGAAACAGAAGAGACAGCAAGCTTACAGGCCAATGGATACAACAAGTGTCACAGCAACTTTAAACATTTTGGGGGAAAGAATCCCCTTGATATAGTACACAAAAGCCACCACATGGATAATAATGAAAACCTGCAGTGGGAAACACAAAGTCAGATCAAGGAATACAATCATATGAACCAAGAATTGCAAAAGTAGGATGTGAAGTAGTTCAACAATCTGAATACTGCTTATGCTATCAAGATTTCAAACACTTCCATTCTATTTATCTCTTGTTCTAGAGCCCACAAACACTTCTATGAACCAGTAATATCATTGTCATTTTAAACACAACATTTGGTCATACAGCAACAGCTCCTCAAGTGGAGAGTCAATAACATGAAATGCTAGAAAGAATAAATGACCTTGATAGTTTCCTATAGCTAAAAATGGCATGGGTATAACAACCTGAGATTGCAAAACAAATGAATTGCAACAGGGAAAACAAGATAGTAACAAAAGCAGCCAACAAGTCATGGAAATGATAAAGGAAAAAACTTACCAAAAATGATGCAAAATGTTCAGATGTCATCACAGCATTAAACCCAACTACCGGCACCAAAGCAGCTAGCAATGTTCCCAAAACAACCTGCGGCGAACAGTTGCAATTACAATTGTAATCAAGTCCAAGTAGAGATCTCCGGACAGATTTTTTGTCCTTCGTGCAGGGGACAATAAAGATATATAATTTAAACATGTCACCATCATTAAGCGAGAAGGAATACTCTAACACCTTTAGGAGTTTGAGAAAATAAAGATGCATTATTTTATAAAAGGAGCTTCAAACTACAAAGACAGAAGTGAAGGTTAAAACTGAATGTAATACAAAATACAAGCTCTAACAAGTTCAAGAATCTATATAATAGATAAACCAACATTAGGAGATCAAAATATTAATTATATTCAGCACATTTCCAATCAATCTAATGTCTACAGGAAATGTTTTCAATGGCCTACTGAATGCCTATTCTTGTTGTTCATTGACTAGTATTCAAGCTTTTAGAGTAATGCAGATGCTTACTAGCGGAGCATATGCGATGTACAATCGAGAAGAATAACGACCAGTCACTATACATAAAAGCACATGCATCGGAATGAGGTTAATAATGAATGTGTATCCTCCCCAAGAGCAGACCTGGAAAAAAAAAACAATAACTGAGAAACATAAATAATGACTGAAAACAAGAGCATGGATAAAAGTTAGCACAAGAATCCCACCATATAAAAGTATGCAATTGAATTTAAGGTGGCATAGAACAGTGATCCAGTATTTAGTGTCTGCAAATAACCATCAATGAAGAGAATAGTCAGACTTGAGATTAATTAATAGAAGGAAACTCCAAGAAAAATAAATGGCGGGTTATCTGTAAATGATGAGATACTACTCACCACCAGTAAATTAATCCGGACTATATTTCAAGCGTTAGAACGCAAAACTATAGTAAATTAAATGAATTACATGAATCAAAGTCTAACCTTTATATAAAGAGAGAAAGTGAAGATCAAAGCAAATATTGCTACAGCTTCATTGTCATAGCTACCAGCAACAGACCGGGAGATATATGATGGAACCTGCATATGAGAACAAAATGAATTGAAATAAGAAGTCAGCAAGAAGACACATTAACACCGTAAGTTGACATAGATATATGGCATTGTCAAATATTGCCAACAGAAACATAGATGCAGACCAGTAAAAACAATGGTAAATGTACTTATCAATGTGGGGTGTGAAATAACTTTCAATAACTGTTGTCCAAAATTGAAGTGCAAAAAAATTATAATAACTGAAAGAACTCTAATAATGGTACATATATCTCTTCCATGACTTACCATGGCTAAAAGAGCAGCAGCTGTCAGTCCAGCACCGGCACCCTTAACTTCTTATGAAAAACGCCACAAAATACCAAAAACTAATTCAGTGTCAATATCAACAACAAACTAAACACAAATTTAGAGCATCATAAAGACCTTAGTCAAGAGGTATGTTGCCCATGAAGCAAAAGCAGAGAATATAGGTGCAGTAAAAACGCAAACAGTTTCCACGGACAGTGGAATATTTAAAGAATTTAACAACCTGATGCAACAGGGAAAGAAAAACATATCAAACGCAAGTAATGGAAAAACTTGTTCAAAAAATTAGCAAAATTTAATATAACAGTTTTTGTTTTTGTTTTGAGCCTATTAACTTTCAGGAAACATACCACCACATGGTGCCGGCTGTCAAGGTCAACCCAGGGTAAACAGTTCCACCAATCACACGCCCAAGAGGGTACCTTGATTATACCAAAAACCAACACTTATTCAGAAATGCTGAGCAAAAACATAGTAAGAGCAACATAAGTTAACTACTAATTTCCAATTACCAGGTTCGATCATCAAACCAATTCCAAAAGTCATATATTCCCTTCTTTGTAAGAAACTGAAACCAAGAAGATAACCATATTATTTTGATATGTAACTAAAGATACGAAAATTGTCAAAAAGGACAAAAAATAACTATAAATTGTAAACGAGATGGGAAACTAGGTCAACTGACCTGAGTGACTCTGTAATTAAAGTAAGGATCGAACTCATGAATAACACTCTCGTATTTTATAACCTGAAAACATTGAAGGACACAAGAATTCCAAATCACTAAGCAGATCATATGAAACAAATAGAATCAAAATATCATTTATTCATTTTCCTTCACATTCCTCAAACTTTCTTATCAGCCAAACGAAGAAGATTTAAACTGTACTATCATTAATTCCACAATGACATTTTCAAATATGCGAGTCAATCCTCAGCTCAATGTAACTTCATTTTTTCACTTTATACTTCGCGGCAAAAGAGGAGAGAACTGAATTCTAGGAAATTATATCACAGATCGATCAGAAGATTCCCGAAAACGCAAGTAATGAAAGATCTTACAGAGAAAAGACGGATCGAGAAAGCGAGAACTCCGATAAGGAGGAGGATGAAGAAAGAGAGAACGCCGCCGAAAGCGTTTCGTAAGGTGTTTTTGGTGTTTAACGTCGGGACGGCAGCAGTTGAGGTCTTTGGAACCGCCATTGATGGCCAATCAACAGTCCAATACGAAGTGAAAGAGAGATAAATTAACACGAAGGGGGATTGGCCGTTGTTTGTGTGTGATTTCGAGTAGACAGAACAAAGAGAGGACTTCGTAGTAGGCGATGAGAAATGCGGGAACTACGAAATTACCCTTCTCCTGTGAAATGACGTTCCTGGGTACGACAATGATGATATTAACCTTATATTTCAACGTGGCGGGAGATATTATAAAAAATATTTTTTAAATATTACCCTAGAAAATATATGTAATTTAAATGATATTTTGATAATTTTATATAAAAACTAAAAACTCATTTTTAAAACTTTTATACAAGTTGGTTCGAAGAATTTTTTTATTATAAAAAAAAATATTTTTTAAACTTTATTATATTATAGTATTTAGAATTAAAAATACTTTTGATTCTAACAAATATTTTTTGATTTGTTTTGTACAAAGAAGGAGAGGATTTAGAATTCTTGTTGAATTATCGCAAGAATATCATTTAGTATATCAGAAAATATTCTTTCTCCCACAGGTAAACCTCTGTTTTTTGCTAAATGAGGCTAAATGATTCGTGCTCTTTTTTAACAACAATCCCTTTAACCAATGAGGCTAAATGATTCGTGCTCTTTTTTAACTTTATATATGCACATGAGCATCTAAATTATTCTCTATTTTACTTTGATTTTTTAAGATTTTGTTCAGGAATTAATTTCCACTACCAAACAGATCCAAAAATTACTTCAAACAGGTTTGGTTATGCAAAACACTAATCTTTGCTTAAACTGGTTTGGTCAAGGAATTGAGAAGATGAGGAGGAAAAGGGTAATTTTTGGTCTTTAAGATTACTTATTCTCGATGAGCAAAGACTTGAAAGGCGAGTTTGCATACCCTCGGAGATGAGTACTTATACATCGGTGTTGATCCGCCAACACCGTGAATGGATCGAGCTGAGCGACTACTGGAGCAATGAAGCTTCCGGCTACAAGCGGACACTCATTACTTCCGATCCATTACCGGATTATACAACCAACTTAAGGATTTGGCAACACAAACCCTTGGGTCGGATGCAAAGAGCTAGTAGTTCGCAAAAGCTGAAAACATACAACATCACAATGGTTTGATTCTCTGATATAGTTTAAGGTCGATCACCTTTAAGATTCATCAGCCTCGGTGTATTGCGAGTGTGAGGCAGCCAGGAGTGCTGCCCCAATGCCGGAGCCATCGTTCGAGTGTTCGATGACAATATTGTTGGAGACTTCTTCTCCTAGCAACTCCGCGAGGCTGTCCTCCATGCAGGTCCGAAATTTAGTGTAGTGTTCATACAGTCCACCATCTAGAGATACTACTGACTTCTGCTTTTCACCGTCTTTCACGGAGTCTCTCCCGATTTTCTTGAGGATGCCAACAATTCCTGCAGCGGATAGGCGAGCACCACGAGAGGCAACAATATCGCATAGCTCAACAATCACTTTCCTCATTTTCAGGGAGGTATTGGAAATCTGAAGTTAAAACAAAGAAAAGATAACATAAACACCAGAAAAACCTATTAAAGCCGTGAATTCACGTGAAAAGTAACCAAAATGATTTATAGAACGTCATATATTCAACATCTACAACATTTTATTACCTCTAAGATATCCTTTAGTTTCGTGGCGACAATTTTCAGATCCGGAGATGTGTCATGGTGCATAGCAGACATGTGAGGAGTTCTGCGGAATAAACAGATGAATGTTAACAACTCTACGAATTCTCATCACATCCAAAAGTCGAATACACTTAAACTTGTACCAAGGTCCAAATCCAATACATATAAGTTGCCTTCAAATTGGTAACCATACCAAACATATCATTAAACCAAACTGGATTTAGATCAGACTAGATTGGGTCGGGTTAAGGCTCTACATGTCATTATCTTCCAAGTTCGCGGGATTACCAGTCGGCCAATGATGTGTTTACCAGAAAAGGCACACATTTGAGGGTGGATGAGATAGTAAACTACATGAATCTAAGTCCCATTGCAAAATAATGAAATATGACGCACGGAAAATTTATGTAATAAATACATACCTTAGTATAAATGGAATTTTTAGTTTTGCTGGAACAGTATCGCCAAAAATTGCAGCTTCTTCAGCCATCTTGCACAGAACTCTACGTACAATCTCACCCAAATACATACCAGAAATAATTTTTTCGAATATCTGGGAACAGCAGTGAATAAAGTTAAATCTGGCGTATAAATCAGAAATAGAAACTTTAGCAGAAGAAAGCTACCTGTTCTCCAGGGTTTAGACTCTCGGCATCTAGTGCTTGGTCATATTCCGTTAAAGGAAGGTGTGAAGACCGAAAGTTACCCCACTCCATGTTGATAACCTGCAGAAACAAGGAAAAGGTTTCGGAACTCAACACAAGGTAATAGTTACCTGCTGATTAAGATCCGCATGTGTATTAGAATTTAACAGAACCGGAGAACATATATCTTAACATCATTTACCATGTCCCCCGATTTAGGTAGAAGACCATGCCATTTGGGAATTGCATGGGCACGCTCTACATAGGCTGCATTTGTTCCTGTACCCAATATCACAGCAGCAACAACATCTGGGTTGTTGTATCTCCCGCCAGCCAACGTGCCAATTGTATCATTGACCTACATATTCCACAAGAGAATTTGGAGTACGAACAAAAACCATTATCCGAGTAGAAAAACCAGTCACATCCATCAATGAAAACTGAAAGGAAGAAAAGCACACCATCACACCCAACAGTAGAAACAGATTAGACTCACCAAAGCTGTCACACGCATGTCGAGCCCAATCCTTTCCATGGCTTTGGTCAATTCTCCAACAACATCTTGACCAACCTACAGTTATAGGCCAGGAGAATCATTAATATAATTCAATACACACTCATGAGTTATAGCTGTTCACTCAAGCTAAATTTCTATAAATTTTATCGGCCAGTACAAATTACAGAATAAAACATGGACTAATAACACCCAAAAAAATAAGATTCTGAGAACTAACTGTATCGTCTATCGAGAAGCCCTTTGTCCATTTTATAAGGGTCCCGGATGATATCGATGTCTGCCGAACAGGAAACGAGAAAGTAAACCCCAGCTCCCTTTGCCTATCAGGTGAAAAATGTAAACCCTCACTCTCTGTAGCAACAAATTTTGCAAGAGCTGAAGCAATATAATCAAACAATTCCTGCAACATCACGTAAAGTTTCAGAGAAAAGAAGAAATAAACACTGGATTAGATACTACTAAGTCGGATGGTGAAGGGTCTCACATCAGAAGATCCTGTCATCAAATGTGGAGGAATTGAAACTTCCTCAAATTCCTGCTTAACGACACGATGTTCTTTACCACCCAAGTGTACACGTAGCACACGGAAATTTGTGCCACCAAGATCGAGAGCGTAAAACAGCCCTTTCTCATCACTGGACAGTTAAAAACAAAAGACAAAAAAAATGTTGAGCTTTCTACCAATGTAAGAATCCAGAAGGAATTTATGGATCATCCTCTTCAAACAAATTCTTCCACAGTTGAAGATATCATAAGACAGATTCCACATAGAAGGAACCATTGGCAAGAGAACTTTTATTACAAAAGCCTTAACAAAAACATTAAAGGCGCCTATAAACAATGTCCAGAAATTCATATTGTTCCGACTAATCTATATGTGCTAGACATATTTTCAGACAGGGATTTAAAAAGAGGTTGTGGATATAATGGTCGAACAATTAGGTAAGAGACAAAGTCAAGATATCAACAAAAATGCTTCATAACTATGTTTTTAATACTAACTTCTAAATTTATAAGAATTTAGAACATGTATTGTAATGTTAAAAACATTCTTATAGATTTTAATCTCAACATTATTAATTTATAAAAATTTATAATATATATTGATTTAATTCTATAAAAAATGACAGAATATGATTTTTGAAACGGATATCTGTTCAAGATCTAACTTAGTATTAACAGAAATGGGACGAATTCTTTTTAATATTCAGAATATAGCAAGATCGAACCGAACCAGCTTAATTGAAACAGTAAAGCCGGTAATCTAAGAAGAATTTTTTGTCCTAACTTAGTTGACTTTCAAACATGAATCAAACATTTTTCCTAAAAAGTTGTACTTCTGTAATCAATCAAGGGACCATCTTTATGCAATCAATTGAAGCATTTAAAGGAAACGGATCGTTTCAAAAGTATTGGGGAAACGTTAGTTCATTGAGTCGATTAGTTGATTTACCCGGTGGGGAGATTATCGACGTAGCTGATGATCATCTTAAGCTTGCTCCCGCCTTCCGATGCGAGCCCGGCGTGCATCTCGACGGTCATGGCATCCGCTACCTGTTTCAGCTTCGAAATTGGTGTCCCGCACTGTTCCTCGAACTCTCTCAGTATAGATACAGCCTGGGCCCACTTCCCAGAACTCTTCATCCTGTGACGCACAACCAACGCCGCCGCAGCACACACGGCTGCCGCGCACACCACCGCTGCTCCAACCGCTACTTTCCCCATCGCAGCAACGACTAAAATCCGCAATTACAAATCAAACAAAAAAACAATTTGGGTTTTTATAGAGAGAACTTTCAACTTCAGCAATGAAATGAAGCAGCTTTGCTGAGAAAAGCAAAGAGAATGGTAATTTATTTATAAAATTATAAATGAAATTAAATTGGCTAATTATTTGCGAGAAATAAATCTTGTTCGGACCCTGGAGGCGGAGGCGGAGGCGGAGGTAAAAAAGGAAAGAGAAGATATTTAAAAGTGAGGCGTTGGAGAAATGGACACGAATTTGAAATGAAATTACGATAATGACCCTTAGTTCAAAGGAGCGACAGCTATTCGGTTTCGGCTGATTTGCACGTGCATATTTATTTTTGGAATCTTTTCTGGAATTATCAAAAAAATCTAACGTGAGATATTTAAAATAAAATTATATAAATAATAAAAATTGATATTATTTATATATATATAAATACTTAAAAAGTTGATAAAATTTTGGTATATACAAAAATATATATTAATTTTATAAATATTTTATATATAATAGTTAATATTAATTTTTTTATTATTTTTATAAGTATTTTTATATTTATTTTAGATTATCTCAATTTAGAATCATGGGACTTATAAACATTTTAGATTAATATTTTTTTTTAAACAATTTTTATATACTTTTTTTGATGTATTAGTGTATTAACTTTTTCATATTAATTATATGTACAATACGATGATATTTTAGATTATTTCTTTATTTCTTTTATGCTTAAATACAAATTTTATTTTTTAATTTTCTAAATAATTTATTTATAAAAATTATTGCCCGGAAATATTATTTCCTTATTTTTACATATACAAAAATATACTTAATAAGGTTCGGTAATTATTTATCCTACACGTGGGTATATATTAGGGTGCATTCGGTTCGGTTTTGATTTAATTCGGTAAGCTATTTTAATAATCATCGGTTTTTTGTTTTTCCATATTAACGTTAATTTATAAAAAATTGTATTTTATCTTACAAAATAGCTTTATTTTATGACTTTTAAACATTAAATGATAAATATTTTAAGAAATTTTTCATAAATATTTATTTAAATATATTTTTAAGTAAAAAAATAAAAAAAATAAAAATACATTTATAGTATTTTAAGTATAAAATATATATTTTTACCTTATTAAAATAATTAAAAATTAATTAAAAAATCAAATTCGATTTGATTCGGTTTTGCGGTTAACCATGCTCAGCCCTATGATTATCTATTTTTTTATTGCTCTTCTGGTTCCAAGGTTTAAATCTGATTAATCCAAACCGATCCGAATCGCATATCTAGTTTTGGTGGGTAAGTCTCCCAACAGGAATTTTCTGTGTACACAACGTCTCGAACCTGAGACTTACTTAAACTGAACCAAATTGCTTACCACTTGGACCAACCCCTGTTAGTACGAACATATATATAAATATATTAAATACATTTTTTATTAAAATCAATATATATTTAATAAAAAATATAAAATTATAAATAAGTAATTTAATCGTCTTACCCTTTTTTGTTAGTGATGTTTACTTTATTATAAGTTTTTTTTTTATTTCAGAAAACAGGAAAGGTCAAAGCATTGACTTTAACACAAAATAAATTAAATAAAAAAATGCTCGTGACACGCCTAAATTCAAGCTTTGCCATATGTTTTTTCTAATGAATATCACACATTTAATAAAAATAATCAAAATTTTATATAAAAACAAATAATTAAAATAAATTAAAAAATAAGGATATTTATATGTTATCATTTGAAAAATAAATAATTGTTTCGTAAAAGTAAAAAAGGTTTATAACTATCTATAATTTTAACTATTTATTTAGGGATGATAACGGGATATGACGAGTTTTTGGTCGTCCCGACCCCTATCCAATTTAATAATCTCAATTTAATAAAAATAATCAATAAACTCGTATTAGAATAGATAAGAAATTTAATACAAATTATATGTTTAACGAAATTATCTCGTTATTTATCATAAATTTAATTTAATTTTTTTAATTCAAATTTTTTTAACTCGATTTTCGCACCGCTTTGAATAAATCTTCCCAAGTATCCCATGTACATTTCTGTTCCACTAGAAACGATATCCCAAAAATAGAAAAGAAGTTAAAGTTCTGAAATACCCTTGGAGTAGTACAAGACAAAGGAAGGGGAAGATGGAATGATGGAAGTGAAGTGAGAGCCCTTTTGTTTGCATGCTCCTGACATGATTTTTTATACATTTTATTATTGGTATTATTTTTTTAAATAGAAGTAATTAGTATTATTAAAATAAAAAGTATTTAAAATTATAATGAGGGTTTATAATTATAAACTTAAGCTAATATTTAATTTAGATATTTTTTATAATTATTAATAAAAAAAATTAGTTACTTGAGATTATTTAAAAAATTTAAGTAAAATATAGGTTTAAAGAGAAATAATTTCTCCGATAAATAGATTACAAAAAGGATTAAATTATTGAAAGATTATCAATAATCATAAATCAAAATAACGTCCTAAAAAAATTATATACGAATATAAAATAATGTATCAAAATTCAATATAAGAGTTTAAAAAAATCAACAGAATAATAAATGTTATCTTATCGATCGTGACGTCGTCGTTAAATCAAATTCTATAAAACATAAAATAAAAAATATCTAAACAGCGAAAAAAATAAAATAAAAAATATGTAACAAATGTTAAAAAACTATAATCAAATCAAATAAAAAAATATCAATTAACACTAAATTAATATCATAAAAGAAGTATAAAATGAACCGCCTTTGAAAAAAATCAGTAGGATTAACGGCACTTAAGTTTAAGATTAATCCGATGTGGTTTATATTTTTAATAACTATTCATTATAATTTTTAATCGATTAATTTTAATCGATAATATATATATAAATTCGTTATTAATAATATTTTTAAATTAATTTAATTTATTTATAATATTATAATTTAAAATTTTAATCTTATCTAAAGAATTTTGGTCTTTATCTCGAAATTGATTAATCGGTGATAAGTATAAATTCAATGATTAACTTAAAAGATAGAAAAATTGTATTTTGATTTTATTAAAATCGTTTTCCAAAATAGTAATGCTAAAATGTCTAGAGTAAGTGATTCAATTAAGATGATTTGAAGATTATTAAGGATGAACGCCTAAGTAATTAACTTGTATAATGTTACAGATTTCTGCTTTTTGGGATAATAAATTACGACTTATCCACAAAAAAATTATTTTCCAAAACTAATTATCTAAAAATAAATAACAAATAAAATGTTGAATCTTAAATGATATCATAAATTTAAATCCCGATAATTATAATAAAAATATCGAACAAGATACTTTATAATGTTAGCTAGGCTAAAAGGACTTTAAATAGGCTGAATTTGAGATTTCTGAGACTTTGTGTCTCTGTTGGAAAACAATTGGATTGTTCGTCCAGCAATCGGCAACCACTGTCGCCGTATGGTCTCCTCGTCTGTAAAATTCTCCGGTAACAAAGACGACGCACTGGTTCTATTCCTCGTAACATCTCGAAACCTCGATAAAACAGTGATGTCCGACATGGATCTTTGCTCAAACCTTGATGTCGAAGGAACAAAAGGAGCTGTATCGAATTTGATCTCAAAATCCTCATTATTTGTCTTGTTGGCAATCTCTTTTGATTCTTTAAACTCGTCAAACATGTCGCTCGACATATCATGAATCATCTCGGAGTTCAACAATATAATGTCTGAAGAACTCAGATTGCTCCACCGATTCCTAAAAACAACGTTGGATTTGTGAAACACGCTCTCATCGTCCGCCGTTTCGAATAATTCTCGAAAACTGGCTCCAATGTTGAACCTTGATGACCCACGATGATCCTCTTTGTGCTCCATGTTTGAATTCGAGCCGTTCCTTAAGAACCGGATGCTGTTCGAGTAGGTTAAGATTGTGGGGTCGTCGGCGTTGATCTTCCGGCGGCAAAGAGGGCAGCTCGAGTGTTGTTCAAGCCATTCATCGATACACTCAACGTGGAATGCATGTTTGCATTGAGGCAACAATCTTAGAACCTCAATATCTTCGAATCTCGAGAGGCAAACCGAACATTCAAGCCCTTGTTTCGATCCTTTAAGCGAAGAGAATCTAAAGAAAGGAAGTGATTCTATGATTCTCTTGTCAATCCCAGAAAACCCAGACTTTGTTCGACCAACTCTTGTAGGAAGATTATCCCCGCCGTGAACGGTGGCTCCACTTCGGCAGAATCTGGTACAGGCAACCAGGGAGAGAGTTAAAGCGAACATGGCGCAGAGAATGCCGATGACAATGGCAAGGCTTGGTCGGAAACTCGAGACAGCATCTCCGGAACTTGCATCATCGTGTTCGTCAGATATAGATTGTGCTGCATGGGCGAGGAAAATCATTGAAAATAGAAGTAAACTGATTAACGTTAATCGATTCATTGGGAGAAAACTTCTATCTAAAAATTTTCCCGGAATTTGATTAATTTTCTGTCTTCTGGCAATTCAGCTGGAAAATATGTATTATTGATTTATAACCGAATGTTCGGGTAGTTTGAGGCTGCTTTTCGCAACCCATATTTTGTATTTGCATGTTCCCAATTATTGATGCAGTTTTTCTAAGGCATGGAATAATATTAAAATGCAGGTTTTTAAATGGGAAAAGCTTCGAAAGTGGTAACATGGTGGAGAAGATTTTTTATATAATTTAAAATTTTAATAATTATTAATTAATTTTTTAATATAAAAGAAAGTCATGTCGAAATTAATTTTAATAATTAATTAGTAATTTGAAACGAAACGATGGAAATTCTTGGAAAGCCGTGTGCATATTCTGAAAGTCTTCGTTAAACAAGCCAGGTTATATGTTTACTGAAATGAAGGCAACTGATCTGTAACATTCCAGTTTAAAATTAAGAAGCAAACCGTGTCAAACTATATGAAAAGAATCTCGGTGTACGGATACGGCGGCTATAATTAGTTTACTATCTTATAGTGGGAATTTTAGAATATATAGTTTATAAATTAAAGGTAGCAACAAAATAGTTGGTCTCAAGGATTTAATTATTTATTTAAATTTTAAAATCTTATGATACACTTAAACATAAATTCAAAAAGGTGTTTTTAATCCTCTTCTGTTTCAATTCTTTCAAGTTTAAAAAAAATATTTTTTTAGATTTTTCTTACATTTATTCTTTTAAATTGATATAATCGTCACATTATCATGACATTAATAATCTAATTAGAGTATCTTTTTCTTATTTATCCTAGATGAGCGTATATTATAATATACGTAGATTGAACCCATTAAATCGTAATAAACCAAGTTGATATGCTTATTGGGAGAGAAAATAGATTAAGTTAACAAAATTTGAGTCGATTTAAAAATTTTAAATCAAGCTTTGGGTCAAATATAATTTTTAATAGTTTAACAACATAAATATAATTCTATTCATAATAGAGGGGTCTTTATTGTAATTTACCCATGAAAATACGATCTGTCTATCCAAGCTTTGATGAATCCGTCCCTTGACCACTAAAAAACAGCATCCTCTACTTGAAAAATTCCCACACGCCGGCCTATGCCTATAACTTTGACCGGAAAATGGTCCTAATACGATCCCAATGGTTAATTAATTGAGTATATGATAGTATTTATATATAAAAATAATTAGACAATTAATTTAAAAAATATATTGAAAATAAATTAATTTATAAAAACAATATTAAATTTAAAAATATTTAATTTGAAACCCAATAAATTAAACCGAACCAACGAATTCCGTCAAGTTGCCTCAACGGTTGAAACAGTCTAATACGGCAGTAATACTTATTACTCACCCCTATAAATACTTAGCATTTTAAAAAAATCAATAAGAAATACAATAAGCAGCCAAAACTAAGGGAGCAAATTTCAAAGAATCATCTCCTATGTTTCTCCGCCTTGTTTAAAGAGTCGGATGCTGAAATTGAAATGTTAATATTTCTCGTTTTCTTGACCGATAAACAGTGATTTTGAGAGAAAGAAGATTGAAAACGAGATAAGGGATTAGTAGCAGTGTTTTTTCTGATCTTTTTGGTTATGGGAGATGAGAAGCCGACGCTCGTGATGGCGAGTAGAGATCGAGAACTTATGATCCCAGTCGGTGATGATTCCTCTAAACCGACGTCTTCCTCTTCCCCGCGTCATGCCGGCCGAGAGGTTTCTTTTGCTCTCATTTCCTTTTTTTCTTCTTTGAATTACTCTTTAAACTGTTATTGAATTCGTTTGACTTGGTCTTGAGCTGTTTATGCTGTTGTAATTACAAATTTCAGAGTAATAGAGCTTAACGAGATCTTGTTTGAATAACTTTGTTGTTAATACAGTGTAATTGGATGTTTAAGAACGATTTTCAATTGAGAGATAGTGATTCTAGTAGAGTTTATGGAAATTGACCTTTTTATTTGTGTTTGACTTTGTTTATTGACCAAGGATTAAGCATAATTTACTATAGCTGTTAAAAATCAGGAAATGATATTTCCTTTCATATTCTAATTGGAAAGTTCTTATCAGAATATGAGACCATTTCGGGGATAAATAAACATCAACTGATGCTTGATAGAGATTTGTCCTACATTTATGATAATGGTCTCCTTTCCTTTTAGAGGCTTTCCATATGTATATGTATATGTATATGTATATGTATATGTATATGTATATGTATATGTATATGTTTTCAAGCTTAAGATGCTGTTGGAAACATGTTATAAAGCCATTGACATTGAGTTTTCGGTGACGGTAACTTGTATAGATGCATTGAATCCCAGCTGTTATTGTACTTGAATGAATAAGTTGTGGGTTTAGAATTACAGGCTTAAATTCAACCCTTCTGCTTATGGGACTTGATGATGTTATATTTCTGGATTTGGTGTGGTCTTGAAGACAATGCCTACGGCTCCTAATGAAATCTTTGGAAACAATGTTTTCAGTTCTTTGCCTATATAGGAACAATATGCTCGTGCTTGTCTGCGTACTCACTTAATGAAGTGCGTACATTTCCTTCACATATGCTGACAAGTTTTCTTTTATGCAGACCTTTTACAAAGTTGTGAGTAGTTGGGCTTCTAAGAAGTTCATGACAGGATGGTAAATGCCATTCTTACATCTCCGTACTTTAGATTTATGAACTTATGATGCATATTTGTCTAACTATAATCTAGATGGTATTTCCTTGTGAAAAAGAAAAATGATATGTTCCAATTTAGCCTTTTGTTTTGTATCATTGATTGTGTGTGAAAATACTTTCACTAGTGTATCAAACATAAATATCGTTTCTAGTTTGTCACTTTCAGTTATCCAGTGATGCATCTCCACGCCATTTTAATAGAATTATGATAGTCATTTGCGTTGCTGTTATAGCAGCTGCTGGTTCTTAGTTTGTTTGTTTTTTTGCAGCGTCATTCTGTCTCCTATAGCAGTCACGTTCTACATAACATGGTGGTTTATTCACTTTGTCGATGGCTTTTTCTCTCCAATTTATGTTCAACTCGGAAGTTATATATTTGGTAAGCACCTCATTAATTAGCAAAATGAAAAGTACAGCAAGAAAGCTAATGGATTTTCCAGAAGGCCTTTGCAAATGATTTACCAGTTTCACCGATGTATCTTAATATCAGTCTTTGCAATTTTCACTAAATGTATCTCCTTCGAGAGTATGTACCAACTGGTTAATTAACATGTCTCTTGATGTTTGATACCTTGATAGGTCTTGGATTTATAACTTCTATAACATTCATCTTCTTGGTCGGGGTATTCATGTCATCTTGGTTGGGAGCATCTGTCTTGAGCCTTGGTGAGTGGATTATCAAGCGGATGCCATTTGTTCGACATATCTACAATGCTTCCAAGCAAATTAGTTCTGCCATATCTCCAGGTTTTTATCTTCTTCTTCTCTCTATTGTTTCACATGAAATTAATTAATTTAGCTGGTCATGCTATTGAAATTGATTCATGCAGTGACACTATATTGAAATTGCATATTTATTGTGTTTCAGATCAGAACACACAGGCCTTCAAGGAAGTAGCCATCATAAGGCATCCACGTGTTGGTCAATACGCATTCGGGTTCATCACTTCATCTGTTACTCTGCAGGTGGGCAAATCAAGCTTTTTATTCCAAAACTATCATTTTGCTCTGCAGGGTGCTGTTTTCATTCTTTTCATTTCGAAATGCAGAGCTACTCTGGTGAAGAAGAGTTGTGTTGTGTCTATGTTCCCACGAATCATCTTTACATCGGTGATATATTCCTTATCAACACCAAGGATGTTTTCCGACCAAATCTATCAGTCCGTGAAGGAATCGGTGAGGAATCTTCCTTCTTCTGTTACTACTTACAAATGTAAATGAAAAAAAAAAGTATTAATCGGGGCAGGGGAGTTGAAATTGCCACTTATGTTGCTGGATTCAAGTGTGAATGTCCAATATCCATATGTTGGGTATGCTTAGTTTTTTTTGAAGTTTTTCTGTCTAATATCGATGTGTTCGACGCGAATGTCAGATATGAGTACTTTAAAAAAGTCTCCATTGGTGGTGATCTGATATAATTATGTCATTTTTAAATATTCTCAAAACTAGAGAGCTTCTGCCTCATCCATGTCCTTCCATTGCAGAAATCGTCTTGTCCGGAGGGATGTCCATGCCCCAGATCCTGTCAACACTAGACACACGTTCGCCTCCATAGAGAAGTAGATCCGGCGAAAGATAAGGTTTGAAGTAGCAGTTGTAGTGTCTGTATTTTCTCTTATTTCAGACTCCAAGGTGTTAGTACTACATGATCCGATTCTATATTTTTTTTAAACTCGACCTTGATTATAAATAATTGGTTTAGAAGTTGAATATAGAAATTGAATAAATAAGTTTAATCAAACTCTATTATTTTTAAAGAATAAATTTATCGTTAAACAAAATTTTTAAACTCTAAAATTAAATTGTGATTTCTATTATTTGTATATGAAATAATTATACATATAACTTATCAATCCGACAAACATGTACTTATTTTTTTTTTCAGGGTCCGGCCCATTTGAATATTCGGAATGCTTTCGGCCTGCAACCCTTCTCAATTCGCATCCAGCAAAACCCTAGCTCGCATGATTCACGTCGCTATATAAAGTACCATTTTCTGTTTCCAAACGCTATCCCGCTCGCCTCTCCTATTCTATTTCTCCTAGTTGCGCTCTTTTTCTAAGGCTTTCTCCTCTCCATTCGTCTTTATTAGATCTATTCTCCCATTTCCGGTCTCCATTACTTTCTCTCCCAGCAAATCGTATGCGGACTGTGACGATTCTATCAGCAAGGTCTCGTTCGTCGTAAATGGCTGTTTTGAATAGCCTTTGCCGACCATCCTGATATATCACCACCCATATTCCGAGTCCTCTTTTTCTTATTTCAATTCGAATTTGTGGCCGATGATTAAGTATTTTTGAATGACAAGCATATGTCTGAAAATTTTCATGTTGAAATCTCTAATCTTCTCTATGAGGCCCATGAATTTATATTTAAAATTTATATATTTTTAATTATTAATTTCTAAAATCGATCATTATGATTATTTATATTTTTAATCTGTATTTATGGTAGAAAATTTATTTACTTCTTTTCATGTCTTTCTTTTTCATCTCTTTTAGGGTTTAGGATTTAGACATGAAAAAAATAGATGACTTTTATCCGTTTACCTAACTTATGCATAAGGGCCTATGTGTCGAACTTTTCATCCAAGAAAGGGAAAAAAGGGTTAATTCCATAGATGACTCTGAACTATGATTCAAATATTAATTTTGATCATTATAATTTAAATATTTCGATTTAGTCCTCAAAATATAACATTGCACTTAGACATTTTTATTATCTTAAAGACATTTAAAATTTTGAACATGATTTGGAGAGGTCTGGTAAATAAACACTAAAAATTTAATCTAATTTTTTCCAACATGATAAGAAATTATGCCCACAAGTCATTTACATTTGACTTTAGCTTAATTACTTCTATAAAACCTTTTATATATTCTATTTTTTTATAAAAAATTTAAGTTTAAATTTATAAACAGTAAATTATAATTTAAAATTTTATCAATATCTATAACTATTATACTTAAATTAATAAATTTCAAAAGTTAAATAAAATTTTTAAAATTAAATATTTATATAAATAAAATTTTTATAAACATTTTTGCCGGAAATAATTACCCATTTCCATATATTCTATTTTTTTTTGCAGGAAATATTTATAGGCGGGAGAGACAGGCGACAGGGTGTACGCTATAAATAGAGTCGTTGGACGCCATTTCCCCACCACGTACTGAACAGCTAGGCGATGCCTTTAAAGTATTTTCTCTAGATTTAAAAACCCTTTTTTAAAAACTAATTTTTAAATATATTCAGATTTTGTAAACTCTGAGACGGAATTTCGAAAACAATTGAAAAACCAGGAGGAGAATGTAAGGGGAGAGAGGGTAGCGGAGAAGAAAGGAAGAAATATTAGTGTTAGACTACATACAGTAGAACTATCGAGAAGGTTTTGGAGATTCATTTTTTTGGTTGAGGTATGAAATTGCAGATTTTAGTTGTTTTTTGTTGTTGTTATTATTGTTCTTTTGTTTTGATTTGATATGCGTTTGCTGGTTGCAATGTTGTTCTGTTTGGTTGGCAAGAAACGAAAGGAAAATTATGGATGTTGCTTTGAAACCGGTTTTGACTTTTAAGTGATGGTAGGAGCCATAGGAGAGTTAATTTTTTCTTCTTCTCAGCAACCAAATATAGCTCTAAATAGTTTGTTTTGTTGTTTAGAATGTCTATTTTTCCGTTGCTGTTTCTTGTAATCTTAGGCCTTTTGTTATTCGAACTTTCTACAGCTCAGATCTGCTTTTTCTCTGCCTTTTTTTTTCAATTCTGAAGAATTAACATAAGAGTTTCTCTGTAGAAAATTTGTAGAAATGAATAGCTTATTTGATTTTACAAATATATGTTCTCTGGTTAGATTATGGAGGAAACTAAATTGGTAAATTGGGATGTTGGTAGAATTATGGAATCTGTAAGCTTAATTATAGCCATAATTTGAGGTCGTCGTGATCATCTGAATTTTTAACTTGAAAATGTTCTGATTCTTCATTATGTTTTAATATGTGATACAGCTGGAGAATGCAACAGCTGCTTTTGTAGAAGGCTTGCATTTTGCAAAAGAGAGAATTCTTTTAAATTTATAATAACATGGTTGCCACTGCTGCTACATCTGCATTCTTTACGGTCACTTCATCCCCGGACTCCTCCGACTCAAAAAAGAAGAAGCTTGAAATTGGATCCATTAACCTTGGAGGCATCAGGTCGAAACCATCTTCTTTTGGAACCTTGCAAGTCAAGGCAAATGCTCAAGCCCCTCCAAAAATAAATGGAACAAAGGTCATTACACCCCCGGTAGAAGTTTTCAAGAATGAGGATGATGTCAGTTCCCCTCCTCCGAGGACGTTTATCAATCAGTTACCTGATTGGAGCATGCTTCTTGCTGCTATCACAACTGTTTTCTTGGCTGCTGAGAAGCAGTGGATGATGCTTGATTGGAAGCCAAAGCGACCAGACATGCTCATTGATCCGTTTGGTATAGGAAGGATTGTTCAAGATGGTCTTGTTTACAGACAGAACTTTTCAATTAGGTCTTATGAGATAGGTGCTGATCGTACGGCATCCATAGAGAGTAATGAATCATTTACAGGTTCGGGTTATTGTTATTTGGCTAGGATGTTTGAACAGTTTATACTAAGGAACTAAGTTTATAGTTACTGATTTCTCATGTTGGGATTTGGCTGAGACTAATTTTCAATTAATATATCCATTTTTTTTTTTGCAGGAAACAGCACTCAATCATGTTAGAAGTGCTGGAATGCTAGTAGATGGTTTTGGTTCAACCCCTGAGATGTGCAAAAAGAATCGAATATGGGTAGTCACTCGGATGCAAGTTGTGGTTGATCGCTATCCTACTTGGTAAGATATACTTTCTTGCTAACTGGTTTCTCTTGTAGCAGCAATTCATGATAAACCACTTCTACTTTACCTGGTGTGCTTGTGGATTATGTGTGTATCATCATGATGTTATGTGGATACAACACAAAATGTGATGTCACTAAGACGTGTTTTGCTGCTAAAATCGGTTTAGCTCTTGAAAGTTGAATCTCACCAATAGTTGTTTTCTTGCTTGGATGATACGGGAGCTACTATGGTCAAGTTTAACTCTTACATTGGACTTATTTGTGTTCTTCTTGCAGGGGTGATATTGTTCAAGTAGATACTTGGGTCAGTGCATCAGGAAAGAATTGCATGCGAAGGGATTGGGTTATCCGAGATAGCAAAACTGGTGAAATTTTAACAAGAGCTTCAAGGTGAGGCTTTTGTTTGGCTTGTCTTTGTGTTCTTACCTTTAAACAAATGATGCATTGTCTTTCCGACTCCGGTACGAAAGGATCTCATGTTTATCGTATATTATCATGATAGAATCTGATGCTCCATGCCATGATCTTGTTCATCACAATAGGTGATTGAGATTTTGGTTTCCCGGGAGTGGTTGTTCTTTTCATCTATGTATGTGCTTGTACATTATTGAATGGTGTGTTCATGTCTGTTTTGATTTTGGTGATCTGCAGTATCTGGGTGATGATGAACAAACTGACTAGAATGTTATCTAAAATACCAGAAGAGGTCCGAGGGGAAATAGAACCTTATTTTATGAATTCTGACCCTGTTGTTGCCGAGGATAACCGGAAATTAGTGAAACTTGATGACAGCAGTGCAGAATATGTCCGTAAAGGTTTAACTGTAAGTCCTCGCTGCTCTATTCAATTGTTCGCCTACATCTTTGCTTGGCCGGTGTTTCCTCGGAGGCGGAGCCAATACCCTCCAACTCCAAGCTCGGCATCTGATTTCGGAATTAGTATTTCTCCTGATTTTCACCAATTTTGCATGCATTTTAAGCTGGAAGTAATACTGGTTGCAGAGTGCCCCATTGCCGATCTTGGAGTCTCACGAGCTATCTTCCGTGACACTGGAGTACAGGAGGGAGTGTGGGAGGGACACCGTGCTGCAGTCACTAACTGCTGTCTCCGATCGTGGTGATGGGAACTCGGCGAATCTCGGCAAAATCGAGTACCATCACTTGCTCCGTCTTGAAGACGGGGCTGAGGTCGTAAGAGGAAGGACTCAATGGAGGCCTAAGAAATCCGAAAGTTCCGGTAATGCGGTTCAAATCCCACCTGAAAGTGCCTAGGAATCCAAGTTTCTGAACCATTGCTGGATGTGCAGTAGTTTCATTACTTTGATTCACACTGCTATGTAGAATATATCCCTTGTTCTGTTTTATATGTTGTGTCTGTATGTAATAGGAAAGACCAACATGTCTGAAGCATATTTATTTATTCTTTATTGATTTATTATATATATTCCTTAAATGTGTTATTAAAATACCTGTGATTTGAATTTTATTTTTGTAATTTCCCCCTCATATTGTATTTTTTTAATTAATTGCAGAAGTAAAAATGTATATGAATTTATTAATGATTCAAATTTTCTGCCAACGGCTCTCCATTCTAGGAGAGATTATTACGTTACTAGTTTCACCACTTAAGATATGATCTTAACCAATTAAATTAAGATAATATCATATATTTTTTTCATATTATATTCATACATAAGCATCATCTAAATTATTCACTTTAATACCTTTGATTTAAAAAAGAAGAAAATATTATCAAAGATTTTTTATGTTGTCTTTCTCTTTATTATTTAATTTTTTTAATTATTTTTTTCTAAACCCTAACCCTATCTCTAACCGCCAACCCTAAACCTAAACCCTCACCCTAAACCTAAATCCTAAACTATAAGCCTAAACATTTAACATAAACCTTAACCCCTATCACTAAACCCTAAACTCTAAACCCTAAACCCTAAATTCCAAATCTGTAAAAAATAATTAAGAAAAATTTTAAAGAACAAGTAAAAAAAGATGGCATAAGAAATCTTTGGTAATATTTTTTTAAATCAAAGATATTAAATTGGATGATTTAGACAATGCTCATGTATAAATATAATATGAAAAAAATATATGATGTGTTTTAATTTAATTGATTGAGGATCATATCTTAAGTAGTAAAACGGGTTATGTAATAATTTCTCCCTTTGTAGGGAAAATTTTGATTATTTCCCTAAATAATTTGTGGTAAACAACATCAGAAGTCTTCAAGTGTAATATTATATTTTAGTTATTTAATTATTATAAAATTATATTTAAGTTATTTAATTATAAATAAAATTATATTTATATCACCTAATTAATAAAAAGTTAAATTTGGATCACCCTTTATATTTTTTTATATAGTTATTCTTCTTTAATATCATTTTTTATTAATAATAAAATATTTTATTTGAAATTATTAATTAATCTAATATACAAATTGATATAATATATTTTAAATACGAAGGGTGACTAAATATAATTTTATCTATAATTAAATAACTTAAGTATAACTTTTAATAATTGATTAATCTAAATATAACTTTATCTATAATTGAATAAATCAAATATAATTTTTAATAATGAAGTGACTAAATATAGTGTTGCTTATAATTGACTTGTGTTTTAATTTACTCATAATATTTTGTGCCTTGTATTTTTTTTAAATCACTTGCAAGAAAAAAAACAATTGGGCCTCGGCCCAAAACTTTACACGGTGAAACCTCCACCGCCGCCGGCAACCGAAAGTCTTTTGTCAATAAAAAAGGAAAGGAGAAAAGATAATCATTCGGCGAATACAAAAGGGACACGTGGCCGACATTCCAGCATTTGGCACCTGCGTGTCGGAGATTCATTTCTTGCATTGACTTTAAAGTTTATGACATCTGGGTCCCACTTTTATCTTTCGTTTGACCTTCTTACCCTTTTCTTTTACATTATACGCTCCAGTTCCACTGTTATTTTTAAAGTAATTATTTGCACTTTAATTACACGTAGAAAAAAGTGAATTTTTACTTTAAAAATAAGATGAAAAATATATTAAATAAGATAATAGATAATGTGGATAATAATTTCATTTAGAGATATAATTAAAATTAAACATTAGAAAGAATAAAAATTTATTAAATTTTTAAATTTAAAAAATAAAAAGAGACAAAGGTGTTTTAATAACCTAAAGGTGAAGTAATAATTTTATTTAATTAATATTTAAATTAAAACATATTTAAAATATTATTACAAAAATATCGGAAATGACTTTAAAAATTGCATTACTAATACTTCAAATATAAATATTATTTTAAATTAGGACTTCACCATAATAATTAGGAATTATTTAATTAAGGATCACAATTATAATGGTAAAAGAATTGTATATAATTTTATTAATCTCGTATTTTCAATCCCTATAATAACTTTTATTTTATTTTTATTTTATCATATAAACGTGTGAAAAAGATAAAAACTCATTCATAATAATATTAAGAACCAATTAAAATATTTTAAAATTATTTATAATACTTATTAATATGAGAGATCAATTTGATCATCATAAGTAGAAATAGAGATTACATTTAAAAGGTCCTATACTATTTTAACAAAATCTCTATTCTATTTATATAGGATAATTATTTGATATACTAATAATAAAAATTTATAGTTATTATAAAAATTTAAGAATTATATTTAAGGTGTATAGTTTATAGGGTTTAAGTTTAATGATTTAAAATTCGATAATTATAAATAAAATTCAAGGTTTAAGATTAAAATTTAAGATTTATAGGTTAAAACTTAATTCATCGTTATATTACTATAAATTAAACACTAACCTCTAAATAATAAATCATAACCATTATCTTTAAATTATAAACCTGTACGTTTAACCCCTAAAACCTAATGAATCTTAAGCTCCCTTTTGGGGTTGTAATTCTCAAACATAATGGGGATAAAGAATGTTGGTCAAAAATTTAAAAATTTAGTTTCTTTAAAACGCATATTTAAACGTTAAAGTAAATAAACAATTGCTTGTTAAGAATCAAATAAAAAATTATTAAAATTATTATAATCGATAAATAATCGTTTATCAAGCTACCATAACTACAAATACAACCTTAGTAGTGTTCAGTCTATTAATCTTTGGTGTTTACTTCTAAAAAATCTGAATCTAAGTCGCATGAATACCCTGTAAATAGTATGTGCTTATTAATTATATTAATCCTTACTAGTGTATCAGTAATATGCTCTTGCTAGAGCCTATTAATTATATTATAGAAGGAATGAATTTAATGTTAGAATTAATGAAGATAGAATTTATTTATATGATCAATACTTCTAAGTAAAACTTGAAGGTTATCTTTATTTAACCATGATTTCGTTCACAAATACTAAGGGATGACTATAATTGTGCTGCTAAACAACAGGTCCCCAACTTAATCATTAATCATTATTAATTATTATTACTATTACTATAATGGTAATTATTGAAGGAAAAATTCAAAAGAAAGGGTGAAACTTTAACATATGTCCTTCTGGGAAAATGCCACACTGATCATTCTCTTCAATCAAGGAACTCAGACTGTCGATCTTTCATGGAGATCCAACACCACTTCGTCACTTTCAAACTCAAAACTCCAACCCCATTTCTTCCCTGACCCTGAAAAACTCATTAGAAATCTAAATGCTGTTCCTTTTGTTTAAAGTCTAAACCTTTTCTTGAGACCATTTCCTTTTAACTTCCTTCTCTGTTTAAAAACCCTTTTTACAGCTCAACAAACACAGGTTTCTTTCCAACCCATCTCTTATGGCTTTATTTTTGGCTTAATTGCATGATTGGTTGATCTGTTGGTCCTTTTGGTTGGAGATATTTGCCTAAATTTATAAGCTTGATAATGACAATTTTCATTTCTGTGCTGGTTCTTTCTGCCTTGTGGTAGCTCAGAGTTTTGTTAGTTGTAAAGTAGCTTTCCTTTTGTTTTTGCTAAATGAGATATGGGTTTGTTTAAATTTGTGATTTGGTGCTAGATCTTTGTTGATTCGCTCTCCTTTTCACTGTATTTTATCAGATCTGGAGTTTATATGAGATTTCCTATGAAACAAAATTCAATCTTTAGCAGCTATTAGGCCCTTGTTTCTCTTTCTAAAGCTGATGCCTTTGTTTGTGGAGAGCTTACTTTTCAAGTTTGATACTATCAGAGTGAGTGCTTTAGCTTGATTTGTTTTGCCATTTGTGAAGAATAACTGGTTTTTTGGTAATTGCTTTACTGAATTTTCTTTATTTTTTCATCAGTTTGATGGTTGAAAGCTTAATTTTCTAGCATCTGGTAGTTGTTAACTTTTAATAGTCATGGTTGAAAATATTGAAAGTGAATCCATTATTTGTTAAATTAGTATTACTGTATATTGATGCCTATCCTTTACTTCATTTACGAATTTGTAATGTTGTATTATTGATCGAATCAGTGTAAGTTCATAACTGTTGTAATCTAATTCAGGAAGTTTGTGTTGGTGGAAGTTAACTTATTGGCATCATGCTCAAACAATTTCTAAGAAAACTACCACGGAAGTCGCAAAGATCCGACTCATTTGATTCAGCTGGGCCTGGTTCTGGTGACCGTACTTCTAACTCGGATGATGGAGTTCAGTGTACAAATTTCGGGAATAAAATTTCAAGCCGACTACGTGTTGTTAAACGGGTGTCTTCTGCTGTTTTTCCTGCTAGCATTATGGCTGGATCAGAGGCAGTGGAGCCAAATCTGGCTTTCAACGATGTTTCAAATCCACAGAGATCGAACCTGTTTATCAGTAAATTGAACCTCTGCTGTGAGGTTAGCAGTTCCAACGATCCGGATAAAACTACTGCTGAGCAAGACCTTAAACGCCAAACATTGGTGGAGCTTGTCGATTTTGTTTCTTCGGGTTCTGCAAAGTTCAATGAACCAGCAATTGCTGCAATGTGTAAAATGTGTGCCATTAACCTGTTTAGAGTTTTTCCACCTAAATACCGCTCTAATACTGCTAGTGGTGAAGTGGATGATGAAGAGCCAGTGTTTGATCCTGGCTGGTCCAGTCTGCAACTTGTATACGATCTACTTCTTCGGTTTATCGCTTATAGTTCCCTTGATGTGAAGGTGGCAAAAAAGTACTTGGATCATTCTTTTATTTTGAGATTACTTGACCTATTTGAGTCTGAGGACCCCCGAGAAAGAGACTGTTTGAAAACAATTCTGCATGGGATTTATGGGAAATTCACGGTGCATAGGCCATTTGTACGAAAAACTGTTAGCAATATTATCTATGGTTTTGTTTATGAAACCGGAAGGCATAATGGTATTGCTGAGCTCTTGGAGATTTTCGGAAGTATTATTAGTGGATTCGCTTTACCATTGAAGGAGGAGCACAAGATGTTTCTATGTCGAGCCCTTATTCCTCTACACAAACCGAAATCAGTGGGTGCTTATCATCAGCAATTAACATACTGTGTTGTACAGTTCGTGGACAAGGATCCGAAGTTAGCTAATAGCGTGATTATGGGACTGTTAAAGTACTGGCCGATTACGAATAGCCAAAAGGAATTGATGTTTATAAGTGAATTAGAAGAGATTTTGGAGATGATTAGCATGGTTGACTTCCAAAATATCATGGTTCCACTGTTCCGGCGCATAGCATGCTGCTTAAACAGCTTCCATTACCAGGTAATTTTCCTCTTCAAACTACGATGATAAATGTTTATATCATAGAGAATTTTTCCCGGTTTTGTTTTTTGTTGATTGATAACCTCCTGTCATGTATGCTTTTGCCTAACGAAAGATCTTCAAATTGACGAATTAGGCGAATTTCGTATAGTTTGTGCTAAAATGCATCTTTTGACAATGTAGATTGTTATTCAATCTGGTTTATATGTTGATCATCCTGCTAACGAGAATTTCCTTGGAGTTCACTTCATATATGTCTCTTTTATTGCCGCAGACTATCGGAAAGAGATTGAGAACAAGTGGGGTTCAATTTTACATTCACAAGTTAAGAGTTATGATAGTACGTAGTTATTTAGGAGAAAGAGGCAAATTGGTTTTGGACTAAATTTCTATATAATGAAGTGTATGCTAGTATAATTTTAATCGCAAAAACCGGCTTCATTTAGTTGGTGTTAGCATTTCTCTTAGCGTATCGACTCTTCTTATATATAATGAAGAATTTTTATTGACTAGACGAACTAATTAAATGGTGTTTTACCATGTTATTCGTACTTGGGTGTGTTGAGTGTTCAATATTAGTATGTTTTAATTTGTTGAACTTTTCATGTATTTGAAGGGTTCTTTGGCTGTCATATTCCTATTCTCTTGTCTGAATATGTATTTCAGGTGGCGGAACGAGCCCACATGCTATGGAACAATGAACGCATCCTTAATCTTATCAGGCATAACCGTCAGGTGATTTTCCCTCTCATCTTTCCGGCCCTTGAGCGGAATTCCCAGAATCATTGGAATCAAACAGTGCTTAACCTGACAAAAAACACAAGAAAGATGATGCTTGAGATGGACGAGGAGCTCGTGCTTGCCTGTGAGCGTAAGTTGGAGGAAGAGAACTCCCAGTTAAACGAGGCAACCGAGAAAAGGAAACTAACATGGGAACGTCTCGAAACCGCTGCTGGTGTCAAACCTGCAGCTGCTAACATCGTTCCTCCTGTAAAACCAACCGCATGCCCTGTTGCCTGCTAATCACCGGAGTATCTGTCCTGAAAAGAAAAAGAAATATCCATGTATACATTTATAGCTGCTTTAATTGCATCCATGGATGTTTCTTCTTGAATTTGGCCAGGTTTGTGAAGAAAAAGGGTTTTAGAGGCACACTTCAGAGGCTCTGTTACTCGGATTTAGCTACGAGTATGTACGTATCCAATACGGGTATGTTTAATTTTTTTAAATATGCAGTCTTTGGAGAGTTATATCTGTGTATTTGTTGGATGTAAGTCGTATGTGTATACTCGAATATGTTGCTTCGAGTATACACATCGACGACATCGTATGTATCGATTATGGGCTGTTTTTTCTGTCCATATTATTACTCTATGACATTTGAAGTATTGCTTTATGATACATTAGAAAAAGAAATCCATATCTGTAGGGAATAATGATAGAGTTTGACCCTTAATTTATTAAAAAGTTAAATGATGTAATTCAATAAAATCAAACACATATGAATCCAACTGATTCATGATTTGAATCCTAAAGTCTATAATCTCATATTTGAAAGAAAATAGAGAAAATCTTGTCATTCCTTAAAATCATCCTTGTCATCCAAAGGAATTGGTCGGTTCCTCCAGAAAACAGCAAGACCACTCCCGCCAAGCTGCATCAAATTAAGACCTCAATGGAAAGTGCAAGAAAAATGGTATAATGAAAGGATTGTTGTAATGAAAAGAAAAAGGAAAAAACCAACACCTAGACATCAGAGTGCAAAAATTTGTCATATACTTACCGCCATGAAAACAACACTAACTGCAGAAGGAACCATTACAAGGGGATCGGTGAAATGTTTCTTGGCAAGCAAGAAACCAAGTGCAGAGCTCTGTGCATGAACAAACCAGAATACAGACATCAATAATAAACTCCAGAAGAAACTTCTGCTTTACACGGATTCTTTATTTTCCGCAAAGTACCAGAGATATTCAACATTTTATGTTATTTTGATATGATCCTCAAAGTATATGAAAAAATTTATCATACATGTCTTTGACACATACTGTGATACTCATTCGAGTTTGGATAACACAAGGTAAAATAAAATATGCTACTCCGAGAACGAATATGATGCATTAGAGATTTAAAAGAGAAGTTATCATTCTATAAGACCTTGGGTTTTTAACGAGTAAACTGGGATAATCATCTATCCAAAGACAAACATCAGTCCGACATGTGTTAGGTGGTTGCTTAAAAGGTTTCAAGAGTAGTGATGATGCCTTAATATATGTACTGAAGAAATGTGGTACCTGCATTCCGCATTCAATGGAGATGGTACGAGAAGTTGATTCACCGAATGATACTTTAGAAACCCAATAACCAAGTGCAAAAGCAGCAGCGTGTAGGAGAGCAACAGGTAATATTAGCTGAGCTCCTTGGGCTTTTAACACTTCTGACACTAGGCCAATCTTAGTATTAAAAGGGGACATAAATGTTAGTTCTTTATATATGGAAAGAAGTTTCAATACAAGCACAGAAAGTGAATATTGAAGTTACTAACATACTATAAATGTACTTCATTAAAGTGTCATCTTAAGAACTTACAGGGCTTGCACAAAGCAGGGTAGTTAGAATAACTCCGATTAATGGAGTCACTGAGATGATTTTCGAAGTTAATTTCGGGAAGAATTCATTGGACAAGACTGCCACGAAGACAAACATTAGAATCATATGATTGTATGTCAAAATTCGTAAGATTTCGTGATAATTATAAGTGCTAACTGTATTCCTTTGATACCTCCAATAACTGTTGGTACTAAGACAACCTGAAAAGTGCTCATTGCAAGACCCTGCAAAAAGATTTTTGGGAAGGAATGTCCTTCCATTAGTGGAGTTACCATAAATGAAAAAGTTAATGACATTTTGAGATCTTTATCAACACTATCAAGTAAATTTCTAATAAGGATAAACGTACCGCAGCATTGACTGGAACAAGCTGACCAGCAAGTAGCTTTGTAAGGAGTGGTGTCATAACTATAGCTCCAATAGTTGAACACCTGCAAATATCTCATAGGAAATTGGGGAACTTGAATCTTGTTTAATTTCAAGTTTTAGATATGTCCAAAAAACAATTTTAATGTAAAGATAAATATTAAATATAGTTGATAATTAACCAGAAAATGCATTGGAATGAAAAGTTCATCAACTACAAATGTATTTTTGAAAGAAAAAAAAACATAACCAAATTTTTACTGGTTGGACAGGTTTGACAAGTACCCAATTCTTATATAGTCGCCGACTAGACAAGCCACCGTTTCCTGGTTCAACCGGTCCGGTTTATTATTCCATGTCTTAGGAAAGTACAATATCAAAGACTACCTATCAGATAAAAGCATAATGCATGGATGCAGTTTGATCTTACGTTGTCATGAGAACAGAAAGTGCCACATTCCCTTTAGATATATAGGTTGCGACATTTGATGCCTGACCACCAGGGCAGCAGGAGACCAAAATAAGACCAGTTGCAAGCGGAGCAGAAAGTTTAAGTACCTGAAAATCACATTAGATGTTGTTCAGCATTCACTTATTGATACCAGCTTACTAGGAATCAATGTAATCCTGATAAATGACATTATATATGTATGTATATATAATGCAATCCAAATTAGAGTGACTTTAATTAGAAAAGCTAAATTTGGACAAATTATATCTTATCTGCAGTCTTCAACCAACTTCTTTAATAGGAAATTTCCCATTTCCTTAATAGCACAAAGTTTTAACCACGTATTCTATATCTTAAATCAAATAACACAACAGACAGCTTGTTTGGAGTAAATTGTCATGTCTACTTGCTATGGAGAAGAAGTTTATCTCCACAGTAAGTATAATCTATGTTAGTTGGACTCCTAGTTTGAATACCAGATACAATTGTGCGTTTGACACGGGTATCGTCAAAATTTCTAAACTTTCTCATGTATTGGAGGGTCCTTGGAGGGATATACTCTCCAAAACCATGTTTAAAATTGTGTAGGACATAGGTACTTCAAGAAAAATAAGGAGTTGGAGCAACATAGAGTATAACTCAACCAGTTAGAAAGTATCGAGGCAAAAACAAATTTTGAATTACCTTAGCAATAGTATATCCTAGAATAGGCTTGATGAGGTATTGAGCAAGAAAACCTATACCTACCTGCAAATTGAAAATCAATACCCTTAACAAACACTCAAACAGGTCATTTATTTGTTTAATCAGCAATCTACTAACTCATATGTGAATATGTTGACTTACAGTCCATGGATTCCGTAGACAGCGTCTGAAATCCTCAAAGGTTAATGTCAATCCCATTGAAAGCATGAGGAAACCTAGGCCAAGGGTGAAAAGATCCGGCCCTAACCATGTTACCTTTAGGAAGGAATAAATGGTTAAGTAGCAAAACAACATTTGAATCATCATTCACTAAAAGCACTGCGGAGGACTAAACTTTACCGCATCTGGCTTGTAAATGCCAACAATAGTTCCCAAGATAACCTGTTCATTAAATTATAGTTAAAATGTAAAATTCAAGACAAAATTCACTGTTTTATCAAATACATTAAGAAAAATATAACACCCACCCACACTGGGAAAAGAGTAGTCAAAGTTTCAACTATTCTCTCATACTGGTTCATCCCAATCGGTGTCGGACTATCTCCGGGTACATTAGCAGCAGCCTTACACTTAACTTTGGAGTTCCTGGATAGAGAGATCACATAATTCTTAAGTATTTAAAAAGATTAACAAATGAGATTTTATACACTCAAACAAACATAAGAATGCCTCACATTAGCAACCAAATCCATATATTGGAGCTAAAATGGGTTCAGCAAGTACCAAAGTCCTAATTTGCTTAGAATCTTCATTCCCTCTAAAGTAGTCTGACACAGTGAAGGTGTATGTATGGAAGTATGATTCACCAAAAACTTTTTTAAAAAATTCAGTTAACTCATGTCGAGCACATTCTTATATGTGACACTCACCGCCGAGTCCGGTTAACATCATTTGTATGGTCAAGCAATGAATTTGACAGTGAATTTATGGAAGGTCTAAACATTTTTCTTTAAACAGTCAACTCTATGATTATCAAATCAGCTAGCTTTGCTTCTGTGGCATGGTCAAGCAATGATTTTTACAGTGAAAAAGCACTCTGGAGATTCTAAAAGAAAGAGATTGCATTTAATCAAACACCTTGTGCTCAAGAAACTACCTTGAACCTGCAATAACGGAGGAAGTGGATAAAAGAGCAGGAAGGGGACTATTTAACTTGCTTTGCATTGCCCAACCATTTCCATACGAAGAAATTCCAGCTCTAACATCTGAAAGTTCATATTCAAGAAAAACAACAAAGATCAGAAACAAACCCATTAGATAAACAATCATACTAAAGTCAAACCATGAAGGAATCATCAAACTTACCCAGCTGAACTGATTGTACCCTTCTGCCAGGTATCAAAGACAATGGTCTTCTACATGTTACAAAATCACATGTATGCAAAGAGTTATGTCTGACTACAAATCTAGACAAAGCCGCCATGATCAAAGACGAAACAAGAAGCTATAAACAAAGAAAGAGTAGGTTTTTAAAGGGGTTACTTGATTTTATCCGTTGAGATTGAATGGTTTTTTTAATATTTTTTCTGTAAACCGAGGAATCACCTCAGCATTAAAAAAGAAATGGGATTTAACCCAATGGTTGTCGGTTGATTAAGTCATCAACTTGCTGCTGCTGCTGTCGTCTTTTGGTTGTCTATTGACAAGTCCAGTGCGTGTTGTCGTTAACACGCACTTCTGAGTCAGACCTCAAGTTGAAGGGTCTTTCTCTAATCTCTTCTTAGTTTTACAAATGGCGTCAAATGAAGCAGACCATGGTTGTGAAGAAGAGCGTATTATGGTCGGTCAGTCAGTTAGTTAAAGGACTATACTTCACAGCTATATTAGTTAAGGTTAGTTATACGTCGCTTTTTAATTATTTTTTTCATATTTATCCATTTCTTTATTCATAAGATAGATTATATTTATTTATTTATTTATTTGACCCTTTTTTTAATATTTTTCTTTAAGTTTAAGTGTTTTTAATACAATTAATTTTTTTCTTCCTATATGTATAAATATTAATTTTGTGGGAGTTGAGTGGGTCAAGTCAACCACTGAATATAATGCAGATAAGCTCTTGCATGCCTTTAAAAACCTCCCTTCGACCTTTCTGTTTTCGGTTCTCACCGGGAAACCGTTTCCGGTTCTGACAAGTCACCGGAAAAACCGTTAAAGCCAGAAACAACCATTTTGCATCATCATTTTTCTTTTGTTCTGTTTCATTTTTCGACCAAAATCCTATAATGGTGGTCGTGAAATTTGTCTGTCTTTTTTTAGTTTCAGTTCTGATATTAACTTCGATTGTAAACTCAGAACCGGTTCAAGACAAGCAAGTTCTCCTTTCATTCATTTCGAAAACCATACACTCGAACCGGGTTCAATGGAATTCATCAACCTCAGCCTGCGACTGGGTCGGTGTCGAATGCGACGCCAACCGCTCCTTCGTCTACTCTCTACGGCTCCCCGGTGTGGCCCTCATCGGTTCGATTCCACCCAACACAATCGGTCGGTTGAGCCAACTTCGAGTTTTAAGTCTCCGGGCAAACCGTTTATCCGGGGAGATTCCCGCAGACTTCTCAAATTTGACTCTCCTCCATAGCCTTTATTTGCAGGGTAACGAGTTCACCGGTTTGTTCCCGCCCAGTGTGACTCGTTTAACTCGTTTGATACGGCTCGATCTTTCTTCCAACAATTTCACCGGCCCAATACCTTTGAGTGTCAATAATTTGGGTAATTTGACCCGACTCTTCTTGCAAAACAACAAGTTTTCCGGTTCTCTCCCCAGCATCGACTCCAACGGTTTAGCCGATTTCAATGTTTCTGACAACAACCTTACCGGTTCAATCCCCGACTCGTTATCCAAATTCCCTGAATCTTCATTCGCTCGTAACCAGGGACTTTGCGGCCGCCCACTCCGGCCATGTAACCCCGTTCCGCCATCTCCTGCACCATCCACAACTTCCGGTGAAAACTCCAAAAAACTTTCAACCGGCGCCATCATTGCTATTGCCGTGGGGTCGGCAATTGTCGCATTGTTATTTTTATCATTCTTCCTCATTATTTGCCTCCGTAAACGTAAGCGACGGTCACCGAAGCGACTTCCAGTTACGGCAACCATTCAGGCGGTTCAGCAGGAAGAGGCAGGGACTTCATCGTCGAAAGATGATATAACTGGAGGTTCAAAGGAAGTTGAAAGGATGAACAAGATGGTTTTCTCTGAAGGCGGCGTTTATAACTTCGATTTGGAGGATTTGTTAAGTGCGTCAGCTGAAGTGTTGGGGAAAGGCATGTTTGGAACGTCGTTCAAGGTTGTTTTGGCGGAAGGGACGACGGTGGTAGTTAAACGGTTAAAAGACGTGACGGCCAGTAAACGAGAGTTCGACATGCATATGAAAATGTTGGGTAAAATCAAGCATGAAAATGTGGTTCCTTTGAGAGCGTTTTATTATTCCCAACACGAGAAATTGCTCGTTACTGATTTCATGCCTAACGGTAGCTTGTTTGCCAGGCTTCACGGTAAATTACTGGTCCATTTCAATTAACATGTTACGTTGGTTTGGTTTCGATTGCGATGTTATATTTCGGTTGAAATGTGATTGATTTAATAACTTGTAGGTAGCAGAGTCTTAGGCCGTGCACCTTTACATTGGGACCATCGCATGAGAATAGCCTTAACCGTGGCTCGGGGCCTAGCATACCTCCATGGTTCGGTAAACATGGTTCACGGCAACATTAAGTCCTCTAACATCCTTCTCCGACCAGACCACGAAGCCTGCATCTCAGACTTTGATCTCAACTCCCTCTTTTCCAACACCACTCCGTCTAGCCGTGTCGTAGGATACCGAGCACCGGAAGTAATCGAAACACGTAAAGTTTCGTTCAAGTCCGATGTGTATAGTTTTGGAGTGTTGCTGTTAGAATTACTGACCGGCAAGTCACCGGACCAAGCCTCGATAACAGAAGAAGGGATCGATCTTCCACGTTGGGTCAAACCCGTGCTTCATGAGGAATGTACTGCCGATGTTTTCGACGTTGAATTAATGTCATATCCCAACATTGATGAAGAAATGGTACAGTTGTTGCAGATTGCCATGGATTGCATCTCGGTAATACCTGATCGACGACCGGACATGTCGGAAGTAGTACATATAATTGAAAGTATAATGACTGACGAAAGCAGAACGAATGATTAAGGATATGCTGATGAAACAAAACCAGTCATCTTTATCTTGTCTTGTCGTTGAAGACAATATTTTCATTAGCTTTTTGCAACTATTTTTATATTATTTTTAACCATATATTCGATGCGTTGACTGGGAGAAGCCAGAGTTGAAAATTTCAGTTAAAAAATCAAATCCATTTGCAGGCGATCTATAAATGTCAAATGCCTATAGGTCTGACACGTGGCTATCTAACTAGTGTGCATGTTCAAAGGATGATATCAGAACCGTCCAATACTATATCAAAGGCCTAGAGGTGTAAAGCGTGGCAGATTGAAAGCTGGCCAAGCCGGCCTTTTCTTAATTTTTATTAATCTAAAAAGTTTTATAAAGTAATATTGTTCATAATTATTTTTTAATTTTTTAATAATATATAAATATTTTATAAACAAAGTGATTGGATCTAAATTTTAAAGTAAACATTATTTTTTTAGGAACAAATTATATTTTAATAAACATATTTTTTATATTTAAATTAGGTATAAAGTAAAAAAAAATTACATTTAATTGAATAATAATACTCGTAATAGCCGAAAATGCTCCTATCGCATTGGATTCTTCACGTACAACAGTCGGATAATTTATTCCCACAGGTTGCCTAAACTTTACCCTATTTACGATTATCCTTTATGATCTTTAATTTAACCTGCTGCCTGCATATTATATCTGATAATTTATCATAATATTCGAATATTAAAATAATATATTATCGTATAAATTTAGATTCATATATTTATTTTTAAAATATAATATATTTTTATTTAATAAAAATATAAAATTATATTTTTATAATCATATTTAAATATGTATCGAATATATACACTAAACGTGAATTATTTGTGAACTCTTAAAATAAATAAAAAAATCATTTTCGTCTGTTACTATGGATCAGCCATGCTATAATTATTCTTACATGTCTCATTGAAAATTTCACTCAATGAATGAAGGAGGTTGAACAATAATCTAATTACTAACAACAAATTAATAGACAAATGTAACAAAATAAATGTACAGAAATCAAGATGCAACATAAAACATTGAAGATTTATGATTGAATTTGAATTTTTTCTTTTAAAACGTTCAAATTTTAAAATTAAAATTTTGATGTAATAAAATTATAACATAACGTGTGAATATATTTGATATGAATCAGGGGCAGAGCTAGGATTAAACATTAGGAAGGACAAAGGTCTATTAAACTTTTAAACCTAAAAATTGGGAAGATAAAAATCTTATTTTACTACTATTTAAACTAAGAGGGATTTCAAGTGCAATTATACCAAAAAAATTTGAGAGGGGTTTTTACTTCTCCCACATCAAACATAGTTTTGTCCCTGATATGAATTATTAATGAATTTAAAATTTAAATCTTAAATATTTATAATATTATGATACAAATTCATATAAAAAAGAGAATTGGCCTTTTTTACTATAAAATGATCAACATAAGGACTAATAAAGAATTTCCCACTTTTTGTTGAACCCAATTTGATCTATTTTAAAATAAGATAAAAATGCTAAATCTATAGATAACCAATTAAAAGCTAAATCCATAAATTCCCAAGAAAAAGTTAAATCTCAGGTACTTACCCCTTCAATTATCTGCCATATTTTGACCCTTTCAATTTCCTCAGAGTAAGAACCTAAATTTTTATTCCGCGAAATTCGATATTATATGTTGATTCAAAGCTGTGGATTTCTGTTTTGTTGTTAGAATTAAAGCATCCAATTTGTATGATGGATTCATGATTATTGAATTCTGGTAATTGATATTTGGTTAGGTTTGTATATTCTTTTTCGATCAATGGCGGGGGAATTGCAGTTAGAGTCAGCGGGTGATCGAAACCTTAGTGAATCTGATCCTCTTTTAGTTAACGAGATCGATCCGTCGTCGCCGGCGAGTTCGAGTTCGAGTGAGATTAGGAGTGAAGATATTGAGAATGGGTCTGCTCCTTGTTGCCGAATTTGCCTTGAGTGCGATGGTGAAGAAGGTAAAGGTTTAAGGTTTATTCTCTCCTTTGATTTTCCTTTTTGTTTCTAATTGTTGATATTAATTATTTTTGCTTTTGAATTGTGAATGTAATTATATTAGATTAAATTAAGGTTGGAATCAGGGTTGAAAACCAATTCGGACATTGATATTTTGGAACATATTTCATATTGAGCTTTTGGCATACTATTGAATTTACATGATTGTTGTGTATATTCAAACCTTGAAGTAATGACTGTTTTGTTCTGTAGATGATGACCTAATATCTCCATGTATGTGCAAAGGCACCCAACAGTTTGTTCATGGTGCTTGCCTTGATCATTGGCGTTCGGTAAAGGTAAATTAAGCTTTATTTCTCTACCTAAACCTGAAGGTTCAGTTCTCGACTTTAGTGTGAAATTTGTATGTTAGTAATTGATCTAATGCGAGCTTCCTCCTCTTTTTATAGGAAGGATTTGCTTTCTCCCATTGCACGACTTGCAAGGCTCAATTTCACCTTCGAGTTGAATTGTTCAAGGACAATTCTTGGCGTAAAATAAAATTCAGACTTTTCGTGGCAAGAGATGTCTTTCTCGTGTTCTTGGCTGTACAAACTGTAAGACTTCTTAGTCCCTTTACATTCATCTCACTTACATACAGGTGATTGGTTCATCATCAATTGCCTGAAATGGTTATCTTATGATGGATTTATCTATTCTTCAGGTGATTGCTGCGATGGGAGGCTTTGCATATATAATGGATAAAGATGGGGAGTTCCGGAAGTCATTCAGTGATGGTTGGGATCGCATTCTGTCAAACCATCCTGTACCATTTTATTATTGCATAGGTAAGCTTCCTTAATTTTCTGTCTTATCTTTGTCTACTGTATATTGCAGGTACCTTACCTCATCTTTTCCTTGTTTTCTAGGTGTGCTTGCCTTCTTTGTATTGCTTGGATTTTTTGGTCTCATATTGCATTGCTCCTCTCTCAATAGCAATGACCCGCGAATGGCTGGATGCCAGAATTGCTGTTATGGGTGGGGTATATTGGATTGCTTTCCTGCATCAATGGAAGCATGCTTTGCACTGGTGGTGGTTTTCGTTGTAATCTTTGCCATTCTGGGGATAGCTTACAGTTTCCTTGCTGCCACCATGGCAATTCAGCGGATCTGGCAGAAACACTATCACATTCTTACTAAGAGGGAGCTTACTAAGGTAAACATCAAGAGAGTTAGCTTTATAATTATATCTTTGCTCCCATTATTACTGATTAAATCTTGCATCGGCATTGGTCTTTTGCAGGAGTACGTTGTGGAGGACCTTCACGGCACTTATACCCCACCAAAACTTGATCCAGAGCACGAAGAACGCTTGAAAATGATGAAGCTTTTGTAACGTGAAGGATGAATAGATGGTGAGAAAATCCTCAAGAGGTATCTGAGTTGAGTCTTTCAAATTATTCAGAATACAAAAGATAAATTTTGGTCGGTTGCTTGGCTATTTTGTCGAATAGAGTGGGGGAAGAGCGTGTCCTTTGTCTCAAAAAATCTCACTTTGAAGTCTTTACATGGTTATTGCTGGCTGACTGAACGTGGTAATCCTGCCATGCCAGGTGCGAGGGTGCATATATGTATGTATCGTTTTCCATTGATGTTTGTCTAATAACCAACCGGATACAGTGATACTATTCTACCCAATATACCTTGCCTAGGAAAACCCTTGTGCAGATAAATGATTCTTATGTAGTAGTATGTTTTTAACTGTTTTCTATATATACTCAGGCTGGGTATCTTATCTTCAGATTGATTCAAGGTTTCAATTGCAATACTAGTCAAACTTCTTTTTCTTGGAAACATTGTTAAGGAGAGAGAGAATAGAAAACATGGAATGTAACTTGTATATCTTTTCACTTTTAGCATGATGTGATTGGATTCTTTTAGTCGAATATCGAGGGAGAAGTAGGCGTTGTTAGGATAGAAAGAACAAAGTTCTATTAAGCTTTTAAATCTAAAAATCGAGAAGAAAAAATTTATTTTATTATTATTTAAATTAAGAGGGACCTCAAGTGCAATTATACCAACAAATTTTAAGATGGGTTATTGTAAAACGTCATTGAGATGTAACCGGTTTTTATCGAACGACATTCTATCTAAACATCTTTTATTCTATACTATGCTACTCACAATGGAAATAGAAATTCGGGATCGATATGTTTAGGGTTATTATAAACATGTTACAACTTAATATCTGCTAACAACACTTCATTATCTGTAAGAACATCGGAAAGTTTCTTCTGCTCTAGGCCCTAGGGAAACCCATTGCATTGGGGTTTTGGATTGTTAGTCTGTTGTTGATGTTGGCATTTGACCATCACTAACAAAAACAAGATGGTCACCATCTCTAATCACTTCAATGTCATCAATTTCAGCTCCTTCTTTGCTCACAACTTTAGCTCCAAATATCCCGAATTTTTTAGCACCCATCTCGAGTAATTCCTCAATGTTCCTCGGAAGTAGTACAAGCTTCCCGGTGGTTTGACCCTTTTCCGGGCAACTTATTACTACTCTAGAGGAGTTGACAATAGGATCCTTGACACCCTTAGGTCGATGAACTGAGAGTAGTACATCTTTCTCCACATTGTTTGCAGCCGACATTATCCCGAAGAGCGAGTTGTGGTAGTTACTTGTCTTACGCCTCCGCCTGGATTGGCTCCACGATCCATCTGTCGCATCTGGTGCTGCAGGACTGATAACTGGCTCACTTGTAAACCTCCCAAGGAACCGTGTCTCGGCCTTCTCCGGAATCGACGTGATAGACTGAGTTTTGGTTTCTTTTCTTGATTCGAACATCGACTTTATCTCTTCGTGTCCTTGTTGCTCGGCTAGATCCCTTGGTGTCCAACCATGAACATCTGGTTTGTCAATGTCAGCATCTTGATCCATAAGGTACTTAACGATTGCGATGTTTCCTTCACAAACTGCAACATGAAGAGCTGTGTATCCATTGTGCCTCGGTCGTGTGACGTCCCCGCCGTATCGTACGATTTCCTTGAGCAAGTTTAAGTTGTTCTGTTCGGCAGCGGTGCAGGCGTAGTGACCTACATCTCCACCGTTGATGCTTGCTCCGTTTTCCTTTAACAGTTTAGCTACTTGATCGTGACCAGCTAACATTGCCTCCCATAATGGGACATTTCCTTCCAAATCTGCATAAAATAAATTAAACAAAAGAATCGAATTGTAAATTATGTTTCTGCAATCAACAGTCTGTGGGATGGAAAAGAAATGCTTGAAGATGATTTAAAGAGCTGTCCTGGTTAAGAGGATAATAGTATAACAATAATCCGAGTATTTGTATTTTTCTGTGCGCCATAATCGTGTTATATAGATCTCGACATGTAATTCGGGTTAAGAAGAAAGATCCACTGTAATAAACAGAAAGGCCTGGAGAATACCTTTACAATTTGAATCTGCACCATAATCGAGTAAGAGAAGAATGCAGTTCTCACTTCCTTTTGATGCAGCTATATGCTAGTATTTTACAAAAATAAGTCAAAATCTTTATGCATATATATACGCACATATAAAAAAATATGAATCTTTGGGATATTGACCAAATGAAAAGGCTAAAAGATTTTCACTAACCAAAGCAGTTCTTCCATTGTTGTCTGCTTCATTAGGATCAAGCCCCCTTTTCAATAGCTGATGCAACAACAAGTCGTCTCCCCTTAGTGCGGCGAAGCAAAGATTGAGAGGCAAGTCCATTCTCCCTCGAGTTAACATGTTCTCGATCTCGATTAAAATGCCTTCCATAATCGGGTCATTCTTGTCTTTCAAATGCTGTCCCAATCAAAGAATTCCAAGGCTAAATATGTATAATCTTATTCTCACATTATCAGTTGATTTTCTTCTGCATGTTCCATCATATTAATGTGTAGATAATGAGATAACAATAAGGTTAAAAGTATTTTGAGGAATTATATTAGTCAGTAATCAGAATGTTTATATAGTTAATTGCAGGCATGGATACCTGAAGGAGATTATTCATGATTATGGTCCCATCTCCGACGTTGGCCTGAATGATGTTAAGGAATGTAGTCCGGTTCAGCCGAAGTAATTGGCACAATCTTTTCGTACGTACTGTAAATAGCTGTGGCCTATAACAAAGTACTCCAATCTCACCACAGAGATCGCTCGATTTTGCCTCTCCAACAACCTGAAAACCATTCCAGAAATGACTTCACTTAACATCCATTCCTGGTTATTGATCGATAAGGCTAGTATTTGAGTAATTGAGTGATAGAACTTGCCTGTTCAACGCCATTTTTGAGAATCAATAGATCCTGAGAAGCAATATAAAACATTAGGGGCCATTTTGAGAGCAAAGTCTGAAGTAACCTTAAAATTTTAAAAGAATCATCCAAACTTGAACAAGAAGTAATGTTTTACCACGGCACCAGTAACAAGGATGTAGAAATCTGTAGGAGCTTCATTCTGCAGGATGACATCTTCTTTCGGAGGAAAATATTCAGCTTTCATCTCTGAGACCTTAAACATTTATTCACAAAGATGCAACTTTATCATGTTTGGAGTTGATTTTGGTACAAAAACTTAGCAAGTTTTCGAGTTGATTACCAGCTGAAAAAGCAAGTCGTTGGAAACGCCGCGGAATAAGTAAACCTTGTCCATAAGAGCATAGAAAAGATAATGTGAAATGCTCGATCGAATGGCTTTAGGAAGTGAATCGATAGTCTCTTGCTGCTGCAGCCCCTCTGAATCTGTCCTGAACTTCAAGCATAAATGTGCAAGCATCTGATCTTGTAGGCGAGGAGGCAACTGGTTTCTTTGAGCAAAACTTGAAGCTGCTTGAATGGTATCCCTCTAGATATAGAAATCATAACCAAAGCAAAGTTGATCAAAGATTTAATAGAAAACCGGTGCGAACAGAAAGTGGAAAGCAATAAGAAATCCACTCACGAATCTTCTAGTTCGGCTTGTTCCGTGGACAACCAAGTTCGTCATGTTTCCGATCAAATATGCTGTCAACCCCAGGTTGAAAAGCATGTAGAAAATATCAAAGACCATCTCCCTAGTATTCACAGGATGCAAATCACCATATCCAACAGTTGTCAGTGTAGTGATAGACCAGTACATCGATGTCACATATCGAATCCACAAGCTCTGTTCGAGGAAATCCTCTCCTAGAGAATTTCCGATCCATGTTCTTCCTGGATTAGGATATCGCTCAGCTATAAGATAATAGAAACATCCGGCACAATGAACTGCAAAAAGTGTAACCTACAAAAACACCCGGAGTTTCATTCATGAATGCTGCATTACTAGAAACAACAAAATTTTCAGGTAAACGTCCCATTTATGTTCTGTTGTACTCACACAAATAAGTTTTGCACATCGAACCCAAAAGTAGTTGTAGTTCTTGTCCTTCTCCATTCTGTTTAAATAAACAATAAGTCATATTCGACACTTACACCATGATCCGAGAAACATAGGTGTCACCCAACATATTTCAACAAATATCCAACCAAAAAAAAAAGCAAACTGATGAAGGTAAAACAAGTCTTGTACCTGGAAAACAATGCACTAACTCTGCGCAGACGCCAAAGACGAAGCATGTTAAATAAGCCATATGACCGCAATGGCTTAGGGGAGATTTTCTGTGCAAGTTCCGATGGTATTGTCGATATAACGTCAAAAACCAACCATGAACTGGCATATTTCCAAGCAATCTTCTTCTGATCATCGATGAGGAGATATGTTGTTTTATCAAGGTATGCAACGAAGAAGGTGAGAATAATATCCAGGGCAAAGAATCCATTAACAACATTATCAGTAACAGAGAGTGGGGTTGCAGGTTTTTCAAGGAAACCAAGTTCAAATGGCGAAACCCAAGCAGTATAGATAACTAAAATAACCAGAAAAGTCTCCCATATCCTGCAAGGATCAATTGGAATGTGTAAATATCAAGCATCATTAATTCCTTTTTGTGGACTTAGAATTTGCATAAATCATTTACAAATCTATTCAAAGTTCCTTGCATCATAGGCATCAACAAGAGAAAGAACACTATAACCACCCACCGGCGGTGATATGGTGTATCCGGACCTGCGAGGTATTGACCATTTCAGTTCATTGGATAAAATGGTGTGAAAACTTGTATATACCAATTATTATAGTTCATGCTAGTTATGGTATTGTCCACTTTGACCCATTGAACCAAAAGTTTGTAAACATAAATTAGTCAAATCTTATAGGTTGAAGATTAGGTGACTACTAGCACCCAAAGATGAATTTCAATAAACATGTGAGATTTATGAATCCACTACATTATCCCAGAAGAAAGAGAAAAGTCAAGAGGAACTGTAAAAGGTCAAAAGTTTGCAAGGGTTTCAACACAACATGCCCCTCAAATTTGATATTGCAACCATATTTTGAATAACAAACAAAAGGGAGATAAATCTCTTTTCAAGGCAGAAAAGCAAGAGTTTGATACTATTAGAGAAAGTTCAAAGTGATCCCATGAGAGTCAACCCTGAGATTGTCAGGCCCCAATCAAGATCTGCTTTGGTCTTGAGTTCAGACAATTCAACAAACACATTGCGACAGCAATCAAAAAGACATATTTGAATTAAACACGTACCATTTTTTAATATAAATCCATCATTTCAACACACATGCAAAGAACAAACAACAGTTTTGAACAATAAAAGATAGTTTTAAGATTGCTTTATTCATTAACAGAACCAACCTGAAGGGAAAAACCAGTGAAACGAATACTACTTGCTAGTATTATTTGCAGAAATTTAATCAGAAACACAGTAAAAGATGAAGATTTCACTCATTTCACAAGCCCTTTTCTCTATATAACCCAACAAGTACAACAAAATTAATACGAGGAACCAGTAAGCAGCCTCATAAACTCGAATGAATTATGTGATAGTGTAGGAACAAAGCTATCTTGCTTTTCTTTTTCCCTTAACTAACGAGAAACTGTAAATAAAAGTATATAACAAGTAAACATTAAAGAAGACAAAAAAAGAAGACAATCTTTTGCTTTGTCATTTCGAAAAACAAAGGTCACGATTTCCAATGGCGAAGATTTTCCCAATAACCCCACCGCGTTGAAAAGAAAACGGAATTTATTAGTTATTACCCAGATGTTCATGAGCCTTGACCCTATGCATTTACAGAAAAGAAAATAACCCAGAGCTGGAAAACAATAAACAAAGGTATATTTCTCACCTGTAACGACGATCATAAGGAGAAACAATGAATCTCTTGAGCTTAACTCTACGGTTGCTTCTTGCACCAAGCGAGGGGAGGATTCCTGTGGATAGACTGTAATGGCTGCTCTCTCTTGATAATTGTTCGATCTCTTCTTGCCCGCATACTGATACTCGAAACATGCCTCTGTTCTTCCTTTTCTTGAGGATACTCTCGATCTCTCTCCCGCCTTCCTCTTTGGCTCTCGAGAAATATATATCTTATATACGCGCAAAAAGTTTTTTTTTTTCTTTCTTTCACTCCCATGACTATTTCTGTGTTCGAATTTTAATTTATTAATTGATTAATTTAAATTAAATATTAAAATAATAATAATATTTTTATTTTATTCTATATTTAAACTTTAAACATTAATTAATGCGATCTAACATTTCATTTAATTAGGTTAATTAATTATTGATATAATATATTTTTTCTATAAACATAGTATATAATATATTTATCAATTAATTTAAATTGATATTATAAAAATCTAAGAGCAGTAAATAAGTAAGATTAAAATTAAAACCTCTAATGTTATAAAAGATTTATTATTTTTTTATTATCCTCTTAATTTTTAAGATATTGTCTTAATTAATTCGAATTAATTTATATTATATAAATTTATTTAAATAATATTAAATTATTTAAATTAACTAATAATTACGAAACACCTGGTATTTTATTCTCTTAAATGAATGATAATAATTTTTTTTTATAATTTTACACCTATATATCGGGACCATTTTTCTCAATTTTCCCGTTCTGGTCTACGCTGACTGCCGTTACAATTTTTGTCTAACAGTATATATTTGTTTAAGGCACTGTTACGGCAAAAATATAATCTATTATAATTAATTATTTATTTTTTGTAAAAATATTTGATAAAAGGATAAGTCATTGTTATTGATGATAAATATTTTAATTTAAATAAAAATAAAATATAAAAATAATATTAATATGTGTTTTTAATAATTTTATTTATTTTTAATTTGATCGTTTATAATCTCGTTTTTTTAAATACGAAACATCCCTTTTGTGTAGTGTTTAAGGCACTCGGTGTGTGTTGCACACCCAAATCTCTTTGTTGTCTTCAGTTTGAAAGTTCAGACACTCACTCAGTGCGCGTGACGCCACTTTCCGTGTATTGCTTGGGTTGGAACTTTCAAACTCACGTGTATTGTCGCGTGAAAGAAAAAATACGTCTCTCTCTTATATATGAAGGAAAATATTTTGATTCTTGCTGTTAAATTTATGGTTAATTAACTTGATTAGGTTAAATTATCATTATCTCGATTAAATTAAATTTTAATTTTATAAATAAAGTAAATTAATTTAAGAGTATCATTTTATTATTAAATATTTTGTTTAAAGTATGTAACTTATAATTATTTTTACTACGATTATCCAATCACAACATTAACTTATGTATGGATCTATGAAATATATTTTTAATGGCGTAAGTACATATAATAAATAGCATTGAAAATGTGGTGTTAATAGAGAAAGACGACAACAGCGATGGTGATAATTCTTGAAATATAAATAAAAAAATAATTAATCGATAGTCGAAAGATTAATCAAGATAGAAATAAAATATTATTTTAATCTTTTTTTATCCGAAAACGAAATAAAAGTCAAAGTGATATCAACGACGATCAAAATAGAAGAAAGAACATAACCGATGACGACAATCGAAAATAATCAATACCGGTGACGATATAAATGTGTATAAAATTCATCATACTTGAACGTATGCAATTTTTGTCAACGGTTCACAACTCAATGCTATGTCCTACCACCAACCATATCTTTTACTTTTTCGTTTTGAATAACACCATCATGCAAATCTTTAATCACCCTAATTAAGCTAAAACATATTTATTTACCTTAAGGTTTATTATCATCTAACAAATATTTAATTCATTTAATTATTTATTTTAAATATAATTCTACGAAACCACGTTATCATGATACGAAAGGCCAGTTTTGTCCCTGCCCTTGCCCTCATCCGAAGGCGAGTGAAATGAATGCTGTGAAGGCTCAGCAACACTGTACGTAGACTTTTGCTTTGCATTAAGTAGCAGGTAGCAGTTAGCAGTTAGCACCTTCTGCTTTCAAAACTCTACCAAGTGGGGTAAGAGACGCTGGTTTGGAATATGTACAAGTTTGGAGGTCAAAATCAACAGACCAAGTGGTATTGAAATAAATTCACGTAATTGTATAACTTTAATATAAATTATAATTTATTATTTTAATTTTTTAATATCTTGTTTTATTAAATTAACTAATAATTAATATTTTAAAATGTAAAAGTCGTTTTGAATTAAATGCCAGGTCGTGGGTTGGAAATCGATACTTGAATTTCTTTGGAATGGGAGAAGCTACGTCATGTTTGTTGAATGGAAAATCCAGTTATACTATAGTATAATGTATAATAATACGTACAAGTTTAGGGTACCTTTTCTCAGAATGGTTGGTTTTCCTTGGCACAATCGAACAAAATTGTTTAAAAAAGTAAAAATAATCAATTACAGAGCCATTTCAACCTATAAACAAACTATTTATATTAGTTTTATACGATTAAAGTTAAATACGTAAAAAAATAAGGAGAAAAACTTTAATATACATATTATTTAAATTTTAATTTTAAAATTAAAGATTCAATTTATAATTTAAAGTATAGTGTTTAGTTTTTATAATTAAAGTTTATGAAAGTTTTTGATGTAAAATCACCGCCAAACTCTTTGCCGCTTAGCAACGCAATATTGTCGTTGAATTTTGTACTTCTTAATTAAACAATCTATTTGGCTTCCATACTCCATCCCTACAAAGCTTACCGACTGGGGATGATATGGTCAATATATTACAAATATAATGCGAATTCCTAATAAAAAAATGGTTTTAGACTATTCGAGTTCCTTATTCATAAAAAAATACCAACTTAAAATATTATTAATAATTATAATATTTTAATTTTAGTCTCCGTGGAATCAACACCATCAACGATACTGATCCTACTCTCTTTTTTGTCTATCAGAAATGATCTGCCATAGCCTTTAGTGCGGAAAGGAACCGATGCTACTCAATTCTCACCATTGAAAGAAAGAAAAAGGAAGGGGGAAGGGAAAAAAGATCAAGGAAGGACTCAAGGACCACTAAACGTGAAACAAGGAATCACAACACTGAAAAACATGATTATTATGATTAATTATACTTCACATGGTATTTTAACACATAAAAATATATTCATCACAATTATTTATCATGTCTATTTTATTTATTAAAATATTTATCGTAATATAAAATAGTTTAAGAATTATTCTGATATTATTTATTTATTTTAATTAAAATAATTTTAAATTTAAAATATGATTAACTCATCAAAATTGAGTCCCATCGTCCTTCCCACTTCGCAAGTAGCACCTTCCCCGGTTTGCTGTTTCTTGTAGAACATGAATCTAAATGGCACATGCATCCAACATTAATGTGGGAAATGACCTTTCTGGTCCCACAAAAGTAACTCTGAAACCGAGGCTGGGTTCATCCAATAACATCATCCTTCGTGGCAAAAGCTTCTACTTTCTACACTCTTTTTGAATTAGTCGTCCAAAAATATCTGTGTTCGATTTGGGTTATTTTTTTCCAACTCATGTGGAATTTCATTTTCAACTGTATACTCTATTAAATGAAGTAATAAAAAAAATACATCAACGCTCTTTGTTATTTATTTTATATTTTTATTATAAAATAAAATTTTAATTATACTAAAATATATTAAGACTTATTATATATTATTAAATAAATAAGACTGTATAATAAATTTTACTTAATCTTACTTCCACAATACCTTCCTATTCCAGTTTCTGCAGTGGTTGGCCGACGGATGAAGGCGTGTGAAAGTGCATTATAGATTTTTATAGTGCATAGGCTCTGACTTTATGAGCATTAAATTAGAAACAAGAAATCCGCCAACTAACCCATAATTGACGCACAAAAAATACTGTAGTCTACACTAGAATGTCTAAGAAGTTGAGAAAAATAGCATGCAGGCAGTCCGCCGCTGCCGCTGCTCGACACTCACCCGTGCTTGGAGTAATGATGGGGGAAATGGTTTCCTGCCGCGTAGTGGGAAATTTATGTAAGCTAAATTTATAATTAAAATATAAATAACTATATAATTTATTAAATAATTTATATATTACAATATAACTCAGAAAATAATTCAATTGGTGACGACCGACTTTATATTTGAGATTTGAGTTAGCTCTAGTCTTAACCACTTAATATGGGCAGGGGAGAATCTGAAAGGGTTAGGCACGGCTCCCGACCCTTTTAATTAATATAAAAATGTTATAACTTGTGTTTGACCCCTATTTTTTTTAATTTCACTGTTTAGATGAAAGGATTAAATAAGTTTGGGTTCAAATTTTAAATATGTTGTATTTTTTAATAAAAGAACTGTAAATAAAATAAATTAAATCTGATGAATTATTTTTATAGTAAATATTTAATATAAATTAATTGATTAATAAATTAAATATCTATGAATTGGTTGACAAAATCCATAATGAAATGTACTATTTATAGGATGATGATAATGGATGAAGTCAAACGAATAAGACTGTTGACTTTCAAAAACTAAGTTCCCTGGTCAAATGACATTGCCACTGGCCCAGCCCAAGGAATTCGTAACAAAAACTCGTTACGTCTCGATCTAGTGAAGGTGCCATATAAGTACTAATTAGCCCCACTCGCACAGCACGAAAACTACGCCACGGGAATTAAAGGTACATATAATTAATTATAATCCTTAACCGTACTTATTAATTAGTATAATTATTATATTTTATAAGTTATTTAATTGAATTATTAAAATTAAACAGTTTTAATTACAATTATAATTTTTGATTAATAAATTAATTGTTATTAAATTATTTATATAAATATTTAGAATATAACATAAATTTTTAAACTTTATTAGTGTCGTCTCTAAGAAACAATTCTTCTCTCCATCACTCACCCATATAATCTAACAAAGATTTCATGGGTGGGTCGTGGTTGTGGGTCACTCTCCAGTAATTTTGCATGGGACATGGGAAAGTTGACAACCTTAAACAAGTTGGTCTGTCTGGTCTCAAACACAGAGTTGAAATGAGATAGAGAATTGTCCCTTAAAATTTTAAAATTTATATATAATTCAAAAATATTATATATTTTTTATTCTTTTAAAATTTAATTTTTCTAACCATGTGTTCACGGATGTGAACCTATGTTTCTAGCCAGTTGCTGCTCACTCCAAGTTGCCATGTGTAGACTAACTGTAATTTGACTCTTCGAGGCAGGTGCTATCGTTTTCAAAGTAAAATATCCTAGAGAAGATTCCGCCTACATTAAATTCGTTAGCCATAGATGGTTAGGTTAGGTTAGGTTAGGTTAGAGTTGAGGACAAGTAGTTCAGATGTTAATGTATTAGACACTTTAGTTAATTGAAAGGTAAAGACCAAATAATCAATTGGGCCTGTCATTCACCAGCCCAATACAATAGATATTAAGGCTAAATCTATTGAAAGGTCAGATGAATTATCCAAACTAGAAGATGCATTTAATATCTGGTAAGACAGAATTGAACTTGTAGTTTGAGAATATATTTATAATTTAAATTTATAGTAAGATTTTAATGGAACTCAACAAGTGGTTCTATTGAAAAATTGAGTAATATTCATCTTAAGAGATTCAAATTCAAATCATTTTATCTAGATGTACGTATATTGTCAAAATATTAAGAATATATATGAAAAATATTATCTTATAATCGACTTAAGATTCTTAAACCTTTTATTGAAGGGTAAAAGCCCTTTTTTTTAGAGTCTCCTTGGAATCCCTTTGGGCTTCTTCAACAATATTTATATCCGAATTTCCAGTTTGTGCGGACAGCAAGAGCTTCTCTTCTTCTGTATTGTCCTTTTTTTGAAGTCCACCTGAATCACAGGGACTGACAGTTGAAAGAGGTTCGGTTTCATCTTCTGCAAAGTATATCAGATTAGTACATTCCGAGCAGAGTAAATTGAACGATCAAACGACAGAAAGCTTACCTTCCGACACATTCACATTAGTTACATGAAGGCTTCCTGGAAGAAGGCAGCTGAATAAAGCACCTGCAGTTGTTACAAATCATGAACTTGATGATTTCCAATATATATTGAATCATTGATATCAGCATGCATGCATGCATGCATGCATACATGCATACAACTTGGGACAACTGATGGAATGATCAACCAACCTATCCGAGCCAGTCGATTCACCCATGGCGGGATGTTTTTTCCTGTCAATATATGAACAACGTCGTCTGTAAAGTGATTACAGTTCTTGTAGATGAGGTTGTAGCTATTTCCATGATACAAGGAAGCCATTTTCTCGATCAACGCTTTGAATTCGGACAACGATATGTTTATGGTGCCGAACGAGATCGAGCAACGGTAGGTAAAACGGGGGCACCTCTTCGGTTCCACATGGAAAACTCCACTAATAGAAAAATCATGAGCCCCAAAACCATACTCCTTACCATGAACTGTTCAGACACAAGTGATTCAGTTGCATGTATTTGGAAATTATATGTTCCATTGTAAGCAAGCAGTTTCTTGGACATGTTCTGTATTACTATTTAGAAGCAATAAAGAGCTGAAATAGGCAATACCCATTTCCCAGAAACATATGATACGACATGTTTTCCATGGAAGAAAATCAAAGAATACAGAAATGGAAACAAACCTTCAATGCCGGAATGGAAAATCCCTAAACCAAACCAGTAAGAGTAATTGTTGATGTGTGTGAGATCATAGACATGCAAAATCACTTTGGTTTCATTGCTGGAAGCTTGGACTTTCCCCATTTTCTTCTTATCCAAACACAAAAAGAAAAATACTTCCCAAAATCCCCAGAAAAAAAAATATTTTCCTTGTTTCTTAAACATGAGCTAAACGTTGACTATTTAATTAAGGATTGATTTGTTTCACTAACTGTTAAACCAATAAATCATCGGAATTATGTGTTACAATTTGCTGCATTTGTTACTTCGATCGTTTATTATCCGTGTTACGTTCGTGTCTTGTTTTGAAACTGCCTACAAAGTTGTTTGGTTGCCGAGAAAAAACAAAATAAAGTTGTTTGATTTCTGGTTGCGAGAAACGGAAACAGTAATGATATAAAAAGAAAAGTTCAGAAACTATCGGGGCCATTTTTCTGCAAAAACAGTGACAAAGCAAAGAAAAAAAAGCAGAGTGGATGAAGTTGACGAAGGTTGTCTTGTCCCCATGAGGAATATTCAGCATGAATTGTTAACAAATGGTCGTATAAATTGTTTTTTTTTTCTTTTTCGACGTTATTATAAAACGAAAGTAAATTGTTTAACTCTTAATCGTATTTTTATTAGTGTTGAGGATGATCTACTTCTTAATTGTGTCTTTATTGGTGTCTTTATTTTAAATTAGAGGGTTTAGTGGTTAGTGGGTGTGGTTAGGGTTTAGGAAATTAGGAGTATGTTATTTTTAAGGTGTAGAGTTTGAGTTTAGGATATAGAAAATAAAGGTTAGGATTTAAAATTCAATTTTTTAAATTTTTTTAATAAGAGACACGATAAAGAGACAAATGGTTTATACTCTTATAAAACGGGGTTTTAACAAAATATCATTTTTATAAAAAATATTATAATGGAATTGTTGAGTTGAGCCGAAACCTAAGAGCTTCAAGTCTATATTAGACCTAATAATATTATTTTCGAATCAAACTCAAGCATAAAATTTCAAGTTCATCGAATTTAAAACCAATTTAAACTCAATAATATTATTTTTTAATAGAACCCGAATTTGACTAAATTCAACTCATTATTATCCCTAATATATACTCGAGCTTAAATCTCTTATAATAAATGACATATTTTTAGAGTCACTCTATTCTTCCGGCATGATTTTTTCATTGCTTATACTGAAATTGAAATTGAGTTTGACTTGAGTTAGATTTTAAAGTTTGGTCCATTATTTAAGATAATAATAAAAAAATAAAAACTATTCTTAAAATTGGTATGCAATTAATCTCATATAAGAATACTTTGTATTACTTAAATACTAATACAAGTTGACTTAAATTATTAAAAATTTTATTCAAATTTAAATTATAAAATCTGAAATTTGAACATTTAATCTAATATTATAATAATATAATATAATAACATTAAATTTTAGAAGTTAATGATTTTAATTTAAGCTATAAAAGTTGAAGATTTAAAATTTAAAGTTAAACTTTAGTACGATTAAAATTAAGTTTTGACCAGATCCACTCTAAATTCAATCCAAATCTCAGTTGACCCGACCCGAATCTATTAACCAAAAGGGGACTTCGACAATTTCACGGGACCTGTCTATTTATTCCTCTTTCCTCTTTGCCTCAGGCTTCTTCTTCTTCCCATCACCATAAAAATCAGCCCCTACCCTATCAATAGTATATGAAACCTTATTAGAGATTGCCCTGTTTACACCCTAGTTATTCTAGGGTAAGAGTCCCCAATTCGATACCTTTCTCTTGAAATTTGAATATGGATGGAAACAAAGATGATGCCTTGAAATCATTGAAAATAGGTAAAGATGCATTGGACGCCGGAGATCGAGCCCGGGCGCTCAAATTCCTCGCCAAAGCGCGCCGTCTCGACCCATCACTTCCCATCGACAATCTCTTATCAGCGGCTGCTGAAGTGAAACCCGACGATCGGTCGGCCACGGAACCTCCTCCTGATTCTTCTCAATTCAAGCCGTCCGATAAACCCTCGATTCGCCGGAGGAATCCACCGGATGGATCGACTGCTTCTTCTTCTTCGCCGACGGCTGCTGCAGGTACGTACACGGAAGAGCAAGTTGTGATGGTGAAACAAATCAGGAAGAAGAAGGATTATTATGAAATTTTGGGGTTAGAGAAAACGTGTTCCGTTGATGATGTTCGAAAAGCTTATCGAAAACTGTCCTTGAAAGTTCATCCCGATAAGAACAAAGCTCCCGGTGCCGAGGAAGCCTTTAAGGCGGTTTCGAAAGCGTTTCAATGCTTAAGCAATGAAGAAAGTAGGAAAACGTACGATCTCGTTGGATCAGACGAACCTGTTTACGAAAGGAGAGATTCACCGTATCGCGGCGGGGGTAATGGATTCAATGGCTTTTACGATACCGATTTTGATGCGGACGAGATATTTAGGAACTTCTTCTTCGGTGGGATGCCTCCGGCGACTACCCAATTTCGAAGTTTCAATTTTGGGCCTGGAATGGGAGCTAGAACGGGGGATCAAGGCTCTGCTGGATTCAACATCCGAATGCTGATTCAGTTGCTGCCGGTTCTTCTAATCCTCTTGTTTAGCTTTTTACCATCATCTGAGCCTGTTTTCTCACTGTCCAGGTCGTATCCTTACGAGTACAAGTTCATAACTAAGAATGGTGTGAACTTTTACGTGAGGTCGACAAAATTCGAGCGGGATTATCCGGAAGATAGTATTGAGCGTGCAAGGATTGAAGAGCGTGTTGAGAAAGATTATTACTCTATTTTGGTTCAGAACTGTAGGATTGAGCTTCAGCGGCAGCAATGGGGATTTATTCGTGAGACGCCGCATTGTGATATGCTGGAGAAGTTTCAGTCTACAGTAGCAGCTGCTTAATGGCTTCCATAAGGTTTTTTTTCCATTTTCCTGTATTAGTTTTGTTCGATTAAGTTTTAAGTGCAGTGATTGTGTCCATTAGCATGGGATTGATTATATATGTTATTATGACATGTCTACTTGCTATATAAATGCACAATTCTGAATCTGGGTTCAGGGTATATGCTTTGATAGCTTGTTATGCATATTAATATCTATTCTCAATGTAACTTTATCTAAGCCCGAATGATATATTTTATGCCTGGAGAATAACTAAAGTATGCACAAAAGTATGTGCTGTTAATTTTGATGATCACAATGATATATTTTGTTGCATAAATTTGTTCTCATTCTTCAAAACTTCAATCTGCTGCCCATTGAAAATGGTTCTTCTTGATGCTATATGTTTTAGAAATATGTTTCTTGTTTCTAGGGTTGTGGTCTTGGGACTGTTTAGACAACTCAAAATCATGCCTCATTTTTTTTGTCGTGAAGTGGAAGGAGAAAGGAAAGAACAGGAAAAAGAAAAGTTGAAAACTGATACACATAAAATGAACTACTGCCCCTAGAAATCAAGCCATCAAACCGACAGATGCGACCAACTCAAACTACCTAGGACACACATTAAGAAACTACAAAACATATTCACAACTAATAGTTAACTTCAATGAAACTCCTCATACCGTGTGTCTTTAGTCCAGCTTGAATGCTGCTTGATTTTTGTTACACACCAAGTTCCCGAAAACTGTGGCATTACATAGATGCTACCTGAGACTTATTACCTTGCTTTGATTTCAACAAATTGTGGAACTCATGTATCTTGTAATTTCTCAGTATCTGGCATCATTATACCTTCTCGAATTAGTGTCAAAATGGTAGAAACTTTTTTATTTGGAATACTTGCATGCGATCTTACAATTTGATGTGTTACACAAATCAGTTCTCTTACTGGATGGTTACCAATATGAGTCGAATACGAAAAACAAGTTTACCTTTTCAAAATGTTCCTTTTGAAAAACCAAGTACAATGTTTTAGTTCAATTGCAAGCTTTGCCCGGTTTCATGTTCTTATAGTATGCTGCTGGATGAGTTTGAGTAAGGACAATTTGAATCCCTTATCTCCTTTTCGGCATATCTAATCTCTTGATCACATGTTTGATGCTGATTAAGGTGTTGAAAAAAAAATTCACTTCCATTTTGTCTTAATACGCTAACATTGACTGCGTGCGTTTGTGATGCAGTTGACAGACTGAATGAAAACATTTGGACTCGTCACGTGAACTCGGATCTGCACTCTGTTTTGGACAGTACTCATGCATGACATAGCAAAAAACAAAATCTTTGCAATTTACATAGTTTTTAAGGTTTGCAGTTCCTGAATGAAGCTGCTAAGGAAGCATTAGACTACATACTAATATTTTTATTGATATATTTGCTTAGTGTGAGATTTTATATATCGAGATTGATGTATGTCCAGAACGTTGTCTGGACTGATATGGCTTATGCAGATTGCAGACCATCCATTTTGATGTTAATTGAGTTATATTAACTGACAAAACAGTCTTTCAATTCATGCATCCTTGATTTTGATTGTGATCCTGGTCATTAAACGTGAAGAATTGCTTGTATGAAGCAACGACCTTCCATCTCATCATGGAACAACGAACATTCCAATAACAAATGGTTTGCAACTTGCAAGTTGCTTGATTAGCCTATGGACACCGACAACTCTTAGCCTCAACTACTCTGCTCCAACTAACCTTCTCTGATTCTGGATTACCTCCATGTCCATCACAAAAGCTCAAGGGTCCCTTGCCTCAACCCTTTTGCCCCTTTAAACTAACCTTCATGTCAACCGTTTATAAATATGGAAAACCTCGGTTATATGATGCAAGTGACTTGCTAAAACTCCAAACTTACAGAATCGAAACCGTGGCCTCAATGCTAATCGTGGATCACTTCAACAGGTGATTTAAATCCGGTGGACTGTGTTGTTTTTGCAGGTGCAACATCCTCCTCACCCTTATGTATCCGTTACCAGTCCGATAACCTCCTCAACTCCACAGTTTCTTAGATTAAAAAATATGCAAAACTGTTAGCAATCAGCATTTGCAAGTAGAAAAAGGAGTGTTTAAGCGGGAACCGTTATGTAGGTGACTTCTGTGGCGGATTTCTGAGCACCTGAACGTAATGAGATGCGAAACTAAAAATTGGCGCGCCAGGTAGGGGTCGAACCTACGACCTTCTGCTTAGGAAACAGACGCTCTATCCACTGAGCTACAAGCGCTTTGACATTAGAAGGGACAGAACATTTTTATATCTTCTAATTACGTACCGATTTAAAATAATAAAAAAATATTTCATAAAATTATGTTTTGACAATTGTATTATTTTATTAAATCAGTATTGTCTGTTTATTTGAATTAGACCAAGAGTCGATGAAACACCTCAAATTCTTTCACAATTGAAGCATCTACTGGCACTGCCTCGGGTCGGAGCCCTTTCACAACTGTCATGGAGAGGTTTGGTGATGTTGAGAGGCCTTGGGTCCACAAAGCCAGACTTGGTAAAGCTTTGCATGGTTCTGTTTACCAACAAGGATTGATATGCCAATTTCATCAGTTTAAGATTTCGAAGACAATTTGATACTCTTCCATATTGGTATAATCATCTAAACTTAGTGATTCCCTCTGTATGTCACTGCTTTTTCTTTTTAACTTTCTCACTAAACAAACGAAGGAGATGGATGGAAAAAGTGATTGCTTTTTCCTTTACAACTTTTCCCACGAAACAAACAAAGAAGATGGGTGGAAAAAGTATTATTTTTCATTAGAAATTTATAGTATTATTTTTTCTTGGAGGAGGAAGAGTTTGAATTCATCCCAAATGTTGACTACTTTGGAACCTGCATTCTGAACTTTTGTCAAGAAAAAAAAATATTACCACTCACATGGAGCATTTTTTTATTGACTTAATCAATAAATGTCTAAATTATACCTTTTGTTTTGGTTAGGTGTTCAAACTATTTTTCAGGCTAAATAGGTAACTAACGTTTTATTCCGTAACTCGTTTTTCATTAATTCCCACCGTTAAAAGATTTATTTAAAGTTCATTTAGAAAATAAGAGAGAACCTTAAATAGATTACGAAATAAAACATTAAATACTTATTTGATCCGAAAAAATAATTTAAACACTTAACTGAAAAAAAATATAATTTAAACATTTATTTATTTAATTAAGTTTTTATTTATAACTAAACTAAAATATTACCACGTGTCTTACTTTCTTTAATTAATTTTTTATGTATATTTAAAGTATGTGTCACCTTGTCGTAATAAAAAAAATAAATAAATCTTATCGTCCAAATCCAACATTGTCCATAACCATAACTTTCCAGAAAAAAAAAAAAACATTTTATTAAAAAAATTCTCGTGACTATAAAGTAATGGTTTTTTTTAATCGAGGTAGCTAAAGCCAAAATGTGCGAGAAAGAGGCGTCGTTCAAAATCATCAAATCGGTTAAACAAAGGCGTGCTATTTCTACACATTGGAGACAATTTCTTTACATATTTTTAATTTTCTTTAATGCAGTAACAAGGGTCAACAACTGTCCCCACGACACATGGTTTGTATGTTTGTAATTCATTGACACCATTGCTTCCAAGAAAGTTCTTATCTCCTGGCTCCATATATAGTGGAAGATAAGGATAAACAAACTTATCATCTAATCACAACTGAGAGATCTTGAGGGGGCGACTGTTAGGAATAGAACACACCAAGTTTTCAGACAAGAAATGGGTTGGGAAATCAGCATGGCGGCGCTTTTTGTGTTTTTGGTGGCGAATCTGTTGCAGACTGCGTATGGTACAACTTATACGGTGGGAGATTCGACCGGGTGGGGAATCCCGACTGGAAACGATGATTTCTTTGATGATTGGGCTGATAACAAAATCTTTGTGGTTGGGGATGTTTTGGGTGAGTTTCTTAGCTTAAAGGTTCAATCTTTTGAACATTTTATATGTTGTTTTTTTTGACGAATGATTCTGTGTTTTTGTAGTGTTCAATTTTACTACCGGACAGCATAATGTTGCGGAGGTGACCGAAGCTGCTTACGACGCCTGCAACGCTGCTAATACCATGTTTACGGTGAACAATGGGCCGGCGAGAATTACCCTGAACAGGACTGGTGAGCATCACTTCATTTGTACTTTCCCCGGTCACTGTTCCGCTGGCCAGAAGCTCAACATCGAAGTCCGAAGTGGAAACGGCACCGTTCCTGCTCCTACACCTAGACCGAGTCCTACTCCAAGTGGTAGAACTTATACGGTGGGAGACGCCAATGGTTGGCGAGTCCCTGTCGGGAATGATGATTTCTATGATGACTGGAACGACAACAAGATTTTCCATGTCGGGGATGTTCTTGGTCAGTTTCTAACCTTGAAATCTAACTTGATTTGGTTTCTTGATTGAATACATTTGAACCAGAATTTGATCATTGTTTTTACAGTGTTCAACTTTACTACCGGAGAACATAATGTTGCGGAGGTAACTGAAGCCGATTACGACGCCTGCAACGCTGCCAATCCTATATCTACTGTGAGCACTGGACCGGCGAGAATTACCCTTAACAGGACTGGTGATCACTACTTCATTTGTGCGTTCCGCGGTCATTGTTCCGCAGGCCAAAAGCTCGAAGTCGAAGTCAGAAATGGCAACCACACCGGCATTGCTCCTACACCAAGCCCCACCACGCCTGGAACCCCAAGTGGCACTCCCAGCGGTAGAACCTATACGGTGGGAGACTCCACCGGTTGGAGAGTCCCTGTCGGTAATGATGATTTCTATGATGATTGGGCCGACAACAAAGACTTTGCTGTTGGGGATATTCTTGGTGAGCCTATGAACCAGAATTTGATCCTTATATGGATGTTTGTTTTTGACAAACGGTTTGTATGTTTTTCCAGTGTTCAACTTCACCAACGGACAACATAATGTGATGGAGGTGACAGAAGCTGATTATGATGCTTGCAGGACTACAAATGCCATATCTACTGTGAGCACTGGACCGGCGAGAATCACCCTTAACAGGACTGGTGAGCACTACTTCATTTGCGGTTTCCCCAATCACTGTGCCGCCGGTCAAAAGCTGAATGTCGAAGTCCACCGCACCAGCACTGCTCCCAGCGTACCTGGAACTCCAGGTGCCAGCACACCTGGAAGTGGAACTTCAGGTCCTCCGGGGGGCAACTCAGCTTCATCCCCTGTTGTTGCCAGCGTCTCTATGGTCCTCATCATGTCCTTTGCCTCGGCATTGTTGTTCTGATTTGTTAGCCATTTTTGTCTGTTTTAATTTATGTCTCATCTGTTTGTTCATCTCAGAGTTATGACTCGATTCCTTGTAACAGTTATGATATATGTATGTAGTGATATATTGTGTTTGAATAAAAAAATTGATTCATTTTCTGGATATGTTAATTTGAAAGATACCATCACATCACCTTCTCCAACTGCTTCCCATAAACCTCTTCACTCTCCATTTCTATTTGCTCCGATCTAGAGACAGAGAAACAGCAAATATTTAGAGAAAGAAAATGGTTGGGAAAATCAACATGGCTGCACTTCTTATACTTTCGACTGCAAAACTGTCGCAGAGTACGTATGGTTCAACTTATACAGTAGAGGACTCCACTGTTGGGGATGTTCTAGGTGAATTTCATAGCTCAAAATATAAATTAATTTGCTTCTTGATTGAGGATTCGAACCGCATTTTGATTTATTTTTTTACTGTTGTTTGCTTGTTTTTGCTGTGTTTAACTTCGCTACCGGACGACATGATTTTGTCGTGGTGACGGAAGCTGCTTACGACGCCTGCAGCACTGCCAGTCCTATAGCAACTTTGAGCGCCGGACCGGCGAGAATTACCCTTAACATGACTGGTGACCACTGACCATTACTTCATTTGCGCTTTCCGCAGTCATTGTTCCGCTGGCCAAAAGCTTAGCGTCGAAATCAGAAACAGCACTGCTCCCACTCCTAGGCTAAGCCCGAGCCCCACTCCCCCAACGTGTGCCCCTAATCATATCTTTTTTCAGGATTCTTTAAAAAAAATTAAAATTAATTTTTATAAAATAATTATTTAAATTCTTATTTTACTATGGGTGTTTAAGAAAAGATTATTAGGTGGATCTTGTTCACCACGTCATTCATGGTCCAAGTAATCAAGATCATTCATCTTTAAATAATTAACTAATAATCGCTCAACCACGTACTAATTACATGTAAGAAATAGGTGATGCTTCACCTTGAAAAAAATTGAGATGAACGATCCTGATTAATTGAGACCGTGGATGACGTGGTGAACATGACTCACCTAATAATTTTTGTATTTTTTAGTTAAAATAAATGTTTAAAGTTTTATTTTTTTATCTGAAATAGGTACTTGAAATATTTTTTAACTGAAATAAGTATTTAGCGTTTCATTTTTGTTTATTTTAAAATTAATCGAAACACTTATTTTATTACTTATTTCAATCAAAAATAAAACTTTAGACACGTATCTTTATTAAAATAATCATTTAAACTCTAGGTTTTCTTTTTCATTTGTAAGATTCGAAATCAGACTCGTTACAGATTTTCTTACCATTCGACCCAACAAGAGTCGGTAACATTTGAGTTCAGTTAATATTTATACCAGTGGCACCTGTGAACAAACTGAAAGGGTAATGGCAATGGCAAAGCAATAATGGCTCCCCCATGTGTCGTGGGGAAAAAGTTCAGTCACGTCGCTGTTGAGGCAGAACTCTTTCTTCCAACCATTGGAGCAATGGGACAGCAAGTGAAACATGCAACAAAGCAGGGGCCTGCCCTTTTATCCGATGTGGGAAGTGCGCCCAACAATGATATAGATTGGCAACTTTGTGCTGACTATGAAGATGAAAGGGTTCTTTTTAACAAGCCGAAAATTCTGGTCCATTGATAATGAGTTCGATGTTCGTAAACAAAAACTTCTGTTCGAGTTTCGTAGATCGAAAAAATAGGTGTCGGGATAATTTTTTCCGACTAGGATTCGTCCCGGCTATATTCCGATAGTGTTGAGATTCATCGGATACTACAAAACCATCATGCCTTCGGTCTAACGAACCCGATTTCAGTCCAGTTGATTCATGTCATGTTCCAATCCTTTGTTACACAAAAAGTTGGTTGATCCGCCGAACTTTTGCCTACATACAAACAGCAAAACAAGCAATGAAGAAAATGCAGCCATGTAATAATGTATCATCAATCTTTGCATGTCTGCAACATTAGGTGCCAGAACATGCAGACATGCCAAGGGAAAAAATAATGGAAATATGTAAGATTTATTGAATATTTTGATGTTATTGGCATCTGTACAACAATTATACATGAAAAAAAAAATGTTAGTTTAAATCAGTATCTCAACTTGTGTTGTGGTGTTGTTCCTTTAAGGTGAAAGTAATGGATTTATTATTACAATATTATTACAGCAAATAATACAGACAATAAGACAGAATGGGTTGCAGTGTCTTCAAGATTACAAGAGATTATTCAACCAGACAGTCACAAAACACAAGGCAATCGCAAGTTTTTAGAAATAGCAAATACCTATAATAATTATATATCAATTAATTACCATATATACATGTATAAATTCGGTTCCTATTGTATCCTGAAACTAACATTATATGTGTAAGAACGAACCCTTAAACCTGCGATATTTAAAAATTAGGGTTCGTATTCCACGTAAGTAGATATTTATATTAAAAATTTAAATATTGTTCGATTGTAATAAAAAATTCCACATTAGTTACATAAGTTATTAAGACATGCATGAATCAATATCGATGGGATCACATGATTAAAGTAGTTAGATGAGATGATCTGTCTGTGCAAACAACTTTGGCATATGAACAAAACACTTGGCCCTTCATTTATCAAAAGAAGAAGACACTAGTTTTGTCTAAGGTAGATCCACTTAAAGGAAGGCATGAACATTCAGATCTGGTATCTGAAACATAATCTCACGACAAGACAGCATGTTTTTGGCATAATCTAGAACCTCTTTTCTTACAGCTGAGTTGTCATTGGTCATTGTTTAATATATATTATATTAAAATGGAGGAAAACCCTAATCTTAACAATAGAAAAGATTAAGGTTAAATTTGATACAATTAAGTATAGTTAACTTTGATCAATTGGTCCTTAATAACATTCAACATAACAAGAACTTTGATCGATATTGATGTCTTGTGCATGCAAAAAATCTTATTATGAGATTCACCTATTAAAATTAAGTATGTAACTCAAATCGATTCAAAATAATCAAATAAAATTCTAAAAAAAACCGAAAATAAAATAAAATAAAATCAACTTTAATGCTGCATTTTCAGCAGCACAACCCTATCAAGGTTACAAAAATATTTACCCAATGGGGTTTTGAGCAGTCAAAAAGTATAATATATACAAGGTGGGGATTTGAATGGCATTTATGTGTATTATAAATGCAACAGATGCTACTGTAATAAATTATGGTAAATGTAGATGGATCCAAATAAAACAGACAGAACAATTAAGATATGTAGGAACCAAAACACACTGTGAGAGGGAAGACAAGAATCTAGACCTTATAGAAAACTCCAAGCACCAAAACAACAGTTACATTTCCCTTTCTCTCTCTTTCTCTTACAGTGCTACTGCAAGTTGGGAATGGAAGAAAACACCAAAAAACACAATAAGGAAGAAGACCATGTGGAATTAATCACCTATAAGTGAACCCCTTTGGCCCTGTTTGTATCTTCCCACAGCTTTATTGAACCGCCACAACATGCACAGTCAATTACAAGAGCGACAGACGATGTAATTACACGAAGTTGCAGTTCAAGAAAGCTGTGGAAGAATACAAAGAGAGACATGTTTTGTTCTTTCCATTCTTTTATCGAAAAAGAAAACCCTAAAGAGAAAGCTTCATTGGCGACCATGGCTGGAACAAGGCGAAGAGGAGCGAAAGGGAAAAAGGGTAAGAGAAAGGGAAGAAAGTTCCTAGGGTCGTGTAGGGAATGAGGGAAGATAGGGTTTATTTATAATGGAAAAGTCAGTTTCTCTTTACCATCAATCCCGAGAAGAATATTGGGAGAGAAAGGGAGAGAACTCTATAATACTAATATTTACGGAAGAACCAGACTTTTTTTTAATAATTATCGTCTCATTTATTATTTGATTAATTTAAATTTAATTTTATAAAAAATAATATAAAATAATTTTTAAAAATTAATTTTTATTATTAATATCAAAGTTTGAATTTTTAATTTATTTAAAAATAATAATATTTTATTTTATTAAATTAATTGATTGTTGATATTAAACCCAATTATAACTATATTTGTTTTTATTATAATTTTTGATGATAATAATTAATTACTAAAGTTTATTGAATTGAGAAAACAATAATTATTAATTAATTTTATCTAAAAGTTTAGTTGATTTTACTTTAAATATAATCAAATTTTAATATAATTTATTGGATGACGATGGTCTTTGGAAAAATAATTAATGAATAGCATTTTTTTTTTTGTTGTTGTAATATTAAAATGCTGCGTTTTGTTTGGTTACGTTCACCGTAACATGGCGGAATTATCTTAAGTTTAAGACATTAGTATATATTTTCGTGAATTAATGATCGGCTGTGATGTGTCTTGCCGGATCTGACGGTGGATGTTACCTTAGTGGGGCAAACACTTGGGCCCACCTTCAGATGTGTCCACGCATAAGGAACTAATTAATTAATCTCCACGCGCTTTGACGGCCCATCTTGTAGGCACAGGTCGGGTTTATTAAAAAAAATACACCATATATTCGAATTTGATTTAATTTAATTTCATATTTTTTTAAAATTTAATCTGATTTAATTTATTAATTTTTTTAATAATTTTGATAATAAATATAGAGAGAGTATTATAATGAATATCTTTAAATATATACAAAAATTATATTATTAATCTTTGGTAGTATTTTTTATTATAAATCTAAATTTAAATTTAATTGAAACTTAAATTTTAATAAAAAATTAAGACGATTGCGTTAAATCAGGCTAAAATTCAATCAGAATCAAATAAAATGTTTATCCCAACGTTATAGAGCTTGAGATTTAGTTATTATTTTTATGAGAAATTAAAATATAATTTTATGATTTTAAAAGGATGGATATGTATTTTTATTTTAGAGATCTAGAATACAATGTTACATGTATTAATTTGTAATTTGTATATTTAAGTAGCTAACGTAAATTTTATTATTTAAACTATGACTTCGTTAAACTTATTTTTTAACAATATATATTTAATTATTTTAATTGATTAATTTAAACTTAAATATTATATAAATGTATAAATTATTTAAGACATTGACAGTGTAAAAAATTTCAAAAACAGGTTAAATTCAAGGTTAATGATTTAGTTTAATGCTTGTTATTTAGCATTTATAGGGTAACAGTTATTGTTTAGGGTAATAAAACTATAGATTTAGATTATAATTGTAAATTTTAAATTTATAAATTTAAAACTCAAATTAATTTTATAATCCTTAAATTTAATCTCTTTGCGAATAATTTTTATCGTTAATACATTAAATAATAATTTATGTATATCCCTTTAATTACATCTCTGATTAAAAAGGTGAGCGTGAGATACACATCGTAAAGCATGCAAGTGGTGGGATTTTGGGGATAGAATAAAATGGACTTAAGTCTAAAGGAAGAAAGAGTCGTTGATGTTCGTCAAACAAAAACAATCACATGGAAGCATGTGGAAGTGGGACCTACCGACCAACGTAGCATTTTTTGCGAACGTTGGTGCATGTAATGACAGTACAACCCGGTTTTCATGGGCGAGGAACTATGTTTGTGTCGGATGCGCTCGATTTAGAACATTTTACTAATTCGGTGGAACATTAAAAATAATAAAAAAAATTGATTTAAAAATTAAGATAAATTATTATTGAATTTTATTTTTAATATATTTTGGTTATTAAAATTTTAAAATATTTCATTTATTTATTAGAATTTTAGAATTTTTTTTACTTTTTTAACATATTTATTTATCGATAACTTTTTTAAAGATTTAAATAATGAAAAGTTTTATCGGCACGAGAAAAATAATATATTAAGAAACGAGTTCGATTCGATAAAGAAAGAGAGAGATTGACAAGAGAGAAATTAAAAAGTTTTTACACTATTCATGAATTAGGATACTTTCTAATGAAATATATATTGAATTTAAACTTATGGGTACAAGACGAAATAACTGGTGAAATTTAATACCCAACAACAATAATAATAAATAGTGGACCGATAAAAAACATTCAATATATAAATTTTAGAGATCAAGAATATTTAATATCTAAATTTTAATAAATAAATTAATATTTCAAAATTTTAATAACTAAATTTAATGATAATTTATATAATTTATTTTAAAAAATTATTGTTCTAATAGTAGTTGATATATATAATAAATAATTTAATAACTTAGTCATCAAATTTCAAACTAAATATAATATAAGTACCAATATTATAAGTTGATGTTACTTTTTTATGACTGTTTTTTAAGTCTCACATTATAACAATAAGTTAGTGGGTTCTTGCAAGAATTTGCTGGCAAACTCCGGCAACGATGAATCAGACAGTAAATTAAATATAAATAATTACAAAAAAATATGATCAGTTTTTTTTTAGATTGAATGTTCGTGAGAATTAATTAGTGGTGTCGGTATGTGTAAGAAATGTTGTGCAGCTTTCGGTGACTCGGTAGATTGGGATGCTTACTATAAAAAGGTTGAAAGAGACGAGACTTGGGAAAAAGGGGACAACAAAAATATGGGATGTTAATTAGGATGACAACGGATCAGATCGAAGCGGAATTTAGGTTGTTTTGATCTTAACTTAAAAATTAAATAATCTTTCTCCACCTCAACTCGTTTTAATTTTAACATATATTTTTTTCGATCTAAAATACTAGAACATATGATCTGATTTCGATTCTAATATATTAATAAAAAATTTGTTTAAACTGATTTGACTTGAGAAAAATAGTAAAAATATTATATATAAAAATATATAAATATATTTAGTGGGTCGAACCTGAAATTTTTTATCTTAAACGCGATCTTAATCTTAATCTGAACCCGAATTCAATTTTTTAAATAAAAAATATATTCTATTGAATCGAGTTGGATCGAAACGGTTGAAATTACCATCTCTAATGCTAACTAATTAAGTAATTCCTATCAATTAATTTTATCAATTCTGATATTTTGAATTATTGGCGTTAACTTAATTAAAAAATATACAGAAAATAATTTTTTTTCTAACAATTAACGGATAATTTATAATAAATTATATATAAAATTTATTACTAGTGTAAAAGATTTGTAGTTCCTGAAGCAGTGGAGCAATAGAAAGTAGTTTTGGCACGTGTAAGAGAAGGGGACATCGCATAGAAATGGCACTGACTGTTCTAGCAGCACATACCATGGGCCATGCCACACACGATTCAAACTGTGTTGTCCGTTCCATTTAACCCACGATTTTGTCTTTCCCCTCATTTCCCGTTACTCCTTCCATTTCATTCTTTTTAATATTGAAAAATTTTATAACAGACATCGAACACCGTTAAATATTATTATCATCGAATATCATTAAATTAAATAATAAAAATAAAAATTTTAAAAACTAAATATACAGTTAATAAAAGAGTAATAAACTTAATATATAATTATTAGTTGTATATTAAATCTATGAAATTTTAATTTTTATTAATTAATTTAATAATATTCAACAATGTTTAATATTAATAGTATTCAATAATACTTAATAGATTCATCCATTAATACTTACGTTATAATAGTGTAATCTTAATCCATATAATAACTTAAGTAATAACCATTAAAAAATATTTAAAGTATTTTTAAAAAGTACGTATTTAAAATTTATTTCTTTATAATTTTAGATATTTAATAGTAAATTAGCGTTAAAAAATCCGTTAAATAATAAAAAATCATCATATATCATATATATTTTTTAATATATTAATTTTAAATTATAAATTTTTAAATAATACATAAATTCCTAAATTTTTAATGTTCTCGTCGTTAATCGATGTCAGGGACTCAAGCATTTCGATCATTTAACTTAGTCGATTATTTTTTAATGTATCATCGTCGAAAATTGACAAATGGTGTTTTGGTCAAATATTAAACAATGAATGTTAAATAATCATTTGATTAATATATCGTTCGTCGATTTTCAACGATGATACATTAAAAAAATAACTAACCAAATTCGACGGTTGAAATATTGAGATATGTGATGACGATCGGTGATAACAATAAATATTTAAAGTTTTATTATTTTTTTAAGGATTTAGAAATTGATTTAAATATTTTTGAGATTTTTAAAAAATTAAAATCTTAAAATTTTTATTTAAAATTTAATATTCATATACTTATTTTTATAAATGTTTACCGACGGCCGAACAGTTAAAACTAAAATATTAAAAATTCAAATACCTATTTTTTTAAAAAAATTATAAACACTTTAAAAGAAATAAAATTTAAATAATTATTTTTATTTAAGCCCAAGTAATATATCCAAATAAAAATAAATATTATTTTTTTTGAAATAAAAATAAATATTAAAAAATTGAAAACAAGTTAAATTGAACGTGAATCTTAATCCAAGCCCATTTTTAACGGGCTAACGTTGAATGACAAAAATATTGGGCCTTGGCTTATAATTCAAATTCTCATCCCCAAGCAACACATTGCCTGACGCGCGAATACAATTCCAATTGGCGCGAAAATCAACGCATGCTCAAAATCCCCAAACTGTGACCTTTTAGGGTTTTTTATGTTCACTTCATTCGATTTCACAATCAACAATCGTTTTTACAATGTCGAATATCAGCTATCAGATGGAAGAAATCAAAGCATTGATATCGTCTAATTCAAAAGCAGACAAATCGTTCGGTTATTCAACTCTTTTACACTTCCAAGAACAGTCCAGTGACAGTCCTCCTTCAATCCAAGCCCTAATACAAAGTTCTCACTGTATTATAAGTTTAATCGTCTCTGATATCCACAATGAAGATGAAGAAGTGTAAAATTTGATCTCGATTTTCCTTTTAATTTGATCCTTTTATTTTATTTGCTTTTATGCATTTTTTGGTTGATTGCAGAGCTGCTCAAGCTTTGAAGTGTTTAGGATTTATGATCTATCACCCTTCCCTCATTGCTTCAATTCCTGGTATTTATTATTATTATTATTATTATTATTATTATTTTATTTTAAATAATTTGAAAGTTTAATTTTTTTCGTTGATTTATTTATATTTTTGGTGCTGTTCTTGCTGTAGCTGAAGATGGTAAGCTGGTTTTGGAGGCATTGGCTAAACTCATTACTGTTACAAAAATGAAGGTAAAATAATTGAGCATTAGAACAATGGTAGTTTCCCCCCCCTTTCCCCCCAACCCTTTTGTCACTTTTTGTTATTGATTTTGAACTTGTTCATCTCTTAATGACAGTCCGTTTGTAATTTAGGCGTGTGGTGTATATCTATGCAACAATTTGAGACACCACTTTTAGCTGCCTGCTTTGATACATTGCTGCTGGCAGTTGTTCATGCCCTTGATAACCCTAGTGGCTCATTGTCAACAACTTTTGAGGCGATGCAGGTATAGTTATTTCTTTGGTGGTTTGATAATCACATTCAGTTGTTTGCGAAGGCCTCTCTGTGGGCTTTCGTGTTGCATTGTTTTGTTAGCAAATTTAATCAAGAGACTCATTTACTTATTATTTCAATAACATCCTGGATTTGTTGGTAATCTCTCCTTCATAGAATATATTAAAATGACCCACGATATCTGTTGTTGGGAAAGATGTGGGGTTAACTGTGAGTTTGTTGTGTGCACTAATTCTTCAATGTTACCTGTGTTAGGCTGTGGCAAAGTTAACAGCACAAATGAGTGAAATGATGCGAGAATCATCACACTTATGGACTCCTCCAATATATAGGAGACTTCTCAGCATTGATAAGAGAGAGCGAGATATGTCAGAGAGGTGCCTTTTGAAAATTAGGTCTACTATACTTCCTGCTCCAATAAGTCTTTCAAAGGTACACCTATCTGGTATTGTGCACTTTACATTTTTACTGAACTTTTTTCTTTTAAATGTTGCCCTGTTTATTCAAAGAGTGCATACAACAGGCTGTGCACGATGACATGAAAAATTTTACCCATATATTGGTAAATTTTCTCCCTCAAGCTTATTGACGGAGGTTAGACTAATTGCATGCTTCAGGTTTATTATTGTTGTTGTTTTCTTTACCATGACCCTGTCTGACCTTCCAAGTAACTCACCTCTGTTTCCTTTATCATCAACAAAAAAGAGCTTTCAGTTTCAATGACAAGACATTGAACTCTAACCTAAAGCTTCCATTCTGTGGGCCTTGTTATAGGTTAGACAAATGAATGAGCTGAATAATATCAAAATCTGTCTTGCGACGGTTTCAAGATATAATATCATAACACTTATATCAAGATGTTTTGCAACATTGCATGATTAATTTTATCGTCTTAGATCACTTGTGCTTCATCTTTCTCAAGCAGGCTATTGTTGAAGACATGAGGAAAAATCTGTTGACGAGGATGAAGGACTGGTTAGACAAGGGAATGAAGGTTCAAGCTGTCCAGGCGTGGGGGTGGTTTATCAGGTTCCTAGGTTCTGGTGCCTTGAAGAACAGATATCTAGTAAATGATATGTTGAAGGTTCTTGAGCAAACATTTTCTGATCACAACCCACAAGTCCATATTGCTTCTCTGGTATTAGTGATAAAATTTCAGTTCCTTTTTTTTTTCTTTGAAAGACTAATATCGTTTTACCCAATAAATAGGGGAGTACAAAAGCAAAACAAGAAATTCTATTAAGCTAAATGATTTAGATTATTCTGTCTATTTGACAATCTCTTGCACAAAGCCATATAACTCAAATAAGAACATGTGTCTTTTTCTTGATTTGTTGTTTCACAGTTCAGCTGTGCTTTCATATAAAATAAACAAATACATATTCCTTCGTAGATAATTCAATATGAAAAAAAATCTTGGACAGAGTTCATCTCGGGACCGGGAAGGTCTAACTGCAGGGTCCAATAACTAAACACAGTACAAGTGCGGCAAATTGTTTAGCATAATCCCTATATGTTGGCTGCTCTCTGACGCAGCAAAGTCCAAGTTTTTAGATGTTCAGAATATACAGGGATTGAATTGTATAATCTTATTTTGGAATGTACCCCTTAAGCAGACTGGTTTGTGGTGTTTCAGGATCAAACAGCTTTGTTTATTACCTTTTTTTCTTGATGGCTTTAAAATAATTTCTTTTGGAAGTATACATAGCTTGTTGAACATATTCCTTAAAATGGTTGCCTTAATTTTGCAGGTTGCCTGGCAAGGTCTTATTGATGCCCTGGTTCACCCTCAAATGCTGTCTTGCAAAAAGAATGCAAGTCAACAGTTACAAACAGCCTCAGGAAAAAGCAGTGAATTGATGTTAAATGAACTTTCAAAAAGCTTAAAGCTCACTATGACACCTCTAATAGGAATCATTTCAAGTAAATGTGACGTATCTGTTCTCTCATCCTGCCTAAACACATGGTGTTATCTCCTACATAAGCTTGATACCTCCATCAACCATCCATCGGTAATTAAAGTAGCATTGGATCCTATGTTTCAAGCAATTTTTAAGATGGGACCAGATAGTAAAAATATCCAGTTATGGAATTCTTGCCTTGATTTGCTTGAAGATTGTATATCAGCAAAGTGTTCAGATTTGATCTCTGATCCAAAGGACCAGGTAAACCTTCGTCTTTCAGCCAGAACCATAATTCCCTTCTCGGGAAGGTACTCATGGAAGCAATATCCTATTAAATGGTTGCCTTGGTATCTTAGTCAGTTGGATTTCTACTTAAAGATGATTGCTATTATCATTACTCACGTGGCAACAACAGTTTCCCCTGAAAGCAAAAAATCAGCATGTGATGCAGCTGTTAGGGTATTTAGATCTGTTTTAAAGGGAGTGCAAGTGGAGTTCAGAAATCCATTAAATAATTATGATAACATTATGTTCTGTTTGAATAGAATATTTAGTTTCACAAAGAAAGTAGGTGAAGATGCTAGTTCAGAAGGTGTTGGTGACTTGTTTAATACTTCCCTTTATTTAATAGAAGCTGCTGTGGATGAGTTAGAACCTTCTATTATGGAATCCCCTCTTTACAAGGTGGCTTTAGACATCAATTATGTTGGCACTCTGGATTCAGTTAAACATTCAAAAATACAGCACCAGTACTCTTATATGGATATGGTTTCACCTATGGTTTATCTAACTGTATTGTACCTCAGTTTGGTGGTTCAGTCAGCTACAAGTACACCTGAGATGGAATTGATTTTACAGAGGCTTCAAAGTTTTTATAAATCCATACTATCTTCTGATGATCCCCTGGAAAGTTTTCTTGCTTCTGTTGATTTATTATATGGGCACATGGGTTTTAAGTATATAGAGATATGGATGGTGATGGTGACTTGTCTGAATGGCTATATTGATGGTATGGAAGATCTTTCTCTATTCAAAACAGATTCCGACAATTCATTTTATAGGGCTGTATGCCATCTCTTATCATATCCATTCATTTTGTTCTCTTGGTCTGAGAAAGATTTAACCCAGTTGAAATCTGGTGATGCCCTGAAAGAATCTTTTGTTTTATCAGAGAGAAAACTTGAACAGGCGATTGAGATTTGGAAGTCATTATATGGTTCGGTTTGTGCTGCATACTTTAAGTTGTCTGCTACAAACACTCTTGGCGGTGATCTGTGTGCAATGTTAAATTCGTGTCTTGACGAAAACGGTAGCATATTTCAGTATAATAGCGAGCTTGGTTTATGTTACAAGGATCTGGAGTTCGCTTGCATTTCTTTCTCTGGCAACGTTTTAGTGTGTATTTTGGAACAGAAACTGACTTCAGATACAGGCGAAAGTGGAAAAGAATGTAGTGTCTGCATTGAGTCCAGTGGCATTATCAATATTATCGGATTTGCTTCCAGGTATTTAAAACTACTCATGTTCTTAAAGCCATTGTTAACCTGCACAGGGTTCACATTCTGATGTCTTTCGTAGTTGAATTGCTCAGCAATTTGGGAAAGTCCTTTTGAGAGTTCCTGTCTCATCACGATTTCCAGTTTGTTTTGCTGTTTCAAATTAAGAGTGCATCATTTTATTGGATGAAATGTTTGATATGTAGCTACTTCCATAGCTGTCCTAACCATGTAGAAGTTTCATCTGTAGGGTAACTAAAAGCAGAAAGGTTTAATAATCTAACTGAATCATGATCTACACAAGAATTTAGCCAAGTAGTTTATCTGATATTTGTGATGGAAAAAATCATAATTATGCTTGTTGCTTATTCTATTACCAAGAATGCACAGTTTCTTTTAAACTATTACCGACGAGGGTGCTTAATATCCCCCAATCTTATAAGCTGTTGTTTCTTTGTTGCCTAATCCTGCAGAATCATTAAATTCTTCTACATAAACATGGATAAGGAACCGGACTTGGGCATTGTGAATTCAAGGTAAATATTCCTCTTACTTATTTATGCATCATGTTGAGATTTTTCTTTTATAAATTGTTTTTATGTTTATATTTCTCTTGTGCAAGTGGGTTTCAGGGTATTTTCAGCATTGACTCGCTTCATTAGTTGCCTTCACTCGAAGCAAGATCTTCTGTCAATTTTCGAGGTTTGTATTTTTGCTTTGTGTTTATCATTTACGAGTAGCATGCTGAGGAAAAACTTCATTTGCGTGCTTGCATCTTATTTATAGTCGTAATATATGTGCTCAAATACATTAGTTAAATCTATGTGAGCCTTTTAATTCTGAAGTTGAGCAGGTATTCTTTTCTTTTCTTTTACACATGTTGATGGAACCATGAATGGAGAAGAATTCATTTCAACCTATTTCTTTGACTTTTCATTTTTATTACTCACAATATCTGATGCATATTTGGACATGGATATGTGAATGCATATGATCTCGAAATAAAAGGAAAGCTTAGTAAAAATGCACATATTAGTGGACATATTTATATTTTTCACTCATCCGAATCCGAAACATAACATTTCAAAAGGAAAAATGATGGTTTGAAGCTCTGATTTTACATCAAAACTCTCTTTAAACGAGGGAATCTTTACTATCTCTGGCCCTCTTCCCCTCCTTGGCATCACCGTGATTTCTAAAAATGTTTTATGGAATTGGCATTTTGGTTTTTTATTATTGGCTGATGCTTACACTGCAGATATTATCCGGTCCACTGCTTCAATGTTTATCACATCAAGATATAAAGGATGAAAATGTCATAACTCAACTGGGAATCCTCTGGGCTGAGATCCTCAATTGTTTACAGAGGAGTCGGCCTCTGCTAACTTTCAATTCTTCTTTCCTCAAACTCCAAGCGTTGCTCCTCGAGAAAACGCTGGATCATTGGAATACCTCCATTTCTGACAAGACCATAATCTTTTGGAACTCTACATATGGCAAACAAATCAACTTGGAGTATCCCCAAAATCTGCTTCATGTTCTACACAAGTTGTCAAGAAATGGAAGAATAAGCCTCTACAATAGAAGCAAATCATTTGTAGCAAGATGCTCCACATTAGAAAATGACACCGCCACCGCCTCACAGTGTTGCAAGATCACTGCAACTCAGAACAGGAGCTCTAAGCGAGTAGAGCTGACAGAGGAAGGCATGATTACTGGATTTAACCAACAGGATAAGCCGCCATTGAATTCAAAACGAAAAAGAGTGGAACTAACTGAGCATCAAAAGGAAGTAAGACGAGCACAGCAAGGAAGGGAGAGGGACTGCAATGGACATGGTCCCGGGATCCGAACTTATACTAGTCTCGACTTTTCGCAGGGAAATGAGGAGTCTCAAGACAGACAGGATATTCAAGATTCAGAAGCCATGTTGGAGATGTGGAGAAGAGTTGGATAACTGTTTTCTATGCATGGAAATTGTAATCTTCCCCTCCCTATAAATCATTTGATGTTGTAAGATAGTTTCACATTCTAAATCCCTCCTTCCTATAAAATATGTTTAATCTTATTCGAAAGTGATTTCTTTATATATATATTTGATGGGTTTATTTTTCGGGTTAATATTCGATTTACTGTAGTGTTAGTTAGTGGAGGTTTTTTATTCACAAGCAAACTTCAAATGATATCACATGTCATTTTAGAGTATTAAATCTTACCTTTAACTTTAAACCCTAAAAAATACTCTAAATTTTAAACATTATCTATAAACTCTAAAAATGACTATTTTGTTTAATATCTTTAGCTTTTTTATAAAAAAAAATGGGTGTTTGTTAACAGTTAAAATTAGAATCATTTGGGAAAAGAAAAATGGCAGCCATTAGATTTGATTCCACAAAACAATACTACGCTACAAAAAGCTTGGTTGTCGTTTATGCACTTTGTTCAAGCTTACTAGCTGTTATAAACAAAATTGCAATAACCAAATTCAATTACCCAGCCTTACTAACTGCATTACAGTACTTTACTTCTGCTTTAGGGGTCTGGGTTTTGAGCAAGTTTGGTTTTTTGCATCATGATCCTTTCAAATTCGATATAGCCAACAAGTTTTTCCCTGCTGCTCTTGTCTTCTACCTTGCAATCTTCACAAACACCAATCTTTTGCGTCATGCCAATGTAGATACTTTCATAGTGTTTAGATCCTCGACTCCCCTTTTGGTTGCCATAGCTGATACAATCTTTAGGAGGCAACCCTTCCCTTCAAACCTCACATTTCTGTCTCTTTTGATCATTTTGGGTGGGGCTGTTGGGTCAGTAGCTACTGATTCAGCTTTTACTTTGACTGCATATTCTTGGGCGTTTGCATATTTGGCCACAATTACCACTGAGATGGTTTATATCAAGCATATGGTGATGAGTCTTGGGTTGAACACTTGGGGCTTTGTGTTGTACAATAACTTGTCCTTGATGATGGCACCTGTATTTTGGGTTTTGACAGGAGAATACAGTGATGTGTTTGCAGCTCTGAGAGCCAACGGTGGGGATTGGTTCGAACCTGTGGCGTTTACCGCCGTATCGTTGTCGTGTTTGTTCGGTTTGCTCATCAGTTTATTTGGATTTGCGGCTAGGAAGGTTGTCTCCGCCACTGCATTTACCGTGACCGGTGTGGTTAACAAGTTCCTTACAGTTGTGATCAATGTATCAATTTGGGATAAGCATGCAACCCCTTTCGGTTTGGTTTGCCTCCTCTTCACGCTGTTCGGAAGGATTCTTTATCAGCAGTCAGTTACCGGACAGCCACCTCGCAATTCAACAGCATCCAGGCAAACCGGTGATGCGAACGATAACGCCGGTCATGAAGACAATCAAGGTATGAGTATGCCTGGTAAACATGCTTCTGTTTCAGCCAGCTTGATTGGTAGTGGCATACTGTAGTCTGTAGAAGGTTAATTCATGCTCAAATCGATTCGGCAATTCTTTAATAACATATATTTTATAAAAAATTATTCAAACTCGAACCTCTTGATAATAAAAATATTCCCTTTTTCGCTAGAACTGCTCGGAAAGTTCTTTTTACCTTCCCTCAGTTCACTAACAAATGAAACAAATAAGAAAAGAATACATAAATTTCAAGTACAATTTCTTGTAATATATTGTATGAAGCTGCTATAAGCTATTTCAACAGCTATGGCTATCGCGCCATTCCAGGAATATAAGAGAAGCACCATAATGAGCCAATGCTCCCATCACTACCAGGACGTGAAATATTTGGTGGCTATGGCCGGCTAAGTCGAACCATCCGGGCTTGAACCGTTCGGGGATTCGGCTAACGTAGAACAAGGTCCCCGTCAAATAGAACAATGCCATGGACAACTCGTAAGCCAGGGTGACATTACGGCACGGATTAGACCAGTTGACGACGGTGGCATGGATACCGGGGATAATGCCGAAGAGTGCCATGGAAGAAAAGAGTAAAGCTCGAAATCCTCGGAATTTCTTGGTCGACAATGCCGGTGTTAGCAGTGTCACGATTGTGAACAAGCCTAGTACTGTGATCCCACCGAGGTAGATGAAGTGCCAGAGCGGATCACATTGGAAAATGTAATAGATTGGTGGGAAAAATGATGTGATTATCATGGTAGTGATCCCGGCATAGTCGAGTCGCAACAACGACAAGTTCATACGGTGCGAGTGGCAAGAAAAGATGTGACAAACAGTGCTCGACAGGAGGCAGAACATGGAACCAGATAAGAATACGTAGAACGGCCACCGCGTAACGATCGGTTCCGGCTTCAAATCAACCAGATTCGTTGTTGTTCTCTGCAATGATCAAAATCAGGCTCCATGGCATCACCAAAACTATAAAACTTACCAAGTAACAAATGCTATGAATGAATCCATGGCACTCACCATAAAGAGGTCCTGAGAATCATGAGAAACATTGATGTCGCCACTCATAGGAAAAGACCTGCACTATCAACACATACATACATACATACATACATACATACATACATACATACATACATACATACATACATACATACATACATAACCAAGTGTGAATTACTGTAAAAGAGGGTAAATTAAATTCATTAAATTTTAGGCAAAAATCATAAACGAACCTGGTAAAGAAATCAATGAGATCCAACACTTGTGGGACTTGGATCAAATTCCTCATCGTTAATCCCAAAAATAGAACAAAACCAAGGAAATGTCTGCACAGTTCATCACAGAATCAAATCAGAAAAAAAGACCATGAAAACAACAACAACAACAGCAACCAAACCTTGGTCTTCAACATACGTCCAAACATTCAATGTTTCGTTGTGCCAACGAAAGATGCTAAAGAATGCTTCTTTGAGAGGCCAATGAGCTCTGTAATACTTCAGAATAAACTCATTGTCCTTCATGTACGCCGGCAACTCTTTGTACGACACCAAAGCACACGAAGAAGACGGTGGCGACGAACGTGCCCTTTTCTTCGTCTCAACAGGCTCCGAAGCAAGCTTGGAATGAAGGGTCGTGTCCATATTTTCTGCAGGTAACAGGTTAATGATGCTGATCTACAAGTATGAGCCAAAAGCCTTGGTATTTATATGAAAATAGAGTTTTTGAATTCAAATTTGAAGAAGAAAACAGTAGCTTTCGATTTTGGTATTTAGTTTAGTGTTTGAAAGGTTTGTTTAGTTTAAGTTTGGAAGATGGCAGATGGCTTAACTACACCAACTGGCAACTGCAACAGCAACATTTAAGGAGGGGAGAGAAAACAACAATCAGCTTATAAACCGGTAGAAATCATCTATCTTTTTTTTTATGCTTTCTTTTATGTCTTTATTTCGAATTAAAAGTTTTAGGGAGTAAGGTTTAAGTTTATGGGTTGTGGTTAAGGTTTAAGAAATCAAGGATAAAGTGTTTTTTTAGTGTAAAGTTTAGGATTTATGATGTAAAAAATAAAGATTAAAGTTAAAATTTTATTTTTTTAAAATTTTTTAAAGAAAGCATGAAAAAAATCATATAATTTTTACCCTTTACAAACACTCAAAAATTACTCTAATTTTCCTTAGCTTATATTAATATTAAAGGAAATATTTCATGTACGAGTGTCGAGTGATTAAAAAATACAAATATTTTAATTTTAGAATTTAAAGTTTTGATTCAGATTTAAAAGTTGTAGTTATAATTTATACTTATACTTTAGGTTTTATAAGTTAGAGTTTAACCTATAAAACTCTAATCTTAACTCTTAAATTTTAAACTCAGACTCTAAACTTTAAATAAAATCAATATATAAAACTATTCATTAAAATGCAAAAATCAACCTTTTTGTATATATTTTTTTAATTTTTGATGATGAAACAGAAAAACAAAACAGTTTACGTACAGAAGATAATAGTTTGAGAAAAAAACAATCAATTAAAAAGAGTAATTAGAAAATATAAATGATGAAAAGATATTTTCACCTTTTAAAAAAGTTGAGATAAAATTTAGAATTTCATCAAACAAATAAATCCAATAAAACACATGATAATATTTATATTTTATCGTAAACCATTTAAGTTCATGAAAGAGTAGTTGGTAGATAATGAATCAATTATATGTTGACATTTTTCTTCCCGTTTCTTCTATCTTTATTTCCCTTTGCTTTCGAGCATTAATTTTAGACGTGGATTCAGATATCCGACCTGCCGCCATTCCTAGATGTAGTTGGTAGATTCAGATTTGAGTAATTCAAAAACTGCAGATATCCGACCTGCCGCCATTCCTAGATGTAAAGCAGAAACATTATATTTGATGAGTCATACCCGATGTATGTCAACCGGACCTCCATTTTTAGTGGCAACAAGTGGCAAACCATGAGCTGCAGCCTGCAACAAAAGATCCAACATCATAAATAGTTTAGAAATAACATGAAATAAACACTATTTAAACCCATGTTGCAGAGCACCTCAATCAAAGTAAGCCCAAATGGTTCGATAAAAGCAGGGTTGATGAAAACACCCTGCACAAGAAAATTAGATCAGGAACAGATGTATGCAAATAATATTGAGAGAGAGAAAGCATTATGAGAAATTAGAACAAGGAAACCAAATAAGAAAGGTACTACCTTTGTCTTTGCTGCTAGACGGTAAATGTCAGCTACCTCAGACTGCTTATGGTGTTTAGGATATGCCACTTGTCCATAAAGATCATATTTGTCAATAAGCTTAAGTACTGAGAGAAGAACAGAAGCATTTGTACTCGACATTTCATCAATTCCTTCTCGGTTTCCCATGATCAGTGTCTATGGAGCACCAAAGAAAGAAAAATGTAGAATTAAATGAAGGCATCAATAAAAGTGCTTCAACTTTTCAGCATAAAGAAGAAAAAGATTATAACAAAGAAGTGTCAGTAAGAGGAAGAAGCAGTCTCCATCAACCAAGTCTCATTAGTTATACAAACATACAAGGTTGGCAAGCTCCCGTAGTGGACGACATTCTCCGAAAGCTTTGACCAATGTTGTGATGTTCTTTTTGGGATCTGGTCTGGCAAGTGCAAGTATCATAGGCTTCCGAGGATTGGTGAAGAATCGCATTATCTACAAAATACCAAGTTACGAACCAGTATCAATTTAGATGGTAGGAAGAGGAATAGTATCATATCTTTGGGTTTGGGCACATTAATACAAAGCACATTGTGGGTAAATGCATAAGGAATGATACAAACCTCAGACCAGATAGGCAGATCAGGGGAAGATGGATGTTCTTCATTTCCTTCTATCTCACCGTCCATATCACCATCTTGTGGGACAATATGATGGAATTCCATTCCAGGAGGAATTATCTGTACAAAGAGACAGATCCATAACCAAAATTCTATGAACTAGCATGAGAAAAAATGTCTGCAAGTTTATCTGAGTGAAGCAAGCATCGAACAACATTCCTGGTCAAGCCAAGCTCAAAGAAATCACACACTAGACACGAAAACTATCCATGACCGAAGCTCAAAGCTAAACGGCACTCTGACACCAATGAAAGCACCTTGCAAAGTAAATATTGTTCCAGAACTTACAACCATGCGAGGCATGAACCTTCCATAGCAGCTGACATTGCGCCTGATCCTTGCACGCAGTTTGCGCTCCAGAACCGGATCAAAACCATCATATAAACGCCATTGCTCATCTATTTCCTGTCTAGTACTGGTTATGACTATTTCAGAGGCATCAAGTGATAATTCTTCACCCTCTATTCGCCGCATGATTTTGTATGTTGTATTTATTTCATCCTTTGATAAGCGCCCCTGCTTTAAAAGTTGTTCCAACTTATCCCGTCCAAGTGAATGGCCAGTAAAAAGCATCGGTACATTTAAAGCACCAGATAGAAGAGCTGCAGAGTCTCCTGCATCTGCATAATGTCCATGGATGGCTACAGGCCAGACTGGTTTCCCACTACCAATTTGCTCACCCAGAACATTAGACATCTGTATTATATGGCTAAGTGCACCATCAACAAATTCAGGGATGTGAGGCCAAAGAAGTTCTTTGGGAATATATTTATCCCTGGGACCAAAAGGTATTCGTACAATATAAGCACCACTGCTCTCTCCCATGTCATCCATGAAATCTTCTGAATTTCTTGGTGTCAACATCTCTGTGGGTTCACCATAGCTCCAATCTACCTCTGGTGATGCAACTTGCCTAGTCAATAAATCAACACGATAAACTCCTGGCATTGAACCCAATGCCCTAGCAAGTTCCACAACATACTTAACCTATAGACAACAGAAGTTCAAGATTTGTTAATTATCTGACCACCGGTAATTCTATGGGCAGAATTAGAGAATGTTTCAACAACCAAATTACCTGACCACCAGTATCAGAATCCCGACCAAGCTCCATATTTTCACCTCGAATTAGACCATGAAGGCTGCATGTAAACTAGTTGTTAACAATATTAAAAACCATCATGCATGCATTCATCCTAACCTCAAGGGTACATTAGCATGAATAATCATTTTTTAACTCTTGTACTAGATTTCATTTCAGTAGCTAACTAATTGATTCCAGGCCACAGATACTACCATAATTTATGTTAAAAAACTGAAGTTAACCTAATGCACAAATATTAGAACACAAAGTTAACAATGCATGATTATCTGGCATCCATGATTAAAAAACACACACTAAAGAACTAGAGTTCAGTTCATGCCTTATTAGTACAATGTATAGCTTTTTTCCTTTCTGTTGACTTGCCCAAGTCTCCATTGCATCAACAGAACTTATTCTAGGCAGTCTGCCTTTGTTGTTCTCTCCATGAGCAGATACATCGGTAACAATGTCTCCTTTCTCCCCTTCTGATAAGTCTTCAGACATATCAGCAGTGGCTTCTTTGCGGCCTCTTTCACGTTCAAGACGGCGTTTGGCCTTTCTCTGGGCCAACTGTCCCTCAAGCTGCAAAAGAAATAATATAATAAAAAAAAAACTTAGGACCTGATCACAAAGCCCTTTTTTAGTATACCAAGACAGTGAAATCAAATTTCCAAGTTTTACCAATTACTCTTACCCGTGCCAACCCATAACACCACAAGGAGGGGGGAAACTATAAGTCGAACAAGAATCAAAATAACTCTAACTTAGATTAGCAACTTAATTTTGAAGAGAAAACGAAAATAGACAGCATACCCACATTGCACATGAAGAACACTGAAAATTTATTTATGGATTAAGCGAAGGTGTTTCTTCCCTTCCATTTTAAACTTATACCACCGACTCTGAGCAACCAAATTAATAGTTAGCATTATGTGTTCTTCAAAAAGCATGGTAAGCTAAAGGCCATTTATGTTTAACAATTAAGAATGAAGGATCAAACTTAGGTACCAAAATATCAGCTGAGACTTTTAATTCAATAAGGAAATGAGCTTTGTTCATGTAAAAATAATACTACTTTTTCGTGTAAACGCACTATGTCTCACCTTTTGCTTGTCAAAGAAAAAGGAAGACAACCAAATGATACAAACAAATTCTTCTTTGAACAAGGTTATTAGCTGAGTAGCATTTGTTAGAGAATTGAAAATCCCATATAAGCCCATTCAATGAAATTCCTATCAAGGCATCAACACCCTCAGCAAATCAAACAGACTCGTCATTTTTATCTCAGATTCCAAATTCTTCACTGACTTTATAAGTTAAACCAACTCAATCAAATCATTAAAAGAATTAGGCTTCACATTCCATTCCAGCCACAAGCCATCATGATCAATTCATCATCAGTCATCACTTCACATTTGAACAACTCAAATCATAATCCAACCAGCGCAAAGAAGAAAAAAAAGGCAGCTAAAAAAAGAAATAAACAAAGAACCTGCTTCTTTTGCCGAGCCAAATTCCAAATCCTCCAACACATATTCTCCAATCTAGTGTTTCTCTCTTGCGGACTCCTCGTTGCTTGAGCCTATACCAATCCAAAATATTAGAAGAAAAAAAGGAATCAGCTAAAAAAACATAGGAAAGATAGAAATCAAAGAAAGAACAGCAGAGTACCTTAACCCAGGATCGATGTAGATCAGTCTCATCGAATCCAGTGATGACCTCCTCCACGAAATACCGGGTCGGGCTGAACCTCCCTCGTTCCCGGAGCAACAGCGACGCTTTAGCGTCGTCTAAGTTAGGACCCACATCCAGAATCGCCTCCAAGTAACTGTTTATCCAATCGTTACCCGCCATTTTTGCCGAATGGAAGAAAGAAAGGTGAAGGATTGAATGAAAGAGAATAGAATGGAGCTAGACAAAGGAGAAGTTGATGTGTATCTTTGGTTACTGGAATCGGTGATGCTTGTTAGTTGATGGAATTAGTTGATTGCTTACACGATAAGAACACTGTTGCAGAAAACTGTACTCGTTTTGGCAGATGGGCAGTAGTAGTACAGCCTCGAGAGTGAATCTAGGCGCAAACAAGCTTACAATTTGTACGGGTCACTTGATCATATATTCAGCAATTTTGATTAATAATATTTATATTTATATTTATTAAATATTAATAAATTATATTAAAAATTGTAATAAAATACAGATAACCTCATAAAAATATTTCATTTTGTTCTCTCTCCTTGCTTTCTTCCTTCTAAGCAAAATATATAGTTATAAAGAAGTTATTAGTGAACTATTTAAAAGGAAACAAATAATTACCAAATATCTCAATTAAAGGGTATGAATTTTTTAACAACCTTCTGTATTATTCATAGATTTTTTTTCACATTTTTAATTATTAATATTTATATTCGAATCCGAATTATTTTATTATTATAATTAGTATTCATTTCACTTAAATAACTATATAGTACTCCAGTGTTTCTATATAAACCCAATCCCCGCATTAAAAGTCCCTGAGATACATTCTAAGTGTCCCATTTATATTAAAATAAATCCCCAATCTGAACACACGTGTTATATGCCCGATACCAAGCCCAGAGTATGATTCTTCAAGTGTATGGCAATGGACTTTCGAAGTCGTTCTTCAATAAAAACGATGAGTAGGATCAACATAAGTAAAAGGAACAATGGAAGAGAAGAATATGCCGCATGGAGTGTAGCTTGATCGCACAATTATCTGTCTGCGCAGAGGCACGCCTACTAGCATAGAGCTGGTGGCAGCTGAATAAGGTGTACGATATGGATGGAGAAACGTTTTAAACATGGTAACTTCATGCATCCAAGGCAGGAAATCTATTTCATGAGTCAATGTAATACAGATCCAAGGCTGATATGCAGGACTATTCTCGATGAGCCAACCCCACGAGAAATTATATTATGACATGAAAAAAATTGATGAAGTGGGTAAATTTTAGTGATTAGTCCCATAAATACGTGATAGGACTTATTTCTCAACCCCACCGTCTGCCATATTTATTGGCATAAGAAAGATCTCCCAGAAACAGCACACACACTGGCTCCAGTCCGCATGTAATTCTCAAGTGAATTAAACGTCTGTCTCAAATCACCTGCAGGCTGCAAGATACACACGAGTTTGTTCGATTAATATACTTTGAAAGGACAAATTCAGAAATCGTATAATCCGGAATCTATACCTTAAAGAAAATTGATTTCCATGACAATTGGACTGCCTCATAAATTTAGGTTCTCCGATACGATCGAGTATGAAGGTACGGCCCAAAAAGAATGACTTAAATCATATTGACCGACCACAGTGGGAGTCGAACCCACGACCTTTTGATCCGAAGTCAAACGCGCTAATCCACTGCGCTATGCGGTCCCTGGATGATATGATTCTCACATTACTAAATTATTCTATTGTATTTAATCATATTCTCTGGGTAGATTGTATGGGGATTTGACTCCCCAAACGAACATACCCGCATTCACACCCGAGCCCAAGTAACATGTCTTCACCAAAGTTAATTGTTCCATACTGTCAAGACTATACCTGTCTCTCTTCATTACCTATTTATTTGTAGCTTTGGACTTTCATTGCAGCATCAAATCTTACAAAGTTGACGGCCCGATTTGCCTTTCTGGCATGGTTGGATGTTTTAGTAGATTCTGCTGGTTTTGCCATGTTCGGCATGTTCATTCTTGTTATGATATTCTCCTCTTACGTACATCCGGTTTAAGATTTTGTTGATCCGTCAGTCGCTCATCGTGTTTGTTTCGAGCTTATGGGTGCCTAATTCTTCCGATTTGTTGCAGTTTTTCAATAGTTATACAGTATGTGGTGCTTCAAAGTCGAAAGTAATCCATTAAGGGTTAATTGATGTTTATTACTATAAAGAATCAATCAGATTACCTAAATTTATAGAAAACTTTGCCTGCTCAAACTGTTGTTTCCATAGAGCTAGAAGAGCTTCATATGAACATTTTCTCAGTTGAACAATGCATAAGCTGTCAACTCTTGGAATTTCCCTTTTGATATCCTTAAGCCAGAAAATAATTTTGTCGACTCACTTCAGGCATGACATACCATTAATTGCAATATCCTTAAGGCTTCCAAGGATGACAGTACGATTACAGACTCGGATGATCGATTGACCAAATTAATTCAATTAAATCTGTTAAACTAGATTTTGAAATTTTCAGATTGAACCAATCCAATGCAATCTGGTTAATGATCATGCTGAATTAATAAACGGGTAAAGCAAAACAAAGAAGAAAGATAACATTTCTTTCATCCATACATGCTGGTTGATCTACATCCACATCTAAGCTAATCAATCACATAAAGATTCATTTTAAAATGTAATCTCAATGTTGTAAACTTAAAACTGACTAACAAAAAGCGGATGCCGAAAAATCGAGCTTATCGCAAAACCGTGACACTCCTTCAGCAGCGAAGGAGTCCTTTTTCATCTGCAATGTAAAATGGGCAATTAGTACGAACGAAGCTTTATCGTACAAACTAAAGTTTCATAAATGTATATCGACGACACCCACATCTAAGCTAATCAAGGACATAAATAAAGGTCTATTGAAACAATCAAAAATCACATGCCGTAGAATTGAGCCTCTTGCAAAAGCGTTCCACTGCTTCAGCATGGAACCAATCCTTTTTCATCTGCAATGTAAAATAAGCAATTAGTAGTAAATCATCATCATCATCATATATTTCGCATTCAGAAAAATATACTTTTTAAACGTAAACATACGAAGTAAGGGTAGCCCTCGATGCTAAAGTTCTCCGGGGCACTTTCGACAAACAACTTTATGAAATAGAGAACAAAGTTCCCACATTCTTTACCATTTCTTTGTTGTGGCACCTGAAAATATCAAGGATCAAACAGAGATATAAAGGATTATCACAAAATCAAAAAACTGTACTGTACTCACCTTAGGGACCAAAAGAGGAATTCTATAAATCATCTGCTTATTCTCAGGCCGGCCTTCGGCTTTATAAATGTCAAACATGAACCTGCTAGCAAGAAATACATATTCAGCGTTAGAAAGTGTGGATATTTTACTCAGCTAGTAATGCAAGTTATGCAAATGAGTAAATATACTTTCTTATATCTGGTTCGAGACGCATCGGGTCTGACATCTGTAGTGAGTCCAGCAACAGCACACAAGGTGTTCTGGTTTTAGATTGCAAACTTTCTCCTAAATGGCAGAAGATTAAAAGGCTCCAATGATCCCTAAAGAAATACAGATTCAAATGATAAATTCACATTTACTGACAATCGAACAACGCGATTGATCGCCATGATATTGACAATACTAACCAGCAAACTATTGGAACAAGAACATATGTCTTTGAAAATATCTCCTTCCTCTTAATCCAAGATAGAACCTTTTCTCGATAAAATGCCTTCTTATACCATGCAAACCATTGACAATCTAAGTACGTAAACAAAATCCGCTTATCCTCTGGAAAGTGGCTCCATATGGTCCTAAAAATTTCAAAAAACACATTCAGGAATCTTCCAAAAAAGAAAAGGAGGGAAACAGAAACACTCAAAACTATTACAATACAATATAGCTTACCCTAAATAACACTCGAATGATCCAGAGTCTAGCTTGTTTTTATGTTTAGATACTGAATTCTTGCTCTTAACTCGTCTCTTTGATCGTGCACGACATGGAATGCTATCTAAAAAACATGGAGCAGTTAATTCAATGTTCTCAATTTCCTGTTTACTTATCTTCTTCCGGCATCCCCTCAAATACCCTATAACATGAATCCAACAAGAACAGTGTTTCGAAATCGGATACCCATTATACACTGCCACAACATAATGATTAAGATCAAACTTCTATTATCAGTCAGCTAAGCTTTTGATCAGCTCATATTTAATAATAATAACAATTAGTAAATTCTACAATGTTGTCATTTAAGTAGAACAGAAGAAATCAAATTACTTCGTTCTCTTTCTTACATTTCTTAAGATCATAATGTAAACTGTAAGGAGTAAAATAATTGCTATGAAGAAAAGATAATTGCTTAAAATAAGCAAATCAGTAAAATTCTTTTCATTTTTTTTGAATAAATGAATTTTATTCATCCAAGAAACCTTAAGTTACATCAACAAAAAAAATAAATAAATAAGAATAAAATTTAAACATGCACCTAACCAATAATCAGAAAACATTCAACACCATCATGTTTCAATATGCAGCTAGATGACTATCAGAAGAGATTTTTTTACAATTTACCAGTCTATTTCTAACATCATGCTTTATTATAGCAAGAATATCAGAATTTGAACGTTCAAGGTAACCATGTAACTGTCTGTTTCTTTCTTGCCATATATAATAAGTTGACCCACACCAAGCTAACCGGAGAATGGTAGCTTTTAACGAACGACCTTCTCCCTGCTGCAATATCCACTCAAGGACATCAGTCCAACAACTATGAGGCATATCAAAAACACAATTCTTCAATATCCATTCCCATAATTTCCTTGAAAACACACAATCCCCAAATAAATGATCTCGTGTCTCAACATCCCTTTTACAAAGGAGGCAAATAGGGTCAATCGAACAACCCCAACGTATCAGTAAAATTCAAAACCAAATATTAGTAAAATAATTCGGATTTTTATCTAAGAAGTTCCATATTTGATCCATAATTCTTCCAAATATTAGTTTCATAACCACACACACACATTATTCGTTTTCAGTATTCTAAAAACAAAAATCAAATAACAAAACTCTAACAAAACAGATCCCTAATTGATAAACCAAAAAAAATATAAACAGAGGGAAAAGAAAAAGAAGCAAAGGTTGGAATACCAATATCTGAAGAGCCGATTTCGATCGGTATTGAAGCAGCATCACCATGTTTTTTCTTTCCCATCAACTAATTCTTCTACCATGAAATCAAATACAGCCGAAGATCAAATAATGCAAAACCTACCAGATATCTACAAGCTTAGGAGTTTAAAAAATTACCTTGATTAATTCCCTAATAATCTTTGGTTTGGGTTGTCCAAGGGAAGAGAAGCGGGCATTGGTGACTGGAGTAGGGGAGAGCGCGAAATTGAGTGGGACTGTACTGTGAGACAGAGTTGCAGGAAGAGTTTGTTTGACTTTGAAAAAAAAATCATGGAAATTCATTTAAAAATATTTTTTCATAATGAAAATTTTAATAAAATAAATACTAATCTTATAGTATTTTATAATTTTTAAAATAATTTTAATATTTTTAAGTTTATACTTTTGAATATTGTTAGGTAAAGATAATACATTTATAAGATAAATATCGATAATCGATAATGAAATAATATGAATATATTATTAACCATCCAATAATTAATGAATTTCTTTTGTAATATTGTTTAATTTCCTCATATTTTCTAGTCAATTTTTAGTCCTTTACAAATTTAATAAGTTTATGATTTTAAATATATTTTCATTAACATTTATTAAATATTTATTTTTAATATTTTAATATAATTACAATATTTTTTTTTATTTTCAATCTTTTAAAATCATAAAATACAAACCGTTCAAATCTAAACTCCTTATGTAAATTAATTTTGTAAGTAAATTAATTTTTTAGTTACCTTATCGTTTAAAATAAATATAATAATCAACATTTTCTTTAAAAGACTTAAAAATCATTGTTTTTGAATTTAGATATAAATCAAATATAGTTCTATTTAATCAGTTTTAGTTTTTTTTTTCAAATTCGATTAAAGACTTACATTCCGGTGAAGGCTTTCTTCCCACCACCGGAAGAACCGGCCGGAATCACCTTCAAAACATTGAACCGAACTGTCTTTGAAAGTGGCCTGAAATGATAACACAACACAAACAAATTACAAACAACAAAAACTGCATTAAAAAACAGAAATGACAAAAATCCTTGTTTGCAAAAGTTTAACCTGCATTGCCCGATAATGACATGATCCCCTTCCTTCACACGGAAGCATGGAGAAATGTGAGCTGGGATATTCGAGTGGCGCTTTTCATACCTGGAAAAAATGAAAAATTTCTTCAAAAAAAAGATTCTAAAAACAACATTTCCATTAAAAATGTACAGAACAGAAAGATGGAAGTTGGATCATGCCTTTGGTATTTCTTGATAAAATGAAGGTAATTCCGTCGAACAATGATTGTTCTAACCATCTTAGCACTATGACAAGTACCGGCTAAGATGCGACCCCGGATGGAAACAGTGCCAGTAAATGGGCATTTCTTGTCGATGTAGGTTCCTTTACCAAATAAATATGCGAAATAATATCAAATACAAACGACCATAATCAAATTTCTAAAAACATAGAAACATGTTATACAAACACACATACATCAGATGCTAGGCATCAATAAGTAAATCATCTTTTTTCTCTAATTGTAAAACATGGTGAAATACATTTCAAGGTGTATTAGAATTATAAAGGATACATTTCAGAAACTATTAATTAGAATAAGCTAACCTTAGAGAAAATTCAAATCAACTTAAGCTGCTAAACGTAGGAAACGATAAATTTCTCTTACACAATCTGAACATTCATGGTTCCACCATACCTAATTGCATAAACACAAATCTACATAACCAAAAATATAAAAAGGAAACTAAAAAATACCTTCAATAGCTTCACGAGGAGTCTTGAATCCTAAACCAATACTCTTCCAATACCTGTTCCCTCCCTTACCAGGTCTTTTACCTTTACCAGATTTCTTGGAGCTGAAAACGATATAAATTAAATAAAGCGCAACTAAACACGAAACGAAAAAAGGATTAAACTGTTTCAATATTTTCAGATTTAAGATTACCTTAGGAACACTTTTGGCTGCTTAAGGAACGCTTTTTCAGTCTGAAAACAAACAACAAAGAATTTAAAACATGATAGGCAAGGAAAATGTAGTAAACAATGTAGATAATGGATCTGAGAATGAACCTGTTCGGCCATGGTTGACGAGCTCTCTCCTCCAATGTGGCGCGGCTGCAAGTGAGGACGATGAAAATGAGAGTTTTGGAATGAGAAACCCTAAATCTCTAATAGCTAGATTTTCGTGAGGACTTCGCTTATAAAGTTACAAAATTGGGCCTTTAAGATATTCGGTCCAAAACTAAACCCACTATAAGAAAGAGTATGTCTTGGGCAAATAGGTCATCCGATCTTTCCTTGGCGGCCTTGTAATATTTAAATTAAATTAATTAATTAATGATTTTTTTAGAATAATAGTAATTAAATTTTATTAATCAAAATAATAAAAAATTATTAGAATTATAATGCACACAAGCATAAAAAAATAATGGTAATAATTACTAAAAAACTGGTCGATAAAATAATATATTAAACTCAAATATACAAAGATAAACTAAAATTTTCTTTCATAATGACGTCTAATATCGAAAGAAATCAATAATTTTTATAAAATTTTTCCTCTTCTTTACACGGTCCCAACCGGTGCTTCCCACCCCATGCCGGCGACAAAGACGGTGACGAATGGCAAGAATGCTCCGCCGCCGTCATTACCAGGTTTCCTTCACTCCAAGCTCTCCTTATAGGATACGATACGCTCTTGCTTTTAGGGACCGGATGGGGGCAGTTCCCTTGCGACTTGTCGTGGAGTGCACAGCGACAGTTCCGGTGGTATGGTCGGTGTTCAATACAGATGTTACTTCCCGATATGCACCCTTCGAAGAGCGATCGGAATATTCCACCGTAAGCTCCGGCGGCCATGTTTTCCTTAATTCAATCAACCTGAAATATCCGTGCGACTGTGCGAGTCCTCTTTTTTAAACTGCGATGTGCCTGAGATTTGAAATGTACCGTAAGCATCGTGGCATTTGTAGGAATAGGAAGTGTGTCGTGTGGGGCAGCATCTGTGGCAATGTCGTGGGACATCAACGTTGTGGGAACCGTGTCCTGACTGACATATGTCTTGGTGGTTTTTGGCCGTATTTATTTGAGCTGTAACAAGGGATAAAGCACTATTAATATCTAATTGAATTATACTAAAATGATAATTTTTATTTTTTTTTTATCAAATACAGAAATCTTATATTTTTATATTAAGATTTGAATTTATATATAAAATGATATAATTTAAATTTGATGTATTATTAATATAAAATTTTTGGCTTAAGGTTGTAGTATGTTTCTATTTTTTCAAAATAGTTATTTTTTAATTAAATTAAAATTTTAACTTAATAAATTAAATCAATTGAGTTTTTTATCATTATTTTTTAAAACTTTTATTTAAATATTATTATCACATGATACACTACAGTTATATGAAATATACATATTTCTTAAAATATTTTTAATTTTGGGGTTTTTAAAAAATTAAGTAAAATAAAAAATCTTAAATTTTAGATAATCACAACTTAATTGATTTTTTCAAAAGCGGTCATTTTTGCATGACCCAACCAACTTGGTGTTTCTCCATGTGACAGCAAACCTGTCGAAAAAACGTGACACTTTTGAATTAGAATCGAATCTAATCACGTCAATAATTACCCCCTAATTCTTGATTATGGCTTTCAGTAAAATTTCTTATATAGATTTGAATCTTAATATTCATTTTAAAAATTTAATATCTTTATTTAATAAAAAAAATATATTATTTTATGTTGAGCTTTATTAGTAATTTTATTATATTAATCCTAAGCTTCGTCAAACTTAAACTTCCTTTATCATTAAAATAAATAAAAAAATATCATTGAGTTATAAATAGACGTCGATAAAAATTAATATTTTTAAATATTAATAGATAGATATTTAAATATTAAATGACAACGGGCAAATACTCGTTTACTCCAAATTATTTTTTATTTAATAATAATAAATTTAAAATTACAAAATAAAATTTTAGTTTACTTGTCGAGACCCATCCATTTGTCAAGTTCTCCGAAAAAGTTGGAAATTTCTAACAACAAAGCTTTAAGCTGTTGCATTAAAAAAAATGGTTTAAGGGTCAAAGAAACCCTTGAACTTTTTTAAAAAATCAATAAAACCCTTCAAATTTAAGTAAGTTAGGAGATTCATTAATTGATTTAATTGTTAAAAATATTTATATTATTTTATTTTATAGATTTAATTATTAACATAAAAATTTAATACATTTTTATTTAATTAAAAATTTAAGTGAGTTATCTGAATTATAAGTTAAATGAGTTATTTGATCAAATTAGATTTTATTTGGACAAATATGAAGACATTGTTTTTTACATTTAAGGTAAATTTAAAAGTTTATTTAATTGTATTGTTTTTAAATAAAAACTTAATTGATCCATGAATAATTAAATTAGCATTTTATTTAATTTTTAATAATTTAAAATTTAAAAATATTATAAAAATAATATATGCTCGTATAAATTCTTAACCCTTAACAATGAATATATTTTATAAACAAAATAATTTAAATCCAATTTATGATCAAATAAACTCTCATAATTTTATTATTACAACTTCGGTTGTTTAAACATGATTAATTGATGGGTAAAATTTGATATACGAGTCGTATAAAATTATTTTTATATAAATTTATATGTTTCTGTTATAACTTAAATTTTAAATTTTTAACAATAATCATAAAAATAAAATTTTAAATTTTATACCTAATTCTAAACTCATTCATATTACTTATAGATTAAAAGAATTAAATATCTAAACTAAAATATATAAAAATAGATTTTTAAAAAATGGCTATGAAATGAATATGGTGTCGGTGACTGGTTGAGAAGAAACGCAATAATAAGACCCGTTACCATTATTTTCTTTGCCGCTTTCCTTCTCTCGAAATTTCCGTTTCTCTGGAAAATAAATAAGAAAAAAACACTTCGAAGATCTCTATGTTTGGACTTCAATTTTCTTCATATAGACATCTTTTCTCGCGTCTTTCTCTCCGTCAATTCTCATTCTCCGTCTGAAGGTTACTCAGATCCATTCGTCCTTTACAGAATTACCTTTTTTTTTTCTCTATAAAACCCATTGCTTCTTCAAAACTTACATCGAAACTCTTCCTTATATTCGTTTATAATCTCATTTCTCGATCTGGGTTTTGCCCAGATCTGACAAAATCTGAATTCAATGGCTAGTTTTGGGATCTGGGTATTGACAATTTTCTTGATATTTCAATCTGGGTATGGGTTTTATCTTCCGGGTAGTTACCCTCACAAATATGTCGTCGGGGATCCTTTATCTGTCAAAGTGAATTCCCTGACTTCAATTGACACCGAAATGCCCTTCAGCTATTACAGTTTACCCTTCTGTAAGCCGCCGGAGGGTGTTAAGGATAGTGCTGAGAATCTCGGCGAGCTTCTCATGGGAGATCGGATTGAGAACTCGCCGTATAGGTTTAAGATGTACACGAACGACACCGAGATCTTCTTGTGTCAATCCGATAAGTTGTCGGCCGATGATTACTTGTTGTTGAAGAAGAGGATTGATGAGATGTATCAAGTTAACTTGATTCTCGATAATTTGCCTGCAATTAGGTATACATTGAAAGAGGGTTTCATGTTGAGGTGGACCGGGTTCCCAGTTGGGGTTAAGGTTGATAATGTTTATTATGTGTTTAATCATTTGAAATTCAAGGTGCTTGTTCATAAGTACGAGGAAACCAGTATGGCGAATGTGATGGGGACCGGCGATGCTGCCGATGTTATCCCCAGTGGCAGCAAACGAGGGTCGGATGTGCCGGGATATATGGTTGTTGGATTCGAGGTTGTTCCGTGCAGCTTCATGCATGAAGGAAATCTGGTTAAGAAACTGAAAATGTATGAAAAATATCCATCTCCGATTAAATGCGAGACGACCACCGTCTCGATGCCAATCAAGGAAGGTGCGTCGATTGCCTTCACATACGAGGTTGTCTTTGAGGAGAGTGATATCAAGTGGCCGTCTCGTTGGGATGCTTATTTGAAGATGGAGGGTTCGAAAGTCCATTGGTTTTCGATCTTGAATTCTCTTATGGTGATCACTTTCCTTGCTGGTATAGTCCTTGTGATCTTCTTGAGGACTGTTAGACGGGATCTGACCCGATACGAGGAGCTTGACAAGGAATCTCAAGCGCAGATGAACGAGGAGTTGTCTGGCTGGAAGTTAGTCGTTGGGGACATTTTCCGTGCGCCGACTCATCCAGCTCTCCTATGTATTATGGTTGGGGATGGAGTTCAGATCCTTGGAATGGGAATCGTGACTATATTGTTTGCTGCTCTTGGATTTATGTCTCCGGCATCCCGTGGAACCCTCATTACAGGCATGCTATTCTTCTACATGATTCTGGGAATTGCAGCTGGTTATGTTGCGGTTCGGCTTTGGAGAACTATCAGCTATGGTGATCACAAGGGATGGGCTTCGGTCGCATGGAAGGCTGCTTGTTTTTTCCCTGGAATTTCCTTCTTCATCCTCACTATTTTGAATTTCCTATTGTGGGGAAGCCATAGCACAGGAGCTATCCCGTTTTCCCTCTTTGTTATCCTACTCCTACTCTGGTTCTGCATCTCGGTTCCGCTCACCCTAGTTGGTGGATACTTCGGAGCAAAGGCACCTCATATCGAATACCCTGTTCGAACCAATCAAATCCCTAGGGAGATTCCGGCACAAAAGTACCCATCCTGGTTGTTGGTTCTCGGAGCTGGAACTCTACCTTTTGGTACCCTTTTCATCGAGCTTTTCTTCATCATGTCTAGCATCTGGATGGGTCGTGTTTACTATGTCTTTGGCTTTCTCCTCATTGTTATGATCCTACTAGTCGTGGTTTGTGCCGAAGTATCTTTGGTTTTAACTTACATGCATCTCTGTGTGGAGGATTGGAAATGGTGGTGGAAATCCTTCTTTGCTTCCGGTTCAGTTGCCATCTACATCTTCTTATACTCCGTAAACTATCTCATATTCGATCTCAAGAGTTTGAGTGGGCCGGTCTCTGCAACTCTCTACTTGGGATATTCTCTCTTCATGGTTCTAGCAATCATGTTGGCGACCGGCACAGTCGGCTTCCTTTCTTCATTCTGGTTCGTGCATTATTTGTTCTCGTCCGTGAAGCTGGATTGAAGCGGGTAATCAGCAGTCGAAGAGGCTAGTGAGAAAAGAAATCATCCTTTTCTGATCAGTCAATCGTTTCCATTACTTACAGTATTGAGTTTTACTTTCTTAGGGAATAACAATAATGTGTCAGTTTTACTTAATTCTTTAATAGTTACAGGCTAGTTCATCCGCATTGTGTTAGGTTCCATTTGTAACTTTCTTTGTGCTACTTTGGGATATTTTCAAAGCTTTAAATCAGAGAAAGTGTTCATTGTCTAGGCGGGGTTCTATCTACAAAAGAAATGAAAACACAAGTACTACTCGACACAAATGATTCCGAAAGAACAAGCACGAGGACAACGGATCATCTCCGCTGGTTGTGCCAATAAGTGCAGCAGATATTTCTCAGGCTTTTTGATGCACCAATTCAGGAAAAATTATCATCCAAATCATTTCCAGATCCTACTCTTGCCACTTTAGCCTTGTGTCTGCCTTGTATTGTAGGACTTGCAGTTCGGGCATTTCCGAGCCAAGACATGAAAACGAACTAAAGATTTCGTCCCACAATCATTGCAGAGGATGGAAACCTATTGATCACAATTAAAATATGTAAAACGAATTATGTAAGCAAGGGATGAGAAAACGAGGATGCTCAGATTTCTAACCATTTTATTTTGATACGGTTCTGGCATGGGTGTAGCTGCTATCTCCTCATCAAATTTCTCCCAAACCTTTGACATGTCGCAAACCGATTTCGAGCACAGTGGACAGGCATATCTGTCACAGTGATTAGCATACCAGTCAAGAACATAGAGATATCACAAATTCAGGAAACAACAGTTGACCCCGACATTGAAATAAAGTACTTACTGGAAATGGTCCCTCATCTCCTTCAAACAATTTGTGTGAATTGTATGCCCGCATGGCAGAACAGTTACATCTTGTCTCGACTCAAACAAGAACTGCATGTATAAAACGTGACTTCACAGTTTGGTTACCATTGAAGGATTTTTTTTATCATATTTGATGATTATGTGGGAGAATCTGAAATTACCTCAAAGCATACAGGGCAGTCGTGGTGCATTGCTCCTTCCACACAGGGATGGCTGTTTTTCAGAAGAATTGAATAGCAGCAACCTTTGAAAATGTAAAAACAAATAGATAAAAGTATTAATAAATATTAATGTTCAGGTAACCAACAAGTTCTAATGCAAGCTCAAATAAGATAGATTCAGATAAGCTTACCACACTTGTGGCAATGGAAGAAGTTCTCCTGCCCTCCGATCCTGGTGAACATATGTTAATTATTTAGGTGTGACAATGACAGTTAACAGGAAAATGCAACCCCCCCCCCCCCCCCCCCCAAGAAAATGACCATGGAAAAACAAACTTCGTAAATTGCTGCAAAAATTATTAAGCCAAAGAAAACCAAATCTTGAACAACATACCTACAGATCCCACAACCGTCACAATGATATTGTCTCTTTGATGTCTGCATAGTAGAAACAAAATTAGTATGCCACTATATGTATTTATCAACTCATTGTGCAAAACACAAAGAGCCGAGACAACAAGACAAGTCACAAAACATTTGATTGCTATATTAGGGAATTGCTATCCACTTACATCATCGTCAAAGAGCTTGCAAGACTCGCAGAAATATTTCCCCATACACACACCACAGTTAATGCAAACTTGTTGGGCCTGCTCAAAATGATATAAAACATGCTCAGAAGAAATCCAACCGTGCAAAGTAAAATTTTCATCCTCATCAATCCTTTTACACGGGAATAACTTAATGGTTTAATCTTTAATATTGACATCTTTCCTCGAAACAAAAATGCTTAAAACATGAAATAAGCTATAGAGTAATTTACCTCTTGTTCTGTGCCACAGAGTGAGCAAATGACCTGGTAAAATTTTCAGTGAAATGTTAGAATATGGAGGCATTACCGTGGAGATGCTAGCCCATACGAAGAAAAGAATTCCAGGTATAGCATTGGGTAGAAATAAAATAGGATGAATTTATAGATATAGATACCTTACTGACTTGACGGCGTGGTATGTCATGTCTGAGCTTCTGATCAACATTGATGTTATTCTGAGCAGAACAGAAATCAATTTAATGTTAAAAATATTTTCAATTAAAGCATGAAAATATTTAAGGGCATGACAAAACAGAGTAAAACTGAGTATATAAACACTCAAAATATCAGCGGTAGCACTCTCATACTACAATGTCACATAGATGGCTATTGATTTTAATCATAAAATGTTAAGGATAAAAACTAACCTTTGCCTCATTATGACAGTGGCGACAATCAAAGATCTCATCACAACATGGAGCTCTAATCCGACACCTTCTGCGATAATGTGAGCAACTGGAGCAAAAGGGAAAATTAGCAACGCATGGTGTCAACCAACAAACAAGTGAAAGACACCTGAATGGAAATAAATTAAAAAAGATCAGAACTTACCCATACTGCATATGTCCCTTCTCCAGCAATTCAGTTGCTTCTGCTTCATTTGATTCTTGTTTGACCATAGAACCTAGAGCTGACTGCGGTGAGCATGCCCCCCCAGACTCACCTTTGTATACTTTGTGGCTTTCATTTTGTTGCTGATAGCTAAGCTCTAGTCCTTCAGCTGCAGAATGCATAATCTCAACTTCTTCCATTGAAGAAGACATCTCCAGATTTAACTATGTTAAAGCAGGTGATCCCAAAAACCTGCAGAGAGTAACAAGTTTAGCAAAGAACCCAATATTTAAACACATCTAGTGGCTTGAACAAGCCAGGCAAACACTCCATGACATTGTTGCTTTCTTCTATACTGCTGCAGACCAGTCGAAATCAGGAACAAAACAATCCAACAAAGGTTGAACAGCTCCAATCAGCATTACTCCAAGTGAAGGATTCATCAAAATTAGTAGAACTACAATAATCCCACATAAATAAGAATAATGCAGCACTGAGGAACTCCAGAGCCTCCAGCAGTGAATAGAAAGCAATATCATTGCATGATAACTTGATCGCTTGAAGTTCTGGACCAAAATCCAACTATACTGGAGATGACCATAGATGTCCCAACCTATGGTAAAAGCAATATATCACAGAATCAAACATGTTCTCGAATGAAAAGGGAAAAAGGAAAAGAGTGATTGATAGCAAAATTTTGTTGCGTTATCGTCCACAACAAGCAAGCCTACCTCTATCGCATTTCTGCACCAAGTTTCCCCTGTGACAAAAGTACCTACTCATTACTTAATACTTTGACATCCCTAGAACATTGGAAGGAGGATCTTCAGAAAGAATCGAGCTTATTTGGAACTTGATTATTTCTCTCCAAAAGTCAAGTTTACATAAGAAAATCTCCAACCACCCGAAGATTTTCAAACATAAACAAAACTGGTTGTTCCCCACCCATTAATGTACCTCATTTAAAGGAAGATTCTAATTGAAACCAAATAGAGAATATTATTTTGTTTCTCGCCAGAATACACATTACCAAGACTTCTGGAAATGGATCATGGCTGCTTGGAGAATGACCCCATAATTTGGAAGAAGAAGGTTTTAGGGTTTAGAGTGAATAATATGGTATAGGGTTCAGGAAAGTAATGAATGAAGTTTCAAAGGGGGAACCACGAAAGAGCAGCAAACTGATGATACATCAAAAAGCATGCGTTTGCCATTAACAATATCGTGCTAAGCAGTACCGGTTCAAATCGAGGTAGATATCACGGAAATAACAGCTTGGAGAGGCATCAATTGGCTATTATAATATGAAAGACAAATTTAGCATCCAACTTATGATTGAGTAGATTAACAAGTTCAACATGTTAAGAGTGAATCTCTGGAAGGAAAAAAAAAACTGCCGTGCAAACCAACTAATACTAGGGGTTTACCACCTTAAGCCTCAACACCTGCAGGCTGCAGCTAATATTATAAAAGAGATATCTGCACAAAAATCCCTAATGAATTCTAATGAGAAGATGCGGGAGCAGGTAAAATTCAAAGAACAGAAATCAAAGTTTTGGTGTCATTCCTTAGCTGCAGTCAACCACACGTTCTAAGGTACCAAAGTAAACACAATTTTTGGTAGTTAGTTCCTGTTTTTCGCATATAAGCAATCTTAGTCTCTTATCTAGCACTTCGTTGATATCAAGTTTCCAAAGTGAACTCCAAAATGAGATTGCAAAGTCATTATTGTTCTCTTTTGTTCTTCTCGAGGAAAATTAAAAGTTAATCAAAACCAAAACGTGATTACATCGTGTGTTAGAGAATAAAAAACTCATAATAAAAGCAATTCAAGTTCGTTTTCCTCATTCTATAACTGAAAGCAGACAATTAAATTTTAAAACTTTTGGGTCAATATCATCCGAATCAAATGTAATTTACATAAATTGCTTATGCTGAAGGCTCTAAATCGAATCAACCTTACAGACACAAAAGCACTCCAAGCAGAGAGATAAACTCTAATAAAAACAAGCAACCAATTCAGTATAAACAAGCAACAGTTCAGAATTTTTCGGGCCTAAATTTAAATCACTACCAAGCACACCAAACAGAAATTAGCAGCAGCAAAAGCAACACAATCAATGGATCAAATCAAACAGCCAGCAAGAATAAACTGAGATTACATCAAATTATTCTAACACAATCAAATTCAACTAAAGTTTACAATCAGTCAATCAAAATTTCTCGATCCTATGCTAAATAGGAACCACCGATTCAATGAAATAACTAAATTTCTAAAATCGAATTATTCCGAAACAAAGCGGAAATTAAATCTCTTAAGAAATTCAAAACAACGAATTACTACTTCCAATAAAGAACATTAGCCTAACACGTTACCTAAACAAATAATTCAGCAGCAATAAAAAATAATACTATTATTAACTTAAAACAGATTTCATGAAATAACGAACTTTAAATCTTAGGGAGAAACGCTCCGATCTGAAATCAGAACAACGGCGTGAACCCGACGACAACGTCCAATCGCAAATGTATATAACCTTTCGATTTCTCAAAATCAGAGCCTTTTCTTCTTTGTTTTACAACAATTTGATGAGCAAAAAGTGGTCAAACGTCTACCCTTTTATAGCTGTTTAAAGAGATAAGAAAGATCGGTTTCTTCGATTTCTCCAGACTTCGAAAAAAAATTGGTCTTAAAACCGAAAGCGAAAGCTGTTACTTGCTGGCTTCGGAATTCGTCATAGCTGTCAATAGACGACAAATTCAAACGATTGAAATGACGTATTCACCCCTATCTTTTAAAAATATCTTGTTCTCCATCCATCAGGGTTAATTTCACCATAAGTCCCTAATCTTTAACATATTCTAATTGAATCCTGAAAGTACATGTAGCATATCACTGATAATTAAATGTCAGATCAGATTTAGTATAAAATATATTAAAAATATAAACATGTTCATACTTATCTCATGCAGAGATTGAATTTCTATTTTAATATTTTAATCAAAATTATGTATTCTATAAGTACATATATTTATAATTTGATCCAATTATTTTAAAAATTAATGTTAAATAATCCAATTATTTTGAAAGTAATGTTAAATATGAATTATTTATAAATAAATTAATGAAGGAACTTAATTAATGTACTATTGATACTTTAAGTCTTTAATTGAAAAATTAAAATTGAATGACAAATTTAGAATATGAAGAATAGTTCAGGACTAAACTACCAATATTGATTAATAATTATTTAATTCTTAAATTATTTTCCTTTTGTGTGTACGTTAATGTTTGACGAAGCGAAACGGTCGGTGAGGTAGGACAGTCCAATAATGGAAGCAAAATAAAGACTATAAATATTAGTCGGAAAATGGACGGTCGGGATTCGATGTGACCGCAAAAAAAGTTACTATCCGAACGAGTTATTTAAATGATGACACGTGTATGGTCAACAAAACAGCTGGAATTGATGATATCGGATTTTAAACAGAAAGACGAGCCTAGCAGACGTGGATAGATTAGTACGATCCTATTAATTTATTATGGTGAAAATAAAATATCTTAGAAGATCTGCCACGTAATTATTTAGGATAATGTTTGTTAATTTAATATATTAATTTAAAATTTTGAGAAATATTTATATTTATAAAAAAAACAATAAAAATAGATCATTAGTAATGTAGTATTTTTATTTGATAAATTATATTATTGGTTATTTTCGTTATATTATTTATAAGATTAATTAATCTTGTTTTATATGTTGTTGAATATTCTTTTAATCAGTTAGTTTTTATATTTTTAATGATTTATTTTTTCAAATATGTTTGATAATTTAAGTTTAAAAATAAAAATAAAAAATACATGATAAGAATTTTTATGAAAAAAAGCAGATAACGATCTAGTCCTCACTTGATAGAAAATATATTTAATAATTTCTATTGTATTTGTTTTAAGTATATTATCTTTAAATTTTCATTATCGGACAATTTTCAAACAAAATGCCAAATAGATATTAAAAAATAAATTTAACACTTATCTTTAATTTTGAATAGTACACGAAAACTACACTATAAATTTATAACATTATAATAATAATTTACTTTTTATATTAAAATTTATTGTCACTTTAAAAAAAGACAAAGGCAATAATTTTACATGAAAGAAAAAAATAAGATATTAAAATAGCTATTTACATATATTATTAGACATATTAAAAAATAATATTGTTATAATATCTATTGTTAATAATATATTTTTAGTAAATTATATTAATTCAAATATTTTTTCACTTTAGTGCGATGAATTGTAATTTATAAGTTATTCATTAATTGAATTATAAAATCCCTAGAGGCTGAGATGTTCCAATACGATACGTAGAGTTAACACTGTAAAATACCCAATAAAAAATCGACACGAAGGCACTTTAATAATAATGAGTCTTAATGTAGGATTAAGACCGAATCAATTATTGGATAACTCACGTGACAAATTAAGATATTAAACCAACGTTTTTATATTAATTATTGAATATTTCACGTCATTGGCCCATTTTTGCTACGTGAAGCAAAAGGTTATGTTGATTACAAAGTATGCAAGTAAATAACATTTTATATAAAAAAAAATTAATTTTACATTGTAGATAAATCGTATTAAAATTTAATCATTTTTTATTAAGTAGATAAATTATTATATTTTTAAAATAAATATTAAAATTAAATAATATTCGGTATTATGATTCACAATTTAATTTTTCTTATAACATTTGAAAATATTGAGTGTTAAATTTTATAAATCTAAAACTAAATTAACATAATATGTAAACATTAAAGTTTGAATTTATTATTATATATGTTTTAGAAGTTATCTTCCTGTCGAGCATTAATAATCTGCGGTTAAAAAGACAAATCTGAAATGACTATTTTGTAACTTTCTTATAACTGAATGGCTAGAAAGTTGAATTTATTAATAATTAAGTGATCTTTATGTAATTTGCCCCAAATTTAATGGTTGTATGTAACAATAACGGCCCAAACGCTATGGTGAAGTTCTTTCTTCCATTTCGGGTGCGTCGGTGCTTTTTCATTGCCTTTGCATTTCCCGGCCCAATTCCACCAAATTAACAGCGTTCTCCAACTGATCGTTGCAGATTATTGAGAATTTTTCTCGATCTCGACCTTCAAGTTCTTCTCCTAATTAAGGTTGATCTGGAATGTTACGGTTTCAGATCTCTCCAGTTTGAGGTAAGAATCTTCATCTAAATCCCTAATTTTTGTTTAATTGCAAAGAAAAGTGAGGGAATTGAGCTTTTTTATATATTTTTTCCTATTTTCTCCTCAGGGAATCAGGTTTGGATTAGGACTTTGTTTATTTCCCTTTTAAAAGATCGTGGAGGATAATAAAAAATGCCTGTAAAGCCGGCACTATCGTCATTTAGGGATCGGACGCAAGAATTTCTGAGCGTAGCGGAGAGGCTAAAGACGTCGATCACATCTGGACCGAACCAAAATGGGCCGAGCAGCAGTAGTTCGAGACCGGAGGACAAGAGATCTGCGGTTGCGCTTCAATCGGAGTTTAATAAGAGAGCTTCTAAGATTGGATTGGGGATTCATCAGACTTCGCAGAAGCTTTCCAAGTTAGCAAAATGTAAGTGTTTTTACCTGATTCGTTTTTGAAGGGAGGATTTACATGGTATAGTTCTTAAAAGAATGAAGCTAAGCCGGGCATGGGTTATTTGAAACCTGGAATTTAGCTTCTATGGGTTTGTACCTTAGAAACTTATGAGCTTCTGAGAAATAAGAATATACTTAATCATTAGAGATGAATTAACAACTGCTAGAACTTGATCATAAGAATTTAAGCAATGAATGGTCCAACTCCAAAGTCTTGGTTGTCTTGGTTTAGATTGTACTACTGTTGTAGCTGAATTTGATGAAATCCAAAGTGCATATCTGTCAATGCCGGTACAGAAGAAGACAAACAACTAGATACAGATACGAGCTTATTGATATCGTAGTTCTTACCATAGTTATTACGATCCCAGTCTCCCAGATATTTTCCATTCAGTATGATAAAGAAATCCCATGTTTTACTTTGCAGTGGCCAAGAGGACTTCAGTTTTTGATGACCCTACTATGCAAATCCAAGAGCTCACTGCAGTTATCAAGCAAGATATCACTGTCCTTAATTCTGCTGTGGTAGACCTTCAACTTTTCTGCAATTCTAGAAATGAAGGTGGTGTCTCCAGTGACACATCTAGTCATTCAACCACAGTTGTAGATGACTTGAAGAACCGCTTGATGAGCGCCACAAAAGAGTTTAAAGATGTCCTCACTATGCGAACAGAGGTAAGACAGTTTTTCAGTTTGTTTGCTCACTGAGTTTAATCTGATCTGTTTTACTATTTCTTGTAGTAATTTAATTTGGAATTAATTTGCAATTAAATTTCCTTCTCCAGAATTTAAAGGTTCATGAGAATAGAAGACAGTTATTTTCTTCCACTGCTTCGAAGGATTCTCCAAATCCTTTTGTACGGCAGCGTCCCCTGGCTTCCAAATCTGCAGCAGGAGCTTCTAACAATCTTCCTCAATGGGCTAATGGATCTGCATCTTCATCTCAGTTGTTTCCAAGGTAACAACTTATTCTGGTAGTTTGCCCTTGACGTTCCTTATGGTACATGCAATATGCGTCTTTAACCGCAGAAAATAATATAGCACTTATTTTCCATAACTTCCTAGTCCATTTAATGATAACTTGTTATTGGATACTCATGGAACAATTCTTAAAATTTTCTCTTGTACAGTTTTAGCAGTTTGAGACTAGTTTATGTTTGCCCTTTTTTGTCCAGAAAAGCCACAACTCTATTTTCTTGTTTGCCCTTTGTGCAGTACCATGTGCTTGTGATGGTTGAATGCTGCTGCGCATTTACTTCTATTCATACTTTTTTTTTCTTTCCTTTTTCTATCCTTTTGGAATCAACTACTGTTGACTATTTTTGTTTTAGTCTAATTGGGTTTAACTTTTTATTTGAACTATATCTACTTTAAATTCTGTATGACAGTAAAACTTTGTTTTTGGTTCTTAATTGTATAGAAAACATATGGATGGGGAGAGTCGGCCATTGCTTCAGCAGCAGCAACAGCAGCAACAACAAATGGTTCCATTGCAAGACAGCTACATGCAGAGCAGAGCTGAAGCTCTTCAAAATGTAGAATCCACTATTCATGAGCTAGGCACCATATTCAACCAGCTAGCTACTCTGGTTTCTCAGCAAGGAGAGATAGCTATCAGGTTTTCTATTGAAGGAACTTTGTTTGTCCTATATATGAATTTATTTAGTTTTGCTACTAGCAGAGTTTCACGTAATTGCGATAGAAACAATGATTGAATCCAACAACAATCAACTAAAAATAATGGTGGCTCATGGCTGCGCATTTAAAATGTGAAATTAGTACTCTAATTGTTACTAATGTCTAGTTGGTCTAATAGGATGAGGCATTAGGTCCTTTAAACAACATTCAGTATCGTGAATGAAGCAAACTCAAAATGGCAGTATAAGTTTCTATTTCCGTCTGAATCTTTTGACCAAACTAAGGACCACCACTGATTGGACTCTGATGTTTTCTTTACAGGATTGATGAGAACATGGATGACACCTTAGCCAATGTGGAGGGAGCACAGGGAGCTTTGCTCAAGTACCTAAACAGCATATCATCTAACAGGTGGCTGATGATCAAGATCTTTTTTGTTTTGATTATTTTCCTTATGTTTTTCCTTTTCTTTGTGGCATAATTAATAGTGACATAGCTGAGTTTGAACACCCCAACCCAACCCCACTCCGACTTAGCCGAGATCGAAAAGAGAAACTTGGAAATACTGATGTCTTTCCTTGATTGCTATATTCTTTTCATATATACCATCTTCTTTCCTTCTGCTTTAATCCACAATCCAGTCCTGCTGAGTTGTGATTGGACCCATTTTGATTACTGTAATGTGTTATGTGTAGTTACCGTTTTATACAGGTACTGTCAACCGGTTGTGTTATAATTTCAACTTTTAACTACACAATATAGTTACTACTACTAACATATATTTTTAAAATTTCTACATCACTAGAATCATTAAAACACAGAGCTTCTATAATGGTTGCCCACCGGAAAGTGAGCTCAAGATACTGGTTGTGCTGGTACCTGGCATCGAGTAGCCCAAGAATTGTACAATTTTTTTTATGAACTCAACGAATAGTTCTAATAGTAAACCCAAAAACAAATATTAAAATAATTTTAAAACATCTTAGTTGAACGATATTAAATCAAAATTGTAAAAATAATATTATTAAGAAGAATATAGATCTCAAACTCCATTAAAACATAGTTCAGAACCCCAATAACACCAACAGCAACAAAGACCATTAGAAATGAAAAATCAATATTAGAATTTAGAACATGAACGTTCAAAAACATGGAAATACAACAGGAAAATCTTACATAAATATGTCTAAATCAACCCACTATATAATAATGGTGGTGAAGTCTAACGTAAACTATGTCTATGGTACACTACTAATCAAACATATTATAAATGCATAATTTAAAATGTTATCCATCAGTTTAAAGTGTTATAAAAAAAATATACTCAAAAAAAGAATATGGGAGTTTTTTGGTATAAAGTTATTTGGGGTAGTCCGTCAGTACCTCGGTTCTCTTTTTTTGCTTGGCTTGCAATTTAAGATCGGCTGTCAACAAAAGCACGAATGTTAACATGGGTGTGCAGTTAAATATGCTATGCGTTTTGTGTAACTCTAGTATTGAGAATAAAGATCACCTATTTAATGATTGTCCTTACTATCGACATGTTTGGAAAGAAATTATGATAGCTTGCCAAAACAATACTTTTTTAGATGATTGGTCAAGTATGATCCAATGGATACTAATCCATGGTAAAGGGAAATCTCTCTTAGCTGTTATCACTCGATTAGTATGGTGTTGTTACCTCTATTTCATTTGGCAAGAACGAAATGGTAGAGTGCATAGAAATAAGTCAAGACAGGTGGATGCTATTGTTTCCTTGATAAAGACAAATGTTCGATTGAGGTTATTAGGAGAAAATTTGCGATTTGATTCTTTAAGTCTTGCTATGAACTGGGAAATTGTATAGTTATTTTTATTTGGTTGTATAGTTGATTTTATTGTTGTACAGTTTATTAGTGCTTTGGGTGAATAAATTTTTCATTTTTTTTTTTTAAAAAAATAATACTTAATTATTAATTTAAAATATTATCAAAATTATGATATTTTAAATTCTATTTTATACCATTTTGATTAATATCATAATTATATCGTCCTCTACCGCATTCAGACAGAGTGTGACATGTGATACTAACACAAGTAAATAAGCTACACGTTTCCCTAGAAGATGGAGGAAAGAAAATTACAGGAACAGACGATGAAACAGTGTAAGTCTGCATTTCTTCATCTACACAAATAAATTTTTACTGCTCTATTTTCCAAATCTCCTACAAGTTTCTTGATTTCAATGGGTGTTCTTTCTTCCCCCATGAAAACATTGGATTTTCCTTCAAGAACCCAGCAAAAAGTGGAAACTCATTGAAACTTTTTTAAAAAGGAAAGGAAAAAAGATGACCTACCCGTTGCTTTTACCAACATCATGGACCAAAAATAGAGAAGAAAAAAGGTTTTGAAGTGTATCATAATGAATAATAATAAAGGGATTGAGCCGAACCCGCCAATATCACCACCGCCGTCGCTTCCTGTCACCGGAAGCTGAAGAAAAAGGTTAAGAAGAGAGGTTGCTGCTGGTTCATTTTGAATGAGCCTCCAGAATAAACCATTTGCTTCTCGAAAACATTTCTCGTGGAAAAGCTCAATCTGGCTTCCGTTTTCTTTGTCGACAGATCACCATCAGCCGCGGAAGCCACCATTCCACCATTCTTAATGATTTGCTTCCCCTTTAGCCTCCACCGCCGCCACAGTCCTATCATCATTATTTGAAAAACAAACAAAGGGCAAGCTTCTCTTCTTTCAAACATTATTTCCCAGAAACGAAGTGAAGAAGTAAATAAATAAGTGATTTGGGTGTGGGTGTTTTGCTTTCAAAATCCCACCTTTCACTCTCAGAAGCCAAAGATTTGGTAGATTTGCGCGAACAATCTCTGCCGTTCTCTTGTTTCTTTCACTAGTCATTACCCTTCATTATTTCAGAAAACAGCATTTTAAACAAAACAAAAATAAAATTTAAAATATTTAAAATATATTATAAAAATATTTAAAAACTATTTTATAATTAAGCCAAAAAATAAATGAAAACACCTTGTCTGTTTAAAGTAAACCCATAAAATGACAAATATACTTCAGTGCCAAATTGTTTTGTATTATGCTTAGATTGGCTACTTTGGTATAATAATTTAAATCCATTTACTCATAAATGTAAACATTATGAGGAAATATGGTAAAATGTTGAATTCATGATTCAGTCGTTTTTCATTTTTCCCTGCTAACCCCAAATACAAGATCCATAAATTACAACAAAACCTTTGGAAAGTATGCAGTAGTACACAATCAAATCAGGTTGTGGGAAAAAAGTACTTTCTTTTCAAGATTGTTCAAGCTTTGACTCCATTGATCTTGGTTGTCTTCCACCCTGGGCCTGGCATGGTGGATTAATATACAACAAAGCAGCCAATACAAACTATACAGTTATGATGGCTAAGCAAGCAGTGGAGGTTCTCCTGCGTTTTGAACCCCAGCAGAGATCAAGTTTAACGAGTTTTCGTTTCGTACCAAGATAACCTTGACAATTGGCAGCACCACAATGGCACATCACTTCAGGTCCAAACTGCACAAATCTAAAAAAGAAGAACAAAAAGCAAAATAACTCGAGGGTGAAGGGACTAACTTGAAACGACACCATATTCCAGAATGCACAGACTATGCAAGTTCATACATTCAATTCTATCAGGTAATGTTTACAGCTTTTTGTTCTATTAGGAGAATGGTGGAATACGAAAGACCACACTATACTAAATTCCTGATGTAGTGATTTCATAGCTATTGACTTACTCCAAAATAAAGCCAACGGATCAGTATCCCATTCAGAAAAACATTAAACATTGTTCAAATAAAGTCTAACCAAGTAATGTAATGACTAATGACAAATATCCACATTCAAGTCTATTCATGCACCATCATCATAGCCACTAATTGCAACATACTAAAATCAGAAACTGCTGAAATTTAGACCGTTTAAGCAGTATTGCGGCCATGCATACCTGTAGTCATATGTCAATGGCTCACCAACTTCGATCGATCGAGCAGCAAACACCCCAACACGTGTCTCCCCTTCAACTTGCCTAACAGAATGGCAGTTTTATATGGTTAAAATCAATTACTATCAAAATAGTTCCACATAAAGTTATATTCTAAGTAAACGGGGTTGTAAAAATAAAGCAATTGGTCAATTGCAACATAAAGTTATATTCTAAGTTGCCATTTAACTGGTTTTAGCACATACAGAAACCATTAGCTTTTACAGATTTAAGAGCAACATATAAAAAGGCAATATATTAATACCAACCACTTTTCCAAAACACAATTGGGATCACAGCTGTGATTTAGAAAACGAGATGTATTTCCTTTGAAAGTTGCATCAATTGTGAAATCTTTTCGAATTTCACACATGTAAAAATTCTTCACCCCTTTGTATTTCATGTCCCATAGCCTCTTTTCACACTGAGCATCATCAATAACTGCAAAGGAAGATAGTTATTTAATCAGTTTTCAGCTCTTATATAAACAAAATGAAAGATAAAACATTGAGGAAGGTGAACAATTAAAAGCGTGCTTATATTCAATATACAGAAGAAATTTGATAATGTAATCAGAGAATTGGAATGAAAGGATCACTGTTTCTTGGTAGAACCTAAAGCACTCAGTAATAAGCAACAGATTTCTCATTGTCTAATTATCAAATATCAATCGATTACACATATGCCTATACCTGCATTTGTATGGTTACATTTAAAGACTAGACTGTTGGTCCTCCTAAAGATACATCTATCACGTGTAATGGTTTATGTTCCAAAACATCAAGATAGTTTAACAGGCAAGCATATGAGCACATCTGATCATTGATTCATAAGTCAAATTGTGTCGTGAAAAGATTATTAACTAATTACACAACTATAATTCATTTGCGGCACAAACACAAAATAACCCCCTTCAAACGGACTTTTAATCCTTTATGACCCATCTGCTGCTATACGGTGTTTGTGAGGAAAAGGAAACAAAGCCTTAAGCATGGAATGGAATGATAAGGTAGAGTTGGGAATGTTAACTAAAATTATAATTTTCATCTCTAAGTCACAAAAAGTGAGACTACCTTCCCCAATATACTCAATTACAAAATCTCCTTTTTTAATAGGCTCAGCTGCCTCTGCTCCCCAACCACAAAGTTCAGTCTGAAAGGAAAATAAGAATTTATTCAGAAGAAAATTCTGTAAGCAATTTCAGAATTTCTCACGTCAATATCTTTCAAGAATGGTCTAAAAACCAACACTAAATGTCAACAACCAACAGTCACCTTGACAATTCTGATCTTTTTCCCCTTGCTAAATGGTCTGTTGGTGCAAGATTCCGGGCAGCGGCAAGCCTTTGAGCAGCTTATGCATTGAACTCTAATATACGGTATAGATGTTACATCTTATTATAAATAAATCATAATATTTATTTAGGGTTAGATACTACCTTTATTGTTCTCCTTTTAAGTGTATTGAGATTTTAAAAAAAATATTTGGAATTGTCTTAGGTCTAGTTCTTATTACTGTCTGAAGATGGTAACAAACACATTCACATCTGAAGAGTGCAGTCTTAATTAATATAAACTTGAAAGACAGAATAAATACCTGCATACACAATCCTCAGAACATGTGGAACTACAGCTTGTGCATCCAATATCATCAACAACATCATCACGCTTCTTCTTCACTAGGTAAACATCTAGCTCCATTTAAGGAAGATCAAACAAAAAGTAAACAGCAACAACCATAGTGAAACAAAATTTTCATTTGCCAAATTGGAAAGATATTTGGAGAATATCTATATATATATATATATGTACATAGTTTTGCATGTGCACAAGTTTGTTTTAATTATGATATCAGTTTAATCAAGATGATTGCACAAATAGACTGTATAACTACTCCAGAAATCTCAACAACCTCTCTGCATGTTGGAATACTCAGTATCTTTGGTGCAATGATAATTAGGCATCTGTCATCAATGCTTAATACAAAGAAGTGGCACTTCTCAACATCAAATATCAGACTTTTGACAGATTTCAGACAACAAAAGTTCATTACACAACATATGCACACAAAATCAAGTTTGAAGATAATCAGATTAATAAGAAAATTCTCAAAACATTTCCATCTATAAACTAGTATTAGAATAAGAGAGCAAACTATACAAGCATGTCATGCAATCATTCAACATATAAACTTGTAATTTGATTTGATAAAGTAATGACTTTCTCAGGATACTGCGCTTGATGTGGACATAAGGAGGTGGCTCAAATTTATTCTCCAGTAAATCTCTCCATGTCATATCAAGCTTGAACTCCTCATCCATGTAAGGTAAAGGCAACTGGCAGAAAATTTCCTAGAATATAAGAGGGAAAAGTTAGCCACTTAAACCAGGAGCCACCAAGCATATTTGACAGTATCATTAACTGTTACCATACAGTTTTCAAGAAAAAGAGCATATGATGAGTTGGCATGGTATAGATCATTAGCTGTCAAGTGTCAACTTGCCAATCTTGTTGTGATTCTCATTGAAAACCAACTTTACCAAGTATTATCAAACAAAAACAATCATAACATATGCCTCTGGTATACTTTCAAGGAAATGAACGAGGTACATAGCTTTTTCTATACTTTCTTTGGAGTGCATCATTGAATTTAGGTTCTCAAGGCAAGAAAAAAAATCCATGGGCAACCCAAAATATAGGATAAGTGAAGATATGAATAGCAGGGTATTAAAACATTTTGGTCACTTGAAAAATTTATCCAAGAATATTGTCTTGTTTCCCATAAACACATAAAAAATTATACATCAGAAAACATCCACATAGTGTGATATATAAAATTAAAATTTCTCCAATAAATTGTGATAAAAATATATCTGACCTCTATTTCAGTTGCTGGAACTGCATGCTGCTCATTCAATAAATATACAAGTCCTGTCAGCCAGCCTAATCAATAGAAAATAAAAATGGGGAGATAAACCTCAACATAGAACACAATCACACATTTAAAACTAAATAAATCAGGATAACTAAATCATAGACAACTCTATGCATCCTTTATAATAAACTAACATGAGTTGATTATGAAAGCTTTCATAGTGCATGAACTATATCAAATGTAAGAACGCACACAAGCACAAAAAGCTCAAACTCTAACAAGGAACATGGGAAAGGCTCAAACTAAAACAAGGAACGGGGATCTTAAATGCAACACCTAGGTACCTAAGATGAATATTCAAATCACACTTAAAACTGGTGAGCTAAAAGAGAGCAAGCTCAAACTCAATCCTATTTGGCATGCATCTAAAATACTCTCAAGCACATTTTTTACTAATATTAATTTGAATCCTTCCTTTCAAATTCAGTTTCCAAAATAATATAAACCAAAAAATTCTCAAGCCATAAGACTGGCTAGGATCCCCGGGCAATTAATAAAAGTTCATTGGAACAAATTTCAAAATGGTACTCAGAATTGCAATAGATTTAGGCATCTTAAAAAACAAGGCTTAGAGATTAAATATAACATATTACAAAGTACACTTGAAAAAGAAATTCAACAAGTCCTATCATTCACGTCATAAAAGGAAACACACAGAATGCAGTTAAAACAAATATTTTGAGATAGAACCACAAGCAATGCTAATCTATTTGCTAAAGGCCTTATCAAAAGTACTTGTAGGCAACAGCCGACATAGGGAGGAAAAAGAAAATATAGCAATAAAAGCAGAAATAGGACATATCTGATGAAGGAAAGAAGAAATTGACCTTCTTATCTAATCGCCAATTAGTAGGGTGCCTCCAACAAATTGCTCTCCCTGGTTTGTCCTTCAAATGAATAACTCCATCCGGCCATGGAGAGCACTTGTCATGGGATGCCATTGTACAACATACACATCGCCATTGTAATCTCTGTCTGCAAATAAAGCATACCTATTCATTGAAAAAGTCAAAGCTGGTAAGCAAATTGTAAGTAATAGTCACAAGTGATGTTTCAGAAAAGACGTCTACAATCCTCACATATATCACAATTATCTAGGACAAAATAAGCCATAATAACAAAAATGAGTGGGTCAGAACTTGAAACATTTTCAGATATCTGGTCAAACCTAATACAAATATAAGCTCTAATTATGACAGTATCAGATTACTTTAACCAGTGTTATAAGAACCAAACATGACAGGGTTGAATTGGGAACAAGTGGATCATCCGGTCCAAAATGTACTATCCAACCCTAAACCTTTGAACCAGCTACAAACCAAGCAAACATGCAAAAATTCAGTAAAAATACAGGAAAACAATTTTTAACTTATTTTTCAATTTTCTTTTTATGAAAAGATTGTGGTCTGCAATGAGATTTGGATATTTAATCCTTTGAATTTATATTAAAATTTATACCAGTTTAGTAAAGAACATATTTTCATTAAAAGTTTTGTTATTTAATACTTATATTCGAATTATTATTTTAATACAACCAGTTAGACCGGTACAATGATTTGACCTCCAATCCATTTTTTTAATATCATGAAATATAGAAATTTAGGGTTTAGTCTTAAAACCAAGGAAAGTACTCATTCAAACAATTTTATGTTTACAATAAGGCATTCCCAACACCACCGGAGGGCAGAAAAAAGAAAAAAAAAGAAAAGAAAAAGACATACTATTGTCAAACAACAAAAACATAGAGAAAATACTAAGACAGATAAGGTAAATGCACACAACCAAAAGCTAAAATGTCAAATAAAAAATGAAGTTGTACCAGAATTTTTGTCATGGCAAAAGAAAACTATAATTTGTAAATGCAAGAGCTCATGTATGTATTCATATCCATGAATATCTACCCGTCACCCTTTTTCCCTTGTCTACTTCACAAATGACCAAGACCAACCAAAGAAAAACAAGAACACAAAAAATAAAATACTAGAAGCAGATATTACATGCTGTGGACACTGAAATTTTTTTGGATTGGACATCCTAAGACTTTCTTTAGCACATGTTTTGTGATAAACTCCTTGACAGCCACGAACTGTACATAGGACCTCCTCCCCTGGATAGATGAGCTTACGGCAATCAAGACATTCAACCTGGGATGAATTTTCAAAATGAAAAGAAAGAAGTAAACAAATAATCAAACATCAACCAGCTTATTACAATCCTGAGGATATTAGATTCATAATAAGAACATATGTCTGAAAACACAATCATGATTTGTGAAAATGTGGGGGGTGAATGGTCAAGACACTAAAAAATATAGCGTTATCTTAAAACTAGATTTTATATACTAATTTGCAAATGCAGAACCATCCACTTCACAATATCCTACTTCCAACTGTTTTCACCTTTCAGGATTCGGTACCAAGGTCTGCACAAATCCTAGTTTTGTCACATCTACACCATTCCCTATCACTTGTTTACCACATTCAATACCAATTCGTAACACGTGGTAAACCATGAAAACTTTTTGGTCATGCTAAGGATGAAATTGGCACATAATTAGCATCAGATGCAGACATTTCTAGAGTGGCTACATTTACCATTGCGAACAAAACAATCCCACGCTAAACAGGACAATTCTACCATCTTCAAAGTAACTTGACTAAAGTATCTATCTACCATCTTACTTTAACTATTCTTTCTGGCACGCACAAATTTCTAAGGAATCAACATGAACCATATAATTCAATAGCCAAATTCTCCAAGCAATAAAAGATAAGTACAAGAGAAGACATATTTTCTTCTAACATTAATTATTTCAAGCACCCTAACATATTTACACCTTTGCAAACTTTATCAATTTTCACCCAGATTACTTTCTGCCATTTTCAATTGATTAAAATAAAAAAATCTACAAAGTAGAAAGATCCGTACCAATCTCTTAGCCCCAACAAGAAATGGAAGAAAATAGCAAGACTGGGGGAGACCAGATTCCATCTTCCTCTGAACCCAATCTCCCAAATAGTCCTCCAATACCTTACAACTAGACCCCTTCTTAACTTTCTTTAAAACCTTAATTCCATTACCATTGCAGGTCACGCGTTTTTGGACCGTACCCTGGTCCAACTTGCAGTTTACAGCTAGGGTTTTGAGAGTGGTGGGGTCAAAAGCATCAATACAATTGGCAGATTCAACAGGAATAAGCTCCAAACTAGGGCAATGAGAGAGAGATGGAGATGAAGACTGGGAAAGATTTCCAAGGTCTGGCATGTTTTCAGTAAAAACAATATTTTTAAAAATGGAAGAAAACGAAAACCCTAGATTTTTATGAGGGGAAGAAAGGGAGGGGGAAAATTAAATTTTGGGCGGGAAAAGAAATTCAGGAAAGCGTGGGAAATAACGAAATGGGGAAAACAGTACTATTTGCTAAGGATATTTTTGTTGAAAAAAATGAGATTAGATAGAACGCCAAACTTGAATTTTGTGCATTAAGGGTTAGATTTTACATTATTTTTGAAAAATATGATGAACAGAATATTTTTAAAATCTTTAGTTTAAAATAAAAATGGTTAGTATTATTATTAAAATGTGTTTTTAAATAAATAAAATATCTATTTAGATATTTTTTAATATATAAAAAAATTAATGATATGAATATAAATAAGTAATTTTATTTACTATACTTTTGAAAAATTATAAATTTTAGTTTTTGAAAAATTCTTTTTAAACTAAATTAAAAAACATTTTAATCTAAAAAAGTTGTATTATTTTTAATTTTAAAATCACTTTTGATCCCAGACGCACTTTTAAAATATAGTATTAAAGACGAAGACTAACATTATATTATAACAAATTATCAATTAAAAATAAAATTAGATATTAGATCGTTTAAATAAAACTAAATGTTAAATAATTGATTTTAAATTTGATGGCATTGTTATATGACTCGAATGAAAAAACAATCTCTAAATTATATTATTTATTTGCTTTGTCTTTTAACTATTTATTAGTTAAAATAAATATTTAAATTATTATTTTTATTATTTTAAATCCGATAATTATGTAAATTATAAAATTAATTTGATTAATAAATTGTTAGTACAACATAATATTTTTGATTCAAAGATATTTCAGGGATTAAAAATAAAAATAATATAGTTTAAATACTTATTTTAATAAAAAAAAGCAAACAAAGAGTAAAATTTAAAGAATATTTTTATTAAGATTAAGTTATATAAATATAAATTTAGTTTTATATTAATTTTGGGTCGTTGAATAATAATAATAAATGATTATAATTTTTTTTAATTGACAATTTTCATATTTTCTAGTGTTAATTTCATTAATGATCATGAGTTAATGTAAAATTCTTTAAATTTTATATCGTGTAATTTGATCTCTCTCTATATAACATACTGTATATTGATATAATATAATTTTTGAGAATTTTACATCTTTTACGATTGATTATTTTAATCAACTATAATGATTATAAAAGTATCGATTTTAAAATATACTCTCAATCATTAGACATTGATTGCTCACTTACATCCATGTCTCCTACAACCAGGGATCGCATCCTTCTCAAAGATGCATCCACTACAGATAAGTAAACACAACTCTCCCTCCAATGGGGGAAAAACACACAGAAAATCCCACGCATATCCACAACAAATACAGACTTCGGCAAAAAAAAAAAAAAAAACTGGGTTCAACTTCATGAACGCAATCATATTGTTTAGCTGCCAACAAGCAATAATAACAACCTTCAGATACGATTCTGCAGTATTTGCACTGATTCAAAATGCAGCAATGCTCATCACATGTACTGCATCTATGATCTCATTAGGAGTATAAAGTTTGACACATTCAATAAGGATGACATTCTTCAATGCCACTGGGAATAAAGGGATGGAAAGCTTCATACTTGTTGGAATCAAAGTCTATATTAGAAATAAAACTGAACTTCAAAGGACATTCAATCACACAACAGCAATGAAACTAAAGGCAGACTATAACAATGAAATAATCACGTTCTTTGAATTTTGTTGAAATTAACAGCTATGGGAACTTACTGTTAAAAAGAATAAATAAGCATAGAACCGTAAAGACCGCATTCAATTGACTGATACCTTGTCTCTTTGCATTCCCATATCATCTTGTATCATATGGTATTGAGCATTGAAATCATGGAACTAACTGGGTTGCAGTGACACCTTTGGCATCAACAAAAAGGACAAGAACAAAATCAGTTGGCTATAACTTCCCACGAAGGCAGGGCAGTGAGACCCTATGAAAGCCAACAAGGGTTTTCTTCCATGACTTTAAAGTTCTCCCCATGCTGATGTTCCAACATTTTGATTCAATGACATCAGTCCTTTCTTTCTGCATTTCCTCACATGGCATATTGTCCAACTAGGCATTGCCATCCATTAACTCTTTGGAGGGATTTGGACTACTAAAGTGCACGAGTAATTCATCTCGGTACTATAGAGAAAAATACCAACTTAACAGGGACCTTTAGGTTATGTGAAGATAAGCACTTAATCAGAAACAAATATCGACCACAGCTCTCCTATCTCAGCATCAGAAAGATCCCACTTCAGATGAAGAGGGCAATTTACTTGTATCCTTTGGATTCTATGTTAAATAGATAGAGAAACGAGAACCCCGTCTTAAAAACATCATCAATCCATGACTAGTTCACCGACAACCTTACCAGAAAAAGAAAACAATTATTTTCAAATAATTAAAAACAAAAAATAACAGTCAGCCATGCTCATTATATCCAATTGTTCTTTTCTAGATACTTGAAAAAAGCAATAACAAACTATCAGATATCACTGAAACAAACGTTTTACAATTTCCAATTACTACTTTTCAGAGTCTCTGCACGCTGAATCCCGGACTATAAATAAGTGAAAACAAATGCTAAACTTCCACATGCAAAGGTCTGTTAATTAGTTCATGAAACTTATTGAAATACCTCAACCGCAGGCCGCAGCCATGGAAGAACAGACCTATTTGCTGAACCACGTGATGAAAGTTGACACCTCCTCTTATGCATCTAAAATCAATTCCAAACATTTAGTTCAGCAATGCGGCAATGCCTCAGGTACCCTGCCACCTTCAAATCATTATACTGATCCTAATTATAAAAGAAATGCGTTTTACTTCTCGCTTCATAAACAGAAGAGTTCACTTTTGCTTTAAACTAAGGAATACATAAAATACACGAATAAATGTATATTTCCCTGTTCATTACTTTCTACTGATGAATCGATACAAAAGGGAAACAAGATGCTTAAAGTGGCGTGATGCTATTTTATATGTGTGAATGCAGGATTTATGAAAGAAATCAAATCAGTAATCGAACTCCAAATGTGCATGGTGAACAGACTGTCCAAGTTTATCTTTAGAAAAACTAGTTATAACTTATAACAAAAAGTTGATCTCCATTGGTGCAAAACTAAATGATATCACAAGAAGATAGCTAAGAACCTGTTGAAGTCTAATCTATTTCCATAAAGGTCTAAGTCATGCCCCCTTTGGCCCTTTCATATCGTCGAAATCGAATATTCAGACACCCTTTCTTATGCTGTTCATCATCACTTTACTAATAGGAAAAAAAACAATACCTCCTAAAAATGTAAACCAATCATTTCAACATCCTAAACGTGCTTGCAGTGCTGCAATAAGGTGACTCAAAATGCAGCGAGGTTTATTTGTCACAAATGCAACAAAGACTCGAAATTTGGGTGATTATTATTTGCAATTTCCAGAAAAATATTGATTGAAGTCGAAGAAAACTTACAATTAATCAGAAACATGATCGCCCTTGTGACAAAAACAGAAAGAATAACAGCGGTATCGCACAAGAATTTCAAATGAATGACGTATCGGATACTAAGCTGAATGAGGATTGCATTCTCCGGAGTGAAAATGATTCTTCTCGATCAAAGTTCTAAGCATATCATATGTGAAAGTTGGGTCATTGGGGTCGCTGGGTTTGGAATCATCAGCTGATTTCAAAGTACAGGGTCGCGCGCAACAAAAGCCACCGCAAAAGCCATCACCGGAAACAACCGTTTTACCCGAAGAAGAAGAAGAAGCCAAGTTTGCTCTGTTTTTTGTTCGTTTCTTCCTCCTAAACTTTGTAAACGGAAACAGGAGAACCTGCTTTAATTTTATCCCCATGAAATCCTTTTTACACGCACGACCATCAAAATCAATTCTCAGATAGTTTGAAACCGATCGCAGTCGTCATCGTCACCAATTCCGGCGCTTTAGTAAGAGAGATCTAAGCCGATGGTCTAACAGGGAGAAAGAGAGAAACCGATACAAGCAACATTCGTGGAAGTCAAACGGCCTTATGAGTTATGCTCAAAAATAATAATCTTCTGAAAAAGTGAACCAAAAAATGGATTGAATTTGTAATTCAGAGGAAAAACCTGAGATCGCGTAAAAATAATTTCGAACTTTCGACAGCGAAAGCAATGGGTTCCTTCACCAGACACTGTGTTGTCAGTGGGTTTTGCTCGCCTGACGGTGCTTGGTTCCAAATAGAGTCACACAAATTAAACGTTTTTCATAATTTTAATGGAATAAAAGACATAAACCTGAAAAAATGGTCGAACATATAACTGAGTAAATATTTTATTCTATAAAGAACCTTGTAAATAAAATCCAATAAATTGAATCTTATTTTAATGAAATCAGTTAATCATGTTGTAATTATTAGAAGTTACAATGAAGCAGAACGAAGGACAAAGTTGTCAGTAAAATCCAATGAAATCCAAAACTAAGAATAATAGGAGGGGAGTTAAAATAAAATAAAATGTTGTAATACTATTTTTTTTTTTAAAATTAAAATTTTTAAAAATATAAAAATTTCGGTATATACCGAATTTCTTAAAAATATAAAAATTTTAATATATCAAAAATATTAATATCAAAATACTTATAATCTTTATAATATTTTTTACTTATGTCTTATTTTAGCTCAACTCTGTTTAAAAAATTCCATAATAATATATAATTTTTGATTACTAAAAAAATTGTAAAGTAGTATATTAGTTGCCTAAAAGAAAAAATTGCATCACATGCTTTTTATATTATAATATTTATTTAAAATAAATTTTAATCTTTTAAATATTCTAATTTTATCATCTTACTTAATTTAAATTGGTTTATGATTTTTTTATCAAAACCTGTATTTTTAATATTTTAATTTTATCCTCAAACTCTAACTCTCATTTTAAATTAATTTTAAACTTTTGAAAAATTAAATTTCATTATTAAATTATAATTTATATCACATCATATTATTCATAATACACATATGTGTTTATAAGAATTTTATTAATACAAGGTATGATTATCATATCTTGATAACTCGAGGTTAGCATTAAGAATTTTAAAATTTTTTAGGACTAATTTAGAATGAGTCTTTGAGGATATAATTAAAATATTTAAAAGTTTAAGTATCAAATTAGAATGAGTATTAGTATAATTTAAAGATGAAATTAAAATATTTAAAATTTAGTGACTAATATAAAATATGAATCATATTTTAAGGGCGTCCAATGCAATTAACTCCAAAAGAGAGAGTGGAAAAACTCAAAGGAGGGTTTGTTTTTAATCTCTTGTACCGTCCTCCCATACATTCTCTTCTCTTCTTTGCTTTCCCGGAGAAGAGAGAGAAACTTTCACTTTCAATCTCTCTATACACCAAATCCTTTTCCTCTTTCAATTTCTATCCTTTTCTTGACATAAAAATCCCCCTTTCACACTTACCTTTTCTTTCTCATATATTCAGATTCAGCGCTTTTACTTATCGCTGAGTTTATTTCTTCTTTTGGTTTTGATCGGGCGGCGGAGATTGAATCTCGCGTGATAAGATCTCGGTATGCAGCAAGGTGATCGGACGGTGTTGAGCTTGAGACCTGGTGGTGGTCGAGGGAACAGACTTTTTGCTGGCCCTTCATCATCGTCTTCTTCTTCCTCCTCTTCATTAGCATTCGGTTCCTTTTCTTCTGATCTGCCTGCCTTTCGCCCCCATGGCGGTGCTGCTCCTTCATTTTCTCATAAGGTTCAATCTTCTTGTCCCTTCTCTTTTAGACACGCAACTTTTTTTCTTTCTTTCTGGATCTAGCCCTTTTAATTTATTATTGGGCTCCTTGTTTAGACGTTCTGCTGTTGAGTTTAGATTTTTCTAATAAAATATCAGTGCTGCAGATTGAATCCTTAGCAAGTAGTTTTACTTGTATTATTCGTATTGCTGGTTCTACTGATCATCTCTGAAATAAATATTGATTTTTTTTTTCGTCCGAAAGGCTCAAAATTTTATCAGTTGTGTTTCCTATATCAATGAAAGCAAATAGTGTTGGTATTGCAGTGGAACTTCAAGAAAAGGAGGAGTGTGATTTCGCTTTAATAACAACCTTGTGTTTAACGAATAAACAATATGCAGTTTTACATATTAGTATTACAGTATATCTTTAAAGAAGAAGAATGTAATCAGCTTTGTCTTAATTCCGTGTTTTTTTTGGTTGTGGGGGACACTTTTTATATGCACTTGCTGTAAACATGGACTAAGAAAAATATGTAGGCTTTAGGTGGTATTGTATGAGTTTCTGATCATCCACAAAGGAGCTACTAAGAAACATTAAGGATCTTAAATAGTTTTAAACAAGTGGAGGTGTTCCATTGATAAAAATTCACATAATTTGTCTTAATTGTGGGTTATATGGATGATACTTACTCAACTTAACTGGTTTGTTATAGACCACTTGAGGGATTTACATCTACACGTGTATATATATCACCTTTCCCAGTGCAACTATGCACCAGTTAACATTTCCCTTATTTTGATTGTCGCCACTTGTGAGTTAAAAACTCTGTTGGTTTAATCCGTTGTCACTGTCTGTTTTAAGTATAAATAGAAAGTTAACAATACATTGTTAAGGACACATGACGATCAGTTAAACACTCTTATGGAGACTCTAAACTCTACTTCTCACGTGTAAGGTAAGATTTGTTTAATTTATGCTTTTGTTTATGTTAGATAATTAAAACATTTTTTATAACCATGTTAGGAATATGCCTAATAATTTGCATTTTCCGTTGCATGGCTTATTCTTTAGATTGTTGATCTAATGTCAACATGCTGCATATTGAAATATTTTTGGGTTGTAGAATCTAAAGTGATGCATTTCCTTACTTCTGTAGGCTGGAGACTCGCGATTCGAGGGTGGTGAACGCATGCGGTATACTAGGGACCAGCTTCTACAGCTTAGGGAGGTAACTGTACAAAACTTCTGCTTAGTAGTGTATTTCATCTCTGCATCAGCATACTATTGTTGCATTTTGCTTCCAACAATCCTGAAAGAATAAATCTATGTTTTTTATTTGCATGCAAGTTGTTCAATGTTGTTAGCATTCTGTTCCAATTAATTTGTGTCAGTCATGCAAACAAGTAGTTCAATGTCCATACTCTATTTCATATTTATTGGTTGAAATCCAACAATGGCATTTTGATTATTGTTTGATTCTATATCTGATTGTGCTTCTCTGCTTCTGTTTAGGCTGTAGAAGTTGCTGAAGAAATTCTTAAAATCAAACGAGATATTGAAGTGGAAATCTTTGGTGAAGATCAAAACTGGGCTCGTGGAGAAAGCAATGTACACTCTAACTGTTCTATTTTTAATATCTTAGTAGGAATTAACTGCTTTGATGAAGTTAATGTATTGTCAAATAATTTGTCAAGCAGTCATCATGTGTTAATACTTGTTGCTGCATTCTCTGTACTTTTGATAGCCACCAAATTATACTCAGAAGCGTTACTCTGAGCCTGACAACCGTGATTGGTTAAGCCGTTCAACAAAGGTATCTCCTGCTGGAGAGGAGAGGTCCTGGGATTCTCGAAATAGAGATCTGGGAAATCGATTTGACTCCAGACAGCCAGAAGCTAATAAATTTAATCGCCATGATCAATCCAACACTCAGTTCTCAAGGGCACAAATCTCTTCTAACCAAGGGGTAACATAAAAATATTCAAACTCTTTTTGTCCATTTAAGGTTTCTATCTTCGATCATTTATTTTCTGTGTTGAGTTGCTGGGTGAGTATTTCAAGCATCATGCAACATATTCCTCAGTCAATAAAACTCCTAGAGATGAACTTTGATTAGGCATTGATGCTTTAACCTGTAGTTCCACGTCGCTTAGAGTATTAACCTATATGTACATATATCAATCAGAGAGTAATGATTCAACAAATTGCATACGTAATGATTTCTCTGGATCTTCTTAACATTGTTTGACATATAAGTTATAACGATGAATTGTTCAACAGTGTATGTAACCTTTCATTTAGGATTGCCTTTTTGTTTATTTATCTGCTATCTGGCTTCCTATTTTTCCGTGCAGCAAGCTTCGTATGCCATTTGGCTTTGGCTTTAACATTGGTTTTCCTTTGTTGTTCACAGGGAGGACCTACTCCAGCTTTGGTCAAGGCTGAGGTGCCATGGTCGGCTAGAAGGGGGAATCTTTCTGAGAAAGACCGTGTTCTAAAGTCTGTTAAGGGGTAAATATATTAGAATTATGTTTCTTGCGTCATCTACGTGTCTCTGATATTTATCAACAAACAGTAAAATCAGTTCTTTTACTATGATATTTTGGTTTCTAATCATGTGTATTTCTGATATTTATTCTCAAACTACAAAAAGACCTTGCCCTTGTAGATGTTATTCAGGATTGGTTTTAGATTAGAACATGGAAATTTATCAAGTCCTACCAACTTCTCGGATTTAATGTCTTTTTGATATGGTCGATACTGGAACTATTGGTTTTGTAAGCAGCTGAATATCAGATGCTTTCAAGATGACAAAAATTTAATGGTGGTAAATGATGCAAATATATCATCTGATTCCCTTGTTAGCCATGTCTTCCTTTTCTGTAAACTTGCTAAGTGGTTTCATTTTTTCAAGTATGCATGCTAGGAAGAGGCAATCCTTTCCTTTGTTTTTCTGTGCAGGATATTGAACAAGCTGACTCCAGAGAAGTATGATCTTTTAAAAGGCCAACTCATTGATTCTGGTATCACATCAGCAGATATTTTGAAGGTTATTATTTCTTCATTTCTTCCTTTTTCTTAATATTACTCGACCTTATTTTCTGTTCACATTTTTATGTGTAACGTGAATATACCCACAAACATCTACATTTCATGTATGTTGTGTTCTTTTATAATTACCTTAGGTTGTAAGAAGAAATCACTGATGGTATCTATGCTGTCTTTACAGGGGGTTATTTCTCTAATATTTGAGAAGGCTGTGCTGGAACCCACATTTTGTCCGATGTATGCTCTCTTATGTTCTGATCTTAATGATAAGCTTCCCTCATTCCCATCCGATGAACCTGGTGGAAAAGATATCACATTTAAGCGAGTCCTCCTGAATAACTGCCAGGAGGCATTTGAGGGGTCTGACAAGCTCAGGGAAGAAGTGCAGTTGATGACTGCCCCTGATCAAGAGATGGAACGTAGGGATAAAGAAAGGATGGTCAAGCTCCGCACTCTAGGAAATATTCGTTTAATTGGTGAGCTTCTGAAGCAAAAAATGGTACCTGAGAAGATAGTCCATCACATTGTGCAGGTTATTGCCAATACCTTTTTCTCATCCTTGGAAATTGGAATTTTAGCAAGTTACGCAGAATCATTTTCTTCCCTTTTGCGTCAAACAGGAACTTTTGGGCCCTGACAATAGAGCTTGCCCTGTAGAGGAGAATGTTGAAGCCATTTGTCAGTTCTTCAACACTATTGGTAAGCAGCTTGATGAGAGCCCCAAATCACGGCGCATAAATGATACGTATTTCAGCAGATTGAAGGAATTGACATCAAATCCTCAGCTTGCTCCAAGATTGAGATTTATGGTTCGTGATGTTCTTGATCTTCGGGCAAATAAATGGGTTCCCAGACGAGAGGAGGTAACTCATAAATTCCATCAAATTTTCTGGGTTGGATTAGATAGATGTCGGCATGTCCATCTCAGTGGCTTTAATATTGACAACCCTTTTCATTTTGGTATGGATTGCTGCAGGTGAAAGCCAAAACAATTACTGAAATCCATTCCGAGGCTGAAAAGAATCTTGGGCTTCGTCCAGGTGCTACTGCAAGTATTAGAAATAGTCGTGTTGTTTCTACTGGTCCTACGAGTCCTGGTCCTGGGGGATTTCCTATCACACGCCCTGGTACTGGAGGTCTGATGCCTGGAATGCCGGGAACTCGTAGAATGCCTGGTATGCCTGGAATGGACAATGATAATTGGGAAGGTCCTAGGATCCGGTCAATGCCAAGGGGTGATGCACAAGGTATGCTGCCTGGAGGGCGTGTCCCGTCACCATCAAACTATAAAGCTTCAATCAATCCAAGGCTGTTGCCTCAAGGTAGTGGTGACCTAATGAGTGGTAGGACAAGCTCCCTATTGCAAGGGAGTCCAACCTTTCCTGCTCAATCCAACGCTACTTGGGGTGCTGAGCCTATGGCCCAACCTTCTGTTTCTGCCAAACCTGTGCCCATGTCTGCTGCTGCGTCACCTATTGGGGAGAAACCTCTAGCTCCGCTTTCTAGACTAAGTTCAGATGACCTTCAGAGAAAAACACAGGCGCTGTTGGAGGAATATTTCAATGTTAGGCTGCTTGATGAAGCTTTGCTGTGTGTGGAAGAACTAAAATCTCCATCGTACCACCCTGAGGTTGTGAAAGAAGCAATTTCCATTGCCTTGGACAAAAGCCCACCTCGTGTTGAGCCAATTTCAAAACTTCTCGAACACATGTTAACTAAGAAAGTATTTACCCCTAGAGACATAGGGACTGGATGCCTCCTCTATGGCGCCATGTTGGATGATGTTGCCATCGACTTACCAAAAGCACCAAACAATTTCGGAGAAATAATTGGGAGACTTGTTTTGGCTGGGGGATTAGATTTTAAGGTGGTGAAGGAAACCCTTAAGAAGATGGAGGATGACATGTTCCGGAAAGCTGTGTTTGATGCGGCAATGAGGATCGTTACCTCGGATCCTACAGGGCAAGGTCTGGTCGATGCATCGGCTTCTGAGGTGAAGGTTTGTCTCAGTCTATTCTAATTTTTGCATGCTTGTTTAACCAAGGACTTGTATTATTCCATAAAGTGCAGCTGCCAAGGACAGGTAAAATTTGATTGAGTTGTATATTTCAACAAGGTCATTCAGCGATGTGTTTATTGAGAAGAAAAGAACCAGCATGGTTATTTTTTATACATTTTTCTTTAAGTGCAAAAGCATTAATTAATAATAATGCTAGAATTTCCTTTTTTATTACAAAATCAGATGATTCTTAATAATTCTATGGTTCATGCATCTTTTATTTATTATTTGTTTATTGCTATAAATTCACTAGTCTTTGGATGGTCACCATTCGTGAAAACTGTAGAAATGGTGTGGTCTGGCACGTGGAATAAGAAAGAAGCGATAAAGTTAGTTTTTTAATAATGTTTAGGGTTATATTCAGAGAATAAGAGAATTTAAGGTAATTTTAAAGAAATAGGTTAAAATCTATTATGTTATGTATGGGGGGTGAGGTTTATGTATAACATATGATTTTTAAATTATAATTATTTTAAACACACATATTTTTTCTTTAAATTATAATTCTTATTTCAAATTATTCTATTTAAATATTTTAATTTTATATATAAATTATCAGTATATACTAATTATAGTTTTATGTCAATAAGATCTTACAAAAATTATTAATTATCAAGTAAATATTAATTTGTAAAACTATGTAATAAAATAATATTAAAAATAATGATTTGAGTATGAAATTAAAATATTTAAAAATTTAAAAATCAATTATAATGAGATCATAATTTGAGATTATCAAAATAAAAATTATTTTTTAACATAAAAATTATGATTTAATAATAAAATTAAAATAATTCAAAATTTTTAAAGTTAGTTTAAAATAAATATCATAATTTAAGAAGAGCAAACTTTGATGTTGTGTCGAAATAAAAACTTACTTCCGTAGTCAATAAAAAAACGATTGATGGGGAAAAAATCGAAACAAACCGCAAAACGCTATATCTCCCGCGTCTTATTTGAATTTTGTAAGGGAAAGATCGGAAATGTCATCAAGCGAACACCAAGCATCATCGGCATCGACAAATACTCTAAACGAAGAATCGTTAAAGCTAGCCATTGCCATCTCGCTACTCCGATCAAAGTTATCGCAGCGCCATTCTCCTTCTTCGCAGTCCGATGATGCTCCTAAATGGAAACAAAAGGTCTCTGTTTCTTTCTTTTCGACTTCCCTCTTACACCTCACAAATTGAGGTTTTAATTTCTCTGCTTCCAATGGAATTTTAGGCGAAGGAGCGAAAGCTAGAGATTATCAAGCTCAAAGACGATCTCAAAGAAGCTGAAGGTTGTCCGGTTTTCTACTCTTTTTCCCTTCCTTTTGCATGCTTTTAGTTTTATTAAACTTAAGGTTGAATTTATGTATGTAAATGTAGATGCATCGCAATGCGATCTTTTCCCGAGCTCTGATGCTTGTAAGTGTTATTTTTTTTGATAATTTGGGGCAATTAAGCCCTAATCTAACTGGAGACGCTTCTGATAATAGATTTGGTGATGTTCTTGGTCGAAGATTTCTCAGACAAGGTTAAACCAACATTCTTGGTTAATATCGTCTATGCTCTTTGTAATGCTTTTTAAAACTTGATGGTTCCATACTTTCATTTTCTGCTTTGCAGTTCGATTGAGGGAGAGAAGGAAAACAGCTGGATCCTCTCAAAAACGGCGTGCTTTCGGTACATAGGACTTTTAATATGCTATTTTTGAATGCACTGCACTTTAATTTCGCTTTCTTATGCTTCGAGTGTTAGGGATCCGATCTATGTTTCTTAACTTATGAATTCTGGTAACCTGTATGGTTCAACTTAGTATTTTACATGTTTAACATTTGCATAAGATAGTTTGATGTCAGTGAATTTGACCGTTGCAATCATGTATTAGTTTATGAATGGGCTTTTAATACCAAGTAATTTTTAGTGTGAATATTAAGAATGTGTAAACTGTTTTAGTTGAACTGTTAATAGGAGTTCTTTTAAAACTACAGGCTTTAGTGATGAAGATCAAGCCGGGCAACTTATGGCGTCAGTTGATTTTCTTGTTGAGCTTTGCAGTTCTAATTCTCCTGTAAAGAGATTTCCCTTTTTCTTCTGGTTTTTGCTTATCATTCTAAGAGATATAACCCTAGTTTGATTTCTCCTTTTCTTCTTATTTCACAACTTTCTTATAGGTTCAAGAATCTAAATTCAAAAATTGGTCTCACCAAGCTGTGGATTTTATTTTAGGTAATCATGAAATGGTATATTCATTGGAGCTTATGAAAATTGTTTGAGTAGAAATTCATGAAAGGAACTGTTTCATTTATGTCTTGATGTATGGGACTTCTGGTAATATGTTATTGCCTATTTATTATCTAACTCTCTCTATATTCATGTTAGTTTAGTATATCCCTTTTTCTCAATTGCAAGTGCTTTCGTGAGTTTAATATTCAATTCAGATCAGGATATCTCATTCCTGTGGTTGTTTCTTGTTTAGATTACCAATAACATACTGAAAAAGTCACAAGATAGTTGGTGACAAACTATGAACTAAAGATTGATGTTGCAGTGGCTGCTCCTTGTATAAGGCATTTCTTTGAACAATAGTATAGACCAAGATTAGATCCAATGAATGCTTGCCTAATGTCATTTTTGTTTTTAGATTGTGAGACAATTATTGGGTTTTTGATTAAAAAGAAGAAGATTGTTCGTCTGATGTAGACTAGTGGCTGTTCTGCAGTGTTGAGTTTGAAAAGTTGTTTGGGATTTCAAAGTAATTGAATACCTGATGATTTCCATAATTATTGTGTGCTTGGGTCTCTTAGTTTCTAAATTCTACCAATATTCATCAATTTGCAGTGTGGGCTTTTTTTTGCTTGCTCTAGTGATTGGATCTTCCTCGTCTAATCTGTGTGTTGATGTTTTCCTTCTCTTTCACGTGTCTCCTTAAGCGTCATTGAAGAATCTGTTATCCATTGGAAAGAACTTGGAGTCTATTGAAGGAGTTGTTAGCCAGCTTAATTACGTGTTTGGTTAGACAGATGTCTTCTCCATCAAGAGGAAATGGTAAATAGCTGTCATAGTCGGAATCTACTTATATTTGTTGTAAGTTTGTGTTAAACATTCATGTCTTGACTTGATAAATAAAAAAAAATATGGTTCTGTTTATTTCAACATCTACTGTTGGTAGAAGTGAGATGTTAATGCATGTTTGCCTTTAGTAAGCGTTTCCCCCCTTCTTTTACTCCCTTTTAGCCAGTTGTTTATTTATTTATTTATTTCTCAACTTGCTATTACAGAGGCAAATATAATTGACACAAATTCCCAGTTTTATATTCAACATTTGCTTCCTAAGCTCGGGTGTGAATCATACATTGGACAACGAGTAATACTTTCAATTTCTCAAAGAATATCTGTACTAGCAGAAAGTATACTCTTCTCGGACCCATTTGATACAGCATTTCCTGCTATGCACGAGTGCATGTTCTTAATGTAAGTATTTTCTGGTTAGCCTATCCAGTCATTCATGTTTTGCTCTAAATTCACCATTGTTTCACTGCATCCTTTTACTAGTCTGGCAAGATAAAATTTTCCAATCATTAGTCAAAGTTATCTAAAATCAGAACATTGGCCATTCTTGTCTTGACATTTTCCCCTTCTTTCTCCTCATTCTATAGGATTTATCTTGGATTTACGTGTTACATCTTCTATGTACTGGAATTTGTTCTCTCTATATTCAAATTTAAAGAAATCCCCCTGGAAACAGTATGGTTTGGTGTACAGCATTGAGTTTCTAGCAATTTAAAGAAATCTGAACTTTTTCCTCCATATATCTATTATCTCTTGAAAGCAAAGGCATATGTTGCTTATTCTGAGTTAAGTTTCAGTACTAGCCTAAAATATGTTTTATTCATTCAAAAAGTTCATTTCATTTATCGCCATGCTTTTGTTAAAAAATTCCGTACTCACATATTTCTTTCCCGTGCTAAATGCACCTGCTTCGGTACAGCATAATAAGCTTTAAGTGAACCGTTTGCAATCTCAACAAACTATTTTTACGCGCAACTCTAGATTTTGTGCAATACTGTAGGTTTGAATATGCATCTAGACTTCATGTACAATGAGTGACTAGCTCAGTTTTGACATGTTGGTTTCTCTGGGTGACAGGATCCAGCTTGTTGAGTTTTTGGTATTGAACTACTTGTTAACCTGGTCAACAAATGAAGGCTTTGAAAACAGTATGCATCTCCACTCCTTTCTACTCCCAACAATGTAGTACTTTGTAAAGCATGCATGTACCGGACATACAATGTCAGCACTATAAACACGAAAAGCTTATACGATCCTTGCATTTTGCATGTATTTTCATTACTTACGGTACTGTTTGCCCCCCAAAAGAGTTAAAATTCGCATAATTTAAATTTTGTGGCTGTAGTGACCATTATAAAATGATAAATGACACTGGCAGAGGCACATTGCAGTTGTAGTCGAAGAGTGGGTGACCTCACTTCTCCATGCCCTGAAATTTGTTGCAGTTTTAGAAATAAGAAATGGTCTTTACGTGCTGTACATGGACCGAGTGATAGGAGAATTGACCAAGCTAGTGGGTCAGGATTCGGTACTGCAGAAACTGAATCCAGGTATGTTTGATGCCCTTCTCCATTAGTTTTGTATCTGCAACTGCAAAATCCTTTACATTCAATTCTTAGGATAAGAACATGTAAACCTTTCTTAGAATAGAGAAAAAGTTTAAAGTAGATTAAAGCAACGTGTAACCGAATGCTCTTTCTTATCTGAAAACTGAAAATTTGGTGTTGGAAGAAGTTGATACTTGATATGCTTGAGTTTTTAAGCTCAGATACATAACAATCATCTATTACTATTTATAAACATAACTATAGATGAGTCCTACACATATATGGTAATGGTTAAGGAAATTTTTATAGATATACTAACCTTGTAAATTTTAATTTACACAAACTTGATAAATTTATGGTTTAGGATGGTTTTAAATTTAAGATTTAGAGGTTTAAATTTTAGACTTTAAAAAAGGTTGTGTAATATTTTTTACACATTATATATCAATATATAAATCCGTGATTCTGTAAACAAATTGCATTGCTTGCATATCTTATTGAGAAATCAGTAAAGATTTAATGAGAAATAAAAAAATACAAACAAGAAAAGCTCTTGATAACAAGGTCTGTTTATTCTAGAATTGCTTCCAAAGCTTAATTTGCACTACACAGTTCCATATCTTATTGAGACTGCCAAGACACGAAAAAGCCAAAAATTCACGGTCCACTTATGCTATTGAAATACCTTTTGATAAACAATTCATTCGAACACAAATTTCAACAGCAGTTACGGCAAGATACAACTCGAAATCCCTTAAGGAATGGTTCGCTGATACAAAGGCAAAGCTCCCAAAGCTTCACGTTCTTCTCTTTCCCTCTTCACCTACAAGATACAAGCAAAAACTTCTCATCCATTTCGCATTAACTTTCAAGCTTTGCTTCGGTAAAAACACACAAACATAACTGTTTCAACAGTAACCGTAAATGGTGTGAAACACAAACAGAAAACTCGTCATCAAACATCAAGGTGTTGTACCTTGGCACCAGACGAGGTGCATTTAATCAAGCACATGACTTTGTGTTTGGATGCACTTTTTTGTAAGACAATGCAGAAATAAAATCGAAGTTGATTTTTCAAGAACTTACAAGAGCAAGCATATCTTGAAGATAGCTCCTAAATGGTGTCTGCATTTTCTGCAAAGGAACAATTAAACCCAATGAATTGTTAAACTCAAAGCACAGTAATGAAGCAAAGATGCATGTTCAATACAAAATACAGATAGTTAATTCTATTTTCTTCCCGATACCTTATGTCGAACGAAATGGATTACTATAAACATGAACATATCATAACAACAATTTCCATATATAATCATATTGATGCCAACAATCACATAGAGTTTTTCTGATATCCCTAGACATGGAATGAGCTTCATATGTAAAGAAGAGTTCTGCTCGGAATTGCAACTCCTATTCGAATGCTATTACCCGAATAGCGCGGAAACAAATCATAGAAACGAAATCAAGAGAATTATCCTACCTTCCCCTAAGAGACTAATTCATATGTACAGTGTACTCCTTATCATTTTTTAAATATTGACATATTAATAGGATTCACTAAGGTTTCTGACATTTAAAGCTAATTCTCATTCACAATTTCATGGGGAAAAGAAATTCAATTCTCTAGGATTAATACTCGAATAAGATTCTCCAAAATCTTTACTGAAAATAATAATAAGAACAAACGAAATAGATACCTGGAGATCTTCGGGGAGATACTCGTGCTTCATGGAGAGGTCAATTGCACGTTTAAGGCGTTGGTTACGGGCATCGACGATCTCACGGGGCAACCGGTTCAATGCCTCCTTGATATCCAAATCGTAGTAAGGATCGTACAGATCGTCGTAACGAAGGCCTAAACAAAGCATCCAATAAACTTAATTGAATTTTTTGGGGGAGAGACAGATTAGGGTTAGGGTTTTGAGGAAAACCGTACCGTATTTGCGGAGGCGATTGGTCATGGTTTTCATATGCAGAGATGCCAACCAGCTCTTTTTCGGATCCAAAAGTGACTGCAGAATCGAAGACATGTTGGCTGATCTTTTCACTTCCTCAAACTCAGCTGAGTTCCGAGCGGGATTAAGGGTTTGTTATAGTACTAAGTGGCGAAATCTTGAGGGGGTACGAGACTCGCAATATATGGGATGCTATCTGGTGACATATTCAAATTCTTTTTTAATGATTTAAAATTAGTAAAACAAACAAAATATATATTTATTTCCCTATATTAGAGAAAATTTGGAATAATTTAATTTAAAATTATAAATTTTCATTTTTAATTTAGATTTTAGGTCAATTTTTAACAGGTTATTCTCTTAAATTTTAAAGATATATATTTTAACAATGAAAAATATCACCCATAAGTAATATATTTTTCTAAAATCGTTATTTATAAGTTATCTTTTTTTCCGTACACTATAAATTTTAGACTAGATTTTAAAATAAGTTTTGAAGACCCTATTTTCTTAAATAAAATCTTAAAATATTTTGTATATCCAACCTATCCCTCTATTATATACAAAGTATTAAAAATATTTTATTGTTTTATTGAATTTAATTGGATGAGATATCAAATTTTAAATAATTATACAATTGATATTTAAAGTAAATCAGGATTATTTCTTAATAAACATGTATAGTATGCAATAAAATTTTTTAACAGTCCTATGAAGGACAATGTTTATATTCTGGTGCATGCAAACGTACTCTTGTCGTACACTGAAATCAGCTATTCCTATTGGGATGGTGTCTTCTGTTATGGAGAAAGGTCCTAGCGGCTGGTTGGGGATTTAAAAAAATGCCAATTCATGGATAGGCTTGTCTGGGAGATCTCTCAACAATACCACGTATGGCCTCATGAAGCTTCGGAAATTCCCCCGGAAAAGGTCGACTCCGTTCATCGAATCCTTATTCCCAGGGAGGACATGATTCGAGTATTCGAAGCGGAACCATCAGATTTACGAACTATCGTTTGATCATTCCAATCTGATTTTACTCCGAACTCACCGAGTTCAGATTGATACTACTCAGTCAAAATGGAGAATGGAAGCAAACCTGTGATTTGATGTGTGCAATACTGCCAATTGCAGATCAAAATTTATGTGCAATTTTGTGGAAGGTAATATTTCTTTACAAATACAAGTATAGTAAAGTAAAAGTAGTATAAGAAAATGACAACTAAAATATGAAACAAGCTTCGGTATTTGTCAACTAAGTGGGATTGGTACCGGGACTGCTCTAATTCACCCATAAGCTTTCTCCTCACCAAGGATACCCTCTTCTGCACCTCTTTCTCAACCACTCTACGAGTGGTCTCGTCTACCATTGTTATCGACGGTAACGATTCTCTCATTCTTCTCTCATATTTTCTCTTCCATTTTTGGAGTTCGATCATCTACGATAGTGTTTCAATCCATGTTATTATAGGAGTATGTGATAAAACCTAAAGCTTTAATATATAGAGGGTACCTGTTGCTTCACAGTTAATGCCTCTTTGCAGGCTGCATGATACAAATCCATGGTGTGCTTCAACTCTATCCTTAACCTTCTTGTTTCATCGTTGTCTTCTTCGATTTTCTTTTTAAAACAAAGAAACATGGAATTGAAAATGTTTGTGCAAGTACATAAAGACTGTTGAAGGCATAAAAAATAAATAAACTCACTGAAGATTCTTCAGAAGATGATGATTCATCCAACAAGAACGAGTAGTCGGTGAGAGTTTTGGCTTTAGAATGTCGTCTTCGTTTGGAATGAAAGGAAGGAATGATCGCGCCACCTGGTGGATTCCCAACATTCGACAACCGGCATGGGTCGAGCACGATGGGTGATCTCAGAGAATGTCCGAGGCTCTCATTCAAGGAAACAGAAGAGGAAAGGGTGCCTGCCACGGATGAGTTGATGTCGAGTGGTACATCATCATCGAATAATCCTTCGGTTTCCCTGAATCAGAGTGATAAATAAACATGGCTGAATCCAAGAGTGTTGTTATACAAGTAGCAGTGAATTTGTTAGCTTACGTGTCCGAGGTTGCCAAATCATTCAAACTTTGAGCTCTAGTTGGGATGGAACGAGTAGCAGGTCGTGCAGCAGCAACCTTTCTCTTTGAAATGATATAAACATTGCAAAAATCTGGTGCCAATTTCAGTACGGTAGATGGGATATCTGTACCCTTGAATAGCCTGTACGTACATAACACCAATTCACATATACATACATGTACATACACACATACGTACATATGTACGTACCGTACAGTATTTAGGGAAAAACATGCAGGAGTACCTTGAAATTCCAGTCTTTGGTACTGCACCAACAAACAGAGTATCGATTTCAAATTGGTTAACATATCCTATAAGTGCTTTTGCAACATCTGTATCCTCTAGAACAGCTGCTTCACATTGTATCTGTAGGCATTGAAATTTGGTCAAATTTTGGTTTTGGATTTAATGGACAAATTTTATTTTTATAGTAGCATTAATTAATATAAATAATTAATATCTTAATTATTAGACTTCATTTAGATTTCACAAGAGCTTCAATGCTCAGCTTTCAGGATAATTTTCTCTTACATTTTATAAAATTATTTCAGGTTACTAGTTGTAGTTTATAGCTCAAAAAATTTCTGAGTCAAATTTACAAATTTGAATATTTTTTTAAAATTTTTGTTAAAATTTAATTATAATTAATTTTAATTTAAACGATTTTTTATAATCGTATGACTGATTACTAAAAATTTCGATTTTTCTTTCATGCTGCCGTTCCAAGACAATGCATAAAACTCACCTGTCTCCGGGAGCATAAGCTACGAAGTGAAACGAAGAAATCCATGTTCTGATTATCAACTTGTCGATCGCCACCGCCGACGCCACCGTCATCTGATGAAGAAACCGATTGAATTAATGAGCATTTATGATAGAACATTAACCCTAATGAAGGTGATACACACACACACACACACACATATATATATATACCTGGATTAACAGGGTTGATTGGTTTTTGAATAACATGAACGAGCCTCAAGGTCTGGCCTCTGGTGAGGAAATTATCAACAGCCCAGTTGAGAGCCTGCAGACTGTATTTGTCCTTGCCCACCGCCACGGCTACCAATCTTTCCCTTCTTTCTCGATTCCCCCCTCGTGTTGAATGACTCATTTCTTCATCAATTTTACCCACCTGATTGATTTTTAGGTTTCTCTCATGGGAGGAGACGAGAACCAAGAAAGAAAGGAAACTTTTTTTCTGGGTTTCTGATTAAATCACCTTCGGCTCCCGATGATCAATCGAACTGTAGCGGATGATCAATCAATTTGAAACCGGAGAAACCCATTCCACGACCTGTTTTGGTTTTCCCTCTTGCATGCGCACAATCGAAGCACTAATTAATGCCATTAAAGTCGCTCCGTTCTCTTGTTAGGGAAAATCTACCGCCATTTCCGCTTCTTTTCGTGAGCCAATCTTAGAACATATCAACGTTATATACGAAAGAAATTATATTATTTGCCATTCTCGTTATCAGATAAATTAATTAAATATATTTATTTTATTAATTTTTTATTTTGACAAGAACGACCATAATATATTTTCTGTTCAACTTCAATCCGATTATTATTTGCACACATTGTTTGCACACTTCAATCATCTACAACATCTTTTCTTCACTGTTTTTGTTTATTTACATGGAAATATTCTTTGAAGAATCACAGGATTTCTTGGTTTACCTGGGTTTGGCAAGTAGTACACAGTTGAGGTATTCTCCCAGAGCCCATATGGGAAATATGTTCCTGTAGGATGAATAACTGATGGTGCAATTCTTATTGAACACTCCAATAATCTCCTGTTGTGGGAAATCTCCATTTTCCAACTGAGACTTGAGCAGCACCTCCGCGGCACGGTGCAACGGCATCGGATCTCTATCTGCTTGTCCGCTTTCGATCAATGCTAACATTGCCCATGCTGTTGTCACCAGATGTGACCTGTTTCCTTCCAAGTTCGTGTACACCTGAGTTAAATGAAGTGTGTAAGTCGTATTTATGAACGGTTTATCGAACTTGGGTTGCATAAAAAAGGAGTAGAATTAACTCTTTAATTCAGAATAATACCTTGTTTTGACTGGAAAGGTAGCTTTCACCCCAACCACCAGACTGGAGTTGCTTGGACAGCAAGAAGTTGCATGCTCTTCTAATACTATCACAGTCGTGGTAAGTCCTTCCGTCTGCCACCAACCCTTTTATCCCGAACCATGTTCCATACACGAAGCACACTCCCCATGACCCATACCTCCATCATTCATGTGTTAAACCATTTAGTCATACATCACAGTTAGTTAAAAATATAATTAGATTAAAACGGACATAAACTAGCTGCTATTGCTTCGGACGCAAGGCACCAAAAAAGTGCTTATTCTAATGAAATAAAGTTTGTTCAGTGATTTTAATTCTATCCCTAGGTTGATTTGGGAAGAGATACCATGAGCCATCGGGTCGTTGTATGCTCTGAATGAATTCGACTGCTTCGCTAATGCAAACTTCTATTTCTTTGTTTCTGTAACTTGGATGCAGCTTCTGGAATACTTTGAGGCCTTGTATTGCTGCTGAAGTGCATTCCACATACCTGAATTATCAGATTTTTAGTGATCAAAGTAAACTACAGTAGCAGCCAAATCATGTGGTGATATAGCAAGAAAAACTTAAGAGAAAGGCATATTATTGGATCGTACTGATAATCAATCATGATGTCTCCAAACAGTTCAGCTGGATTGAACATCTGCAACATAAATATAAGAGACCCCCTCCCAAGAAAAGTTAAGAAATCTCAAACAAAATCAATCTCCTTGATTGTTTAAATGGATGAAACAGTGCTTACTTCCAACCATGCATAAGTTCTCGTGAGCTCGTATGATGCGAAACTGCCATTGTTATTCTGCAAATTAACAAACAAGCAAAATGTCAAACATGTAGTATACTCTCCAATATAATGTATAACTTCAGAGTGTATATGTTACCTGTAAAGATAACAAGACATCAACAGCTCCATATAATCGATCTGGTGCTATACTCTCTTCACCTACTGTGTTACACGGCATCATTGATAACAAAAGTGCTGCCTGATATTCATGAGTTCTGATTAATTTATCCTTAATTAACTAATCACATCCGTAACCAATCAAATTAGATTTACCTTCAATGCTTCGGCGGTGCAATCAGACACAATCCAACCATTATCTAGAGTTGAGAAAGGCCATCCTCCCTTCGAACTGTGGCGATACCATAGATTAAGGCCATCTTCGCTGTCTTCTTTCACCTATAATGAATTAATCCAAGAGCAAGACAACATTGAACTTCGATTCTCAATCATAAGAAAAAGAAGAATTTAGATGTTGCTAATCTGCCTGTACTTGTGTGTTCCTAATGAAGCTGTGAGCTTTCCTAAGCATCGAACCGTATTCGTCGACCAGGTCGGTTGCCAAGATTGCTTGAACCGAGAAAGCAACGTCCCATAGCTGAGATCCATTGTATCCCTGCATCAGACAGAAGTCACAGATACTTGACTTCCCCAACGTTAACACCATATATTCATATCAATGCGACTATATATGAACCTGCATTTTCATGCCATCTTCTGCAACCCAAAGGTAATCTTTAACTCTTGAAAGGTGATACTTGTATGCCTCGGAGTTCGGATCCTCTGCCCAACAACATACCATGTTTAGGACCTGCAGTCGACTTATATGTTAGTATTAGAAAATTAACATTGATTTTTGGCTATGATGGAACATTGATTAGTTAATTCGGAACGAGTCGCTTACCTTGCTCACAGGGCCAATGCAAAGATAGTTAGTACTTTCATCCTCATAGTGGATATGTTGCATCACCACGTCAAGAGCCTTCTTCCTTAGTTTAGAGAAAGGCCATTTGTTTAGTGCAGGCTCCACTACTTTTTCAAGACATTCCCATAATACATCTTGTATAACAGGATGTGGGTAATATAGGTCTTCCTGTATTTACCAAAGAATCAATTACAATCCTACGACAAAAGACGAAGCTAGGATTTAATGTCAAGAGGGATGATAGTCTAACAAACCTTAAAATTCGAAAGAGACAAATATTTTATTTAATTAATATTTAAAATTAAACAACCCTCCCATCCACTAAAAAAACTATAATCATAATTCATAATCAATCAATACATTTGTACATCATTTGAATAACTGGATTAACAAGACTAGAATATATCTAAATCAAAATATCCACCAAGCTATAGTTGATTTATCCATGAGTTGTTTAAATGTATTCGAATATATTTAGATATTGCGAATTCGGATAATATAGTAGCGAAATAAAAACAAGTAAAATGCTAAATAACGTGGGTACCTTAGCACAAAGATAGCGTGCTTCATTCCAATCAACAAGATGATAAGGAAGCGTGTAGAGCTCTCGCCGGAGAGACAGAATAAGGGAAGTGATGGGCCCCACAAACTTGTTGGCATATAGAAAAGACATGGGAAGATACACCATCCGGCTGTGACACCATAGCCGTCCTGGATGTATGGGGTTCAGGTAATAAGGGAGAAGCCATAGTTCAGGGAGTAGTGGATTGTTCCCACCCCATTCGTATATTCCCAGCACCTCAGAAACAAAAATTCAAACACCTCATCGGCATCATCCTACGTATAGATTACTTATACAGAGAGATTAAATATAAAATTTATATTTGATACACAGAAGGTGAAAGCAACGAATTTCATTCAAATCTTAAACCTAAATTCTATCTTGTAGAAATTTCTTGCTTTCACAGTCTGTGTATGGAACAATTACCCTCATATATATATATACGTACTGAAAGCCACATCTTGCCCCATGAAGGGATAAAGGTGGCGCCACCATGGTTGAGAATCCAATTTCTTGCATTCTCCATTGCACCATCCCCACCGTCCTTTGCTTCTCCGAGCAATCTGAGGGTGACGTAGGAGAGTGCTGTCCCAAACATCGTGCTCTCCCCTTCTATGTGTACTCCCCATCCTCCATCTTCATTCTATTCGAAAACGGAACTAAGATTAAACAATAAGAAAATTTGAATTGTCTAATTTCAATTTTTCCTTTAGAGGGTTAGTAGATAGGGCTTACACAATGATCAAAAACCTAAATTCACTGTTAACTGAAGCCCTAATATAAGTTCCTTGTCATTCAATCAACTCATTCAATTAAAATGACAACTTTAATTTCCTATTAAAAACAACCATGAATGAAGCTTAAAGGCAGAACCTGGTGGTTGTATAGATAGCGGCGCAACTCCTGTCGATGGTGGGTGGGGAACATTATGTCTAAAGCTCCGGTGACAAACAACCCAATCACCTGCCGTTTAGATAATCCAGCAATATCTCCATCAATGGCATGAAAACCAACCCTTTTTATAGTTCTTAAGTCTTAACGAAAACTTTAGCAAATTAGTAGACAGATTAATAAATATTAAGTGAAGTTATCATATAGATTACCAATCCTGGTAGAAGGAACAAAGGGCCACCATAATCAGCAGGCCAGAATCCATCTTCAGTTTGCAAAGTTGAATAGAATCTGAGAGCCCTTCGTAACGTGACCTTCACGGTTTCTTCGGTTCCAGAAGCAGCAGGCAGCTTTGTTTCATCACCTGCTGCTGAATTCTCCCTTGCTAACTGTACCGGACAGTAGCGAATCCATAAATATTTTTTAAGATGAATATACATAAAATCTCAGAATTTTCAAGGTAGACACAACACGATTTATAAAATTTAAAAAAATCGAAGGACTAATTCTACCCGACTGTACACATACATCCGCCAATGACACCAGAAACAACTACATACATTAAGATGAAGAAAAACAAAAAGAAAAAAGAATGTAAAATGATATGTACGTACCTGAAACCTCATTAAAAGATCAGAGCTCTGCTTGGTTCGGAAACGGTTCTCGGTGAAGTGATTCCAAGCCATTTCGACTCGAGCTCGTTCGAACGGTGTACCGAGATCAGGGTCAAACTCCCAGTACTGTCTACCGACGTTATTGTTCACGCTCCTCAGTCCATGTTCGTCCCCTTGAGAGACCTTAAGCTTCCACATTGCTTTTGCTTTGATAATTCGGCATGCAAAATGATGGGGCAGATATTAATAGGAATTTATTCACTCAGGTCCCACCCTTTATTTATGGGTCGTGTGGGTCAATGTACCGGCTTACCATGGCGGAACGTTTAAGGAATTAGTAGATATAATATTCCTCTAAAAATATTAAAAATTTTGAAGCTGGGAGGATTGTAAAATGGTTTTATCCTTAAAAATATATTATATAATTTATTATTATCTCCATAAATTTAAACAATTTATCCAAAAAAATAATGAATTTTACCATTTTGATCTACTTATAGAAAATATTTATCAGTTTATTAATCTTGAATGATGTATTATCATCAATTCAGTTCACAATGTTATTGTGAAAACTATTAGACGTTATGAATATAATCAGAATTAAATACGTAATATTCTTTCTTATATGATTATAAGCAATGTAGAGAATTCAATCAATGGACGTTGAACATTATTAGCATGCATGAAAGAGTTACGTGTTTAAATTCACCAAGAAGTTTTTTTTATAAAAAAAAAACTATATAATATATTTTTTTTTGTATTTCATGAATAGTTTGGTTTTAATTAAATAAATACATTTGTATTATTTACTTTCATGAATAGCTTGTTGGATATTTAAAAAAATATGGATTTGATGGATAAATGAGAGGGTGAAAATGAAATGAAATCAAAATTTTCATATTGGAGGCAAAAATACAAAAACAAAGGTTAAAAAATTGTAGCTTCTTCTTCAAACACAAGTTTGAAAGAAATAATATTGTTGATTTAACAAAAAGTAGAAGAAAGCAGGTAATGGTATACAGGGTACAACAAAGCATATTCCCCCATCGGAGAGGCCGGCCGGCTAACGACCACTTGCAGTTTTCCATAAAAACTCATATTCCTTCTACAGAGAGGAAGTGCAAATTTTAACTTTCCACACACATTGTTTCTTCTACAGGTTCAAACCTTTGTTGGATTCTTCATCTTCATACAGGGTTATCCCCCAGCCCCTGCTTTGAATCATTGCCTCTTCATCACTCACCTTTGTCTGAAAAGTCTCGAGTAATTCAACCACTTGGCTCATGACAGGTCTCCCTTTGAGGTTTTGGCTAAGGCATTGGTATGCCAGATTGGCTACCTTCATTGCAGTTTTAGCTGAGTACTGGCCTTCCATTCTAGGATCTAAGATCCTCATAAGTTTCTTATTATGGATTAAGAGGGGACGAGCCCACTCAACCAGGTTATGTTCTCGGCTAGGCCTACTCTTGTCCATTGCTCTTCTTCCAAGGAGCATCTCAAGTAACACGACTCCTAACCCATAAACATCACTTCTTGCAGTTAAATGGCCTGGTGGTCATATTCAATACTGCAAGTTGGTTAGCCTTTATCATTTCATGCACCGTCATAACTAAACATTATGAGTAGCTTGGGAAAGGATATAACACAAGAAGAGCATCACGGAACTGTTCTATAACACGTTATATCAGACAGTTGAAATAATTTATCTTCATCCTCTTCTAATTTCAGAGTACCAAATACATTTCATGCATAATAAGTACTTTTCTCAAGTCAATTGAAATAGTTCCAAAATTACTGCAGAATTGTCATCTGATTTCACATACTGTAAAATGCATTTTTGGAAAATCAAGATGCATACCACCAAAGCACCAGGAACATGATCTACGAAAACAAGAGAAAGGGAACCAAAGCTATAGCTACTTTCACTCAACTGAACAAAATGTTAATTACCACAAATGAAAGAAAGAAAACAATCCCATCCAATGCCAGGGCAGTTTTTAAACTCCATTAGCAGGATAACTGGATGACATATCAGTATGACTTAAAATTGCATTTAGATGAAGATTTCCAATTCCATTTTAAGAGATTAATTAATTATTAACCAGTCATCACATATTCAGGAGCATCATACCCATATGTTCCCATCACTCGTGTTGACACATGGGTCTTGTCTCCCATTGGTCCATCCTTTGCAAGTCCAAAGTCTGAGAGCTTTGCATTGAAGTCCTACAGGTTATATGCATATATAGAAATAAAAATTAAAACTTCCTAAAACGAGAAGACGGAAACTTTGACATAAGTTTCATTTGAACTTTAGGTATTGATAATCCTTGTCAAAAGGAAACTTCCAATGATTTAATCATCTACAAGGCTTTTGACTTTTAGAAGTTATAATAAAACCAACTTTCTGGTATAGAAATTTCTTTATAAAGGGAATGAAACTGAGAAAAGATCATACACTACTTTATTAGTCTTCCCATTTTAAAGATTCCGTAAAAATGCACTTGATTAATTCTACATCCAACTGATGAATAACAAAGAAATGGCGGCTAACCACATCCAGCAAGATGTTTGATGTCTTGAAGTCACGGTATATGATAGGTCTTTCCGCATCATGGAGAAAAGCAAGCCCTTTTGCTGCATCTAAAGCAATCTTCATTCTTTTTGACCAAGTCAAACTACAACCAACCAAGAATAAATAAGGTAAATAAAAATGCTTTTGTTCTTTTTAGTGAAAAACAGATACCCCTTTCCCTGATTCTCAATGCAAATGCTTTTAGCAGGTATATTTGAAGTGCTCTTTATCTCCTGAACATTGATTTAAGATTACTTTTTTTTTTTCCTGCCACTCACTTACTGCGAAAAAGATGTTTCTTGAGGCTCCCACTTGCCATGTATTCATAGACAAGCAGCCGATGATCATCTTCACAACAATATCCAATGAGCTTCACAAGATTTGGATAGCTGATTTGTCCAAGATAGTTGACTTCAGCCTGCAAAACAAAGATTGTGGCACAAACAGAATCAAATATATTCTGTGTTGAATTTTTATTGCAAATAAAAAAAGGAAAGGAAAGCACACAACAAGCTAGTATATCAACTTGAAACAGTTTTTTTCCAAGTACCACTTACTGGTGGATTGAATTATATATGCCTAAAAGCATATGCATGCCTATCTAAGACATTCATTTAATGGTGTTAACACTTCTCTTTATTTAACTCAAGGTAGCATAAGTACACAAATAAAAATTAACTAATAGACTCGTATTGTGCCAAGAATAATGCACTAGAAGTCGAATCAAACTAACACCTATACTAGTAATATAATAGGGTGTGTACAATTAATGTATTCCTTTAAAGTGGATTCTCATAATTGTAATACTATAACAGAATCCTACCATATATTGAGCAGTCTTCTCTTCCCCCAGCTAGATAAACTTTTTCATATTGTACCTCCCAATTTTATTTGGAAATAAGTTTGTAGCATTGTTTGGCTATGGTAAGAAAGTGAAAGACTATGAATCCATAAATGTCGATGTGGCACAAATAAAATCATAACAACATCAAATCAAAGGAATTGCATAGAAGATGCCGATTGAACAATACAAGGAGATTACCAGCCATTCTTTGTCTCCTTGGAACCCGTCAGGATTAAGCTTTTTGACAGCAACAGTGGTAGATTTGTAACCAGGTCTCACACTTTCATCTATTAATCCTTTATAAACAACCCCAAAGCCACCATCACCAAGAACATAGTCTGGCCGAAATTGCTTTGTAGCCGACTTCATCTCCACATATGTGAATATATCAACATTGTTGAATCCAGGATTCTGTCGTGGATCTTTGACATCCTTGACTGTCAAAGCAATAAGGCTCGAGCTCCTGGTTTTCTCGTTTGTTTGAGGATGCAGTAGTTTTAAGTCCTCCATCTGAAGTTGTTCATAAAAAAGTAAGAACATAGACATCCATCTTATTTAAGAATTCTATCATGCGATTTAGAAAACATCAGTCACATGAGGCATAATAGGAAAGCACTGAATTCAACCTGTAACGGGTTCTTCAAATTCAACCTCAAAACAATTACTGTCATGATTCCCTAGTTCTCTGCAATAAATTTCAGACTGGTTTTTCCAAATGTACAACATATGACAAGTTTTCAACTTTTCATTTACTAAAAACATGCCCGCACCATCTTGGTTAAAGCTTCCCACACTACAACTCTTCAGTTGAACAACATTCTACAAATTTCAACCTAAATGTATCACAATCGTAATCAAAACTAAAGAACAACATCTGTACAATGTCACAACCTAAAAAACTTCTAGAAATCAAATACACAAAGTTTCAAGTAGAACATTGAGAGCAGGAAAACTAAGTAAAAACCACAAGCAAAACATGAAAAAACATAAAACAGATACTCCAACGAAAGCTAGAAACTTAAAATAAACAAATTAGAAAGACAAAAATCACAACGAAAAGTAAAATGAAATTGAAATAACCTGGAGCTTTACTGTGAGATCGGTGCGACTGTTCTTCAATGCTAAAACAAATCCCCGTTAAACCGTCGTCGACACACACACTCCGAAAATGAATCTGAATTCAGATTCTTATCTACCTATTGCTCTATATGACATTACATTAGTAGGTTCACTTTATCTCAGTCTAAATGAACAAAATCTTAGTCAATGCTGTAAACAGAGTACATGGAATCAGATCTAAGACCGAGCCTCCACGAGGAAATGCAGCGATCCAGTTTGACAAACAAGGAGATTAAAGAACACCCAGAAACTACGAGTATAGAAGTGGAAGAACGAAAGCGAGAGCGAGATGAAGTTTTACTGGGAATTTCTTTACAGTTAACAGTAATTTTTGGGTGGCGGTTGGATTTTTTTTTTCGGCAGCGCAGCCGCGAAAAACGCCGTGCAAAATGGAAACATATTTTTAAAAGTTTTATGTGTCTGACTCGGAAAATTATTGTAAATTCCTCTTTTTAAAATATTTTGAAGAAATTCAATAATTTTTAGATTGAAAATGAAATTCACGATTTAATTACTTAATATTATATTAAAAAAGTAGAGTGAACTACATTAGCAGTCTCTAAACCATTAGGGTGATTTTCATTTTCGTCATTATTTTTTTTAAATACAATTCAATCATTAATTAATTTATTTTTATTACCATCGTTAAAAAATATTTGTGTGATATATCAAGTTTTTTTTTTAATTTTTTAAAATAATAATCGTTGAAAATATTTAATTTTTGATGAATGAAGCAATCATTGTTCAATTCAGATGGTATGAAGACTTTATTTGGTTAAAAAATTATTGTAATTCAATTTTAAGTTATGATATTTAATAGTAAGAACTATTTTTTTTTAATTTTTTTGTTTCGATTGAATTATTTTTTTATTTCATCGTTTTTATTACTGATCGGTGAGTTTTTCTAGTAAAAAACCCACTATTTTTTTTTTCTTCCATCAAATTCAAATTCAAAGTTATCAATTTTTACAACTTTTCAAATTTCAATAAAAACAATAAGTTAAAATTTTTGTTCAATGACTATTAATAAGCATATTAATTTAAAAACAGAATATATTAATTTTATGATCAAACATATTCTTTTTCATCTTTTAAATTAATTATTAATCTTTAATTCTCATAAATTTAAACTTTATATCGCATATCGATTTGAAAATTAAAGGAATTGGGAAGAAAACTTATATGTCATGTCCAATATTTTTAACACAGGTATCGATAATAATCGGAATGAAAATAAATTAATATTTAGTATATGTATTACAATTTTTAAAAGTTTAATAACTAAAATGAAAGTATTCTAACAATTCAAGGACTATAAGTGTGATTTATCCCAAATGAACGCTCTTGGTCAAAGCTAGCCTTTCTTTAAGACTTAAGATTGAAGAAATCAAGATTCACAGAATACACTAGGGATCGGGTCGGATTTTCGGCCCACCCGCATCCGACCCGAAAAATCACACCCTCTACCCGTCACTCGTTCCGATCCGGTTTTAGGGTGGAAAAAAATCCGACTCGACCCAACCCGATTTTTAAGTTTTAAAATTTGACCCGACCCGAATCATTAAAAAATTAAAATTTTAGGGATTAAACTGTAAAAAAAATATTTAGGGATCTAATTGTAAAAATATTTAATTTTAGTGACCTAATTGTAAAAAAAATAATTTTAGTGATCTAATTGTATAAAATATATATAATGAGGGATCATTATTGCAAATATCCCTAAAATATATATGAGAAAATTACACTATTGGTTCTGGGTCGTGTCGAGTCGAATTTTTTCACCCGAAACCGACCCGACCCGAGACACCCTTAAAAAATTTGTTGGGTTCGAGTTCCGTGCCTATCCCAGAATAGACACGTTAATAAATAAATAAATAAATCGAATATATTTTTAATTTTAATATTTTAAAAAGGAAGGATCTCATTAGTTCAAAGAAAGAGGGAGGGTCTTTTTGAATGAGAAAATTATTTGTATTTACTATTTATTTTATTTAATAGTATATATTCTGGGAGAGCTCTTCGTCTGAAATCCGTGGTGAAGAATCCAAAGGGAAAATTGAAAAAGGTAAATCAAAGAACAAAGGAGAAAGAAAAGGAGACACGAACACTAGGGGAAACCAAAAGTAAAAGAAAAAAGAGGGTAAAGATTCGATCTATCATCTTCTCATATTCCAAATCCTGTGTTCTTGCGTTAGCAAAAAGAAAAATTCCAAACGCGTTTCCGTTTCTCCATTTTGTTGAATCAGAGCTTCTTATGATATTTGGGTAAGATTCAGATTTGTGAATTGTTCTAACAAATCCGTCTATGATCTTTAATTTGTGCATTTCTTGAAATTTTAGATGTATTTTATGACCTCTAATGTCACATTTATTGTATATATTTTGTATTTATTTCCAAGTTTCGGATTCGGTGTGATTTGTTCTGTGCAAAAGTAGAAAATATATGTTATGATCTTCTTTGAGGCATATAAATTTTAGTGCGAAGTTAGATCAGAAGATTTGGAAATTATAGGTATATGATTTTTTTGTTTTTATTTTTTAAAGAAATGCTTGTGGTAATGTTATTTTGCAGGTTTTGTGTCTCCTCGAATTGAGCTTTTGAAGGGAGAATGACGATGGAATATGAGATTAACAATTGGATTTGGGATTGGTTGTATAGCTCCCCGCATCTGTTTGGTGGCCTAATGGTAACCGCCGCCTTGCTCGGGTTTTCCACTTCTTATTTTGGTGGGGTTGGAGTTTTCCCATCTTATGGTTGGTCAAATTTTGGGATCTTACTTAAGAAGAAGCCTGAGAGGAAGCGCATACGGGTTTACATGGATGGATGCTTTGATCTAATGCATTATGGCCATGCTAATGCTCTGAGGCAAGCTAAAGCTTTAGGGGATGAATTAGTTGTGGGTGTTGTGAGTGACGAGGAGATTGTTGCTAACAAAGGCCCCCCTGTTCTATCCATGGAAGAGAGGTATTCACGGGCTTTTTATTTTATTTTATTTATTTTGGGTATATGTGGGGTTTTAGTTCGGTATTTTGATTTCATAATCTGTATTTCATTTGTGTGTTTTTCTATTTTCAGCTAACGCTTGTAAATAGTTCCGTTTCAATCATCATTAATTATCACATATAAAGCATTCTTATGTCATGGTTTGTATATGTCCATAGAATTATCTTGGTTTGACACAATGGTAGAACTTAGAAGCCAAAGCAATAATTATCGTAGATTTCTTTGTAGAATTGAACCCTCACAACTTCATGTATGCTTGTTTTGTTATTTATTGAAGAAGATGGATTGTAGAGGCTAATTAGCTGGTGCTACGATTTTGTTTACAACACCGTATGTGTTGGAAGGTTTTATATCTTAGATATGTTCTTTGCATCAAACTTATCAGTCTGCCCTGGTACTGGCTCCTCTTTTTTAATTGATTTAGTTGATGGTTCAACGGATCTTATTTGAAGTTCTCTCCAGGCTGGCACTTGTTAGTGGATTGAAGTGGGTGGATCAAGTAATAACAAATGCCCCCTATGAAATTACTGAGAAGTTCATGAACACACTGTTCAATGAGCATAAGATTGACTACATAATACATGGTGATGATCCTTGCCTTCTCCCAGATGGATCTGATGCTTATGCCTTGGCAAAGAAAGCTGGCCGCTACAAGCAGATTAAGCGAACTGAAGGTGTCTCCAGCACGGATATTGTAGGTACTGATATATCTTTGAGACATGCTTCATATTCCTTTGGTTGGGGATTCTTATTTGATAGCTTCTATAAATCGTGTGCCAAGTGTAATACTGTTTCTAATTATTTCAAACTTATATGTTCGTAGGAAGAATACTTTCTTCTATGAAGGATAATAAAAGCTCTAAGGGAGATTCTTGCAAAAGACAACAATTGCAAAGGGGTCAGCTTTCTCAATTTCTACCAACATCCCGGCGTATTGTGCAATTCTCAAATGGAAAGGTACTAATACTATATTTATTTTCACTTAATTATCAGCCTCAAAAGGGTAAGGAATGAAAAAAAAATTACTACCACTTGCAAAGCTTGGGAAATGTATGTTTCTGACACATGCCTTTATCCCCCTTTAGACACCTTGCACTAGGTGGAAGAAAAGGTAACTTAACCACCTTAAAATAGAAAAAAGGTGATTTAGTCGTATTTCCTATATGCCTGGTCTTTCACAGAAAGTAATTACCTTCCTAATAGAAAAAGGATCATCCAGTGCCTTGTGAAAAAAAAAAAATCATTTGGACATCTTTTGTAGATTGAAAGAGGAGAAACTAAGCTTTGTATGAAGTATCTTACACAAGTTCCTTCAAGATTTGCTCTCAATGACAAATTATGATTTTAATGTGAGCATGGAATAAATGGAAGAAAGTGTGATATCTTTGAATATCCGTCAACAAAAAGTTTGCTTGGTAAAGGCATACAAAGCCCTATGTTCTTTTCTGTCTTTTCACCTGTGATAATCACAAAAAATAATTTTATGACATCATTTGCTGTAGCATTTCTCTTGTCATGACCAAATTGACTAACTGCCCCTTTGACACATAATCTCCGTGCCATCTATTTATTAAGGATGTGTTGCATAAATACAAGCAAGTTCATATGGAAGGAAAAGCTGAATAAAATGCTTGCTGGATGGTTAATAGATTATTATACATACATTGGTGTGTGTAAATCATTTGCATGAAAGATAAATTTTGGAGAGCTGGTCTAAAACAATTTGTTGGCAAACTTGAAAGTATGAATGTGGATCTACAGGCAACAACCTGTTGCATCCAATGGCATGCAAACAGTTGTACAAGGGTTAAGAGCTATTTTCTTATTTATCCGAGTTGAGGAAGAGTGACAAGGGTACGAGTAGTGCTGGAGAATATTCTGCTCTTTTTTTTCCCTTTCTTCCTTTATGGTGATATTCTTTCGTGTAATGCTTGGCTCTCTTTCCCTGTCAATCTCATTCTGTTTTTCCACAGGGTCCTGGACCAAATGCTCGTGTTGTTTACATTGATGGGGCTTTTGATCTCTTTCATGCAGGGCATGTGGAGGTATTACTCACTTGTCTATAATTACTCTATGACTTATTTTCTTGTTGGTTATGTTATTATGATGGCATAAACATGCAAAATGTTGACAATTTGGTGATTGCTCTTCATCTTACCAAATTTTGTTCCTCTAGTGTTGCTGTAAGATATGCATTCATCAGTTGTCTCGTTATGGCTTTATTTAATGCACTTTCGTTGTAATTCTTGAGCAAGTGGACTCTTTACTGCTGCTAAATCCTTTACATTTTGATATAAGGATTCCCCAACAATGTAGTGAACTAGCATGGTGGGTAATAGGTTGTATAATATTTAGCTTCGTAAGCATTAGAAAGCGATAATACCCCATATTATCAATTGAAAGTTTACTATTAGAAGCACATTTTCTTTGTGGAAGTGCATTAATCTTTTGTTGTTATATTAAAGTATAACATATAATTGTCATTTATGTATCGTAGTGAAGGAAATAAAAAGTGTATTAATTTATTGATAAACGAATAGTCTTATTAATTTATTGATAAGTAAATAACCTCTTTAGAAAATATATCTTTCTCTTAGTCTTAATCCTATTATTTTAGAGGTTTTACTATAATTTGAGACCTATAACTTATGTTAAATGGCTCTTGTTTTTTTTTCTTTCTTTCTAGTAAGCGAACCTTTTCAACTCATTCCATTTTGCGCTTGTCCCTAAGCCATCTTTTATGTCTTATCAGATCCTCAAGAAGGCGAGGCAGCTTGGAGACTTTTTGCTAGTTGGTATCCATGCTGATCATATCGTGAGGTACTTTATTTGTGTCGTGCTTTTTTTCTTCTGTCTAGTTTATTACCATTTAAATTTTGTTAGGGCAATTGAATTCAGAAGGATGGAAGTTAACATTGGCTCTAAACCTACTATTGTAATGCATTGGTGAAAAATCTAGTATTCTATGCAAGAAATAGTTTATGAATTTCCTTTCTTGCAGCGAGCAAAGGGGAATTCCCTACCCAGTTATGCATTTACTTGAGCGCACTCTTAGTGTGTTAGCTTGTCGTTATGTTGATGAAGTTATCATTGGTGCACCTTGGGGAGTTTCAAAGGACATGGTATGTAATTTTTTCTCTTAAGTTTATATCGTTATTCGTATGCAAATCCCCCCCTCCCTCCAGGAAACCAGGATTTGATTCTACTCCTAATTATCATGGCACATTTTACCAATTTCTTTACAAAAGAATGCATCTAATCTTAGTAACTAAAATTAAAATTGTGATAATTCTTTTGGTTCCGGATAAATGCACCTAGCTTTTTTGCCAAACCTGCAGCTTATATGATTCTTTGGATACTTGTACCCTACCACTTTATGATTTAGTTTTTACTGGTATATCAAATCGCATCCCCTCACTGAAACATACGACATATGTATATGTGTGTATCATAGTGCATCATGTATTCTGTACAGCTATGGTATTGGCAACTTGTATTATTTTTTACTACTATATTTTTCTCTCTTTTAAAATGAGAAGGCATTCTGAGTTTACAGTCCTTATTTTGAACAGATTACAACTTTCAACATTTCTTTGGTTGTGCATGGGACAATTGCAGAGAGCAACACTTTGTTGCCCGTAGGTTTCCATTACAACAATTCTTTTTAAATTTTTATATGACCCCTTATGTCTATCGATTTAAATTTCTTTACTTCCTACAGAGTGAAACTGATCCATACACAGTTCCCAAGTCCATCGGAATTTTTCGGATGCTTGAAAGACCTAAAAGTATAACCACAAGTTCGGTAGCCCAAAGGATAGTTGCCAATCACGAGGCTTACTTGGTATTATTTCTGCATTGTTTTTGGTTTTCGCGTTTATTATTATTCTATGATCTCGTAGATGACTACCGATGCAAGCTGATCGGCAGTTCACCTCGTTATGTAATGACATTACCTGACTAGGCACTTGCTTTCTGAATGTTATTACCTGGCTAAGCAGACTCCATAAATACATGGTGTTTGACGCATAATCTCTATTAGTATGGTTGGGGGTATATATCCCTCTAATTTTTGTGCTTGCTTCCGATACAGAAACGCAACGCCAAGAAGACGCAGAGTGAAAAGAAATACTACGAAGAGAAGGCGTATGTTGCAGGCGACTAGGCATATACGAGAGTATTATTGTTAGATGGTAGCCAATTTGATACAGCTCTATGTCACGGTCCGTGTATCGTAGCAACGCGGGACCGGGCGAGATGCTTTCTGGTTGTGCTTAACTCTTGGGAGCGGGATAGCATTAAGGGTGTAGTACGTGCCGAGCAGCCGTCCTATCTTCGGATGGGCGTGCTGATCGCGCACCACACTGGTCGGGAGCTGTCCCCGCTTCCCTGATGAGCCCATGGGAGGGCGAAACCAGTAAGCATCGAGATGGTTAAGGCTGAACCTCGGGTGTGTGAGAGGCCTGAGGTGCCGCACGGGGTGGTTGTCCCTGCGTCAAAACTCTGACCCCGTGACAGATGGTATCAGAGCGTGGTCGTGTGCTAGCTGTTGAGTTTGCCAAGCGCCCCATGTGCTACGGAGCGAGTCGTGTGGACGAGCAAGTGAAGCTCGCACCCTAATGAGAAGGGGGTGTTCGCAAGTGGGTCCTCTAAAAAGAGATTGAGACGAGGACGGGTAGGCAGGAAGCCACAGCGAAAGTTCTCCAGATGGTCGTGCTGCAATGGGACACCTTGTCTAAGTGGCGCGAGTGGCCATGAGGTGGTTGTTGGTCGAGCTGCAATGGGACACCTTGTCTAAGTGGCGAGTGGCCATGAGGTGGTTGCAAGTAGACTGCAATGGGACACCTTGTCTAAGTGGCGAGTGGCCATGAGGTGGTTGCGAGCAGACCTTTGCCCAATAGTGGAGGGCGGCCCCAGTTAGAGGGCGAGTTTGGGAGAATTGCACACTAGTTTCTAGCTACTTTCCAGAAGGGAAAGAGTTTCCTCCCCATACACGAGGGCGTGCATGAATCAGGTGGGGGGATTGTCACGTTCCGTGTGTCGTAGCAACGCGGGATCGGGCGAGATGCTTTCTGGTTGTGCTTAACTCTTGGGAGCGGGATAGCATTAAGGGTGTAGTACGTGCCGAGCAACCGTCCTATCTTCGGATGGGCGTGCTGATCGCGCACCACACTGGTCGGGAGCTGTCCTCGCTTCCCTGATGAGCCCATGGGAGGGCGAAACCAGTAAGCATCGAGATGGTTAAGGCTGAACCTCGGGTGTGTGAGAGGCCTGAGGTGCCGCACGGGGTGGTTGTCCCTGCGTCAAAACTCTGACCCCGTGACATCTACATCCAGCTTTGACCATTCATGTAGAGGCCATGTTGAAGACGGTATTCAAAGATAGGAGGCCGTGACACTGGAAGACATCTTTACCAGAAACTTCCAAACAGAGGTTTTTTGATATTTTATGATTATTACTATTATCATTATTTATCATCATTGTATTTTTCATTTTTTTTTTTGGGGGGGGGGGGGGTTGAGATGTAGATGAATCTTATAATAATTTGTCTGCTAATGCTGGTAAGCAATGTAATCTCTGATTAATTTAAGCCTTTCGGGCTTTGTAATTCTAGTGTTTTTGTTCAAGAGCAAAGAATTTTCATATAGGTTGCCTTGCCTCGTTCGTTTGCATGTTTGACAGTGGTCTAGACATTTACCGCTTATAGACTGAGAGTTATAGGTGAGTGTATTTGATCGAGTTGAGTAAAAGTATATCGAGTTAATGAGTTACATTTATCTATGATGTTACAGTATTAATTGATTTTAATTTAAACTTATATGCTCTATACATAGGTAAAATTGAAAGACTTAGAATTTTTTTATAGATTTTTTTTGCCTTATTTTAGAATTTATTTTATTTCAAATTTTTTAATTGAATTTATGATTAAAATTAAATTACCTGAATCCTTTTCATCTTAAGTCAAAAATTTAATTCATTCTATTCGAAATTCACTTTTTTTTAATAAAACAAGGAAGTTGATCAATTATTATTTTTTTTGCTTTTAGTAACCTAATTATTTTTTTTTTCAAATTAATTTTTTCAGTCAAACTGAAAAACAAGTTTATGATTTTTTGTTTAGAAAAACTAGTTTGAAAAAAAATATTTTTTTATCTTTATAATATGTTGTTAAAATAATGTTCATGCATACATAAATATATAAAGTAATATATATTTTATAATATTTATATTAAGAATAAAATTATTTTATTTGTAATTATTATAAATTTATTATTATTTTATAATTATTATGTCTGTATATAATCTAAGTTCACTTATACTTTATAATATCATATCTAAAATAAATATTTATCTTTTCAAAATCAATTTTTAACATCAATTACAAGTACTACGTAATTTTTCAAAATTAATTTTTTAATATTAAACTAAGCCTAAACTCAATTGGTTTGAAAACAACTTTTTGAGTCGTTTTTGAAAAGTTTTTTTAACGTACAAGACTAAATGGGTCTCAAAGTGGATCCGTTGAAAATTTAACTGAGTAAAAAGTTTCAGAATTGATGTTTTTCTTTATAATTATTTTGAATTGATCGTAATCTAATATATGAACACATAAATTTTGATTTAAACAACTTTTTGGGTCGTTTTTGAAAGTTTTTTGACGTATAAGTTTAAATGGGTCTCAAAATAGACCCGTTGAAAATTTAACTGAGTAAAAAGTTTCAGAATTGATTTTTTATTCATAATTATTTTGAATTGATTGTAATCTAATATATGAACACATAAATTTTGAAATAACTTTTTGGGTCGTTTTTGAAAAGTTTTTTTAACGTACAAGACTAAATGGGTCTCAAAGTGGATCCGTTGAAAATTTAACTGAGTAAAAAGTTCCCGAATTGATTTTTTCTTCATAATTATTTTGAATTGATCGTAATCTAATATATGAACACATAAATTTTGATTTAAACAACTTTTTGGGTCTTTTTTGAAGAGTTTTTTGACGTCAAGTCTAAATGGGTCTCAAAGTGGATCCGTTGAAAATTTAACTGAGTAAAAAATTCTAAAATTGATGTTTTTCTTCATAATTATTTTAATTGGTCGTAATCTAATATATAAACACATAAATTTTGATTTAAACAACTTTTTGTGTCATTTTTGAATAGATTTATGATGTACAAGTCTAAATGGGTCTCAAAGTGGACCCGTTGAAAATTTAACTGAGTAAAAAGTTCTGGAATTGATTTTTTTCTTCATAATTATTTTGAATTGATCTTAATCTAATATATGAACACATACATTTTTATTTAAAACAACTTTTTGGGTCGTCTTTGAAGAGTTTTTTGACGTACAAGTCTAAATGGGTCTTAAAGTGGACCCGTTGAAAATTTAACTGAGTAAAAAGTTTCGGAATTCATGTTTTTCTTCATAATTATTTTGAATTGATCGTAATCTAATATATGGACACATAAATTTTGATTTAAACAACTTTTTGTGTCGTTTTTGAATAGATTTATGACGTGTAGTTTTAAATGGGTCTCAAAATGGACCCATTGAAAATTTAACTGAGTAAAAAGTTTCGGAATTAATGTTTTTCTTTATAATTGTTTTGAATTGATCGTAATCTAATATATGAAAACACAAAATTTTGATTTAAACAACTTTTTAGGTATTTTTCATGAGAAATACAAAATCATGTGCCGCAACTATCCTCTCTCTATATTTAATGTATAAATATTGTTTATATTATATGTATTGATAATTTTTTTTATTATTTTATTAATTATTTATGTTTTATTGAAAATATGTAGCATATATCATTTATAGGATATATAATAATATAAGGGTGTAAAAAAGAATATATAAATTTTATTTTTATAACGCATTTTTTTATTCTTGTAACATGTTATTTTTTCGAGTACAAATTTATTTTAAGTGTTTATTTATTTTATTGATATTATGAATTGATCACGAACCAAAATATGGTTATGATCTTTATGAGTCTTGGACTTATATCGAATACAGTTAATATGAAATTTTATATTTTTAGTCAGAAATTAAAATTAAAATATATTCTTTATTTTTGATATTGATGTTGCAGCCGTTGAAAACAATTATAACCGAAAAAAATATAGTATTGGACTTCAAATGGAGACTTGAGAACTGAAAGCCATCAAATAAAGTATTGGGCTTGGTATAATCAATGCAAATATGATCCGAACCGTAACCCAGACCGATGCCACCTCCAGGCTCCATCACCATTCAAAGGCTTTCTCGGCTTTTCTAGCCGAAAAGAAAGAAATCCGTATTAATAATAACAATCCAAATCATCCAGCCTGCATATTTTCCAATTTATTACACTTTTTGGCTACGAATTACTCGGGAAAAAGTTTTCTTCCCCTTGATTTTCTAGCACAGCTTGTCTTCGATCGAGATCCTTGAAGTTATTCTGATCAAACTTGCTTATTTCCGAAGATTGAAGCAGATTTTATTGTTTTCCTTGTCTGGGCTTCGACAATCGACATTAGTTAGGATAGAGTGTATGGCGGAGTTAGAATGAATCGTGGTGAACCAAATTCTGAAGTTTGAGGAGCCAATCATGTGGTTTCCCTTTTGGAGATCCAGAGATCGATTCTCCTTAGACGAACTCAGGTTTTATCTTCTCCTTTTCTCTTAATCGTTTAATTTATTCCTATTCTTTTGTAAATTTGGGATCTGATTATCTGATCGTCGTTAGAATTTGAATTTAGTGCGGGCAATTGCTCAGTAGTATGCTTCCTTTAAGTGCTGTGAATAACATTAAACGATTAAACTTTTACTTCTTATTGGGACCATTATATTTTTGCTGTTTTCAGCTTTATTTTCTTAATCAAAGATGTTTATTTACTTCTTCTAGTTTCTTATGCTTTTTATTATTTTATGGAAAATAAAAAGCATGCGCTGACGTTGACCGCCAAATAGGGGTTACGTGTGAAAGGTTATATATTATGAATACTATACGCAATGACTGGCCATGTGGAAATCAAATATAATGTTGTGTTTGTTTCTTTTCTTTTACTTGTAAGTTTTGGATAGCTTTGATGACACTGGAATGTTTGCCTTAGAATTCCTTGAACAAGCATGTAATCTTTATGGTTGAATCTCAGCTCTTGAATTACTTAAATAGATAGTTATTAGAAGAGCAGCGTGATTGAATGTTCCTGAAATTTGGGTTGGACTTTTGTATATTTGAAATGAACTCATTCTTGGGTTGAATCTCAGCTCTTGAATTACTTAAATAGATAGTTATTAGAAGAGCAGCGTGATTGAATGTTCCTGAAATTTGGGTTGGACTTTTGTATATTTGAAATGAACTCATTCTTTTAGATTAATCACCGTGTTTCCTAGCGTGCAGATATTTAACGAACCAGTTGCAGAAAGTTCAAATTGTTAATGAAGTTAATAAGGTAACAGAAACCCACTCCTCTACTATTGTTATTACTTCAGTTATAATTTACTATGTATCATATGCTCTCATATTTTCTTTGGCCGTGAAGGATTTTGTTATTGAGGCATTAAGATCTATTGCGGAGTTGTTGACATATGGTGATCAACATGATCCTTCCTTTTTCGAGTGAGTTTTCTTCATGCATAATACCTACATGATTCTCGTTTCTGGTTTTGGCACTTTTATGTCATGCATTCTCTCTGCAGTTTTTTCATTGAGCAGCAAGTCATGGGAGAGTTCATACGTATACTGAATATTAGCAAAACAATTGGTGTTGCTCTTCAGTTACTTCAAACAATAAGCATTTTGATTCAGAACCTAAGAAGAGAACATGCCATATGTAAGTTGGTTTTTTATAAAAGAACAAAATTTACAGCTCATTGATCCTCTTAGTCGATTCTGAGACTGCTGGGTGATTTTATTGATCTTCCTCGTGAAAATTTGCAGACTATATGTTCAGTAATGAACATGTGAACTACCTAATAACTTATTCCTTTGACTTCCGCTATGAAGAGCTACTTTCTTACTATATATCATTCTTAAGGTTTGTTTTTCTTTTCTTTAAGCTGACCTCATCCCCATAGTTGGCTTCTGTAGTCATTTTGTTAATTTTCTAACCCCTTTTAAGTCTTAAAAGCTCCTTCTTTATTTATTTTTGTATAACTATTGTATTTTTACTGGCATGCTGCACTTGTGAAGAGCAATAAGTGGGAAGTTAAACAAAAACACAATTTCTCTTCTTGTAAAGACACAAGATGTAAGTATTTCTCTCTTTTTATTTATGGAATTCCCCCCTATAAAAACTGTGGCCTCTCTTTTTCAATCTACTTCTTATTTGTGTGACATATTTTTCACGTTTTCTAGGAAAAAGTAGTTTCTTTCCCATTGTATGTTGAGGCAATACGGTTTGCTTTTCATGAAGAAAGCATGGTTCGCACGGCAGTGCGTTCACTGACACTGAATGTTTATCATGGTTGGCTTCTATTTTCTATTTTTGTTCCTCGTCTTTTCATTTCCTATTTGTACTATTGTAATTATGCAAATACATTCTCTTGGTAAAAATAATTTTATATTCTAATGCATCTTTTTTGATCCAGTTGGAGATGATTTTGTCAATAAGTTCATCACCAGTGCCCCTCATTCTGATTATTTTACAAACTTGGTTTCGTTTTTCCGGGAACAGTGCATAGATTTAAGCAAATTGGTTTCTGAGTATCCAAAGTAAGTGTCTGCATGATAATCTTATCGTGAAACAGCAGAATTCCTTTTATTTCCTAACATCATAGGTGTTGTGGGTGAGACAGAAACCCATGCTCGGAGTCGGTCTCTGCGATACTTGCTACAGTGGATGAAATTGAGGACAATCTCTACTATTTTAGTGATGTTATCTCTGCTGGGATTCCTGTTGTTGGGAGCTTAATAACAGACAACATTTTGCAGCTTTTGATTCTTCCTTTTCTGTTTCCTGCACTTCAATTAGACACTGACAGTGTATGAAGCCTTTTCCTTTTCTCATTTTTCTGGATTCTGTAATGAAAAAAGAAGAAAAAGAAACCTGGTTCTTGGGGGCTTTTTTTATTTGAAAATTATCCTTTTGACTTATATAGGTGCTAACTGTTTTCTTTACCTCCTTAATATAGAACCTGAAGCTTGGTGCCGTCACTTCTTTGTACCTACTTTGTTGCATCTTGCGCATTGTGAAAATCAAGGATCTGGCAAACACCATTGCTGCAGCGCTTTTATATCCACTAGAGTCTCTTGCTACAAATTCTGAAGCTAAAGTCAATGGCTGTGTTTCTGGAAATAATTGTGCAAGTGCAAATGCAAATGAAGAGCCATACAGTGGTAGTGTTACTCCAATAAATGCTGGACAATTATGTGTTGATATAACAAACAAGGCTAGTTCTTCGCTTGTTCATCCTGAAAGAGTTATTGCAGAGAGGAGTTTTTCTTGTTCACATTTTTCTTTGAGGTAAAACATGTGTTTATTGATTACGGCCAATTGCTCATGCATATATGTTTTACATTACCTGCTCAGTTTTTTATCATTTAGAACACTTGTTAGCAATATATCAACGGTAAATAATCAATTTATAAGTCAAAATTTTCATTATTTCTTGTAATTCTTGTACAAAAATCTTTTGTTACTCTGGATATGTACTTTTTTTTATAAAGTATAAAATATGTTACCCTTTTAAATTGACCTTCAATTTTACAGTATGATATAAGAATCCGGTAATTATAATTTAATTTGTTAGATTCCTGTATTTACAGGGTAGAACCATGGTTCATTTTATCTTGAAATTTAAGTTTAAGTTAATTTATGTCTTTACAGTATGATATGTAACTCTGTGCTTTTTGTTTTTTGTTCCATTCCATTATTCACTCTGCCTTGAACTATAATCCATTTATGGGTGAAGATGTTGTTCAAATAAAAGTAGAGTAAATTTAATGTAAGAATTAGAATGTTTAATTGAAGTGATTTTGTAACTTTTGTTGGTAGACTTATCCAATAGTTGATGCGCCTGTTAAGAGTAGTCCGATAAAGGTCAAAGTGTGTATCAGATTTGGTATTCAGGGGGCATAATGAGAAAGATTATGAGAAATGGGACTTGGTTTGCAAAGCATTAGGAGTAAGAAGGAAAATAAAGAAATAAAGCAAGTCAGGACTCTTGTTAAGTATACCCAAATCATGGGTATTTTACATTAGTCTGAACACTCAATTTATGATGCTGATTTGATTAACTTGGCAACTTATTTGCTGGATGATCTGTGCCATTATTGGCACTTGCTCAATCCTTTGAAACCCTCTTTTTGGCTCTAAAGAAGCATAATTTGTTCCAATATCTAATACTTAAATCATAAACCCTATAGAAAAGATCTTATGAGAATTTTTAACATTGTAAAAAACAGAATCAAAGAAAAACAATTTCACTGTTTATTGATTTTCCCTTTCTGAAAGTAATTACTGATCTCTTTGTAGGTTATTTTTCATAACTGTTTGTGTTTTAATTGGTCTAATTGTGAACCTGCATTCATACTATGTCTAGGGAGACTTTGCTTTCCTATATCACTGATGGAGATGATGCACGAGCCCTGGGTTCTTTGAATGTGTTGGCTACATTGTTGCAAACGAAAGGTAACAATGATGACGAATTTTGTATCACTTATCTGTTTTCTATTGCTATTTTCTTATTGAGTATTTACATTGTAGAATTGGATGAATCAATGCTAGATGTTCTTGGTATTCTTCCTCAGCGTAAACAACACAAAAAGCTCTTGCTGGTGAGTTTTAATGTCAAGTCATTATCTTCAGAGGGCATACTTGGAGACATATTTTCTTGTCATTTTGTACCTAGTTTATTTTTGGGAGCTTCTTCCACTTTTATCAATTTGATTGAACCATTGAACCTTTTGTCTTAAATTTGGGCAGCAAGCTTTGGTAGGTGAGGGCTCAGGTGAAGAGCAACTTTTTTCTTTTGAAAGTTGCTCTCTAAGAGATGGTGTTAGTACTGAGCTTGATGGATATTTAAAAAAGTTGAAGGTATTGTTCTCTCTCTCTCTCTGCCTTTCTACTCCCCCCCCCCCCCCCCCCCCACACACACACACTTAAAAGAAAGTAAAAAAGAAATTGTACCTAGAAAAAAACATAGATAAAGGGAACAGTTTTCTTTCTAAATGTTAATTTGTTTATCAATTCATGCAACGGACAATTTCTATGTTGGTTTCTTTGATTATCTCATCAAGAGTGTGGATTGATAAAAGTTATTCATTGCTGCTTATATGTTTTAGGGCGAAGGAACTTTTGTTTCTAAAGTATGATTTTTTTGTAATTTCCTTTTCCTTCATTGGTTAATAGGAACAATACGGAGTGTCTATTGTAGGAGCGGGAGCAAGTCCTCGTATACATAGAAACCAGGTATTTTCACTCTACTAAATTACGAGTACAAATTGTTCACCATGCGATTACTTTTTCTTGTTAATTTATGCACTTATCCAAATTCGGTAAGAGTTTTTTTTTTCTTTCACAAACATATATTTTATTTGTAAAGAAGTTCCATTACTTACATGGTCACTAACTAGTAAGTTACAAATGTAAAATTGACTAAACTGTATCAATTGTAGCATTAACTCAGCCTCAGATAGATTACTATAAAAAATCTAAAAGATTTTCCTGAGGATATTCATTCCAAACGATCACAATTTGATATTCTCAACATCTAATAAATAATATATGAATAGTTTTTACATTAATCCATCATGATGATTTCATTATCTGATATGGCTACTAACTAACAATGTACAAATTATGATTTAATCAGATGAAAAATAATGTGTTCAAAATAACATTCTATTCATAAAGTACTCAAATAAACAAAACCTTTATTGTAGGTCCTTGATGCATTGGTCAAGCTTCTTTGTCGGTCTAATATATCGACAGAGATTTTGTGGGATGCTGGTTGGCTTTTGCGACAATTGCTTCCTTATAGTGAGTCAGAGTTCAAAACCCATCATCTTAAATTGTTGAAGGTGAGTGATATCTCTCTGAGTATACAAGAAATAGTAGGAATCGCATTGTCACCTTAAATTCAAGGAATCTTACCATGCTAGTTTTGTTTATATTGAACTTCCATGATATTATTAATGATGGTAATCATTTTGATTTAAAAGGGAAGATTTTCTTTGTTTCATTATAAGCAGCGTGTATATGTAAATATACACAAATAAAAATCATATGTTCCTTAACTAGGACAAATTCCTCCCCAACCATCTTCAATGCACTTCATAACATTTTCTATTATGTTTATAATTTGAAAACGCGTGACAAATGACAATTATTCTTATTGGTTATGCTCTTCACTTTTTTACTAAATTGTAAAATTTCTTCGGCATGAGCTATTAGTGAGCATTCTTATCATGTGCAGGACTCGTATTGGAACTGCAGAAGTGCTTTTCTACAGGAGACTAAAGGGATTTGGGTTGATCTACTTATAACGGTGCTTTGTGATCAGTGGAAAAAATGCAAAAGAGGTATTCTTCTACGAAGTTACTGCCGTAAATTGTGATTTTGGTGGTTAAGTTTTTTACTAAAGCAGTTTGTTGTAGCTATTGAAGCTTCATCCCCTCGAAAGGAGCCTAAGTGCATACTTTTGCCATTTCAGAAATTGAATTCTGAAGGTAGGATTGAGTACTGTTCAAAATTTGGATGGCTTTGAATCATTTCACTTAACTTTCTTTCTTTCTTTCTTTTCTGAAATGTGGAATATTCATTGTTGAATGAATGTACAGATATTCTTGCTGAATCATCCTTCGCTTCTGGTGAGAGAATGATTGAATTGATGAAGGTTTGTATATATTCTCTATAATTCAAATTATGTTTTATGTGAATATGTTTAACGCTAGAGTATGCTATTAGAAATGTCCGTTTCTTTTGCTTTCCTCTGCTGGTCTAAAGATACTAATAGTTCTATTCCTCCAGCATGACTTTATAGCTTTCTGATTGCTTTAGGTTGCTAATATTTCTAAACTTTCTACATTAGGTATTTGTACTTCTTCATCAGCTTCAGATTTTCTCCCTTGGTAGGACTTTGCCTGAACAACCTCCTATGCATCCTCCAATTGATATCCCAGAAACGTCCCATGCCAAAACAGTTGGTCTGGATGTTTTAGGTCTGAAACCTGGCACTGAAATAAGACTTGGTCTGTTCTGTCTCTTGTATTGCTGGTTCTGCAAGTAAATATATGTCTGTTAATGCACCGTGTTTACCCTATTGTCACTACCATTGCAGTTCATGCACTGCCTTGTCGTATTGCATTTGAAAGGGGCAAAGAACGTCATTTCCACTTCCTAGCAGTTTCTGTGGGCACATTGGGGTGGGTTGCTCTTGTTGAAGAATCACCATTGAGGCAGAATTATGGTATAGTTCGTGTTGTTGCTCCTTTGGCTGGAACAAATGTAAGCTCAGCTGTATATTATGCTGTGTATTTCATAGAAGATGCCGCATGTCTTGTATGCACTTGATCCAATGCTTTTTCCTGTTCTAATTTTTTTCAGTTCCTATCTGAAATAACAACAGCTTAGAGTTTTAGCATAATTAGTGAGATTGGAACTAGGAAGGACTTGAGGTTGGTCTTGGTACATCTTATAGTCCAAGTCTAGAGCTGGCAAAACCTAGCACAAAATACCTTCCCAACCAAAACCGAAAAACAATCAAACTTTACCTAGACCCGAATCAACTTTTACCATAAATCTAAACACTGGCCTAAATTTGAAACTAGAACTTGAGTGCTGTAAAAACCAAAGTAATCATATTTTTATTTGTTTGGATTTTTTTAATATCTTGTCATTCATACTTTTTGTCCTTTCCCGGTAATTCTGCTAATGTCTTTAAAATGTTCAGCCCAGAATAGATGATAAGCATCCAAGATGGCTACACTTACGGATTCGTCCATCAACATTACCCTATTCGGATCCTTCCAAACCTAGCACGCCCAGGGACACGAGGATAAAATCTCTAGTTGATGGGAGATGGACACTAGCTTTCACTGATGACGAATCCTGCAAAACCGCTTTATCTATGATTCTTGAAGAGATTGATCTACAAAGCACAGAAGCAGAGCGAAGACTAAGACCGGTTCTCGACCTCCAACTGTAGATTCTTCAAATCTTTTCAATTAATACCGCTCGCTATCGTCCCATTTGAGTTTTTATGTTTTTAGGTCCGAGTTTGTTGCCTTTGCATCATTTTGTATATGCCGGTAAGGCGAGCCTAGATATGCCCCTCATGCCATTACCATATGCTGTAGATTAAGTCCCCAGGTTTAGTGCCATTCTTGATAGCTATTACATCTCTCGTCTGAGGTCTGATTCGTTAGTTTTATTGGCCTTGCCTTGTTTCATTCTTAAGGTTCGGCATCTCATAATTTTGTAAGATATGTAACATCGATGTACATTTGCACCCTCGTGGAAGTAACAACCATTGTGCATTGCTTTATTTTAGTAATTTTATTGATCGATCAATTAATTCAAATTAAATTTTATAAAAACGATGTAGCTAACGTCTTTCTAGGAAGCTAAAGAGCACGAATTGGAACAGTAACGATAGTCGAAGCATCGCGTAAAGTCAACTCAGTGAGCTTCGACTTGTCTTCAACCTGTATCCCCGTCGCACCAATCTGACAACGTGTAAACGGGTTGACTCAATGTCGTGCCGCACGAAAAACAAAAACCTAGTTTATTGTAAAAGTTTATTATTTTTATGATTTAAATTTCTTTTTTTAGATAAATGTAAAATTTCCATTTTAAATAAAAAAATAAATAGAAAGATAATGAGCCACGCAAGAAAAAAATGTCTATCATAGATTTAACAAAGTCACGTTATCCACGTGTGAAATGGATGGGCGGGTATTATTGAAAAAATGAAGCGAGAAAATCCCGGGAAACAAACATCAATCAAGGAGGGGGAGGGAATCTAATATCCGACGATGTGAAACTTTGCTTTATTTGTGGGTTTTAGCAAGTCTTGCATCCTTTGGATGAAACGTTTACCTCACTACATGACGTAATAATTCATGACGTCAGCATTGGAACAGCGTGGAGCATTTGGTTCCCTTTAAAGACTGAGTCTGACTCGGATTTCATTGGATGAATAAAAGGAAGGGGGACGGACGGTGAGTTATATTTCTACGATTTAAGAGAATTTTTACGATTATATATATTTTTAATTTTTAACACTGTATATATACTTTACTGATAAAAAATAATATCATGAATTAAAGTGTATATAATCATAACATCAATTAACCTTGGCACGAGATTTATATTCTTCATCTACCACGTGGCCAAGATCCTATCATTCGTGTGTTTACATACGATTACGCGTCCTTGAGGACCACATCTGATTGGATTAAATTGAACGGTTCTGATCAATTTAAGAGGCCAGATCGAACGTCAGGGAACGTACCCCATGTGGTATAAATTTCCAACTTCCCCAGCCTCTAATTTATTTCATAGTAGTTCTACTCTCCAGACCAGGCTTATGGAGTAATCCCTTTTTTCCCTTCTGTTTGGCTTCTTTCCTTTTCCCCTAGACTCTCTGTCCAAGCTAGTCTGGAAACTAATCTTTGCTTTCTTTTCTCGGAAAAGAATTTTTAACTTTTCTCATCAATCAAACACATGCTTGCCATGGAGAGTATTGAGAATATTGGTGATGAGTACACAAATTATTGGGAGACAAAGTATTTCCTTGAAAACGAAGAATACAGGTATCTTCTCCATTTCAATTCCCAGTACTAGTAATCCTTTAAAAAGCGAAACGCCTTTGAATTTGAATTTGAATTATTACAAATTAAGAAAGAAGTTTGAATTGTTGTTTCTGAATTGAATCCAAATCGAAGCAGTTTGGCGATGGATGAGTTCTCCGCTTACTACGATTCGAGTTCTCCCGACGGAGCAGCCTCCTCCGTCGCCTCTAAGAACATTGTCTCCGAGAGAAACAGAAGGAAAAAGCTTAACGACCGCCTCTTTGCTCTCAGAGCTGTTGTTCCAAATATTAGCAAAGTATGTCCTGTTTGGCTGTTTACTTTTGCTTTTAGAGAAGAAAAGAATTAAAGAAATGAAATGGATCCTTTCTTTGTTTGCTTGTTGTTCGATGAAATGACCGCAGATGGACAAGGCTTCAATTATCAAGGATGCTATTGATTACATCCAGGAGCTGCACGATCAAGAGAGCCGAATCCAGGCAGAGATCTTGGAGTTAGAGTCTGGAAAACTGATGAAAAATCCAGGGTTCCAGTATGACCAAGAGCTGCTACCGGTTCTGAGATCCAAGAAGACCAAGCTCGACAACATTTTTGATTATGGAGGATCAACAGCTTCCCCTATTGAAGTTCTTGAAGTACTCTATCAAACCTCTAATTCCCTATCTACCAAACTGGTAATTGATTTCGAATCTCTTGACTTACAATTAATTCTGGTTTTGAAAGCTGAAAGTAACACACATGGGAGAAAAGACAATGGTGGTGAGCATAACATGCAGTAAAAGGACAGACACGATGGTCAAATTGTGCGAGGTTTTTGAATCTTTGAAGCTCAAAATTATCACGGCAAACATCACGGCGGTCTCCGGTAGGCTGTTGAAAACCGTGTTTATCGAGGTAAGTCCATTCTTTCTGATTCTAACTGGGTTTATTCCTTTTTAACTCGTATTTCAACATAACTGCTGCATACTATTAATATAATATATTATGAATTTTTTGATAATTTTAAAATTATAATTAAAACTTATAAAGTTTGGATTAATAATTAAAATTTAATTTAATGTAGCATTCATATTTATTTTATATTATTTGTTCTCATTGGATAGTTTCATACTTTAGAGTACGTGAAGTCTAGTGTCCGAATAAAATCAGGTCCGACACAACTAAAGTATGAAAGGTTAAAGTGAAAGTGGAAGGTCCAATCTCTTTCTCTCACTTTAAACGTCCAACATAAAAATCTGTCATGGTTATGCTATTCTTTAGTCCATTTTCTAATTCAAGATAATACAAATTCTAGATGTCCCTAATCAACCTGCTTCAATCGTACATGACATAACAATATGAAAGAAAAAAATCAAATTAATTTGTTAATTACCGTGTTAGGGGAGAATATTTTATTTTTTATTAAATATCTTAAAATTATTAAAAATTTAGTTAACCTTCATTTTTTGGAAAAAATATTTAAATCTTTATTTTTTTTAAAAAAAATAAGTCAATCTTCTTAAACTATTACTTCAAATTTTGGAAAAATTATATCATGTAGTCACACCACGTCATCCATGGACTAACTATTAAAAATCATCCATCTCATTATTTTTTTCTATGTCATATTTTTTAAGTGAATCTTCACTCATATTTACTGTTAATTTATTTTAAATATAATTTTTTTCAACTGAAGATTTACTTGAAAAAAATGACATGAAAAAATTAATGAGATAGATAATTTTTAGTGGTTAATCCATGGACATATGGTGAGACTTACCCATAATATAATTTTTCCAAACTTTGTCACTGTTAATCAATAATCTCAATATAAATGAATAAAAGATTTAAATTTAAATAAGTTTGCGTATATTATCTAAGGATAGAAGAAGAAAAAATATATTCCTGAAAGGGCAAAGACATACAGAAAGTTGTTAGAATTTGCGAGCGATTTGTGTTTTATTGTCTTCCTTCTCTGTTCCATACCCTAGGCTATTATCAAAACTTTCCTCTTTTGTCTAATGGGTCCCATAAATTCTGTCATGCCTGAATCTCATCACACTAGTATTTGGACCAACACACCGAATCGTGTTTCCCATACATCGTGGCTGTAATTTTCAACAGAACTCCAAAAAACTATTGAAACCACGTCCGTCCAAATAATTTAAAAAATATATGAAAATACTTGCATTTAAAACGTGTTCTTATCTTGAAATATAAAAATTATGATGTACGTGGTCTAAATATGTCACCTTTTCACATTTCCTTTTCCTAGATATGAATATAATCGGGTACTATGGATTTTCCTCATGATGCATCGAAAAAAAAGTCTATTATTGTTCTTTTACGTTTTTGTAAATGAACAAAGGTTTTGATGAACTGTTTTTATAACGTTCATTAATAAAATTAATTGTTCTTAAAAAATCTATTATTCGTTTATGTTTACGAACAAACTCATTTATAAACTTAAATAGCATATTCGTGAAACACCTAAACAAATAAATACAACTTAAAAAATAAATAAACAAACACGAATACAATATTAAAAATTTAAACAAACAGAAACTGAATATAAACATCTTTAAAAATAAACAAACGAATATAAATAATCATATTCATTCAAACCCATATATTTTGTTTCCATTTTCAGCATAAAAACACAATTTATTACTATGTAGGACACATTTTACTTAGTGCTCTTGTAATTTTGTAGGAGATTTCAGAGAAATTATTTTATGGACTAGTTTTATCACGTTATTTATATTCTTTAACCATTAAAAATTAGTCAATTAATTTTATATTTTTCATATTTTTTCCAGGAGTGAATTTTTAATTTTTTATTACCATATAAATAGGTAGTGGGTAACCCATAGAGATTAATTAGGAAAGAAAAATGGTATGTAAAATATAAATTAGTTGACTTATTTTTAGTAGTTAAGAATCATGGATGACGTGATAAAATCGGTCCATAAAATAATTTCTCCGGATTCTAGTATATTGGATAATGAAAAATCTTAAAAAATTATTTTTCACCTGTATTTGATAAAATGTAGCCTTATTTATTAGTCTGGTGGGTTGATAACATTGCAGCCAGACGAAAGGGATAAGGATGAGGTAAAGCTGCAGATTGAAACGGCTATTGCAGCTCTGAACGATCCACAAAGTCCTATGAGTATGTAACGTAATGCAAGTAATGAGTTGAGCTAATAGTTTCCTTTTTACCCTCTTTCTAGTTTCTACCTCGTAGATCAGTTAGTTTGTTGTACTCTTTATGTTTGAATGGTCAGATCAGTGTGCCCATAAGTGTCAGATCCAATATTGTGTGTCTGAATTTTCAATAGAATTATCATTTTAAGTCGCAAATGTTTCCCTGCTTGAATCCCAACACAAGGCAAGTGAGTCAAAAACGTATAAGAATGGGACATCTGGTGATGCTTTTCACCATGGCACTGCTACTATTTCTGATTTAATTTCTTCTGGTGGTGTAAGCATATGGGCATTGAGAATTTGAGTGTGGTGGAAGAGAGAAACACCGTTGCTTTTATATCTCAAGATCTCCTGTTTCTTTTCAGAATGCAACAAAATCATCTGTGTGCCCTGCTTGTTAGATTGTAATTGTTTAAATTCATTACCAATTAAGGCAGAATGAGAGTGAAGGCACCATAGTATGCCAAGTCCAATGAGAGCATCTGTTGTCGACTGCAAGAGTTTTTCGTCCATACTCGGTGAAGGTTGTCGATTTGGGAGACATGAGAGTTGGAAATATAAAATATCTCTGAGTATGGGTATGGGACCTTAGTTTTGAATGTCTCTAATCTATGGAGATGGTTGGAAACATTATGTCACTTGTCTCGGCCTAAATGCATGTAGGTATCTGTGTTCAGTGGCTCTGAGATGTTTAACAGGGGTGGAACTTGGAAGCTGCATTGGCTGTTTTGTTTTATTAAAAAGAATAAAACATGAATAAATCTAGTCTAGGTATGATCTAATTTCACGAGCAGAAATCCTCTACCTTTTTATCATGTCTTCATCCATCTCTCTTATTAAAAATTTCTAGAAAATTAAATTTTAAACTCTAACCTTTATTTTTTATATCCTAAACCCTACACCATAAAAAATACACTCTATCACTAATTTCTTAAACCCTAACCACAACACTTAACTTAGAACCATAAATTCTATACCCTAAACTCTAACCACAACTCTTAACCTAGAACCCTAATTTCTACGACCTAAACCCTTTAATTTAAAACGGAGGTACGAACAAAGATATTAAAAAGAGGTAGACGATTTGCACCCCTAATTCCACACATAAATGCCTCTTACGAGAGATAGTATACTCTTGCAATAAAAACTTATAAAGTACAAATTTTAGAAATGGAAAATATATGATGTACTAACAGTGAAAATATTTTATTTTTACAAATGCTTTAATTTTAAAGGTTAAGATCTAATTTAGGGTTTAAGTTTATATCTTTAAAATTAAAAAAATATGATTTGAATTTAGAGTTTAGGGTTTAAAATTAAAATTTTAAAATAATACGTTAAGAATTTAGGTTTTTACCTATAACCCTTAAACTCTGAATTCAAACCATAATACTTAATTTTAAGTATATAAACCTAAACTAAATACCTAACTCTTAAAATTAATATACTTATTAAAAATAAAATAATTTTTTTTTATCGTCGGTATATAATATAAATAAATACCTTTTAAAAATATCATTGTTAGAATCAACAACCTAATTCGTAAAATGGACTAGGAATATTAAAAGAATAGAATTGGACCGAGAAAAAACTCGGCCCGTTGCAATCTTAGTTGATGGGTATATCTCTAATTCGGCGGGTTGTCTTGTTCGGTTTTCGAGCGGGATCTGTATCCGACGGTGGATTTGGTGGCTAAGGGATAAAGCTTCAACCATCCTCCACGGATTTTATATATTCTCTCCGGCACGGCGGCAATGGAGTCTTTGTTAGCCAACTATGCTTCCTCCGACGACGAAGAACACCAACAAATCACACACCCTCCGACGAAGAAGAATCCTTCTCTCCCTCCACCCAAATCTTCTTCCTTTTTCTCCTCTCTTCCCCAGCCTAAACAACCCCTCAAAAGAGACGAAGACAGCGGCGGTAAAGTAGCTTCCGATTTCCCCAAACCCTCAATTCCCAATCCCAAGAACACACCCAAGCTTTTCTCTCATCTCCCCCAACCCAAATCCCAAACCCCTCAATCACAGCAACAGCCCAATCCCCCAATCGTCAAGAGAATCGTTCAATTCAACCCTCCCATAAACCCCAGCAGCCAAGTTGACTCCGATGATGACGATGACGACGAAGAGGAAGAAAGGCGAAAGCGCAGAGAATCCGAAAACCTATCCCAAGGCCCTTCTGTGAAATCCTTTCTATCGAGCATACCTGCGCCGAGGAACTCGACTACTTTGGGTGTTGCCCCCTCTTCAGGTTCAGGAAGAAGATCCATTATCGAAACCAACCAAGTCCGCACATCGACTTCATCTACTGTTGAAGACAAAAGCGAGGCAAGTGTTAATCATAATGCCCCCAATTATTCGAACTACGATATGGGTACAGATGCAAATGCCGGAAACTCTATGCATTACAGTAATTATGAGAATTATCAGTCTAGTGTTGATCAAAATTCGGGAAACTATGTAAGCAATGATCATAATTACAGTAATTATGAGAATTATCAGTCTAGTGTTGATCAAAATTCGGGAAATTATGTAAGCAATGATTTGGGTTCTGATAAAAATATAGGCTGTTATGCAAATTATGCTGATTATAGCAGCTATCAGTCGAGTAGCGACCAAAATATTGGAAGCAGTGATGTTGCTACTACTTATGGAAGTTATGGGAATTACCATGTCCAATATGAGAATAATTGGGCTGATAGGTCAGTGGCTACTACATTACCGGATTCCTCGGGGATGGCTGAACTTGGGATGAAAGTTAAGGGAAAGAGAGGGAGGAATGATATACCCACAGAAATTGTTGAGGTGAAGCAGGATGAACTTATGAAGAATAGGCCGAGGGAAGACCAGGTCAAGATGACTGGAATAGCTTTTGGGCCTGCTTACCAGGTATTGAACTTGAAAGCTAATCTACTTTTTCAACTAGTTGGTTTTATTTATGTTCTTGTCTTGTATATTTCTCATGCCATGTATTTTGCATTACTTTTATACGCTTGTTAATTTAGTTATCCGTACTGTTCTATGGCAATATGAAAGAAGATTAAATCGTTCACAATGTAGTTGTGGACGTGAAGTTGGGCCAAATTAATTCAGATTGATAGCTTGTTGCAAGTACAAAGATTAGCACTTCAAGTTGTGACCATCATATTAACAATTCTGACTCTAGTTTTGAAGCCTAACTTTTGTTCTCCAACCACTTTAATCACCAGGATTTTCTACTTTTTATATGAAATTGAGTCCTAAATCAAAACATCAAAACTATGTTTTGTTGATACTGTTTACAACCTGCACTAACAGCTATGTTTGGTTTTGCATGTAGCCTGCTTCGTCGAAGGGTAAACCGACAAAACTTCACAAGAGGAAGCATCAAATTGGTTCCCTATACTTTGATATGAGGCAAAAGGAGATGGAGCTGCAAGAGAGGCGATCTAGAGGTTTGCTTACCAAAGCTGAAACCCAAGCCAAGTATGGATGGTGATCTTGTAACGGTAATCCCCATGAAGCACAAAATTGTTAATCTAGTTTGTTTGCTTACTGGCATCTGAGACTATGAAAAAATGTCATTGATTTCCTCTTTGCTCTAATGTTTATGATACAATATCTTTAGTTTGATTTCCATTATGTAGTGAACTTAGGGTTCTTATTCCCAAGAATTGTTTTTTTTTTTTTATGTAATCTATAGATGATCATTTCCCTTCGAGTGAGCATCCAAGCTTTAAATATATAACGAGCTTCGTTGTAGCACGTAAAAGGAGACAGCTTACATATGTCCCTGTAGATAACAAAATACATAGTATAAAAATAGTTATTTCAATATTGGATCTAATTCAAAGGCAATGTTCCGGCTACTATTAATCGAACCAAGTATTGGATGCGTTGACAATGCTAAGACAAGTAGAAAATTTATGCTTGAGTCTCTAATTTATGTTCAAATCTTAAAGACGATATTGTTTGAATCAAATATTTTCCCCCAACGTACACCACATGAAAGGTACTGTGCCAGATGAAAGTTTGGTAAAATAGGAAAACAAAAAGAGACTACTACGAAAAGAAGTGATGTGGGTAAGAAGAAGACAACAGTAATCAAAAGAAATAAGGTTGAACAAATGAGACAGAGGGCGAGCACAGACTCCTTGAGGCCATAAGTTCTACGCTCTCGGTCGAGAGAGGGGAGAATAAGCCTCATGGCACTGAAGTAATCGGAAGGCTTGCAAAAGTTGTCGAGGAATTTTCGAAACTTGGACCGCTTCTTCGCTGAAGTTTGGCTACTCTGGATCCATGTGAACAGGCTCACTACCACGCTCGACTTCACTTCCTCCGTCATTTTTCTTTTCCTTTCTGATCTTCTTTTGCTGTTTTAGACGATGAAATAGAGAACGCTTTCAGTTATTTCTACTCTGGAAATTCGAAACCGACACTGCACTTGCATTGGCTTCGATAGCTTGCTGTGGAAGGACAGAGAAGCATTGTGCCACGACACCGTTTTGAAAATAAAGGACAGACGAGTTTAGTACCCGGTTCAAAATTGGGAGTCTAATTTACTGCTAGGAACTCAACAAAATTTTAGTGAAAATATTAAAAATATAGAATTAATTTTATTTACTATATTACAAATTGAATATAAACCCAACGATCCAAACTGGTAAAGTTTGGTTCGATTAACTTCAATATTCAAATCGGTATTGATTTGAATTATTTATAAAATCAGAGCGACGATTTTTTCTAAAACTTATTTAAACAAACCTTAACAGCCGGTTTGTTTGAAGGAGTTACTTAATTTACTTTTGAAGTATATAATATTCTATTATCAATGCTATTATAGAAATTTAAATTAATCGCATGAGCCTTCTATCCTAAGTGGTTATTCTATCCTAAGTGGTTAACGGAACGGTTGTTCCTAGAAGTCACGGGTTTAATAAAACATGCATTACCATAAAATCCCTAGTGACTCGATCAATAGGCTCCGATCGGGTAACCTTTTGAAGCACTTCCAAAAGAATGACACCCAAACCGGAACATGCCGTTGACTGATACTCAACTATAGTAACATCGAGCACGAACCATCTACAACGACTACTGTCAGCACAATGATTAAGAGATCAATGTCCAATGGTGGAAAATATATATTCTGGAACAGATACTACTGTAATCACTATAACTAAATCAAAAAAAACTATAGTAACATCGATTCTCAACTTTATCTACAACGACAACCACCATAAGTAAAATAAAAAAGAAACAAACTCTTATTGATCAAATCGACAGGAAACAGTATGATATATCAAACATCAAATTGTGTCCCCAAGGTAGTCTTTCACTTATATAAAGGAAAGAGAAACAAAGTTTCATTATTTTTGCATCAATCAAGACTGCAACTGCTTACAGCATTCAGAAATTAAAACCAGAAGCATTAAGCAAATCCATGTCACCAGATAAAACCCAAGATGGACACAACAGGACCCGGACCATCTTTAAGCTGCAAAAGATAGATTTTGAAATCACTAATATTTGTAATATAAGACAGAATAAATTTAAATACAAGTATTCAGACATTAGGCATCAAAACAGTAAATATTTATTATAGGCACAATAATCAATGTAGCCCCCCATACCTAGCTCGTTTTTTCTAAACATTAATTGTTCACTTTGGTCCTTAAACTATCATTCACCCACAGATAAAAAACTGGAAATTGCAAACAATAAGAACATCATACGTGGTAGGTGGCGTCGTCAATTTAGCCCTCCATGCTACACTCGTTTGTTTTTTACTTTGGTCCTTGAACTGTTTTTATGTTCACTTTGATACTTAAACCATCATTCCGCTCCAGTAGATAAGAACATGACACAGGAGATAGCTTTATCAATGACATAGACAAGACAAACACATAGCACATTATTATTGGCTGGCAGTTCTACCATTTTTAAGGTTGTTAATTTTTTAGGGTGAAGAGAGACTAAACTATAGTTTAAGTATCAAAGAGGACAAAAAATAGTTTTCAGTGGTACGAAAATGGAAAAACAGCATAACACCATTTAATAAACCAAGTTTCTGAAGCCTAGACATACATAAATATGAGGGAAAATCATCTTCTAGAGATGGAATTCATATCCTACACTACCAATTTCACACAGCTTCAAATAAGCTTCTATGACCACCCTCCTCAACTCTCCACCGCCTCGAACGAAAATAGAGGGTAAAAAGAGAACATATAACACATATTTATCACTTGAACATATCCCTTATGACCCAGAATATCAAATGTGTCAAACATAGCAGCAAACTGAAACATATCGAATGTCATCGTCTCGTATCACCCACAATATTTCCTCTATCATTGTTATGAAACTTATATGGTCGGAATGGGAAATGTGGATGATATGAATGCCAATTGCCAACTAAGTCTAAAGTCTATATAGTTTATGAAATATATAAAATATCGAGTAAACAACATTTAGCTATCACATATTCAGAAAAACCAGGCCATAAGTTCGATTATATCAGCATTCAAGAAAATAAAGAATCTACAACCGAATTTACCCCCATTTCAACGACAAATGAATTATCATTCCAAAGGACAATCAAGAACAATGGACATCTATTTTTTTTTAAAAGATGAGGATTACCTAGATGGGATCAGTGATGGCCGTGTTGCTCGGCGTGTTGCTTGTGCTCGAGATGGCGACGCTCGTTGGGAAGAGCGACGAGGTAAGAGAAGATCATCCCCCCAAAGCAGATATGGTAAAGAGGTTCGATGGAGTCCGTCTCGATGTACTTGGCATGGTAATTGTCCAAACCCCTCTGAACAGCTTTCTTCACGTACCCAACAGATAGCATCGGCTTGAAATAGCTCGGAACTTCCTTCAGTTTCATCCCTTTTATCTCGCTATAAACTTTTCTCATTGCCATTTCCACAATTTCGAGCAAACCCTAATTTCCCTCTTTTTTGGCTCTCTGCGTCGCGTGCGGAGATCTAAGCAACTTGAAGAAGAATAGGGATGACGATTGATGAGATTGTCATTTTTAAAGGCTTAAGGCTCAGTTGGGTTCAAGCTCTTTCACGTTGGGCCAGCCTGCTTGGCTATTCATTTTCTTCAAATGAACATAACTTTATATATTTGAGTTCGGTTCATTTGAAATCCAAAATCAAAGAAAAAAGTATGGCCCGAATGCTATCGAAAACCTTACTAAGCGGTTCCGTTCTCCACCATCGGTCATCCTTCCTCCGCCGCTTTTCATCAAAGCCTGAGCTTTTCGAAATCGTCCTGGACTCCACTTCTTCATCAGATCCCACCATCAACAAAATGGAAGAAATCATCCACGCGGTAATAGTCCAGAAATCCACCCCTGATTGGCTCCCTTTCCTCCCGGGTTCCTCCTTCTGGGTCCCTCTGCCTCGCCGTGGTTCCAAGGGAGTTTCCCATTTTATTGACCAATTGACCAATCAGCTAACTCCCGACGAGCACCTCTCTCTCACCACTGGCCGCGGCTGGCCCTGCGCCTCCTTTTTTGTCCCAGGTAATCTTTATTTAATCTATTTGATGGTTCTTGAAGAGATTGGCATTGGGTTGTTTTCATTGAAGAGTTAATTTTGAGTTGGGTTGTAGATGGTGAGTATACATATACGAAATTGAAATATCCAGAGCAGGAGGAGGAAGAAGAGGAAGTTAAGGTGGAGATTTTGATTGATTCAGACGACAATTCTTCTTGACACGCGGATGATTACGATGATCCTACTGAATAATTTCATCTCTCGCAGTTTGCTTCCTCTCATCTCAGGTGTGTCGTTTCTTTTTGGTGATTTGCTCGAGTAGTTCTTTGGAATATGATTAACAGTATATAGTTTTGTTAATTTCATTTTTTTTCTGAGTCAACTGGTTAACAGCTTTAACTAAAATTCAATTTCTTTTATGGCTGAAAGCGGCTCTCCTTTTTGTCAAGCCTTCCTTCTAGTTTACATGGATTTTATGCTAGGGGTTCAACTTCAACCTACCAACTCTTGGTAACTTTATACATGGTGAAAAGCAACAGAAATGCTTGTTAGCTTATCCATTGAAAAAAAAAGCCAATTGATGGTTGTTGACACTTTGGACAGTTTCCTAGTTATATTGAAGCTGCCAAAAATATTTTAGCTGGCAACTAGGATCCTTAGTTTATTCCAGTGGTGGCCATCAGTGATTGGATATGAATCTCTTTAAATACATCTATCCAAAAACTGGTTTTGGTTTTACTTCATGGAAGCTTAGGTGTGTTATTGATGGGGATTTTGTGGTGTATTTTGTTGTTCTATGATCTTTGGCAAATTTATGCCAATGCTCGATGTGCACTCAAAGTAAATTGTGTTTTTGGAGCTAGAACATGGAGTGAATGGTGTCTGCATGCTTGTACAAGAATAGTCTAGAAAACTACTGTGTTGCTGCAAGAGCTGAAATTGATTTTCTTATATTAATTTTGTTAATATGATTTGAACATTTGGAAAATCTAAGTAATGATTGTCATATGTATTAGTATTACCTTCATAGCAGCAAACAAATTGCCATTCGTCTTTTGGAGCAAAACCTTGCCATTTTTGTTTTCAATAGACAGCTATCAGCTTGGTTCATTTGAACAATTATCTTGTTTCAGCCACTAATTGATACATGCTGTGTTTGTGGATTATGCTTTTCATTTTCCCCTCTGGTTTGGATCTAAAATTGTACTGGTAGTTCTCCACAGTCCACCCTTCTATCACATTTATATCATATTAATGTTTTGCATATGCAGGCTTGCTCACCTTTCACATCTAGTTCATCATTGGAGAAGCTGCTTCATGAAATGCAAGTAGGATGTTGTACAGATTCAATTTCCCTAATATTAGGATGGATAGTTTAATGGTGTAGTTTGCCAACTTCATTCTTATATCGAAGTTGTCGATGCTCGGTTGAGCACCGAGTACCTATGTTTACTGTACATTTGCATCAATCACTGACTTCATGTTTAGTTTATTTAAAGTTGATTAACATACAATTTCATGGCTTGTGCTGTATTTTTCTTTCAAGGCTATTAGTACTTTTGGCTTTGCATCACACTGTTAATTGGTGGGTTTCTTTGATTGAGTGGTTATCAATTGCATAAATCTGATTAGCCCTAAGATATCAACTCAATTGAATGTTTCATATAAGAAATATGTTCATGTTTAAATTCGGAAAAATAATTATATACATTTTGAAAAGAATAAAAAAATCTTTATAACATAGGTGAAATAAAATAGTTTTGAAATAATATAATTTTCAAATAAAAATACCATGATTTTTTCTTTAAGTGAATTCAAGTTTCAACTATGACTTGAAATCAGAATCTTCAATGAAATTTTTTCAATATATAATTATAAAATTAAATTTTAATCATTTTGATAAGAAAAAATCAATTTTAATCCTAACCCAATTTGTATCATGGATTTTAATAACCTTTTAAATACAAATTACATGAGATTTTTTAAATATATGAAATCCAATTTTAGACAAAATCGAATTCTTGAGAAATGAGTGAACAATAAAGTGAAAACATTTTCTTTATATATTAAAAAACAATTATTTATAAAAAAGAAAGGCATATCGCGGCAATTTTGGTAGAGAAAAGTTTACATGATACGTGGCATGTTTCTATTGGCGAAAACAGCACGAAAGGAACAGATTTATATATAAAATTGGTCCGAAAAAATATTAAGAGTTGAAATTTAGAACAATCGGGGTGATTTGAATCTCATTCCCCTCGTTATGGCTGAAGAATCTGAAACGGCGTCATCGAGCTCACAACCAAGATCTTCCGTCAACACAGCAAAAACATCCCAGGTTTTCATCCTTCAATTATCAATTTTATTTTTATGATTTTCCCGGTATAATACAATTCAATTGTTGTTTTCCCATTAGCATCCGCGCGGTCTTCTGTAGCTATTATGTTTTTGGTAGGATGAGAAGAATAAATTTTTATTCATTTTTTTTATTAATTACCTCTCAAAGAATTTAGCTGTCTTATGGGGTTGAGTTTTTCTAGGTATTTCTTAGTTTCCCCACCCCCTTTTAGTCGAAATAAAATATTGGGTTTTTCATTTTGGTCGATATAAACTGATGGCTTTGATTTATCTATTAGATAATGTCTATGAATTATGAGATCTGAGTTTTAGCTATATCTTCTGGCAAATTGTGGGCCGATGATATCATATGATTTGAATAGATTGGATTTCTAATACAGTAACTTTGATTATTATTATTATTATTATTATTATTATTATTATTATTATTATTATATTCCTGAAGGTGGTTAATTTTTCCGAATTAGATCTCTGAAATTTCTTTTTCCAATTGAGATAGTCATCTATTGAATTTTTGCTCATCAAAACGGACTTGTTCTTTTTTATCCGAAGTGTTTCCCTCCTAAGAGTTAAAATGAACATACATGATTATTAACGTATGTTCTTTTTTTTTTCTGTGGATATTGTGTTCGATAGGTGTGCAAAGAATGATCAATAGTTCTCTTGGGGGATTCTATATATATGGAGTTTCCTTCTTGTGAGAGGGTAGATTTGGGGACTGTTTTACTTTTACCTAAGCCAGCCACAAAGCTATTTTTCCATTGATATGCCAGTGCAAATTTTAAAGATGCTCCGCAGTAGTTTGTTTAAAAGAGGAAACAAAAGAGATTTTGCTGCCTCTTTGCTTGAAAATTCATGCATCGTATCTATGCCTATGCAATTAGGGATATGCATACTTTTATTAGGGGGACCATAAGAAGCAAATCTTACTTTATTATTTTAGCAATGGGGTTCATTTTGTGATAGCTGAGTACACACAATCGACTGTGGACTTGGATCAATCAATCATTTTATGTGTCTTGGGAGAACAACCTAGTATTGCTCCTGTATTAAGTATTTGTTGATTGCCTCAAGCATTATCATACATGAGTCCAGTTATGATCAATTTTGAGATGACCTGCATTTTGCTGTCACTATGCTAGCAAGTGCTTCATAAATGGAATTTTTATTGGCAGTGGTAAAGGTTTCCAAATGAAAAGTTGAACCATTTTCGTGTTGCAGTCATTTAGTAGCTAAATGGGAGCATTTTACAACCAAGTAATAGAAGAGTATAAACTTAACAAAATTATGTCTAAATTGAATCTCGTTAGTTCCTCTTCTGTCCTATTTGGTGAATACTAAAATTTGTGGATGAGAGTTCCGTGATGTTATTTTTTCATCACTAGTGTTTTGTCTGTAAATTTCTTTTCACTCTTAGTTTCTATATGGCTTTTATTTTGCAGGTTCCTGGATACTTTGGTGTTCCAGCTTTTCAAAATGGTGATTTTCAGATGTTTCCAGTTATGTATCCTGCAATTATCCCAGGTTTAACTTCATTACAGAATCAGGAACAGATGAACCGTGGAGCAGGCATTTATGCTGTTCCTGTTCAACCATTTATGGGACATATTGCTGGAATTCCATCCAACAATCTCATTCCCCTCACTTATAATATACCTACGTAAGTATATATGCAGCTTGTATATTTCTGTAGTTTATCTTCCTCCTGTTAAATGAAGATGCCTACCTACCATTCCATTAGATATGGGTTGAGCGCCTGTAATTGATATCATATACAATTATTAATTATTAATTCATCCAACTTCTACCACGAAATCTGGGTCTTCAGTTCAATTCGGTTGAGTTTGAAGAAGAATTTGATATGCTGAGTATGTTTGATTTTAAGATGATTCATTCCCAAGACATTTAAATTAGTTTAAGTGTGTAATACTGTATTAGATTTCAAATTTATCCTGGTTACTGTCTTTTTCCCATCACTATAACCTACCTATTAACTTTCCTTTTATTATTACAACATTCAACATGGATCACAAGCTTTTCAGAAGCTGCCATTACTAAACAATTGGGAGATTTATTTGTTATTTCTGTACATTTTTCTTCTTTCTTCTTCTTTATATATCTAAAGGAAAAACAAATTTTGCTATACATTCAATTTCTAGGTAGGGAATTTTATTCCATTGTAGGAAGAAAATGGATTGCTAACTTGCACTGAAAGAAAAATCATCTCAGAGTCAGACATCTGATCCAAATCTCCCGATGCTATCAGTCTTCATGCTTTTAACTTGTTTTAGTTTACATCCCCCCTTTGCCTTTTATCTTACTTTTCTATCATATTACCTGATTCAAATCTCATGATTGCCTTTTATCTTCCCTTGTTGCATGGTTTCCATTAACAGACGGTCTGTGACCGAGTTAGGGGCCTCTGTTGAGGAGCATGGGCAAGGAGCACAACCTCAATATCAACAGCCGCAGGTAGGACCACAAAGACAAGTTGTTGTTAGAAGATTCCAAATTGCATTTCAGCTGGATTTGTTGCTTATACTTAAGCTAGCAGCTGTAATATTTTTGTTCAACCAAGATGGGTCAAGACAGAGGCTGGCTGTCCTCGTGTTCTTTGCTTCACTTGTTTATTTGTAAGTTCTCAACTTCTAATTGCTTTGAATTTAACACTTGCACTGCTCATTGGAACTGCAATTTTCCTGATTATTTAGTTTAAGCTAAGAAACAAGTCTTAGAATCCTGCTTTTGACCATCTCTGTATTGATTGTGTTGCTGTGGCTTGATGGGTCTTGTCACTTGTGTATCGGTAAGGGTTTAGGAAGAAGTATTTTTGCTGTAGAAGGGAGAATGTATGAGTTTTGCTTTAAAAGAAATTGTGATCTTTCTTTGGGGGATGGCTGAAGGGGGTCTTTTCTATCGTTGTAATCACATATACTTCACTAATGGTGTTAATGTTTAGGCTAATAAATGGGAGTCCTAGTTTTTTTCTCAAATAATGATGGTTAATTTTTTACTAACCTTTCATTTCCACATTGTTTCTTCTGAAGGAGGTAAACAATGGCAGTTGTTTTTTGCAGTATTCTAAAGGACTCTTAATACTTTTCAGTGTAACATACATTGGTTTCTTGCAGGTATCAAACTGGAGCTCTCACACCATTGATAAGATGGCTATCCCAAGGCATGCAGAGGGCAGCTGCACCTCCTCAACCACCTAGGCCTGCTGCCAGAGCAGAGAATGTTCCTGCTGCTGGAAGGCAGGGCAATGAAAATGTGGATTTGGCAGGTAATCTTTTTTAATGTTTATTTTTTTGTAAATTAAAATTCATTCAGCCTTTCATTCATATTTTTTTTCTGAAGGGAGATTGTGGGTATTTAAGCAGGGTAGGGTATATTATATTAAACTTCATTACTTGCATTATACATTTTTTTTTGCTACAATATATACCATCTGATATATAATAATTCTTGAGCCTTTGTATGATTAAGCAAATGATAATTTCCAAAATCAAGCTGTGATTTCGTCAATGACTGATCTGATTTGTGATCACAAGCTATTGACTTTATTGACTCCTGCATAGTCCTGCTTCAGCCCAGATAGCTATGTTATTTTGAATTTGAAAGAGCAACTTTGATGTATACCAAATTAAAAGGAAGAAAGTGAAGAGTAAGAACTATGCTCAAGGAAAGCTAGGCTTTATTTTAGGTCCAACCTTTAGAGAACTTATTAGAATTCAACTTACTCAAAATGTGCGTCTTTTTTTTTTTTACTTGAACTCAGGTGTGTGTTGGATACTAGTGTGTTTCCGAGTTCCGACACAGTTATGTGTAATCTTTCCTGAGATTTTCCATGTATTTTTAGGATTCGTCAAGAGTCATGTCACTATTGTCCAGCTAAGCATCGGACATGAGTACTTTATGTAAAAATGAAGAATTAGATTGATGTAAGCTAGTAACTAAAGATAAATCTAATGATAAGCAACAAAGTTAAATCCTAAGTGAACTTCCTAGATAGGCATGCAATCTAGCGAATTCTAGCTAAACTAGTTACATGGTTAAGTTGTTTGTTCTGGTATGCTGAGAGAAGGTAAAAGAGAACCTTAAATGCTATACCTGTTACGATATTTGGTTGTGATTCTACATATATTTTATTTACTTAACATCATGGATATGTGGAACAAGCAGGAGCCGAGAATGAGAACCGAGCAGCAGATGATGGCAATCAAGCAGTTGAGAATGAGAATGAAGCAGACCCTGGTTTAGAAAATGCCGGTAATCAATGGTGGGGAATTGTCAAGGAAATCCAGATGATTGTTTTCGGCTTCATCACATCTCTTCTTCCGGGCTTCCACAACATAGATTAGGTCATACTTTATAGAACCAGTGATCTTTTCCTTGCTAATTAATCATATAAGAATGAAAAGGAAAAGTGGAAACCGATGTTTATATAGTTAAGTATAGTCGTTGTTTGGTAGTTGAAATGGTATGCAGATGAATTGCAGATTTCTTTGTAACTCAGCAATGGAATGAGTGTCTGACTTCATTTATGGGCCATTCTATTGTTGCTTACCACTTGACCTTTATTATTTGTTATTCATGGCAACATCTGAACCAATTTACTATTCGCTATTTATCCGAAATTTGTAGTCGGCTTATTCGAATGAGCAGCTATTTTTTGTGATGCAGTGTATGGCTAAAATCTGTATCTACAGCCAAAACATACTTTCCATAAAATCAACTAACTTGTTGCAATTCAATTTCCTCATAATGCTTTGAAAAGAATTACAATAAGACAATAGAACAGTGTCTATACAGCCCTGATTGTCACACTGACGAAGACTTTGATTTTGATACATACAAGAGCAGAGAAATCAACAAAACTTGTTTTATTAGCATAAAAATGATCATTACATAAGTATATACAGGTTATGTTAATGGAAAAGAGAAACAAAAAAAATCTCACGTCTCTGATAAAAGATTGCTGATCTTCCGAAGCTCCTTGAGGGCTGTAATGGCGGTAGCTTGCCTTTTGCTTTTAGATAAATTGTCCGGTGATCCTACTTGATCTTGCTGGAAAACTGACTCCAGAACCTGCCAATCAAAATACGGTCATTCAACACTTCCATGGAAGTAAAACAAATAAAGATATCACCAATCTTCATGTATCATGATTTTCGAGTTTTACTGTTTTTTTAACGACTGGTATTTAATTCATTGACCGAGAGACTCATTATGAGAGCTTCAAATCCAGTTTGTTCTATTCACAATGTCAGGTTTTAATACCTAACCTAGTGCCTCATCTCATTACGGGGTCTAGTGACTGCCGACTGGGTTTGTGTTTTGTTTACATTCACTCTTCTCGGACTGATCTATTCAACAATAATCATTTTCCTTCAACAGATTGAAGCTTGGCATAGTTAGAACAATCAGAACATTACCTGGATGTGTTCGAGCATAGCCTGCCCAAGATTCTCCAATTTTCCAATCATATGCTGGTCCACAACGTCACCTTTGCTGGACGGATGTGAGTTACAAAAAGCGCCTGCAGCAGATGAGTCTGTTGTTCTCTTGCTATCATGAATTGGAGGTTTTGCAGACTCGTTAGTATCTCTTAGTTTATTGGATGTCCCCTCACTGACATTGCTTCGTCCAAACTTCCGAAACCACTGGAATTTACCTGAAAGATGCCTTTTCTCTTTAATAGATGAGGTCTTTCCTGAAGATTCATTCTCATGCAGAGGACTTTGAGAGACATCTTCGGGAGGAAGGGAAACTTGATGCAGTAATTCTTCTGTGCTCCTCCGCCGGTGATCATCGTTATCATCTACAGATAAATTTGACGCAACACTACTCTGTTCTGTGTCATTTTCATGATCATTAATGCCACAACCAGGACTCGGTGGATCGGAAAAAATAGATGAGTTCTCTTCACTGACAACAGCTCCACTTCCACTCTCGCATCTATTCTCTGCTGTGGTAATAGACCCTTTGTAATCACAATTTTGTCCCTCCCCCTGAACCTCTACAGAATGATGGTCCTCTGAATTAGAAACCTCGAAACAACCTCCCTTTTCAGCTCCCTCCTCCAAGCCTAGCTGCTTAGACAAATCTTCAAGCAAATCACGCCTAACAGAAGGATGGTCCTTTTTGCATTTTTCTTTTCTTGCAGGTATTGGGGCAGATTCAGTTCTTGTTAGGCCAAACTTTACTCTTTCAGACCATCTCTTTTTCCCACTTGGACTATACTTTCCTATACTATTTTGCCTTAATTCCTCTGCCTTATGAAGCACTCTCCACTTTTCTTCCCAGTAGCTGTCAGGCAGCAGGCTTGGGACAGTTTTTGGAGAAACTAGATCAGATGATACATTGCGACCACTCGTTGGAGATTTCATGCAGTTATAAGCCCCACCAAATGCAGACATTAAAGATGCTTTTTTAGATTCTAATGCAAGAATTTGCAGTGACTTTGCCTTCTCTATAAGTTTTTTCAGATTTATACTCTCTGGAAAATTCAAGAGTCTCTGAAGACAAGAAGTTGCAGTTTCAGTGGCAAGCAAGGAAGATCTAAGATAAAGTATCATAGAGACTGCCATAGCAGCAATTAATGCTCCACGACGTGAATTGAGTAGTTTAAAACTGAAGTGGTTAGCGTCCTCAGAAACTTTATTGAGTGGGCTTTTATCTTCTGAGAAAATCTCATCCCATATAACTAAGAGATTTTGAAGTGAAAATTCCCGTCCAAATAAAACCCGCAACCAGCGAAGTGCGAAATACTGTGGTTCAACACCAAGCTCAACAAGATGGGTATGCAGAGATGAATCAACGATTGACAGTAAATGGTATAGTGCTGCCGAAGCTTCAATGACAGGGGGCAAGCCGCTTTGGGACTCAACTGCAGGAGAGGAAGCAAAAAAATCTGCCATAGCAACTGAACCACGTGCCCCAATCATCAAAGCATCAAACATACAATAGGCATCATGTTCCATAAATTTCTCAGACAACACAATACCAAGTTCGCCTTCAGCTCCGTAAGCATCACTTAACAATACAACGGCCTGTATCTCGGGATCAAGCTCGTAAAGACTGCAGACTTTCTTTGAATTGCCTTGAAATCCATTTTCATCTTCCAAAGAATCTGAAAACTTCTTAAAATCAAAATTATAAGTGCCACCATTTTCTTCAAATGGAAATCCATCAAATTTGTCAATGAACTGGTCTTCATATAGCTTCCGCACTTCTGAGAGACGCTCAACATCAATATGAAGAACATACAGTAGAGGAGCCAAGAGTTCATGCATTCCTACAAATAAGCAAGAAAGGGAAAAAGATAACGAGCCAGCTTGAAGCCTAACATATTCGTATAGTAAAAGTTAGCAGACCCAGGATACTGTGTTCCAAATCCAACAGTTTTCATTGCATACTACGAAATAAAAACTGAATTACCAATTTCAACTAACCTTCACCCAAGATGATCGCAACCATATTATTTTCAATGTTTAAGGCATTTGCTCTTTTCATTTTTCAAAATCTACAGTGAGATAGCATGAAAAGTTATAACACACGCGTGCAAAGCGGTTAACAAAATACCTTGTCTATAACCGCAGTCTGGGTGTCTAAGGCACCACAGTAACAATATGCGCCTCAACATTCCCTGACATCCAGGAGTCTGGAAGTAGCTTTCATGCTCGGGATATAATCGTGATAAATCCTGGTTAACCATTTTTTCCAGCTCAGCATTCCGAAAGAATTGACTCCAGGTGCTGTCTGCAAGAAGAATTAGCAACGACTTAAATAGATCAAATGGGAAACACCTAAAATCATAAAACAGGGTGAAAACACAGTAATTTTTCTTGTATAAGAATGTTCAAAACATTTAGGCAGGACTAAATTTCCACCGACAAAGAAGGATTACAATTCCTGGCTTCAAAAATAACCAACCAGGATAGGTGTAAAAGGAGGAAAAGAGGTTTGCCTCCTTATGCAGCTGAAACAGACACCGGACCCATAAACACTGTCCATACAAATTCTACATCAATCAACATGAGATAGCAAGGTACAGACAACAGTACTAAATCAAAACAAAAAGAGGGATCAACAATGCAATTTTTTACCCACTGCTGAACTAAAAATTCAAAGCAATGCAGCAAAAGAAAGCAGAGACATTACAAGTACCTGGGTTTAGTGAGAGTGGATTATCCATAACAAGATCGGGGGAATTGCTTGCTCCATCTTTGGGAACGTGTGGATCCACTAGCAGTTGCCTTCTCAAACCAGCATATCTGAATTCCCATAAAACAGATGTATGACTACAGCAGTTTTTTTTTTTCAAAAAAAATGTAAAAATAGAAATAAAAACTCTAATCGTTGATTATTGTGACTCGAGGAAAATAATTTTCTTTGAAATAATCTCAAACATGAAAATAATGTAAAAGTAAGATCCCTTGAAAACCCAGAAACACAAAGTTATCATGTATATTAAATTTAAGCTAGAATTAACTGAAACATTAAAACATAATAATTATATTTAAAATTAGAAAGAAACAAAAACATATCAAGGTTTGGTAAACTCTACAATTAAAAGAAGCTCAAAATTACAAATTCTCACACTGATGCTAACTTTTTTTCTTCATATGAAATGAGAAAAGAGGTAAAGGAACAGATGAAATGGTTACCTTCTGCGTGAATCAGCTGTAACCCTTCTAAGATCATCAATTGAAGAAGGAGGTAAAATTCCGAGATTGATACGCCATTGGACGCCTCTCAGACTAGCAAAAGCACGACTTTCGGCCGGCGCGACACCGGATGACGACGGCGCTAATTCCTTTACAGTCTCTTTGATCATTTCTTCCGATCAAAAACACAAACAATTAGACAAAAAAGAGAAACCGTTACGCCTTGATTGAGAGGCCAAAATCATTTAAGCATAAAAGGATTTTTTTCAATGAACAATAACCAGCAGCATTCAATCGTTCAATTTCTCTCTTTTCCCCATTTTTTAGAGAGAAAAGAGAAAACAATTGAAAGAGATATAATATAACAAAAGATAGCAGGTTTGTTTATTTATATTAAGGTCAGCTAGGATAATTATGAGTTGGTATCGATTTCATCCTATTTTTTTAATTTTTTATTATTTATGTATTATATCAATTTAACTAATAAGTTTTATTTATGAAATTTTTGAATATTAGAGTACAATAATAAATAAATTATTAAATATAATAAAATTTATATTTTATAAAGATTTTAAAATTTTAAATATAATAAGTAAAAATATTAAAAATATAATAAGATTTATATCTATAAAAATATAAATTTTTGGACTTCATATAAGCAAATGTCCAATCAAAATAAAGAATTACTAACTATCCGTATTTGATTTAAACTTTCTTTTGGATATTCACTCTAAATTGTCGAAAAATAAAAAAAAATCTAAAATTTTAAAACGGATTAATAGATAAACAGATTGAATCAATCGAATTGTTTTGCGCACCCTTACCCTCAAGACTCTGATTAACCGCATAGGTACCCTCCTCAAAACTCTAATATTATTTTTATTTTTAATAATTTAATGTTTGTTATATTAATAAATTAAAATAATTAAAATTTTTATAGATATGAATCTTGTTATATTTAATAATCTGTTATATGTTATATTCAGAAATTGAAATTTTCATAAATATAGTCTTTAAATTTTAAAAAAATAATTAAATTAAAATATATTTTTAAATAATTGAATATCTAAAAATATGATTCAATTATTAAAAAAAATTAAATATTTAAACAATCAAATCTAATCGGATCTGATATCTGATAATAAACATATTTATTTATCAGCTTTAATATTGTTTAACTATAACTTGAATACGAGACTATTTATGTATTATGTTGCAATACACTTTCAAATTTAAAATCAAATTCAACATTTAAACAGCATGCGTATAATAATACTAATAATCACCGTTCCCTCACCTTGAAAGACGAAAGGAAGAGAAATTCAATGGACCGCAACCGGAATATCTGTTAAGCGATGATCCATTCGAGAAAGAAAGCAAGGACGAAGATGAAAAGCTAGAAATTCGGGACGACGCAGACATGAATTCACCGTCGTCGGAGCTGCTCATCTCATAACTCGACTGAGGCTGACACTTATCAGACCGATGAATGTCACTCGGAGCGGCATGATCAAGATTATTGTTTTTCCGGCTTCTTTTAACTTGATTCCAAAATTTGAACAATCTTAGCTTCATCGTCGACGGTTTCTTCTCGTGGATGATGTCGATACTAGGTTTCGGTAAGGCGAGGCTAAGCAATGCCGGCGGCGGACTAATCGGCGGGAGGATATCATCCTTTTGAGGTTGCTTTGGTGTCCCTGGTTGCATTTCCCAATTGAAAGGTATCCCTTCGGAGCTGCGGTAGTAATAGATCCGAGAAGAATAGCCGAGTGAAGGATTTTTTGAGATGTTTCTATTGAAGAACTTTTCCTCACCCAACGACACTCCTCTACGACGATCACACTCCATTTTTTCCCACGTAAGTCTCTGAATCGAAACCCTAGCTTTTTGGAGACGATGATACAAGTTCAGAACATAATTCGAGTGTATATATAATACTAAGGTAAGGAATTAAGTTCCTAATTTACCGGCACATGCTCCTATATTGTCTTAGCAGCATGTATTTCATTTTCTTTTTAATAATTATTATATAGTATTTATTAGCAGAATTTTGATTGAGTTTAATGTCTCGAATTATTATATGGTATTTATATAATACAAGGGGGAAGGAATTAACTCAATTTCCCTTGACTATGCAGCTTGAACCTTCATCCCTCTCGTTAAGAAAAATCTTATTGACTCTCTTTTCAATTATTGGTGAAGTCTTAAGGCATGACCTAATGACTTTTCTTTCTATTCACTCCTCCATATTGTTCCCACCAAGCATGGGGTTGAATTTTCTTCACACTTCACATTGACAAAAAATGAAGGGAAAATGGAAACAAAACTGCAGGGCAGACGGAACAAATCGAGGGACTTTCTCATGGATAAGGAATCAACCCTTTCAAGGGAACAGAGTAGATGTTGATTCATTGTACTTGACAAAGCTATATCTAATTGATGTATGCATTTATCGATAATAAATTGATTTAGCATGATGAGATATTAGGTACTTTAAGTAAGGTTAGAGGCTCGAATCATGATATTATTTTTTTTGAAAAAAATCGAATCACGATAGTATGAATGAAGAAAACTGGGATGGGATGGTTGTCCTTGTATTAGACCTATGCAAAATCTGATCCGGATCAGTCGACCAACAAGTTGGATACCGATGATTAAACCCAAAAAATCATGTATGCATTTGACTTTTTAAGCTTGTTCTGCCATGTATGTGAAGTTGATTAAACTAATGAGGTCTGGTTATGTTATTATACAAATGGAGATGGAAATGGTCTGGTTAGCCCAATAATTGAAATGTGGATTCTTTAATGTTAGGGCACAGATTCTTTATATAAGAGTAATTAGCACGTAAAGAAAGAAGGAAGATTGCTTACGTTTATTAATAGTGATCTAAAGGCAATTGCTTTCACTACATTTTAACTTAAATTTTAAGATATTAATTAACTTAGTCAATCTATATTGCCATTCATTCTCAAATTGTATATAAGCCTGGCCATGATGACTCTAATTTGTTTTATTATTTAGGTCAATTAAAATTCTTATTCCAGAAAATGTCTGTTTACCAAAGACAAATTAAGCAAGAGCAATACCCTAACCAGACCAGACCAGATTATGAACTTGAAAGCAAATGTACCTACCGGACGCAGGCAAGCTCAAATAAACATACACAAACCAACGCTAAAACATATACAACTAAAGGAAGCCAAAGAAACAGGTTACTGTACAGGAAGAGATTCTTGATGTCTAATTAGGACCTTCAGGAGATATCTAGACATTAATTTCACACCATAAAGATCTCTAGTTTGTCTGGCATTCATGGAGTTACAGTAAATTCCCCCAACCAGTCGGAAACGAGAGGCTTTCTGCTTAAAAGAAAGAGAAGAAAATACTTCATAGCTATTCTTCTTCTTCTTCTAGCTCAACTAGCTGTGCACGTCTCTCAGCGGCTTTCTTTCGTATAAAGAACCCCCATCTCATTGCTGCCTTGATCTTCAGCCACCCAACAACAGCTTTGCCAGGACGTGAACGGTCGTCATCTACAAAGTTTGGCATTGGGGATGGCATGTAATTTGGGAACCCATACCCACCATCTTCTGTCACATTAGGACCTCCCATGCTGAAGAGACGGAGAAGGTGCTGCATATCTTCATTCTCGAGCATTTCGTTACTTCTGATGCGAATCTCTTCCTCTGAAAAGAAGTCTTCAACTCCCTTGTCATGGTTGTTCGTCCAATCATCAAAAGGATTAGGATTTGATGGCTGCATTGAAGAACCAATATTTTGGAACCCTACGGCAGAAGACTGTGGAGGACCAAGTGCCAGCCCAACAATGTTGCCATCACTTTCCAAGCTTCGAGGTTGCTGAGAATTGTCAATAAGATGCTCATGTGGTGCAAATTGTGTGCTCCCAAGTTGGTTATGAGAATTTGAATGCACAATTTGGGACTGCCCTGAGTATCTGCCGGATTGTTTATCATTATACCCTGAGGTAACAAAAAAACGAAGTTACTCGAATACAATTTGTGATCGGAAGAAGCGAAGAAAAGATGGTTATAAACCTGAAACCCGCCTCAAGACTTAAGATCTCAAATGCGAAACGATGTTATAGCAAGAGGCATTACTGATTACCCTTAAAGGACAGAACAAACCAAGTATTTTAGGGGATAATTATTTAACTCTAAACCGAAAATAAAATGAGATATTTCCGACTAAAATCAAATAAACTTTGCAGTAATACACGCTGGAATTATTGATTCACGACTGTTAAGGGCTATTGTTGACATTTATTTGCAACATTTTTGGTCTAGGAAACTTGATTAAGGCTGCAATTATGATAATAAAGGATATATTTCCCAAGAAGATTAAACTAAGCTATACATGAATGAAAAGTCCTTGAAGCTAAATCTTTCCAGTAGTTTGAAAACTTACCTCCATCTTGTAGGCCTGAATAAACTTGCTCGGTAGGAACTGGAACTGGCAGCTGCTGTAACTGCAGCTGATGATCAACAGCACTTGGGTAATCCAGTGCACCCATCTGAAGTTCATTTCTGGCACTTGACCTCCTATTTTGCTTGAAGTTCAACAGTGACTTGCCATCATACTCTATGACTTGATTCCAGTTATCATAGGCTTTCTTTACCAGCGAATCTACATAAACCTGCAGAAATTGTGTTTCTATTGTTAAAATTAATGAAACCATCTTCATAGCGCATCCTACATGGTAACCACAGAAGATAACAAAACTATAGACAAGCTGCATTTCATTAGAAAATGAGAAAAAGAGCATATATCCTACCCACCTTCTGACTATCAGATAGAGAATCAGCAGGTATATATTGTTCCCCAGAAATAAGGCCATTCAACTCATAGATATTATTAAAAACAACACCATTGTTTCTTGAATCATCAGTATAGTAAACATAAAGCTTCCCGCTCAGCACACAAGTCTTTGCATGATCTAAAAGAGCTTCCCACATCTTATTTGACATGCCACTTCCCAGAGTCTACAAACATAGCCAGATAGAAATATCAGAGTACAACTACAAAGGAAAGGCCTTTGATTTCAGAAACATAATCCAAACTCACATTTCGTAACTTTTGTTGATCCGTGACAACAAGCCGCAAAAAGTCTTCAACAGTGACTATTCCAGCAGAGTTAAGCCTCTTGTGAAATGACCCATCTTTTCCAATCTTTTCCAATCTCCATACTTCATCGTTCAATGCAGGCGGGTAGTGCTTCTTATACACTGTCGAGTAACTCAATTAAAAAATTGCAGGAAATCCACAAGTGAAGAACATAAGGGTAAAATGTATGAACTCACATTCCCCTCTGTGATCCTTGACAGTAATAGCCTCTGTCTTAGCTTCCCGTACTCGTATGCCCTCACAGTATCCGGAAGCAACCTTCAACCCAAGCCTGAATTTCCTGCTTCTGATCCAACTTGAATTGTCAGTAAAAATGAGGTCACCTAATGTTCCAACCCCCTCTTTGAGGGTCACTTGCAAGTCACCCGTTAGCAGTGGTCTTTTTCCTTCACGCTCTTTTACCACATGGCTCTCAAATTCTTCCTGTGTCCAATCTTCATCATCATCATTGTTGAAATCACCCTCAAGCACAACAACATCTAGCTTTACAGAGGCTTCAGGTCCGGTTGTTACAACATGTCCAGTGTTAGAATCAACAAGAACAATATGGATGGCAGCACCCTGTTCCCCTTCTACCTTTCCCCCTGTGAAAATAGGAAGAGACAGACTGGACCTGAAGTGGAGCTGTAATCTCCCTCCAGTTGGACCTTCAAGCCGTTTTGGAGAAGACCTTATAACGGAAATTATTAGAAGATTCTCCACATAACAAAAGTAAAAGATTTGAGTAGAGAATATTTGGCATTGATGCTAAAGAAAAGATGGTTCTTTATAAAGGAAAAACAACAAAAAGAAAACAAATTACACCTAATTCCACTAGGTTTCTCGTAGAAGGATCAAGCTTATTCAAGAAAGTAGAATACCAATCAAACAGCCAAAGACCAATAGTAGTTATTGTAAAACCAATTATATTGTTTGGCTTTCATCAAGTATGTATCCATGCATTAATAATGATCAAGTTCATCCAAAATTAAGCAGTTACTTAACCAAGGCAACCCTACAAAGCAAGGACAACAAAAGAATTAAACCATATATGACCAAGCTTTAATTCTTTACCTTCCATCAAGCCTAGGGGGGGCTAATTTTGCCAAAGCTCTTTCCACCTCTTCACTTACCTGCAAAGCATCAATCGTAGACATAATGAGAGACATCAGGATAATAACATAACCCAATGGGAAAGAAAACAGAATACACAATATATTTTCTTCAAATTGCACTGAGCTTAAGATTCTAATTTGGTTTCATAAATGCAATGCACAAAAAGCTCATTTTAATGTTACCCAACAAAATTCCAGCAGGAACTGGAAGCATCTATGTTACACAGATGCAGAGCACACATGCACCACACATACCCTTTTCCATGAGTGTCTAGGATAAAAACACCCTAGAAAAAGATTATCACCCTCAAAAGATAGGCATTGGGCACCTGTGTGTGAATGAATGATCAATTAGAAAAAATATAGGTCAAATTTTAAATGAACAAGTTACACAAGACAATAGGCGTTCTTCCCATAATCAGAGAAATGTACAAGAATAACACTAGTCCCATAAGAAACTAAATCCTTGAAGAATGCTTATTGGCATGCATTTTAAAAAGGAACTGTTTGTGTAGCGTAAAAAAACAGGCAACTGTGTGTAAATGCACAATAGATGCATGTCAATGTGTAAGCTTATATCCACAATACATGTAAGGCTCTCTAATTCAGAATTAAAACTCCAATCAGCAGAAGAACAATGTTTCCCAAGAACATTGCCATACAATTTAATTCAGTGTATCTTTGATCTTGGCTATAAGACAATTGCACTAACCAACCCTGGATCAAAAGAACAAAAAACGAAAAGCAGATACATTGTTCCCGCATAGACTCCCATCAAATCCTGAAATCCTCCACAACAAGAGTATTGATTGCAAAGAGTAGGAAATAGGTCTTACAACTCTACGAAGAATGGGTTCCAAAGAAGAGCAGAGTTTCTGCAAACTGTCCATCTTAAGAGCTTCTACAATTACACTGCAACACATAAATGTAATTTTGTTGAGAAAAGCACTAGGCCCTATATAGAGAGAAGACCCCATCATTTCTTAACCATGATATTAAGATTTTAAACTCCCCCAGTGTGCCAGAGAATCAAATGATAGAAAAAATCAGTAGTCAGAATAGAAAAAATATATATTTATTTTGATTTCGCCAATTGCCCTGATTGGTTAATGCTCCTATTGCTAGCATTTTTGCTACTTAGAAACTTGCAACAAGATCATAATTGACAACAAAATGAACAAAAGTGTAACTAAAAAATAATTGAAAACGATTTTTATTTTAATTATTCAAAAATATGTTCTCTTTCATATCCAAACGGGCTTTTTGGATAAAAACGAAAGGCAACAACTAAATACACACAAAACCGAGGAAGCGAGCAAAGTACTACTTACACATAAAAAGGGGAAAGAAACAGAAGAAAATACCTAGCTAAAGCAGGACGCTTTCGCTCCGGCTCCTGGTCCTCATCTCCTTCCAAACTCCTCTTCCCTCTAGCAATACTATTACTCCTCGTCATGTACCGCGGTTTTCCTTGCATTTTGCGAGCACAAAATCGAAAACCTTAATTTCCCTCCAGATCTGCAGTCACAACAAAATCAACACTCTTCAAAATCACTGATTCAAAACGCAAAACTCAAATCCACACTACTCAAAACCCTTATCTCCCTTCTAAACAGAAAAATGATAAATTAAAATACAAAATTAGGTTCTTACTCAACAGTCGGGTCCGGTCTCAAATTTCAACGGAACAATTGATAAACAGATATTCAAAAAAGTGATGAATAGAAAGTGGATAACTACAGAGCGTTTCGAGAGGAGAGTTTTAGGGAAAGGAAAATCCAAGAGAAAATATTTTTTGCAGTTTTCGATAATACCACCATGAATGAAGTAAAACAAAAGGCTGCGTCTTTTTTAGTACAATTGCACACCACTCTTGTTAGCAGACAAAAGTTGTTTGGGGAATAATCTGATACAGAATGGTTCACGGTAATAGGATGATGCTCTATGGGAAAACAACGCCGAGGGTAGTTGTTGATGGTTTTTAGTGGTGGATTGATTCGAGGGATTGGTGAAAGAGATTATTCGTGTGGATCCTGATGCAGTGGATTATTTTGTTAGCAGATTGGATATATGTCGATTGAGTCAACCACGTCATTTTAGATATTTATTTTCATGTACTAATAGTTACGAGATAAACTATAGCTGATATCATTTAATTATTAAGTTATGTTTGAAGTATCTTTTATATTTTAAAAAGTATATCAATTTAATTATTTTTTTTAAATCACTTGTATACACTCATTAATATTAGAATACTTAATTTGAATTTATTAATTAATTTAATATATAAATTGATAATCTTTTAAAATATTAAGAGTTGTTCAAGTGTAACCTTACCTATAATTGAGTAATTCAAATACAACTTTATTAATCGAGTAGTCCAAATGTAACTTTATCTATAAATGAATGACTAAAATATAATTTTTAATAATTAAATGACTAAATATAACTTTATCCATAATTAGGTACCTTTGTTATAGTTAACCCAATAATTATTGAGTGGATATTAAAGTAGTTTTGGTATGACACACGTCACTTTCTTATTCGTTTGAGTTATAAGATATGGTAGTATCGGTCCGGATTATAAATTATTTGTCAAATTTTAATTTAAATAATATAAAATATATTTTAAATATTAAAATTATATACGACATAACTATTATAAAATCAATATTATAATAAAAAGACATAACTATAACAAAATAATAATAAATTAACTAGATTTAAATACCTGAAGGCGAAAGATCGTAATTTTTCACCCACAATTTTCATATTTAATATTCCTTTGTGCGGTGAAAACAATAATTACCACTACCATAACAGTTGTCAAACGCACCTTTAATTGTTGACTCCCCTCCTAGGGCTAGGGGATGTGGCGATGATGATGTGATTTTATTTACAACAAAACGAGACGTATTTAAGCTAAGATGTAAGAAATGAATACTTCTCAATTTATCTATTTTTAGGGTGATTTATATAGATCAAGTTAGTAGTTTTTTAGTTTATTAGTTTTTTTATGGTCTTTTGATTTTGATTTTAAAATTTATCTCGATTAATACAAATAAGTCATCCTTATATATTTAATTTTGATGGATAAGTATATTAAGTTATCAATAAAATTTTTAATTTATTTTTTTAAATTTTTACATACATAAGATCTCGAACTCAAGATATTTTTAAGTGATACTCCATCTCTCCCAAAAATAAATTAAAAATTTTTATTTAAAAATTATAATTGATAAAAATTATAATTGATAAAAATATGAAAAAATTTATTTAAAAATTATAATTAAAAATTTTTATTTAAAAATTATTTAAGTCAAACTTTTTGAACTTTGATTAATGTTTATTTAAAAATTATAATTGATAAAAATATGAAAAAATATATTTTAGAAACCTCTAATAGAGTAGATTTTAAATATATATTTTATAAAATCTAATTATTTAAAATATTTAATATAATTATAGTCAAAGTTTAAAAAATTTGACTTTCAAAAAGTCAATGATGGAGGGAGTATTAAACTATTTAACAATCAACTTAGTTGGTCCGTTGTGGAGTTTTAAATATAAAGTTTTAGGAAAGTTCTCCAACAGACATCAAATATTATTGAACACTACTAATGTTAAATATCACTGAATATTATTAAATTAATTAATAAAAATTAAAAATATTAATAACTTAATATATAATTAATAAAAGAGAGCCATTCAACATATAATTGGTAATTGGTACGTTCTTGAAAGGGTTATTATTTGTCCTAAATCATCATAATGCAAAAGTATAGTCAGAGATAAAAGATAAACATCAAAATATCGTTATATAATTTTTTATAATCAAAGAAAAAAATACTAATAATAGGATGACTATTTACGTAATTTAATTTTATTAATCAAATTATATCTGATTTTATATTTTACAATCTTATTTTTGTATGTTATATTTTTTTTTAATATTATAAAGTAATATTTATTTAATTTTTAACCCTTTAATCACACACTATACATGTATAATATAATCGAGAGTAGAAATCTCCTAACTATGTCTCTTTCTATGCCTTCTTTTAGAAATCTTAAAAATTTAAATTCTAAACTCTATCCCTAATTTCTTACATCTTAAACCTTAAACTTTATACCTTAAAAACACACCCTACCTTAATTCCCTAAACCATAAATTATAAACTCATAGAGACACCAATAGAGACACGATATAGAGGTAGATGATTTATACCCATAATCGAACCCAAGTCATTGTATGTTAATGTTATAATTAAAAAATCATTGATGGAAAGTGACAAAAAGGCTTTAAAACAACTACCGCTAGATATTGGAAGTTGTTGACGAGTTAATAATAATGAGATCATCTATTACCTAACATTATTTTTTCCTAAAGAGTGGCTGGTTGTTGCACGCCACTTGTCTTTTCTTGAAAAGAGCTTTGTCATAATATGATAAACAAGATGCACTTCAATTCTAAATATTAAGGATAATTATTCAAACTTTTGTAAGGCTCAAATGACAGTGGATGGCATAAATATCATAGGAATATTTAATAATATCAACTGAATGTCCGAATTAATTTATCTAAACCAAAATGGCTTTCCTAAGTTTGATAAGCAGAAAATACCTGCAGATAGGCTTATTCTCGAAGTTTTGGATTCCAGTTAGTTGGTTTTCATATCTGGTTGGACCTGGGTGAACTCTTCAAGCTTTATGTAGAGTTTATGGAGTTGTAGGGTGCAGATTTCAGGGGATGTGCAAGGACCACACATGACATAAATCACATTTCCCAAAGGTAGGCAGTAGATACCGTCTTCTCGGAGCATCTGAACCAGAGATCTTGCATATAGTGATGCATACCTGTTTTAAGGGGAGAAGAAAAAGGATTAGCACACCATTAGTTCATGTATAGAGACCAGAATCGAACTGAAGTTAGGTCTAGGACGGAATGCACAGTCGGAGTTCTGCCTGTTTTGAGCTAGCTTCCATCTTTCGAATTTTGAAGCATTTGACAGAGCAAATTGCCAGTTTTAAATAACTAGTTAACTACAAGCTAGGCAAGGGAGGGTGCTGGGTTCCAGAGAATTAAACGAGACAAAAACGAAGTTAAAAGAAAACATACCCAGCATCAGATCCATCTGGTTGAAGTTCTAGCGCAAAAAGAGTTCCTAGTGCAACCACCCTTGATACAGAAGGATGCGATGAGATCTGTTGCACAAGCTCAGCATCCCATAACTGCAAGAATTTGAGAGGAAGTGTGAGAGCATATGATTAAAAATGTCTCCATATTTTCATGACATGCATTTGGGAAAAAATCATTGCTACAAACTTTAATTTTATGAACATTTGGAGTAACTTGAACCAATTTTTTTCTTCTTGATTTCAGTTTAACTGCATTGATATGCCCAAAGACTTGATTCTTCTTTTTTGCTTAGGGGAAAAGTTCAAAAGAAATGTCATTTAAAAGCTAAACGATAATACCAGGAATTGCCAAGAGGATAGAATAACGTTCTACAATGTTAGAAAGTTTTGCACCTCAGGTATCCATCTTAGAATATAGAAAGGTATAGAAAACTGAACTAGTAAAAGGTAAAAGAATATATGAAAATTTAGCATACCTCCCTAAGAAAAATTTTCCTAGATTTTTCAGATGTAATGTTAAGGTTTGTAATTGGATCTTTGAACCATTTAATAGATTTAGCAGCCGCTGTGCACCCCATTGCATGTGCAGAATACGAGTGTCCATGCAAAAGAGCCTTAAGCTGAAACCAACAAAACCACATGAGTAAGAGATTTATGACTACCAGCATAATGCAAATAATAAGAAGGATTATGGATCAATGCAGATGCCTTGCAAAATAACGTTCTACAGTACTGATAAGAATTGCATTCAAATCAGACCTAATCAGCTTTGAATCCACAGTCCCACATAAATCTATTCCAGCTAATATTGAACGAGGATTAGGAAATACAATCGGAAAGGATAAGTTTTTGCCAAATGTAAAACTTTTAGGCTTTCATTGTTCTAAATGTAATTCCTTTAATTTGAACAATTCTATAAAAGCTACATCCGCTACTCCAAATAATGAAATTAGTTTCAACCAAGAGATCACCACTAGGTTCACTTCCTTGGGTGCTTCGATGCACAAAGTAAACAAAGCAAGTTTTTAATATTCAACTTTCTCTACCAGTTCTTTGAGGAACTTTTTGAAAACTAGAAATATCATGAATCCTCCTTTCGAGTTTTCATTGACATGCATAAATTTCCCCCTGAAACACAGTCTTTATAAATGTCACTCTACATTTTCAGTTCATAGTTAAATGCTAGATCCTGCATAAACAGCACCCGGATCAGACTGAACCATTTGCCAGGCTATTGCTCTCTTGTTTTGTTCCTTCAAGTAATGGAGTAAGACAGCATAATTACTTGGATACTAGGTGAAACATTGAAGCAAAATATCTGAACACAATGAATAACCATATAATACCTTTGAATCTCCAGTAAATGAATTGAAAACAGTATCGGTTGCTAGTGTGGCAGCTAGAGGGATGATGCCCCCTGTCATGAGCTTCGCAAAGCAAGCTATATCTGGTACACAACCAAGCAGTTCTGCTGCAGTCTGCCATGAAATAAAGATGAATAAACTTCCAATAAGTCTCAGCAACAATATTTTTTCCAATAAAAACCGAAACAACAAAACAAACTAAAAGCACCAAACCTCCACTCCTAATCGCCAGAAACCTGTAAAGACCTCATCAAAGATTACTGGAATACTAGAGTGCCGACACTCATTGACAAGCATCCTCTGGAAAAGTGGATCAACCATGTGCATTCCTCCAGCACCTTGAATAACTACAGAATAATCCATCCAACATGTGAGGTTAAACATCGGATAAATAGAAAATTATTGCTTGTGTGAGATTGGATAAAACTCTGAGCATATCTCACAAGCTTATAAGAACACCCTATGCTATATGTCAGCATGAAACATAATCAAGGAAGAAAACAACTATTGTATATACAATTTAGAAATGTGTTAGGAGCAATTCAAAGTTGATATAAGCAAATGGAAGTGTGGAAAAGAAGCTTTCAAGTAAAAAGAAAACTTAGAAAAGTATAGGGGTTTGCAGAATAAGGTTAACTACAATGACAATCATCCATCAGAAACATTTCTGATCTGGATCGCTTCTTGCAATAAGCAAAATATACGACAGTTTCCATCCTAGCCAACATTTTAATCAGAGATACCAATAAATGTTGCCCTATAATCGATATAAACACCTACAACAACCACAAGAGACACTTGCAAAAAGAAACAAACAAAATACAAACAAAATACTTTCAGCATCTCCTCTCAAAGTTTAAAAAGGCCCAAAAAACAATATATCCATACTATAGTTCAAAACAGTAGTTGCAATTTGTAAAGATAAAAATGGAACAGTAAATTCCTAACTGATGAGAAAATAAAACCTAGTCAAACAACAACAACAAATGTCAAATAGTAAAATTAAAGAAATATATTTCTTGCCTGGTTCTATAATTAAGGCGCCTATTTGCTTAGTCCCAGATAATGTTGAATAGTGAGATAATTGCTGAGAAACATACGATGAGTACAAGCCAGCAAGATTTCATTTGTCCCTGCTCTTAAGGAATATTTCATCACGAGACCTGAAGGCTGCCACCACCACATTATATTTTAGAAAACAATACCTTAAAGCTATGGATAACTCAATACCTCCCAGTTCCACCTCTTTTTTTAGGTAAGAGAAGAGAAAGGAGTGTTGAAGACCAAGTCCACTTACTAATATCTTCTAGTTCAAGATTTCCAGAATGGAACACTTCAGGAAGTGAAAGGGTCCATTTACCATTGTGCATAAACACAGTTGGAGGGTCCAGAAAAAGCCCTCTTCCTGTATACCTGTTGAATTAAGAATATTACTTCTTAAATGTTGGTCTTAATTCTATTGCATATGAAAGATATAATATTTTCTACTGAATTTCAAGTTCTTTCAAGTAATTAAAGTGAAGGTTTTAAAGCATGATAAGAGCTGGAAGTCAGACATGCATACATAAACGGAAAATAAGTGGACTTTTCTGCCTAGTCCGTGCATTCAAGCTTTAAGCATATTATTACTAGCTAACTATGTCTGAGAGTGTATGGGGGTGGGAGTAGCAATTTAACTAGGCAGTAATTAAGACTAAGTGTGACTCTCTCACCAACTAATCTCACCTTATTCCTAGCAAAGGTAATAAGAAGTAATTCCAAAAAAATACACACATCATACGAAACAAGGAATATCCTAAATGTGACTTTGCATTCAAATAACACTGCATTAAGATGAATTCCCTGCGTCACTTATCAAAATACAATACTTGAAGTCCACAAGCTAAGGAAAACTTAAATATCCGGGCAATGGAATTATTTTTAAAGAATAATGCATCCATGAAGGAATACCCATAAACATGAAAAACCATGATTTACAAAAGAAAAAAAAAATCCATACCATGGCTGCTGCAGGAATCCAGTATAAGATGACGGTGCCTGTGCTTCCATTGCACCTAAAGTATCACCGTGATAAGATCCCTTAAGAGCTAAGACCTGAATAAAGAGGCCATTTAAGTTACTATTTCTGCAACAGGAAACGGATGTATTTTTACATGTAAAAAAATGTGATTTAATGTGAGGGGGGGCCCATGTCAACAGGAGAATAGAAAATATACCTGAAACCCCAACCCACAAAAACCATGATTTACTCCTAAATAGAGCACAACAATATAATATGATCATATAACTGACTCCATGTGGTGGAAAGCTCTATTATACCTATATTTACAGAAAGTAACTAATTCCAAAAGAATTTCCACCAAGCTATATGAAACACTTAGAAAATATTAAGAACTGCTCCTAACATACCCCCCTGAGTCCACTTGTTGCTCAGATGCTTCTGCCATTGAGATTATCAATTGATAATACACACAAGAATGCATAAATAGCCCCATATGAACAGACATAAATGTAGGTAATATATATATATATATATATATATATATATATAAATAGGAAAATACTTTAATACACAAGCCTTCCAATTTTAGGGTTTAGGGGTTTAGGTTGTTGGGTGTATAATTTATGATTTATAATTAGAATTTAGAGTTTAGGATTTAGGGTTTGAGTTCTAGGGTGTTAAGGTTAGGAATTTAGGTTTTAGATTTTTTAGTTTAAATATGAAGAGTTGTGTAAGCTTGTTTTACACAGGTTGTGAATCAAAATATAACCCATATATATATGACACATGCTGCAACAGATACAGACCAGATGCATAAATTTGTGCATGGACACATAACCTCTGGATATCCACGTCCATGCAAAAGGACAATTCTTAAGAGAAGGGGGAGAATGCTCCAGACATGCACTAATATTATATTCAGAAGGATCAAGGATAAAATATTATTCCACTCTACATAACATTAGCTATTGGGAAAATGCAAGAAATACATATAGACAAGGCACCAAAAGATAGAAAGGGCCCACCATAAGCTCATGACAACTTTCAGTTGGGTTATTCTTCAATAACTCTGGAAAAATTCCATGGTCAGAACAAAATTTTCGAAATGCCATCTTCAGAGCAATTTCAATTGCTGTAGAACCATTATCTGAAAAGTATACCCGAGTGGCCCAACCTACAGAAAAGAATCCTAACTCCTATAAATTTATTGCAATAAAAAAACTAACATTCAAACATAATTAAAGAGGTATAAATCATCCATGGACCAAATTCTCGTACCTTAATCAAACCAAAGAAAAAGAAAATAGCAAAAATGAGCTCTTTACTTCCATTTATAAATATATATATATATAACATCTTTTTTTCCTTTATTTTATTCACTTTTCAAAGAGAATGTGGAAAGTGATAAGCATTTTTTCTCAGATCAACCAAGAAGTTAAGAGATAAGAGAACCAAAGCCATGTAAATCAAACGAGAAACAGAATATGTACCTTTCCCCACACCATCAAGCAAAAGCTCTGCACATTCTAGAGCTGGCTCATAAACATTCTCAGGGAACATTACATGCCCAAATCTTGCAGCAGCATAACCCATATCTCTTGCAAGTTCAGTCTGAAACCACCTAAAAGAATTACCGCATTAAAGAAAAATTTCAGAAAACTGAAAGCTGCAAAGTAGATGAAGTAAATTATACCACGTTAAAGAATTAAGCTATGCTAATTAAATTCAGAGTGTTGGATACAAGTATGTGTCTGGCACAGGTGTGTTCAATCTTTCTAATTTTTTCCAAGTAATTGGAGGATTCTTGAAGGATCATATCCCAGTATCAACAGAAAAATGCTGATAACAAACTTTAAGTATTAAATATGGATATGTTCCATATGAGTTTTTCAATTCACTTCAACGGTCATATCCTCATACAAGATGCCTGCTTCTAAGCATTCTATATATTAAGATGAATATGTGGGGGCATCTAAACAGAAAATTATCCCACAGGTAAGGGAGTAAGAAACTCTGTTCGCTAGTCTAAACTCTACACTTGAGCTTTACATTTTTTTTTTTTTGCTTAAACAATTTTCTAAGTAAAAAATCAGTTCAAAATTTTTAACAGAGGCCTCAACATTAGGAAAAAAAAGAGAGCTACTAGATTAAGGTACAAAATACACCATCAGAGAAAGTGAGAGGAGTAGAAGAGAATAGAAAACATAAAGATGACCTGTAAAGTTGCATCTGGTCCTTGCGTCCACCAACTAGCACATGCATCAAATTGTTGAGTTATACACTCCTTGTTCTGAACCTATAATTTAATGTAGAAATAAAGGTAAGGATTTAAGTAACCTGACAATTAACTTTAGAAAGAAAGGCAGAAAGAACTTGCAGGCAAAATTGTAAAAGTAGAGTATAAAGCAGAAAACAGAAGTGAGTGTGGATACCGGCCGTGTTAAATGTTATATGAAATGCACAAACCTTATACACTGAAAAATTTTCACCACAGCGTGAATCAATGACTGTAACAGTAGAAGGTGGTACAAGTTTGTGCTGAGTGAATGGCCACCAGAAAACATCTCCAGCTTTTCTCGGCATCTCATTGAGTCTTCTCATTCTTTCTAAATAAGCTACCAGCATTGTGTCTTTCAAAGAATTAAATACATTGCAAGATTCATCAAACCATTCCAGTAGGTCATTAGATGGATCTTGCGGAATGGGTGGCAGCACAAACACAGGAACCCTAGAAAGAAAGAAATAATAGTAAGTTAACAACCCATTACATTTACATAGCATGGTCAAATCTGATATTGCCTTAAAACTTTTGACCACTTCAAATGGTGGGAAGAGAATTGGTAAAGTATCGGATTTGAGGTCACAATGAAGACAAAAAATCTGATAAAAACTTAACTACCTAGTACGCAAGTATGACATCAATGGTATTTCATTTGCAAGGCCATGATCTTCGATAACAATAGCAACAACATCATAACCTCGTAGTTTCAAAGTCTCGTAAGCTGAAATTGTACCAGATATACCACCCAACCGCCCATCTCCAACAAGAACACCAGGAAAGCGTAAGGGCCTGATTACACATTTAATATGAAATGCATCAGGATAAACCATGAGCGTAAAAAAGTTTACATTTAAAGCCATGAATCAATAAATATGATCCAATTTTACAAGACAGGAAAATTAAGATTTGCAATCAACGAGGAATACAACCTTCGGCAGATTATTCTTAAGTTCACGATAAAATATAAATCCGCCAACGGTTATTTTCGAATTGACAAAACAATTTTAAAAGCTGTTGTAACAGCTTACATTAAAAGTAACGCAACGGAAAGAATGCTAGCTCAAAATAAACAAGGTCAAAGGAAATGAACAGGAAAGATCAGAGAAGAATAAACTAGGTACCGATAAAGATCGCACTGAAGCGTCCCTGATGCTCCAGGACTGGCAACCCCACCGGCAGTCTCGACCACACAAAAGCCATCCAACCTTCCCCTCTCAACACCATCTTCCAACAATCCTTCCTCCAAACGTCTCTTCACTTTCTTAATCAACTCAGAATCCCCCACCGCTCCACCCTCCCTTTCCGCAGCCAAATGGGGAGACAGTGCACCCTCCCAAGCGTACAGCGTCTCTGAAACAAGCTCTGGAGCTACCTTTCCCTCTTCCAAAACCTTCCTCTCCTCATAAAACCCCAATTCACACATCTCCCGCGACTCATTAAGAGAGAAATTGTTCGGTTTAAATGATTTGGCAGCTGGGAGGGAAGAGAGGAGTACGGAATGGGAGGAAAACAGGGGGAGATTACGACGGAGAGAAAGAGAAGATAGTTTTTGGAAGAGAAAGCGAGAGTCAGAGTCGGAGGGGAAGCCTGTTTGGAGAGGTTTCAGGTAGAGAAACTTTTTGTTGTTTGAAGAGGAAGGAGAGAGGAGGAAATGCCGGTGGAAACTAGGGTTTTTCCGAGGGAGGTGTTGGATGACCAGATGGTGTAGGTTGGGTGGGAGAGTGGGACGGTGAGAGTGGAACATGTTTTGGATTGGCTGTGGTTGTGGTGGAGAAGGAGGAGGCGGTTGCGGTGAGAACGTCGGAGGAGCATGGCGATTGGCTGAATAGAGTAAGAGTGAAACAGAACAGTAAGTGAAGTGTTTGAAAATTTGAGGGTAGGAAGTAGGTGTGAGTGTTGGAGCGAGACGAGTCGAGTTGAATCAAAAAATTTTGAGTTATTCGAGTTGAGTTATCATATTTTATAGTTTGAATTTTTTAAAAATTTTTCGATTTGAGTCAATTTTAACGAGTTCGAGTCGATTCGATTTTTCGATTTATATATAAATTTTAATTATACTATTTATAATACTATACTATATTTTTATTGTAATTTAAATGTTTTTCTCTTTAAATTTACATGCATATTTTTTCATATATTTTTTATGTGTAAAAAAAAATTTAAATTATTATTACTATCAAACAAATATTTTATCTAGATAAGACTAAGACTAAACAAAAAAGAATGATAAATTAAATACAAAAATTAAAAAACAAATAACATGATATAAAAGATACAAATAAAAATTTTATTAAATAAAATAAAAAATGAATTTAGAACGTTACCAGATTATAAAAAAAAATAAAATATAAAAAAAGAAGGGACTGAAAATAAAACTACATGGGTTAAATGTGCAATTAACCTTTATAATTACTAAAAATTTCGAGTTATTCGAGTTCCATATATGTAACTTGAACTTAATTTAAAATTTTTTTGAGTCGATTCAAGTTTATGAAATTTCGAATCGAGTTGAAACGAGTCGAGTTTTTCACCTCGATTCGATTCAAGAAATTTGATTTTTTCGAGTCGAGTTTTGTTCACCCCTAACAGAGAGTCGTGAGCATCCCAGCTAAGTAGGAGACTTTGGCTCCAACCTCGGTCTTATCGTATACAAATTTAAATCAGATAAACTTACACCTCATTAAAATTGGTTTATATATGTTTCAGGTCCTTCATATTTTTACAATTTTATTTTTAAAAGATTGATTAAAGCACCAAGGCTCTTTGTTGCAACAGATAACCAAAAGCTCAAAAAAAAAACATTCTTTAATACCAGTAATACCAAAGTGAATTCTTTGCTTGTATTCAATCTCATTAAAATTTACATTTCCCCAAATTCTTACAAAATAGAAACAGAGAGAGAAAGACGGGAAAAGACCAAAGTCTAAAGAACAGGAAAACAACAAGAGACGTCAATGGAATAGACACAGATACCCACACCAGAACCTTAGAAAAAAAATACCTTTAAAAACTCAACACCTAACCTAATCAATCAGTAAAGGTCATGTCTTGATGATGATTGATCTGTCTACCATCACTGTCACCGCCGACAAACTTAGCTCCTCCGTGGTCGACGACGTGCAATTCGTCTCCTTTATCACTACAGCAACACCTCTTTTCACTGTTGTTTCCATAGGAAACGACCTGCTGGAAGAACCAATGGGGGTGGCCAAGAACGTCGGCTGAACTTCTCCCGCCATTATAACAAGAACCTTCGGTTCCATAACAGACCGAACCCGAGCGTCGTCTCCTTTACCTTCCCCGGCTTCCAAGTCTCCGTCGGATGATCCCTCACCCTCGTTCTCCAAGTAATCCGACAGTTTCCAGTAAGAACATGCGAGGATGAGGAGAGCCAACGCTATGAGACCGAACATGGCAGTCAATCCGCCGAACAAGTATGGCACCGGCGAATGCCACGGCGATGTGTGGAGAGTAGTGTTCGCTTCCGAATGTGTCCTTGCTGTCGCATCATACTGTGCTCTTGATTCCATTTTTTGTTCTTTTATTTTTGTGTGTGCTTTGGTAATTGCTTTTATTTTAAAATTTATTAAAATATTTTTTAAATTTTACTTATTTTTTAGATTATTAAATGATTAAAATAGATGATTTAAATAAATAATAGATTACGTGAATTATGAAGATTATTACTTGAAAAAAAAATAAAGAATTAATCTGAGTTATTTATCTAAATCGTTTAACGATCCCAAAAGATATAAAATTTTACATTAAGTAAACTAATCATATCTCATTAAATGCATAAATTAGTTAATTTGGAGTCATTAACTTTCTTTTAAAATCATATTACTAAATATTCATAGTTACGTTAAATTATACAATCTTATTTATTTAATGTAAAATCTTAAACCTTAAATATTATAGTCATAAAGATAATTTTCACCTTTAACGTTTATAATTTTTATCATTTTGGTCCTCGTTTTTTTTATTGGTATAAATTTAACCCTTGACCTATGTCTTTTTAACAAATAACTCATTTTTTAATTACCATAATAACTGAACCGTTAAAAATTTAATAATGATGACATGTCATATATATGTAATAATATATTTTAAATGACTTAACATCTAGTATATCAAATACATACACACGGAATATAGTTTTATTCAAATCTAAAAATATAAAACAATTAAAATTCAAATAAAATATTAAAAATTATTTTTTTTATTAATTAAAAATTAATTAAACCTAAAACAAAAGGCTATAACATTCTCAACCTTAACTATAGTAAAATCAAAATTTTATCTAAAAAGGTATGAACATAATCTAAAAAGAAAGGTTTTTGTATAGTTTGTTACCGGTGAATCAAAGATAAAAGATTTTGATAATAATCAATTGGAATTTTATTATTTTAGTTTAGAATTTAGGAATTTTAGTTTTAATCTAAATCAGAGTAGGGTTTTATAAAGATATTTTAGTTTATTTAGGGTTAAGAATATTTAGTAAATTTTTGTTTTGAATTTAATTAATTTTTAATATTTTATTTAAATTTTAATTGTTTTATATTTTATACTGGAATAAAATTATATTCTATATATATATGCATATATTTAATAGGTTAGATTCTATGTCATTTAAAATATATTATCACATATATATGACATGTTATCGTTATTAAATTTTTAACGGTTTTATCATGGTAGTTAAAAAATGAGTTATTTGTTAAAAAGACATAGGTCAAGGGCTAAATTTATCCCAAAAAAGAATAGGGGTCAAAATGACAAAAATTATAAACGTTAAGGATGAAAATTATCTTTATACCAATATTATATACAATATCCAAATAAATAAAATCTTATAAAATAAATTTTATTCGATCAATGTATCAATTTTTATAACTATTTAATATTTTAAAATGAATATTTTTCAGTTTCAATTATATTTTTTATTTTTCTTAATTATAAAATTTTAATTCTTATAATTTTATTTTATATTTATTAACGTTCGATCATCATTAAACATCATTAAATTAATTAATAAAAATTAAAAATTTTCAAGCACTCACTCAAACATATAATTATAAATTATTTAGATAAATTAATGACGAAACATAAGGAATCTATCCCCACCAAATCCCACTTAGGAGCAATAATCATATGTTTAAGTGACCCTAGTTTCTTTTCTTTCTGCAAATGGGTTAAGAAGTTTCTGTTCTGCTTTTAATTTTAAAAATATAATCTTTTGGGGTCTTATTTTAATAAAAATTTGGCATCTAAGTTGACAATTAGTCTCTTAATCTTGGGATAATTCAATTATTTTATGTCTTGTCATTTTCATGGCAAAAATATCCTACATATAAAATACGGATAATTTCTTCACGAGCACAAATAATTAGATATCAATTTATTTAAAAAATATTAAAATTATATATAATTTTAAAAATTTATTATAAAAATATTTTATTTTTTCATTTCATACATTATTGCTTAAATAAAAACATGCAAAACCTTTTAGATCAATTTATATCATATAAAACTTAAAAGAATTTTATGTTAATTTTAAATTGTTGTATGATAATAATAAATAAGATTATTTTTTTATTTTTTTCGAGTGACAATCTTCATATTTTTTACTGTTAATCCTTCGAGAAATTATTACATGAATCCGTTCCACCATCTAGAATATGATACCAATCAATTAAATTAAGACATATCATATGTTTTTTTCATATCATATTCACACATAAGCATCATCCAAATATTATCAAAGATTTTTTATGTTGTCTTACTCTTTATTGTTCAATTTTTAATTATTTTTTTCTAACCCCTAACCTTAACCTTAAACCCTAAAACACAACCCATAAACTCTAATCCTAAATCCTAACCCTATTTTTTTTGAATATATATTTGAAAACTATATCGAATGATCATTCGATACAAAAGCGAATCAATACAAAGTTCATAAAAATGGACTCTGCAAATGAAATTGATACAACAGATTCGGTACTTGTCTGTGCCTCGGTGCCAATGTTCCCTAGGCACCGAGGGGAAACAAATATAATCTACAAGCTCTTGGGGGTTACAAACAAAGCTTACATTGATGCCGGATGCCGGTTTACGGATTCGCCAATCTCACTCTCTGCTGATCATTAGAGACTGGTATGGTACCCTCTTGATTTCCACAAACGTCGAATGCTCCTGGCTCATCGGCTGTTTCCACGGCTCCCCATCCATCTGCATAAACACATCCTTCCACTCTCCGCCTCGTATCTCTAGTCTAATCGATGAAGCCTGCAAAACATCGGTGGATATCGATAACATCCCACATTAGCAGAAGACCAAACACATAGAGGACTACAAAAATATCTGTAAAACACCAGATGAGTGTTTAAGAGCATATTCTACTAATTGTCATGCATCTTGCCAAGCAAGTTTTGGATGATTGCCAGGCTTTCTAATAATCGTAAAAGCTTGCAGAAGGTTCGGGTCATAATTTCTCGTGTTTATTTTTCCTCTTTGGCTAAAATTTACTTCTACAATCGTATGTAACCACCTCCGATTTGTTAGTGTGGAAATTACTAGTTGTTACAGTACCTGTGCAATGTGTTTTGCAGTTATGAGTTCAACCATTACAAACGATGCATGCCATCCCTGCTTTAAGCCGAAAATTTCTAGGAGACCATCATCGGCGTGGGCCTCAACAAAGCCTCTCTGAGAAACAAACAAAGAAAATCGAAAGAAAACGGCTTAGATATGAAATTCAATCAAGCTGAGTGATATAATTTGTTACTGAGCCATAACAAATTGTATCACTCAATTTTTCACATCCAAATTTATTAAACATAAACAAATACACATAGAGAGAAAGAGACTCTTTCTCTTTAAAGCAACTTAGATAACTAGAAATGTATCATACCTTCTCCAAATAATCTGGTTTTAGTTTACCCCATGGATTTCGTCCACTTCCATAATTATGAAGATTTAAAGCAACAATTGCCCTCACACTAAAACAATGTAGCATAATATAAGAGAGTGATTAAATCATAAGAAATAACACAGATGTGAAGATATCTCATAAACTAAGGTTACATAAGAATCATGAAAGCCAACGCCTAACAGTTAAAAAGTAACAAGACTAACAGGCAGATCCTAGAAATATTAAGATGGCCAAGTATTACAAGGTGGAGGTAAATAATTCAGAATGAACCTTTTAGGAACAGGAATCTGCTCCCACTCCGAGCACCTGACCCTTTTGATATGTATCCTTAAAATATTCTTGAGTCCCCTGCATTTAGGAACACATATTTTAAACATATTCACCTCAAAAAGGAAGCTTGTTCACTCCAAATGAAATTAACAAGAAAGAGAGACACTTTCTCCATAATTCATGGAATATTTCTTCTCAACCAAACAAAATACTTACCAGTTTAATTCCAGTTTGTTTGTTTTTTTTACTGGTTGACCAGGATTCCTACCAATTCATTGGTTTCCCAGCTCTTGGAGATGAACTGGGCCAACTGGGCTACTGGTTTCCAGTTGAACCAGTTCAATCACCTGACCAGGTGCCTTTTTTCATTACTTCTGTCCACCTAAGAATCTACTCTTAGTTAAGTTATAAGTGACTGTTACATATAAAGCAGTTTATTTCTTGTGCCTTGCCTCAGCACCAAGGCCTATACTGTTTAAGCAAGAGTCAGACCGAACAAATGCTTATTAAAATACACAGACACCTCCCAACAATCATAGATATATATACACATAAACAACTATAGTAATATCTAACCTTAAACTTGGATCACTTATGCAAGGTGTGAGAAACCAACCCTGGGTGCAACTGTAACTGGAGTAGATAATCTGTCACAAAAGTTAGACCAAGTACTATCTAATATTAGTTTTACCAAATCAAATCATAGACCAGGGAATGCTAAGCCGTACACTGTAATTTAACTCAAGTTAAACAAAATTAGTACCATCTTTTGCACAAATTCAAACGGAAGTAACAGGAGAGAGTGAGAAACAATAAAAGATATCGTGTAAACCAAATTACATTTATGTTGTTTATAAGATATTTCATAACTATGCATTTATCCTTGCTTATCCCATGTCAAAATATTACGAGCAGAAAATATTTAAATTATACTATGCATACTCCCTAGTATCATCTGGACATATAATCCATATATGATATCCCTATATGTTCCACAGATGGCCCTATTACCATTAAGCAACTTTAAAATAAATATATTTTTGGTTGACAATGTAGCATTAAGATATCACAAGAAAGAGTTATTCAACTTAAGGTAAGTATAAAAAAGATATACCTTATTTGAAATAGGACCTTGAGCAAGGTAAGGTTTCTCATTACGTAAATGATGGAATCCATAAGCAACTTGTGCATCCATTCCTGAATGTAAAATAAAGATAACAACAATGAACAGAAACACATCATATGCAAGGATTTAATTAGTTGTCCTAAGCCGTAAGAGTAATATGGTCCTCCCTCCCCCAAAATGTCACTCTCATTTTTTCTATAGAAAAGAGGAAAGGGAAGCATTAGAAAAACTCAGCCATCTATGGACTGTATTAAGGATTTGGTTAAAAAGTTACAAGTCTCTTCTGTTTCTCCTAAAATAAAGTAGCAGCTAACCTTCATAACAGCTAACATAAAAAAATTAAGATTATCAAGCTTCTGAATGAAGGTACAGCTCCTCAACAAGTGAAATTAAACCAACCTGGATCTAGAGGTTAAACCAGTATACTATACCTATGCTAAAGTAATTATAGAATACTCCTTCATAGCAGTTCACTTTGTCAGGAACGTTCCCTTCAATCGCCAATGTCTACAGCCACAGACAAGAAATTTTCATTTGAATTTGAAAACTCACACAATAAAATCACAATCAAAAGATTTTGTTCTTTTTTTTTAAAAAAAAAAATAAAGAACAAAAGGAGCACTAATATTCATGTCTAAGTAACCAGATAGTAAACCAGGCTCAGGAAGAAGTTTTAGTCATATAAGGCCATGGTAGATTTGAGAATGTGCAATATATTGGACCAAATCATTAAAGCATATAATATATTGATCTATGACCTAAAATGTAGTCAGTATAATTTTAGTAACAAGTAAAAAATCGACACATAGCACATTTTTACATAATATATGATGTGTTAACCACAAATTATATTTGGTGAGCTCCTATAATACAAAATTAACTTAGCAACCAAACTCTACGAACTCAAACATATACAACTTTCATTAATCTTCAAAGGACTAAAAAATGACCATCCAAGTAGAACAGAGGTTTCAAGCATAGAGGTTACTACCTGATCAAGATGACACTCTTCAGTAGCCTTCAAAGAATGGGGAGGATCGATAACTTCTCCGCCAGGCACTTGCACCACAAGATGCCAACTGTATCACCAAAGAAGCAATAACAAATATAGCAGCAAAATAAGATTTATATAACAATAATGTCTTACGCAAATCCATTGCCAATTATAAGAAACTGATACATACACGGAGTCCTCGATAGTGGATTATCAAACTTACATATAAAATTCAATCGCCCAAAAGCCATCAGTATGCAACAGCATAACAGAGTACTAATCACCGTGTGATAAAGGTATACTAACCTATCTAAACGACAAATTGGACCGGTAGTAGCCTGGTGCAGAGTTTTTTTAATTGCTGATCTCCAAACGAAAGGAAATGAACCTCCCTGCAGTAATATTCAAAGCATGAGGCAACAAAGAAAGAGAAACGAATCAGCAAACAAAATAAAAACTTAAAATTTAAAAATATCTTACCCAACCAAAACTTCTAGACAAGTCATTGCCAGTACCAAGTGGAATGACGGCTACAGGAGGAACTGGATCCCTACCCTTTAGATGAAGTTCTCCTAGGCATCCAAGTACCCATCCGACTGTACCATCACCTCCAGCAACCTGCTCAGTCATTGCAAAACATCAAACCAATGAGTAATATACAAGTGAACAATCAATTTTAACACACAGATTAAGCATAAAAATAAAATCATGAATCTTTATCACTCAAAAAAGGGAAAAAGTTTCTTTTTTTTTTTAAAAAAAAATTGATACAATATTTTTTCTTTGAAAACTATATAAAAAATCACTTTTTTACTATTAGAGATTTCTCTAGAAAACAAAAACAGTAATAAACATTATAAAAATCGAGCTGTAAATGTAACTAACGTGGGAACATCCCAAATCTCCTTGGGAACATTATAAAGAACAAACAAACCATGTGCAGGGGAAGACAAGTTTAAAAGTTGTCAGAAGTTGGTAGAATCATACTACAACTCTAATGTTCTGTCGTGTCTCTTTTGCACAGATATCTCCATTGTTAGCCCACTTCTCAAGGCAAGCCAGTCCATACCTTACAAATTCATGCGGTTTCACATCGAGGAGGTCAAACACCTACATTTACAAAACTATAAATCCTTTTAACAAATTTATACAAATAAGTCTTTTAAAAAATAAAATTAAAAAAATAACAGTTACCTGTTCTTCGCTAATTAATTGCTGGAGACGCTCTTTAAGAACCGGGCCGTGACGGCCACCGCTACGGGAGTTAATAAAAACGGCCATAGGGGATTCAGGAATAGGAACACCTTCTTCGGAGGACCGAGAACGGAAATGGAGATCACCTCCGTCGACGTCTTTTTTCCTAATGGAATCCAGCATCGCGAGGCGAAGATATTGAGGTATCAAAAGCCTCCGTCTGAGCTCTTCCTTATCGATAGTAACTCCCTCTAAGCCGCAAGCTCTTATCCAGTCCATCATCGAAGAACGAGCCACGATCCGTGTCGCCGATGAATTCCCTGTCGTCGTCGGCGAATCCATATTTTCCAGAATCTTTCTTTTAAAAGTATGCAGGTGAATGAAGGTGAAGAAGTACCCCTGGCCCTATCTCTAGATTTAAGGAGTATAAAATATAGTGAACGAAAATAAGGAAAGAAGAAAGAAGTTGGTTTTTCCGTTTAGTATTTTTATGGCTTAATTCTTTTCGTAGTCCCTGTACTCTTCCTTACTTTTAAAATTTAGCCTTATTTAGTTTCATTCAAGGAACTTAATCCTCTTCTTATTTTTTTAAACAAAATCAATTAATATCACTGCTAGACGATTTCAGTTCCATTTTGCATATGTCACATCTTAATATTCAAATTTCTGATGTAATTTTCAAAATCCAAAAGTAGAAGGATTGAATTTTCAAAGTTTGAAATTTACAAACACCGGAAGCAAATTAGGCCATTTAAAATAGAAAAAACGTTCGGAAAATGAGAAGAAATTCCCTTTCGAGGATTCTTATATTACTTAACAGTTACCTGTCTTTCTTAAATGGAAGAATTAAGTTCTTATGGAAGTGAAAATATAGTTTTTGGTACTTACACTTCGTGGTTATGTTCAATTTAGTACAACTTGACAGAAAATTGAAATGATTACGTGTTTTCTTTTGGTTCACACGATATTTCCACGCGGAGAGAAGAAAAAAAAAGAGATAAATAGTGACATTAGTGTTTGCTCGAGAAATTGTATCATGAACCATTTTTATTATGTTATTTGTGATTTCAACTAATCAGATTTATTTATTTTATATATTTTTTAAAATGAATTATTATCTTATTCTTATATATAATTAATGAGTGGGTAATTATCAGATAGTTATTTAAAGATAAACAAACCTAATTGCATGAATGACGAATAATATGATAAAAAAGTTTATAATATAATGACATAAAGATAATTTTCATCCTTAACGTTTATAATTTTTGTTATTTTGGCCTCTATTCTTTTTTTAGATAAATTTAGCTTTGATCTATGTTTTTTTAACAAATAACTCATTTTTTAACTACCATGATAACTGAACCGTTAAAAAATTTAATAATGATAACATGTCATATATATGTGATAATATATTTTAAATGACGTAGAATCTAACCTATTAAATATATGCATATATATAGAATATAATTTTATTTCAGTATAAAATATAAAACAATTAAAATTTAAATAAAATATTAAAAATTAATTAAATCTAAAACAAAAATTTACTAAATATTCTCAATCCTAACTAAACTAAAATATCTTTATAAAACCCCGATTTAGATTAAAACTAAAATATCTAAATTCTAAACTAAAATAATAAAAACTCAATTGATTATTATCAAAATTCTTTATCTTTGATTCACAGGTAACAAACTATACAAAACCCTTTATTTTCAAATTATGTTCATAACTTTTTAGATAAAATTTTGATTTTATTATAGTTAAGGTTGAGAATGTTTAATAGCCTTTTGTTTTAGATTTAATTAATTTTTAATGTATAAAAAATTAATTTTTAATATTTTATTTAAATTTTAATTGTTTTATATTTTTAGATTAGAATAAAACTATATTTCGCGTGTATGTATTTGATATACTAGATGTTAAGTCATTTAAAATATATTATTACATATATATGACATGTCATCATTATTAAATTTTTAACGGTTCAGTTATCATGATAGTTAAAAAATGAGTTATTTGTTCAAAAGACATAGATTAAAGGCTAAATTTATAAAAAATAAAAATAAAAACTAAAATGATAAAAATTATAAACATTAAGGCTGGAAATTATCTTTATGCCTAATATAATCTCTTGTTTGCTCATATTTAATACGGTTGGAGTCAAAGGAATCTATGATTCATTTAATTTTTATTTTTAAATATTTTTATTTTATTTTTTACTTTTAAATTCTAATTATGTTGGGAGTGCAGAAATATGTCCGAAGTTTTTAGTCTAAGCATTTTGATTAATGACTTGACTATTACGGTATTAGAAACTCCACCGTGTCATGTCATACCTAAAAGATAAATAAATAAAGGGTAAATTATACAATTAGCCACTAAACTTTAGATGTTGTCTTGGTTTGAACACTAAACTATAAAAGTTTCAGTTTTGTTATTAAAGTTTTCGAGTTATTCTTTGGGTCATTAGAATATTAAGTCATTAACAACAACATGATGATATATTTTTTTCTTTAAGAAACCATTAGCTTATATGGTTTGTGTTGTCGTTTGCCAGCTAGGCCTAACTAACAGTCCAGCTCAGATAACCGTTTTAGGAGTATTAACAATTTATTAGGATTACTTTAATATTCAATACAACAATCGTTTTATACGACTCATTTTTAAATATATTGTTCATCTTCTTAAATAATATTTTTATCATCCAAAATTTTTTCTCAAAATAATTTTAAATGAATGTAAATTATAAAATGAAAATTTAAAAATTTATTTTTATTAATAATTAATATATAATTTTTAAGTTTGAATTAAAAATATATATTATATATAATTATAAAAATTTATTAAAATTAAAATTATTGTTATCATAATAATATAAATATTTATAATTGAATGTAAGTTAAAATTCAAACAATTTTAAATTAAATATAAATTATAAAATAGGACTTTTATTTAATTATCTCAAAAATTTTAACTTTACTCAATCCAATCCATGGTCAACGCCTGCATTTCATATGTTCATTTTTCTAGTTTCCACACGGGAAAGCGAGGACCACAAAACTGCGTCGTTTTCTCAGTACAGAAAACAGCACGTCGTTTAGTAGCAAGTCCCGGAACGCCTGCTCCGACCTCTCGTAGCTTTAAGTTAGAATTTATAATAATTTAAGGTTTATAGTTAAAATTTATGATTTTAAAGGTAGATTTAAGTTTTAAGGTAATATGATTAATAAACTTTAAATTTTAACTAAATTTCCTAAATTAAAATTTTTTACACATAAACCTCTAAACTCTAAACTAAATCGCTAACTCATAAACTAACTCATAAGTTTGACATTCCCAAATAAAATTTTTAGTTTTATCCTGCTTGTAGATAAATGGTATAAAATATTTTATTACAAATTGAGATTAAAAAGTAACACACGTTCGTAATAAAAATTCTAAACAACAAACAAACAACTGATCGGTACATGCACGTTCAAACCCTGTCTGAAATTGCATGCAAAAGAAAGCCGTTTGGTACTCGAGTTTTGTTATTTGGAGGAAAATTGGATACACTTGATAAATAAATAAATAAATAATCTCAAGTTAACTGTTGAATGGTGGAGGCTTTGGCATGCTTTCCACGATGCCGCAAACCAGTGTGCTATCCCGCATGTTGTACTCGTCCCTCAAGGATCGATTAGGGGAAACACTGCTAAAATAAAGCTGCTGCCCAAGGTAATGCCGGTCCCATACCTCAGACCTGATGTTCCACATTCCGGCGTTGTCGAAAGTTATTAACACAGCAGCCCATGACTTGGGGAATACTTGAATCGTATGTCGGCTCACCGCGTCGAGAAGATTGTAGTTCATCCTCTTCTCGGGACTCCATGTTCCGGTCTCGATGCTGCAGGCATTGATTCGGAACATTTATTAGTATTAACGTATAACTTAAACACAAACTAATGGTCATATTTGTTGTGCCAATACTTACGCCACAGCAAAGAACGCATAGCCGTCTACGTTCCAAGATTGAATGGCTGTTTCATGATTCTCGAAGACAACTTCGATGAAGTCTTTGTATGTAATGTTGACAACAATTGGTTCTAGAACTACGTTTGAGACCTGAGCTGGTGGTTCATCCGGAATGTTATTGTACTTGAAAACCTTGTCTGCGACACCGTAGTATTCTGCAAGTTTAAATGGAGTGGTCGGCTCGACAAAAGAGACTCCATTAATCGCATATCGAAGCTTGCCATCGACCTTTTCAGCGGTGTTAGCCAGCCTGATGGTGCGGGTAATGTTAATGCCACCATATTTGTACGAGCCCTGAGGGTTAGGCCTAGCAGCGCTAGCAGTGAGATTCCAACGGAAGGTACGGAATTGATTGAGTGACCAAGCCCATCCAACAGGTGGTTTAGGGAGGTCAGGTTTGGGTCCTCCTTTGCCATTCATGTACCGGATGATGCCAGTTGCCGTAAGTTCTCGTTTCGTAAAACGTGACGAGGCCACAAGATAATAATCCAGCGGTTCTTGGTCGGCCGTGACGAGCACGGCAAAGCACATTCCGACATGCACGTCTAGGGACTCGTAGTTGTTCTGCACCGTGTGAGAACCCTCCATCTCGACCAGTTTCATTGTGTGGCCTTGGAACCTAACATTGATGGCGGTCTTGATTCCCGCATTACAGAACCTATACCTGTATGTTTGTCCAGCCTCCATGGTGAAGAGTGGTTCATCTTTACCATCACCTTTGGCGTTTTTCCCATTAATGTGGAGACCATCCGCTCGGCCGAGGTTGCGACCACTGTCGAGAATTTTCTTGAGGGTGGTATACCCTTTGTTGAACCAATCTCCCACCATGACAGTAAACTCACCAGCCGGTTGATCGTAAGGGACAGGAATAAGTGGACGGCTGTGAATACGAAGGCCACCAAAACCCCCGGCGGCCCTATGCATGTCGGTCACCGGATAATACATATAGCTGCCGATCTGATCCTTCACCTGGAAATGATAGGTATAATTCGTCCCGGGGAGAATAGGACACATGGTTCCCAACGTACCGTCTTGCCAAGAGTTCTTCCTATTCTGTATACCATGCCTGCAACAAATTCCATTTCCACCAATCATCGCCTCAACCATTCATTACAAATTATGAACCATATTCACTTACCATGTGAAAAGTAATGGCTCGTCAAGATTATTGAACACATTGATCTCAACATTGTTGTTGGTGGTAGAGTTTATACTTGGTCCGGGAAATTCACCATTGATAAGTATACCCTTGACCGGAACTCCCAAGGGAGCAACGTTACCGTAAGTCACCTTCCATTCAAAAGTTATGATCGGATCTCCGCCGTGAACCACCCATCCGACCCAAAGGCATAACATCGATATTAAAATCAACCTATCCATGATGTATGAAATATTGCAGATAAGATTTGCTTGAGTTGTTCTTGGCTTGGAACTAAGACTTCATTTTTATACAAGAATTTCTCCTCTTGTTTGACCATTCAATTCTTCCCTCCGCCTCCTAGCAGTGCGCCCATCTGTTTCTTTTCTTCCGTTAGTTCCTTTTGGACTGATTCCATTGCTTTCAAGACATACTATTTTAACACCAGTTTAGTTTTCTTTATGAGAAACTTGTTTTTTTATAAATAAAATTTAAATATTGATGTTTAGTTATTTATTTATTTAAATATAATGCTATTTTTATTTATTTATTTTATATCATATAGAAATTAAATTTATAATATATACTTTTGCACTATAAACATTAAAATATATGCTGAGATTTCTATTTATAAAAGAATAGAAGTAAATAAATCTAATGCAAGAAAAAATATATAAAAATATTGAATTAAATAGAATAAACATTTTCAAAATAAAATAATAATAATAATACGATGGGTAGCATATAAATAAATATAAATTTTAAAGGCTAATGTACTTCATAAAATAAAAATTCAAAATAGGTCTTTATTTACTTGACATTTGCATATTTTTTTCATTAAAAATAATTTTAATAGTTTAATCTTAGATTATAGAAATTTTTTAATAATAGTATATGTCGATGTATATTCTTAACTCTTCAAAAATATATATATAATTTTTTATATAAAATAATTTAAACTCGAATCTCGTATAATGAATATTATTATATATTTTACTAAAACTTCTCGTTGAGTTCACATTTTAACTTTAACCAATTCAAGAATATAGTGTGAGGTACTTTCCAAGTCTAGTATTATTGTAAAGGGAAAATTATTATATGAATTGTCTCACCATTTTATCATAACGAAAATTATATACTTATTTTTTTTTTCTTTTATCAATTTTTCAAAGATAAATAAATTTTATTTTTTTTCAAATTTAAATATGGTGTATACTTATTTAAATGTTTATTTTGAACGGATTGGTAAACGATATGATAAAAAAATTAATGTAATGATTTAAAGTTATTTATCGATTTTTTTGGTAATTTAGAACAGAAATCGTCTATTCTTTTGTTTTATTTGATGCTTCCACTTTAAAATAATGTGTTTAGAGTTTAAAGTTATGAGTTGTGGTTAGTGTTTTAAAAAATTAGGGATAGAATGTGAAAAATTAAGATTGGGATTTAGAATTTAATTTTTAATTTTTTTTAATGCGAGACATAAAAAGAGATATGATTAAAAGATAAAAATTATTCTATAATTTAACGTAATTGATTTTAAGTCGATTTTCTTAAAGTTAAAATAAATAAATAAAAGAAGAGGAAGAGAGAGATATGAATCATCTATATGGTCAAATCCCTTTTATTTCATAAAATAATTTGAACATAAAATTCATATAAATGCCAGCATTAGGAATTACAAAGGCATGTTTGGAACTCAAGCTTTCTCACACACTCTCACTCGTGTTTGAACCAGAAATGGGCATACAGAAATCTGCTTCATTTAAGTGTTATACGGTGGAGGCCTCGGCATGCCTTCGACGATACCGCAAACCATCACGTCCTCTGGCAGGTTGTACTCGTCTCTCAGGGAACGGTTCGGGGAAAGAATGCTGACATAAAGCTGTTGTCCAAGGTAATGCCTGTCCCATATCTCGGACCTGATGTTCCACATTCCACAGTTGTCGAATGTTATAAGGATAGCAGCCCAGGAATTGGGGAAAACCTGAATGGTGTGCCTGCTAACCGCGTCGAGAAGATTGTAGTTCATCCTCTTTTCAGGACTCCATCGACCGGTCTCGACGCTGCACAAACAATGATTGTACAAAAACACTTACAAACCATATTTATTTGTTATGTTAGAACAGAGAATGGTGCCAACACTTACGCCACAGCGAAGAATGAATAACCAGACAAGTGCCAAGATTGAACTGCCGCTTCATGATTCTCGAAGATAATTTCGACGAAGTTTTTATGTGTCATGTTGAGGACAATAGGTTCAAGAACTACTTTTGAGATCTGAGCTGGTGGTTCATCTGCAATGTTATCATACTTGAAAACCTTGTTTGCAACGTTGTAGTATTCCGCGAGTTTCAGTGGAGTCGTTGGCTCGACGTATGAGACTCCATTAATGGCATATCGAAGCTTGCCATCGACCATTGCGGCGGTGTTTGCCAGCTTGATTGTGCGGGTAATGTTAATACCACCATACTTGTAGGAGCCTTGAGGGTTCGGCCTAGCAGCGCTAGCAGTAAGGTTCCAACGGAAGGTACGGAATTGATTGAGTGACCAAGCCCATCCAACAGGTGGTCTAGGAATGTCGTATGAGGGCCCTGCCTTACCATTTTTGTACCGGATGATTCCCATTGTTGTAACCTCTCGTCTCGTAAAACGAGTGGAGGCAACGACATAGTAATCCCTTGGTTCCTGGTTGGCCGTGATGAGCACGGTGTAGCACTGCCCGACGTGCACATCCAGCGAGTCATACTCATTCTGCATCGTGTGAGAACCTTCCATCTCAACTAGTTTCATGGTGTGGCCTTGGAACCTGATGTTGAGAGATGTCTTGATTCCCACATTGCAAATCCTGTATCTGTATGTTTTTCCAGCTTCCATGATAAACAGAGGTTCATCTTTACCGTCACCTTTAGCGACTTTCCCGTTAATGTGGACACCATCAGCTCTGCCGAGGTTGCGGCCGCTGTCAAGAATTTTCTTCAGACTGTTGTACCCTTTATTAAACCAATCTCCAGCGATGATGGTATAGTCATCAGCCGGTTCATCATAAGGGACAGGAATGAGTGGACGACTGTTAACACGGAGGCCGCCAAATCCCCCGGCCGCCTTATGCATGACCGTCACCGGATAGTACATGTAACTACCAATTTGGTCCTTTACCTGGAAGTGATAGGTGAAATTCTTCCCAGGTGGGATGGGACACATTGTTCCCAGCACACCATCTTGCCAAGAGTTCTTTCTATGCTGCACACCGTTCCTGTAATTTGCTCAACTTTCATTACAATAATCAAACTGAAAAAACAAAAGCTACCCTTTGTTCATGAAACATAATTACTCACCATGTCAAAAGAAATGGCTCATCGAGGTAATTAAACACATTGACCACGATGTTGTTGTTGGTGGTAGAATTTATATTCGGCCCGGGAAATTGACCATTAATCAGAATACCTTTTACGGGAATGCCCAAGGGGGCAACCGTGCCATAGGTGACTTTCCATTCGAAAAAGATGATAGGATCTCCGCCTTGAACCACAAGCATCGATCCGGCCCAGAGACATAATAGCAACGATATCAACCGAGCCATCTCTCGGCCTCCCTATCTTTTTCCTAAAACGTCTCCTATGTAATTTTATTAATGTACACTGTTTATCTCCCCCTAGAGGAAGATATTGCTTGAGTTGGTTCTAGATTGAAACTAAGTCTGCCCTTTTATACATTCATACATGCTATTATTACCACTAACAGATTTTATTTTACATGGCTGAACCATTCTCTTCTGTTACAACAAGAATTTTCACATTTGTGTGCCCAAAAATAGAGATGATGGGAGGGATTTTCGAGTGTGGGAATTCACCAAATTGTGCTATAAAATGGGAGAACAATCGCAGAGATTAGGCAGGGAGGAAGAAGCAGAGTATCTTCTTCCTCACAACTTAGTGAGTAGGTAGATTTATTATAATAACATAATTATTTATAAAGAGAGCCGAGCAGCCGATTACTGAAGAGAGATGATGTCCGGGGTGGTACTTAAGCTTCTCATGTGCTCCTTAATCGGAGCATTAATGCACGGTGTCTGCGGTGGAGACCCTTACTTGTTCTTCACATGGAACGTCACCTACGGCATCATCTCTCCGTTGGGAGTTCCTCAGCAAGTCATTCTCATCAACGGTGAATTCCCAGGCCCCAATATTAACTCCACTACCAATAACAATATTGTGGTCAATGTCTTTAACAATCTTGATGAGCCTTTTCTTTTCACATGGTATGGTGTTTCCACAGAAAAACATTGTATATAACTATATATTATCTATATTTGACTAATTAATCATATATCAATCGTTGATTGTTGTTGAATTTCAGTCATTTAAATGTATTGCAGGAGTGGAATTCAGCAGAGAAAAAATTCATGGCAAGATGGAATGCCTGGAACCAATTGTCCCATTGCTCCGGGAACCAACTACACGTACCAGTTTCAGGTGAAGGACCAGATTGGAAGCTACATCTACTATCCCTCCACCGCAATGCATAAGGCTGCCGGTGGTTTTGGTGGTCTTAAGGTGCACAGTCGTCCGCTCATTCCTATCCCCTATGATGAACCCGCCGATGATTACACGGTCCTCATTGGCGACTGGTATACTAAGAGCCACAAGGAGTTAAAGAGCTTCTTAGACAGCAGTCGCCCTTTGGGCAGGCCTGAAGGCGTTCTCATTAATGGTAAAGCTGGTAAAGTTGGAGTGGAGCAGGAACCGTTGTTCACCATGGAAGCAGGCAAGACATACAAGTACAGGGTGTGCAATGTTGGACTCATGGCCTCCCTCAACTTCAGGATCCAAGGCCACAAGATGAAACTTGTGGAAATGGAGGGTTCCCACACCATTCAGAACATGTATGAATCCTTGGATGTGCATATTGGACAGTGTTTTACAGTGCTTGTTACTGCCGACCAAGCTCCTAAAAGCTACTATATTGTAGCATCCACTCGATTTCTCAAGGAAGTAAAGACAAGCACTGCCATTGTTGGATACACCAATGGGAAGGGAGAAGCCTCACCCGAGCTTCCTCCCGCCCCTGTTGGTTGGGCTTGGTCACTCAATCAGTTTCGCACCTTCCGTTGGAACCTTACTGCTAGTGCTGCAAGGCCAAATCCTCAAGGATCCTACCATTATGGTGCTATTAACATCACTCGCACTATCAAATTGGTGAACAGTGTAAGCAGAGCCAACGGCAAGCTCCGTTACGGTTTTAATGGTGTCTCCCATATCGATCCGGCCACCCCACTGAAGTTGGCGGAATACTTTAACATGGCTGATAAGGTTTTCAAATACAATGTGATGAAGGATGAAGCAGAAGAGACCACAGACCTCACAGTGCAACCAAACGTGCTCAACATGACATTTCGTAACTTCGTGGAGATCATATTTGAGAATCACGAGAAAAGCATGCAGTCATACCAGGTGAATGGATATTCGTTCTTTGCGGTGGCTGTTGAGCCGGGGACATGGGATCCGGAGAAGAGGATGCACTACAATCTACTCGACGCGGTGAGCAGGCACACGATACAAGTGTTCCCCAAGTCATGGGCCGCCATCCTTTTGACATTTGATAACGCAGGCATGTGGAATATCAGGTCAGAGAAATGGGAGAGGGCATACTTAGGACAACAGCTCTACGCCAGTATTCTGTCGCCTGAGAAATCCCTGAGGGATGAGTACAACATACCGGAGAACACTCAACTGTGTGGCATAGTCAAGGGATTGCCCAAGCTTCCAGCTTATACATAACTGATCAACAACTCCCATGTATTTGGCTGCTGCTACGTGCCTCTTATTACTATGTAATCGTTATATATATCAACCTTTTCACACTTAACACAATATGGTCAGGACAATGATCCGAGAAATCAGGAGCCAGAAACTCACAAAAGCAGTAGGACAAAAGCTTAACCAAATCTGATTAACCAACAATCTATCCTGCATAGCCTCAGAAATCCCTTGACTTTCATCAAACTCAGAACTCTCTTGAGGTTTGGAAATAATATTAAAATCTCCAGCAATAGACCAAAGACCATCACCAACTCTCTCCTTCAAATTAACCAGATCCCTCCATAAAGTCGATCTATCTTCACGGTCATTGCACCCATAGACAACAGAAAGAAAGAAACAATCATCTCCCTTCAGCAACTGACAAGTAAAAAACTGATCAGAGCATCCTACCTCAATTAACTACCAACCACCACTAATAAGAACACATATTTTATCATTTACAGCATGTAAATAGTTATTGAACAAATTTCACCCTCTAAACTTACTATTCACTATATCAGCAGCCTTAGACTCGCGAACTCTTGTCTCTAACAAACACAAAATTTCTACATTCAAACGCCTCACCATACTAACAAGCCTTTTCTGTTTAAGGGGGTCATTTAAACACCTTAAATTCCAGATTAATGTTTTCATAACAAAGACTTTTTCTTTAAGTTTCAACTGATTCATCAAATCGGCAACACCAGCAGGCAGCAGCAGGAACATCCACCTTTACACCAGGCGCTTCCTGCTCATCATCACAAGACATGAAAGATGTTAAATATTAAATATTGCAACTTTCACTAATGATTAATTGCCAGTTCGTGATGCCGAGTGGATGGAATTGGCGAAGAAGGAAACAAAATTATGTCCTCAAGAAACTGACGTCTGAACAAAAAAGACCAACTCATTTAAGCAAGGTGGGGACATCCCATCGTTATAATGTTTAGAATTCATATTTTTATTAAACAATTATTGTAATTTTAATTTAATATTAATTTTATGAAAATAAAAATATATTTAATAGTTGATTTATTTTATTCCAAATAAAATGAGAAAATAATTCTATTTTAATCATATTTTTTTTAACAAGCTAACAGTAATTACAAGTAGTATCTGTTCTAGAATATAATCTTCACCATTTGACATTGATCGCTCAATCACTCTACTGGTATCGCTGGTGCTCAAACCCGTGACCTCTAGGAACATCAACCGTTCCTTTAATCATATTTTTAAATTAAGTACTATTTTAGTTAAAAATATAACCATTTAATGCTTAAACAATTGATTTTATATCATAGAAACTCAGATTCAAATTAAGTACTATTTTAGTTAAAAATATAACCATTTAATGCTTAAACAATTGATTTTATATCATAGAAACTCAGATTCAAGTCACTCTAGTTGTATTTTGTTATAATTTTAAATGATAATCTAGTATAAATTAAATATAAATTGAGGTGAATTTTATTCAAATTGATACCTAGTTAAGATAATTAAGTGTTTGACCTATTTTGGAAGAGATACTATACTATAATCACTATAATTGAATAAAAAAAATGTTTGGCTTATTTTGCAAGGGGTTTTGATGTCTTTTTTTTAGTTTATAAACTTTAAATATGATTTTATTAAAAAAATTATTACATAATCTTTATTTATCATGTTATTAATAATCTCGTTTAAAAATTTATTACTTTCACAATATAAAAAAATAAAGATTCACTTAAAAATAAAAAATTATATTAAAAATATTATTAGATAAAATTATAAATAACATTATAAATTAAATCCATATAATAAGTTTTTATTTTATTATCAAAGTATAAAATAAAAATAAATAGTTTACCCTTAATTTATCACCTCCAAATATCTTATTATACGATTTTACTTTAATTTTCTTTATTTTCATTACACGATTCTTTTCCTAATGATTCTCTAAAAAAATTATATTATATGTCTTATCACATCATCTGAAGACCAACCACTAAAGTCGTTATAGTTAATACTCAACTCAGAAGGGGTCGTGTTGGGTGCAGCCAGCCAGCCAGTGAAAGCAAGGGCCCCACGTAAAGGCTGTCGGACGCCAAAATATCATAAATTTCCAATAGTTAAACGTCAACAGCCTTAAAAATAGGAAGAAAAAATCGTTGCTTTATATGTTATCATCTTCTCAGGCTTGATTCCAACAGTGAACTTTGTTCCCGTTCGATTTCCCGTTAGAAATTTATATCAGACCAGAAGGTTCAGCTCAGATCCTTTCCCTTTGTTCGTTCATCCAATCCATTAGGAGAAAGATGAGGGAGATTATAAGCATCCATATAGGCCAAGCTGGGATTCAGGTTGGGAATTCATGCTGGGAACTCTACTGTCTTGAACATGGAATACAACCCGATGGAATGATGCCCAGGTTCTTTTTTTTTTCTCTCCACTTTTTGTGATCAAAATTGAAACCCCATTTTTTCCTAACAAAAAGTACTGATCTTGAGTCCTGGTAAGGAATAATTTTTCTTTTCCTGCTTGATTGCAGTGACACATCTGTTGGCGTAGCACATGATGCTTTCAACACTTTCTTCAGCGAAACCGGTTCAGGGAAGCATGTGCCTAGAGCCGTGTTTGTGGATCTGGAACCCACTGTGATCGATGAAGTTAGGACCGGGCCTTACCGCCAACTTTTCCACCCCGAGCAGCTTATTTCTGGCAAGGAAGATGCTGCTAATAACTTTGCCAGAGGCCATTATACAAGTACTAAACACCATCTCAATCTCTTTGCCTAGCTGCTGTTGGTATCTTTAACTGTTTGGTTGGTTTAATCTAGTGCTTGTGTTTTGCAGTTGGGAAGGAAATTGTCGATCTTTGCCTTGACCGTGTTCGGAAGTTAGCTGATAATTGCACTGGCTTGCAAGGGTTTCTGGTGTTTAATGCTGTTGGTGGTGGAACTGGTTCTGGTCTAGGGTCTTTGTTGTTAGAGCGCTTATCGGTTGATTATGGAAAGAAGTCTAAGCTTGGGTTTACCATCTATCCTTCACCTCAGGTAACTCATGGATGAGGTTCTGAGTTTGTATCTTTTTTGGTAATAGCAGATTTTGTTTTGAGCATGGCTATTTTGTTTAACTTGCAGGTGTCGACGGCTGTTGTGGAACCTTACAATAGTGTTCTGTCTACTCATTCCCTTCTCGAGCACACGGATGTGGCTGTGCTCTTGGACAATGAAGCAATTTATGACATATGCCGTAGGTCACTTGATATTGAGAGACCGACTTACACGAACTTGAACCGTTTGATATCTCAGATTATATCATCCTTGACGACTTCTTTAAGGTTTGATGGAGCCATTAATGTGGATGTTACGGAGTTTCAAACCAATCTGGTTCCATACCCTCGTATCCACTTCATGCTCTCCTCATATGCACCTGTTATTTCAGCTGCGAAAGCGTACCACGAGCAATTGTCAGTTCCTGAGATCACGAGTGCTGTGTTTGAGCCCTCGAGCATGATGGCGAAGTGTGATCCTAGGCATGGGAAGTACATGGCATGCTGCCTCATGTATCGAGGAGATGTTGTCCCCAAGGATGTTAATGCTTCTGTTGCTACTATCAAAACGAAGAGGACCGTGCAGTTTGTTGACTGGTAAGAGAATTTCTTATATGTAGATTTTATTCTTTAGGAGATTATGGAATGCAAAGGGGTTAATGCAAGCATTTTTGTTTGGGTGCACAGGTGCCCGACTGGCTTCAAATGTGGTATTAATTATCAGCCCCCAACTGTTGTACCTGGAGGCGATCTTGCTAAGGTACAGCGAGCTGTTTGCATGATAAGCAACAACACAGCAGTGGCTGAGGTGTTTGCACGCATCGACCACAAGTTCGACCTCATGTACGCAAAGAGAGCTTTTGTGCATTGGTATGTTGGTGAAGGCATGGAGGAAGGTGAGTTCTCTGAAGCTCGTGAGGACCTGGCAGCCCTGGAAAAAGACTACGAAGAAGTTGGTGCTGAAGGTGTCGAGGAAGAAGAGGATGCCGAAGACTATTGATGTTCTCATGCAAAGATATCTACTTTGAAGACTCGTTCATTGTCCCAGGGTATCCCTACCCCCTTTCCCGTGCCTTTCCTATTGTTTTATCTTGTTGAATGGTTATTTTGTTACAAATGTTGTCTTCTATGCTATCGATGATTTACTTGAAGCCATTTTATGCTGTCAATGAAGTAATATTTATAATTTTGTTAACTGTTAAATGTCCTTTTGTTATAAATGTTGTCTTTTGTTCATGAAAGATCATCAGCAATAAATTGCTTTACAATCTGTCATCCTGTCTTCTTGTTCTGTCTATGTTTCATGAGCAATAAAGTGCCTCATTAAAATAAATTGTTGCATTTTTATTTACTCTGTTCCCCCGTACATGTTTGCTCCATAATCATACATGCGAATACAGGGATATGACCTAATGGGATTCTTCAGATATGTGAAAAAATAGTAAAAATCAAACATATCCATGTCAAAGACGTTCTGATGTCAACTGATTAGAGTTGGCAATTGCTATGGGATTACACTATCCATTTTACGGTTCGTGTTTGGATTTCATGGTTCCCTAAGAATATAATGTGTCTTGCCTATACACCCTCAACTTGGTGTATGCTATGGAATTTGAACTTGAAGAGAAAATGGTCTGCGGGGCATGACTGAAACAGTAATAATTTTCATTTCAAACAGTGAAAATTGTTGTTTCGAATTCTTTCTAAAGCAACACTAGGAACAGACAACCTCAAGTTACTCTCTTTCATGGTAGAGAGACGGAATCAGCTTTGGCAGAACAAGTGGCAAAGCGTAGGAAGATCCCAGATAGCATCATTTGGATCAAATGCATTCTGAAGGTATTCATTAACCCCGTTCATTGCATATAAATTTGCTGATATCTGTCTTTCTACCTTCAAGCGTTCAAATTCCTGAAGCTCATGATGTATTCCTTGAGGCAAAAGACCAGCATCTTGTGGAAACTCTGGTCCTTGGCTTAACGGAATCTGATCAAAACCTGTTGTAATAGGCCAGACTTGATCAAACTGCGACGGGGCCGGTTCAAGCTCACTGACAAACTTGTTCAACTCTGGCCTGTACGCGCCATCAAACATCTGGATTGAATTACACGGAAAACCATTGTCCCTGGTGGTGGACACAAAGCTATCAGTGCTACCAGCATTACCGATACTGTCACTACTGCTAACAATAGTGCTTGCTTTAATCATGATCTTGTTGGAGTTGGTGTTGCTACAAGTCCCTTGCCTTAAAGTCTTCTTATGATCAAGCAGGTTCCTAATCTTCAACGAGAGACGAGAATCGGTCGGAATATGGATCGCGAAATTGGTCCGTGTATTCGAACCCCGGAGAAGGCAAGCGGCTTCATCATAAGCTCTAGCGGCTTCCTCTGCCGTCTCGAATGTCCCCAACCACATCCTTATCTTCTTCGTGGTGTCTTTGATCTCGGCAACCCATTTCCCCGAAGGCCTCTGCCGTACACCAACGAACTTGTTCCTCCTGTTGGTAGCTGCAACTCTCTCCTTCAGTTTCCCCTTCTGCTGGCTTGCAACTTGTTTGTGTTCCATTTGAGGGAATGCTTGTGGGTTGGACCAAATAAACAGGGAGAGAAGCATGACTTATATTAGATATGAAGTGGCCATGGGGTTGTTGAAGTGGTGGGAGGGTTGTCTCTCATTGTTGTCAGCATGTTGGGTGTAGTAGTTGTTCCATGGTTAGTGACTGATATATCAAGGCTGGGTTGACAAAATCATTTAGGATATGATTATGTGAAGGGATGACACGTGGAGAAAGTAGGCTCCCACTAAAACAGACAATGGAGCTCATTGGAAGAATCCAAAAGGGAAGAAACAGCAAAGCAGAGTGGAATCTCAAGCAGGGCTGATTAGAATGAAATGGAATGGAATCTCTAGCAGAGTTGTAAATAGAAAACACCAAGAAATTCTATTAATTGTGCATTTACAGTCCTACTTAGGACTATCCACTAGGAAGGAAGGAATTTTTACTAGTTCATTTCAGTAGATGGGTCATGGGTGTACCAATAATTTAAATAGCATATACTAGTGCTCACTACTCATAAGTACATAGAACTAGAATATACCTTGAAACAACCCTCGACAATCTGAGCAAGGGAAATTAAAGCTTAAAAATAAGAAGAGCAAATTTTTAGGATTGAAAAATATTTTTTTAAAAATTTAAATGTGAAATTAAAAATAATTTTTTAGTAATGATCATATATTGTTTAAATTTTAAAATTGAAAATTATTGTAGCAATTTATTTTTTTATATTATTAAATTAATAAATCATTAATATTTAATTATAGTAAATAATTAACTGATAAAAAAACTTACACCCGAAAATATAAATAATCCTTTTTTTTATAATACTCTGTATTAAGTAAAAAAAAAATCAAGTTTTGAGGGTGAAAATGAGTTAGGCTACGTGGATTAACGCCCAACATTGATTAATAACGCTTCCTTTTCTTTGTTAAATCTTAACCACGAGTCACTATGTCTGCACAAGCAACTGTCAACCGCCAACAACGTCCATTCCCTTCTCTCTCTGCTAAACATGTTAATGGTGGCAACCTTCAGCTCTCTTACACTACCCTCCTTGAAACTGGAATCCCCACTTCCATTTCCTTCATGCTCCACCGCCAGAACCCAAATCTTCACCGTTCCGCGCTTCAGACCACCAAATGGCTTCCTTTTATGCTCCATTTCAAGTCATTATTCCACCACTCCCATGGACGGTCAGCTTCACGATAAGACTAACACCACCGTCGACCCCCAGTCTCAACTTCAAACTTGGTACTGTTTTGTATCTTTTGTTAGTTTAATTTCAAGACCCATAGTTTGTACTTTGTAATACTGTTTCTTTTGTTTTTATAGTTCATGGAACTGGAGGGGGTATTCCATTCGCTATCAGTGTGCTGGGAGCTCCGGTCCTGCCTTAGTTTTAGTACATGGTTTTGGAGCAAGCAGGTCTGCATAATTGAAAACTTTCTCCTCATAGGAAAAAAGTGATTTCTTGTCCAGTAAAGCTTTTCGATCTTGGGGTAGATTGTTTGTATTACTGCTTCTGATTTATGTTCAAACGTTTAGATTCTCAATCAAGCAATTAGTATATGTATATGAATGTTCGAGTGTGTATTGGTTATTGATTGTTTCAAGGTTTCCTTTCAATAGCTTGATTCCATGTTTACATACATGATTTTCAGTTCTTGTGGTTTCCTGCTTACTGCAGTGATCATTGGAGGAAAAATATTCCTGTTCTAGCGAAATCACATAGGGTATATGCTATAGATCTTATCGGCTATGGATACTCGGACAAGCCGAGTCCTGGTGAGGTTGGGGATTCATTCTATACATTTGAGACTTGGGCTTCCCAACTAAATGATTTCTGTAGCAGTGTGGTTAAAGACAAAGCATTCTTTATTTGTAACTCTATTGGAGGTAACGACCCTTTTCATTAGATGTTATTTTCTTTCTGAACAAGTAAAGCTTATGTTTTGTATAGATTATTTATAACAGACATATGCCAGTTGAAATAATGGGGATCTTTGTGTAGGACTCGTTGGTCTTCAAGCAGCGGTCGCAAATCCGAAGACTTGTAGGGGTTTATTCCTATTAAATATATCTCTGCGCATGCTTCATGTCCAAAAACAGCCATGGTTCGGAAGACCTTTCATTGCATCATTTCAGAGTTTGCTTAGGTAACAATGATATGGAAGCATTTTTATTTTTCCAGCCACGTTTTAGAGGGTTGCAATAGCCATATTGGTTTTTTAGGCAGCAATGATGTCTTGGCAGGAACACTGCAGTGGGGAAAGTTTTCTTCAGATCCGTCGCCACACCAGAGTCTGTTAGAAGTATTCTTTGCCAGGTAATCTTCTATGGTGGCTTTTGTAAGAAATGAATTTATCTTTATATATATGCTGGGTAAGTTGGCTTGTCTGGATATTACCGAGGTTCGAACATGTGACATTAGTCTTACAACCGAGACTTGGAATCACAAGTTCAATGTTTCTACGAACATTTTGCTGCATAGCTACTGGTTGATAATTGCTTCTGGTGTTGCATTTCAGTGTTACCATGACACTTCTCAAGTGACTGATGAACTAGTTCAGATTATCCTGCATCCGGGACTCGAGCCTGGTGCTGTTGATGTTTTTCTTGAGTTCATATGCTACTCAGGTGGCCCCCTGCCTGAGGAATTACTGCCGCAGGTTAAAGTGAGTTTCTTAAACTGATTTTTCATTCACTTTCTTCTTTCCCTCTCATTCCAGTATTAATTTGACAGATTGAGCTTATGCTTCTTGTTTTTCCTCTTTTTGCAGTGCCCTGTCTTAATAGCATGGGGTGACAAGGATCCATGGGAAAGCATAGAACTTGGAAGAGCCTACGGGGAGTTTGATACCGTAGAAGACTTCATTGTCCTCCCTAACGTTGGCCACTGCCCTCAGGTCTCTCTCTCTCTCTCTTAAACACACACACACACGTACATGTGCATGAAGAAAGCATGGCTCGATGGGTTTTACTTTTAACAAATATGATGATTTGTTGTGAATGTCTTCTTTCATCTCAGTATTATGGATGTGCATGCAGGATGAAGCTCCACAACTTGTGAATCCACTTGTAGAGTCATTTGTGGCAAGACATTCTAAATCTCCGGCTAGTGCACCTACAACCATTTGAACCGCGGGTGGAGCTTTCGTTGCCACTTGTGCATCCATTATTGACATTCATGATACTCCTTTGCAAAGGCCAGTATCAATACTATACTCCAGATGAATCGAATGGCACCGGAATGCCCTTCATACGTACTGTTTTACATTTGAATGCCTGACCAATGGCATCCTTCATCAAATATGTAAAGCAAAATTTTACTTGGAATGCAAAATCCTCCAATGTGATTGGATTCTCAGTTCTCACCTTAGTGAATTGCCAAATTTGAAACTTACTACCAAAATTCCTAGAATTATCATGTTAAAAGACAAAATGAATAAAAAAATGTGTACACTGTGGTATGTTTGCTACAAGTGTTCCTTTTAATATAATGGAGGACTGCACTCTAGAATGACATTTCTCTGCAATGGTTTTTGTTTTCATTAGTTAGTACTCTGGTTGCCAGCAGCTAGCACTTCTTTGAGACATTTCCAGTTGCAGCCAAAACCGGAATTGGAGTTTCAAGGAGTTGTTCTTCGTACAACCAATCCGGGACCTGCTTGGCTGCTTCTGTAGTCAACTTGCATGATAACTGCGTTATCTGCATGACTTTCATCAATCTTGTTTCAACCGGAACCATTGAATCCTGTTCTGATGCAATGGCTTCCTCCTTCATCACATCACCATCCTCCAAAGATTAATCCATCAAAATGTTATAAATGCAACTATGCACAACAGCTCCGTTGACGACCGTCATTAAACGTCATCTCAATGTTAGTCAGTTTTTCACCAAGGCTGCACTAGCTTCTTGTTCCCCTGAATCAACTACCCTATCAATCGAGTCTGAGACATCGATTTCTTCAACCTCAAAGTTTAACTCCTCTTCAGATGAGTTGCATCTAAGATGCTTACTGCTTCTTTGTTTGCCAAACAAGCTTCCTTCTTCATCCACTGGAGTCATCTGAATGTAATAAAAGAAGCATTGCCAGCAACACTCAGCATACTCTTTTCATTTGCAAAACAAGCATACTCAAAGCATATAACACTTTTCTTTTTTACCTTGACATTAGTAAGATCTACATTGTTCTCCCTTAGAAACGAAACAAAGTCATTAAAATTCTCTTCTAAAGGACGATAGTGACCGCTGTGAGGCCAGACTGCCTGATGAACAAAGTAACAGTAAAGCTTAAGAGTCTCTATTGACAGGAACCAGTAATAGCTCAATGGTATTATGCATAGGTATACCTTAAGGACGCCATTGTCGACAACTAATCTTCCAGCAGCAATAGTGGCACCTCCGGCTAAGAAGCTAGAATGTTGAAATGTACCTTTCTTCTTCACACCAACATACAAGATCTTCGATGTGCTGAGAACAAAAATCCACTTCGCATCGCCTGTTTCTTCAATAGTATGGAGAAGCTTCCCTGTTTGCTTGAACACGAACTTCCCGTCTACCGCAATAACTTCATAGGGCTTCCTTTCTATCTGTATACCAGATAATTATTTCAGTAAGATTCTGAATATAGATCCTTATAAAGTAGGTGGAAGAAAATGAAATAAAGACTCACCGGACCAAGATATTTGATGCATTGCAATTGAAGCTTTGATCTCAGACATTTTTCTATATTTACTTCTTTCCCTTCACCAATGTCCAGCCTGCATTTTCAATACAAGTTCATCGATTTTCGATATCAGTTTCTTGATCTTTGAATCAAAATGCCTTACCAATGAACCAAAACAAACAGTTGGAGAAGTTTACCAGTAAAAAAAGGGTTCCTGACTCTGAGAATGTAGCCATTGATTATAATAAAAGTGTAAATTGTGTCCATACCGATGTCTTGGGTCAATCTGAATAACACATGAAACCGGAATCACCAACGGATAACAAAGAACAAGGGTGATTAAACTAAGTGCATTTTTAGTGAAATTCACTTACAGCCTCAAGCCAGTGTTGCAGGGCAAGCTTTTGAGCCTTATCATTCTTTGATAAACCTTTTCCAACCTTGGCAGCTCTTGTTCTTGCCCTCGACCAACGCGAAATGGCAGTTTCATGTTTACCGATATCGAAAAACGATATTGAACTCCTCTTAAGTTCTGCAAAATCTAAGAGCCTCCACCTACATTACAAGTTACAACAAACAATTGCATCAGAAAATTAAACAATGAAGTAAAATAAAGAACTTCTGCATAAAAATGTGTACACACACACACACACACCATGTCTGGTCCGCAAGAACTGCACAGTCTGCTAACTTTCTCCTTGTTCGAAAACTCTTGTACACTTTCTGCAATCTTATTGCCGCCTCATCTAGTGGATTGCTGAGATCCAAAACTGGTGCTTCAGTGGTTAAATTCTCTGCTTTATCCGAAACCATTCTGTCGAAATCAGTCCCTTTAAAGCCAACAGATCCTTCCAATCTAACAAGTGTTTTGGCACCATCATCTCCAAAACTAATGGAGTTCACAGTTACAGATTCCAAGCCATTTTCCACATCACTGCATTTAGCAAACGGGCAGGGCAAAGCAACACCCATCTCTATGAATCAAACCAACAAGAGGGTACTTGAGATTTTTCTGTACAGTTTCAGTTTTTTTCTATCTACAGATCTTGAAATACAGTGTTTGAAACCTGGCTGCAGAAACCGAAGCTACCTAGCATTGGTAACATAGAACAGAAATGGTGGGTTATATATTTGCATATTGAGACAGGTACTTGCCAAGTTCAATGACCTAAACACGGCTTGTCCTTGGTTTCTTTTCAGACACGTGGACTGGTTGGGCTGCTTATTATAAATATTTGTATATATTTGAGCTCTAAATATCTACTCCATGGCGGAACAAGGGAAATCAATAGTGAAAGAGAGGCAGTTCATCGTATCAACTAAATGGATTTTACTTTCTCACTTTTAGATCGTGCTGGAAAAGAAAACAAACACAGTGATCTGAATATAAATAAATATTCTAGGATTGTACTTCAATATCAGGCATGCAGGAAGCATGCATCCTGTGGAAGCTTTTATTATATATCATAAATGTAAACATTATCTGTACATTGAAATTATTATGCCTTAATTAAATGCAAAAATTATGTGTTGAGACTTATTATTGGAGGATTGTATTTGTGCATGCATGTATTTTGAAGTTCCAACACTTTTAATTCAACATATCAGTCGCGTTTTCAAGTTATTATAATTTTTGTCGTAATTTCTTAATTATAAGTTAGAGTGTCATTTGTAAAATTTTAACAAATTTGTAATATTTGTCTAAACACTCCTTTTTCTATGTCTTTTATTAAAATAATTCTAAAAAAATAAATTTTAAATATTAATAATACCCTTAATTTCTTAAACCTTAACTATAATCTTTAACTTTAAACTTTAAACCCAAAGACGAAGCTATATAGTGGTGGAAAGGGGCAATCGCTCCACCCAAAAAGAATTTTTTTCACTTTTGTCTCCCTATTTAATTTTTTTTAAAATGAATTTTTTATAAATTTACTCTTTACTTTTAAGCATTTACATTTTATTTTCGATTTTAAATTTATTTTCGTCCCCGTCTAAACTCATTATTTTAAAATAAAATATTGACCAAAATATAATAAAAGGCCATACAATTCGGAGAAAAAAATCACTATCTTTTTACAATTTAACTATTTAAACTCTCTTTCCAACGCTCTGTCCACGACTTTTAACAGATTGTTGTCTGATAAACTTCCTGTTTCTAATTCATTTAAAAGTCACCCAACATTAATAATGCCAAAGACCTGTCCGCTTATAATTGAAAACTCTGTGTATATAATGTAAGTGCATGACAGCACAAACAGACATATAATATCAAAATAAGTGTTTAAATTATTTTTTATTTTAAATGTTACAACTTTTTTTTAGGTACTCAAATTATTATTTTTATTATTTTAAGATTAATTGTGAGTATTTTAATAAAATAATAATTTAATTACTTAAAAATATTTAGACAGTTATTTTAAATTATTTAAGAGTTTTAATTTTTGTGTCTTCCATTACAAATTCAAAATTTTCTGTTTTCCAACGGTAACCTGGTTTCATCTTTCCCGTCTACTTTTATTTATTGGCATCTATAAATGTGAGAGTGTGAATCGGAAGAGGCGGAGTACAACTGTCATTGTTTGGGATCTCCATGAAAAAGGATTGCACCGTACGAGATGCCGATGCTTACGTGTCGTCGTTGAATTCGACCACGTTGTGTTGTCCGGTGCTACAGATACAGGCCTAACCAAAACTTATGCTTCTGGTTTCTGCAAAAATGCTAATCATTAGGTGATGGAATTAATTAATTTAGGTCTGAAAAAAACACTTAATTATGTTACCTAAGCTTAATGTGACACATAATATAACAATTAGTGGTTAGATAGTTGATACAAGTGGGGTTTTTTCCCTTTATATTATCATATGCACTTGCGACGAAAAATTAAAATAATTTTAGTTTTAAAGTATAAAAATTTAATTATGATATAAGATTTAGGTGTAAAATTTAAGATTTAAAGTCAGAATTTAGTGTTTATACGTTATGATTTAGTTTTTAGATAATATGTGAGGATTTAAGTTTTAATCTTTAAGTTTTAAATAATAACCTTAAATTATAAATTTCAACAACTATCTTTAAATACAAAACTCATAAACTTAAACCTCTAAATAATACATCTGAATTAAGTATTTAAACCTTAAAATTAAAGTATTTGTGAAATTTAGTTTCACCGTCAGTATATCTAATAATTACTCTTATAATAATATAATGTAAGTTAATTGTTTGAGTTATGGTTAGTTTATCATTGCTTTTGAAAAGTGTTATCAAAAGGTGATTTAAAAATAATTATAAGATTTTATTGTTTGATATTGTAATCAAAAAGTATTTTGTAAAGATAAAGTCTTTGTTTGATAAATAAAGATTTGAGCGAAAACTAAAGATTTAAGCTAAAATTAAAGGTTTAACCAGTTAAGTTTATTAATTCAAACCGTTTAATGAATAGTGAATTTGGATAAAGTTTATATTTTTAAAAATTTGTTAGTATGAGTTTTTCGAAATTAAAATTTTTGACAAAAGTGTTATAAAAATTCTTTTATCTTATAAAAAATTACAAATAACTTAAATTTAATATTTTTTTTATTTTATTTATTCAACTTCACATATTTATTTATGTTATGATATTTATAAACTAATACTTTTGAATTACTTAAACTTTAGCATATTTAAATTGTGTTGTTTTGAATGTCAACTCTAATTAAATCTATACCATATGGCATCAACAATACTTTGTTTTTTAATTGTTTGACATTTAAATTTAAATTTATGTCACATTTATACTCCTATGTTTTTTAATTGTTTTGAACTACAAGTAGTCTGAAATACCAATTAAATCTATACCATATGGCATCAACAATACTTTGCATAAAATCTTCGAAAATTCTCAACAAAAATCAAGGTTTTTTTCTTTTTTCTTTTTAAATAACATACCGTTCTCGCTTAACCACGACGATTTTAATTACAGATCTCATAGTAATTTGTCAACAAAAAAGCCTACTTCAAGAAAACAAAGCCTTATCAGCCATAGACGGGGCTTGCTGCAACAGAAAAAATTGTATCTTAAATGTTGAAACGAGCTCACCGGCCACCACAGGCAGAGGCAGATGCACTTCCTTTACAAGAAGTATTCAGGTGTCCTCTCCTAGGAGCCGGCTCAAACTGCAAGGACACAGTATTTGTACAATGTTTACAGAAGGGTCTGTGCAAGCAGCCAAGCATGTATATATATGCATACGGCTCACCTGAATGAATGGATGACCCTTGCACTCGTCAACTTCCAAGATAGAACCCATGTTTCCACACCGAGAGCAATAATTCAACCCAGCACCCCTTGGAGAAATGCCCCAACCACAATAGATCACACATGGGACCCTTGTGAGGGACTTCTTGAACACGGTCGTATGTTGTCCAGGGTTTCGATTGCCGGAGACAACCCACCGTGGAGACAGAAAATTTCAGATTCAACCTTCAAAAAACCAACAAAGTCTGGAGCTAAGAATCAATCATTAACAAAAACCAAATGTAAACATGAAAAACAGTCAAGCACACCTAATTACTGTTCTAATTTCATGCAACACAACCTACAAACTCCATAAAAGATCATAGCAAACATCAAACAATAAGTAATAAAAGTACTAACCAATGCTGTTAATGGTAAATAATCAGTGAAAGTCTTCCATCATCATGTTAGGCAAACTGTTAACTGTTCTCTGCAAATCTAACCAACTTTATATTTACAAAACAAGAATTACATGTTAAGTGAATCATGTTTCTAGTACAACAAAACCGATTCAAACTCGGAAAGTACAAAAAATCATTGTGATCCCAAGAATATTATTTTACGCATCGGCATTCAAGCGAGTAGCCTAATACCATACAAACAAGAAATGGAAAATCCACACAAATGCATGATGGATGTTACCATGATTTATGAAGACAAGAACACAGTACTATGTTTTTCCAAATAGCTCATAACAATTGTTGAGACACAAAGTAGCATCCTCAATCAGAAAACTCACCTTCCCTCCGATTCGAAAAAGCTCTGCAAGATCATGAAACTGCTCATGGATATCACCACATATTGTAACAGGCTGTCTTGCACCAAATATAAATAAATAAAGTCAAAATGATCTCACCCTATCTGATAAGAGTAGGCAAATCATCTACTAATCCAAGTAGTTCAAAAGCTCCGGCAGTGATTCTTAAAACAGAAACTTAACAAGAGGACACTCCAAGTATTAAAACATGAAACTAAACACTAAACACGAGCTACAGGCAACGAAAATGGTAACGAAATTAAACCCAGAAAATAAATATAAACAGTTGTGATCAACGTTGGTTAAACCAAGCAAATCTAAAACTTGATTCCACAAAAATCCTATCTTTCTTTTCTCCCTTTAAAATCCTTGAGCAGATCACATGAATTTAACCAAATACACAGCCATAAACCATCCACAGAGCAATACGTGAATTCGAATCCACCAAAGACTCCATCTTTAATTATTATTTCATATGAAAAAAAAATCAATTTCTCAAACTTATTATTTCTTATCAAAAACCCAGTTTTTGTTTTCCAGAAAGAAGAATCAAAGAGAAATTCCAAAATTTCCTAGAGAAAAATGAAAGATGGTGAAAAGCCTAATGTTTGTTTGTGAGGAGAGGAGGATGAGCAAGAAAAATCAGTTAAGATTGGGTTAACAGATTATGTAATTTGATTAATTCGATTATCCGATCATAAAATAAATACAAACAAATCTCATATCACAACCAAATTCGAATAAACAAAAAATAGATTAATCACTTTAGATTACACAAAAGATAACAACAATAATCTAAAAAACTTGAATTTTTATTCATCACGTAACATTTGAATTTTATTTAAAAAATTTAATGATTTAAGAGTTTTTATTTATCTTTAATTTATTAATTTAACAAAACAAATGATTATGGTTTAAACTTTTGAAATTAAAAATCTCTTAAATTCGTAATTTAAGGAGTAATTGACGGGGGTAAATGTAATTTCCACTACTTCACCAAATATTTATTACAGCGCAGTAAATTTAGTGGCGTATATTACCAAATTTGGGTGCGTTTTGAGACCGTTCAGTTCTTCTTAGCCGCAAATCTTGTACGGACATATCTAATTTATTTATTTTTTAATTTTAAATCAAATCTACTTAAAAATAAAATCTTAGAGAAAAAAGGAAAATGCAGAAACAAAGCGAGAAGAAACTTTTCTAATAAGTAGAGGGATAAAAGTATAAAAAATAATAATTAAAATACGCAGAAAATTTAGTGAAGGTATCTCTTCTTCTCGGCTTGTGTCTGCATAAATATTAGGGTTTCTTTTTTTCTTTATTGATTATTTTCAAGAACAGATTTCAGGGTTTGCTCAATCTCAGGTTTCAATCTTTCTCTTCTTCTCCACTCTCTCTGGATATGTAATGAGTAGTTAAGTTTTTATGTGTATTTGAATCATTTATGAGGTGTGTTTGTATTTTCCTTTTATTTCTTGACTTTCTTCGAGGTATTAGCAAATCGATGTTTGTTTCATTTTTTATTTTAAAGAATTCTTGTTAAATTTGCAATTGGGGTTTTTTGTTTGTTGATTATGTGACAGAGATGCAACTTTTCCCCAATCAAACGTATAAATCGGTGTCTCATAGCTTTCTGAGTAATCCTTGGGTTTTATTTCCTATTTCTTTGAGTTGATGGTTTACATTGACGTGCTGCATTTGGGTGACTAATGAAATAAAATATGATTGCATCAGTTGTTTTGATGGGTTTATGATTTCTTTTATGATTTGTTCAGGTTTGATAAATTGTATATTGAGAAAGTTAAGTTTGTGGATTTTGACTAAAAAGGGTTTTGTTGAAAAAATTGGAATCTTGGGTGCGTGTGAATTGTAATGACTACAAGAACATCATGGGCAGATTTGGCTGCAAATTCTGCAGCTGAAAATGTAGGTGCTGGTTCTTCTGATAGCAACAAAGCTGCTGGTCGACCTGCTTATGTTCCTCCACATCTCCGCAATCGTCCTCCTTCTGCAGACCCACCTGCTCCTACTTCCAGTGGCCCTGCTTCAAGTAATGACCAATCTGGACAAGGGGGATCGCGTTGGGCTGCTCCCAGGAATGATTATAACAACCGATCAGGGTATGGTGGTAGACCTGGTGGATGGAGTGCCAGAAGTGGTGGTTGGGATCGTGGGAGAAATAAGGAAGTTAATCCATTTGGAAATGATGATGATACTGAGCATGCATTTAATGAGCAAGAGAATACTGCAATCAACTTTGATGCCTATGAAGACATTCCCGTGGACACAAGTGGTGACAATGTGCCACCTCCCGTCAACACTTTTGCTGAGATTGACTTAGGTGAAGCTCTGAATCTAAACATCCGACGGTGCAAGTATGTGAAGCCAACACCTGTTCAGCGGTATGCCATCCCCATTTCACTTGCAGGACGGGATTTGATGGCATGTGCTCAAACTGGCTCTGGAAAGACAGCTGCCTTTTGTTTTCCAATTATCAGTGGAATTATGAGAGGTCCTGTTCCACAAAAACCATTACGTGGAGCACGTACAGCATTCCCATTAGCTCTTATTCTCTCTCCTACCAGGGAACTGTCAATGCAAGTGGGTGTCATGTTTTGACAATTCAAATGATGTACTTCTATTAATAACTTGGAATTGATACTCAGTGACAATTATTGCAGATACATGATGAAGCCAGGAAGTTCTCTTATCAAACAGGTGTTAAGGTTGTTGTTGCTTATGGAGGTGCTCCTATTCACCAGCAGGCAACTTTTCTCTATATTTCTCTTTCTTTTCAGTTTACCGTTCATTTACATTAATCAGAATTTCCTAATATAGTAGTGGTACTGTTTTGTTGCATTAATCCCTATATTAAAAGAGAGTTTCACTCTAATTTTGCTGGTCAAGGTGAAAACATCTGCTCTTGGGACAAATAGTAACCTTCTTTGGCATATTTTAAGTTTATATGTTCATCTCAGTGTTGTCAAGGGTGCAAGGTGCGTTCAGATTGCTAGAATCCTCATATCGCGGAGGGTGCAAGGTGCAAAAAAAGTGTTTGTGTAGCATGTGTCTGATAAGCTTAAGATATATAATCATGATAACTAAATCTAGAGTGGCGTGATTTAACTACAAAACATGAAATCTTTTTGTTGATTAATATGTGTAACTTTCTCTGTTTGATACCATTCCTTGCTAGTAAAGTTAGGTATAATGGAAAAAATTAAAAGAAAAAGTGAACTTCATTTAGGCAGATATTTTTATGCCCTCCTTTAAAGAAAAAGCAAACCACCTATCCCCTTGCCTGAAAGGGTGCAAGGCACTTTTGTATTCAAGTATTTTACATTCTTGTATCATTTTAAGCTCTACTGATTCTAGGTCATCATTTTTGTCTTAAACTGTGTTTGATTTTTCTCTCTGTTTGTTTAAGTTGATGGTATTTGATTTGAACAGCTGAGGGAGCTAGAGAGAGGGGTTGATATTCTTGTAGCAACACCTGGAAGATTGGTAGATTTGCTAGAGAGGGCTAGAGTTTCTCTACAGATGATCAGGTACTTGGCCCTTGATGAGGCAGATAGAATGCTGGATATGGGTTTTGAGCCTCAAATAAGGAAGATTGTGGAACAAATGGACATGCCTCTACCTGGTGTTAGACAAACAATGCTATTCAGTGCCACCTTTCCAAGAGAGATACAGGTTGATCTTATCTTTGTAATGAACCTGCTAGAAGTTAAACAATTGATCAGTTTCGTATCAGTTTTCAATGCACTTCTCATCCATTATCTCTCTATAGTATGAAGCTCTTTATTAGAATCATGCATGGCATGCTTGTTACTGTAATGCTCTGATTGCTTAAGATTATTTTTTGTTACATTTACATTATTTCCGTTGGAATTTTAGTTTTTTATTGGTAAAATGGAGGGCACTACAGCTAAAAAAGTTCTTTAACAAAACTCCATTACATTCTTGCCACTTGAACTGCAACCAAAATTGACCAAAAAAAATAACAGAAAAAGGCAACCAAACTGGTACTTACCTTTGAATACTATTTTGAGTGTGCGTACCTAGTTTTTTTTGGTAACTATTTACCCTTGGGTTATTTTTGCATACAGAGACTGGCCTCTGATTTTCTTGCAAACTATATTTTCTTGGCTGTCGGACGAGTTGGGTCAAGTACTGATTTGATTGTCCAAAGAGTAGAATTTGTTCAAGAGTCAGACAAAAGAAGTCACCTTATGGACCTTCTTCATGCTCAGAGAGCAAATGGTGCCCAGGGCAAGGTACTATGTTTTTTGGACTTGTGGTACTTTATTCTAATGATTTAATGGAAATTCCTGTATGGCTCAGATTAGCTCGATTGTAAATTGCTTATTTTTGGTTTTGGAGTTTGACTGTAGCTTTCTCATTAGATAACCTTTTATTTTAATCTTGCAGCAAGCTCTTACATTAGTTTTTGTTGAGACAAAAAAGGGAGCTGATTCTTTGGAACATTGGCTCTGCATGAATGGTTTTCCTGCAACTACCATTCATGGTGATAGAAGCCAGCAGGTAAAATGCATGTTTTTTTTTTCTTTTTGTTTCTTATGCATGGTACTTGTTTTAAATTGAATTTTTAGTTTAATAGATAAAAGCATAGTTTAAACCCAAATGTTTTGTTGTGGCTTCTTTGTTTGCCAATAAAGCTTTATATCTGTATTTAGGGGATTACTGCAGGCATGATGATTATTTGCAGCTTACTGCAATTTACCTGTTTTATGTGTCAACTTTTGTTGGGAGGTGAGAGGATGAGCAAATTGCTAATCAGTTAGTTTCGAGTTGGGAGTTGGTGCATAATTCTTAGCCAATCATGTTTTTCCTTTTTTTCTTCTCTGTTGCAGATTTCTAAAAAATCCATGGGTTTATACTCCAAATTATTATTATCTTATTTGGTGTTTTAAGAATATTAGTTAAAATATAAAAATTAGGTGTCACCTTCTACATATTGTGAACAATTCTTTATATGTGTGTGTATGTTCTTACTACTCTTGTAAGTAAGGTTTTGTTTTGGACGTGGCTGACAGTTCTTTACCTCTTGTTAAAATGCCTGTTTATTGTGAATGTTGCAGGAAAGAGAACAAGCATTAAGGTCATTTAAGAGTGGCACTACCCCAATCTTAGTAGCTACTGATGTGGCAGCTCGTGGTCTTGATATTCCTCATGTTGCACATGTGGTGAACTTTGACCTTCCAAATGATATTGATGACTATGTCCATCGGATTGGACGAACAGGGCGTGCAGGCAAAACTGGTTTAGCCACAGCCTTTTTCAATGATAACAATGCATCTTTGGCGAAGTCATTAGCTGATCTAATGCAGGAAGCAAACCAAGTGGTGCCTGCTTGGCTCACTCGCTATGCAGCTCGTTCATTTGGAGGGAGGAATCGTCGCCCTGGAGGAGGAGGCCGATTTGGTGGGCGTGACTTTCGTAGGGATTCATCTTTCAACAGGGGCGGATCGGATTACTATGGTGGAGGCAACACTGCAGGTGGGTATGGTGGAGGCTACAGTGCAAATGTTGCCAGTGCATGGGATTGATACTCTCATTTCTCTTTAATTGTCTGAGCGTCTAATAGTAGCAGAGCTTCCCTTTCAATCATAGGGACTATTTTTTCTTGGGTTTACTTATATTTCGTTGTTAATCTTAGTGAGTGTCGAAAGAGTCGGAATCGTGTGCATTGTGTTAGTAGGTATTGGTGAAGAAATTCTAACCAAAACTAGGGATCACTCCCTCCTCAGATGCTGTCATTTTATTGGTAATTTTGTTAGGTAATGTAGAATCTGTTGTGGGGGAGAGTAGCAACATCTTGTCTGCCATACCATTTCTTATAAACCTCCTCCTCTCGCAGCTGCTAGCTGTGGTGGTTCGTATCGGTTGTACTTGTACTGTGTTGTACTCTACTGTAATGGTGTCCTTTGTGGAAAATGAAATCTGGGGGCTCTTTAAGATCAGACCGGCAGAGAGAAAACATGGAGTTTGTCATTCATTTCTGCCTTTAAATTTCTTGTCTATTAATGCTGCTGCCTGCTGTTGTTTTGCTTGCTACATTGCCCTACTTGGAGCTGGATCCTGGAGGTCATAAAGGAAAGTGTGGTGAGAATTCCATTAAATTTGGAACTTGTCTTATTTTTCAATTTAATTTTTATTTAAAATTATCTGCGAGTCTAATTTCTATATAAATTTAATTATAAACGGTTATAAATTATAATTTTAATTTAATCAATTTTCTATAATTAACCAACTCCTATGGTTGTGTCTTGTTATAATTTGTAATATACCCATTTAGTTACTTGATTTCACCATAACCCACCATTTAATGTAAATGATTTTTATATTTAAATTTAATTTTTTATAAGATTTTATTCATACTAAAGTTTTTAACTTCCAAATCATTGTATTAATTGCTTATTGTTCTTTCCGTGTCAGGTCGGTCCATTTGTCATTTATTTTCTCATGACATTTGGATGTCACCAATTGTAGTTTCATTAAATAATTATGTTTGTGCAGCTAATTTCTTAATCTTACCTGCATTCATATTTTAAATTTATACTTAATTTGAATTTAATTTTTATAAATAATACAAATTTAATAATATATTATAAAATATGTATTCTTATTTTTTTAAAGAATTAACAGTATTATCATTCAAATTTAAATCTTACATTATATAAGTTATACGTAAACTCTCTTCAGATTTATTTAAATATAAATGTAATTACATAAAATTTAAAATTGAATCACGTTGCAAATTATAAAATTTATTATTAGAAAAAAATTAAAATTATATAATTTAAATCTCAAAATACTAATACCCTAAATCATCATTAAGAACGTTTAAAATAATTTTAATACACATTATGTAAACTAACTTTTACAAAAATAAAAAAAGAGCAATGATTTCTCTCTCTAGCAGCACCGTCTAAAATGGTTTTTGACCTAACAAATGGAAGGATTAGAATTAAATTCATCCGAGTTTAACAAAAATCTTACATTAAATGACAAATTAATATCTTTATGTAAGAAAACCTAATTTAAAGAATTAGTTGGTGAAAGCCATGGGTCCAGCATGTAAATAAAAACAAATTCTTGCGGTTTTATGCAAATAAAAACTGTTCGTTTAAGTAATATGCATTTATAAGTTTTACAGTAATCAGGACAGAGTTCAAAATTTTAATGTTTAAGGTTGGAGGATGAGATTCTGAGCATTGAATCTCTGAATTGGGTTTCTCGATCTGAGTTGGATTGTAGTAGGTTTTGACTCTAAGGATGGAGCAATCAATTCCCCAGCAGTCACCAAATGCTCTCAGAGGGTTTCGAGTTCAAGCTCCATTGGTAAGCTCTGACTTCAGTAGTTTAATTTTTTTAGAGATGCACAGCTGATAATGTGTTGAAAACCTGATTTGAAGATTCCCGACAATTCTCCACATTGGGATTTAGTTTTCATGAAGATTTGAAGATACCCAGATGGAGAATTTTTTACTTAATCTGGAAATTAGGATTCTAGAATTTGGGACTTTGATAGGGCGTAGTGTTCTGTACAATGGGTTCTTTGTTCTTTTTGAAGGCTTAGTTGATTTGTCTCTTCAATCTTCACTGGGTTGTTCCTTTCCTCGGGGAAGCTATTGGTTCTGAGATCAAACACTTTTGAACCAATCTATCATGGTGGGATCTTTTTCTCTTCAATTTTTATGATTATTTTTGCTCCCAATTTGTGATGGATTTGGTATTGTTCATGTATGTTTTCTTCTTTTAGCTGATACTTTGAGAGAGATTACTTTGTTATTTAGAATTTGCTTTCGTTACAACTGTTGTATTACTTTGTTTGATATGAATCGAATACAGTTCTATTATTTCCAGATTTTAGATTTGGTGTCTCTCTCAAATTCTGGAAACTTAAATTTTTAATTTGTGGGATGAAAGTACTGATAAATTGTAGTGTATTCAAGTGCACATCCTCTTGTTTATATTTATTGCAGTGTGCACCAAGAAGTGGATCTTCTGCTCAGCATAGGTAGTTCATTTTAATTTTTAGAATGACACCTAGACCTAATTGTATTCTCTGGTTATCTTAATAGTCTTTATTTAGGCCCTTTGTTCTTTAAGACCATATCTTATGGAGGGACTTCTACTTTCTTATTTCCTTGTCTGCCTTAGTTTTTGCATCTCCTATTTTTCAAATCAAAATTCATTCCTTGGGTGGACAATTAATGGAAGGCCTGCTTTCCTTCTTTGTATATGTTTTATGCTTGTAGTTTATAAAGAAATGTGGAGTATTACAGCTTCTATATTATCCCTGAAAAATCTTGGATGCGAACTTTCTAGGTGTTTATAAGATGAAACTCTTATAATGCGGTTACTTACTGCAATGGATGAACTGCATGTTCTTCAATCTAAATACATCCGAAGAAGCTGCAATAAAAAGAATTTTCCTTCTTTCTTTGAATACTGTTTAATTCTTGTACTTTATAGATGAAAGAACCTTGGAGTATTGTTTTTTTGGTAGACCAACAAGAAACGTGCTTCTACATTATTTCTGGAAAATCTGTGATGCAAATTTCTAGGAGTGAGAATGAACTCTTATATTGTGGTTATTGACTAAAGCTAATGATGTGCAAGAAGTTTTGAAATTGGTAAAGTGGATGCCCTCCAATCTCTGTACACAGAACACGGAATTGCAGAAAAAGAAGACTTGAATTGCGACTTCAGTCTCTGAAGCTTTCAATAGAATTCTCGTCGCAATGTGGCATCTAGACATGTCATGTTAAAAATGAACAGCTTTTCAATGCAACTAAACAAATACTCGGGGTAGGATTTGATCAAATGGTCGTTTCTGATTTGTCTCGAGAAAATTTGAAAGCTTTTCTTTGCTTGTCATCTGGAAATGATAAATATTGCTGCTTTTTGTTGACATTCTTTGTAAACGCACAGATTGCGAGTAAGGAAGGGACAATGAATGATCAATGTTGATGCATGTGAATAGTTTCTTTTTTCCTGTTCTACATCTTTATCATATTCAGATGTTAATTGTTTTGCTCCTAACTGGAATATTTTTCAGGTTGATTCTGTATCGTGCTATTGTAAAGTGGATTCTGGATTGAAGACGGTTGCCGAGGCAAGAAAATTTGTCCCAGGATCGAAGCTTTGTATCCAGCCTGATATCAATCCCAATGCACACAAGAATAAAAACTTTCGCAGAGAGAGGACCCGAGTCCAGCCACCACTCCTCCCTGGCCTTCCTGATGATCTCGCCATTGCATGTCTGATTCGAGTTCCTCGTGCTGAACACCGAAAACTCCGTGTAGTTTGTAAGAGATGGTATCGTCTTCTGGCTGGTAACTTTGTTTATTCTCTTAGGAAAAGTCTTGGAATGGCAGAAGAGTGGGTTTATGTCTTCAAACGAGATCGTGATGGAAAGATATCATGGAATGCGTTTGACCCTATCCATCAACTATGGCAGCCACTTCCTCCAGTTCCAAGGGAGTATTCTGAGGCCCTTGGTTTTGGTTGTGCTGTTCTGAGTGGTTGCCACCTGTATTTGTTTGGAGGAAAGGATCGACAAAGGGGTTCAATGAGACGTGTTATTTTCTATAGTGCCCGGACAAACAAGTGGCACAGAGCACCAGACATGCTTCGAAAGCGTCATTTCTTTGGTTCCTGTGTAATAAATAACTGCCTTTATGTGGCTGGCGGAGAATGTGAGGGAATTCATAGGAGTTTACGATCTGCTGAAGTTTATGATCCTAACAAAAACAGATGGAGTTTTGTTCAAGATATGAGCATGGCTATGGTACCTTTCATTGGGGTGGTTTATGATGGGAAGTGGTTTGTAAAAGGGCTGGGGTCCCATCGTGAGGTTATGAGTGAAGTTTATGATCCAGAATCTAATTCCTGGTCAGCTGCAAGTGGTGGGATGGTTTCTGGTTGGCGCAACCCTAGTATCTCTTTAAATGGACAGCTCTATGCCCCGGATTGCCGTGATGGATGCAAGCTTAGGGTGTATGATGGAGCCACAGACTCTTGGAGTAAATTTATTGATAGTAAGCTCCATTTGGGGAGTTCTCGAGCCTTGGAGGCTGCTGGCCTAGTTCCTCTCAATGGCAAGCTTTGTATCATCCGCAATAACATGAGCATAAGCCTCGTTGATGTTTCCAGCCCGGATAAACAGATTGAAAGCAACCCTCAGCTTTGGGAAAACATTGCTGGCAGAGGACATTTCAGGACTCTTTTTACAAATATATGGTCTAGCATAGCAGGCCGAAGTAGCTTGAGAAGTCATATCATCCACTGTCAGGTTCTTCAAGCATGAGAAGGGGGTTAAAATTTCCTGCATTTGTTAAGGATTTTCTTGCCTTGGTAGTCAGGTTTCAAATGTTCATTCGTTTACCAATATTTCGCACTTCAGCTTTAGCTCAGGACCTCCTGAATGGAAAAGCCGACTATATTCTCCGTTACCTTTCCTGATGTTTCAATTCTTGCTATGGTGATTGATATCAACGGTGAGCCACCAGTGGAGGGGACTGATATCCACATTGAGAAAGTTTCGCTTTGTGATCGACTTCAAGAAGTGAAACAACGAAGACGACCAAGGGTGCTTTGGAGATATAAAGAACATGTTTGATGTTATCCCATGGTGTGCAGGTGAGGTGGTTCACTATTGATCTCAGGTACACACTGATGAGGTTATTTCTTTACAATTTATGAAGAGATCAGATACATGTATGTAAATCTTTGGGACTGATCCCTTTTTTTGTCTGCAATGCAAGTCTTTGAGATGTACAAACATATTGTTTATAAAAATGTTTATATAGATGTTTTGTCTTTAATTGTTTCTGTATCACTTCTCTGATATTCGATAAAGAATATCATACTCTTTATCACTTGATTCGATTCAACACAAATCCTAAGAACCTAATCCATTGGTTACATAACATGTATTCCATTAGCTATGAATCCCATTTCCTTTCCTAATGTGGTTGCAATTGCAATTATTCTCTTCCCAAGCTTCTGAACTGTGGTCCTGCCTTCCAACAGACATTCTCTTTGCAAGAAAGTTAAAACAAATTATCAGTCGACGTGTGTCGAGGAAGGATGGACAGAAATTATGAGTGTCGGAAAAGCTCGTGTGGAACTTTACTTGCAAGTCATCCTACACCAGCTGGGGCTGGATCATGCTCAGCATCTGCGCCTTCAAGACTAATCAGTTAGGCACTAGGCAGGGATGTTAACAAATTATAAAAATCTTGCTTTAATAACAAAGGTAGGTTGACAACTAATTAGAGCAATTGAATATTGATTTCCACTTTAAAAGGTTAATTAGAAAGAAAAAACAATAACTTTAAAAAGGTTAAATATAATTTATATTTTTTATATATAAGTTACTAATGAATAAATTTTTTAATTTAAATTGACTTATTTTACATATAATAATATTAATAAATTTTATGATAACATATTTAAGCATCATATTTACAATAATATCGAATATTATCTTTTATAATTAATTTTTAAAATTACTTTTTAATAATATTAAATTAACTTTTAAAGTACATTTAAATATTTTTATTAGTAATTTTAAAGTTTTCCACCTCCCCACTCAAAATTTCAAATCTCACTCAATATTTAAGTAGGAAAATAATTTCTCCTGCTCAACAAGGACTCTGAAAACATGATGAAAACAAAGAAACTATAAAGTTAAAGAAGAAGATGAAGCGAATCAGTAATGCATGACATAACAATTATACTCAACCACTGCATCTCCGGTGGAAGGATCGAACCGGTGAGTTTTCGCCTGAACATAGCCTCGAGCAAACCTGAAAAGACCACTCCCTCCGATCACAGGCATCTCCCTCACTTTAGATAACACGGTGTTCCTACCCAGTATCGTTATAGTGCTACCATTGTATTTCCCTTGCATGAAAGCGAAATTCATCGCCATCAACAAACCAATTTCTTGTTGAGACGACGAGGAGTAAAACCCTTGTGCTCTCCCCACCATCTGCGAGCTCATTTCCGGTCCTATCGTTAAAGGATCGTCTATTACGCAGATCAATCCGAAGGCCGTAGACGAGTTCTTCGAAGGAGGAACCACGGGGACTGCCGTTGGGTTTCGCCCTCCCACAATGTCGTGCCAGTAAAGCTTGAAGTGGCTGAGTTTTTCCTTCTTGTTCAGTCTCAAAAGCTTCGTGTCCGTGGTTCGCACGAAGCTCTCTTCGGCTGCTAAAGCTGAAGTAATGAAAACGAAGAAGAAGAAGTGTGCGGCTAGGGTGGGGAAAAGTTTAGCCATGATTCTGTGATGGGGAAACTTCAGGATATCCTACTGTAATATGGAGTGTTTTTGCTGGGCTGTTCTCCCCTTCTCTGCTTAATGATTTATATAGTGATTTAAGTAACCAGACTTCTAGAACCTTTATTTTTACATTAATATTTTATAAATTTATACTACATTTAATACACATGTGGTAAAATAAAAATTATCATAAAAACTTTGATGGGAGGATTTAGATTAAATTTTATGATATAAAGTTAAAGTTTTAGATTTAATAGTTTAAAATTGATCGAATAAAATTAAAATTATAATTTAGAGATTATAATTTTTTTATTGTTCTTCTGATTCCAGAGTCTAGTCCTGACTAATCCAAATCGACCCGCATCACACACTTAACTTTGGTGGATGGTCTTCCAACAGGAATTTTTTACGTAGACAACGTCTCGAACCTGATACTTGCTTAAGCAAACCAAGCTGCTTATCATTTGGACCAATCCTCGATCGTTATTTTTTTTATTTTTAATGTTTATGTATGGAATAATTACCTTATTTTATATGTTCATTCTAAACTATTAACTTTATTAGTCGGATGTTAAAGAGACATAATGGAGCAAATTTTTTAATTTAATTATTTTATTTATAACATTAAAATTTAAAGATTTTGAATTAAATATTTAATGATATGTATTTTCCACATTTTTTAACGTGTGTTTGGGTGTGGAAAATCCATTAAGTCATTGATGGGTACAAATTTCAAGGAAAGTGGTATTGTTGACCAATTTAACTTGGTGTTTGGAAAAATCAAACTTGGGTTGGTGAACGACCGAAAGCTCCCAGCTTTAATGATGCCAATGCCATGACCTAAAGCTCTCCCACGCAGCAACAGAACGGGCTGTCTTCTTGTTCTTTTTGTCAAATAATGCGTATGGAAAAAGGAAAAGCACAGGGCAAGTGCATTATTTTCTGCAATGGAAAACATATAATAAATATATAGTGCTGTTTGTCAATGCGTCTGGTTCAGCCCAACAATTTGGATTATAAAACTAAAACATAATTTAACCAACCTCTTGAACTCGAATCTTAAAAAAGATGATTGTTATTTTTTTTATTGAATCCGAATCTCTTAAAATGTGTTTAAACATGTTCTGATTAATCACAGAAAGGCTAAACAAATTCCCCAAGCTAAGGCTGTTTATAGTCGTAGAGGACACCAACCTCATGGCTGCTAATTTTTAGTCTTTGCTGTTGGGTAGCCTGCTGAGAACAGAATGCTCTGGTTTGTGCTCACATTCAAAGTCGAGATGAACAAATGCACGCTCAACTTCTTCGAGTTTCTCGATCTTTATCTGCAATGACTCTCCTATGTGGTGTGCTTCTTTCAATGGCAAATCTTCTGGTAGTTCGATGTCCACCTGTATAAAAACATCACCGGGGTTTCATAGGCACACATTTTGTATGAATGCTTGTGATGAGATGACTCGCATGAAACTAACCTCGACAAAGTAAAGAACGCCAAACGTGTAAGCTCGGACCGTGTCAATACGCTTGACTTTAGGATGTCGGATGACAAGATATGTCAGTTTCTGTAGAAACTCAGGAGGAGCTGCTTGTCCTACTAGAGAAACTGCATCAAAACAACCTCACATTCAGTTTGCGGTATGCATGAATAACAGGATAACTTCAGATGATCAGATAAGAGGAATACTTAGCTTACCTGCATTTTCCATAACGGTTCCCGACCAATTTGTTATCGTGTAAATCGCGAGACCGACGGCACCAACAGGATCAATCCACCAATAAAATTTATCACCAAGAACAGCTGCAAGTAATCCTACTACATTTGTTACCACGTCGAAATAGTGATCCTGGGAATCGGTATTCAAAGGTATTATACAAGCTGTCATCACAAAGCAAAGTGAAAAATAAAGAGAATCCTAAAAATATCGAGCAGAAACCTCTGCATAAGCCCGGACAATCTTGTTGGATGAGCTTCTGCAGTAAAGCCAGAGGGCCAGTTTTACAACTGTAGCAGTCAACATGATGGTGTATAACCATATCAATTTTTCTACAGACATTTTTTCTGAAGGTTCATTTGCTACTAACTGTTCAACAGCCTGGATCAACACTTGAAAGCCTGCATGTGTATGCGAAGTTATAAGAGATTCATTGACATAAACAGTCCACAAAATTGTTTCCCAAAGACATACATACATATTTATTTTTTGACAGTAAAATCAACACTAAACAAAGGCCTTTTCGCTTTCGAAAGTGCTTTTGGAACCAAACCAAGAAGCTAGCAGCTAGTTGTTTTCAAAAGCACCTTGAAGCATGCTTTGTAACTGCAACAACAATACTAAACTAGCCCTACGTTAGCGACGAGCCAGGGACGAACCTAGTGTAGCCATCACTGCAGCAAAGACAACTATGCCTACCGGCTGTATCCTTAGTTTTCCAATTGGATACTTGTAGATGTTTGTGGATTTCATTGACAAGTGAGTGAACCAAAGTATGCCGCCCGCCATGAGATCGAGTAAAGAATCTAATGTCGATGCTGCAATTGCTATGGAACCACTCCTTATGGTAGCATAGAGCTGCACAAACACTGCAAATTGTTATTTTAACAATTCAAACACAGTGATATAGCAGAAAAGAAAATACCTTAAATGCTAGCAAGACAACATTTGCATAATTGGAAATCCTCATGGCTCTCTCATGTTGGACTTGCTCTTCATCTTCTCCATCAGCGGTTTCAGACAGATCGATAGCGTCAACTTCTTCAAAGGCCTTCAATGTCTCGAATTGCGTTTTGTAGTATTCCTTTACACCTAATCAAAGAAAAAGCACAATCGAATGCCTATTTTTCAGTCAATTATATACAGTATTTTTTTTTCTCGGAAACCAAACATGAAAGCTGAGAAAAGAAAAGACCTGAACTTAAGCCTTTGGTTTTGGAGTCATCCATGTCATAAGGCGATTCAGAGTCAAGACCAGCACGAACCTTGTCCGGTAACCTCAACATAAAGTCATTCCTCAGTGAGTTCACCGAGTTACGCCGACTGAACCTCCCACGTTTACCGCTCTCACTCTTTGTCAGCAACGCCGACCGTATACCCGAATTCGATTCACCCTCCATTTCCCCCCGGATCCCAACTTCAACCCTAAAACCCGATTTCGATCAAATCTCCCCACGTTCTACCATTAAAAGAACAGAAATAGATTGGGTTAGTTTCCAAAATTAGAAACAGCCACCATCATCCTACTACTTCCCGAACTCGTTTTTGTTTGTATAATATTTGTTATCATCTCGTAGTTAAATCCTATTTGACTTTTCTGGTACCTTACCTGTTTCTCTCAATTATTCCGGATGGCGGGGAAAGATATCTGGATTCTGGTTTCCATTCGTTTCAAGAGAAAATTTCAACATTCAAGACAGACTTTTTTTTTTTTTAATTACAACTAAAAGATTTAAAATTTTAAATATTTTTAAATTTATATTTATATTTTATTAATGATAATATTAATCGAATTATATTTGAGAAAAACTAATTTTTGATATAAAAAAGATTTTTTTATAAAAAATTTAGAGTTGTTTAAAATTTATGTGTAAAATTTAATTTTTTATAATAACATATAACATCATTTTAAGTCTATTTTATTTTTTTTATTAATGTTACATTAAATTCAACGCTTATATTAATATATTAACGATAAAATTAAATTTTTTACAGAATTTTAATTTTAAAATCAAGAAATTAATTTAATGTGTAAAAGTTTAAAACTTAATAATGATTAATATTTGCAGTTTAAAAATTAAAGTTACATTTTAAAAAAAAATATGACGAGGATTAAAGCTTTTAAGAATCTAGCCTTCGTATTATTTGTATAGGCTGCGGTATTAACAATTCTATGGATTCAGTCGAATATTGTATATTTTGGGATATCAAATCAATGGCGACCATGTGACGAAAATGACATTAATTATAAATATTTTCATATTTTATATATATTTATGTGAATGATGTATTTATTATAAATAATTTCAATTTTAATTTCAGTTCTTCTCATATATAACTGAAAAATATTAAAAAAATTGACTTTTTTTTATCAAAAAGATTAAAAAAATAAAATTTCATATATAATTTTTCAGTTTCCATTTGATGACGTTCTTTTTTTAATTATTCGATGATTTCTTCAATAAAAAAATCGTTAAACTATTAGTATATTTTTTATATCATTTTTATCATTTTAAACTCGTCGAAAATTTTTCAATATTTTTAATATCAATTAAATTTTAGTCAAAATTAACTTAAAAAATTTAATATATCATTATCAATCATTACATTAACTTAAAATCAAATTATATTAATCTTTTAATTAAATTAATTATTCTTATTATTGAAGTTGATCGATGACTGCTTTATTTATAAAAAAAATTCTTTATGAAAACTATAAATTTAAAAGATTATGATTTTGTTTTATAAAATATGACTTTAACTTATCATGTCAATAGTTTTAGACAAATAAAAGTAATGACCATAGTATAATGTATTAAAATTTTTAATGATTTAAATAAATTTTTGAAAATTTTAGAAATCAAAAATAGAAACTTTATAATAATTCATTGACTATCAATATAATTTACCCTAATTTTTATTATATTTTGAATTGTTTCAGCTGATATCAGTATGTAACAGCGTGTATATATTTGTAGGCATATATTCATTGACTATCAATATAATTTATTCTAATTTTTATTATATCGATGATCTAATACTTTTATTTCAGGACTTTAAATTTTGATAAAGCGTTTAATATTTTGTTTTATTATTGTTTGTTTTCTTATCAAAAAATTTTGAGATTAATATTCGATTAATATATTGTTCGTCGATTTTTAACAATAAAAAATAAAGTATTGGGTGATAAATAGGGGTGTTCAATACCGGCCCAATGGGTACCCAACAACCCATTAAACTGATAATACAAATTTAAAAAATAAAAAAGACGTTGAAACATAATAATATAATATTGATATTGGATTAATTGGGCCGCTGGATACCTATTGGGTCGGTTTTGAACACTCCAATGATAACTGATAAGTATCATACAACGAATAAAATAACTATGACAATGAATGGATTTAAAAAAATATAAAAAATTAGAAATTTTAGTTTTTAAATAAAATTTTAGACATTTTCTAAAATTATAAAGAATTAAAAATCAAATCACATATCATATATTTTATTAAATAATATTTTAAAAAAAATCAACCTTAAAATAAAATATTAAACATCAAAATAAAAAACCTTTAAACATTTCAAATAAAAAGATTTTAATTTTGTACTTTTATTTACTAATAAAACATAAAAAAGTCCTTCCGTTGAGGATGGGGCATGGGTGGGAGAAGACAAGGATGTTGGGAAGTGTATTTTTGGTGTCCAAGATATAATTATGAATTTCTAAATTTCCACGTCATATATATATTTAATTCAAGTCAGATCCTAGGCCCAGCAAGTAGCAATCTCCATGCTCTACTGATAGTGATGCCACTAAATGATAGTTAAATATAAATTATTTAAAATAGAAAAATATTTTTGAAATTTTGGTGAAAATAAAAACATATATTATTATTTAACAATTAATTTAATATTTTATTAATAAATTACTATCTTTATTGTTTTGTTTATAAAACATTTCAAATGCAACTAAAACAATAAATAACAACTGTTAAGGAGATAATTAGGGGTCTAAAAGAATTTTAAAAAATACGATTATTTTTATAATATTAAGGAGATAACGTTATGCACATGTGATATTATCTTTTAAAAAATATGAACAAAAGGAATGAAAGTTTAACCACGTGACTGCATCAATTTTCTGCATATTACAGAAAATTAATGTCCCTTTTCTCTTTTTCCATCACTTGGGTAATTATCAAAAGGCTCCGAGGCTTCCACTCACTCAACTTTAAACCTAACAAGGTTTATAAGACTCAAACCCAAAAATCAAATCTCGGGTTAATCTGAAATCCGAATTTTAAAATCCAAATCGTGACAAATAACTTAAAAAAAATAAATAAAAATATAATATATTTTTTTATTATTTTTATTGAAACTAGCTAATTTTAAATAAATAAATAAATTTAAGTTTACATTTTATGACATATTTTTTAAAATATCAAGTTATACATAAAAATTTATTTTTAAAAAAATATTTTAATTTTATTTAAATAAATATATAGAATAAAATATTTTTTTAATATGATAATAAAAGAAATATTAATTGTAACACCTCGATCCGGTGCTACATTGGACCTCCGGTCCAAAACCTGTATTTCAAAATTTCGGCTCTAAGCCCAAGTAAAAATAGTTCAAGTCCAATTAAAACCATAACATACCAAAGGGTTGAAATCCAAAATGCAACATGATCCAATATTAAAATAACACGGAGCTCCAAATATTACAAAACCATTTAAAACATTAGACTCAAATAATAAGCAGAGTTACAAATACATATAAGGTTCGACAAAGTACTAGCCCACTACATCTAATCATTGTACTCTGACACAAGTCGGTGCTGAAATCTAAACCTTGATGGTGCTCCACAGAATCGACTTCACCTAACCTACGCACGAAAACACATTTCGAACGCTGAGCTACAAAAGCTTAGTGGGTACGCCGAACTCGGCCCAAAATCATGCATATCATAAGTAGTAAAGCAAAGCATATAAATATCGTGCATGATATGATGGTCTAACATGCTTGCCTATCACATAGCATAAATATAATGTGTACTATCGCACACAACATATACATGTCACATCAAAACACATAAAAGTGAGGTTTGCGTCCACACAACATTGAGATCCTACACTCAGGATTGAGACCGCCCTCAAATCCTATGCTCGGAATGTTACATCGAGCATCTTCGAACGAGGCCGCCCAACGTTCGGAATAATAATTGGGATGGAGGCCGCCCAACCAATCCCATGTTCAAAATGTTACATCGAACATCTTCGAATGAGGCCACCCAATATTAAGAATAAAGGTCTTCAATACATCACCCGAAATATTACATCGGATGACCTTCGACATGTTACAACACTTTTGGATACCGGATTTCCATCAAACAAAGACTCAACACACACAAATGATCCACCTAGGACCTTCACATCAAGACGTATTAAGACTTATCATAACTTAGTTTTTCGGGGTTAAGTTCATCGATCTTTGTTAAACAATTCATTTCATAATTTTAAAGATTAATGGGAGCCTTTAATTACAATTACTAAACCTCATTCTCTATGTCACTTATACAAGATTTCGCAGCGATTTCGACACTCCCTATATGAGGTATCAGAACGCCCTATATCGATACCCTTACTAAGAAGGTATCGAAACATAAGGTATCGATACTAGTACCGATACACTTTGACCAACTTAAAGGTCAACCAAGGAGGACTTTCCCGCTTTGATACTGGTATCGAATCGGAAATGCCACTGTAAGTCCCTGTATCGAAACATGGGTAAGGCATTTCGAAACGCCTGCCCATACTATCCTATTTTTCTCTCTGGTATCGATACCCCTGCACGAACTTGTAGTTTTGCACTTAAATTTTCTAGGAACCCTTCCCAATCTTACTCTAATCGATCCTAAGGTATTCCTACTCAATCTTAAGGATGTTTAGGGTGTTTTAACACCATTTTTCAGTCATCAAACACATTAATACAAAATTCACCATTAAATCTCATTAAACTTAGCAACCAAGATACCATGCATCAAATTTACATGTATGCGATTTACTATGGTATGTATGATGATAGGAAGAGTTGGGAGTACCAACCTTAAGCAAAACAACAACAACAACCTCGAGCTCCTCCCTGTTTTTCAAGCTTTCTCCTTCCCAAGCTTTTGAAAGATTCTCCTACTTGTTTCTCTACAAGGGAAGATGAACAACGGATTAGGAAGAACTTGGGATGATTTTCAGAGCTTAAAACACTAAAGAAATTCAGATTTTAAGTTCTCAAAACTCAATCCCGTACTACCCCAGAAACCCCTTCTTAAACCTTCATCCCCACCAAACCAACACTTTTTTACCTTGTTTTAAAGATCACAAACACTTCTACAACTTACCCTTCAAGCACAAACCGATATTTCTAACAAAACTTACCAAGATTACACCTTTAGCTCTCTTCTCTTTTTGTTGGATTTGAAAGAAAGATGAAAAAAAAGATAGATGACTTCACCAAAACCAGATTTTCTGCAGCCAAAACCCTCCCCTCTCTTTCATCTATTTATGAAATTACCAACATGCCCTCAGCCCACAACTTAAGCCCAAACACAAACACTCAAGACCCAACAAACTAGGCAAAACTCACTCTACTCGGGGCCCAAAACCGAAGCCTAAACTCTCGGATAATCCGACACTCAGATCCGAATTCAAGTCATTACATTAATACTATTGAACAATAAAATTTTTTAAATTTTAAAAGCATATATATAAATCATATTTGATAAATTCTTATTATTATTTAAATCAATCAAATCAATGACAACTTTATTGATTCATCCCAACTTGAAAAATCGTTCAAAGATTTTTGGGCACTATGCAATTTATTAAAACGATGTCCTTATTTTATCGAAAATATTATTACCTTTAACGATTTTGAAACCTATGTATAATTTACTTAAATATATATGTTTTTTTTATAAAATTATCTTAATAGACAAATATTATTAGATTATTCTCTTAAGCAACAAAAATTAAATATTGAACATTTAAAAACCAAACGTTTTTAATTCTTCACCTAAAACATGATATTTTTTATGTTTTAATTTTATATAATTATTATATATATACACATAATTGATATATATTTATATTTTCTTATATAAATATTTAATTTAATTTCTTTATTTTAGGTTCTCTACTTTGAAACTTTATGCGATCGTTCTTATTACGTCTGCTTAAAATTTCATTTGATTCGAGATACCGTCGTTCAAGACAAATTCTCCAAACTTGATAAATTTGTGCATGTGCTAATTGCTATTCCTACAGTCTCCTACTCTCAGAAAGAGGTGGAAAAATGTGAATCAGATGGTCATAAAGAGAAACAAAAGGACAACAGAAACCTATCACCATTGCACCAGAGGGACAATACAAGACTTCAAAATGTAGCAAACTGATACTTCCAAAGCATTTTGATTACATACATAGGGTAACTATTTCTTAGACATTACAAGGACGATGCTTACATGTTTTGTCTTCTCACGGGACAAATGCTCACCCACATGTTCTGCATACCTTGTGAACAAGTCATCAACAATCATATCTCCGAAATGATTGGCAAGCATGGGTTCAGTAATCGCTCTTATACAATCTGCAACGTTTTGTCCACTTTGACACTTTTTGAAGACGAAGTTTTGGTTACAATCATCATCTTCAAAATCCCAATTCACTGCGAAAGTTTCGATCTTGTCGAGAATGAAAGAACCTTCTTTGTCAATGATTTCTATCACTTCTTCTTGACAAGGGTAATAGTAAGGCGTATGGAATGAATCCACATCAGATGCCTTCACCAATCCCTGCCGAACAAGTCTCGTAAGGGATTTAAAGTGTATTCATACAATATACAACGGATAAAATGTATGTATAAATATATGTATACAATGTATGCAAGTGAAGTAAAATACTACTCAACCTTGTCCACCAAGTCCAGCAGTGATTTAGCTAAAAGATCCCAGAGAGAACAACAATCTTTGCTGGTGGGATCAGTAATGCTCCTACCGATGAAGGTAAGCAGCATTCTCCCTCCACTTTTCAGTTCCTCGGAACGAGATCGAAGAAAATTGGAGAAATCCTTTTGAAATTGCTCCAAATAAGCTTTGGATACATTAGGTGGACTCAACTTTGATATATATATGTTCCCTTTATTATTTTCAATTCCTTCTGGGACCTAACAGATCATTCAAAAACATATAAATGTTAAATAAAACGCACGAATCTATGCAATGACAGTCATTAGGTTTGTTTACAAACCTTTGAGATCCAATGAAGACAATAGGAAGAATGTACAAAGTGAATGGTGTTGCTTGGAAAAAGTCTTTGATAAAAGGAACCGGCAACCCCAGTTACGAAACAAGGCTCCCTCTGGTCTCCCTTGTCTTCCAAGAACCTTGCATTGAAAGCAGGAACTGATCTAAACACAGTGTTGAAGTCATTCAGGGGAAGATCGTTCAGAAACACTTGAAGCTCAGGTGATTCCCGATGCGATTGTTGGCAAAACCTAGTGATGGTATTCACAATTTCATATGTTGGGAGGAAGGCATTGGGGCCCGAAGCACATCCTAAGTCCGCCACCTTAATACAAGTAACTGGTAAAATCTTGGTGAGCATATCATTGATGATATCCTCTAGGAATGGCCTTGTCTTCAAAAAGTACTTTTTTCTGGAAAAAGTATAAAAGAAAATGTTGCACAAATTTGTTTAAACGACGGATAAAGCTAGTAATAAATATTGAACATAGGGATGAGGAAGATACCTGTAGAGATGAATTATTTGCATAGCTAACTTGTTTGTCAGTGGCATTGGTGCAATGTCCATTAGCAGATGCCATAACCATTGCCTGATGGAATTCGATGGAGTCTCCAGATGCATGCTCATCTTATATAGACCACTGAAAAGGTACTTATAACACATAAAAAAACTGGTATAATTGAATTTCAATCTCCGATAATTAAAAATTTATTATCAATAATTAAATTTGATTCATAAAATAAATTTGTTACTCTTTATTCGAGATACCATTGTGCAGCTTGGCTTTCCATAAGAGCATCCCACCGTATCTTTCCGAAATCTGTGCATGTGCTATTGCTCTTGAATCTTGATCCAAAAAGAGCTATAGGTCAGGTACATCACATGCAATATGATCCACATAGATATGGCCAACCTTAAATCATTAATTATGGTTTATACACGATAGGATAGACTAAAAAAGAGTTTCGGTAATTGTTCTTATAATACAATAAAGATCTTATGTCTTTTGTATGAAAATCACTCGACTCTTTAAAAACTATTGCGGAGGTTGCTCGTACCTCAAAGGGTTCGAGTGTTTCTTTGATTGATATTTTATGGAAAATTTCTCACAAATCAAGAACGAAAACGGCATCATTTAACAAGGATTGATTCATGTGAGATTTGCAACAATGGTTCGAAAAATATCTTATATGTGTTGTGAGACTACATTCGAGCTGAAAATGTGTGGACACAAATCATTTAACATGATAAATTATCACAGTTTTTCAACCTGAATCTTTTAGACTGGTTGTCAAATAATTTACTCAATCCGCAAATGTTTCTTTTTGATGGTGATAACTTGGAGACATGTTTTATTGTTATATGTTGGGTGTTATAGACTCATCACAATAGAATTTTGTTTGATAGTGATCATGTTGAATCAAGATCGACTTTTTCAGAAGTAAAGAACTTTTAGATGCTATGAACTTTACAAAAATTACTACGTCAAAGACCAATTCCCAACCACCAAAGTGATTTACTCCTCAACAAGGATGGGTGAAGGCAGATGTTAATGGAGCAATTTGTTTACATGATACTGTTGCTTCTTGTGGCAGTTTACGTCGTAATGAGGAAGGGAGATGGTTGATCAGTTTTCTAGAAGTATTGAATGTTGTCCTGTGCTTTTTGTTGAATTGTGGGGTGTTCATGACGCTCTCGAACGAGTAAAAATCATCTATCTCTTTATCATGCCTCCATCTATGCCTCCTATTAAAAATTCTAAAAAATTGAATTTTAAACCTTAACCTTATTTTTTATACCCTAAACCTTACACCCTAAAAAAATACACCCTACCCCTAATTCCCTAAACCCTAACCACAACCCCTAACCTAGAACCCTAAACCATACACCTTAAACCCTCTAATTTAATAAGAGGCACGAATGGAGACATAGAAAAGAGGTAGACGATTTACACCCCTCTCAATCATGCTTGAAGTATGGGTCATAAACGTTTAATTTTAAAAACTGATAGTGTTGATGTGGTAGATATTTTCAATCACCAACATGATGCCCTCCATGGTAAAAGCCGAATTCTGATAATTTTTATATTCTACTGACATTGAGGTTAAAACGATTCTTTCGTATCTTAATTATAAAATGTATCTAATCTAGATTTTAGTATAAAAATACGCAGATTCACTCTAGAAAAAATAAAAAGATTTTGACTCAATAAAAAAAGATAAATTTAAAACGCGATGAATATGGCCTGTAGAGCCGATATTCACTTGTTATTTTCATTGCTTCAATTTCAACAAGGATAGAGCCATCGTCTGCTGGGATATCCTATGTCTCCTACTCCAATAAAGAAGTGGAAAATGTGAAGCAGATGGCCTTAAAGAGAAACAAAAGGACAATAGAAACCTATCACCATTACAACAGAGGGACAATACAAGACTTCCAAATTTTGGAAACTGATACTTCCAAATTATTTTGATTGCAGAGAGTAACTAGAGCAACTATTTCTTAGACATTACAAGGACGATGCTAACATGTTTTGTCTTCTCACGAGACAAATGTTCACCCACATGTTCTGCATACCTCTTGAACAATTCATCAATGATGCTATCTCCAAAATGATTGGCGAGCATGGGTTCAGTAGTTGCTCTTAAGCAGTTTGCAACATTTTGTCCACTTTGACTCTTTCTGAAGACGAAGTTCTGGTTACAATCATCATCTTCAAAATCCCAATTCACTTCAAAAGTTTCGATCTTGTCGAGAATAAAAGAACCTTCCTTGTCAATGATTTCCCTCACTTCTTCTTTACATGGATAATAGTAAGGCGTATTGAATGAATCCACATCAGATGCCTTCACCAATCCCTGCCAAGTGACAACCAAATAGTTGTTCACAATAGAACAAGTGTCATAAGGGATTTAAATCTCGAAATACATATATGTAAAGAATACTCAACCTTGTCCACCAAGTCCAGCAGTGATTTGGCTAAAAGATCCCAGAGAGAACAACAATCTTTGCTGGTGGGATCAGTAATGCTCCTACCGACTAAGGTAATCAGCATTCTCCCTCCACTTTCCATTTCTTGGGAACGAAGACGTAAAAAATTGGAGAAATCGTTCTGAAATTGCTCCAAATAAGCTTTGCATACATTGGGTGGACTCAACTTTGATATATATATGTTCCCCTTATTGTTCTCAACTCCTTTTGGGACCTAAAAGATCATCACAAACAATCATATAAATGTTATATAAAACGCACGACTCTATGCAATAACAGTCATTAGGTTTGTTTACAAACCTTTGAGAGCCAATGGAGACAATAGGAAGCATGTACAAAGTGAATGCTCTTGCTTGGAAAAAGTCTTTGATGAAAGGAACCTGGTACTCCTGCTATAAGACAAGGCCCCCTCAGGTCTCCCTTGTCTTCCCACAGCCTTGCATTGAAAGCAGGAACTGATCTAAACACATTGTTGAAGTCGTTTTGGGGAAGATCGTTTAGGAACACTTGAAGCTCAGGCAATTCCCGGTGCGATTGCTTGCAAAACCTAGTGATGGTATTCAAAATATCATATGTTGGGAGGAAGGCGTTGGGGCCCGAAGCACATCCTAAGTCCGCCACCTTAATACAAGTAACTGGTAAAGTCTTGGTGAGCATATCATTGATGATATCCTCTAGGTATGGCCTTGTCTTCAATATTACTTTTTCCTGGAAAAGAAGAAAAGAAAATGTTGAACAAATTTGTTTAAACGCTTGATAAAGATATTCGATAATAGACATGCATGGGAATAGGGAATGGCTGAGGAAGATACCTGTAGTGAGGAATTATTTGCATAGCTAACTTGTTTGTCAGTGGCATTGGTGCAATGTCCATTTGCAGAAGCCATAATGATTGCCTGATGGTCTTCGATGGAGTCATCAGATGCATACTGGTCTTATATAGACCACTGAACACGTGCTTATAACACATAAAAAACTGGCTTAATTGAATTTCACTCTTCTATACTTAAATTTGATTCATAAAATAAATTTATTACTCTTTATTCGAGATACCGTTGTTTACGACAAGCCCTCCGGCTTAAAATATTTGTTCTGTATGTCAGCTTTGTTTCCCAAAAGAGTAGCCCGCCGTATCTTTCCGAAATCTGTTCATGAGCTATAATAGATCAGGTACATCACACGCAATAGATTTGACATAGATATGGCCAACTATTTCATAGTCATTACTCTTTCTTAATTGAATTTCAATCTTCGATAATTAAAAATTTGTTATCAATAATTAAATTTGATTCATAAATTAAATTTGTTACTCTTCATTCGAGATAGCATTGTGCAACTCGGCTTCCCATATGAGCAGCCCACCGTATCTTTCCATGTGCTATTGCTATTGATCCAAAAAGAGCTATAAATGAAGTACATTACAAGCAATACAATCCATATAGATATGACCAACTATTTCGTACTCATTACTCATTATTAGGGATATAAAAAGTTAATTCGATTTAAAAGCTCGATTAAAACTTATTAGAGTCAGAATTTGGTTTAACCTAAAGATGTAATGACCTGAACTTAATCTGTATCCGACTATTATTGGCCTGAACCCGATTTGGATCTGTTACTGTTGTAACTGAACTCGACCTGCATCTAACTGAGAATGACCCGAATCCAATTTGAACATGTTCATGTGGACCCGAAACCCGATTTGTATCTGACTGAAACAAACTCGAACCCGAGTTTGACCTGACAAATAACTAATATTATCCGAATAAATCGACTTAAAACTTGATTTTACCCTATTTGATAATTGACCCAACTTGTTGTGAATCTAACTTATTATTGATATGAACTAATATTTTATCTTATCTTTAATATTTTTTGAATAAGTATGTAATTCATTTATCCAAGAAAGCAGAAGAGACTACTACAACAAATAAAGCCCTTGGGGTGCCGTCTCCTCAAAAATTTCCCGAAGCATATAGTATATTATTATGTACATTTTTATTCTAATTTTCTTGTGCTGCAGTCTAATACAAATAATGTTTTTTATACATTCAAACAAATGTGTGTTACTTCTATGAAATGTCTATGATTCTTTTCTTCTCAAATAGAGTAGATGAACGTCTGCCAAGCTAGCTTTAAAATGAGCACAGCAGTGGACTTGTCTTTCAGCATTGATATTGCCCAGTTAAGTTCCCATTCCAGTCCATTACCTCTCTCGATATACCACAACATCAAAGAATTTGACCCCAGATTTGCTTCAATCGAGTCCCTGCAAAGAAGGCAACTACCATCATTTGTGATCCTTATTTTTATCAGTCTTGTCCTAGTAGGTAACCTGTCAAGCATAGTCTTCCATGAAATCAGTGCATGCTTGAGTATGTGCATAAGAAACCAAGCAATTTTATGCCATGGCACCTTCTCTCTTGAGTCTCGAATACCATTCCAAATCTGTCTCACAGCACAAGACATTTCTACAATAAGAGTTGAAGAAGAAGAAGCTTTCTGAAAACCCAACTGAAATGATTCTTACTTTTTATTTGTCAAAAATCAGCATTCTTTTAACATATACCTTGATTCATGCAATCCATAAAGATTCATTTTCAGATAAAAGTTTTTGGATTATTTGAAATCTTGTTATTCACTGTTGAACAATTTTTATCATTATTAATAAAATAATTATTTTACGAACAAAAAATGAGCACCTCTCGTTTAAAAGACACGAGAGATCTCATATAAATTAGGAAGGATGCATGACCTAATCTAATTCAAGACGTGGCATGCTAAAAGGTCAACCACATATTGGGAATTTAATCCCATTTTTAACTAGTATAATAATTTGCATGTTTAGAGAAAAAAAAAACCCGACAAGACATGCTACCTATAGATGGAGCCACTATTAAATAGGGGTGTCATGATAATCCAAAAATTTTAGAAAAAATGTTTTTTAATATATTTAATATAAAATATTAAAAATTAAATTAATATAATTTAAATGAATATTAATGATAATTAAAAAAATTAACTCTCTTAAAAAATTGACACTTGTTATTTGTTTCCACATAATTAAAAAAATTTATTCATAAAATATTTAAAGGGATAGCTACTATAATAATTATTTATGTTTTTTTTTTAATATTATCTATTTTAAAAAATGACTAACAAGACCACTTACATTTTCAGGATATAAACTTTTAGTTATTCAACCGTTTATTGTCGTTAAACTTTAATATATGTTTGATCTAACATAATAAAATAAATAAAAATATATTATCCAAATAATCCCTAAACTATTAATTCAATCTTAGTTTAATCATTAAAAATAAAAATAATTTTATATAATTATATATTTAATCCTTCACATATATAATTTTTTACTTCTCTCTCTTCCGCCATCTTCTTTAAGCTTGATATGTTTACGAGCTTGACACTTACAGAGATATCTCCTATCAACCATCGGGTTATTAGAACAAAAGCTTCTGTTAATTCAACTTACAATTCCAGTCCTCTGGTAACCTCTTCCAGGTTGGTGATGAAAGACTCCTTAAGTGGCTTTAGTTCTTGGCAAATCAGACATTGTAGATGTAGGCCCTTCTGCCATTAGTACAACAGGCTCAGACATGAAATCACCCATGGTTTACTCAGATAAAAATGTCATGTGATTTCGCAGCAAGACCGACAGAGGAGGATTTGGAAAGTGCAAGCCATGAGAAAGAACAAGGGGTTTGTCTCCGAAATCCTATAAAGGATACTAATACAGAAAGACAACACATACACTCTGATTCATCAAGCAAACTGGGAATTTGGAAAGAATTAACCTCTGGAGAAGTATCATAACCATCGTATACAGGGACGAAGTTAGTACTCAATCTTTCTCTCACACAGGATATATGCTCTGTATATCTCAGGAACAAATCATTAATAATAGTCTCTCCAAAATCTCTTAAAAAATTAGAAATAGTTTCTTCGCTGTTTCAGTCATTATTTTGAAAATATCAAATACTTGTTTAGAACAACTATTTCATAGACATTACAAGGACGATGCTAACATGTTTTGTCTTCTCACGAGACAAATGCTCGCCCACATGTTCTGCATACCTTGTGAACAAGTCATCAATTATGATATCTCCAAAATGATTGGCAAGTTTGGGTTCAGTAATTGCTCTTATGCATTTTGCAACTTTTTGTCCACTTTGACTCTTTTCGAAGATAAAGTTTTGGTTACAATCATCATCTTCAAAATCCCAATTCACTTCAAAAGTTTCTACCTTGTCGAGAATGAAAGAACCTTCTTTGTCGATGATTTCTCTCACTTCTTCTTGACAAGGGTAATAGTAAGACGTATGGAATGAATTCACATCAGATGCCTTCACCAATCCCTGCCAAGTGACAACCAAATAGTTGTTCACAATAGAACAAGTGTCATAAGGGATTTAAATCTCGAAATACATGCATGTATGTAAAGAATACTCAACCTTGTCCACCAAGTCCAGCAATGATTTGGCTAAAAGATCCCAGAGAGAACAACAATCTTTACTTGTGGGATCAGTAATGCTCCTACCGACTAAGGTAATCAGCATTCTCCCTCCACTTTCCATTTCTTGGGAACGAAGACGTAAAAAATTGGAGAAATCGTTCTGAAATTGCTCCAAATAAGCTTTGGATACATTGGGTGGACTCAACTTTGATATATATATGTTCCCCTTATTATTTTCAATTCCTTCTGGGACCTAAAAGATCATTCACAAACACTCATATAAATGTTAGATAAAACGCACGACTGTATGTAATAACAGTCATTAGGTTTGTTTACAAACCTTTGAGAGCCACTGAAGACAATAGGAAGAATATACAAAGTGAATGCTCTTGCTTGGAAAAAGTCTTTGATAAAAGGAACCTGGTACTCCAGCTATTAAACAAGACCCCCTCAGGTCTCCCTTGTCTTCCAACAGCCTTGCATTGAAAGCAGGAACTGATCTAAACACAGTGTTGAAGTCGTTGTGGGGAAGATCGTTTAGGAACACTTGAAGCTCTGTGCGATTGCTGGCAAAACCTAGTGATGGTATTCACAATTTCATATGCTGGTAGGAAGGCGTTGGGGCCTGAAGCACATCCTAAGTCCGCCACCTTAATACAAGTAACTGGTAAAATCTTGGTGAGCATATCATTGATGATATCCTCTAGGAATGGCCTTGTCTTCAAAAGTACTTTTTTCTGGAAAAAGTATAAAAGAAAATGTTGAACAAATTTGTTTAAACACTTGATAAAGATATTCGGTACTAAACGTGGGAATTTGGAATGGCTGAGGAAGATACCTGTAGAGATGAATTATTTTCATAGCTAACTTGTTTGTCAGTGGCATTGGTGCAATATCCATTTGCAGAAGCCATAATCATTGCCTGATAGAATTCGATGGAGTCTCCAGAGGCATACTCGTCTTATATAGACCATCGAAAAGGTGCTGCTGACGCCAGTGGGAGCAGTATGACATATACTATGGCCTTGATTTGATCAATTGAAACTGTTCAAATATTTTGAAATTAGTAAAATCTAGATTATCCCACGATTTTTAAAACGGAAACAAAAAAGTTCAATTTAGTTTCAGATAAACAAAAACACATCTCGTCCATTATCATCTCAAATAAAACGTTTATGTGTTTTGTTTTATAACCACAAATTTCCCTGTCTATGTTTTGTGGTTGTGGCTGTGGAACTGTCAAATCGTACATCGGTTGTTGACGCATTCATTTCATTGCGTTGTGCACGACAATCTCATGACAAGTTTTGGGGAATAATCCACGTGGGAAAAAACTTTTCAATAATTGGGTATGTTAAGGAAATTTTGGGAACTAGGAGAAATAGTATAGTATTTACAGAATTTACCTTCTACAGGATATAAATAAGGATCTGCAGACTGTGATTTTTGTGGTGTTAGGGTTTAGGATAATTTATTATTATATTTTTTACATGTTCACTGTAATATCTGATTTAAGACACGAGTGATTTTTTATATATATTTTTTGATTTTTAAGGTCTCGTCTTAATTAATTCGAACAGATCCACGTCACATATCTAGTTTTGGTGGGTGAATCTTCCAATAAGGATTCTCTGTATATACAACGTTTTAAACATGAGACTTGTTAAGTTAAACTAAACTACTTACCATTTGAACCAACCCCGTTAATAAGACAAATAATTTTAATAGAATAATTTAAGTATCATCGACCGATTAAAATCTAATACTTGTTTTATACCCTACATGTGTGAATAGAAATGAAATAAAAATTATTAGATGAGTCTGATTTATTATGTCACTTATGGTCTCATTTTTTAAGTGAATCTTCACCCCTCTTCTATATATCGTTAAATGAATGAACCTCATTGAATGAGACTATAAATAACATAAAGAATTAGAATCATGCAATAATTTCTCGTAAAAATATAAAGAAAATACTTTAAAGCGTTGCGTAGTAGTACAAGGACTTTGAAATAAAATTACAATCAACTTTTTTTTCTGAACAATTTTCTAGGAGAAGGTAAAATATGCTCTTAACGAGTATTACCCACCACTTAATTAACTGTGTAACTTACCACTGCACCAAAGCTTTAATTTATTAACGAACAACCAACCATGTCATGGTCTGTAAAATAAATTTTAAACATGTCGTACTTCTCATACCTGATATAGAGTTCAACCAACCAGTTATTTCATGGTCATTAAAACGACAATACCAATAGACTTTGTCTTGTCACGAGACAGAGGATCATCTGCATATTGTGCATATATGGTGAACAGATCATGAATTATGATATCCCCGAAATGAGCAGCAAGCAGAGGTTCAGTAAATGCTCTCACACTGTTTGCAATATGTTGTCCCCTTTTATTCTTATCAAAGACAAAATCTCCGTCGTAATTATTGTGCTCCAAATCCAAATTGTCGTCCAAAACTTGGATCTTGTCAAGATTAAACGACCCTTCCTTTTCGATAATCTCCTTCACTTCTTCTTTACAAGGGGCATAATAAGGTAGATTGAATGAATCTATGTCAGATTCTTGCACCAGACCCTGAAAATCAAATTATATTTACAGTTGAACACGATTATAATTGGATTTTTTTAGTATATATAAGTGACGAGAATGAACCTTGGCCACCAAGTCAAAGAGTGATTTAGTTAAAACATCCCATATAGAACTATAATCTTTGGTGGTGGGATCTGTGTTGGTTCTTCCTGCTAAGCTAAGAAGCATTCTTCCTCCCCCAATCATTTCTTGTGAACGTAAGCGTAAGAATTTCGAAAAGTCCATTTGAAATTGTTGAGAATAAGCTTTGAGTACATTTGCAGAGCTTGACTTTGACATGTAGATGTGTCCCTTGTTAGTTTCAACTCCTCTTGGAACCTAAAAATGATTCACAGAATCACAGTCATATGAATATAAACTCTACGGACGACATACAAAATGGAAGAGATTGATTACCCTTGAGAGCCAATGAAGACTGTAAGAAGAGTGTACAAAGTGGATGCTCCTGCTGGGAAAAAGTCTTTCGTAAAAGGAACCTGGCACTCCAGCTATAAAACAAGGCCCTCTCAGGTCTCCCTCATCTTTCTTGAGCCTTGCCTTGAAAGCAGGAACTGATCTGAAGACAGTGTTGAAGTCGTTCTGTGGAAGATCATTTAGAAACACTTGAAGCTCAGGTGGTTCCAAATGTGATTGTTGGCAAACCCTAGTGATGGTATCTATAATTTCATATGCTGGGAAGAAGGCGTTGGGACCCGAAGCACAGCCCAACTCCGCCACCTTAATACAAGTAACCGGTAAAATCTTGGTCACCATATCTTTGATTGTTTCCTGTAGGATCGGCCTTGTCTTCAGTAGTACATTTCTCTGAGCAGAAAAAAAGAAGAAGAAACAAAGGTCGACATATTAGTTCCATAGACAAATATATAGATAAGAAAATTTGCAGAAATTACATAAAGGGAAGAGAGGAAGAGACTTGTAGAGAGGAATTATTGGCATAGTTGATATCTTTGTTTCTGGGATTACTGCAAAGTACATTTACGAATGCCATAGCCAATGCTTGGTGGATCTCAATGGAGTCTCCTACTGCGCGCCTTCCCTGATTTTTTAAATTTTTTAAAATTTGTCTTCAATTTTCTTGATTTATTTGAATTAATTCTTAAATTTTTTTAATAATCCAATGTTTATTTTGTGCATGAATATCAATATAAAACAACTTGGAAAATATGTTAGAGGTATTTTTTGGGATATTAATAGGAAAATTTTCATAAAATTATTACGTTTTAAATTAATACATAAAATGAAAAAAAAAATTATGGCAATTAGGCAACATGGACCGAGAATTCTACCTAAGCATGTGATCAATTTTATCTAAACATGCAATTAATTGTCACATTTTAGCCCATGTGTTTTGGTTATACGTTTTAATTGAATAGAGATAAATAACTTAAAAAAAATTATAGATTTTGATGGTATGTTTATCTTATAAATTTTTCTTTATTTTTTTTGTTATAAGAGAATTTGATAAATTAGTCGCATTATTCTCCTTCATGTATGCGTTGTAATCGTCACTGACGAATCTAAATGAATTGTGAGATGGGTCCATGCCCACCCTGAATTTTTAAAATTTATATGTTTGCCTTCAAATTTATTGATTTGTTTGAATTAATTCTTAAAATTTTGTAATAATCCAATGTTTATTTTGTGCATGAATATCAATATGAAACGACTTAGAAAATGGTGACGTTGTTTGAGTCCTTGGATTTCTTCACCTTTTGTCAAGTTGTAATATTTTAGATATTGTATCCACAGGGACTGGACAACTTATACTATAAAATAAATTTACACTAAAATGTAAAGACACAAGTAATTTGGAGTAATAGTGAATTAACTAAAAATAAAGAAAACTAAATAATTAAAAGAAATAACAATGAGAGAAGTAAGGCTAGGCAGTTTGCTTTGTAAAGGAAAATTCAGTTGCACTTATTCTCCAGTTATTAATGCATGTGGTTGAATTGCCGCCACGACGGGTCGCACTAAGGGTCGCCTTGGCTGCCTAGGCAGGTTACGCCTTGTCGACAACTCAACTTTCCATAGTTTGACAGAGCATCCGAAATTGTTCCTTCTTATCCCTAAACGAGGAAACTATTGAAACCCACGTCTTGATGATACCTCCCGGCGTGAATCAAGGATGGATAACAACCTATTGTATGCTTCCTTTTAGTCGCTGAAATCCTGGTTGACTTATCTCTAAGCCAGATTAGTCTATGCCTATGAGCAAAGACCGTATTCTCTCGTTTCGTGAGTCTAACCCTCCCGATATTAGATAAATAGGTTTTTCTTCACAAACTTATCTTTCGAGCTCGTAAGTAAAAAAGTGTAAGAACCAAGAGAGAATAAAATATGAAAAATAGGTTTGCATTAATAACTCTCAAATAAGATACAACTTTCTTCCCCAACTACTACACAAAATACCTAATCCCCGATGAAGTTTAGAACATGATGAGTTTTGCCGGCGGCTAGGGTTTTGTCTATGAGAACCCGACTTGTCTTCCTAGCCTTAGGGGTTTGCCTTTATATATGTCAAGCCTAGGTTAAAGACCTCCATAAAAATAAGAGTTCTAAAAGAAAAAGAATACATATCCTTATTGAATTACAAATCTTTTATTATATTTCCTAATTTAACTCCATAATTCCACGTCAGCTTTGACCATGGCTTGACTATATTTTTTCTCTTTCGTTTTGTCTCACATATCGTCCATTGGATTCAACATATTTTTCTTCATCTATCGAGAACCAGTTATTATCTTTCCTCTGCTGCCGCGACGGACGATCTACTGTCGTGGCGGGTGCATCCTTACATTTCAGCTCATGTTCCAACATCCATTCATCTTATCTGATCGTACCTGCATGGTTATTTCCTATATAAGAAAGAAAACCATTGATCATACTTGTTTTACACCAAATAATGGATAAAATGACAAAGTGAGTGCATGGATGTTGGAAAATGAAAAATATGCAGAATTATTCTTAATTGTTATTAAATATGTCCTTTATAAGCAATAATCGTGTGAAAATATGATATAATAATTAGAACTTTTATATACTTGTCAAAAACATCTTAGAGGTATTTTTTTTGGATATTAATAGGAAAATTTTCATAAAATTATTATGTTTTAAATTAATACATAAAATGAAGAAAATAAATTAGGGCAATTAGGCAACATGGACCGCGAATTCTACCTAAGCAAGTGATCAATTCTACCTAAACATGCAATCAATTGTCACACTTTAGCTCATGTGTTTTGGTTATACGTTCTGATTGAATATAGATAAATAAATTTTAAAAATTTATGAATTTTGATGGAATGATTATCTTATGAACTTTTCTTTATTTTTTTGTTATAAGTGATATTGATAAATTAGTCGTATTATTTTCCTTTACGTATGCGTTGTAATCGTCACTGATAAATTTAAATGAACTGTGAGATGAACCCATACGACCCACCCAGAATTTTTAAAAATTTATATGTTTACCTTCAAATTTCTTGATTTGTTTGAATTAACTCTTAAAATTTTGTAATAATCCAATATTTATTTTGTGCATGAATATCAATATAAAACTTGGAAAACATGTTAGAGGTATTTTTGGGATATTAATAGGAAAATTTTCATAAAATTATTATGTTTTAAATTAATACATAAAATGAAGAAAATAAATTAAGGCAATTAGGGGACATGGACCGCGAATTCTACCTAAGCATGCAATCAGTTCTACCTAAACATACAATCAATTGTCAATTGTCACTTTTTAGTCTTGTGTTTTGGTTATACGTTTTGATTGAATAGAGATAAATAAATTTCAAAAAAAATTATAAATTTTGATGATATGTTTATCTTATAAATTTTTCTTTATTTTTTTGTTATAAAATTTTTTAATAAATTAATCGCATTATTTTTTTATGGATGTGTTATAATCGTAATATCTTTTATGATCTTAATAAAAATTCAATGATTATTATAGGCTTAACTCAGTAATAAATGCCTAAAGTATACATTTTTTCTGAAATAGGTGCCTAATGTTTTTTTTTTGGCTGAAATAAGTGCCTAAACTATATATTTTTTCTGAGATATGTGCCTAATATATTTTTTGGCTGGAATAGGTGCTTAAAGTTTTATTCCCTTAGTGTTTTAAGGTAACATTGTTAAAAAAATTGTTTAATTTATAAATAAGTACCTAAACTATATATTTTTTCTAAAATATGCGTCAATGTATTTTTTATTGAAATAAATGCCTAATTTTTTTCTTATAAATAATTTATATTTCTTATAAGATATAAAATTATTTATATCAACGTTTTAATCTATTAAATTATTTATTATAATTGATTAATAATTTATTTAAATTTAAATTATTTTATCTGAGGCCTTGTTTTTTTTTAAAAAATAATTTATTTATTAATTTTATCTCACTTTTAAATATTTATGTTTTGTTCTCAATCCAATTTCATCTCATAGTATCACAATAGTCCTACACAACTACAAGTAGTATAAACAAATTCCCACCGTTGCTCTTTCCCCGACTTGACCAATAACTGTAAGTAACTCAAGCTCAAGGTTTCACAACGACCTTCATGCAATTATCCCACATGCAAACAGAATCTTTTTCATCATTGATACCTATTTTCCATCGATTCTACAATCATACGATGCAGCAAATATTTAATCCGTAACAACGAAACCGAATTGAAAACAAAAACATAAATATTTAAAAGTGAAATAAAATTAACTAATAAATTGTTTAAAAAAAACAAAGCCTCGGATAAAATAATTTAAATTTAAATAAATTATTAATCAATTATAATAAATAATTTAATAGATTAAAATATTGATATAAATAATTTTATATCTTATAAGAAATATAAATTACTTATAAGAAAAAAATTAGGCATTTATTTTAATAAAAAATACATTAAACACCTATTTTAGAAAAAATATATAGTTTAGGTACTTATTTATAAATTAAACAATTTTCTTTTAATAGTGTTACCTTAAAACACTAAGGGAATAAAACTTTAGGCACTTATTTCAGCCAAAAAATACATTAGACACATATCTCAGAAAAAATATATAGTTTAGGCACTTATTTCAGCAAAAAAAAAACATTAGGCACCTATTTTAGAAAAAATGTATACTTTGAGCACCTATTACTGAGTTAAGCCATTATTATAAAATAGACTTACATATATTTAATACTTGTTTAAATCTTTTATTTATTATCAACATTTAGTATCTATTAATATCTATTATTAGATTATAAAAATCAATTTTTATTATAACATTTCTACGTATATTTGAAAAATATATGTATTAATTTCTTATTTGTAAAATTATTATTGAAAAATTCTATAACGGGTGTGGAACATTGTTGAACACTACTAATATTGAATATTGTTGAACATCATTAAATTAATTAATAAAAATTAAAAATCTCAAGGACTCCATATATAAATAATAAAAGAGCGATAAGATTCAATATATAATTTTCTTCTCCAAGTCAACATGCCACATATTTTTTTTTATATAATTAATCGTATTTTAAAAATAAAAATTAAAATAAATTGTCAACGAGAGAGTGAGAAAAACTCTTTAGAAAACGTCAGTCGATTGTTCCAGGGTAAAGAATGTTGGGTGGATTTCATCAATAATTTGAACAGAAATTTTTTCAAAAAGACTATATAACAGAGATTATTGATGACGTGATAACCCGAGAATATATAATATTTTTTTCCTTTTCACGGGACACATACTCGCCTACATGTCATGCATATCTAGCGAACAGATCATCAATTATGATCTCTCCAAAGTGATTAGCAAGTATATATTCAGCGGATGCTCTTATAATTTTTGCAAAATGTTATCCACTTGTACTCTTTTCAAAAATATTGGAAGAGATTCATAACCTTTGACAGCCAATGAAGACTGTAAGAAGAATGTATAAAATGCATGCTCCTGCTTCAAAAGTCTTTCGTAAAAGGAACCTGACACTACAGCTTTAAAACAAGGCAACCTCAGGTCTTCCGCATCTTTCTGCAGCCTTGCATTGAAAGCAGGCACTGATCTGAATACTACGTTGAAATCATTCTGGGGAAGATCATTTAGAAACACTTGAATCTCAGGTGAATCCCAGTGTGATTGTTGGTAAACCCTAGTGATGGTATCCGTGATTTCATATGTTGGGAAGAAGGCGATGGCGTTGGGACCCGAAGCACAGCCCAAGTCCGCCACCTTAATATAAGTAACCGGTAAAATCTTGGTCACCATATCTTTGATGGCATCCTCTAGAAACGACCTTGTCTTCAACAGTATTTTTTTAATCGAAGAGAGGACAATACCTGTAGTGAGGAATGATTGGCGTAGCTAATATCTTTGTCCATAGGATTCATGCAAAGTACAATTACAGATGTCATAGCCATTGTCTGGTGAATCTCGATGGAGTCACCTAATGCATGCTAATCTCGTAAAGAGCCACCAATGAACTAAACATTTATAATAAATTTACACTGTGTTTATCCCCCCCCCCAAAAAAAAAAAAAAAAAAAAAAGACAAGCCATGCTACCGTATGGCTATCTGTTATGAATTTCAGAAGAATTAAGAGTTGTAGAAGAGAAGAGAAAGGGAGATATAGATTAAGAGGTGTTTTCACAATATTTTCATGCCCTTAAGGCTACAAGTAATTTCTTATTTATACTACTCTATGAAGTATAGCCAAAATCAGATAGCCTTGTAGATTTCCTTTCCCTCTATCCTTTGCTTAACTCTCGGGAATCTTCTGCTGGCGTGGTACTTGGTACCAACTGACTTATACCACCTTTAGGCTCTTGGAGATCCTTTCTATCCTTCCTAATATTACCTCCTCCTATGACAGGAACCTTGTCCTCAAGGTTCGTTGAAGTAGGATGATCACTCCGTGGTTCTTGATCCTCCATGCAAGGTGTCAGTGTAACTTGTTGTATAGGTTGTCCCTTACATGGATTTAATGTCGAGACATAAAGAACTGGATGCATATTCGTAGCCTCTGATAGATCAAATCGATATGCAACCAGTTTTACTAGGTTCAGCACTCGGTAAGGTCCAAAAAATCGAGGGCCAATTTTATGTCGCCTCCACATTCTCAATGATACTTGGTGATAAGATTGTAACCGAATCCAAATCCAATTACTTTCCTCCATTTTTAATTCTCTTCGATGTTGATCAGGTTGGTGCTTAGTAGTAGACAAAGATTGGTAGGTCCTTGCACATCCTTCTCTCTCGACCCCTTGCACAACATTGTTGTTGTTTATCGTGGTCGTTACTTTTGCTGGTTGACTAGTGATTATTACCTCAACTGATATCTTCTTAACATCATCGTCCCCAAATTCAAGAACCTTATCCTCAAGGTTCAACTCATTCACCTCATTGTTGTTCTCCTCTTGTTTTAGCATCCGAGGTAAGGGTGTAAGTTGCCGTATGAGTTGTCCCTCACAATGTTTAAGCTGAGAAACTTGGAAAATCATGTGAACAGGATGTACTAATTTAGACGTCGTCAATCCCATTGTGATCCCTAGTCCTCTTTGTCGAACTGTATAATCCATATTGATCAAGTTCACAAAAATATTGCAAATTATCTCAATACCCTTGATGATCATCTCTTGAAGCAACCTCATATCGAGTTCAACTATAGAAGAAGTATACGATACTATCACAATAGTTAGCCTCAGTAGGTGAGGAGTTACAGAGATCTTTTCATCATGTCCTGAGATGATTTGGACAGAATGTCTCGGTTTAGAACATAACTCCTCATAGCACTTGAATAAAGCAAGAAATTAAAGAAAAGTGTTACATTTTCGCCCCATATCCTTGAATTGAGTTGATATAACACCCATAGCTATAAATTCATGATACCAAGGCATTGACACATCTGGTATGTGAGAAGATTGCCAAAACTCTCCCCTAAGAACCATTGCCACTCCACTTGGAAAAACTACCTGAATTTGTGTAGATCTCTTGATCTCATAAAATTCAGCAAGAAAATTTATCTTAAAGGCGCCATTTTAGAATCTAGCATCATTCAATATTCTCGTTGTGGCATGATCAATAACTTTGATAATTCTTGATTCATTAAACTTCTTGGATGCTCGAATTTCTCTCTTTGATAGGATCTTCAAACCTTCATATATGTTCCAATGTTTTTTAAGGTTCCAACAGAAGAATAGTTTAGATGCTTCCCGAAAATACCTCACTCTTATTTCAACAATTTGCAGGCACAATATGGCATCAGTGCCATGCACGTTCTCAAGCATTTGCATCATAAACTTTCCCATTAATAGTAGTCTAAATTTGTTTGGTTCATCACACTTGACAAACTCATTGCCATTAGTAAACATTGACAAAAAACGTTCAGACTTTCTAGAAACATCAATGCTTCTAAAAGAGAAATGATCTGTTATGTTTTCACTGTCTTCATTCATGATAGGGGTGTAAACGAGCCAAGTCAAGCTCGAGTAGTTCTAAGATCGGCTCGGCTCGTTAAGATTTCGAGGCGAGTTCGAGCTTTTTTCGAGCCTAATCGAGCTAAGTATTGATCGATCTTTGACCGTGTTAGACTCGAGTAACTCTTATCTCTTACGTCTCATTTAAAGCATAATGGAGAAAAAACTTTGATACACAAGTTGTGTAAACTCAAGCTTGTTAATTTTAGGTTTTAGTATGTTAATTTAGGGTTTAATAGTTATGTTTAAGGTTAGATTTTAGGGTTTTAAGTTTAGAAATTTAGATTTTAAATTATAAAAAATAAAAAATAGTATATTTATGTTTTCGAGTAGCTCGTGAGCTTTTCGAGTCGAGTATCATGCAGCTCGACTCGTCAAGAACTCGAGCTGAGTTCGAGCTCGAATCGAGTTCAATTGAATCGAGTTTTGACCTAGCTTTGACCGAGTCGAACTCGAGTAGCTCACGATCTGTCTCGTCTCATTTACAGCCCTAGTCATGATAACCCCAAACTCATACTCATCAATCAAAACAATAGTAATGAATTTAATGATATGCCCATATAGCAATGTCATACCTGCACACCTTTGTCCATTGTAGTACTAAAAGAAATCAGTTCGTCCAGGTTCAAAGATGATTTTTCTCTCGGGGTCAAAACAATCAGACTCACATAGCTTTATCATTTTCAAATTAGTCATCCGTGAAACTCTTGACGCCATTTTAGTTCCTTAAAATTCTTGTAACATGTGAGCCAAAACTAAATAACCAGGTATATCCGTAAACAGAACAATACCTCCTTTTTTTTGGATATCAGTCCCATAAATGTGTTGAAGGAGAAAAAAATTTGTAAAGCTTCGTACCTTAGATGTGGGTAACACTTGGTAGGTGTTTGTGATTGAGTTATCCAACTTTAACCCTACTGCACCCATCTCGTTGTAAGCAGTGGTTACTATTACCAGCTATTTTCGCAAAATGATCATGAATCTTAGTTTTACCATCATTTAAATCATCGTCGGTACGGTCAAGAACAGGTTGAGCAACAATTTCCATGTCTGTTGGTGTTGACATTTTATCAAACACCTGGTAGGTGTTTGTGATTGAGTTATCCAACTTTAACCCAACTGCACCCATCTCGTTGTAAGCAGTGGTTACTGGAGATGCTAATCCCAACTTTGATGATATAACTGTCAATTGGCGAGCTATATCTTGAAGTGTTTGTTGGATACTCTCGTTCATTTTTTTTATGCGCTTCAAAGTGTGTTTGCAGAGAAGTTAACAGTTTCTCATAGCGTGCTAAAGTAACTTGCAATTCCTTGATTGCTTCGGTGTGATTCATCATAACTCAGAGATCTTTCAATGAAAGCACCTATATTATGAATTTCAGAAGAATTAAGAGTGGTAAAAGAGAAGAGAAAGGGAGATTTAGATTAAGAGGTGTTTTCACAATATTTTCATGCCCTTGAGGCTACAAGTAATTTCTTATTTATACTACTCTATGAAGTATAGCCAAAATCGGTTAGTCTTGTAGATTTCCTTTCCCTCTATCCTTTCTCTAACTCTCGATAATCTTCTGCTGATGTGATACTTGATACCAACCGACTTATACCACCTTTAGGCTCTGGAGATCCTTCCTATCCTTCCTAACACTATCCTAATGCTAACATATTGTTTTTCTCACGGGATATATGCTCAGCCACATAGTCTGTATATCTTAGGAATAAATCATTAATAATGGTCTCTCTAAAATCACTTACAAAATTAGAAACAGTTTCTCCACTGGTTTCAGTCATTATTTTGAAAATATCAAATACTTGTTTAGCACATCAGACTAAAACGATACCTCTAATGAGGTTTAAAAGAAAATCTCAAATCATTATGAAAACTTCCAATATGTTGAGAACGAAGGATCCTTCCTTATAAAGAGGTGCACAAGAACCGATATTGACTTGGTATTTTTATTGATGCATTTTCTACAGACACCAACACTTTTGTCGATCCAAATGTAGCAAACTGATAGCTCCCCATTAGCAAACTCATAGTTCCATATTATTTTGATTACATAGGATAACTAGAACAACTATTTCATAGACATTACAAGGACGATGCTAACATGTTTTGTCTTCTCACGGGACAAATGTTCACCCACATGTTCTGCATACCTTGTGAACAATTCATCAATTATGATATCTCCAAAATGATTGGCAAGTTTGGGTTCAGTAATTGCTCTTATGCACTTTGCAACTTTTTGTCCACTTTGACTCTTTTCGAAGATAAAGTTTTGGTTACAATCATCATCTTCAAAATCCCAATTCACTTCAAAAGTTTCTACCTTGTCGAAAATGAAAGACCCTTCCTTGTCAATGATTTCTCTCACTTCTTCTTGACAAGGGTAATAGTAAGACGTATGGAATGAATCCACATCAGATGCCTTCACCAATCCCTGCCAAATGTCAACCAAATAGATGTTCACAATAGAACAAGTGTCATAAGGGATTTAAATCTCGAAATACATGCATGTATGTAAAGAATACTCAACCTTGTCCACCAAGTCCAGCAGTGATTTGGCTAAAAGATCCCAGAGAGAACAACAATCTTTACTTGTGGGATCAGTAATGCTCCTACCGACTAAGGTAATCAGCATTCTCCCTCCACTTTCCATTTCTTGGGAACGAAGACGTAAAAAATTGGAGAAATCGTTCTGAAATTGCTCCAAATAAGCTTTGGATACATTGGGTGGACTCAACTTTGATATATATATGTTCCCCTTATTATTTTCAATTCCTTCTGGGACCTAAAAGATCATTCAAAATCATATAAATGTTAGATAAAACGCACGACTGTATGTAATAACAGTCATTAGGTTTGTTTACAAACCTTTGAGAGCCACTGAAGACAATAGGAAGAATGTACAAAGTGAATGGTGTTGCTTGGAAAAAGTCTTTGGTAAAAAGAGCCTGGTACTCCAGCTATTAAACAAGACCCCCTCAGGTCTCCCTTGTCTTCCAACAGCCTTGCATTGAAAGCAGGAACTGATCTAAACACAGTGTTGAAGTCGTTGTGGGGAAGATCGTTTAGGAACACTTGAAGCTCAGGCAATTCCCTGTGCGATTGCTGGCAAAACCTAGTGATGGTATTCACAATTTCATATGCTGGTAGGAAGGCATTGGGGACCGAAGCACATCCTAAGTCCGCCACCTTAATACATGTAACCGGTAAAATCTTGGTGAGCATATCATTGATGATATCCTCTAGGAATGGCCTTGTCTTCAAAAGTACTTTTTCTGGAAAAAGTATAAAAGAAAATGTTGAACAAATTTGTTTAAACGACGGATAAAGCTAGTAATAAATATTGAAAATAGGGATGAGGAAGATACCTGTAGAGATGAATTATTTGCATAGCTAACTTGTTTGTCAGTGGCATTGGTGCAATGTACATTTGCAGATGCCATAACCTTTGCCTGCTTGAAATCGATGGAGTCTCCAGATGCATACTGGTCTTATATAGACCAGTGAAAAGGTGCTGCTGATGCCACTGGGGGCAGTATGACATTTACTATTACCTGAATTTATTAGCCGGTCGATTAATCTTAATCAAATATATTAAAGAAATTTATTATGAGATGACACTTTTTAGGGTTAAGGGTTAGGGTTTAGGGTTTAGAGTTTAAGGTTAGGTTTTAAGGGTTAGGGTTTAAAAAATAATTAAAAAAATTGAACAATAAAGAGAAAGACAACATAAAAAAATCTTGGGTAATATTTTTTTCCTTTTTAAATCGAAGGCATTAAAGTGGATGATTTGGATAATGCTTATGTGTGAATATGATATGGAAAAATATATGATGTGCCTTAATTTAATTGATTGGGACCATATCTTAGGTGGTAGAACGGGTTCATGTAATAATTATTTCTAATATTATATTTTATCTTTAAAATAATATTACATTTGTTGGGGATTACTCTGATATCATAATGATTCTTGAATTATTGATTTCTACAAATCAATCGGTAATATTAATACAAACATATACATTGGCCTCTAACTGACATGATTTCATGGTGCTGAAGTCCTTTAAATTTAATCTGATAGCAAACAAGCAATCCAATTGATTCGTGATCTCTTTGTTCACTATTATTATTTATCTCTAGTTCGGGCGATATATAATCTCAGCACATAGAGCTGGGTGACGGACTTCATTTGGATACCAAGAGAATGAAATAAACTTGTTGATAAACCGCCAAACTTACAAATCATTCTTACTTTTCCATGCAAATTCTTGAAAATTTTTCTGTTGTGATCGACCCTCTATTTGCTATATATATATAATTGATCTAACTTTATAACCCTTTAGGACTTCTTTTAATTAAAAAAATTAATGACAAAAATTAATATTTTTGTCGTTTAAAATTGATGACAAAATTAATATATAATTTTTATTATTTTTCTCTCTCTCAATCATAAGTTCATATAGTATTAGTATAATATTTTTAGCTAACATATCATCACTCTATAAAATAAAATAAAATAAAAGTTAAGTGTTTGCGCATGTTATAATTCAATCTCCCACCTTTTGGAGGCAAAAACAAATACTAAACCACCAAGCCAACGAACTCCACTTGATACTAATATATATATATAACTTATATAATATTACTATAACAAATTAAAAAATAAAGCTTAAAAGATGTTAGAATTTGCTTTGGAGTGGGAAAAAGTGTTGAATCATCAGGCCAATCAACCTAACTTGATGCATCTCCTATACTGAGATCTAAAAAAATAAAAATAAAATCAATCAATGATTGAGTTACGAAAGATTAATAATTATGTTGGTTTGAATTTTTAATTTTCTTAAAGAAGTAAAAATAATTATCTCTTTATTATACTTCCATCTATGCTTTTTATTAAAAAAATCTAAAAAAATAAATTTTAAACCTTAACTCTTATTTTCTATATCTTAAACCCTAAAAAATACATCCTACCCCTAATTCTTTAAACCCTAACCACAATCCCTAACATTGAATCCTAAATCCTACATTCTAAACCCTCTAATTTAAAGCGAAGGTACGAATAGAGACATAAGAAAGAATCAGACAACTTTCTCCCTTTTAAAAGACCTGTAAACGATATATTTTCAAATATAAGTATATATAAAGATACGATATTTAAAGGATGTTTAGGGTTGTTCAAATACATAAATATAGATATCCGTGAAAAGGTATCAAGCAAGGTTAATTGACTTGATGGTTTAATTGTGATTTTTTTTTTTCTTTAAAGGGCGTGAGATTTAATTTTAATTTGTACAAACTCTTTTAATTTATTTTAAATATCGTATAAATTAAATATATAAATGAGTGGAGTTGGTCAGCATATATAAACTTTTTTTTTTAATTTATTGTAGAAAAAAAAGTATTGAGTGGAGTCGGTAAGTATGCTACATCAACTTTATCTTTAATTTTAATAAATAAACAACATCAACGATCTTCATCCCAATCGATTTACAAACAATTTAGTAAATGTTTGATTTATTTATGACCCTAATACCCATTGGCTATTTGCCTGCTGGAATTCGATGGAATCTCCCGATACCTACTAATTTTATAAAGACCAGTGGGGCAGTAGGACATTGGTGCCGGGTGAGGAACAAAATCGAGAAATTTGAAAAATTGATTCGAATCGTGTTAAACGGTTCGGTTCAATTCAGGTTTATATATTGCATTTTGGCTTTTGATTTGGTTTAAAATTTAAAATTTGTAATTCTATTTTATAGTTTTTATATAGAACATGTTTATTCTATATCAACCCAAATTTAAAAAATATATATATCACAACCTATATCAAATATATTTTAAAAATAGTCTATTGAAATATTTGAATTTATTTTTTAAGATAATCTCTTAAAATATTTAGATATATTTTTATAAAATTCAGTTATTATTAATAAAAATATATTATTTTATTAAAAAATGTATGGAATCCGACAACGAAGCGGGGTGGGTTTTTGGTCGTTCGATCCGACCCAAAAAGTAAATTGTTATATCTAAACTGGCCTCACACTGATTTTTAATATATTTTATCCTGATTCGATTTGACATAATAAAATATATATCTCAATCTTGATCCGATCCTAATATTTTTGTAAAAACTCTGCTAAACTCAACCCAATCTGAATCTTTTTAATAGAAATATAAAATATAACAAATTATTATATATAAAACTATATTAGGTTGAGTCGTACCAAATATTTTAAAACCTAAACACAGTCTCAATCTTACCTCATAAATTTTAAAATACACCTGATCCGCCTAAAAGTTCAATTTTAATAATAAAAAATGTCCCAAACGAATAAATCGGGTCAAAACCCATAAAAACAGATATTATTACCATTCTTAAATGTGTAAAAATCATCTATCTCTTTGTCAAGCATCCTTTTATGCCTCCTTAGAAAATTTTCTAAAAATTAAATTTTAAACCCTAACCTTTATTTTTTATATCTTAAACCCTTAAACCCTAAACCCTATACCCTAAAAATACACCCTACCCCTAATTCCATAAACCCTAACCTTGAACCCTAAACCTTAAACCCTAAACTCTCTAATTTAAAACGAAGACACAAATAGAAGCATAAAAAGAAACAATTTACACCCTTCTTAAATATATATTATAAATTAATCACTAAAACTTTTACCGACTCTCAAACCAAATTTTAGAAATTTTGAAATTCAATTTTATTTAACGTTCGTTTTCGCATTTCAAAGACTGTTATATTCGAAGTACCATGAATAAAAACGTTTATTTTGATATATAAAATTGTTTAAATATGTGTATATCAGTTTAATTAAAAGAGGAAAAACTAGAAATAAAATAAGAGGTTATAATTTAAATAAACAAATTACTTGATTAAGTATATTTTTAATAACATGAAAATTATGTCTTTAAATTAAAAACATGACCCAACCTTAATTCAAAGGCTCAGAACAAAATAAATACAAACATAACCAAAACTCAACGATGAAAAACAAAAATCAACAATAAGCAATATAGATAATAATAATAAATTACGTTGACATCACTATTACATATGGCTTAAAACCTCCAAAGACATTAATATTGAATTAATGGAATAGGTTTAAAGTGCGAGAAAACTTAAGTTTCATTAATTTTTCTCATAGGTTAATTATGGTTTGGTCCCTGAATTTTTAGGTTATTTACAAGTTTAGTCTTTGGAGCTCAACTATAAATAGGTCTAACTTTTGACATTTGAAATCATCCCAAAATCCCAACCATCTCTCTCATTTGGTTATTTCTTCTCCCATTTGTTGTATTTGGGAATTCTTAAAAATTCAATTTGTTTGTACCATTTTGGTAATAGTAAAGTTATCATCCGGTGACGGTGCCTGAGGAGTAGATATTTGTTGAACCTTGTAAATTCTTTGTGTTCTCTCCATTATTTATTTTGGTTGTTTGTTGGGTTTTTCCTTGGATTATAATATTCAATAGTTTGACGGGTTTTTTTTGTTGTACAAATTTTGGTGGTTTCAATCTTGATATTTCAACTCAGATTTGGAGCTACGTTCATGTGGAAAATAACCTGGTTTCCCTAACAATTGGAATCAGAGTTTCGTTGAAGGTTATCTCGGTTGCTCGGTTGCAGCAAAGAATTGTGATATTATGACAGTGCATGTCTAGGAAAGACTTGGTATTTAAGTAATTCGTGTGATCCACCTCTCTTTCCTGGAAATTTACCTGGTGAAGTGTTCTTAGTATCCAGTTCTTACTGTTGAATATTGTTCGTTGTTATGGCAAAAGATGGGTCAGATAAGGCATCAAGCTCTTTTACTGTACCGGTAAGGAGAATAATATCAAATGCAAGCTTCTTAGTGGAGTTGTTCAATGGATCCGGTCATGTGGCAAGGTGAGGTGCTAGATGCTTTATTCCAACAAAGTTTGGATGTTGCCATTAAAGAAGAAAAACTCGTAGATATGATGGAGAATGATTGGAAAATAATCAATCGTATGGCGTGTGGTACAATTCGATCTTGCCTTTCCAGGGAACAAAAGTATGTCTATAAGAATGAGACTTCTTCATGCAAGTTGTGAAAAGAATTGGAGGAAAAGTTCTTAAAAAACTCTCAGAATCGTCTTTACATGAAGAAAAGATTGTTTAGATTTGATTATCAACCAGACACCAGTATGAATGAACACATCACTACCTTTAATGAGTTAGTGTCAGACTTATTGGGAATGGATAAAAGTTTCAAAGAAGATGATTTGGCTTTAATGTTGTTGTCATCACTTCCAGATGAATTTGAGCACCTTGAAACAACGTTACTTCATGGAAAGGAAGATGTGTCCTTTAAAGATGTAATTGTTGCTTTGTATAATTACGAGCTCAGAAAGAAAACCAAGATAGAGAACAAGAATAATGCAGCGGAAGCCATGGTGGTAAGAGGTCGCTCGAAAAGCCAAAGATCAAAGTAGAGAGGGAGATCAAAGTCAAATTCTAGACTTGAGAAAGATGAATGTGCCTTCTGTCACGAGAAGGGCCATTGGAAGAAAGATTGTCATAAGCTAAAGAGGAAAAAGAAAATTGCTCCAGATGCATGTATTGCATAGCATGTTACTAGTGACTCTGAAATATCACTAGTTGCTTCACCATCAACTTTCTATTCAGATGAGTTGATATTGGATTCGGGTTGCACCTATCATATGTCCTATAACAGGGAGTGGTTCTCCGATTTAGAAGAATTAAATGGAGGAGTTGTTTATATGGGCAATGACACTGCTTGTAAAACTGTTGGGATAGGTTCAATTTAATTGAAGAATCAAGATGGATCAACTAGAGTTTTGACTGATGTTCGATATGTGCCTAATTTAAAGAAGAATCTCATCTCGTTGGGAGCCTTGAAATCTAAAGGCTTAGTTGTTACTATGAGAGATGAAATTTTAAAAGTTGCATCTGGTGTGTTGGTAATAATGAAGGGAATAAGAAAAAATAACTTGTATTACTAACAAGGTAGTAAAGTTATTGGAGCAGGAGTAGTAGCTTTCGAGGGAGACAAATTGAATTCAGCCATATTATGGCATATGCAGTTGGGACACGCTAGTAAGAAATCCTTACAAATTCTGGTAAAGCAAGGATTTTTGAAAGGTGCAAAGGCTTGCAAGTTAAAATTTTGTAAGCATTGTGTTTTGGGAAAGAGTAAAATTCAACACCGATATCCATAATACGAAAGGTAGTTTGGATTATGTTCACTCAAATGTATGGAGTCCTTCCAAAACAACATCGTTGGGAGGGAAATACTATTTTTTAACTTTTGTTGATGACTTTTCCAAAAAAGTTTGGGTGTATACAATGAAGTCTAAAATGAAGTGCTCAAAGTTTTCCTAAAGTGGAAAAATATGATTGAGAACCAGATTGGCAAGAGGATTAAACGACTTAGGACGGACTATGGAGGGGAATATAAAAGTGATCCGCTCTTTGACGTTTTCCAAGAGTTTGGTATTATTCGACACTGCACTGTTAGACATACACCACAACAGAATGGAGTGGCTGTAACATCCCTAAAACCGGGTCGGTATAATAATTCGAATGAATTCAAGAGTTTAGTTAAATTACGAATCAAATAAGGGGCTAAATTGAATTAGGTGGAAAATTTAGAGTTTGCATGACAAATTTAAAGATTCCCTAAACTACCCTATGTAATAAGACAAGTGTAGGTATGTCATTAAGGGTAAAATAGTCCTTTCACCCCCATAAAATAAACAAACAAAATAGCAAATTTTCCCTCATTCCTTCTCATTTCACAGCAACAAGGAAATTAGAATAGGGAGAGGGATTTTTCTTTGTTTTCCATGGAGATTTGAGGAGCAAACTTGGAAATTTATGCATGATTAAGGAATTGAGTTAAGAAATCTAGCTTAAATACCTTGGTAAGTTCTTTTTCCCTAAACCGAAAATTTTAGGGTTTTAGAAGTTTGGGTTTTTTGATTATTTCATGAAATTTTCAAGTTTATTTGGTTGATGGAAACCTAGTTTAAAAACTATAATGTCTGGGCTTAGTTATTGAAGCTTGAATTAAGGGGGTTTTGTGAATACATTATATATGTAAATTGATTTGATATATTGATGAAAAGAGGGATAAATTGATGTTGATTTTTGTGATTGAGGTGCTGGAAATTTTAGGAATGAGGTCAATTAGGAATTGGAAGTATGAATTGAGAATTAGCCGAAAATACTTAGAAAGGCTATTCCGAGTAGCCATCTTCGAAAAATTCCCTAGGCCTCGTTAGGAGGAGTTAGGAGCTGAAATTTTGCAGTATGATACTCTTGTATACCTAGTTTAAGGGAAAATTTACGGAACCTCAATCCGAGTTCGGTAGAAAAAGTTATAAGCTTCTCCGTAGGACTGCTCGAGCAGTCCCGAGAATCCGGACAGGTCTGATCCGAATGAATTCTGGTACTGATTGGACATGAATTAAAATGTGAGGTTAATTTATCCTTGAAGAGGATTCTCTTAGCTTTCCAAAAAGATATAATAAGCTCGATTCGGACATGGGACCTAGGAGATACGATCAAATTACGAAAGGGTAGCAAAACTGTTTTTAACGAATAAATGTACATGCTTATATTAGTTAAAGCTTAAGATCACTTGAGTTAAGTGATTATGGTGTGTTCTAATAAATATATATTTGTATATGGAATTATTAGATAATCAAAGAGACGAAAACATCGAGGAGGAAGAAAGACTCGAGCAAACTCGAAGGAAGGGCAAGGGAGTGGCGACCTACAATCCTTGATTTAGCTTGGAGAAATAGTGAGTGTGGCAAACCTTGGGGTTAGGACCTAGGGTCCTAACCATCTTTGTATTATTTGATTTATTTGTATTGTAACCGGACTAACGAAATATTCGGTAATTCGGGAAGGAGGATTAAATGTTAATTACTTGTTTGATGCCATGTTTTAGTGCTAGATGTTAGACTAGCTTAGAACATTTGCATAGCTCGGAAATGCCGAGGTAAGTAATGGCACGCGGCTATGGATGTTAGGTACGTAAGTCATGCATGAGGCATGTTTGGATTGATTGATTTTTCGATTTGTAACCTGATGCGAATAATTTGATATATAGTATGATATTCGATTTTGATATAATAGCATGATGTATGCTTTTGACTTGTTAGCATGATATATGCTCTTGAAATGTTAGTATGATATGCTTTGAATATGCTAACATGATGCATATGCCTTTGAAATGATAATTGATGTTAATGCATTGGATATTAGCATGATATGGACAATCTATGTGATAGGAACTTGCTTAATATAAATGGAAAGATTAAATGAATTGGAAACTCTGATTGAGCCTTGGTCGATAGTTGGTCATAGGTAGTAAGGCATGCCTAGGGTTTGAGCTCATTTGTTAGTTTGCCCAGTACTTCGGTACTTCTGTTTAGTACTTCGGTACTTCTGTTGGTACTATGGGTACCTTGTTGGTGGTTAGTCACCATTTGTAGATACCATGGGTATCTTTTGTTAGTGCCTTCGTGGCACTTCTGTCAGTACCTTTGTGGTACTTCTGATGACCCGTTTACCTAGTCAAACTATACCAAGGCATCATTTGTAACTAATTTGAAAGATTAAAATTAAAGATATTGCTACTGAGCATCCGATAATGTTATTGCCATGAGCATTTGATATGTTATTGCCATCGTGCATTTGATAATGATAATGCTAGGAGCATTTAAATTTGGCATTACTTTTGATCATTTGAAATGATACGGTTATGAACATTTGATATGAGATTGCCATTACGAATTTAAGCATGAAACCGTTATCGAGCATTTAGTTGTAAATTGGGTTTGCATGCTAGTAATATGATACATGAGAGTGATTCAAGCATGATAAGCATGATACTTTTTACATATGATCAAAATGTTAGAATAAACATGATGGATTGTTAAATTGGAGTATGCCATATTGATATATGTGTTTGGTGTCTAATTGGTTAGACTTAGGGCTGCCTCACTAAGTACTTCGTAAGTACTTACCACCTCTGTTTCCTCCTTCCCAAATAACAGGTTATCGGACTAAGGGGTTAGATCGGCTTTGATCGCGAGCAAGGACACCAAGCAAGCTCAAGTATGGTATTTTGTACTTTTGTAACTCCTAATTTATGGTGGCATAGGGAGCATGCTTAGAATGACTCATGCATTTTGATATTTAGATCATGATTTGTATATTTGATCATTCGTACATTCGGTATGTAAGCCATAAGGCATATTGAGCTTGGTAGATCTTGCATATTTTGAGTTCTCGGCTTATGGTTTGGGTAAGTAGGCTTTGGTGATATGTATATGTTAAGTAAGAAATTGTCTTGAAATGTCAAATATGAACTAGGTAGGATAACATGTGAAACCTTAAACTAGAACATGAGTATGCTAAATGCTATAGTGGGAAGTCCATGACATAGTTGTGTTTGAACGTCATTGAACTTGGTTAATGGCTTGAATAATGAGTTGGCTAAGCGAATCGATTTCGTGGAATGATACATGCTGCCTAAATATTTTGAGTATTGCTCCTTATGACTTAGGAAGGGGTTAGGCCATATAGGTGGTCTTTTGGTAGAGTTTAAGTGTTAAAAAGATAGAAATCTGGAATTTGGGCGTGAGTATCGATACCACTTACATGGGTATCGATACCACCTTTGACAGAAATGAAATGGCATCGAAGCAAGGTTCGATGCCAAGCTTGGCCCCTATCGGTTTAAGTCATTGAGTCTTAAGTGTAGACCAGCATCGATGCCTGGTTCGATGCTGGGACTTCTAGAAACGAAATGGCATCGATGCCGGCATCGAACCAGGTCACTCTTCCTTAAGTCAACGAGTCAATGAGGAGGTCCAGTATCGAAGCATGGTTCGATACTAGGACTTCCAGTAACGAAATTGCATCGATACCTGTTTCGAACCAGGCTCCCTAGCCTCGGTCAATAGGTCAACACAATTGACCTGTATCGAACTAGGGTTCGATACTCCTGTTCCGATACCCCTCTATAGGGTGTATCGATACCCCTAGTTAATTTTGGTTCAACTTAAAAATGGAAATTGGATTAATCATTAAGAATGGGTTAATGACAATTAAACGAATGAAATTCGGCTAGAGGTGTAGATTAAACTTGATTGAAATCAAAAATTATAAATGTATGGAATTTAAGAAATCGAATTGGTAAACTGTACAATATGAAAAAGTTTTAAATTATCCTCAAATTTGATAAGTGTTACAAGAGTTTAGTTCGTAAAGTCTTACAATTGAATACAAGTTCGGTTTATCAATGAGTTAAAATGTCCGGTCGACACCTCCGTCTCCTAACCCGGGGCGAGGGTGTCACAGTGGCAGAGCGTATGAATCGAACGTTACTTAAGAAAGTTAGATGGATATTGTCCAATGTTGGGTTGGGCAAATCATTTTGGGTTGAGGATGTGACATATGCTAGTCATCTCATCAATCACCTATCGTCATCAACGATTGAAGGAAAAACATCGTTGGAGGTATGGTCTGGAAAACCCGCTATAGATTATGATTCTTTACATGTATTTGGATCCACTGCATACTATCATGTGAAGTAGTCAAAGCTTGATCCTAGAGCAAAGAAGGCTCTCTTCATGGGAATCACCCATGGAGTGAAGGGATTTCGTCTTTGGTGCTTAGAGACAAAGAAGATAATTTGTAGTAGATATGTTACATTTGATGAGTCTTTCATGTTGAAGAAGGTAACAAATGGAGATGTTCAAACGGGTAGTACTCCACAGCAGGTGGAGTGTACTCTAAAATAGGTGGAGCTTCAATGGACGGTGATTAGCTCAGTAATTGATGTTACTGATTCTCTAAATCCAATAAAAGAATCAGAAGATGAAGATGTTCAAACCCAAGAACCATTGGAGACATCAGAACCACTTGCAGTTAGAAGGCCAAGGAAAGAAATTCGTAGACCTGCTCGATTTACAGATATGGTGCCTTATGCCCTTCTAGTTGATGATGATGATATCCCTATCACTTATCAAGAAGCAATGCAAAGCTTAGAAAGTGACAAGTGGAAAATTGTTGTGGATGAAGAAAAGCAACCTCTTTAAAAAACAACACCTGGATTTGACGTATTTACCGAAAGGTAAAAGGGTAATTGAATACAAGTAGGGGTATTTGCAAAGAAAGATGGATCTTTCAACAAGAAAGATGTTCGCTACAAGGCAAGATTGATAGTTAAAGGCTACGTTCAGAAGGAAGAAATTGACTACAATAAAGTATTTTCCCTGTTGTGAAGCATTCCTCCATTAGAATATTGTTGGCTTTGGTAGCACAGTTGAATTTGGAACTAGCTCAACTCGATGTAAAGACGACTTTCTTGCACGGTGGTTTAGAAGAGGAGATCCATATGACTCAGCCAAAAGGATACAAGAATGCTGGTAGTGAGAAATGAGTTTGCAAGTTGAACAAATCGCTTTATGGATTAAAGAAATCTTCGAGACAGTGGTACAAGTGATTTGATAGTTTTATGATGAGGCAGAAGTACACAATAAGCAAATATGACCATTGTTTGTATTTGCGAAAGGTACAAGATGGCTCTTTCATTTATCTTCTCTTGTATGTTGATGATATGTTGATCGCTTCAAAGAGTCAACAAGAGATTGACAAATTAAAGGCTCAGTTGAATCAAGAGTTTGAGATGAAGGATCTTGGTGAAGCCAAGAATATTCTCAGCATGGAGATAAATAGAGACAGACGAAGAGGCAAACTTTATTTAACTCAAAAGAAATATTTGAAAAAGATATTACAATGTTTTGGTATGAACGATAATACAAAACATGTAAGTACCCCACTAGCTTATCATTTGAAACATATTTCTAAGTTATCTCTTAAAACTGATGAAGAGCGAGAATATATGGCAAAAGTTCCATATGTTAATGCAGTAGGGAACTTGATGTATGCGATGGCGTGTACGCGGCCTGACATTTCACAAGTAGTTGGAGTTGTGAGCAGGTACATGCATGATCCTAGAAAACATTAGCAAGATGTGAAATGGATTCTACGGTATGTCCAACAAACCGTAGATGTTGGTTTAGTGTTTGAGCAGGATGAAGCACTTGATCAGGTAGTTGTTGGATATGTTGATTCCGACTATGCTGGTGATTTAGATAAGCGTCGATCAACTATTGGATATTTGTTTACTCTAGCAAAAGCGCCAGTCAGTTGGAGGTCTATTTTACAATCTACGGTGGTTTTGTCTACTACAGAGGTAGAGTATATGGTAGTTTCAAAGGCTGTTAAAGAAGTAATTTGGCTTAACGGATTATTAGAAGACTTGGGAGTTGTTCAAAGTTACATTAGTCTCTATTGTGACAGTCAGAGTGCTATTCATTTAGCGAAAAATCAAATATACTATTCAAGAACCAAGCACATCGACATGAGGTATCATTTTGTGTGGGAGATCTTTGAAGAAGGAAAGATTCTACTTCAGAAGATCGTGACAGCAGAAAATCCTGCAAATATGTTGACCAAGATGGTAACAACAATCAAGTTCAACCATTGTTTGAACTTGATTAATATCCTGTGAGTTTGAACATCTTCGGGTGTATGACGCTCATGAGCGCACTTGGAGGCACCGTAGAAGATAACTTTATTTGGGGAGTTGAAGAAGATTTAAGAAGCTTAGTGAATTTCAAGCCAAGGTGGAGATTTGTTACATATGGCTTGAAACCTCCAAAGTCATTAATATTGAATTAATGGAATAAGTTTAAAGTGTGAGAAAACTTAAGTTTCATCAATTTTTCTCATGGGTTAATTACGGTTTGGTCCCTAAATTTTTAGGCTATTTACAAGTTTAGTCTTTGGAGCTCAACTATAAATAGGTCTAACCTTTGACATTTGAAATCATCCCAAAATCCCAACCATCTCTCTCATTTGGTTCTTTCTTCTCCCATTTGTTGTATTTGGGAATTCTTAAAAATTCAATTTGTTTGTACCATTTTGGTAATAGTAAAGTTATCATCCGGTGACGGTGCCTGAGGAGTAGATATTTGTTGAACCTTGTAAATTCTTTGTGTTCTCTCCATTATTTATTTTGGTTGTTTGTTGGGTTTTTTCTTGGATTATAATATTCAATTGTTTGACGAGTTTGTCCATTGTGCAAATTTTGGTGGGTTCAATCTTGACATTTCAACTCAGATTTGAAGCTACGTTCATGTAGGAAATAACTCAATTTCCCCAACAATCACGGTCGTTACTACAAATCCACAACTTAATCGTGAATAAAATAAAGGTGATATGTTAAACTGCCTGCAATTCTACTTTTATTTTTAACCGTCAACTTTCGTTTACCCAAGAGAATTAATAGCGGAAAAAGAGGAAGCGAGTTCTGATACCTGACTCCTCTTTGCAAATCTAACAAGCAAGTAAGCTATTTTTACTGTTTCTCGTCTGAGTTGCTTTTTTTGTTCTTTCATTAATAAATTAAGATAAGATGCGAAACGTGGCTCTTAGCTTACGATAAAATTGTTGGTATTATCTTAGGCTTTCAATTCTTAATGCTCGTTTCCAGTTTTACTTAAACTCGTATCCAAGTATATGAAAAAAATGCTTCTTTGAGTTGTAAAGTAAATTTAAACTGAATTTCTTGGTATAATTTTGGTTTCTATTGAATGGGTTATGTTTCTTTGCTAATGCAAATTGTAAGGGTTTGTTCAATGCTTTTTTTTTTAACATCATAAATTTCTCAATGTTTTGGTTGCTGCAGATGCATTAAAAAAACATAGACTTTACCTCCCAATTCTTCTCTTCAGCATTAATCTTTTATGATTTCAATATTTAGTTTGTTAATCCCTTCTCTGCTTGTGCTTATACGCTTTCTACGTCAAACTCTTATCAATTTTACATGATAATTACCGAGCTTACAAATTTAATTGGGAACTTGGCATATCTATACATTCTATATTCTGTTAACCCTCAATTTTACGTTGTTTAAGAAAATAGAATATTGAGAGAGAAAAAAAGTTCAAATCTTTTTCCTTGGGTATTACCTCGTAGTTGTGGTTGGAAAACACCGAGTTTGTAATTTTTTTCTCTACTGTTATCTAAAGAAGGAGCTAGATCAAGCGCGGAGAAAGAAAAGAGTTTATTAAGCTTTAAAACTTTAAAAATGGGAGGGAAAAAACCTTATTGGGTTAATTACTGCGGAAGTCACTTATGTTTGAGCGCAGTACAAAGTTAGTCACCCATTTTAAAAATGAATCAATAAAGTCACGTACGTTTTCGGGGTGTAAATATTTGGTCACTCCGACGTTAGAGACCGTTAATGGGTAACGGAAAGATGATATGACAAATTAAAAAATAATTTTTTTTCACGTGGGTTGCTTACGTGGCTCCCTTCCTCCTCATCTTCTTCATATCAACATAAAAAAGGAAGGAAACTACCCCTACTTTCAGCACCACAACACAACCATCGGTTCACCACATCGCTGCCGCGATCACCCTCCACTTTCAGCACCCTTGCACCACCCTCCAATTGAGTCAAGACCATTCGCTTCTACGCTGGATCGTTGGTGATATGGATGACCATTCCTTGGGTCTCAAACAGCTACTTTAGAGTGGGGTTACTGGTCCTAATCTGAGGTTTGATTTTGAAGGCAATACAGGGTTGTGGGTCGTCGACCAGGGTTCAGGATTTGACTCAATTGTTGGCATTGTTGATCCTAGTCTTAGTAGTGTGATTTCCAGCGCTGCCCCGAATTTGAGTGGTGTTCCTGATTCTGGGTTTGTGCAAAATGCCAATAATAATGAGAATAGAAATGGAAAGGTTGGTTTAGTTACTCCAAGTTGTTCTTCAGTTGAGGGGGTTAATAATCAGAAGATTGTTGGTGCTACTGTTGGGTTGAATACTAATATCCAGAATATACTTTATCAACAACTGCAGTAGGGTCATTTTCAAAACCAAGATAAGAAGACAGATTTTTAACCCACATGTTTTGATGGGTCAGCAACGGCATCTTCAAAATACAAACTTTTTCTTGCCATTACCTTAACAGCAACACCTCCTTCAGCCTTTGCCCAAGCGTCTCAATCCTAGTAACTTAGATTTTTTTTTCTCAGATCTCAAAACTCTCGTTTCCTGATATCGAGCACGAGTTGTTTACTAGAAAGCAACTGCAACATCATATGGGATTTCCTCACGGTGTCCAGTTTGTTCCTCAGCAAAAGCCGCTGATGGTGGTTAAAGACGGAAGTGTTGAGTCCAGGAGAGGAGATGGCTCAACAGCAACAACAACATCTGAACCAATTACACCAGCAACAACAAGCCACATTGTTTGAACTGCTTCACAAGGCTGCAGAGTTGGTAGGGACTGGGAATATTTCTCAGGCGCAAGGGATATTGGCGCGGCGACGATAAGAAGAAGATGATGAGAAAGAAGCCACGTAAGTAGCCTATGTGGAAAAAAATATTTTTTAATTCATCATATCATCTTTCCGTTACCCATTAACGATCTCTAACGTTGGAGTGACCAAATACTTACACTCCAAAAACGTACGTGACTTTATTGATTCATTTTCAAAATGGGTGACTAACTTTGTACTGCGCTCAAACATAAGTGACTTCCGCAGTAATTAACCCAAACCTTATTTGACTATTATTTAAATTAATAGGACCCAAATGCTATTATACCAAAAGAAATTAGGAGGGGCAAGAGTCCCTCCCACTATATACATACCTCCATCCGTGCTATCATCATTAAGTTTTCAATGCTCAAGTTGTTTTCTAACATTTGAGTTGTGATTAGTCTTTTATTTTTTGTATTTATGATATTGTATGTCTGGTTAAAATATATCTAACCAAAATATATAGACTATAGGATCGTCTCAATCCTGTAACACTAAGCTCTTTGAGATTAACAATAACTTAAACATTATATGTGAAGAATTGGATTTGCAATCCCTTTTGGTATCAGATGCTTCGAGCAGTAGTAGGTTTATGATGTACTGGATAGTTGGTATCATAACAATAGTTGAAACTTGAAATAGTAAATCAAGGAAATGTTCTCATTGATGTTGTATTCTACAGGGAATGAGAGGTCCACTTAAACTTGAGGTGTGGAAAATGGGCTTTGTCAAGTACTTGGATGCGCTTAAGCTGCAGGAGAAGCTGGTATCTGATAGAAAATTTTGCAGGATTCCTGATACTCTCTTGTCCCTGCAACATCCACCAACATATACGCTTGGAAAACGGAGAACTCATCACAATCTGCTAATACCTGTGTCTGAATTGAAAAATATAGGAGCTGAGCTTCATTATACGCAAAGGGGAGGAGACATTACATTCATGGTCCCCATCAAGCCATCCTATATCCTATTATTTCACTTCGTGAAAGTGGGCTTGGTGCCAGGAATTATGTGGAGAAACTTGAGTCGACTATGATTGAATTATCATCCTTGTATGGTGTGAAAGCTTGTGCTGGTCAAAAGGGCGAGACAGGAGTTTGGGTTGGAGGAAGAAAGATTGGTGCAATTGGTGTCCAGATATCACATGGAATAACCTCTCATGGGCTAGCATTCAACATTGATCCGGATTTAAAGTATTTTAAACATATCGTACCTTGTGGAATTACAGATAAAGAAGTTACATCTTTGACAAGAGAGACCTCTACTGCACTTCCTACTGAAGAAGTCATTCACGAGCAATTGATTTCTTGTTTTGCAAGACATTTTGGTTATAATACTGTTGTATGGAAGGAAAATCCTTCAATATCTTCTGATCATGAAGAAATAGAGTGAAATGCTACTAATATTGTGTCCAATGATTTGACTATATATGTAACCTTTGATCAAATCATTCATGGAAGAGAAATAATCAAATTGGTTGATTTCATCATGTGACTGAAAGGTGAATTCAATTCAGAGTTCCCCTTTGATGTTGGACTCAGGATGTGTAGAAGATATTCTCAAAGTTGAATGATGTCTACATTCTACGCTATCCTCCCATCCAGGTATAAAGTGATTGACATTTTAATACCTCAAAACATTTTGATTTTCTTAAGGTGGATGGATAGGTTTGCTGAAAGGCTAAATTTTCTTTTCCTAGCTTTGGAGCATTACCTATGTAATATCTTTTGGCCAATCCTAGCCTAAGCATTCGGTTTGGATCAATCATTTTTCTTTGGCACCAGTCCATTTCTGAATGCATTCTAGGGCAGTTTAAAATCTTATGCATGGATCGAGACCGTGAATTTCTAGAAACCATATTAGGATTGTTTTAAGCAGGGATTTAAATCACGTTCGTGGTCAATAGTGGATGAATGTGGTTATTACGGACCGTTATTTTTCACAATAACGGTTTTGGACGGTGCCAATATTGCTATATAGCAGCTGATATCCTGGTCCTTTATTTGAATCCCTGGTTTTAAGTAAAAAAAAAATTAACTCAACCTTCTAATCCAGGCTGTTTCACCCTGGAAAAATCTTATTTCTCCAATTGGAAAACTGCTCACGTGATTTTGGTAATATATAAATCATTCGAATAGAGCTTTCAGGATCCATTTGAGCAGATTTTTTTTATATTGATGATATTGATATTCTATTTCTGTCACCATTCCTAAGGTGATGGAGCTGTCATTATGCATGTGAACTTCCCTCCTCTCTATTGAATTTGGCTGCTGACTAATCAGTGATGTGAAGCATGCTAAATATAGAAAACGGATCTTTTCAACATGCTTTTAAAAGCGTTCATAATGTCTGCCAGCTATAGACTTCCTTTAGAATGTCACAGAATTGAAATCCTTGTTCTATGTTCAATAAGCTCTTGAAACTAAGGAATAAAAATAGACTATGCTAGAAAGGAGACTATTCCATAATTCCAGTGAAGTTCAAAAGACTCAATTGGAAGGCATTTTCCTAGAAAGATTATGAGTGATTGTTTTGCAGAAAGTATGATTACCCAGCTAAACTTAGCTGTTTTTGTTACACAGGTTAGGACAGACAAATGATGCAACTTGATTTTGGTCTCATGTGATTGGTCACATGAGACATGTTATCTAATATTTAAGGGTTGCAGGAATGACAGAGGAAAATGTTTTTCAAATCAGTGTCACATGATCAGCTGCTTCCAAGTTCCCATATCATTAAATAACAATGAAAATGAATAAGAATAAATCTGATCATTTGTTGAAATCCCAACATGCAGTTAATGACTATTTTAATGGACTTACAGTTACTGGCCTACTTGGCTATCATTAGTTTTCTCTAACCTATACTGATGTTCTGTTATTACTGCAAATGAACTGTGCTTATGAGTATCGTTGCTGCAATATTTTAGATCTAGTGATCAAAACCAATTAGGTTAAATATGCGACAGCCCTGGTTTACTAGCTTTGGTATTGGATTTAGTTTAACACATGATACCTAGTCAAGATAGGAATATTCAACTTTCAAGCAGCGTTTTTTAGTAGGTATGGAGTCATTGTCTTGTAACATTTATGTATATTAAGACTGCACTGTCACCTTTCCTGAAGATATCTCTCAATGTCTTAGCTCCAAAGTCATCTCTATTACACTTCTTCTCCAACAGCAGATCAATATGAAATTCATGCATAGAGCTCTGCTTGTTGTCATTGCCTTGATACTCTTTAATTTACTCATCTGTTCTCCGTTGTCCCTCCACTGTTGGAGAAACAATCATCCAAGAGTTAGAAATCAACCGAGGAGATTGTTAGGTTCTTTTGCTTCTTTTTCTGCAAATCTAGACAAGTTGAGTGAAGCCATTCAAGATCCTATGGAGACAAGTCTAAGAAATGCACCACCAAGCGCTTCCAATCCCAACCAAAACAAGTAACTTCAACGCTTTCCTACTGCCTAGAGATCTGAGGAAGAAAGAGAAATAAAGGGCCCATTTCTCTTTCAACATTTTTGCAGTATTCTTACTTTTACTGTTGGGTAGATAGAACTGTTGGATCTTTACTCTCTCTTTTTTTTTTCTGTATCCACAACATATTCGTTATTAATTGATTTTTCTGCAAGTCTTGTTTTACAGTAGATTTAGGGCTTAGATTAAAGTTTTTTCACAGTATCCTGGCATTGTAAGAAAACATCAGAAGTAGTAGAGTTTCTTTGAGAATATCACAAGCATGTTGTCTTGTGATATTTGTGTTAATCATTGTTTGTTTCCATTTTTGGGTCTTTCCAATACTACTTTTGGCATGAATTTATTTTTCATTGTGCAGTGGAAGTATCTGCAGAAATTGCACCCTTCTGTTCTGAATCATCTTTCTCTCGATCTTCCTAGTTTCTTTACATGTAACTTCATATGATGAACAAAACAAAATTCGAGTACTATATTTTTTTACTTTCCTGGTTAATGTTCGGATGACTCAGATTAACAGTCAGTTATGTGAAGATTATCACTTAAAAAAAATTAAGAGGTTAATCTGAACCATTTATTTCAATCGTCCAACTATTCGAAAAAAACGTTTAAAACCTAAAAGAGTTTAATACCGCGTAATTTGATCTTTATCTCTATATAGCTTAAAGTATAAATATTTGTGGCTGCTCCTAGTTGTATGGTGCTTTAAGATAAATTTAGATAAGAGCTGTAATTTAAATTTGAATTGTTTTATATATTTTAATTATATTTATCGATTATTTTTATTTTCTATTGATTTGAAAAATCTTTCAATTTTATTTTTTTCATTTGATTTGTAATAATGTAATTATATTTTATGAATCGTGAGAAAATACCTTTCATTTATTTTGTTTATTTACAATTTTTGTAAAAACTAAATCTGTAAAGGGGCCCAAAAGGATATCCGAAACGTTGGAAACCCTCGAAAACTAAAAAGCCCAAATCACAACCAAAGAAAAAATCGAGAAAACTCATTCCGACGCCGACGTCGCCGTATATTCGTCTGATCTGTGACTGGCGTCCACATTTCCGAACTGTTCCCACCAGTATCATTCGCTTTCACCATGTATGGAGGAGGTGAGTAGGAAGAAAATTGAGCCTCATTTAGCATTTTGCGCACGCGCGCGCGTGTTTTGTTACTTCGACGATACGTGATAATTAACATGCGCAGATGAAGTATCGGCTATAGTGATAGACTTAGGTTCTCACACCTGCAGCTGCAAAGCTGGTTATGCTGGCGAAGATGCTCCCAAGGCTGTATTTCCCTCTGTATCTGTTAGTCAACACTTAACAGCTGCTTGCACTCGTCAGTTGGTGTTGCTTTCAAGGATTGTTTACTCATTGATCCTAAGGAACATCCAATGCTACTTGATGAACCTGCTTCCAACACTCAACTACAGAGGGAGAAGTCAGAATATCCGAGCACTCCAGCTTAGTTAATTTTCTTTGCTTTTTTCTTCCCCCAATCTGAAAATATGGTGTTTGGTTTTGTTAAAATCTAACTGGACAGCGGAACTCATGTTTGAAAAGTACAAAGTCCCTGCTCAAGAATGCGGTAGTACTATTTTCCTCATGTCCAAATCTTTCTGTTTTATTAATTTGGCTTTGATTGCAATTATTTTCTATATACAAAGACTCGCCAGAGATTTGTTTACGTTATATTAAAGGGTAAATTACTGCGCTAGTCACTTTCATTTACTCTCAGTATATTTTGTCACTAATTTTGAAAAACGACCAGTAAGGTCATTACCGTTTTCGGGGTGTAAAGTTTTGGTCACTCCAACGTTAAGTGCGGTTAAATATTGACGAAAAGATTATCTGGCATAATAAAAAATGATAAATTACTTAAATAGTCCTTAAACTATTATTATATCTTTATTTTATCTTTAATTTGACCCTAAAAATTCAAAATTTTATATTTTTACCATCTTCTCCAAAAAACCCATTCCCTAACCCTATCCAAACCTCAAATCCTCATCCAAATAACATTGAAATAAAATCTCATTCCCTTATGTCTGATAATTGAAACAAAATAATTTTATTCAGATCTTCTGATTTTAGATCATAACTAAACATCCAAAAATAAACGTCAAATAAAACAGTTAGCTACCATATATAGCATTGGGAGAAAATGGATGAGAAAAGAACTTACTTTCAATCTGCTTGTTGAATTTCTCAATGTCCTCTTGATTTCTACTCTAATAATAAAACAGTAGCAAATTAATTTTCCTTAGTGGTGAAACAAACAACGAAAGAAAATTTTCCTTATCACTCTACATGTGATTGAAAAGAAAATACCTCCATGGCTTCTTGCAAATCCACAGTAGCATCTACCCTCTTTAAATAACTACGTTATAAATTTTGAATAAAAACATGAAAAGCAGCATTCTACTCGTTAGGTTTCAGCAATATTGAAGACGGGAAAGTAATAAAGAATTTGTATAAATTGCACCAAAGTACAGCTTAGCAAGCTCTTATTTGGCCTTTTTATCTTAATAGATACACACTTCATATATCGTATTAGGAAAAATATAATTAGAAATTACTCCATATATGGGGAAAAGTAACAATTTTATGCTATTAATGTTGCCTTGCAGAGCTACTTTTCTATCTGATCTTGGGGATGCTTTGTGGTGTTGTAAGTGTAGTATTCACTCCCTTGATTTTTTGGTTCACAGCAGCATTTGAATACATTAAGGAGAAATTTAGACTTTCTACTTTAAGCTGCCTTGCTTTAGGTGGTTTAGGAGCTGGAATGATAACTCTCAACTATTCTGGAATACTATATTGGGCTTTACAAACGTCAATGAAATCCTACATACCTGGAAATCTGCATCAGCTCTTGGAATCTAGTTGCTAACCCAACTTGCAGCGGCCAAAGTTTTTGCCACTGCTTTATGTAAGAGGTATGGGTTTGTATGTGACCTTTATACATCAAGTTTGGTGATTGGTGCTGCTGTCGGTGCTGTATGTGGAGGCTCAGCGGCGCAGCTTATTAATTCAACTATTTCAGGCAATGCTGCCGTTGCACAACGACAAGCATATGCATTGGTAAATTTTTGGTTGGTTTTGCCGTTGCACGAGCATATTCCAACCGTTTCACTTTATATTGGGTTGGTTTTGTTATAAAATTATTTTTGTTTCAATTATCAGACATAAGGGAATGAGATTTTATTTCAATGTTATTTAGATGAGGATTTTGAGGTTTGGATAGGGTTAGGGAATGGTTTTTTTTGAGAAGATGGTAAAAATATAAAGTTTTAAATTTTTTAGGGTCAAATTAAAGATAAAATGAAAATATAATAATAGTTTAAGGACTATTTAAGTAATTTATCATTTTTTTATTATGCCAGATAATCTTTTCGTCAATATTTAACGGCACTTAATGTTGGAGTGACCAAAACTTTACACCCCGAAAACGATAATAACCTTACTGATCGTTTTTTAAAATCGGTGACTAAAAGTGTACTGAGGGTAAACGAAAGTGACTAGCACAATAGTTTACCCTATATTAAATTACTTTTTATTTGGACAATGGTTACACTAGTTAAGTTGTCAAAATTACAGAAACATCCTCGAAACCCATGCAAAACTACAAGACCTCTGACAGATTCTCTCTTATCTCTTTTTTCAGTATCTTCTTCCTCGAAAACTATTATGTGACTCTGGGTTAGCATTACCATCCCTAACTTCCATACCCTCATAAATACTTATATATCAACTGCTAACTGAGTTAATGCCAATTGCCAATGCCATGGAAGGTGTTATCTGTAAAACCCATGCATTGAGAAAATCAACAAGATTTCCAAAGAACAATTGAAAAATGGAGGAGGCAGACATCACCAACAGCAAGTCAGACACAGACCCACAGACCAACAAACAAACAAAAACAACTCTTCCCCACGCATGTGAACCAACCAAACGCACTCTTACCACATGTGCTTACGATGTAATATTAGTCATATATATTCTTAATCATTGAATTGAAGATATATACCTTACAAATAAAACGATTCCGAAACCGCTTTTTTTTGGTTTTAAATACTAAATATGGTAAAATAAATAAAGAATTGTTGAAAAGAAAAACGGTCTGATATCCAGCAGAGATTCAGTCTTTTCTTAACAGATCTTTCAGTGACCCAACTCACATGTCCTCCATTTTTATTCCTCACTCCCTGAGTCCCTTTTACTCTCCACTTCACTCCTTTGAGAAATAAAAACATAAATCCTTTCCCATTCTTGAAGAAAGTTTGATTCTTTACTCACGTCGTTACAAAAAGGTAACGTTTTTTCTTTCTTTACTTCTCCTACCAACAAAAAGAATGAATGCTTTGGTTTTGGTTAAGAGTTGTATTTCTGGGATTGGTTTGAGTAGGTGTTTAAGCTTTGAAACTGTGGTTTCTTCGTTTAATCTATCAAACTTTACATGGTAATGATTTGAAAAATGCATGGTAAAAGGTAATATTTTTTTTTTCTCTTTACTTGGTCGGCTTAGTGGTTTCCAATGTTTGGTTTGATGAGGTTTTTCTTGTTTTAGATCTATTTCTGCTTTTTTACAAGAAATGCACATTCATTGTCTTATTGTACGTTTTGATAAAAGTTTTCTGTTTTAATGTTGTTTGGTAGCTGAGAAATTTCTCTTCCCCTTTTTTAATGAAACTTCATGTTCACATCAATTGGCTTTTAATTTAAACTCCATTAAATGCTAATATTGATTATTGACAATTATAATGACAGCTCATAGAAACTAGACCACTGTTTTCTTCCTTTTGCTCATTGGTCTTCCTGGATTTTGCAGGTTTCTGTGTTTCAAGTTGAAAGCTTTCCTACAAGTTTAGTTTTGCCTGGTAATAATAAAAACAGACACTTCAGTATTTGTTTCTGATAACCCTTATCCCCTGTTGCCTCTTGCTTAACTGTGGACTGTGGAGTGTTCTTCAGAACAAAGATGCAGAAGCCTCCACAAGCTGTAGATTTCGCCTTGAAGGAGACCTCGCCAAACATCGGGGCGGGAGCTGTTACGGGCGATAAGCTTTCGAGCACCTATGACCTCGTTGAGCAGATGCAATACCTCTATGTTCGAGTTGTAAAGGCCAAGGATTTACCTGGAAAAGATGTTACTGGTGGTTGTGATCCGTATGTCGAAGTTAAACTCGGGAACTACAAGGGAATCACTAAGCATTTCGAGAAGAAGAGCAATCCGGAATGGAATCAAGTGTTTGCTTTCTCGAAAGAAAGGATTCAAGCTTCTGTTTTGGAAGTGTATGTGAAGGACAAGGATGTTGTGGCGGATGATTTAATAGGCAGGACTATGTTCGATCTCAATGAAATTCCGAAAAGGATTCCACCAGACAGTCCATTGGCGCCGCAGTGGTATAGATTGGAAGATCGAAAGGGTAATAAAGCTAATGGAGAGCTCATGCTTGCTGTCTGGATGGGAACTCAAGCAGATGAGGCATTTCCTGATTCATGGCATTCGGATGCTGCATCGGTTGGCCCTGATGCGGTTTCAAACATCCGATCAAAAGTCTATCTTTCCCCCAAGCTTTGGTATGTGAGGGTGAATGTGATTGAAGCTCAAGACTTGGTACCTACCGATAAAAGCAGGTTCCCTGAAGTTTTTGTGAAAGCGGTTCTCGGAAATCAGGCTTTGAGAACTAGAGTATCTCAAAGTAAGACTATCAATCCACTGTGGAATGAAGACTTGATGTTTGTAGCTGCTGAACCTTTTGAGGAGCCTTTGGTTCTAAGTGTGGAAGATAGGGTCGGATCGAACAAGGACGAAACCTTGGGTTTGTGTATGATCCCTTTGCATATGTTGCAGAGAAGGTTAGACCATAGACCGGTGAACACTAGGTGGTTCAATCTGGAGAAACATGTGATCGTCGATGGAGAGAAAAAAGAGATAAAATTCGCGAGTAGGATTCACTTGAGGATCTGTTTAGAAGGAGGGTATCATGTTTTGGATGAATCTACACATTACAGTAGCGATCTTAGGCCGACAGCCAAACAGTTATGGAGACCAAGCATTGGAATTCTGGAACTGGGTATTCTAAGTGCTCATGGGCTGATGCCGATGAAAACGAAAGACGGACGTGGAACAACAGATGCTTATTGTGTGGCCAAGTATGGGCAGAAATGGGTCCGGACAAGGACAATCGTGGACAACTTTATGCCAAGGTGGAATGAGCAGTACACATGGGAGGTTTTCAACACTTGTACTGTCATTACAGTAGGTGTTTTCGACAATGGTCATTTACATGGAGGAGCTGGAGGGTCAAAGGACTCGAGAATTGGGAAGGTACGGATTCGGCTTTCTACACTTGAAGCTGATAGGGTCTATACTCACTCGTATCCTCTTCTAGTGCTGCATCCTTCAGGGGTTAAAAAGACTGGTGAAATTCAATTGGCTTTGAGGTTCTCCTGCTCGAGTTTGATTAACATGCTGCATATGTATTCACAGCCACTATTGCCTAAGATGCACTACATTCATCCATTGTCTGTGATTCAGCTTGATGTCTTGAGGCATCAGGCAATGCAGATCGTCTCGATGAGGCTGAGCCGGGCCGAGCCTCCGTTGAGGAAGGAAGTTGTGGAGTACATGCTCGATGTGGATTCACATATGTGGAGCATGAGGAGAAGCAAAGCAAACTTCTTCAGAATCATGGGAGTCCTGAGTGGGTTGATTGCTGTTGGAAAATGGTTTGATCAAATCTGCAACTGGAGAAACCCTCTTACTACCATTTTGATTCACATCCTTTTCATCATATTGGTTCTTTATCCCGAGCTAATACTTCCCACAGTTTTTCTCTACCTTTTCCTAATTGGAATCTGGAACTACCGTTGGAGGCCTCGGCACCCTCCTCACATGGACACTCGACTCTCTCATGCTGATGCTGCTCATCCCGATGAATTGGACGAAGAGTTTGATACCTTCCCCACTTCTCGACCATCTGACATTGTTCGGATGAGATATGATCGTCTAAGAAGCATAGGAGGGAGAGTTCAGACCGTGATCGGTGACCTCGCAACTCAAGGGGAAAGATTCCAGTCTCTGCTAAGCTGGAGGGACCCCAGAGCATCAACCCTATTCGTGACATTCTGTTTAATCCTGGCCTTGGTTCTTTATGTTACACCGTTCCAAGTCATTGCTCTTCTTACGGGCCTTTACGTCCTACGGCACCCAAGGTTCCGCCACAAGCTGCCATCTATATCTCTGAACTTCTTTAGGAGGTTGCCTGCAAGATCAGACAGCATGCTATGAGCACAGCCAGCTGTTATATTTTCCTCCTTTCCAGTGTCAGGCCTTGCAAAACATCAAACCAGGATTAATGAAGCGGCACTTGGAGCTCTTGAGTTGGAGAATTCAGGGTTTTGCTATAAATTATATAATGTGTAATCTCCATCTTCCTTGTTTAGTAAATTTCATGGTGACTGCAGTATCTTTTTATGTTGTTTTCCTTTGACAATGTGGTTTATCCTTTGTCATGAAGCTCTATATTTCAACTTCATAATTACATTTCCGTCTTTCTCATGCATTATTGCATGATCAAAGTCAAACATCATCATTTTCTTTTGATTTTCCAGGATATCTGAATGCTTGTTTTGGACCCAAAAAAATTAGCAGTACACATAAGACGAGAGCTATTATCGAGCACGGAAGCAGAGCATAGCAATGGACATTAAGATCATAGCTTTCATTACACATGAAAAACAGCTAAATAACTGTATACAATTCAGATTCAACACTGAGAATGGCCTTACCAGCATTGATCTCCTCCACCGTACACTTATCTTACTCTCCCTACTGTTGCATTCCTTTTTAAGAGTAAACAGTGAACCACTAAGTTACAAATACTGTTTAATTTTAAATGACAAAAAAAAAATCCGCGCCATGTCATCATGCCGGCAAAACAGCTTTGAATGATTGAAAGAAAATTGTATTGCTTTTCAGATAACCGTCTGTGATCGAATCCTGCACCGGACCAACTCAACCAACATGGTGAAGCAACTGCTACAGCCTGCAGCCTGCAGCCACCTCCTAGTGGCATCTCGAAACATATCCGGAAGGCAACTTCTTAATGCATCACAAGTTCTGTCTTATGAAGGAAATCATCAGCTTTAAGCATAAACCTCAAAAAGAAAGAGGGTGAGCTACAGTCAAAAACTAACCATGACCAAATTCATTAATAAACCTTGGTTTACCTGACAATCAAGATAACATCGAATAATATATTTTAACAGTCGAGAAGAGGGTTGAACAGCAAGTGCTGCAACCATATTTCCTAGAACTCCACCAATTGCAAAAAATGGCTATGCAGTAGTGCAAATATAGTCCAAGCCAACCAACATCGCCCAGTAAAATCTTCTGAACTATAAAAGTTGCAACCTGCCATCAAATAATCATCCAGACCAGCCAATTCTTCGGAACTCAACAACTTGCACCTAAATCCAAATCCAAATCCAATGCCCACTTATAGTAGATTAACAGTGGCAGGACATGAATCAGACTAAACGATGAAGTTAGCTTTGGAGATGCTGGATGACTTCCCTGGAGAAGCACAGAAATATGCAAGCAAGCCATTCTCAGCTGTTGTTCGTGGTCTGTGCAGGATGAAGGATGTTGATGAAGCAAAAAAAAGGTTCTGAGAATAATCGAACATGGCCCACCTCCTGGAAATGCTGTTTTTAGTTCAGTTGTCAGTGGCTATTCAAAGGCCGGAGATATGGACAAAGCATAGGTAATGGAGCTGATGGAGAGTCGGGGGTGAAACCTGATGTTTACTCGTACACTGTCGTGATGAATGGTTACACAAACGGTGGCCAAGTGGAACAAGCTCGTGAAGTATTATCAGAAGGCAAGACAAAGCATAAGAAACTGAGTCCAGTGGCTTATCACGCACTAATCCGTGGATACTGCAAACTTGAACAGTTCGACAAAGCACATGCATAATGCATCAAAAGGATTTTTTTTGCATAACTATTAACATGTATTTTATTGATCGACTAATTTACATCAAGTATTACAAATATTTATTACAGGTGATTCTCTCAGATTAATTTACTTAATTTATAATGTTAAAATTAAAACTTTTGATCATATTCAAAAGATCTAAACTTCTAATGATTTACTTATTAAAATATCTGATTATCGGTGAAAAATATTTTTTTAAGCTACGAGTGAAAGTGATTTTCATGCATATATATGCATGCAAAGTAAAATGTAATATATATTTTTTAACAAGTTAGGTTGAATTTAATTAACTTGAGACTTGAGAAGATAAGTTTTGACAGTTGACATGCATGATTCCCCAGGTACACGTTTTCTTCTTTTCAAAAAACATGCAGCCATGGTAGAATAAAATAAAAAGTATGGTTTTAATCCATTATCAACTGTGAACCCTAATCAGAAGTCGAAAAGAAATGAAAACATTACGATATAATTTAATGTGATACTGAAAATCACAAACAATTACAGAGTAAATATTCTTGAAAACAAAGCACATCGTAAAGAGGGCAATGAGCCGAAGGAATAACCAGAAAGCTTGCAAGAAACCAGTACACGACTTCTTGTAGCTCCAATCCCTTTTCTTATTACATCAACATGAGGGACATAAATCAGTGTTGGATTAACTGAAATGGTGGATAGGACATGGAGAAGCAAGTGATGGACACTTCTTGTAATACGAAATTGGAGGAAATAGACAAAGTGGGGGAGGAGACTAGGAGCTTTGAGGTGAAATCGAATGTGATGGACACAGAAAATGACAGATGTAATGAGGTGAAAATGAAACAGATTTGGGAGGACGGTTTCTTTAGATGAAAAGAAAATTTTGTAGAGTTTACTTGTAATACGGGGATGGTGGAGATGATTTGTATTTGTATGGTGGTGAAGATAGTTAATCATACTTGTATGGAGGTGGTGGGGGAGATTTGTATTTGTATAGAGGTAAGGGTGGTGACTCATATTTTTATGGTGGAGGTGGTGGTGGTTAATACTTGTATGATGGTGGAGGTGGAGATTCATACTTGTAAGGAGGTGGGGGTGGTGACTTGTACTTGTATGGAGGTGGTGGTGGTGACTCGTACTTGTACAGGGGAGGTGGTGGGGACTTGTACTTATACGGAGGAGGTGGAGGTGACTCGTACTTATACGGTGGTGGTGGTGGTGGTGGAGACTCATACTTGTACGGAGGAGGTGGTGGTGATTTGTACTTGTACGGGGGAAGTGGAGGTGACTTATACTTGTACGGTGGAGGTGGTGGCGACTCGTACTTGTACGGGGGAGGTGGTGGGGACTTGTACTTGTATGGGGGAGGTGGTGGGGATTTGTACTTGTACGGAGGTGGTGGAGGTGACTCATATTTATACGGTGGTGGTGGTGGGGATTCGTACTTGTACGGAGGTGGTGGAGGTGACTCATATTTATATGGTGGTGGTGGTGGAGACTTGTCCTTGTACGGAGGTGGAGGTGGGGACTCATACTTGTATGGAGGTGGAGGTGGGGACTCATACTTGTACGGTGGTGGTGGTGGGGACTTGTACTTGTATGGAGGTGGAGGTGGTGACTCATACTTGTACGTTGGAGGTGGTGGGGACTTATACTTGTATGGAGGTGGAGGTGGTGACTCATACTTGTACGGTGGAGGTGGTGGGGACTTATACTTATACGGGAGAGGGGGAGGTGACTCGTACTTGTACGGGGGAGGTGGAGGTGACTCGTACTTGTACGGGGGAGGCGGTGGGGACTCGTACTTGTACGGGGGAGACAGTGGGGACTCGTATTTGTACGGGGGAGGGGGAGGTGACTCGTACTTGTACGGGGGAGGCGGTGGGGACTCGTATTTGTACGGGGGAGGCGGTGAGGTCTTGTATTTGTACGGGGGAGGTGGTGGGGACTCGTATTTGTACGGAGGAGGTGGAGGGGACTTGTACTTGTACGGGGGAGGTGGTGGGGACTCGTACTTGTACGGTGGTGGTGGAGGTGACTCATTCTTGTACGGGGGAGGCGGTGGGGACTCGTACTTGTACGGGGGAGGTGGTGGTGACTCGTATTTGTACGAGGGAGGGGGAGGTGACTCGTACTTGTACAGGGGAGGCGGTGGGGACTCGTACTTGTACAGGGGAGGCGGTGGGGACTCGTACTTGTACGGGGGAGGCGGTGGGGACTCGTATTTGTACGGGGGAGGGGGAGGTGACTCGTACTTGTACGGGGGAGGCGGTGGGGACTCGTACTTGTATGGGGGAGGCGGTGGGGACTCGTACTTGTACAGGGGAGGCGGTGGGGACTTGTATTTGTACGGGGGAGGTGGTGGGGACTCGTACTTGTACGGAGGAGGTGGAGGGGACTCGTACTTGTACGAGGGAGGTGGTGGGGACTCGTACTTGTACGGTGGTGGTGGAGGTGACTCGTACTTGTACGGGGGAGGCGGTGGTGACTCGTACTTGTACGGGGAGGTGGTGGGGACTCGTACTTGTACGGGGGAGGTGGAGGTGACTCGTACTTGTACGGAGGAGGCGGTGGGAACTCGTACTTGTACGGGGGAAGCGGTGGGGACTCGTACTTGTACGGTGGTGGTGGAGGTGACTCGTACTTGTACGGGGGAGACGGTGGGGACTCGTACTTGTACGGGGGAGGCGGTGGGGACTCGTACTTGTACGGGGGAGGCGGTGGAGACTCATACTTGTAAGGGGGAGGCGGTGGGGACTCATATTTGTATGGGGGAGGGGGAGGTGACTCGTACTTGTACGGGGGAGGCGGTGGGGACTCGTATTTGTACGGAGGAGGTGGAGGGGACTCGTACTTGTACGGGGGAGGTGGTGGGGACTCGTACTTGTACGGGGGAGGCGGTGGGGACTCGTATTTGTACGGAGGAGGTGGAGGGGACTCGTACTTGTACGGGGGAGGTGGTGGGGACTCGTACTTGTACGGTGGTGGTGGAGACTCGTATTTGTATAGAGGAGGCGGAGGTGACTCGTACTTGTACGGGGGAGGTGGTGGGGACTCGTACTTGTACGGTGGTGGTGGTGGAGACTTATACTTGTATGGTGGTGGAGGTGGGGACTCGTACTTGTACGGTGGTGGAGATGGTGGGGACTCATACTTGTACGGGGGAAGGGGAGGTGACTTGTATTTGTACGGTGGAGATGATGGGGACTTGTATTTATATGGAGGTGGTGGTGGGGATTTATAATTGTATGGATGTGGATGTGGATGTGGTGACTTATATTTGTACGAAGGAGGTGGTGGAGACTTGTATTTGTACGGAGGTGATGGAGGAGACTTATATTTATATGGAGGTGGAGGTGGTGATTCATAGTTATATGTAGGAGGTGGTGGTGACTTGTATACATACGTAGTCGGCTCACCCTCGGCAGCTACATTGCTTATTATCAATCCCAATGCCAAGGCATAGGCAAGGTGTGGCCAAAACTTGGCCATTTTGAGGGAACAAGGCACTAAAACTCCCAATTTCTTTCCCCTTACGATACCATACAAATAGAAGGCTATTTGTCTTTCTGTTTTGTGAAGAACAATTGAAAGTTTGTAGTTTATATAGTAAGCTCCCCAACATTCTATGAAATTTTAAATTGGTCCATATGAAACTTCCTCCCACTAATCATCCAAATAATTTACTTCCATACGTATATGAAATTGTGATCTCAATTATTGGAACATGAATGTGACATGCCACTATCTCCTGCCATGGTCAATGGAAATTGTCTATTGCATTAACATGGTCTGTCTACAGCTCTATTGGAATATAAAGAATTTGATTGTTGAATTTAAAAATATTTATTGTTTTTTTATTCAAATTTGAAATGATATTTGTTGATAACTATTGGTGTTGCTTGTTGGAATCAAAGTCAGTGCAACTCTATTGGTTAGACAAGTCAATGAGGCTGCGGTGTAGTTGATGCCAACCTCAGAAGTTGACAAATATATGGGTTAATGGTTAAGGAGAGTGAATTTAGTATTCTCTAATAATATAAATAAGAATAGAGAAATATTTCATGTGTCGAATGTGATTATGATTTTAATTTAAGATTTAAAACTATTTTAGGATTTTAGTTGAAATTTAAATTTTAAAATTAAGTGCTTAATTTTTATTTTTATTGTAAAAAAACATGATTATAGAGTTTTTTTAATTGAGCACAAAAAATATCAAACCATACTAATAATAATATCAAAAGTCGATACGTAATATGTTCGATTTCATTCTTTACGGTATAAAAATACAATATATTTGAAAATAAAAAAATAATCGTATCTAAAAAAATTAACTCATAAATGAATTGTTTAATTATAAACTTGATGTTAAGGAAAGTTTTTTTTTTATCTTTTTCATATGAGATTAGTTGATATTAAGAAGAGTCTTATTAGAAATTATTGAAGAGTAAGCAAGTGACATGGTTTACTAAATATTTATTTAAAATTTGATAAATAAGAACATATTAAAATATATATATTTACTTTAAATGTATGTATTTTTATAATTAAATTTTAAATATAATTTTGATTCACAAGATCGTTATCAAGGCCTACATTTTTATAGATTCATAAAATTAAATTTATGTTGTAGACGGTCCATAATTCTTTTAAAGCTCAAAATATATCAACTTAAGCTTCAATAAGTCATTAAAACTTATATGTGCAATATGTCCCATATGCATCAATTGATTATATTAAATTATTTTCATATTTAAAGTTAGTGACCTAGCTTCAAATGCAAGTGTTGGATCATTAGATGTTGAAAAGGGAGAAGATTATGTGAATTAGAAACAAATACAAAGATTTATATTGGATACAATAATAATTTAAGGTTAAGGTTTATTGAATTTAACTTATGAGTTTACTGGATAGAATTTAGGGTTATTAATTAAAATTTAGAGTTTAAAGATTATAATTTAATGTTTAGAGGTTAGAGGTTAGGGTTTAATTTTTAGAGTAATATGATGGGAGATTTAAATTTTAAACTATAAACCTTAAACTTTAAATTCTAACTCATAAACTTAAGCTACTAAATCATACCCCTTAAATTAAACACTTGAACATGATAATAAAGTGATCGTAAAAAAAATTCACAACGCATAAAATGTTTTCTGTAATTAAATATAATTAATCACTTATATACTGTAATGAAACTACATGGGGTGGGATTTTCCCACCCCCGAAGATTTTTTTTTATTTTTGTCTTCCTGTTTAAATTATTTTAAATTATTTTTTATGAATTTATTCCCTTCTAAACATTTATGTTTTACCCTCTCAACCTTAAATTCTTGTTCCGTCCTGCTTATACGTATAATTTCTATTTCTTTCTATGTCCCCTTCCAAACCGTTTTACTACTTAGACCCATCAACCAACTCTTTTTTTCTCCTTATTTCTTCCCAAAATTCTAAGCAAACACCCTACAACCATCACCATTATCATTGTCGTCGTTATCATCATCATCACCATTTCCCCCACCATAAGCCTCCTGTCCTGTCCTAACCCTCCCTTCCACCATAAAATCCCATGTCACAAAACCTGTTTGTAATAATAAAAAAACAAACATATTTTTGTTCTTGGATAGGGAAATACAAGCAGCCCTAATTCCTTCTCTTTAGGGTATCTGATTTCCCATGATGAGGAAGCCTAACAATGGTTGTACAACAAATACTGCTGCTACTAATAATAAGCTTAGGAGAGGGTTATGGTCACCGGAGGAAGATGATAAGCTCATCAACTACATGCTAACCAATGGCTATGGCTGCTGGAGTGATGTAGCTAGGAATGCCGGCCTGCAGAGGTGCGGAAAGAGCTGCCGCCTACGTTGGATCAATTACTTGAGACCCGATCTCAAACGAGGCGCCATTTCGCCGCAAGAAGAAGAGCTCATCGTCCACTTACATTCCAATCTCGGCAACAGGTATGCATTCTCCATCTCGCATGCTATTGAGCCTTGACTTAATGGGTTCATTAGGGAGTTGGTGAGAGATAAAGGCAAAAGTAAGACTTACTTAAAGTTCATTAAGAAAGTAGCAATGCACGTATATTTGGTTGTCGGTAATACTCTTTGCTTCTGTCCAACTTAATCTATAATTGAAGTCACAATCTCTTGTTTAGAATTAAAGCATCAATGCATGTTTTGCATGGAAAGTATTGAACCATGTTTTTATTCTTTGTTGTTTCAAAGGTGGTCTCAAATTGCAGCTCATCTGCCTGGTCGTACCGACAATGAAATAAAGAACTTTTGGAATTCAACGATAAAGAAAAGGCTCAAGAATTCGACGTCCAAACCCTCACCAAATGCAAGCGATTCATCAACGTCGGATCTCAACAAGGATTCCAAGGCTGTCAGCGGGTTCATGTCAATGGATGAATTTCCGATGTACATTGATTTATCATCGAATTCGTTCAACTCTTCCTTGCAATCCATGGTCTTGAATCCCACCAGAACCGTGTTCGGTGCCACCGTCGGGTACTTTGCGACGCATGCCGGCATAAACGTCAACAGTTTCTTCGGTGAAAACGAGATACTCAGTAGCATTGACAATACGGAAGAATTATATGTCCCTCCTTTAGAAATCATTGGAGAAAACCTTAAATCCGAAAATACATTTGATAGCAACGTCATGCCGACCACGGCTGCCACCACCACTACCACCAACATTAAAAACCCTTTTAACATCATGATAAACAACAACATCAAATCGGAGAACTTAATGTCCGACAAGAATTTTTGGTTAGGAGATGAGCTTAAAGTTGGAGAATGGGATTTGGAGGATTTGATGAAAGATGTTTCTTCCTTTCCATTTCTTGATTTCCAAAGCTGAATAATTAAACACTAGACTCCATTTCCAAACCAAAAACCCTGTCTGTTTGATCATAAAAAAACTACGTACAAATATCCTAGTCCGACAATATTTACAAAAGCAGCAAGAACCAGATATCTAGGGGGCGAGTTTTGTCACTCATGAAAACATATGTATAAGGTTGTAGGATAGCTGAGTTTGGAATAATGGTGGCATGAAAAAACTTTGTAACTATTTTTTTTTCTTATGACCTATACTTTGATTTGACTTCAAATTAATGAAATAAATAAGCCCCGTAAACGAGAAATTATATCATGAATATTTTTCATCACATTATCTGTAGTTCCAACCAATCAGACTCATTCATCTCATATTTTTTAAGGCGAATCATCCCCTCTTTCCTACATGTAATTAGTGAGTGAGTAATTATCAAGTAGTTACTTAAAGATGAACGGACTTAATTGTCCTATATGTAATTAGTGAGTGATAATTATCAGGTAGTTACTTAAAGATGAACGGACTTAATTGCATGGATCATGAATAACGTGATAGAAAGAACTCATGATATAATCTCTCCATGTAAATAGTGTTAGAAATAAAAGGTAGTTTTTTTTACTATCTTATATTTTATTTAGTATAATGTGTTTTCGTTGTAGTATTTGTTATTTTTTAATCTTTTAAATTAAACATAGATATTAAAATTAATACATTTATATAAACTATAAACTATAGTTTACACTGTTTATATATTAAAATATTTTTTAATATAATTATATTTTATAAAACAAATGATTTTAAAAGAATAGAAGCTTGTGTAATTATATTATGTATCAAAATATAAATGCCACGATGGAAAACATGATGAACATAACATGTCATTCATTATTAGTTACTTGATTATTTTCTAGCTTGTAAATGAAGCATTGTAATTAATATTGTGCAAGTTATTGAAATTAATTGATTTTTTTATTTGTATTCTTCCTTGAAACTGAAATTGTAATCACTTAATTAGCCTTTAATAGTTGAGATGTCCATTTCAATAAATTAAATCGTTGGAAATGAATTAAAAGAAACTAAATTAGAAGTTGGTGAAAAGAAGTAACTATTAAGCAACACAACATAAAGCAAAGTCTAATTAGTTAGACAAGGACTTCAAAATTAATAAATATAATTGAGTATTGATTTATTTAACGAGATAAATCGTTAGGTTTTTTAATTAAAATCAGATGTTCGAATCATAACTAAAGGTATAACTTTAAAGCCCTTTTAAAATTTTAAAATATGAAAAAAATTATATATTGACATATAGTAAAATTGTTTAATGCTTTATAAAATATATAATTCATTGCTTACCACACATAAATTATTGTTTTTAAATGACCCTCTATAAATAATATCGAGTTTTGTTGTTGATTATAATATTTTAAATAAAATAAAATAAATCTAAAGATTTAACTTCATGGTAAATTTTATAGTACTTAGTTTAAATTGATCAATTAATAAATTAAATACCTATAATTATAAAAATTAATACAATAACAAGACAAGAAGGTGGCCATGTAAATAGTCCTTTCAACCCGAAAGAACCCAAAAAATATTATTCCTTATATGTTTAATATTAATTTAACGCCCAAATAGAAAATATATATATAAGTAGAAATTACATATAGTTTAATACTAATATCTAACTCAACACAATTAATGTGTTTAAACAATAATGCTTTAACTTTCAAAATAACATAAAATAAAGTGATTCAAACTCAAATTAAAAAGACATAAACTAACCCAAATTTAATCATTAAAAATTAATTTTGTTGATCCGACGCCTGAGATGATAATAAGCATTGAAATTCTAGAAAGAAACAAAAATAAAAAGCCGTGCGACGCCTGAGAGATTCGAACTCTCGCAGGGAAACCCCATGTACTTAGCAGGCACACGCCTTAACCACTCGGCCAAAGCGTCGCTTGATGACATATGTGCCCAATTATTAATTATATTTAATCTTTACAATTGAATGTGATGGTGGCGTATATACATATCAAACATCTCTTTGGCCTTCAATTCATACACATAAATCAATTATTGTTTTTGTATGTAATTTATTTATTTTAATTAGTTGAGAATAAATGATATTATAGTCAAAATAACAAAAAAATTAAAAGTTAAGGTTAAAATTATTTTTATGTTAAAAATATATTTATGTAAAATTTAGAACATAAATCTTAAATCATAACATAATAAATTTAAATTTTAAATTTTAATCATAAACGTTAAATTTTACATCTTACACTAAATCTCTTAAATCTTAAATATTAAAAATATAAACCTTATATTCTAAAATTAAAATATTTGTATATCAAAATATTTTTTAAATATATATTTAATAAATTTATTAAATTATTTTCTATTTATCTTGTTCAATAGATGAGCTTATTTGTCGTTACCCTAGTGACCGTGGTCCCAGACTCGAGACACGCGTTCCCCGTGTTTTCTGCTCGTCATATGCGTATCACGTGGGCCTCCTCTTTCTTATTCCAATTCTCTCCTCCCTTTTTTGTTTTTATTTTCTTTCAGCCCCTTCTTCCCTCGTTTCATAACGTCACCCATGGCTCTACTCTCCTTACGTCCACTCGCTTTTTCACCGGCAACCGCCTATCCACCGGTTTTCTGTTCTTAGTCAAGTCTCTAGTAAGTAAATGTCTCTACGAAAGGATCCAGGCAAGCAAGCCCATTATTTTGATTAAGAATTTGTGACGACTGACGTGTATATATGTATAATTAATTATTATAAAATATTAATAAATGTAATTTAACTTTAAAATAATTTTAGGTAATCCATATTTAAAAATTATTATTATACAATATGTTTAATTGAATTAATATCAGCTATTAATCGTGTCCTAGTTCAGTTAAACATATTGTATATAAATCTTGTATCATCCGGCTTAGAATCACTTATTAATTTAATTTTAATTCATATAATATATTTAAATTCTTTTTGGGATTTACAAATTGTTTTAGTTCTTAAAATATTTGTATGACCTTATCTGAACGTAAACAAACAAACATGAATATAAATGTATTTATATTCATTTATTAATTTTAATTAGATAATTAAATGTATATAATAATTAAATAAACATAATTTATTGTTTGTGTTTGTTTGTTAAGGAATATAGTTTGTTCGTGTCCGTTTATTAAAATAACAAACGAATGAGCATAAAAGGGTAAATATGAACAAATTTAAATGAACATAAACAAATAAAATTATTTTTTTAAAATACAATAATATTTTTTATAAAAAAATAACAATATAAATAGACATATGTGAATAATTAAATCAATTAATTTTATTTTAAAGTTATTTTTTATAATTAATTTTTATATAATTATCATTAATTATTAACATGATAAAAAAGTAAAAATTTATTATTAAAAATAATATAAAAATAATAAACTTATTTTTAATGAATAAAATCCGATAAACCGAAACCCTATTAATAAATTTTCTCTTAATAAACAAAAACTTGTTTATATTCAACAATATTCTTTTATATAAATAGTTTGATTTGAATGTTATTATTTTAACAATATTATGTGTATAAAAACCCAAGGAAGAGGATAAAAAGAGACGACAGATAAATAAAAATAATTCAACAGTCCACGTGTCGGTTAAAGCACAATAAAACCTGGAATCCAAACTGACGCGATCAAAAGCTTCATTCTCAAAGTTCAAATACGAAAATTAAATTAAAAAAGGAAGAAAAATAGGTGAAACTCTTTTTAGTGTTAGACTGAGAAATGCAGATTGCAGAGAAACTAGATTGACTCTCTCTCTCTTATTGATTTTGATTTTTCTCTCAAAAAATCCCCAAAATTTAGGGTTGTTGTTCTTATCGGTTAAACGGGTAAGTGTCTTTTTCAATTCCCTTTTTCTCTTTCCTTTTGTTAATTGGTGTTTCAATTTCAGATTGTTTTCAGTCGTGTCTTGTTTCGTCTTTTTTGGGAAATTAGTTTAGGGTGTCGAGAATTGGGTGGTTTCTTAGGGTTTGATTTTCTTTATTTTATGGTCGTTTTCTGAGAATTATGTATTTGTGGTTAAAATTATGGAATTTGATGAATTGAGGTGATCTTTGGTGCTAGAAAAATTTTGGATTTGTGAGACAATACGAGAAACTAAATTTTCTTAAAGAAATTCAAATTCTCGATTCCATGCAGGATAAGGTATAAGAGTTTTTGAATTTTTGGAAATTTAGGGAAAGAAAAATTAGCCAAGAGTTAAAGCTTGAACTTTGAGTAGACCAAGTGAAGAACTTTCTCGAGACAGCCAAAGAATGTTGTAACCTTTAATATTTTGGAAAGCATCGAAAACAAAAGGACTTGCTACAGATAAAATGTTCAGAAGAACAGTTGTTGAGAAACTTCTATCTTTTTTGTAATAAAAGGCAAAATCCTTGATGAATTTTTGGATCATTTATGCCGGTTCCCTTAGTACATCGATTTTTGAACATAGAAATTACTAATATCTTCCCCACAGTTATATAAATTTACTAACATGGACGCAGAATATATTAATTTTGCCATTGGAAATATTTACTACTTCAGGGTTTTTATCCAGGTGTGTGGTCAAAATTTTGTGGTTACTGTTTTTATGCTTTCATTTCTCTTTTTAAAATAAGTTTAGCTTTATTCTTCAGATGAATGTGAGACTACTTCCCCCCCCCCCCTCTTTTTTTAGGTTTCTTTCTGTTTTGCTCTGTTATGTTTGGTTATTTACATGTGCGGTTACGTAAGTAAGAAGGATTTGTATTTCCGAAGAACAAATTTCCATGCTCGTATCTTAGCAATTGATTAACTATCATTAGAGTTTTTCTTGGAGGAATGCAGTCTAATAATAAAGGTGGAAGTCAATTAGAACCTGAGGTGCGAGGTGTTCATGAAACTGCAGTTCATTCTGAACAAAAGTTGCCTAATATTGGTTATGGTTCCATCTCCACGGTAGTGAGAGGAGTAAACTCATTGAATTAATCTTCAATGGAACGGACTAATGGTTCAGAGTCGAATGATAGGCAGTCACTGTCCAATGGTGGGCTAAATGAAGAGGATGATGTTAATAAAGAAACACAAACTACTGCATCCTCTCGGTCAGGTACTTAACATCATTATTATAGTAACTACTGAAATGAATTCTATTAATATAAACGGCCAAGTATCTATGAAGTTTGCTTTTGAGCCATACTCTTCATAATTTCATGGCTACCGATATTGAACATGGATCTACAGATTATTCAAAGTATATATTGTTCTAGATTCTGTTTAGTGTTTAATGCTATTTCACATAAACCCCCAGGTCTTTTCAAATGTGTCTGAAGTGTTTAACTGACAAATCTAAGGGTTCAGTTAAATATGCTGTAGTTTCCAGAAGAGTAGAAGACATTTGATCTCTTTTGACTTTATAATCGTATGCGTAAATATGATATGAAGTAAATACTTTCCATGTGCTCTATAGTGCTTTAGTTGGGTAATATGTTGGTATTACTGTCTGCTACTGATTATTCCTTTAATACAAGAGATCTGTGGTTGGTGTGCCAATCGTTTTTCTTCTATTCATTTGCAGTTGGCAACGGTGGACAAGAACATCGCAATTTACAGCTTGTTGCATCTACCATACCTGCTATGCATGATGAAGGCCTCACGCAGCCTCCCCTTCTCGAGCTTGTTGGTCATTCAATCGTAAGTGTCTCAGGTCCAGGATTTTCTGTTGTGTAATGTTAGGGGTCTTGTTGTTTAAGAACTTGCTGTGGAGGATTCCTATTTTTATTCCAATCATTTTTCAGGCATGTGCATCAAATCCTTATATGGACCCACAATATGGAGGAATGATGGCAGCTTATGGACATCAGCCTTTGGTATGGAACTTTAATTAATTTTGTCTTGAACTTTTTTTATGCTTATAAATTTGTTTCCGTTAGTATTATTGTCTTTTTTTATGAAAACATTATCATGAGACATCAAGGTTATAGATGTTTCAAAATAGATTGCTGTTTTATTTGGTGTAGTATGATATGAATTTGTCAAGACTAAACAAATGCATATCTAATATCATCCTAGGCGCTACAGCCAGTATATACTTGAGGCACAAAGCAAAAAAAAAAAAGTGCTTTGCCCAAGTAAAAATGCAATATGTATGTGTGTTTCCTTACCTTGTGGAGCGTTAGTTTACCAAATTTAATTGAGAAAACACAGTATGCATTTTTTACAAGTCTTTGCTTAGCCAAATATTCATATTTTATGCTTATTGTTGGTCTTAGCTAGTGTTTTTGAATGTTCCAACACATCCTTGTTTTCTTAAGTTATCTTCAAACCAACACCCATTTTTGGGGTGGTCTGGGCGGACCATATCAACAAGTCTTCATTTCTATAATTTTGTGTCGACTACAAAAACCAAGACAAACATTTACGGAAGGCCGGATAGATGAATCCTCCTCCCATCATTTCCATCCTCCACTAGTCTCTCTTCTAGATCTAATAGAATAAAATTGTTGGGGACCGACAGAGACCGTGAACAATATTGATGGAACAAAATGGAAACTGCTTATGGTGGAAGTTTTGAAGTAGTTAATCGACTCTTTTTTGTACTAAAGTCTGTGCCACTTAGATGACCAATTCTTAATGTTTTGAGCATCATTGGTCCATGATGCTAGCATTTGATTATCTTCTTTTTATTAGTTATTATACGATAAAACCAAGAGCATTATTGCAGTAAGGTTCTTCATTTAAGAGCCTTCTTTTGATACTCAACATTCAAGGCATAGTGCACTCTCTAATGAATGATTTTTTGCTATGGTTAGGGATATCCTCCATTTGTTGGAATGCCTCATGCCAGAATGACTTTGCCAATTGATATGGCACAAGAGCCTGTTTATGTAAATGCCAAACAGTATCAGGGAATTCTGAGGCGAAGGCAGGCCCGTGCCAAGGCAGAACTTGAGAAGAAGGTTGTAAAATCCCGAAAGGTAAATCTAAATCCATAAACTCTTTCAGTTGGCAAAAGTAACATTGTGCTAGTTTAAATTAGACCTCTGTAACGTTGACCGTTAGAGTTTAAATAGCCACTCTATGAGAAACTTGTTCTTTTTTATCATCAAAATTTGCGGTGCATGTCATCTGACCTCCATCCATGTAATACCTCATGTCCTATATCCTACAGCCCTATCTTCACGAATCTAGGCACCAGCATGCTTTGCGTAGGGCGAGAGGCACTGGAGGACGTTTTGCAAAGAAAACAGATGCCGAGGCAGGAGAAGCGAAAGGATCAGGTTCAGGTCCTGCCTTATCTCAGTCTCCAAGTTCCTCCAGTTCCGAACCATTGCAAACAGATTCTGCCGAAACCTGGGCCTCTTCCCTCACTCTGCAAGAGCTAAGAGTGTCCCAAGTGCACAACGTGCACCATGTCAACGGCAATAGCCATTATCAGAAACTAGGCAGTAACATCTCCTCCAATCATGCCGCTTTCTATCCAGTGAACGGAGGACACCCTTTCAAAAGCTGAAGGGTCGGTCGAATTCCCAAGGCTTGTCCTTGATCACGAACATGGGAGTTCATTGTCGAGGCGGCAAATCATTCTTGGCTTTGGTTAGACAGAAGGGGAGAAGAGAAGAGAAGAGATTGCATAAGACTCGGAACATCGTTTTCATCTTCTGTGCTTCTATGAATTTTCCCTAGCTGCATTTTTGTACATAAACTGTTGAATAGAACTCAAGAGTAAGTCACAAGCAGATGACATACATCCAGGTTTTCTTTGTCGTTTTAAGTTGAAAGACATTTCGTTTTGTAGATTGAGTTGTCAGTGTTTATGAGTATGATAGTTGAACACAGGATTACAAACCTTGGTTATTACAATTTATTGTTTTTTTTTATCACATTTATAAATATAAATAATTAAATAAATAATTCTTTAACAAAATGCATAATAAAGGGTATATCAAAGTACGGCCATCGATCATTGGTCAAAAGCATTTTTGAATTATTATTATTATTGTGACTTTATATGATAAAGTGGTAATCGTTGATAAAAGCTTTGTTTGTTTTTTGTGTTAGAAAAATTTTGGTTTGGCTTTAAATTAAAATTTTCTAAAATCTAAAAAAATAATTTTTTCAAAACCATGATTTTAGAAGCTAGTTTGAAAAACCTAAACCTATGCATCTAAACAAAAAAAATTATACTCAAAAGTTATTCTCTTGTTTAATATTTTTGGTTGTTTTTAAAAAAAATTTGAATGAAAAAGCAAGTTCGAGAAACTAAAAGCAACCAAAAACGAGTCCTTCCGTCTCCAGTAAACAAATGTGTTTTCTAGAAGAAAGCGTGTGAGGGAGAGGCTAATTTAAAATCAAGTCGTTTGGATCGTTGAATTGGGCTAAATTAATCTTAGATATTAGATTAAAAAAGAAAAAATAAATAAATTTGAAAATGGAACCCAGTTAACTGGTTTCTTTAGAATAAGTCATTGTGATTGGATGGGATCTTGTAACAAAAATGATACCTACCGTTTTTATTACGATTTGTGTAACAAACTATATATAACTTGTAGTTATTTATGTAACTATTAAAATTTTTATCATTTTTGTAATAAATTAAGTTTTCTTGTAGTAAAATATGTATGTACCTAAATGCTTACCCTAAGATGAGCTCTTTTGGGTTTGGATGAGATCCTGTAGTAAATACAGTACCTACCATTTTATTACGATTTGTGTAATATAAACTATGTACATATTGTAGTATTTTATGCACCTATTAAAATTCTTATCGTTTTTTAATAAATTAGATTTTTTTTTTAGTAAAATAGGTATGTACCTAAATGCTTGATGAGCTATTTTGGGTTTGGGTGGGATCTTATAGTAAATACGGTACCTACCATTTTTATTACGATTTGTGTAATAAATTATGTACATATTGTAGTATTTTATGTACCTACTAAAATTCTTATTGTTTTTGTAATAAATTAGGTTTTCTTATAGTAAAATAGGTATGTACCTAAATGCTTACCTTAAGATGAACTCTTTTGGGTTTGGGAGAGATCTTGTAATAAATACGATATTTACCGTTTTTATTACGATTTATGTAATAAACTATATGCATCTTGTAGTAATTTATGTAACTACTAAAATTCTTATCGTTTTTGTAATAAATTATGTTTTCTTGTAGTAAAATAGGTATGTACTAAATGCTTAACTTAAGATGAATTCTTCTGGGTTTGAGAGAGATTTTGTAATAAATACGGTACCTACCGTTTTTATTACGATTTGAGTAATAAACTATGTACATCTCGTAGTAATTTATGTAACTACTAAAATTCTCACAATTTTTGTAATAAATTAGGTTTTCTTGTAGTAAAATATATATGTAACTAAATATTTACCCTACGATGAGCTCTTTTGAGTTTGGATGTGATCTTGTAATAAATACGGTACCTACCATTTTTATTACGATTTGGGTAATAAACTATGTACAACTTATAGTAATCTATGTACCTACTAACATTATTATTGTTCTTGTAATAAATTAGGTTTTCTTGTAGGAAAATATGTATGTACGTAAATGCTTACTCTAAGATGAACTCTTTTGGGTTTGAGTGAGATCTTGTAATAAATACGGTACCTACCATTTTTATTATGATTTGAGTAATAAATTATATACAACTTGTAGTAATTTATGTAACTACTTAAATTTCTATCGTTTTTGTAATAAATAAAGTTTATTGTAATAAAATATGTATGTATAGAAATCTTTATATCGTAATATTTTATGTACATATCATTTTTTTATAATTATTTATGTATAAACCTCATAATAAATTATGTATAAACCGACTACTTAGTGAACAGATAACCTTAAATTAGTCTTATTTTAATGGATTCACCGTCGAACTACCCAGTCAACAAATCTTTGTTTATTTAAAATATTTCATTTTCATAGCCGCCAGGATCTTCCCTTCTGCTACCTACTCCACGATGGGGAAAACGTAAATCCGTCCAAGTTCAATGGATCACTAAAATCCATATTTGGAATCCTGCAAATTTATAACGTGTCAGGCACGTGATGGGAGTACCTTAGGAAAACCAAATAAAACACTGACTCTGTTTCTCTGTTAGTATTTTATTTATCGCACTTCGCTATCAAACCATCAATTCCTCTGCTTTCCTTTTCGCCATTGTCCCTCCGCCCTTCCTTTTCTTATTCTTTTTGAAGACAACTTTGGATAAAAAAAAAAACTAGCTTTGAATTTCCTTCTCCTTTGTTCTAAAGGAAATCGATTTGAAAAGTGAAGTCTTTTGGCTTTCTCTTTGAAGCTCATGACGACGTCGTTTGGAGCTGCGACGGTTCCGGAGATTCGATTCCAGAGCTTCACGGGGTTGAAATCTTCGCATTCTATAGGGTTGACGAGGAATCTTCGCGTGCCTCCCGTTCCCACTCTCATCAGAGCCGTCTCCACTGTCAGTTTTGTTTTTTTTATAATTTAATTTCATTTTGAATGTTGATTGTTGTTTAGAATCTAAGTTAGTCTGAGAAAACTTGTACCTTTTTGCAATTTATCTTTTTTCCCCTCGCTTTGTCCCTTTTTACAAAACAGTTTTTTATTACATTTAGTTTCTTATTGCTTTATGAGAATTGCTAATGTCAAATGATCATCTGACACTGTTTTCTATTAAAATGGATATATTTTCCTCTGGGAAATAATATTACATTTGATATTTTTATGTTAATTTGTTCTTCTGTTGTCTCCCTTTACAGCCAGTGAAGCCTGAAACGAGTGCCACGGAACCAAAGCGGAGTAAAGTTGAGATATTCAAAGAACAAAGCAATTTCATTAGGTACCCTCTCAATGAAGAGATTTTGTCTGATACCCCAAACATAAATGAGGCTGCAACGCTATTAATTAAGTTCCACGGGAGCTATCAACAGTACAACAGAGACGAGCGTGGTACAAGGTCTTTTTCATTTATGCTCCGGACTAAAAACCCAGGTGGGAAGGTCCCGAAACAGCTCTATTTGACTATGGACGATCTTGCCGATCAATTCGGCATTGGAACTTTACGTTTGACTACGAGGCAAACCTTTCAGCTCCATGGTGTTTTGAAGAAGGACCTCAAAACTGTAATGAGCACCATTATTAGAAACATGGGTTCGACCCTTGGTGCGTGTGGGGATTTAAATAGGAATGTGCTTGCCCCAGCTGCACCACTAATGACAAAAGAATACCAGTTTGCTCGAGAAACTGCTGACAATATTGCTGCATTGTTAACTCCTCAATCAGGGTTTTACTATGATGTATGGGTGGATGGGGAGAAATTCATGACATCGGAGCCTCCGGAAGTTGTGAAAGCCAGGAATGATAACTCTCATGGAACTAATTTCCCTGATTCTCCTGAGCCGATATATGGGACGCAGTTCTTGCCTAGGAAGTTTAAGATTGCCGTGACTGTACCAACTGATAACTCAGTGGATATTCTCACCAATGATATCGGTGTTGTGGTAGTTTCTGATGAAAATGGGGAGCCTCAGGGGTTCAACATATATGTAAGACTACTGTAGGATATTCCCTTTTACCTTGCACGCTTTTATACCTAAAAGCATCCATTTCTCGAAATTGCTATTGCAGGTTGGTGGTGGCATGGGAAGAACCCATAGGATGGAGACCACTTTCCCACGTTTGGGAGAGCCACTTGGTTATGTGCCAAAGCCGGACATTTTGTATGCTGTTAAAGCCATTGTTGCCACACAACGTGATCATGGAAGAAGAGATGACCGTAGATATAGTAGAATGAAATATTTGATCAGCTCTTGGGGGATTGAGAAATTTAGAAGTGTTGTTGAGCAATATTATGGAAAGAAATTTGAGCCTTTCCTTGAGTTGCCTGAATGGGAATTTAAAAGTTACTTAGGATGGCATGAGCAGGTTCGTGTCTTTAATTTATAGATGTCACACATGAAGCCTTTCATTTGATTTTTTTTTTTATTTCCTCATTTGTCTTACTACTAATTGCATTTTAATCTTCTTATGTTATGCTTGGCTTCAATTTCTTTCATTTTCAACTTCATCCTTGGCTTTAATTAGTGCATTTGACCTTCTTAGTAACTTTTCTTTTGGCAGGGAGATGGTGCTTTATTTTGTGGGCTTCATGTAGATAATGGTCGCATTGGAGGAAAGATGAAAAAGACGCTGAGGGAAGTGATAGAGAAGTATAATTTAAATGTGCGGATCACCCCAAACCAAAACCTCATTTTGTGTGACATTCATAGTGCATGGAGACGTCCTATTACCACGGTTCTTGCTCAAGCTGGGCTGCTGGTAAGATTTTCATTACTTGCAAATTTCATCTTTCTGATTTCTAAACCTGCAGTCTACAATGTCTGCTAAAGTTTCAAAGTTGAGCATCTTAATCAAATGGTAATGCATATTTTCTGTCCATTGCGTTTTCTTCCGGTTGCCAATATGACAATGTATCTCAGATTTTAAAGAAATAATAAAGCTGATTAACGAAGAAATCGGCTGCTGGCATGGTAGTTCTGTTAGAATATATATGTTAATGTCTTTCCCTTTAGATTATGTTTTAGGGCAATTTAAATATTGTAAAAATTAGGTCAACTTAGAGTTATTTTCCCTGTTAAGTACTCTTTCACTTGGTATAAATACCCAACAAGCTTCAGTGATTAATCAAACTAATTTTTCACACACAAAAATTATTTCTTCTTTGTTCTTCTCATTTCTTTTCTTCTTTTGTTATCTTATATTTTTCAAGCTCTTTCAATTAACAAGTTCACTCAGGAATTGCATAATTTTATGGCATGTTAGTAGCTAGACAAGACCGCCAATTTGGACTCACTTAACCCACTACTGATTATTGCATAAATTCCCACTGAAAATTTTGGACAGGATTTGAATCCACATTCATTTTTTTTCAGTTTCTTTAGATTTTTTAAACAATAAAATTCCAGGAGGATTAAGTAGTGTAATGGCAGCGAGAGTGTAACGACAGCTTAAAGTTGTAGGTCATATGGGGATGTGAGCATGGAGTTCATCTAGTTAGACCATGGACTGAGTGATTGTTGTAAATAATTTTTTCTAGGAACTTACTATCTCTGTGGTTTGCACCGTGCTTAATTGTTTAGCTGTTTTTCGCTTATTAGTTATTAATATTCATCCCCCAAACTGTTTGCCTTACTCTCCTTTATTTTGTTATAATTCATATGTTGAATTATCATACAGCTGACTGGTTCTTGCTATGACACAGCATCCTAAATATGTGGACCCTCTGAACTTAACTGCTATGGCATGCCCAGCTTTCCCGCTTTGCCCTTTGGCAATAACCGAAGCTGAACGTGGCATACCTGATATCCTCAAGCGGGTCAGAGCTGTCTTTGAGAAGGTATGTGGTATATTTATCAAATATCCTGTTAAATTTAAATCCCTTATCCCCAACAAGAAGACTGGCCAAACACTCAAGCTTGAATGAATGTCATTGGCTGAAATTGTTACTTTCTTCCGAGCTGAAATTGAACTTTTCCGTGATCCTTTTCAAGATGCGCGCTGTGCACTGATTTCATTTTGTCTAAATTTCAACATGCTATCTGTGTGTATGGATTTCCTTGGTCTAGTCAATTGTGCAAATTCTCCTCACTATCGATTATCTGAATCTAATAAATAGATTGGCATTGCCTAATTTCAGGTCGGACTCAAGTACAGTGAGTCGGTGGTTATTAGGGTAACTGGCTGCCCCAATGGTTATGCTAGACCATACATGGCTGAGCTCGGACTGGTTGGTGATGGTCCGAACAGCTATCAGGTAGTTCACTTATTAGATGAAATACCTTTATGTAGTAATAATTGGTAGGATAACTTGGTAATTTTTGTTGTTGTTAAAATTAGATCTGGCTTGGAGGAACACCTAATCAAACTCAATTAGCAAGAACCTTTATGAACAAAGTCAAAGTTCAGGATCTTGAAAATGTTTTCGAGCCCTTGTTCTACCATTGGAAAAGAAAAAGACTACCCAAAGAATCATTTGGCGACTTCACAACCCGCATGGTAGTATTATTATTCTCTTTGCTCGTTAATCATTATTCACATTCCTTTAAAACTTCCTCTACAATCACTTGAAATTCATGGCCTAACAAACTGATGAGTATGATGATGTCCCTCAGGGATTCGAAAAACTTCACGAGCTGGTGGACAAATGGGAAGGTCCAGTGCAATCACCTGCAAGGTATAACCTAAAGCCTTTTGCCGATAAAGAGACATATGAAGCCATGGAAGAGCTTGCAAAGTTGCAGAACAAGACTCCTCATCAGCTAGCAATGGAAGTCATTCGGAATTTTGTTGCTGCACACCAAAATGGTAAAAGCGAATGAGTCAGTTTAGGATATTTCTGTTAGGATATTTCTGTTAGCAGCATTGTCAATAAACGAAACTGTCAGGTGTCTCTTCGGGCTTGTTACCGTTCGGTAACGTTGTCTGTCAACAGAAGAAATTCAGGGGTTTGGAGATCGTTTCGGATTCTAGTTTTGGCATCATTTTAGCTTTTATATATGATCTGAGCTCTCTCTATAAATTATTGTGAGCTATTATTGTGTCCTATATTGTTGTTGAGTTTTGTGGACTTTGGTTTTATAACATAATTCCTGTAGCTTAGGAATGAGCATCAAAAGCTAATGACTAAAGCTTTCATGAAAATTAACAATGGAAATTTTTTCAAACATCTTAGACAAACTTCAAAATGTACAATCTTTTAGACCATTCCAAGTGGTTATTGTTTTTCTGAATCCAACATGGATATGGTGCATGCCTTAACTGTCTGAGCATGATGTGGTACCGTACCAAGTCCTGGTTGGTATGATCGAACAGCGGATGTTAGAGCCTTTACTCCACCAGCACCAGCTCATGTTGAGCGCAATATGCTTTGCTGTTCGGACAGGCAACACATACTTGGGTTCCCTATTCTATTGTAAAACTCCATATCCATCCTGCTGCTGCTAGGCCTAGGATAGTGTAGTCATTTTCGTTGCTTTACAGCATTTTTCCCCTTAGGCGGGTGGATTCTGCTCGCTTTGTCGGTATTCAGAGCCAGACGAAGAGGAGAACCCGGTATTGGCATGATTCTATTCTGTTAAACATTCTGAATCAGAACAATCCTGGTTCCGTATGAATAAAGGATTCACAGTCTGCAGATACATGTCCGGATTTAGGATAGGCCTAGGCTAACCATTGGGGTAGACAAGGATGTATTTTTCTCAAGTTTCAGTAGCCTGTAGGCAACAGAAAAGAAAGGTTGTACTTGAATTCAGACGGGAGACATTGTTGACTGTTTTATTTATACACAATATAGAAAATTAGCAACATCTTTCCTGTCTGAAATGCATGCATGCATCCGGATAGGATAATAATTTAAAAATAAAAAAAAGGTGTATTTACATATTCGAATTGAATAATTATATATTATAACGCAGCTGACTAATATGCTTCGTTTGCATTAGATCTGTTGACAATAAGATTTTTCAAATACCCCACAAAATCGAATGGTGGGGAATGGAGATATGTGGGGTGTTCGATGGTACCGAATGCAGAGAATCAAAACGGTTCTTCTTGATTACATCAACACAGTCGGAGAAGCAGTTTGTCAGCAGGATGCAACTGAATCTCAACGTGCGGAAGTTGAAACTCAACCTCTTCGTTACCTACGCTCATGAGAAATGCGTGTGATTCACGTATACATTTATTTATTTATTGTTTGCTAGTCAGTAACTATTCCATATGAAAATAAGTCATCAAGTAATTGGTTCTGAGTATGAAACATTACAATCAATCAGTTGAGTTATTGAGAATTATAAAATAATATTTTATTACTAATTTTTAAATGAAAAATAAGCGTATTAAGTATTTTTAGAAAATTTGAGTTTGTGTAATTTATTTATATGAACATTTTTTTAAAAAAGTGAAAAAAACGATATTATCATATAAAATATATTTTGATTAATTAAGAATATATTATATTTTTAAAGTAAAAATTAATATTCAAAATTATATAAAATAAAACCATATAAATAACAATTAATAAAACCTAATAATTGCACCTTAATAATATTAGTATAATAATAAATTTAGTTATTAAACTTTATATAATTTAGAAAAAAATAAACTTTAATATTTAGATATGATATCAATTTATTCCCTGTTATAACCCAATTTCTATTTTCTCTCATCCACTAGATTATTTCACCATTCTACCTCCACACCACGAGCTGATTTCTCCCTTAATGTATTATAAATATATTTGAGTATTCTAATGTAATTATAATATAATATATTCTATTTTAATTCAAAATAAAATAGTAATAATTAAATTATTCTTAAAAAATAAAAATAATTAATCAATAAAATATTAAAAATATTATTTTTACTTCATACTTTATATACATTATCTATCCATTCCATTTCCCTTTCAAGTTTATTGAAGCAGATCTGAATCTACTCCCTCACTTAGCCTTATTTTGTCCATTGCTGTAAAAGACAAATCCCCCTCGTCTCAAAAAACAAACAATTTAAAAAAACTTTTTTTCCTTTAAAAAACCAAGAAATTTAGACTAAATTTACCCTCCCGAGGTTGCCTGCTCACTGGATTTTTTTTGTTTGGGCACTGCCATCAAAACTTGTGGTTCTAATTTCCAGAAATTTTCCAATGCTTTTCCCTTAAAAGCAAGAAAGAAAGCGAGAGAAAATTTGCAGAATTATCAAAAACATCATTTGCAGACCGCAACACTTCTCTAAAAAAACACTCACCTTTTCCTCCTCCTCCCTCCTCACCAAGTCTTTTTTTTTTTTTTGATGAGTTTTGAGAGAGAAACTGAAAGCATGGAGATTCAATACATTTTTTGTGTATTAATTATATAAAAAATATAATATTTTAACCCCCATCATTGCCTTTTTGAAAGCAAAGTCCACACCTTTCTCTCTCTTATCCCCTTTCTTTGCTTTCCATATCATTACACTCTCTAGTGTGGGTTTAGTTAAGTTCAGTTCTTTTTTAGAAAAGAAAATCTGGGTATTTGAGATTCTCCATGGATTCATACGGAGCAACGGGGATGGTGTTTTCTCGGATCCAAAACTTGGACCCTGAAAACGCTTCGAAAATCATGGGCTATCTTCTCATTCAAGACCATGGAGAGAAAGAGATGATACGTTTAGCCTTTGGACCCGAAGCTCTCATCCACTCGTTAATCCACAAAGCAAAAACCAACTTGGGACTTTCCGTTTCGAACCCACCGACGCCTTCAACGCCGTCGTCTCCATCGCCGTTCTCTTCCAGGCCAAGCCCTTTATCCATCCCTTCCAATGCCTCTAATGGCTTCGAAAACCATTCTCTTTTGTACGCCAACATCGTCAATGGGGGCGCCGGTAACGTCAACAGCAATGAGTACCAGTTCCAGGACCGACTCTCGTTCCTCAAGGAGTCAAAGCACGAAGATTTGTTCGATCCGAGGCTCGACTTGGCTTCAATGGCTAGTCCGACTGGTTGTTACGCTGATTCTCCGTTGCATAGGCGGAGTTTCTCGGTTCCGGGGGGGTGTTTAGGGGCTGAAGATCTGAATTCTGGGCTCGGGTTCAAGCCGTGTTTGTACTTTGCGAGAGGGTTTTGTAAGAACGGTGATAGCTGTAGGTTTATCCATGGAGATCACTGTGTTGAATCCGCTACAAAAATGACCGAGTTGGAACACTGCCAAGAGCTGCTTAGATCGAAGTCTCTTCAACAACAACAACAAAAGTTAGCTGCTTCGGCTTCACCGTTCCTGCCCAGCGGAGCTTCTTCTCCTTACAACAAGTGTGTTAATTTCCTTCTCCAGCAACAACAAAATGAAACTCATAGGTGAAATGAAGTGCATGGAGCTTATTTTTCTTTGATATTTTTTGTTTTTTTTCTTGAACTCATTGCCATGACATTGTTGTTACTTTTGTCTTCTTTTTTTACAGATCGGCAGCGGCAGCATTGATGATGGGAGATGAGCTTCATAAATACCGGCGGTGCCTGCCCGAAATGGGAGCCAATCCTGGCTCTAGACAGATTTATTTGACATTTCCAGCCGACAGCACTTTCAAAGAAGAAGATGTTTCAAATTACTTCAGGTAATGTTTCAAGCTTTTATACTTGTTCCGGCCATTGTTGTTTCTGGTTTGAGGTGCCATTGTTGGATTGTAAGGTTGTTTGTGTTTTTTTCTTTATAGCATTTATGGACCTGTACAAGATGTTAGGATACCTTACCAGCAAAAGAGGATGTTTGGGTTTGTTACATTTGTGTATCCTGAGACTGTGAAGCTCATTTTAGCTAAAGGCAACCCGCATTTCGTTTGTGATTCTCGTGTTCTGGTTAAGCCGTACAAAGAGAAGGGCAAAGTCCAAGAGAAGTAAAGGCTCTCTTTTTTTGGTTCTGTTGTTAGATCTTTCTATGTTTGCATACTGTCTGCAATCTGCATTGACATGATTTTATATTTATTGAGTAGGAAGCAACAACAGTTGGAGAGAGGAGAGTATTCGGCATGCTCAAGTCCGACACCGGTGGATTCCCGGGAGCCATTTGATCTCCATCTTGGTGAGTAAAAATAATGAGTAGGCTTGGATTTATGTTGAATTGCAGTACTTGTTTGTGAGCCTTTTTTGTTTCGATTTGAACTTGTTTAGGAACAAGAATGTTTTACAATACTCCAGAGATGCTGTTGCAAAGGAAATTGGAGGAGCAGTCCGATTTACAACAAGCCATCGAACTTCAAGGAAGAAGGCTAATGAATCTGCAGATGTTGGACTTCAAAAACCATCATGAGTCTCCTTTCCATCATGGTTTGTCCACTGGCTCTCCCTTTCCTTCGCCAACTCTTTCCCGTACTCCCACCAATCAAGCGCGGATTTTTCCATGTGACGTCTTTGATCAAGAAACTCCTGAAGGTTACGTATTAATACTGTCGAGTACAGTTAAAAAATAACTTTAGTGCTCCATTATTCAATTTGGTTTGTTTTTCCTTTCCTGCAGATAATGGTTGCAGCATGATTGGTGCTGTTTCCAAATTGACAGCTGCTGCCAATGCGGATAAACCGCCCAATGAAGTTAATCTGTCATGTAATCCTAAAAACGTCAACGAAAATGCTAAGGTCAACAATGAGGAAAACGACTACCCTGAAAGGTATAAAGCATGTCATTTTAAATGTACAGCATGGAACAAAATGTTAACGTCCCGGAATCTGGTTCTATATAATTCATCTGCTTTGTTCCGTCTTTTGGCAATAGTTTCGAATGGTTGACGAAATGCTATTCATTCTTTGTTGGCATTATTAACAAAGGCTTTTATGTCATATGAACAGCTTGGAGCATATTCTCCCTGATAATCTTTTTGCGTCACCTAAGAAATCCAGCGATCACCTCACCGTCTTCACTACATCTTCTATAGAGGGCAATGACAAAAATGAGAGTCCGACTGCATCTTCTAACGGTCACTCTTTGCTGGCCAATGCCTCCTCCAGCCTCAACCTGCCTTCACTTAACTCATATTTGCTACAACTCCCTAGGTAAAACATAACCTCATTCCTTTCATTACAATTCCATAGACGAGAAAAGGAAGTTAATTAGCGATATTATTCATTTGGTCACACAGGTTATCTTCTGGACAAGGTGCCATTTGAATGTAAGCTCTCGACATGGAGGAGAACTTGACTTCGCCATGGTAAACACACATTAAGATTGTTTGAAAACTTTGTCCAAAATTTAATGATTTCTCATGATTCTGAAACTGATGTTCTTATTTTTTTGCAACATTTTGCAGAAAACAAAGGAAGAACTTTATGATACCAAACAAATAGACAATGCTCTAGCTGTATAGCCAAAGCCATACCCAAAACAAAGAAGAAAAAGATCCGTAGACGAGGTTGCACTGCCACCGCTACCACCACCACCATCAATACATACTACTTAGCCTGAAGTAAAAACACATAAATGTATAGGTAAAGTACTGAGGAACTGATTTAAGGAGAGTGGGGTCTTTTCTCTTAGCTTGGACCACCACACAGTAAAAACAGTAGAATATATAAACAAACGGCAAGCTGTAGCTCTAGTATGCAACTCTTTTTATGTGTATCTGTAATCTTTACTGTTTCCCTTTGTGTGTATTTTAACTCCCCTTTTTTACCCTCCCCCTTAACAACTATACTGATATGGTGACCAAACTGAGAAGGGATCAAACTCTGACCTTCCTTTTTTGAATCATTTTCTTTGATGCTTTTCATGTCAATGTTATTATTACAGTATCCTGTTGTGTTACAGAGGAGAAAAATGATTTTTTACAAGGTGTATGATTCATGTGATTAAAGGTGAATGGAGGGTTGTCTGACGTGTCATATAATTGTTTTATACGTGGAAATGGGGTAAGGGTCTACATTGTCACATGACAATGTATGTCGATGGTATCTGTCTTCCATTTCATTCGGGTTTTTAAATTTTAAATTTTGTCATATGTGATTAAAGGAACGGTTGATGTTGTTCGAGCACCAACGATGCCAGCAGAGTGATTGCATTGAACGATTAATGTCAAATGATGAAAATTATATTTTAGAACAGATATTACTTGTAATCACTATTAGCTTATTCAAAAAAAAAAATTAAATTTTGTTTATGATGTAACAAACATGTCGAGTGTATAAAGTCATATCGTAGTCTCAGATGTAGTTAAGAGGATAGAATCTTTGCATGATCTTAGTCATATCGTTGCCTCAACCTTCCCAGGCCATAAGCCCATCGTCCCAGACCCAGACTCTATCAAGTAGTTGTTGGTAAATGGTAATGTTCAATAGAATTTATATTTCAAAATCTATAGGACAGTGGATTGTCCCTTCCAACTAGGGATGGCAAATGGACGGGACGGGTGCGGATATTCCTCCCCCATATTCATACTCACCTAAAATTTTTATATTCACTACCTACCCATCACCCACGGTAGGTATAATTTTCAAATGCACACCCGCTCACGCGGGTACATTCTCAAATCCATCCCCACACCTACCATTCAAAACGTATTTGTTTGTACATGCCTACAAACAACTACTAATATCGAATTATGTAAAAATAAATCTTAGACTTCTATGAAAAAAGAGTAAAATTTTGCATACTTAATTGACTAATTAAGCTTATATATATAACATATTTACACCTATATAAATTTAACTATATCTAACTCACTAACGATAAGTAATTTAACTAAAATATATTTTTACTGATATAAATTTTACTTAACTGCAACTAATTAATATATATAGCTAATTAACTTAGCTAAAACATATTTACACATTTATAAATTTTACTTATTCACCCATTAAAAAATTTCAATCTGATTAATTAAAGCACGATCATAAATCATCAGTTTTTCAAACTAAATTAATTGAGTTCAAAGCCTATAAGCTTAAGGATTAACATAAATTTTAAAACAAATTAATATCTTCGTACATAAAATATCATAATAAAAGGCATAATCAAAGTCTATAAATGATTCAAATTTCATATGACGGGCGGATATGGGGCGGGTGGATACGGTGCGGTTAAGGTTTTAAACCCATCACCTACCCACTACCCATGATGGGTATGACTTTTTACATCCACACCCGCCCACTACCCACCAAACTCATACTCATCCCTACTCCAACTGGTGCGGGTACGAGATAAAATCCGTAAAGCTGTACCCATCTGCCATCCTTACCTCCAACAAAACATGTCAGAAAAGTTATTAATAGAATAAGATATTAAATTATTTAAACAAAGTTAAAAGTTTAATATCTAGAATATTACAATAAATGATCTAACGGAAAAATGAATAATATTCATTTATAGATAACTGGATTCAATTATTTTATTAAATATTATTAAAAAATTATCAAAATTACGTATGAACGTATATTAAAAATAGTAGATGTATCATTTTCGTCTATTTTTTTTAATTTATTTTATTTATGAGATGAAGGGTTTTTTCTTTCCAAAATGGCATTCACATTTTATGATTTTAAGATTTTTTTATTAAAAAAGTGAAACAAAATGGGATGAGCAGGATCAATCAAGGAAATAAGAACACACAACCCACCATCAGGCGGCCTTTTTGATCAATCAAGGACTCTGATCTTTCAACACGAACAGATTGATAGCCGTTGGATTTGATGAATCCTGCTTTTACATGTCGCCGGCGTTAATAGACCCTGGAGGAGCAGCTTCTTCAACGCCCAACGGTCAGGTTTCTTCTGTTCATTTTACATTGAATCCCTTTGGGTCTTTTTACTGTTTATCAGTTGGAATCTTCGCTAGAAAAAATGAAACCGTCTTCTAGTTTTGGTTTCGAAAATGATTTTAATTCTGGGTTTTCGAAATCGACCCCGAATAATCCCGATTTTAGCTTCAATACGCCTTCCTTACAACGACCATCGGCCGGCCTTGCTAGGCCAAGGCTTGTCAAAATTAGAAAGCAATTGAATTCCGATAATTTGAACTCTTCAGTCAATTTAGAAAATCGGGTAGGCCCCGGTTTCAATCCGTTTCAGCCTGTTTCCAGTGGTTCCGGTCCTATCCCATCCGATGGGAGTAATTTGGGGGCGAACTTAGAGTTAGAGGGAGGAGTTGTGGAGGAAATGAGGAACTTAAGAATTGGGAAGAGTTGTGGTTTTGTTGATCAAAGTTTAGTTTCGAAGCTTCCGGATGATCTAAGGAAGTTGAACATTCAGGATGGTTCTATGAGTGATCAGAGCAATGAGAATGATAGAAATGCAGGTAGTTATGTTGGAAGGGGTGTGGAAACCGAAAAACTTCCGAATGAGTTGCAGAGCAAGTTGAATATTAAAAGCAGTGAGGATGCCAGTGATGGAAGTAAGAGGGTATTTGTATTTTCGGTCGGAAAAGGTAGTGATTCTTCTGTTGGAAGCTCGACAGATGCAGTTCAAGACAAGATGAAGAATTTGAACATAAAGGGGTCTGATGATAACAATACCAACGAGAGAGATAGATTTGCTTTTAGGAGTGGTGAAAGCTCACATCATCTTGGTGGGGAAAGAGAAAAGGTATTAACTGATATGGAGAGGAAGTTAAATATTGGGAGTGTAATGGGAGGTTCTACTGGTCAAACGGATGGGGTATTTTCTTCTTCATCAGTGTTTGGAAAAGATGCACAAAATGAAAAGTTGGATGATAAGAAGCTTGAAGGGTTTGGTAATTCAGTTAAAAAAGAATCTGTTTTCCAGACATCAACATCGGGTTTATATCCAAGTAGTAACGTTCATATGGATCAACTAAAAAGTAACATGGGACCAGGTGGAGCTACAGTATTACCAACTTCATTTTCGTCTACTGCAATGCATTTCCAACCCGGGGTAAGTTCATTCGGCTTGAGTTCTGACAAACCAGAAAAGAAGGATGAGTTTTGCTTTACAGCTAAACAAGATGCTGTTCGAACACCCTTTGTAGAATTCAGAACTCCACAGTCGCAAGCAAATATGTTATTTGGCATAAATAAGAAATTAGAATTCAATGCAAAGAAAGAAACCGGTAAAAGCACACCAATCAAGAAAAGGAAAGGGAAGTTGAAACACCCTACACCAGTCCATCTATGGCACGGACCAAACTTTGTGTCCAGTAAAACTGGTGCACAGGATAATGCAGAGGCCTCTGAGTCTTATTCACCAATGGATGTCTCACCATACCAGGAAACCCTAGCTGATACTCAATGTTCCAGAGAATCTTCTGTATCCAGTGGATCACAACAAGCAGTTTCAAGTGATGCAATAGTCGAGGATCTGGTTGCTGCAACACAGCATATGATAATAAATGAAGGTGAGGAGAAAGATGAAGAGATAAAAATGGAGGGTCATGGAGATGTTTTTGATAAAGTTGTTGCTCCTGAAGAAGATTCTGTGTCTGGGGCTGAAACTGAAAGCTTTCTATCTGCAGCTGAGGAGATATATGATAACAGCGATATCGCTCTTAGTTCAGCTGAAAAGGAAGTTACTTCTAGAACAAATATTGAAAGGCAAGATAGCGGCACCCAGATGTACTTTTCTGCCACTTCTAATCCAGAACATATAAGTGGGCTTGATTTCACCTTTGCTGCATCTTCTTCAGCTCAGAGTCAAGTATCTACACCAACACGCCACCACAGAAAGAATAATTTGGCTAAAACTTCTTTTGATACTACTTATTGCAGTTCAAATGTGAGAATTCCTAGTGCATCATCCTCTTTACAGTTTTCTCCTTACCCTGGGGCTTCAGTGCATTTATCTCACTGGCAAGCCCAGAAAGCAGATTTATCTACTTTGCAAAGCAAGGTTGGAGGGAATTCTGTGGCGAACAAAGGACCGGAGGTCAAGCATGAACCTACTTTGATGGATGCAAGCGCTGCAATCCAGGAATCATGTGAAAAGTGGCGATTAAGGTAATTATTAGTTTTTGATAATTTGCCATCATTCTTTTAAAGCATATTGTTTCGAAGTAGATTAATAATCCATATGTTCCTATAGATCATATTTAATCCATCTTGTAATTTGATGATGTGACATCTGTTTGTGCTTGATTCCCTTCCACTGATAAATTCATCTTGTATGTACCAGGGGAAACCAAGCTTATGCAAACGGAGATTCATCCAAAGCTGAGGAATATTATACACAGGGGATAAGTTGTATTCCTGCGAGTGAGACATCAAAAAGCTGTCTTCGGGCATTGATGCTGTGCTATAGCAACCGTGCTGCTACATATATGTCTCTTGGAAGAATGAAAGATGCATTAGGAGATTGCATGATGGCCATTGCAATAGATCCCAACTTTTCAAAGGTTCAACTTAGAGCAGCTAAGTAAGGTTCTGCATTTGTTTCATAATTCTTTCAACTGTATAAATTCTCTCCGTTTAAGAAATTCCTTTTTGTTTCATAGTCTTTTTTGTATGAGGATTTTTAAAGTATTTTTTTTCTAACTGTTTGCAATTTCTTCTCTGATGCTTGTTTGAATCTTAACCTTTCTTTTTAATCGCCCTTTTCTACTTATCTGTTTCTCTTTGGAGTCAATATTGCCTTGTGTTGGTATCCACTTCCAGTGATTAATTTGATTCACGCTCATTATTGGCTTTATCTTATTCTCTCCTAACATGTGCCTCTTTCTTTTATCTTTTCCTTCAAGTTGCTACCTTGCCCTTGGGGAAGTTGAGAACTCAACGCTATATTTCAGGAAGTGCTTACAATCTGGAACTGACGTTTACCTGGACAGAAAAATTGCACTAGAAGCCTCCAATGGCCTGCAAAAGTCACAGGTGCTTATTGTTATTACTATTTTGAGAGGAATTAATATACTATTGTTTTTTTGTTTTTTGTTCAGTTGATACTACTTGATGTTAACTGCAACATTAATCAGGATTTACAGTTCATTCTTTAGATGCATGAAGATCATTTGGCAATAGACACAAATGAGTAAATACTGGTTTATTTGAGGTGATGATAATGTGAATGATGACTGGTTTCCTCTATTACAGAAATTGTCTGAATACATGCACCGCTCTGCTGAACTTTTGCAAAGAAGAACATCTGATGATGCCGAGAGTGCTCGTGAACTAATTGCCGAGGCCTTGAAAATAAGCTTGTACTCGGAAAAATTACTTGAAATGAAAGCAGAAGCTCTTTTCATTGTATGTTTATTCATATATACTAGTTTAAATGTGGCTCATATGACAGTAGATAGTTTACTGTTAAACATATGTTGAATCTCAGGAAGATACTAGGAACCAATAATAACATTTTTTGCAATCTTGCAGCTGCGCAAATATGAAGAGGTAATTCAGCTGTGTGAGCAGACATTTGATTCGGCTGAAAAGAATTCCTTAACATTTGATAGCAATGGGCAAATCGTCAATCTGGATAGTTCTGGCTTCCCAAAGGACTCAACTTTTAGAGTTTGGCGGTGTCACATGATATTAAAATCTTACTTTCATCTAGGAAAGCTTGAAGAGGCTATTGCCTTTCTGGAGAAGCAAGAGCAATTGCAATCCTCTAAGGATAGGTAAAAATCACTACCCTTCACTTATTCAATATATTAAATTAATGCACTGTAATACAGCATTATTGTACAATTTGGGTCTGTCTAGGGATGGAATCAATAGTTTGGAATCATCAATTCCTTTGGCTGCTACTATCCGCGAGCTCTTGAGTCATAAGGTATTTCCTTGACACACATTTTAGAAGCATTTTCTAGTTTATGCACAGTTCTGCACAACATTGTGCTTTCGTTGGCGTGGTTGCCATTTTTTTTCTTTAGGCAGTGGGATTGACTTTTGAACCTGCAAGAACATGTAAAAGTGTTGTTTCTTCTCATTCTTATAGAAAATTTCCAGAACTTTATTGCTACCTAAATTGGTGGAATTTACATCTAGGTGGCCTTTTTTCGGAAATTGCTTTCACTACAAATTTTATTTTCTTTCAGAAACAAAAGGCAAACATAGTTGTTTTTATAACAAAATTCCCCCACTGGCATCCTGAGTGGAACTGGTACTCAGAATTTCTAACAACTAGATCCAAGTGATGCCTAGAAAACTAGTTTCATCTTACAACTATGATTTTTTTGTCAGACGTCTCATATGCTTTATGGTGTATAAATAAAAAGTTTGGTGTCAAAATGCAGTTATTTCTTTTATCTGCAGGCTGCAGGGAACAAAGCATTTCAGTCAGGTAGACACTCAGAAGCTGTTGAACATTATACTGCTGCTTTATCTGGCAATATGGAGTCCCGTCCTTTTGCAGCTATTTGTTTCTGCAATCGTGCTGCGACGTATAAAGCTCTGGGTCAAATCACTGATGCAATAGCTGATTGCAGTCTTGCCATAGCACTTGATGGAAATTATTTGAAGGTTGTTCTGCAAACTGATGTTATCTTTACACTCATACATGTGAATATGAGTTGAGAAGAAATGGAAGGATGAATATGTGCTGAGAGATTAAACTAAGTTCATTTTATTTTCCTTCTGTTTAAAAAAAATATATATAAAATCAAATGGTCATCTTATGGAAATATAAAATCGAAGAATCTAAACCTGCCTACTAAGCACATGCTGGAGCTTGATTTATAGGACTGCCTGGATGGTGTCGTTGTACTTACCAACTTAGGTTCTACCTTAAGAGAGTGATTTATGGAGTTAAGAAATGTAAATTTTAATGTCCACTAAGATCATTGATACTTTTTTCCTCCTGGTAATATATTTGTGGGTTCACACTTTTGCAGGCGATTTCTAGGCGAGCCACTTTATATCAGATGATTAGAGACTATGGTAAGGCAGCCAGTGATATTGAAAGATTTATTTCTCTTCTCACGAATCAAATGGAGACCAAGACTGGTCAATTTAGAGCATCAGACGGACCAAAGAACTTGGGAAATGACTTGAGACAAGCTCATTTGTGGCTTTCTGAAATTGAGGAAGAAGGCAAAAAGGAAGTCCCTCTGGATTTCTATCTGATTTTGTAAGTTCCTTGTTCATTTATTATAATTGGCATCTGGAATGCACCGAGGTTCATATGAACATGGATCCTTCAGGACACTTTACTTGGTTTAATACTTTAATATCATATTCATTTGTTTGCTCTTTCTTTAAACCTTTTTCAAATATTTTTTTTTTCTGGGTAGTAAATTTTAGATTTCAAGATGGGATTTCAAAGTTTTCTAGTCATCTTTGTTGGACAATATAATAAAGGAAAAGTAGCTAGTTTTGTAATATTTTGTTGTCTATTTAGCTTTTTTACAGTCATATTTATGGATTATGAATCAAGAACCATATTACGATTTACCATATTTGTTATTTTAATTGTGATGTCAGGGGGGTCGAACCATCTGTTTCAGCAGCAGAAATTAAGAAGGCATATAGGAGAGCTGCTCTTAGACATCATCCTGACAAGGTTTCTTATATCTTCTTCTGTATGCATATTTTTAGAAGTTCGGTGTCAATCTGACAAGTTTTTATTATTATTTATTTATGTAGGCTGTTCAATCCCTTGTAAGACATGAAAATGGAGATGACAGGCTTTGGAAGGAAATAAGAGAAGAGGCCTACACAGATGCTGACAAACTATTTAAGATAATTGGAGAGGCGTATGCGATACTTTCAGATCCTGTCCAGGTAAAACTTGTAAATGTTGAATAAATTCGTGAAATCACAGTTTAATTGGAGAGGCGTATTAGATACCAACTTTATGAATAAAATAGAGATTAAACTAAGTCCTTTTTATTTCCGTATTTGTTGCATCCGAATCCAAGTAACACGGTTTAACAGGTATTCCTTTATGAATAAAAAAGTGAAACCACAGTCCTTTGTTTTTATCACCATCTAATGGTCGGTTATCTCAGAATATTTAGAATAAAAGTGAATGCTAATACAACTTGACTCCATTTTCGCTTGGGAATCATGCATGTCCTTCCTCTACTTTGCATATCATTCTTCACAAAGCCATATGTCAACAAGCATTCTTTTTCCTTTTGTTTCAATGATGTCTTCTTGCAGCGCTCAAGGTACGATTTTGAAGAAGAGACAAGGAATGTGCAGAAGAAACATACTGGAGTCACATTCAGAACAGCTACAGATGCTCAAAGTTATTCGGTAGATAGAACTGGAAGTAGGCAACCATGGAGGGAAGTCAGAAGAGCATACGGCTACTCAACCCCCAGGGGAGCAGAAGCCACTCGATCGAACAGATTCTATTGACAATTTTAAGCCACACATTGGAAGAGATATCTGATCAAGTTATACAAACGATGTCTAACAGACTTGCAGACGGGTCAAGTACTCCGCAGAACGGAATTCACTCTGACCACTGTCAAGAACTAGGCGTGTTCCTACACGAAAGGAGTACCAATCGAAAGCCTTGCTGCAAATTATGGGTAAATGCCAGCACTAGCAGAGCATGAACCAACAGTTTGTGAATGGCAACAAAACTTAACTAACAAAGTTGAAAGTTTGAAATCTGAAAGCCCTTTTGTTTGCTCACCAAGAAAAGGAGGGGAAAACAGAAGGCATGGAAGAAGCTTCAAGGGCTTTGCAGTTTTCTCCTCATGCTGACATGAAACTTGACAGCAGTTTTCTTGTTTTTTGAATTGATCACAAGCTCAAGAGTGTTCATATCATTGTTTTTCCTTGGATGCATCATTTCATCTTTTCATGATTGATTTCATTGCTTGTAGTTGTTGTTTATGGAATGAAGGTTTGAAGTGAAAGATGTGTTTTGATTTTTTGATTCAATTCAACCTAATTATTAATTAATTAGTTTCAAAAATTACTAGGACGTGTGCACACCAAGCTTTGATGTCTGACACTTTTGAGGGTTAATGATTCACAGTTAAACCAACTCAATGTTTGAGTTATATATTTCATTATTTTACAACTAGAACATAATTTTAATATGGGATGTTTTTATTCCAGTGATTTGGGTTTAAAATCATATATAATACTTTATGATCGACAATCTGAGTGTGTAATGAGATTGACTGATTTTGATTGCAAAGTGTTTGTGACTTTTGAGTCATTTTTGTTAATTCCCATCAAGACTCGTATGTATAATATCTTTATATATTATAATCACGTCATTTTTGGTTACTTGTATTCTAAATACTATTTATGTTACAAAATAACCAAAAATGTGTCTATACCTGGACCTGGTAATTCATTATAAAGCCGAGTAGTGATCTGAGTTCACTTCACCCTCTTTGCCAATTGCCATTGTCTTACAGCAAACACCTGCGATGGCTGCAATGCATGAGGATAACTCCCCTGAATTGATGGAAGTTGCGAGAATCTTAAAAGATGTTCTTGAACTCACTTGGTGTTCATTTTCTTGGCCACAGTCGTAGTTCATTGTTAGACTGACATTGAGTCTTTGCAGATAACATACAGCAGGTATAAATATATGTTTACCGATATACATATCTGTAAATGTAGAATTCAATTCCATAGCTTTCGTTATAAGTATATTATAAAAAGAAAGCTCTCTTCTTTGTCAAGGCTTCTCTTCAAGTGTATCCATAGGATGTTTTGTTTTTTTAAAAAAATCAAGGTTAATTGCATTGCATATATTGATGCTTGTCAATTTGAAAACTGTTCTGAAGTACATTAGGAAAAGAACATAACATTCTTTTAATTATTGTTGATTAACAAACTTGTTATTACAAATATTAACTAATTAATAATATCTAAGTTAACATATTCATATCTTTAATAAATTGAAAAATAATATTGTAGATGTGAGATTATTACATGTATAAAATTGTCCCTTTAACTCTATTTTATTCTAGCTGATTTCCCATCCTCCCAAGAGTGCTTAGTTTATTTGAATGAAGGGTTATAATTCTTTTAATTAAATATGAACTGACCAGATTTATATGTGAGTTGATGACTCAATAAAAGTTGAAATGAAAACACTTTTATGAAAATCGAGAAATGAATAATCTTGGTGTGAGTATGTCTACAAGGTTTAGGAACAAAAAACAACTCATCAGAATTGTTGGTCACACTAGGTTTATCAGGCAACTAGACTACTCAGACAGCCGTATCGGTACATATCATGGTCACATCAAACGGTTACTTTCATTGCTAAATTATCGAAATTGTTGTGTCTACTGCTGACGAAATAAACTACGGCGGGGATAAGCAGGATTTCTTTCACTTCTCTTTACTTCATGTACAGAACAAATTGAAGGGTGAAAGAGGGGTGCTACCAATTGATGTCGAAAATGGACTAAGTTACATCTTATCATCATGCAGGTTACAACTCGTTGCTCAGCCAGCGAAGGCCGGAATATACAGCTTTCCGGAAAAGAGGATGGGAATCTTCAGTGAACACCTCCGCATCCAACTTTTCAATATGTGGCCATATCTGTCAAAAATGCAGATTGGTAGAAAATATTAGAAACGATAAAATCCAGTTTACGGCACCATTCGTTGATCACACGGGCTTTGGTTCAAGGAAATACTAGGCAAAGAATGCACGAGGCAACAAGCAACACAAGGAGCAAAACTCATTTAAAACCGAGTTAACTAAACTAACCGACATAATATGGGTTTCATGGAGCATCGATATATAATGTTTAACCATATCATGCCTAGCTTTCTACTTCCACAGCCAATGTCAATTTCAGAAAATTCAAGATGTGAGATTTATACTCTTCTGCCATGCAGGCAATTGAAAACACAGGCGCATTTTGTCGATTAAACAAGCTAATGTTCAGAAACATTACCAAAGAGCTCAATAAACAGTCTTACCTCAGATGCGTATTGCCTTGAGAAAGCCTTGAGATAGCCCAGAGTTGATGAACACCATTGTTCTTTTTCGCCTACATTATAAGCATTTGTTGCCTTACCCCCATTTGACTGACTACAACATAGAAATTAAAAACAATTTATTCATAGTTATTTTTGATATATCATCAAATGACAATGTGCACAAAAAAGACAAATAAAGACAATGGGAAGGGAAAGGTCGGGGAGTTGGGACCTTTTCTTAGGTATTCCATTCTCATCATCCACCTCCATAGTTGGTGATTCTTCAAGGTCAACAGCCATTGAATCTCCATGGGACTTTAATGATTGCAATGTTGCATCATCAGGCAAACGTTCCATCAATACAGTGGAGAAGTTTTTGTATAGAGAGAGGAACAAAACCTACATATTTGAATCACACAAAAAAATAGAATTATGTAATTGGAAGATAAATTGTGTTAATATAAGGTTAATCAGATAATTCCAGCTAGTGACAGACCTGTAATGGAAAATGGAGAAAACACATTCAAACAAGCAAATATATGACATTTTGAGTGCATAATGATTAATATAAAAGTATTTAAAAGCAACTGTGACATTCAACGTGCAAATCAATTGTTTAAGATTCTTAAATTAGAAATTCAAAAACAAGTAGTGAAGATCTCAATCACAATGACAAAGTTTTCCCAAAAATGTGCAAAGCTATCGGACAACAAATCATGTTAGTTGAATCTAGTACCTCATTTTCATCTAGTGCTCGAGCAAGAAGAGCCTCTTTGGCCTGCAAAGAGTCATGCAAGGATTCTTCCTCTTCCTTAGCTTTTTCAGCCAAAGATTTTAAATGCTTTAACTTCGCAGGGTTTTCACCAAGAACAGGTTCACCTTCCAGTAGTGTAAGCTTTGACTCAGCAGCCTCTAGATCTGCTTTTGCCTTAGATGCAGCTTCTTCTGCAGATATAACACCCTTCTTCAGAGACGAAATCTCTTTCCTTAGATCAGTGATACGATTGTATGTTTTACTAACTGCATTCCTGAGAACCTGTGGAATTAAAGAAGTTTTTGAAATGGAAATAACTTTTGAAGATACAATTAACATGAATTGCATAAAACAGACATGATTAATTCTTCAAAGAGAATACATGATAGATGAATGCACACGCAGTTATGGTGTTCAAAATACAAAAGAGAAACAGGGTGAAGGGGAGTATTTCTGGTTCTTTTCCAAGAAGCAAAGGAACAATTGTTTCAATTTTAGATCAAAGCTTCCCGCCAGTTGCTTTGTGTTTCTTATTTTCTTACATTAATTCTTTGGATTTCAAATCCAGCCCAAAACTTCAGTATTTAGTGAGTTTCCGTTTCCAATATAGTAACAGAGATTTGAAATAGCCTACACTTCCACATTTCTATCCACTCTAGAAGATTTTGGGTGCCTTGGCACTTTTAGTGGCAACGGAATTTAAAGAATTCAATCCTACCATATATTTAACAAGCAAGGGAAACATTAAACATACATTTGAACCCATGCTTAGTTTATGAGGAGGACTGGGGAGGGAGTGCGGCATGCAAAATTAAGTTGAATTCGATGATATACCTCCCATGGACGATCACTTATTTGAAATTGCTCAATGTTTTCTGGAGAGAAGACCCATCTCACAATGGCCAAGTTTGATATAAGACGATAACCCATCATCCTATCAATTGCTATGGCTGTCATTTGTGCATTGTTCTTCCAATATGAACTGACCTCAGCAATGAGCATGAGCTGCTTATCCTCATCAGAGCAAAGTTTTGCCATGACCTGCCCGTACCTCTCCAGGACCGTGATCAAATGAGTGAAACTTTTAGATCCAATGTCAAGAAGAGTTTGTACAACCACACTGAGGGTAATTTCCAGGCCATGAATGGGATATATATTTTCCTCAATCCATAAAATTATCTCACGTGCCAACTGCCTTCCTTTCACCTTGTTGCTAAGGTCTGCAGAGACTGCCTGCTCTTGTTCGTATTTTTCTTGACCATCAATTCCACTATACTTGAAATTTGGACCACCCTTGGGTGGCAGCAACTCTTCTAGAGCAGATGCATTCTCAATGCTCTTCATTAACAAGTGTTAAGAAAAGAGAAATGTCACCGATATGTAGCAACATGCCAATGTTAGTATAATAGAATGTTTGGTACAAATCAAAATAACAGTCTCGTCTATGGGAGGTTAAGGCTTTTATTGTTCATTGCCCCAACCAAAAACCTACATCCTTTCATCTCATATTACTTCCAGAACAAAAAAATTCAAGCATGTCTACATACCTGCTTTATTTTGTCCCAATATGACAAACGAACTTCTCTTTCCAAGACCTCTTGAACAAATACACGCTGTGGAGCCCACTTTGGGAGGTCTAGAACATAAGCCCATTCGTCCCAAGGCCAAATAAATTGGAAATTTGATCTGTGGAGCCAATAATTATTACTAGTTGCAAAGAATAAGCTGCAAAACCTTAAAACAACATCCTGAGAGGAGCAAGGGGTCCAGTTGGTGTACAGGACACATCCAGCTAAATCACCAGTCATTAAATTGGAATGCAATATCCAATGAGCCAAGAAGCATATAATCGAGCATAAAAAGAAAGGAATATAATTGTTCAAAATAGCAAAACTTAATGAAGACTTACAGATGGTGTGAAAACCAAAGGATAAGGCGGGTTCGACATTCCATGTCTAAACAAGCAATTTTATCAAAAAGGGCACGAACTGCACCAGCCACAACCGCAGGAAAGGCCCCAGGGAGAGCCTAACCATTAAACTACAACATCAGACGCTTTACCTAAGGGCCAAACAATTTCTTATATGAGAAAACAGTTAAAATTAAGTGGCAATTGCTTCTATACTACCTTACAGAGATCCATAATAACCAGCGTGTAATATATCGGCTTGAATGGGGGATGTGGTAACAAAAGCAGCTGCAACAAGACACAGATATCACTTCCATATGAGTCTTTAATAGGAAAAACATAAAAGAAAATAAATTATTATGTTTTGTCCAATTTTTTCCTAAGTAATAAAAAAGGAGTCTATAATAAGTTATTTAAGGAAACGTCACAGAGTAGTTGCAATTCAATCACTTATCAAACAAGTAATTATTTGGTTCTATAGTTAAAGGTAGTAGAAGAAAATAGAACCAGCTAGAGAGAGTTGAACTACTTTGACCTTTTACCTGAGAGAATATTGTCTCTGCCATTAGATACTCATATCGGAAGGGCACAGGCAGGCCTACCATGAAAGAAGCACATTCCTTTCGGCTAGAGTAAGAAAGAGAAATAATTAAAATAGGGAATAAAAGCCTTAACATACTTTTACAAACTAAATTATAAGGAATTAATTCATTTTAAAATTGATAGAAACAAGATCAGGATGATGGTTAATCACAGAAAGTTATGAATAGCTGCGGCAAACATGCAAAACGGACAACAGCTGCTTTACCAGACCAAAGCTAGCAATTAGTGAAAGTCTAGTTTTTAGCTCTTTCAAATGCAACTAGACAGTTCATATTGACAAAAAATATATAATCACTGTGTAATAAAGCCATTAAAGTACATAAAAGAAGATAGTGAAAGGTCAGCATTGTGTACAAACCATCCATTGAAGAATAAAAGCACATCCAGCAAATACTCTTCAACAACAAAGCGGTCAATTGGCTGCAGATCCTGTCAAACAAAAGAAGAAATGAGAGATAGGGAGCTAGAGTGGAAAATCCTGATTGGGGAGATGAATAAACACAAAGCTTTTATAGGCATCTAAGCTTTAAGCCATAAACTCCATGACCATCTTACTTAAACAAGGAAAATGATGATGGCCCACGATAATTCAACAATGACATCTTAAATAATTTACCTCTGTTTTACTTGCAGGAAAAATATTAAGCCTGTGTATCCTTTGAGGATACTTCAACTCTGCATCATGCTTTTGCTTTCCATAATCTATGGAAGAAATTGTTGAAGGCAGCTCAGGCTGCTCAGGACAGCTAATGGGCCCAAACTCGTGAGACTTTCCAGCAACCAGCTGTGCCTCAAATGATAGGTGAGGCCTTGGAACTAGCAAATAGAAACAGAGCAATTAAAATTTGCCATGCAGATGACGCAAGGCTGGGGGAGGAGAAGTAGAGAAGCCAAAAGCTACTCCAATGCAATAATGAAATGAGAGAGACCACAGAAAATAAGTTTGTATATAGATTACATCATAAAATATACTAAAATAGCTTGATTATATTGTCAAATTAAGACATTTACATTTATAGCAAGCATGAGGAGCTCAGAGTTATATACTAAAGAAGGACAAGATAAATTACCACTTTCAACTTTCCACCCATTGTTAGATAGAACTTGTATTCGTTCCCATAAATCTTCAAGGAAATCCTGAAAGAAAATTAAGGGAAGTACCAATGAAGAAAGCTGTATCTGGGCTACATGAATAATTAAGAATAGAACTTGTATTTGTTCCCATAAATCTTCAAGGAAATAATGATGAACTAATAACAATGGAATTCCATGATCTAGTCCTGTTGACCATCCTCACAAATATAAGACCTAACCGATAAAGCTTCTCCTTTAGAAGTCAATTAATTGCCATAGTACAAATATCCTCAAAGCCAAAAGACATCAATTAAGGAAAGGTAAGGATAAATGAATTGCATCAGGCGACTTACCTTTTCAATGTCACCTCCAGACTCATCATCCTCAAAAAAGGATAAACCAGAGTCAGAAGTATGCCTCCGAATACTCAAATAGGCTTGTATACCAACCAATACTCTTTCTATTTCCTCAGGAACTTGCTGAATACATAAACATGTTTTTTCATTCAGAATACACAATAAATATCACAGTTATCTGAGTGAATTCAATCTTATACCTTGATAGGCATAAATAAATAAATAAAATAAGCCTATAGGAATTATGAAATATATTCACCAAGAATCACAGGTCAACAGTCATAGAATAGCAGTAATCTAAAGTATTATGAAAAATAGGCGGCACCAGGAGTCAAATGAATTACACACTAATTTTCCAAAAAGATTTTCTTGTCATTTGAAATTTGCATTGCTTCCTTTAGATGAAGAAACTATCCTTACCCTATAATTCTAAACGAAAAATTAGTTTCCATAATTTGTAAACTAAAATTTTTGGATGAGCAAATTTAGAGTATAACTTTTACAAGTCTAAATGGCACACATAAAGTCCCAGGCACTAACAACCAACTTAGCTAACAGTGATCTCAACCCAACAAAACATGATACTTATTAAGAGCTAAGAAAGGCCTCACTTCCGCGAGTTCTGCTCCTCCCCATGGAAGACAAGACAAAATGCAAATCACATAAAAGTCAGCACGTGCTTGCCAGGAAGGATTTCCTTTTTCCTCATCAACTGTTATGGCTGCTGATGATAACAGAGTTTCAAAGACCACTACAAGTGAAGCAGGCTGGAGAACTTTGCTGCACATCTGTATAATGCAAGGAAAAATGAGAAATAAAGCTTCATATATCATCTTCAAAGTACCTATAAAAAAATCTTCGATTACAGGGATTTGATTTAGCAAGCTAGTTACAGAATAGAAAACCAGCAATTGGCTAAAAATTAGAAACTAATCCTGTTTGCATAACACCATAACATAAATGTCTATGTCCATAAGACACTTGGGAAAGGAAGCTTCAAAATATTTGTCTATTTTGAAAACTACACAACTGAAGCTGTACATGCCTATAAGGTATTGCAGCATATGCACCAGAAGAATTCACAAAATATTAAGAATGTCCAGTATGAATTCGTCTTTCGTCTCAGTTTTTTATGACATGAAAATTTGGTTGCACTTGCAATACTAACAAGGTTTTGTCTGTAGAAATTTCATTCATAAAAAGATAATCATTAAAAAGTAAGAGTTGCATTGTCTTTCAAAAATTTATTTTCTTTAATGATAAAATAAATAGCATAAAATGCTCATTCCTAGTCAATTCTCTAGTACTTCCACCTCATTCATATGTGTAAAGAAGTTAAATTCTTCCATACATTCAAGACACTTCCCCAAATAATCATTACAGCATACATACCAAAGCAGTCAGAAACCGCATTGAAATACGAATTCTGTCACAATTTCCAGAATCTAGAGCATCCTGAAAAATCCAAAATGGAAGGAATGTAAGAAAAAGTACAATAGGGATGAAAATACAAGAAGTCTTGAAGGCTAAAACAACACAGGAATAGACTCTTGAAAACCATTCGAATTAAAAACTTGCTCACCTGAAAAATATCTTGCGTATCCTCGACTATCTTTTTAACAAAGTCCTCATCTTCCAAATTTAACAAACCGATCTGAGAGAAAGAGAGAAATTAAAACATGTAGGCACTGACACTAAATATGCAAGAGGGGCAAAGAAGCATCCATGAATTTAAGTCAATTGATAATGGAAGTTTATACATTCAACATAGACGGGAAGTCCTGCCCAACTGGAAATCTTGTATAGACTTTTTAAAATACAAACTTTTTCTTGCAAAATTAGCATCTTTTCCTCAGGATTAGCAGCAACATTTATACAATATCCATGATAGAAAACAAGTCCATTGATGAAAAACTTTATTGTAACAATTACACCATGAGAGGTGTGTCAATATAATCGATTAGCTAGTTTTATTTACAAAGCTGACACTATCATTTAATAGAGAAACAAAAGAAAAATTCAATACAAACTACAAAGGACCCTTTAAAAGGTTTATAAGAGCCATACCAATGTTCCATACAAAGGAATCTTGTGAGGCAATTGTTCCGCACATTGGAGAAGGAACTGTCAGGATAAAGAAACAAAATAAAAATTCAATAACCCGTATATACGTCCAGCAGGGACATACCTAATTATTGGAAGAAAAAAGTAGTCCAACTCATCAATTCATAGTTGTCCTCTATCATTGAAGTGAAGTTCCTTTATTGAAAACAATCTTAGATGCTCAAGATTTTGTTTTCCTGTACTTTTTTTAAATAGCATTCTATCCAAATTTTCTTGATATATTACACTTATTGCACGTAAGTAATTATGCTTTGAAGTATGTATGTCTTCTTGCAATGGCTTCAACTTATCCATACAAACGTATCAAGCTTTAACATTAATCTTTAACACTAATGTTTCAAAATAGCATAATAGTAACTTATGCTTATATATATAGAACAACTAAAATAATGAAAGGTAATCAGAAGAAAAAAACGCTCTAATTAAAAAACATTTTCCGTTCCTAATTTTAGATTTTGTCTCATGCCCTCTTAGGTTGCTGGGAAAGACAAAAGTCTAGATGCAAAATTAAAAGCTCCACTCCAAAGCCTAATACAATTACTTCGTAATTTTCCACTTAAGTACTTAAAATATCTCATGATTTTCAACCATGCCAGAACTAAAATGGGAAATTTAAAGGATTTTTTTTAAATGGAGATTACATGTAAAATTTCAGAGGAAGAATGCGCCAACTCTCTCCGTAAAGCTCCAAAGCAAGTTTCCTGTAATTTCAACAAAGAAAAACACATAACAGTAATTAATAAAAAAATAAAATGATAAAGATTTTTTTTGGTGGGGGGTAGCAGAATGGACTAGGGTTTATTTACGGGGAAACAAATTAGAGAAAGATGTACGAACAATGTGGTCTTTGAAATCTGAAGAGGAGTTGTACTCTGAGCTTTTGTCGCCAATTCGAAGAAGAAGACTTTTCCAGCTGTTCATATTTTCTTTCCTGTATTCCCTCTGATTTTTCTAGGGAAACAAACAAGTTTAGTGATTGGAGACTGAAGAGACTACTAAAGTGTAGGGAACGAGAGACAGTGCCACTGAGAGAGGGATTCTGCAGGGTTTTCTTAGTTTTGGAGTAATATATCTTATAAGACCCTAAACTATTTCAAAATATCAAATATAGCCCTCCAAACTAAAATCTAGACTGGTAGCCAACGGTATAAACTATAATCCGTCTAACATTGTAATTAGTAAATCTAATTGAATTGAATATGATGGTTCATAATTGGAGAAATACGAATTAAGTATAATAGTAAATCTAATTGCTTAATTGTAATTGTACGATACATTTGGATAATCATTATAATCAGTAGATCAAATTGAATTGAGTATAATGGTTTATAATTTTTGGAATTAAATTTTTTTTTGTAATTACAATATGATGTAATTATAATTACACTTTCATACAATTAATCTACATTTCATGTGTATTTTTAGATAATCTCCTATAAAAATTACTCCCTCTCCGCACACGTATAAGAAAATATTATACGTATAGGTGATAAAAAATTTATTTTTCGTAAATAAGTTTAATTTAAGATTTTAAAAGTTAGTTTATGAATAAAAGGTTTAAATTTTAGAGTTTAAAATTTAAAATTTATCGTCTAAGTGTAATCGTATTGATTTATCGTTATCCCTTTTATTTTAAAAAATTATATATTATGAGTTATTTTGTTTTCTTTGATAGAGAGCTAAAATCAATGGAGGATATTTTTCTCTTAATCTGCTTTTTCATTATTTTACTTGTTTGTCTTAATTTTTTTTTCTCGAAAATTTTTTGTAATTTTAAACACGATAATAATCGTTAGATTGATTTAATCTTTAATTAATATTGTTAATTAAAGTCGTACGGATCAACTAATTAGATTTTAATCCAGTAATAATATGTTTATCAAATATTTTTTCCTTATACTTTCGAGGTATAAAATAATAACCATATCTATGAAACATGTCTGAATAACTATTAGTATTAAAATTAGAGTATAATATCTTAACATACCAAAGTAAAAATATTAGGGATTTAGAAATGCTTAAACAGTAGAAGCAAAGCAGGGAAACGATGTTTTTCTTTCTACAGATGATAGACATGGAATCATTGCAGGGCTCATCATCAAAGCCTGGAAGTGATCATCGGGATATGATTCTGCAGAAATGTGCATGCAGCTGCTACTCCACTTCCAAGCTTAACTGGGTATCCGACATCTCTCAGAATCATCTCCACACCAGCTAAACAACCCAGCAGCTGCAACTGTAATAATAATTACACGAAAGAAACCAATCATAAGTTACTCAACATGTGGAGTGTTTCAAGTAAAAGTAAAGGGTCGGAGATTACATCGTTTAGGTTGCCAAGATGTCCGATTCTGAACGCTTTTCCAGCCACTTTGTTGAGGCCGAGACCTAAGCTCAAATTGTATCTCTTCCATGCTCTTCGAACAATTTCTGAACTGTCGATGTTTGAAGGAACAAGGACGGCCGTCACCGTGTCGCTGAACCATTCCTCCTTTTGTGTGCAGTTCTTCAAGCCCCATGCTTCCACTGCAAGCCTGTTTCAGACATAACAGATACTTGGTTTAATTTAATGTTCCATGGTTTGATGGAAAAAAACATGTTTGTTTTGGTTGTATGTTTTAACCTCGTTGCTTTGCCTAAACGGCTATGCCTTGCAATGACATTGTCGAGTCCTTCCTCGAAGATGAGATCCAGTGCTGCTCTCAGCCCATATAATAGTTGGATCGAAGGTGTGTATGGCCAAAATGTTCCCAATTTGTAGAATTTAAGGTAGTCGTTCCAGTCGAAGAAAACTCGAAGCGATTTCGCTGTTTTTGCTGCCTCGAGAGCTTTCGGGCTAGCGCAAACAATACCGATCCCAGTCGGAAGAGAGAGTGCCTTCTGCGAGCCAGTTAACGCCACGTCGACTCCCCATTCGTCCATACGGAAATCGAGGGCACATATCGAGGAAACCCCGTCGACAAGAAGTAGTGCCGGGTGCCCGTAGTGGTCTGAGAACATATATGAAGCATGAGAACCGTGTCCGAGAGCTTAAGTGTTCGGTTAAAAACATGTACTATACACTTACCGAGTAGTTTTCTCACTGTGGCCAAGTTGTTGGTGACTCCAGTCGCGGTCTCATTGTGAACGATGCAAATAGCTTTGATCGTGTGCGCCCGATCGGCCGCAAGCTTTTCGGCAAGAATGTCGAGATTAGCACCTTGACCCCACTCACTTTCGACAACGTCTACTTTGAACTTGAGACGTTGCTGCTGATCGATCCACAGAAGGCTGAACTGTCCGATAAGGAACGACACGATTCGGTCTCCAGGGGACAAGGTATTCGTTAGTGCACTCTCCCAAGCACCGGTTCCTAAATACAACCATCAAAATTAACCCCAAGCTTAATAAGATCACGCAGTCATCCGTCAACATGATTGAAAGTTGAAACCAATGAATAGTTGAATACCTGTAGTTGGGAACAGAAAAGGAGTTCCAGTAGTAGTCTTGAAGATCTTCTTGACATCCTCGAGAAGGGTTTTCGTCATGGCTGGAATGGCAGGTGAACGATAGTCCTCGTTGTTCCGGTTCATGGCCCTAATAACAGGCTCCGGTATGTTAACCGGCCCCGGAACAAAGAGATGGTTTTTCCCTGGCGCATACACATAGTCCATCTTGTTGGTGTCTGGTAACTTGAACTGCTACTTCCTAATACGTTTCTAATGAGAAGGTGGAAGAGGAAGGAGGAGGAAGATGGGAGTTTTATACATAGGGAGGGCAAAGCAAGCAATCCACATGAGTGGTGGGTCTGGAAACACAAGCAGATAAGAGCTACATACCAAATCGGAAGCCTGAGGCTATGAACCACTCCACTTCTTGCTTGTTACATTTCTCATATTCGTATGGATATCATTGTTAATATATTTTTAATATTAAGGACTGGAAATCATTAAAAATATTACCAATCTAACTTTTTTTTCTTTCAAAATGAAGTGTTTAGTTTATTTTTTTACAAAATCGAGGGTCTAATTAAAAGATACTATTTGATATTAGAGTGATGAACATTAGCATGAAAATACTCAACCATGGGGATGAGAAAGCAATGCGAAAAGATAACGTGATAAAATGTTGTCCACCACATTTGTTCCTCTGCAATTACCACCACACAACACTTCTTTTCATTCATATCTATTTATTTATTTTCATTTTGTTTTGTATGGAGTGGATCTAATATTAGTATTGGATAGATGGATTTATCCTCTAAAATCATTAAAAAAATCAAACAAATATCTTTAAGAAATAATATCCAATAAATCAAAACTTCGACCCTCAATACAAACTCAAATTGCATCTCTGAAGCAGATTCATTTATACCTAATAATAACGTACACTTCTCTCTGCCATGATAAACAAATCTCATGCATCCGATATGGCTGTTCAGTATTAACAAGATGTTTATCGGATGGTCCCGCCCCAAGAATCCCCAACGAGTTTGGATCTACTACACGAGTACCATTGTTGATAGGTCTTCGACTTGGAGGATGACTACCTGTTTCTGCTCTCCATCGTTTCCATGCTTCAAACTTTGGTGTATCAATGCCTTTGTGAATTGGTTGTGATGCTTGTTGTGCCTGCGCATTCTTCTTGTACCCTCGTTGCTTCTCGGCAGAACGAGAAAAAGGAGGAAAGTAATTAGGATCACCATCTCTGTCAACATGACCATGCATGGAACCGTTGATATGGGACGGTCCAACACCACCATCCTCATCCTGCTCCTGCTTAAGCTTCGAATAAATCTGATGAAGCCTCTCACCAGAAAGATTTGAAAATGTAGAGACATAGTTCCATAAACACATAGTCATCCCTGCAATGAGAATTGACATTAAATAAAAGAATTTATCCACTTTTTAGTTTATAAAATTTGAAAATGCACACTAGAGAGACCAAATGCATAGTTTCGAAAGGTGACTAGTAAACTAAAACTTAATCACGCGATATGAAGAACCACATACTACCTTGCTATAGAGTTCATCTTCGCGTTCTAAGACAATTTGATCGATCCTCCTTCCAAGAAGCTACAAATAATTCCGAATTTTTGAAAGCACCTGAAAGCAAGAGAAAACCTTATGAACACAACCCCAGCACAGGAAAGGAAAGAAAACATATACAAAGAAATGTAAAATAAGGGACTGGGAACAGAAAGATCTAAACCTTGTCCTTGGGAAGATCTGCACTGGTAGTCTGCAATCTTTGGAGATGACCAAGACTTCCTTAAACTGTTCATATACTTCCTCGTTGTCCGACATTTCACCTTCCTCTTTAACTAAAGGTTTAACTTTCTGAGGCCTCTCAGATCTGTCCCTACCCATTTTAAAACCGACCTTAGTAGAACTCGGTTTTCCCTTCCTGTCTCTGACACTATATATTGATATATTCAGAGGATTCTGCTTTTCCTTCTTTGAAGCCGTACGACCAGATTTGACACCAGTATTCTTACCACCAAGAGCTGTAAGTTCCTGGGGAGAAAGGTTCCAATATGAGAACAATATGAAGCCTGGCTAATGCACGATGCTTAAAAGCATAGCACACAAGCATGTAAACAACACGAAGATGCATATGCTATAAAACCATCAAAGAAATGTCATCTGGATTCATTAACAACAAAAATATAAAATTATTCTGCATATCATTGCCATTGCAAGTATGAGCTGTACCATTTCCAAGAGTGCATTAGCACGCTCCTTCAAATTAGGGGCCTGTGGCAGAAATGTTTCATGGTGCTGAAGTTCCGCAGTGAGGCCAAGTCTTTCATCTAACCTTATCTTTTCCCAATTCCCAAATCCATGGTAGTGTATTCCCAAAAGCAATCTTGCATCATCAACTAGTGACATTAACAAGGGGAAATATGATAAGTCCATAGCATTTTCCTTTAGTTACCCTCTAAGAAGTAAGAACAGAGAATATAAATGGGAGACATACTCTGATTCCACCCACACCCTTTAGACCAATTAGAGGGTTTAAGGTACATCATCACGCGAAACTGTTTTATGGGATCAGCATATCGACTTAGTCGCTTTGCTAAGAGCTGAAGTTCTTGGACACGATTGAACATATCATTGACCTTGACAGGAACACCAAAGAAATCCAATAATGGCCCCTGAAGGAAATTACCAAAAAAATATATAAGAATTACAAAGGATAAAGTATGCAAGCAAGGAATTGGACCCAAATAAATTCCATTTTCTTTACATCTGAGATTTACAAAAACTTTATATTTATAATAAAATTAATATATTAAATTATTTTTAAAAAAAAAATTTATATTTATATATCATTATTATCTTTTAATATTTTTAAAGCGTATAATATTATTTATTTATTTAAATTTTAATTTTTGTTACATTTGAACGTTTATCAAATAAATTAAAATATATAATAAGATAAATTTAAATGTAATAAAAATAATTAAACCCACATTTTGAGTACACGCGGAAAAATCTCAAAGACCCACATTTTTTTATAGCTGAAAAACTGATAAGGTCGTCCACTTTTCTCGAAAGGGAAACACTTCCCAGTTCTGGAAAACAATAAGTATTAAAATACAAGTTCATGAAATCAACTCAAAATGTTGGAGGTTGCGGTTTCACTTGAAGATTAAACCTTTCGTTATTATTTCATTTGCACTTTTTCAAAAGAACAATGGGTTCTTCTTCTTCATCATCGTTATTAATGTTGAAGCCTCATCCAGCATTAATGACCATTAACTATAATGGTAACTCTCACTGGAGCAGAAGGAAGAAGAGAGGGCATTGCTTGCTTCGAGTCTCTGCAATCTCTTACCAGGACTTCATTGATTTTTCTCTCAATGAAACCAAACGACATACCCTTTTGCTTCCATCTACCCTCCAGGTATTTGGTTATCTGCTCTTTCCTTTTTAACATTTCAATGAGAATTAGTTGTGTTTTTGTGGGTTTAGTGTTATTTTTAATATTTATGTTCGTTGCCATTTCAGATTAGCTTCTTCTTTGTTGAAAATTGAAATCTCTGGGTTTTAGGTTAGTTAGTGTTACTGATTCAGTACTATAGGGATGAATCCTTGTGTGTCTTCATTTGATCTAATTTCCACGTTGATATAAGTTCCACCATGAAATTATGAAATACTTCCTGCTTCTATTTGATGGTTAATTGTGGAACATTGTAAGCTAGACTGGTATGGAGAATACTTTTTGCAGTATCTTCACAAATCATCATTGCTTTTCCATTGGGATTTTTTTTTATTATCTTGGTTATTCTGGTTTAGAATGGTCATACAAATTGGATCTAGATAATTTCCTTAAGAATGTGCTTGTGACATGTGTTTAATCTATTCAGAATTTGAGTTAATTTTGCTTGAAAATGAAAATAGCAGAAATATTTCAGGATCCAATACTGGAGTGTCAAGACTGCTGCTACTTGATACTTGAAATCCACCATCTCTCTTTATTGACGAGAATGAACGTGATATTTGTTTATGAGGAACACATAAATGATACACTTGTTTGTTGTTGTCATCGGATTATCTCAAAATCCGGCAATTAAGCTTGCTAAGTTCAACTTTTAAGGCTTTCTCTTGCTAATAAGTGTAATTAGGTGTTAGTTTCAAACTAGACCGATACAGATTTTGTGCTAATCCAACATCTCTGTCTGCCACAATTCTTGTGACATAATGATACATACAATTTTTGGTGGGATATTTATTCATTATTTTCTGTTGATTTTCCTGCTTTAATTGCAATATAAATATTTATGCCACTTTAGGAGAAATATAGTTCTATGATCGCATTGGATAGACAAACAAGGCTCGAAATGTCATCATTTGAGACTCCCAGAATCAGACTTCTTCGAAGTATGAGCATTGAGGGTGAAGCTATGCAGGTATTATCACCCAATTTGTCATCTTTAATGTTTTGAGTTATTAAATCGGAAAAATAATAAAGACTCTCCTGGGTTTTTATAGCTTGACAAACTATCAAAAGAGTTCTCTTCTTATACTCTCTGTCCTTGTTACACAACCTGTATTATATACTTCCTTGGATGAATTCTCGACAATTTTCTCTTGATAATTGTCATAAGTCTTCATATAAATCATAAGAAGTAGATAAGCTGTGATCTTGCTCTAGTTGAATATATCTTATTCCTTTAGCTTTGATAAAAGCCTTATACTTTAGTTTTCTAGATGCCTTGGTCATGCTGTATTTTTTTTTGCATTCTTGATGTGTGGAGTTGATAGAATTGTCAAAGTTCATTTTTTAACAGAGTAATTGAAAGCAATTTAAACTCTGAAGACATGATGTGGTATATTACAGGGTAATTGAAACCAAAAGACACGTTCTTGGCTGTTAATTTGACCTAGTTAGTTCTATAGATTTTTCATCAGTAAAATCCTTTTTTTTTTTGATATTTTGGTATTCGATGTGGTTTATTTGTTTTCTTAATGCTAACTCAGTACCTTCTTTTGGTAGGTATTAGATTTTGCTGCCTTTCCAAAACCAGAATTTGATCTACCTATATTCTGTGGGAACTTTTTCACGGCTGCTAATACGAACGTAGTTGTGTTGTAAGTTCTGTTTATTTTAGTTTTTAGGTATAGCTTTTTCTTTTTGTTTGCGCATATGTAATCATTTATATTTCCCAGGTTCTATCTTTGTACATTGGCTGACATCAAATATTTGACAAATAATTCAGTGACCAATAAAATTTTCATTTTTGGATTGTGAGTAGTGAATACGAATTACCACTTTAGAACTTACGCTTGGCTTAATCACTTATAGGGATCTAAATCCGTTGCATGATGTCATTAGTCGAAGAGACTACAAGGAAAAGTACTATGACCGCTTAATGCCTCTAGCTCTCAAGTATACCGAGGTAAATGAGATGATCGGAGCTTGCACATTATTGTAAACCCCGATATTGATAATTGTTTATATCAATTTTACCGATCCTCTCTAAAATTCATGCCGTGATGACTGAACACAGATTTTATGCAGCTTTTACCTTGGGGAGGAAAGCTTACGAGTGAATCTATAAAGTTTTTCTCACCGATAGTTATATGGACCAAGTTTACTTCAAGCAAATCTAAACATGAAGTTCTATATTCTGCATTTGTTGAATACTACAAGGTAAACTATTCTTCTGAGAAATGTTGCCATAACTTTGTTTAGTTTTCATACTTCTTGACGCTTTATTAGGCATGGCTGGATCTAATGGAGCAAGCTGTGAAGGAAACTGATCCATCTCGAATTATGTGCAATCTTGAAGCACAGCATAGATATCTAACATGGAGAGCAGAAAAGGTAATTATTCCATATTTCCACTCTCTTACAGTCTTGTTTTGGTTTTGGATGGGGTATTTGCAGTGATATAACGCTAAAATATAGATTGTTGTTGAAATTGAAAATTTTTACACCTTTGAATAATGAGAAACAGATAAAACTATCTATCTAGCATTCTTCTTCATTCCCACAATAATGTGTGAAGACATAGCTATATGCAAGTTGGACAATCTTCTCTAATCAACTCAACATCTATAATTACATTTTAACTTCTTGGATCGTAATATATTTATCTGAAAATCTTACCCATAACTGAATGTTTTGCCAAAAATCCCATGTCCAAATCTCAGGCTTTACATTCTATTTTATTCCAAATTTCAGGGTAGAACAAGACTTAGCCTATGGATACAGTTATAGGTTCATGATTCAAGTCCAAAATGGACTTAAAATCGATCCCTAGAATATATAATATTACAGTCTTTTGCATGCATTCCATACTTGCATCACAGCAAGTTCATGGCTAAACTTTTCCTGGATTTATCAGGAAATTATAAAAGTTCATTATTTTATTGATTTTTTGGTTCATATGAAAACAGGATCCTGGTCATGGAGTTTTAAAAAGACTGATTGGCGAGACGCTTGCCAAGGTATATATATTCATGAATCACTTAGTTTTAGTGATTCTCTGCTAGTGTGACTTATAGTTCCTTAACTAATGAATCGATGTGTAATCCGTAGGATTTGTTGAGAAACTTCCTTTTTAGTGGAATTGATGAACTAGGAAGCAAAACATTTCTGGACTACTTCCCCGAGTACTGGAGTAAAGATGGGACTATAAGCGAGAAGCGAAGCATCATCGGAAAGGGTTTCCAAAACCGGCCGTGGGATAAAAACGGAGAGTTTGTCGGCATGACTTGAGAAACTTTCTTGTGGAATCTCGTCAGCGCCTGGTTTTCCTGTATGGTCGTTGTATGTTATGGTTTGATCTTGAGATTATGGTTAGCAAAGTTTAGATTTTTACCGTTAAAGCTCTAACCTTCATGATACATTAATTGATTTTACCATGTGCTTTGCGTTTTCGTAAAACCTCTGAATCTGCAAATGAAATGAGAAAAAAAAAGAAAAAAAAGAAAGGTAAGACCATACTCCATAAAAATATGATTTTTTTGGTTTTATATTGTTTCATTTTAAGACAATAATCAAACTCTAATCCCTTGTTAAAAGAAAATAGGTACTATAGAAAATATGATCTATAGAGAATAATAATATTTTTAAATTAAAATTATAATTTAGAGTTTATAATTTTAATTTTTAAGAAATTTAAATATATTTAGAAAAAATGATATAATAACCCTTTCCAATTAACATTTTTTTATCAAATTCAATTTACACTATTATATTTAAAAAATTACATGTTTGACCATATTTGCGCGCGTGATCGCCACTTAAATGATTTGGACGATTATCAAATAATTTTATATCCCGTCGCCAAACAATCCCCTTTCTTCCTCCTCCGGTTCCCGACCCCTAGCCTCTCTTGCCTTCAGAGTTTCAGACGGAGCAGGAAATTAAAAAAGGTAATTGTTTTGAAACCCCAAGCTTAACTTAAAGATTAGTTTATACCTGAATCACTAGATTCTGAGTTATCTGCTTCTTCTATATTTCATTTATGTTTTGGATCCTACCGCCGATTACTCTGTCTCATCTCATACTCTCTATGTTTTGACTTCGTTGAGAAGGATGATTTCCATTTTAAAAGCTTCCGGTTTAGAGGAAATAGGGGACCGTTTCCGCCGCTATTTTCCGTTACACTGCTTTTTAAGGCCGCGATCCGCTGCTATCGATGTAAAATTTTTCATCTTTAGCGGTGCTTGGCGCCACTACCGCGAAATAGCGCGACAGCTCTACGCAATCGCTATTTTGAAACCCAATTTAAGATAATAAATGAAAGGTGATGGGGATTTTCTTCGTTTATGGACCTAATGTGGTCTTTCTTATTTACGTCAATGTACGGAAAACATGGGGTTCAGCTAGCAAAAATCTGACTATTTGGTCTTGTCTCTTTGTTCGTTGAGAAAATTTAACAAATGGAAATGATCAAATGAGTTCATTGAGTAGCAAAAGAAAATGGAATCTTGCTGATTTTGTTGTATTTTCAATGATGGTGAAAATTTGAGTAGTTCTGATGTGAATTTATAATTTATATATAGGGGAAGTTCTCTCACATAGGTTTTGGTTTTGCAGGAGAGGATGAAAGTCAAACTGCTACGTATCCTTGTCCTGAGTTATAACATTCTTGTTTTTTTACCCCTCGAAAATCTTTCTTCTATCAAATCTTTTCTCACTTGAACCTGTTGCAACTTAGATGATATGTTTACATTGATTTAAATAGAATTGACTTGGATTATTATTCCTGAAATCCTGTGACTGAACTCTAAGGTCATCACTGCCATTGCCAACTCTTTCAAGCTGAATGGTTGTCCTGATTTTTTATATTTGTCTTTCTTGGTATTCTTGAGTAGATGATTTTTTTCAAGTGTTGGATACGACTATGTGTCCAACAGGTATATGTGTAATCTTTTGAAAGTTTTTTTCTTGTTTTTTAATATTTAGTTGGAGGATCCTTGAGTGCAGTATCTTTATACTGGTGTTGAGAGATGTGTCAAATATGATACTTGAGGAAAACTGACGAGTTAAGAGTTAGGTTTCTGTTTTTCTTGAACATGTCTTTGATTTATGGCAAAAAAAAAACAAAAAAACATTTATCATGGTTTTCTTCAACCTTTTAATTTTTTTTATCATGCACGAGGAAGTAATGGTTTTGCCTTGATTGATGTCATTTGTGGGTTAAATGGTAGGAAGCTATGTTACTCGCAATCGGGTGTAATCATATGTGCCCTACATCATTTTTTTTCTTCTTAAAAGTTTTCTCATGTGTTTGGAGGGTCATATTCTCACATCCATGTTGGACATTGGTGTTTCAAGCAAAATAAAGAAGTCAGACATGCTTGTGGTCAATATGACATTTGTTTTTTTACTAGAAGAAGCAGTTTTCTCTTGACCTATTTTTCTTCCTATATCCTTTGGCTGTAAACAGAGTAAGCTCTCTTTACCACTTGCATCCCAATGTAATTACTAATGAAATTGTGTTTTTTTGTTGGATTTTCCTAGTTTTTTATTGATGAAAAACTCTTTAACTATTTTTGTTTCAATGACAGATGGCATGCTGTTGCTTCATGGACTTGGGATGCCCAAGATGAAACATGTGGAATTTGTAGGATGGCCTTTGATGGATGCTGTTCTGATTGTAAACTACCAGGGGATGATTGCCCATTGAGTAAGTCTTTCCTTTGAGTCGTCATTTTTGGCAATATTGTTATGATAGTTTCTCATTTTTTTTAGTCATTATTTAGTTCCTTTCTGTGAGATGCTATGCTTTTTAATAGTTCTTACCTTTCAGTTCTTGAGAACTATGTTATTGTGTTAAGTGTCATATATGGGTAGTGTCCGGCACCGCGGCATGGGAGTAGTCAAATTTTCAAATTTATTTTGGACATGTCGCCTATTCCTTTTTTCGTTTCTGAGGACAATTCTACTAAATTTGCTAAATAGCATTCATGTTAAATATATAAAAGTCTAGTTGCTTTTCTTTGATTACTTCATTGATATATACCTTTCAGGAATTACTAAAACTTTTATGAGACTGTAGCACTTTGGTCATCAAGAGCTGTGTTATTTTGATTCTTTGTTATGGTTGAAGGACATGGGTCCAATACATATTTGACACATATGAGTATGAAGATAAACCTCTTATATATGTAAAGCTTAGAAAGAAATTGAACAAATTCGTGTTGGACACATGTCCATGCTCAAGATTCACACCCAACTCCAACGAGCATAGATCAAATGAAAGAGATAGATTTGACATCTTGAAATGGATTCGATGGCAGGCAGTAACATACAATAGGGAAATCTGCTGTGTCCAAAATGCATGAAATTTGAAAAACTTTTATTTTGATACTTGTCCCCAACTCCAAGTAACATATATCATCACTACCTCCTCGATTGTTTTCATTTTGATCTCATTGGTTGTTTATTTTATTTTATTTTATCCGTATATATTTGGAGTTCTTCACTTAATTATCTTGAACGTCTGTTTTCATTATATTTACCATTTCCTTAACGATGTTTATTGGTTGTTCAATTGCAGTTTGGGGCGCATGCAACCATGCTTTCCATCTTCATTGCATCCTGAAATGGGTGAATTCACAGACCTCTCAAGCACATTGCCCGATGTGCCGTCGGGAGTGGCAGTTCAAAGGATGATCACCCCATGCTTTCATCGATGCTTATGTCGCATGCTTAAAATATGTACTTTCTCTTTTTGATCTACATATACTCATGGATTTACCAAATCTGAGCTTCTCTTTGTTTTATCATGAACATCAACCCTTAATTTGTCAAACTCCCTCCCTTTAGGTAACTTATGAAGGAGAAATTCATAAATACGAAAGATTAAATAGGATTAAATGTCTAAGTATATAAATTGTTTTTATTTTGGTGGTTAAAGTAGGATTGAACTAATAGTTAAGGGTTATCTAGGTAATTTATCCTTTTTTTATTGTGTCATATTTGTCTATTGATAATGAAATGAAAACAATTTAGTAATCAAAAGTTTATACCTCAAAAACACAATTGATCTTATTAGTTATTTTTTAAAATTGGTGATTAAAAGTTTATATCCTGAATATATAAATGATATTATTGATCTTACTGTATTAGCTGAACTATAAGTGATGATTTTGGTAGTTAACCCTATTTTTGTTTTACGAAAACATCGTTGTTATGTTTTGAGATTACAACCAACAAGTTTGGTCTTACAGCTGGCTTATCGTGTTCTGTATGTTCCGTAGATACTTCCAAACCCCATCGAATTCTCCCATGCTAGATCCTTAAAACATCAACATTACACATTGTTTTTTCTCGTAAACTTTCTAATGCCCTGTCATGTATGTATGTCTGTGTCTGTCTCTATATATTGAAATTGAAGAACTCATACCTCAGTATCTAAAGTTCCAGATACCTTTCCATCAATATGCAGCTGTTTCGTTTCCTTCTCCTTGTTCTTTTACTCTGTGTATGTTGTCTTCAACTTCTTTTGTTCTGGTTTTACACAATAAATCTGATTCGACCAAGTATTTGAGGAACAGTTTGCGTTCGGAGCTTCATTGGACATCTGTGTTTCCCAACACTCCCGTGACATTCTACCAATACCTGGTTTTATTTTATTTTTGCTAGAGACTCCAATCAAGTGTTTTCTACAATCTGGACAATAAAGGAATAGATGATCCTGTATTGGTTCAAATGAATACTGTTAGATTAATCTCTTGGTACAAATCCAGTTAGTATCTTCTCCTAGGACTTCTAGAGAGACTCTGCAAGGTAGATAGGATTGTTAGATTAAGAACAACAGGTTCCATCCAGCAGCTAAAACCTAAAAGTATCTATTTTCAAACAGCAGAACCATGACAGTAGCATTGAATCAGCAAGAACATCTCATTGTGGCTTCAGTAGGACCAGTTCGGATAGCATAAGGGGGAATGTAAAGATGCAACCTTTGTACACCAGAGACCATGAGTATCCATCCTTCAAGGGCTGCATGTTTAACATTGATAAATCAAAGAAAGTATTACTGCAGAGACAAAAGCTTACAGTAAAAGAAAAAAACAAATTCATTCGTGGACACAATTGCATCATGTATAAAACTAGAAAAGAGAAAAGGTCTTTGGTTTTCAATTCTTCTATAAAAATACGATTGAAAGTTAAAACCATGAAAATCCTAAGGCATTCTCTCTTTTATTATTCATCAAAGATTGTTGAGAACTAAAAAGAGTTTCACACTCGAATATTGATTTCATCTCTACTCAGTCATGAACATGTTTGTTTATTTATCTCCTCATATCTCATATTTTTATCGTGAATTTTTATGTTTATATTAAACTATACTAGTATCACTAGATTTTACCTATATTTTAAAAAATAAGGTAAAAATATTGGTGAGCTTAACAATTCAAGCAACGAGATTTTTTAACAATCAACAAGTTAAATCGAACAACGAGATTTTTAAGGAGAACGAGTCAACACTACTTAAATCGAGATTGACTCACTCGATAAACATCCTAAACACATATTAATATTATTGTGAATGTTATAATTATTGTGTTTATCGTAAAATCAGCTGTTATAATATGATAATTTTATTATGTTATTCAGGTACAAATATTTAATACTATGAACCAGAAAATTTCAACCAAACGTACTGTTAATGTTTCCTGTAAACATACATATACATATATATATATATATTCATTGTATATAGTTTTCTATACAACGCAGCCTGCTCAGTTCAAAAGCAGGTTAGCTCTAAATAGATTTGATTTCCTTTGTTACATGAATATATGATATAACAAAGAATAAAGACAGCAATTACAGAGGTAAAAGAAACTCAAATTAACAAGAATCTGGTTAGAAATTAAACTTGGTTGAAAACTAAGTGAGACAGCAAAAAAATGTCTTTTTTTCTTGCCAACAGATCTTTTTCGTTGCGTTTCCAACAGATTCCAAATGAAAAACAAAAACTTTACAACTGTTTTATCACATATAAAAAGGAAAATTCATGAAATTCCTCACCGTCAATTCTCTACAACTTCTACACCAAAGTCCAAGGTGTTCAATTGTCTTCATCCAGTTTAACCTTCTCTTACGAAAATGGGCAGTTGTTGTTCACGTCGCAAACACGACGGACAATGCAACAGCGGTTCCGGTGAAAACGTAGACACCTCCACCGTGCTCGGCTTCCATGGGGATAGCAACAACAACCTCACCTGTTCCAATTCACATCAGACTTCCTACAAAACCGTTCCTTCGTCGTCTAAAGGAGGAGCATCGAGCATCAAGGGACTGATCGGACCGGTGTTAGGGCGGCCGATGGAAGACATTAAAGGAAGTTACAACATCGGCAAAGAACTGGGGAGGGGACAGTTCGGGGTGACGTATCTGTGCACCAGGAAAGCAACGGGGGAGCAATTCGCTTGCAAGACGATAGCCAAGAGGAAACTGGTGAGCAATGAGGATATGGAGGATGTTCGAAGGGAAGTTCAGATAATGCATCATTTGACGGGACAGTCGAACATCGTTGAACTCAAAGGAGCTTACGAGGATAAGCACTCAGTTCATTTGGTGATGGAGTTGTGTCGTGGCGGAGAGCTGTTCGATCGGATCATCAGTAAGGGCCATTACACAGAACGTGCAGCGGCTTCGTTGCTACGATCGATCGTTAAAATTATTCACACCTTTCATTCCATGGGAGTCATGCATAGGGATCTCAAGCCTGAGAATTTCTTGTTGTTGAACAAGGAGGAAAATGCTCCCCTCAAAGCTACAGATTTTGGTCTATCAACCTTTTTCAAGCCAGGTATTGTTTTCAACCCTAAGCTAATTTCTTCCCTATAAACCCTAGAGAGTTGCTTTCCAAAAGTACTTTTAAAGTAAGAGTGTTATGGGGTCAAAAACTATACAAATAACATAGTTTTTCAGGTTAAAAAGTGATTTTCAACTTGATTTCTAGCTTTTTAAGTTTAAAACACTTTTGAATATTAGTCCAAACTATACAAGTGATTAATTTGATATCGAGATTTTTTTTCAAGGATTCTATATAAATTTCTATACGATATTCCCTGAACCCTGAACTTAAGATTTTGTCTGTTTGAAACAGGAGAAGTATTTAAAGACATTGTTGGCAGTGCATATTACATTGCACCAGAAGTTTTGAAGAGGAGATATGGACCTGAAGCTGATATATGGAGTCTTGGAGTTATTTTGTATATTCTTCTTTCTGGTTTTCCTCCTTTCTGGGCTGGTAATTTCAGTATATATATTCTCAGTTCGATTTTCAACCACTAATTACGCCCATAATCTCAACATGGCTATATTTTGTTTGATAGAATCGGAAAACGGGATATTCCTTGCAATACTACGAGGACACGTTGATTTCTCAAGCAAGCCATGGCATTCAATTTCATCTCAAGCAAAAGATCTTGTAAGGAAGATGCTAAATTCAAATCCCAGAAAGAGATTAACAGCCGTAGAGGTTCTAAGTAAGTGTATATACATGCAATATTGATGTTTTGTTCTTTAAATTTCTTAAATATAACATCGAGACATATGGTTTTGTAATACAATAACAGATCATCCATGGATCAAAGAAGATGGGGAAGCACCTGATACACTACTTGACAACGCAGTGCTAACCAGGCTCAAGCAGTTCAAAGCAATGAACCAGTTCAAGAAAGTCGCTTTGAAGGTACTAAATCACGGTCGTATCGCAACAAATATTCTCAAAATTTGAATATATTCATATCTGACACTTGCTTCCGGAAATCGAAATTCATAGGTGATCGCAGGGTGTTTATCAGAGGAAGAGATAAGGGGATTGAAGGAGATGTTTAAGGGAATGGATACCGATGACAGTGGGACAATAACACTTCAAGAACTCAGACAAGGACTTGCTAAGCAAGGGACAAAACTCTCGGAATATGAAGTAAAACAATTAATAGAAGCAGTAAGTCTTTTTTTTTTTTTCTCTCAATTTGTATATATATTCATGTAACTGACTAATTAATTCGATTCGGATATTATAGGCGGATGCAGACGGGAATGGAACGATAGACTACGAAGAGTTCATCGCAGCAACAATGCATATGAACCGAATGGACAGAGAAGAACATCTCTACCATGCATTCCAGCACTTTGATAAAGACAGCAGCGGGTCAGTAATCATCATAAAACTAATTAATTACCTTTTTCCCAAGAATATACACATACATATATGTCTATGTTTGTTTCAGGTATATCACGATTGCGGAACTAGAGCATGCCCTTCGTGAATATGGGATGACCGATAGGAAAAACATTAAGGAAATCCTTGCGGAAGTGGATTCTGACAATGTAAGATATACATGTATATGTATATATATATACATACATATACGTATATGTTTCACTTCAAACTATAAATTCATGGTCTCTCTCTATGCACAGAAATGTTTTACAGATGTTTTGATTTTATTTTTTCAGGATGGAAGAATAAATTATGATGAATTTGTGGCAATGATGAGAAAAGGAAATCCTGAACCAAACCCAAAGAAGAGACGAAATGTATTCTTTTAAGCTTCTCATTGTCCGTTGAAAATAGTGAAAAAAATTGAAAAACAAAAATTATTGTAAATTTTTTGTTCAATAAAAAAATCTTAAATTTTAAAATAAATCTTAAATAAAGATATTTATTTAAAAATAAAAAAAAATTCAAATAAATATATAAAATTTATATATTATCAAATAATTAAATATATAAGTATATAAATTACATTAATATATTAAAAAAATACTCTAATTATAATTATTTGGATTTTTCAAGAAAAGAAATGTAGGTATATGAGCCCTTCACAGGCCCATATTTTTATGGACCGTTAACACAATAATCCCATATTTATCCATAAAAGAAATCCACCGCCTCATAATTCTAAGCTCCGCCCGTAAAACCCCACTTGCTTCTCCGATCTTGCCAATTTCTCAACCTCAGCGCAGCCTCTCCCCGTCTCTTCCGCCCACATGGCATCAATTAGTCTCCGCAAGGCGAACACCCGGCTTCCACCAGAAGTCAATCGGGTGCTGTACGTTCGGAATCTCCCATTCAACATCTCGAGCGAGGAGATGTACGATATATTCGGCAAATACGGAGCCATCCGCCAGATACGCATCGGGACCAGCAAAGAAACTCGCGGCACCGCTTTCGTCGTGTACGAGGATATATACGATGCGAAAACGGCCGTGGATCATCTATCGGGTTTCAATGTCGCCAATAGGTATCTGATCGTGTTGTATTATCAACAGGCCAAGATGAGCAAGAAGTTCGACCAGAAGAAGAAGGAAGATGAAATCGCTAAGATGCAAGAGAAATACGGTGTTTCTACTAAAGATAAGTGAAAACCTAAACATTATGGTTTTGTTGTTTGATTTGGGATTTTAGGGTTTTGTACGATCTATTCAAATTTCAAATTAAGGTCATATAGCTAATTCCATGGGATATGCTGTTTGAATTGTGTTTAATATATGCTCATTGATTCGTGTGTGCTTAGAAACTAGCTTTAGATTTGTCTTTGACATGAACCTTCAATGTTCAGTATGGGAATTTACATGGTGTTAGGAGTCGAAACTAGTTTTGCTCACGGTCTTAATAGCTTATGAAAGATGTGTATTCACAGGCATAATATGAATGTTGTTAATACTATAGTTACAATATCAATAGAAAAGAATAGGTTTGTAATTGTTTTCAAGGATTATCAAATGACATGGAAATTGATCATAGCTTTCATGTCATCTCTCCTTCTATATTGGAGGTGAAAAGTAATCCGAATTTATCCATAACTAGGATGGTTGCTCCTGCAACGAAACCAGTTGGAAGGGGTGCGCGATGCGGCACCGAGATAGGCACTGTGACATAGGTTTCCCCAGGAGAATATGGGTCCTGAAACGTCATATCTGCATTTTTGATAGATATAAAGAGTCAGTTTAACTTTGATCAAATCAGGTTCCTACAACTACGAACTTGTATCGAAAGGGATGAAAAGAAAAACAAAAGGCATACCTGAAAAAGTGGATGCAAGTGTGGAAACGACTGCAGAAGATAGCTTGAGAAGATGTAGCAATGATGGATGATACCGAAGAACAACAATGGCACCACCAATGTTCAGGAAACAATCTGCTCCATCTTTAAGGTTAATTTTCTAGCTAAGACTTTGAAGCGCCGAACGGTCACATTAGACATGTAGAACGGTCGTTTCAAACTCATATGGTACCTATAAAGATAGAAAACACAAAGGCTGAATATCCAATTTCCGTCAACGTACGTTGCCAAAATCTGCGATGAACGAATAATATTTTTTATTTATACGGTAAAAATCTATATTATTTTATTTTAAATTGTATTATAAAATCCATTTTAAATTTTAAAGTGATTTTTGATTTTACAAATAATGTAAAATATGTAATAAAATATATATTATAATTAATTAATATATTTGATTTAATAGTGAATGTGATGATTATTATATAAGTTTATAAATTTATGTTTTATATTTTTAAATATTAAAATATATAACTATATTTAATTATTTGTGAAAGTATTTTATAAACAAATATAAATTAAAACTAAATATATATATATTTTAAAATTTTTAAGTAAATATTTTTTTAATATTATAAAATTTAATTGGTTAAAAAATATATTACAAGGATAATTTTGTAAAACATACATTCTGATAATTTTATAATTTATATTAGAATTTTGTATTTCTGTCAAACAAATCAAATAAAATTATGTAACATTCTCAGTAATAATATAAAATAATAAATAATTCCAAAAATCTTATTCCCAACCCAACTAACCCTAAATGAAATGCCCCAAAGTTTTGTTGTTTTGGTAAAACGTTAAACAATGCCAATGAATAATCCCGTGCATGGTACCATGTTTAGTGAGGGATAACTGATTAAACATTTAACATCCAAGCATTCATTATCCATGCTAAGATGAAAAAACACCATTAAAAATGAGCGTAGATAAAATAATATAATAATTAATTTTTGTGTTTAAATGATATATTATGAATTTTTATATGGTCTTTTATATTTTTAAAAATATAAATTAAATATCCAGATTGATAAATGTATTATCTAAAATTTTCAATACCGGTATTTTAAGTACCCAAAGTTAACCTATCATCTTTACTAATGAAAATAAGACCTTGGGTAGTGGCTACAGTATTAAGTGCGTTTATAATATCATATTGATTGAATAAATTTTATTTGTTAAAATACCACCTTTTGCATATATTAACATTTACTATAAACAAATTACATTGTAAATAATTTTGGACTTATAATTGTGTAAATACAGTATTGTTTTTTTTATGTTTTATAACTTTAAATATCGTATTTACGAATCTTCAAAACCTAAAAAAATTATTTTGTAAATTCTTGTAGAATAAAATAGAAGTAAAGTGATATTTCCAAAAGCTGACGTGAGTAGTTGAAAAGCAAACACACTGTTTCAACCCAGTCTTTTTTCTCGAATAAAATACAGTATATATTTATACAAGAAGAAAAAAAACGAACAAGAGATAGAAATAAAGGTATTTTTGGGAAATGCAGTTTCGTTGATTTATCTTATAGAAAAACCCTAAGCTTCAAGATTCACTCAGTATTTGTTCTAAGCCTTAGATCTTGCTTCGATTTCAGTTAACTTCCGATCTACTCTGTCGAGTCAATGTCGAACATTGGGCGTTCCGCTGAGAGGTTGAAACGCTGAGGACCATTTTCCCCCCGATTGATTGAATATTTCAATGTTATTCTCCGAAAATGTCGGCTTCGCTAGCGTCATTCGAGCGGCCTAGAGGGGGAGTCTCAAACACGGTAAAAATCTATTTATCCGATTTCGTTTTTCTTTTCTTTTTGGTTTCTGAGACGTTTTGATGTGAATAGAAAACTAAAATTTTGGATCTTTATATTGTGAATTGCTTGGATTGATTAACAGCTTTTGATTAAAGCACTACATTGCTAGAAGTTCAAAAAATTTTGAGATTCTTAAATTGAAGTTAATTTCCTTTAGTAATATTATCATCATCCAATTTCTAAGAAAGAAAGGCTTTTAAGAGAGCTTTAATAGGGAAATTTTCGAAAACATGGAAACAAAAGAAATTAATAGTGTTGTTTGGATTAAATTGGAAGTGTTGGGAATTTTAATTCCAACGAAGTTAATATTGATATTTCAAAATTCAAATATGCAAATAGTTAAAATGAAATTAATGATTTGTGCTTGTATTGACCGTAAACTTACAAACAAGCATGCACGAAGTCCAACTGAATTTTATCTAAAACAATCAGTGTGATAAGTCAAGCGTCTATAAAATGGCATGCATACATTTCTCTTCCCCTATTAGTTTGAGGGTCTGTAAAAATGTGCAAAATGAACTTCTCTTTGGTATACAATGAGCAAGTTGTCATGCTGCTTGGTATTTATTTTTGCGACTTAAAAGCGTTGCGTCATCATGTTGTAACAGAAAATTTAATGAAATCCAGATAATTGGATCAAATAAAAATGGAAAAAAGAAAAAGATATATGCAGGAGTTGGGAAATTTGACCAAAACCCTTATGAAATCTTTGACTTTACATCCCATTCCATTCTCATTGCTATAGTTTTTTAAATTTGAGAGCTGTAAGCTGTTCTTACATTGCGAGATCTAAGTGTCATATAGATGCTAGAGGCCTCAATTTATGATTCACATAGTATCCAAGCTGCTTGTTATTTGATTTGCTGCATGCGGACACATTATGCACTGACACAACTTCGGGGCAGTTCATGATTTGTGAGAAAAACGAACTAATTCGTTATGTAACTGTTGTTTAGTCAATTTAATGGTAGCAAGAAAAACAGCCTTGTCATTTAGTATAGAAACATTGTTTCAATCATTTAACTTTTCATAGCATTTAAATTTGGGTTTTAGTGGTACATCCCATGATGCATATGCACTATATGCACCATTAAATTTATTAAATTCTTTTTTCAAGAGTGTAAATGTATAATTATCTTTTACACAAGGCAGTTGGTGCACATCCATGGCTTCTGACATGTGAGTTTTGCAGGTTTTTAAGAGTGGACCCCTTTTCATATCATCAAAAGGTTCGAAATATTTTTGTCACTGGTTGTTTTCTTCCCTGCTTTTAAATTATTTTTTTGTATGCGCCTCTGTGTGTGTGTGACCGTGTCTATATTTATTGAACATACTTATTCTTGTGTGTCTTCTTGGCTAAAATACTAAAACAGCCCTTGAATTATTTCACTTTTCTTAACAATCCACTACTTTTTTTTATACTCGAACAAACCCTTATCCTTCGATTTATGCGTAAATAAACCTTTTCTTAAATGTGAGTTTATGTTAAGTTTATTTTAGGTATGGATTACAAATTAGGGGCTTATTTAGGTACAAGTTGAAGGTTAATGGCTTGTTTATGTGTAATAAAAGCTCAGAGACTTATCTAAATAAGGTGGTAAAGTTCCGAATCTTTTTATTTTAAAATCATTTTAGCCCTTTTTTTTATTGATGCTCACAATATTAATTTTACACAAAGTGTAGTTGAACTGAAGTTTCTTGTTTAGCCCATCAGTTATCGTATCTAAAATTCTTGGAGGACACACATATTTTATGGTAATGTTTGTTAAATCGAGATCAGGGTTTCCATCTAACCATTACTTCTTTTAGATGCACCTTTAATGACCTCTCATATGTGGGACTTGGTAATGTAGCTTATTTATAAGTTTGTGTCAAGCTTTTGCAGGGATCGGTTGGAAGTCTTGGAAGAAGAGGTGGTTTATCCTCACACGTACTTCATTGGTGTTCTTTAAAAATGATCCTGTTAGTACTTATCATCCTTTCCATCATATGAGAATTATAGCTTAGTTTATTTCTTTTTCCATCCTGTTAGAACTTCATTGGTAATTTGGTATTTTTGTTGCCTTGAAAGAAAGAAACATGTGGATGGCATTTTCCATTGGGCAATCTAAGTAAAAAGGCACTTGTGACTTTAATATAAACATTTTGGATCTGATTTTTATCATTGCCCTTAACATTTGCATGTGGTACTAGTTGGCAAGGATTTAAGTAGTCTGATTTGTTAGAGGGGATTATAGAGGCCGCAAAATTGTTGCTGAGGTGTATTCCCTAGATAGTAATGAGAGAAGGTTGCAGATTTTTGTTCTAAATGTTACATATGGGTGTATAGAGTGAAGATTCATCATTTATGTTGATATTGCTTAATCAAACTTTAATTTGTACAAATTTATTCTCACATGCTAACTTTGAAACTTATTGAGAATATCATATCATAAAAGTCAATCTTTCACATAAATCAACTATGACACAAGGAATTTTGGTTAGCTTTTGCATGCGGGTATAGACAAGGCAAAATGTTTGAGCGTAGCCGTAAAATTGGTTTTGTTATTTCATCTTTCTATGTATTCCTCCACTGCATTTCTTTCGAGAGAGAAGGAAAGGGTGATAGACTGATAATCTTCATGTTTCACTTTTTAAAACATTTCCTAGAGAGTTTATTTCCAAGACTTCATGATGACATGCTTATTGCGTTATTTTCCTGCACATAAAAGGATAATCTAATCATTATCTTGTTTTTTCGTTTTGAATGTTATTTTAAAGTTTTTCAGGATTTAGTTGAAACAAGTTGCTTTAATTTTTTTGCAGAGTGCCTTACCACAACGAGGTGGTGAAGTTAATTTGACTTTGGGGGGCATTGATTTGAATAATTCTGGAAGGTATGAATAGCCATTGTATGTTTTTCTGTGATAGTTGTCGCAGTGGTCTTGCTTATAGCACCTCTTGTTTGCAGTGTTGTTGTTAGAGAAGATAAAAAGTTGTTAACTGTATTGTTTCCTGATGGGCGTGATGGACGGGCTTTCACGCTTAAGGTGCATCATCTATAGTTGGATATTGTTTTCAGATCCTATTTTATGTACTTTCTTTTCCATCTTTAAATTCATGTTAATGACTTATACATCGTGATTTTCCTTGAGAAAATGTTAAACAAGCTGATACCTTGTTGCTTTGTAAATTCAGGCGGAGACGTCAGAGGATTTGTATGAGTGGAAGATAGCTCTAGAACATGCCCTTGCACAAGCCCCAAGTGCTGCACTTGTCATGGGACACAATGGGATTTTCCGAAATGACACAACTGATGCAATAGAAGGGTCATTCCATCAATGTTTGTTCTCCATAGTTCTTAAATTTTGATGATCATCATTCATTGTCTACCTTTTTTTCCTTTGCAAAATTTCAACTTATTTTATTACTTTTTTTAATACTTCTTAGGGAGAGACAAGCGCACTGCTAAGTCATTGGTTGTTGGAAGACCTATTTTACTTGCGCTTGAAGATATTGATGGGAGCCCATCGTTCCTGGAGAAAGCTCTGCAATTTCTTGAAAAGTTCGGTAAGTTGTGGTTTTAAATTGTGATTATTACTTATGTTACTTTAGCTCTTCATTAGGTCTGATGGATAGTGGAGTCCGCACCTACAGTTTTCTTGTGTAGGATGTTATAGTTATCATTGGAATTGGTTTTATACTTGTAATCATAATAGTAGGAAGATGTGTGACTATCCATTTGGTTACAGCATTGAAATCTGTAGAAATTGAAGAAATCAGAGTAATTGTAGAAATTGAAGAAATCAGAGTAATTCTCTGTATTTTCTTGATTTATTTCAATAGAACATAGTACATATTTATATACAAAAATATCTTTTAACTTAGGAAACTAAAGATTAGGAAAGAAATTAATCCTAGAAAATATAATCCCTTAGAATAAGGGATTATAATTTACAGAATAATAAAAGATATTTACAGAATCTGGAGAATATATTTCTATAATTCCTACACTCCCCCTCAAGCTGGTGAGTAAACATAGTAAAACACCAGCTTGGATCTTAGATGATGCCTTTTTTTAGGAGAAAAATTCCTCCATTGATGACCTTCTCTGAGATGGAGGTCTGAGATTTTGCATTCAAATGCAAAAAGATCAGCATCTTTGCTAGAAATAGTCTCTTTGACAACAACTCAAATTTCATGTGTTGTTCCATAGAGAAAAGTGTTCCCCCTTTTCGGGAGCCATTGATTTGAACAATCAAGACAAAAACATGTTCTTGCGTAACCATTGTTGATAAAATGCAGCTTTTGTTGCTGGTTTCTGCATCATTTTGCATCCCTCTTGAGATGTCTTCCAGCTTTCCTCTTCCATTCACGGTCTAGGAATAGTTGCTGCCATTCAACTTATGGTATGTTTGAGATAGTTAATGCATCAGTTGGAATATCAGGACTAGAAATTGAAGCAGTTCCTGATTGAAAATTTTTGATGCAAAAACTGGGTTTCCCCTACTTTCCTAGATGAAAACTGTCACCATTGGATAATATTATCTAGTTTTTTTAGGCTAAACTAGAACCTTTTCTCCTATCTTTTACAATGGATGGCTAAGATAGAACCATATAGTTTTTTTTTCAAGGCTAAACTATAACCCTTCCCTATCTTTTACATTGGCTAAGATAGAACCATTAAACATGAACACTACTAGGCATCTTGCTGAGATTTTTCAGATTTTCCTAGCTCTGATACCATGTAGAAATTGAAGAAATCATAATAATTCTCTGTATTTTCTTGATTTATTTCAATAGAACATAGTACATATTTATATACAAAAATATCTTTAACTTAGGAAACTAAAGATTAGGAAAGAAATTAATCCTAGAAAATATAATCCCTTAGAATAAGGGATTATAATTTACAGAATAATAAAAGATATTTATAGAATCTGGAGAATATATTTCTATAATTCCTACAAAATCCATGGCTTATGTATTAAAACGATATTCTGCTGTGTTGATCTCTGTTTTTTTTTTTTTTTTGTCTTTGTACATTATATCTGAAAGAAGCAGTTTGGGGAGTTTTGTATCCTTACACATACACTCGCACATGCAAAAATGATTAGATTGTAGTGGTAGCTAATTATATGTGTGGTGTTGCTTAAAGTACAATTATTAGGGATTAAAATGAAACTAGCAATATGATTTTCTTCCTCCTTTTCTTCTGCCAATGTAGCCACTGACCTTTTGCATTTCTATAGCATCCTCCATTGGTGAAGTAGTTTGAGTTTTCTGTTTTGCTTGTAATCTGAAATACTTATTAGGGATTAAAATGAAACTAGCAATATGATTTTCTTCCTCCTTTTCTTCTGCCAATGTAGCCACTGACCTTTTGCATTTCTATAGCATCCTCCATTGGTGAAGTAGTTTGAGTTTTCTGTTTTGCTTGTAATCTGAAATACTGATGAGTCTTGGAGAAAATTTCCTTCAACAGTGATCCCCTTTTGATTTTATATTATTTTTTCATTCACATTTTGTCTGATCTTCTGAGCTATCATTTATGCTAGCTTGCTCAATCTCACATGTAACAATTGCTTTACTGGTATTCATTGCATTTAGGCTATTTAGGATGTGTAGTTAAACTTTATGGTCTGCTTGAGCTTGTCAAACTAACTAGTAGCAAGCCTATTTTGGAAGAATAAACTGGAAAATTTCAGTGGTTACATGAAGACACCTGAAGGAGATATAGTGAAGATTGTTTCATGCTTCTTTGTTACTATTTTGGTTTTTACTTGTTGTATGATGTTTCTACTGCAGGAACTAAAGTTGAAGGAATTCTACGTCAGTCTGCCGATGTTGAGGAGGTTGACCGTAGAGTTCAAGAATATGACCAAGGTATCTTTTCATTTCTAATTGATAAGGACATCCATGTATTTGCAAGTTTGGATTCCCCAACTGGTGGATAAGTTACAATGTTAACATGCAAAATTAAGATGTGTTAATTGTTTTCCTTTTCCTGATGTAGGCAAGACTGAATTTGATTCTAATGAGGACGCTCATGTTGTGGGAGACTGTGTTAAGGTAATTTTGTTAGTACATTATGCCATTTGTAGTTTTCAGGTTAGTGTTCCTTAATCAGCCATGATGTTTTAATTACAGCATGTTCTAAGAGAGCTACCCTCATCCCCAGTTCCTGCGTCCTGCTGTACTGCATTGCTGGAGGCTTACAGTATGTTTCACTATTTTCTTTCTATTTCCCTTGTTTTTCTCAAGTTTGTCTTATGTTGAATTTTGGCATAATGTCAAAATTCACCCTTAACGTGTCTTTGAATAGTCATTTCGGCCCCAATTCGTTTTTTTTTTTTTTGAAGCACTTTAACCCTCAATGTTTCATTTTTTTGTCAAAATGGCCTTTTTTGGATGAAAATCTTTAGTTTACTAACACTCAACTATTGTTGCTGATATGGCATTGCCACGTGTGCTTACTTGATTCCGTCCCAACAGTTCCTTAATTCTTTTATTTTTATTTTCTTCTTTTTTGCATTTTAGTGAAATAATTGTTTTTTGTGTCTATATAAACCAATACTGATTTACGTTTTTATTTGATAAGAAATTGATCGAAAGGAAGCCCGGATAAATGCAATGCGCTCTGTTATATTAGAGACATTTCCTGAACCAAACCGGCGCCTGTTGCAAAGGTACACATCCCAGATAAATTGATTAGCTATCTAGATATTTTACTTGGTTGTGCCCTGGAATATACGTGGAAGGTCGTACAAATGTTTATTGTTTTATATAACTCGATATTCATCATGTTTTTGTAGGATTCTTAAGATGATGCATACAATCTCATCTCATTCTCATGTAAATCGAATGACTGCATCTGCTGTAGCTGCTTGCATGGCACCCTTGCTTTTACGCCCCTTATTAGCCGGTGAATGTGAATTGGAGGATGATTTTGATGTTAATGGCGATAATTCATCCCAGCTTCTTGCTGCTGCAAATGCTGCTAATAATGCTCAAGCCATCATTACAACCCTTTTGGAGGAATATGAGAATATTTTTGACGTAAGATGCTCCCAGCTTCATTGTTGCCTGATATGGTATTATTGGTCTAGATGCTATCTCTATTATTTGTTATGATATACGGTAAAACCTGAGTGTATCTTTGTAAAAATATTTTTATTTCTTAACCGAAATTTGTATTCGAATGACATATCATGAAAAAGAAGTTCTATTAATTTATTATTCTTGAAATTGTATTATAACATTTATAACATATATGTATAAATATTAATTAAGCATAAACTCATTTAGAACTATTTTGATTTGAATAAATTTACTAATCAGCTAATAGAGCTGCTTTGAGTGAGATGATAATGTCATTTATGCTTTATTATTGAGCATTTCCGACCTGTCTCTCCCTTGAATCTCTATAATGACAGCGAAGCATTATTTCAAATAATTCTAGTTTTAATTTTTGTTTCTTCCTTTGGATTATCAGATCCCAATGCTTGCAGTCTCCTTTAGTATGGTGCTATTTATGGTGATGATTTGTGTTGTTTCAGGATGAAAATCTACAAAGATGTTCTATTTCAGCCAGTTCTCGAATTGAAAATAGTGCTAGTGAAGATTCCACTGATGAGGAAAATCAAGATATGAAAGATAATGGCTACCATGATGCAGAAAATGAACCTGATCCAGACGCAGATGATGATCCTGAACGAATGCTCAGTGGGAAATTAAGTGAAAGCAGTGACTATGCAGGCAGTGATCTGTATGACTACAAGGTTCTTTATCACCTCTGTTCTAAAAATATAAAAACATAAAGTTTATACATCCATGACTAAACATTAGTGGTGTCACTGGGCTGCTGGGGACTGGCCTGGTCTCCTGCTGGAAACCTTTGCACATGCACTGACTTGACATTAGAAACTGTTGTGATGTCTTTTGTGGTGATCAAGGTATGGAATGACACTAGGGTATCTTTGATGTGGAAGTTAGTCAAAGATTTTGTGATTGTTGGCATAGTACTTGTGTTAAATGTGAGATGTTGAAGAGCTTCATAAGTAATCACAGTCCATTTCCTTGCTCTTTTGTGGATGCTCTGCTGGCACAAATCATATGTTTTGATTCTTTCAGAGTGCTGTCGTTGTGATTGTACAACTATAACAGTTGTGTCCTGTGGACGAAGATTTAGTCTCATAATTACCTCTGAATGATATTATATGGTAGAACATACCATTTCATAGAATATGAGTGATTTCAGTTTAAATGTGTATTATGAGATGGATAGTTTCGTTTTGTGCTCAATACTAATGAATGATTTGCAGAAACAATGACAAAGAAAAGAGTCATGTTTAAATCATATGTAATAAAGCTACATTTTCATTCCAAGTATCATATAATAAGCATGCTTTTGCAGATGCGACTTTCCCATTAATTTAAGGTTACTGCCTTACACTAGGCTTTAGCGTTATAAGAGAGTGAGTTTGAATGATTAAAACCTTATTGTTTGTGCTGTAGGTTGTCCTTACAATCATCTAAACTTTGCATATGCAAATGCTAAGTTCAAGTCTGACTTGTACATTCCTTCATACTCAAAGAGTTGTAGAACTTGATTGACGGTCCCTTTAACTGATTGGGGCACATTCTTCTTTTTTGCGTACAGGTTTTTGAGGACGATGGTTCAGATGTTGAATCCCCTAGAGACAATCATACTCAGGCTGAGAGTTCAGGCTTAGCTGTGGATCCCCCAAGGATGAGAGATCCTGATGCTCAGTTGGAGGAACAAGGCAAGCAGAATAAAGGAAATAAAAATGCAACTGATGAGACAAAGGTCCCAAGGGTGCTATCTACCGGTGAATCTTACCGATCAATGGGTGAGATTCTGTCTTCAATGGATCCTGGCCATCCTGTATCTTCTCCTGGGCTTGAATCTTCCACCGAAAAGCCAATTGGTAAAACTAAAGGGTCCAGTCTTAATGCAAAGAAATCAACATTTTGGGGGAGGGGAAATGTGAGTTACCATTTTTTGATGCACTGTTTAATTGCAAGGAACTCTCACATCAGATGCATCAGATAGTCATACTGATTCAAGAACTTGTGAATGGATTTTATATATGATTGACTAAGTTAAATAAGATCTATTACTTGAGAGTTGACACTTTCCAACCATGTGGATTAGGAGATTGATCTTTGAAAGGAGTCTTAAAATTTAAGTTAAAGGCTTTATATTGCATCTTTTCTTTATGTTTCCTTGGTATATTGTTCACATTGTAACTCACTTTTAATGTTCAACGACTTTGTTACAGGCTAGAAAGACACCATCCATGGAATCTGTTGATTCTTCTGGTGAAGAAGAGTGAGATACTCCTGCTTTTCACGAGCATTATTTGACCATCTGACTTGTTTGTTTTATAAGATCCCATATACTAAAGAAGTGTTTTCTCTTCTTGAGTTCTTATACTTGAACTGTCAAAATATAGCTCTGATCTCATGGTTGTCACATTATAATTGCATAACAATTTGTTCAATTTTTTCTAGGCTTGCTATACAGAGGCTTGAGGTTACAAAGAATGACCTGCAACATCGTATCGCAAAGGAGGTAGCACTACTTTCCTTAAATAATCCTATGCTCAAGTGGTGAAATGTTTTCTGTTTCCTCTGATGGATTGCTCATTACTTGTTGCAGGCTAGAGGAAATGCAATTTTACAAGCTAGCTTGGAAAGAAGAAAACAAGCTCTGCACGAACGTCGTTTGGCACTTGAACAAGATGTATTTCTTTCTTACCAACACTTATTCCCTCATTTATTTAATTTACATCAGCTCACTGACTTTCACACTGATGTTCCGCAAGGAATTCAGTCTTAGGGACTTTTACTTTGCAAGCATCTTGGATTAGTAGTACATTGTTTACTTGGGTTCGTTTCTGTACATTTTCTCTGTTCTTTAATATAATGAGGAATAAATTTAGCCAAAGGTAGGATCCATCCATTAATTCTAAATTTATTCCTATAATCAAAAACCACAACTGTGTATTTCTTAGGCTGCCTGTGTCTGATATTCTATTTAGTCTTTCTCTCTGTTTGATGTTGAAGATTTTGATTTCTGAACTTTATTGGGCCTGTTTGTAAAAAAGATTTTAAAATTGTCTCGACACTACTACCCAATGGTCTCATGCAGTTCTAAAATGTCCTCTTTGTGCTGCTTCTTAAGTACATTCCTGTATAGAATGCCTTTGGGTAGTCAGTAGTGAAGGTTTCCCTAACTGATGATGGCTGTTCACATGATTGGATGTAGTTCAGTCTGCAGAGAGTGATGCTAACTTGAAGATTTTGTGGCTTGCATATGTCATTAAATAGTTTACGCAAGTAAAACTTGCAGAGCTGAACTTCTTTTGTGCAACTTTTGCAGACTATAGAACAACTAAGGGGTCATAATTTTGATACCTAATGAATTACATGAGTTATGCCAAATCTCTAACAGCAAATATCTATCTTCATTATTGTTAAGAAAAGAATTTTCCCTTATGCAATTATGTAACCTTTGTTGAAGAATTATCTTCCTAAGTTGTGTTCCTACTTATCTTTAAATGGCTTTGTAGGTCTCCAGATTACAAGAGCAGTTACAAGCAGAACGGGATCTTAGAGCAGCACTAGAAGTTGGATTGAGCATGTCATCTGGACAATTTTCTAGTTCCCACGGAATGGATTCCAAGACGAGAGCTGAGCTTGAGGAAATTGCTCTTGCCGAAGCTGATGTGGCTAGATTGAAGCAGAAAGTTGCTGAACTCCATCATCAGCTGAATCAGCAACGGCAACATCATTTTGGTTCCCTCTCTGATGCATGTGATCGTTATCAACATGTCCAAAATCATAACTCTCAACAGTGAGTTGATGGGTTTCTTTTCCATACTGGTTTCAACATTTCTAACCTATAAAACTGATTAGGCAGTTGCACAGCAGTTTAAAATGCGGTCATAGTGATCGTACTTAAAGAATCAAATAGAATCGCTCCAATATTGGTTTAAGTTTTCAAATTACCCTTTTCTGACGCATTTTTATCTTTCGCGTATTGGCACATGGAACCATCAGCTGGCTTGTTTCCTTTCTATTGATTCCTTGCGTCAGAAGTTACCTTTTCAAGCTTCCTCCAGAAGATTCTGGAACCCAAGAAAGAAAATTTTAAACAAAATATAAAATGCATGAATATTGTGCTTTTGTTTTGTCATGCAAGGATGTCATATCCCACGGTTACTTTTCAGATAATATGGGTAACTCGAGACTTGGGCTCTGTTCAGGGATCTTTGACAAATATCTTTTAAATACCCGTCTTTTGAAGCTTTTTGGTATGTTGTTGGACAAATATCTTTTAACTCCAATTCTATTGTGTTGTTGGACATGGGTATGTCCAACACTGAAATGTCCAACACTGAAATGTCCAACTTGTCCAACATATTCATGTATTTGGGGAGTTTTTGGAAGATCATGTCATCATAACATTGTTCGAGTATGTGTCGGACTGGGTGTTTCAAGAAAACTGAAGTCTCGAAGTAACATAGAATTCAAGCCCTTGAGAAGATGAAATCCTTACAATATGCTTGATACTGTCTTCTCTATTGCTGGCTCGATTGGAGTGCGGAAGGAAAACCATCTTTTTAGTAGCTTCTAAGTCATTAAAGCTAAAATCTTCTGCTAATAAGGCAAGGGCTAGGGGTTTGGATGGGAACTTGGTCACTACTTAACTTACAGTGACCCTACAACCAAAGCCTAGTGAGGGGAGAACTTTTAGTTCATGTTTATGAACATTTTTTATTGTCTTGGAATAGTAGTTATTACAAGTAATAGGGTGGTCTTGATGGATTTTAATTATTTAATATTTACTCATTGTTGTATCATTTTTGTGCACTTTTTACTGGGATTTTTAACTACCCTAAATGGTAATTATTGTATAATTTGTATACCCGCAGGAGGTTTCTTCAGCAGGATTTTGACACAACCCTCGCCTTCTGTAATCATGAGAGGAAACAAAGAACAGAGGTATGTGTTCAATGTATTTCTTTTAATTTAATCTGTGCACCTCTGTTGATTGAATCGGACTTCAAATTTCGTTTAATAGAGATTTATTGTTTTTCATCTTTAATTATCATCTTTTCTAGCATTTTAGTGTCAGCTTCGCCTGCGTGTTTTAGAGTCATCTGTTGTATGACTCTAGATGCTGCATATATAGGAGTTTCATTGCTAATGATTGTAGGTAACAGTAAATTTATGATGATCGGATCAGTTAATGCTTGAGTTTTTCTGCATCCATTCCCGCCAAACCAATCCTCTTTGTACATTTGAACTCAAGCAATTATGCATCCGTTTTAGTTCTCTCCCTTCAGATATTTTTGCTCACTCCTCATTTTACGCACTCTAAATATGCTTATTAAAACTATTATGCAGGAGAACTTGTTAGGGCCAGACTGGAGAAATGCTAAAGGACAGGGATTGGCAGTTGGCAACAGCAGCAGGCAGCCTACTCGAAAGCAATTCTTGGATTCACAAAGCTTGAGTGATCCAAAAAGTATTGAGGGGTCGGCAAATATGTCTATGAATGAGCTTGGTGTGGTCAGCTCTGCCTCAATCCCTTCCACTTCCAGAGCAGCAGAGGTAAAACCAATTGTATTGTCCATTGAAAGTAATTCTTGTACAAAGTATCTTAACCCGATACTGAAAATCAATGGCCATCTCATTTGCAGGTGACTGATTATCAGAGACATTCATCTGCAGCTTCTTCTGCTCTGGTTGAATTAACAACTCGTCTCGATTTCTTCAAGGAACGTCGATCCCAATTAATGGAACAGCTGCACAACCTTGATCTGAACTACGGTACATCCTCTCATGATTTTGTATACAAGCCCCCATCATCCCCCCCATGGAACTAAGTACAACCAGACAAGGCAATGGGAGCATAGTGAAATCTGAAGGAACATTGTTGTCTTTGTGTCCTTATTGTACATCCGATGTTGTTGCATATAATTTCTTTCAGCTCCTTACAAATTTATTTAATTTGTTTTTCAATTTCTTGGTTAAGAGGTGGCATTTATAAGCATAATGTCTTGATAATTTTGTCAGCCAGATTGTAAAGAAAGCAGTGAGACTGTGAATGGTTGGAGCTGGAGTTGGAGGTATGTTGTATTATTTGAATCAACATTATTGGCATTGTATGGTCATCTGTGGACTGCTGAAATATATAATTTATCTTTTTATTGCATTGCTTAACTAAAATTAAGGGAAATTCATTCAGTATTTATTTTTATTAACTGATGTTAGTCAAATTAATCAATTTGAAAATACGATTTTATAAAATTAATCAAGATATTGATACACAACATTATATAATTGGATAATTTACATTTATCTATGCTTAGGATATCAATAAAGAACTTTTTCGTTGAAAGAAAATAAAACATCAACAATTAAATAAGAGATATATAAATCCTATTTTTCATATTAATTTGTATGTTTATATCGTATTTTATATTTATTTATTGTTATGATTCTATATGAAAAAGGAAAAAGAATTTGAATATCCGATTGCCTATGGCTATGAGTCGATATGTTTTTGCACCGAGTAAGGTTGAGACTTGAGATTGCGATTTCCTAGCGCGTTAAGCCCGCTCCTCTAGAGAACGATACTAAGCGGTTAATAAGAGAAATTTAACAAAAAAAAAAAAAAGTAATAACTGAAAACGGTGCCGTTTAGAAATCACCGCTCCGAGCCGTCAACTGCTGATCAAGAAATAAAATATAAATAAAAATATTGAAATTCTAACCTCATCCCAATTTAGACCAAAATCAAAACAATCTCTCTCTCTTCTTCTTCTTTGCCCCTCTCTTTATTCAACGACCAAACCCTAATCAACACCTCTTTTATTTCGATTTAAGTCTTTTGGCGATGATTTAGTGTGGGGTTTCTCTTCAGATCCGATCCTCCTCAGGTGAGCACTCTTTTTCTTTTCTTTTTAATATTATATCTTTTTCGATTTCATTTTATCTTCAATTTGTCGATTTGATTGACCAGATTTTCGTAATAATCTTGTTTTGTTATCAGTTCTGTTTCTTTCCCCCTTCCTTTGGTTGTGGAATTTAATTTTCATGTGTAGTTAGAGTAATTTTGTGTTCTTTTTCAGACAGAATAGAACTATTTTATAAAATCCTTGGCTTTCCATCTAAATTACCTCCAAAATTGATTTGGGATAATGGGAGGGCGTATTTTCATTTGTTTTCTCAGTCCAGGGGAAATTAAATGTTAGAAATTCTATCCCTTTGAGGCTTTTTAATTATTAGAACTGATTTGTAAAATGTTTGGGGTTGCTAGTTATTTTGAAGAACAGAAACAATGTCAGGTTTGCCCTATCGTTTTTTAGTATATTAGGCCTGGCTTAACATTAGTTTTAGGAGCTTATTTCCATTTGGAAGAAGCTACAGCACTATCTTAGATTTTGCAATAAATTTCAAAAAAATATTTAACTGATCTGGAGAGGATAAGGCATAAGAAACGCATGGTTTTGGAAGGAATTTAAATTTTGAATGTTTTTGGACCGGGTGTAGCTTCCATCTGAGGACTGAAGCATTTTGAGGTCTATTCAAGGAAGAGGAAGACACCATGGTTTATCCAATAATATATGGCTTAGTTGTATTGCTGATAATATGTGCATTGTGCAGATTGGATGCGTTTTAGCAAAGTACTTTGGATGGGCGATGATAGTTGAGATGGATAAAATGTCTGCTCCATCTTCCAGGGAGCGTGCACAGAGTCTTTATGAGAAGGTATATGTTTTATACTTTAGAAATGAGGTTCCATTTTAGATTCTTGTCATTATGTTGTTGGGTACATTCTGCAGAATATAGAGTTGGAAAACAATCATAGGAGATCTGCTCGGGCGCGAGTGCCTTCAGATCCCAATGCATGGCAGCAGATGCGTGAGAACTATGAGGCTATAATTCTCGAGGATCATGCTTTTTCTGAGCAGCACAATATTGAATATGCTTTGTGGCAATTACATTACAAGAGGATTGAGGAGCTACGAACACATTATAGTGCTGCACTAGCTTCTGCAGGGTCAAACACGTCTCAGGGTGTGAAAGTTCCTCCACGACCTGACCGACTTACAAAGATAAGACTGCAGTTTAAGACTTTCCTTTCAGAGGCAACAGGATTTTATCATGATCTAATTTTAAAAATCAGAGCAAAATATGGTCTTCCTTTTGGCTACTTTTCTGATGATTCAGAAAGCCAAATTGTTATGGACAAAGATGGGAAGAAATCGGCAGACATAAAAAAAGGTTTGGTGTCTTGCCATCGTTGTTTGATATACTTGGGAGACCTAGCACGGTACAAAGGATTATATGGAAATGGAGACTCTAAATCACGAGAGTATGCAGCAGCTTCAAGTTACTACTTACAAGCTGCATCAATTTGGCCATCAAGTGGGAATCCACATCATCAGGTTTTTTCTTTACGTTCCTTCACTTTTAATAGGTTGTCCTTAACTTTTTTGGTCCAGTAAACTTTTGGCTCATGCTTTATATTTTTGCTGTTTAAATATATTCTGACTTCTAAGATGGACTATGATCTTATTCAGCTAGCTATATTGGCTTCATATTCTGGAGATGAGCTGGTGGCTGTTTATCGATACTTCCGGAGTTTGGCACTGGATAACCCCTTTTCAACTGCAAGAGATAACTTGATTGTTGCATTTGAGAAGGTATAAGTCCAAAATTTGGAATGTGTGTTTATTTTTGCACTTATTTCTGGTAGCAATTGTCCTTACTACGGCCTTGTGGATCTGTATTATGGATGATTGATTCATATTTGTTTTTGCATCTATGACATTAAGTTGCTGGCTTGGTTGACACTTTGATGTTTGTATTGCCTTCTTAAGCATTATTTTTTAGGTCTGAAAATTTTAGATAAGCACACCGTGTCCTGGATAACTTTCTCCAAAGGTGCTCATTCATGCTTTGTATGGTTAGCTAAAGCTACAATGTGAAATAATGTCAAACAGTTGCGGTTGCCTTATATTTTCTACTATGGGGGTTTTGGGGAGGGTTTTTAACTATGGAAAAGACTTCACCTATTTTCATGACCAGTTTCTGACATGGTAATACAACTATTAAATTTACAACTCTTGATCCCATAGGATATCTGCAATTGTTGTTAAGAGTGTGATTAGAATATCTGCAAGTCTTTTTTAACCTAGTTGTGAGTGGAGTTGTATTTATATGATAGTACTAATTGGATATGTATATAACTATAGAAATTGTGTTAAATATGTTCATTTTCTATGCAGAACCGTAATAATTACTCACAACTTCCTGGTGATGTTAAAGCTCCATTGGCCAAGCAGCCTGCTGTACGGTTATCAGGAAAAGCTAAAGGGAAAGTGGAAGCAGAACTTTCATCCAAAGATACAAAAATGGAAACGAGTCCTGCCAGGGAAAAAGTATCTGGTCTCCAGGATACTTTTAAGACCTTCTGCATTCGATTTGTCCGGCTAAATGGCATTCTTTTTACACGCACAAGGTATACATTCTCACAAATTTATTCTCTTTTGTTGTTGACCAAGTTTTATGCGTTTGTGTTTTTATTTAAGTTTTCCTTGTGCAGCCTGGAGACGTTTTCCGATGTTCTTTCTCTGGTTACTGGGGATTTATGTGAACTTCTCTCTTCTGGGCCAGAAGAGGAGTACAAGTTTGGTGCAGATGCCGCTCAGAATGCACTTTTCCTTGTTAGGCTTGTTGCCATTCTCATATTTACAGTTCACAATCTGAAACGCGAGAGTGATGGTCAAACATATGCTGAAATTGTGCAGCGTGCTGCCCTGCTTCAAAATGCATTCACTGCCATTTTTGAGTTGATGCGAAGTATAGTAGAGAGATGTTCACAGCTCCAGGAAGTTTCTTCAAGCTACATCTTACCTGCTATTCTTGTTTTTGTAGAATGGCTTGCTTGCTGCCCAGATGTTGCAGTAGCTGGCAGTGATGTGGATGAGAAACAGTTGACTACTAGATCACTTTTTTGGGAACAATTCATATCATTTCTTAATAAGATCTTGTCAATTACGCCTATGGGCCTTCATGATGGTGAAGGTGAGACATGCTTTTCCAATATGAGCAGGTACATAGAAGGCGAGACTGAAAACCGTCTTGCATTGGGGGAAGACTTTGAGTTGCGAGGGTTCTTGCCACTTGCTCCAGCACACACTATTTTGGACTTCTCTAGAAAACGTTCCTTTTTTAATGATGGCGACAAGGACAAGAAAGCCCGTGTCAAGAGAGTATTAGCAGCTGGGAAGGCTCTAGCTAATGTCATTAGAGTTGATCAGAAAAATGTTTGTTTTGATTCAAAAGCCAAGAAATTTCTTATTGGTGTTGAGACTTCTGAGGATGTCACATTCAGTTCATCTACATCACTGGAAACAAATGGTGTGGGGCATGAAATCCCTTCTGAAATGATGATTAATGTTGCAAGTATGCAGCCAATCCCACAACCAAGAATACTTGAGGAAGAGGATGATGATGAAGTGATTGTTTTCCAGCCAGCTGTGAACGAGAAGAGAAACGAAGTAATTGGTTCAAACCAGCCACTCTTTGACACTTTGAAGCTTGTTCAAAGTAGCTCTGCTGATGATGTCAAATTTTATGGCAGTGCCATGTCTTTTCCTCTTGCTAGTCTTCATCAGCAAAATACATTTGAGGCTAGTTCTCCACTTCCTTTATCTGTTGGTAGTATTGCCCCTCAGCTTCCACAGGCTGTTCACATGCAATCATCTAAGTGGTCAGTGGAAGAAGCTACTTCTCTTGTTAATAGCTTGAAAGGTTTGCCAGTGTTGGAGAATGGCCTTTTAACAAAATATGAGATGGGAGATAATGCAGTCCTTTCTCATCCTGCTGCATATTCAGATGGTATCCACACACTACCCATCAGTACCAATGCTGGTGGTATATACTACAGTCAAATGAAAGTTCCAGATACTGTGTTCCCATCCAGAATTGATGCTGTTGTGTCATCTGGAGTTGCTGATGCTTTGGCTGCTAATGCTTCCTCTGCTTTGCAAGTTGGATTGCGGAAGAATCCGGTTAGCCGTCCAGTTAGGCATCTTGGTCCTCCTCCTGGTTTTAACTATGTTCCTTCAAAGCCACCAAGTGAGTCTGTTTCTGCTTTACAACCGGAGAACCCCCTGATGGATGATTATAGTTGGTTGGATGGATATCACTTATCATCATCAATGAAGAACTTTGGGCTTGATAATTCCCTCAATCACGCAGCTCATCCCAAACCCCAGTATGTCAATCACAGCAGCAATGGCATGAATGGAACAGTAAGTTTTCCTTTCCCTGGGAGACAGGGTCCAGCAGTGCAATTTCAAATGGAAAAGCACAAGGGTTGGCAGGACTACCATATGTTTGAGCGTCTGAAAAATCAACATGAGGCGAAGTTGCAGCAGCAACAACTCATTAATGGAAACCAGCAGCTTACCGCACAGCCCGAACAGTATCAAGGACAATCAGTCTGGACAGGTCGTTATTTTGTGTGATCAATCTGGTAACTTCACTATTTTGTTCATTTTCTGCCTCCTGATTTGATAATTTATTTTATTTGTTGCAAAATACGTATTCATAAATTTTCCATCTAAACTTGCATTTGTTTTTGAGGTTCTTGAGTTGAGAATGATTCCTGGTGTAATGCATCTGTTTGCTGCAAAATTCAACACCATCTTTGAACATTGTTGATATTGGGTTTTCGTTGGAGCATGGCTGACCCTGGCTTCTGGTTAGCACTTGCTGCTAAACAAGTGAGTATTGACTCGGTTAATTTCTCTTATCATTTACCAACTACTCTCCTCTCCATGTGTTTGTTCGTTTGGACTTGGTTTTTTAAGATAATATGTCTCTCTCTTGTTTGTGTAAGCTCCTCCATAACAATAATGCACAGTGAAATTTTTTTGTCCTCATCCACTCGGTTACATTCTGTATTTAGTGCTGAAAAATATTTTCCTGTGGAATTCTTGTTGGCTGAATTTGGTGCACATTGATATGTATTTGCATGTTTATCTCCAATATAAGTTGTTCTTAAAATTGATTTTGCAGATTTGGATGAATATTGAGGAAACCATCTGAGACGCTAAACTTGTAAGGAGTACAAATGCCTTTATTGGTTACTTGGGATGGAGATAAACCGTGAGAATTGGTTGAGAAAAAAGAAGCTTGGTTTCCTATCCTATTACTTACCCCACTGCTCTCTGCCTATATTGTTGTTACAAAGTCAGCATCCGGCAGTTGCGACTGAGTTTATGATGTTTGTTCGACCCATTTACTTTTGAAGCCGATGTTTGGATGTGGGTGTCTTCCTACTGGTATGTTTTCGTTTTGGATTATTGTTGTGTTTTTGAGTTTCAGACTGTGCTTTACATAACATTTATGGATCCAAGACTTGACAATGCTGTTGCTGTTATTAAGAATTGGTCACTACTTTCTTTCCCTTTCAGTCTCTGATGAAGAGACTTGACATTGTCTGTATTCGTTAAAGAGATCTTTTTTTATTATGTATACCTGAGACTGAGAGCTGCAGGAACAAAGTTTTTTCTTCTATTGTCAGTCAGCCTGGAAGTTTCATGCTCATTTAAGACTTATTTGTTCAAGATAGATTTGCACTTGTTTTGCTAGAGAATACAATGTTTTAATTAAGTACGAAAGAAGTAAATTAAATTAAAAATATCGTTTATATTGTGCATATTTTAGTATCCAAGTCAGAGTATAGATGCCACGAAAACACTCGTTGGAAACCTCCCTCGTCTTAATCATGTTTTGTCTTGGGGTCAAGACGTTTATCTAATGGAAACATGTTTTATTAAACACTATTGAACAAAAATTTAAAAAAACATAGATGTTATATCATAGAACAGTCTTATATATGCAAAATTTAATATTATTAATTTAAATGATTATCCTATCAATTTAATTTTTTATTTAAATTCAAATTTTTTAAGATTAAACTATTTAAAAGTAAAGAAGAAGGATTAAGATGACCCAAAATTGAAACGAGGAATCAAGAAATCTCTGGTAAGTTATCTCACGATTTTTTTAAAAAATAATTATACGACTAAAAGAATCACTAAAAATAAATCAATTTACTAAAAAAACAAAGGAAAAAGAAGTGGGTTTTATTTAAGAGAAAACCAAAACCCCAACCTTTAAATTCTATTCTACTAATTAAATCTAACAAGGAAAATACAAAGGAACAGGAAGAATTAAAAAAAAAAAAAGTTTCCCTTTCCTGTCTATTCATTCTTTCGGCTGATTTTTTTCTCTCTTTCCTTCTTTGTCTTTCTCAATCTCTCCCTTTGATCAAGTTAATTACAACAGTGATGGAATGTAGACGATAAGAAAGAAGTTGGAAAGAATAAAGGAAAACCTATGACATGTAAAAAGCTTTTGCAATTGGAAAAACCGATTTTGCTTTGCAAAAATTGGTGTGCCTATTTTGAGTTCAAATCGAAGGAACAAACTTTGAAGAAAAACTAAGGGTACCCAGAAAGAAAGAAAAAAATCAGAAAGCTATGGAAGGTAAAGCTCCTCAATCTCGATCAAAGTTTTGAGATTTTTTTATTAAGTTTGGGGTTTTTAAAGTTCCTCAATTAGTCAATTGTGACTTCACTGTAAGTGTAATATTTAAATAAACTTGCATGTATGGAGGAATGTTTCGGCAATAAGCCTAGCAGCATTTGTAAATTTGCTTTTTGACCCCGGGGTTGTTGTTTGGTTGTTGGGAAAATGGAGGAAGAAATACAACATTCTAGCCATGATTTTTGTTTCCAGCAAAAATGTTAGGCTTTTTTTTTTTCTTGACTTGTTTATCAACCGCTAAGCTAAGCCTAATGTGTGATTGTTTAAGCAAAAATTTGTTAATGACTTTGCATCTGTAGTAAGTTGCGGAACAACAAATTTTCGTGTAATGATTTAACCTTGAAGCATCTGCTTTTCTGGTGTAATGGTTTTACTTGTCTTTAATGATATATAGACATGACTTTTCGGGATACCTGATGTTAGAACCTGTGTTTGCTTAAGTTTGGTTTAGGGTGAACCAAGGGAACTTCCGGTTGTGTAAAGTGTCATAACCAGAGGTACTTGTAAAAACAAAAGTGAAATATCAAGAACATTGCGTGAGAATGTGAAGGTGTAAAATGGCCACCACTGAAAGAATATACTTATCTTTTCTGCTTAACTCCTAGTAATTTAGATGAGGTTTTTGCTTTGTTTTACTTTTTGTTAATTAGATTTCCCTCGTATATTACACTATTTCATGTAATTGGCTTGTACCTGTTGTACTTCATCACCTTGATAGAAATTTACCAAGCATACTTATATGTCATCCGGGCTCTGATTTGTACCGTGACATAAAACTTATAAGAAATTTTAAACTATTTTTATCTCTATCACGCTTAATGCTATCATATCTAATACATCTTACGACTTCTGTGCAATCATTTTAGATTCGGGTGAAATGAAGACCGAAGAGAATAAAGTTCCACTAGATCTTGTGAACAAGAAAAGAACACTCAAGACACCAGCCCAAGTATCGGCTCTTGAGGATGCCTACATAGGTATTATTTTCTTCTCTTTGAATGTTATTAAATGTTCCCTTTCATAGGTTTCAAAAGGAGTTTGGTTGTTTTTCCAGAGCAAAAATTTCCTTCGGATGAAATGAAATCACAACTTGCGGTGCAAATTGGGTTGACAGAAAAGCAGATATCTAGTTGGTTTTGTCACAGAAGGTTAAAAGACAAAAAGAGAGATGAATCCTACCGTAACGGACCACAAGAACATTCTAGTGGTGTTATTCAGGATCGTGGTAGTGGGCTCAGGCAAGATTCTTGTTGCAGTATTAAGCAGGGTGATTATCGGACTATTGATCTGAGGGAGGTTGAAAGTCGGAGGGTTTATGGCCAAGAATTTCCTTCCGCTGACCTCAAATACGAGCATAGGAGTCATCAAAATCCATATGATGACCATATGGAGGATACATCTTCAGAACATAGTTTGTCTTTACATGATCAACCTCTTTCTGAAAGTATGGCCCCTTGTGAAATGAAAATTTCTTCTAAAGTTACTGAAAATAGAGCAATTACAAAAATAAACCCCAGGAATGCTAAAAGTATTGGTTATAAGGCATCAGGATATTTGAAAGTTAAGGGTGAAATTGAAAATCCTGCTATTACTGCTGTGAAGAGGCAGCTAGGGAGGCATTACAAAGAAGAAGGTCCGCTGCTTAGTATTCGTTTTGATCCACTTCCATCTGATGCATTTGAGTTCCCTAGTAGCAATCCAGTCAATGGTAAGTCCAGTACCCAGATACTTGTTTTATACAAACTATTTTCATGGAAGTCTTTTTGGTCCTAAGCTTAGAATCGAGAGATGAAGCTGCGTAGAAGTGTTTCATAATTATATTAAAATATTGTTAGCTAGCTTGCTTTCAAGATTCTTATCCATCTTAAGTAGAGGTTTTACATGTACGAAAGCATGCTTGTCTAAAGCATGAAATACTTCCATACTGCACTAATGAGAGAATATTCATGCCATACTCTTTCTTCCTTCTATCAACCTTCCTGTTGTCTCCGCATGTGAGTGTGATCTTCAATCTTGAAATATTTGAAACCTCATTTTTATCTTCTATTTGTTGCTTTGAGTAGAACCAATATACTTTGGAGATTCCCGACAGACCCATTCTCCTGATATCTCTGGAGTTATAAAGCAACCAAGCCATAACATTGTAAGTGGATTCACTTATGCTTTATTTTCCCATTTTAGCATACATAATCGACGCCCAAGCTATACATATATTATATTCTGTAGTTATGATCCTGTTACGCTGTGTTGAACATTAGTTTGAGTTCATATCAGAATATAAACTAATGTTAAACTTTTTATCTCAAGGCACCATATTTCAGTCCTCTTGAGAGAGAACTGAATTCAAGGTATTAATTTTGAAAACTGAGGTTTGGAACGAGTATTATACAATTGGTGTCTGCTGATGTGTCAGGCACTGCTTAATTTACTGGGGTTATGGCCAAGTAAAATGGCTAACTTGTTTTTCGTTTTGAGCAGTTACGTTTAGAAGTCATCCAAATTTTCTTTGGAAGGTAGAGTTATACTCTATCCTTGCTAAGAAATCTTTTGGGTCCTTTATATCGGATTTTCAGTTGAACTGCGGTACAACCACTTCCAGATATAGCTTTTGACACTGCAGCTTGGAGTGGCTCACAGTAATGCTTTGTACGAGTATTGAGTGTCCATTATTCTTGGTCAATACATGGAAGTCAATCCAATCCGTCCAATTAGAAGTTATAATAGAAACTCGTATTTAACCATATGGATACCATCTTTTGAAGAATAAGTTATTTGGTGTATTTTGTCCTACATCCTTCTCTCTTTAATGATCTTGTAGGTAGATGTACGTGATATCAAGATTAGTTCTCAAGATTCTCATATTGAGGTTGCCAAATCTAACACTGTGCATGGATCAGAAATACAGGACAGAAAATCTCATCTTCAATTAAAACATATGTCTTCTTTAGATATCTACAACTGTTCTGCCGAAAAAACGACTCTCAGTGATCGCAAACGAACTACATCGAGCTCAAAGTTTGCTGTTGGAAAGACAGGATTGAATTCTTTTTCTAACCATCCCAGCCTCTATGGTGTGAAAACTTCCAATGAACAAGAAAAGCCATGGTTGCATGATGATGATAGCAATACCTATAAGGCCCTAAAGAATGAAAATCTATCTAGAACTTTAAATTCAATACATGGGTACAGTGAGTCCCTGTGTACCGAGAGAGTGTCATCTGCGAAGATTGCAAAGGTGTCATATCTTGGCTTATTTCTGCTCACTGCTTTTTATCATTCTACAGTTTCCATGGTAAACGTTTAGTCGCGAAATTGATATCTGTCACATGATCTGCAGGTTGAGAAACTTAGCGGAGAGTGGAAGACAAAAAAGGAGTGTCCTGTTAGAGTAAAAACTGATATGAAAAATGATTTGAGAGTAAGTTCGCGCCTTAGTTTCCTTTTGGTCAATAAGCATATCATGTACCGATATCTTGCTTGCTTTTGACATTGTTTCATATCTTAAGGTCTCCAAACAAGTCAATGTTCAATGTCCTCAACAAGATTGTGCGGCAAATTCATTACATCCCAGATTGTCTCTGTTGAAAAATCAGACTAAAGGGTTAGTATTTATGTCCTTTTTACCCACTCCTCTTTTTCTATGTTGTTCAGACTTGGATGTGAATCTCGGACATAGGTATGTGCCCGACATGGATGGGTTAAATTTTTTCTATGTTTTTTTCTTCGTATGTTTGGGGAGTCCTTGGAGAATTATACCCCCATACCCCATGTCTATCGGAACGACATTGATGTGTTAGTGTTTCTTTTAAGTGATGAGGAAAACATAATCCGATTGTTGTAAACTAGAACATCTTTTTTATTAGTGAACGTCTGGGTTTGAATCCAAGCATTTGCAGCTCTTCCCCTGTCCCATCTTTATTGCAGTTTATACTTTATAGTACTCAACCTCTGAAACTATTTTATCTCTTCTAGATCTTCCATGGATGTACCTTCTAGCTTCAATGAGGATGAAACTGATTCGTCTGCAGATTGACAATGGTAGATGATGCGCATGGTTGATGGATTGTACAGTGAGGCTTAATGTGCTATCTTTTGACTCGAGTAGATTAAAGGTTGGTTTTGTACAGCTTTAGAAAAGTTTGTCTTCCATGGTACTAACTGGAAAATACTGGTTGGAACATCCAGCATTTTTGTTCATTGTACATTGTCGTTAAAAAAGTGCTGTTCCACTGTTCATATGCATGTAAAAAAAACTTGTGTTCTTTATTTTTGGGTGAATCTCTTCTAATTTACAGTTCCGCTAGTCAAGTGTACTGGCTCTGTTCCTGGTTGGTCAGATGCAGTTTTTTGTTCAATAAAATACAGACCAAGTAAAAATGATGTTTTTGCTACTAAAATTTCAAAACTTAGAATAAATATTATATTTTTGATGAAAGTATTTTCTTTGAACTTTTTTAAATTATTATAATATTATGAAGTGGGAGTCTTTTTTCCGTTTATTTATAGTCTTATAATAAAGGGTAAATTATAGTTTTATATTTGAAGGATGTTCTTGGCTTAGTTGTTAAGCCATTTGAGTTTCATGCTTTGAACTTAGGTTTGATTCCCCTTACAGGTAGGTCTGTGGAGTTTGTTTTTCTCCTTTAATAAATTAAATGTATAAAAATGTTTTTTAATATCTAATGAAATATTTTTTATTATTTTATTATAATAAAATTAACACTAACTTTAAAAAATATATAAATGACAAAGAGTATATGTATAATTATTTTATTTTATTTTTAACTGTCACATCGCCAGTATATTAATTTTTAACGGTCGGTGATTATTTTGATATTATTTTAATAATTGACCGGTGTATTTAATTTTTTTTTTAAATATTATGATCATTTCGATATCAACCTCGTAAAATTGTGAATTTACCTTGTAATAGAAGAGAAAAAAATACAAAGCAAGCCCAGCTCAATGGCTTAAGTATAAGCCCGACAATTTAAAGCCGCCAATTCTTTCACCTGGTAAAAGATTGGAATATATAATTATACAGACAGAAAACGAAACGGCAGCCATTAATAAAAATTTCAGCTTCTTGAATTTCTTTGACGGGAAAAACAATGATGGAAGGCGTAGTGGTAAAGCTCCCTTCTTTCCCATTTCTAAAACCTGCTATTTCACCTTCTTCCTCGAATTGTCGTCTAGGTTTCCGCCGTTTATCCGCTTCGCTTTCCGCCACCGTTAAAGAAGGCTCCGTATCATTAGGACACTCAATCCGACCCGACTTCCCCATACTCCACCAGGTCCTTCAATTTCCCTTCTTTCTTTATTTGTTTGGTTAGTTTCAGCTAATTAAGTTTTCTTAAATTTTGCAGGAAGTAAACGGGTCGAAACTTGTTTACTTAGACAATGCGGCAACCTCTCAGAAACCTACGGCAGTGTTAAAAGCTCTGCAGAATTATTATGAAACTTATAATTCAAATGTTCACAGAGGAATCCATTATTTGAGGTACTTCATTTTCCTTTCTTCTATTGTGAATTCTTTTAGAAGCTAATCCAGGGCACAAGTGAATAGGATTGGGAACTTCTGACTAACGTTGTACTAACTGCAGTAGTTTACAATTACTTTATTTTTTCCAAATGCGTCTTTAGAAAGTACCCCGTGACACTCTGTTGCAAAACCATACCATATAAACTATCTTTTCTGATGTTCGAATCATGTATTTTTTATTTAAATTATTTATGTCATATATTATTTTAAAACATTTCACGAAAAATCAACCTATTACGAGATGAAGTGAGACAAAGTTGTATTATCGAAGGTAATCAAAACTCGTATCATGTAATGGAATGTATATTTTTATTAATTAGTCCCGCTTCTGTACTAGTTGGGTCCTAAAATAAAAGGGTTTAGGATCGATTAGTTTTAAAAAAAAAATTATTCCAAATTTTAAAAAAATTATATAAATTAATTCGGATACCCGTGACCCCAAATTATGAGTACCTGATCATTGCAGGTACCCGAGCCGAGAATCTTGAGGATTCAATGTTAATGGATCGAGTCATGAGTAAAAAAATAATATTTAAAAATTTAGGTACTCAGAATTATGAATGCTATGAACAACATTAATTACGCATATATTATATGATATTATAACTGATTTTTTATACAATGTGTTACACCGTAGTATATATTTTATATTATAGGCATATCTTTGCGAATCACGTTTTTATTGAATAATATATCTAATGTGTAGTATAAAATCTACATTTTTTTATTGAATAAAATCTCTAGAGATGTGAAAGGTCAACGTGTATCTTAGTGAGTACTAGGGCCTAGGAGTATGCTTTCAGAATTTTGGAAATTTCTCCTAAATTTAAAAAAAAAATACTTCTTTTAAAATTTTAGAATTCATATTAAATTTTAAATATTTTTAACTCTCCTCTCATAATTTTAAAAGTTTTTAATAATGTTTTCAAAAATATAGTATATAGTATACGCATATCATTGATAAGACACAGGGAATTTTGTATAAATATTATGACCATTTTTTTTCTAAAAGTATTGATACTTCGCATACTATTTTTAAAAGCATTGTACTCTCTACAATATATTTAAAGTCAGTTGAAAAGGAAAAATTATATCATGGTCAGTCCCACCACGTGTTCATGGGACCGACCAATAAGAACTACCCATCTTTCCATGTCATATTTTTTTCCAAGTGATTTTCAACTTAAAAAATTAACAAATAATGAGGTGGCTAATTTTTATTGGTCGGTCCCATGAATGACGTGGTGGGACTGACCCATGATATAGTTTCTCGTTGAAAAGGGTTCTGAATTTATTTTTTATTATATATTTTTATTTAAACAGTTAAAATTATTTTATAAAAAATTAATTTTAATAATATTTTATACTAAAATAGGATTATAATTTTACTGATTTTAATATTTATAATTAAAAATATGATACATAATAAAATAGGTGTTTATTCTCATTGAATTCACTTTCATTATAACAAATACTATAGATTTAAAAATAAAAATAAATCTATTATATATTTGAAAATTTCCTATAATTATTATATAATTTTTATACAAATAACATAAAATTATTGATGAGATAAATAAAAACACTTTATTTTTTAAAAAATAAAATAAGAACGTGTCTCCCAAATCCCAATAAGTGTTCATATTCATTCCTATAGGCTATATGTACACGCACACGGAGAACTTTAAGCTTTAGAAAGTGGCAGACACTAAGAAGGAATTGAGATGGAGGGGATTCAGCACAAAACACTGAGAGTCAATGGCATAAACATGCACATTGCGGAGAAAGGGGAAGGTCCAATCATTATCTTCCTCCATGGATTCCCCGATCTCTGGTACTCATGGCGTCACCAGATCACGGCTTTAGCCGCCCTCGGCTACCGTGCTGTGGCGCCGGACCTTCGCGGATACGGAGGGACCGATGCGCCGGATTCCGTCTACGAATATACTTGCTTCCACGTGGTGGGGGATATCATCGCGCTGCTGGATGCGGTTGCGCCGCCGGAGGAGGACAAGGTGTTCGTGGTGGGTCATGATTGGGGCGCCATGATTGGTTGGTACCTTTGCCTGTTCAGACCGGACCGGGTGAAAGCGTTGTTCAATTTGAGTGTGCCGTTTATTCCTTATAATCCCCGGTTTAAACCGGTGGAGACATGGAAAGCTTTCTTTGGGAATGACTATTACATCGTCCGGTTTCAGGTTCAATTCCTTTGTCTATCTGTTTGTATAAAAAAATGTAGCAAAATGTACAAACTTTGAGTCAAGAGTAAGATGGATGCAGGAACCTGGAGTAATGGAAGCGGAGTTTGCAAAGATCGGTGTAGGAAGAGTAGCGTTGGAGCTGCTATCCTACCGACTACCCGATCCACTTCTCTTACCCAAGGGGAATCTGTTCGGACATCCACCGGATGCTCCTCTAGACTTGCCGCCATGGATGTCGCAGAAAGACGCCGACTACTACACCACCCAGTTCGAGAAAACCGGCTTCACCGGCGCTCTCAACTATTACCGTAACTTTGACCGGTATCCTTTTCATTCCTATTCCCCTCCCCCCCCCTAAATTAGTAAATTATAGTGATCGGAAACTCTGATTTTTGTTTTGTTTTTGTTTGAGGTTAGAAACTGGGAACTGAGTGGTGTTTGGTTGAAGAGTGCAATCACTGTTCCTGTAAAGTTTGTAATCGGCGACCTTGATCTTGTGTACACAATGCCTGGAATGAAGGATTACATTGACGGTGGAGATTTCAAACGGGATGTTCCGATGCTGGAAGCAGCAGTTGTCATGAAAGGAGCTTCTCATTGGATCCACCTGGAAAGTCGTAATCAAATCAACCAACTCATGCTCGAGTTCTTCTCAAACTTGCATTAAATATTCAATAAATGACTTTGTTTTCTGATTCTATGCACCACCGACGTGAAACCATCTTGATGCCTCAGGTATGAATCTTAAAAAAAATGTCAACCATTTTATATTTTTCTCTCAATTGTTACTTGTTATAAATACAAGTACAACACAAAGAAATGCTCTTTTCCTGCCTAATGATGTACACGTGATGATCAAACATATAAAGCTATGGATTTTGTTCTTCACCCACTGTCCCTACGTAAATAAAGAGAGAATGTCAGATTAATTTTTTTAATAACAATTATTATTCATTTCTAATGACTATTATTACCCATCATAATCACACATCAGTAATAAAACTAATTGATATGACGAAATATGTTTAGATATTAAAATTAAATAAATTTTATAATATTAACATTTGATTTTAAATTTAGATAAATAAATGTAAATTAAATTATTTAAATTTGTACCATCGAGACCAAACACACCACCTTTTCTTAAGCCATCTCCTTGAACTCTTGTTACCTGTTTTTTTATAGGTCTAGAGACGGGTGTAATTGACTTCATAGCTAGAGTTGATAAATCGTAAATAAAGACAAGTTTGATTCCTTCATTTCTAACCAATTGCCTCGATTTCTTTTGATCTGATGAAACGCGTGTGATTTCCATGCACATCATCTTTACATCTGTCAAGACGAGTTAAAGTTTTTTTAATATATAATATGAAATATTAAGGTCTAAAATTATTATAAATATAATATATTTTAAAAATGATTATGATAAAGAATAAAAAGATACATATAAATGTATTTATCGAAAATTGATTTGTAAATGCCAAACTTCGATGTCATACATCACTTTGCTTTGTCTGCATCTGGATTCAGCGACTATATGGTTCCAATAATTGAATGTAGTTGGGATGATCATGTCCGTCCTCTTTAGGATGAATAACACTTTTTTAAATATAAATTCAAATTCATATAAAATAAAGATAGAATAAATATTTTTTTATTATACAGATAAACAAAATAATCTATTATTATGCAAGCAGGAACAAAGGTAAATAGAAAGGAATGAATACTGTTTTATCTTTGTTTTATAATATGATTATTTTTGTTGTGTAAGAATTTTAAACTTTTATATGTTATATTGCTAAAATTAACAGTTAAGAAAAAAATAAAAAAATAACTTCAATTTTTTATTTTATATATCAAATAATTTAAAAATATATAAAATTATAAATTTTATATTCGATATAAATGAATTTTTATCCCATATATATTTTTTTAAAATTAAATTAATTATAAATTTATCTTTATATTTTAAAAATTATATTTTATGTTTCGTCCTAAATCTTTTCTCCATTCTTATGTAGAAATGTTTTCGTACGTATAATCAAACAATGATAAATTTGAATACCGAATAATATATTAAATCTATTCCAATTTTAAAATTTTGATCATGTGCAGCACTTGTAAGGCTATTTTAGTATTTTTCTTATACCCTACCAGCAAGGTATCTGAAGATCCCGACGCAAATAACTCTTTTCAGCAGAGTCCGAACTCCTAAACCGGATTCAGATAAACTATAATACTAATAGATGAAAAAAATCAATCCACGTGTTTGTTTTTAAGTGGTGGGTGACACATGGGAAGATAAATTTCTGTTCCCATAAATGGATGGGTGCGGACTGACAGATATCATGAGAATTTAGAAGATGGAAGGGATAGAGCACAGAATAGTTAAAGTGAATGGCATAAACATGCATTTAGCTGAAAAGGGGGAAGGCCCGGTGATACTCCTCCTCCATGGCTTCCCGGAGCTATGGTATTCATGGCGTCACCAAATCATCGCTTTATCTTCAATGGGTTACCGAGCAGTGGCACCAGACTTAAGAGGCTTCGGAGACTCGGACGCCCCTGACTCAGTCGCCAGTTACACTTGCTTGCACATCATCGGCGATTTGGTTGAGCTTATAAACGTGGTGGCTCCCGATGAACGCAAGGTGTTTGTTGTGGGGCATGACTGGGGAGCTTATATGGCTTGGTATTTGTGTTTGTTGAGGCCTGATAAAGTGAAAGCTGTGGTGAACTTGAGTGTACCGTTTATTCGGCTCAGTCGAGAAATTAAGCCCGTTGATGCCTGGAGATCTTATTATGGCAATGATTATTACATCTGTAGATTTCAGGTAAATTCGATATTTATCTTGATTCTTTACTGACCGAGATTCTGGGTTTCATTTCGATTTCCCATTAGATCTGAGATTTGACAAGCTTTTATTGTTAGAACTAAGAAGACCGTTTGCCATAAATGTGTGTATTGCAGAACCCTGGAGAAATAGAAGCTGAATTTGCAGAGATTGGTACGGAACGAGTTGAGAAGGAATTGCTGACTGATTTTCCAGTTTTGTTGCCGAAAGGGAAGTTATTCAAACGCCCATTAGATGAACAGATCACATTGCCTTGTTGGTTGTCGGAGGAAGAAGCTAACTATTATGTCACTAAATTCCAGAAAACAGGCTACACCGGTGGACTCAACTATTATCGAAACTTTGACAGGTAGAGATCTGTAACATTCACAAACCCGATCCGGCTTTGAATCCATGCATAAATATGCAACCCTGGTCTCTATTCTCGTGTACCTATGTTACTCGGTGCTCTAAGATACATACATCTGACATGAATTAGTTGTTTCTCATCTCGGGTTGATGTTGTTTTTCATGGCAGAAACTGGGAACTGTTGGCACCGTGGACAGGTTGTGAGGTGAAAACACCTGCCAAGTTCATTGTGGGTGATAAGGATCTGGTTTATCATATGCCGGGACTGAAGGACTACATCCACGGTGATGTGTTCAAAGAAGACGTCCCGTTGTTGCAGGAAGTAGTGGTAATGGAAGGAGTTGGGCATTTCATCAACATGGAAAAACCAGACGAGATTACCAAACATATCCATGGCTTCTTTACCCAGTTTGATTGAAAAAGCTTTTAGGTTTTATCCGTTTGTGTAATAAAAACTTGGCTATTATTTAATGACCTAAGCTAAGTTCTTTCTTATCTTCAACCAGTTGTCCGAAAATTTTGCGTGTATCTTTTGGTCTGCTCTCCTAAACATTGAATATTTGTGATTTAACTATTTGTGCAACGGTAATAATTTATTTGTTTTTATCCTTGACTTCTTTGGTTTAATCGATGGATTTTTCATAATTTCTGTCATTTTATTCTTTTCAAGTTGAAGAAAATCAATATTTGGACCTGTTACACGGAGTGAGATAATGAGACTGACCAGTTCGCGAGTTATTCAGACTCGGTTCGACCAAAGTTTGATTTAGATTCGGTTCGAGATCTTAACAAGCAAAGTTTACCTAAGCTCGACTCAAAATACTCGTGAACAAGCTCAAAATAATTATATTATATATATGCTCCATATAAATTAATAGTAATCTCATTAAAAAAGACAATAAAATAAATTAGCAAAAAAATAATAAAATAAAATAAGAGAAATTCACTAAAAATAAATTAACTAAAATAAAATGAGTATTTTTTTTATTTCTCAATATTGAATTTCGTTTCGTTATTGGTTATGAAAAGAGTTTTTAACGAGATCCTATCTTTCATAGAAAAATATAACAAAATTATCTATTTTGAGTTGAACCAAGCCTTACGAGTTTCGAGCCCAAGCCAAACACTATAATATTATTTTCGAACCGAGCTTCGACCTAAAATTTTGAATTTGTCGAGCCTTAAATTCGAGCTCAATAATACTATTTCCGAACCGAGTCAAGCTCGTTATCACCCTTATGCGTTCTGCCATCCAATTGTTTTTACGGCAACTATCATTACGTCTCCAGATTTCAGGTCAATTATCGAACTTTATTATAGTTCACCCCTTCATCTTCAAAATGACCGTTACTGAAAAACTATTCGAAACGTTCTAAACTCTAATATTTTTCGTTTAAAGAAAAATACAAGTGGAAACATAAGTTGGTTATTTAGAATTAGACATTCAAATCATATAGGAGGATAACAACTTGATAAGTTGCACCAAATTAGAAAACATGTCAACATAAACATTCAAATCATTACAAGTTAGAAGCAAAGAGCATAGAGAAAGATCAATCACAATGGAAACACAAAGCAAGATCCATGTTTTTCTTAAACAAAATTGTTTTCAACTTCAGACAGAAATTACAATCAGAAACCTTGAAATAAACCAAAAAGACATTAACCATTAGTTTTGGAAGATAAAACGTAGACTTCTCTAATTCATTCTCCTAATTAACTCGTTGATGTAATTCTCTCGGTTTCCGGCATCCCCTCCTTCAACATAGTGGTTCCTCTTCTTCTTCAGACCACCCAATGGTGCCTTGAGCTGAAAGGGCCAGAGGAAGTTGTTGGCCTCCTTGAAATGAGGTCCCACCGTCATGATCTCATGGATGAGATCTTCAACACAGATGATGCCAAATTTGCCAAGAGCCTGAAGACCAATAAAAGATAAGTGCATGGCTTAGTATTCACGTGTGTTGCATTGTCTATTATTCGTTTTAATACGGAACATGGAACATGGATCTGAAGATAGACATATGTTCACCCATAAATTCTTCCTGATAACTTTCTAAATGCAAAAATGATACTGACCTGCTCAACGATTTCATTGTCAGTCAATGCAATTCGCTGCTTGTTCAACTTCCCATAACCTCTTTTGCAAATCAACTCCCTAACACTCTTGAGGTTCGGGTATCTAGAACCATGCATCATTCAGAAATAAGGCAAGCATACAAATTTACTAAAATGGAAAGAGAGGATGCACGTTAAGGAAAAAGTTACCCGTAAGTCACATAAGGTTCAACGAGGTGAAGCATGTTCACCGTTGCCTTGTTCACTTTGAGAAAAACACCATTGAAAATCTGTATTTGATAAGAGCAAACACAAAGTTCAGATTTTCTTTATTTACAACAAAAAATAATTGTTTCCAAATTCATTAACAACAAACACCACCCTACAGTGTCAGATAGACCCTGTAAAATTATACCAAAATATCAAATGAACAAGGCTATTTCAACCAGAAAACCACAACACAAATTAAACCATTGACACACACAAAAATACAAAGGGAAAAAAATGGGAATTTGATTCTCATGGACCATATTTCTTCAGAGATTTGGTAAGTACCTGTCTCAAACGTAAGAGCTGCAAGATCTTTCTTGTCCTAGGGTGCATGGCATTGATACTGAAAACAAACATTTACACAACATTACTACTTGGAGTTTAGGTTCATAAACCAATAAAACATCAGAACACATACCCACGGATTCGAATGATAAACAAAAGCTTAGCTTCTGGATCAACATAGAACCCTCCTTTCAACTTCGCCTCCCTCTTCAATTGTATCAACTCTTTTTCCTAACAATTACCAACCACACACTATGATTAAGAAATTCTTTCAATTCAATGAAACCAATAATACATAAATCCGAAACAGAACATCACAATTTTACCTGAGCCTCATACTCCTTTGCATATTGCTTAGCCCTGTTGAAAATCAGCTTCCGGTTCTCAGCTTTCTTCTTCTTAGCAACTTCAAGCCCCTGCTTTTTGGCAAGCTCCCATTCTTCATTCCTCTTGTTCTTCTTCAAGAGTGACTCAGGAACCAAAGCCTTAACTTCCTCACCCATTTCTACCCAGAAATCATAAAAAGACGGAGCAAATCAGAAAACAAAATCCACATAATATCTTATAGTCCCTAGACAAGGAATCCCTCAACAACATAAACCAGAATCAACGACAAGGATCGTCTTATTAGAGCTTAACAGTAGATAAGATCATCAAAATATTTAAACGGATGAAAACCCATTTTTTTCTTTCTAATAAGCAATAACTTGTGATTAAATGGAAATTTAGAGAGTACGAGGTGATAAATAAATTGTTAATAGGATGAATGAATCAACGGGAGTACCTGTGGTGTAGAGTGTAGGATCTCAGCTGCGGCCGCTCAAGAAGTGAGTAAGGTATTGTGTATAATCTGATATAAAGGATTCCTGACTCTAGGGTTATTGAAATTTAAAAGTATTGTATGAATGTCTAGCGGCGGCCATTCTTGGGCCAGTATAAGCCCAATCAGTTTTGGGCATTTAGTTTATTTTATTCTAAGGAATATAACCCAAATCCATGTCACTTGGCACGACATGATTTAATAGAGGTAAGATGTTTTTATTAAAAAATTTAAATTCCACGGATTAGATTAAATTATTAAAAAATAAAGTTTAGTTGGATTATATTTGAATTTTAGGCCAAGATTCTCTGATTTGATTTGATATATTTATCATATATATTAGTTAATATTTTTATTAATTTTTAATAAATTTAATTTATATTAAAATTGAATTAAAATTAAATTACAATTTTTATTATATATAAACAAATCAGATTCAAAGTAAAATATATTAATAAATACAAATCAAAATTAAATTAAATATTTTAATTTTTGAATAAAATCAAAACTAAAAATAAATCGCCGTCTCTTCCGTCACTTTTCGGGAATACACTGTTTCTCTTTAAGCAAAATTAAAATATATTATTTTATTTATTTATTCTGCTTTCCCGAATCTCCAATTCTTTCAATCGCTCCATCACTTTTACAATTTACGAAGGTCGTTGGAAACCCTAAATCGCTAAATTTACTCATCCAAGAAGTACGAAATGGCGTGGAGAAGCCAATTATCTCGAAATCTCAAAGAACTGCGGATTTTGTTCTGCCAAAAATCCCCTTCCAGTGCCCCCGCCAGGTTTATTTCTGATTCTCTTCCCTCGATCTGAACTTTTAACAATTCCTCGCTTTTTCCATTTTAAATTTCATATATATTAATTTATTTTCTTTTTGCTATGTTGTATTAGATCATTCGTGGAGAATAATTACAAGGATCTCAAGACTTTAAACCCTAAACTCCCGATCCTTATCCGTGAATGCAGTGGGATTGAGCCCCAAATGTGGGCTAGATATGGTAATCCCCCCCCTGAAATTTGTTTGTTTTTATTTTGGTTCAGGAATTTTAGAGTACTGCTGAGAAATAACTAGCGGTCTTTAACGTTTTTGTTCAAAACGGTGAACCTATTTAGATTTGTATTTTGTTATAATAAAACATCCAGTTCTTCACCCTAGCTGCATTTCTGGTGCTGTTAATTGGTTCCATCGCGGATTTACAATCTAATGTTGTTCAAGTTATTCTAACTGCATCGTAACTTAAGATGCTAATATACATTTTCATTGTCAAGGTAGATTTGATATAAATAAATACGGAAAATGAGATTCGAGAGGAATCTTGGACATGTAATTATGAAATTAGAACAAAATTTAAGGGAAATTACTAATGTAATATCCCTTTGAATGGTAAGCATTGTGATTCTCTGTTGTTGTTAAAACACAATAAACTCTTTTGGTGGGGATTTGGCTGATGTATGAAAAATTTTAGATAAATTTGCCTAGGGGAGTTTTAGGTCGTAATTGTGGTAGAATGATTTTGAGTTTAGTTCTGTGTAGACTATAGATTTGATCACAAACTGGTGTCTGAAAACTGGGTCTGAGATTGTAGGAAATTCTTGGTTGCTGCTAGATCATGTGAGTTTTGGGTTGACTTGGCTGGCCGATTCTAGGGTAAGGCAGGTTAAGAAACATGAAGAATTAAAGTTTGTGATTAGTATTGTAGTATACACAAGAAATAATGTTTGAAGGAATTAAGAGTCAGAGTTTTGGGTTGACTTGTCTGTCCAATTCTAGGGAAAAACAGGTTAGCAAACGTGATGAATTAAAGCTTGTGAGTAGTACATACAAGAGATAAGATTTAGGAGTGAATTAAGAGAAGAAAGGATGCCGTTCTTGTATTGATTGCATGTGCATATTTGGTTGTGAACAATATGTGGAGATAGGTGTAGAAATTTAAGAAAGCATTCGAGAAGGAAGATGAGTGTTCGTTTTTAAAATAATGTTGAGGAATTTTCTAATCAAGTTCCTCTATGTTTTATCTTGATGTAAATTAATTTCCTATGTTCAAATATGTATCATTGGCTGTTTTAGACGCGAGTCCTGTGCGACTGCATAAGATGGAAGCAAAGATTCCATAAACCATATTCTATAATAGTAACTCCAGTGATTTTGAGATTATATATATATATTGTTCATTTTCACTTTCATCGTTGTATGAATAGGTATTAGTTTTTACTCATATTTCTAACTTCAAGTTCTAGTGATACAAATTCTTCTATATATCAGACAATATTTTTCCTTATGTAGTTATGTACCAAACACTCATAAGAGACTTACGAGTTTCACCTTTAGCCTTTATGTGTGTGCATGACAATTAAAGTATTCACAGTATCAACATGAGGTGCTTTCATTGTGCTTGATAATTTTTTTCTCATCAAATTTTTGTGCTCTTTGTGTCATCTGATTTCACTGATCATATTTGATTCCAATGTAGATAAGGGTGTTGAGAGGGGCATTCGCTTGGAAGGTATGAGCGAGCCACAGATTTTGAATGCACTAGAAGACCTTGCCAAAGCAGGGGCATCCACCAAGGCCTAAACATATTTCTGCTGCTATTCAATCCAAAGGTGTGAAATAAAACTCACGTCTTTCCGGGAACTGTTTCCTTCTATTTCCAGCCATCATAAAGTGTTTGTTGTCTTGCCTTTTAAAGGATATTACCTTCTTGATTACTGTTATGTTGCTTATTCTAGTCAGCAAACATGTTAATTATCAACCCGCGAAGTTAATTGTGTCTAAGCGCTCTGAACACACATCTTACATGAGTACCTGAAGGTGGAAATAAATAAATAACTTTTTTCTGACGGATTAATTTTATTTTTCATGTCATAATGCCAATGTGAGGTACATGATGTGCTCTGGTTCTTACTAACCTCACTGTATATTTTTTTTTTCTGATATAGTCTATGTTATTCATACTTGTAATTTGAGTATCTAGTAGGTAATATGCGATCAATACAAATACATGTCATTGTGTATTTGGATAGGGATTTGTACGTTCGTTTTTATTGAAAAGGTATATTCTTTCGTGTAATATTTGAGGTTTGAATCATGGTGTTATGGATAGAGAAAAATGAGTTGAAAAGATTCTTTCATATTGAGTCTCTGCAAAACTCGATCCAAAGATGAATACCGATGATTAAAAAAATCGTATACCCATGATAGTATTACATACATTAAACATAATACTTTTGTACATTTTAAATATATATATACAAAATTTAATAGAGATAAAATAGTTTTAACATTATATTCTAAAGGCTAATATATATATAAAATTTAATAGAGATAAAATAGTTTTAACATTATATTCTAAAGGCTAATATATATATATATATATCTGTAGCGACTTTTTTTAAAAAAAAAATTAAAAAAAAGTTTAAAAGTTCGGTGTGGGATTTGAAAATTCAATAATATTTCAAAATTTGGTATCCCGAGAGATGACACCTGAAGAACAGGATGTCACTCTTAATAGAACACCGTTAAAATTTAAAAATCCGCGGTAATATTTAAAACTCAATATCCCAGGAGATGACACCTGAAGAACAGGATGTCACTCCTATTGGAATACCGTATCAATTTAAAAATCAGTTAATCAGTTGGAGTCGCCATCGATCGTTCAAAAAAGTGGATCGAACACCGAAAATAAAACCAGAGAAAAATGGGTTCGGGAGTTGGTTACGTTTGGGGAAGGATTAGCACCCCATAATGCCCAAAATTGGTACCTAAAAGTTCGCATCGTAATCTTTAAAAAATATAAAGTTTTAATTAAATTAATTTTTAATTAAAAAATGCAAATCCTAATATCCACGACGATTCAAAGGAGATAACACCCGAAAACCGGGATGCTACTCTTAATAGAATATATCGGGATAATAATTTCTAAAAAAAAAAAATTACATGACATTTAAATAATGTAAATAAATAACAAAACATATGCATATATGAACAACATTATATAACCATGCTATATGTCTCGTAACTAGACATAATCAAATAATAATATACTTACAAAAATATATATAAATACAATAATATATAATACTACCGTATAATAATATAGCTTTATAATATAATAACAATAATAAATTAATGAAAGAAAGAACAAAACATACAATTAAATAAACAAATTAACTACACAATGAGGAAAACGACAATCCATGGAAAAATATGGACAAAAATAAAGGAAATAATAATAATAATAATAATAATAATAATAATAATAAAGATATATTTCTAATAATAATAATAACAAAACACATTTTCAAGGTAAACAATAATATAATAATATGATTTTCATAATATAATAATATATAACATAGTGAAAAACAAAATAAATAATATACAACAGTGATATAAATTTAAAAACAGAAGCATAGGACCTATTATGATATTTACCCATTTTAATTTAATCTACAGGACTAAAATGAATAATTAGAAAAATTAGCAGTTCAAATTATAACAAGATAAGGGTAAGATCGTAGAGTAAGGGAACCTAGAAGGACTAATAACATAGTTATACCATGCGGTGTAGACAAAAATAGAGAACTTGAAAAATAAAGGATTTAGAATGCAATTAACCCATTTTCAATGTTATAACCAAATGAATCAACAGATTCATTTCATGTTCACGCGTCCTTTATTTCTTTTTCTCTCTGTTTGCCTTTGGTCACCGATGGAGGATGACTCACGATGGTTCGCCGGTCGCCGTGCCGACCACCGTCGCTGGTCGCCGGAAAATTCAAAGGAAGCACTTTTCCGGAAGATCTCGATGAGGGGAACGCGATGGAGGGCTTAGATCTTCGAAAAAACAAACGTGGAAGCCTAGATCTAACGATAAGTATTCGAACATTTTATTTTTTTTACCTTTTGTCTTCCGATTTGCTTCGTTCTCTCCCTCTTTCTTTTTTCGATTTGTTGCCGAATATTATGGAGGTTGTTGCTTATTTCTTTTGCATCAAATATCCCTTTTTTTTATTCCATTTCTCCCTCTTTTACAACATATTTTCGGGGTTTAAATACCCGACTTTTACACATATAATAATGGAAAAGGTTTGAGATTTTTTTAGATCTATGCACATAGATCTAATTATTCCTAATCCTTTATTTTGTAGGTTCGAAAGGATGCTTGGGCGGTGGAGCAGATCCGGTGTCAGGCGTGGGCGGTGGCCGTCCGTGAGAGCGAATGAGGGAGCGCGTGACCACCACGCGCGATTCAAATAGTCGCGCGTGACGGCCACGCGCGCTGATCGGAATAGGCAGGGACAGAGGCGGCGACTCATTTGGTTAAGGGTGTTTAGGGTTTAGTTAGGTTATCATTAGGGTTATTTTTGGTTTGGATCTGATATGGGTATGGGTTATTATTGGGCTTAATTATAATGGGTCTGATATGGGTTATAATTTGGGTTGTAATATTTTTTATTGGGTCTGGTATTTTAATAATAAAGGGGTTCAAATGGGTTATTACGATATCATTATTCTAACCATGTATATAGACTAGGCTATCTTACTCTTTGTGGACGAAAAATATGCTTGTATGCAAAAAGTGACAATATGATCAATCATTATATGCATTGAAATCCCATAAAATTTATACATTATTTGAATTGGAAACTCTAAAATACTTTTTAATAAAGGTGGAATTTAGATGTTTCTTTCTTTCTTAAATTATATCGTTAATACATTAATTATTAATTGATATAACAAAATAAGATGTTAGATCTCTATGCCTTAATTGATATAAATCTTAATCACGTGATTAATTAGATTTTTATTCATATCACGTAAGTGGTTCCATAGGCGGACTTGTATTGGAGCCTATAGGGGCCTTTTCCCAAAAAAATGACATTAATTTTTATTCCTTTAAATTTTTTTAGGTTTTTAATTTGACCCTTTTAAAATTTTTAAAATTATTATTATATTTTAAAACTTTTGGATATTTTCAATTAAACTCTTTAAATTTTTAAAATTTTTAATTTAATCTTATTTTCTTTAAATAAATTAAACATCTAAACTTTTGAAAAATTTAAATAAGCCCTCCTATTTTTTCTAAATTTCTAATTAAATATCAGTTTTTGACTAAATTTATGAGTTATTAAGATCTATCCCTAAATGGTTTGACTTTACTTTGACAAATTTAATTAATTTAGTTTAACTATTAACTTTTTTTATATCAAAAAACAAGTATAAAGTTAACTTTAAAATCAATATTCAAGTCCTAAATATTTCAGTATCTTCCTCATAAAAACCCTAAAAATTGATGGCAAAATCAACGGCTGAAAACGCCATCAAGTCCGTCTACCATATCTTTACACTCTAGAAAAGTTCTGGCGTGGCAGAATCACACCGCAGGGCTAGCTCGAGTCAACGTACGTACTTTCATACGTACCTCAATTTTACGCAATTAATAAGAAATACCATTAAAGGGCGTCCGTATCTCAAAAAACGGAACACGCAACTTCACCGAAGCTAAACCCGGACGTGTTCCCGTTCAAAAAAACGAATTTGATGATCGGCGATAAGTCCGGCCGCTTTTGTAGATTTTCTGAAAGGAATTGGTTCCTTCTGGTTGGGTCTCTCTGGTCAAAAAACAAAGTCGCCGACCTCAACTCTTCGAACCCTATTTCCCAATCTCCTCTTCGATTCATCACGATCTCTTCCTATTATTTTAGTCATATTCGGATAACTCATAAGGTCATTTAACTTGATTCTATCTTTTCCATTCCAAGATTGATCGATCGGTTAATTGATTTGATTTGATTTAATTTAAATTTTAGCGGTTTTCACTTGGCTATGGTTGATTAGATCGAATGGTAATTTTTTACAGTTTATGTTTTTTGATTACTGGTTATTGCTTGGCTACAGATTGTAAACTGAAATATGGATTTGGTGGCTAGTTGCAAGGTATTTTCCTTTTTCCACACAATAATTTAGCTGTATATTTTATTTTTTATACTTCGTGTGTAATTGTATAGTAGTTGAATAATGAATATTGTTCGAGAACTGAACTTTTGTTTAGCTCTTTATCAAATTCAATCAACTAGTTTTTTTTTTTTTTTTTGCAATGTAATTGTTGGGTATCTGCTAATCCATCATGGAAGGGGTATCGACTACTGAACTTAGTTTGATAGTGGAGATTTTCTCTTGTTCCGATATATGCTATAGCTTAAGTGGTGTTGTGAATTAAGTAGTTTTATGTTTGTGAGTGAACTCATTATGGATGTTTTGTTGGATTCAATTATTTTATACGGTGAATTTTTATTATCTGTGGACAATGGCTCTCTAACTTTATTTTATACAGCCACTTAAATTTTGGCATTTTTTATATTCTGTCAGTCGGAGTATAAGACCAAATTCAAAAGCCGAAATTTAGTAGATGTATTATATGTTTTCTGTTACTTATTGTCAAGAATGGTGTTAATATGCTGACTCATTTTTTTTTTCTGAAAAGAAATTGTTTATGGAGAGCTAATTTCTATTTAATATTCCTATTGTAGGATAAATTGGCATATTTTCGAATAAAAGAACTTAAGGATGTTCTCACTCAATTGGGTCTTTCAAAGCAGGGGAAGAAGCAGGTTAACAGAATTTTTAGATTATGCACTGTATTTTAATTCTCTTGTTCTTATTGCCCTGTGTTCATCGTTCGTGCTGTTTTCATTCTCTTTTTCTCTTTAATTTCTCTGTATATGGATCCTAATTTTTATAATTTTTAATGATGTTTGATTTGCACCTAATTTGTTAAAATATTTACTGGTGGATTTAGCCACTTAAGATTCTTAATTTTTTGGGGCTATGATTATTGTTTTTATTCTGTTATCTGGATTTTTATTATAATTTGCATCTTCATAGTGTAGGATTATGTTTGACCACTCTGTAAATCTCACTTGTAGGACCTTGTTGAGAGGATATTAGGTGCTCTCTCTGACGAACAAGGTAAAATATTCTTTCGTACCCTTTCATTTTGTTCTAATGGAAAACATGCACTCCTGTACCTACCACAATCATTTATGGGTTCTATAATGTTTCAATATTTCTTCCCGGTATTACTTTTGCTAGCCTGTGAAAGCGGTTTTCAGAGTGCTAGTATTTAGCTGTTGATATGCTTTTGTCTTGAGTTTCTTTGGATCAATGAGATTGCAACATTTTACCTTTTGATCCACTCATTCCAAAATATTCTGCCGACTTTCCAATGTCTGCCTGTAAATTTTGTTTTTTAAGAGTGCGGCGTTTTGGGGAAGGGTTGCAGACGAGTATGCTATTCGGTTGATTTTTCATATTCCTGAAACCACTAATTTTAGCTTTTGTAATAATGTTGGGTATACTTTCTGCTTTACAGTTGCAAAGATGTGGGCAAAGAGGACTCCTGTGGCAAAGGAGGATGTCGCTAAACTCGTCGATGATATATATAGGTTTGTGTTTAAATTTATGATTTATTTTTATTGTAGATTTAGATGGAAAGATTTATAATGGGATTGGTTCGGATGTTTTTAATCATAAGATTTGTGTTTACATTTATGTTCCATTTATATTCAAGATTTGGATTTAAACATTTATAACGGGATTAGTTATTTTTCTTCCTTACCTTTTTTGAACATGGATGACCTACTACTTAGATAACACGATTCTGGCTAACTGGATCCAGTATATCTGATCATTATATGCTTTGATTTTCTTTACTTTCTCTCACTAAAGTGTACTTCTTGTCCTTAGGAAGATGCAGGTTTCTGGTGCCACTGAATTGGCGTCTAAGGGACAGGGTGTGGCAGACAGCAGTAAGGTTAAAATTAAAGAAACCGATGACTCCTTCCAAACTGATATGAAAGTTCGTTGTCCTTGTGGAAGCTCATTGGAGACTGACAACATTATCAGGGTATTGATAATGTGCTTATTAATGGTCTTTCCATAATCTGCTTATCAAATTGGGAAGTTCTGTTTGGTTGATTCAAAATAATTACTTAATTTTTGATGTCTGTCGTTGCTATATTTACAGTGCGAGGATCCAAGATGCCAAGTGTGGCAACATTTTGGTTGTGTTATAATTCCAGAGAAGCCTATGGAAGGAAATCCGGCAGTTCCTGATTTCTTTTATTGTGAGATTTGTCGACTGAGCCGAGCTGATCCGTATGTCTCTCCTCTGTTTGTGTGTGTGTGTGTTTGCATGGATGCCCTCCAAAATGTGTGATTACTTCAAAATTGATGGTCAAATTTTTGCTGATTGCAGTTTGGTTATTGGCTGATTAAATGTTATGATATAGAAATATGCCGATTATTTCTTATATTTTGCATCTAATTGAATGTGTTATATCTTCCAATCTTTATATATGTTAACATAAGGGATGTTCGCTTTAGTTTGGTTGGGTAAAGAATAATTACTTGTTGAACCTCTATGATAGTTTAGATATGCATTGTAAATATAAACTTTTGTGCCATCAGAAAATGTAGGAACTAGTTTTTCTTAGTGCATGTAAAATCAGTGGTGTGTGGGCGTGCACCTAGTTTTGCCTTAGTGCTGGACATAAAAGTACCTCAGACAACTTGCAAAATAGTGTTATTTGTAGCTGTGATTCTATTTTGATTTTCTAAAAGATAATACTGAATTATCTTTGATAAGGAAGAAACATGCTGTTTCTCAAGCACTTAGTGCCTGCTGCAATATATATTTGTCTTTCTACTGTAAACACTTTGTCCAGTATTGGAGTTGTATATGCTTGTATCTATCTAGTGTCCATCTGGGTGCATCAAGATTATCCTTTTCCTAGGCATATCATTAGTCAGTTATGAAATATTCTGCCATCTGTTTGACCTTAATTTTAGGTTACATTTTTTTAATTCATGATGTGGTTATGAATATGCAGTTTTTGGCTTACCATTGCACATCCTTTATATCCAGTGAAGTTGGCTGTTACAAATGTCCCTACTGATGGGTGAGTGCACCATATGAGAAATGTGAATGCCTCCATCTCCCCCTCCTCCACACAACCACACACAAAGTGAACTTTCTTGTTGTTTAGGTGTGAATATGGATATATTTATTCTTTCTCTGTAATGCTTAGTGACCTCTCTCGTATTAAAATCCTACATTTTGCAGTACAAATCCAATGCAAAGTGTTGAGAAAACATTTCAAATCACCAGAGCAGACAAGGACTTGCTGACAAAACAAGAGTATGATGTCCAGGTTGGTTAGTGTAAAAAAAGTGTACAGTATGGTCTATATTTTTTTTTTGTTATTTATCATGATGTTTTTGCAATACATCTTGTCAAATAGGCATGGTGCATGCTTCTGAATGACAAAGTCCCATTCAGGATGCAGTGGCCTCAGTATGCAAATTTGCAGGTCAATGGTATGATTATTAATGCTTTTCTTCTACTACAATGCAATTTATATATCCTTTTACAGCTTAATTTCTTTTCTACTGTTTATTGAGAAGAATACTTGGATCTAGCCAAAAGAGTAAACGGAAAAGAAAAAACAGAAAGAAGCATGTTTGCATTCAATTTCCCTAATTACAACCTTGTCAAGATTCTTGACCTCAGAATATTTTTATGCACTTCTCTATTTCAATTTTCATCAGTAACTGAGTTTTTTAAACAGGTGTTCCTGTTCGTGCTATTAATAGACCTGGCTCCCAATTGCTGGGGGCTAATGGCCGTGATGATGGTCCAATTGTGAGTTTTGTTCTTCTATAAAAGATTTTTTCTTTCTTTTTATCTGCTCTCCTGTTCTCCTCAATGTATACACAACCGTATGCTCCTTAGAATTTATTTTTACTTGTGCATGCATGATTAGAATGGATGGGGAAGCCGGCAGGCAGGTTATTGCATGTGCTTTATAAAAACAGTTAATTCTCGTTAGCTATGCAAGAAACACCCATGGGCTGGACTCTGATATCTTGTTTGTTGTGTATTCTGTGATCAGATAACCCCATGTACTAAAGATGGAATTAACAAGATAACTTTGACTGGATGCGATGCTCGTGTATTCTGTTTTGGAGTTAGAATAGTTAAACGGAGATCTGTTAAACAGGTATTTAAAAAATTCAATTCTGGATTGTTCATCCACTTGAATTACATGATTGATGCTTGCTGGGTATTTGTAGTATATATACATACATATATGTTCTTTTTGTCAAAATAAAGAGTTCTGCGTATAATGTTTTATCCAAAGCGTGCTAGTTATTTTATTGATTTTGGCAGTGCTCAAAATAGAATGGAAATATATTTAGTGCTTGCCATAGTTGACCATGTTATTTTCATACAACAACATTTAATATATATTTCATATTTCTCATCTATATATTTACAAATTAGACATTTACTACCTAATAGTTGTTTCCTTGCATTTTTTGCGAGGTGCATGTGGCAGCATTACATGGAAATGGGTATGGGATCCAAGTGAAATTAGATTGGGATTAAATCAGTGCCCTGAACAATGCAATGATGCATATTTGTCCTTTTCCCTCTCTTTTCCTTCAATTATTTTAAAAATTGAGAGAAAACGAATGAAGAACGGTGCTTTATCATGGCTGTGGTCTTAAAGAATAAGGAAGAGGCTGGAGTTGGCAAAAATTGAGAGATTGTGCTTGAGGATTAATCTAGAATAAAGAAGAGATGATAGGAAAATATATAAGATCAAACATGGGGCTTTCATATTTTATTGTTTGTTTTATTAAACTTTGTCAAGTAAAGGTCTCTCTTCACATTATCAACGTGGGTAACTTTATTTTTTTGCTTTGGTTTGTTTGTTATGAATACTATTGCCTGTTGGTTTGCATAATATGGGATCATTTCTATTGAATAGTTGATAATGAAAGAAGTAAAGAGATAGGAGCCTGAATTGGACTGGCAATGAGGTTTGCATGATATTAATTATGTTTTAGTTTGGATAATTGATTTTGACCTACTAACAGCAATATTATGCTCCTTTATTTTGAGTCGCATAATATTAATTATCTTAGTACTATAATTTAAACAGCAAACTCCTAGATGGGTATGCAACTGAAATTTGCTCTCTTATCATATGACTGGCCTAGATACTCAACATGATTCCCAAAGAGAGTGATGGTGAACGTATGGAAGATGCTCTTTCTCGTGTTTGTCGTTGTATTGGTGGTGGAACTGCCACAGACAATGGTGATAGCGACAGTGACCTAGAAGTTGTTGCAGATTTTTTTGGAGTCAACCTACGATGCCCTGTGAGTTATATAGTTTTATTGCCTATGTTTTTGCATATGTGCATGATTTATGATAGTAATATCACATGAAATTTGATTGGGCATCGTTTTTCAATTAATTAATTAATTATTCTTGTGAAGCATGCCTAGGATGGATGGTTATTGTGCCTCACAAAACTCATGGTTACAGTTTATGATGCATCACTTGTCAGCATAGTTGCTATAAAATGTCAAATAGCTGAGGCATCTTTCTTTGTTGTGTATTTTTAGATTTGTGTTATTAATATTGATCGAGGCTATCATCCATGGTCACTAAGATATTAATTATAAAAGAGTACTTCATGCTATATCGATGCACTTAGGCATGGTCATTAATGAGTAATACCATGGTCAAGTATAAGTTATTAGTTGATAAAATTTTGTATTCGGCTTAATATAGAATTAGTTATAAATTCAAATCTCATCACCTACAAATGTTTGGTGTCAATGGATGTGAATGGACCGCTTCTTTCCTGTGTTCTCCTTTTGCAGTTGTTCCAGTTTGTGATATTCATTTTTATGTGCTTATGTGTGACAGATGAGTGGCTCTAGAATGAAGGTGCCTGGAAGGTTTAAGCCCTGTGTTCACATGGGTTGTTTTGATCTTGAAGTTTTTGTGGAGCTTAACCAACGTTCTAGGAAGGCAAGCTACAATATTAAAATGTTTGTATCATTTGTAATTCTTTCAGGCTTTTGACAAGCATTTGTATGACTGCAGTGGCAGTGCCCAATTTGCCTGAAGAACTACTCATTGGAGAATGTTATAATTGATCCTTATTTTAATCGCATCACGTCCAAGGTGCGTACCGTCATGTTCTGTATTTATCTTCATGATGTCAATGTGTGGGATAATGATGATCGAACTGTTGTATAGATGAGAAATTGTGGAGAAGATATTACAGAGATTGAGGTCAAGCCTGATGGTTGTTGGCGTGCAAAGGCTAAAAGTGAAAATGAGCGTAGAGAACTTGGTGATCTTGCACAGTGGCACTCTCCTGACGGTACCCTATGTGAATCTGGCTGTTTGGAAGATAAGTCAAAAGCTGAAACTTTGAAGCAAGTCAAACTTGAAGGTAGTTCAGAAGGGCATACAGGTTTGAAACTCGGAGTCCAGAAGAATCGTCATGGGTACTGGCATGTTAGCATGCCTGAAGACGCAAACACCTCATCTGCTAGTAAATTACATGAAAGGCTTGAAAATCTTGGCCAGAAACTTATCCCAATGAGTAGCAGTGCTACTGGAAGTGGTAAGGATGGTGAGGATCCCAGTGTAAATCAGGATGCTGGTGGAACTTATGAGTTTACAAGCAATGGAATTGAACTTGATTCTGTGCCTCCGAACATTGATTCAGGATATGATTTTGCTAACCAAAACCAATTTGCACCAGCTGGAAATGCAGATGTTATTGTTCTTAGCGATTCAGATGAAGAGAATGAAATATTAATATCTCCTCCATATGCCTATACGGATAATCAAAACGATGCTGGCAGACTTAGTTTTCCAGTTGCACCTCCTGAAACTTCTCAACTATATTCAGAAGATCCATCTATTGGGCCCTCTGGTAATTTGGGTCTTTTTACTCCCAATGATGAATTTGACATGCCTCTTTGGTCATTACCTCCCGGAAATCAAGATGTCTCAGGGTTTCAACTATTTAGTACAGATATGGATGACGTCTCAGATACCTTAGTTGATCTGCAGCGTGATTCTTTCAATTGCCCTTCAACAATTAACAGTTATACATTGGCTCCTGAGACAACAATGGGATCCTCGACCCTAGTCACTGGTTCTTCCATTGGTCAGACTGATACAAATGTACATGATGGCTTGATTGACAATACCTTCTTTGCTGGAGAAGATCCCTCGCTTCAGATTTTTCTTCCAACCTGTCCTTCAGGTGCATCAGCACAGTCTGATTTGAGAGATGAAGCTGATGTATCGAATGGCATCCGTACTGACGACTGGATCTCACTTAGGCTCGGAGGTGGTGCAACTGGCGGCCATGGGGACTCAACAACTACTAATGGATTAAATTCAAGGCAGCAGATACCTTCCAATGAGCGTGCTATGGACACTGGTTAGTTTCCTTGCTCTTTTGGATATTGTAAAGCTCATGTTTAAAAATTTACCATATCACTGCCATCAAAGTAGACTAAATACACTCGCACATGACATTTACATGCATCTCATAATTCACCGCATTAGCATTTCCTACCGCCACTCTTTTCCTTTCCCATCAAGTTCCAACCATTTCTTTCTGCAGCTTCTCTGCTGATTGGTATGAACGACGGTAGACATGGGAAGCCAAACAGGCAAAGAACAGATAGCCCTTTCTCATTTCCTCGGCAAAAACGGTCGGTTCGGCCGAGATTATATCTTTCTATAGGCTCAGACACCGAGTAATTTTCATTTGCTTAGATTTATGGATAAATTTGGTGATCAGCCATGGTCATTTCAAACTAAAGCACGAAACTAAAATTTTTGAAAAAGTACTCGGTGCGAGCATGAGGCCTTCCTACCTGTAAGTGTTCAAAGGTCAGCTTATACTTGTAGTTGTGTAGGCGTTACTAGAGATAAAACACAGATGAAAGTTCCGTTTTTGTTAAAATTGTACAGTTCAATTTGAATTGGGTGAAAACAATCCACCCTGAAGTGAAGGCCGAAGCATCCGACCCATTCATCCTCTTTTTGGTTAGCTTTGTAAGTTCACCCGGATTCATTCATATATTTGAATGAAATAATATTCTTTGATCCAATAGTCTTAGTCTTAGTATCGCATGTTTCACCATTTTTTATTATTTATATCGAAAATGTGCAAATAACTCTAAAACTCTTGAAAGTCGTCAGTATCGTTGTTCGAGTGATCCTCTCCCGTTCCATTTTGAGTTTCCTTCACATTTGTGTATCTCCTATATCCGAATCATGTTTGGTGAAGAATAAGCATTCAACCCACTAGCCAATAGGAATCCATCTTTGTTGCATATCTAACAATTTCTTATAAACAAATCAAACTTTGTTACAGACCTTACAGATATCTGAAGAGGCACTGGAGTGACGGAGCCACATACCATGTAGGGTAAAAGGATTCATATGATCGGAACTGCAAGTCAATAAGGATCAAGCCATAAAATTTAAAAAGAATTGTAAGTATAATTATAATCCTAATTTTTGATACTATCTAATTTCAATCTATAATGAACAACAATTGAACGGAAAATTAGAATATATGACTTCAAGAAACAAAATTGAAACAGACTTTTAAGAGTTTAATGATCTAAATACACAAATATAATCAAGTACTTGAATTTTCAGTCTTTTTTAAAATGTACTTTTTAGAAAAAAATCATATATTTTATAAGCTAAGCTCTAACCGACTGAAGAAGGCTTGAACCTTCCCGAGAAACCTGTATAATAACCCTGATCATTAAGCTTAGTACTCTTTGACCCTTACCAATTAGATCATCTTCTCTACCAAAAAAAAAATACGAGAGGAAAAGGAGAAAATAATTAATTGATCTCAAGAGTACCAAACCATGGCAAGAGGCTCCTCGCAGTCGCAGTCCTCCACTTCCTCCTCCGCATCCCGTCCGAACGTCGCAGCTCCTCGCGGATCCGCGGCCGCCGCAGCCGGTATGCGTAGACGCAGGCTTGTCGGAGGCTCCTCCTCCGCTTCCGCTGCAGGATCCGTTGGTTCCGGTTCCGGAAGCAACATGCTCCGATTTTACACCGACGATGCTCCAGGCTTGAAGATCTCCCCCACCGTCGTACTCGTCATGAGTCTTTGCTTCATAGGCTTCGTCACGGCTCTCCACGTCTTCGGCAAGCTGTATCGCTCCAAAGCCGAGGCTGGACCGTAAGTCCCGATTCGAACTCGATCCTTTACCTTCAATCCTCTGTTGCTTTTGATTTTGGTTTTAGCTCTGTAAATCGTGATGACAAGCTTGTAACCGTTTCGTGCTTCTTAAGCTGTGTACTTTTCAATTTCTGTTCATGTTAGTATTTTGATGAAATGAATCTGCTTTTTTCTTTAAAGTTGTTTGGCTTCTCTGATGGTTTCCCTTGGGTGATGTCTTTCCTGTGGTTTTATTTTCGAGGGAATTCCATACACTGATTTTAAGACTATAGGGCTAAATTATTATCTTGATTTTAATTTACTCCCCAAGTTCAAAGTTCAAAAATGTTTCAAATTGTTTATTCAAATATCATTTTAATTACCTTATCACGTCCATTTTATATTTTGTGTGTTAATATTTGTTTTATTTTAGTGTAGATTTTTTTTTAAATTATATATTTATTTGAGAAATATATATTAGAGTTTGTTTTTAAATTTAATAAATAATTTATTTTTCTGAACACTAGTCTATACTCGTGAATCTAATGGAATCTCCCGTCCTAAACTATGACTTTAGTTTTCCGTCTTTATTGTTTTTTTATCCTTGCTTGATCTATTGATCAGCAGAACAATACATAGACACAGTAAACAGACTGATGATTAGATTTGCACAGTTTCAGCAACAACGACTCTTGTTGCACCTGCACGGATATAAATCTTAACTCTACATAATCTCAAATCTTAGGTTCATGAGGAGGAAATCAAAGACTTTTTTGCAAAGTGTTCATTGCCTTGAGCATATATGTGCCTGCAGGTCCGTGTGTCAATGCAGGTTGCATCGACCTCACAAGCCGTGTTCCGTTGCTTTCTTGGACGTGTTTCCTTTTCTCCGAACCCGACACAGCACCCAATCATCCAACTGTGGACAACAAGACCTTGAATTAGTCTCTGCAACATGAGTACATGAAATAAGTGTAGCAGTAGCACTTACTCTCATGCACCCTTTCAATCTCTGGGGTTTAATCACACCATCCAACAAACTGTACTCGTTCATCGTCCACTCTGTCTTAACTCTCTTGGGTGGTCTACCTTTGTAGAACACCAATGCTTTCTTCACTCCGATGATCTTCGATTCAGAAGAAATGAGTATCGGTCTGTCGGTACCAGTCGCCTTCCAATAACCCGAAACAGCCGCTCGGTTCGGTCTCTCTCCGTTGGGATACTTCCTGTCTCGTGGACTGAAGAAAAACCATTCGTCCTCTCCGAACAAAGCTCTCACTGCAATTAAAAACCACAAACAAAACCCAGATCCAGATCGTTGTATGCAACATAAAAGACTATGGTAAACATCAAAGATTCAAATAGCCAATGAACAAAAATGAAAACCCAATTTGATAAAATACTCTTCATCCCGTATAAGAGGTTTCATGATACAAATCACTACATATAAACTGTCTTCCATCCGTATTTATGTGTAACTTTTCTTTGAATGTACGTAGCAATGGAACATTGGGATCCAAAATCTGAACTCAGTCCCTGTCTAAGCGACGATTATTAGGGACATGACTTTGTCCATGTCAAAAACTCTTATTCTAGGCCTCAATATAATCACCCTGGTCTAGAGTTTCACCTCAAAAACGTAACCGATAAATTTTGTATAACCAAGCAACCACTCACCATAAGCATCTTCGTCGAGCATCAGTCGCCTAGACTATACGTTCTCATACGGACTCCAATCACTCCTATTGATTTGTCATAATTCTCTAGTAATGTTTTGATATGTTCCGCAATACCTCATTTAGAGTAAAAGAGATTAGTGAACCAGCTCAAAAAGAGCAAGACTTGAAAAAATTAAGGTTTCTTTTCTGATTGAAGTCAAGGTTAGTACACTAACTCTCATATGTTTATAAAAACCATAAAACTAATATATGTGGTCTGATTTTTGGGTGTTTAGGGTTGTTTTGAAAGCTTGAATCTTTTAATGATGAAATCCGAAATTAATGTTAATGTGATAAAATTGATAATAAATCATCTAATATGCTTTAAATAACATATAGAGTCATTTTAGGGCTTAATAATAAGGTTTAAGGGGTGAAAGATAGAATATTTGAACTCTAGAAATAGAATTTTATGTTCGTATTACCGATACAGAATATACACTTCAATAAATAACATTAAGTGTCGCCATTGCTTTATAAATGAATTAATGTTTAATACACTAATATTGTAACCATGTCTATTAAAAATCTTAAATTTTAAAATTAAATCTCTAAACCGTAAAATAAAATTACTCTATCTTTATAATTTATCCAATACTTTTCATATATATATAAAGGTGTGAATTTGAGCTTTAAACCCTTTGACTTTATTACTAGGTCGGTGAGTGGTAGAGGCTAGAAAAGACACAGTTGGTAGTTGCACTAAATTGAATTAAATTCTGCTTCACATTACCTGCACCTTTCCAATTCCAAAACCAGCTACCTTGGAGACTTATAACTAACTACACACATCCTCCCTCTCCCAATCACTTCTCACACACATATTTCCTGAATCTCCACCAAATGATTAATATCGTAGCCGCCGTCCTTGTAATAACATTATGCAGCGCCAGCGCCACGGTGACCTCGGCACAGTCACCAGCTCCGACGCCGACGCCTGACTGCATGACCAACCTGTTGAACTTGTCTGATTGTTTGACGTACGTGGAGTCCGGTAGCAATCTTACGAATCCTGAGAAGCCCTGCTGCCCGGAGTTGGCTGGGCTTGTGGAGAGCAGCCCTCAGTGTTTGTGCTATCTGTTGGATAATAACGCGACGGCCAGCTATGGGCTCAACATTAGTATGGATAGAGCTCTGAAGCTGCCCAATGTTTGCCACGTTGCAACTCCTCCCGTTAGCCTCTGCTCGGGTAATGCCTGTACTTTTACAAATCAAAAATTAATTATTTTCTTCGTCTCTCATATATTAGTTTGGATCTGACGTGAAATACTTTTTTTTAAATCAAATTTCATCGATTATTTAATACATTAACTAATTATGATATTTATATTAACCTTTAAATTCCATTAGAAGTATTCACATGTTTAGAGATCCTACTTCATGCGTCTTTAAATGTACTTTGTGTTGACTAGTTGGTCTGGTTGCCTCTCCCTCTCATTTCATATGTTGGGTGGGTCTTTAAGAGTTCACAGTTTGATCCCAACCAACTTTGTACGAAATAAATGAATCACATGCTCACTGTCCACTCATTAAATAAGTATTGATATTTAGTTATAATATTATATGTTTAAAAATTTTAATATTTATCCGATGAAAACAACAAATCATTTAAAATACTTAAAGTTAATATAAAAAAATTATACTTTAGAAAATGAAAAGTTTGAACCGAAAAGAGTACTCTTGTACGTAAAAATTGTTGTAATTCCAAAAAATTATTAACAAAAAGATTAATGTTAGGTTTAAATTACTATGTAAGTTTTTAAAGCCTAGATTTTTTATGAAATAAATTTGTGTTCGAAGAAATTATGATTTATCATGTTAGTCATGGTCTCATCTAATCATAATCATTAGTATCTTTTAAATCATTTTTTTAATCAATGATTCTTCACTTATTTTTTCTATATCACTTTAAAAAATATATTTTTTGAAAATTAGATTAATGATATGGATAATTAATGGTGGAATGAATGATTTTCATTGATTAGGGACCACTATTAATATGACAGGCCGAAACTATGATATAATTTCTCTAAATATTGACAATTTTCTTATTTAATTTTATATTTGTTTAATTAAATATATTTTTTATATTCTAAAAATAAACATCAAATCTCAAAATCATATAAAATAAGACAATATCATCATTCTCAATTACTTAATCAATTAATTAACTTTATACATCTTGTTGATTTTTTTTAGAAAAATTAAACAACGTCAAGTTGATTGATAATATTAACTTAATTAAAAAATTTATCTTAAATTTATTAATTAATAAAGTTATTAAAAATATTTATATTTATAAATTTAAATACTAATATTTACATTAAGAATATACTTATCCCTTGTTAAATAAAAAACTTTGTATATAAAAAATATAGATAATTGCATATGTAACTTTGACTTTGTTATAAGTTTTAAAACATTATGATTATGATTTTGATTTGAATTTAGTCATCTTCAATTCATTGCATATTGCTCGAATTTGTTGAAGTTGAAGCAGTACAACTCATTCCTTGAGTTCCTACAGCTATCATTGGTGCTCCAACCGCAGTTCCAACCCCAAGCACCGAAGGATTTACATCACCGGCAGCTGAGCCAACAGGGGAAACTGCCTTCGGACCTTCTCCGACCGCCGAGGCACCGACACCGGACTGCATGACGAACTTGTTGAACTTGACAGATTGTTTGACGTACGTGGAAGCGGGGAGTAATCTAACGAAGCCAGACAAGCCTTGCTGTCCAGAGTTGGCGGGGCTGGTGGAAAGCAGTCCTCAGTGTCTGTGCTATCTATTGGACAAGAACAAGACGGCGAGCTACGGATTCAACATTGATTTGGACAGAGCTCTTAAGCTGCCTGACGTTTGCCACGTTTCAACTCCTCCCGTCAGCCTCTGCTCCGGTAACCCTAGCTATATTACGAGGGCCTTAACTTTGAGCTCCTAATCTATGCTTCAGTTCAACCTCTAACATCCATTCCCTTGAATTTCTGTAGCTATTAATGGCGGCCCAACCGTAGCTCCGACCCCAAACGCTGGAAGGTCTATATCTCCAGGTAAGTTTTTTATTCCTTTGTTTTTGTAGTGTATTGTTCAAATTTTTATAATATTACTATAGTAATTGGTTCTAAATTATATGACCAGCTCCAGTCCCTGCAAACGGAGATATCATGGGTGCTTCAAACACTGCCATCCCCGGTGTAGGTGTAGGTGTAGCTTCCCTCTTTCTCTTTCCCATACTTTTTGGGATTTAAATCTCTTATCTCCCATTCGTAAACTTATTTATGTTTAGCATTGTTGTTTTGGGTGAGTAGAAACCATGTCTGCACACTAATAATCTGTACGAAATGCAGTTCAGATTTTATCATTGTTTAGTTGAATTAATAGAATTCTTGGTTTGATCTCCGGCTATAATTATTAATTTAGGTTTTTTTTATATTCAAAATTCTTTATGAATGCTAATTCCAAGAAAAAATTATATCATAGTAAGTCTCACCACTAAAAATTATCCATCTCATCATTGGTCCTATTGACACATAATAGGACTTACCCATAATATAATTTCTTACTCGAAGAGTCTTATCCCTTGCATCTCGCCGCAAGTCCCTGAATCTTTAAAAACAAAACAATTTGAACAACAAAAATTAAAAAAAAAATGTTCATTTATTAATAAACACATGGACTTGTGTGCATATAAATTGCTGATTGTGGGAGGGTTTAGCAAAATTCCTCAAGTCCATCGAAATTAGAACAAATAGGAAGATTAAGAATAGTGTAAAATATTTACAAAGATAAGACATTGGACATATCTATTTCGGTATGATCAACAGTAAGCTTGGGATCGGAAACCATTTTTTCAAGACGAACAAGGCTGCCGGTGGCCAGAATTGCCTTAGGATCAATATCATGCAAAGATCGGCGGTACAAGCTCATGGTGGCGGAAGAAGCAGCTTCAAAGACTTCTTTAGTACTGTTATGGGAACCCAAAAGGCAATGTCCCAATATCCTCAAGCTCGGCTGCAAAAGCTCCCATGGCAGTGGAATCCTCCTCTCGTTCTTCACACCCTCTGCCCAAATGTCGCAGAACTCACAGAATTCGATCTTCGATCTCGACGGCATTTCAGATATCTTGGTGTAGTACAACTCTAGAGCCACGCCGACGATCCTTGCCCTCCTCGACGATCGCATGGTGCCGTGGGGCTCCAACGTCGGAGATATCACCGCTAGGTTTAACTCAGTTGCTTTGTTTTTCGCCGACCCTTTGGCCTCGTGGTAAATGCTGGGCTGCGACAGGTCCGGCACGTTGACGCTCACCGGCTGGCCGTCGCGGGCAGTGGTTTCGTGGGCGTAGAGGGCTAAAAGGATGGCTTCGAAGCCAGCGAGAGATTTGCGTTGTGCGATGCGGGTGAGGTAGACTCCGGCTATAATGGGTACATAACGTAGGACGACGAGTTTGAGTTCGTGGTCGTTTGAATAGAATGTGTCGTATAGCCATCGGCAGAGGTTGTTATCGCCTGATCCTGAGTCTGGTTGGCGTAGTAGGGAGGATATTTCTGCGGATACTGTTGGATCGTGGAGTAGGGTAGAAGATGAAGATACAGATGAAGGGACGGATGAAAGGATGGAGGACAGGGTTTGGATGCAGGACGTGGCTGAGGAAGCCATTAATGAAACCAGAGTGACTGAAAAACAAAGGTGTTTCGTTTTCCATTTTTTTACTATATAGGAGTATTTATTATTTCCCCCTTGGTTTAAACTTGACAGGAGAGGAGATTCTTATGGAGTAAAAATAGGATCCTCGAGTCCTAGCTAAAGGATATCATGAGAAACCTTTATTTTCTCAAAGGTTGTTTTTTCAATGTACTAAATTTAATAAAGTATTTAGTTTAGTGGTTAATATTTTATATTTAAAAAATATGAATAATTATTTAAAGTTTAAAAATTAATATATTTTCTTTTTCAGTATAATGATTAATATTTTTTCTTTATAAAATTAAAAATCTTTTATTTGAAGATAACATATCTTGTTTTATTAAATTGGCCTCCATGTATTTTAGGAGCTCGGTTCTCTTGTCGGTGTTCAAAGGCAGACAACAACGTTAGTACTTAGTATTGGGAACAAAGGAGGATGGGCACAATCATCTTACGAAACAGTTTGGAGGGCAACCCAGTCAAATCATCTATCCAGGGAGGTAAAACCAGCTTGTAGACTGTAGGATGGGTAAACATATAGGAGGATTATCTTATATTTTAAAAAAGTATTTCATAAGATCCATAAATTAATATTTTAATTTTTTTTTTTTTTTTGATAATTGCTAATTTTATTAAATCCATAAAAAATATTACAATTATAATACATTCGAAAAAATTCAAAAAAAACAAAGAAAAGCTATGGAGATAAGCATAACATCAAATTCAAAAGCATCATGGATCTCTTTGACTCTATCCAATCGAGACACATAACTGGTGAATAAGGAGTGGTGAGCGATCTAAACCATCAGGTAGAATGTTTCGCTACCCATGACTGATTATATCGGTACACAACCATCAACCAAGTGGGGATCTAACCATCGATGACCACCAACAAAATCATAATCAGAAACTAACACTGAATCAAATCTCTGCAACAATCGACTGTTAGTGTATGCTGAATCATGCCAAAAAAAATAAACCACAGAAATAAAAAAAAAAATTTCACAATTTTATTATCATAGGTTATCGTACACATTTGAGTTTTAAATAGACTTGAATTGTAACTGTATTCTCAATTTGATATTTATTTTATTTTAATATTTAAATTATCATTCTCATCTTATTTTATTAAGACGAAATAAATTTGAATACTTAACCTTCCGATTTTAACATTCTTAATATTAATATCTATTCTGTTTTTAGCACTCGATCAAAGTAGCTCATAGATTGGAACAATAAAGAAGAAACATGGAAATTTTTTCCCATCAAAATGTTGTAAGCACAACAATTGTAAATGATAGAAACTAATAAACAAAACAGGACAAATGTAAACTCGAAACCCACAACCAAAAAACTATTACAATAAAACTGAAGATGTCCTACTGAGAATATATAAATCTTAACAAACTGATATGTCCTGTTCTTTTCGATCTTCACCGATTCGGATCTCAAGTATGGTTAGATAAAAGACTCTTACTTGGCCATCATGACTTTGACAAACTCCTCATAGTTTATCTGCCCGTCACCATCAACATCAGCTTCACGGATCATCTCATCAACCTCCTCATCTGTAAGCTTCTCACCAAGATTTGTCATGACATGACGAAGCTCAGCAGCTGATATGAAGCCATTTTGGTCCTTGTCAAACACCCTGAATGCCTCTTTAAGTTCCTCTTCTGAATCGGTATCCTTCATCTTCCTTGCCATCAGGTTAAGGAATTCGGGAAAATCGATGGTTCCATTTCCATCAGCATCAACTTCATTAATCATATCTTGGAGTTCTGCCTCGGTAGGGTTCTGGCCAAGTGACCGCATGACGGTTCCCAGCTCCTTGGTAGTAATGCACCCTGCAACAAGGATAAGAATAAATGCAACAAACGAATACTACAATATTGGAATGAAACAATCAACACCATTAAATACATCGGGGCAAGGGCAAAAAGACTTTTTTTCTGAGTTGCTTCCATATGCCCAAATATGAATTGTACACGAGAACCAGATATGGAAACTACAAGGGAGAAAAGGAACCGTCGGACTGAGCAACAAAGCTGTAAAGACTTACATGACCAAACATGATTTCATTGTGCCAAAAGAAAAAAAGGACATCAATGTATTCAGTATCAAATTACCAGAACAACACCAGAAGGGTCAGAATGCACAGACATCCAAATTTGATCATTTGTGGATTAGATGATAAATTCGAAACAAGTAATTGCTTAAAACCTATACATGTCATTCCTATCATAGAAGAAATCCAAAACCTACAATTATACACGACTCTGGAATTTACTTGATTAGGAGAACAGATCACGAAAAAATAAAAGCAATTCCTCGGTATTAACTTATAATTCATAGGCGTTGAGCTTCAAGAATACTTAATAGACACGTATAGGATGCTTTCAAGATGGAACAATGATGGTTCGGTTAACGGGACCAAAATATCAAGTATGATAATCATGCTACAAATCACCAAATAAAAGGACATATTCCATATTCAAACACGTCAAATAAATGAAATCAACGAGACGACGGAGGAAGGTCAAAAATAATGAAGAATGAAAGAAAGCAAGAAACACTTCAAGCAATGAAAAGGATGAAAGAAACGAAAGGCTCATAAATTCATAATTAGGAAACCTACGTACTCCATATCATTCAAACCGCAAAGAAAACCATCAGAAAATTAAACTAAAGAAAAATGCATCCAAAACTAAAAACGCTTAGATCTGCGAATCGGAGCTTAATCGAAGGAAGACATTTTGTTAAAAAATAAAAACATTGATAAGTAAATTAAAAGATAAAGATAAGGAACCATCTCCGTCCTTGTCAAATAGGCTAAAGGCCTCTTTGAACTCAGAGATCTGGTCATCTGTAAGCTGATCGGCCATTTTTCTTTCTTCTTTCTCGTAAAGATAGCGTTTGGAGAAGGAAAAGTCGCGGAGGAGACTGAAGGCAACGTGCGAAGTTGAATGCGTAGAAATGGAGATGGGAAGGCTTATATAAATGGCCCAACACAAATTAAGGCATCAAATTGTCTCTCATCCGCAAGCATTTGCTCACTTTTCTCTCTCTCTCGAAACTCAATCGTGTGAAAAATCTATACTGCTACCACTTGTGGAAAATAAGGCTTCATTTGGATGCAAAAATTAGAGTCGCTTGTTACTTTTGTTTCTCTTATAATTATTAATATTTGATGTAGTTATTAATCTGAATGAATATGGTAAAAGAGGTATTATTTTTTATTCCTTATCTTTAAAATGTCTACCTTTGCTGGTTTTATATCCAGTTTTGCTGCATTTCCTCTCACCGTATGCCCTGGTATCTGCTTGACACTGCAAAACCTGAAAATACTATTGAATGACTGTTGAATAGTAAGTAGAACCTGAGGGATTATATAAACCCTGCCTCTGTTTGTATTAACCTCAGAATTTTAGTTTAAAGGTTTTTTTTTTTAATGAAAACAGTTTAATAGATATATTTAAATTCATTAAAAAAATGATTTTTTTCTTCATATTTTTTGTTTCTAATGCGGAAATTATAAAAACATGTTAATTTAAGCTAAACCATCGCATTTTATTTGATAAGAAAGTTTTCAATCACAAATCTCATTTCAACAGATAGATATGAGACTAAACTAACAACTCTCCCATGGATATAGTGAAAGTGGTCTTAAGTAGTTATGCGTTGATAGGTTGAGTAGTCAAGCCAAAGCCAAAGGGAAACAGAGGGTCATAATGTGGATCACCAACATTCATGGGGAGCTGATCGACCGTCTTGAACCATGTCCTGGCAAGCTTGCCTGTGAATCCGTAGTCACCGAACAAAACATCGGCAACACCTTGGCCCTCCGTACCCGGAACCCAAGCAGCAACAAGTGCATCGATCGATGAGAGATAGGGCTGCATGACAACCGGACGGCCAGAGATGAGAACAACGACACATTTCACGGACCTACATACATTGTATATAGTGCTTGGTCCAGGCTCGGATATCGTTAGATTGAGGCTGTCGCCAAATGTTTCTGCGTACGATGGTTCTCCCACGACGACAATGGCGTAGGAGAACTTGTTGGACTTGACAAAGTCTGCACTGGGGTTCTCACTGTAGACAACTTGTGTGGTTGGATCCACCGTATTTTTAATGGCATGGAGGATGGTGGTACCTGTTCATATGCAGATCGTATTGTAAACAAACATAGACGAGATCACGAGACAGGACCAATAAAACTTATATGTTTTGATTGTTTTCGGGTGTAAATTTAAGACGTACCGCTTGTGAGATTGTTGCCACCAAGACCCTGCCATGTAATGGTCCAGCCTCCGCATTGATACCCCAAGTTATCGGCATGACTTCCAGCAACCAGTATCTTAGTTGTTTTCTTGGGAAGGGGCAGCAATGGCTTATAGGCCGACTTACCGTTCTTCAGCAGGACAAGAGTTTTCCTCACGGCTTCCCTTGCTAGCTCCCGGTGTTGCTGTTAAAACTGTGTTATCGGCTTTCGATTCGTCCATTTATAATAACAGAACAATGTACTCAACGTACCTGATTCCCAAGTTGGTTAACCAGGCTGTTATCAGCTATCGGATTCTCAAACAGCCCCATGACAAATTTTACCCTCAGGATCCTTTTTACGGCATCGTTGATCCTGCTCATGGGAATGATATTGTGCTTAACCTGATAGGTTAAGTCATCAATGAACTCTGTGAAGTTAAAAGGAACCATCACCTGCAAAATGTTCAATTTGTCAAAATACAACTATATGCTGCATAACGATGATGCTACATAATCATAATGAAATAAATTGGACTGACCATATCAATCCCAGCACCGACTCCGACTTCTATGGAATACGAGTAGTTAGCATGTGGAGGAGAGGTGATCCTGTCAAGACCCTGCCAATCTGATATAACAAAGCCCTGCAAAGCACCCCAAGAGATGTGTAAAAACGAATGCCTTATACCGGTTTTTGCAAGCAGAGACAGATTATAGTTCAAGTCATTTCGGTTACCTTGAACTTAAGCTTGTTCTTGAGGAAGCCGGTGATGAGGTCGCGATTAGCATGCATCTTTTTCCCGTTCCAGCTCGAATAGGACACCATAATTGTTGCAACACCCTTTCTTACAGAGCTAATATATCCAGGCATGTGGATGCTCAACAATCCATTCAAGCTAATCACGGTATTGTTCTCGTTTATGCCCTTCGTAGTACCACCGTCTCCCATATAGTGCTTAGCACAGGCTGCCACCTTTTTCCTAAGATAAACAAGTACATTATTTTCGTGATCGAATTCAACTAAACAGCCTGCGACAAACGCTTGCCACATGACTCTACCAGAAGATGTCTAAAAGATTTAAGACAAAGTTGGCCAGTAGACTCATTAATTGTTGGTTTATGGTAAAGATTCTTACTTTCCGGCAACAAAGGGAACACCCTTTCTAGAATTGGTAGGGAGGTCTCCTTGTAAACCAGGTATGATCTCTGTCATCAATTGGACAATCTTTGGATCCTCACTATAGCTTTCGTAGCACCGACCCCACCTTGGATCCCTGCAAACCTGCGAAAGCAATCAAAAAGATAATCAGTCGAGGCTGTTAGCATAATTAACATTCAAGATGTTCCATGTTTAATTACCGCGATGCATGGAGCGAACACATAGGGGATTCCCGTAGCTCGAACTTCGAGCGCAGTTGCATCTCCAATCTTCTTGATCAGTTGAGGATCCCTGGTCACTCCAAGACCAACATTGTGAGGGAAAATAGTTGCTTTGTACACATTGTTGTGGCCGTGCACCGCGTCAATCCCATACATCATTGGAATCCCGAGCGGGGTCGATAAGGATCCCTTTTGCAGTGAGTTAACCAAGTTAATCCAAGTCTGAGGAGTAACATTCGGGGCCGGTACACTCCCTCCACCACTCAAAACACTCCCTGCACAAATCAGACAACCATATATGTACTAAAAGCTAAAATGTGGACACAATAGAGATCGTTTGTAAGATTGAATACCTATAAAGTACTTGTTCATCACGTCAGGGGTAGCAACACTGCGCTCAATCTGAGTCATTTGGCCAATCTTTTCAGCCAAACTCATCCTTTTCATCAAGTCTTTGATTCGAACACCAACCGGCTGTTTCGGATCTTTGTACTTCAAATACGGTGTTGATTCTGTGACAACTGCTAAGCAGCAAAACAGTAGGAATCCCAACTTGGGTAGTAAAAATCCACCCATGTTTTGGATCAACAGCTTTTGGTCTGAAATTTTGGTTATTTTAAGATTGTTAGAATGATAGAATGTAAGCTAAAAACTGAAAGATTAGCATTAAAGACAAAACAAAACTACTCTTTTAGGTAGTTAAACCAGCATAAGAATGGCAGGAAAAAAAAATAATTCATTGCTATCAGATAAATATTACAAACAAGGGTTTGAACCTTTGGATCTTCTTGTATTAAAGGTTGAAGCTTTAAGCTGAAAAGGTGGAGAAAAAGAGATTGAGATGGAAGATAACATGCAGGGTCGATGCTGAGACTGGAAGAGAGACGTACCTATATAGAGTTGAATTTAAAATATTATGAAGAGAATGAATTTCGGATCTTGCATTCTTTGATGTATATATTAAAATAAATATGATTGATATTTAAAAAAAAAAAAAAACTTTAAATGTGTATTGTTACACGTATGTACATGATAGATCGAGGGAAGAGACCGTTCTACTTTTACGTTTTTATTACAATCAAATAATTATTACATTTATTATATTTTATATTTTAATAAAAAAATATAATTAAATATTTTAATTAACTGATTTATCAATTATATAATATAATTTAAGATAAAAATTAAATAATAAAAAATTATTAATTAACCAAAATATTTTTTTAAAAAATATGACACCATAATATTAACAACTCTGAAGTTGAGTTGTTAAGTTAAACATTTTAAACTCTAGTGATCACTGTAAGAGAGAAAAAATTTACTTGATGTTTGGTGTTTATCTCTTTTATTAAGAAAAAATAAAACTAACAGAAGGATCACATTAAAAACCAACTACAAATTTAATAATTACATTAAAATTAAACTATAAATTTAATAATGTCATCAAATATTTAAAAAATAAGATATACCTCTAAAATTTTACTTCTCATTTTAATTTACCTAAAAATTAAAGATATGAGTTCAAGTTTTCAGTAAACCCCTAGACTGTAAGTAGAATCTGATTTTGTAGGGATTCAAACAATATAACCGTTACTTACCACTTGTCTGTCTGTCTGGCTCATTGGACTTTTATTTTCTCAATAAATCCAATTATTAATCAATCTTGTTTTCAACTGCTAGTGGTCTGCTATCGGCAATACACTTTTAAAATATCATAAACATTAATTGAACAAGTTCTATTTACTTCTTTTCCTTGGTCCTTAAAACTGTTGCTTAAGAATCTCAGCACATGATAAAGCTGTAAGCCTGTAAGCAGCAGACGATCTCAAATTACCTTAAACAATCCGCAAGGTTAGGAGACATATGGCAGGGCTATGCCTATGGCTGCTTGCTTTTCATTTATTAAGACGTACATATTTTTAAGATTAAGACATAAACATCAGTTCTATGGGATTTAATATTAAAAGACAACTGGACTTTAAAAAAATGATTCGATAAACATCATTTGACTTTAAAAAACAATAGTTAATAGTCATTAGCAATTCAATGGAAAACTAAACTTTTAGTTTAATTCATTTGTCATAACCTCTGGAACTCCTCATACTATTCCTCAGCAAGGTACCCCTGGCCTGCATCTCTTTTGCTTTGATGTAGGGTTACTGGAAATTTGAACTTTGGTGTAATTAATTTAATTTGATAAATTTCCCAGAATATGTTAATATGTTAGTTGAAGCTGATAAAAATAAGAGTAAAGAAATCTGCTGTGGAACCTTGTTGAACCCTGGTTCATTTGATTATGCACTTTTAGATTTAGGCAGCTGGTACTACGCTCTCAGCTATGAAACACAGACTCCATGGCCATGGGGATTGGGGAACTTGCTTACGCATTGGGGGTATTGCTTTTTTAACAATGCTGGCCTCGCAAGTCAATTGGCTTTGGATTCAGGGTGTAAAAGGGTTTCGGTCATACTCATAGACATGACTGCAGAGGGGTTCTATCGATCGGATAAACTTCTTACAGCACATGAATCACGGGTCTTGGGGTCCTCAGACTCAGAATGGAACAGTTGATGAGCTTGGTGAAGGCGAAGGGTTTGGGTATAGTTTAAATATACCTTTGCCGAATGGAACTGGTGACAAGGGATACGGATATGCAATGACGGAGTTGGTTGAGAAGTTCTAGCCGGATATAATTTCAATCTTCTCAACGTCTTGGATGATGGAACAGAGTAGTTTAATCATTATAATGTATTTGTAAACAAAGCCAAACAGCAAACAGGGTAACAACCAAAAGAAGGGGGCAACAGAACATGAAACATTATAAGAACATAAATATATATATATATATATATATTACTAAACAAAGGGGACATGTCACATTTGGAAACTACAATGGCAAAATGACATGTTTTAGACGTTCGTATAAGCTCAAGGCTGTAGACCCATCTGCTTTCTGGTTCTGCCCACAAACAAGTCTCCGGATTTGAGCAAGCCTGGAATACGTCCACTGAGAGTCGTAAAAGGAAATTGGGCGACGGCTTCTTTCCTTCCAAGGGAGACCATCGCAATCACCGAACCAGGCTTGTACTTGGTCATTTTGCTTTCTTTTCCTCCATCCATCAACAGCTTCAAGTTCTTAAAGACCACCATGGCATGTTTATGAGCTATGTAACCCTGTTTGAGTTCCTGGATTTTTGCAACATCTCAAATGTTAGGGTTATATTTAAAAAGAGGACGGATTCAATACATAAAAGCCAACACATTTTTATAATGGGATGGAACTTACTGGGATATCAGTGATATCTCCAATTGCAAATATGTTGCTTCGACCCTTCACTCTCAAATGTTCATCAACCATCAGCCTACCATTTGTATCCAAGTTATTCTTCAAAATAGTCTCACTGAGCCATGCTGTAGCCAATGGTTTAGCGACACAAAGGAAATGGCAATCCGCTTCGATGCTTTCTCCGGTTGAGGTTAGATACGCTCGGCTTCCATCCAAAGTGGAATTCAGATCAACTGCCTGCTCTAATTTCACTTCAACTTTCTTTGATCGCAGCCAGCCTAAACTCTTATCAGAAGCCTTCGTTCCAATGAATTCCAGCAACCTTGGTCCCTTATGAACCAGTGTAACCTTCTTTTCGGGGAAGTCGGTGGCGATTTCTCCAGCAAGTTCAACACCAGACGGACCTCCTCCAACAATCAAAACAGATTGAGCAGAATGTATCTTCTGATTTTCTGTCAACATATGGATATAACAGAATTAACTTGAGCAGAATAAGAATCCAAAAATGTTTTATAGTGCAGTGTTGTACCTGCATCATACTGATGAATTCTCTCCACCTTAGTCACCGGAAAATGATCAGTGTGTCCAGTCGCAATTACAAGATAATCGTAAACAATATGACGGCCATCGGCGGTCAATACTTCAGTGTCCGTGAGGTTTATCGCAGTGGATGTAACGATTCGTCCGTTGGTAAGGTAATCTCTATGGTTTATCACTGCTCTATCGGCAAACGATGGCTCCACCATGTTCCTTAGGTTTGCCCATGTGAGCTCAAGATACTCCTTTCTGATATTAAATCAAAGATCTCCCATTAATCACTCTACACTCTAAAGCAGTTGACCAAATCCGGTTCAATCAATTGTCAGCTATAAGAACATTTAAAGGGACGAATACAAGCTAAACTTAACCAAAAGAAGTAGAAATCCTATCTATACTACTCCGGTTCATTAAACTTGCATTTCAAAGTTTTTCATAAGAAATTAATAGAAATTGAAGGAGGGAAAGGCAAGAAATCTTACGGATCTATGAGAGTGAGATCGGCACTGAATTGGATCGTTTTGGCAAGGAGAGAGCCGCCAATTCCACCTCCTACAACCACCACCCTTCTTCTTCCTCCTCCTCCTCCTGATTCTATAACGTCTTCAGTTGTTGGCTTGTTGTTTCAGATCATGGGTTGTCTTTCGTTTTGATAAAGAAATGTCAGGTCAATCATTCAAAGGGAATAAAGCTTGAATTCTTCCAAATCTCAGATTTTGTAAATACTGGTACAACCTGCGTTATGTAGTTCCAAATGCATCGCTTTCGCGAAAATAAGATCTGAGAAGAACCAATTATAAAAAGGGAAAATTAGTTTCTGACTTTCTGTATTTTGGATGGCTCGAGTAGGATAGTCAAAGTAGCGAAACTGGATGGGTTTTGACTTTGGACTACGCCTATCTATAAAGAGTCGAATAATTTTAAAAGGGTAAATTGCACTAAAGGTCACTTAGTTATAAGTTTGGCAACAAATATATCATTCGTCTTCTAAAAGTACTAATTGAGTCACTCAATTAATCAATTATAGGTTTAGGTAAAAAAAAAATCATTCTTCTTTTAAAAATAACAATTTAGTCACTCAATTATAGATTTAAAAATAAATATAACTTAATTAAAATTTTATGACAAACAAATCACTTTGTCATTAAAATTAAAACAATAATTTGGTATAATAATAATTTTAGTCTCAGAATTTATACTTTAAAAAAAAGTATCACATTCAAAAGAAGAGTGACTTTTTTGTTCCTAAATCTATAAATGAGTGACTCAATTGTTATTTTTAGAAGAAATTGATATGTTTGTTCCTAAATCTATAATTGAGTGCCTCAATTATTATTTTAAAAGAAAAGTGACATATTTGTTCTTAAAACTATAATTAGATGATTCAATTCTTAGTTTTAGAAGAAAAAAAAATCTATAATTAAGTGACTCATAGTATAATTTATCCTTTTAAACAAGCCTTAAACTTTCAAACCCCTAAAATTGATTTGTACTTGATTATACCCTTAAAATAAAAAATTAAATTAGTTAAACCCTTAAATCATAAAATTAAATCTATTAAATTTTAACAGATTTAATTTACATCTAGGATTGTCCACAAAGAGTACAATATTCATTCATGAATTTATATTCATTAAAAAATCAAATACAAATATTGAGTTTTACATATATTTAAATAAAATAAAATTATTTATCATTTGAGTTAATCTTATCGATAACAATAATCTAATTTTAACGCATCACCCAATTTACCATATCAATTTTTCTACTATTACTTGCTATATATTTAAATTAAACCAGACTTGTAATTAAGTTTTTTAATGAAGCTATATAATCTAATTTATGATTTAATATAATTATCCAAAATCAATATTTTAAAATAATAAAGACAAGCTGATACAATTATTGTGTCTTTGAATCTGTACTTGCATTAAACCAAGCATTGATCGTACCACGTGACCTGTTTTTGATGTTTGGATCCCATCTGTTTCTTTGTGGTGGACTTGATCCAACATCATGATTTTTATTTTTTGTTGTTGTATGAATAATTATTTTATATATTATGACAAATAATTACAAAACGCCAGCAAGGATTGAATCATTAGACATGTGATGAAACAACTCAGTCGTTTGCCATTTGCAAAACTTTGTTGTTTGGTAAATCATATTTTATATTGTTTTTTAATTTATTTGACTGTGAAATTAAAAGTTACTCATATTCTTGCAAAAGATTCTGTTTTGGAGTTTGACAACTGCCTTGGTTCTATTAAAGTACACACTAAAACATTAGTTACTATCAAATGAAACACATTAGTAGATCATTAAAAGATGGCGGAGACCATAAACCCTTTATTCCAACTGGTTAAAGGAACGGTTGATCTGATTATATTTTAGAATAGATACTATTTATAATCACTATTAACTTGTTAAAAAAAAAAGATGGCGGAAAAAATGAGGTTTTACCTGTCCTTTTTAAAATTCATTATCAACAACATCCAACCAACTCTTTCATTCATCCCATAACCTTGATCTCTTGTAATGACAGGAATTAAATAATTATAATATTTGAAAATGAAAATGTCATTTTTTATGAATGAATTTTATTTTTATAGGGGATATTTTTTAAAACTTACATTGATAAAACAGGGTTTGGTTTTCTTGTGTCCTGGCATGTGCGCATGTTAACCGAGAACAGATCTGCAGTGGCACTGGCAAAGGAGAGGTGAGGTGGGTCACTGAGAAAGCCGCCAACCTGAAAAAAACTGTCGTCTACCGTCTGTTAACATTCGAGAACAGAGAAATTCCTTAGACATTGAGGGAGGAACTGGAAGCACGTGGTCTGTAACAAGTCTGCATTTTCATGGGCAATTGGCAGTGCACCAACAGCCACACGACCTTTCTATTTGTATTTCCATTATTGTTTGACACAACGAATCGATCATTGCTTGCAACTGGATGGGAACTGGGGTAGGGGTAGGGGTAACCAAAATCACTTTTCTTACAGTTTTTTAATCAATAGTATTTGATTTATTAATCTAAATCAAATTTTATAAAAAAATCAATATAAAAATACCCTTTCTAGAATTTAATGAAAGAATTTAGAGAATTTAAATAAAAAAATATAGACTTAAATTTTTAAAGAACAAGACAGAATAATTTAAGGTCTAAATTCTATTTTTACCTATACTTTCAACCTAATTTTATTGTAATTTAAATCTTTAAACTTATTTAAAAAGCTTGACAACCTATTATATTAAATCAATTAATTATTAGTCGATCTTTTATATGAATAATTCTTAGAGATTATAATTAACATTTAAGGTTTAAAATTATCTTAAGTTTTTAAAAATAAATATATATAAATTATATGTTTTTCTCTTCCACTGTATCAAACAAATTACTCTTACATACGTAAATCTATACCGTGTAAGAAATATTTTATATTCTCATTTATTACGTCTCATGTCTCAATCGGTTATGTCGGTACAGAGTAGAGCACTCCCTTATGCTTCCTCTGCAATATCAATTATACTCATTGAAGTCCAAATCATAAAAGGGTAATTTATATATTTAGGATTTTATCTATATCCACATTTTTATTGTACCACTTCAACTAAAGTTTTGGTAAAATAGTATATAATATTAAATATTAGTTAATTTACAATAAATATTAATAAAGATTTATTTAATAAATAAATAAAATATAAACACTAATTAAATAAATATATTTGATTAGTTGATTATATAGATAACGTGACAAGAATGATTTATGATATAATTGTGTAGTTTTAAAAGAAATGAAAATAAAAAATAAATAAAGTCCAATTAAAATATTTTATATGAGTCAAATTATCAAATAATAATTCATTTATTTACATCATTTAACTCATTCTGAAAAAACAAATAAACAATAATCAAATAATTAAAGAGTTAATTATGTTTTACAATCGGTTAACTACTCGCTATCTTGCTTTAGTTATTTTAACCACCTCTCTTTCCCCCTATAAAATTCGGAACTATTTTTCTTTAAAAAATAGTAGTCTCTTTTCTTTTCGGCTATTGAGTGAAGTGTAAGAGAAAAACTTTAAAGCTCAACCGCAATGAAAGGAGGAGAGGAACGGAGACGAAGATTTCGATGGTTTTGAAAACTGATCGTTAACACACTTCGGCTTGTTATTGAAAGTTGAAACGTATTCACAGCATTGGAATTGAAGCTAAGAAGTCGGCAATGGTTTTGAGATCCGGAGAAATTATTGTTTTTAAGGCGAAAGTTAACTGATTTTCGTTCCTCCCTCCTCTTAGTTGCTTTTTTTGTTCTTTATATTGTTTTCAAAGGGAAAAAAAATCGAGTAAAGAGGTAAAAGCAATGGAGTCTCGGATGGATCATTACGAGATCATGGAGCAGATCGGGCGTGCTGCTTTCGGTGCTGCCATTCTCGTTCATCATAAATCTGAGAAGAAAAAGTATTTTTCCTCTTACTTTCTCGCATTCTTATATTTCAGTAAAGTGTAACTTCATTTTTTTGAATTATTTATAACGTTTTGTCAAATTTTCAGGTATGTGTTGAAGAAGATCAGATTGGCGCGACAAACGGAGCGTTGCAGGAGATCTGCACATCAAGAAGTTAGTTTATTTTTTTATTAAATTAAATCTGTAATAGAGTTTAATTTCCAATCTATAATTTTTTTTGAATTACGTGGAATGTAGATGACACTTATTGCACGGATTCAGCATCCTTACATTGTTGAATTTAAGGAAGCTTGGGTTGAGAAAGTAAGATACGATACTACTTTTCTTCTATGAATCTTGGCTGAAAATTTAACTTTTACAAGTAGCTTGCTAAGTACGTGACAGCCTTTCTTAATGTTGACTTCAAATTTGCTTCTTTTGTTTATTGTCATGTAGGGTTGCTATGTTTGTATTGTTACTGGATACTGTGAAGGTGGAGATATGTAAGTTTCTAAGTTGGATTCAGAACTTTGATTAGGAGTCTTTGAATTTATTCAATCTCTGTAACCTGTCAATATTGTCTTTTTCTTATTCGTTTTAACAGTGCTGAACTGATGAAAAAATCAAATGGGGTGTATTTCCCTGAGGAGGTACGAAATTGTCTATACCTCCTAGTTTTACAAGTTAAAGTTAGTTTCTTCTCGGGTTATGACTTATGAGTTTTGACTAACTGTTCAAAATGATGATCTTGACCTCTGTGCAGAAACTTTGCAAGTGGTTTGCACAGCTGCTTCTGGCTGTTGAATATTTGCATTCAAATTTTGTTCTGCATCGCGACCTTAAGGTACGTGTTTAAATTTATATTAGTCTCTCAAATCTCAATAACAATTTAATGATTTCTGGACTGACTTTTAGCACTTCTTGGTAGTGTTCCAACATCTTTCTTACCAAAGATCAAGATGTGCGCCTTGGTGAGTTTGTCTTCTCGCTTTTCCTCTTGGCTTCTTATATGTTCTCTATTTTTTTGTTATCATTTAGCTATATCCTACTTGGTTGCATATGTTGAGATTATTATCCTAAACTTTCTTTCTGATTTGCAATGGTTTAGGGGATTTTGGGCTTGCCAAAACTCTGAAGGCAGATGATTTGGCTTCTTCGGTATGTACTAAGTCAAATTAATTTTAACAAACTTTTTTAAAATCATCTGCAATCATACATTCTTTCCCATTTTGTAGTTATCCTTCCTCTCTTGAATGTGCCAGGTTCCGGTGCAAGTTACTAATTGTTTTGTACATGGCTCAGGTGGTTGGAACTCCAAATTACATGTGTCCTGAATTGCTTGCAGATATTCCTTATGGTTTCAAGTCTGATATATGGTCACTGGGTATGTCCTCTAATGAGTATATATTTGACATGTACAGATCCATTTTTCTTTGTCTAAATTGCTTCTTGGTGAACAGGGTGCTGTATTTATGAGATGGCTGCTCATCGCCCTGCTTTTAAAGCTTTTGTAAGAGTTCTTACAGTTCCTTTGGTTGAATATGTTCATTGTCTTCTGTAGTGTGATTATGACAACCCTTCTTTATAGGTGCAGTTTATAACCTATTTTGGCAAGTAGTATGTGTTTCACTTGATATCATGTTGAGCTGGGAAATTGTAAAATTCCAAGTTTTGTTCTTCGTTTTATCATATACATTGAATTTTTCAGCAAAATGTTAAAATTTCATGTTCTATGCTCCACTCGTTTACATAATGTTTTCATAGTATATGCTGTCTACTTGTCTAGTTCTGTGTAATGTCCTTGCAACTGCTACTTTTTGCCTCCACTGAGCGTGTAATTTATGTGAATCTAATTCAACCAAACTCTATCAAACTTCTTGTTCTAGGACATGGCTGGGTTGATAAGCAAGATAAATCGTTCCTCTATTGGGCCTTTACCTTCTTGCTACTCACCATCTTTGTAAGTCTTAATGCACATTTTAGAGCTCACTGTTATGTTTTCATGATGACCTAGTATTCTCTATGATTTTTCATGCTTTTACTAAACTTTTCTACGATTTAATCTCTTCATTGCCCTAGCTCTCTACCATATTTTTTATACTTTATGTTTGGATCAAGTGCAGATCTTTTAAATCAAATTCTTACTTGTGTAGCGTCTAGGAAATGTGAAACTAGCCTCACGGAAACCTTAAATCCCAAGGGACTATGTTATCTGTACCTATTTAGTATGTCTGTATCACATGTCAAGTAATTAAATCTATGCATAATAGCTAATTTGTTTAAGTTAAACACACAGGAAAACGCTGATCAAGGGCATGCTAAGAAAGAATCCAGAGCACCGACCCAGTGTAAGCATTTCTTTTCATCCAACTCTAAGAATTATCTCCTCATGCAGGACTTCAATGTAACAGTTTGATTATTTTCAACTTGCTTAGGCATCAGAACTTTTGAAGCACCCTTATTTGCAGCCATATGTTGATCAGTATCGCCCATCCTTCAGCTGTTCTTCAACGAATTGTTTCCCGGATAAGCATATTTCCACTGGTCCTGATAATAGGAAAACTATAGCTGAGAGTCAAAATAGTAATAGCTCATGTAGTGATAAAGATAGCTTGCTTTTAAATGACAGAAACACTGGCACTATGGTGTCAAATAGCAATAGTAAGGCCACTGACACGGATTCGATTTCAAATGATGATGAAGAGACTGAGCACCACCCACCAAGTGAGGAAGAGAATGGCCCTGTTATTTTATCTTCCAAAGTTGATGAAAAAGGTTTGAGCGAACCTTCTAATTCAGAACAGGGATATAAGGTTCAGTCAAAGCAACCGAAAACCATCAAAAGTATAATGATGGCTCTGAAAGAAGGGAAAGTAAGAGAAAACAGTTCGCCCATGAGGGGCAACCGTGCAAAATCTGCCTGTGGGTTGACACAAAGAAATAATGTAGAGGCATCACCCAAAGTTATCAAACCACTGACTTCCACTCCAGTTTCAAAGTCTAATGCAGATACCATGACTTCTGCTTCAGCAAAATTTCCGTTAGGTTCTGCAAGAAGGATACCAGGATCCCACCATTTGAAGCACCAGGTATGGCTTAGGTTTGATAGTTATTTTTTTTTAAATTTTATTCATTATTGGTATTTTCACTTATTTTGCAAGTTTTTTCCCTTCTCCAGTTACATTTAATTGAATCCTCCCCAAAGACTAAGCCTAGACATGAAGGGATTCCTCCCCTTGTGCCTGGGAAGCATGTGGCTGAAGATGGACAATCTTCTAATCCTAGGCTAAGAACTCCTACAAATATTGCAAGAATATCATCAGTTATGGGAAGAATGAAACATGCAGGAACTGATGCTTCAGATGGCGCTTTTTCCATACCAAAGTTAAGTTCTACAGAGATAAACCAGGGCCGAGAAGCTATTCCCTCTCAACTGCCCTGCCATACAAATGTTCCCATGGAGGTTACACAAGAGGTTGGTATAGATCTAACTGGAGGTAACAAGGGGGTACAAACAGATAGCAGCAATTCTGTCTCATCTTCAATCTCAATTCAAGCATTTGAGATTTGTGACGATGCAACAACCCCGTTTATTGACATGACGGAACAGACACATGATCATGAGATAACCACTAGCGTCAAGAGTTTGGAATTGAATCCAGCATCTAGCTTACTTGCTTCTCCACAATCAGAGAGACCTGAGGTTCTGTTGAGAGAAAGCCCACGGAATGATCGTAAATCTGTCATGTGTTCAACAGAAGAATCTGTTCCAACCCAGGATGTTCTGCATTTTACACAAGCTAATGCAAAAGTCAATTTCAGTTCCCCTTTGGACATTCCAGTCCTGAATTTTGAAGAGATGTCCATTCTTAAAGATGATGTTGCTGTAAGCAGGATGGTTAGTACAGATGATGCTCCTTCAAACAGGACGAGTAGGGATGATTCTCCTTTAAGCAGGACAAGTAGTAGGGATATGTCTATAAGCCAGCCAGTAAGTAGGGATGATTGCCCTATTAATAGACCAAGTAGCGGCGGTGAGGCCCCTTTAAGCTGGCCAAGGAATAGAGATGATGGCCCTGTAAGTTGCCAAACTACCAGGGAAGATTGTCAGATAAGTAGCTCGAGTAGTAAGGATGAAACTGTGGCAAATGAACCTTGTAGTGGGCCTGATACAGTATTGCATTCAAATCTTTCTTCTGCATCCAGTGGCGATGACAAGTTCACTGTATTGGAACTTCTCTCATCAATGGCAGAACCTATGCCTTGCATTACCTCACCCATTTCATCTATCCAAAAGAATTCACCTCCAGATAAAGGAACAAATGTGAATAACGCCACGATGGAAAAACCAGCTGCAACCTCACGTCCTCCAGCCTTTGATGATGTTATACATGTCATAAGGCACAGTAGCTTCCGAGTTGGCAGTGAGCAGCCTGTGATGGAAAAAGTAGAAATGGGTGTCCAAAATGTGGATGTTGGGAAACTCATTAATGTTGTGAGGGATGAATTAGATATAAGAAGAAACATGACGAGTCCAGTGGCCCTCAAGTCATCAAGTTGCTCTGAGCCTCTAAGTTCTAAACCAAATGTTTTGGATCATTCCGGCATTAAAGAAGTGAATGTTAGGAACTCCATTTCCTCGTCTCCGAAACCAGATTCACCAGATCCTGCAAGGCCTAGCTCTTCTCTGACAGCAGAGTTAGAGAATACACCGTCAAAGGAAACTTTGGATATCAAGTCTTTCCGGCAAAGGGCAGAGGCACTTGAAGGTCTACTTGAATTATCTGCAGAGTTATTGCAGCATAACAGATTGGAAGAGCTGTCTAATGTTTTGAAGCCTTTTGGTAAAGCTAAGGTATCCCCTAGGGAGACAGCCATCTGGTTAGCCCAGAGTCTGAAAGGCCTGATGTTCGAGGATGTTGGAGGTAGTTCATGAATTCTTCTTCTTCTTCATGATGTTATTTCTCATTTCCTTTGTTGTTGACATTGTTAGCTTCTCATTCAGTACCGAATTCTTGTCTCATTTCACTTATCTGGATTTTTAAAACATAAAACCAGTAGGTCTTATCCATTTTTTTCTTTCTTTCACCTCATCCTATCTAATTCTTTCAATGCCTTTGTTGTACATAGTTATAAATAAGAGAAGCTCTTTTTTTTTAATGACTAGTGATCCAAATTGGTTATGGGGTTCACCAAGCCTCTCTGACTGTAGATTTCATGATTTTAGGACTTGATTTATTGATCATCCTATCCGTTTCATTCGAATCGTACGTTTTAGTCAAACCATAAACTACCATGTTTTACTCTTTGCACAGCTGCTTTCATCATTGGTTAAAAGAACAATAAAAGAACGAACAAATAAATGACTTATGACTTGTGATAGCTGTGCCTGTGTTATTATCAATATGAATGTATTTTCTATATTTTTAAATTATTGTATTAATTATTCTCTGTCTTGTTCTTTAATTCTATTCATCTAAACTGGATATTGTGTGAGCTTATTATGAATAATTCTTTTAATCAACTTTATCTATTTGTAACACATTAAACTATACAAAGCGTCATAGAAATTCGAAAAAAACTACTAGTAGAATGGATGGGTTATGAAATGCTGCTGGTGTTCACAAAATGACCAAGAAAAATGAGCTACTGTTGTTATGCAGGACTAGTGAGATATATACTCATTTATTTTAATTTGTACCAAAAAAAATACGATCAAAATTAATAAGTTTAATGTTTTTTATGGTTATAATTTTTTAATTATAATTTTTTTATTTGGAATGTATTACAAACTTTTAAGTTTGACGTGTGTCCTGTATAATTAAAAAAAGTAATCTTAAAAATAACAAAAAGTATAGACCGGATATTCAGTACTTACTGACCAGGATATGAGCTAAAAATATGATACTCGAAAAATTAAGTACCTAAAAGTTTAGGGACTCGAATTTGATTACCCCTGACAAAAATATATAATTTTAAATTTTTATGTTAAATTAATTTTGTTACACTATCAAGGAATTTATTTTCTTTCTAAAAGATACGAACAACGGTTATCTTTTCATTTTAATTTATAAGAGTCGAGATATATTATAAAATAGATTATTATCATATAAATAAGTTGTAGAAACTTTATAAGAGGATTAATTTAAGAATTTAAGATTTTAGTTTAGAGTTTAGAGGTTAGAAGTTTAGACGGTATGATATAGAATTTAAGTTTTATGATTAAAAATTTAGATTTTTATGTTTTGAATTTAGAATTTAAAAGCTTAAAATCAAAGATTTTATTTTTAAAATTTTAACCAGGTATGTTTGTATAAAAATATTTATACTACCTATGTGTAGAATAATTGTTCTTTAAAATTACGAGAGATTTTTACTTCAAATTTATAAAAGAAATTAGGTAAACTAAGATTAAATCCTTCAAATTATGTAAAAAAAAAAGAAGGTAATTTCCTTCAAATTACAAGATATTTTTATTTAGAAGCATAATTCCTTCAAACTCATGTGAATAAATTAAGTACAACTCTTAAATCCTAAAAAAGCTAGGTAAAAAATAAAGTAATTTCCTTCAGATTTGGGCTTCTAAGCCTTAGATGGTCAAAACCCCAAATACTAGCAAACCAAGTTTAATTTGTTTGTCCAACTCCCACCACCATTACCCTTCCAGATCCATCGTCCCCAGCCGCCTTATCCATCATCCTCTTTTGCCTCTGCCTCGTTTCTTCTGTACTTAAGTATATATTTAATTTTCTGGATTTAGTTTAGAATCTCATAGGTGTTTATGAAGGATTGATGAAGTAATTTAAGCAACGCAATCCAACACAAAAAAAAATTATGAATTCGATTCAGGCTAGCAACCCTAAACCCTGTATCATCGGTTCCAACCCAAGAAAACCCGAGCTCTTGCACTCTTATCCCTTTGTTGTATGCTTCAATCATAAGCTTCCGGTCACCGGTTCCTTGAAATTACTTGCCACTTCATCATCACGCGGGCAACGGTTTGCTCCTTTATTAAACCACAATCGATATGCATCGGTTTCGAAATGCCGGCATGGGAATACCCTTTGCAGACTAGGAGGAGGCGAAGATAAGCCGACTGGAGACAATGAGGTAAGATGAGTTCTTTCCTTTGGGCATGAATGCTCGATATATGTTTAAATGGTGAGGATTATAAAGATGCAGCGCTTTCGTTTGGATTTTCATCTTATTATGTAGTCTATATTGAAATTTTCAGATGTATGGTTTGGCCATGTTAATATTTGCCGAAGTGCTTTAGTTTGAATTTTCATCATTTGGTATAGTTTATTAAAATTTTCTTTTGGATGATCACAGTAGGAAGAATTGATAGCTTGGTATTTTGCTTTGTTTTCTTATATGGTACACTGGTTCCTCCGTGGTATACTGAGAACTATGTGATTCCTATCCGGTTGTTATTGCTAGGGGTGAGCATTCAATTTAGTAATTGAGTCGAATCCTATAAGTTTAGTCTAGTCAAAAAATTCTATTTTCAAGTTTGAGTTGAGCTTTGCTCTCCTGGTTTCCTTGTAGGATGCCCTTGTAGTTTCTTCCCTTTGATTTTTGGATGTCTTTGGAATTTATTTGACAACTGAAAGACTAGATCTGAAGTTGGATTGCTTTAACTGGAGTGATAATGTGTTATGATGGAAGTGTGTGGCTCTAAAACAACTGTAGAGGAAATAGTTGAGAGAGAACTAAATTGTTGCAAATTTGGACTGTGTAATTCAGTTTAATGCTTCAGTAAGGAACCTAAAAGAATATAGTCGAATATGGTATTATTGTTATTTGTTAGCAGGTTTCACCGTGGAATGCTATCGAGAAAGCTATTGGAAACTTTGGGAAGAAACAATCAATCGAAGATGTGTTAAGGCAGCAGATAGAGAAACAAGAATTTGCTTATGAAGGCAGCGGCAAAAATCCGCCAGGTGATGGAGGTGGCAGTGGCGGTGGTGGTGGTGCTGGGGATGGATTTGGAGGATCAGAGGATGAAAGCCTCTCTGGGATTTTTGATGAGACCCTGCAAGTGGTTTTAGCAACCCTTGGCTTCATATTCCTGGTACAAAGTTTTTTCGTTTTTTTCCTTTGTTTATTTTGGCTCTCTGATCTCACTTTTTTGGTCAAATTCAATGAAATCACTTAGGTCAACTACAAGTTTTCTTATAGGATGCATTGGATATCAAGCATTTATCTGAACTAGTGAAAGTATAGTCCCGAAAATGGTGTCATATCCAATGTATTTCTGAAATTTGTGGCTTGATGGAACTTGATACAGTATGTATACATCATAACTGGCGAGGAAATTGTTCGGTTGGCAATGGACTACCTCAAGTACCTCTTTGGAGGAAACAAAAGTGTTCGATTGAGGCGTGCCATGTTCCAATGGAGACGCTTCTTTGAGAAGCTGACTGAGAAGAAGGAATACGATAAGTTTTGGTTGGAAAAGGCTATCATCACTACTCCAACATGGTATGACGGCCCAGACAAGTACCGAAGGGTCCTCAGTTCTTACATAGAATATGAGGAGGAGGAGGAATGACAACGGTACAAATGAATCATATTATGATGAATAATTTCGAGCAGTGTGTCTTTCCAGATGTGAGAATGACATTCAGTTCTGTCTATGTTCCTTAAAATTGTTGTGATTAACGTAAACCAATTTTTGACATTGTGGAAGAATGTTATTTTATTTTGGGTATTACAATTGAACATGGAAGATATGTGATGGTTATGGGGCTTAATTGACTGATTCGGATTAGTTCGGTTTGTCCAGGTAAATGGTTTAAGGTGTTGGTTAGGATGATTTTGTTGTTCGATTACAACTCAATCGAATCGATCATCTTATTGAGTTCATATATATTATTTTTAAGACATATTTTGATACACAATTTTTAACTGTATTTACAATGTCAATTGTATAATTAAAAGTAAAACCCCAATAACTGGACCTAATTTACAAACTCAATTGACTAACCTAGTAGTTGATTGAACCCATCGTACCAACTGACGTTGAGTATGTTCAGTTATCTCTATAAAAATCGGTTAGTTCAGTTATTAGATACGAAACTTTTCATGCAAATATCGTAATTTAAATATATATATTTAACCTTAAATCATAAAATTTAAAAAACATAAAGCTTTACTTTACGAAACTTTTCAACGTTAATTTTCTAAGCCCAAATTCAGTCCAAAAAAGATTCATAAGGTAAAGAGAGTCCGATTAAAAAGTGGCCATATCCAACTATACGGCATTACAACCATCTCACCGCAAATACTCGTGGTTCCCTCGCTCGCCCGGCGACTTCACTGGTTCAAACTCTGGAGAATCAATCACCGTAAACCTCTCGGCGAAACCTTGCCTTGACTTTGCATACATTTTCTTACAGGTGCCTTCTTCTATCTCTTTTTGTTTCAGTAATATGTCCACCACCTCCTTTGTGCCCGCTTCGGTTTGTGTATGTGTGTGTGCTTTCATCTTCATGCAGATGGCTCTTGATTTTTTCGCGCCTTGTCTCTGTTGAAAAAGATCGATTTTCAGTTTTCTTCCTTCTTTTTCGTGCTAGAAAATAAAATCTTTCTTAATTAAATCCGGAAATGGAATAATATAACTAAGAGTTTACGAGATCTTTAGCTGATTAAAACTTTTGGGTTTGAAGGATGTGGACATTTTATGTAGATAGGTTGAATATAAGCTTCAATTTCGGATTTTACTGCTGCTGATTTGTTCAATGAGCGTGAAAAAGTTGAGTTTTGAATTATGTAGTGTTGTTATTCATATGGATTTTGATGTTGAAGCATATCAACTACTTAGTTTAGTAATTAAGTTCATTCTGGGTTCATTTGTATGCAAATCTTAGAGACTTTGGTTGAGTTAAACTGTTTAATAATTTACTTGATTCTTTGGAATTTGGATGTGTGAAGACTTGGGGATTTAAGAAATGGATGACAACTTGTATGATGAATTTGGAAACTATATTGGACCTGATATTGAGTCCGACCAAGGGAGTGAAGGTGAGGAGGAAGAAGATGAAGATCTCCCTGACAGGCATGCTGAAGAGGAGGGTGAGCAATCTGACGATGAGGCCCCACCTGGTGCATCTAATGGATGGATTACAGCTGCTAATGATGTTGATATGGATAATCAGATTGTTCTTGCTGAGGACAAGAAGTATTACCCCACTGCTGAAGAAGTTTATGGAGAGGATGTAGAGACCTTGGTTATGGATGAAGATGAGCAGCCTCTTGAGCAACCTATTATCAAGCCTGTTAAGAATATAAAGTTTGAGGTTGGAGTTGAGGATTCTTCAACTTATGTGTCAACCCAATTTCTTATTGGTTTGATGTCAAACCCAGGTTTGGTCCGCAATGTTGCACTCGTTGGACACTTGCAGCATGGGAAGACGGTGTTCATGGACATGTTGGTTGAGCAAACCCACCATATGAACACATTTGATGAAAATAGTGAGAGGCACATGAGATACACTGATACTAGAATCGATGAGCAAGAAAGAAGGATATCTATTAAGGCAATCCCAATGTCTCTTGTTCTTGAAGACAGTAACTCGAAATCGTACCTCTGTAACATCATGGACACTCCTGGTCATGTGAATTTTTCTGATGAAATGACTGCTGCTCTTAGGCTTGCAGATGGTGCTGTGTTAATTGTTGATGCTGCTGAAGGAGTGATGGTAAGCATATTTCAATAGTTCTTACATTATCCATTTATTTTAGACTTCTGGTTATTCCTATTCTTGAGAGCACATCCTAATTTATTCTTGGAAGTAGTAAATGTTGTATAAAACTTCAGAGGCAAGCATTATGGTAAAAATGAGCCCCAACAAAAATGATATCCATTGCAATCCTAGTAAACTCTTTTTCAAATTCATTGCTTTACCAATTATTGAATTTCAGGTTTCATGATAGCTTCACTTTTTAGAATTTACAAACAATATATGGTTGTTGCGAATGATACTTCGGTTTATTGTTGTAAACAGATAAATACCGAGAGGGCTATACGCCATGCAATTCAGGAACGAATACCTATTGTAGTTGTTATAAACAAGGTGAACACTTTTCACCTTTATGCTTTATATTAAGTTACATTAAATATTCATGAAAACACATCTTGCTTGTGCTTATATGTTTTTTATTATTTTTGAAGGTTGACCGGCTGATAACAGAACTGAAGTTGCCCCCCAAGGATGCTTATCATAAACTAAGGCATACCCTAGAAGTAATTAATAGCCACATATCTGCAGCCTCTACAACCGCTGGTAATGTTCCAGTTATTGATCCTGCTGCTGGAAATGTTTGTTTTGCTAGTGGAAGTGCAGGATGGTCCTTCACTTTGCAGTCATTTGCAAAATTATATGTCAAACTCCATGGAATTCCATTTGATGCTGAGAAGTTTGCATCACGGCTTTGGGGTGATATTTATTATCATCCTGATACAAGGACCTTTAAAAGGAAACCCCCTGCTGGTGGAGGAGAACGATCATTTGTTGAATTTGTGCTTGAACCCCTTTATAAGATATATAGCCAGGTGATTGGTGAGCATAGGAAGAGCGTAGAGTCAACTCTTGCCGAGTTGGGTGTCACACTTAGCAATGCTGCTTACAAGTTAAATGTCAGGCCTTTGCTAAGGCTGGCTTGCAGCACAGTTTTTGGTTCAGCCTCAGGCTTCACTGATATGCTGGTTCAGCACATACCGTCTCCAAAGGATGCTGCAGCTAAAAAGGTTGATCACACATACACGGGATCTAAGCATTCAATGATTTACAAGGCCATGGTAGAATGTGATCCATCCGGTCCCCTCATGGTTAATGTGACCAAACTATATCCCAAGTCCGATTGCAGCGTTTTCGATGCTTTTGGTAGGGTTTACAGTGGTAGAATTCAAACTGGGCAGACTTTGAGAGTACTGGGAGAAGGCTATTCACCAGATGACGAGGAGGACATGACAGTAAAAGAAGTAACCAAATTATGGATCTACCAAGCTCGATACAGAATACCTATAAGCAGTGCTCCTCCTGGATCTTGGGTTCTCATTGAAGGTGTTGATGCTTCAATTATGAAAACTGTCACCCTCTGTAATATGGATCTTGATGAAGATGTATACATTGTCCGTCCTTTACAGTTTAATACTCTTCCTGTTGTAAAAACAGCTACCGAGCCTTTAAATCCCAGTGAGTTACCCAAAATGGTGGAGGGTCTTCGGAAAATCAGCAAAAGCTATCCTCTAGCTATTACTAAAGTTGAGGAATCTGGTGAGCACACTATATTAGGTACTGGGGAGTTGTACTTGGATTCAATTATGAAGGACCTTAGGGAGCTCTATTCTGAGGTGGAAGTCAAGGTATCTAATTTGTGATACTCCATGTCCTATTTTAGTTATATATCTTTCTGAAACTAATTTCACTGTTATAAGGGTTTTGCTCGACTTTATTTTGTGTGTTCTCATTTCTTATATTTCTCCTAAAATATAGGTGGCAGATCCTGTTGTTTCATTCTGTGAAACAGTTGTGGAGTCTTCATCCTTGAAATGCTTTGCCGAAACACCCAACAAGAAGAATAAAATAACCATGGTACAACAGCCTTCACTTTTTTTTTTTAAATCTAGATGCTTTTAGTAATGATTACTAGTATTACTTGCCTCAAGGCTGTGTGATCATATACCTTTCCATGATTTTAAAGATTGCAGAGCCATTGGAGAGAGGTCTTGCAGAGGACATTGAGAATGGAGTTGTAAGTGTCGACTGGAGTAGGAAGCAACTTGGTGATTTCTTCAAGACAAAATATGATTGGGATTTGCTTGCTGCACGTTCCATCTGGGCTTTTGGCCCCGATAAGCAGGTAACAATGTGCAAGTTCTTTAACCTTTTTCAAACTTAATCCTTGATTTGGGTGATTCTATCTCAATCTGTTGTAAAGAGCTGGAAAAGATTCAAGACCTAAGAATTTGCACCTCTGCTGTTTTAAATCATGTTTTGCAGGGACCTAACATTTTATTAGATGATACACTCCCTACTGAGGTTGACAAGGCATTGCTGGGATCTGTCAGGGATTCTATTGTCCAGGGGTAAGATTATCTCTTCTTTCCTGATCTTCTACGTAGCTTATCTACTTCTGCGGTTAAGGATTTCATGTTTTGCTGGGCAGATTTCAGTGGGGTGCTAGAGAAGGACCTCTGTGTGATGAACCAATTAGAAACGTGAAGTTCAAAATAGTGGATGCAAGGATTGCATCTGAACCATTGCATCGAGGATCTGGGCAGATCATCCCCACAGCTCGACGCGTGGCCTATTCAGCTTTCCTTATGGCGACTCCACGACTTATGGAACCTGTATATTATGTGGAGGTATGTTCAATGATATTCCCACCAGCTCAATATCTATTTAAAGAGAAGCCAACCGAGATAATGTTGCAAATCTAGGTACACAGGATGCAGTTAAATGAAGTTCCGTCATTCTAGTATCTTTTTGGCCAATAAAGGGGAAACTGGGAAGTTAAATAAAGTTCCGTCATTCTAGTATCTTTTTGTCCAATAAAGGGGAAACTGGGAAGTTAAAATAAAGTTCCGTCACTCTAGTATCTTTTTAATCACATGCAACCCCCTCAAATGACAAGCTTGTTTATCCTGTTTATTTTGTGATTTTGCTTCAGATACAAACACCAATCGACTGTGTCTCTGCTATCTACACGGTGTTGTCCCGCAGACGTGGCCATGTTACAGCTGATGTGCCACAACCAGGAACCCCAGCCTATATTGTGAAGGTTTGAAAGCTAAGCCTAAATTCCTTTAGAAATATTTCCATGACTTGTTTGTTTTTTTTTTTTTTAATGTGAGCGATGAAATTAGTAGTGAAAATATGTATTGTATAGTTCGGTTGCCAAATTTTGTTGACCATTCATGCAATTGCCTAATAGCTTACTAGTCGCCACTCACCTCATCTATATACATGCTTACATATTCATCTGATTCCTTTTTCCTTTTAGGCATTTTTACCTGTGATAGAATCATTTGGATTCGAGATAGACCTGAGGTACCACACACAAGGTCAAGCCTTTTGTCTCTCAGCATTTGACCACTGGGCCATAGTTCCCGGAGATCCCTTGGACAAGACCATAGTTCTGCGGCCTCTTGAACCTGCACCAGTACAGCATCTTGCTCGAGAGTTCATGGTGAAGACAAGGCGCAGAAAGGTATTGCTACTTCTATCAACACATGCACACTTACAGCCATGCCGGAATTCCATCTGTATAACGGACAAAGATCTTTAAAAGAAACTGATACAATCGATTAAATATTCTGTGAACTTTCCAGGGAATGAGTGAAGATGTGAGCATCAACAAGTTCTTTGATGAGGCTATGGTGGTGGAACTGGCTCAGCAGGCTGCCGATCTTCATCAGCAGATGATATAAGAGGATACCATGCATGTTTATTGTGTTGTGTCTCCTAGTTGACATGCCATTTATGATGTTAGAAGCGTTGTTACTGTTGTAGGATGTAAAGAGACTCGAAAGCGTCCTGTCAGACTCAAGAGAATAAAATTGTTTCCCCTTGATTATTTAACTTATAACGTAAATGCAGATACTAGTATTTCAACAGCCAATAGATTCAAGCTTCATCTATGGCGAGAGAAATTATAAACCGATAAAATGGCATTCTCGCACAAACATTACAAACAACACTAGGCAAACTTATTGTCTATGGGAGCCCTCTAACACCCTCATGCCAAATTTATACTAAAAAACAGAGTTTTGGACTAGAAGTTGCAGACCAGAGCAACTTCATTTTGATGGAGAATACAGATCAAGTTCCTTGTGAGTGTGAATCTCACAGTCTGAGGTAGGCTTTGAAACACAAGTCAGCATATAACCCTCCTTAATTTGATCATCCTCGAGGTAAATAGCTTCCTGTTGATGCACTGAGCCTGAAACGACCCTTGCAGTACATATGGAGCAAGCTCCAGCTCTGCAACAATAGGGTAGTTCTACCCCTGCTGCCTCAGCTGCCTCTAAAATGAATTGATCTCCTGTGGCTTCAAATTCGTTCACCTCACCCTCTGGTCCTACAAGCTTAATCTTGTACATTGCCATTGTCGTTCGATGATTGGAGGAACATGTCAAACCAAATGTTTTAGAGATGGTTTTAACAGACCCAAGAGGCGCCTTGACTCTGGAACTCGTGAACTGCTTTGGGATTGCAGCTTTAACAATAGATGGGGAGGTAAGGCTCACAGTGGTCATCTTTGTTTAATTCCTTCTTGGCGAGTCAACTAGACAACATACAAGCATTTAAAACAAAAGCATACATTCAGAATTTCAGTCGAACAAGGGGCAAAAACCGGATGATCCAGCTACTAGCAGTAACTGAACCTTAAACCTTAAACCCTAAAATAAAAGTGAACGCCATGTATATGTAAAGAAAACAAGAACAACTATGAAAATAACAAAATGACGCAGAACCATTTAAATGATTCGAATTCGAATATCATATGTGTTATTAAATGATTCGCATATGGTGTGTTATTAAAGGATTAAAAAAAAAAGTTAAACCTTCTATCATGAAATTGGTAAAAAGTTTGGACCACTTGCAAGATTCGAGGCAAATGATTACTCAATAAAACCAACAAAAGAAATCAATGGGTTTTCTTTTTGTCACATTTCAACACTCTTCTGGTGCAAAAATACAAAATTTTACCTTTCACTGACAAAAAAAAAACATTTCAGCCTGTAAAAGAAGTGATATTATAGCTCAACCATATCTATATCTATATCTATATGCTCTTCCAAAAAATCAGAATTCGAGCAATAAACCCAAGCTTGACAAAGGAATGTAAGCAGGAAGCAGGAAGCAGATCATAATCACAAATTGTAAGTAAACATTCAAAATCAATGCAAATCAAATCTAAAAAGAAATGATAAGAAGAAAGAGAGAATTAAACATAGCTTACAGACGGAGTTTGTGGAGCGGAGAAAACGAGCCTTCTTAAACCCTAAATCGTCAATATAGACCCTTGCGACAGTGATGAGATGATGAATATAGGAAATAGGAATCATTCCTCCTTTTTATACACATAAAATCACAGTATCAACGTCTGATTATTACAATTAATAATTGAATACAATCTTTTTAGAGATTGTCCATCACAAATATAAAATATTAAATTTCTGATTCTTCACTTAATATGATTTTAGGGTTTGGTGAGAACGTAGAAAAGCGTGCCACTTTTGGTGTTTTCGATTCCAAGCATTAAAATTCCCACTCCTTTGCACTGTGAATCCTAAATAAAAATTATAAATTATTTCTTTGCATTTCCTTCAGAAAATTAGTCTTTCACAGTTTCACTTGTAAATAATTGAATCTAAAAGTTACATTGAGTGATCCATCCAATAAAATTATTACTTACAGACAGGACAGGATCAGGATGCCACCGTTTGTCGCTTGGCATATGCTTTTGGCCGAGCAGTGCATTTTTGGCTTTTAGTGAAAAATATACTACTAGTTACTAGTAGTAGATAACCTTTCAAGGGGATATTAAATATCACACGTCTTCCAAAACCGGACACATGGGTTCTGTTCATCTCTACATTAAATATTATAAATATTTATTATTTAATTTACATTGAAAATTAAATCATGTATTTTATTAAAATAATTTAATGTTTTATCCATGAACTGTTTTTAAATGCAATGCACCATAAATTTATTATGCATGAGGTTATATTGCATTGCAATTTGCAATTAATACATTAGTCTCCTTCCAATATTATACCATTTTTTATGTTTTTAAAGGAATCATCCCAATTATAACATTACTGCAGTAACATGAGCCTGCTACTTGCTAACCCAGTCCCAGTCCCAGTCCCAGTCCCAGTCCCAGTCCCAAAAACATATAGACACACAATTTCAAGTGAAAAGCATTTTGAGTTCCTCCAGTCGAGCTGTTCGAACTTCTTCATCGGTTAAGGCACCCGAAATCATCCTCTGTTTCCGGGCTTGAACGGCCTCCATCCTTTCCTCAACTGTTCCCTGGAGTCAAGGAGTAAAGAGTTAGAAGTAGAGTTCAACTCCAAACTTAATTCAGGGTAAAACAAAAAGCATCTTCAATTTCTCATCCCCACAAACCACAATACTCACGGGGAAATGGATACCTTGACAATGAAACGTTTGATCGAAACACTCTTAGTCTGCCCAATTCGATGAATGCGCATCACAGCTTGTTCTTCTACGGCTGGATTCCACCAGGGATCCTGCAAGACAAGAAAAGGAAAAAATATATATATTCAATGAAGCATGACCATGTCCGAAAAATACACAATTCGACACAAATAACAGACTGTTCCTAGGCTAGAAATAGAATTTCAGTAAACACCACCAATCACTGCATTCTGCATACCAAAACAAAGGCATTAGAGGCCGCTGTTAGATTTATTCCAACCCCACCAGCTTTCAGCGACATTAGCAACACCTGATTCAAAAACACCAAACAGTAAGATTCGAGCCATCTACAAAACTATTAAAATCAAATTCTTTATTATGTCACAAACCAGGATTTTGCTATCTTCTGAAAACTGTTTTATTACTTTTTCACGCTGCTGTTGATTCAAAGTACCATCGAGGCGAAGAAAGGGAATGTTATTCCTGAACATTAATAAAGCCAAAGCATAGTACCATGAACAATAGTTTCCAGGGGAAAACAAGAGAAATGGGGTGGAGTGGAAGGGAAAAAGGTAATAAAAGCATGCCATGACATCTTTAACAATATTTAGACCTCAAATGAAATTGTTTCCACCATATCAACTTGAACAAGATCCAAACCATTTAAGTTCTGTTAAATCCTATTTGTTTAAATCCTATTGTCCCTATGCTAAATTATTTGTTTAAATCCCCCTCCAGATTATAGAAACATGCCTCAGAGCACCATAGCTACCATGTTCAACGCTAAAGTTGGGATAATTAGTAATTACCGAGAAAGAGGAATCTGCAAGAGGTCCAAAAATGCGGTCCATTGGCTGAAGAGAATGCTCTTAGAGCCTGATGAACGAAGATTTTCAAGTTCTTGCAATAAAGCTTGAACCTTGGTTGACTCCACCCAATTTTTCTCAACGTCAACCTGGAAACGATTCTCAGTTGGGGCTGTAATAAGATCTTGCCTCATAACAGTTTTTCTGCAAGGTAAAACAATAGCACTCTAAGACCAGGGTACGTGAATTCATCTTAAACTTAACCCGAGGCTGTCAAAGTCAAAAAAGGAAAATCCATTTCAAGATACCTACAAACAGGACATAAACCAGAATTTGCATTCCGCCAACTTGCTAAGAGACACTCACGGCATAAGCGGTGAGCACATGGAGTCAGTACAGCATCTTCAAATGCTTCAAGACATATCGGACATTCTCCTTGCTCTCCCTTGCGCAGCTCTTCAACCACCTCCTGGACATATGCCCTTGAAGGTAGATCCTTGGCTTCACCTTCTACTGTATTATGCCCGCCTCTAAGAAATCGTTTAGCTAGCTTATTAAGATCTGTGTATTCTTGTGTATCTCCTCGGCTAGAACACATCAAATTACCCATCAATATTTACTCAAAAGAATGGACAAACAGTTGCATTTTTATACTTTCATGAGCCATTTTTTAGTCCAATAAAGAAATTTGTGTGAAATAAACAATCCAAGAAACCACCAATATCCCTCAAGTATTGCTACAATAAAGACTGATAACATATGATAGGGCACAGAACTAAATTAACACAGAAGCAAATCATATAATAAGTTCCAGGCAAAATTCAGCAATTAGCATGACGATTGTCAAACTCTTTACATATGCATTCAGAAGACATGTTTCAAGAAAATATATTTCAAAACAAATCTTGTCTCAATGACATACACTTAATTTGAGTAACATAATTCGCTATAAGCTATTAACAGTAAGAATATACAGCCAACCATATCATCAACACATTACCACAAAATCATTGACACGCTAATAAAAAACAGGTAGGAGGGAATAAAGGTAAGCAACAGACCTCATCACAAGAAATGGGTGATCACAACATTGGCGTAGACGTAGAAGTAACTCCAAAATAGAAGCATAATTATGAAGAACACGACCTTGCTCCACAAACTGATCAAACTTCACCTGAACAGATACCCCACCAACTCGTAACAATTGTAAAGTAAAAGGCAGCATCAAATGTAAATAAACCAAGAGATTAATGAAGCAAGCTGATACAAAATAGATTATACCTTCGATCTTTTAAATAGGGCTTCATAAAAGTCCTTTTCAGCTTCAGTTAGTTCACAGTATATCACCTGGATATCAGCTGGAGGGAGCACTAGTATCGGCCTATAACACAATTTTAGGAGCAAAATCTATTAAAAGCTCATGTGATAACAAAAGATCCCTAGGCAGTATACTTACTTGCCATGTCGATCTGTGCTACACTTTGTTCTCCTCAACATGATAGGCTTTAAGATTGACTGAACCAACTTTAGCCCTCTCTCATCACCCTCCTCAAATGGTTTTTGGACGAGCTTATTCCACCTATATCAGAGCTAACATTATGAGATATATAAAATTCAAAGAATATTTCTAGGTATAGAAAATTCAAAGAATCTGTTTTAACGTATCCTGCAAAATGCATTTGCATAAATATCAACAGATAAATAGTCATAAAAGAAAAAGGTTTCACATATTGCAAAATAAGTTTAATGTTTAACATATATCCATGCTGATAAAAAGAGGCTCCCTCTTCTATCCAGAGAGACATAAATGTAACCTAAGGAAGCTAAATAGTTTTCTAGGTGCTGCAGTTTTGACAACATGCAAAAAGAAATTCAAGAAACAACATATCAAAGTTTTGTGTTTCAATACCAATAAAGGAGAATACTTTTCATATCCTAAATTTTCCAACAAACAATAATCGGAAAGCTTACCAAGGCCAGTTACCCCAAGGTTCAACTTTCAAAAAGCGGAGAAGACTGTATATATCCTCCAGCTTGTTCTGTGAGAAAATTCTCTTATTAAGAAGCATACAAAACCTTGGATATCTATGAGTTAGGAAACAAATGAGAACTACAAAGTTATATTAAAACCTGAAATAGATAGTCAAGAAATAAAAAATAACTTAAAAACGCAAAACATGAAATTCTAATATAAAAAAGGAATCTAAATATGTGTAGAGAAAGAAATCTTTGCAAGCATGAAGATATGATACATGGATGGGCACATATAATTAGTAATCGTGTCAAAACTTCAATCTCTAAATCTAATAATGATGAAGTTCATATTAGGGAGAAATTCTTCTGGATTTTGAAGCGTACAGATTCTTCACATGCAATGCATGGTTTCGTGGTTTTAAATTTTGTGCCATTTAAAGCAAATGGACACCGCTAACTTCCAATAACAAGGATTATATTAGGATTATATTTTGATAAAAAAAAAAAGTAAGGATTTATATTAGGATTTCCTATTTAGCTTAGGGTTTATGGGCTCTAAGATACAGAAAATTTAGCTTGTAATTTCCACTCAGGTTTTAGGATATTGAACTCTCTTATCTCTTTCTCCTTTCCCCATTGTTCGCTGGGTTACTTTTCCCTCTCAACCTTGTCTTTCTCTCTCCGCGTCCCCATTTCTTTCTCTCTCTCCTTACACACTATATACTACAATGTGTGAGGCAGGTCCTCAGCCAATGGAATAAGAAGAATAAAACAAAAGAAATTTCAAATCCAATAAATCCTGAGTTCTCCTTCACTTCGAGATATGAAACAATTTCAATGCTCATTCAAAAAGCATTTAAAACAGACTTTAGGCACTTTTTCTAAACTGTCATTACCTGGATAGGAGTCCCAGTGAGACACCAGCGCCGATCAGCAACTAAAGCAGAGGCAGACATGGAAATTTGACTTTTATAAGACTTTATGGTATGTGCTTCATCAAGAACAATCCTGAACCAACGCACTGAGTACAGTCCTCCATTATCTTCAGAGTTCTGGCAATAAAAGAAGAGTAGCCTTTTATTTGTGTGAAAGTATGCTAATTTTACATTTTTAACAACAAAAGTAATATTTTTTAACCACCTCAGCTGAAAATTCTGAAGCTAGAACTCCATATGTAGTGATCACAACATCATTCTGGGCAAGAATTTTTGCATCCTTTGGCCTACTTTGGCCATAATGAACATACAAAGACAGAGACCCTGACTGTGCATGAGTTTCAATCTCTGCCTGACATTACCCAAATGTTTAGAGCCATACACAATAACAGAAAATTGAAGAATTAATCAGATATGACATAGATATTAATAGAACTGCCTAGTAATATGCAGATGCCACTATAAGCAAACCATAGACCGAGTCTACTTCAAAGCTGAAAAGACAAACCTTCCATTGACCAAGAAGAGTCATGGGACATATAATCAGATTGCCACCATTCACAAGCTTGTTTTTTCGCTTAGCTAACTTATTGACGCCGGGGAATTTTGTTTTATTTTCTAAAGAATTTGGTGATTGGCCAAATATATCAATGACTTCACCACCTTGATCAGAAGGCCGATCCGGGGATTGACCATCTGATTGCTGACCGCTTTCTGAATGGGTTAGTAGGAGGGATATTGTCATGATTGTCTTCCCAAGCCCCATTGCATCTGCCAGAATCTTCACAAGTAAAGGAAGTTAAGATGCAGTAACAACATAACAAGAGGGAACTAAGTTAAATGTACGTCAAGAATGGTAAGACCGTACTCCTCCTCTAGCCATTTGATGTGTGCTCGGGAATTCTATTGTAGCATCACCAGTAAATGCATTCAAGTAGATAACAGGCTCCCTCCTAAAAAACAGTACTCTGTCAATATCCAGTAACATAAAGAGTGGAAATAGTCCGCTAAAAGATAATCTAACATACTTATCTGCTAAGCGATATGCTTCCCAACAAGGGTGCAAAGTTGTTGCTGCCTCATCCATGGAATTTCCCTTCTCGACTTGAAACATCCACTGGAGGGCCTGCTTTTGGTAAGGCCGAAGCTCGCATTGAAGGGTGCTAGGAGGGTCCATTTCCTATAACAAAAGAGTTGGCACATGATCTCACTTTATCAGTAGTAGTGGTATGTTCTACAAACACTTTTAAGAGATGACAATACCTCTAACTCAGAGTTGTCTCCCACACCAACAATATTGTCAAGATCAGCATCAGAGATAGACTCCTCGTTTTCAACCTCATTTCCATTTTGTGATTGATTTTTAAACTTGTTTGTAGTTAACAATGAGGTATGAAGACCAGAACCATCCTATTCCACAATATCATTCAGTAAGTAATTCAACCACTAAAAATCAATTTCTTAAATAGTTTTTGCTACCTTTGTCTCCAAAGGTCGCTTCCTTGTGTACAAATCACTAGGTGATAATTCTGCCTAATTATCACAAAGCAACAAAAATATTTCTCATTAAAACATTTCAGAGAAAGGGTCAAGAATGGAAAAGTAGAAACACACAAGTGTATTAATACCAGCTGCAGTTTTTGCTCAATTCATGATAAATTTATCAACCAGGCAATCACAACCAAAACAATGTAAACTTTAAGACAAACAATACCTTCTTAAAAGGTGTTAGGCCAAGCAACCGGAACAAACTTGGAAGAGGATGAACAATAGATTCCTCAGTGCAATTGCTTGCTGCCTTGAGTGAAGTTTGCTGATACTTATGGAACATGGAACTATCAATACACACACTGGATCAAACCAAAAAAAAATTACCCCCGTTAGAACCAAGTTTAGTATTAAAATCAAATACCTATTTCAACAACTTCAAAGAGTAAACATTCAAACTAACCATACCTTAAAGATAAGACAACAGTATCCATTATACCCAAGACATCCGGAGCTGATTTACACCTCCCCTCAACTCTAACCTTCTTATCCCTCACAAGCGGCAACAGGCAGCGTCCCCATTCGTTGGGTATTCTACCAATCTGCCAAAACATTATTTGCTTTTATAATTATACCAGTTCATATTCAAGTCCCACTTTAGTATCCATAAATAAAAGTAGGGGGAAAAAACAATAAACGAACAATTACTGATAAATTCAATTCAAATTTTCACCTCCCCAGAGTTCTTGGTAGAGAATCTAACAATCTCTGAACAAGCTGCAACTGCCTTTCCTCTCCCAAAGCCTTTCCCAACTGACCCCGACGGACTCAAGCCAAAACTCTTCAATGGAAACGTGAAGTAAACTTCCTCCCCAGCCTTCACTTTCCTTCCTTTGCTGGTCGAAAGTCCGGGTACGTCGCTAGAGCCAACAAACCACCAATCGTTTTCTAGCTTAAAATTTTCTTCATCTTTCAAAGAACTAGCACCACAAGCGACATTTTCATTACTACTAAAACAAGAATCCTTGTTCTCCTTTCCTGTTATCTTCGGCTTCACAGTAACCGTCGCTATATTGGAGCTCGAAATTATGGACTCTGGTTCAGGTTGTTTTTCTCTGGGCTTGAAATTTTGAGGCGAGTCGAAAATTATGTTGATGGCGGCGGTGGCGTCGTGTTTGGCCAAGTGTAACGCTCTAATTACATCCATCTCGGAATAATCTGATCCGACTATCGATCGGACTGTGGAAATGAGCTCCTCCGACACCTTGTTTCCACCCATTCGGATTACTCTCAAAACCCCTAACCCTAGCCCCCAAATCAATCCCCCGTATGCGAATCTGATTTCGGTACTGATGTGAAATTATTTAATCGAATGTGAGCGACAAAGTGCAGATATTTGAATTTCGAGGGCTATATGCTAAACTGCCACTTGGTAGACATGTTAGTGGATGGCGGGTGATTTCCAGAGATGGCGGGAGAGTGCGGAGAAAATTTTGAAGAGGACTATAGTCTCTATCAATTATCATAGTACGGTCTTAATTTTATAGTGTGATTCGAATTATGTAATATACATTCCTCACCCTTTCCCGCCACTTATTTATTTTTTTACTCTCGTGCATATAATTTCTTTAAAAAGTATATTTATACATATAACCAAGTGATGTCTTGGGGTTCCCAAAGCGGTTAGCACTTGGCAGTATAGTCTTTGCAATTCTTCTATCAGCCTCAGGTTGAGGTTAGCTTTGTGTTCTCTTCCTTTGAAAAGTGAGTTGATTAGGCATAATAAAAAAGTTCTTTTATGCTCTTGTTTGGCCTTTGTAGAGCTATTTGGATTCGGGTATTTTAGGGATTCAAGCGAGCTCCTACTCCTACATGGGACTCCCTAAAGGAGGAGAAAACATTTGGGGAACATGGACTGGTCTCCTGAAGGCATGGTTGGGACTGCTCTAACAAAAGATACTCTCCAAGTGACAATAACAGTGATGCGATCCGATTAACTACGGAAGAATAATCTCTCTCGGCAAGGCAAGGCAAGGCAGCTTCCCACTGTTGATTCAAAGGTATTATTCCAATCACAGAAGAAACGAAGGGTTTAGCACTGTAACGACAAAGTAAGCAGTCAATGGTAATACAGCGATTGGAGCAGAGACTGATGGATAGAGAACCTCGTGTCGTGTGAGTATGGAAGCATAGTGAGTATTATGTTTGTTTTTTCTCCACTCTTTTACAAAATTTATGGTGCATTGAGTACATCATTATGAAGCTGCAGGCCAAACATCTCTTGGACATCTACTACAGTGGTTAAAAGCAAATTTCAGTAGTAACTGGTATTCAAGTGCCAAGACTACAATAGGAAAGAACAGCCGGTTCAAGAAAATAAATATTATAGGCTCCATGTCTTTTTGTCATTTTTATATCTTCTCTTGTCTCTCGCACACAGACTCAAAACTTGTTGGCGTTCTAGGTAAAAATTACCATTAAAAACATTTGAGAGTTATGATTAATCAGCCATTTTCAGTTCCCTCGAGATCTTACAATGTTTCCCTATTCATCTTACTGCTGCATATGAACCATGTTGCTCTTGATCATCTTGAAACATTTTATTATGAAATCTGAACAAGTATAAGCTTGATCATTCTGTTAAATAGAGAAAGTGTGAGCAAGAGGGTGTTAAGAACCAAGTGTGTTTATGCTAATGATCATTCACTGTGAAATACAGTGATATTGTTGTTTTCCATCTATTTCGTTAAGTTGAAGAGGATGTGACCTAGAGAAACTGCTTCTATTTGGAATCAGCTACAAGTGAGTTATGAGCATCCATGTCCATAGGCTCAAGATTAGTTCCTGTTTTTCAGGTATATTGGTCATGAACTTGAGGTCCTACCTTGAAGAACATATGGTATGAATGTCGTAAAAAGTTTGAACATTTGCTACCTTGAGGTTCTACTTGTATGAAAATGTATGCAGACTCGGAATGATTGTCCTTCCATTACAATTTGCATGTCATGTTCTACTTCAAATGTGATTCCATTTTTCTTCCACCTGGGCCTGGCGCACTGATTTTGTTCTGAACTACCCCCGAGTTTATAGCTATAGGCTATTAGGCTTACAAGTTATTAACACTAGAAAAAAGATCCGTCATAATGTTTTATCCAGTGTTCTTGGCAGTTGGCACCACTGTCCATCCTAGTGGCTCACAAAGATTCAATGGAAAAAATAGCAACTCGATCCTTGGAGCGGATTTGTTAATAGAAAGTAGGATTAGAATTTGCAGCCTGCAGGACATATACTTTGAGGGTTTAAACAAGATTGTGTAAGTACGATTCAAAACTAATTAATGATAGATATAATTTGTTCAAGATAAATACTTATAATTGATAAATAAATTCAAAATCTATTTTAGAAATTTAACGCTTTTGAAGAAATTATTGATCTAAAATTTAACATAAAGAATGTTGTCCGAATTAAATAAAAAATAAAATTAGTTGAAACCTTCGATTCAATTAGGGTCCACAATTTTAAATGTTATTTGAATTTTGGGCATAAAAGCCCAAGTATAAAAAATTCTAGACAGCCCAAACGGAGGAGGAGGATTTATTTGAACTCCATGAATCCCTCTTTCAAATCAGCACTATCTCTGCGAAATCGACAGGGCCAGAGCTGGGCAATACCCTCTCAGGTTCCGCCTACTTCTCTATTCCTTTATATTCTTCGTTAACTCGGTTCTCTTCGACTTTCTATTTCTACTAATAATCTTTTCTAAGTTTACGCTTATTAATGATTGTTATGTAAATGGAGGGAGGAGCCGGGGGGGATTTGACGTGAAGGGGTTTTCCATTTGGAAAACACACACGCATAATTAGTTTCACGTTCTTGTTTAATTATTCACTTCTATAGCAATTTCTAGGATGCACGAGAAAGTAGGCTACATGTTAATATTGAAAGTAACAAACAATGGAGTCTTAGTGGGTTCTGTCTTTGATTTTGTGATGTTGGGTCTTTTAATTTATCTCGACAATGTTGTCTGTCATTGCCTGATTTTATGCTTTTTTTTCTTTATTAGTGAATTTCTGTCGTGTTTTTCAGGTTCCGGAACAACTAGGAACGATTTGCAGCAGTCATGGCAAAGCATCATCCCGATTTGATCATGTGCAGGAAGCAGCCTGGCATTGCAATAGGGCGATTGTGCGAGAAATGTGATGGGAAGTGTGTAATCTGTGATTCCTATGTTCGTCCTTGCACGCTGGTCCGGGTATGCGACGAATGCAACTACGGCTCGTTTCAAGGTAGGTGTGTTATCTGTGGAGGGGTGGGAATATCTGATGCATATTACTGTAAAGAGTGCACCCAACAGGAGAAAGACCGGGATGGTTGTCCAAAAATTGTTAATCTCGGGAGTGCTAAAACTGACTTGTTTTATGAGCGGAAGAAATATGGTTTTAAGAAACGATGATGGCTGGATAACCTTAGTTGCAACGATCAGAATATTTGCCAGTGCTTCTATAGCTTGGAATGACACATTTTAATGTTTTGAGTTGTTGTCTGTTAAGGTATGTTTCTTCAAGAGAGGGATTGGTTAGACGAGATGAGCATAAGAAATATGGTTTTAGCTGCTACTTACGTTGTTGGGAATGGCACGTTTTAGAATGTTTGGATTGAATCATACTCTGTTAAATGATGTTATCTTCAAGAACTATATCATATAATAGTATGATGTGCCGGATTAACATGTTATATGTTATCCAAATAGCATGTCCTAATGTATATGAACTTGTATTCAATGATTTACACTCTTACCTGATTTGTGTTCATACTCTTGCATTTATGCGTCAATAGGATTGTTTTTTTGTCTACAATAAGTGAAAGTTCTGTAGATGATGAAATCCAAGTCCCAAACCCGATGGACCTTGTCTCTTAAAAGAGTTATTGTGTGTACCAACTAGACTAAATCTGAGGTTTGGTAATGAAGTCCTATTGGATATTGGTTCACATAAGCCTGTTAAGTCGAAAACATTGTCAGGCCCCTTGCCCGCATTCCACAGCTTTATGTGTTCTTGTTAATGCCGCCATACTCGAGTGGTAGCCTTCCTCTAATGTTATTTACCCCCAGAGAACCCTAAAAGGTCGCTCGGCCATAGTCAAAAACAGAATGTGAGCCGGCAACTCCTTGATCCAAACTGCTTTGGAGTTGTGTAACCATCGGCCGCTGGGAAAAATGAACGGGCAATTGCATAGATTACCACCACCACACTACATATCATAAAGGTGAGAAATTAATGCGGCGTCGTGATGATGGAGAAGGAAAATGAATCACCTGGTGTAAACGAGTCTAACTTGAGTAGTGATAAGTTTGGCTCGACTTGTTAGGATTTCGGCTCGTTAAGAACTCGAGTTAAGTTCGAGCTTTTTTCGAGTCTAATCGAGCCAAGTATTGATCGATCTTTGACCGTTTTAGACTTTAGTAACTCTTATCTCTCACGTCTCATTTAAATTTTAATAGAGAAAAAACTTTGATACACAAGTTGTGTAAACTCAAACTTATTAATTTTAGTTTTTAGTATCTTAATTTAGGGTTTAAGACTTATGTTTAAGATTTAGATTTTAGGGTTTTAAGTTTAGAAATTTAAATTTTAAATTATAAAAAAATAGTATATTTATGTTTTTGAGTAGTTTGTGAGGTTTTTGAATTGAATATCATTTAACTCGGCTCGGCTCGGTTCGTTAAGAACTCGAACCGAATTCGAGCTCGAATTGAGTTTTAACCGAACTTTGATCGAGTCAAGCTTAAATAGCTCGTGATCTGTCTCGTCTCATTTATATTCTTAGAATCACCAATATCTCCTTGGATCCAATTAGCGAGCCAAACTGATATGTGTGCCATTGTTAACACGCGAGTTTCACATTCCTAAGGCTAATCCGACACAGAGTGGGTTGAGATCCGAAATCAGCGATCCAGCGGATAAGGAATCCCCATTTGGAAAATACTTACCCTGAACCACACCACCATTTACCCAAAGACAGTGTTAGTACTTCAACTTGTCCTATTATTACCCTGAACCACACCACCATTTACCCAAAGACAGTGTTAGTACTTCAACTTGTCCTATTATTACCCTGGTATGATGTACCAAATCTTGATATTTATAATTTTTAATTCTTCTTTCAAAATTTTACCCGAAAAGGAAATGCAGTCCATATGTGATGATAATCTGGAACATTATTAATTAAGATTATAATAACTCCATGCTTCTTTCATAAGCATGAAGCACTGCGTTGTATTAAACAGATCAAATCAAACTTTAACCTTAATCAATGGTTGTCGTGCAATGACTCTTGAAGCTTCACTATCTACAACTCAAAGATTAATTAATAACATATTTTTTCTTTATTTATTAATAGAATAAAAGATACAACAACAAATGAATACAATTTGTAAAGTATCGGTAACATAATTTTTTGGATTTTATAATCTCCTCCCTAACCCATTTGCAAAAATACAAGAGTCAAAGAAACTGCAACCCTCTCAAAAGTATGTCTTTTTATATGCACCTCCAGGCTCCAACACTTTGACGAAAAATCTCTTCAAGTACACCTTTCTTGCTATGGAGTGTGCAGGAAAAAGAATAGACTTTGCAAGTGAACAGCAACCTCGTTGACTATTTTTTTATATAAATATCAACGTCGATCAAGTAACAAGTATTTCATGACCGGAACGTGGAATGCACGACCTGTAAAATGTCAACTATAAACTTCCAATCCACATTCTCCACGTGGCACACAAAATATTGAAACTTTGTGTCTATAAACACTACAGAGCACTAGGAAGTCGGAACACCAAAAGAGAATATGGGTTTTGAGATCAAGCTTTGCTTCTTCCTTTTATTTACGTTGCCTGTATTTTCGTCGGCTCATAACACCATTTCAATTTCAGGTATGTTTTGTTTTTTTTTTCTTTATAAATAATATATACGAGTTAAATTTGGACTATATGATTCAATTCAAATATAAATACTGTGATTGTTTATATTATATTATAGGAGACAAACTATCTTTGGCAGTGGAGGGAAGGTTTCTAACGGCAAGTATTGAGGATTATAATGAACCGTCGGCGAATCGTGGCCATGATCCTCCTTCAAGGACCAGAGGTGGTGGTCGCAATAAGCGAGGCCACCGCAGAGGTCGACAGGGCTAGTGGAAATGATACTTCATATTCATTTTCAGTAATAAATAAAAAGGTTATTGACCATTTGAGATCTAAATACAAGCTCACGTCATGCGCTAAGTATGCAAAGGTTTTACCGTGTCATAACATTGCTATTTGCTAACCATTATTGTACTAAATATGTGAAATAAAACTTTTTATGTTTCTCTAGGCTTTAATTATTATTATTATTATTATTATTATTGTTTGTAATAAAATATTACACAATTTTTCTGCTACTTTACAAGTTCTGGGATTCTGAATGATCGAAAAATGATAATAGAAACAGTGAATGAAATCATGAATAGACAACTGTGTCTCTTTGAAAGGCAATTAAAACTAGAGTATGTAATAGCCGAAAGCTGACAAACCTAATCATCATTGTCGGCCAATCCCAAATCTATTTTCAACCAGTGTCATAATCTCAAGGCCTGGGATGGGTTAAACAAAATACAAAGAAAGAAAATCAAAAACCCTACACCAATCCACTGTTGCTTCTTCGTCTTCGTTGGTATAAAAAATGAACCACACACATAATTCGTGTTGAAAGCTAAGTTTATTTATGAGTTTAGCGTTCACACGTAACTAAAAGTTAATTAAAATTGATTTTATATTTATTTTTATCATATATTATATAGATCTATAATTAAAATACTGTAGTTCTTTTGGTTGATAACTTACTCAAATCAAAATATAATACTCCTACTTAAACCCTCTACTTGTTGTGTATCATTTAAATTCTCATGTACATAACTTTACCATAAAATTAAAACTTACTCCACCGTCTCTGGGAATATCGAGATGAACTGATGGGTGAGAAAATTGATGAAAAAACAAGTAAAAAAGAAGAAGAAGAAGAAAGGGTAAATTAAATAAATAAACAAAATCGAGAGGAAAAGGCATGAATTATGCAACTTTGGAAACAAAAGTCAAAAATGTATTTTATTTTCTTAAATTATTTAGGTTTGTTCTGCAACAAAACGTCCAATTTCAATATATATCTCGAGAAACAAACATGATCCGACATACCCTTCTGTCAGACCTCGCACGGCAGGATTACCTACTCAGCACTAATGTTCTCTAGACTGAGTGAGTTTGATATTTCACCACCATTGACAAGCATTTTAAGGCCGGCTTTCAGCTCCGAGATTCCTTCTTCCAGAACTGCACACACAGGATATATAGGAACCGCTGTAACCCGTTTTTCCAGCTCTTCAAACACTTCGTCAGCCCCGGTCTCATCAATTTTATTCGCCACTACCAATGATGGTCTATTCGAGAGTCCTTCCTGGTGGTGCTCCAGCTCCAGCACTAAATCTTTCAGCTGTTCCCATGGTGGAATTCCTTTCCTACCATCTAATGCAGCGGCTAAGTCCACAACATATGCCAAAACCTTAGTTCGTTCTATGTGGCGAAGGAAAGCATGTCCAAGTCCACGATTCTGGTGAGCACCCTTTATTAACCCAGGAATATCAGCCACCGTAATTGACAACTCATCGAAGTTCAAATTTCCTAAATTCGGCCTCAGAGTCGTGAATGCATAGTGACCTATTGCAGGCTTAGCCCGAGACAATGCTCCCAGAAGTGTACTTTTACCCGCATTGGGCATCCCCACAAGGCCTACATCAGCAATGCTCTTAAGTTCGAGCACAAGAACAGCTTCAGAACCCGGCAAACCAGTACGAAGGGAGGATCGATTGCTATTTGATGTTTCAGCCTCAAGCACATTATCCCTCTGGACTTCATAATTTGTAGCCTTAGGCTTCATCGAAACATTTGGGTAACAGACATTACCTAAACCACCTTCCCCACCATATGCAACAATCATTCGCTGGCCTTCCTCTGTTAACTCTGCCACATTATACCTAAATTTTTCCAAAGTTTCTGATTCAGGCCCATATTCTTGCTTCATTCCTTTTGATTGGTCTGTTATTTCATTTTTTAACGAGTATTGCTCTGCAGTTATTTCAGGATAAGACGATAACTGACCAGCAGCACGCAAAGATTTAACTTTCTCAGCTATATTCGAGTTCAAGGAGGATTGCAGATCAACTTCTGATTGGTCGGTAGTAAGTGAACCAGGGAGTTCCCAAGGATCCAAATCGGTTGAAGAACGATGTTCAACCATGGACGGTATTTCACCCGTTTTAAGATGAATTACAGTACCGATAGGCACTTGGAGAACCTGCCACACAACCAATCTCTCAATTCCGATTGATTCAATAGAACACAAGAGTATATAAAACAATGTTTGAAGTAAAGGACGGAGCTTGAAAGTATTAACCTTGTCTTCTCCACGAGTTCCTATCATGTTCTTTGAGGTTCCATGTCCACCTCTACCTGCATTCTACAGAGAATCACAACATAGGTCGGTGAAAACCAATCAATGCAGAAAATAGAAAGAGAGAGAGCACATACAACATGATTTTGTAGGCCACTGAAGTCCCAAACTGCGGTTGAGCATTCTAGAATCACATCACCACCTCTTCCACCATTCCCGCCTATATTAGGTCCATTAAACATCATAAACAAGACCAGTCACAAATATTAAACTTTTTTCTCAAACGTCTTGCCAAGTTTGAAGTCATTGTATCCAAAATGACATTAACTAACAATCACCGCAATTCATAATTCCATGCATGTATGATGTATTCCTGACTGTACATGTATAGTATGAAATTAAGTGATCTGACTCGTCATTTTAATCAAAGCACGCATCTCCGATGGACCAATATGACATATTCATACAAGGGTATATGAATATGATCTCTTAAAGACTCCAAATACATGAAGAAGGAAAAAAACATTCTAAAAATCGAACATACATGCATGACGCATGTATAAAACACTCGCACTCAAGTGGAGTAACAACAAAGTGCTAGTAATGGTTACAGGAAACATTGAGAGAAAACTCACCATCAGGTCTCCCACGACGATCATGGCGGCTACGGCGAAAACTGGTGGAGCCGTTACCACCATCACCTCCTTTGGCATAGAGATTAATCCTATCTCTCATTCTAGTCTCCTGAAAAATATCAAACACAAGTCATAAAGTATATGTTCAAATCCCTGAAAGTGAGCAAATGAGACAAGATCCAGGGGAAACCTGTAAAGGGGTTTTCTTGTGAGGATCGTCCGAGTAAGAAAGAAAAGAGAAAACGTAGCACGGCGATTTCGAACATCTTCCTCTAATTGTTGGTAGTTGCAGAAGAGGTTTAGCTCGGGAAATCCACATTTTTGGTCTCGGTGAGTACTATAAATTCATTGCTTCAGCTACGAATAACAATACAGATACAAACCAGCCGGATTTAGTAAGACGAATATGTAACTTTTTTTTTCCTTCATTCAAACATTTTATCAAACAGTTGATGTTCATATTATCGCAAAACAAGTAATTGCTCTATAGTCGGCTTCAGCTTTAAACTTTTTACCTTCAGTTTGGCTTGGCGACACGTTGATGACCGAGCGGCGCTGAGAAAGGGAAACCAGGAATCCGGGAAAAGAGCTTCCCAGGCGTTCAACTTTCGGTCTGGTGGGTGAGGTAAAGTGAAATGATTAGCATTAACCGGCCCAATTGGTAAAAAAAAACAATGACTTGATCTTTTCCCATGGATTGCTAGGCTTGTTTTCCGACTTTTAGAGAGTGAAAGGTGGGCTTAAGGATAATTGAACTTAAATAATATCACAAATTATAAAACTAAATATTTATATCATATTAAAAATATTTCATTGTTACGAGAAAAACTATAATTTCTTTGATTTTCAAGATTTATGTCTTTAAATAATTTTTAACTAATAAGAACAATTATTTTTATTGAACAAATGAGGAGAGAACACAATAAAATAACAATCTCCAAAAATAACTTACAAAAATTAAAGTAGTTTAGTGATAATACTTGTCTACTTCTAAAACCATCAAAGCACACAGACCAGCCATAAAGAACGAGTATACATAAAAATAATTAGATTTTTTTAAACTTGAGGAATGATCCAAGTAAAAAAGAAATTTAAAACTAAACACATACTATAATGACATCACATTAAAAATAAAAAATATTTAGAAAATAGATATTTTAACATTAGGAATGTGCATTTAATTAATTCAAATAATAACCGAACTAAATTCACTATAATTATTTCGAGAGCTGTCCATCAATTATTTTGGGAATGCAATTCTAGGCGCTTGTGAAATCATGGAAGCAAAGGATCTATCAGAACAAGGCATTGGCGACCCTGCCTGAACAAGATAATTGCAACGATTACCGAAGAAAGTTTTAGGAAGTCCTTAAAGAGTCTTGTCCAGCAAACCCTCAGTTGGTAACTATAAGCCATTTGACAAGCAAGCAGTTCCCCTCAATTCGATGTTTACGATAATGTTTTTGGGTGTGGAAAGCCAATTGCAGCGAGGAGCTGGTCATCAGACTAGGTTGATGGAGGAGTGTTTACATTATATTGACGTTGAAGCATGTCTTTGTACATTGACATCGGAGGCATTGGCAAATAATCAATAATTCATGGATACCGTGACTGTTAAATTATGTCAACCAAGCTCCAAAGCTAAAAATTGTTTGCACTATTTATAGTAACCAAATGAATTGTTAATGTGAGTTGAGATTGTTAATATTGGTTATTGGTTTGCAAATCCGAGTATTTCTTTCCATCAATGAAGATCATCCATTTGAAATTGCTTTCCTAGAATTTCCTGTAGCACAGTCTCAACTCCACCGCTTAACCCGATTCCTTCACCATCTTAAATGCATTTGCTGTTGTTCAGCATACATAACTTAAATGCATTTGCTGTTGTTCGGCATACATAACCGCAAGCTTTCGAGAATCGAGTTCCAACTGCAATAAGACACAGACCCCTCCTATCGCTTCATGGGCTAGAATATCCGCCTGCGGTGTCAACCCACATATCATCATCATCCCCTTCCTGAGATCCTTTCCTCGAACCCTTTTGGTAAGGTGCTCTCATTGTATCCAACAGTTCCTGAACCATCGGTTCATGGGTTGTTGTCGCAACATTGGTATGGGACATAAGAACCTGTATCCACTTCGCCGAGTCCAAGTGCTATTTGTTTGACTTGGGATGCACCAAAGCAAAGAAATACCACCGATGATCAAGACTGCTCATCGAGCCAGATAAGGGTGAGGCTTACAACTGATATCAAGCACTGGTCTGACAGAGTAAACCGGCCATTGGAGAAGCCATTAATAGCATAAGGATCAAGCTCTTCAAATGTATTAACTCGATTTTGTGAACTACTTAAGAATTAGACTCGACAACTAAAACTTAACCTGACAATGACCAAATGAATTATTTAGATTTTTTTTAAACGAACTCGAATAACTTTATAAATAAAAGTATCTCGTTTGCAAATGCTTACACAAATTTCCTAGAATCAATATAGTAAAAGTTCTGCTTTCATAGGATTAAGTACTTCTAATATAACAATTCAACCACCAATCCACAAATTAGAACTCAATTGTGTCAAATATTACCTATTAAAAGCAATTGAAAAAACAAAATTCCTCGTTCAGTCATGTCAAGAACCAAATAAACCAACTAACATTCTAAAAACAATAATCGAAATTTGAATCTCAATATTTCCTTCTATCTAAAAGTACTGAATTCCTTTATACAAAAATAAAAACAACCCTCAGCCTAAAGTGGAATAGAAGCTTGATTATGCCTAGAGCAACTCTTCCATAACAGTCTGATAGCAAGATTTAAACCAGTAATAGTTCCAAGAGGTAATATCCGATCCATTATATTTCTATCAATTACTTTTTCAATACATGGATTAGCACCAGTCACGCATATGTAGGATTTACTCAAAATATGTAAATCAAACTTAAAAACTGTGATTAAACTTGTATTAGACAGAAAAGGATGAAAAAAAGAAGCGATGGAACCAGAGGTAAAAGCAAGTGGGAACATGTAAAGCTATAGAAGATGATGAAGATGAAAAAACAATGCAAATTGAAGCAAAAACCCAAAGAAGAAAGATGTTTTTAATTAAGAAATTCACAAGTAACTAAATTATTAAGCAAAAGAAGGGAATATCAAAACAATCAAATCTAACCTGAACTTACAGATGTTCGGGATTTATTCAAAATTTGTTCAACGTGAAAAGAAAATAATTTGTTCTTATAAGAATTATAACCCAAACTTACAATCAAATCCAGAAATTTAGTACTAAAAGGAACACACAGTTTCAAGTTTAAGTTCTACATAGAAAGCAAGTATATTGTTCAAGCAAGCACAAGTATTTTAGTTTTATTTCTACAAACCAAATTTACAGTACATATTAAAAAGAAAAGACGAAAAATTAGATTTAAAAGAAAATTTCAGAAAATCACCGGCTCTTGCTATCGTAATCGACAACCTCGGAATCAGTAACGGATCTCGAATGTTGAACGATGGATCGACCGATGGAATTGATCCAATCCTCTTTCTCTTTCTCCGTGTCAGCGATGAAATACATGGTGGAATCTCGAGTGGAAAGCTCGAAGGCGAAGGCTTTGTTGACGATATCTTCGGCTCCCTTGACCGTGAGGCATGCGCCGACTGAAACCACCCCGCGTGGAGCTGATCGGCGGCTGGCGGAAGCCGGATCCTTGAACCATAACAGTTTTCCTTGCTTCAAGATAAACCAGCGGCGTCGCCATGTTTTGATGTAATCGCCTTGTTTCGTTAGCCATCCTGCCCGCTCCGGGTTGGCCCAGAACTCGACGCCTTTGTAATCATCCGGATTCGGGTCCTGACCCGTTGCTGCTCGCCATAGATTCTCCATTTTTTTGAAGGGGAGAGACTGGATGGTTTGGGCAAATAATTGAAAGGAACTCTATTCGATTTGTACTTGGGAGGTGTTTAGGTATTGCCCTTGGAAAATTTAACCTTTTACTGAACTTAAGATGCGATCGTCTTTTTCATAAAACGATGGCGTTTAATAACGAATTGGTTGAGGAGGAAACACTTTCTACTCCCTCTTTAGTTAGATTTATTTTTTTATAATATTAATATTTGTTTTTATATTATTTAATACTGTATTGCTCTTTGGTAGCTAGATCTGAGTTTCTAAGCTCCTCCTACAAATCAGAAGCCTCTTTTCCAAACTTTTCTGTCCTGTCCTCTAAGATCATAAAGCCTCTTTTCCTATTCATGGATCGATTATGATTCTTTTCAGGTTTTACAAAAAATGGTGGGCTTTGTGTTTGTATCAGCCGCAAACGAAGAAGCAGAGACATGAAATTCGTTAAAGGAACCCAGTCCCAGTCGATTCTCAGATCGTCGTCATGTTCAATGCGCTGTACATTAACCCCAAAGAAGCTAATAATAACAACGAACATGGCTTCTTATTTCAAAATAAAATAAATAACGAACAGGGCTTCCCCATCCACGTCAAAAAACGGAAACAACCAAATTCACTCTCTCATCTTCTTTCTCTTTTAAATCTATTTCTTTGCTGTAAATATCTCAGTTCTGGCCGCATAACCCGAAAATATCTTCATTTCGCCACTTGCGTTGGAAGAAAAATATAAAAATGATTTGGATACTGAGTTTCAACTATCCACTTTACTTTTATTTTGTCTTCTAAATTGAAGTGTATTGTTATAGTTCATAAGCAGATTGGGAGATGGCAGAAAAAGGCAAATCTGCGACGGAGAAAGTACCGTCAGCTGCTCATCCATTAAGGGAAAATCGATTCGGATATCAAGTACCACGTGCGGTTCAAGTTTGAGGCAGAGCAAGCTTTCTTTGCTACATCCGAGAGCGTTCGCAATCGTCTCGTCAAAGTATTTATTGTGTCGTTGATTTCTTTAATTTTATTTTCTTTGAAAAAGTTTTTTTCGCTAATTATAGAATTTTGTGAAGCAATGAGAGGACACTGTCTGGCACTTTGTCAGAGCTAATCCGAAACACATTTATTACTTCTCAATGGAATTCCTTCAAGGGCGAGCTCTGACTAATGCGATTGGAAATCTCGGCATTGAAAATGCTGGCGAGTAAGTTGGGACATGAACTCGAAGAGATTGTTGAGCTGGTAATTCGTCAATCGATTTACTAATATTTACTTCTTATTTTATTTTATTATTGAGAAAAAGAAGCCTGTTTTAGTTTTAAATTTCATTATTTTGATGACTGAAATTTTTGCAGGAAAAAGATGCTGCACTTGGAAATGGTGGTTTGGGAAGGCTTGCTTCTTGTTTTCTCGATTCCATGGCAACGTTGAATTTGCCTGCTGGGGGATAGGGTTTAAGGTATAAATATGGGCTTTTCAAACAACTGATCACTAAACAAGGACAAGAGGAAATTGCGGAAGATTGGCTTGAGGTTGGTTCAGCTTATTTCATCTCGAAGTTGCATAGAAGCCCTGAAATATACATTGATGTTTCTGTTTGGGTTGTTTGATTTTGCACAAGTTTAGTCCTTGGGAGGTTGTTAGGCATGATCTAGTGTATCCTGTCAGATTCTTTGGGAGTGTTGAGGTTAATCCAGATGGGTCGTCACATGATATGCTTTGTTTGGTTGATAGTTTCATTTGTTTTTGTTTGAAACTTACTCAAAAGTTGAAAAGATGATTAATGCATTTTTGACAAAAACTATGTTCGGTTTTAGTTCGTAATTCCTCAATATTATGGTTGTCTTCGATGCACTTTCCAATTCGGCTTTGGGGAGCAAAAGCAAGTATAAAAAGAAACAGACAGATGTCATTGTCAATTGCTTTGTTTTTCATAAGGATATGGATTTCATTAACAGTTCATTAGTTTATGTTATTTGATTTAAATGCATTGCAGTTGAAAATGGGTTGGAGAGAGGTACTGCAAGCTCTGGCTTATGATGTTCCAATTCCGGGGTATAAAACCAAGAATACAATAAGTCTTCGCCTCTGGGGTGCAAGAGATCGTGATGAGGATTTCAATCTTTTTGACAATATGAATCTGATGCACTGCTCCATTCCAGAACTGAACAGGTGGATTATCAAGACCATTAACGAGATGTGGTCTTGAAATCATTTATATTGCATGCATGCAGGACAAACCAACTACACTAATTATGAAAGATAAATTGATTAATTCAACTGTAGGTATCTGGGTACACAATGATATTAATCACCAAGCTTCTAAATAAATTCAGTTTAATAGCATATCAAAGCTTCTTTAAAAAAAATTGTCTACATTCCATACACTCATCTCACTGCATGTTACTTGGCAGTTACAGTCCATGAACTTTTTACTTGCAGATGTGCAGTTACAGTCTACGATCTTTCTTTTAAACTGAGCCCAAGTCTACTGCTTTGGAGTTGCATAGATCCCTGTAGCCTGCAGGCGGTGATGTAAACTTGATAATTTGGCCATTTTGTTTTATGGAGCTTAAAATTGGAAGACAAGCTATCTAGTTTCATAAAAGGGTAGCATTAAAGATCAAGCATCAACTTCCCCTGAAACTACTAGCATATAGTGCAATAGTTCCTGTTCAATAGACACATAAAGCTCAGCAGAGTAACTAGAGGAGCATCCAGATCCAAGATCCCATACCCTCATTCAGGAGGATGGATTTGATATAGAAGGAGATCTCGAAGTCGGATTTAGACTTGCACCTCAGTAGCTGTCATTAGAGCTTTCCTGCTTCGGACTCCTCAAGCTTTTCCTAGGAGGTGGAGAAATGCTTTGTGGGTAACTCCTTGACCTCCTCTCCACAGGAGAAAGGCCTCGTGAATAACTCCTTGAACTGCTCCGCTTGGGGCTCAGGCTATACGAGTTGCTTCTCCTTGAACCTCTCCTAGACACTGGTGGTGTAGGACTACGAGAAACAGAACGATAGTGGTCTCTTTTATATCTATGGTATCGACCATCTGGGGAATCATACCTAGAGTTGTATGGGGAGTAGGAATGGTCCCGCCTTCTATAGTACCGATCATCAGGTGAGTAGGAACGGTCCCGCTTTCTATAGTACCGATCATCAGGTGAGTAGGAACGGTCCCGCCTTCTATAGTACCGATCATCAGGTGAGTAGGAACGGTCCCGCCTTCTATAGTACCGATCATCAGGTGAGTAGGAACGGTCCCGCCTTCTATAGTACCGATCATCAGGTGAGTAAGAACAGTCCCGTCGGTGGTAATAACGATCATTGAGTGAGTATCTATCGTAAGGAGAGTAGGACCGATCACGCCTTCTATAGTACCGACCTTCAGGAGAGTAAGAACGGTGACGGTGACTTCTAAGGTAACGGTCATCAGGCGATCTACTATACCGGGAGCGATAACGTGAAAAGGAACTATATCGAGGGGAGTAAGATCGGCTCCTACTCCTATGAGATGAATAACAAGACGATGGACTCCTGCTCCTTGAATAATGAGAATAACTTCGAGATTGATGAGGGGAATAGCTTGGTGATCGATGACGCACTGAATACAGATAAGAGTATTATTACCCATTAACTACTTGGCTTGAAGATAAAGAAAATATCAACAATTGATAAACAGATAGAGGAATCATACCACGAATAGTTCTCAACCCCAAATACCTTCCGGGGGTAGGAGTTCTCCCCCTCCGTCTCCTGGCCTGCAGTAAACAAATCTTGAAACATGAGATTCTGTAATTACCAAACAACCCACGAATAATACATGCTGTAAGACAGATTTTTATTCCTGGAGTAAGTACGGAATTTTAAATCCAAACGCAGAAATAATAAATCAGCTAGACATAAAGCTAAATGAAGAGATAAATTCAGGGCATACAACACTAAAAGCCTGATTCTTGTTGTGTTTGAATTGTTTGGTTAGTTGTGATTTTGATGAAGAGCTGCTACACACAGCAAACCTGCTGCCACAAAATCTTCAAGTGGAAAGAAGCAAACAACTTTCAAAACCCTAAGAAAATTGGTCATCCAAATTCTTATGCACTTGTTACATAACAAACATGAATAACTATCAAAGCATGTAAGAATCAAGAAGAAACTGAATTTCAAAACTTTTATTACCTTCTCAACCATAATGACACGCCCTTCAAGAACAGATCGGTCTAAATACTTGATGCAACGATCAGCTTCTTTGTTGTTGGCCATTATAACAAATCCAAACCCCCGAGACTCCCTTGTCCGTGGATCAACCACAAGATGAACATCAATCACCTATATAAATGATATATCAATATTCCCATTGTAAATGGCTTTTTTTTCATTTTTGGTAAAACCAAAATTCATAAAGTTCAAACAACACATTTTAAAAATACTCATAAGTAGAGTTGTGCTCATCCATACATCTCCCTCACTTGCAAAATGCTTCTCCAACTCTCTCTTAGTGACCCGAGGTGACAAGCCAGTCACATACAAGCTGTTACCAGGGTTCTCAACATCGCTTTCAATACTCCTACTCCTACATTCCAGAAAACCAATCAGCGCAAACACATATCAAAATTTTGAGACGGGGAACAAAAATTAAAAGCAGAATAACACAAACCTTGAACGACTCCTCGATCTTGACAAAGATCTGGACACGGATCTGCTGGATCGCTTGTATGGGGAAGGAGAAGGCGAATACCTTGACTTCCTAGAATGCGACATCTTGAAAGAATAACAAAATATACAACTCAGTACTATAATTACAATCTCTCCACCATAATCTAAGAAGATAACTCATATTTGAAAGTATTTCCAGTTCCATAAAATTGTAATTCATTTTCTTAAAAGGCCAACAATCTACCATATTCTGAAACAATTGTTCGTAAAATGATCCATAACAAAATCTACAATATAACATTTAAATAGCAGTAGCATATTAATACAAATCAAAAGCTCCTTTAAAATTAGTTTCCTTGCTAAATTAGTACTAACGTATAAGACTCCTGAATTCAACAATTTATAACAGATAATAGGAATTTAAGCAATTGTTTCAACTTAACAGATTAAACATCGAATTAAATCCTTTTGTTCTAAAAACTCCTTATTTGATAAAATATTTAAGATACCGTACAAAATAAATTGTATTCGATTTATAATTCATGCCATACCTATTCCTCGTCATATACAAAGCCAAATTCAAATTATAACAATTAAAATCAACCCTAAAAAACTAATCCTTTGCCAAAGAAGTACAGATTGGTTTATGGAACGCTAAAAAATTATTAAAACGTAGCAATAAACTAATTAAAATCGATGGATTACCTTGGAACAATTGAACGCTGAAAAACGAGCCTTGAATTCACTTCTGTATCTCTTCTCTTTACAGAAATATTTTTGCTTTGTTAAAACGCGACGAAATGTTTTGAAGAGGGAAATACTGCGAAAATAATTTATTATATAAATAGTACAGGAGCACTGGCGGAAGTTTCTGGAGAAGCGGACGTGAGGAGCACATTAAAATCCGGAGAATTCTTCGCCTTCATGTCCGTGAGCCGACGTGTGTGGTAAGAATTTAATTGAATTTAGTTTTTTCTCGTAATAATATTAATTTAAAGTTTAAAATTTTAATATTTGTTATTGCTGGTAGAAACTATTTTTAAAAATATAAAATATTTATTTTAAATATAATATTATAAAGTAGAATAATTATATAAGTATTAATTTAAAATAATAAATACAATCCCATATCATAAAAATAAACTAAAATACTTCACACATAAACCTAATTAAAGCATCAATAATCCATGTATAAAAATAATTGAAAAAAGAAAATACTACTTTAGAAACTATTAGAAAAATATGACTTCGAACATTATGTGCAGAGAAATACAAGACAACCAAATGGTACAGATGTTAAATTTGGACCTTTACTCCCCATCGAGATTCTCGGCAGTAAAGCACTTAGTATTCAACCTTTGTACTCGTTTCACATTTGAATTGCTCTAAGCAACCAAAAACAGGCTTAAGTATCTTGGTTTAGAAATATTTGTTGCATATATTTTCTTCTTTGTCTGAGGGTAACACTATAGAATATTGCTAAGATATTAAAATTTATATAAATAGAGAAGACTCTAAAACCAAATATGATTTTATGATACAAAACATATGTATGGGAAGATTAAGTTTGCATCAATTTAAAAATAGAACACATTCAGAGTATTATTTGTTGGTGGATTAATTCAAAAATCAAAACAACAATTTGTTTACTACATCAAAAAACATAAAGCCAAGGAATAGAATGGAAATAGAAAGGTGGACACTACAGTCTCCAGTCTTCTCCAGCATACACGGCATGATCACCGAGTTCTTGTTCAATACGAAGCAACTGAAAAAAAAAAAAAAGAAAAAAAAAGAAGATTTATTCCCTTGGACAAACTTATGGCATTTTCTAGAAATTGAATGTCATCTATAGATTCGTGTTGATGGTTTGCACTACAGGGGATAATTGACAATCTTTATATTACAACTACGGTATAAGCATTCGATTTAGTATAAAGAGACTGCAGGAAAATCTCAAGGTGATGGTTCTAGACGAATATTTAAATTAACATATAGGGGATATATATCGTCCTTAGAACCAGTTGTTATTAGCCATTCCTGTAAGAGATGTCTTAAAGAAGACAGTTCTTGGAGGAATTAATGTCTACACTTATAAATTGTTAGTTATGTGGTTTAAGAAACACAAATTAGCAAGAGTAGAAAAGAAACGCAAACCTGGTTATACTTGGCCAATCGTTCACCTCTGCAAGGAGCTCCTGCTTTGATCTGACCTGCACCAACTGCAACTGCTAAATCTGAGATGAAAGAATCATCAGTTTCACCAAATCTATGAGATACCACCACTCCCCACCGGGATTCCTTTGCCATCTTTACCACTTCAATAGCCTCTGTCACGGTTCCAATCTGACTTATCTGATTCAGGATATAGAGATATTAGAACATGGGGTTTCATATTCGAATCCTATTTATAGTTTTAGATGCATTTACATAAATAAAATAGGACAAATAAAGTAAAAAAAATGATGGTAATTCATCTATTTTGACATCATTATTGTCAAATAAAATGACTCATGTTTTGTCCAATAATCCGGTAGCTACCTTGAGAAGAAGTGAGTTGCAAGCAGATTCATGTATTGCTCTCTCAATACGCTTTGGATTTGACATCAATAAGTCATCTCCAACCACCTGCAAAACCATCTTACCTTAAATTAGAGCTGGTCAAATATAGGACAAGATGAGATTCAAACAAATTGCAAAAGTGCCCAATAAGTCACGACAACTGGTCTCATTTATGTTCAGATGCACCAAAAAACAACAATGAAATCATTTTGTCAAACAGGGCATGTTTATAAAAAAACAAAAGCAAGTTGAAGTAAAAGAATTTAACCATTTACAAAGGAAACTCAAAAGAGACAACATCTTTCCATCTTCCTCCAAAATGGTGGGAATGTTAACTCTATATTGTTGTCTTTTTTGTACATGTCATTCAACAGACATCAGCCGTATGTTAACAGAAAAACAAACCTGACATAGACCAAGACCGCAAAAACGTCTACTGTGTTCCCAATCTTCCTTGTCAAAAGGATCTTCAATAGAAGCAATAGGGTAATCTAAGACACCAGAAAAGAAGAAACAGGAACGGGTCAGCATTAAATTTTAGTTGAAAAACAAAGCACAAAAAACAAACAGAAGCCTCTAAAGAAAAACAGAGATACCACTGCAAAGGTCTTTGTACATCTGAATCATATCATCCCCTGACTTGAAATTTTTCCCAGATTTATTTGGAGATTTGAATTCTAAATCATACTTTATACCTGTTTGAAAACAAAAGAAAGCAACTCTTATTTATTATGAGCAAGCCATGCCGACATATGAAAGAACACCCTGGGACCTAAAATTAGATTCTAAAAAACATGTGATCTGACTAGGGTAAGATAATGAATGTAATGCAATAGCATTGTATGGTGATGTCAACATCTCTTATTAAGAGTATAATAGTAGTTTATCCCCAAACCTTGTCTCTGGTCATACATGCTTCAAAATGATAATTGAAAAATTATGAGAAAACAAGCATCACCTATGCAAAATTCAGTAGCTGCAACACCAATTCCTATCTTTATTTTGTCATTATACCCTGTTCTGCCAATAGCTTCTCGGACAATATCCAACCCTTCTTTTATGCTGCCAGAAATAGGAGAAAATCAAACAAAAAATCCAGCCAGGTTCCTAAAGTAACATAAGATAAACTTCATTTCCCTTATAGGTTAGGGGCTGACTGCATTCGTTAATAATGTGAAAAATGAGGATATTCAGACTTAATAGTAGCACTTGCCTAGATATGTCAGGAGTGAAGCCGCCATCTTCACCAACATTACACCCATTTGCACCATATTTTTCTGTAATAACAGCCTGCTCTTCTTTGCAATAAATGAATCAGTATGTGCACGACATTTCCAGTGCAAGTTACTTGTAAGAGAGCATACCATGAAAATATTAAGGTTGAGACTTGAGCAATTTAAAGTTTCTACCAATGATTAGACTAAATGACTTCTTATAATGACTAGCCATAAGCTAATGGTTATTGGTATTTCTCCAAAAGGAATAGGTGCGTTTTACACATCTATATTCAATCAGATCCATTAATAGAACAATTTCTGGAAACTAGAACATGGAAAGGTTCAAGAAGAATCAAACACGTGTTTTTTGGAAACATATCAAGAACAGTATATCTCATTTACAAATAGAGAAGAACAACCAAAAGATCAATGATAATACCAAAAGAATAACAGGCCAGACATAGAAATTGAGACTAAACTACAGCAAAATTCTCAATGAAGATTTGTTTTTATAATCAAGTTACCAGAACAAATTTCCAAGATTATTGTAAACTCATAAATTTTTTACACGGAAAACTTTACTTGTTTTTTTATCTTATGAGCCAAAGATGTTTGTGACGTGCATGTAACTTAGAACTAAATCCAAAGGCTACACAATTCTGTTCATCAAAATCACCTTCAAATGATGATAGGCCTCAGAGCCCATTTGCAAAGCTTCCTCAAATCTGCCTGCTCCTGTTGGGAGAATCATAATGTCCTGATAGCAGCATAACTCAAATCAATTCATACAGATGGAAGAAAGTTTTCAGATACAAAAGAATCTACACCACCAAGCAGTCAGGTGTGAGGTATTTCAACAGAAGCACAGGAATATCATAAAAATGCTTATACATAGTGGGGTCTCTGTGATGCTTTTGATGAATACAAGTAAAAGATCATTCACAAAATGCTATAAGCCAATCTTTAGAATTTAAACCTAAACATGGTTATCTACCTGAATAGGAAGACTATTCCCGGAATGTTTTCCGCCGCTGATAACTGTGAAGACAGGGACAGGAAGGGTTGAGTTGGCTTTTCCATAAATATCAGCTATGTGTTTGTAAAGAGGAACCTGTTTTGTTTTTGGTTAGAAAATTTTGAAAAAAGGCAATGCTTTCTAGCATATAAATGCAAAATTGAAAAATATATTGGGAAATGATACCTCCTTCTCAGCAGCCCCAGCTCTACATGCAGCAATTGACACAGCTAATATAGCATTTGCTCCAAGTTCAGACTGATAATATTCAAACAAAGAACCATAAACAAATCCTGTAAATTAGCATTATAATCTGAATCATCTGTCCTAAAATATAAAATAAAGAGATCTAAAAATTGGTAAGTAAAAGATTGGCATGATAATTATTTCCTATTCTATTTATTCTTCCCCTTGTCTAGAATCCCTACAAAGAAATTATCCAGCTTTTTCTCCACTCCACCTAGACCAGATGCCAGGCTCGTAAACAATCTCTAGGTCCCAACCTATAGTACTTTTAAAATGGTTTCGTATTTTAAAAGCACGTGTAAAGTGAACAGCTAACTAACCCAAGTTTTGAGAAAGAAAGAAATGTACCTTCTTTTCTGTCTTGTCCAAGTCTATCATAGCTTGATCAATTTGAGGCTGAACCGTGGGATCCATGCCAACCAATGCTTCAGATATTTTCTCATTGATGTTCTTAACAGCTTTTGTCACAGCATTTCCAAGATAAATTCCCTTGTCCCCATCTCTCAGTTCAACAGCCTCATACCTAAGATGAAATTGTCAGAATTTAAAACATCATCATGGCATTTTAATTCTAGGATCAAAACATTTTTCCAATAATAATAAATAAGAGAGTTTAAACATAACAGAAACTAAATTAACTAGTAAAATGACTCAATTTATAACAATGCATTGCCATAGGAAATAAAATAAAATTCCCAGTTTGGGTAATTTCTAAATTCTGAAACTAAAATAAACTCAGTTGTTCCTCATTTCTCTTTATCAGCAAGCATAGTAACTTAGAGGCAAATTCCCGCATAAATAGACGATTTGATCCATGTTTAATAAATGAAAACATACGATGTAATTCTAAAAGTTCCAAATTCCATTGCATCAGCAACATATTTTTTATCAACAATAAAAAAATTTAAAAAAAAAAAAGCAGAAAAAAAGAGAATACAAAAAGAAGAGAGAAACGAAAATTACATTCCACTGGAGTCGCCGCTAGGCACAGAAGCACGGAACATCCCCTTGTTAGTGAACAAATCAACTTCAACAGTAGGAATTCCTCTGCTGTCGAGAATCTGTCGAGCTATCACCTTAGTTATCACTGAAGAAACCGCTTTTTTCATATGATTAGACTGCAAATTCATTTTTAAAAAATCATCATCAAGGCAATAAGTGAAGCAAATTGAAATTTTGCAGCGGAAAAAAGAGACAAGACAGAAAGTTACAATGAAGAGAACGGGATCGGGAGTTTTGGCTCGGACAGCGGCATTGACGGCGTCTTCAATTTTGCGAGAGAGCATATGCTTGTCAAGGTACTCTTGAACCGACATTTTTATAAAACTTTCCGTTCGACAACAACTCGGAGCCGAGAAGGGGTAAAGATCTGACGTAGATGTTTTGCCTTTCGAGCTTTGATCCCTAAATCTTCACAGTTTTGAGATATTCGATTGTTAAAGGAGAGCTGGTCTCCGCTGGATTTGGAAACAATCGGAAGCTTATCTCACTCACTCTTTTGCAATCTGACTTTTCAAACACGCTGAAAACAGCTTCTCTTTCACAGTCGTTCGTTCTCCCGCATCATTTTCTCCTTCCTCCGAACAATTGAGGAATTTTTTCATTTCGCTTTTGGTTTTCTTGGGCCGATCGGGGGATTTGGATTAAGCAAGGTGAATTGGGCAAAATCTGGGCCATTCTCGATTAAAAAAACATAGGTTGAATCTTGAAATCCAGTCATATTCATGTAATGGTTTGAATCATCAAAATATATTTAGCATGTGTTTGGACGAAACCAAATAATTGTAGGGTAATATGAGTTCAAGAAATATAGGTGGACAATGTATACGTTATAAATAGATTAATTTGAATCAGGTCCAACATTTTAAAGCTTAAATTCAATCCTAAAAATTTTAAATGTACATCAAACCATCATGCCCTAAAGCACAATTTTAATAATAAAAAACCCACACAAATGAATCGATTCAGGTCAAAAAAACATCGAGGACAGATAATATTACCATAGAAACCAAATATAAAATGAAAGTATTAAATACATAGACTATTTTTTTAGAAACTAATAAAAATCACACATATCAAATTCTTATAAATAATTATTTAAAAAAGAATTTTGAAGTTTAAAAGGTTAAAAAACAAAGTAAAAATTTAAATCTATCAATAAAACTAAAAATGAAAATCTAAAATCAAAGGTTTTTTATCGAAAACAATACGAAGACATATTTCAAAAGATTATATAAATTAAAAAAAATCTCAATCGAATACATAAAAAAATGATCTTTCAAATTTATACACTATATTTATAATTTGAGCGATAATATATTTATTTTTAATAATTAATTTTAAAAACAATTAAGAGCGAAATTTAAGGATTCAATCCTTATCGATTATTATATTTATATATACTTAATAAAAAAATTAAAATATATGAGCCTGTGCTGTGGTAACCAACCAGGTCCAGCCAGCCTCGTAAATTAAAAAAAAAGGAGTAAATAAAGCCATTGGTTAAAAAATATATAGTAATCACAAATACAGGGAAGAACAGCTCAGCTCTTCGATTGTAATCCCGGTATAAAACCTATCCAGTACTGCAACCTTATTCCACCCACTCCATCATCTGCATCACGAAGAACCCTAAGTGACCCACAATAATGCGTGAAATACTTCATATTCAAGGCGGCCAATGCGGAAACCAAATCGGAGCCAAGTTCTGGGAAGTTGTATGCGCAGAACACGGCATAGATCCGACTGGGCGTTACAGCGGAGACTCAGATCTACAGCTTGAGAGGATCAATGTCTACTACAATGAAGCCAGTTGTGGTAGATTCGTTCCTCGAGCTGTCCTTATGGACCTTGAGCCAGGAACCATGGACAGCATCAGATCCGGCCCTGTTGGTCAGATTTTCAGACCGGATAACTTCGTTTTCGGTCAATCCGGCGCCGGTAACAACTGGGCTAAAGGCCATTACACTGAAGGTGCTGAGTTAATCGACTCGGTCCTCGATGTTGTTCGAAAAGAAGCTGAAAATTGCGATTGTCTCCAAGGTAACGAAGAAAGATCTATTTTGAATTTTTGATCTAAAGAACGTGTTTAGCCTCTGCTTGATTATCCTTTGTTTTCTTTTAATTAGGGTTTCAGGTTTGTCATTCATTGGGAGGTGGAACTGGATCTGGAATGGGAACACTGTTAATTTCCAAGATAAGGGAAGAATACCCAGATCGAATGATGTTAACTTTCTCAGTTTTCCCGTCGCCTAAAGTCTCTGATACAGTGGTGGAGCCTTACAATGCTACTTTATCTGTTCACCAGCTGGTTGAAAATGCCGATGAGTGCATGGTTCTTGACAATGAAGCCTTGTATGATATCTGTTTCCGGACACTTAAGCTTTCCGATCCCAGCTGTAAGTGTTCCCATTGATACAAACTTTGTTTTTGCTATAAATTGAATCATTGATTTTGCATTGGATAGCTGATTAGGCTTTGATTTACTATTTCTTTTGGCTTGAATCTTTGTAATTATAGTTGGTGATCTGAATCATCTAATATCTGCAACGATGTCTGGAGTCACATGCTGCTTACGGTTCCCTGGTCAGCTCAATTCCGACCTTCGGAAACTTGCCGTGAATCTCATCCCTTTCCCTCGGCTTCACTTTTTCATGGTCGGTTTTGCTCCGCTCACTTCAAGAGGATCCCAACAATACCGAGCCTTGACCGTTCCTGAGCTCACTCAACAAATGTGGGACGCAAAGAACATGATGTGTGCGGCCGATCCGCGACATGGCCGGTACTTGACTGCATCGGCCATGTTCCGTGGTAAAATGAGCACCAAGGAAGTGGATGAGCAAATGTTGAATGTTCAAAACAAGAACTCATCCTACTTTGTTGAATGGATTCCCAACAATGTGAAATCAACAGTGTGTGACATTCCACCAACTGGTCTCAAGATGGCATCCACATTCATTGGGAACTCGACATCAATACAGGAGATGTTCAGGCGTGTGAGTGAGCAGTTTACGGCTATGTTTAGGAGGAAGGCTTTCTTGCATTGGTATACAGGGGAAGGCATGGATGAGATGGAGTTCACTGAGGCAGAAAGCAATATGAATGATTTGGTCTCAGAGTATCAGCAATACCAAGATGCAACCGTTGATGAAGAAGAGTACGAGGAAGGGGAAGCTGAATATGAGGAAGAATGAGAGCATGGAAAACTTATTAAATTCATCTTCCAGTTTGTTTGTTTTTGGTTTCTTTCTTTAATATTTTGAGAGACTTGTTCATTTTAATGTTGTTGGAGTTTTAATTGCATTGCAAATTGTTGAATCTGAAGAGTTGAATCCATGTATTGCGTGATATTTGATACCTGTTTAATTGTTTTCTTGGTGTTTTTTATGTATTCTGAGCGTTTTTGTTTACATTTAAGGGTTGTAGTTTATGAATAAGAAGATATGGCTTTGTTTTGATGTAGCATTTCAGTACTTGAATATACCCATAATACAAATCATTTATAAATAAGCTTTTAGTTGGAAATGAATTTGTACATATTTCTATGCTCCCCTATCAATCTGGTCGTTGTAGTAGTATAGTGGCAATGGTGAGTCTTCTTGGTTGTGATCCTGGCAATGGCGAGTCTTCTTGGTTGTGATCCTGGCAATGGCGTTACTTTCTATTTTTCTTTATCTGCTCAGCATGCCAGTTCTAGAACCAAAAAGTTTTGAGCTGAATTTATCTTTTGTATTCCCATATTCTACAAAGTCTGTCGACTCTTGTACCGTCAAGATCTCTTGTGGAAGATAAACAAGGTTATAATAATGCTAATGCATATATCCGAGTAACAGAGTTGTGCTCAAGGTATTTCGGATTATAGAATCAATCACACATCTTGCATTAACTACAGTCATTTGCAAACAAAAGTTTATGTTCCAAGTCAAAACAATCACATAAGAAAATTGTAGATAATACCACTATGAAATGCAGCACAGAGCTAAAACGATCACAACATAGATACTCCTCTCGGACAAGAATACCATTCTGCAAGGTACACACAAAAGAGAAAGATGGTAACTTGAAAATAACCAATTCATTGTTGAATCAAAAGATTGAAACAATCAGAAGTGCTAACATTTGAGCACCAAAAAGCTTCACAATGTTAAACAGATCAGTTTACCTAATAATAAAAGAAAACAATTCGTTAAGTATGGAGATAATTAGCAGCCATCATTAGCTCCAACGTCAGTTCTGGTTCAATGTGGAACTCAGTCTCTTTACCCCTGACAAAATTGTAACTTTGTTTATCAGTGCAAAACAAAAAAGGGAAGAGACTATACTCGTAACTCATAAACACGCCGAAACGTAGAGGATTTGAGCAATCAGCAAACATAAAAAATGATAGTTCTTGCATGACATAATAAATTTGATTATTTTGAGAATTCAATAGCTGCTAAAACACCAAACCGTACATAAAGAGGATACATGAACTTTCCATCTTAGGAAAATATTTTATGTCTATAGTCATCCATGTGGAACTATCGCAAGGAGAAGAAGATACCACACACAATGATCCCACACCCACAGCAAATTTAAATCATCTAGGAATTTATATTTAGATGGTGCTTTTCAAAGAGAATCCAGCTATAATACACGAAACAACCAGAATATTTCAAAAGAAATACATCAGGCTCATTTGTATCTTGATAAAGCACGAAAAATTATTGCATAAGCACATTAAGCTATCATTGAGACATACACTATGTAAAACGGATAACTAAGAATCTTTTCTGAAGGGAGCTCACGTTTTGAGTATGCCAATAAAGGTCACTCATAATTGGGTATGGAAGAAACTCATGAAGCTAAGGAATAAATGGTTATCAATGAGAAATTTGTAAGGTGAGTATAAAACTAAAGATGTATGGGATACTATTAGACCGAAACGAGACAAAGTTCCCTGGGCAAAGATTGTGTGGGGAAGTTTGACAATGCCTCGACCTTCATTTACTAAATAGATTGCCAACAAAAGATAGAATGCTTAGGTGGGGAGTTCATCTAGACCCACATTGCTTGTTGTGTGAGGAAGAACTTGAATCTAGAGATCATCTCTTCGGTGAATGCTCGTACATGTTGCAAATATGGTCTATTTTAATGCAGGATTGCAATCTACTATTTCAGTGCAAGAGCTACTGGAATGGATGCAGTGTGCAGGGAAAGGTAAAACCATGCAAGCTATACTGGTTCGATTAGCTTGGTGTAGCCTAAACTATCATCTATGGCAGGAGCGGAATTTTAGGAGTCATGGGAGACAGACGAGGACAGCCTGAGATGTTTTTACATGTATAAAAAATGATATTCGTACTAGGATCACTGGATGTAATAACCTAAAAAATCTAGATAGTTTTATAACTTTTAAATGGGAACAGAGTACTTTTGCATAGAGGATTGGGGTATATATCTTACATAGTTATTGTAAGATGATTTTTGAAGGAATAAAGTTCAATTTATCAACAACAACAAAAAATCTTTATATAGCTACAACTGCTCTCAAATTTGATAAAGTTTTTTTTTTGAGCAATAAAGTTTTTGGAGTAAACGTTTAACTACAACTGCTCTCAAACATAAGGAGACACCATGAATAGTCAAAGACTGCATTAAACACTCCTATTTGACTCTAAAGTAGAACAATGCAAGTCTTCCCGCTATATAATTTGATAATTCACATCCAACATGATCAAGGCAAACAGTTTTCCTAGAGAAAAACAAGAAATTGTGATCAACTCGCATATAGTTTATAAAACTAAAAGAACAAACAAAACCCAAACCTAGAATATTGAAGAGACCAGTAAAAATATTGGCAAATCTTCTCAAGAATCACAGCACTTATCTCCGGGAAAGTCACTTCCCCATGCTCCGCCTCCGCGAACCCACCTTCACCATCATCACGGAAAAGGGAAAAAGTTAAAAAAAAAAAAAAAATTAAACCTTTCCGAGTAAGAACCCATCAAACCCAATCGCCCAACAAGATCAAACAAGAGTAAATGAAAAATAAATAAAATTAGACCTGGAGAAGTCAGCATGTTACGGATGGTTTGAGAAACCATGGCAGCTTCTTTGTCGATAACAAATTCCATCCCTTCAGCGCTGATGAGTTTCACTGAGTCCTCTTTCTTCATCTTTTCTTTGAGATCTGAAGAGAGGTTCGTCAATTGATCCGTGGCTTTCCGGGGTGTTAAATCTTACGGCCGATGTTGAGTTTAATCGGAAATAGAACCATCTAAATCGGTCGCATGTATGTCTTTGGTTGTAGTTTTATATTTCCACTGATCTGGTGCGCGTGAGTGGTCCTTGTTTTTCCCCTGTCATGTTTCAGGGTCCTCCTCTCGACTTTCCAAGACCAATCAATCATTCATCTTTGTGCGGATCTCGTGTGTTTGAATCTACAAGCAAATCAATACTGTTCTGTTATTGTTTTATATTTATTTTCATTGTATCCATTCATTTGTAACTATTAAACTCATCTAAAAATATTCAACGATTCCTGGCTCCTGGCTCCTGGTTCCTGGCCTGATTGAATATTTATTTTCAAATGTTTAGATGTAAATTGATCCATCAGTAAAGGATAAAAGACCACATCCATCTGCAGACTGCAGACTGCAGACTGCAGGCAATGACATCCAGCATCCTAGGCCTAGGGTTGAACTCGTGAGAGGCTAGGCCTAGGACTAACAGACAGCTTGAATAAAAGACATACACGATTGTTCTTGTTCTTATGTTGTAGTCATTGTATGCAGACCAAATTTCATACTCAAACTCGATTATGAACACTTAAACAAACAAACAAAAAAAAATGGATATTTAACACGTTGTCATCGAAAAAGATGAATGATATGTTAATCAAATGTTAATTTTGTATTATCGTTCAATAAATATATAATTATACCAATTTATTTAATAATTATATTATTTTTAACTTTAGGGCTTATTAAAATTAATTTAATAATATATTTACCAAAATTAAAAATATATAATAATTATAACAACATTAATTTTATAATTAAATAATTATTTATATAGTTTAATTAAAATATTATTTGCGTGAATATTTTCACTAGGTAATTTTAATAAATTATTAAAACGATTTTATTTTAGTATTTTTTTTAATTCATAACCCACAAATTTAATTTGTAACAAAATGCTTAAACCACATAGTATTATTTATTTTCGGTGTTACTGATCGGTTGAGTAAAAATTATTTACCCTTTAATCATATTTTCTTTATCTCTCACATTAAATATTATTAAAAAAATTAAATTATAAAATTCAACGCTAATTTTTATGTCTTAAATCGTATTCTTTAAAAATATATCATATCTTTAGTTTCTTAAAATCTAATTACAATCTTTAATTTTAAACTCTAAACTTTAAAATTATTATTTTTATATAAAATTACTAATAAAAGTACAATAAAAAGATAGATAGACGATTTATACTATTATTGGTCTGGCTTACCTTAATCGATAAAAGCAAATAAATAGTAAAGAAAAAGTTGATATAAAGATAATTTTCACCCTTAACGTTTATAATTTTTATCATTTTGGCCCTTATTCTTTTTGGGATAAATTAAGCCTTTTACCTATATATTTTTAACAAATATCTCATTTTTTACCTATCATGATAACTGAATCGTTAAAAATTTAATAATGATAACATGTCATATATATATATGATAATATATTGTAAATGATATAAAATCTAACCTATTAAATATATGCATATATATAGAATATAATTTTATTTCAGTATAAAATATAAAACAATTAAAACTTAAATAAAATATTAAAAATTAATTAAATCCAAAATAAAAATTTACTAAATATTCTCAACCCTAACTAAACTAAAATATCTTTATAAAACCTAAAACTCTGATTTAGATTGAAACTAAAATAATAAAAATCTAATTGATTATTATCAAAATCCTTTATCTTTGATTCACCGGTAACAAACTATACAAAACCCTTTATTTTCAGATTATATTCATACTTTTTAGATAAAATTTTGATTCTACTATAGTTAAGGTTGAGAATGTTTAGTAGCCTTTTGTTTTAGATTTAATTAATTTTTAATATTTTATTTGAATTTTAATTGTTTTATATTTTTAGATTGGAATAAAACTATATTCCGCGTATATGTATTTGATATACTAAATGTTAAGTCATTAAAAATATATTATTATATATATATGACATGTCATCTTTATTAAATTTAACGGTTTAGTTATCATGTTAGTTAAAAAATATGTTATTTATTAAAAAAACATAGGTCAAGAGCAAAATTTATCCCCAAAAAAGAATGAAGATCAAAATGATAAAATTATAAATGTTAAGGGTGAAAATTATATTTATACCAAAAAAGTTTTACTTTTATTTTAATTATAATATGAGTGTATATTTTTTATTTATAAATAAATTTTCGAAAAAGAAAAATGGGCCTTGAAAAAAGCCCAGATTCCATTTGACAGTCTGTCGTCTGTACTCATGTGGTGGTCTTTATTTACTGGCTCTCTAAATTCACTCTGCGTCTCCTTACTCGTTCTTCTCTCTTTCTATATCTCTTTCCCATCTATCATAAAGATTTTCATTGATAAACCCCATTTTGGATTATCAGCGTCTTCTCACTTCCAACCTCTCTCATGGCTTCCATCATTGAATCTGGCTGGCTGGTAACCTCCACTTTCTTTCTTTCCTTTGCCTATTGTCTGTTTTGGATCTGTCTTTTTTGGGTTTGTACTATTTTGGGATAAGAAAAAGGTAGTTAATTTGATGGTTATATATGATTTGAAAGTTTTTAGCATTGATTATTTATGTATTTGCTTTCGGCTGTTTTTTTGATTGGACATTCATGGTACATTTGAGATAATGCTGATGGAAGTTGATGTTTACAATACAATAATTCAAGATTTGATTGATCATTCTTTTTTCATGTCTCTTGCATAATTAGATTCATTTAAGCCATTATAGTTTGAATCTGAATCTGAATATGTATATGTATGTGTATATGTTTTGAAAATGACTTTCTTGGTTTACATAATTTTGATGATAATAGCTGCAGAATTAGCATTGATTTGGGTTTTGAATCCTACTTACCGATTCATCAGCCTGGAGAACCTTGTTTGTTAATGTTGAATATGTGTTTCTTTGGAGTGATTGTTTAGCTCCTAATTTCAACCATTTCCCTTTTTCTATATTCAATGTAAACGCAAATTTGTCTGTTTTTTTCTTATTGGTTTCATTCAGCTGCAGAAAAGTATCTTCAATGAATCTTTGATTTCATTTTTCAACTGTTTAGGCGGAAAAAAATGTGTAATTTTGCTTATTGATTTCACCATAGTTTGAGAAATGTCATGCCCAAATTACAGTCGTGATTGCACTTTGTGTTTATCTCATGTGAGATAAGATATTGCCTCAAAATTTTGTTTTTTGTTTTACCATGCAGTATCTGATCACACATTTCAGTGACTTCCAACTAGCTAGTTTGGGAAGTTTCCTTCTTCATGAAAGTGTTTTTTTCTTATCCGGACTTCCATTTATATATCTTGAAAGAGCTGGATTGCTAACCAAATACAAGATTCAGGTTCACTCCTTCTTCTTTGCTGCTACTGTTTTCAATCTTTATTACATGTTTAACATAAAATTCAGCAGGGTGAGGGATGAGTAGTACATGATGAAAAAAATTCTTTGTTTTTGTCTAATTCAAAATAAGTTAGTTTCATTTGTAATTCGTGTTTCTATGCAGACAAAAAACAATAGCCCCACTGCTCAGGAAAAATGTATCACTCGCCTGCTTTTTTATCATTTTAGCGTCAACCTACCGCTTATGATTGTCTCGTATCCTGTCTTCAGATTCATGGGAATGAGAAGTAGTCTACCATTGCCATCCTGGTATTTTCAGGTTCTTTATATGCTGGAGCTTTTATTTTCCTCGAATTTTTCCTCATTCGAAGCCTTGAATTATATTACATATTCAAAATACACGCTCCATAAATTTTCCTGTCTGAAATTCAATTCTTGGGTTTGGAGGTCTGATTGGTTACGTCTTTATTTGGTTCCACAGGAAAGTGGTTCTAAGTCAGATAATATTCTACTTCATCCTGGAGGATTTTGTGTTTTACTGGGGACATCGTGTTTTACATACAAAATGGCTGTACAAGCATGTACACAGCGTTCATCATGAGTAAGTATGAACATTAGGTGGTTGTACTAGTTGAAACTTTGAGCAATGTCATTCATTCTAGGTTCTTCTGCATGTGCTAATCAGTTAATTATATAAACTGTACAGATATGCTACACCATTTGGACTGACATCAGAATATGCTCACCCTGCTGAGATTTTGTTCCTTGGCTTTGCTACAATTGCTGGTCCTGCCATAACTGGTCCACATCTGATTACTCTGTGGTTGTGGATGGTTCTTAGAGTCCTTGAGACAGTTGAAGCACATTGCGGTTATCATTTTCCATGGAGCCTCTCAAACTTTCTACCTTTATATGGGGGGTGAGTTTGGTGTTTCCTTATTGACTTGCTTCATGAATGCACGTAGTTTTATTGTTTTATCTTTTACCCATCTACTGTCAAGTAATTGTTCATATTTTCTCTTTTCCAGTTCTGATTTCCATGACTATCATCATCGTTTGCTTTATACGAAATCTGGAAACTATTCATCCACATTCGTTTACATGGACAGGTGAGTTTTTTGGACCCCCCTGAATCATTAGCATGTTTCCCATGGTCAGATAGTAGGTTATAGTTATTGCCAGTTTGCCACTATATTTGTCTGATTCTAGTAGATGAATTTATATTGATCTTATATGCTGCTGCCATTTTGTCTGTTTTTCTTATACATGTTAATATCTTAAACTTATGTTTCATGCATATTCGGTCTTGTTTATAAGGATATGATAAATGTTGTCTCTCAATGCCCTCACTAACACTCATCCTTCCAAATATATTTTCTCTAATACCTGTTAAAATGTCAGAACGGTTCTGATATAGTAGGCACTTGATCATAGGAACTTATGTCGTTTAAACTTTATATCAGCTTTATAGCATCTAATGCACTATCAAAAGCAGTTGGGATGTCAATAAGCTCCAAAGAATTGTCTGCAAAACGGTTGCTTTGCTTTCTTTTATTTTATAACCGTCTAGATTGCTCTCCATGTTTTATTCAATTTTGACAAGAATTTGTTGGATGTTGTCTTTGATTAGAGTTCATCATGTACCTGTTGATGTGCCCTTTAAAGCTTGGTTATTATCCCATTGCTGTTTTCACTCTGAAATTTAACTTGATTTTGTCGTTTAATCGGTTATTATACTGACTATTGGTGAGGACCCTGTAAATTGCATCAGGATATTCGGTACTGATAAAGGCTACAGAAAATTGAAAGCACTGAAACACAATGGAGTTGAAGATGATCGGAAGCAAACATAACAGAGAATACTATTTTGGGAAAAAGGTGTCCTTGCGTCTTTGTGTGATCCTCTGTTTTTGTCGTTAATTGTTCATGTTTCAAGCCATACTCTATGTGGAATGATTAGATATCTTTTGTTCCGACATTTTACAATCTTGTGCATGAATGAAGCTGCTGTTGCCTGTTGTACCATTGTAGCTTTTGGAGGTTGAGTGTGTGAATACTGTTCCATGAGTTCCTATTTGTTGGTTTTTGTGCACTTTGATGCCTTCAATGGGGTAAGTTACAAAGTGAAATTGAAAACAATTATCAATTGGATTTAGGTCTCAGATCATTGACTTTTTGTGATACATATTGATTCTTAAGTATGACGTATGGTCTTGGGGAATTGCTCTTTTTTAGAGAATCAGTGGGCTTAACAGTAACAAATAAGAATACAAAGCAACAGAAAAATTGAAGAAAACACAAACAAACCAGAACCAACGCAAGCAACAGCAAGCCGGGAAGGGGTGCAGAGAACAGAGCCATAGATCCAAAAGTCTAAAAATGGAAATGATTTGAATAGTAGAGAGAAGGAATCGAAACAAAAACAACCGGTCCGCCAAGAGCTACGCCGAGACTTTGAACCGAACAAGGAACATGAAATCTGTAGCCTGTAGGCCGATAGGTCCACTCTGACAAAAACCTTTTCAATTGAGACACTTCTCGTAAAACCAAATCCCTCAAAACACTATCACTTGTGCTGCTCATCCTTATCTCCTCCATGCATTCTTTGGCTGCCACATCCCACCTCATACCTTCATCCTCCAGCTGCCGGCGACTGCCACCGTATTCTTCATCTTCCCCGCGTGCCTTTTCATCACGCGCCACCACCATCAAATGTGATTTCGCTTCTCAAAACGATAAACCCCAAAAGCCCACTTCCCTCATCCACTCCCTCTCCAAGCCAATCGCGCTTGCTTCAGCTTCTGCTGCCACTCTCCTCATCCGCATCACACCCATTTCCTCCCTACTCCATGGAGGTAGCGGGGACAACTGCGGCGGCGGAGGAATCTCCCGTGGAGGAGGAGGAGGTGGTTACAACGGAGGTGATGGAAGCAGTGGTGACAACTTCTGGGAAAAGCTCTTTTCTCCTTCGCCGGCAATTGCGGACGATAACAACCAAACCCAAGAATGGGATTCTCATGGATTACCGGCCAACATCGTTGTTCAACTCAACAAGCTAAGCGGGTTCATAAAATACAAGCTTTCAGAAATTTTGTTCTTTGACCGACGGCGGTGGACCACTGTAGGAACTGAAGATTCATTCTTTGAAATGGTTTCGTTGAGACCAGGAGGGATCTACACAAAAGCCCAGCTACAGAAAGAGCTTGAAACTTTAGCCACTTGTGGTATGTTTGAGAAAGTCGATATGGAAGGCAAAACTAATCTGGATGGAACATTGGGATTAACCATTTCTTTTACTGAAAGCACTTGGCAATCAGCCGATAGGTTTAGGTGTATCAATGTGGGGCTAATGGCTCAATCCAAGCCTATCGAAATGGACCCTGATATGACAGAAAAGGAGAAACTGGAGTATTACAAAAGCCAAGAGAAGGATTATAAAAGGAGGATTGAGAGATCTAGGCCTTGTTTGTTGCCAATGCAAGTGCATAAAGAAGTGTTGCAGATGTTGAGAGACCAAGGGAAAGTTAGTGCTAGGTTGCTGCAGAAGATAAGGGATAGAGTTCAAAGATGGTACCATGATGAAGGGTATGCTTGTGCTCAGGTTGTCAACTTGGGAACTTGAATACTAAGGAAGTGGTTTGTGAAGTTGTGGAAGGGGATATTACACAGCTTGTGATTCAGTTCCAGGATAAGCTTGGGAATGTTGTTGAAGGGAATACTCAGCTTCCTGTTGTCAGGAGAGAATTACCTAGGCAGGTAGATGACTGATGCCTAGACAGCTTGTGATTAGTGGTTTTTATTTTCTAATTTTCTGTTTAGAATGTTTAGTGTGTAATTTTTGAGCTATGAGAGAGTAATGAAGAAGTGAAGAACATCATCATGCATTCTGATATTTGACTTTATAGTTTTTGACATTCAATGCTAGTTAGCTAACGTTGTCATGTTGCTTGTCCACTAGTGTGAGTGTTGGATATGAGTATCTTCAATTTTTTCTAAGTTTTTCCATGTATTAGGAAGGTCCTTAGATGGTCATATTGCATGGGCTCTGGAAACAAGTATTCCAAGAAAAATGAAGAGTCTGAGCGATATAGCTTGTTAGGGGGTAGGATTTGAGCTTCAGTTCAATCGTAAAATTCCTAAAGCAAATATTTGAATATTTTCTACTTTCAGAAGATGCTGTTAATGTTTAGATAACTAACTTAGTTATGTCGCTTATCCATAATCCACACTTGTAAGTGTCGGATATGAGTATCTTCAATTTTTTTTATTTTTTTGGAAGTTTTTCCATGTATTAGGAAGGTCCTTAAATGGTTGTATCCCATGGGTTTGGGACACAAGTATTCCAAGAAAAATGAAGAGTCTGAGCGATATAGCTTGTTAGGGTAGGATTTGATCTTTGGCTCAATTATAAAATTCCTGCTGCAATATTTGAATGTTTTCGACTTCAGAAGATGCTGTAAATGTTTAGATGCCTAACTTGATAGTTATAATATCAGAACATGAAATGGCATACAAGTCTAAGGGGGGAATATAGTGTGAATATCAAGTAAAACATTAACTTTACCGCTTTTGAATAAGCTCTCACAAGCCGTAAATTTTCAAATAAGATATACCATTACCCCATCATTTTAACTAGTAATAAGTGATGTTTTGTTGATTGAAATGTTTGTTTTCATGCTCCAGTGTGACTGAGAGATAGTTTGATACCTCTAGTTATGGGGTTGCAAACTATTTCTTTTTCTTTAGTTTCTCAAATTTTGTATTTTGGTTGCTGATTTAAGTGACTACTTCCTGTCCTGATAGTGATTAATTGTTGACTTATCATTTTTACCTGTGCTTTTGATTTACAGCTTCGACAAGGCAATGTTTTTAATATTGAAGCAGGGAAACAAGCCCTGAGGAATGTAAACTCGCTGGGTTTATTTTCAAATATTGAAGTGAACCCACAACCTGATGAAAAGAATGAGGGGGGTATAATTGTTGAGATAAAGCTCAAAGAGCTGGATCAAAAATCAGCTGAAGTCAGTACAGACTGGAGTATAGTTCCTGGACGTGGGGGGCGACCCACATTGGTGTGTAAATCTAGTTATATATTCTTACTCTGTAATTCTGGATGTAGATAATAAGAGCTTGTGGTTAAACTGATTTCTTACTTATATTGTGTGCATATTGTGCTATGTTTTCCATTTAGGCTTCTCTTCAACCTGGTGGAACTGTATCTTTTGAGCACCGGAATCTCAAAGGGCTTAACAGGTCCATTCTCGGTTCATTGACCACCAGTAACTTCCTTAATCCTCAGGTAAATTTCCTAAATAATCATGTTGCTGTGTTTTCTCTCAACTCTCCTTCTCTCTTGGTTCTTGCATTGACTGTTATCTCCAGTGATCGGTATAAAATTTTGATCTTATGATGTTCCCCTTATTCTTTTCTTCAGGATGATCTTGCTTTCAAGCTAGAATATGTGCATCCATACTTAGATGGTCTTTATAATCCACGTAACCGAACCCTTCGAGCTAACTGCTTCAACAGCAGGAAACTGAGCCCAGTTTTCACTGGTGGGCCTGGAGTTGATGAAGTTCCACCAATATGGGTTGACCGAGCTGGAGTTAAATTTAACATTACAGAGGTAATCTGTCATATCTAAAATAGTTTTTGAAGTGATTTTTATTTTTGGATTTTATGTGCCTTGGAACCATTTTTTTATCAATATGATTATGCCAGAATTTCTCCCGTCAAAGCAAATTCACTTACGGACTTGTGATGGAAGAGATAACAACACGTGATGAAAGCAGTCATATATCTACAAACGGTCAAAGAGTACTGCCCAGTGGAGGCATCAGTGCAGATGGACCTCCGACCACACTCAGTGGTACTGGTATTGATCGAATGGCATTTCTACAAGCAAATATCACACGCGATAATACCAAGTTTGTAAATGGAGCTATTGTTGGTGAGAGAAACGTGTTCCAGGTTAGCCCATTTATTTATGTTGTGAATTTTTTGACTGAATTATGATAGTCCATTTTTCTTGAAGTATCTGTGTTTGGCATCCTAGAATAGGCATGTTCAACTGCATGGAGAGATGTAAATACATACTCACATCAACACTCATCCTCTAGTCTAAGTAACATCGTGTAGTTTGTGCATAAATGTACATTTTAGTTTGCCTTAATTTTATTTACTGGTTAATTGATGACATTTATTTCCTCGATGTAGGTGGACCAAGGACTTGGCATTGGCAGCAAGTTTCCTTTCTTTAACCGCCACCAACTAACAATTACCCGATTTCTCCAACTAAAGCAAGTGGACGAAGGTGCTGGTAAATCCCCACCACCTGTTCTAGTCCTTCACGGACATTACGGTGGCTGTGTGGGCGACCTTCCAAGTTATGATGCTTTTACACTTGGGGGCCCCTATTCTGTGAGAGGTTATAACATGGGTGAGCTAGGTGCTGCCCGGAACATTCTTGAGGTAAGAAAGATCGGAGATATTTATTTCTTCCCTAATCTTTTGTTCGTTTTTTCAATGTCTGTTGTATTTGTCGTGAAAACGGAAGTCTAATGATAAAAAGGCCTTTGGGGTCAAGATGATAAGCATCTGAAAACCATTCTCCTATGTTACCTGCAGCTTGGAGCCGAGATCCGAATACCTGTGAGAAATACACATGTTTATGCATTTGCAGAGCATGGCAACGATCTAGGAAGTTCAAAGGATGTAAAAGGGAATCCAACGGAGGTCTACAGGAGGATGGGTCACGGTTCGTCATATGGTGTTGGCGTCAAACTAGGTCTAGTTAGAGCTGAGTATGCTGTTGACCATAACAACGGAACTGGTGCGATCTTCTTCCGGTTTGGAGAAAGATATTAGAATGTGATTATAGATCTTTTAAGAATCCTGAGATTAAGTAGAGTATTCAATCAGCTTTATTGTTCCAAATAAATTCTGTTTCATTTTGTGCATGATTTTACCCCCTCATTTTCTCTCATTCTTCATTGGTCTTGTGAAGGATTGAGAAGAGAGTCTTTTTCCTGCTTGCATGAAAGCAGTGACTTTGAAGCGTGGGAAAGAGGTTCCTTGATATGCAATCGTGATTGGAGTTGTAGAGGACGTTTATGTATGCCGAATGGTACAAATGCTATTTTATCCCCTAAAACTTTAAGTTTAGATCAGGGTACAATTGCTTTCAATTTAACCCTTTTCAACTTATATTTTCTAAATTATATAGTTAAAGCACTGATAAGTATAGGATGTTTTCATACCACCTCCTGTATTGAGTATTTACACCCCAATTCTGGTGACTGTGTCCGTGTCTCATAGACAGCCTAGATTCCTGGTCCAAAACAATTACTGTTTTGGGTGCAACTACTATGGGCTATAAACATGAAGAAATCTCCATTTATTAGTCCAATCAGACTTCATTAAAAGTCTGTTCCAGTTCCGATGGATTTATGACTATGAGTCGTGTTTTTTCAGCAACCAGGTCCAGAAGTATGACTCGTGTCAGCACTCCGACCCTCCACGGTCTCCCATGTCACTTTCTCAGCAAGGGCCAAGGGGAAAGGAACATAAACATGAAGACTAGAGATCTGCAGTCTGCAGTTATTATCACCAGACGCAGACTGTTGTGCAAGGAAAGGCCTCTGCCTCTGCCTCTACAACTAAAAATAGTACAACCGAAGACTCGTAGTTGGTGCAACCACAAACAAAATATAGCATTCAAAACAGAAAAAACCTTTATGATTAAGATTGAGTTATTGGGAAAGAAGACTAATCATTGCTCTTGTTGCTTACAAGAAAGGTGGGTCAAAAGTCGTCTTCATCTTAGCTTTGGGACCAAACAAAATCTTTATAATGCATGGGTTCCATGAGCTTCGTTCATTTTCAATGGAATTCTCATGTTACTGTTTTTGCCTTTTGGTAAGCATGGGGGAAGCAGATGGGTAACACTTTTGGATTTCACGGTTGCATACTACCCTTGATACTATAGATTAGAATTAGAGCATAAACTAGGATAAAAAGACCATTAAAAATTATACAATACTTGTACATTAAATATCAAGTGTTATGCATAGAATTATATCATGTGTTGGGATGATAAGACTACTAAAACATATCTGCTAAACACAACTGGTCTACTAAATAGTGTAAATATTTTTGCATTTTAACTTGGTATATGCTTTTTGTCTAGGTAGATAAATACAAAATTTTGAAGAAAACTAAAGCAGTACTCCACCAAATCAAACCTTGTAAGGAACTAGATACATACATATAGCAATATCATTATTTGATCAAATGATTACTTTTATAAAGATTAAATTAATATTTATATCAAATTTTAGAGTAGGGTCGAATTCTTTTGAATATCAAAGGAGTTCTGTCCCTGACTCCCGCTGTTAATTAAGATTTGTATATAAAGATAAGCTCGACGGGTATAACAAGAACAACCACATTGATTAACAGACTTTGATGATACTCGACAGTGAAGAAAACTGGGGCCAACGTTTGGTAATTTTCTGCTTTCAGATCAAACATGTTGACAATCAACCGAACAAGAACAACACAAAGACACAGACACAGACACTACGCTCGTGTCGTGTCGTGTGTACCTATATATACAGACAGGTTCCTCCTTGTTTTTCCATGAACAAAAAACAACCAAAACCCTAATTTCATAAGAACTTGGTTTCCAACATGGGGTTTTCAGGTTTTTTCTCAGCTGCAGTAATGCTTATCTTCTTCGTTGGCTGCTTCATGGCGGTTCCTGAGGTTGTCGCTGCAAATCATGGAGGAGTCACCAGACACTATAAGTTCAGCGTATGCTGCTGCCACCTGCCATTGCATTGTTTAAGATTAAGTGAAAGTGATTAATTACCACAGTTCTTAAGAACTCATAATCTGTTGTTGTTTTCAGATAAGGATGAAGAACATCACTCGGTTGTGCCGTACTAAGAGCATTGTTGCAGTTAATGGGAAGTTCCCTGGGCCTCGTGTCGTTGCCAGAGAGGGAGACCGATTGGTCGTTAAAGTAGTGAACCATGTCTCTAACAATATCACCATTCATTGGTACGAAAGTAGAAATTTTCATGTTCATCCTGGATTTAAATTGAGATTGCAGATACGAAGTAAAATTTTAAACTTCAAGATAATTAAACCCTTTGACAAGTTTTTTTGGGTATAGGCATGGAATTAAACAGCTTCGAAGTGGATGGGCAGATGGGCCTGCATACATCACACAATGCCCCATTCAAAGAGGCCAGTCTTACGTTTACAACTTCACTATAACCGGACAAAGAGGAACTCTCTTCTGGCATGCTCACTTTTCATGGCTCAGAGCCACTGTTTATGGCCCACTCATCATCCTCCCAAGGCGCAACGAATCTTACCCTTTTGTCAAACCCTACAAACAAGTCCCCATCTTGTTTGGTAATCGTTTTTACTATCTTTCATTGGCAGATTACGATCCGACTGACTGAGTTTTTCTTTTTTGACTTGATAAACAACAGGAGAATGGTTTAATGCTGATCCTGAAGCTGTTATCAATCAGTCACTTCAAACAGGTGCTGGCCCTAACGTCTCCGATGCCTACACACTCAATGGCCTCCCTGGCCCCTTGTACAATTGTTCTGACAAAGGTATATTGTTGTATTCGTATTATTATTTTCCGGCCATAACCATTTCTATTTAGTAACTATTTCTTTCTGTGTTAGATACATTTAAGCTCAAGGTAAAGCCTGGGAAAACATATCTCCTGAGGTTAATCAATGCTGCACTCAACGATGAACTATTCTTCAGAATTGCAAATCACAGTTTCACTGTTGTGGAAGCTGATGCTTCGTATGTAAAGCCATTCGAGACCGATACATTGGTGATTGCACCTGGACAAACCACCAATGTTCTTGTCAAAACAAAATCTCCTGCTCCCCATGCCACTTTCTTCATGTTGGCCGCACCCTATTTCACTGGCATGGGTACATTTGACAACACCACTGTTGCTGGTATCCTTGAATATGAAAACCCATCGAGTTATTCACCGAAAAATGCTCCTCTTCTTAAACCAGTCTTGCCTGCTACCAATGCTACCAATATTGTAGCCAATTTCTCAAACAAATTCAGGAGTTTAGCCACCATCAAGTTCCCTGCCAATGTCCCACAAAAAGTAGATAAAAAGTTCTTCTTCACAGTTGGTCTTGGAACCAACCCTTGCCCCAAGAACCAAACCTGTCAAGGACCTAATGGCACAAAATTTGCAGCTTCAATGAACAACGTCTCTTTTGCACTCCCATCGACCGCACTTTTACAATCCTACTTCTTTTCTAAATCAAATGGGGTTTTCACCACAGATTTCCCGGATTTCCCTCTCCATCCATTTAACTACACTGGCAATCCACCAAACAACACGCATGTCATCAATGGCACTACTAAAGTTGAAGTGATACCATTCGATACGAGTGTCGAAGTAGTCTTGCAGGACACCAGTATCCTGGGTGCTGAGAGCCATCCTCTCCATCTCCATGGCTATAATTTCTATGTTGTTGGCCAAGGTTTTGGCAACTTTGATCCTAAAAATGACCCTCCCAAGTTTAACCTTGTTGATCCTGTTGAAAGGAACACCATTGGTGTCCCCTCCGGAGGTTGGGTGGCGATCCGTTTTCAAGCGGACAATCCAGGTAATTGACTGAGTGGTCAAAGATGTTCATATTGTCCTAATTTGTATGGATGAGTCTTGATATTAGCCTTGAAAATGTACTTATCTCTCTACTTAATCAAAAATATGATTTCACCATTTCCTTGTATGTTCCTTCTAATCATTCAGGAGTTTGGCTGATGCACTGTCACTTTGATGTTCATCTGAGCTGGGGCCTAAGGATGGCATGGATAGTCTTGGACGGAAAGCTCCCCAACCAGAAGCTGCTGCCTCCGCCGTCCGATCTTCCCAAATGTTGACTTTTGTCCCTTTAACTGGAACTTGAAGCATCATCAATCTTGCCACCATGAACAATATACATATATAATCGTTTTGTTTTGTTTTGTTTTGTTATTTGTTGTTGTCTGAATGAAGAGTAGCCTAAAGCCAACATTGACATTGAACATGGTTCTTTACTGTCGGAGTATCCATCACCTAGACAATGGTGGAGGTTTTGTACTTTGTATCAACCCATAGTTTCAATGCAGTTGTTGCGGCAATAATAATAATTCAAACTGTTCTAATTGATCTCTCTCAGTCTCTCTGTATTTGATCCCTTTTTTGGCACTTGATTAGAAAAATTAAGCTGCTTCACTCCCTCTTGTAATGTAAGTTCCACAGTTCTGGTACTATGTATCTGCCACTGCGATCGTAATCATTCATCTGTTTCAACGCCACCGTCACAGCCCCATATATTTCATCGCCATCTCTGCCTTAACATCAATCAAGTATTTCCTGTTTCGTTAAGAATTTGGTACACATGGACATGAGTATCCTATATTCATTACATGTCTATATCCGATACACACCCGAGTTTAAAAATAAGACAACTAAGGGAAGAAAAAAATAGGCAAACGACAGTTATTGAAGAGGGGAAACTGAACTGTTGGAAACCAAGTGTGAGCCAATATAAGATTTGAAAGGATACCAGCTAGGATCTCTAAGGTACTAATGTCACAGTGAACATAGCTCGGCTGGTTTCTCATCAGCTTCGTTGGCAGAATATTTTCTCTTGTTTGCACACTGGAATGGTTTCATCTCCAGCTCTCCCATTTTCTTCACAACAATATGAAATATCTTTAACTCATTTTTGGATATTTATTTATGAGTTAACTGTGATATACACCCTCAAAAGTCAAAACAAGTCCAATTTCTACAGATTTAAAAATCATATGAATGATCGACTCACCTTGATATCTGATTAGTGAGTGTTAAGGATATATTGGAGCGTGGGAAGTGCAGGAAGCAATAATCAAGATTAATGACAATCTTGTCGGCTAAGAAACGAGACTGACAGGCAGTGTTTACGGACGGCACTATGCATTTCATTTTCTAAAAATTGAAACAAAACCATGTGTTCAGAGTTTTTTAAACAACAAACACACTTTGAAAGAAGCTTCTCTCTAGCCTACAGGCAGCAGGGATACATATGAACAGAGGAAAGGGGACAAAAAATTGAAACATGCGTGTATCCAGAGCTACCAAGTCCTAACTTTTGTCAAGCCTGGCTGTTGTCTGAAATGTCCGATCAAACAAAATACAACACAAGCGATTACAGCTGAAACAAAAACAATTAGAGATGGAACATGATACAGAAACGCTGGTCAGTATGAAACCAGGCATTTGGTTGATGTGGAATGTCTTCAAAACATTGCTTGATTACTTTTGCTGGCTATTAGGGATGAAAATGCAGCGGACCAATCTTGTCTGGTAGATTTTGGCACTGGTTCATTGCCAAGGACAGCAGTCCAGTTGTCCGCACGGGCATCCGTCAATAACCAATCAACTTTCTCTGGCACATTAACGAAATCAAAGTTCAACGGCTTCGGTTTTTTATTAGACTTCTTCTGTTTGTTGCCAGGAGAGTTCTCCGTGGACTGCAGAACACAAAATTCAACCATTCACCGAAAGCCAAGGGGAGTAAGAAGTAAAGAATCAGACAAATATTAATCATTTTCAACCAAAATGGATTTTATTTCCAACTTACAAGTCCTTCACTGCTGGAAGCATCTGATCCTTTCTTCCGTTTAGGTTGGGGAGATCCAGTTTCTAGAAAGTAAAGAACTTCTTTCTTTGATCTGAATCGTCGGCCTGATGATGGTTCGAAGTAATACTGCAGAAAAAAAATATTATCATGTATGTTTATACTATCACCGCAATGCAATTATCTCCTTACATGAAAACATGAGGATCATATTCAAATACAGTATAAATGAAATGACAATTCTCATGTTTCATAATTTTTCTATAACCCTCTAAAGCCAAAAATAATAGTCCCCGAACAATGCAGCATTCCCCAAACTCAAATCCATATTACTTCTACTGAGATATTCATTCACCGAATTTTCGTAAAATGCATCTCCTTGCAGATGTAGAATGAGGATGATAGCTCACATATGTCTTTATGCAACACCAACATTTAGCCTCTCGATGTGCAAGCAGAACATAAAGTTTATGTCAATCAATTGAGTTTGAAAAAAATTCTTTCAAAACAAATGCTTCCATACCCCACTGTTTAGTGTTAGGAATTCAATAACCCTAAGATGTCTATACATTACAACTAATCAAACACTTGGTTTGCCTAAGCTTGATAATAGAAGCCATGTACAAGAAAGAAAGTTAAGGGCGACTTAAATCAAAGTTTGCAAATCTATGAACCCTAGAAGTTGATCTAGCTCTAGGTACCAATTTGATGGCTAAGAATGAGAGATGCAATGTTGTCTAATGGAAAACAACACTGGCACCAGCTAGTACCGGCATTTCTAACAGCAAAACTAAACTGAGCTGAAAATCGATGTAATGTTAAGAGATGAGACTCAAACCCTATCAACTAGTCCAGCACTGGCGCCGGAGCTCCGAACTCTATCTTCGATCAACCACCCAGGCGGCAACCAAGATTCGGGAGCCACAACGCGGCGCTTCGCCTTAGGATCTGCCGAAGACGAAGAGTTGACCGGGCCGGGTGCCGGTGTATCCGGTTGGAAGCCTTTCGGAATAGAACAGTTGCGAGTTCTGGTGGGGTCAGGCGATTGGATTTGGCCGTTGGCGTCGATGAAAGCCCCGGGTTTGAGAAGCGGATCGGTAGGCAAATCGGTCGGATACGGTTGAACCGGGTCTGACATTGCTCAGAAGAATGAGCTGAATGTTCTTTTTTTATGTTTTGGGAAGAAAAGAGGAGGTAAGTAGAAGCATGTTCGATTCTACCTATAACGCCGTGAAAACATTACCGTTAATGTCGACTACGTGTCAGCTGTTTAGCATGTAATCAAATTGCCGTTAAGATTAACAAAATTATTCATTTTTTAAGAAACATACAAAATTCATAACTTGAATATACTTTTTTATTTTATCTTTGGATAATTATTTTATACATAAATATTTTAATTATAAAGTTAACTTTTTAGTGGATGAATTTTAAATTTAAGAGATATTAAAATTTAAGATTAAAACTTAGGAGATGAATTTTAAGATTAAATCTTTAATTATATCACTTAAATCCTAAATCTTAAATTAATACGAATATAAACAAAATCTCTAAACACTAAAACTAAAGTATTTATAAAAAAAATTATTCTCAACGCAAGTACATGAAATATTTTTTTCTTTTAATTTTTCATTTATTTATGATATGAATATTTGAATTTAAACTTTAAATATGTATAAATTAATAATTAAAACACTTCAATTAGGGGTGTTCAAATGGTCGGTTAAACCAAATTAACCAACCAAACCGAATTAATTCGGTTAAAACGGTCGGCCACCGAACTTTGTTCGGTCGGTGAGTGGTTAGTTTTTTAAAAAGCTCGGTGAACGGTTAATTCGGTTCGAAACGGGTTAATTAACCGAATTAGCCAAAATATAATAAATATTAAATATACAATATATATTATTATTAAGCCTATATCCAACTTGTTTTGTTTTATCATAATGTTTAATCTAAAATTCTAATATTTTTATACATGTTTAGATATTTTCAATGATTTTTATTGTGTAAAGATTATAATTATTTTCAACTCTATAAATTTATAAAGATTTTAATCTAATGTTTTATCATAATGTCAATTTATCTTCGTAAACTAAAAAGTATTTTCAATGATTTTTATTGTGTAATAACTTTGAATAAGAAAATTAGTAAATTTTGGTTAATTCGAAAACCGACCGAATTAACCGAAATTTGTTCGGTTCGATTAATATATTTCAAAAAAAGTTTGGTTCGATTAACGGTTAATGATTTTAAAAGTTCGATTAATTCGGTTTTTGGTAATTTGGTTCGATCACCGACCGAATTAACCGTTTGAACACCCCTAATTTCAAATATAAAGATTATAATTATTTTCAACTCTATAAATTTGTTAAACGTTTATTTAACGATATATCTGAAATCTCATACATTATTTCCGTTCACCATCTCCTATTAATTCTCTGGTCAAGTAGTGATGATGAAATAATATACTTTCCAACAATACCAAGTTAAAATTTCAGAAGCATTATAATAGGAGAGAAAGTGATTTTTTTTTCCTTTCACTTTTTAGCTCATTAACAGTAAGGTGAATGAACCATCTTACTTCCCATAACAAACATGATTGAATGGTAGAAATCAACACATTTTTTCATGAAACAAAAAGTGTCAACCCTGCATATCATTCCTTTCATCTAAGGAAGGAGAAGGCGAGTAATCCAAAAAGAACAATTCAATTTCAATCCCCTTCTCAATTCTCATGCTTGTTTTTATTGCCTTTAATCTTGCATTGAGTGCTTCAATTTGAATTAATTAATTAAATTATCATCCAAATATCAGATTTGTTAAAAAAAATAGCATCAATGGGATAGTTCAAAAATGTACGCGAGAATACAAAGAGAATAGAGTGAAAAGCTACAGAAATCTATCAAGAATACGTTGGCATAGACTGTCTGATAAAGAACGATGCAAGCCTGGTTAATCCAGCGATATAAATGCGTTAATACGAGTTATTTGATTAACAACAAGACTTCCATCTTTTTCTATCGAACAAAGCTTCATTTGTTTCGAGAATATGAATATTAGAGGAAATAGGAGACTATAGATAAGAGCAGAATTTTTCCCCAAAAATAAATAAAATTGGAAGACATTACTTGTAGGCCTCTTGCGTTGTGAAAATTAGAAACACTTCCTGTGCACGATAGATGGGCCAGATTCATCATACTCGGCCTTTGCAATCCACATCTGCAGTCCAATCCCAAATTAGTAAATTGTCTTTAGTATGAGTGTGTTTTGATCGAATTAGTATGTGTATGAACATGTACTAGTAATATTAATTCGTTCCAATGTGAGTGTCATATACCAAAACTAGTGTCCAAACATGTACGAGTGCTTCAAGAAAATCGCAGCCAGAGAAGCATAGCTGACACATTTTCACTATGTCGCTCTGACTTAACTTTTCTTCTTGCAGTACAAAAGTCCAACACACATTTCAGATATTTTTATACAAAAATGGGAATCGGAGATGATCCTTCATAAACTATAAAAATACATAGAAATCTTTAAATTACTAAAAACAAAAAGGGTGTTTCCTAGATTCCCTCCTAAATATAGAAAACACAAGGCACTTAATATGAATGCTAAAATTTCTCAAAAAAATATGAATGTAAAAGGCATGGAGTCTGTGGTGTGAATGGAAATTGTCAAAGTAGATTATACCTGCTGGAAAGTGCTGAGAGACGCCAAGATAGAGCCTCCAATCCAGACACTATATTTCCTTTCGGGAGGAGCCACCACCTTAATTTTCATGCTGCTTGGGGCTAAGGCAGTGATTTCCTTGCTCATTCTGTCGGCAATTCCAGGGAACATGGTAGTTCCACCACTGAGAACAATATTTCCATACAAATCCTTCCTGATGTCGACATCACACTTCATGATAGAATTGTATGTAGTTTCATGGATGCCAGCAGCTTCCATTCCAATCATGGAAGGCTGGAAAAGGACTTCTGGGCATCGGAAACGCTCAGAACCAATGGTGATCACCTGGCCATCAGGCAACTCATAGCTCTTCTCAACGGAAGAACTAGTTTTGGAAGTTTCAAGCTCTTGTTCGTAGTCCAGTGCAATATATGCCAATTTCTCTTTCACGTCCCTCACAGTTTCACGCTCAGCTGTAGTGGTAAACGAATAACCACGCTCAGTCAAGATTTTCATAAGGGCATCAGTAAGGTCACGACCTGCAAGGTCAAGACGGAGGATGGCATGCGGGAGAGCGTATCCTTCATAAATGGGGACAGTATGACTCACACCATCTCCAGAGTCCAAAACAATTCCTGCATGAAGTATGGTAGAAACAGTTGGTATATGAAAAATGACTGGAGTAAAACGTAAATTACAAAGATACCGGTCCTAGTCTCTAGTTATAATCATGAAGACTTAGTAATCATTGTAAAATGAAGTAATGAAGGCAAAATCAATAGAACAAGCAATGGGGAGAAATGGCAACCAACATTGAGCTCTTACATATTACTTGGGTAATCCGCGGACAAAATCTTGCACGATGGGGAGAATGTAATGAAGTGCAAAATTTGAATTTGAGATTGTTTAACTCAAGTTTTATACATGAAACTGAGACTAGTCAAAATTCCTTACCGGTTGTACGACCACTGGCATAAAGGGAGAGAACAGCCTGGATAGCAACATACATGGCTGGAGCATTGAAGGTCTCGAACATGATTTGGGTCATTTTCTCACGATTGGCTTTCGGGTTCAATGGTGCCTCAGTGAGAAGAACTGGGTGCTCTTCTGGAGCCACACGTAGTTCATTGTAGAAAGTATGATGCCAAATCTTTTCCATATCATCCCAATTGTTGACAATACCATGTTCAATAGGGTATTTAAGAGTCAAAATACCACGCTTGGATTGAGCCTCATCCCCAACATAAGCATCCTTTTGACCCATGCCAACCATCACACCTGTGTGGCGTGGACGACCTACAATACTAGGGAACACGGCTCTTGGAGCATCATCACCAGCAAATCCAGCCTAAAAAGTGCAAATGCATTGAAAAGGATCATGTGTAAATCTTAAACTAACAGCTTAGAACACCAGATCATTCATGAATATACTAAAGATAGTAACCTAAGTAGATACCTTAACCATTCCAGTTCCATTGTCGCATACAAGTGGTTGAATATCCTCACCATCTGCCATCTTGTTTTGCTAGCTGAAATGAAGCATCAGAATCGAATTTTGAATCATTTATTAGAAAGGATACAACGCCAAAACACCCCCATTCATCGAGAGATTGGAAAGATAAAACGGACATAAAACTTTTGAAAACATTCCAATTTCACATATTAAAAAAACAATTTGTTTAAAAATTATTGAGATAAATTATAGAGAATCCTTCATATAACCAGATATTCTCATTTTTTTTTTAATATTTCTGGTTGAAAGATAGCTAATTCATGGAACATTAATGGTAATGAACCACTAGTCAACGTATATCCAATGATTAAAACCTATAGAACCATAAAATATCCTCCAAACAATAACCATTAAAAATCAATTAAGCTGATAAGAATAGATTCCGTTCCTACAAATTATCATAATGCTGAGAAAACACGGATACAAATCAACAATTATTTTGTTATATTATCACAATGCTAAGCAAAATATGATCCGAAAACAACAATTGACGACATTTTACAATAGATCGGAAATCTAAAATTTTCATCTAGTCTTCTTTCCTAAAAATATTCTCGGAAACCAAACAGACCGATCAATTAAACTGGGAACGGATACGTACATTTTCTACAAAATGTTCGGAATGCTAAGAGAAATCATAACGAAAATCAACCATGTATGATGTATTGTTGTTATACAATAAAATGAGAATCTGAAACTTTTATCAACAGTCTTCTTTTTCTTCATTATATTTTCTCATGAACCAAACAATAGCGAAAGGGAAATCACCTGCGCAAGAGCCAAGGAAAAGCAGAGAAAGATGATCCTAAAAGAGAGTGAAAAAGAAAATAGTAACCGAAGGAATGAAACCCACTTTTGAAATGTAAACTGTGAATGAAAAACCTTTTACCGGGTCTTTTGGTTATCTGCTCCTTTAGCTTTAACAATGCTCCTAAAACCGGTTTCCCAGTTCCCACCCAGGGGAAACAACTTATGGAAAGTATACTGTATTAAGTATAACATTTTGATTAAATGTAATTTGGGATCACACGTTCTTTAGATACTCGTGAAAGGCTTAAATCATTCGAAAGTATCCGATATGAGACGATATTTCTTGAAGTAGTTTAATTAATAAGAAATTATGTAAATTATTATTAAATTTTATTTTTATATCTATTTTGATTACTGAAATCTTAAAACATTTAATTTATTATTAACATTTAGATATCAAATATATTTTGTCACTCTTTAAACAAACATAGACAATAATTGTTCAGTCTTAAAAATTTACCAATCATTTCGTTACGGTTCCTTGAGTCTAAATTTGATATTTATTTTGTTGAAGAGTGCTTCAAAGTTCCTAAATTGATCCAAACATAATTATCTTACGGTAACAAATTAACAACGAATGAAATGAGTTATTCTTGTCATATATACATGTTATTCTTGCGGTAACATTGTTACAAAAGAATAAAATACTAGTATTTTATATAAAAAAATTATATTATGAGTTATTCTTATATTATTTATGATAATAACTAATTAAATAAATTATTTTTAATTTTATCACTTTATATTTTTTATTAAATAAATCTTTGATAAATTTTTTTAAATTTAATTTATAATAAATATTAATAAAGATTCACTTAATAAAAAAATAAAGTGCATAAACCCTCTAACTTAAGTGGTTAAAAGAACGGTTAATCTTTCTAGAGGTTACGGGTTCGAATAACAGTGATACCAAATTATATTTTAGAACAGATATTACTAGTGTAATCACTATTAGCTTCTTCAAAAAAAAAAAAAAAATAAAGTAACATAACCGTGAATTACTCCATATATCTGGCCTCTGTATGTACAACCACCTTGCAAAACGATTTGAAAATTATCCACGTTTTCTTCTTATATACATCCTGAAGATATGCATTTCAAGCAACTAAGTCGAGATTTAATTATAATAGACCATTTTACGTCTAAAAGTTTTACTTTTAAAAAAATCCATGTCGCTGCTGCCTGCTGTTATTTTCATCTGGAAACATCCTCCTTCTGGGTTGGTTTAAGTGTACTGTAGAAAAGGAAGAAATGTTTATTAGTATTACGAAGTAATAGGAGTATTTTCGTTTAATCTTTCAAAGAGTGTGAGATCAAATTTATTTGACAACAAAAGAACAGTCAAATTTCAGATCACTGATGGTGATGACAACACTTGTAAAACACACAAAGGTAGTTTCAGATCAGTTGCTTCAACATGACCATGTTTGGACATATTGTACGACGTTTGCACCAAGAAACATAAACTCCTTTTGCCTACAAAAAAAAAAACCCAGAGAATAGCTGCAGAAGAGGCGATGGCGGTGGCGGAAATTCGATTTTCACGAGGCGGCATCCAGCAGCTGCACCCAGGACATGCATGAGAATCAACGACAACGAAACGCTTTTATTCGATCTACTGTTTCAACTCGTGGCCTACAGTCCTAGTCCTACACTACCCTATCAACACCGTGTGCTGCGCCATTAATGGTCTGCTCTCTTTCCCCATTTTTGACCAAAGGCTCAGTTTATTCTCTTTGTTTCATTATCATGGATCCCAGTTACAATTTTAAGCAGTGATATAATTAAAAACGATGTGTCCCATTCATAGATTATACTGTCATTACTAGTATTAATTACTCCAAGTTTTCAACTGATTAAAAAATGATTTATAAAACAAATAGAGGTAGAAAGAACCCAAAGGGATGCAGAGAAAGCAGAATTCACGTAAACCTAGACTATTTAACTTTGTCTCTCTGCTGAGCCTCTCCCTTGACTTAAATTCCCAAAGCCTACTCCTTTACAACCCAACACTCTGTCTCTTTTCTTCAATGGCGTATCGCTTCTCCCCATCATCATCATCAAGGTTTTTACCCATTCTTTCATTCCCGAGATCCTACCAATATCTTTGCTGACCAATTTCGTCTTTTTCTCCTTCGTTTGTGAAGGAGACGACGGTCAAATTACGATTTCGGTCCTTACTTTGTTAAAAGTTGGATGATTAGATAATTGGAAAACTGACTAAATCGTAAATATAGAATGCTAAACGGACTAAATGTAGGATTTAACCAGAAGAGTAGCTCGTTTCTTCAGCCGCTACCCGCCATGTATTGAGAGATTTTCAGCACAGCAAACAACACGCATGTCAATCTCAAATCTTTATTCTTTTCTCTCTCTCTCGCATCTTTACTTCTTTGACTCTCCTTTCACTCTTCAGTTTAAACAAGTACAAAAGCCATGCAATATGAATTTCCCAATCGCCAAACCCTCTTTTTAAATCCTTTTTTTTGTTCTTTAATCAAACAAATATAAGAAAAACCTAATCTTTCAATCGAATCAATCAAAGAAACCTTTTCATAAATCTTGGTTACTAAAAGGAAACAAATGGGAGGTGGTGGTGGTGATGGTAGTAGTATGGAAATGGCAGGTGCTTCTGGTGTAGCCACTGGGAATTCAAGGTGGAACCCAACCAAGGAGCAAATAAGCATTCTCGAAAACTTGTATAAGCAAGGGATAAGGACGCTGAGTGCAGACCAGATACATCAGATAACGATCAGGCTTGAAGCTTACGGCACCATCGAAGGCAAAAACGTGTTCTATTGGTTCCAAAACCACAAGGCACGCCAAAGGCAGAAACAAAAGCAAGAGAATTTGGCTTATATCAATCGCGATCTCCCTAGAACACAACTCGTTTATCCTCCTCCTTCTTGCTCCAATAGTTATTTTCGAAACCCCATTTTTTTAATCAACAAAATATTCATTTTTGGTCTACCCTACATTGGCTTCTCTTGGGTCTCTCGTTATTTATTTGATTATTCTAATTTAGATATATAGCTTCATTCCTAGCTATAGTGTGTCGGTGGCTTTTAAAATCTGTTAAACTACATTGTTTGTAATTTGTGGATGAAAGTACTTGGATAATATTAGTTTTTTCATTAATTCTGCATTTTATTATTACTTTGATGCTCTGTCTCTCTTTCATAACTTATATACAAAACATGTAGCATATGAAACATCTGATTTGGTTGGGTTTTGTTTTTTGCAGTAGCTTGTGGTCCATATTTTGTACCACAAGCTGATCATCATCTAGGGTTTTACCCTCAGTCCCCCAAGGTTCTTCTCCCCGGAGGATCGACGAAGAGGAGAGGAAGACCTGCTGAAGAGAAAATGGTGAAGCCGCTATTTTACGGCGGAAATGCATATGATCATATGGTTCACCATGATTGCAACAACATGATAAGAGTATCAGAGACTGAAAACTCAGGTGGAGCACTCAACAAAGACTGCAGCTGCAGCAACGACGTCAGTAATAATAATCAGGAGACTTTGCCGTTGTTTCCATTGCACCCGATCGGTGTCTGTGAAGGAAAACCAACTCCATTAATGGCATCACCAGTTAGTTCGAGCTCTTGCGAGACGTCTGTGGCCGGTTTTGATCGAGAAAGTTGTACGGGAGGCTCCGGCAAACAACCTTTCTTTGATTTCTTCTCTTGCCAAGCTTCTACCGAAAGTGATTAAGTTAAAAGTTTCGAGTCGAACAACATGGAGATATGGATTTATTTAGTACTTAGTAGCCATTTCATTATTTGTTTTGTCGTGTTGAGAGAGAGGTTCTTCTCCAAGTTGTAGACGGTTCTACGTTTACTAATATTGTCATTTGACTTTTGGTTTTCCTTATGGCTGTCACATTAAGATTAAATACATGTGTTAACAATTTAAAGCATTGATCTCCTTTGACATTTTTAACAATATTGTTTTTATAAATCTTAAGTTATTTTTTAATTTTAACTAAAAGAAATGAAAACCTAATCCTTCCAACGCAAGAAACCCTAAACCCTAACGCACTGATCTGCACATATGTCTTCGAGAACCCTGGCGGCCGACCAATGGATCACATCCCGAGTATCTCAATTGTGCTGATGAGAGAGGGGTCGGCGTCTCCGACGCAACTGCAATTGGACAATTATTTCGTAGAGAAGGGCAAGAATCAGAGTTTGGTTGGAGAGTCCGGTATACTCTCTGCGATGGATGCTAATGGAGTGGATTTAAATTTGCTGACGCAATTATTATCTAACTTGTAATTTTTATTTTAGTAATTATTATTATAAAAAATAACAGTTCACAATAACAATAATTCATTTATTATTATTTACAACCAAAATAAAATATAGCGATCGAAAGCACGATTGCAATTTAAGTTTCTTAATTATTGTAGAAAAAGAATATGAAGGGATATGATTACATTCGGATAGACATAGGTAAAATCTTATATGCGCGTACATGATGACCGAAAAAAAAATGTAATTACTCCTTCACGACTTAATAGAGAATTAGGTCAAAGTGAATGATCGATGTTTGATATAGTGTTTTTATATCACAGATTATGATTTAGTAAAAAATCGATGATCAATACAATATAATGACATCATGGTAAGGTTACAAAATTTTGTATATTATTGCTTTTATCGAAACATGACCAACTTTAAACTTTTTCAAACTTCAGTAACTAGAACATAATTTTAAAAACAAAAATTCTATAACGGGGTTGAACACCGCTGAACACTATTAAACTAATTAATAAAGATTAAAATTTTTAAGGACTGAACATATAATTATAATTTTTTTAAAAATAATTTTAATTAAATTACTTTCTATATATATAAATTTATTTTTAAATAATTGAATAAAATATTAATTTAAAAATAAAAAACTCCAAACCCTAAAACCAAAATCACTAAACATTAAACTCCAAACCCTAAACCCTAAACCCTAAATCCAAAACCTAAAACCCTAAAAAAATACTAAACCCTAAACACTAAATCTAAACCATAAAATTCTAAACCCTAAAATAACCTAAAACCTAAACCTTAAAATCATAAACCCTAAACTAATTTTGGGTTTCAAGTTTAGGGTTTATATTTTTATAGATTCAATTTTTTCTATTTTAGGGTTTAAGGGTTATGGTTATATATTTAGATTTTAGAGTTTATGATTTAGTATTTTAGAATTTAAGGTTTAAGGTTTAGTAATTTTAAGCCTTTGAGTTTAAGGTTTTAGGTTTTTGATTTAATATTTTTATTTTTTAAATTAAAAATAATTTATACTAAAAATATATATAATATATATAAATAATTTATTTAAAATTTTATTTTAAATAATTTGAAATTATATGTTTAGTCCTTGAAATTTTTAACTTTTATTAATTGATTTAATAGTGTTCAACGATGTTCAACGTTAATAATGTTTAGCAATATTCGACGCACGTGGTAGACTCATCCTTTTAAAAATTAAAGGTCCATATTATAAATTTTTATTACTAATATAACATTAACACTATCAATAATAATCATTTAAAGTTTAAATCCAATTATAGGTCATTAACCTATCCAATTTTAGCTTCAATTATTCAATGATCATTCTATAAAATCTAAAAAGTTTGTTTTAGCAACTTCAATGGAACTAACAAAGGATCATATTGATATACCTTATATCCGTATTAATACGATTAAAAAATAATTATATAAATTTATTATAACAAAGGATCATATGTTAAATGTGAATATTTTCAATATTGTTTTTCGTACCAGTATGTTGAAGTTGTATCAGTATACCTACCATGATCATTAAAATGATTGACTCATATTGATATTGAGTATCGGTACGCGAGATTGACATAAATTTCACATTTTAGAATCGGTAAGATGTACCAATACGCCATATGACCTTATCGTACGATATGATTATTCAAATTTGAATAATCGAAATTTGTATTGATACATCAATTAACCTGGCTTCATTATGATAAACCTATACTGATTCACAATCGCCAATACCAATAAGATTGTATCTGTAATGATATTTTTCTTTTGATTTTTAATCTATTTACCTACCAAATCACAGCCAAATATAATAAGTATATTATAATCGTATAAAGTTACTTTTTAATGATTTTAATAGTGGTTTTCAACACGTATGGACTTAAATTATTAAAATTAAAAAATTACATTAAATAAAAAAATAAAATTTATATTCTAAATTAAGAAAAACAAATAAGGATTAAAATAACAAAGATAAAAAATGACATAGTTATATGAAAATTAACTTATACACTTAAATCTCATAATTTAACTTTTTATTTATAGGATTAAACTTTATCCATTAATTTTAATTTAAATTTTTTTTAATATCCTTTTTTTTATCAAATTAAAGACCACTCTTAATATTTTTTTCCCCTAATATCGTTTCCTAATAAAAATATCATAACCCAAAGAGTTTTTTTAATGATAAAATAAGATTATAATATTAATAACAAAACCTAAATCCTTCTTTATTCTTCCTTTTCTCTTTGGCTTTCAATCGCTAAAAGGGACGTTTTCACGCCGTCATCATCAGACCAGCATCTAGAGCCGCGCGCGCGCAATCCATCCCCTCTCCTCAACGTCGACTAATCCTCTCCCTGTAAGTCTCATCAGCTCGTCTCCCTTTACACTCTCACGCTCACCCTTATCTCCCGCGCATGGATTTTTTTTTAGCTTTTACAGTAACGGAAGAAAACGAGGATAGCGGCCCGTTGCTACCGTTATTTACCGCTACCCGTTAAATTGCGGCCGCGATCCACCACTACTAGTGTGATCCCGCGTCCCACCGTTGTTTTCGTCGATAACGGTTTCGGCCGGCGGCGTTAAGTTGGATCTTGGGCTAGAGGTTTTTCTGGTTCAGCATGATATGGAGAATATGTATATGTGGGTTTTTAAAGAGAGGCCTGAAAATGCCTTGGGTAAGATGCAGTTGAGGAGTTACATGAATGGACATTCACGTCAAGGGGAGCGGTCTTTTCCGTTTAGTGCTGACAAGGGATTCATTCGATCACATAGGATGCAACGCAAACATTACCGGGGTCTTTCTAATCCTCAATGTGTGCATGGGATTGAGGTTGTTCCATCCCCCAATCTCACAGGTCTTGATGAAGAAGAGCAAAAGAGGTGGATGGAACTTACAGGAAGGGACCTGAACTTCTCGCTCCCACCTGAAGCAAATGAATTTTGTACCTGGAGGAACCTTGCTAACCCGGAATTTGAGATTGAGAGACCCCTTCCTCCTTTGAAAACTAACATGCAGCCTCAACAAAAGAAGCTTCTTAATGGATCAGGTTTAGATTTGTCGACTCGGCCTTCAAACCATGCAAATGGTGGTGTTACAGATCTCTCCTCTGTTGGCAACAAGAGGAAGAAGGATTTCTTTCTAAATGGCAATGAAGATTTTCGCATGCTCATTAATCAGCAAAATGACAGCGTAAATGAGACAGACATGCACTCGAGCGAACCATATTGGTTGAATGAATTTAGTGGAGTAATGAGAAATGTTTATGGACCAGTTACGGCTGCCAAAACGATATACGAGGATGAACAGGGATACCTAATTGTTATAAGCTTGCCTTTTGCAGATCTTAAGAGAGTAAAAGTTACTTGGTGGAATAACCCAACTCATGGTGTCGTAAAAATATCTTCTATAAGCACAGCTTGCATGCCATTTATTAAGAGAAATGATCGAACATTCAAGCTTACCGATCCGTTGCCGGAGCATTGTCCCCCAGGAGAGTTCATAAGGGAAATACATCTACCAACTCGGATCCCGGACGATGCTAAGCTAGAAGCATATGGTGATGAAACTGGAATTGGTCTTGAAATCATAGTGCCGAAGCACCGAACAGGTCCGGAAGAACACGAGGTTCGCGTGTGCCTCCGTCCCCACCTTGGACCGAATGAGCTTTTACTGTCATAACTTCCCATATAGGCTTTCCGTTAAAGAAATACATAGATAAGTTTTTGTTTTTTTTTTTGTTTTTTTTTTTTTTTTGTTTTTTTTTATGGTAAAAGATTCCATTATTTTGTAACTAAAGAAAAATTTAAAATGAAAAATAAGATATTGATCTTTGTAATGTTGTCATTATGTTTTGTTTGCAACAAATAGTACAAACTTCGGGGCATGTTTATGTGACTGTCAATCGTCATGCCTCATTTAGCAACGAATCGTTTTTTGAACAAGAACGAAAGGGATTACAAACAAAATACACCCTAAAACATGGTAACTATGGAATATAAATTAAAATTTCAAAGAGGAAAGCAAAACTCATTACTCGTTAACAGAATTTGTTTTAATCAATTATAATCTTCTTCGATCAGAATACATAAAAAATATTAAAATAACAGTCTCACAAAAATAAACTGAATTGAAAAATGTAAATCGTTAATTAATTACGCATGTTTTTTCAATTTTTATATAATACTAATTGATTTTCAATTCTTTTTTCCGAATAAATTAGTAAGAAGAGAATAGAGATATACCCGTAGCCATAAGCCACTTTAACCGCCTTAATTCCAAAAATAATTTGTTTTCACGCCAAACCCCGACCAATTTCTTGCTGGCGTGACAACATCTGATTAGCTTTGAGTGGGTGCGAACACAAATTGGACCGTACATAATCCTAGCTCTCCTGTGAGACCCCAATCGGTAAATTCCTTCTATCTATAAATTGAAACAAAGAGTTTGCTTTTCGTTTTTCTCTTACTTTTCCCCCTCCTCAATTCGCAGACCCCTTTATTCCAGCTCTCCTCTGTATGGCATCTCAGGCCAGCCTCCTCCTTCAAAAACAGCTCAAAGGTGAACCTTTTTTTCGTATTTGATTTCAATTTTAATGGTTCTGGATTCGATTTTGAACCGTGTTGTGATTGATCGGTTTTGCAGATCTTTGTAAGAATCCGGTAGATGGGTTCTCAGCTGGATTGGTCGATGAGAACAATATCTTTGAATGGAGTGTTACAATTATTGGACCACCTGATACTCTTTAGTAATTTTTTTTTTAAAATTAATCATTTCTTATGACTTTTTTGTTGGGTTTTGTTTGTTGACATTGGATCACGAACTGTGGTTATGATTGATGCCTGATAAGACTTTGCCTTTTGAAAATTAGAACAATTTAGCTTAATTGTGATTGATTCAATAGTTAATTTCAAGATCTTCTATTGAATACCAAAGAAAATCTGGGTTCTAAGTTGGATTATCTTGATTATGGGATTTGGAATATTTAATTTTGAGTTTTCCCTCGTTTTGCTGATTGTTTTTTTCTTGGTTTTAATGAATTGGTTTCGCAGCAGTCGTAGGAATACAAATTGTTTTTCTTTAATCAGCATTTTATGGGAATGAGAATGGATAGTTGTAGCACCTATGATTGTAAATATACACCATTAACTTTAATGATGAAGACAGGGTTTTTCTAAAATGTTCAATCAAGGTAAATGATAGCTTCTTAGCTCATACTTGGAGGTTTGCTGGTTTTGGCAAGGACACATTTCTTTTGCATTTGGAATTTTCAATGTCCTGTGTCTTTACCTTCCAGTTGCCTTTTCTCCATTTTAGAATTCTTGCTCTCAGGTCATACTGACTTGAGTTGTGCAGGAGCTGCTTTTTAATGGTTGTGTCTGTGAGAATTTGTTTGTTGATCTCTTTGGGGAATATATATCGTAATTTTATGATTTTTACCTGTTACTGTTCTTTAACATAGATTGTCTAATTTCAGTGAGGGGGGATTTTTCAATGCCATCATGACCTTTCCACCTAATTATCCAAATAGCCCTCCAGCAGTAAGATTTACATCAGATATTTGGCATCCAAATGGTAAACATTTTTATTGTCGTCTTCTTACATTCATTTATGTAATGACAGTAATGTGATGGTTAATTTCAGTTTGCGTATTACAGTTTATGCTGATGGGCGTGTTTGCATATCTATTCTTCATCCCCCTGGTGATGATCCAAATGGATATGAGCTTGCAAGTGAGCGCTGGATGCCTGTACATACGGTATGTTTTAAGAAATGTCAATTACTTGTGAGTTGTTCCTTTCTTTTGCCTGCTGAATTGCTATTAACATTAATAACAACGTAGATTTCAAATTTTCTCAAAGGTTAACTAATTGAAAGTAAGTAGTTAGTTCGACGGAGAGAAATATAGGAAATAACTATCATGTTTTATGGAAATCAGAAGAGATATTTATCGATATGGATACCAAAGTTGTCCCTTTAAGTCATATGGATGGTTTTAATCTGTCCCTAAACTCAATGAGACGTTCAAAGAAAAAAAAAATCATCTCAATGACCTTATCTGATTTCAGTTTAAGGCTTGGTTTAGTTCATGAACAATCAAAGGTTTCTGGTCATAAAGTTTAGGCTATCTTCATATGGCTTTTTATGAATAATCAAAGATCTTTTTCTTAATGTTCATGGCTTGTTTTTTTTCATTATCAATTCTCAAGTGTGATTATGTGATGCTGAATCTTTTGTTTGGTAGATTTTTTTGCAATCCATTTCTGATAATAGTGCATAAACAATTGTAAATTCTTACTGTGGCAGGTTGAGAGTATCGTTTTAAGCATCATTTCAATGCTTTCCAGCCCTAACGATGAATCTCCGGCAAATGTTGAAGCTGCAGTAAGTGATTATTGATTGTCTTTGTGTGGTGTGTGTCGTTTTCTGCTGCAACTTGTCTTTGGTTCGTTTATTCTTATTCAAGTCGATGTCTTTCTACCTTCATTATAATATGGCTAATTGATTTCATCAGTTTTTGATGCAAACTTTGAATGTCTAGTGTTGCGTACACAACTTCTGTTATGGACTCTAGTGTAACAGAACTTTTTATAAAGCCTTGTTGGATTGAGCTCGTATTTTCCTACATTTGCAGAAAGAATGGAGAGAGAGGAGAGATGAATTCAAGAGGAAGGTTAGCCGCTGTGTCCGACGTTCCCAAGAAATGTTATAATCGGTTTTCTGCCGTTGCTTCATCTCCTACATGTGTACTTGAAGTGAATGTCTTAATTTGTTGTGTGAGGGATAGATATGGTTTATACCGTCTCAAATATCCCTGTAGAATGCCATCCTAAGTTGAACTTACACACACTACCTCTGCCTCATTTATTTTGGTGGAGTCATTCCAAATGTTTCTGTATTCACAATTTGCCTGCATAAATGCTTTCCTTCAACTTTATTGGTACATTTACTTTCTACTTTTGTTTCAAACAGTAGTCTATTCTATTACTATATTCTGTTAAATGGCCTAGTGCTACTGGGGCTTAGGAACAACTGTATCTTTTATAAGAATAAAGTTTTTGATAGGTAATATTAATGTACTTTGAGTCTACATCCTTTTAGCCCTATTCAACTTCTACTCATGATGATTTGCAAGTGTTTATAGGTATACATTTGGTGTATAATTTAATTTAAATAATGATTATCTAATTTTCTATCAATATATAAAAGGTAAATGATTAAAGATGGAGTCCTAGTTCTTCAACCTCCAGGCTCCAGCGATTCCACAAAAATGAGATCAGAATCCAAACCAAATTCTAGAAACCTTCAAAAAGTGTACTACAGGAGAGGAGAACCGTCGATTAGCACAGCATCAACGGTACGCGGATCTTGTATAAAAATGAATTGCACGATTTGCATTAGTCCCCGCCAAACTATTCAAAATCCTTCCCTCTGTAAAGAATCTCACCATTTCAAACGCCTTCTCAAACAACTTTTCTAATTCTTCATCGAAAAAGATTCCCTTAGAAAATGTCAGGAAGAGGAAAGGAGGAGCCAAGAGGCATAGGAAGGGCTTAAGGGATATAACTAAGCCAGCCATTCGTTGTTTAGCTCGTCGAGGAGTTAAGAGGATCAGCGGCTTGATCTATGAAGAAACTACAGGAGTGTTGAAGATTTTCTTGGACTACGTGATTCGTGATGCTGTAACTTACACCGAACACGCTACAAGGAAGACAGTGACCGCCATGGATGTTGTTTATGGATTTGGAGGTTAAGCTACTCTTCTTCGCTCATGTTGTCTGTAATCTTTAATATCCTCAATGAATTCTGTTAAGAAAATGTTCTTTGATTAATCAAATTTCTGTATCGGTTGCTTCCAAGAATTAATTTTCTTTATAAATAAGATAAAATCAATGATCTATTTTCTGTTATTAATGCAGAAGCTGGGGCAATTAGGCTGGACTCTACGTCAAGGCTGCCAGAAGCTCCTTTTCTTTTCCTACCTCTTATTATTGGAAAACTGCTTCAAAATAGCGAGATTTGTTGAAGCTGGGATAACTATTTCTTCTGAACGTTGCCCTTTTTCTTTTTCTAAATCATGAGATTTGGCAGCCGATTAGGATTTTTGAACAACCCGGTAAGTAAAGGGTTGGGTTATAAGTGAAATTTATGTTCTTCAATCAAAAAAACCTTGAATTCGCCCTCAAAAAGAATCTCCATAGCAATGACTGAAGACATAACATTAAATAGTCGACGGTTAAGAAAACATATAGGACAAAGAGACCAATTTCATTTCATAGTTCCAAAAACTTTAATTCAATCAGAAACAAGTACTTTACATTCATCGAAAGAAACTTCAACAAAGAAAACAACCTAAACCTAAATACCCAAATCCTCGACATACAGAAACCCTAAATTCAAGAGCTAGTAAACTTGGTAACAGCCTTAGTCCCTTCAGAGACGGCGTGCTTCGCGAGTTCTCCGGGAAGAACAAGTCTGACGGCAGTCTGAATTTCCCTTGAAGTGATCGTGGGCTTCTTGTTGTACCTCGCGAGCCTCGAAGCCTCTTGAGCAAGCTTCTCGAAGATGTCATTGATGAAACTGTTCATGATCCCCATTGCTTTGCTTGAGATTCCGATGTCAGGGTGGACTTGTTTAAGGACCTTGAAGATGTAGATCTTGTAAGTCTCAACACTCTTCTTGGCTTTCTTCTTTTTCTTGTCTATGGCAGCGCCACCTTCTTTGGGAAGCTTCTTGCCGGCCTTCGGCTTCTTCTCCGCCGGAGCTTTCTCGGCAACGGCTGTCTTTTTCTCCTCCGCAGGCTTCTTCTCGGCCGGCTTCTTTTCTGCTTTTGGGGCCATTGAGCAAGAAAGGCTGTTGCGTAAAGCGGGAGCTGGGTAATCAATGGGTGTGATTGTTGATGTTGAGCGACGATTGATGGATAGCGCGAGATATTGTATTTATAGAGGTTAAAGGAAGATTCTGATTGGAGGATACGGAGAGACAAGGATCGAGATATGGATATTTCTCACCATTGGATTACGAAATAGGATCGACGGTCTGGAAAGATAAGTAAAAAGTACGCGAGAAGTAATGTTAGAAACGTGGCAGGTTTTTATTGGTTCCTATTAAGGGTTTAGATTGATGACCTAACGAAAAAGGAGAAACATTTTCGGCTGACAGCCCAAGTGAAAACATTTTTCCCCCTAAAATTCAGTTTAAAACAAATTAGATATAAAAAATAAGGGTGGGCAAAGTCGGGTATTCGTTTAATTTGACTAGAATTAATTTTGGTTTTAATAATCACATGTTTTTAAAAAATTAAAATTAGTCTCGGTCACATTGGATACTAAATCCTAGGATCTATTAGAAAACAATATCAATATTGGGTATCCGATCAATTGGTTTATTATTAAGAAAATCAAAATTCAATTCTGATCTTAATTATTATTAGAACCTAAATTTTAGATCTAATTTTGGTCTCATCAAAATTAATATCGGATAAAATCTATCAAATCTAACCAAATCTAAAACCAAGACCGGATAATTGGATTCTTTGTCCATCAACTCGTTTGTATTGTTTTTATAAAGACATGCCTGTGATCTATTTATTTAAAATTTATACAATTTTCTCCTTTATAAAGTCTTTTCTCCTTTCTAATGTTGTTAATAAAAGTTTTATTTTTTTTATTACATTAAACCCAGTTTTTTCCCCAATAGAGCCGTCAAAGTTGTCGTTAATCATGGCGGGGTTTTGCTTCTCGTTTCAATCCAAACTAACACGATCAAACAGCTCCATCCTCGAACAAGTCTGATAATTGATTTCTGCAGGATGAAAGCTGACTTTTGTGAAATCCATAATTGCAGCTATCCCAAGGACAACGAAACTAGGTTCCTATGCAGTCGAGCATTCCATGTCATTATCAGATCCAAAGACATTCCAATAATTGCAGGCCACGAACAACACAAGTAACCAAATATCGACCATGCAAGAACAAACATAAAATTCATATCCCCGTTCTCATGAATCAATAAGGCACTCTGTCGAATAACCTCCTCGCATAACAAAGACTTAAAAATAAAGCTTGAATCATAGTTAGTTCAGGTCGATATGCAACCTATTAATATTTCACTTAAAGCAAAAGCAAAAAGAATTTGAATATTCATGCTTCCTGGATATTTCAATTTAGTTTGCGCGGCTTCTTACAACATCAAGTCCCATCTCGGTGGGATCAGTTGCCTGCAGCTCTACTTGGATACCATCCAACTCTCTCTTGAACCTGTCCTTTGAGCTGGCGTAAATCATCTTGCTTCTCACCCTTGAAGTGTCCGGAGACCTGGAAACAAACATAAACAGCAATGACTGAAGCATGGGAAAGTAAAAAACACTAATAATTTTAAGCTAAATAATACCAATCAATGAAGAAAATCCTGCTTTTCTGGCAATTCTCAGCGGTCACAAAGTAGAAATCGTATACAGCATATAGACACTCGTCAGCAGGCAGGCTTGCAGTGAAATCATCATAGCTTTGTGTCGGCTCACCAAGTTTCTCGACCACAACCTGCTTTTGTTTCTCCTCAATCTTGAATACAATGAAGCGGTAAGTTCTTTTAGCCTTTAACTCTAGAAACTTCAGCTTGCAGTCATCGTGCACAGCCATTCCAGAAGCTGCGTTTGCCTGCAACATAAATGTTCATAGCATAAATAAGCTTACTTAAAATAATGACCCCTTCTAACTATATATTATCAATTAATCCATCAGCTTTTCCACTTGTCCATTTTTCTTCCTTTGCCAAGCATTCCCGAAAGACATGAAATCACAAATACTAGAAAAAACCTCATGATCATGAATTCCCTTTGATATAGAGAATAAGACAATGGTAGGTCAGTGACTCGAAACTTCACAAACATTATTGAACTCCGAAGAATGAGAACTCAACTTGGGTAACAAACTCACAAATCTAACCATCCAGGCCATCCATTCTACAATGAACTTGAAATCACCACAAAAATCTTACAGTTACTAAGCCTAAATACAATATTCCAAACTTAAGAGCTTTAAATACCGGGGATAAAAATTCTTTTACACTTAACATCCCTAAGTGCAATAACCCAAATGTATAGTATTAAATAGCAGGGGGCACAATGAGAGATAATGTCAGTGACCTTGCTTGAGACAAATTCAAGCAAAACAACAACAATAATAAGATAGATGAGAATGCATGTCATGGTTCATCGGTAAGACCTCAATTCTGAAGCGTTGTGGCCTGTTGGGGAGAAAAACTTCAGCATTTAAAAAAGGAGAAAATGGTCAATATATCCCAATTTCCAAAGGAATCAAAATGTCAGATATCCATGGATGTTAAGAAGCGTCTGTTTTATCTACAAGAAGTTCTCAAATTCGACACAAATTTAAAAATCTAAAACAACAACAAACATGAAGCGACTGGGAAGAGATCAAACAATGAACAGTTATTCCATCGTCAAATCATCTACTCGATTAAAATATTTCAGAAGTGAAATCCAATAATCAAATAACTTCAAATTCCAAAATGAATTAAAGATTTTCGTTCAAAATAAACGATAAACCAGATCTACATTTTGAAAAGAAATAAAGGGAGAGAAGTAAATCAACAGTAAGTCAATGAAGCACGGATCACAGAAATAGTAGTTGAACTAAAATGAAAATAAAAAATGAAGGAATATGCACAACTCACCATATCTTTCTAGATTGAACTTACGGAAAAAAATATGAAGACAATCTCAAAGAAATAGAGATATGATAGTGTAAGTACAGGGCTTCTACCCTTTTTAAAATATAGTATATACTTTCTTCGAGAAGTGAAAATTTCTTTTTTCTTTAGAGGTTTTTCTATTTAGTTGCTTTACTTACCCCTATAAGACTCATGATGATGAGGTCGTGGGAGGGAAGGCGGTCTGTCCATTGATGAAGTGGCACATGGATTTACTTGAAACGTAAGGGAGATTATATTAGGCTTAATATCTAAATAGGTATCTAAATTATACGGTTTATTTTTTGTGTTTAAATTATTTTAGTTTTAAAGTACCTAAAATTTTAATTTAGGTCATTTAATTATTTTTTTTTTATTTTTTACTAAGTGAATCTTTTACTAATATTTACTGTAAATTAAGTTTAAAAATAATCTCTAAGATTCACTTGGTAAAAATGATGATATAAAAAATAATTAGATATATGTTTTTAATTGATTAATCTTATATATAACGTGACGGGAATGACCCGTAATATAATTTCTTGAAACAATAAGTACGTGTTACTTTGGCAATTGGTTTCGACTTGGATTATCTCCTACGCGTTGTCATACAACGAATTAGATTCGACTCAAATGTATGCCATAGATAAATTATATTAATAATCATTATATTATTAAAGTTTTATTTAGTTTAAAATCAGTAAATCTAATAAGATTTATTAATTAATTTAATAATAAAAATATCCATATTATTTTATTTTTATAATTTAAATTTTGATATAAAAATATAATGTTGAAAATTGAATTGTCCAATGGCTAAACAAATAGTTTCTTTTAAAAAATGTATAGATTGTATCAAAACACAATAATTAAAACTCGATGATTAAATAATATTTTTATAATTATAAACAAAATCATATATAAGACAATAATTTCTATATAGATTTTAAATATCAAGAAGTACAATAGATTTAAATGTTAGTTTTTTGGACAAGTAATAGTTTTTTCACTGTCAAAAATAATATTTTAAACAAATATCATTGAGTGATTAAAAACTAAATAACTATATATATTATCGGTCTATTCGAAAATCATGTTTTCCATATATTACCATGCGTGTTTTTTATTTATTTAATTTTCGCTTCATCATTTTACTTGTTTTCATTTTCGTCTCTTTTCCTTCTGGTTCTATTGTTTCCTTGTTTATATTATGCTTATAAAAATTTAAGATATATTATGCAAATATAATATATAAATATATATTAATTTATCTTAAAATAAAACCGCATGTTAACAAATTTATCCTACAAATCTTCAATTGTTTTATAAAAGAAATCCAACGTTAAATCTATTCGTGGACTTTTTCAACTAAATAGTTTTATTAGTCTTTTAAACATAATTTATATACTTGCAAATAGATAAAAGGATTGAACTTAAAAGTTACCAACAAATATTAATTATCCAATATATAAAGTACCCTTTTAAAGAATTACATTTTAAGATTTTAAATCAAATCACAGTATCAAGATTTAGTATCCAATAATAAAATAATTCAAAAAATATTAAACTTTATTTAAAGAATAAGAATATTATGTTCATTTATACATTTTTTTTATAAATAAAAGAGGATACAGAAGTGTCTCATTAAAAAATCTCCCTAACCTAAGTAAAAAATAAAAGTGCATCTAAAAATCGATTAACAATTATTTAATTTATACATGTTTTACTTTTATAAATTTTAAGATTTATTATTATAATTTAACTATATAAGAGATAATACTTTAAAAATTTAAAATTATATATTAATATAATTTTAATTATACAAATAATACTCGTATCTAAGAAAAACAAGTCTTATAATACATAAAAAATATTTAAATGGATGAACCGGACAATTAGATCCGACCCATAAACAAAACAGTATGTTTATTTGATTATGCCTTGTCGGCATGGTTCCTTGCCTTCAGTCATAGCATAAACCCAAATGGGTCATTTTCGTACCTACAAACTCAAATCTACTGGGAACCCTTAAAAGCCGAAATCCCTAATTCCCCTCCCCTTCATTTTCATCAAGTACTCCTCTCTGACAACACTTGGATATGTGGATATGACATCCCAGGATGTATGAAAAAACTTTGTAAAATATAACCATACCTGTGCCTGTGGCCAAGGATCTTTGTATGAGCTCTTGGCTCGATGATTACGAAATCGAGTTTGTTTTTTATGCCAAATATGACTTATTATATGATTTATATTTAAGATTTATAATTATTATTCTGTAAAATGCATTAAAATTATTAATAGCTGTTGAAAATTATATTAAAGAATATTTTTATCTGTCGGACATGAGAATCATTGAAACCGCATCCATAGGTATAGCCACTCTTAATTCTTAGGTTTGGATCGTCCCTCAAGATAATGGTTGTAACCGCACTCATAGCCTGTGAAATTTTTTATATAAAAGCTAAATTAGTATTTAAAAAATGCAGATATTTTAATTTCACCTGATTAAACGTGTTGATGAAATAGGAAAACGAGGAGTAAGAACCGCGATGAAGTTAAGATTTTTATACAATAAGATCATAGTAGATTTTTTATGACTTCTTATAGTTGCCCAATTCCCCTGCTGGCTGCTACGAACCTATGAAAGTTCAAGTGTTTTTAACCTAATAAAAATGAACTTACTTTATCAAACTAATAAAATGTGACAAAAGTGGAAAATGAGTACAAAGTAAGATACAAAAAATCAGAACCTAATAAAATTGGGTACGCAGATTCAGATATTTTTAAATTCCATGGAAGGTATTAGTATTAGACGAATACAAATAAAAAATTTCTTAATTGGACAAATGAATCAAACCTTAAATACTCCGGTCAACAAAGTCTAGAAGCAGCATGAAGGAAGGATCTGTTATCAGTACTACATCATTAAACGTGATATTTTTTTGAAGTGGGTCCCATCCAGCAAATGAAAATGTAACATATTATCGTTTAGAGTTTTGTACATGATCTCTCAGATGACAAACAGGCAACAGCCCAGGCCCCAGGGTGTAATCTTTGTAGCTGCCCTGCCCTGCTTGATTGTTTATAAAAAATGTCTTATAGCAACCATCTTGTAAGGAGCGCTTATTTGATTGGTAGATCTATCATTGAATTTATCAAATTGAATCAAAATTTTAATATATAATATTTAATATATATAGGAAAATAAACTTTATCAAATATATACAATTATGTTGACGTTCCGCATGCCACAACCATTTTATAAGATTACTGATCTTAACGGACAGTTTACTTCAGTGGGGTGGCCATAATTGATAATTCTAGTGGTTTCCACGTCATAATGGTTGATTACTTTCTTGAAGGCCAATTCAAATGGCCCGGAAAGTAAGGGATCAGAAGCTTACCATTTAAAAAACGGGTAGCCTAGCCCTAGATTGTACTGATTTAGTATGTAGTCCTTTAAATACAAGGGAAAATTATATGCCAGGCCAGCTATCACTCTTGTTTTGTTTTAATCATCCTTTATATTAGATATTTTTTAAATTAAAAAATTAAATTTATGTAATAACACATCATATTAATTAAAAAATCAACTCATGGAGCCTAGAGGCATGGAATCCCCACATAATGAAAGGGTAGCACAGAAACCGAGGCTAAAGTTTTTATTTAATTTCACCAACATTTAGATTTAATGTATATAAAGTTATAACAACATAAAATAAAATATAAAAGTTAAAGGAGTGACTCAAATACTCAAGTGAAACTAATAAACTACAATAATTTTAACTTAAATAATATTTAATTAAATTGTGTTTTATGTTAAAAATAAAATAGTTATAATTTTTCACTTTGTTCGATAATAACAAAAAGTAATTAAATTTTTTTTATAAAATTAATAGTATTTATTTATGATGCAATAGAAGTTTATAAATTATATTTAATAATTGTTTTAAATGACTTAAAATTAAGATCTAAATAATTATTTTTGAAGAATATTTATTTATTATAGAATATAAATTTTAGTTAAAATTTTTAATTCTTAATTTTAAATTATTTTAAAAGTAATAAATATAATTTTAAAGTTTATATTCTATTATAAATAAATGTTATTAAATTAATTCTAAAATGATTTAATATCTAATTTTATAAAAATAAATAAATGATTATTTAATTAGTTTTTCATTGTCGAATAAAGTGAAAAAAATAGCTTATTTTTTAATTTTAATCAAAGTTTTGTTAAATATAATTTAACTTGATGGTTAAACTACTTATTTCTTATAAGTTTTTTTATTCGAGTTATTCCCCTATTTTTTATATTTTATTTTGTGTTGTTAGTAATTTAACATGCATTACATATAATTGTTGGTGAAATTAAATTAAAGATATGTGGCCCACCACTCCATGAAAAAAAATTCTTGTATGACACCTAAATAGTGGCTTCCACATTCCATGCTTTTTGAGTTTTGTCCTATTCTCTCTTAGAATTAGATCCTAAGGGTATATTGATAAATTATGTTTTAATCAATTTCACCATGATGGAGCTATTTTTCAAGAATAGCTTATAAAAGTATTCATGTACTCAACAAGAACAAATTATTATGTTATTGGGGTTAGAATTTTAATAATCATGTCAACTTATTAAAAGAATTTTTTGTTTTTAATACTTTGAATATTTTTTATTTTTACCCTTCACCCAAAAAGTAAAGATATTTTGTAAGTACCTGAAAACTTTAAGAACTAAACTGTGTTTTAAAATCAAATCCCTATTCCTTACCAAACAAATCAAGAGATTTCCATTGCAACCATCCCCTACTAACTAGTAAGTTTTTCATCTTTTCTTTACCTTGATAATTGCTACCTCCATTAAGAATCCTACACATCATTAGATGACTCCACTTTCTGAAAAGAACCCTTGAGTGCCACTTAAAGTTTGTAATCAAACCGATGAAATCAGCCCAACCCTACTCCACTTGGAATTACAAGCACAGATTAAATCTATCCCTCAGATTATTTTGCTATAATGGTTGATGACATCAGACGTTGCGACCACAAATGAGCAAGCGCGCATTAAAGCAAAACTCCACATCTATACAATATCAGCAATCACCAATCACCAATCACCAATCACCATATATATATATACGAGTAGTGGAAGGTACAGAGGGAGCATCTCAGAGAGAATTAGCTAGAAAGAAAAGTGGCAAAAATGGAAATACTCAAGGATGAAACCAGAAAGGGTCCCTGGTCAGAAAAGGAGGACATAGTTCTGGTGAACTTTGTGCACTTGTTTGGTGATCGACGATGGGACTTTATAGCCAAAGTTTCAGGTTTGAAGGTTTGGCGGGAGACAGAAATCATATAGGTAGGATTAGGAGTAAGGCCAGGCCCAGGGGTATTCAAAATATTTGTAGGTTTCTCCATACGAGCTGTTCTCTTCGATCTAACCGCATCAAATGTTTTCTGTTGCAGGCTTGAATCGAACAGGCAAGAGTTGCAGATTACGATGGGTTAATTATTTGCACCCTGGTCTCAAAAGAGGGAAGATGACACCCCAAGAAGAAAAACTCGTGCTTGATCTTCACGCAAAATGGGGAAATCGGTAATATATATGGTTTTCTTCTTCTCTTTACAAATTTTGGGTTTCACTATGGTTTATAGTGGATAAATGATTTCATTTTGCAGGTGGTCAAGGATTGCTAGGAAATTACCGGGTCGAACGGATAACGAGATCAAGAACTATTGGAGAACTCATACGAGAAAAATGGCTCAGGAGAAGAAACGATCCATGTCACCATCGTCCTCAACTATCACTGGAGTTGATTCCTCGTCCGGGGAGGTAAGTTTTTATGATACCGGAGGTCCGGTCATGGCGGTTTTTGAAGACGATACGGGGTACTCCATGGATGAAATCTGGAAAGACATTGATATGTCTGAAGAAAAGACACTGGAATTATCTTTGTCTGATAACAACAGTCCTGTAGAAGAATGTAATTTTTCATACCCTTCAATGGATTTCTGGTGGGATTATTCACTGTGGAAGATGGATGAAGATGAGAGTAAGATGTTCGTCCCAACCAATCCAATTCAATTCATTCGTTCATACAACTCTAACCTGTAGACAAGAAGATGGAGCCTGGAGTCGTGTTTAAGTTGTTGTCGTATCATTTCCCAGTGTTTTGTATGTGTGGTTTTAGTCCTCTCAGAGAGAATCCTTTATCACTCTATAGAAGAGACTTGTATAGTTTGCATGGATGTATGTTTGATAAGCCTTTGTTCAAATTTGACTCTTAAACATATTGAATATCGGATGTTGCACCATGAAATCCCAAACTTTCACCATTATAAATTAATTTTAATTTCTTATACAAAAACAACAGTAGATCAATTTAATTACTAGAATTGTCGTACCTAATTATACTCGGGTTTGAATTAAAAATAAAAAAGTTTGTATGTGTGATATTAAGTTAAAGCTTGACTGAGCATCCATTCATTAGAGGAAAAAGAAAGAGGGCAGCCTTAGCCCTTAGTGATGGTGACTTCACTGGGTCACTATCAAGTTGTAGACTGTAGACTGTAGTCTGCTTTATGATATGTGGTCCTCGTTGCCATACAGATTCTTTATTACTTGTTGTGTTAATGTAAGAAAAATATATTCATAATAAATAGTAATACATCTTCAAGTTTAAAATCGTATGACAGGGTCAGGGATAGGCCCTTTTAATTTTTAACACTAGAGATGCCCCTCATACATCGCACTGAACCTGGATCAAATTCCCTCGTGAGAGTGGAATAAAAATCATCAAAGTGTTGATGACTGAGGACACTTTGGAAAAGATTCTAATTCTAAACTTGAAGCATTAATTCACAGGCCAGAGCCAGAGGGGAAAGAGGGAGTTGTAAATTGTAATGTATTCTCGTTTTAATATGTTCAGATACAAGGGTGGGTGGGTGGGTGTACGGTTGATCAGTCACAGTTCTTTCTTCTTCTATCGAGAAAACAAATAAACCAGGGCACCATAAAACCTTGGAACAAAGAAAACCAGATCCCAGTTTAATTTAGTCAGAGACATACTAAATGTTTATGATTTAATCGACTAAATATATACTAGTATCATATAAAGAAATAAAAATCACATCCATTTCTTAGACAACTTAAAATGGTTATGGATACTGGCACTTTTCGGATCAAGACTACGACTAAAGACCCAAGTATTCACCACAAAGCCCATTGATTAGCTTGTCCAAAGTACAAAGCCTATTCTTTTGGTGGTAAAGTATCAAAACCCTTTAGATAATTCTATCATCAAAAGTTTTTATATAAATGATTTTATTGTCTAATTAATGTACCAAATTATATATATTATCGAGTGTAAGCAAAAAAATATTATATGAAAGAAAATAAGATCTTACGAAGATGACAGTAATAAACACATAATAATCAATCATAAAAGTCTACTTTACCATTACCATTACCTTTATTTTGTTTTGTACATCTTCTCCCCCTCAAATCTACTCATCACCACGCATGCTAATACTATACATCTATTTGACTCAAGTCTTTTTCAAGGAATGACAAACAACAACATCCTATTGCCTGATCCTATTCATCTAATTTAACTCTGTTCTAGGACTAGGACTAGGACTAGGGTAACCAACCTTCCCAGTCGAACTGTTTTCCCTTAAAAGAATCATTTGGTCAGGAAACATGACAAAATCGTTATAATAAAAAAGGACAAATGATTTTGTATGAAAGTTGACAAGATTAAAGCCCAAGGGATGTTCTTATTGGTCAAGAATCTACTTTATGTTTAGTCAAACTCAAAGTTGTAATTGGACTGGGATGTCCACTAAATAAAAGAAAAAGAGGGAGAATAGTTGAGACAACTTTCAATAGTGTGCAGTGTGCACTTTCTGCCTCTGGAGCACTTCATCACATACGGTATCACTTAGTTTTCTACATAAAACAACTATATGACATGTATAAGAAATGGTACCACAATATAAATATATATATATATATACTTTAAATACAATCTGTCGCGACCATTTTAAACCGAAGCTGTAAAAAATAGCCTGGCGAATGAATTTTGAAAAATCCGAGTTTTTACCGCTTTTAATTATGAATTGTGAAAATAGGGGCCTGTTAAAAACATTTAATTTGAATTTTAAAATTGATTTGGAGTCGCCACCGGCCACTTTGGTAGGCCAGACACCATAAAACAAACCAGAGATTCATTTAAAAACATTTGGGTTCGGGAGTCGGTTACGCGTAAGGACGACCCTTACGAGCGCCCGAAATCGGTACCTTATTAATTACACGTGGCATTTTGGTATTTCAAATAATTTAATCCATTATCGTCAAATAAACATCGCTCGAATAAGAATATCCTTTTGGGTAAAAAGGTGTATTTCTTTTAAATACGAGCTTTGAAAAAGACGTCTTAGAATAGGAAATCTTAACTCGTATTTAAAGAAATATAAATTCTGACCCAAAAGGTTTTAAATGCATGACTGATTTATTATCTGGTTCATTTTAAGTTCTAACCTAAAAAGGCTCCATTGATTAAATATTTAAACCCTATTAAATTATTAATTTCACCGGACGTATTATGATAACATCCGAATGCACGGACACTACCATTTTGACACCAAACAAAATTAATAATACTATTAGTGCCTCTAATTTGCCTATTTAATTTTATTTAATTCTAACCCTAAATTATTTGTCATTTTCTACGTTTCGATGACGCACCGAATACGATACCAAAGTACACTATTGGCCAACATAATGTTGTTTCAAAACACTGACCACTTAGTGTATTCGAGATATATGATTAGAACATCATCGTTACTAAATTATCTCCCCTATTTAATTAATTAATTAATTAAAGTAACTAATCCTAAAAAGGCTCTAATTTTAATTAATCTAAGTGTAAATTAAATGATATCCTAAACAAATATACTATATGATTTAAAAACATGCAAGCAAAAATAAACAAATTAATAAAGCAATTAAAACAATAAAGATGACAAAGAGCTAAGTTACTCTTATTTAAGAGATATGGGATCTCAAATATAAATATTGGTGATCTAAAATAATTAAATTGAAGATCGAAAACCCAACATAAACTATTCAATGATCTTAATTCCAACGCAAACTATTTATCGATTTTAAATAAATATAATTAATGATAATAATAATAATAATGAGAATAATAATAAAATAACAATTTTACCTTTCGGCCTTGTTCGCTGAAAATGTTGGGACGCCTCACGCTGCAATATTTCTGTGAATTAGAGAGAAAACAAAACAAAACACAACCTTTATGGTAGTCATCATGCTTCATCACTGCCTCATTATGCTTCAATCATTACTTCCAAATCCTATCATTGTTTCAATCATGGTAGTCATCATGGGCTTACATCATAGTTGCCATCATTAGTCTCCCATGATTACTTCATCCTTGGCCTCCATCATTGCTTCATGATCCTTCCCATATCCTCTGCCGAATAGAAGCCAAAACCAACCCCCCTTCTCCAGTTCTCTTCTCTTTTTTTCTCTTGATGTTTTCGTTTTTTTTTCTTTTACAAATCCAATGTCCCCCCTTTTACTTCCTTTTTCTTTTCTTATTATTTTTTTCCCCAAAACTGTCGGCCTCCCCTGTTTTTAATTTTTAATTTTAAAAACCCAACTCCCTACAACTGCAGGTAACCTCCTTCAACCTCATCTCCTTATTTTTTATTTTTATTATTTTATTTAATTATTTTATTTCTATTATCTATATTATTTATTTTATTTATTTATTATTTATCTAGGACGAAATTCAAGTCCTACAGCTGCCCCTCTTTGCTCAATGTTGTGGAACAAGAGACGATCAAAGACTGAAAAGACATGAATTTCGTCTGAACTTGTTGACCTATATTACGCTAACAAAGCTTGGAGTTGTTCTTCTCATTATGAAATTCTCCATGGACTGAAGTTGTTCTTCTTATTATGAATTTCTTCAGACAAAAAGATGATGAATTCGAAGCTGTTCTTCTTATTATGAAATTCTTCGTATCCCATCGAATTTGGAGTTGTTCTTCTTATTATGAAATTCTCCATGACCTGAAGCTGTTCTTCTTATTATGAATTTCTTCAGACAAAGGGTAATGAAACCCGAGGCTGTTCTTCTCGTTATGAAATTCTTCGTATCCCATCGAATTTGGAGTTGTTCTTCTTATTATGAAATTCTCCACGACCTGAAGCTGTTCTTCTTATTATGAATTTCTTCAGACAAAAGGTAATGAAACCCGAGGCTGTTCTTCTCATTATGAATTTTCTCGTATCTCATGAAATTTGGAGCTGTTCTTCTTATTATGAAATTCTCCACGACCTGAAGCTATTCTTCTTATTATGAATTTCTTCAGACAAGAGGTGATAAAACCCGAGGCTGTTCTTCTCATTATGAATTTCCTCGTATCTCATGAAATTTGGAGCTGTTCTTCTTATTATGAAATTCTCCATGACCTGAAGCTATTCTTCTTATTATGAATTTCTTCAGACAAAAGGTGATGAAACCTGAGGCTGTTCTTCTCATTATGAATTTCCTCGTATTTCATAAAATTTGGAGCTGTTCTTCTTATTATGAATTTCTCCAAAGTTTGAAGCTGTTCTTCTTATTATGAATTTCTTCAAACTTATCAAATGATGGAAACTGAGGTTGTTCTTCTTATTACGAAATTCCTCATATTCCATGAAAGCTTGAATTGTTGTTGTTTGATTGTTTTTGCTGAATCATTTCTCGTAGGTTTCTGAATCCTGTTCAAATAGAAATATGATGCTTTATTAGTATGATCCTAATGCAAATATTTCTATTATGATGCATGAGTATGCCTAGACAGGCAGATATTATCAGTCAATTACCATTTTGATGAGCACGATCGACTCTTTCCTCTTTTCTCTGAAATCTTGATGATGTCTTGATTCTTCATCTCATATTAAGGGGCAACCTTTGATGACAATCTTTTTCACAAAGTTGTTTTTTGAAGCGCCTTTTCAGGTTTTCACTTCAAATTATTTTTTCTCAAAGTGCCCTTTCAGGTTTTCACTTTGTTTTTTTTATTCTTTCTTTTATTTTCTTTTTTCGATTTTTCTCTTTTTCTTTTTTTTTCTCTTCTTTTCTCTCTCTTTTTTTTGAATTGGTCTTGACACTGATTTCAGTCACTGTTTGAAAACTTCCTTCTGTTGTGTCCTTGTTTTAGGATTCTGTTTGATTGTTTGAACATATTCACCCTTCATTCCATCATCTTGATCTGGAAAAGCAAATATTACCTATAACTTTGTAAAACAAAATAATGACAAAAGATTCTCATACTTGTTAATTTACACGAGTTCACTTGCATGATGCTTTGAGTAAAAAGAAAAGCTCGGAAGAGAAAATGAATATGTACTAAAGCTTTTTGTATGTTTGTAATAAGTATTGAATTTTTTAAAATAGTCATGGCAAACCAAAAGAAAGAGAATCAAAAAATAAAAATGCAAATTCTCAAGCGCCTATTACATGTGATCATCGGGACCTTTTCCCGAGATATAGATTTAAAATAGATCTGCTTGTCTAACAGTTCTTCAAGTGAGGATCCAACTTTGCAAACATGAAGCCCCTTTCTGAACTACTAGATTACCGAGAGGTATAAATTGCCGGATGCCTACTGCTATGCATTTGAGCCGCCATTTCTGGTTTTTGACCCAAATCCTCCTTTGGTATCGAGACGCCCTTTGCGGGTTTTCATCTCAACCCCTCCTTCTTTATTTTTATCATTTTTATATGAAACGCCCTTTCGGGTTTTCGCTTCATTTTTATTTTTCTATTATTCTCTTTTTATTTTTTCTCTTCCTTTTTTTATTCTTCAGGCGTAATATTTCTTAACTGAATCGGAATTCACAGGCTTGTGTAATTCTTTTCCGTCCCTTTCAGTCAAGATCATTGCACCTCCGGAAAAGGCCTTTTTGACAACATATGGCCCTTCCCAATTCGGCATCCATTTCCCACGGAAATCACGATGAATCGGCAAGATCTTTTTGAGCACTAGATCACCCTCTCGGAATTCTCGCGGTCGAACTTTCTTATCATAAGCATGAATCATCCGCTTCTGATACATTTGGCTATGGCAAATAGCTTTCAACTGCTTTTCTTCAATCAAATTCAACTGATCAAAACGAATCTGTACCCATTCTGCATCATCTAGTTTCACTTCTGATAAAACCCGAAGAGACGGAATTTCAACTTCAAGTGGTAACACTGCTTCAGTCCCATATACTAGAGAATAGGGTGTTGCCCCAGTAGAAGTTCTCATTGAAGTACGGTATGCAAACAAAGCAAAAGGAAGTCTTTCATGCCAATCTTTGTACGTTTCTGTCATCTTCGATATGATCTTCTTGATGTTTTTGTTAGCTGCCTCAACCGCTCCATTCATCTTCGGTCGGTATGCCACAGAGTTGTGATGAATTATCTTGAACTGCTCACAGGTTTCTGCAATCACTTTGTTGTTGAAGTTAGTAGCATTATCTGTGATGATTCGTTCTGGTAGACCATATCGACAAATGATCTCTTTCCTCAAAAATTTGCACACAGTTGTCCTCGTAATGTTAACATAAGAAGCAGCTTCTATCCATTTGGTGAAATAATCAATAGCCACTAAGATGAAACGATGCCCATTCGAAGCTTTCGGGTGAATCTGCCCAATTACATCCATTCCCCATACAACAAAAGGCCACGGTGAATTCATAGTGTGTAACGGTACCGGTGGAGAGTTGATCTTATCTGCATAAATCTGACATTTATGACACTTCTTGGCGTATTCTATGCAATCTCCTTCCATAGTAGACCAATAGTATCCGTATCTCATTATTTTTCGTGCCATCGAGAAACCGTTGGCATGCGTACCACATATCCTGTCATGTACTTCCTCAAGAATACTTCTAGCTTCACGAGCATTGACACATCTGAGTAACATTTGATCTCTGCTTTTCTTGTATAAGACGTCACCATCTAACACATATCCGACAGCCAATCTTCTGATTGTTCTTTTATCATTATCATTCGCTTCAAATGGATAAGTTTGGAACTTGATGTATTGCAGAATATCAAAATACCAAGGATTCCCATCATCTTCCTCTATACCGCAGCAATGAGCGTATGTTTCATAACTTTGCATTCGGATCAGCATCATATCTTCCGGTCTATTTGCTTGGAATACCGAAACCAGTGTAGCTAGGGCATCCGCCATCTGGTTGTCTTCTCTAGGGAGGTATGCAAAAGTTACTTCTTCAAACTCTTCAATCAATTCTAACACCAACTTTCGGTATTCCATCAACTTTGTGTCTTTTGTTTCCCATTCTCCACGTATTTGATAAATAACCAGGGCTGAATCTCCATACACTTCCAGGGCTTTTATTTTTCTTTCTATTGCAGCCCTCAATCCCATAACACATGCTTCGTATTCCGCCATATTGTTCGTGCACAAAAACTCTAACTTGCTTGTGAGAGGATAATATATACCACCTGGGAGATCAATACAGCTCCAATTCCACGTCCTAGCGCGTTAACTGCTCCATCGAAATACAAACTCCATTTCTTCACCTCATCATCTTCCTCCACATAAATGGTCATCACATCTTCATCGGGAAAATCAAAGTTCAAAGGTTCATAATCTTCTGAAGCTCTACTTGCGAGAAAATCAGCTATAGCACTCCCTTTAACTGCTTTCTGGCTTACGTATAAAATATCAAATTCAGACAATAACATTTGCCAACGTGCTAATCTCCCGGTCAATGCTGGTGCTTCCATCAGAAACTTTAATGGATCAAGCTTTGATATCAACCACGTGGTATGGTATAACATGTATTGTCTAAGCCGTCGAGTAACCCAAACAAGCGCACAACACAGCTTCTGGATAAACAGGTACCGTACTTCACATTCGGTAAACTTCTTACTCAAGTAATAAATTGCCCTTTCTTTCTTTCCAGTATCATCATGCTGCCCCAGCACACACCCCATGGAATTCTCGAACACCGTCAAGTAGAGGATCAATGGTCTTTTAGGAACAAGAGCCACCAACACCGGCGCATTTGACAAGTATTGTTTGATCTTATCCAACGTTTCTTGACATGTATCGTCCCACTCACATGGATTATTCTTTTGCAGCAGTTTAAATATTGGATCACATCTATCAGTTAACTGAGAAATAAACCGAGAGACATAATTCAACCTTCCAAGGAAACCTCAAACTTCTTTTTGGGTTTTTGGAGGTGGTAAATTCTGAATCGCTTTAACCTTATCTGGATCAATTTCGATACCTCGTCTGCTAACTACAAAACCAAGCAGCTTGCCCGATGTAACCCCAAAAGTACACTTATTAGGGTTAAGTTTCAACTGATACTTTCGTAGCCTCTGAAACAACTTTCTCAAATTCTGAACGTGCTCATTTTCTGTTTGGGATTTGGCGATCATATCGTCTACGTAGACTTCAATTTCTTTATGCATCATATCATGAAATAATGTCACCATAGCCCTCTGGTACGTTGCCCCAGCATTTTTCAACCCGAAAGGCATGACTTTGTAACAAAACGTGCCCCATAGTGTAGTAAAAGTCGTCTTCTCCATATCCTCCGGATTCATTTTGATTTGATTGTAACCCGAAAAACCGTCCATAAAAGAGAACCATGAATGCCCTGATGTGTTATCAACCAGAACATCTATATGAGGTAGAGGAAAGTTATCTTTCGGACTCGCTCTGTTCAGATCTCTGTAATCCACGCACATTCTTACTTTCCCATCTTTCTTCGGTACTGGAACTATGTTTGCCACCCATTCTGGATACGCTGCCACCTGTAAGAATCCCGCATCAATCTGTTTCTGAACTTCTTCTTTGATTTTTAAAAGCATCTTTGGTTTCAATCGTCTGAGCTTCTGCTGTACTGGCTTGCATTCTGGTCTAATTGGCAACTTGTGCACCACAATGTCAGTATTCAATCCCGGCATATCTTGGTAGGACCATGCAAAAACATCTTTGAACTCTCGCAACAAATCAATCAAATCTTGCTTTGCCCCAGCTGAGAACGCTGCTCCAATCTTAACTTCTCTTTTCAGTTCTTCAGAACCCAGATTCAGAATCTCTATTTCTTCTTTGTAAGGCATGATCTGTTTATCTTCTTTTTCCACCAACCTTAATAATTCTTGGGGAACTTCATAATCCGCATTACCTTCACACTCATTAATATCTGTTAGACAAGAGATCTTTTCCAAATCTATTTCGGAATTAGGCACAGAGTCACTCATGTTATCGTTGATTGGGAACCTGCGAAGAAAACTTATATATTTGGAAAGGAATAATGAATGAATAAATGAAATAATAAATGAATGAATGAAATAAAGGAAAGAAAACGTTTGCCATTTGAGAATTAAAAGAAAAACATCGTTTGCAAGTGAAATATGTAAAAGCCCTTTACAGAAAATCCCCTATACTTGCGGGCAGAAGTAATAGGGTAGTTTTTGACATTACTTTGTTTTAAATACTACAGGTAAATCCTCTGCAGTCTAATTTTTCAGAGTTTCGCCAGGGAGACATGGACGGATTCTTTCCAGAAAATTCGTTCTTGGTCCTTCAGAAATTCCTCCCACCAACAAACCATCGAAAGCATCACCGAAAATTTCTTGCTCTTGTAGCCTGACAGCTTCTTGATGATTCTTCTCCGCTTGCTCAGTCACATTCACAAATCCATGAGATATAAAGTCAATCTTTGAACTCAACGAGATCGGTTTTTTAGCTGCAGCTTTCCCATACCTCTTCCAAAATGCCTCAATTGAAAAACCTAATCCAGCTCGGCCCTTCTTCATAACCACAGGTCTTGGACGTAAGCTTCCTTGCAATTTCCTTCCTAATCCCTTTCCAGTCTTGGCTCCTTTACCGAGAGTTTGCTTAACAGTCATTTCTGTGCAGTTCGACAATCTTGGACATGGAAACTTCGCGCCTTCAGCAACAAACGCGGCATTGATAAACTCCAACGCCCTGAAAGAACACTCCAATGCATCCTCATTCGCCTGGATGTACGGCGTATCAGTAGAAACTGAAGCAATAATGTCTTCCTCTGCCCCAACACATACGAGCTTCCCATCTATCACGAATTTCAACTTCTGATGCAGAGATGACGGCACTGCCCCGGCAGAATGAATCCAAGGTCTTCCAAAATCTTCTTTTTCTCAACGCTTCTTGTTTTTTCTTCTTCCTTCTCCTGAACAGGCAAATAACATCTTCCGCTCCTCGTGAAATGTCCTACTTCGTTCACCGGTTCCTCAGTCTCACCCTCATTCCCAATCACAGGTTCCTCAGGATGTATCTCTTTGACGGGCTTTGAACTGCTCGGCATTGTTACGCTTGCAGTATAATTCCATGGGATCCTCTGTGTGTCTTTGAACGAAAAAGGTGCAGGAGGAGTAATCACTATGCGAGGGGTAGCCATTGGTTTTACTTCCCCTGATGAACTATCGCCTTTTGGTCGGATTAAAATAATCAACGGCTTATCTGTACTGTACCTTGGCGCGCTTCTCTCAGATGTGCATACATCCATCCTTCTTCGTCCTTCGGTCTGAACGAAAAATTCCACCTCCTTATTATCCATCATCCCCTGTAATAAACTCCTGAACTCAGAGCAACACTGAATCGCGTGTCCTTGCTCTTGATGAAATTCACAATACAATTCTGCCTCCATCGGTCTCTTCAACATCGCTTCCTGACATAAAAGTCCATTATCGAACAATTGTTCAAACACCCATTTTAACGGCGATCTGATATCCGATACACTTGTCTTTATCTGCTTCATCTGGTCCTCCTCAATCATATTTACACCTCAACCACTATGGTTTGGTAACGAATTCGCGGATATACTGGGTTCGTCGAATTTTAACACACCAGTATTGATCAGATTTTGGACTATTCTCTTGAATGCGGTACAATTCTCGATGTTGTGTCCTTGAACATTGGAATGATATACACACTGGGCCCTCGGATCGTACCACGCCGGATATGGAGGCGAAAGTGGTATGATGTGATACGGACGTATCAAGTCCGCATCATATAGCTGAGTATACAGCTCGGCATATGTTATTGGGATAGGTGTAAAGCTTGGCCTCTCCCATTTCGAATCCTTCTTGTTTGAACTCTGTGAGCTACCGGCTCCTGCCCCCGGCTTAGAAATTATCACATTTCTCGGCGCCGCGTACACAACGGCGTTGTTCACTTCGCTATCCTTCTTCCTGAAATTCCTCTTAGAGCTGTCAGGTCCTTCTATCTTTCCACTCTTCAGGGCTGCTTCCACAAGCTCTCCCGTAGCAACAATTTGGGAAAAGCTTTGCATCGAAGTATTGGTAAATAAACGATCGTACATCAAACCCTTCAATGTATCAACAAACATATTGGTCATTTCACTTTCAACCAGTGGGGGTTGTACTTGGGAAGCCAAATCCCTCCACCTATGGGCATACTGTCTGAACGTCTCATTTGACTTCTGTCCCATCTGTTGTAACATTACTCTAGTAGGTCCCATTTCTGACACATGCTTATAATTCTCCAAAAAGGCACGGTATAAGTCTTTCCATGTCTTTATATTTGCTCGGCTCAACTGTGTATATCATCGCAACGCCGAACCTGTTAAACTATCTTGGAAGCAATGAATCAACAACTTCTCATCTCTGTTGAAAGCAGCCATCTTGCGGCAATACATAGTCATGTGAGCATTCGGGCATGTCGTTCCATCATATTTCTCAAAATCTGGCATTTTAAATTTCGGTGGTAAAACTAAATCAGACACCAACCCTAGATCAAATGCATCAGTATTTAGATCGGTTGCCCCCTGTATCTTCTGTATTTTTGCTTCTAACGCCTTGAAATGATCAGCGTATTTCTTCTCCATGTCTTGACGCACTTTGTCCACCTCGCTCATGAAGTTGAGATCCGGGACCTCTTCAACATTCGGAGTAGTAAAATCAGCAACTTCTATGGGATGACTTGCAGATGCTCCCGTTTGGTCAAATTGAATCTCTGTAGGTATCGACTGCACTTCAGGTTGCCCTTTCATATGAGATGCAACATCCGTCTGACCCTCAGCTTCACTTGATCCACCAACCGGTGCTTTGCCCTTCTCTGATTCTTTCGGTCTTATCAAAGCTGTTAACTGACTGATAATATCTGCTTGTGCTTTAGCAGTGGTGTCCTTCATGCTATTTTTTATTCCCTCTAGTCGATTCTGAAACTCCACGCGATCATCTTCTAACTTCTTTAATCTTTCTTCCATTGCTGACTTTTTAGCACGTGACCGTGTTGAATATGAATGCGGTATGATTGCGATTAAAGTATTCACTGCCACAGAACCTTTTATTATTAAAAATTATTATTTTTAAAATTAATGATGCAAATGATGCATAAATGCATGAATGTATGTATGTATGCAATAAGGCATTGTATTCGAAGAACAATATCTTAAAAACATCCGTTTGTCTAAAAAGTTCATATACAAAGATAAATAATCAACAACTACAGAAAGCTGCTAGCTCTAATCCCCAGATTGGTCAACTCATGCAGCAAACGTACGATGACCTCCCCATGTTCTATCTCAATGTCAGGTTGTTTTAGGAGTGTTGTAGCTTCCTTTGACAAAATATGCACATAAGAGGCAACTTCTAACTTGTTCTTTGAAGCTGACTAACTCGTTGTTTTGATATTGAATGGTGCGCTGCGCCGCTTCATACTTCGCTTTCCACGGCCCGGTATCCTCGTATAAAGCTCCCTCATAGCTCATTAATTTCTCCCTTAACTCTTGCACTTTGTTTTCAAGCGAAACAACTTTCCGTTGTAAACCCTCTTTTTCCTTTTCAATCTGAACCTTGTCTTGATTGTGATACTTAGTAATCAACTCCTCCAGCTGTGTCACCTGGTTTGACAACTCAAAATTCCTTGCTTGCTCTTTCTCTAATTTCTTCTTTGCTTTATAATCCGCTTCCCGTCCTTCGTGACATTTTTGTTCATAGAGCCTCTTGTATTCTTCCTTTTCTTTTGCCAACCTGTTCAAGCGATCGGGCAAACTCGGAATCTTCTTACTCCCACTTCCTTTCTGATATTTTCTCCTGTGTCCTTCATGCATCTCTTGTAGTTCTTTCAAATCTCGACTTAACTTCTCATTCTGAACTGTCAACTCTTTCTCTTTCCTCTCGTGCGTTAATATCTGATACTTTGCCATGTTTAACTCTTGCGTAAGATCGTAAACCGTCTTCTCATATCTCTGATAATCCAGCTCTCGATCTCGCTTCAGTTTCTCTACCACAGACGGTGCTTCTTGAGTAATCCCGCTTGACGATCCAACGATCCTGGGCATCTCCTGAAAAGTCTTATCATTTACTCTCTGTGTCCTCTAATCGTCATACCTGGCCATGACTTCCAGATCTCGGTAAGGCTGAACTTTCCTGAGTGTTTTCCACGCTCTCAAAATCGTTTCATTCTTTGACTTATACCCGTCAGTCTTGTGTGCGTATTCGAAACCTACCATCCCGGCTGTAGCAGGTATGAACTGTCTAGATCCGAACTGTCTGGAAACTAAAAGTGGGCAATAAGCTGTTCCGCCCCAAACTCCTGGCAATGGGACCCAATCTATTTCCCCACATCTATACAGAAACACAGTTCCTCTACTCAACCAACAGGCCTTCCAAACAACATCTGTATCCGTCAAATTCTGAAAGAATTCTTCCCATTGTCTCTCGTCCTTCTTCTCTATGACACAATCCTTCAAATGCTCCGAAATAGGTGAATATGAAACAGTATGCCTTAGCGCATGATAAGGTGCATTCCAACGATGACCTCTGAACCAGATCTCTAATAACTGTGCACAACCCCAGAATCTTCTTTCACTTGATTTCTTACATGCTGTCAAAGACCTGTATGTCTCCGCCAAGATAGCAGGGGCTGGATTCACGCCTTTACCTAACCTCTCGAATAACCCGACAGTGGATGGATCTATATGTTCTGGGGTCCTCGGAAATAACACTAATCCATAAATGCATAAAACATATATCCTTCTTACCTTTGATGGCTCTTCGCGACTATCCACTATTAACTCTTTCAAAACTTTCCAATTAACCCTCTGTTTATCCTCGTTCATGTCTGTACTATCTCGACTAGCAAGCTTCTCATCCCAAAACTCCTTTGCCTTTCCTGTAATCTGAGTTAACTTCTTTTTAAAGCCTGAAGTACTATTCGGCTTAACATAAATCTTGTCTCTCTTGACCATAGGACTGTTAATCAAAACCTCGTATTCCTCCAATGTCGGTGTCATATCAACTCGTCCAAAAGTAAAGCAGTTATATGCTGGGTTCCAGAATTGCGCCATTGCTCTGAGTAATTGTCTATCCACGGGTACCTTTAACAGTAATGCTATGTCCCCAAATTCCTTTTTAAACCGCTCTCTCATATCATCAGTCCACTGATCCTATATTTCCCGGACCTCCTGAAGACATGGATTCTGAGTCGTGTTGATCTTCACATAACCTTTCATTGTTGACTCACTTCCCGGTGGTAAACTATCTCCTTTCTCATATTGGACTGCCTCTGACCAACCCCAGACATCCGTATTATCATCTTCTACAATGATCACTTCAGACATTTTTGGATACTTTTAACTTCACTGTTTCTCGAATTTAATGCCAATGCAAATGATATGACAGGTAATAGAACAAAATAATAAAGCAAAGGAAAACAAAACAAAATTCGTGTTAGTACAGTGAATACAAGATTTAAACAAAATAATCACAAAAAGGGAATTGTACTTAAAATAACCAGAGAACAGTTTATGTTGCGTAAAATTAACCAGAGAACAGTTAAACAGAGAAATCCTAATTTCGGCGGCATTTAGGCAGCATACCGCCTTATCTTATGGTCCCTGTCTGGCTCTAATGGGGTATGTTTCTACTCTACACATGTGGGTTTAGATCTAGACTCTGGGTTCCTGAATTGTCGTTATCGTCTACTGCGACGATAAGACATCGATTCGGTAGTATAGGTCCCTTACAACGGAGGTGAAAACCTCACGACGCGTAAGGTTAGTATACCGGAAGCAGATAAAAATCTGAAACTCGGAGCTAGATAGCATCACGTCGGACAATATCTAACTCCCACTCAAGGGTAAAAGATCGGATCGAGAGCTGATGCATGAATGACAGATATATCACACAAAATGAAAATACTATCCTTATCTGAACGATATTTATTTGACGATAATGAATTAAATTAATATTTATATTCAAAATACCAAAATGCCACGCGTAATTAATAATTAGGCCTGACTCACAAAAAGAAATTTTGTCCCCAGCGGAGTCGCCAAGCTGTCGCGACCATTTTAAACCGAAGCTGTAAAAAATAGCCTGGCGAATGAATTTTGAAAAATCCGAGTTTTTACCGCTTTTAATTATGAATTGTGAAAATAAGGGTCTGTTAAAAACATTTAATTTGAATTTTAAAATTGATTTGGAGTCGCCACCGGCCACTTTGGTAGGCCAGACACCATAAAACAAACCAGAGATTCATTTAAAAACATTTGGGTTCGGGAGTCGGTTACGCGTAAGGACGACCCTTACGAGCGCCCGAAATCGGTACCTTATTAATTACACGTGGCATTTTGGTATTTTGAATAATTTAATCCATTATCGTCAAATAAACATCGCTCGAATAAGAATATCCTTTTGGGTAAAAAGGTGTATTTCTTTTAAATACGAGCTTTGAAAAAGACGTCCTAGAATAGGAAATCTTAACTCGTATTTAAAGAAATATAAATTCTGACCCAAAAGGTTTTAAATGCATGACTGATTTATTATCTGGTTCATTTTAAGTTCTAACCTAAAAAGGCTCCATTGATTAAATATTTAAACCCTATTAAATTATTAATTTCACCGGACGTATTATGATAACATCCGAATGCACGGACACTACCATTTTGACACCAAACAAAATTAATAATACTATTAGTGCCTCTAATTTGCCTATTTAATTTTATTTAATTCTAACCATAAATTATTTGTCATTTTCTACGTTTCGATGACGCGCCGAATACGATACCAAAGTACACTATTGGCCAACATAATGTTGTTTCAAAACACTGACCACTTAGTGTATCCGAGATATATGATTAGAACATCATCGTTACTAAATTATCTCCCCTATTTAATTAATTAATTAATTAAAGTAACTAATCCTAAAAAGGCTCTAATTTTAATTAATCTAAGTGTAAATTAAATGATATCCTAAACAAATATACTATATGATTTAAAAACATGCAAGCAAAAATAAACAAATTAATAAAGCAATTAAAACAATAAAGATGACAAAGAGCTAAGTTTCTCTTATTTAAGAGATATGGGATCTCAAATATAAATATTGGTGATCTAAAATAATTAAATTGAAGATCGAAAACCCAACATAAACTATTCAATGATCTTAATTCCAACGCAAACTATTTATCGGTTTTAAATAAATATAATTAATGATAATAATAATAATAATGAGAATAATAATAAAATAACAATTTTACCTTTCGGCCTTGTTCGCTGAAAATGTTGGGACGCCTCACGCTACAATATTTCTGTGAATTAGAGAGAAAACAAAACAAAACACAACCTTCATGGTAGTCATCATGCTTCATCACTGCCTCATTATGCTTCAATCATTACTTCCAAATCCTATCATTGTTTCAATCATGGTAGTCATCATGGGCTTACATCATAGTTGCCATCATTAGTCTCCCATGATTACTTCATCCTTGGCCTCCATCATTGCTTCATGATCCTTCCCATATCCTCTGCCGAATAGAAGCCAAAACCAACCCCCCTTCTCTAGTTCTCTTCTCTTTTTTTCTCCTGATGTTTTCGGTTTTTTTTTTCTTTTACAAATCCAATGTCCCCCCTTTTACTTCCTTTTTCTTTTCTTATTATTTTTTTCCCCAAAACTGTCGGCCTACCCTTTTTTTAATTTTTAATTTTAAAAACCCAACTCCCTACAACTGCAGGTAACCTCCTTCAATCTCATCTCCTTATTTTTTATTTTTATTATTTTATTTAATTATTTTATTTCTATTATCTATATTATTTATTTTATTTATTTATTATTTATCTAGGACGAAATTCAAGTCCTACACAATCCCAATGCATAGAATCTGTATAAAAATATAGTTAACAAATCGAAGCTTAAGGATCTGTTTTATGGACTATTTCTCTGCCAATACAATTCTTTGAAAGGAGTAGATTTAATTTCTCTTCTTCTGGAATCCATGTTTTCAACGTTATGTTGATTGATCTTATCACTAACCTCCACAATACGATATTCTCCGTAGTCATCCTGTTGAACTGAAACCGGAAGACTAAGCATTCGATAATGGATAGCAACGATTGCTATGTGAGATCATTTGCATGCATTACAACTTTCAAGTTCAGATCATAACAAATGGTTAATCTCAAATTTCAAATATTTATTTTGGAGTTCATTAAGATCTAATACAATTTGAACATACTATGATATTGTACTAACAGCATACCTTGACATTCAAAATTTTGGTTCTTAAAGCGAGCGTATTTAAACAACTTATGTCGTGGAAAAAACATATAAATAAAAGTTAAAGTAGGGATAATTGTTGATTGTTTTTGTAAGAAATTGGCATGATTCAATTATAACTGATAGTCGGTGATTTGTTGAGTTTTCTTTATGATTGAGTCTACGGGTAAAGTGGTTACACGTTAGGATGAATATACTAGTCATTAGTCATTAGTGAATAAGAGTACAGGAGCTAGAACTAGGAGGGGGTTGGTCTCCGCTTTATTGAACCGTCGTGTTTCATCCTATTTCTTATATAAGAATTGTCTGGGTAGGGTAAATGGGTAATCACACTATTATCTCTTACAGGCTACGTTTTAATGGCTTAATTACTTCAATTTTATTAACCGTAGTTGAGAAAATACACCTAGGGACAGGGTCAACTGATCATACACCCAAACAATTGCACAATCAATATTAAAGAATGAATTAAAAAGTTTCATCCACTTTCGCAAGTCACTAGATTCATTGCATTAAGGATATGTAATTTATTTATGTACTATTTTTTTAATTTTTCATCTTTGTCTTAAACCAAGTGTAATTTAAAATTCAATAGACCTTTTGTCAGCTTCTAAACCACATGATACTTCGGAAGTAAATAATAATTATAAAAAGAAGCTGATGAGCTGTTTACCACAAAGAGTTGTTTTATTCCTGCTTAATTGTATAGATTAAATAGAAATAAGAACAAGAGTTGTTTTATTAATGCAGGGAAATTCTAGATATTGTGAATATAAATTTTTTCTTTAAAATATTGATATTAGACGATTATTTTTAAAATATTCATCTTTTAATAGTATTCGGAAATCGGTTGTATTAGATATCGATTTTAAACAGTATTTTTAATAATTTTGAATGAAAACGGTGTCATTAGGCTCCGACTTTGGTATCTTCGTCTTTGAACAATGCTTGCCTGGTAAGTCTTCCACGTAAAGATACTAAAGTCGGAGCTTAATGGCTCCATTTTCATCCAAAATTGTTGAAAATATTGTACAAAGTTGGTGTCTAATACGGGTGCAAATCGTTTACTTCTTTCTTATGCCTCCATTCGTATCTTCGCTTTAAATTAGAGGGTTTAGGGTTTAAGGTTAGCGATTTTGGTTAAGAATTAGGAAATTAAGGGTAGGGTGTAAAGTTTAACGCATAGAGTTTAGGGTTTAGGATATAGAAAATAAGAGTTATGATTTAAAATTCAAATTTTTAAAAAAATTTAATATAAGACGTACATGGAGGCATGATAAAAAGATAGAAGATTTTTATTTATCTAATACAATTAACTTTTAAAACACTGTTAAAAGATCAATATTCAAAAAATAATCTATGGATATCAATATTTTGAGAAGAAAAAAAAAATCCTTTTACAATGTCTATGAGAATTTTCCCATAAATGCAGGTTCATTGGTTCTGTCAGAAACGAGGTTTTCATTGAATTTCGTCATTTATACTTTAAAGAAAATAGTAAAACAAGATCGGAGAATGTACACCAAATTTAGTCCCTCTGGATCTTCTTTTATTGTGACATGCACAAGGATTTCTCTCGAGTTTCAAAAGTAGGGATAGATTGAGAGGAGTGAGAGCAATAACGTTTTCTTAAAAGTTTAAAATTTATATATAAATTAAAATATTTTTTATTAAAATTTTATTTTTATGTTTTCTAAAATTTTATAAACTCTTGTCCTTAAAGATTCACCCTTGATATAAAGTATGCATTCGTCTACAATCATAAGATTATTACGAATGAATTAGATTGTAATTTAAATTATATTTTATCTTAAATTCGAATAAAATGATGTGGATTTGATGTGATCTATGATTATTTCTAAAATTTATAATAAAAAATAAAGAGAAGGTCATAAAATAAGAAAAAAAAGTACTTACCATTACTTGTGATCTAACAAAGGCAAGAGTATATTTGGTTCTAAAATTAAGTATGCTATCAAGGAGTCAAAGATATTATTATCTCCATCATATTTGCTACAAAAATAGTAAGTTTATCCTTTCCTTTTCCATTAAAATCAAGGTTTATTCAAATATAGTACAAGTCTTATTTAGTAAAAACATATATATCCAACATGTTTTATATGCTTCTTCAGATTGCAGATTGCAGATTGCAGATTGCAGACAGAGTAAGACAACAGAAACAAGATTGAAGCAATTATGTAGTATATGGTTGAGTTGTAAGGATTTTTGGGCAGTTCAGAATTCAACCGAACAAGGACACCCTCTTAGTATATAAATAATTAGGGAATACCATCTTCACATGATCAGATTCAGATTAATATTAAATCTTAGTATATAAATAATATAAATAATTGCAGACAGAGTAAGACAACAAAGGATTTTTGAGTGGAACTGGGGAGAGTTTAATGGTGAAATTTAAGATTAATATTAAATCTTAATTTATTTTTGGTAATTGAAAAGTTTAGAGATTTCCTTATTTGTATTTCATTGTGTGAGTCAGAAAGGAAAAAAAAATCCCTGGTTTGTTCTATATAATGGCCAAAACCCAAGTAGAATCCCGAGTTAACTCCCTCTCTCTCTTTATCTCAGCTTCTTTGTTTTCCCCTTTAGACCCTAAAATGGAAGAAGTAGGGTTCATGTGGAATTATCAAGAGGTTGGTCTTTTGTTTCCTTTCTTGTGTTTTTTCTTACTGCTTTTCATCTTCTGAATTACTCCTACTTCTTTTTCCATCCCATTCAGGGGTGTAGTCTGTGTTTTATCAGTCATTATTTGTTTGTCTGAGACCTTCGATGTTATGGAGTCGAGTCTTACCTTACTTAGTGCTTTCCATGTAATAGTACTAACTTTGAGTTTATTGGTCTTGAGTTCTATGTTCATAACAAATACAGTAGCACAAAATCAAATTTTCTTTTCGAAACCCCATTGTTATATCCTTTCTTGTTGTGGGATAAAAATGGATATTTGCTTCAACTTCTTGTTTTTACATCACCTGGTAGGGGGTGGGTTAGGGCCTAGGGGTTTTCATTGTTTGATCTTTTTAGTATATTGGTCATATTATTTCATTGATTGAGGAAACGGGGTCTCATACTCCCATGTCCTTTTCAAGTTACTATTTAAGGGTTCACAATTTTGTCTCGAAATGGTTGCAGTAATATCTAAATGTTTCAATGTTTGATTGAAATCTTTTGGGATCCAGCAAGATCTAATCACTGTTTATCCCGACTGAATTTATTTGCTGTATAACTGTCTTCAGATGTTTTTTTATGCCTGTGTCTTACGGTATCCTTGTATTCTGAATTAACAGGATTTTGATCAACTAAAATTCAGGCTTCAAATCACAACAATTGAGCTGGAGTCCCTCAAAATGGAAGCAAATGAAGAGAAAAGAAAACACAAGGAAGAAACATCCCATCTGCTCAGTCTTCTAAACCATGCTTACAGAGAAGGGGACGAAGCAAGGGAACAATTGCAAATGTTGATCAACAAGCTAATCCCCAATCCTCAATCTGAACATCCCGTTGCAATAGCCGCAAAAGCTAATTCAAGCATCACTGAGTCCAACAGTTTTTCACGTGCCTACAATCATCACCTCTCACACGGACACGGTTGTTCTTCCCCCGTAGATTCATTCTTCGATACTGTTACTTCACCAGACTTTTCAACCATGAAATTATCAGCTGATTCATCCAAACTTTTTGGGTTTGGAAACCAAACCAATATTCCAATGCCCACCAACAGTGATTCTGCAACAGCTGTTATTAATGATATAGCAAAGTTGACAACTTTGCCTCAACAAGGTAAGCTTCTGCAGTCTGTATTGGAAGCTGGCCCGCTTCTGCAAACACTTATTGTTGCTGGTCCGCTTCCTCGTTGGAGGAACCCTCCTCCATTACAAGCTTTCAAACTCCCAGTTCTTTCCCTTAAAGGTGCTTGTAATGCCAAAACAGATGAACCCAAAGTTGCGACCATTCCAAATAGATCTGTTGCTCAGAAACGGGGTAACCATTGTTCTTCCATTTTGAACTTTGCAGGTCCATGGTTTAGTGGTTCACAGACGTTGAACACAGGTGCTGGCGTTAACTCGGCAATCACATTAGTGAAGCGACCAAGGGTTTCTATGAGTTAACAAAATAAGAGGATTAGCGTCATTTTTGTAAATATTAATGATTGATGGTGTAAATTGGATACACTTGCTTTAGTGCTTCATCTTGGTAATTGAATCATATCAGACTACATAGCTATTCATCACTGATGAACGTTTAGGTCATTCTTGTATAGTCGTACTTCGCATTTCTTTCACACCTATACTTTTCATTGGATTTTTTTCTAGAAATATTCGTCCCTCAGGTGCTCCCAAAGATGAAAATGTTTCTGGCGAATACTTGTCATAATTTCGGTTGTTTTTAATGAAACTGTATCATTCAAATGTTGGGCGATTAATTCTTTATGTTATAGTTGTGAAAAGGAGACTTGTCATAATTCTACGCAGGCAAAAAGAAAAAAGAAAAGAAAACATCTCTCAAGACCCTATAGCCCCACTGCAAAGTCCTCAGATCCCCCCCCCCCCCGATCCAAAATATCGTCACCACAGTCCACTCACTTAGCCATAAAAAGATAGTAGCTAAATCCCTGAGATGCAACAGATTCTTCACAATCAAGATAAAAGAGGCTTTGCAATCAATAGACCAAAACTCTCACCTTTAAAAACATTTCACCTAACAAAGCAACCCATAGGGATCCCTGGTTTGCCAATATATTCCCACTGAGAAACAAGCAGCAGCAGTGAAGACTCCCCAAAAGCAGAATAGCAAGCATGGGGGAAAAGAGGATTAAAATCCAGTAATTCCACTTCAAATTTCATTAGAATCTGCAATCAGAGACAGGGATTCACATATCACAAGGGAAAATCCCATACAAAGTCACTAATTAAAACCCCTACCTATAAAATTAAAGCTCAAACATTCTTGACCGCAAGACTTCAAATCCCCACCATCCCTAAAATCTAAAATCATCTAACCACCAAATCCATACAAAGTTCTTCCCTGTCTCTTCAGCGCGTAAACAACGTCCATGGCAGTCACAGTCTTTCTCCTGGCATGCTCGGTATAGGTCACAGCATCGCGAATCACGTTCTCCAAGAAAATCTTCAAGACTCCACGAGTTTCCTCGTAGATTAGGCCACTGATACGCTTCACTCCTCCTCTACGAGCAAGACGACGAATCGCCGGCTTTGTGATTCCCTGGATGTTGTCGCGGAGGACCTTACGGTGGCGCTTTGCTCCACCCTTTCCCAGTCCCTTACCTCCCTTTCCTCTCCCTGACATCTTTCGAGCTAGGAAGATGGGATTTTAATGATTTAGAGAATTCAATACTATTTATCTATAAATAAATGTAATTCAAGCGCTGGAATTTATTTACAGGGAATTGGGGTGTGAGTTGTTGAATTGATCCGTGTGAAATGTTTAGCGATGAATTTCAGCCGTTGATAAGTTGTAATGGAGAGTTGAGTGTCGACGCAGATCGATGACATGGTTACATATAGACTTGTTTTTGGTTGAATTTGGTAAAGAAACTTTTTCTTTAATCAAAAACATTAAATAAGAGGATAGTTTTTGAATATAATTTTTTTTTCTCTAACTAACTTCTCAAAGCATAGTTTCAGAAAAGCTATTTTTTTTAGTTTTTACAAAACCTCAGTTTGAAATCCAACCTAGATTTCCCAACACAACCTCAAACTAATCCTTGATGTTTTTTTTTTTCCGATTTGAAACTCGGGTGGAATCATTTTTGGTGCGAATCTATCTAGGAATAATAAAAATACTCGTCCCCAACCCGATCGGGTTTTTTTTTTTAAATTTCAGGGATCGAGATGGAGTGGGGTTTAGAAATCATTGAGTCAAGTCGGGTATTTGTTTGAAATTTCCCGTCCCGATATATTTTTATATATTTTATTATATTTATAAGAATATATCATTATAAATAAACACTTTTATGGGTTTTAAGTAATTTTTATACTTTTGAAGTTTGTTCTTATAATAAAAAATCATTAGTTGTTGTTCAAGTTTTAATATATTTGATTATGTCAGTGAATGATTCAAGTTTTAATAATTTAAATTTTATTTTATTTTTTACATAAATTTAAAGTTACTTAAAAACCATAATTTGTGATTAAGGATTGATCAAATCAAACTTTTATCGTTGACAAAGATTTTTTAAAAATTTTTGGGTCGAATTTAAAAAATAATATATCAAGACGGGGCGAAACAGATAAATTAATATTTTAACCTGAATTGAATCAGGATCGAATTTAGGAGTTACTAAATCGGGTCAAAATCGAGATCAAAACGACAAAAAAACCCGACCTGCCCCACCCGTTGTCATCCCTAAATCTATGGCGCCATCGTTGATTGTTGGACCATTAGAAACTTAGGTCTTGATTTGTATTGCTTCTTTTTCTTTTAATTACCCCTTAATATCATATTTGAAAAAAATGCATCTCTAACACATAAAAATGTTTATAGTCAAATTAAGTAAACTAAATTTATGAAAAGCTTGAATTTAACAATCTATTTTCTGATTTCACGTTTAATTTGAAATAAATATTAGGTAAAATTATACGGATAGCCATAATACTATGGGGTTAGTATTGAAATGACCACAATACTTTAAAAAGAGTCAAATACAGTGGTAAACTATTAATTTGGTATTAAAATAACCACCGACCGTTAAAAACCAAACAGACTGATGATGTAACCGTTAAAATTAAAATAAAATAATTACACATTTACTTCCATTATTCAATATGATTGATCAGCTCGTATTTTTGGGTGTCTAGGAAATTTAGAGCCATAAGTAACCACCTCAGATACAACCGGACGCATCCTAGGCTGCTCCTGAACACACATTGCGGCTATGGCAACTGCTTGGTAGAGCCCATAACCCCTAGTAGAAACATGAGTCTGATCACCACTGGGATCAACTTCGGCCAGACCAAAATCAGATGATATCCCTCACCGAGCAAAATATTGGAGCATTTAATAGGGGTTTTCAAAATAGACCCAATGGGTACCCAACAACCCAATAAACTTATAATACAAAATTAAAAAAATGCAAAAGATGTTTGAATATAATAATAATAATAATATAATATTATTATTAGGTTTATTAGACTTATTAAACCGTTGGATACCCATTGGATCGATTTTGAACACCCATAGCATCTAAGATCCCGATCCCCATATATGATAAGCGGCACCAATTTTACATGTTTATCTGGCCTTCCCGACTTCCATGTTTATGGGAAAATATAAATCTCTTGATGCTTGCCGAGTCCTTCTGAGGAAAGTTTTGTATGCTACTGTCGATTTTCTCTTTGATTGAAACAGCTCCTATATCTATATGCTTGGTAGAGGATGTAAACACTAGGAAAATTCTTTTTTTTCTTAGCATCTATACCCCTACTTTTTTAAAGTTCAATTCAACACTATATTGAACTGGAAATAACATTTTAAAATACATGCATGAACGATGGATGCAGTATGCATAGAAGAGCACATTCTGAAAAAACTAATGTACAAGTTTTAACTCCAATAACAAAATTATAACCAAAACATCAAAGAAATATCAAAACTCAACCCCGACATTTATAGAAAGGGAAAATGTAACGATTGTAGTAGGATAAGATGATTAAGAATTAGAAGCAGAGATAGTTTAAGAAGAGAGAATTAGAAGAAGATAGGAAAAAAACTCATTTCATTCATATCATGATAAGCCATACAAATTTGAGTGTATATATAATTCCAGTACATTTGCATATTTTATTTAATGACTGGTGGCTTCTCTTTCTCATTTCCAGATAAACCGTTATCCAGCTGGTTGTCCTTGTCCTTGTCTTTGTCTTCATTCCAGACAGACCTCTCGACCTGCTATTCCCACAATAGGGTCATTATCCCAATTGTTGTCGTTTCCTTTCTCAGTCCTCTTGTTCCCGCGTGTTGAGGCTGCCTTCTGAGATTTGAATTTCCTCGTCCCTTTTGTTTTCATCTCTGGTATGTCCCTGGGCCTTGATCTTTTTTCCTTCGATTCCTCCTCTTCTCCTTCAATCGTTACAATACCCCCACCTCCAGACGAGCCTTGTCCCCAAGGATCGAAATCCGGGAATTGTGACGTGAGCACCGTATAGTCTTCCCAAGTCGCATTTTCAGGGCTGAGGTTAGACCATTTGACCAACAATTGTGTGACGACCTTGTTGTCACGCTTTATCATTCTTTTGTCCAAAACAGTTTCTGGGTAGACCTTCAATTGGCCATCAGTATCCACTTCGGGAGGGTTAATTGAAGTGACGAGTCGATTTCCAATTCTCTTTTTAAGGAGACTGACATGAAAAACTGGGTGTAACTTGGATGTACTGGGTAATTGCAGACGATAAGCTACTTCCCCGATGCGTTCGAGGACTGGATAGGGGCCAAAGTACCTGGCAGAGAGTTTCAAATTTTCTCGCAGAGCCAAGGATGTCTGCTGGTATGGCTGGAGTTTTAGGTAAACTATATCCCCTACTTCGAAATATCTTTCGCTCCTCTTTTTGTCAGCATTCTGTTTCATACGGTTCTGAGCTTTCTGGAGATTTGCTTTGAGTAGGCTTTGTAGATGTTGTCTGGTTGTCATCAGGTCTTGAACTGAGTGAACCACTGAATGTTGATCAAAGGTTAACAATGGTGGTTTGTAACCATAAAGGGCCTCAAAAGGGGTAATCCCTAATGCAGAGTGATAATTGGTGTTATACCACCACTCGGCTTGAGGTAGCCATTTTGCCCATTGCTTAGGTTGAAGGAAGCACATGCTACGGAGATAGTGTTCTAAGCATTGATTTAGCTTTTCGGTTTGACCATCCGATTCGGAGTGGTAGGTTGTACTAAAGTGAGTCTGAGTCCCCAATTGTTGCATAAGCTCTTTCCAAAACAAGCTTGTGAAGGTTTTGTCCCGATAAGAGATAGCTATTTTTGGTGGACCATGAAGTTTGTAGACTTGGTCCAAGTAGCATTTAGCAATTGTCAAAGCAGTATAGGGGTGGGAAATAGCAATAAAGTGTACATATTTGGTATATTTATCAATAATAACCAAAATGCAATTGAACCTGGATGAGGGAGGAAGTCCTTCAATGAAGTCCATGGAAATTACTTCCCAAGCAGTAGCTAGAATAGGAATATGATTGAGAAGTCCTGGTTGAGCAACATGTTCAGGTTTTAGTCGCTGACAAGTATCACACTGCTGGACATAAGATGTAACTGTTGCCTTTAGTCCTTGCCAAAAAAATGAGGCTTAATTCGCATGTATGTTGCCTGAATTCCCGAGTGTCCCCCCAAAGGAGAGTCATGAAGAATCTGCAGTAATTGTAACCTTAATCCACCATGTGTCCCCACATAAACTCTATTGTTGTACCTTAATATTCCTTTGACATAGGACCAATCTGTGGGAGTAGAGGGTTGAATTGCAAGAGATTTAATTTTCTCTTGAGCTAGTGGGTCGTCAATGTAGCTATCCTCAATTTCTAGCACCCAGGTAGGAGTTATAGTAGTAATTGACCATAGGGAAGGATCAAATTGACTCTCATGTTGGCGAGAGAGAGCATCAGCAACTTTGTTTGCTTTCCCTTTTCGATATTGTATTACATAGTCTATCTCCAACAACTTGGTCAAGCCTTTCTTTTGAATTGTAGTTGTTAGTTTCTGCTCCAACAAGTGCTTGAGAGGCTCGTGGTCGGTCTTTATAACAAAAGGATGACCTTCGAAATAATGTCGCCATTTGCTGACAGCCATCAATATTGCTAAATATTCTTTCTCGTAGATGGACATGTCTAAGTGTCTAGAACCAAGGGCCTTGCTCAAGTAAGCAATTGGCCTACCATTTTGTGACAGGACAACCCCTATGCCTCCTGAGCTGGCATCCGTTTCGAGGCAGAAAATTTGAGAAAAATCCGGCAGCGCCAAAACTGGTGCACAACACATCGCCTGTTTGAGCTTGGTAAAAGCATTAGTGGGCAGTGGTGTCCAAACGAAACCATCCTTCTTTAGCATTTGAGTTAGGGGGCGGCTAAGTTCACCATAATTTTTGATAAACTTGCGATAGTAGCCTGTCAAACCGAGAAATCCCCTGAGTGCTTTCAAATTCTTTGGAAGGGGCCAATTGGCCATAGCCTCGATCTTAGAAGGGTCTGTGGAAACTCCTTGTTGAGAAATGAGGTGTCCCAAATACTCCACCTGAGTCTGTCCAAAAAAACATTTGCTTCTCTTTGCGAAAAGATGGTTAGAAGATAAAACTTATAGTACAATTGTGAGGTGAGCTATATGTTTAGTCATATCAATGCTGTAAACAAGAATGTCATCGAAAAAACTAGTACAAATTTTCGCAAATAAGGAGCAAATAACTCATTCATAAGACTTTGAAATGTCGCTGGGGCATTTGTTAACCCGAAGGGCATTACCTTGAACTCGAAGTGCCCATGATGAGTGCGAAAAACAGTCTTGTGAATGTCTGCAGGAAGGATTCTGATCTGCCAGTATCCAGACCTGAGGTCTATTTTAGAGAAAAAATTTGCTCCAGCTAACTCATCCAATAGATCCTCAACCACCGGGATAGGAAATTTGTTCTTGACAGTTACAGCATTTAATTGTCGATAGTCAACACATAGCCTCCATGTCCCATCCTTTTTCTTGACTAATAAGCAAGGTAAGGCGAAAGGACTCTTGCTGGTTTGAATGATTGAAGAGGACAACATCTCACTGATTTGTTTTTCGACTTTCACTTTCTGGTGATGAGGAAACCTGTAGGGCCTTAGATTGATAGGCTGAGTGTTTTGTTGAAGGACTATTGCATGATCTTGGTTCCTAGCTGGTGGCATGCCTTTTGGCTCCTTGAATACTCTTTGATATTTCTGCAGCAAGGGTTGTAATTCTATAGGTATGACAGCTTCATTAGTGTCCACACTCATCAAGTAAATTTCACCATAAAGTTCTGGATCTTTATCCACCAGCCTTTGTAATTTTTCGCCAGAAATTATCTTCATGGTATTGTTCCTTGTGCCTCCTTGAAGCTTAATTTGTTAGTCCCCTCTCTGAAAGCTGAGTGTCATTTCGTTGAAATCCATCACAATTGGACTGTATTTTTTCATCCAGTCCACACCAAGGACCATATCGCTACCTCCTAGTTTGAGAACCCTGAAGTCATGTTCAAAATGGAATCCTTGCATCTGTCATTGGAGTTGATTACAATGAGCTGTGCTATAAAGCTTTTCACCATTAGCCACAGTGATAGCTAGTGGCTTAGTTTCGATCAATTCACTTCCTTCCTTGGCCCAACCTATAGCAATAAAGCTATGAGTGCTGCCACTGTCGAGTAATATGTTCAATGTTCTTCCTTTTATGGTACCCTGGATCCTCAGTGTGTTGTATCCTATGCTGCCAGTGAGAGCATTCATGGATATTTTCAGGTTTCCTTCATTTTGCTCTTTTTCTTCCAAGTTTTCCTGTAGCCCTGTGTCTTCTTCAATTTCTTCTGACTCCATGGAATTTAGTTGCTTAGGCTTACATTGATGCCCTGGACCAAATTTGTCTCCACATTTAAAACATAAGTTGTTTGATCGTCTATAGTCTAGTAGAGATTGTTTGGTTGTAGCTTGTGGAACATTACTGTTTTTGATTGCTGCAGTAGGTGGAAAACTTCTTTGTATAGGTGCTGTGTTGGAATAATAGTTGCTCTTCAGAGTAGGTTTATACCTTTTTGTTTCGAATTCCAAAGAAAGTTCTGCTAGCTTTGCTTGCCTATACACTTCAGCCAATGACTTTGGTTGGTGCATTTTGATTCTGTGCTTCAACTCATCTTTGAGTCCACTTAGGAATAGGGACACAAAATAAGTTTCCTCCAAGTGGGGATATTGTTGTAGAACATATGGTTTCAACTCATCAAAGTTTTCTTGGTATATTTCCACTGTTGATTTTTGAATCAGCTTGCTAAATTCTTCAATAACATCTGAAAACCCTTTAGCATCAAATCTGTGACACAGGTCTGCTGTGAACTCGTGCCAAGTGGCTCGGTGTTTTTGCATGATATATCCATCAAACCAAGCTTCGGCCTTGCCCGAGAGATACATAGCCGCTACTTTCAGTTTCTGTTCATCAGGGACACCAAATATTGAAAAGTATTTCTCGCATTTTCTTATCCATCCTCGTGGATTCTCACCCTCAAAAAACTGTAACTCAATCCTTGGTTTAGGGTAAAACCCTCCATTGTTGCTCACATTATTGCTTGAGTTTCCTTTTTCTCTAATAACCTCTGTTTGGTTTGTGTTTTGCTTAGAGTTTAAAGTTGCATCCAGGGTCTGCTGAGGTTTTGAAGCTAGAATACCTGGTTCTGCAAGATGGTAAGAATACTTTTCATGGCTATCTATAATGGTGACTTGAGTAGGTAGTTTTCCTTCCCTTTTTGGTTCAGTCATAGGAGTTACCACCGGTGTTTTCAGGGGGCTATTTTCCGTGCCCTGTATGTCAGCAAAGCCAGCTCTTTTGACCATGAGCTCCATCATTCTACCCACGAATCCATGGGTCTCCTTGATTTTTGTAAAAAAGTTCTTTAAAGTTGTTCGTAAAAAAGTTCTTTAAAGTTGTTCTCAATACTAACTTTTTGCTGCTCCCACCATTTTGGTTCAATCTGGTTCGGTTCACTTTCTTGCGAATCTTTTGTCTCTGGAATACTTGTTTGGCCCTTTATTTGTGCTTTCTTCTTGGTCTTACCCAGCTTGGTGGATCAGTATTGTGGCTCTGAGATACCAATTGTAACGATTGTAGTAGGATAAGAGGAAAGAGGATTAAGAATTAGAAGCAGAGATAGTTTAAGAAGAGAGAATTAGAAGAAGATAGGAAAAAAACTCATTTCATTCATATCATGATAAGCCATACAAATTTGAGTGTATATATAATTCCAGTACATTTGCATATTTTATTTAATGACAGGTGGCTTCTCTCTCTCATTTCCAAATAAACCGTTATCCAGCTGGTTGTCCTTGTCCTTGTCTTCATTCCAGACAGACCTCTCGACCTGCTATTCCCGCGTGTTGAGGGTGCCTTCTGAGATTTGAATTTCCTCGTCCCTTTTGTTTTCATCTCTGGTATGTCCCTGGGCCTTCATCTTTCTTCCTTCGATTCCTCCTCTTCTCCTTCAATCGTTACAGAAAAACAGGAGGAAAAGAACTTTATTATTCAAATTGTTCTTTCTTTGTTATTAGTGCAAATCTGCCTTGAAACAGAGAAGTGAGGACAGATAGAAACGAATCCAACTCTTGTATCCATGGACCATGGGGGTCGGCTAATAGACCACTGTAAATCCCATCTCATACACAATATGATGACTCTTTACAGTTTGCACCATTAGTTTCATTGATATGTTAACAAGAAAGTAAAATTGGAATTCATTTAGTTTACAGAGCAGGAGTAACAACCATATTTTCCTTTAGGCGTGGGTAATGGGAAATTAAGAGAATAACTATCAGCAAAGCCTAAAGGAGAAGCCCAACCAGCCAGTTCGTTGAGAAGATTATATACGACAAGCACTCTTAAGCAATCAAATTATATCCAAAATAGCCATGACAGAAGCTCATTTCACTGTAGAAAATCCAATATATATTAGCCATAAGATATGAACATTTGAAGCATGCAGGAAATACATACAAGTAATAATAACTTGAAATATTTCAAATGTTACCTGCTTATTTGCCAACACCCTCTTTTTGGCCCAAGTTGTAGGAGTTTGATACTTCATGAGGCTGCCAAAGGTGACCAGTTACAAGTAAAAAAGCCATTCTCAACATGATACCACAAAAGTCACTCTCAGCTTAGCGTTGTCAATTAAGCAAAGAGATCACACTTAAATAACAATCACATCCCGAATGTTCTGTTATATAGATCACCCATCCTGTAATTTGAATCTTCATAACCAGAATAGAACTTGTTAAATCCCAATTTCTTGTTTCTGAGCAACTCAGCCATGCCAACATTATTTCCACCACGGACTTCATTCCAACCATCCCAGGGACCATTTGACATATGTGAATTCCTCGACTGTTGGAGAGACAACTGCACATATGGGGATATATTGTTCCCTTGTGATTGATCCAAAGAAACTCCATGATAGTCGTTAAGAGAAGCAACATAACCCCCCACATCATATCTTAGGTTCGGATGAGGAGAAAAAGATCTTTGCATCAATAGTTGAAATCTGGCCTCGTCTTCGTAAGAGACTATCTGTGGAGGAAAGTTTGATCTCATATCTAAGCCTGAATTGTTAAGTCCGCCTTGAAGTCTACCCTTACCAACTGCCAATATTGCAGGATCCATAAATTCCATATCTCCAGCACCACCAAGGCCACCACTTGCTGGAGCCTGATAAGAGTTTCTTAACAGGGGCGAGGAGTCCAAGTGATTTGCTAAAAGGAAAAGAAAATTGGAGTTGGCACCAATTTGCTCACAATGAAACACCTAAAGATTGCAAGCCAAATAAAAAAAGGAAACCTACCTGATGTGTCAAAACCGTGGTCTACTCTCTCATGAGAAGAAAAACCAGGAGGTGTTGTCCTGCTAGGAACAGAGAATCCAGGTGGGGCTGACACTTGAGATCTTGGCACTGCCACATAACATTGAAAAGAGGATAAATGACAGGAAATATAGCTCAGTAGAAAGATAAGTCAAAACAAGTCACTTGAGGTACTTTGATGTCCGAAAAAACAAGTTTCAGATGAAGACGATCTGTACATACAAAATTAAAAATATAGAGAAACTATTTCATCTTTAATGATGGTTAAGATCACATTATGAGCATGCTTGTTGCATGATTAAGATTTCAAGAAAACAGAAACCATTTAACATTCTGGCAGCAAAGGTAAAATTTTAAGTTTCGTAACAGCTATGAAATATGATGGGGGTAGAGTAATTCCCTAGAAACACACCAGAAAGATTACCAGAAGAGAGAATTGAAGGACTGCAGGTAAAATTGTTGTACTCATCAAAGTTACTTGGAGAGAAGCCATTAGAAATTCCAAACTTATTCAAGTAGAGATCCCTGCTTTCAGCAAAATCTTGCCTAGAGGGATGGTTCTGTGGCATTTGGCCAAAAATACTAAACGAGGACTCAACATCAAAAGGATGATATTTAGAATCCTCCGGTCTTGCAAATGAGAATCTGGACTGATTGTTATTCAGAGCCTTCCCTGAACTAGAAAATTTGAGAGAATTTGACTGCAGTTTGTTATTGTCACCCAATAATCTAGCCAAGTTCTGAGGCGAACTTAGGGACTCATCCAATGTATTAAAATCTAGTGACAATATGTCAGAAATTATGCTGTTCTCTCCTGTTTCTTTAGTAGTATTGTTCTCATCATTACCAAGGAATCTTCCCATCTGTTCCACTTTCCCTTCTGAAGTAATACCAGAACCAGTACTACATGTGTACTTCTCAGGGTATCCATTTGATGTAGACGAAACACCAGATTCATGAAGCTGTAAACTGTCACTAACTTTATTATCTACTAAAACAGTATCAGCATTCAAATTAACAGCATCAAAAGAATCTCTGTACTGATAAGAATGAGACCTAGAATGATTTGATAAATGAAGTGAAATTGGCAAATTAGGCATATAATTTGGTCGGCTAATAACTTCCGGATCCTTGAGTCTTTGATTATCAAAAGATAATATGTCTTCCTCAACTTCAGAACTTGTATTTTCCACTCCTCGAGTTTGTGCATCAATTCCACAATCAGATTGCTCTTTCAAAACAGACACCCTATTAGGAGATGTCACAGATCTCCCAGTGGCTGCTGAATTCAAAGGTTCTAGATAGTGCTCACTATAACATTGTTGTAACCCCTGACAACTAGAAGGGTTGCTTGATCCATGATCGGAAGATGAACTGCTAGGTCTAACTAAACCGGAATGTCCACTTGAGACATTCCTATCTAAGGTCAATGATGAAACACCAGAGCATAAGCTCAGCATATTCCCATTAATAGACGAAATACTCCCTGTTTTCTCATTGGAGGTAATAAAAGACTTCTCGCTGTGGTCAAAGATGGAGCTTGTAACAGTTGGTGGCTTATTAGTGCCCTGGTCAATATAATCGGATGCTGGTGGACAATACATTGGACTGCTCAATGATTTAAAAGCAGGAACTCCATCACATGAGGTAGGTTTCTCTAGTGCAGTAGTTCGACCGTCTAAACCACCATTATGTTTTAAGGGTTTTAACAAATCAGATTTACCATTCACATGTGTAGCATGTATCTTGCTCAGATGGTTTATTTGCACCACCATGTAATGTACATGCTCGATTTGTGTTCATAACTGCAGATAAAAATGGCGATGTGCGGTTAATGGTGTCAGATTTCTGCTTAGAAGGTTCATTTGAACATGATAAACTGGCTGATTGCGGCTGGTTTAAAGCACGAGCTCCCCTGCCAGAACATTCAGACTTTAAGCATCACAAATTAACACAACAGAAATGGAAGAGAACAAATGGAATACCATGATGCTCCAGCAGGAAGGGCGAAAGAACTAGCAGGGGTTCCATTTGATGGAGAATCTCTTCTACTGCACAATATTGTACTCTGCATAAAAATCACAACCCAAGTCAGGTGCAGGAACCAAGGTCAAGCATACACATATGTTTTAAACCATCATAACCTCCACACACCTACCCACCCACCCTACTATTTGGCATTCTTATTTCAATGACTCAAGATAAAAACAATCACACTACCAAGAAGTGTTTCTTTGAACAAGTCCTGCTAGCAAGCACGGCTCAACTGTACTATTCCAAAATTATTAATGCAATAATATTAATTTCCTGTTTCGGTTTGGGAGTTCAATGACACAAACTTACATTTGGTGCACTTTTAGAAATGGATTTTGCTGTAGACAAACTGTTGGGGCAATAATCATCGATTGGCGGAGGTAACATTGCCCCAGCTCGTCGTTGCATATTGTTAGTTGTACCAGTTATTTGTTGAACCCTACTCATTAAAAAAAACAGAGTTTATTATCAACCAAGAGAAGACAACACGAAATTCAAGGAGATCTGTGATACATTTATTTGAAATAGTTGATCCATTTTTATATAAAAAGACAAAACAGGTCCCCTTTTTGACAATTGCAAAAAGGAGAGGATAAGGATCATGGAAGCAGCATTGAGAAGAAAAAATCCTTTTGAAAAGTCATCTTAAAGTCAGGTATACATAAGACAATGAAACTCCCAAAATGTCCCTTGTAGGAGTAAGCTTTATAATTAATGACATTCTATACCCCTTCCATTTGTATTAAACAGAAAGCATCTACAAGTTGGATTTCTTTATCTCACAAAGAATGTTACACAGAAACACAACAATGAAGCAAATTAAAAAGAAAGAAAGAGACGACGGCTACTATACTCAAAATGAATGTACCTTGAGTACGCAGATATAATTTCATCTTTGGTGAAACTATCCTCTTGAGAACCAATCTCATGCAAATATAGACAATCGGGATTGCTGCAAGACTGACCCCCCACCCCACCCCACGGCCCACACACACAAAAAGCTTCAATTACATTTGATAAATTAGTCTGTAAACAACAAGTAGAAGTTGACTCAAAAGGAAGAAGCAAAAATCAGTTCTAAGCATACCATATTTCTCAGCCATGCATGGCAGTACTTTGTTGTACCAAAGCATGCCCTGAAATACATATTTCAAGTATTAGAGATGATAACCAGGTGCAACCATGCATCCAACCACTAACAAAAGAACTCCAAAAGAAAGGTCTCATACTTTAATGTTCTACCATCCAAGATAAATACATGTACAGATTGGATACAACGAATTGCTTCCTCTTCTTTTGAGTAAGTAATATATCTGTAAACAGGGTAAAAAAGAATGTAAACTGAAAAGGTGATATACTAAAAACAGAGAACCACCAAGGAGACGAGGCCAAAATCTTTGATATAATAAAATAGATTTTCCTTTCTGAAGAAACCTAAATACATGAAATAAAGTGCTCCTGTTAAAGTTTTAAAAAGAAAAGGAAGGATTTTAAACAATTGGAAATTTTAAAACCTAAATCAAGATATTTCTGAACTTACACACTACATGTACTATTTGGAAATTGCTGAATGGCACCGGCTGCTGTCCTAGACAAAGATACTTTTAGAACTTTCCCATATTGACCAAAATATTCTGGGCATTGGAGAAGCTGCACAAAAGAGAAACAAGTTTAGGTATCTTCATTTAAGTACAAAAGTTAGATTCAAAATGCACACACAAAGGGATTAGAAAGAGAGTACATCTTCATCTGCCAGATTAAGTGGCAACCCAACTATGTAAACAAGATTTCTTTGAATAACCCGCACACTGCTCAGTTGATTCCTTCCTTCAGATGATTTAGTCTTTGACTTTTGTGACTTCATTTTTCTCTCCAAATTAATCTCAGCAACCAACCTGCTAAGAAAGGAGGGAAATCATATGTACAAGACAATGGCAAGTAAACCTTGCAATATTTTTAAAGAGTAGGAACTTGACCTCTCACAGTTAGCAGCCATCCGTACAATTTTTTCTTTATCATAAGCAGTACGACAAGCTGGGCACCTTCCCTCAGTCTCATCCTTCTCAGCCATATCCATCATGTGATGCCAACACCAAACACATATCTACCACAAATGTCAATAGAGATTAGGCCAAATGTAGCACACTAATTAACCACCTTTTCCCTATATTCTCACTTTTATTATGTTTTAAACTCATTTTCAGACATGAATTGCCAAATAAATGAAGAAGAGGAAAATGAATAACATGATTCTAACCTCATAGCCACATTTGCAAGGCTTGAGTTGCTTATCAGTCAAATCCATCTCCTCCGCGCAAAGGGGGCAGGTCTTTTCTCCGATGTCACTCATGATTGCCTGAACCCCAAAACAAATAAACAATCGCATAAAAGAAACGTATTAATAATACTCTAAGAGCAGGCATCGCTGACAATTGAAATATCAACAGAAATAAATAAAAAGTGCCTGCTTCAGGATTTCATTTTGCTATTACATTACAATGATCAAAACCCTAAAAAACAGCAAATGCGAAATCTAACATTTTATTTGGGTAAATCGCAAATCAAACACTAGAAATCATCATTCCCGACTTCAATAATATAAACTCGAAATTTCCAGAAAAAATGTAGCAATCACCAAAATATATCTCGACTGCCTAGTAAAGGCAATATACCGAAGCCAGCTAATCAATATCAAACAAAATTAACAATTTGAATTCCCAATCAAGTATGTAATTGACAATTACCTACATGAAACACAATACATCGAGAGAGAAAAAGAAAGAGACTAAAAGACTAAGCAGTACTTTGTAAAATTCAGGACGAGGAACATAAATCAAGGATCTTTAAAAAATAAAAGAGAAAGATCGAATGGTATAATTGGAATTTTAGGGTTTCGAATAAAGAGATACAGCGATAGACGACTGACAGTTAGGGGATCGAGAAGATGACGAATCTGTGAAGATGAGATTGTGCGATGAACAACGAAACACGACAAGGAAATGTGCTGAGAAAAATGAAAATCGAAAAAGAGAAGCGAGAGCATTTAAAAAGAGAGGGTTCTTTTGATTTTTCCCCCCGATCTACTTGCAATTATCTCTTTGTTTCTCTCTCGGAATTATTTCTGGATTGACCCCCTAAACTATACTAGATCCTCATTTAAATATTTAAATATTATTTTGGGTTAGGATTGATATTAATCTATTCTTTTAAACGTAATCAATAAAAATATATATGTTAGTGTGAGAATTATTAATATTAGCTGATAATATCAGTTATTTTAAATTATCATTAACTTTGTGGATAAAATGAAAATAAAATAATAATTTAAAGGTAAATATGTGATAAATCTTTCTTATATAATCATTGTTAGTTAAATATTTATTAACATCTCAATTTTACTATTGAATTTTTAATTTATTAGAGATTTTTCTATTTTATTATTTTTTTCTAAATAAATTATATTATCTTTTATTATTTTATTAATTTAATTAACACATTTTTTTAATTTTAAGATTTGTATCTTTAATCAGTTGATTAAAAAATAATTAAATGACATATATTTAAAAATTAAATTTAAAAATAATAATTGAAATTACAATCTATGTATAATAAATATAAGGAGTAGTGACTGCTTTTTGGATCAAGGATTAAATTTTGAATTTTATAAAGTGCGGAAGAGAACTAAAAGAGATTAAATTGAAGTACTAAGCAGTTATAGGTAATTTATGTATAATGTAGTGACTAATTGAAATTTGACCTTTTCTTTTCTTCGGCTCTTAATAGCATGGGTCCCGCTCTTGAGGGGTTGTTTGTGAATTGTGATGCTTCCGATGCGCGTCACATTGATATATTCAACCGATGGCTCGGATTAATCCTAAGACATCCGTTTTAATTTAAACCATTGGATCTCAGTCACACCTGCATTTGGTTACTGCCACAAAAGGAACCCACTCAGAGTCTGGGGAAATTTTGCTGCTTGTCAAATTTATAAAAAAATATTAAGGTTAAGATTAATATTGCGTTCTAAATTAATTTTTGAGTTAAAAGTTGATTTAGAACATAGAAATAATGTTATATAGTTAATTTTTAGAGAAAAAAATTATATTCAATTTTTTTTTTCAACTCAAACGCAAAAGCTAAAATTTTTTGCTTTTGTGATTGAAAAAGTAATTTTAAAAGTCAGATTACAATTTTAATCTTTATTTACTATGTTTTATTACAATTTAATTTTTACAAATACATAATTATATTTAACATAAATTATTTTTTAGGGTAAAATTTATATATTTTCTTAAAAATACTTTTGAAAACACTTTTTTAAAAATGATTTATATATTCGTTTATTAATATTTTTATATTTTATCATAATTTAAGTTAATATTGTAATATGAAAAAAATTAATTATCATTTAAATATATATTTTTAACTTATAATATCATGTCTAAAATAATCATTTAATTTCTTAAAAGTATGTTTTGACAGCAATACTAAAAACATATATCTCAAACTAAAAATTTTAAAAGGATTTATCACAACATTTTTTCAACAAACTTTTTTATTGCACTTTTCAAAAATAATCTTAAACTACAAATGTCTTTAATTTTTATCGGTCTTCCATCTTGTTTAGTGCAGTTTAAGACTTCTCAATTTGGGAAATAAATAATATGTACAATTAAGCTTACTTTTCATAAGTATATTATAAACCCAGTTTTCATTAAAAACATACTATTTTCGTTAGGTTTAAGTTGTCCATTATTGATACTCTTAAGAGTGAATATTTTTAAAGTTTAACTCTATTTATATTAAATATTTTAAATAATTATTTTTATAAAATATATATTTAAAAATTTCTTGATAAAAGATTTTTAAAATATATTTTTTTATATTTTTATTAATAATAAATTTTAAATAAACATGAGTCAAAGTAAAAAAGATACTAATGAACATTAAACATGAGATAAAAGGGGTAACAAGTTTTTTTTAAGAGTGTGTTTGAAAATACACCTATTAGTTAGATCAATTATAGTGTAATTTTATTTTATTTTAAAATAAATAAACCCAGCATGATCTATCCTTCAGCGTCCATTGCTTTGTTAGTGCGTCCATGATCAATACGAATAGCCGATAGCTATGCTGGGTTGTTTCCAAGTGCTACACCGACACGAATAGGAGGTTATTTACTTCATAATATGTTCATCGAACCATTTATAATGGGCAACGTTATTAGATTCACGAATCACTAATGCAAATATGTGCGACAATATAGAATCTGTATTCAGGTTCCGAGCAGCATCTGGATTCACCATTACCCAATTCATAGGCGACTTCTTTAGTAAATCAAATCCGTACTTACATTATTATTAGAAAATTTTAGTCTCTCCTAATTGCAATTTAATTTTGTTGTTAGTTATCAACCAGACATCTTAAAAACTATGAAATGTAGGATTGAAAATTTGTATTATTCAATTAACGGCGTTTTTTATTTTAGAATAAAAAATATATAAGATAAATTAAAATGGAGACCACTTAGTTATGGATAAATTTTATTTGGGTCAACTAGTTAATAAAAGTTATACTTAGATCACTCAATGATAAATAAAGTTACATTTGGATCACTCAATTATTTAAAGTTACACTGGGGTCACTCTATTTCTTATAGTTGCTCACCAATTAACGTTAACTTTTTTGATAAATTACATGTCTATTTTATAGCGATTTATGTTGGGATTCGTGACTCTCCCTCCCAACAATATATTCTCTCAAAGTTAGAACTCAGTTTTTTTTTTCTTGAAAGAACAATATACATTATCATTACACCCAACCCTCATTAATACGTTAAATTTTTTTAAAAATTAACACAATTATTTTTAATAAAAATGATGTAGAAACTCTATTTTTTAGAATAAAAATAATAAAGCAATCCTAATTTTTTTTTAAAGTTAGTTACTGCAAAACTAAATTTGATTTTGATATAAGGACTATTTTGATATAAATTTTTTAAATCCCTAAGTCAAACTTTTGTTTTCAAGTCAAACTAAGAACTTTAAAATAAATTTTCTAAGTGTTTTTGCACGAGGGTATCGATACCCCAAGAACAAGTATCGATACACCTGGGTTTTTAAAGCTTTGTTCTTGAGATCAAGAACAAGCATCGAAACACGGTTCAATACCTTTTCTTCACTGCCAGCACCCGTTCCAAACCATGTATCGAACCACTTCGAAGATTTTAATTATTTTAAAATCATTTAAAAATTGACTCCAGGTATCGATACACCCCTCAATCCCCAACGGCTATTTTAGCATTAAATGAGTCGACCGTTGGTGATAGTTAAGATTTTGATTGGTGGTTAGTCTGTACCGAAACATGGTTCGATATCCAACCTTACAGTTTCATAAAGGTATCGAAGCATGGTTCGATACCCCTTGTATTAAATGCACAACAACTCTTTCTACTTTGGTCTGTTTCGAAACAGGTTCTTCGTGTTTCGATACCGCATGCTGCAGAGTGCATTTATGGTGGAAAGATGAAGCTCCAACAGCCTTATTTACATTCCCAACAATCACAACGGTTAGAAATCAATGAGAGTGTATAAAATGAAGTATTTTCAACAGCATTAATTATCATTAAACCTCAAGCAACATCCAAGCCAACAAATCCAACTCAAAGCACTTCATTGCATTTCCTTGCCTCCCAACTTGTGTCCTTCAATTTGATTCTTGTAAATTGAGTTTGAGGAGAGTTTAATTGTATTTGGGGCAATATATATCTTGTGAGAGATCTTTTATTTGCCTTTTATTTCTTTGTATCATCTTGTGAGGTTGAATCAATTCTTGGGTAGAAGAATTGATTCGAATTGTAACGGTTATCCCTTGAACTTAGAAAAAGGTCGAATTCAATTAGTGAATTGGTTTCAAAATACTTAGTGGGAGCTAGGTAGTGGATGTAAAGCTTGTTCCGAAGCTTGAACCACTATAATTCCTTGTGTCCTTAAATTTCCATTTTTCACCGAAAAATCTTCCACCAAATTTTTAATTGCCTATTCACCCCCTCTTGGCCATCTTTCAAGATCGATCAACTCAACAGTTACACCACATGTATCTTTATTTTAAATTAGTTTTAAATTTTTTAAATATTTTAATTTTATTCTTAAAATAAGACTTTTATTTTAATTTATCCTTAAACTTTTTAATATTTTACTTTCATCCACAAACTATGATTCTCGTTTTAAGTTAGTTCACCAAACTTTAAAAGTTTAAATTTCATCTTCAATCTATCGTTTATATCACGTATTATTATATAATACACATCAATGTTTATATGATAGTTAACTATTTTTATAATGATTTTATTAATATGAGATGTGATTAGTATGTGTTGATTGTAAAATTAAAATCTTTACAAGTTTAGGGACCAATTTATAATGAGAGTCGTAGTTTGAGAATAAAATTAAAATATTAAAAATTTTAAATATTAATTTAAAATAAAAATCATAGTTTGTGAATGAAAATCAAAAGTAAAAAAAAATTATAAAACAATTTAAAAATAAGGGTCTGAAAACATTATAACGGAATTGACTCTACTTTTAACATACAATTATATACAACGTATACACTATCAAATTTTTTAATATCTATAAATAAGAAGGTATAAAGATAAATTTTACCCTTAACGTTTATAATTTTTGTCATTTTAGTTTTATTTTTTTAAAGATAAATTTAACCCTTAACCTATGTCTTTTTAATAAATAACTCATTTTTAATTTACAAAGGTTCATTTACGATCTGAGATTTTTTTTCGTATAAATTATGGTTTGGTTTTCGAATTCTTTTGTTGACATGAATATGATATTTGTAGATATCAGATAACATGCCCAAGAGTTATCCTACCGTGAGCGAGGATTATAAGAAGGCCATTGAAAAGGCTAGGAGGAAGCTCAGAGGTCTCGTCGCTGAGAAGAATTGTGCTCCGATTAGCGTAAACTCTCTCTCTCTTGATCTGTCATCTGGTTCAAATGCTTCGGTTGTGAGATCGGTAATGTTGATTTATAGGACGGTAATGGTGGTGGGGTGGACAGGTGGCACTCAGCTGGAACTTTTGATTGTCAGAGCAAGACCGGAGGTCCATTCGGTACCATGAAGCATGCTGCTGAGCTCGCACATATTGCTAACAACGGTCTCGATATTGCCGTCAGGCTTCTAGAGCCGATCAAGGAGCAGTTTCCTATAATCTCTTACGCTGACTTTTATCAGGTATTTCACTTTTAATCCAACTTTTTTCATGTTCCTTATTGAGCGGCCTTGAACTATATTTTTATTTATTCATTTGTACCTTGCCGGCATCGTCGCTGTTGAGGTCACCGGTGGACATGAAATTCCTTTCCATCCCTGAAGAATGGTCAGTCATAATTTCTGCTTGTTTTAAGATTCATAAATTGATTTTAGTATAAATTAGTCTGATGTGTTGCTTTTATTCAGAACAACTGATAAGTGTATTTACTATTTAGGAGCTAGGAGGTTTTCGTATAACATCAGTTAATCTGTTTTGTTTTGAGCAATGAAACTAAAAGTAAATTCTGATTGAGCTGTTGAAACGTTGATACTAAATTTGTATTTTTCTGGTATTTTTCTTGCATATATATTTTGTTTGTAATTAGTGCAGGACAAGAATGAACCACCTCCTGAGGTCGTCTTCCTGGTGCTTCTAAGGATTAGTATCTAGTGTCTACTGGGTGTTTTTCGTATCATTATCATATATAAGCAATTATATTTTCAATAGTTTTTCATGTATTTTAAGGATCATATGTTTATGTCTCTGTAAATGATTATGAACATTGGGTTAATGATTGCGAAAATCTTGATGAAAATTTTGTAGGAGCTGATCACTTGAGGCAGATTTTCGTTTCTCAAATGGGTCTTACCGACAAGGACATTGTTGCTCTTTCTGGTGGTCACACCCTGGTCTGTTTATAAATTTTGAACTCCCTTGGTTTTCTTGAAGCTTGAATTGTTATTTGTTTCCCATATCCACTTACAATGGTATATATTTTCTTTGCCTTTGAGGCAGGAAAGGTGGCATAAGGAAAGGTCCGGATTCGAGGGAGCATGGACTGCCAACCCTCTCATCTTTGACAACTCTTACTTCAAGTGAGTTTCAATTTTCACTAGTTATGCACATTTATTTTTGTTGACATATTATAATCTATGTTATTTTGATTATGAGTGTCCATGTTCAACGTGTGTTTGCATATAGATGTGGAGGATGGAGATATGATTTTTCAAGAAGTAACATTTTTGAAAATAAAAAACCATGTTCAAGATTAAATCGGAATTCAAATAAATCGTACTAAATATGATCAATTGTCTATGAATAGTTGCAACTAGAAATCCATTCTGTAATGAACAATCCTCGACAAATTTAATTAAGTTGATGCTAATTCGGGAGTCGATTACTATTTTATTAAGTCTTTGTTTCTTCAAATCTAATGCTTTATGTTCTTGGTTACAATAGCAATGCTTGGCTATGTAAGTGGCAACCCTCTCTCTGCATCATTTTGAAACAATTTTTCTAACCCCAATTTCGACGTAATCTCTTAAATCAAAATTTAAGAATCAAGTTACAAAAATTTAGTATTCAAGTAAGTATTTTAGGTTAAATAATTTTAAAATTAAAGTTAATTTGATAAATTTAAAAAACAATTTGAGATTTTAGTCTTATAAATACATATACTTAAAATAACATCTCATTAACAAAAAGGATATATGAAAGTAGTTTTATAAAAGCATACATTTAATATGTTCCGAATTAAAATATCTCATAATCTGAGAATTTCAACATTTTTCATAACAAATAAGAACAGTAGACTGAAATAATTGTAAGAAGATCATAATTGAGTAATAATTATCCGAGAATGATGTGAGATGCTCAACTACCAATTCGCTTAAATTGGTCTAAGAATCTAAAAAACAGATTAAAGAGATGTAAGTTAAAGAGCTTAGTATTCCTCTGAAGTGCAAACATTTACAAACAAGACATTTACAATTCTAAATTTTTTTAAAAATATTTCTGAAAATATTTTGGAATTCAAGAAAATCTAAACCATGATGCTATAATTACTGATGCATTACAGAAAATCAGAAGGCTTGATATTAAAATTCATATAGAGTGGAGGATTATGCTCGCCAGAGTTGCGGTTTCCCTCGTTAGAGTAGAGGCATAAAAGGAGGCATGATAAAGAAGTGTGAAAAAACCAATTAAAATTCCAATTCCATCTCTCTTTACTAAAGAGACAAAAGATTTTTACTCCAACAAATCACAATCTCCACCCTTTATATTCAGGATAATTTGAACGTCAGTTTAAACGCCATTAAATCATAATCCCTGTCCTTTAAATAATTAATTATTTAATTATATTTTTTAAAGCTATACATCTATAAATTATAAATAAATATAAAAATAAATAAATGTTAAAATTATAATTTAATTGTTAAAAACAATTTTTTAATAGTATAAATTAAAATTAAAAATAATTTGATCGTAAAAAATTAATTAAATAAATATATTTAATTGATTAATATTATTGATGACGTGGTATGAATAACCATAATATACTATCTCCACCGAAACATGTATTTTCCATTCAAATAAAATTATAAATGGTTGCGACATCAGTTGAGCGGGAAAATGTAAAAGGTGATCAGTGAGAATTCTGATACTAAGGAAAACTCAATATGCGGACACCTGCCGACGCTTGCTGATAAGTGCTCAACACACTATCACTTTTTACTCCTTTTACGGGCATTAATCACCAATAATACACCCACTCGGACCAATGCATGTGCTTAATGTGATATATTTAGAAGTTATGCTCATATAGATAATATTTACAGAAAAAAGGCACGTTTTACTGCGTTTTCATATTTGTGCAGGAGAACCAGTGCCGCGGCAGCGACAAGGCCGAGGCAGGACCTGATGCCGAGGCAGCAGCAGAAAGACAGGAAGCAAGACTGTAGGCGATGGAAAGATAAAAATCCAAGGAACGTGTCTGGACTTGAAGCCCATGGATCGGAGCTAGCTAGCACAAGGAAAAGCCCAAAGGAAGACCACGCGGGAAAGCCCCCTTAGCCGAATTCAAACTTCGAAATATTTTAATTGTGTACTTGACTTGTTCCCTACTCCAAATTGTATTCTACTTAGGAAAGGTTTGCCCTAGGTCTAGCCTATATAAAGACCTAGCCACCCAATGTATTAGACACGAAATACTTAGGGAGAGAGCCGATTTCTATTCTTGTCTTCTCCCTCTCCATTATGTTCTAAACCTTCTTAGGGATTAGGTGAAAGTTGTCGAGTATATGTGAAAGGAGATTGTACTTTGTCTTTGATTCAATACAATAAAGTTATCAAGGTTTGCTTATCCTTTGTTATTCCTTGTTCTCACAATGGAGCTCGGGAGAGGAGATTGTGAGTCATCTATTTATCTAAGCTCGGGAGAGTTAGATTCACAAAAGGGGTAAGTACGGTGTTTCAATCACGAAATACTAACTCGGCCTAGGGATAAGTTAAGAGTTTCAGCGGCTAAAAGTAGTGTGGGATTGGTTGGTGAGTATAATTGGTTCACGCCGGGAGGTATCATCAAGGACTAGTTATCAAGAGCACTCTGACTTAGGGATAAACAGAGTCATTCAAGGACATTTTGCCGAACTTTGGTAAAGTCCAACCACGAGCAAGGGATTGCCGCGACGGACAATATTGTCGTTGCCCAGGCAGTAAACTGCAGAGTTGTCGAGACAGTGATATACGATTGCATTGGACAGAGACAAGTCAATCAAATCCACAATACGATGTAACTGGATCCTAGCCCATCTCTCTCTATTATTTCCAACTCTTTATTCTTATTTAGTTATTTTAGTTTAGATAAATCAACTCAATTTACCTGTGTTTTTACTTTTCTACAGAACAAGAAGGTGAAGAAAGCATATTAAGTATACTAGTCCTTGTGGAGACGATAATCCAATAAATTGCTTATCACTTATTACTTTCGATGTGTCCACTGCACTAAACGCGCACTTTTGACACGTGACACTTGCGGAGCAAAATCCATGATGGTCACTATAGGCGGCTGTCAGATCGACTCCCATCCACCGACATTACAACAATCACATGATTCTGATACTAGTTTTACTAGTAGTCGATCCTTTTCGGTCATTATGGATCGCGCCGTCTCTGTCGCTGAGTCTTACGTTGATCTCTCATTCCATGTGGCAACCATACGTTCTATCAACGTCTTTTTCACCTCTCATTCGATTCTTTCTATCGCTACCAAACACGCTGAAGCGCCTTCCGTCAAAGAGCTCTTAAATTTCTTCACCTCCCTTCTTTCTCCCATTGATTTCCCTTGTTCCCTACTTAAAGACAACCTACGTTTTTTACTGTATCGATCTAAAAATTCATTTATTAAGTGATGTATTGCTGAAAATTCTTATTTTTTGATTTAGAAAACATTTGACGTGTCGATTTGAAAATTAATGTCTTCTACGTGGGTTTTCGGTTTAAAAATGATTTTTGTAAAATTGGAATCGCCACTAACCGTTTTGGTAAACCGAACACCATAAAACCAGAAATTTTTAAAAATGGGATTCGGGAGTCGGTTACATATAGGGAAGTATTAGCAACCCATGCCACCCAAAAATTGGTACTTTATTTGATTACCGTTTTATTAATATTAAATTTTTCGGATTAAAGTGAGATTAAATTAATTTTTAATTAGACGTGTGAATTTATTTTAATGCACTTAAACCTAGGGGTGTTCAAACAGTTAATTTGGTCGGTGACCGAAACGAATTACTAAAAACCGAATTAATCGAACTTTTAAAATCTCTAACCGTTAACCGAACTAAACTTTTTTTTGAAATATGTTAACCGAACCGAACAAATTTCGGTTAATTCGGTCGATTTTCGAATTAACCGAAATTTATTAATTTTTTTATTCAGAGTTATTACACAATAAAAATCATTGAAAATACTTTTTAGTTTACGAAGATAAATTGACATTTAATTTAAACAATATCTAAACATGTATAAAAATATTATAATTTTAGATTAAACATTATGATAAAACAAAACAAGTTGGATATAGGCTTAATAATAATATATATTGTATATTTAATATTTATTATATTTTGGCTAATTCGGTTAATTAACTCGTTTCGAACTGAATTAACCGTTCACCGAACTTTTAGAAAAACTTCAACCACTCACCGATTGAAAAAAGTTCGGTGGCCCACCGTTTTAACCGAATTAATTCGGTTTGGTCTGTTAATTCGGTTTAGCCGACCGTTTGAACACCCCTACTTAAACCAGAAGGCAAACGTCCGAACCACCACCACCATATTAGAGTTGACCTCGTTTACGATTGAATTTAGTGATCCACATTAACAGAAAAAATTAAAATCATTATTAAATCTTAAGTAAAAATAATATACGATGTTACTAACTATAACAAAATATACCAAACAAAATTAACATAGATATAAACATATTAAGCGAGAAAGGTTGCGTAATCAAAACTCGTCTAAAAGTACATGGAATCAAATCAAAACAGAATAGGGATCAGACTAGAAGCTATTCAAGGACAGGGGGATTACATTTTCAAAGCGGTCTAGGGGGAAGTGCAGTTAAAATAGAACCGTTTTTTTCTAAGGTTTTCAGTTTTATTTGCCGAATTGAATGCCATATTTATTTTTAAATTTATAATTAAATAAAAGAATTATTATTTTAAAAAAATAATAAGTTTAACGTTTGCTTTTAAATTTATTTTGAATAATTAAATCATTATATAAAAATAGCTTATATATCATTAAATATATAACCAAATGATCCGTATTGTAATTTACCCGAATGAAAATCCAAGAGTTGCCAACGATTTCCATTTTTTTACTCTTGGAGGAAAAAATGGGAAACCTTGCTTATCCCAAAGGAAGCATGTTCACTGACTTCACTCCGTAACCATTGAAACTGAAAACTCGAGCTCCAAAAAACAAAATTGTTGTTTCATCCTCACTATTTCTCTCTACTTTACACTTCAACTTTTATTCCAACAAGAACGACACCATCAAAAAGCTCTCTTTTTTAACTGCAAATTCGCTTGCCAACGATTTCCATTTTCACTGGCTTATCGCCAAGGAAGCATGTTCACTGGCTTCACTCCGTAACCATTGAAACTGAAAATTCGAGCTCTAAAAAATAAAATGGATGTTTCATCCTCACTAATTCTCTCTACTCTAAACTTCAACTTTTATTCCAACAACAACGACACCAACAAAAGCTCTCTTTTTTAACTGCAAATCCCCTTGCCTTCAACATCTCTTCCAAATTCACCATCACCAAAAAGGATCCTCCATTATCCTATTTTCTTACAGTTAGTCTAAACCCACTTTCTTTTTATCATCAATTTTGTCTTTAGTTCTCTTTTATTAAAGAAAATTTTTGATTTTTGCGTTTTCTTTTTTGCAGAATTAGAAAGTGGTTTGACAGCTGAAGACAAGAGAGTTCTGCGTGAAGGATATGGTTTTGATCCCAACGAGTACTTATCTGAGGCAAAAGTGGATTCTTTTTCCCTTTTTTTTCAATTGGGGTTTGAATATTTGATTGATTGTTTTAAAGAAAATTTTCTTCTATTTTTTTTAGAATAAAAGGACAAAGAAAGGGTAGAAGAAAGGAAAAGGAAACATAGTAGTTGCAGAGGAGGAAGCTAAGCCCCCTAGAACCACTCATATGTTTCTTCAGGTACCAATTTTGTTCCATTGTTTTTAATTACGATTTCATTATTTATTTTGTAAAGAATAAGAAAAGGATTTTAGATGTTATTCTACTATTGCAAATATAAAAAGAATTCATTGGTGTTTGATGCTGTTTGAGGACTTGAAAATCTGATTAGAGTTTAGAACCAATTTGATGCCCCCATTTGAGGAGCAGTCAAGTCTGTTCCTCTCTCGTTTTAACTTTTTTAATAATAATAATAATAATAATAATAATAATAATAATAATAATAATAATAATAATAATAATAATAATAAACTCTCCTTTCTGCTTAAACGAACTCAGAAACATCCTCATAAACCCAGAAAAATTCATCCCAAAACGAAACTCTAGAGATGAACTTAGAATTTCAGAAATGAACCCTTTGAGTTTTATTTCGCCCAGATTCTGATGGAGGGAGCTTTAAGCCCCGAAAAAGACTAACTCAGCAAATAAAGAATGGAATGACCACCCCTTTTATCCAAAAAACAATTTCAAAACCCAGAGGGGATGAAAGAAAGAAAAGAATGACCTCCCCTTTTATTCCCCTTTTGTTTTATTTTTTCTTATTGAGATTAGGATTTAGATGCGTTCAAAGAGAGACTAAAGGAAAAAGGATTTTACCAGAAAGCTTCTGGTTTGTTGTGTTTTTTGATTTCTCTCTTGAAAAGATTACAAAAGTTATCTATTTTTGTTTGGTTACATTATATTTTTTGCTAATGGTTCCCTGTTTTGAATCGCTGATAAATGATTTTTAAACTCCCTGATATCTATCTATGCTTCTCTTGCACTTCCCCTTTTGGTTAGGAGATTTGATGTTTCATTTTTCCTTTGCAGCTTTTCTGACGAGCATATGGTAATGTAGCAGTGATTCAGGCGTTGACAACGGTGATTGAGATAGAGCAGATGAAAGGTCATGAACGGTCTAAGAAACACCAGACCTGAATAGTCAGGTGCGTGCGTTCCACTCACGCATGGTAATCGGAATTGTTAACACGTGGGATGTTCAGGGTTCTCTTTATAGATCTGATCTCAGCCGTTGGCCTTCTCCCAGATCCAGTGACTATTATATGACTATTCGCCTTTTGATCATATCTTTGCAAAATAAAAGTTCTTCTTATATAAAGCTCTAATTTCTAGATCCCGAGCTGAGGTTTTTTCTAACCCCTAATAATGAGTTATAAGGTTTGATTGGAATTCAAGGGTCAACATAAAAATTTATTTTCCAAAATAATTAAAATATTATCTATTTAAAAATAAATATCCTCCAAAAATCAAAATAAATGATTTTATATCAAAAATAAAATATGCATAAAAATATCTAAATAAATACCAAAGCTAATATTAAACAATTTTAGTGTGTAGGGGTCGGGTCTCGAGGCTCGGGGGTCGGGGCTCGAGGTTAGGGCTTGGGGTTAGGGGTTAGGTTTAAGCTTAGGGTTTAGGGTTAGGTTTAGGGTTGAGGGTTAGTATTGGGGTACGAGGTGCGGGGGTTTAGGGTGCGAGGTGCGCCGTCCGTGTCCCGGAAACGTATTGGATACGCGGGACGACCATAACTTACAGTACCTGTGCTTCTTAGTGGATGGCTTGGTGTAGCGTTTATGTATAAATGGCGAAGACAAAGAGGAAAGGCCCACTAATGGTTATGACACCACCACTGTAACTTACCTCCGGGATTTCGGTTTCATCCAACTGATGAAGAGCTCATCACTTTCTATCTTGTAAACAAGATTTCAGATGCTAACTTTACAGGAAGAGCTATTGCTGACGTTGATCTCAACAAATGCGAGCCTTGGGACCTTCCTGGTAGTTTTAACTTACTCTCCTTTTTTACAAAACAAAAACGATCATCAGATCACTGACATATCCATGTAGGTTCTGAAACAATATCCATTTGAATCATGTTTAGTCTTCTGAAATAAATTGTAAAAAAGTTCAAAGCCAGTTATATTTATGCTATTTCTTTGAATATGGAAAGCTTCATCTCCAGGCTGCCACAATCAGCATGGTAATTAAATTGTATGCGTAGCGTAACTGCCATTTCCTTTCTTTCACCAACGAAAAGACTATACGAACGAAAGAAAATGGAATGATAACAAGTTTACGACAAAATTAGAGTTGCAGTGGAAATTGCCTTTTTGGTTTACCACCTAATTACCTACTGGTTTCAATATTAAGAAGCTTGAAATAATATATAAACTTGCAGTATAACTTATAACATATACATGTGTGTATATATTCTTCAAAAAAAGAGACAACATAGAAATATGATATGCGGTATCTAACCCTAATTTCATAATGTTTGCTTTCCGGATCAGGGAAGGGCGGACAACAACTGATAATATGTTTTTTTAGTCGCTGAAATCCTCGTTGACTTATCTCTAAGCTGGATTAGCCAATGACCAAGAGCAAAGATTGTATTCTATCGTTTCGTGAGCCTAACTATCCTTAGTTTAGACAAATGAGTTTTTCTCGTAAACTTATCTTTCGAGCTCTTATGCAAAAAAGAGTATGAACCAAGAGATAATAAACTATGAATCTTGAAATTGCATTTAATAAAATTTAATAAACTTATGGCTTAAGAGGGGTTTAGAACATAATGTGGTTGACGACGACTAGAAGTTTATTCGGGGAAATCGGCTTATCTTTTCTAGTTCTAAGGGGTGACTTATTTAGGTGAAGCCTAGGTCAAAGTCTCTCATTGGTATTTGAAGTTCTAAAAGGAATAAAAGACAATTTCATATTAAAATACAAATTCTTTATTTTATTTTTTAATTTTGCTCCTTTTGGACTCTTTGAGTTTTCGTGACTTTGACTGACAAATGCATAAAAGTCTTAATTATCATATTATATTTTCACTCGATTACTGTTTGTAAAGAAAAGATTTAGTAACAATTAAGGATAATTCTGCATATTTTCCATTTTCCAACATCTATGCACTCACTTTGTCATTTTATCCAATATTTGGTGCAAAACAGGTATGGTTAATAGTTTTCTTTCTTAGACGGGAAATAACCATGCAGGTACGACCAGATAAAATGAATGAATGCTAAAACATGAGCTGAAATGCAAGGATGCACCCGCCACGACAGCAGATTGCCCACCGCGACAGTAGTGGGAAGATGATAACTGGTGCTCGATAGATGAAGAAAAATATGTTGAATCCAATGGGCGTTGTGCGAGACAAAATGGAAGAGAAGAAACAGAGTCAACCCGTGGTCAAAGCTGACGTGGAATTAAGAAGTTAAACAAGATAATAAAATAAAAGAGTTGTAATTCAATAAGGACATGTATTCTTTTCCTTTTAGAACTCTTATTTTTTTGGAAGTCTTTAACCTAGACTTGGCCTATGTAAAGGCAAACCCTTAAGGCTAGGAAGACAAGTCGGTTCTCATAGATAAACCCTAGCCGCTGACAAAACCCACCATGTTCTAAGCTCTATCGAGGCTTAGGTATTTTGTGGAGTAGTTAGGGAAGAAAGTTGTATCTTATTTGAGAGTTATTAATGCAAACCTATTTTTCATAGTTTATTCTCTCTTGGTTCTTACTTTTTTTTCACTTACGAGCTCGAAAGATAAGTTTGTGAAGAAAAACCTATTTATCTAGTATCGGGAGAGTTAGGCTTATGAAACGATATAATATGGTTTTTGCTCATGGGCATTGACTAATCCGACAGAGATAAGTCAACTAGGATTTCAGCGACTAAAAGAAAGCATACAATCGGTTGCTATCCATCCTTGATTCACGCCTGGAGGTATCAACAAGACGTGAGTTTCAATAGTTTCCTTGCTTAAGGATAAGGAGGAACAATTTCGGATGCTTTGTCGAACTATGGAAAGTTGAGTTGTCAATAAGGTATAACCCCGCCTAGGCAGCCAAGGCGACCCTTAGTGCGAACCGCCGCAGTGGCAATTCAACCACATGCATTAATAATTGGAGAATAAGTAGAATTGGATTCCCTTCTACAAAGCAACTTGCCTAGCCTTACTTCTTTCATTGTTATTTTCCATTGGTTAATTAGTTTTCTTTATTTTTAGTTAATCCTTCTCCAAACAAAATTACTTGTGTCCTTTACATTTTAGTGTGGATTTAATTTGTAGCGTAAGTTGTCCAGTCTTTATGAATACGATATCTAAAATACTACAACTTGACAAAAGGTGAAGAACTCCGAATACTCAATCACTGTCACCATTGACCATGACTTGACTTTCTTTCCTTGACAATGTTTCTTCTCTAAATGGGCTCATTGGACTCGGCTCTTTATTCTCTATCTATCGTACACCATATGTTATTTTTACTCGGCTGCTGCGGCAACCAATTTGCTGCTTTGGTGAGTTTTTCTCTGCAAAGGATTGAACTTAAAATACTGCACCTTACTCCTAATTTTTTAATTATAATTATAGATTTTAATTTTAAATTTAAATCATAAATATATTTCTTTAAAATTAAAATACAAAAGTGACATAATTAAGAACAAACTATTTTCAACCATCCTCGACATCTATATATTATAATCTACAAGCATCCTCCTCCATTCACTACCGCCACCATGTGAGACTGTGAGAGGAGGGAGGAACATTACTCTTTTCCCCAAACCGGACAGGACAGGTTGGATCCTAGAGTTGTTTTTCCCAACACTCTTGTCTCTTACATTACACTAACCACAATTATAATATATATATTCTACAAATAATGCAATCCATGCATGTATCATCCTGATCACAACCTGTACTTTATTTAATCACGCAATTTTTCACCTTTCTTATTTACTGAGCGTCAGAGTAGGGTTTGTATGTGAAGGTTCCCGAAGGTTTCATTTTAATTCACATTACAATGGCCAATATTTTATTTTTATGATGCCAAATATTGTATAAAAAATCCAAACCAGAAGCTAGGCTAGGGTTGCCGTTTTGAGAGCATCTCCTCTTTCATCTTTCCTTTCACTTCTCATCACTCGTCAGTTACCACTATTGTTTCTGTGTATATAATAATTGAATATTTCAGCAGCAATCGGTGCCTGCATTTAACCTTCTACTCCTAGCAACAGTTGAAGATGAGTTGCATAACCCGAGCATGTTCCCGATTAATGGGAGAGTTAGTGCAGGCGGTGCGAGGTGGATACGTACGATCAGCTTCATCATCTCACATTGATCCCATTAAGCCAGCGGGTTACAAGTCAGAGGCAGGGAGATCATGAGTCGGTGCTCCGGGCTCTCATAGTTGTGTTTGGCATGGATCAAAGTAATGACAGAATAAACATGAAAGAGGAGATGAACAACTCACTACTAGCTTTGACCTGGCAGCTACTGACGGGTAGTTGGAAGAGGAAGTTCCCCTGGAGGAGGTGCTACTGATGGAAGAAGATGACTCCAAGCGGAATGAACTGCTACGGCAAGCCTTCAAAATTTTTGGCGAGGATGGCAACGGATTTATTGACGCATTGGAGCTGAAGAGGGTGCTGCAATGCTTGGGGTTGGACAATGTGTGGGATATGGCTCAGATTGAGAAGATGTTGAAGGTCTTCGACTTGAATATGGATGGAAAGGTCGATTTTACTGAGTTTAAATTGATGATGAACGAGACTGCTGGTGGCCTTCATTAATTAAAATCACAAGGGAAAAACATTATGTTTTGATTTGTTAATAAACCATTTGCGTGCACGGTTGAACGACCATCCGAACCGACTATTAATTCTAAAGTAGTAAGTAGTAATTTAATTATATCCACATATCCAAAAGAAATACTCGAAACAAGAACGTCTAATTATATAAAAGTCAATGCCAGCACTGAGCATAGGAAAAGAAAGAGATACACGTGGTAGAAGAGAGTAGATTTAAATCTAATCGATAAAACAGGGGACACGGCAAAGCAGATATATAATCAATCCTTAATTAAGGCCAAACTTTTGTAATACAGCTCACAGCATCACCACCAATTCTAATATTATTCATTATATTTGGGAGAAAGGTACATAGACACAATTTTTTTCGTTTATTTTATATATCTATTGGCAAATATGTACGGGTCAATTAGCTTTATTAATTATTTATTCATTTAAAAATACATATAACATCTTAAGGTTAGGGTTTAAGGTTTAAGGCAAACTCAAGTTCAGATTTATTTTAGTGGGGTTTAGATTGAGTTAGGGTTCACTAGAACTGATTCAATCGAGGTTCATGTCATTCTCGATTAGATGCAGGTCGAGTTCAGTTACAACAATAATAAGTCCAACTAAAATTTGAATTAACAACTATAAGATATATACTAATTTTAGATCATCATATTTTCAATTCCAATTAAATTTTAAATTGAATAAATTTTGAGTCAAATTTTCAAATGAAATCGTCATTTTACATCTCTAGTAACTCATTTCCATATTTCATTATGTCCTTTATTGCTTCTTAGAGTCCAATTCAAATTTACATGTGGCACTTAATTCTATTAAAATTTTAATGATTTTTTTTAAAATTTAAATATAATTTTTTAAAATTAATATTAAATTATTTGTCACTTAATTTTACATTATTAGTTATTTATAAATGTTTACGTTTTATTTATTATATTATATTATATAATTTTAATTTTTATTGATTTTTAAAGTATATTACGCATTATTTTAATATTTTTAAATATTTATATTTTTTAAAAAGATTAAATATTTTTTCCAAGTAACTTTATATTTTTAAATTAATTTAAATGTTATTATGTTATTGATTATTTATAAATTAATCGCATTAGAATTTAATGATCTCAGTTTAAATTATGACAATTAAACTATATGCAGAAGGTTAAGAAGATTATTATTATTTTTACTTAAGATTGAATGTAGTCTTAAGCTTTAATTTCATTTACATAACCTTCCTTCAAATACTATTTTTATTTATATTTATTTTAAGACGTCTAATAACTTTAAATGAAGCAGTAACTTTCGTTGTCAGCAAGTCATGAGTCGCATCACTCGCACCTCTCTGTCCAATCCAAGATTTCACTCAAATCTTTTGTTTTTTAATTTATCTTACCATATCTCGACTCCCCTATATTTATAATCATCACCGATATCTTTCACCTGACACAGTTTTTTCATTCCACCTATTCACACAGGCGTTTGCTACTACCACTATGTAAATGTAGAAAGATGAACTCCCACTCCCACGCTTTTCACAGTTGAGAATGGTGTTAAGTAGTGATCAGAGTTTCTCCCAGAACTTGGAGTGTAGATACTTAAGTTTGAACCCAGAATCCCCCTCATTTTTTTTCTATGTTCTCGCTTCAGCTCTTTGTTTCCCTATCTTTACACCTCGAAACCCACTCGATTTCTTTTATTGTCCACTTCTACACTCTATCCAATATCCCCTTGCTTTTGCAGATCCACATTTTTCACACTATCATCTTAAAAATGAACCCCATTGATCGGTCCAGGAGAAGGTTGTTGCGTCGGTGTCTTTGCCGGTGGAATGAAGGATATTTCTGAGTTGATCATAGTGTTGGATTAGCTCGCAAGAAAGAATGGAGGGCTAAGCCTAAACATATCAATGCAGAGAAGAGCAAGCATTTTGATCAAAATGTTGATGGTACCGAAGGAGAAAGGTTCATGATTTAACTGCTATTGCTAATAATAAAAGAAAGAAACGTCCATTGATTCTGCTCAAATCTGATGGAAAGAAAAAGACTATCAGATACACATGATCTTTTTTTTTCTATCTATGGTGAAGTCATGTTATATTGATCCAGACTTTACTCTTTGTTGCCGGTTTGAACACATTGCTGCAGTCGCTATTTGGATATAGATTGTCTGCTGTGATTGGTGGGTTCTATGCCTTTGTCCCAACAACCATATCTATTATATTTGCTGGTCGGTTCAGTTATATTTCTGATTCTTTTGAGGTTGTGCTTTAAATTCCAGGTGATGTCTGTTTGGAATTGCATAAGACGTTTTAAATTTTTGAGATGCAAGCATTTACTGTAATGAGGAAACAACTTTTATCCTGCTTGACTTGAATGTCACTAATGTGATATCCTATTCCTATGTCTTCACTCTTCAACATTCTATTGAAAGAATAGCATAAAGATGTTTAGAATGCATGTCCTTTTTTTAGTAGGAGTTTACAACTCATTCTCATTATAAGGTATCATATTCTAAATTTTTTTATTTGCTACTTGAAAAGTATATAAGCAAAGGATTAATTAAGTTTTTCAGTTTGAATACTAATATTCTGCTTACTGATGTTTTTTTTATACCTTTTAGAGATTTAAAAGGATAATGTGAGAAATTCAAGGTTCCCTCATTGTCGCTTCAACTCTTCATATTAACCTTGGCTTTAGTGACCTTTGGCGTAATGTTGCTAGGTTTATTGATCAGTGTTTAAATATTTCCGAAAAAGCTTGACTAGCTTGCCTACATTAGCTTTTTCTTCCAAGTAATTTGGAATTAGGTTGGTGGTATGCAGGTCTTATATGTTTAATAATAGTTCTTTTAAGTGGATTCAAATTTTGTTTTATATAGGTTCTTTGATCAATCATGATTTATGCTGATTCACGTGAATATTTTCTTTAGTATATTGAAATCATAATGAAATATTATAGTGCATCCTTTTTAGTTGAGTTATTGTAATCATACATGCTTTATTTTCTATCTTCAGGTTTTTAAGTCCACTTTCGGTTGTTCCTTTGGTGTCCTTAGTTGGTTTTGGGCTTTATGAATTCGGATTTCATGAGTAAGTCTCTGCTTTATATGATACATATGTGAATGGATATCATGATGAGATATTATATCATCGTTACTATGTATGTTGACTATTGTTTCAATGAATAGGTTGCCAAATGTGTGGTGATTGGACTGGCTTAATTGATTCTTGCAGTATTTGTTTCACATGTACTAATTTTTGGGACATGCTCTCATCCATTTTAGTCGGTCTTGCATATTTGTGACTTGATTTCTGTTTCCCCCAACATTAGAATATTTTAATATATAATCATGTTAAGGATTCAACTTAGGGATTTAAATAAATGTTCGAAGTCCAATATAGAAATTATCAACTTAAAATTTAAAATAAGTTTGAAACACTAAAACATATGGATCAGAAGTTCAGAATCAACAGTCCTCTTAGTACCGAAGCCTAGTGTATTTCTAATGTGAAGATAAATTTGATTAGAGTATAAAATAGCGTATCAGAGAACATGTCAAACATATTATGTAATAAATGATATAACACCTATCACAGGACACTATTGGAAGAATCGGTTTCCCTGAACCACTCTAACTCCATCATACCATCAGAAGTGGAAATCCGACCTATAGACAGAGCCACCAAACAATAGTGTAAATTCCACTCGAAAGTGGAGTCATTGACCCAAAGTGATACTAAAAAGTGATAACATTGAACTTGCCTGTACATATAAAAATACCATATATATTAACGGAAGTACATATACATTTCTGCACTGTATTTCAATCCAAAAACAATATTTTCAGCATACAAAAACATGTACTGCATATATAATTTCTACACTGCATTTCAATCTAAAAACAAAATTTTCTGCACTGTATTACAATCCAAAAACAGTATATCCAGCATACAAATACATCATATATATTAACTTTACTGCATGTATATTTTCTTTATTGCATTCCGATCAAAAACAATATTTCTAACATACATAAAACCATATATACTAATTGAACTCATTATATATAAAGTAACTCAACTTTATGTCTACTTAGAATATTGGGTGTTTAATGCTTGATTTTATATCTACTTTTATACTATATAAAGATATGTCAATTAAATTAAACTCGACACACAACTTTAAATATTACCAAATAGTAAATAAAATTAATATCTAAAAGATCCTTTGGTTAGGATTTTTAAAATTAGGGTTCTGTCTTGGGTGGAAAGTTGAGATTAACATTGACGAATTGTTATGGTGACTGGCGGTAACGGTAATGAAAGAACGATGATGATATCGCACAGTCATCGCCATCACGGGTAGGATAACATTTAATTGAAAAAATTATTGAACAAATTTACCTTGCAGTGTGAAAATGAAACCAGATATGAATGAACGGCAAACGACAAATCAAGAGACAGTAAACAACGAGTTAAGCGGGTTGAGTCAAGTTGCGAATGATCTCGAAACAACGATGGCGGAGGCTGAAACATGGGTTAAGCAACCCTTTGTCGATGCTGTGTTGATAGACAAATCTTGCCGATAAACTAGAGACGATGACGGCGTCGATATTGAAAGTGATGACGGTGACCAAGAGAACTATGGTTTCTAGGGTTCAAGTTTGTAGAAATAAACTACTTTAATATTTTAATCTTTTAAAATTAGGTTTGATCATATTTTAATTATAATAAATTAAATATTAAAAGTTTATTAATTTAATATTAAATTTTTCAAAATAAAATAATTATAATTTGAATCTTTAAAGTTTTAATTTTTATAAAAATAGTTAGTAGTGTTCAACAATATTTAATAGTGTTTAACGGCGGATGAATTTTTGTATGTTGGCGAAATCTGCTAGAAAAGTAGAAAAACAACGCATGTATTAGTATACACGTGCATTCATGGATTAACTCAAATACATTGCATGTGAATTTTTTAATGTGTATTGTCGCATACCCAAACCTCTCCCTTCTCATCTTCTTCCTCCATACTTTGTATTTTTCTTTTCTCCTTTCTACCCTATTCGATAAGGTTTCCATGTTCTTCTAGCTGTCCAATCCATCTCATACATTCGTGTCTTCAAGCTACATACTTTGAAGTCTTAACTTTCTTACTTCTTGGGTCTCTCGTTTTTCTCTCTTTGGAAGATTTTTGGGCTGCGAACAGTGAATATTTTACCTCCTGAGTTTTTTTAGCTGTACTAATGTTGAAGCTCTTTTCTTTTAGTGGTAAATTCTTCATCTTTGTTAGTTTTTTAGCTTTGTTTTCGTTTATCTTTTTGGGTATCTTTAGTTCCGTTTTTATGATAAAGTTGTTTATATGAATATAAACAAATTTGATAGTTTTGAGAGTATCTATGGTAGCTTAGGGTATTGTTTTTTATTTTACAATTTTCTGGTATATGTTTGATCAGGTAAATGATTGATTTTGAGTCTTGGTTGTGAAATGGTTAATTCAAGTTGATCTAGGGGAAGAACTTATAGGTATTTTTCTTTGTTGATTTTGTTTCTTTGAAAACCCAAGGTTGTGAAGTTGATCTAGTCGTAGATCATGCTCCCTTAAAGCTAATCCCCCTTTTTTTTCTTTCTCTCATGAACTTTCATTGTTGTTTATTTTATTGGAGATTTGATCCTAGAGAGGAGCTTTGGTGTTTCTTAGCTGAATCTATTTGTTTGTTATTCTTTTTCCAAGTTGAGAACTATAAATGTGTTTTGGTTGTAGATTCGGTATATTCTTATTGGATCAGCTGAGATTTAAGGTTTAGATTCGTTTCTTTCCAGCTCTAGGGTGTTTATTTTGAATATATGGTTCTCTTGGGACTATGCTTATTCGAAACCTTCAGATGGTTGTCTTGAGGCCAAGAGAGGAGTGCTTGCGCTTGTGTTTCCAAGCGCTGGCTTGCACTTGTAATCAACATCCGTAGAGATGAAATCAGCGATAACAAGACCACCGAAGCCTTGAATCTCAAGGATGTTGATTCTAAGGTTGAAGATCAGGATGTTGAGGAAGGTGGATACCTCTCTAAGAGTTTGGAAGGGAAGAAAGAAACAGATGTTAGACTTGCTGCTATTGTTGTTGGAACTGCTAGTCGTGGAGGGCTGGGCAAGCTTCTGATTTGAGGAAACAATTCCAAGTGTGGAGTGACCAATGTTGGCCTCAGGGCCATTTTTCTTGGATGCCCTTCTTTAAGAGTTCTTTCCTTGTGAAATTTGTCTTCTGTTGGAGATGAAGGTTTGCGTGAGATTGTCAACGGGTGTGGCCAGCTACAGAAGCTTGATCTCTGCCACTGTCCTGCTTACTCTTGCAAAGGGCTGACCTGATTTGACTGATCTGACCATTGAAGGTTGTTCAAACATTGGAAATGAAAATATCCAGGCTGTAGCACGCTCTGTCCCAATCTAAAGTCTATTTCAATCAAAGATTTCCCTTATTGGAGATAAGGAATTGCGAGCCTGTTGACATCAGCCTCATTTTCCCTCCAAAAAGTAAAGCTTCAGGCTTTGAACATTACGAATGTCTCTCTTGCTGTTATAGGACACTATGGCAAGGTAGTGGCCCACTTTCGGGTTTCGGGGTCTCGGGTCTCGAGGTTTAAGAAACACGAGTTACTCATCAGATTTCGCTGATAGAAGGGAGGTTAGAAGAGAAAGAGCAACTTGTTTTGAATTTATAGAAAAAATCTAAGGTATTTTAATGAAATTTGTTTTATTTTATTGGTTTGATATTATTTGTCTCAATGAAGTTTATTCGTACATACAGTCTCTGAACGATGCTTTGGTTGCTGACATTGAAAGAGGTTTCTTTACGCGGCAAAATGCATTTAACCAAGGTAATCCTCTAAGATATACTACTGCAATATGGTAGGAGTAAATTTTAACTTTTTCGAGTAAATTTTAACCTTTTCTTTTTGGCATGCAACAATAACATAAAATAAATGAGACTTTTGCATTTCAATCTCAGTTATTGCTGGTATTTTGAGGGTTTTATTTTTTCTTAAACGTTTATTTTGAGGGTTAACCTTAGCAATTTTATTTCTAAATTAGCTTCTTTTAAAGCAAGACTCATGAACAATCATTTCTGAATCTTTTTTCTCATATCATTTAAATTTGAAACAAGCCCCAAGAAAAAGAAAATAAGGACCTGGTTGTCTGAAGAACAAGCGGTACTCCTTTTCATTTCATCCCCTCTCTTCATTACTAGCATAACATTAGTCTGGATTTGTAGTGTTATAGTTGCATATCAAGTAGCACAACGAAATATATCTCCACCTTATATTAACTTAATTTGTTGCACATCCCCTTCCATTCTCTAATTGTTAATAATTATATTCTTTTTGATATTTATCAATAGCCCACGTAGTGAAGGTTAAGAGTATGCCATGTGTAAATTGAAAGTAGGTTTAGAGGTAGGTAGGTTTTGAAATTTTAGTTGCCCTAAAGCAAATTTAAAAAAAATTGGCCTTTAATAATAATTAATAATTTTTTTTAATAAAAAATAATAATAAAATTAAATTAAGTATATGTCTACTAATAACTGTTAAAAAAATAAATTAGGCCCCTATTATCAGCTATTAATAATAAATATGAAAAAATAAGTTTTAAGAGTAAACTTGTAATAACAATTTATGTGAAAAATCTAACCTTTAATAACAAATGTTGAAAAACTATGGTATAAATAATAATTATTTTAAAAAAAATTAGACCTCTCATTAGAACCTAATAACAAATATATTTAAAAAATTAGTTTTTTATAATAAATATTGAACAATAAATTTTAAAAATTAGATTTCTAATAACAAGTATTATTTAAAAAATCGTAACTCTAATTACAGATGGAAATAATTTTTTTTAGTAGTATATATTAATAAATATTAAAAAATAATTCTTTATAGTAGATATCTAATAATAAGTTTAATAGGTCTCTAACAACATTGTTAAAAATTGAAACCATAATATAATAAATATTATAAAATAAACTCATAATAATAGGTATTAGAAATAATAATTAACCTATAATAATAAATATAAAAACTTAAATTCTAATAATTCTTATTTAAAAATAAAATTAAATATATTTAATAAAAAATTAAATTTAAAGACCTTAGATAGAGAGTGACCATCAATGGTTAGGGTTTAGGGTTAGGGTTAGTGTTTAGGGGTTGGGGTTGGGGTTGGGGTTTAGGGTTTAGGGTTTAGGGTTTAGGTTTAGGTTTAGGTTTAGGGGTTGGGGTGTGGGGTGTGGGGTGTGGGGTTTGGGGCTAGGGGCTAGGGGCTAGGGGTTAGGGTCTAGGGGTTAGGGTTTAGGGTTTAGGGTTTAGGGTCAACGAACACAAGTCTCCGATCATATCGTTCATCAAAAGGAACTATGACAGAGCCTTACCTTCAAGCAGTGGAGTATCTCGACGTTCTCACTAAAACCGGTCAAAAAACCGGCGTTTCCAAGCCCAGGTACGTCTCTTCATTCTTTTGTCATCTTTTACGATTCTTCATTCTTCTAAATATAAAGGGTTACAATACAGGTACAACGGGCTCTTTTGTTAATTTATTTTAAAGAATTTCTACACACGTCTGTCAATTACGCTTAATAGAAATGATGTTATTTGCAGTTATCATATTAAAAAATAATCGGACAACCTAATTTAATCTATACGTGTTATTTGCAGTTTCTGCAATTTGGGTTATTAAAACTTTTGTGAATAAATATGCTGGTCCCTTCAAAATGGTAGTAATAAGTCAATTTGTTGATTTTTTTTTTAAAAAAATCTTTCAATGAACCACGAAGTTTTGATGCTTAACGTGGATTATGGAATTGAAAGTTTTCAAGTGGGCGGACGGGCGTTGCTTTTGGTCCTTAAAATTGGAACTGGGAATTGAAAAATTGCAAGATAGATTGGGGAGGCTCATATTTGATATGAAAGATTTTAGTTTAAGTATAGTTTGGTCAAGCTTTGATTATACAAGTATTCTTGTCAACCAGGGACTAGGCCTAATGGGAAAGGATTTACGTTTTTTTGTAAGCCTGAGATCTGAGAACACGTTTGGTCTTGGTTTCTGATTTTTGGGAAATTTCAGAGGAGACTGATTTTGTACTCTTAACTAAAATTTAAGATGTAAATTGTACATAGATGACGTCTATATAGCTTTGAACAATGAGAGATGGTTACTCATTTCCTTTGATTAGATTGAAAGTTGTGTATCTTGCTCTGTTTTCTTTTTGTTTAATTTATCTGGTCACATAATTAATTCGCTCCAATGGTTATCTTGTTATGATGTACATATCGCTTATGATTTCTGTACAAGGAATTCTCTATTATGGCAGTTTCTTGATATGTAACTCATTGTGTTCTCCTTCCAGGGGAGATGTCCATCGAGATGGGGATTACCATCGAGCAGTCCACGTTTGGATTTTTGCTGAGAGTACACAAGAATTGCTTATCCAAAAACGTGCAGACTGCAAGGACTCCTGGCCAGGGTTGTGGGATATCTCCAGTGCTGGTCATATATCTGCTGGCGATTCATCACTGATAACAGCACAGTAAGTGAATCCAATTTCAGAAGTCTTTGATGCTGCTTCTTTCTTCAGACTTCCTTATGCATTTGAAGCATTGTTTCTGTTTGTTCCATGCAAAAATATTATTCTCATATTTTTGTTTATCATTGCTACTCTATTCTTTTATGTGCTTGCTAGATTTGGTTAATATATTTCATTTAATATCTAATTAATAGTTTCCTGATAGTAAACCTAGCAGTTTCTGGAGTCGCCAACAAATATTTTTGTTGGGAAGGAAGTCATCTGAGTCCTTTTTTCTTTTTAAATCCCAATCCTTTTGCCCAACTTGATACACAGTTAAATATTAGCACTTTTTAAAATATTATTCAGCTTTTCTTTCATCTGTCTGGGGTAAATGATTCAAGAAATACAATCTGTTCATTTTCTTTAGTAGTGTCCTATTGTAATTTCCATGATTTGTTCTCCAAATTTGTGTTTTTGCACTATCAATGTTTGAATCCTTTTAATCCTGAGTTGCACTATCAAGTCATTGTGGTCTTTAATACAAGAAATACAATTTGACTTTGAGAAAATGGTTCATGATGCTTGCTTGTTTCCTTATATTCCTAAAAACAACTATCTGGAAGATGATCTTATTGTCCGTTCCTTTGTTAGTAAGTTCCAACACAAGAAATTCTTTAAGGATCAATATCTATTAATTTTTCTTTCTTCCTTGCTAGGCCCAAATTTCCCACCTTCCCCCTCATTTCTTATTTGGTGAATATATTATTGTTAGAAAATTTTCCCTTTTCGGGCTATCTGATCTTAAGACACAATGTTTGCTAAATATCTTATTGATGCAGGAGGGAGCTTCAAGAAGAACTAGGGGTGATCCTCCCAAAAGATGCATTTGAGTTGATCTTTGTTTTTCTTGAAGAATGGTTAGTTGATAAAGTCAGCTTTTTCTTTTGGTGAAATTTACTCAATCACTTTGTAATGCAACTGGTGCTGCAGAGAAACATAATTCTCTTCTGATTTCGATTACTTTTCAATTTCATAGGTTACTGACTATTTAAAGACTATAGAATACAACTTATGGTATAGTTAGTAGTCCTACTTACAACAAACTTCTTAATGGAAAGTTAGAGTGTTAATGAGCTTGGTTGTGAATAATGACTAGAAGCTACACCAACTGAACATTAAGAATGTCTTTCTTAATGGAAATTTAGAGGAGGTGTACATGAAAATATCCCCAGGCTTAGAGTTTGCAGGTTGTGAGAAGAAGGCTTGTCTATTAGAAAAGTCACTCTATTGTTTGAAACAATCCCCAAGAGCATGATTTGACAAATTCACAAAAGTTGTCATTGAGAGTGGATATCAACAGTCCTTAGCACACCATACATTGTTTTCTAAGTTAACTTCAAATAACTAAAGGGTTATCTTAATAGTGTACGTGGATGATATAATTTTGACAGATGATGATGATGATGAGGAAATAAGTCATCTGAAAAATTTGTTAAACAATGAATGTGAGATAAAAGACTTGGGAAAACTTATATATTTTCTAGGCATGGAGGTAGCTAGACCGAGTTTGATCATTACCAGAGAAAGTATGGCCTAGATTTACTCACCGAAACTGGAATACTAGGCTGCAAACTAGTCAAAACACCTATAGAAGCAGACTTGAAATTCAACCAAGGTGATTCAAGTCCAAAAACAGATAAGGGGATGTATCAAAGGTTAGTTGAAAATTTAATTTATTTATCTTTGACTAAACTTGGAATAGTTTTTCCAATTAACATTATTAGCCAGCATATGACTATCCTACTAAAGAACACATGGAAGCTGCAAAGAGGATTCTATGGTATCTAAAAGGGACATCAAGCCATTGTTTGATGTTCAAGAAAACCTTGGACAAGACGGTAAAGATCTTTACAAATTCTAGTTGGGTAAGTGAACTTACAGAAGACCGTCAACCAATGGATATTGTTCTTTCATTTGGGGGAACTTGGAAAAGTAAGAAGCATATAGTTGTTTCGAGTAGTAGTGCAGAGGTAGAATACATAGTATTAACCCTTGGAATGTGTGAAGGAATTTGGTTGGTAAAACTGCTCAAGGAGCTGGAAGTGAGTGAAGGTGAAAAGTTTGAAGTGTTCAGTTCTGCGACAATTAGTTTGCAATTCTGATCGCCAAGAACCCTATTCAACATGATAGAACAAAGCATGTTGAAATTGACAGACACTTCATTACAGAGAAACTCACAAATGAAGTGGCAGTCTTAAGTTATGTTCCTACTGAAGTGTAGGTATCAGACATTGTAACAAAATCTTTACTTAAAAGCTTTTTTTCCCGAGAAATTCAAACTGAGATTATACAATGTTATTCTCCAGCTTGAGGGGATTGTAAATTAATCTGATGTAAATAGTTGTATTTAATTATTATTATTAGTTTTAGTTAAAACCTACTACCTAGAAGATTTGAAAGTCTAATGCATGTAGGACTAAATGTCTGTTGTAAGTAGGACTCCTAATTGTATCCTAAGTCCTATTTCTAGTCTTTAAACGGCTATAATCTTTGTAACTTTGGAGATCATTCAAATACAGAAAGATAGATTTCTGTTTCTGTTTCTCTTCACTTCACTAATGCCCGTCTTTCTGAATTCAATTCTATTTTTTGTTCATCAGGCTTCAATATTTTTAATAAACAATTATCACTTGGAATAAAATTACTAGGAAAAGCATGGTTAAAATTTTCATTTTAAGCTCATAGTTGTATTGAGGTCCTTTTTCTTAGGGAAGAGTGTTTTGATCTATTGTTTTTTTTCTAGTTATGCTCCATCAATCCGATACAATGATCAAGACCATCTAGGCATTAAGATTTCATGTAGTCCTGCATCACTTTCAATCTATCGTTGTTACCAATACAATTCCGTGTTTATTTTCTTGAATTTTTTTTGTTCAATTGACGAATCTCAATATTGTTGTGATGCTTTAGTGGTTTTGTGTTGTTTTAAATTTCTTTTTGACTTAACAAATGTTGTTTCGTATGATTGCAGCATCACAAACAATGGCAAATTCATCAATAATGAATACAGCGATGTATACCTAGTAACAACCCTAGATCCAATTCCTCGAGAGGCCTTTACACTTCAGGTAAGGAAGTTAATCATTATTCTCAGTTGAACATTTCAACTCATTCAATGTTATTTGATATGTTTATACAACTCATTAATCTTTTCACTGGTTTTCTTTTCTAATTTTCGTTTTGATTGGAAAATTCCTTGCTGGTCTTACGTGAGTTCTGAGAAAAATGCCATTGTCAGTGATGAATTAGTAGAAACCAGTTAAACTAATCCTCACCCCTTTTTAAAATCTTCCAAAATATTTTGGACTGTCAAAGGGTAAGTGCAATTTAACTTTTGGTGCCTCTTTTAATGTTTGATCACATCTATTTATTAGAAAATCTATTTTTATTTTTAGTTTGAGATCTATCAGGCTTTCACAGATTTGCAGCACAATCCCTATTTTAAATTTATATCATTGTAGCTCTCATGTCTTTGTTCTATGGTCTGAGATCTCATTCTTAGGACTTCCTTCTTTACCATGATTGTCCTCATTTTTTTGGTTTTTTGTAAGGCTGTTGATGGTATACTTAATCAATAGTTCATTATACATCTTTTTTTCAATCATATATGAAAGTCATGCTTTGAAAATCTCAATTGTGAAGGGTAAATAAGAAATACTGATAAGTATTTTTTTTCTGCCTATAAAACTATCTGAAAATGTGAATGTTTCTTATTAGCTTTTTGCTTGATGACAGGATACTGAAGTCTCTGATGTAAAATACATAAACTATCTGAAAATGTGAATGTTTCTTATTAGCTTTTTGCTTGATAACAGGATACTGAAGTCTCTGATGTAAAATACATTTCTTTTGAGGAATATAGAAGTCGCCTAGCTGAAGCAGATCCTAAATACGTTCCTTATGATTTAAATAAACAGTACGGTCTTCTCTTTGATATTATTACAAAAAGGTAAGCCAAGTAACTATGGCCATGGTATTTAACAAAATTATTGTCAGATTCTCTCATTGTGTCATATTCATGTTGCCATTTCATGTTTTACCATTTCAAATACATGCCTAAGGTACAAAGAGATCAACGAGGCACACAGTCTAGTTCTACAAAAGCAACTTCGACGTTATGCTCCCGTTTCTCTGACTGCAGAGGTTGTCAACTTTCTGCAATTTTAATACTAGCTACTCAGCTTTTCTTGGTTGTTCTAACTATTGATACATATCAATATATCAACTGTAATCAATTTGCATGCATACATGATGTGTGTGATACGAGCAGAATATGTGTGTGTTGTATCCTATGGACACTTTTGTTTTTTTCCTTCAATACCATGTTATCTTACAGTTGGATCATGGACTCTCTGAAACAGGCTTACATACCTTGATTTCCTTTTATTTTTCTCCTTTTTTTGGGGGTAGGAGGTTTAGGTGGTGGTCTTTATATCATTTGTGCACCGTTGGGATCTTTCTATTATTCATAGAAACGTAGAGTTAGAGATGATACAGGAAAGGGTTGGTCTTATGATCACTTGTCTTTGCATAAAACAATCCATAGTCAGAATATACAAGATTTCTGCACAACTGTCTTCTACCACTTTTGAGTTTGTAAAAGATCAGTTGCGCTTTTTTTCTGGTTTAAACGTAATCTGGTGAAAAATGAGCCTTAATACATATTGAAGCTTATAATTATAAAGCAGGATTAACTTTTCTGCATGCTACAGCCTTTCTAGTGGCCAACTTCCATTACTGCATTCAAATATTGTATAACAGTCATACCTTTTCCAAGTATGGATTGAATTCTTTACCAAATCTATTCTCTCATTGCAGTTGACAGGGCTTACCCATGCTGACAAGGAGGCTTTGGTATTACTTATTAAGGCCGCAATGATTATGGATGAAATCTTTTATCTGCAGGTTGTATTTATGCATATGAGTAGACAAAAATCACACACACAAGTACCGAGATTCACACAAATATCTGCTATAGTCTTATAGCATGTCTATATAAGCCCCTAGTGAGAATAGCATTGTTGGTTTCGTTTTGCATGAACATGAGGGAAACTTTATGCTGCTGAATCGATGGACTAATGCAAAAATTTACAAGAACAAATGCAATAGAACTTTACTTAATATATATCGATAAAGATGAGTCGTTTTTAGTTGGCAAACAGGGGACAGGTCCATAATAACAAACTTTGCTAGTGTAGTATTTACAATATAGGTGGTTTTGATTGGTTTCTCTCATAACACTTCTGCAGTAGTCTTTGAGGTATCTAATTCACTTGTTGCTTCTCCTGTGAAAAGTTGTTTTCAGTTCAATGAGTCAAGTGATATTATAGGAGCAATTCAATGTGTTAGGCGATATTACAGGAAAGTATTAAAGACGTTATGTTCCCCAGAAAGTAAATACAAAAGATAACTTATATTTCTAGATTGGAATTGTAGAAACTTTCTTTAACTAATGGCACAACCTTGAATACATTTTAGATAAAAAGGCATCATCTAATTACTTGCATAGATATTTAAATAGGCATATGTAGGATACAATTCATAGTGGAAGTATTCATCATCACTATTGGATTTTGAGCAGGTTGCACAAGGGTGTGCAGGATAAACCATTGAAAATTAAAAATTTCAAGGATCTAATGATTCGATGTTTACTTATTTTAGAAACCACCTAAATGGAATAACAATAGAGAACTGTTGAAAAACGTAAGAATATAAAATTTACTTAATGAATTAAATCATTAAGGAAAATTTATTATTTAATTACATGATCCGTTCTGTCCTTTTTCGCATTTTCTTTTTACTTCTATTACGTAAAATACTTTGCATCAAAATTCCAAGGAACTTTTTCCAACAAAAAATTGCTACTTAATTTTTTCGAACTAAAACTTCTGTACTTAGTTTTTAGCGTAAAATTCTGTATCAAATAGCACCTAAAACAATTTGCTGGTGTAACCTGGTTTTAATGAAATATTTGTTTCCCGGTCTAAATTTTTTAAAAATTCTGGTTTTGTGAAGTTTTTTATTTACTTATATGCCATATTTATTGTCATAAAACACCTAAATTTTTTGTTATTTGGAAGGAAAAGTATTGATATAGTGGAAGATTTTGAAACCTTAACTGTAAAAGCATTCTAAATTTTAGCGAGCATAATGTAAATGCTTAATTGTTACGTCATGGCACCTCATTCTCATATTTGCCTTTGTTCTTTTTCTCCTCAATTATTCAGGTTTGGTACAGCAATCCAGCTCTAAGAGAATGGTTAAAGGAGCATGCCGATGTATCTCAATTGGACAACCTGAAATGGATGTATTATTTAATTAATAAGAGTCCATGGTATGTCTTTCTGCTTAGTTCTTTGGAGGGAATGTCTCTTTATCATTGATAATTCTTTCTTTATCAACAGGTCCTGCCTTGATGAAAACGAGGCATTTTTAACAACTGCAGACTCGGCAGTAAAACTTCTTCCTGAAGCTACAAAGCCTATCACTGGGTGGAAGGGTGTACAGTATAGAGCTGCATTTCCAATGCTAAAACCTTCTGCTGCAAACTTCTACCCTCCAGACATGGACAAAATGGTAATGCAGGGAATTTATCATGTGCTGCGAAGAATGGTTTTTGATTATACATGTGACTATACAACAATATTTCCAGCTTAGCCATCTAACATTACTTTTAAAATGGGATAGACTGACAAGTTTCATTTTTTTCATAGGAATTTGAATTATGGACTAAAAGTCTAAACTTGAATCAGCAACAGGATGCCATGAGTTTTTTCACTGTTATTAGGAGGCACAATCAAGTAAACTGGGACTCTTCGCTTTACAATCATATATTTGATGGCTCACATCTTTCAGCAGGGTCTACTTGTGATCTTTATAGCATTCCTTACTCCCAAGAATATCATTCTTTCCTGACAAGAGCTTCTGATCTGTTGCATAAAGCTGGCGACCTTGTCGGCTCTCCTAGGTATGAGTATGTCAGTTTTTGCCCTGCTGTCTCGTTTATTACTCATACTTTGAAAGGTTATACCATCAACTAAAATCTCTTTAGTCGTTTGCCTTTATAGTTTGAAGAGGTTTCTCCACTGCAAGGCTGACGCCTTCCTTTCAAATGACTATTATGACTCCGATATAGCTTGGATGGAACTGGTTAGTTGTTGCTAATTTTTTTCTTTCCACTTGTTCATGTTACTTTCTCATTTTTCAATGACCAAAATTTTAAGAACACATTTATTATGACACGATTTAAAAGAATACTCATGATAATAGATCAAACATATGACTGCCTCCTGAGGCAATTTGCTCGAAAAATACTTATCTAGGAGGGGAAACTTTTACCACATAGATAGTTGGAACAAATCTCAAGCTCTCTCATCAAATATCACAGTTTATGTTCAACATAGGCCGATTTTTAATAATTTTGAATACTACCTAAACAGAGTGGTTTGTTTATTTTTATTTTTAATGTAGACAGTAGCCGCCCATTCTCTACTACTTTTTTTCGCTTCATTAAATTCTACTTTTGGTTTTTGATTTTAAAAATATTACTATTATGTTTTGATGCCGATATGCTTAATTTGGTATTGTTTCAATTCCTATTGTATTGAACTAACTGGTTCTCTCTCTGTTTGATTTTCCTACTTTAGGATTCTAAATTGGATGTTACCTTTGGTCCATATGAAACATATGAAGATTCATTGTTTGGCTACAAGGTAATATACTCATATCAATGAAGAAAAATAGAATTCTATTCTGATTTAGATTACTTTTAATTACATAGGTTACCAACTATTTAAAGACTATAGAATAGGACTTATGGTCAAGGATAAGTAAATCGTTTTTCCAACTAACCTTTGATACAACCCTTTGTCAGCTTTAGGACTTGAATCATCTTGTCTGAACTTCAAACCTGCATCCATAGGTGTTTCAGCTGGTTTACAGCCTAACAATCCCATTTTAGTGAGCAAATCCGTGACATATTTCCTATGATTAATCACCAAGCCTAGGTCTTTTATCTCAAATTCCTTGCTCAACAGAATTTTTAAGTGGTCCATTTCTTTATCATCATCACCTGTTAGAATTATATCATCCACATACACCATCAAAATAACACTGTTATTAGAAGTTACCTTCAAAAACAATATATGGATTGCTAGGGACTGCTTAGATCCATCTTTAAGAACCACTTTAGTCACATTCTGCAAACTCCAGCCCTGGAGGAACTTTCATATCAATCTCTTCTTCTAGATTTCCATTAAGAAAAGCATTCTTAACGGTTGGAATCTGTTTTAACCTAGTATAATTGTTTGTTGTAATATATGAATTTTCGTGGATGTTATATATAGCTGATTAGATTCACGAATTTGCTTAGGCTACATTTGAAGCATTTATTGGAGTTCGGGATGAAAAAGCAACTGCTCAACTTAAATTGTTTGGTGATAATCTGCAGGTAATGTCATTCATATCCAAAGTTCTCAATTTTATTCTGGTAACTTGCTAATTTCTATAAAAATATTCTACATTTTAGGTTTTGGAACAAAATCTTCCTATGGACGATGCATATAAATCAAAGGACATCATTGCTGCTCCAATTCGTGTTGTCCAGCTTCTTTTTAATGCAGGGGTAAGTTTTGGGGAGCTTTGAGAAAAGTCTTCCATGAAAATCAGATGTTTCTTTTGGCAGTATTAGTAATGCACATGTTCACCCTCAGGAATGCAATGTTTGTATGCATGCATTTTATAACTAATCTTTTAAGGACTGTGTGAGAAACAGAGTGCATACCAACTAACAGACTGCATAATGCTTGAATACTTCATATTAATTATGGTTTAGATACTTTTTTCCCCATCCCCTTCAATATTGAATTTTCCATTTGTATATTTGTTCTATCGTTAACATTATTGTGTTTAGACATAAATACAATAAGAGAGTAAATGAAGCATCAAATGTGATCAGACTGAAGAGAAACAAAAGAGAACATAACTCTATTTTTGTATATTCGAATAATGAATAAAAAAGTTACAAAGATCACATCCTTTTATAGGCTTAGTATAGGACTTTGGGTAAAATTAGGAATCCTATTTACAATAGTTTTTTAATCCTACTTACATTAGGATTCCAACAAGTAATAGACTTTTACTAAAACTACTAATGAAACATAAATAATTATTAAATACTACTATCACAGACATACTCCTGTGTGTTCTGGGTTGACTGATTAACCAGTTTACAAACTCAAAAGTGGATTGTAGGAATGAAAGAATGAAACACAACTAGCTACTCATGTCTTTCAATTCACCATTTTGGACAAAATTTTGATGCACAATGAGTAGAAAAAGAATGGCTGTTGTTGCCTTCTAGTACTATTGAGTAATTGTGGCTGCAAAGTTGCTATGTGTTTATTTATTAGATAATCCTCAAATTCATCATAATTTTATTTCATTGTAATGTTTTGCCGGGAAAGCCATGTTTTTTAATTTTTTGTTCTTAATTAGTTTCAGTTTCTCTAGAACTTCCTTTAACATATTTGTATTTACATCAGGATGTGAAAGGCCCTCAGACTATTGCTTTCAATCTACCAAATGATGAGCGTATAGTAAAAGATCGAGGAACAGCAATGGTTATCCTTAAGAATGTTTCGGAAGCAAAGTAAAAAATTCTCTTCAATTTTTTTAAAGTAATGGCGCCCCATTAAAACCCCTCACTAAAACCAGTTAAAAAAGACCCTCTCTATAATAGTGAGGGATTCTCTTCAATGTTCTTTAATCATTGTTGAACACTTGAAGTTGCTCCTATTTACTAATATGTTGTGGCACACATTTCTGTAGTTCTTAATCATTATTCAATTTTAACATCCTAATCAGGTTCAAAGAGATTCTTCAACCCATAGCTGATGCGTGTATTGCAAAGGAACAACATGAACTTGTAGATTTTGAGTCCTTCTTCACTCATACAATCTGCCATGAATGCTGCCATGGGATTGGGCCTCATACCATATTCCTTCCTGATGGCCGAAAGTCTACTGTTAGATTGGTTAGTTATAATGTTTACTTTTTATTTATGTTTTATTTATCTATTTGTAGAATATGTCTAGCATTTTCATTACAAGCATAACTGACACAAGATCAAATCCTTCCAAAAGCAGTTTTTTTTTTAATTTAATACCGTTTAACCCTTCTGTTTTAACATAGTTTCAAACCCTTGTAAAGCACTTTTTTAATTCTCTTTTAATCCTTTCTTCTAATTTTCAAATATCAATTAACTATGTACATATTTCAAAACTCATAACCTGTGAGTTAGTTGTTGATTTGAAATTTTTACTTTTGTCGGATAAATAATTAATTTTATTTAAAATTTATTATTAATCTCGTGTTGTCTTTTTTGTTCAATAGTAGAAGATCATCTTATATTAACAAGTGTCTCGTTTACACCCATAATCAACTTGTGGTATCTAGAAACATTGCAGAGGCAAAGTTTAAGACAATAACCCTCAGAATATGTGAAGGAATGTGGATTGTGGCAGAATTTAAGGCAATGACCCTTAGAATATGTGAAGGAATGTGACTTAAAAGTTTCTCAATGAACTGAAGTTGGATTAAAATCAGGAATTTGAGGTTTTCGGTGATATTCAATCAACAGTGAGTATTGCTAGAAATCATAGCAACATGACACGTTTAAGCACATCAAAATTGATAGGCATTTCATCTATGAGAAGATGATAATGGTGTTGTGAGACTAAACTATATTCCTACTAAAAAATAATCTACCAATATTTTCATCAAGGCACTTGTAAGAATGACCTTTGATGAGTTTTCATCCAAATTTGGAGTATACAACATATACTCTCTAGTTTTAAGGGGAGTGTAGGTTAATAACATGTAGATTAGGAGTTATAATTTTATCCTAACTAGTAGCTTGATTGTAGAGAAATTCTATTTTATTAAAAGATAAGATACTTATCCTTTAGGTTGGCTACTTAATGTAAAACTGTGTAAAAGTCTATAAGAGGACTTTTTTTTTGTACATGAATAAAATAACAACAGAGAAGATTTTAAAACTCTATGTTTTTTACATTCTTGATATTTGGTCAAAGACTCAAGTGTGAGTTCTTTGTGTTTTTTTTATTAATTCAAATACGAAACATTATCTTATAGACTAGATACAAGAATTTAACTTAAATTGTAACTACACTAGTTGATCTCCTTATATACACTTAGGATAGCAATTACGGTTAGGGTAATTATCTCATGCATAAGCGTTCGTGGAAACTTTGTCTTAGTTTTTGGGTTTAGGGATTTTATTCAAGGTCTAGTATTTAAAGGTTTAAGTGTATGAGTTTTGGATGTAGGGGTGTGGTTAGAATATAGGTTTAAAGGATAAATTTTGGGGTTTATATGTGAAAATTTAAATCCTTAATCATATTACTCTAAACCTAAGCCCTAATCATAAATCCTAAATTTTAATCATAACCCCTAAACTCTAAACCCATGCACTTAAATCTCTAAACTCAAAATTGAAATTGGGTCTCTAAACCCTAAAACTAGATCTCTTTTAGAAGTTTTTTATTTTCCCCACCAGTGCATGAAATATTTTTCCTTAATATTAAAGTAAATTTTAGTAGATAACTAATACTACAATGAGGTTAATCTCTATGAGTAGGGTTAATCTCTATCAACTACACGTTTACAACCTCCGGATGATCCTTTGTGTTTCATGTATATTGAACTCGATGCAATGAAACTTTAATCTTTTTTATAAAAATATTTATAGTATATAATACATTTCATAGCACATGTTTAAATATATTTTTTCTAGACATTGGTAAATGACATTTTTTATTTGTTCAAGAGTCAGGATTAGGTTTACAAGTGTTCTGTGATTATCTATGCTTTTCACTGAGATTTCTCTCTCCCTTCTGCATTAATCTGTCTATTGACATTTTTCTTTGAAGTTCTATGGAGTTTCCTAGAGTTACTAGTTTACTTAAGAGATGTGTCTTTTTTTTAATTATTTATGGCATCCCGTGGTTTCTGTTTTACTTTTTCATACAGGAGCTTCAAGATTTGCACTCGGCATTGGAAGAAGCTAAAGCTGACATAGTGGGTCTTTGGGCACTGAAATTTCTAATCAGAAAGGTTAGTAACAAAGTCAAGTTTTATTGTTTTCATTTATATGATATCATTACTTGTGACCATCAAGCATAGATGACTCATACATTTTAGCTGATGCTGTTTACAATTTGTTCCAATTGCTTTATCTTTGGGGTTGGAATTTCAATTCTTTGCTGCAATTTACTAGTATTCTCAATTGCTTTAAGATCTGCTTCCCTGCTTCTTTTTAAAGAATAAACAATTTTCTAATTTCAGTCAACCAAAAATGACTTCAAAATGATAATCTACCTAGATTCTAATCCCATCCAATAAGAGTAATTTACTCTTGGTGGGTTGCTAAGATTTAGGAGTAGAGGCCGTGAATTTTGTAGTTCAGAATTGTCATTTAAGGTGTATTTTTAGGTTTATCGGAAGTTATCTAAAAGGTTCTGTGAGAAAAGGGCCATGGTAGCTGGAGATACAATGACGGTGATTTGTGTGTGATCGATGGTTAGGGATTTGATGTTTGAAAAGAATGAAGAGGATATTTTTCAGAGAGAACTAGTCTTAGTATTCTAGGTAATTCTCTCTTGATTTTATTCTTAGAAAGAGTACATATTTATATACAAAGACTGACTTAGTATTCTAGGTAACTAAAGATACGATCCTTAGTATTCTAGGTAACTAAAGATACAATTCTAGATATGATTTCTAAAGATATTCTACTAAAGTTGACTTTTTAAAAGTAAAAAATATATAATATATTCCCATACTTGACCTAGAATAATACCTTCCCATAATTATACGTACTAACCTACACTCCCCCTCAAACTGATGTGTATGTGCCTTGGTAAAAATATCTGTAACTTGATTCGTGGTAAGAATGTAGTTAAGCTTCACAGTCCCATTGATGACCTTCTCTGAGATGAAGGTTTGAGATTTTGCATTCAAATGCAAATAGATCAACATCTTTGCTGGAAATAATCTCTTTACAACTCCAATTTCATATGTTGTTTCATAAAGAAAAATGCTCACCCTTTTGGGAGTCATTGATTTGAACAATCGGGACAAAAGCATGTTGTTCTTGCGCAACCATTATTGATAAAATGCAGCTTTTGTTACTGGTTTCTATATCTCTTTCATCCCTCTTGAGATGTCTTCCAGCTTTCCTCTTTCATTCATGGTATAGGAATAGTTGCTGCCATTCGACTTATGGTATGCTTGAGATAATTAATGCATCAGTAGGAATATCAAGACTGAAAAACTGAAGCAGTTTTTGAATGAAATTTCTGATGCGAACGATGTAGACATAGCTAGTTTTTCTCATAATTTCTTAGCTGAAATCTGCCACCATTGGACAATGGTCATAAGAATTTACACTCCCCCTTAAGTTGGTAGGTACACATACCAAAGTCTCATCTTGGATAATTTGATGTGGAATCCCATCAAAAATATTATCTAGTTTTTCTTTAGGGCTAAACTAGAACATTTTCTCCTATCTTTTACAATGCATGACTAATTTAGAACCATATATATTTTTTTCAAGGCTAAACTATAACCTTTCACTATCTTTACAGTGGATGGCTAAGATAGAACCAAATAGTTTTTAAGGTTAAACTATAATCTATTTATCTATTTTATTTGATTGGTTAAGATAGAACCATTATATAGAGAATAAAAAAACAAATTTAAACGAGAAAAAATTTCACCAGAGATGTAAGTTTCTAATGAGGGAGAAACTAAGGAATGAGTGTGGTCCAATGACAACAGTGAAAATAAAAACGTTTATTTGAAAGAATAGATCGTCGATTTGCTTTTGATTAGAGATAGCAGCAATGGTGACAACATGAAGATCGATGGTGACTCTGATACCTTGTGAGAAATGGGTCATGGTGGTCGAAGATACAATGAATCATGGTGATTTGTGTGTGATCGGTGGTTAAGGATTTGATGTTTGAAAAGAATGATGGTACCTGGATTTTATTCATAGGAAAGAGTACATATTTGTATACCAAGACTAACTTAGTATTCTAGGTAACTGAAGATACAATCTTAGATATGATTTCTAAAGATATTCTACTAAAGTTGATTTTCCAAAAGATACATATTATATTTTCCTATACTTAACCTAGAATATTATCTTCCCCATAATTACATGTACTAATCTACAGGTTCTTTGGTATTTAAATAGCTGATTTGAGTAAGACAATTTTTTGAGTCTATCAATTCGTTGAAACACAACCATTTATATTCCATGTCAACGAAGTGTTTGGTTCAATTTCGATATGCTTCCACAGGAATTTAATCGTTGCAATGCCTCAAATCTAAGTACAGAATAGCATGACTGCTTCCCTTCCCCTTCCAAAATTTTGACATTCCAATTTGAAAGAATGTTTACACAGCACTCTGAGAATTATTCTTTTTTTCTCGTTATTCTGTTTATTTGGTACTTACGATTACCAGGATTGAGCCTGGTTCACTAGGAGTTAGGGACTAAGACTCAACAGTCTACCAACTGATGATAAAGTAGTTGCTTTTTTAAGAAGAAATTTCAGCCGATGACATTTTTAACTTAAACATCCCAACAGCATGCGTCTTGTTTGTGTAAGAACATAACTTTAAAAAAATGATCAATTCAATTAGATATGATCTTTTTCAATAAGTTTATTCTGAGGACTGCAATTAATTGAAACCACCACATACGAAGAACTGAACATTGACATTAGAGAATGCATATGACCTGGCTGGTGAGTATTACTTCCTTTCTCTGAAACTCTGTAACATTCATTCTTAGAAATTCCTGGCTTTCAAGTAATACCTCTATTGAGAGAAACTTAAAGAGTGCTAGAGTTTGGATAGAAGAGGAGTTTATTCAGATCCTTCTTGTTCCAATATGATACCCTGCTACTCCCACCACTGACCAATCCTTAGAATGCAGTTAATTTCTTCATGTACTTGCACTAATCTATGTTTTGCACTAATCTATTCGTTATCTATTTGAGATGGGTATTCTCAATCAAGCTTAAGTCTCAAACACCCAATAAAAGGACATGGAATCAACTTCAAACTTGAACCTCATATTATCATAAAGGAATCTGGAACAGATGATGGCACACATAATTCATATTATGTGACGAATTAGTTAAGAAGTTTTGCATTTGTCGTCTTTCTTTTTCTTTGTGCATACATCAGTTATCATCTTTTGTTAAGGTTTTGTGCATTCTTGACAAATGATACGATAAAGAACTATGAAAAATAAAGGCTTACCGTGGTCAATTGCTGTTTGTTTTTACATCTTCGAGCAGCATTTACTTCCAAGTGATCTGGAAAAATCCATGTATGTTTCCTTCCTAGCGGGATGCTTTCGCTCAGTTCGTTTTGGCTTGGAGGAAGCTCATGGGTAAGTGAACCGTCAACTGTTCACTAGTAAAAATGCTTTTAATGGTTGTTACTGACCATTCTTGATTTGCTGAAAAATTTCAGAAAAGGTCAGGCATTACAATTTAACTGGTTATTGGAAAAGGAAGCTTTTGTTTTTCATCCCGATGAGACATTTTCCGTCAATTTTAACAAGGTACAGCACTTTCGGATTTCAACTTACATAAATATTTTTAATTAAGTACTTCCACCAAATATAATGTTTTCTTTTGTTAGGTTGACGAAGCAGTTGAAAGCTTGAGTAGGGCTATACTTACCATACAGGCTAAGGGTGACAAAGAAGGTGCAAGTTTGCTTCTGCAGAAGTACTGCACCATGACACAGCCATTGGAAGTCGCATTGCAAAAGCTGGAATCCATTCATGTATGTCCTGCAACATTCTATTATACTTTTATTAAAACACTTGCTATTGGTTACCTACCAATTATTTCAATATTTAATTATTCTTAGCATATTTTAGGGATAAAAGGGATAGAATATAAATAGCTTTATGCTTTAATGTCTTATATCTCAAAGTTTTCCTTAGGTGTAATTTCTATAGGTTCATATAAACATGAGAGTAAAAAAACATATTTTTCATACAAGTAATAAACTTTTGAAGATAGATGATGCCACTGTATGGTTTCATGTTTTCGGTAGGAATAAAAGTAATTTGCCAATTGAATCTTCTGATAAATGATTATGATAAAAATATTAAATTAAGGTGCCTGTTTCGAGTATTTTTACTTGTATTATTTTGCTTTCATCTTTTCTCAGGTGCCCGTCGATATAGCTCCCACATTTCCAGTGGCTAAACATTTGTTGGAATGAAGATTGATGTTATGTGGTTTGGACAAATAACCATGCTGCTTAGAATTAAATTTACACACACGAAATAATGCTTTTTAGCGGTAGGACAATTTATTGCAATATATAAAGATTTGTCTATTGGGCGAATCATCCCTTTCATTAAAGCATAATTTGATATCATTTTGCTTATGCTACTTTTCGCATTATGCTAATATTTGCATCTTTTATAATATATGGATTCAGTTAAGAACTAGATAATTTTATTTTTTAATATCCTTAAAACACTCATTGAGCTTGGGCAATTTATTTATATGTTTTATTTACATTTATTAATATACACACTGAATTTTATAACTTACACTCAAAACTTTTTTTTAGATATTTTTGGATATATTTTTTGTTTGAATGTTATAATAATTCCAAGTAAATCATTATCACATGTATACAGAGGTAGATTATTTTGACACGTTTCAATTTTTAATTTATTATACATGCATACATCATACCCTGAATCTATTCCCACATATACATAAATCACACGCATACATGCATGTAACAAACAGACAAAACTATATAATTATATAGTGACGCTAGAAATAAAAAGAGCTAAACACATATTTAATATTACTATTATTTATTTATTAAAACATGTTTTTATTTAATATCCATAAAATAATATTTATTTAAAATATTATGAAATATGTAAAATTAACATTATAAAAGAATAATTTTTTTACATGAAGATTGCCTAGAATTTACTTTTCACACAAACTATATAATTATATTATATAATTTTAAAATATAAAAATTAAACACTAAATTTTAATTGCAAATTATAATTTTTTATATATTAATGTGTACCACTTATAAAAAAATTATCAACACATGAAATATTTTTTATATATATTTCTTGAAAAAACTTTTTATATAAATGTAAAAAGGACTTTGCTTTAGGAACTTAAACGAGAAATAATCAATAATTTCAAAAGAAAACAAAACTTAATGAATATGACACTTGTTATAGAATACAGAGTTGGCCCTTTGATTTTTCATTAGGCATTGTTTTTTTATCTGTTTCTTTTCTGTTTATTTTATCTGTTGTGTAATAATTCTTGATGTTATTTATTTATTTATTATAAAACAATAAGTGTTTCAATGATACCAAAACTTACAATTACATGTAAAATTTAGAGTTCAGTTATAACTAAATGATACTTATAACCAAATCAATTTAAATAATAAAAAATGACTTCCAAATTTATTAATTATATATTTGATTCTTAAAATAAAGTCTCTATTTTTTTATGTTTTTGTAGGTCGGTGTGGTTTCAAGCTCGACAACAAAAATTAACTTATTCCTTTATATGGCATAAAAATTAAAACCACACCAACCCACAATAAAAACAACAAAAAGCAACCTCAAGACCCCCAACACTATCATTTTCTGATGAAAGGAAATGAGGCTCTGCTGTGATATTCTAAGACACCACCATTTTCTCTCATATAATGAATGCCCAAAAGCCTCTCTTTCAGACATTTAGCCTAAATAGATCATTACTTGGTGCTTCGGTGAATTTTGAAGATTAATTTCAATTTTCTTGAAAACGAGACCTAATCACTATCGAGATTCTGAATCGTATTACTCTAAAACTTGAACCATAATCTAAACCCTATATCATAACCTTAAACTCTAATTCTAAACCCTAAACTTAAACCATAACCTTAATTTTAACCTTAAATTCTAACCTTAACCATAAACCATTACCCTAAATTTAAACCCAAACCTTAACTCTTATTTAGTGTTTCGTGTTTGGCACGGATCTAGAAATGTAGTGTTTATGGTTTTGCATAGATCCCAAGGTGTAATGTTTAAGGTGTGACATTATTGTAAAGCAATAGTACTTTGTAGAAGAAAACAAAGCCTTTTATGTTCAATACCAGATTTTGTTTGAGGCCTTGAATGAATGAATGCTTTGCCCGCCCATGTGGCATGTGCTGTCCAATTGTATAAGACACCTACTAAGTTATACTCGTTTGATTCAAGGGAGAATGCCCAAGGGAAAATTTTTGCAATGGAAGCATGTGCTGAGGATATGTAAAACAATACATCAAGCAAGTGACTGAAAAAGGAACTCCCACATGGCCAACCACACCCAAATAAATGCAAATAATTTGATATTGGCTTCACATCCAACAAAATTTGAAATATCTTGGTCAGTCCAAACTTCAAACACCAATTTGCTACTTTACACCTTTAATTTTTCGGAATAATTAAAGAGAAAAAAAAAATCAAAGCAGCCTTCAATTATGTTTTTGTTTGCAATTTGTACCATCATTTCAGTTTCTCTTCATCCTCATCCTCTTGTTTATTACATGATTCTTAGAATTCGGACCCTTCATTTGGAGGACTCTTGAAGGTCTTCTTTTCCTGCTCGTCTTTCATAACATCGCCTTAATTTGTCTTCCTAAAATTTTCACTTTTCAAATTCATCTCAGCCCTTGTCTTCAATGCCTCCAGCAACTCACTGACGGCTTTTGTTTGGATCGTCGGTTCTTGATTAACACTTCGCTAATATCACCTGGGGTCATCTCTGCCTTGTCGATTACTTCACCAAGTTCTTTCAAATATTCAGCATCCAAATCAGTTTCATCGCACCCCAGATAATCCTTCAACAGAATCATCAATGCAGGGTAGGAGCAATAACTCATGAAAACGTGCATATCCATCCTCCCACATCGGAGCAATACAGGGTCAAGCCTCTCAACGTGGTTGGTTGTGAACACAAAAATCCTTTCACTCCCACAACATGACCATACCCCATCCGTGAAATTCAATAGCCCCAAAAGTGTGATAGAATTACCTCCCTCTTCACCCAGACCTGAACCTAGACCCGACCCACATCTCATTTTAGGGTTATAGTAGTTTCTAGTGCCTGTACTGTTATTATATATATATATATATATATATGTATATAATAAATTGTAGACAAAAATGTTATAATATATTTTTTATTAGAATTATTTGCTATATTTTATTAATTTTTTATTCATAAGTTTTTTATATATAATTTTTTATTTTTTGCGGATAAAGTTAGTTAAACAAAAAATTAAACATCTAAATAAATAATTTTACTTAAATAACTCTAAAAGATGATGCGTCAAAGCAAAAGAAATGTCCAATTGTAAAAAAATATAGACTCACGCGTAGAACTATTATTTGTGTACCTTGTTTCAGAATAGGATTCAACAACGGAGGCCTAGCATATAGCTTGAACGAGCATCCAAATTCCAAACACGACGATAATGAAAGAGATAATAGACAAATAAATAAATAAAAACATCAAAAGGCGGTAAGGGAAGAGAGAGAACATTTACGGAGGAAACGGCGGAGCTACGTCCCTTTCTTAACTCAAATACATTGCATGTAGATTTTTTTTAATGTGTATTGTCGCATACCCAAACCTCTCTCTTCTCACCATAAAAACCAACCCCCTTTCCTTTCCCATCTATCTTTCATTGATCTTCTTCCTCCACACTTCCCATTTTTCTTCTCCCCTTTTACCCTATTTGATAGTGTTTTTGTGTCCTTCTAGCTCTCCAATCCATCTCATGCATTTATTTCTTCAAGCTATATACTTTGAAGTCTTAGCTATATGCATTTGTTTCTTCAAGCTATATATTTTACCTCCCAAGTTTTTATTTTTTATTCTTTATCTATACTCATGTCAAAGCTCTTTTCTTTTAGTGTTTTTTCTCTCTTTTCTTTATCTCCGAGTTCATAGTCTTTTAGCAATTCCATCCATCTTCTTTGTCTCAAATTCAAGTCTTTCTGAGTCAGGAGGTATTTAAGACTTTTGTGATCAGTGTATAGGTAACACTTCTCACCATATAAGTAGTGCCTCCATATTTTGAGGGCAAATATGATAGCAGCTAACTCGAGGTCATGTGTCAGATAATTCAGTTCATGAGGCTTCAATTGTCTAGATGCATAAGCAACCACATTATTTCCTTGCATCAAAACACATCCTAGCCCTGAATGTGAAGCATCACTATACACAGTGAATTCTTTTCCGGATTCCGGTTGAACAAGAACGGGAGCATGGGTCAAAGCTTGTTTAAGCTGATCAAAGCTTCTTTGTTGGTCCTCTGACCATTCAAACAATTTATCTTTTCTAAGAAGTTTTGTTAAGGGCAAGGCAATAGTGGAAAATCCCTTAACGAACCTCCTATAATATCCGGCTAAACCAAGGAAACTCCTAACTTCACTAACATTTTTCGGAGATCTCCAATCTAGTATAGTCTGCACTTTCTTTGCATCGACTTTGATTCCTTCTGCCGAGATGACATGGCCAAGGAATGACACTTCCGATAACCAAAACTCACACTTGGAGAACTTGGCGAACAATTGACGTTCACGGAGAGTTTGCAAAACAATTCGGAGGTGTTCTGCGTGCTCCTCCTTATCCCGAGAATACACCAGAATGTCATCAATAAAGACGACCACAAACTTATCAAGATATGGCCGGAAGATTCGATTCATGAGATCCATGAATGCAGTTGGGGCATTAGTTAACCCAAATGACATCACCAAGAATTCAAAATGGCCATAACGAGTTCGGAAAGCCGTCTTAGGAACATCTTCCTCTTTTACTCTCATCTGATAGTACCCCGATCGAAGATCAATCCGAGAGAACACCGTAGCATTCTTGAGTTGATCAAACAAGTCTTCAATTCTAGGCAATGGGTACTTGTTCTTAATGGTCACCCGAATTAATTGTCGATAATCAATACAAAGCCTCATGGTGCCATCTTTCTTCTTCACGAACAAAACAGGAGCACCCCATGGAGATGAGCTGGGACGGATGAATCCCTTATCTTGTAGCTCTTGGAGTTGCTTCCTAAGCTCTTTCAATTCAATAGGTGCCATTCTATAAGGTGCAATTGACACCGGGTTAGTCCCAGGCTAGACTTCTATCCCGAATTCAACTTCTCTAGTCGGAGGAATACCAGGAAGTTCCTCTAGAAAAACATCAACAAATTCGGATACCACTGGGATTTTCGGCAAACCGAAATCATATTCATCTTGCAAAGCCATGGCAGCAAAGATCGAAGTTGGCTTCTTATCAATTAGGAGGATTGACTCCTTTCCCAAACCACGAAGGTACAATCTTCGATTCTGACAGTCGATCCAAGCTTCATGTTTGGTCAACCAGTCTAACCCCAATATTAGGTCAAACTCACATTCCGGCAGTACAAATAGATCAATTCGAAAAGGAATGTTCCGAATTATGATCGGAGAATCTTTACAAACAAGGTTAACATTCATTATTCCTCCTACGATTCTGTCTCAAGTCGGACACTAATTGATCGAACATCCCCTTCATACTTAGGAGACATTCCCTCTGAACATCTTGTATAACCGGGGCTACCATCTCGGGGGCAGCTTCCATGGGAGGTAACTCTTGTTCTTGAGGAGGATTCGGTTCGATCCTCACATTTTCATTCTCATTGGAGGAGCCCTCGAGACTTTCATCCCCCAAGGCTAATCTCGTGTCTACCATACTACAAAAGATAGGCAAACATTATTCAATTAAGCAAGAACACAAGCAAGTACGGTATAAATAACTCCTAGGTGGCATAGTTCAATCCTATATGATGTATGCATATCACTTTCGGTCAGAGAATCATACAACCGAAAGCTCTGATACCAATAAATGTGACACCCTCACCCCGGGTTAGGAGACGGAGGTGTCGACCGGACATTCAAACTTGTAAATTTAGACCAATGTTGTATCTAATTCCCGAATATTTTGATTATTTGTGAATTAACTCAAGACAATTATGTATAAAGCCTATTAATTTTGAGGCCAATTTAAAACTTTTTCGTTCTTTATTCAATTTACCAATTCGATTCCTAAATTTCTTTTCATCTATCAATTACAATTCTGATTGAGCTTAATCAAAACATCTAGCCTAACTTTTATTCATTTAATTATCATTAACATACTCTTATTGATTAAGCCAATTTCCACTTTTCAAGTTAACCAAAATTAACTAGGGGTATCGATACTCCCTATAAAGGGGTATCGGAACGAGGGTATCGAACCCTAGTTCGATACAGGTCAACTATGTTGACCCGTTGACCATGGCTGGGGAGCCTAGTTCAAAACAGGTATCGATGCAATTTCGATTCTAGAAGCCCTAGCATCGAACCATGTATCGATGCTAGTCTTCCTCGTTGACTTGTTTGACTAAGGATGAGTAGCCTGGTTTGATACTGGCATCGATGCCATTTCGTTATTGGAATTCCCAGTATCGAACCAGGTATCGATGCTGGTCTATTCCAAAGACTCAATGATTTAAGGCAATAATGGCCTGGCTCGATACTAGCATCGAACCAGGGGGATCTTAGTGAGGCTTGGCATCGAACCAAGCTTCGATGCCATTATGAATCTGTCAAAGGTGGTATCGATACCCATGTAATTGGTATCGATACCCTCGGTTCAATTTCCAGATTTCCAATCCTTTAAAACACTTAGACTCTACCAAAGGCCACCTATAGGGTCTCAACCATTTCTAAACCATAAGGGACAACATACAACATAATTAGACATCACTCATCAATTTGCTACCTATATGCTTAAGCCAATTAATCATCCAAACCATTTACCATTCGCATAGACATTCTCAAATTTAGTTCTATGCTATGTATGTCAACATAGTTATCCTACAATTTTCAATTCCACATATGTAAATATTTTTCTATCAAGACCAATATGTATTCAATGGACCTAGTCCTTAACTACCAATGCTAGCATAAATAAGACTTCCATAACGAATAGCCTAGCTTCATTTGATCATGATACTTATAGGCTAGATGCACAAAACAAGAATCTATGCAAGTTTAGACCACAAGCTAAATCTAATATTTCAACATGCCTTATGGCTTACAAACCAAGACAAATAACAAGCCATACATACAAAACCATGGGACAAGTCCTCAAATGCAAGATGCTAACATATCATGTTCACTAATGCCACCATTCTAGGAGTTAACGAAACCTTACAAAATACCATACATTTGCTTGCTTGCTGTCCTTGCTCCCGATCAATCTCGATCTAGCTTCTTAGCTCGATAACCTGTTAATTGGGAAGGAGGAAATACGAGTGGTAAGTACTATGAAGTACTTAGTGAGGTGGCCCTAGTCTAACCAAATTAAACATTTATAACATAACAAGTAGCATACTCAATTCAAACATTGTAACAATTACATAGCATTAAACGTGACATGCTTCAATACATCAATAAATCAATCATGGCATTTGTATCAAACGATATACAAAATTAACATGCTTCTCATATCATTTACAAGTCTAACATACTAATCAAGCATATAGTTCATTATTCAGTTTCCAATTTCCAGCTTTCAATAAACATTTCATTTCCAAAGGCTACTTATAGCCAAATACTCGTTTCTCATGTCCAAGACCATTTCATATTCGAATGCTACTTATAGCATCAATTACATTGCAAGGCTCTATAGCAATTCATATTCAATTACAATGCTTCATTAAGAATCATTTATGCATATAAATCACAATTAATCTTAAATCTTTCAAATTCAATTTCGGTTGGTGCCTTGGAATAGTTAGACAAGGTAAGCAGGTCAACAAGAGTGTCACGAAGACACTAACAAGAGTACCACAAAGGCACTAACAAGAGTACCACAAAGGTACTAACAAGAGATACCCATGGTATCTAACAATTGGTGACTAACCACCAAAATCACGGTACCCACAGTACCAAACAAGAGTGCCGTAGCACTAAACAATGAGCTCAAAACCCTAGGCATGCCGTACTACCTATGACCAACTACCAACCAAGGCTCAATAACGTTTTCATTTTCCATTGATCAATATTCAATTTACATTACCAAATTCATATCATTAAGAGCAAGTGTACATATCATGCTATCATATAAGCAACAATCATGATCCAACATGCCATATGAACATATAGTCATGCATATCATATTACCGAGCGATTAATCATATCATCCTAAGCATGTATGAATCACGTACCTGGCATCCGTAGCCGCATGCCATACTTACCTCGGCATTTTCGAGCTATGCATATGTACTAAGCTAGTACTATCAACTAACAAGCATTTCATATTAAACAAAACATTTAACAATAGCCTCCTTCCCTTTTTAATTACCAATTATAAATTAGTCCAATTGCATAATAAGCTTACCTCGGCAAGCTTTTGATTCGAGAAAATAATTCCATGTCCTTCTATCACTAACGAATCTTTGCTTGCTTTTGCAAAGAGCTGCCCTGATTTGACTGATCTGACCATTGAAGGTTGTGCAAACATTAGAAATAAAGGTATCCAGACTGTAGCACGCTCCTGTCCCAATCTAAAGTCTATTTCAATCAAAGATCGCGATGAAGGTACTATTCGTCTATTTTCTCTTTCTTTCTTTTTGTTTTATGTAAATAAGAGTTGATAATTTATTTTATAAAAATAAAATAAATAAATATAATTGGTTAAAACCAAGGATAACATGATAAAAATTCACGATATATTTTCTTACATAAAATACTAATTCTTAAATAAAATTTAAAAATAAATAAATAAAGGATTTAATATTTAAAAATATTTAAAAACAAATAAATCAAATTTAAAAATTTATAATATAATTTTTCTAACCTTAAATCTTAACTCCTAATTTTGTTAGGCTTGTTGAAGGCTAGTTTTAATCCAATGCTGGAATCTGATACTCCCTCGAAAACGTTTCTTGGCATTTGTTTCTGTCTTTACGGTTTTGATTCTGTCAACGAGCATAAGATATTTCTTTACTGTTTTTTTATTTCTTTGTTTTTTTGTCACTTACTCGTTGTTTGGCTGAAGTACTTATTTTGAGCACGAAATTGAATTTTGGTGAAGGTTTGAGTAATGCTCATTGACGGTGGCGGTGTTGGTGTCGGTCAGAATAGCCAGAATTGAACTCATTTGATTGTTAATAAGATTGTCTATGTAAGTCTTTTAAAACAACATTGCTTATTTATAAAACACACACATAAAATTGGATGGTGAATATTAATTACGTTTACGTGTTATTAGGAAGATCTCGTGTGTGTTGCTGCTCGAAATGATGGCAAAACAATTATCGTTGGATTATGGGTTGATCATAGTTTTGATATTGGAGTGCCAGTCGATACTACTTCGGTTAGTTTTGATCATAGTTATGGGATGGCAAAACACTTGCTGCAACTTTAACCATCATAGCCAGGTGAGAATGCTTTTTTCATATCCAACAAGTTTTTATTGATGCTTGTGTAAGGAACTAAACTAAGAATTAAAAAGAGATGAAGGAAATTAGACAGAAATTGAGGATAAGAATAGAAAAAAATAGGATGAAGATTTTCATTAAACATATTCGATAAAGAGATGTTAAGACATAATATACATAAAAATGAATATATATATATATATATATATATATATATATATATAAAACCTGAAAAAGATAGATTTGTGTGACTCACACACACGTTTCAGACTTGGACTAGCTAGAAAGCCTTACCTTCCCATGCAAACACTATAATATATGAAGATTGATTGCTCACCAACAAAACGTATTTACCAAATAATGATACGGGACTCGATGTTTTTTCAAAGATCATAACTTTTTTTTTAGTTTTGTAAAGGAATTGTTTGGGGAATTGATAATAGCTAAAAAAGGGAAAGAACCTTTCATTTTGAGAAGCTAAATTATTCAACATACAACATATTTGACTTGTAGAGCATAATGTACCTAGATCTCATTATGAGATAATATCATGGATTTCTTAAAGGATATATTTTTTATAATTAGAATTTTAAAATATATATTTTTTATAGTTTAACACTTTTAATTTATTCTTTTAAAATTAAACATAACTGAAAAAAATATCTTTATTCATCATTACTTTAAATAATTTCTAAAACTAAATCTTCACTCAAAAATCTTCCTTGTACTTATATCCTCTCCTCTCTCTCCTCAAACACCTCCTGTCTTTTTTCTTTATTCGTGCTTTTATTTTTTCACATTTTTCCAGCTTTCATCACCCTCACTTTGCCTTTTTCACTCTATAAATTCTGTCATCACCCTTCTTATCTCCACCCCATTGCTCATTTGTTCATTCACCCACGCTAAAAGGGTATTAGACTTCGTTGCACAAGGGAATTCAATGCGATGGTTTGTGGGGTTCTGTCCATTATTGGACCTCGGTTCAAAACCAAGTGTAAGAAACTACAAAGCACTTATCCTTCCTCTTTCAACTTTCTTTTTATTGTTTTGTTACTTACTGAACTTGGGAATGCGGAAAAGACAATTATGACCTGTACAACATCTGTTTTTCTAAAATGGGAAATGAAGTCGAGTACTTAAGAATGGATAAGCCTCAAAATTACCGGCATTAGTGGTGTTTCAGGGCAACAAACAATAATGTAATTTACTTTAATTGTTTGCTTCTCTAATGTTCTCTACTTTTAAGTGACGTTGGATTTTAATCTCATCTATAGATTCAAGGGGTTGACCTAGAACTCTCTCATTTCTTGAGGAATCACTCAGTTGATATTGAGGTAGAGCATTTTATCCTTTTGCTTGAATTGCTACATGTGTACACCGCGAGCATATAGTTCTTTATAATCCTTAATTTTAATATAATTTCCTAGATTAAAACATAGAAATCATGCTAGGTAAACTTGTTACGCAAATTAGATTTTAAATGAACTAAATACAAAATTCTGTTAAATTATCAAAATCGAAAATAATGGAAATACTGAAATGTATTCGAAAATAATGGAAATACTAAAATACTATTAATTCTTTTAATATATCTTTGTTGCAAACTTACACGAGATTCATCCGATTTTATGTTCTGAGTGAGATATTCTATAATTTTCTTTTCCTTCTTTTTTTGAGATTGGTCTATTTGTTAGTTCTAATTAGAGTCGGTTCTACCCCTTACTACATTGGTCGTTAAACCATCATATTATTTATCTCACTATTCTAATGTCAGAATTAGACTAACATTGTTGATTTATTTGAACAATTTATGATAAATAATATCAAAAATATCAATAAACTGATTTAAAATTTTATGAATTTGAGAATTATTTTTCAATATATATAGTAACAATCCAAGTTTTAACATATATTTTTGATATAAAATTTAATTCTTTTGCATAAAATTATTTTATATTTTAAAGATGATTTCTAATACAAATATTATATGTATTTAAAAACACATTTTACAACAATATTAAAACTCTCATTTTCAATAACATAATTTTAAAATATTTTTTAAAAACATATATTCATCATATTTCTTTTAAATAATGTTAAACTTTTAAACTTTTTAAAATTAATTCAATCCACTTAATATTTTTAAAAATATTTTAATTAATAATCAAATATTTGAAAAACTCAGCTATTAAACTCACTAATTGAACACATGTCAGGTTGAGAAAATGAACCATCTGCTGACAACACAAACACTGGTATGAGTTAATTAAAAAGTCCAAAAAGATCATTATAGGTTAGGCGGGAAAAAACGTGGGCTCCACAGGAAATTCCTGCTTCGGAGGGCTTTTAAAGTTGACCGTTCTTTTTCTAATCTCGATTTCCACATTTAGGGCAAACAAGCAGAGAAAATGTTTTGTTTTGTGTTCGTTGAAGAGAAATAAGGCGTTCAGTAAATTGCTCAAAAGGTTTGATTTTGATTTTACAAACCATCGTATTTCCCTAAATTTAGTTTTCAATATTTCTAAATTTCCGCCTTTACTGAACCACCGAAATTTGGAAGCATTTTCAAAAGAAACAAAACAAACAAATCAAATTCCCCTGCCCTTAAACCTTTTCTTACCTTGAAAATATTACCCTCCCAAAACAAACAAAACAACCCAGAGAAGGAAAATCTCAACCCCTTCAAGGTGAAGCGCAATCTGCAGCAAAAAATGGCGAACCTGAAGTCGGAAAAGATTGTATTTTGGGATCAGAGTATATCTACCCCACTGACTTTGGAAGGAGCTCGAGCCAGCAAGGCCCTCCGAATTTCAACAGCTTTTACTTCTCAGAAATGGTTTCCTTTGTGTATCATTCCTTCTCTGTGTCCTTAGGGTTTAGGGTTTAGGGTTAGGGTTTAGGGTTAGGGTTTAGGGTTTGGGTTTAGGGTTTGGGGTTAGGGTTAGGGTTAGGGTTTGGGGTTTAGTGTTTAGGGTTTAGGGTTTAGGGTTTAGGGTTTAGGGTTTAGGGTGTGGGGTGTGGGGTGTGGGGTTTGGGGCTAGGGGCTAGGGGCTAGGGGTTAGGGTCTAGGGGTTAGGGTTTAGGGTTTAGGGTTTAGGGTCAACGAACACAAGTCTCCGATCATATCGTTCATCAAAAGGAACTATGACAGAGCCTTACCTTCAAGCAGTGGAGTATCTCGACGTTCTCACTAAAACTGGTCAAAAAACCGGCGTTTCCAAGCCCAGGTACGTCTCTTCATTCTTTTGTCATCTTTTACGATTCTTCATTCTTCTAAATATAAAGGGTTACAATACAGGTACAACGGGCTCTTTTGTTAATTTATTTTAAAGAATTTCTACACACGTCTGTCAATTACGCTTAATAGAAATGATGTTATTTGCAGTTATCATATTAAAAAATAATCGGACAACCTAATTTAATCTATACGTGTTATTTGCAGTTTCTGCAATTTGGGTTATTAAAACTTTTGTGAATAAATATGCTGGTCCCTTCAAAATGGTAGTAATAAGTCAATTTGTTGATTTTTTTTTTAAAAAAATCTTTCAATGAACCACGAAGTTTTGATGCTTAACGTGGATTATGGAATTGAAAGTTTTCAAGTGGGCGGACGGGCGTTGCTTTTGGTCCTTAAAATTGGAACTGGGAATTGAAAAATTGCAAGATAGATTGGGGAGGCTCATATTTGATATGAAAGATTTTAGTTTAAGTATAGTTTGGTCAAGCTTTGATTATACAAGTATTCTTGTCAACCAGGGACTAGGCCTAATGGGAAAGGATTTACGTTTTTTTGTAAGCCTGAGATCTGAGAACACGTTTGGTCTTGGTTTCTGATTTTTGGGAAATTTCAGAGGAGACTGATTTTGTACTCTTAACTAAAATTTAAGATGTAAATTGTACATAGATGACGTCTATATAGCTTTGAACAATGAGAGATGGTTACTCATTTCCTTTGATTAGATTGAAAGTTGTGTATCTTGCTCTGTTTTCTTTTTGTTTAATTTATCTGGTCACATAATTAATTCGCTCCAATGGTTATCTTGTTATGATGTACATATCGCTTATGATTTCTGTACATACTCTGTCTCCTCGCCGGTTAAGCTTCTCCGCTCCGTCACCTTTCGTTAAAACGGCTTGAGACTCATCTTCTTTCTTGACTCGGGTAGGAACCCGTCACCCACCTTTAGCTGACCTCTTTCTTTGATCTTTTCTCGAGGAGCAGAATTCTTTCTTTTAAAGATCACTGCCATCTCACGAATTGGATTTGAACCAATATCAAGCTACTTGCCCATTATTATCTCGTGATTGGGTCTGTCGTCCTCCTCATTATAGTCCTCCTAAAAGAAATAGCATTTCGTCGGAATACATCCTGTCTTTTCACCGCTCCGTGGGTAGTCCTATGCATAGTCAGTACTATAGCCCCAATCATGGCTACTAATAAAATCAGACTAGGAACCAAAAACCAGACGGAATAGTAGGTATAAAGTAAATTGCCCAATGTTTCCAAATTAGTCCAACTTCGTACCTTTACGGCATAAACCGTATATCTCAGAGAGGTCGTATTTCTTTGGGTTGGTAGTAATGGAATGGTTTCATTATCTAAAATGAAGAACATTTCCCACCAAAAGATCAGTCCAATAATACCACTCACTGGTAAATAGCGCAATACTTCTTCGTGAATCTCCGCTATTTGAATATGGAACATCATAACAACGAATAGGAATGAAACGGCTATAGCTCCTATATGAACTACTGGGAAGATCATAGCGGAGAAGTCGAGACCTAACAAAAGAAGTAAACCTGAAGTGTCGCGAAAGACTAGGATGGGAAACAAAACGGAATGTACCGGATTTTTTGCACGTGCAACCATCAAACCAGAGACCAAAGCAGGGCTCGACAAAACAGAAAGTATCATGGTACGTCGTCCTTCCCTGAAATGGAACTTTCATGCTGGAGCAAGAACTAGCATGAAAGTCGATCTATTACGACCAGCGCGGTTGTTCGTGAAAAACTATAGTTTCCTTTTGTTGGTTGTTGACCAACGGAAAGCATGGGAGTCAGACATGGGGTTTTTTCATTCAGCACGGTGCAGTCTCCACTTTGATGAGCACAGCACAGTTCACGTTACAGCTACTTTGTTGTCTGCAACTATACTACGATATTTTCATTGATCGTAGCTAATTCTGATTTAATTGTGACAACAGCCGATAAGCAAGCAGCTTGTATTCGTATAATAAGACGGTGCTTCCTGCTTTCAGGAAAGTGAAGTACTTCAGGTATTGGATTCAGCTTGAACTAATAAACCAGGCCAGTGAAAAGTCATTTTTAGAGTCCTGTGTTAAGCATATAGCACATTCTTCAATAGAAGAAGCAGTGGATGGACCAGAATTGGATGTGTGAGTTCCAGAAGAGGATGTTTCAACTTCTAGATGTGGGAGGATATCTCATACTATAGAAAGAGCTCTGCTCTCTCTTATGCAATAGCTCAGTAAAGAGTTCATTCTTTGACTCCTAGTATGAGTGTGAAAAGGCAGTCAAGCAAGGAAGGACAGTGCGATAACAAGCGATTTGTGATCAATAATCCACCGGATTCAGTACCAATCAATGGTGGATCCTCAACTTAGACAGTTGAATTTGGGTATGAAAGAAAGGAAGCGAGCTATTGCAAGCAACCTAGCGGTAAGGGCACTTCTTCCTTCTAAATCTAAAGACAAATTCAATCTCTTCCCTTCAAGTCCAATTCTCTGATCTTAAGACTGACTGAATCAAGCAAGTCAACTTGAACTCCGCCAATGCCTCCAGACTTGACTGAATTGACTGAAAGCGCTTAGTTAGTCGGGAGATAAGACAACTCTTCTATAAAGCGGAATTCCAAACCGGAGAGTGAGAGTTTCAGATTCTCATCAAGCTAGGCATCCAATCCATGACTTTCCATCTTTCTCCTTCGATCCGCCTATGAACTATGACTCTTGACTTGACTGATAGCTTTTAGCCTAAGGGCGAACTCCCTTTCAACTATGAGATTCCCTTACCCCCACGGAGGGCCCTCCCTCGTATGCAACCAAGTCTCCCTGGCTGGATGTAGAGAGGCCTGCAACTGACACTGGCAAGGAAAGAAGTAAACTACTAGATTAGATCTTATTGCAAGGCTAGGCGAAACCCTAATTGAAGTTGGAAGACTGGGAGAAGTTATTTTCTTAGGACTGGTAGGGAATTTCAATATCAGGTTCAGGCTTTCCTCAAACTCAGTTTTGAGCTAGCGGGAAATCTTTCCTCTTTTCTTTTGACTTACTGAGAGATTAGCTATGGCTTACTTTAGGCCTTAGAAAAGGGCTTAACAAGAGATTAGTAGCCTCCCAAGAATCAAATAGAGAAGGACGGACTGGCTCGCAAGAGAGAAGGAATGAAACGGGGGGGAATGCCTTAGGAGGGGCAGGTATAAGGAAAGGAACTCAAATTTCCACTGACTCACATGGAAAAGCAGGGGGACGTCATGCCCTTAGACTCGAAATATAATAATTTAACTTCCTAAAAAAAGCACACTCTCTTAGAGGCATTCCAAAAAGGGCCCATATTTTATAGTATCCATAGAAAGCTCTCCTATTAAAATTAAAGTAAGCAAATCAATTCCCTGAAGTTAAACGAATTCTCTTTTTAAAATGGAAAGATCTTACCCGCTCTCCTAAGGTACACGAAGTTACTGGCCTATATTGAAAACTTGCTTTTGCTTGAGAAGATAACCCGCTATCTTTGGGAAGACAGGTAGACTTCTACTTATACTCGGTCTACGCCCTACTGATACACTTTCTTTACACAGGGGCTGAGACAGGCTGGCTGAAAGAGGAGAGGTTCTGAAAGAGATCTCGACTGAAAGGAGAGGAAGGATGATACTCCTGCGCTTTCAAACTCACTTGCCCTAGCTTACTTGCTCACTCTCAGGCTTGCCTTTGACCTTGCCTGCTTGTGCTTGAAAACTTGCTTGCTCACAGGATGGATGGCTTCTTCGCCTACCGCATCAAGCTAAGAAGAAAGAAGAGGAAATCCAGCTGACAATCAATAATAGCTTCCAATCGCAGAATAAAGCTTCCCCAAAGCAAAGCCAAGCAGGTAAGCAAGCCAGTGTAAGTCCCCTTCCCAGGGGGTAATATGCCAGTATCAGTCCCTTTTACAGTATTTTCTCCAGTGCTATCATATTTCCAGCCACCTATTTATTAGACGCATATCTCTTCCAGCCAGTTTCCTTGCAGCCAGTTGGACTTTCTTTCCTTCTCCTTTCCTGCCACAGTTTCCCTCTTGCTAAGAAAAAGTGCTTTCCACTCCCCCTTGTTAAGCCCTTGCTTGTGTAATCCAGTATCAAGTAAGCCTTTACCGAAGTCCCTCTCTCTTATTATGGTACAGTAACTGCGTCCCTTACTTAGGCTAGTAGGGATTTTTTTAAAGCAAGGGATAGAGCTTTTTTGGATAGCCGGCGGGATATTCAAAGTTAAGAATAGAATAGGACTGAATCTTACCTGTGATATTTATTCTTTTATTACTTGTAAAAGATTTCCTACAGCCCTAGGATAATTTCCTGCCGAGGGCTTCTATTTCTATTGGGAAGACTACAACAATTTCTTCCCCTTTTTTCTTCCTCTGCTTTCTGGACCTGAAGTAATTCTTGCGAGTGGAAAATGTTTTGCTTTGGGAGTGCTGCTATTCCCTTTCCCTCCTTCGTCAGTCGAGTGGTTAGGTGAAAGGAAAAGTCTTACTCTTATAAGACGGAGAGGGCGTACTTCTTGTTCATACGAGTTAAAACATCCCTATCGGTCTTCGTAATTGATTCCCTTCCCCCTGTAAGGCATTCCCAGTTCCCTTCCAGTAATTTCCATCTTAATAGAATCCTAAGAGGGTAAGAGGGCAAAGCAGCTCCTCTTCAAGCGCAAGTAAAATCCAGTGATAACGCCATGCATTTCTAGGCCTAAGCCCTGTAATGTTGATCCAATCCAGTTCTATTGCTAAGCCCAAGGAAAGCCCTGCCTTAAGATAATCCCTTATACCTGGGAGTTCTCTTCCATCCAGTCCAATAGGGGAGGGCTATATCTTTTTGCTAAACGATAAACGATAGGGCTATATATTTCCATAGTAAGGTAAGCGCATTAAGTTGACAGCAAGCAAGGGACAATCCATCCACTCCATCCCGTGGGAGAGTTCTCTTACAGCCATTTTTAGCCAGTGCCCTTGTACCAGCATTCGTACCAGTAGTTGCATTTCCACCAGTCCATCCTGTCCTTATCGCTACCCGCGAGCCAGTTGGAGTAGATAGCCCCAAGTAGTTGTCTAAGTCCCATGGTAATCCCTTTATTAAGCCATTGCTAATCCATTTTTTAAGGGTTAGAGGGATGGGATTTTGATAGCTAAGTTTAGTGCTTTCCTTTCCTGTCCTGCTTTTTTACCTGGACGAGTTCCCGCCTATATATTATTTCCAGTTAATAATATATATATATAATAGCAATAGGCAATATGCAATATTCCTTACTCTATCTAGCCAGTCTTGTAGTATTATCTACCATATTTCCAATAAGTTTCTACCAGTTTTCCCAATACCAGTAGTAATAGAGAGTTTCTCACCTGGGCTTATCAGAGTGTGAGACTAGCCCTTGGATTCGTTCTGCCTGTAATTCTATATCCCTTCGTTCTGCTTTCTCTCCTCTATCTCTTCCATCCCTTGTCAAGCCTTTGTGTAAGTGTTAGAGGGTTAAGTGAGCAAGACAGTGATAAAGAAAGTGCTTTGATCCTGTGAGCAATCTAAGCCCCTTAGTAATCCCTCATTAAAAAGAATTTCCCCCCTTATCCTTATCAGTCGAGTATTCATTCGAACCCTCTTCGCTTCACCATGTTCATTCCCTTTCTCACTGACTAGCTTTTCAGGAAATTTGATGGACCTGAACCGGCTTAAAATGAATCTAGCCCTTTATCATTTCATTTGAGGAAAGAAAAAGAAAGAGTCCCGCCTTCTGGCCTGCTCTAGACCTTTACCCTTGTCTGAAAGATCCCACCGCTTGCTTATTTGCTTGCCCCATTTCAATACTTCTGCTTGAAAATGAACCTTAAGAATTTACCTAGCCTGGAGATCGAAGGGATGATAGGAAAGAAAGCGCTGTAAGATCGGTAGCTCGATAAGGGGATTAGAGAAGACTGGGCCAGCACTCACCTTATTTAAACTATTAAGAACTTGAAGTTAGATAGGGTAAGAGAATAAAGCATATTCAATAGGGGCAGAAAGCGTAGTCCCTCCATTCTATATAGGTATAAGGTATTCCAGTATTATTCCAAAGCTGCCTATTAGAGTAATCCTAGAACTGCATCGAAAGAAACTCGCCCCACACTTCAACTCAAACTAAAACCTCGGGAAGGGATAAAGGGTTACGACTTAGAGGCAGAAGGATGCGCGCTTTCCTTATCTTACTTACTTGACTTCTCTAACTGCTTTTCTTTCCTTTGAGTAGATGGGGGGGCAGGCTCTGAAGAAGGGTTTACAGAGACAGGGCAACTGCGGAACTCGCCTGGACCTAAAGGCTCCTATATACTGCAGCTAACCTCGTAGGGATCATTACGGTCGTTTGCATCGGCTGGAACTTATTCTCCAGGAAATCCACTACTTCCCCCTCATATAGACATTTGCTCGCTTGGCACACTGAAGCTTGAAAGCCTTTTCTTTCCCCTTGGACAGCTATTGGAATGATACCAATTGGCACCTTCGCTACTAGTTGAATCAAAGCATTGGTATTGGTATTGGTCCCGTACTGGCTTTCAACCATTTGCCCTTCTTCTTTCGTTGACGTGCAAATCGCTGGTTAAAGATCAACTTCCGAGATCTAAGACTAAAATAGTGCCAGCTAGGGAAAGCCTATCAAGAATGGGGGAGAAGGAGAAGAAAAAAAAGTCTGCTACAGCTAAATCCCCAATCGTTATTTTGATGTCAGCCGTCTTTATATGACATTTCACTGCCAGTAGTCAGCTTTCCAGTACCTGTAGGGCTCCTGCCACAAGGATGGCTAAGCTTGCCCCAGGACAGGAGTGGTATAAGGCAAGAAAGAAAAGTGCCATTTCCACCAACTCTTTACAATAGATTTTTCGCTTCATCAGAGAAGCTGGAGCAGACCGATTAGTACCACAGGAGATTAAAGTACCAAAATAAGACAGATATAAACAGGACCCACAACTCATCGTCTGGTTTTGAAGAGTTCGCTATCTCCGAAGAAGTTGTGTTCTTTCCGTGGATACCTTCATTTTTGAGCTCGTAGGGAGCGAGGGAGCCTAGAAAGCCTTGCCCAGAGAACTCACTTATAGAAGAGCTTAGCTAAAAAGCTGACTTTAAGAAGAAGGGCTCCAACTCTTCTAGCATTTCTTTTCCCGTCCCAGACCACAGAAAGAGAATAGAAAAGGCACGGATCCCCTTTCTTTCCTTTCCCTGAGCCTGAGGCGAGAGCTTGCTTTACCGAGAACTAGGCTTTTGCTTCATCAGATGCTATAGACGAGACCACTTATGTCACTTAATTGTCTGCCTTAGAGGATACACCTTCTGTCTCTGCCGCAGAATCAGATTTATTAGAGTATAATACTGATTTAGTTGAGTAGTCTCATCTAAAGTGGACGATTGAGCAACAGAAAGAGGTTCGGCGGTGGAAGAGGTTTGATCATCTCCTGCAGACTCCGCGGCACCAGACGCTTAAGGAAGGCACTCTGGGGAAAGATCTTTCTTACTTGCCGACAGTTACTCTCTAGTTATGTATGGGTCTCCCGCCTTACCTCGACCCAAAAAGGTGGCAACCGGTTCCGGGATAGCGGACTCTCTTTTTCCGTCCTCAGATCCAACTTCAGCGAAGGCAGACTTTTTTTTCACTATATGTTTAGGAGATAGCATCCGATCCGGGTTTAGCAACCGTTATTGGACCGACTTGCTTTGTTTAAGCATCCTTTTTTGTATAAATACAGAAAGGAATTCAATACCAGTGCCACTTCCTTCCTATTCGAGGATCCCTTTTCTATTCTCTAGGCCAAGATTGCCGTTTCTTTTCCAGGAGAACTTTTCTAGGCGCCGTTCTTGGCTAGGCTAACTCTTATAGATAGAAAGATAGAACGCAGACGGGTATCAAACTCTTAAAAATACTCGAATTTGTCTCCCGCTAATCTTCATTCGAGTCAAGTCTCTCTTTCTTATTAAAGGAAGCTTAAGATTGGCAGCTTCAGAAATGTTATCTAAAGAAGGCGGTATCAATGAATTGAATATTCAAGGGTTGGGACTTCTGAAGGGTACCGCTGCGGGTTCTTCTTTGGCAACGGGTCAAAAAGGGGATCTCGTCTGGTTCCACTACATCAAATACCACAGCACCTGACTCATCAGAAGAGCTTCCGCCACCAATCAAACCAGAATGAAAAATGGATATGTCCCTATGAGCGACTACGCCGATCTTTATATGTTTTGGCCACGCCCGTTTCCGCTCCGAAGAGGAAGGTTTGGATCTTTCAATCTTATGTCGTGAGGGATGTGACCTATGTTAGGTCCATAAGAGACCACAGCTTTTAGTGTTCTATGATTCACCTCCGAATAATGAGTAGGTAGTTCAATCCTTTTGATTCTTCTCTTCATAGTTTTCTGATAGGGGAATGCGGAGCAATAGGTTTTTTTTTTTTTACTATATCTATATAAAAAAGAGTTGTAAACTATAGGACTTCTTGTTTGAGTAGGAAGATTTCGGGTTTTCTCGTTCCATAAGAATAGGGATTTGAAATAATACAAATTCCTCTTCATTCTGTTGTGCTCAGCGAAGGAACTGCCTAAGCATACTTTTTCGGATCCAAACTTCTTTGTTCTTTTCAAGTCTTCTTTTTGCATATAAGAACGCAACTGTTTCAAAAACCGGGATTTTTTTAGTAGTAAGCGGCATCCCCTCTTAGTTTTGAGTTTGAGTAGGTGGAAACATTTGATTCTTCTCCACATTCTTACCTGGCGATCAAGGAATTTGCCTCTTTTTTTTTTTTTTATTTTAAAAGGCTTTTTTTTTTTTAATTTGAATTTGTCTATGATTTTTTCAACTGATATTTCGATATAGAAAGATCTCCTTATTTCTTCACCGCGGATTCTCGCGTTATTTTCTTGAAAAGATATTATATCACCGTGGGAAAGTTTCAAATGATTAATTTTTACCATTTCATTATTCACACAAACCCTTCGATGACTTATCAGCTGCCTTGCTTGAGGAATAGTTTCACGAAAATGGAGACGAACCGGAATAACGTCCGATCTTGTTTCTGGATTGAGTGGAAAAGGGATATATGAAGCTCGTTCTGTTCCTCTGTGCATCTCTGTGATGGGTAAATCCCCATGAAAAAGGGGCAACTTTCGTGTAGTTTGTGATTGGATGTAACTGTTACGATTTTTTCTCGTAACAATCTTTTTCTTAATGTATCTCTTCTTGTTCCTCAATCTTCGGAGAATGCGGCCTTGTATTATTGTAAGTTCTCTGTTCCGAACATTTCCTGAAAGTCGACGACAAGTTTTAAATCGCATTTCATATCTCGGTTTTTCAGTCTTTTTCGCCACATCGCGTATAACGGGAATCGAACCCCCTCTGCTGCTAGCGGGCGGATGGAGAATGTTCTACTTCGATCCAGCAACTTGTTAGGAGTAGGTTTTGGCTTGCCCCTTTCTCTAATAATAAGGTATCCAAAGCTCCTTCCTTCTGCTGGTGCGCAGGAGCGCACTTCCGTTTTCCCCTTACTAAAAAAAGGGGGTGTAATGAATAGAGATCTCCCGCCAGCAGTCTTTTCTTCCTATCACTTCACTTCGATCGAGAGATCTGATCTCATCGGACCTCACCGGGCGGGGCGAAGGGGAAGGAAGGGATGGGTGGTCCGGAAACAGCAACGGGGGAGGGCTCGTAGCCCCCCTCTCCCTCTTCCCCACGCCTATTTGTTCTCCCGGCCCCGGAGAGATGCGGAACTCTTTTTTTGAAGAAAAAGATGAATAGATAGGGCCATGATACATTCCGGAATATTGTAAAGGTAAATAGACTCTTTTCGTCCCCTTTTCGATGCCTGCCTGAGGACCTATGTGAATGTTTTGGAATGGGGATGTTCGCCTTTTGTAACAAGTAGACCCACGATACGGACTAATAGATGTTCTTACTCTTACCCGAAAGTCAGATCTATTCCATTTTGGTCAGTCTCCCACGGCACGGCTTCTCGCTTTTCATGAATGTGTCTCCCCTTCTGCTTATGTGAGTTTGATCCGCCTTTGACTCTGCTTGCTTCTGACTCCCTATGAGCCGTTTTACGACCTTACTTTTTCGGAGGGTCGGCGGGACATGGGAGCCTCAGCTCATGCATCGGTTTACCGAAATCACCTCCGCTATCCCACTTCCTTCTATTCAAAAAGGCGAGCAGCCCTTAAACAAAAAGGCCCTAAGAGGGCTCTTCTTTATATATTATATAAGCCTTAAAGTAGGTAGCCCCGAAAGCCGAACTCAGCAACTTGTTAGGAGTAGGGCTTGTCCCTTTCTATGTTATTAGTAAAGCGCTAACGAGCAAGAAAGAAACCCTTACTATAGTCTTTTTAAAGCAACCTTTCGCGCTAGGCGCTCACGTTTTTTGGCTGGAACGAACGGGTCCAATTCGATCTGCATCTGAATCTGGCAACTGGCTGATGTTGATCAACTGCCTCCACCATTGGTTGTTCAACATCGAAATCCCGTAGGTAGGAATGCTCTTGGTCTTTCACCGGATCAGGATCCATTGCTGCTATCACTCCCTATGCTTCTGCGTCCCGTACCCCAACCCCCAACACTAATAGATGCTAGTTGGGGGGACTGCTCGCTTTGGCAACAGGGGGCTCAAGAACTAACTATAGGTATGCTTCGGGCTCCCGATCCGAGAGGGACGCGAGATGATGATGGGTCAACCGCGACTGGAGCTGCTGGTGGAACTGCTGCTTCCGCTCGAATAAGCCCTCATTCTGGTTTTGGTTTTGGATAAACGACTGGATTTTTTTCTTCTATTCCATTCCCATCTGCTTCTGGAAGTGTATATGCTAAGCGGCGGTGGTGCCTCTCCCACAGCTATTGGTAGGTTCGAATATGGCACAGGAGTCGCTGTTCGGACCACTGCAATTATGTCTCGATCGGATATCCAAGAGGTGACTTGTAGACCTTTTTTTTTAGTTTGACTCTGCTAGCTCAGAAGCTGATGGATCAACAATGGCTTCTGAATGCAGAATGTATACAATTGATTGAGGAAACTTGTAAAAAAACTACCAGGAATTATCGCTCCTCTCCCGTTGGTCGAGTTTCGCTCCTGCCTACTGCTTTAACCGAAAACTAGTACTAGTAGCAGTAGCAATTCAACAACGACTAAAAGCCCCGAATTAAATTATCTTCGCCTTTTGAATGTATAACGGAGTTGGTGATCCCATGCATCACCTAGCCACTTTCTGCAATGATTTTCGAGGGTACGAAAATAAGGAGGGGATGTTGATCTACCTTTTTCAGAAGTCCCTTGGAAGGGGGCGCCGCAGATGGTTTTTATCTCTCCCCATTCATGCAATCCGAACGAACGTTTGAGGATGTGGTGGACTTATTCATCATAAAGTAGTTGCACCAAGCAAGCAGATCGTCCGCCGTGCTTGATCGAGTTGATTAACCTTTATCAGAGGCTTTTACGGGGATCAAAGAGAGTACTGTTGACTTCATCGATCGGTGGAGGAATCTTGCATCAAGAGCGACCTTTGCAATACCTGAAGGTGATGCTGTACATATATATAGTATTTTCCAACATCAGAGGTCCCGCAAATGGTGCAATCGCATTGGGTAATTTGACCTTTCTCGATTTTTACGAGCGCACCATACGCATGGAGAGTCCCAAACTGGCGGGAGGAGATATTTTTTACCCTTATTTTCGAAAGCTGCTAAGCAAGTGCCTTCTAGCTGATATCACATTTAAGCCAATGCCATCTATCGCCTACCGCCTACTTTGATGAAGGAAGGGCACTGAGGAAGGCCTCTCTATGAGATGACGATGTTTGCAAAAGATCCCAAACAGATATCTACGCGGGACAACCAACCCGATGGTTCGGGAATAAGACCAAACAAAGGAAAAATATCTTGGCAAAGACATACGCTCAACTCAACCAGAAAGCGACTACGTTCCTCGGCAGACAAATAGGTAGAACAACATCATATAATTGAAGAAAAAAGCACTACTTAAACCTTTAATTGAAATTATTATTATGATTCCATTAGTTGATATGGAATCGCTCAAAGTAAGAGCAAAAGTAATAATAAAATAACATAAAAAATAGAAGGGCTCTTGAATCGGTTTCGGTTGGCTTGGTTTCTTCATACAGCTGGGAAAAAAGACAAGACAGATCTTTCACTCTTTTGGACTTGATCCTCCCCGATTGAAAGCTACTTGAGCTTGCCTATTGGTCAAGTGGCCTGAAGCTCATCTAAGGATGTCAGTCATAGTTGCTTTCGCCCTTGGCCTGACTTCAACCTGCCAATAGAGATAAAAAAGTGGCATGATTCTAATTGCCCGATCCTATGGTTTAGAGGTGGAACGCGGATCCTGCTCCCGTGTGGTACGATCCGGCTTATACTTGTACTGATAGCACCGGTACTTTGCTTCCTTGTTGGCTTGGGGCAAATCCCTTCCCTTCCATTCCCTACACTGAACGGAAGGTCGGTACTAGGAATCTATCAAAAATATCTGGTCCGGGGAGCTATCTCACGAACTGAACTTCTGAATATTAGCTTTGCAACTACGTGCTTCGAACCTTTCCTGGGATTGTTGTGCCTGCTTGTCCTCATCGAATTGGAGAACTTTTTGGTACGCCCCTTCCTCTCTTCTTTTCGAAAAGTCAGACTCTGCTCAGGGAGTAATCTTAGATCGGGTCGTGCCCCCCCTTCCATCACCCTCGGGGGAGGAATCATTCCATTCAGCAGTCCTACGTGGGTCAGTGAATGTCTTTTATTCAAGGATTAGACGGTGACAACTAGTGCTGTTCACAATGCATGCTGGTTTTTATCCCTCTTCTCCTGCTCTAGTTGCTGTTGTCTAAGCTGATGTCTTTAAGGGTTCAGGGAGGATCAGCATATGGCTGGCTACTTCTGAACCTTGACCTTCGCTTCCCGCTGATCCCAACGTGTGATAGATTGATTCTAGTAATGAAAGTCTTCTCCCATCCGACTGGATCTTTCTCTCTCCATGGGATGAAGTCTAGTGTTCAAGGTCTTTTGGATTGGGCTGTGATCCCTATCTTTTTATAGAGTCTCTTTCATCTAATGGAATGTGTTCAGTATCTCTCTCAGGTTTGAATCTTTTTCATTTATCTGGTGAATCTATTCCCTGGCATGCCTTTGGCAAAGTCAAGTGATGTGGAAAAGTAGCGCAGGACATTTTCAGAGCTGTATGTCAGGTCGAAGGTGAGAACTCGTGCTGTGAACAATCCCTATCATCCTGCACATGAAAAAGGACGTGACGGTTGGTTTAGGCTTTCTTTGGCCTGACTGATCGAAGGCGTGGTAGGCCTCTTTCGTGGGAGACCAGGCCCCTTTCTCTTCTGTCTCTTCTCTGATTCTTCTTGCATTTCTTTCTTCGAGAGTGGTGCTGCGAGATCAACCACGGGTTCGATTGACCCGTCTCTTCTGAGGTGCGCCGCGTTGATAGGTCGTCGCAAGGAATTTCCTCGTAGGTCCTGGAGTCTATTATATAGGTGTTCCCTGGCCGGTTTTCCTTGACGGGTCCTTCCCATTTTATTTTAGCGCAAGCTTTCGGGTTGATCAAAATCTTTCATGCTAAATATTCCCCTACTTGGAAGGTGCGTTCGGAGACGTTGCTCCCGAAGTCTTTTCTTTGCCGTCGTTGGTAGGCCTGATATGGTGCGCGGCGGCGAGCCTTTTTTCATTCAACAACTCTAGTCCAGTCGGGCTTGCCTTTTTTCTGCCATTGGGAGGTCATCTTCTGCCAAGACGCGCAGAGATCCCAATTCGACTTCTACCGGGAGGTCCATCCCGTATACCAGTGAAAAGGGAGTTGCCCCCGTGGCCGTGCGTATACTGGTCCGGTAGGCCCAAAGTACTAGAGTGGGCCTGTCGTGCCAGTCACGGCCGTTCTTGGTTGTCTTCTTGATCATCTTTAGGAGCGTCTTGTTGGTGGCCTCGGCTTGTCCGTTGCCCATAGGGTAATATGGGGTCGAGAAGCGATGGTCGATTTTCTATTGTCTGCAAAAACCACCTGTCGGCTCCGAAAATTCGTCCCGTTGTCAGTGCCCTGGCCGAACCTTGCTAGGATGTTTCTTGAAATCGGCTGCCTAGCTGTCACGTTCGCTAGCGACTCGGCTTCAACCCACTTCGTGAAGTATTCTGTAGCTGCAAGTACGAAGTTATGCCCATTAGAGGCTTTATTAGGATGAATCTGATCGATAACGTTCAATCCCCACATAGCGAATGGCCGTGGTGGCGCAATGGTATGCAAATGAGAGGCCGGGGCCCGGATGGATTGGGCATGAGCTTGGCAAGCGTGGCATTTCCGCACATGTTCGTTGCAATCTGATTCGAGGGTCGGCCAATAGTACCCTTGCCGAAGTCTTCTCTTTGCCATGGCGAATCCTTTTATATGACCACCGAAATCCGCATCGTGCATGGCTTGGTTGTGTTGCTTCGGACTCAGTTAGGCAGCGCAGCAGGAGCTGGTTGAAAGAGCGCTTCTAGAGCCGCCCCCCGCAGATCACATAGCGAGTGGCAAGGCGCCTAATCGTGTCCCGTCATTCTTAGTGGCCTGGGCCGAGAATTATCCCTTTTCAAGGAAGTTTAGAATCTCAGTGAACCAGGGTGCCCCATGCAGATGTTCTGCTTGGTTCACCTCCTCGACTGAATGGTTGCCGGTTCAGTGAAGGCCGTCGAAAGACTTGATCACTCCCTGTTTCGGAGCGTGGGTGAGGGCTGCAAGAATAGCTAGGGCGTCTGCATTGCGGTTTTTATCGTGGGAGACATGATTATAATCAATTTCCTTAAAACCACCTTGGGCTAGGCGTTCAAGCAATTCCTGATAGGGAACGGGTCCCGGACTTTCCATTCTCCGGTAGCCTGTCTAATTACTAAAAGAGAGTCACCGGTGACTCTAATCTAATGCACCTGGCACCTAAGCTGAGAGCTAACTTCAGTCCTGTAGTGCAGGCTTCATATTCCGCTACATTGTTGGTGCAAAGAAACAAATGGATCGAATTGCGTAGGGATTTGACCTTTTCGGGGGATGTAAGTACGATCCCAGCACCACATCCCCGCTCGAGGGAAATTCTTTTGATTGCGTTCCCGGCTCTCGGCTCTCTTTTTCCCTTTATCCCGTGCCTGGGTGAATATGAATGTCTTTCTCCCGGCTTACTACGATTTCCGGGTGGGAAGAAAGTCATTGCTAGCTCTTTGAACGAATACGCTCTTGGGCCGCAGGAAGATCATCTCTCTCTGTCTATTCAAAGATCCGAGACAGCTAGTTCAGTTGGTGACATTGGTTCCCCGTCCCTACTCTCCTATCTCTCTCACCCTGGTTGGGCTCTGGCTTAGTGTGATTAAACTGTGAATCGAGTCAGGAAGAAGAAGTCCAGCTCCAGGCTTTAAAGAAGAGAAGAAAGACCTGGCTTCAAGGGAAATGCTTTATTTTAGGAAATAAAGATCCCAAGCTTATGCTGAATCGAGAGTGGACTTGCCTTGGTCTTCTGTGTGTGAGTTCCAGGGCGTAGCGGTAGTTCAGTTCCCCGAGGCTAATTCAATTCAGTCTTGTGAAGCTGTGAAATAAGCTCTTGCCAACCTCTGCGGAATATAGTCAGTGTGCCGCGAGTAAAGTAAGGATAATAAAATAAGGATGAGATGAAGGTTGGGGATTCAGTTCAGGTACAATAGAGAAAAGAATTAGCTCAGGTTCACAGCCCATTCCTTCCAGCTGCCCTTACTTGATTCAATTCCTAAGGTACCGAAGAGGAGCTATTCAATTACCATCGAGAAAGAGAAAGAAGAAGAAGCTTTCCCTCATCCGTAGCAGCCACTGCCTTGCTTCCTTGCCTGGAAAGACAGGAAAAAGAGGGCGGGCAAAGTCTTCACTCTGAACCTGAACTGGGTATCAAAAGAGCGATACCATTAATAGGCTACGCACCTCCTATCCGATGAAAATAACTCAAATCTAAGTCATTTACCGAATCTTTAATGATAGAACCAGAGCAAAGGAGGGAACCAAAGACCATACTTACAAGAAAGCTTGACAATCGGGGATCAATTAGAGATGAATAGAAGGGAAAATAAGTACGGGAAAGACAGTTGCACGGTTCAGTGTGCCAATCCGTAGCAGTCCATTCAATCCATTCATTCAATCAAGCCAGTTTCCGTTATTCCAGTAAATAAAGGTATGGTACCAGCAGTTCCAGTTAATAAGAAGAAAAGAGCGAGAGCCGGAGAAGCCTTTTTTATTTTAATTTAAAAGCCTCGATCATAATTCGAAATAACATAAGTGAAGATCCTTTCGTTCTACCCAACGGTCACCGAAAGAAATGAATCCCTTGACATAACTTATGTCAATTGATTCGGCACCGAGTTCAACTGCTGACCCAAGTGGAGATCAAAGAGCTGCATCTCAATCTACGCAATTTTCCGATCTGGATTTGAAGGAGGGTGGGCTTGAAGTAAAAGAAAGAAGCCCCTACGATGACTCATCGAATTTCCTAGCCGGGGAGAAAGCTATCAGAAAGCAAGCCAATGAGCTAATGATGACTAGCCTTTGATTGAAGGCCGGGCCAAGGCAAGGAATGCGAGAACAAGGGAGGTCCCACTTTTACTGTATTCAAAAAGCAAGCTCAGATTCATCAGAAAAGTAAGTAGCTGTCGGAGTAGAGGCAGCAGTTGCGGGTTCAGGTGCGGCTAAATCAATATCCCCGTCTGGGGTTGGCGGAGTTGGTAGGAAGCACGGTTGGCGATAAGCTGGTACTGGTTTCATTCTTTCTATTCAATAAATATCTCTTCCCGGAACTGGTAAATCAAATAGACTAACAATGTAGGCACACGTTGGCACAGTTCTGTAAATAAGAGATGTCTCATCCGGTTGAGCTGTCGCAATCAGTCTTTCTTTTTATTGAACGTAGGGCAGTTCGTTTCCAATAGATCAAGGTCGAAATCAGACATTAGATCTGGTGAAAACTACACTTGCATTCCTTCATTGATGTGATGGTTTCTCCTTTCCTTTCTCGGGAATCAGGTGCGGCAGAACCTAAAATTACCTGCCACTATAGGAAGCCCAGGCTGAATCGGGTCTCTCCCTAGGGTCGATTGTCCGTCTAGTGAGTTAGCGCTGAGACTTTCTCTCCCACCAGTCAAGTCAGGGCGGGTCATGGTAAAAATCAATGATATCTGTAAAGTTAGACTCGCTACTAAAGAAAGAAGGTACGGTCGAAGCGAAGGAGTCACAAACCTTCAACTCATCGAGGAAAATCTTCTCTTTCGATTCTATTTGCTCTTGACGTAGTGGCTTGGCTACCACCAATTTATCTAAGACTAAGGACCGATAGACGAGACGAATGCGCCCCGTGATGTGATTAAGAGAAACTGATCTTCTTATCTTAGTCCCAGATTATTTTAACTAACTGAGTCTGGAAACTAAGCGCTTCAACCGATGTCTTCACACTCCATCCCCGTATCGGAGACCTTCTTTCGTCTACCCTTTCCTGGGACTCCCTCTCAGGTCGATCTGGTTCACTCCTTGCATCAGACCTTCCCTCAACAGTAAAAAAAAATCTTCAAATAGCTGATGTCGGGTAAGAATTTCAGTCTACCAGCTCATCTTATACCTACCGACCGAGTTTGGTTTGGGTTTAGGGAGCTCCGACTTCTCCTTGTCGTTCTAGTGCGGGTTTGAGCTCATATTCTTTCATTTCTCAATAGGACACGTTCGGTCCCTTTCCGCTTCATTGCCTTTCTCAACTCAACTCTCGTGGCACTGGCCGTAACATCAAGATCTGAAACTCGAATAAGGTGGAAGGCGCACTTCCCTATTGAATTGCGTTTGCGGGGCTTCTTGCCTCGGCATCTGTCTTGTCCGTCTGAATGAGGGGACTCCCAATGGAATGGGTTGAAAACCTCTGCCTAAGGTCGAGTTACTTTCTCTTGTTTTTGTTTGACTTGAACGCACGTGACTCACTCGACCGAAAGAGTGCTTGAACATAACTAAGATTCTCGTATTCATAGGCAGGCTAACGAGGAGGTTAGCCCCTTCTATGGGGTGGGACTCCAATAGGGATTCGATTCCTCCTCTCCCGAGTGCCTGAACGCGCTATTTAACCTCTCAGGTAGGTCAAATGGCATTCCGCTACTGACCTAATCGACTGTTAGGCCTACGGACTTTTATCCATCAGACATGAATGAAAGGGGATGACACCACTCTAATGATTGGAAAAATCCTTAATATCATAAAGCTTAATATCATAAAGGTAGTTTACTTGCTTAGTGCTTGCGCTAAGGGAAAGGTCTTTTTTTCTTAAAAGCTTCAGTAATAGCAAAAGCAGCCTATCCGTAATGGCCTACTCGTTACTCAAGCAAAGCAGTATGCAACCGCATAGAGGAAGTTTAGCCAATCCCTCTATTTTAATCTTTCAAGATTCGGAAAATAGAACATGTTCCACCCCAATAGTTTCGCTATAGCGACTACGTACGTTCCTTCGATTGCTTTCATTTTTGGCCCGATCAGGCTTCTTCTTCTTATCGGGATAGCCATTTTGCTTGGTTTCTTGGGACTAGCCTTGAATACTAGCCATTTTATCATCGCATCAAGAGGGCTTTCAGAGAGAGGGCTCTAACCCTCTATAATCGAGTGATAGTGGAATGACCAATCCAGTTCCCTCAGACTGGCTTTCTCCAAGGGAAGTTTTGTCCTGTCCGCAAGGACTGGTCTAAATGTGCTGGATCGAGACATCGGTAGGGAGGCTCGGCCAAGCATCACAGTAGCAGAGCCATAGGGCGCTAAAGAGCTGAGAACAACCGCACTCAGCACACCTCAGAATTCTTCTTGACACGTGGCAGTCATTGATTTGATGTGGTCACTTTACATTCTTTAAGCTTTTGGCGAACTAAACGATTGACTAGAATCCATTACCTTATTGCGCTGTGCGCTCTTCGCCTTCTTTCTATCTAACAAACCTAAGAAAGGAAAGGTAGGAGCACGCCAAGAGGCAAGTAGACCGAGACGACAGAGCGGAAGACTTGTAGCGAGTAAGGAGAGAGAGAGGAAGAGAGGGGTAGGACGTAGTTCCTGGGATTGCTTTTGTGTGGGATGGTCAGATTGCTCTGCAACTCGGTTCTACCCCTGTCTTTGCTTTGGAAAGGTTCTTGAATGTTAGATTCCCTTTTTCTTTTTGGAAGATATGGTTGCTTCCAAGCCCACCTTCCGCTTGTTAATAGTAGACTAATGGGAGAGAGCCGTAGATGAAAGCCTCTTCCTTAGCGGCCTCCTTCTGCTTCCGCTTCTTATTCTTAATCTGTATGGCTGCTTTGGAGTGACATTAGGCACGTAGGGATATGACTGCCAGTCCAGTTTTGGCCATTTCTATGTATCCAGCCCTGAAGAAAGTCGATATGTGGATGATTTTCAATCAAAGAGGGAAGAAATTTATCTTAGGCCACGGGAACGAGATAGAAGAAGAGCTGCTTTAACGGCCCGCTAAGGAAGAAGAAATTGGCTTCCTTCATTTTAAGATAAAGATTGCATTTCACTTTCACTTTCTATATCCATTTTGAATGGGTAAAAAAAAAGCAAGAGCTTATCATCACCAGCAGAAAGAGACAGAGACCTTTTCTCTTTCGAAAAGGGACTGAGATGCACCCTTCGTGCCTCATACCCCTGAGGAAGGGAAGTTCGTTACTTGCTTGAAAGGAAGCAGTACTCTCGAGTGGGTACCTCTTGAAAAGGGCCGTCAAAAGGATAGACTGAATTCAAATAAGCCTTCACTTTCAATCCGTTGAAATGTATGGGTTAGGATGACCAGCTTTCGTACAAGAGTTTACCTAGAAAAAACCTGACTGTGAGACCGACTCGGCAAAGAGAGAGGAAAGTCAACCAAGTGTTCAATCTATTAAATAGACTATTTTTCTTTCATTTAAGTTTACAGATAAGTAAGATATTGAAAGGGGCAGAACGCTTTCTAAGCTAGACTTTCTCCTTACGTCCTTCGGGGCCTTATGTTTCAAAAAAGAGTCCCCACTTGTACTGTATGTACTGACTGCCTGCCTCAATGCCCGCTGACTTACTGGTCACTTTACTGAGTTCCTAGGAACGAACAAGGAAGATTTTGAGCCCCAACGACAAGCGAACGGGCATTTTCGGGGACTAGCCCGCTTCCCATTACTCAAGAGGGAAATTCCTCGCACATAATTAAGGGAGCCATTGAAAGGTGACCAAAACACCAGAAACGGGGACTACCCGAGCTAATGATAGAGGCAAGAACACTTTCCGGCCAAGTCCCATTAATTGATCATAACGATATCGTGGAAATGCTGCACGGACCCATATATATAGGAACAGAAACAGAATCACCTTGATACTAAACCAGATCGAGCCCGGGATCTTCTTGAAAATGGGAAGATCTAGGATAGGCGGCCAACCTCCTGGAGAGAGCGATGTGCATGGACCAGGTGAGTAGGGATGCAGCTCCGTGGACCGCTCGTCGGGCCTGATAGGTGGTGGTATCACACCCTTCTCAAAGAAACCGTACGTGACACTCTCGCGTCATACGGCTCCGTCCCGGAAGAAGGACCTCCCCCTTCCTTTGACCAACGGGTCCTCGAACCAACCTGTCCTCCCTTTCTATTCCTTGGCAGGCGTTTTCATTCATTCATTGATTGATTCAAGGTAGCTGTAGCTTGCTTCCAAGTCCAAGCGCTAGCGGTAGAAGCTAGTCGCCGGAAGCGAACTTCCGGGCCGGGAAGGAGCCAAAAAACGTGAGCGCCCCTGCAATCTTTCTAAAGCAACAAGCGAGAAACTTGACTTTGAGAAAGAAGCGCCAACTATTCTAACTAATAAGGAAGGCGCCTTAGCCTATCTATAGTAAGGGGTCTTTTCTTGCTCGTTAGCGCTTTAGTTTTCAATAAGGACGTTTAGGCTTTACTAATAGAATATATAGGGCTTTTCTCGCTTGTTTAGTATTGCTTTGGCTTCGCTGTCCGTATCTTGCTGGCGCGGAAGCTACCGCAACTAAAAGAAAATGAATGAAGGAAGAAGGCATTAGCATTAGAAAGACTACAGAGGCATTCCGGGCCGACTACAAGACTACGACTACAATACAAGTCATGAGCGATAGCGAAGCCAAGCCGGATAGGCTTTTTTATGTCGAAAGCCCCAAAACTAGCTATCTTGTAGCAGACAACTAACGCAAGCCTACTCAACTAATCTCATAAGTAAACGCCTGTTCGCATCGCAACTAATAGAAAAAAAACAACTACTAGTCTAGTCTA